>OY728151.1:2057310239-2062310239 GCA_963277665.1 Viscum album | reverse complement strand
AAGTCTCACTTATTTAAGTGTACAAAAACACTCTAACCTTCATGTATTTCATCATCTATATAATTAACCATATTCATTTGTGGTGCCCAGATAAATGGATCATGCTCTTCATGCTCACTAGAATGGATCAAGTGAGATAATTTGGCAGAAGTAAAATGTAATGAATCTTTCATTATACCCATATTAATGTTGGCCCACTTTCATTTGAATAAGATAACTGAAAACTAACCATGATAGTTTAATTCAATTATATCATTCAGATTTTTATAGTATCCCACCTCTGCAAGTGTAAATAAACCACTATTTTGAGTTTTCAAGTCTTCTTCACGATAAATTGTACGAAACCTGAAACCATGAATATTGTAGGCGTTGAATCTATTACCCTACCTTAGAGGACCTCGAGTCAAAAACTTCAAATCATTTTATATTTCATCTCAATTATCAATATTCATTATCTATATAAAAATATATAAGGTTTTACTTTTAACATAGACAAAATAACTACACATAAATAATATGAATATGAGTATATACTTACACAATGGGTGCACCATTTGAAAATCTCATTATTAAAAACTTTTGTTAATTATAACTCATTTTTATCTTGAACCCTTAGTTGCCTATTTTTTTGAAATCAAAATTCTTCAATAAATGGATCTGTAATAAGACTATTGAGTAGCGCATATCTATATGCTTTTAGAAACTCCAATTAAGTCACTATAAATTTTTACCCCTTTCTAATTATTTTTCCAATAGTTGGAAATCCAAATGAATGGTTTTTAGAATTTGAATTAGTGGAGATGTCATCAAAACATCCAACATGATTGAATATAGCCCCAATCCCACCAAATACATAGAATATAAGGTCAAACACTCTTTTTCCATGTAACCTTCAACAATAGAGCCTTCTATTTGAGCTTTATTCCTCACATATGATTTAAAATTACTGAAGTACCTAATGAAAAAATAATAAATATATTAAAAAAATTTACGTAATGATTTGATAATATTGAATTCACCAATGAAAATAAATATAATATCAACATACCTCTCAATTGGATACATCCATCGATAGTGTACCGGTCCACCAAGTTTAGCTTCTTCAACCAAATGAAAAGTAAAATAATTCATGAATGTTAAGAATGAATGGGGAAATAACATCTCCAAATGAAATAGTGTCACAAAAAATTCTTTCTTGAAGTTTATCTAGCTCAGTTGGATTTATATGTTTTCTTCAAATCTCTCTGAAAAAGGTGAAAAAATCAATTAGAACCACAATTACTTTTTTAGGTGACCTATTATGTTATGCTAATGAAAACAACTAATCTGTTAGAATATGTGAGTCATGAATTTTCAATCCATGTAACTTTTGATGTTTTAAGTCAACACACCATGATATGTTACTAGAATATCCATCTAGCACTTTTATATTCTTGAAATTTTGAAAGAATACATATTTCTCATGATTTTTCATTGTAAAAATAGCCAAAGGTACTTTCCATTCCATTTTCCCCACAAAACATGCTTTATATTCATTGATTACAAATCCTTATGAGCATTAAGGCAATCCTTATATTTTCCCTACTCATTAAGCAATGTAAAAATTACATTATCACATATGTTCTTATCAATATGAATTACGTCAAGATTATGATGTATCAAATTAAAATCCCAATAATAAAGTTTGAAAAATATAATTTTTTCTTCCATTGTTGTGTTCCAGCTACTTCGAATACTGTACCTCATATCCTTTTCACCCTTCATTAAACTGATGACATTTTCTAAATTCTTTATTGACATTCATTAATTTTCCTAATATTTCTAAAATAGATAATACCTTTGGTGGATTTATTAATTAAATATCTCCATTGAATTTTTCCTTGTTAAACCTGGATTTTTGAGAAGCATCAAAAAATGAATGATGAAATATAAAACACCATTTTCTACTATGAGGTAATCATTAAGGTTCAAAATCAAAATTAAAAACTAGACAAGCTAAACCAGTATGAGTGTTCAAAATAGATAAATTTCCTAGTCCATAAAAGTCACTAATTTTCTAAATTAAATAAACATGTATTTTGAATAGTTTTCGCATTGAAGCATCATATTTTTCCACAATATCATCCCATAATTCTTGTAATTATTTGATTATAGGTTGAAGGTATACATTAATACCATTTTCAGGCATTTTCTTTCTAGGAACAATCATCGAAATAATGAAAGGAGTCTTCTTCATACACATCCATGGAGGTAGATTATAAGGGATAAAAATAAATAGTTAAATGATATAATTAGCACTTAAAGTACCAAAAGGGTTAAAACCATCAGAATCAAATCCCAAAATTACATTCCTAGGATCTGAATAAAAATATGGATATAAAAAATCAAACATATTCCATGATGTTGAATAATTTGAATGTATCATCAAGTAATTGTTACTATCCTGAATATGCTACTTCATGTTGCATGAAGTCTTAAATGACATGAATAATCTCCATAAGCATGGTTTCAGACGAAAGTAATGCAATAACTTTTCTAGAGTTTTATTTATCTATTTCTTCCTGGGGATGCATTGATTTATACTCTCATTATTGTTCATTAACTTCCTTATTCTTGTATGAAATCCTATGAATTATTATTTATCATACTTTTCTCCCTATTAAATCATGTTATCATTAAGACATTAACGTATCTTTGTATAATAATGTCCATATTTTTTTGATGACTTTATTTATCTCATAGAATGATATAGGGATCTTAGATTCACTAAATGAACCATGAATAAGCTCTAAAATCACAAAAATTTATTTGTTATTAATTCCATAGAGACACTTGATATGATACAATTTAAGTAAAAAAGAAAACTTTGAATACTTGGAACATCCTTCATACAGTTCTTATTGTCCATCTTCAACTAATTCATAAAACTCATTTTTTGGTCACTGAAGTTTTGAGAAAGATTAAACTACTCAGGATCGATTGAAGGTTCTGTTGATATATTAAAATATTGTACATTTTATTATTCAAATCCAAATACACCATTTAGAAAATTTTGAATTAAATTCTCTTCTGGTGGGTCACTTTGTGTTTTTTTGACAATATTTTTATTATTTTTACTTTTCATAACATTCAATTCACCATGCCAAATCCAACATACATATTGAGTAGAAAAATGTTTTAATATAAAATGCTAATATAATTCATTTATATTCAACCATCACTTTAATTTAAAATCAGTACATAAAAATTTTATTCTACCATCCACTCACACTAGTGGAAAATGAGGATATACCAAAGGACTAAGGACAAAAATTTCTAGAAACCATTGGTATAGGTCCCTCTATACCAACGATTTATAATAAACACTAGTATATGGTGATTTTTTTGAATGATATACCAATGATTTTATGAAACCATTGGTATAGACCATGAATATACAAATGGTTATACATAACCATTGGTATACAATGCTTGATTTAAAGGGATACCAATGATTTTAAAAAACTGTTGGCATAGAGTTAACCCAAATACACTATGGGCACCACCGCCTCATTTTTCAAATCGACCCACACTGTGCCCTAAGCAATGTTCCATCTTCTTCCCTAGGTATCTTGATCCATCTTCCCTAGGTGTGGTGATCCATACTTGGTTTCTATTTTCATTTGTTTTTTCTTAAACACAAAATTGGTGAGTTCTAAATGGGTAATATATTCTTCCAAGAATATTTTTTATTTTTTATCTATATATAAAACAATGACCTATGAAATTCAGTTTCATTTCTCATCCACAACAATCTCTCATCCCTTAAGGTTTTTATTTGATTATTCTTGAATATCAATTTGGTAAGTTCCAAATACTTTTTTCTCTTCTGTTAACCATAATTTTCATTTATTTTCTAGGTCTAAAAGAATAACTAATATTTTTTTCTTCAGATTCCAGATTCATTAAACAAAGGTTATCTTTAATTATATTTGTTATTGAATTTCATAATAAATATGATTATGTGTGATGTATTTTTTTTTAATTCAGTTACTCTTTACTTATATTTAAATCTAACATGAAACCAATTTTTTTATGATCTTTATATAATCAAAATAGAAATGGGTATTTGTTAAAAAATATTTTAAGTGTTTAAAATGTTTATTTATTGGTTTATTTAATTCTATTCCAAGTGATTTTGGGTGAGA
Source organism: Viscum album (assembly GCA_963277665.1). Lineage (NCBI taxonomy): Eukaryota > Viridiplantae > Streptophyta > Magnoliopsida > Santalales > Viscaceae > Viscum > Viscum album. Next base: position 2,062,306,052 of record OY728151.1, on the reverse strand, counting down.
TTTTTAGTTTAATTTCATTACATGTAAAACATATTAGATAATGAAAAAAATCCAATACTGTTTAGACAACATATCATTTATATGTGTCCTGTTATTTTAAATATATAAATGAATACCAGTGTATTTAATGATTTATACACGGTATATGGTTATTTGAATAAATATTTAATATGTATGATTCTATAATACATGATAAATCTCAATAATATTATTTTTCATACATGTTATTACATTTTGGGTTTTATTGTGAAATGATTGAGAAAAAATATAGTTTTAATTGGGGATGTTTCATAGCTAGGATCTAAGGATATCATCCACCAATATGGTTTTTTATCTTGATTCCCTGACCATTAGAGACACTATACACCTCAACCTCATCTATACTAGCTTCATAAATATTTCATTAAATATTTAAAAATTAAATATAACTTGAGGAGGTGATGGGAAATTATTTTATATTCTTATAATTTTAAATAAACTTATCCTTTGTGATAAAAAATAATTATATATAAATAGGGTAAATCATGTTAGCATATTGAATAATCCTTCACTATTATAAAAATCCATTGGAAGGGGTATTCTATTGTGTATTGTAGAAAACTCAAATACTGCAGAGTGTTTTAAGAGGGGAATTCCATGAATAGGATTAACTATTGGAGTGTATAAAAATATATGAATCCCACTCACATTATTGGATAATCCTTAATAGTAAATGAATATCCATAGAAGGGTAATCATATAACATCATATAAGATAGCCTGGATTATCAAAACACTCATCTATAGAGGAATTCAAACTCAAATATCAGCCTATATAAAATTATATGAGTCCTATGAAATTCATTAAGAATCAATGTAATAAAAAATTATAAAATACAATTCAATAAAAAATGACTTTTTCTAATATGCTTACCTTAAAAAGAAACCCTATAAAAAATTTCATCTTCAATGGTGTATAAATAATTTAATATATACACATTATTTTGATAAGATGTTTATCATCAAAATATCCTACTATGAAATAATTGATCACCAATACTACATTTTTTATTCCATAATTCAAATACACTAAAAAATATCTTTACTTGAGGGTCAATATTGATTATAAATATCATTAATTATGCAATACAATGATCTCTATTAATTTAGAATTAATCCCAATAGTTTCTCATAATTATCCTAGAGATATCTTCATTTATACATTGATTTTCCATCATATCCACTATGTTTCACATAATCTCCCAATTTATTCCTTGTTATGATGAACTAATAAATTTTACCATTGTCATTGATCTATAAAAAAACAATGTTCTAGGATACCATAAAGGGATTATATCAGAAAAACATTTCAAGTAACCCAATTGAAATGAACCCCCCTTATAATTATTTTATTAATTTCAATCATGTTGTTATTACTTCAGTTACTTCCTCACAATTTTATATCATACACTCATTTTTCACACTTTCTCATTACTTCTCAAACTTTGCATCACACAAACTTTTAATTTATTTTTTACCCTATTTTATACTTTTCTTATATTTTATCACCTCTATCACACTTTCACTCATTATTGCACACACTTAAAAAGTGAATTGAATAAGAGAAAAATAAAATCAACAATTATAAACATAATTTTTTGTAGTATTATGTATAGTTATTAATCATTGATATATTTTAATTCAATATAGTGGTTTTATATTTATAGTATTTTTTCATATATATATATATTTGTTATCTTTTATATTATGATTCTCATATAGACTAGTGTTTTAGTTAAGGTTTTATATTAAGTGATCAATTATTATTTCCTTAAATATATTTTTGATTTAACTTAAATATTATTTCATTTATTTTAGGACATTACATATAACATTTTTTACAGAATGGATAGAATTTGGATGTATGAAACTGATTTGATCTCAAGTTATTTTTAAAACAAGTTAGATATCTTTTTAGATTTTTCATTTAAAAATGCTTCAGATAGTGGTCATATACACTACCCATGTTATAATTGTGTTGTAAGACCTTGGTTAAGTCATGAAGAAGTTATATATTATATAACCAAATATGGTTTTCAAAAAAAACTAACATGTGTGGTATCATAATGGGGAGAAAATTCAATCTCAAAATTTTCATGATTCGAATGAGAGGATTGGATTAGAGAATTTATTAGATGATCAGTTTCCATTTATTCATCATCATGAGAAGAAAAGGTGCTAACCCAAGAAGACTTTGATATGATAACACATGATTCATGTAATGAAAATTATGATTCTTATAGGGTGAAAATAAGTGAATGATGCTTCCATGACTCTAGTATATCAGCAATGTGGTAAAATGAAAAAGTTGTAATTTTTAATCTGACTTTTTAATGGGAAAAAATGTATATGATTTCTAAGACTTCCATTGATTAAATTATATCCTTTTTGAGGGACTTACTTCTAGATGATGCAAATATTACCTCATAACATTATATGGAATGGAATTTAGTTGATGAAATTGGATTTTATAAAAACAAAATTCATCCATGCCCAAAAGATTGCAGCTTTTTCTGGGAGGAAAATGCCGAATGAAATTATTGTATAAAATTTGGCACATCCCAATCAAAGAAAAATGCTAATGGAACACCATCCTGTGTTCCAAAGAAAGTAATTTGGAACTTTCTATTGATTCCTAGACTCTATAATCTTTTTATGTCTAATGAAATATCAATAAAAATTATATGGAATGATACTAAGAGAATGAATCATAATGATGATTTAGTTCATCTTTAAGATGGATTTTTATGGAGAACATTTGATTCTTGATATCCTAATTTTGTAGCTAATGTGCGTAATATTAGTTTGGGTATATCATGTGATGATTTTAATCCATTTGGGAAGATGATTACTTTACACAACACATGGATGGTTTTCAAACACATTTATAACTTCCTCCATGGATGTGTATAAAAAAACCTTTCACTTTCCTGAGTATACTCATATATGGACCTTTTGATCCTGATAATGATATAGATGTATACATATAACCTTTAATAAAATAGTTTAAACATCTTTGGAATGTGATTTCTCACACATATTATTCATGTTTAAAGGACATATTTCAGATGCGTGCTGCACTTATGTTGATGATAAATGATTTTCCTACTTATGAAAAGATGTTTGGATGAAGCATGAAGGGGAAACTATCATGTACTTTTTTTATGATGAATAAATGATCCATAAGATCATCATAGTTTCATTTTTATGTGACATTGAGAATTCTTTCCAATGGATCATTCATATAGGAATAATCATTGAGATTTTGAAAATATCATGGAGGCTGACAATCCAGCCTAGCGTATGTCTAGAATTGATGTTCTTAATGAATTGAAAGATGTTAGTTTTTAATTCAAGAATTCTCAGTTGAAATCTAGAAAGAGGAACACATGTTTCCATATAAAATAATTACAATTGGAAGAAGAAAATTATCTTCTTTGAGTTTCCTTATTAGTCAACCAATTTATCACATCATTGGTTAAACATAATGCACATTGAAAAAAATATATCTGAAATTTTGTTTTCAATTCTTCTTAATGTCAATAGAAGGAAATAATATGATTTTCGAACTCAGTGTGACTTGGTGGATTGGGGTATCAGACCAGAATTCCATCCTGTGTGTACTGGTGAAAATAATTGGAATGTTCTGTATGCTTTTTATGTGATGAAACCTACAGGAAAAAATCAATTTCTGGAAGTACTAGATACTATTAAAGTTCCTAATGGATATTAAAGAAGCATGTGAAAATGGGTCAATATAATAGAGTTGAAGTTGAAATATTTTAAGACTCATGATTATCACATCATTCTACATGATTTTATTTCAATTGAAATATGTCATCTACTATCCAATAATTTAAGGGTGTCAATTATTTTGTTGTGAATTTTTTTATAGAGATATTTGTGATTTGAATTTGTTTAAGTATTTCTTGAAACAAATATTGTTAGATGCACCATTAATAATTTGTGAGTTATAGAAAATTTATCCTCCACCATTTTCTACATGCATACTATATCTAAAAGTCCATCTTCCAACCAAAATACTTCTTGAAGGACCTATTTCTTTTCATTGTATGTATCCAACTAAAATAAATATATAAACATTGAAGTCTTATGTTTGGAAAATGAATCACCTCAATGGTTCTATCATGAAGGGTTATATGTCTCAATAGTATATGGATTTATATTCAATGTATTTGTCTAACTTGACTATGAGATGGAATAGACCAATGAGAAATGAAGAAGAACAATATTAAAAAATTGAACCTAATTTTCCATCACTTCCCCAAAGAGGGGGAATTACTAGATAATATAAATTTACCACATTAAGCCTTGAATATTGGGAGATGGAACATCAAAAAGTTTTGTTTAACTATGATTTGTTCAATGATTAGATAAGGTAAGTAAATTGAACATGTATATCTTATCTTATCTAATGAAATTGTAAATATATATTAAACTATTTCTATTTTTTTCGATAGGGAACATAGAAAAATGATAAATAGAAAGAAATATTCTTTATCTTTGATAAAGAGAGACACTTTTCCTAGAAAATAGTTTTCTTCTTGGTTGAAATTTAAGGTAAAAATATTATTGTAATGAATTAATGAAATTAATTTTTAATTAATTGTAATATTCATTTATATTTCAAGTATTGAGTTTTCAAATTGACTCAGTCTCTAAGGAAATACGATCTTTGTATTTCACTCCTAATTCTATGGTTCTTGAATGAAAATCAATTTTGATCAATATGTACAAATTTATTATCATCTAATGAGTAATAAACATGAGAACACAAATCATGATGTTATATTAATTTCCAAAACATACTATTATGACAGTGCACAAAATATTAGACCTTGATTTAGAAATATATCTTATTATGGAGTCATTTAGAAAATACTAATATGGGATTATTACCCCCATGGTCGATTCACTATGATGAAATGCAAGTTGTTTGATTTGATAATGAGGCATGAAACATTTATTGATGATTATGGATTTAGAGTTATTGACATGATTCACACTCTTGCTACTGATGAGCCATATATATTTGAGTCAATGGAGAAAAAAGTTTTTTATGTGAAATATCATCAAAAACATGAATTTGGGGACGTTATTGAAGTAATACCAAGACATATTTTTGATGATGGTGATGATGGAATTGACACCATCCCTACTACCATTAGCCCTGATCAATTTATTACTTATGATGAATCCAATTGTTCAATTTTTAGAGTTGATTGTGAAACTAAATTTGTGGTGGGAAATTTATAGAATCATCTATATGTGTTCTCCATTATTTTGGTTTAGCTTGGATTGTATTGTTAATGTTGGTACTATTCAAATTTATTTATTATTGTTTAAAAATATTTTGTATCCAACTTGAAATTAATATGAATTTTTAATATATAATGGTTTCACTTTTCTTTGTGTTTCATTTTCTAATATTGAATTGAACTGTATTATAACCTAGAAAACTAAACAAAACTAAAACAATTAAATTGGAACAAAAAAAATATGAATTTAATTAAAACATATTAAACTAATTAAAGTGAAAATCAAAACCAATAAAAATAATGACCTAACCAAAAAAATGGAATAATGACCTAACCTAAAATATGAACCAAACGAACTAACCCAAAAAATAGACAAATGAACTAATAAATTGACCAAAATGAACCAAATTACCTAACCAAAATTGAATTATATTGAATTGAAAATAGAATAAAACTATATCATACCCATGTTAAACATGATAATTTGAACTTATTGTTTTTTATTTGACATGTATTTTATGTATTGATATTCTTCCCACTAAATATAAAATTCTTTTATTATATCACTATATATCCTTTATTTGGTTTGACAATTAGTATTCCTTAATTAAGTCATGCCGTATCTTCTTTTTTATTTTTATTACAAATTAGTTATGGATTTATAATTAATTACATATTTTTTTTTCAAATGTAGGAAATGAAAAACTTTGAAGAGATATGAAAGTAAATGATGAAAAATAATAATAGTTGAATGAGATATATGGGAATCCATCCTTTGGTTCCTGTTGTGAGTATTTTATTTTCAATATATATATCAATAACATATAATGTAATGTGATTAATTTTGTTTTTAACTTTTAATCAGGATCCACCACCTAGGTGATAGTTATTCTCTGACCAGCCTAGTGGTACTAATGCTCAGATAGACGATATGGGGGGGGGGGGGTACTAGAGCTACGTTCACCACTCAACATACCCGATCACACCCTATCCCTTCCTATGAAATAACATGTAGAACACTTTCTGATCCTGTAGTGTCATTAGGGGCACCCAATATATTTAGGCTGCCTAGGTTTTCACCACCATTTGTATTTGATCCCCCTTCCTATGTTTCTCTTATCTGATGATGGCCCATACTTCCCATCTATATTATACATTTACACAGACGTATATTATATCTTCTTTTCCTTCCACTTCCTTCTCCCTGAGATTTTACATTCATGATAATTCGACTTATACTCTGACACATTCTGAGCCTATAGTGTAGAAATTGAGTTTCACAATTTCTATGCAGATTGACATTCCTTTAGAGCCTAGGGATCCAACAACACCCAATGATTAGACTGACTCGGGTATATTTATAGAACCCTAGTAATTGTTTTGACCATAATTTATTTTAATTATAAGTGGTATTGATATAATATTTGTTTTTTTCTTTAATATATGGATTTTCCACTAGGAGGTGTGGGTATACACACACGCATGTGGTGTGAATCCACCACACACATCTAATAATGGAGTATAATGAGGACAATCAAATTATTGAAAAAATAGGGAGAGAATTTAGTATTTTTTTGGAGACGCTTTCCAAATACTTTGACATCATTATAGTCAGACAACTCTCCTAGATACACCTTCTAAATGAAGTAAAGAATAATGCTTGGGTGAAAATATGGATAAAAAATTCATTGGATTTAATGTTATATTATTATTTTATTTATATGAATTAATATTTTTGTTCCATCTTCGTTATAATTTTTCATATGGTGAGGCTGTGAGGACAACATGGCTCATGGAATTAGGTGAGCTATGGAGAGAATATAAGTATGAGTTGTATAGTGGATAGTGTGCTAGAGTTGAGATGGATTCAGAGCCCCCACCTATGATGAATGAGTGTCAAATATCATATTATAAAGAAGTGATTACTTATTGTAAGAGTACTAAGTTCAAGGTATTAATCAAATTTGAGGTTTTTTAATGAAAATTACCATGAATTTCATTAATACTTAGTTTTTTATTATTGAAAATTATTTTTTAGTAAGTATTAGGAAGAAATAAAAAAACAAGGATGGTACAAAATACCTCCACACTTTGGGGCAGACTATGATGCCGAACCATAAGAGGAAGGAGGCATGAAACTCATTCATAATATTTCTACTTAAATAAATTATGGAAATAAAATTTATTCAATTGTAAATTAAATGGATTCATTATAATTTGTTCAAAACAACTATATTGAATAATTATATTGTTTGGAATATATTAAAGATATATTTATTATAGGGAAGAGTAAAATAGTGTTTAACATATAATATTTTCTTTTGGATTCCTATATTATCTATTAATTATGTGTGAATGTAATTTGTTAGTTAAGATACTATGAGAAAAGAGAGTGGGGTGCCTCTTACTATTTCCATTTTTTTCTTTAGTACTTGAACTTTTTTCCCTCCATATTTATTTCCATTTCTAATTCAGATAGATAAATGATCATGTATTCTTTAGTTTATTATTGGAAGTATTTAGTGTACTGAAATTTTAGGATTTGTATTGTTAAGTTTGTAAGCATGTTATGAATTTTTTTATTTCATTTTATTGTCATGTATCAATAAAAACCATTAAAATAAAACTCATAACATCTTTATAACCCATCAATGTCTAGTGAAACATCCAACTTGGTCATTTCTCCCCTTCCCCCTAATTATTATAGGTGATACCTCTTAGGTGCTAGGCTGATAAAAACACCCAACTTGGGTGTTTCACTATAGATGTTTTCAACATGCCCAAACCTTAGATTTTATTCCCAGCCTAGGCATCATTCCCTCCATGAGGGGAATTTCACATTCCACCTTGGGGTCTACTATTGAATAGTCCACCTTGTGGTGGTGCACCTATAGTGAAATTTATTTCTAGGTCAAGCCAAATTCTATCTAAAGTATAATTAATACCACAAAGCACTATAATGGACTATATAAACATCCAAAAACATCTCCTAGAGATTTAAAAACTATCAGGATTCCAATACAAGTCTCAGTTTTGAGAAAAAGCCCCTCATAAAAATTAAAAATTAAAAATTCCTTTGAAAAACACAACCTATAAAAGTGAGGGTATTTACACATAAAAAGAGAACTTAGAGTTAACTACACTATAATAGGTATTCCACACAAAACCATGAATGAAATAGAAATTAGGAAGACAATATCAAGGCATAATGGAGGCCCTATAAAAGTTTTGTGTCACTTTGTTTGTGATTAATTGAAAGACAAAGTAAATGAAAATGATCACTACATTGTATATAATATGTATGGGATGATCAACTATGAACCATGGTGTAACTAGTATATGATTCTCATTTTAAGCCTCATTGTTCATTGAAATTATCCAAATAATGACAATATTTCACTATATTGGTCAAAATTTGGATCAAGGTATGGTAATAAAATTATGAAACTCATTTTCCCCAAGTTTCATAACTACCCAAACATTAAAAAATTATTGATAGAAACTATAAAATATAATTATTTCCCCTAACTAATGTGACCTATCATCCAATGTATATTTTCTAGAATTGAGAATATCAAATTGATATATTGACTATATGCTAACATCACAGTAATAAAAAAAATTTCTATCTAAAAACTTATAAGAGAGTCTATGAATGATAATAGACACCCAATATGAAACATGTATATGAAGATTACTAATTTGAAATACCCCATAACTCTTAACATAACATGGAAGCTAAATTCAGTGTATATACACACTTATAACTTTTTCTATGGACACCATTTTCCTATAAATTCAGAGAATTGGACTGTATTTTTTCCTTCTCACCATCAAAATTAACATGTAGGGATCCAAGAATATTTTAACCCAATACTTGAAGAGTATTTCAAGGTATAGGTAAATGTCCTTCTGCTTCTGGTTCTTGGTTTATTCCCACAAAATTATGGTTAAAAAGTGGGGTTTTCTAACAATCATCCCACATATTGAAAGTAGGAATAAATTCATTTTATAATATTCCAATAATATTATTTCCCTTATACTTATGGATATATTAAAGGATGAAACCCACTTCCTTATATAGGATGTTTAAGTTATAAATCTATGTAAACTAATAATAATTCATCTCTATAATTAAATTAGAATTGTAGTAGATAAATTTGGTGGACCTATAAGGGCCATTCACAGTCATCTATAGAATTTACACTAGGAAAAGGCCCCAATATAAACATAAACTACTCATCTATTCAGTGATTGATGAACTCAAAATAATTTAGAAAATAGGGATTATGGGTTATCATTCCTAATATCAATAGGAAACCATTAGGTGATAGTTTCATAGGTGAAAAATCTCCTGTTTTTTTCCACATGGACAAATTCTTCATTTAATAAAATATTTTCATACCCATGAACTATAAATTGAATGGACCAAATGGTTGGGTGATTACAATATGAAACTAAACCAAAATTAATCTAAAAAACTAAATCAAATAAATGTAAACATTCATGAACTAAAGTAGATTGAATGTAACCAAATATGATTACATTTAAATATACAAAAAATAAACTAAAATAAAAAGAACCATTGTAAACCAAACAAAACTTACAATGAACAATCTAAATTGAATCAAATAAAATCCAACCAAGATAAACTAAGTTGAAACAACTTGACTTGAAACAAACCAAACCAAAATCAAACAAACTAAAAAAATTCAAATAGAATAGAATTTAATTTTATTGAATCAAATTGAATAGGCCCAGAAAACACAACCAAAATTATGCCAAAAAATAGAATACTTCAATAAATAATTAAATTTAATTAAACATAACGAAAATTTTCAACTTTATACAAAGAAAATAAAACCTAACTATCACAAGTTTAATCAATATAAACTGAATATACATGACTTAACTAGCACTAAATAAACTAGAACTAAATGAATATGAAACTAAAAAACCAATAATTAAGGCACAAAATGAAATCAATGTATCACGGACCAACCGATCCAAAACATAACTAAATCTATAATGAAAAAAAATTAATAATACCAAACTAAAATGACTAGAATCTGATGAAACTGAACCAACCTAACAGGAAGTGAAACTAAAATGAAAACAAAAATCCTAAATGCACTAGTATGAACAAGATCCAAAAAAGTGAATAAAAAATGAAATAAATCACACTAAAATAAATAAAATTGAAATGAGTTTAATTGTAATAAATAAAATTAAAGATAAATTAACTAAATGAATATAATGTAATATACACTAAAATGAAACTTATGAGAGATGAAAAAACTAAATCAAATAGAAATGAAAATTTATAAACAAATATGGTTGAATCAAAATAAATAGATCTGATCCATAATAAAACAAAATGAATTAAGATTAAAAAATAAGCCGAACATAATAAAATTGTACATTATTAATAGAAATTGAATATAATTGAACCAAATTGAATTGAATTTAATTGAACTATACACAAACAAGTTTAATTAAAAAGAACTAAATAAAATTATGCTATGTAAAACTAAATAGAAAAAACAAGGATCAAAACCAAGAAGACCTTACATACTCTCATGATAAATAAACATTAACATTATTTAACCAAATAAACAAAAAATACTATTTTTTCATGTGTATTTTTAACAAAAACAAACACCAATATTGACTATACACTATTATCAATATCCATCAATGAAAAATTTACCTTTCTTTTCCCTATTTTAACCCCTTTGAAATTAAATCATAGAAACATAGAAAACCAAATAGGAACACATCTAGTATAAATTTCAGCTTCCCATTTTACTATATTATACATTTATTTAATCTTGATTACTTTTTTTTTCAATAAAGACATTCCATTTAAGTTATTATATAATTAAATTTCCATTATATTCATAGAAATAATATATAAAAACAAGAATCCTTAAATTACACTTTATGTTAATTTATCAAATAGTTGTTTAATCATATTCTCAACTATTCTAATTTATTTTATAAAATTTATTTTATTAACCAAATCATATCATACTAGTACAAAGTAATCAATCATTATATAAAATCATATTTCATCATCGAGTATATCCATTTGATTTTATTTATTAAATTAATTATTAATAACCTATTTTCAATTATGGTTTTCTATATTCAATGTCATTTCATTGGGAAGTTTTGAATATTGAAGGATGTGTGTTTTGAGAAAAATTATTTTTCTTAAGCAGAAAGAAGAAATATGGATGTTCGGTAAACGAACCAATACAATAATAGATTGTAAGTTTTAATTTGTTGATTTCAAATTTTAATATCAGTTCTATAACTAAATAGTCCATTTATATTGGTAACAATGTTATTTGGAGGCCCTTAATGAGTATGAAGGTGAAAAATTTGGGCCAAATGATCACTTACATCAGGTTTTGGGAGATGAGAACCATGGGAGAGTTTTCTGTTGACCAATGAAGAGCATTGTTTCCTCTAGATATTGGACAAATTCAGGTGCTAGTTCTAGTATCAACAAGTTGGAAAAATATAATGCATGAGAAACACATGCCTAGACTAAGGCATAAGAGGAAAAAAATATCCATATAGAAGTGTGAGTAGAGTCAATGGGCCAATGATGATTTTATAAAATTTATGATAGCATTAGGCCCATCACTTCCACCAGATACTGTCGTGTATTGTGATTTATATATGTAGACAATGCATATGTTATATAGTGCACTAGAAAGTAGTCCTAGTGGTGGTCGGGATGATGATGTTCCTGGTGATGATGATGGTGATGGTAATGGTGGGGATGATGGTGAGGATGATAACGAGGATGAAGATGAGGATGATGGTGAGCATGACAGTAAGGATGAAAGAGAGGATGATGGTGGGGATGATGGTGAGGGTGAAAATGAGGATGATGACAATTATTTCGTTTTTGATAGCGATAGTGATGAGAGACATATTAATTCTTTACATTTTGACTGATATTTATGACATTTGATGTTTGGTGATTAGTTTTGAATGAATATATGTGATGTTTTGAATGTGTGTTGTCACTGGTTGAATGCATTAATTGCATTATTGTGTTATCAGTGTTTTTATATTGGTTGTTAATGTTTTTTTACAGGTAATTGACCAAGGTGGGGAGATTCTATGGATTCTAGTGGCTGTTTGGGTAGGTTCTGGTGGTTTTTTCGTAAGTATGGGGGTGTTGTAGCCTAGGGAATTAAGGGGCTCTATACCAACAGTTTCAAAACCATTGGGATAGACCTATACCAATGGTTCTCTTTGAACCATTGGTATATACCCATATAAAGGGATTAAAACTATTATAAGTCTATAAAAATGGTTGAAACTATTGGTATAAGTGTATACCAATGGTTTTAAACCATTGATATAGACATATACCAATGGTTAAAAGAGAACTATTGGTAAACTAAAATTCTATTAGGCCTACACCAGCGTTTCAGTAAAAACCATTGGTATTGGACTTTACTAACATAAAATTATCCAATGGTTTGGATAAATTTTAGTATAGGCTATACCAATGGTTCTTTAGCCTATACTAATGGTTTTGAACCATTGGTATAGATAAGAATTCCATCAGTGTGACTGGTTTTCAATTGCATAATCTAAAAATTCTTCCAAACCCTTGGCATATTGAGGTGTGTTTAAATGTAAATTAATCCATCATTTATCTATATTTATTATATTTTATTCTCCCCGTACATTTAGATATAAAGATATAAAGGTTTAATCAAACATGTAAAATCAAAATTAAACATCACCCAACTTCATCATTGACCAGGGTAGGGTCTTCATTAGACATTTACAGATTCAACATAAAAAGGACTCAATCCAACATTAAAAATAAAAACAACACTCAATTAAACTATAATTTATATAATTTAATTTAAACCCTTAGAAAAATTCAACCAATCATACCTTTTCAATTATCTCAGGGCCCGCAGTCACCAGAAAAATGGGAAGAGAAGCCTTTGGGGATCACTATTGAAGAGTAGGAGGATTTTAGGTCATAATGGTTATTGGAATGGGGGGGGGGGGTCATGGAAGTCATTGGTAGGGGGGATCGAGGTTATGAAATTAGTTGGTAGGGGGTCAGGGTCACAATGGTCTCCAAAAGGGGGGTCATGGTCAAGGAAGTAGATGTATGGGAGGGTTGGGGTCACGACAGTTTCTAATAGGGGGTTAGTGTCACGATAGTCACCAGTAAGGGGGTTTAGGATCACAACAATAGCCGACATAGGGGTCAAGGTTATGGCGGTCACTATAATGGGGGTCATGGTTTGAGTGGTCTCTAGTAGGGGGGTTCAGGGTTGTGGAGGTCACTGGTTGGGGTGTTTGGGTCATGAAGGTCATCATCAGGGAGGGTCAGGTTCCTGGTGATAACCATAAGGGATTTAGGGTCCCAAATATGGATAGGATGGAGGGTAAAGGTTACTGTGGTCATCATCAGGAGTAGGGGGGATCGAGGTTATGATAGTCACTATCGAGAGAAAGAGGAGTCTAGGTTAGGGTTCGCCAAGGGGAGTGGGAGGTGGGTGGGTGGGGGGGGGGGGGGTGGGGGTCGGGGTCCTGGTTATGGCCATTGTTTTTTTTTAATTTCCATTTTCCCATCCCCATTCCCCTATATTTTCCCGACCCACCCACCCTACCTCCTTATCCTATTGACTAGTCATCCAAATCCCCTCCTCGTTGCCGCTTATCTCTTTTTCAAGACTTCTCACATACACACCACATTTCCAATCCCCATCCCCATCTCCCAATCACATGATTCTTGGAAATTCTCTCCCCAAACCTTTGGTTCTTACATCAATATTTCTCCAATTGACATTGTGAGGTGTGAACCCCTAGCTTAAAATACCTACAAGTTCCTATTCCATCTAAAATACTCCTTATACGAACACATATTCTATCCTATAACGAGTCTTAACCCTTCATGTAATGTTGAAAAAAAGATATATATAACAAAACAAACCATTCATACTTAGATATCACATATTTTTAGATGAATATTCAATATAATTCACAAAAACGTGCCTGAAAAATGTAAAGGTTCAATGTATTTGGAGACTTGATACACAATCTATTTATTTCATAAAAGATCTTCAACATATACCATAAAGATATTCCCATAAAGTAATATTTTTAGACATACCAAAATTAATACCTTTATTTATAACCTGGGAAAATGAAACATATGAAAAGGTGAATTCAGATTCTTAGTAAGGGAAAACCACATAGATACCTAAACATAACACGAGTATAGGGGTATGAGAACATGAGTATAACATTTGAAAACCATACCATTCATATCAAAGATCTTAATTTTGAGCCATGAAATAAAAATTGAAAGTTCATAAAACATGAATCATAAAGGAATCAATGAACACGAGTCATGAGGGAATAACATAAACATAGGAATGAAACAAAAAAATAATATTATAACTTTGAGAATATTTTAAAATAGAAACAAGTTTACTCAATATGTTAAGTACATGAAATCATTCCCTCACATAAACTTATGGATATGAAACTAGGTCTAAACATAATATTATGGACATGAAATCCAAGTCCACAAATAAAATTATGCACATGAAAGCTAGATCCATGTATAAAATTGTGAACATGAATCTAGGTTTACACACAACCTAATTAAATAATTACTTATCAATTTTTACCCAATTCATTAGAGGGATATATAATTTCAGGACCCCATCACATAATGAAAATCATACATATGTATGACACAAGATCATAAAACATTTACCATATTAATTAGAACCCATAAAAAGAAATGGTTTTCATAAACATTTAATTACAGTATATGTTATCCCAAAAGGGGATTAGTTACCCTGGGGGGGGGGGGTTGAATTAGGGTATGAATATTCTTTTCAAAATTCTTCCTTCCCTACTGGATCTTGACCTCTTTATTATAAGGGTCAATTTTTTTCTCTTTAATGTTTATATTGATATTATAATTTCTAATTATTTATACCAATTATGCATATAAAGTAAATAAATAAAGAAATCACATGGATACATATTTTTATTTGTTTCACCCCCACTGGGATATATCGATCCATGGAGTATACAAATACAAAGTTTCAATGTACCAAATCCACTAAAGTTCACTATTTTTAGATTAGGATAGTCCACTTCTTCCTGGGATCACTATCCTTATAATTTTTGGTGAATATTCACTATATCCCCTAGATCACTTCACTCAAGATTCCTTTTTATGATAATTTATTTATAAGTAAAAACAATTGGCACATAGGCCAAAGGAAAATATCTTCTATTATTGAGAGTTAAATTCTTCTTCATAGCCTTGATGAAAACATCCCCTTAAGAATCAGCTTTCAATGAGATATCATCAAAACTCTTCCCCACTTTGGAAAGTTCTTCTAGAGATAAAATTTCTTCCTCTTTACAAAATTATTCTAGAAAATACCTTCACTTTATTGTATGCAACACAACTTTATTCCGTTTACTTCCAAAAATGCAGTAGTGAATAAACTTATTATACAAGTATTTTTGAATGATGAAGATCCTCTAACTTATTATTATTAAGAATTCAGATATGAAAATTGTATTGTTAATAGGGTACCCTCGACATGTATCTCCTTGCATGAGACCCTGACATTTAACCCTTGCATGAGTCCCCTTCACAAGAACCCTTCATGAGACCCCTTCGTGAGTCCCTCTTCAGATCACACAGATCAAGTGACTTTAGCATGAGACTCCATTCTTCTTATGTGGATATCATGACTCTAATGGGTATACCAATGCACAAAGACACCCATCACATAACACCCTTCACAAGATCCCTTCTCTAGACCCATTTGTGAGACCCATTCACAAAACATTCTTTATCTCATGCTGTTCACATGAATATAGTGCGAGACCTTATTCAGGTTAAGCAGATACTATGACATTAATGGGCATGATTAAGTTTCAAAACACCTATCGTATACTTCACATCACAAGATACATTTATAAGACCCCTTTGTGAGTATTTCTATTGATTATGTGGATCATGAGACTCCAACACAATACTTTGTACTACTCATGAAAAATACTTTTATATCAGATCAAACCACTTAAGAAAACTTATATTTTTTATTAAGGATGGGTTAATGTGTATTTATAGTCATAAATACACCACATTAACTCCACAAATCTCAGTTATCCATCTATAACACCACATAAACAATTGGCCTTACACACTTCACATGATCAGTTTTAGAATTTGCGATAGACTTCCATGACATGTAACATGTCACAAGCCCTTACATATTGGATAACATGATTATCTTTTAGTGCATAACTTGATCCTAGCATGTGATCAATTGAAAAACATTTGGTGGATATCGACATTGTCTTCCAGAACTTTTTATTATCCCATCATGATATGTAATGACAATCATGTAGTGGGGACATTTTCTTCCAACACTTCATGTGATCTCATTGTGTGATCAATTGAAAATCATGTGCTCACATGATTTTAAATGACCATGATATATATCCATAATTTCCAGCACCTATTCCTTAATGTCCTTGTCATTATCTCTTCATGAGATCCTTTTACAATCATACAGTTTCTTCGAACACTTCACACGATCTCTTCACGAGATCCCTTGAAAATCATGTGGTATATTCAAGTGCTTCACATGATCTCATCCTGAGATCCCTTGATAATTATGAAATGTATTCAAGTTCTTCACATGATCTTTTCATTAGATACCTTTACAATCTTGCAATTTATTCAAGTTATTTACATGATCTCATCATGAGATCCTTTTAAAATCATGTGGTGTCATAAAGTGTATCATGAGATCTCAACACGAGATCCTATTATACTCACATGGATCATGTGATGTGATAACTTGATCTCCTTTAGCTCCTGTGATCACAAGTGAGACATATCCACCTTGGACAAACAAACACACTCCACACAATCCCTTTGGACTTACACCCTTCCACATGATCCTTTGGAACTTTCAAATTCTTCTCACAAAAATAATGTGATGTGATCAAAAGATATCCTTTAATCCAATCACACTAAATATTCACAACTCCTTTGAAATAAAACTTCATCAACAACATCAAACCTTATCAATAAACACAATCAACCAAAAATCACCATAATGTGGGATTTTATCCAACAATATCCCCCTTTGGGTTTGTTGAAAACACTTATAAACTTAAATAACCAACTTTTTGACAAGCCAAGCACATGAAAAACCATTTTCCATATACAACCCCAAATTGTGATCAAGGAATTCCTTAACATGGAATCTAAGCCCACATGAGTCAAGCTCTACATGAGAAATAAGAGTAACAAGAAAATTTCATTGATGAATCACTTCATTCTCAAACCTTACACTAGAAACCTTCTAGACACCAAAATATAGAACACATTATACCCTTGAGAATACTTCTTAACCTGAACATGTAAATTGATCACATCCTGAACCACAAGACCAATAATTTTAATGAATTTTATTCATTGATAAACTAGCTTTATCATCACTATATTTAAAAATTACCCCATTTTCTGCCCCTTATTAGCTTCTCCTCCTATCTTGATCAAGACATTTTCTCCCCCTTTGTCAATAAACCCAAAGGTCCCTCCTTTGTGGGTGCAACATGGTAAAGAAAAAACTTCATCACATAGGGGAAAAAACCATACCTTTGGGAGAGGGGGTCCCACATCCACATAGTTCATGTGTGAGGAGTCGACTAAAATCCAAGAGCTAGTCTATGTAGTTCAAAATATTCCTTGGGTAAGGCCTTCATTAGGATGTTTGTAACCTATAGTTTATTAGTAACATACTCCTTATTCTAAATATCTTGCTCCACTTTCTCTATAATGAAGTGATACTTGATTTTAACGTGATTTTTACATGAGTGATGAACTGGATTTTTTCTAAGATTTATAGTGTAACACCCTGACTTGGGATCCACTTAGCCCATGCTTTAAGCTAGTGGTTCACAAGGCCTCAAGCGTTCCTCCCTATACGCCAGAGGCTACCGACTAGTAGTGAGGGTGTAAAGGTGGTACAATGGGGAGACTATACCCACTTATCAGAGTGGAAAATCAGATATAATAATAAAAATACAAAAATAGAAGAATATAAATAACGAGATAGAATAATGAAGTATCAAAATAATAGATAACTAAACAACTTAATAATAATCAAAATCCAATAGGGAGTGTCATATAGATGGATACATGGAATTTTGACATCCCAAAAGGGATTATGGGACATGTATATACAACATTCTAAAAAAAGTATGAAAGGACAAAAAATTATTCACTATAATCTCGAGCTTAATCCCGGACCTCTACTCCTATGATCTATCTATAAGTTAGACATATCAAATACCAGTTGTAGGGTGATTTCCCTTATCAATACCTACAGGCAGATAATATTATCTGGTACCAAAGGTAGGTTGAGTATCATGTGAGATAAAATATTAATAGGCCACCACTAATGGTGTTTATAATTAATCCATGCTATGCTTGTAAATAAAAAGTGTGTTGGTATAAATGAAATAATAAACAAGTGCTAAAATAAATAATTGACCAGCTTGGGTTCCTAGAGGAAACCTGGAGGCTCTACCCACTTCAACTCATGGCTAGGATGAATTTATAATAATTCACAATATATATAGTAATAATATATATACAAAGTAAAGTTATATATATTTCATCCACCTATATAAACCAAGTACGTGAGGATGTAAGTGTCTATATACCTAGAATACTAGGTGCTAGATGGACCGAGGTGTAAATCATACATCCATAACCAGTTTAATGATATTATAATATCAAAAAATGGGGTAAATTACCTATATATCATAATTATTGGGATGAATCATGATTGTCACTCAATATGGTGAGTGTTCCATCATGTCAACACTTGAATAAAGAATATGGTGTACCATGCCCACCATCCAAATGGTGTTAGTGGTGTGAGACGTCATGCTCAACACCCAATGTAAGGGAATGTGATACCGTAATTCTCAATAGATACCTTAACATCATGCCACAAATTATGTCAAGGAATAATCATATAATATAATAAATTAGTCATAACCACTCATGCATCTCAATAACTAAGTTTAATTAAAACAAGCCATTACATTTCAAATTAAATTTTTTGTAGATTATAAAAAAATGGTGTGGGCTTATGAACCTTTATAAATCATTTAATTTAATTAATTAAATTAATTTAAGGAAACTAAAACCATCATGAGTGATCCATACCATATAATCAAATCCACTCAATCCACTAAATTATGACATTAAATTAAACCTTTCCTAGAAATTTAATTAAACATTGCATGATAATTCCATCTTAATGTTTAAGAGGCATTTAGAAAGTGACATGATCAAAATAAATTTTCCTACATGGGAAATTCCAACTATAGGTGGGAAAAGCACTTAAGAGGTTCCCTGGTTTCTATTAAATACTCAAGTATCAAGGTCAATTCCATTTAAAATCTAAGAAAAAAATAAATAGTCATTTTTGGTATTTGAAACAATTAACTAAAGTGGGGAAAAAAACTTGGCACACCTAAGGGGTGTCCATAAATGAAGTCATAATTCACTAATATACTAAACAAGGATCCATAGGCATGTATCAAGGTGTGTTTATTAATTTGATTTGAAGAACTAATTTGTAAGGAGACACTCTGAAAAATCTAGTGTGCTACACAATAACATAGATATAAAACACCAAACCTCATGGGGAAAATGATGAGACCACCCACCTCAAAAGCATAGATGAATCCTCACTCGATATTGGCCTTAGATTAGAAGTAGGTTGGAATAAATTCAATAAATGGTACAATTCTATAAAAATAGGGCAAAAGATCTTATACCTAAATAGGGGACTGGATTCAAAGATAAACTTAGACATAAATGGAGAGGATTTTAGAGCTTACCAAGATGGATCTGATGCTTCTAAAGAATCTCGATTTGGAAAATAGACACAGGAGTTATCAAGAACCCTAGATTGAGTGAGAATTTGGATCAAAAGAGGAGAAAACTAAATCAAATTCTAGAATGGGAGGAGAGAAAAAGAATAATTAGGTTAAAAAATTAAAGAGGGGAAAAAGCGTTATTTAACCTCAAATTACAAGGGTGCACAGTTAAGGTGCACAGTTTACTAAACTGTGTGCAAACTATTTTCAATCCACTACTTAAGGATTTTACTCAAATAGTTATGGCACACAATTTCCCTAAATGTGCATAGACTATGAAAAAAACCAATGTCAAAATTCTGTAGTTTTTCACACAGCCGTGCACCTAAAGTCGCATGGTTTCAGAAAAACTGTGAGGCACCTGATGCACCTTTGTTTCTCCCCTCATGGTTAGAGGATTCTATATGGTCTGGGAGGTATAGTTTCTACAAATCATGTAACCTAGTTATTTTTCCCATTTTCAAAACTCCAGTCTCCGAACGAGCCCCATATACTCATAGGAAATTCTTTAGTCCATAGTGCATGTTTTTAAACATTAAACCAAGGATTTAAATTGATAAACAAATGATCCGTACCTTCATGAAAATAAAGGTTATTACAACCTTCCCTCCTTAAATCAACTCTTTCCCAATTTGGTCTTATGAGGGTAAAGAGGTATCATCGGCAAAGGTTCCCAGCCACTGAGCTCATATATCAGCTTACCATTCCTAAGTCTCATCCTGTACTTGGACGTGATTCCATAGCACATGTACCAATGAAACTAACCTACCTCACCATGTCTTCATGCTCCAATAAAAAATAAGAAATTGATACTCATTTATGGAAGCATAAACATCCAATTCAACCTCATTAGGATGAAAGAAAGTGATGGATATGGATGATATCAGTGAAGCTGAGAAATGTGAAACACATCATGCATTAACCAATATATCTGAATAAGTACCAACTAGTAAGCCATTGGTCTGATATATTTCACAACCTCAAAGGTTCCAACAAACCTTGGTGAGAGATTAACCTACCTACGAATACATTTATGGCCCAAACTAGGTGATACTCTCAATAAAACTAACTCTCCAAACTCAAACTCAAGAGGTAGCTGATGTATGTTGGAATATAGTTGTTGTATGGACCAATATATCATCATGTACTTTTTTATCAATTTAACATGCTCTATAGTATCTTGTATGAGATGTAGTCCAACCATAACTACCTTCCCTACCTCTATATAGCACAAAGGTGAGTGGAAAGACCTACCTTATATGGATTCATAAGGATCCATCTCAATGGTAGACTATAATATATTATTATAATCAAAATACACAAGGAAACTGTGTTTCTACTAGGAAACCCCAAATTCAAGGAAAAATTAATGGAGAATGTCCTCTAGAGCTTGTATCATACGATCAATCTATCCATTAGTCTGAGGGTGATAGGATGTGCTCAAAATCACCTATGTACCCAAGGCCTTCTGTAACCCCTACCAGAACTATGACATAAAATGATCCTATCTATAAGAAATGATAGAATAAGGATATCCATGAATATGTACAACCTACTTGATATAAAGTCTTCCTAGATCATCTACTGGTAAGGTCTCCCACACAGGTAATAAGTGTGAGACTTTCATCAAACAATCAACAACAACCCACACTGTATTGTTGCCATGAGGTGATCTGGGTAAACCAATCATAAAATTCATTGAAACATCATCCCATTTCCACTTTGGAATAGATAATGGATGTAAAAGACCTACCATTAACTGATGTTCCACCTTCATCTACTAATATGTGTAACATCAAGTGGTGAAGATGAAAATCATGCATTTCATACCAGGTCACCAATACTGGAACCATATATCCCGATATATTTTGGTGACACCTGGGTGAACTGCCCTTACTGAGGCATATAATTCCTACATCATCTCATCTTGGATATTTTTTGGGACCCATACACACCCATGTAATAGTAAGGTATCATCCCCATCCATGGTCCAATCTAAAGATGTATCATCATCTGAGACACATTCCCTTTGATAAATGCCTTTAGGATTAGATAATTTTTCATTCTTACCTGTTCCAAAGGAGTAGAGGTCACAAATAAGGCCAAAAGGATATTATGACCATGATCATCTTGAACCTCAATGTGAATCTATCAGAATAAGTACATGAGCTGCCATTCACCACTATCCTCTTGTACCATTTGAGCTCGAGTCTTTTGGATCATAGCATCAGCTACTACATTACATTTACCAGGCATGCAGGTAATCTATAAATAAAAAAATACATGTATTCATCCCACCTACACTATATGATATTCATATATTTCTATGTAAATATGTACTTGAGGATTTTGTGATTATTGAACACTAAAAAACACTATCCAATTAGATAGTGTCTCCAACAAAATGAATAACTACAACTAGATCTAGGTCATGCGTCGGGTAATTCCACTCATGAGGACTCAACTGAAGAGACCCATATTTGAAGAATCAATCATACTACATCAGAATAGCTCCAAGATTAATACCTAATATGTCATTGTAGATTTTATAACTCATACCTAAATCTATCAGAAATCAGTATCGGCGATGAAGTCAAATGACCCTTAAAATCATGAAAGGATTCTTCATAATATTCTGAACATATAAATTTCACACCTCTCTTTTTCGAGCCTATATGTAGCACTTAAAGATGTGATAAATACTAGATGAAGTGTTTATAATACTTATATATCCCCAAGAAACTCCAAATGTCAAAGAAGTTCTTAGGATGCTCCCAGAAAACTACAGCTCTCACTTCCTATGGGTCTACTAAGACTCTTAAATCTGAGATGATATGACTCAAGAAGTTGACTTTATCGATCCAAAAGTGGAATTTACTGAGATTAGCATAGAGCTGGTGCTCTCTCAGTTTATTCAGAATGATCTTAAGATCAATTTCATGGTCATGTCTAGAGTGTGAATACACTAAGTTAACGTTAAAAAATACTTCCACAAATGAATCCATATACGGGTGGAAGACCCAATTCATTAGTGACATGAAGATTTTAGGTGCGTTCATGAGTCTAAACAGCATGACTAGGTACTATTATAAACTATACCTTCTCCTAAATGCTGTGTGAGGTATTTATGATGACCTGACACACACCTGATGATAGCCCAAACTCAGATCTATCTTTGGATACACTTTAAATCCTCAGAGTTTATCAAATAGGTTGTTGATTCTAGGCAGTAGATACAGATTCATTACTGTGAGTTGGTTCAATTGAAGGTAATCCATGCAAATCCTGAAAGTAACATCAACCTTCTTGAAAATAAAATCGATGAAACCCAAATAGAATTACTGGGGGTGTATAAAGCCTTTATACACTAGATTCTCCAACTACTTATTGAGCTATAAAATCTCCATAGGCGCCATCCTATAAGGATGAATGGTCACTGGTGCTTCTCTTAGCACAATATCGATAATTAATTCAACCTCTCACACTAGAGGTTTACTAGAAAATTCATCAAGAAAGATGTCCCTGAAATGATCCACTATAG
Source organism: Viscum album (assembly GCA_963277665.1). Lineage (NCBI taxonomy): Eukaryota > Viridiplantae > Streptophyta > Magnoliopsida > Santalales > Viscaceae > Viscum > Viscum album. Next base: position 2,062,282,191 of record OY728151.1, on the reverse strand, counting down.
GAGGGAAAATAATAATTCATAACCCCTAGTCATCCAAGAAGAGACTAGTGATTTTAGATGTCACAAAACCCAACTTCTGCTGCTCAGATCTTACTCATGTTTCATGAACATCCCATCCTCCCTTATGCTTGTGCCTTTCACCCTCTGGTGATGTAAACACCACCCTCCAATGATAGCAGTCAATATGGTATCAATAGGGGACTAACTATTCCATCCTGATGATTATGTCAAAGCCCATCATATCTAGGGTAAAAAGATTCCATACAAAGATATATCCGCCTATCTCAAGGGGCTAGTCCTTACAACAGTGAACACCCTCTGATCAGATATTAAATGAGATATCTAGTGTCATATAACCATATAAGTTCGCAATATCAAGACCCATAATTCTCGTAATATCCTTCTATATAAAAGAGTGAGACACACCTATATAAAACAAAGAATACACTAAAGTGGAGGCCACTAGAATAGTACCTCATATAATAGAAGTTCTAGAACTCTGATCCTTTAGTGTAGGCTGGACTACATGTAATCAACCTGTACTGTATCCTTGAGTCACTACCTGAATTCCCTAAGGGAGCCCTCTCTACTGGATCTAAGAATCATGAGTCTAACTTCCTCTACCTAAACCTCCACCTTGGCCTGATAGGCTAGTGGTATTCCAGCTTCCTGCTTATCATGATCCTAATGGCCCCATTTCTGAATGAGGGGTCGGAGTAGATCCCCACTTTCTAAGAGATGATGGAAAAGTTTTAAAAAAATGCTAGATATGGTACATCCTACCACAAAAACTATATTCCACTGGATCATGTAATCACTATGGTTTTATATTCCCTAGATTCCTACACTGGTGATATATCAATAAATTGTCTGCATGAGGTTCCTGAATGCTTCTACCTCCACGAGTTGCCTCAAAATGTCTATTTTACCTAGAAGAAGAACCACTGATAGATCTAGGTTCCAAACCACCTTGAATCGCACCATCATCACCCCTCAAATATTTCTATGTGATAAGGGTCAATTTGATGATTTTAGAAATGGTAGAAAACTTGAAAACATTGACCTATGACTGAATAGCATAGACCAACCCATCCTCAAATTGCCTAGTGGTCATAAGATCATAACCCGCTAGAGTAAGAGCGAACTGCTGTAGCTAAGTGAAACAAAAAAAGTATTCCATAATAGATATTATCTCCTACTGTTGGTTCGTAAATTATCAAGATCTATCAATACTAAGAGTCTAGGGAAATAAATAGTCATAGAAGATCATTTGAAAATCTTCCCAGACTATATCACAATAACGATCTACCTAGGTGATAATATCCCACTACCGCTTGGAAGAATTATATAGAGTGTATGTAGAAATATTGAACCTTTGATCTAGAGGTGTATTTAGATTCTATAATATATAAATAATAGCTTTGAACCACAAATCCACAATATGAATTCCTTCATCGCCCAAAAAGTGGTAGGATTATGCTGATAGAATTCTTGGGTCAACTCTTCCATACTCAGGGAAAGTTGTACCACACCATGCATATTTTGTAACACACATAGGAAGATTTCATGAAAATGGGATTCAATGCCCATATCAGGAATATGAATATGTTTCATAGGTGGAACTTCATGATGAATCATTGGAAGCTCAGGGACCGACACCTCGGGTGCATAACGGTCATCATATTCATGGCGTGAAATTAGAGAACATCATGGAGACATGATACTATTATGCTAAACACACACCTCAAAAGATATCCTAGTATTTGAAATGATTACAGATAAAAATTTGTGATAGGTGCATATCCTTCCTATGAAAACGATCACACCTCTATGCCTGCTCTAAAAGCTGGGACTAAGCAGTAGAAAAGACTATAGAAGCCACAACAATGCAAGAGATACACCACTACACAATACTAAGGCTAGGTTAGGGTTTATGTCTTGGTTTCAAATGTATAGGATATATAATTTTACTTTAAAATTATTGTTCATTTTTTTTTCTCATTCAAATATGTAAATCACTTTAAATTGATGAATTAGGTGTATTAATATTTCTAATCCATAGGTTCCTATACACTTTATGAACCAAAATATATAATTCACTTAACCCACACCATAACACATTCCATCCCATGTGACCAATGGTCCACGACTCAACATTAAATGCTTGACTATTTAAGGTGTCTACTTTAACCTATGTAGGAAAACACTGTTAGGTTAAGGAAGACACTTTAAGTTTCAATCATATTTTCCAATACCTTTAAGATATTTCATCACATTTCAATAAATATTCATGCCACTAATAATATGAAATAGGAAATGAACACTGAAATTAAACATGACATTGAAAAATGAACGACATATTAGTCCTATTGTTCCTATAATGATGCGTGAACTAATGAAACACCCTAATTTCATCAAGACTAGGTAAAAGAAATCAAATTTCAATAATAAAAATATTAATAATATCACAAGACATGTGTGTCACCTAATGGAGAAGTCATATTAACCACAAGTAGCATAATAAATAATAAAAATTTCCCATCCTAGGTAATTTGGGTTACCCCTGTACATGGGTTAGCTACGTCTAGGAATAGGGTTATTTCCAAATTCCTTTAACTCACAGTCTCCTATATAATACCCAAAAAACAAGATAAAGAAAAATTTTACCTCTAATACCACTTTGTAACACCCTACTTAACCCATACACCGAGCTAGTGGGTTACAAGGCCTCAAGTGCACCACCCCAAATGCCAAAGGCTTTCGATTAGCAGTGAGGGTGTAAAGGTGGTATAGTGGGAATATTATAACCTCTTATCAAAGTGGAAAAATGAATAAAATCATAAACATACAACAACATAATCATATAAATAACCAAACATAAAAATTAAGTAGCAGAAGAATAGTTAACTGAACAACTTTATAATAATCAAAATCCACTAGGTAATGTCATATACATGGATGCATTGGACACTGATTTTCAAAAAGGGAATAGGGGACAAGAATATACAACATGATACAAAAAGTAAAAAAGGAAAAAAACTTCTCTTCTAGAATCTAGAGTGTAATCCCTATCCTCTGCTCCTATGATCTATCTATAAGTTAGGCATATCAAATACCAGTAACAGATTGATTTTCCTTATTAGTACCTACAGGAAGATAATATTCTTGGATTACAAAGGTATCCTGCATAGGATGTTAGATAAAAAATCTTAGCAGGACACCACCAATGGTGTCTAGAATTAATACAAGAAATTCTCACAACTAAACAATGTGTAGTTATAAATGAAATAATATATAGGTGATGAAATAAATAACCAGCCTGTTCAGGTTTTTAGAGGACACTTGGAGGCTCAACCTACTTCGGCTCATGGTCAGGAGGAATGTCTGATCATTCACTATATATATGGTAATAATATATATATATATAGTATAGTTATATATATTTCATCCAACTATATTAACCAATTACATACATATGTAAGTGGCCATATACATGGAATACTAGGTACTGGCTGAATCAGGGCATAACTCAGACACCCATAAATAGTATAATGAGCCTATACGATCAATAAATAGGGTAAATTCCCTACATCTCATAGTGATTGGGAGGTTTTATTCTCTTAACTTGATATGGTGAGTGTTCCATCATGTCAATACTCGAACAAAGGACATGGTTCTTCATGCCCACCATCCAAATGGTGTCAGTGGTGTGAGACATCATGGTCAACACCCGATGTAAGAGAACAAGATACTGTCATTCTCAATAGATCCATTGACATCATGTCATATCATATGTCAAGTAGTAATTGTATAATATAATACATGATGAATCACCACTCATGAATCTCAATAATCAATTTCAATTAAAAAAATCCATTATATTTCATATTAAGCATTTCATAGAGTATTAAAAAATGGAGCGACCTTACCAAACTTTATAAATAATTTCATTTACTTAATTTAATTGATTTAAGTAAAATAAAAACATCATGAGTGATCCATACCATATAATCAAATCCATTTAATCCACTAAATCATGGCATTAAATTAAACCTTTAATGAAGATTCAATTAAAAATTGCATGACAATTCCGTATTAAGGTTCAAGAGGCATTTTGATGGTGACATGGTCAATAAAGAATTTTCCTACATGGGAAATTCTAATTATAGGTGGGTCAATAACTTAAGATATTCCTTAGTTTCCATTAAACACTCAAGTATTTAGGTAAATTCCATTTAAAATCTAAGTTGAAACTAAATATGTATTCTGAGCATATGAAACAATTAAATAAAGAGGTAAAAAACTACTTGGCACACCCAAGGGGTTTCTATAAACAAACCCATCATTCTCTAACATACTAAACAAGTATCAATAGGAATTTATCAAGTTGCGTTGATCAATTTGATATGAAGAACTCATTTTTATGGAGATTCTTGAAAAAATTTGGCATGTGACATAAAAACATAGCTACAAAACACCAAAAATCATTAGAAAATCAATGAGACCCCCTACCTTAAATCCATATATGACTCCTCACTGGATATCGACCTCAAAATTTGAGTAGGTTGGTAGAAATTGAAGAAAAGATCCAATGAATTTAAAATAGGGAAAAAAAGATTTCACCTAAATAGAAAAATGGATTCAAAGATAAACCTAGACATGAAGGTATATGATTGTTGAGATTATCGAGATAGATCTGAGGCTTCCGATGGATATTGATTTGTATAATGGACACATGAGTTATTAAGAACCCTAAATTTAGGGAGAAGTTGGCTCATAGGAGGAGAAAACCAAAATAGCTGCTGTTATGGGAGTAGAGGAAAATAAGAATCAGGATTTAAAATTAAATAGGGGAAAAAGTGTCATTTCATCTAAAATTGGAAGGGCACACAATTAAGGTACACAATTTACTAAACTGTGTTCAAACTATGCTCAATACACTGCTTAAGTATTTTCCCCACATGATTAAGGCACACATTTTTCCTAACCATGCATAAACGTATGAAAACCCACTTTCAAAAGTCTATAGTTTTCACATGACCATGTACTTAGAGTTTTACAATTTCAGACAGACCGTGAGGCATCTACTACAACTATATTTCTCCCCACATGGTTTTAGGAAACCATGTGGTCTAGAATGCTTGGTTTTTTGTAACTGTGCAACCTGGTTTTTTTCCTATTTCTAGAACTCTAGGATCTGAAAAATCCTCAGATTCTCCTGGTAACTTCCTTAGGCCATAGTACATATGTATCAAGATTAAACTAAGGATTTAAATTGAAAAACAAATGATCTGTACCTTCATAAAAAGATAGTTCGTTACATATATAACATGAATTATCATAATGGATATTGATCAAAGACATTACTTCAATATACACCTTTCTCATAGAATTACATAAGGAATTCTTTCATCTAAAAATTTACTCCCCCTTAATCAATTATCTCTACTAATCATATTTTATATAATATAACAAATCATATGGAACACACATTATTCTTATAACTCCATAAATCTTGATAAATAGATATTGTTATCCCCATTTGGTCATGCAATTCTTCTTATCCAATGAGACACCATAGGTTGACATCCAAAGGCCACTTGGATATTTAAAATATTTTCAATTTCACCTTTGACTCCATTTATTAACTTAAGATTGAAAATTTTCCTCTTTTAGTGGTTTTCAATCTTATATTCATATTCTTATTTATAGCAGCACACCACTGATGGATTTAAAGTAAGTTAAATTACCACTTAAAATTGAGTCACTAACAGATTCTATAAGTGTATTGAGTCATAAATCCTCCTAGGAAACATGATTTTAAGCTAAAAAACACAATTTTTTCCCATGTCACTCACTTACTTCCATGGATTCTAGCATCATGAATTTCTTTAATTCTTCATATGACTCTTTTGTCAGATGTAGCTATATCGCCTATAGTGTTTTCCCCTATATCTCCCTAAATGACTCTATATTTGGTCTAATAAATATTATTAATATTGATTTTTTAGTTGGTGATAGAGGTTAAATTACTCTTTATAATGGTAAGAAAACTAGTTGGAAAATATATTTATTTTATTACATATTCTTGGTATCTTGAAAACAATCAGCTGATATAACATTTTTAGGAAAAAATAGATAAACATGAAATACATGAGTGTTTCTTCTTATTACCTAATCTATATTATCTTAGTGGAAAAATACCACTTAAACCAAGTCCTAATACCAATGGTTTAATATTGAATATGACTTGGAACCACTGGATCATTTAAGTATAAATTTGATATATCTTCAATTTCGCATTAGGAACTTCATTATATAATCTTCCTTTCTCACATTATAGAACTCCCAGATACATATTTAAAAAATAGTGTGGTTATGTAACACCACTTTTTGAATCTAATACCATATGTGAATTTCAAGAGTTCTAATTCTTCTTATCGCATGAATCTTTAATCAACATATCCACCCATTCCCTTTTAGCACACACATCCCATGGATTATATCTTCCCATTCATCCTATACAACATAAAAAAATATTAGAAACAATTAAATTCATTGGGAGATGGGTAACTATGTAATCCTCAAGAAGATGATTGTGGTCAATCCTGATGGACCATCCCTTTTAACTATTCATGGAAAACATTTTACTCTTTTTTCTGTTTGTTCTAACTACCTAGCCAACTTCAACTGATCTGGCCATATAAAAAGACATTCATTAAAAAAATTCTCAGTCTTATTCTGACATGTAGGTTATGAAGGCTTAGTATTTTTCACAATTTGTGGTTTAAACCCACTAGTATAAGATTCTTTATCCGATTCTCCACTTATGCACCATTTTTCACAATTCTTTCTTTGAGTAGGAATACTTCCACTGATCATCTGCTCTTTTTTCTTCCTCTATTAGATGACTATTTATTTTTCCTTCACTTATCACTTTGTGTAATGAAACATAAATTTGTCGAGGAATTATTTATTCATTTTTTCTTTTATGTGTTATCCGTGTCACCTGTCCCTTTCTTGCTGGGGTCGAGTATTTCACTATACATACATTATTCTTAATTATAATTGGAGAAGATATTCACCTTCTCTTCTAGGTTCATTCACATTATTTGTAATAGTTTTTATATGAGTAAAATATAGGAGGTTCTGGATATACATTTTTTGAGCTCCTTGTGTTCCCTTCGATACTTTAAACCCATTTTTCAACTTAATAAGTTGTCTTCCAATATAGGGTTTCTCTTTATACACCACTGGAGTTGGGGATCTCCATTTGGGTTACTAATCCTTCTTTTATTCGAGATGCAATATCTAGAAAAATTCCCATGATTACACTATTAGAAAGTGTATCTATAGCCATGGACCTATATCCATAGGAAATAAGGACTCTGTCTATAACTAACTTATACCAATAAGTATTTTATGGCCCATGAAAGTAGTCCCCCATTTCTACCCTACCCTCATGACCCTCCTCCCCACTGTGACCCTCATCCTTTACATTTCCACCCAATCTCCTATGATACTCCTCATACTCCAATGTGGCCACCCACCCCCACAATCCTCATCCTTTGACATAACCACCAGACCTCCCAATTGAACCTACTTAGACATGACCTCGCCACATCCTGCTCTGATGCACCTCAGACGCATCCACCGCACCTCCCTACAATCCTTATTCTATGATATGGATCTAAAATAGCTTTGGTGTATCTTTAATATATATTCAATGTGGCTTTAACATGGATTCAAAATGGCGACCCCACATCCTGAGATCCTCCTCCTTCAACACAGGCACCCCTGATCCTTATCCTCTGACAGGGAGACCCCACCTCCCCAATTTCTCACTTGAACCAAGCCCTACCCTTGTAATACTCCTCCTCCCATGATTTATCAGAACCCCTATTCAAAATACCCTATATAAATCCTCCCTTCTATGATTTTCAAGAATAATTCCTACCTCCTACTCTTCTATTGAATTGCACTGGCATAACTGGTTAGGGTTCCCCAATCTCCCATTTAAAGTGATTTTTATTCTTCTGTAATATGTGTTTATTTAGACAGTGAAGAATATTTGTTTCATGAACATAAAATTCTATTCTTTTCTCCCTACATCAATGGATTATTTTGATACCATTGTATTTTTGTTTCATAATGTGATTTTTTCCATTGTTTTACATGGTTAGACTGTATAAAATGTATGAATTAGTTATATTTCATACTCTTCCATGTTTATAATTCTGTAAGTTTATAACAGTGACTAAAAATCATGTTCTATATTCCCTTTTCTAATCTGAACATACCCAACTTGCAATATTACCAATATTACATAGAGACTATAAGAATAATAACACTTCAAGGAACTACTGCATGATTTTTATCTCATCATGGTTTATTTGATAGTACTCAATGAATTTTTTTAGAGAAATTATCACTTATTGTATTTGTTTTTTAGAAGTGTTTCCCATTAAAGAAATCATTTTATACAACTTATTTATTTATATTTTCAGAAATATAACAAACACTTCTTATTTTTTAAATTGATTATCATATGTGACAAGTGCATAAATAGTTTTCAATAAGTTCAGTCAATAAGAGAATCAATATTTTTATGCTAAGTGCTTAAACAATTTTATATTAATATAATTAATTCTTTCATTTCATAAAAGAATATAAATCTGGTGCATAAATTAATTTTTTTTGGTATATCATATTTTTCATGAATTTTTGATAATATTTAAGACTTTTTAATAGATACAATTTATAATAATCCATATTATAGTATTTCTTTTAAATAGTATAAAATTTCACTTTTTCATATCTCATGATTTATTAGTTTTTACATTTATTTTCATTTAATAGGATATATGCAAGTGAAACATGTAATTCAAAATATGGATAAGGATTTTGTAAGTAAATGAGGTATTATTTTATTCATGAATAATTATCAAGGATTTATTTTTTTAATGGAAAATAATATCTTTTTTATGACTATTCTATAATTTTCATTTTTTATTGTTTATTCTAAATTTATAATTCTTTCAATATTGTGATATAATCATTTTTTAGAAACTATAACATGAGTGTCACTAGTAGTTTTAAAACCATGCTGTCCTTTAAACCAAACATAGGTGACCCAAATTTCTTCATAATTATTATTCATTGGAGGAAGTTGTTATCATAGTATAATGACCAATTTTAATTTTTGACAATATATTTCATTTTAACTTAACTGTTTTTTATTTTCCAAATATAGTTCAATCCATGTTACTTGGTATTTATTGTGTACCTTATTGGATGAAACATTTATTATAATGAAAAAATCCAAGTCAAAGGATTCTTTATAGTTCGTTATCATATTTGTGGTTTTCACTGATAATATAATTTTTTCCATTAGTGTGTTTATTTTTTGAGGATATTTTTAAGTAAAATGTTTTATTATTTCACGATTCTCTCATTTTTTATGTGAATCCCTTTATTGGTGTAACAGAATTTTTTTGTTTTTTCCATTATTATTTCAATATGGGGGTTAAATTTTAGTAGTTGATAATTTAATATAAATTTAAATGATTTTATAATGATTTACTATCAATTCATATAAAATAGTCTTAATATTTTATTTTATATAAAGATTTTTCTTGATTTTAGTCAAATAATGAGAATTAATTGCATCCATCCACAAGTATAAGAATGGGGATATGCTTACAAGAGTAAATATTATTCACTAATCCTAGCCACCTATGTCCAAAATATGAGTAGACATTCAATCTAATGTCACTTTTTATTTCCTTATAGGATGCTATTTATGACGCTAGATCCTGAACAAATAACACTAGTACTATATCAATGTCATCATTGTACCTAATGATATGTAATAATTTATTTCATCTAACATTTAATTATATATTTAAAACACATTAAAATATATTTCTTTCACTTTTTATTTCTATTTAGTTGTTGTTGTTTTAGTGATTCTATTTTTAATTTTTTCATGAAAATATGAGTTTATATGTTAATTTTATTGAATTGTTTCATCTTATATGGTATTTTTTTTTAAATTTCAGACTATAAAGTCTGTATAGTTTATATATTAATTTTATCAAAAAAAAAAACATATAAAACTTTTTAAATTTTTTTTGTGTTAACATAAATAATTTAAGATTTGGAAACAGTTTATATATGTATTTATATGTTAATATAGTTTATATGTTTATAATTTTATATGTTAATAATGTTTATATGTTCATACAATTTATATGTCAATATAGTTTATAAGTTTATATGTCAATAAAATTTTAATTTTTTATGGATTTAGGTTTGAGAAAGCAATACCTAGATGTATCATGATCAATGTTGGTGTTATATATAAAAATATAGATGCTCTAGAATCATCCCCAAGTTAAAGGTGAGATCATAGACTATGGGGATCTTTCTCATAGTGATAAAATTGATTCTTTAAACTCTGATTATTCTTTGGTGGTTCATATTTATTAGAATTATTTTAACATTTTAAAAAGTGATAATGAAGTTACCATCATTGAAGCTTCCAAGTGATGATCTGGGGCCAATAATATTCTTCACACTAGGGAAATGTTATATGTCACATTTTCATCTTTACCTCTAGGTAAAAAACTAATATTTTTTTTCTAAAAAAATAATCAATTTAATAAAACTAATATTGATATTTTCCTTCCTTACTTAGGTAGTTAAATCATATGTGTTGAAATACTATGAACTATTCATTGTGTTTTATATATTTAGTATTCTTGTTTGAGTGTTAAATCAACCTTGATTTTATATTTAAATTTCATTTACTTAGTTAAGAGTTTGAGTACAGTTACTCTTGGTTTAATCCTTGTATTAAATACTTTGATAATCTCTTAGTAAGAAATAATGTTCTTTCACTATAGTTAAGTGTTATTACTCTACTTCTAAAATAGTAAGTGGGTTATCTTATGATTTTAGGCTATATAATGAGTGAAATATATTGAGAAAAATCGTTATATCTAATGAAGAAGTTATTTTCTTGGGAATTGAACTTCGAATTAAACTACTTCTAGCCAATTTTTAATCATATTTTTTTAATTTAACTTATTTAAAATGTTTCTTACTTATTCAAAATTTTCAAATATAGATCCTCATTCAATCTTTTACAATCATATATTTTTTTAAATGTTCAATCAATGAGATCCTAACTATATAAATAACATATCAAAATAAATTTCCTAAATCTCAACCCAAATTATACCCAATAAATTCATTATTATTTATTAATTATCTAATTATTTATCATCTTTTATCACCATATTAACTCATCAATAATATTTATAAAATATATTAATAATTCATAAAATATCATATTTTTTTACCTTGGAATATAATTAAGTAAAGAATATCTAAAAAATGATATCCAATAAATTTACACATAATGAAACAATTCAGTAATATGTAATCAAGAGAAATTAAATAATTAAATCATTTATGAAATTTCTCTTTGATTTTAAACATAGGTATATAGTTCAATAAATAATTTATACTTTAAAAAAATATACATGGTATGAAATGTTTATTGATATCATAACATAATACTCCATCAATGTCATAATATTTTGGACACTATGGATTCTTCTTTGGTTCACATACACTGATTTCGAATTTCCCAACACATATACACATGCACACACACTAACATAGAATAAAAATCATAAAGATTAATAGGTTTCACCTACCTTCCACTTGATTATACAGGATCCAAATAAAAAATAAGCACCAGATAAGTGGATTAAATATCATATCCTATTCATCACTGATACCTTTGGTTTTGATGATGGGGAATCACTTAGTTTCACTATTTAACAATTCTAATCTCTCGAGGGAAATTACTAATCATTATTTTATCACTTAGAATAATAAAGTATACTAGCATAACAAAGTATTCCACATAATTTTGAAGGAAACTATTCTCTTCAAGGGTTTGAACATGATTTTTTTAAAAAGATTCTGAGAACTAATTTCTTGTCTCTAAATTTAGATTTGTGGTTATGGGTTAGTTTAATATTGGTCTCTATAAACTTATAGTCATCATGAAAGAATTTAATTTGTTGGATTAGTCATTTTTTATATTAAATTGATCAACCCTTATCATTGTATTCATAATTTGTTTTTACATTTCAATCATATCGGTGCTATAAAAAACATGGAACTTTAAGGCCATTTAATGAAGTAGATAAAATGATCTATGGATTTTCCTCTAGGAAATGAATCATTAATTATTCTTATTTGGGTTTATTTAAACCACATTCATATTCATAATATGGATGATTTGATTTAATGACAATTATTAAAATGATTGGTCATCTCATTTAAGTTGACAATAACACTATCACGGGACATTGACCCTCAATTTCCCATATATATGATGAAGTTGATGTTCCTAATCCCATTTAAAATTTCATATTGATTAAAAATGTTAATAAGGTTTTTCTTATAATTAATTATTTAATGAACCCATTATTACTGTTTTATATGACATATCAAATTGTTGGAGTGTGACATAATGAATTTTCTATATAAAAACTATTATTTATACTAAAACACCTGGCTCACAATCCATGTTTCACTCTACTAGTTACCAATTTCCCCTCTGTTTGTTCGCTTCCCCTCTAACCCAGTTTTCCTATCAAAATACCCTCTTTTTATTCATTTCATTATTTTCAGGAACCAACTACATTTGAATATTCTTAATAAATGTAATTTATTAATTACTCAAAGTATAATTTAAATTTCATATTTATTAATACAACATTGATCATGTATATGAATTTATTAATATAACTCTTTCTACGCATATTTATAAAACTTTCCATATATATTAATTAATCTAGGAAATATTTAATTTTCATATTTTTTAATAAACAACACTCATGTATATTATTTAATTAGTACAAATCTTTCCATGAACTATAATTTATTTCCTGATTTTTTAATGATTTATTAATATTTTTTTTGTATTTATAGATTTTAGAGTGAAATTAATGGTGATAGATCATAGTGGAAGAATATCGGTTATTTTTTTTACATAAATGTAATGTAATTTGTATAAAAAACACCCTTTGAATATAGATAAAGTTTTCTTCAAGTAACTACTTATTTCAAGTTTCTTTATTAAACTAACTTACATTCAAGTCATTCTTAAATTTAAATTCTATATTATGCAGAATACTTATGAGTTAAGATTCTATCATGAATTATATATTTTGATGACAAAAAAATTTTCTATCAATTTAAATTTTATATTACAATATATTATACCACCACCAATACTTTGATAAGAATACATATATAATTTTGTTCATTTCTAAAATTCAAGGGCTTCTCATGGAATTCTGGGAATATTTTGACTATTTATAGGTAGTTTTGTTATTTATAATCATATTTTATTATATATTTTTCATAGATATAACCATAATAATTAGTTTTGTGGAATTTTTAATTCTTACAAGGTGCGTGAAATTATTGGAACATCATGTTACAATAGTGGAGTTTTATAATTCACGAGTTCAATTATATAGACCAGATGGAACCCTTATGTTATGCACCTAGAATTTATAATTCATTCATTTACTTAAAAAACTATTCATAAAATATTTAATTAAATATATGAAATGTATTTTTCAATAATGTTACCTATTTTTTATATATTAATCTATGGAATAACTATATATTCTCATATATTTATGTCATTTCTTCTAAATTCACATACATGAATATAAATTTTATCAACCTTCAATAAATTTCATGCATAAACATAAAAATGATAAGAAAAAGTAACACATTAAGTTGATATGAAGCATAAAAAATAAGATGATAACTATAATACAAAAAACCATCAATATATACACATTTTAATATTATGAAATTTAGAAGAACTGCAATACATAACAACTAACATATTTATATATCCTTATACATATGCTTATGTTTATTCAAATACTAATTTTGATACTATCAAAAATACTATCATACAATTTTTTTTCATTCTTAAATTTCCTCTGATTATACTCCAACTTATTCTTACACAAATACTAAAGGATACACATTTTTAAAAATATTATAATTTATACATCCAAATACATATTAAAAGATACACATTTTTATAGTTCTTTTTTCTTATACTTCAATTATAATATAAAAATACTAGAGTACTATAATATATATTTATAATAAATTACTTCTGCATCTTCTTATTCTCATTATTATATAAATATTGAATACATACATACAAATGCTTATTCTCATTCCAATGATCATGATAATCCATATATAATTACTGGAATACATAAATTTTGATGTTGATAGTGAATATGTTTATTCTTATTCTTAAACACTTACTGTAATACAATAAAATTATCAAATTAATAGTGTGAATGCCTATGATTATGTTTATAGCCATTCTTATACAAATACTATAATACATATAGAATTTGAAATACTATAATATAAAAGTACTATAAAAATTATGATAATGTATAAATAATAAAAGATACATTTCCTTTGGCTTAGTCTTGAACTAAAAATTTATTATTTACCTACATATACTTATGTTTATGGTCATTATTACACTAAAGTGTATATCAAAACTTAAATAATGCACATTTTTAGGTTGTTAGTGCATATGATTTATTATTCTTATATATATATATAAAGTAATATATAGAAATTTTCAAGTTTACAGTTCTTATTATTATTATTATGCATCTAGAAATACTAAAACACATAAATATTATTATATATTGTAATATATATTTTTTTTAACATTATGCCCATTTGTTGCATTATATTAAAGTTTCACATATTTCAAGCCAATTTACAATATAAAAAAAACTTAACATGAAAAATATAGATATTTATATCTGAAAAAATCACCATCATATTAATATATGAATAATTTATGCAATTAAATCATGTTTTATCATTTAATGACGTTATTTTTTTCTTAAAGAGAGATTTGTTGCTAGAATTTGATGATGAAGATTCACTACAAGTTACTCGTCAGAGTAATTTATTTTTAACATGTCAACCATGCTCTTTATATTATGTTAGGTATGATACATGAATATAATTATATATTTATCACAAATCATAATCATTATTGACCTATTATAAAATATAGGATCTGTTCAACATAGAATCTTCTTAACAAATTCAATTTTGTCAATTCACCAAGTAAAATTTTAATAAATTGATTTATTAACATATTTACATTTACTCATAGGTTGTACTAAAGTTTATGAATAATTTTTTTTTAATTCAATGCAACTATTAATCATTATTGAAAATTTTTCTTTATAATACATGGAATCTTTTTTCTTCTTCTGCATCTTATTTACTCTAGTTATCTTATTTCCATCTGGAAATTTTCCTCATGCATATCCACTAAAAGTATGAATCTTTGGTCTTTTATCAAGCCACCATGTATTTTAAAATCTTCCTTATACAACCATTGTAACACCATAATATTTTATGGTATGCCTCTTTTAAAATTTAATATCATCGATAGTTTATGCTTCATGAAACAATGAGTTAAAAACCCTAATATACTATTTAATATGGCCATTGGAATAGTAATGTGACAATTAAGAATAGTAATATGACCAATAGAATAGTAACTTCACCTAAAAAATTATACATAATTTTTTTTATCTTATAAATGAAAAATGGTATATTTATATCATGGAATAAGTAAATAAATGTTTTAAAAATGATAAATTAAGTATTGGTATTCTTGTGAAACGTAAATGTTTATTCCCAATTTTATAATTAAAATAATTATTTAAAATAAAATTTATTTCATGAAATAGATTCATAAATCTATATTTTTTTTCTAATGATTATAATATAATTTTATGAGATCTTAAATAAATTTCAAGTGTCATAAAATTAGTTATAATATTAAAATCGGTATTTTTTGAGGAAATATTGATTTTATTTTAAAACTAAATTTCACACATTTAGAAAATTATATTCATAAAATGGAGTTCATTTTTTAATTCAACACGTCAAAAAATGGTTAGGCTTAATTTTTAGTTTTTTTTAAAATAATTGAATTTTTTATGAATAGTGAAATACGATAATTTACAATATTAGCTAAATACATGAATTATTGAGTCATGGATGTTGTATGGATAATTTAGGAACCATTAGTTAAAACTAAAATAAAATATTTAATTTATTTAGTCACAATAATCAATACTATTTATAGTCTTAAAGAAAAATAATAAACTAATGAATAAAATAATAAAAAAACCCCCTCTCCTCCACTATAAATATCACCCCTCACCACCCCTTCTCTTTACACCTCAAAAGCCTTGAATATTGCTTATATTTTAAAAAATTACTCTCAAAAACCTCTTACCCATGTCCTAGTATTTTTTTTCTCACCAAAAGACCATTACCAAGTGCCTTAAGGAGGATCTCAAGGAGAAGAAGTTCAAGAGGTAAAATCCTATTTCATTTTCTTTTTAATTTAATTTAATTTTTTTATTTTCTTATCCTATACTAAAATCCCTATAAAAAAGTGGAATGATAACTACAGTATATTTTATATACTATAATGTTATCATGATAATGGTATATCAGCCATAAATTCTCTTATTTTCTCCTTTTATTCTAAAAATTAAAACATCGTCTACGAGGTGCTGATTTACCACCTTCATGGATGATGAGTTTTTGTTTTTCAATTTCACCTTAAATGATGGTCATAAAACATTTTTTTATGTTTTAAAAATAAAATAATATATGTATTAAAACTTATTTAATGTTTTTTAACTAGTATATATACATAATATTAATTAATAAAACAAAACTAGTGCGTGATGATTGAAAAAACACCAAAATATTCTAAATGATTATCATTAATGTTTTATCTAATGAACCATCATAATATATAGAAAAAAATTATATTTAATACAATTTAATCCTATTTAAGTTCACTAATAACATATAATTTCAATTCTAGATAATTATTCCCATTTTACATGGTCTTTTATATATGTATACAAGTGAATCAATCAGGAAAACCAAATAAACGAACACTCTCGAATGAAGAAATTGAATCTTATAACTCCTAAAAAGGACATAAATTAACTTAATAAAATTATTATAAATCAAATAATTGTTTAATATGTTCTTAATTAAATTATTAATTAATATAATTTCATTATCCAAGACATTAAGTGCAAGTGAAGAACACTTTCAGACATAAGGCAAGGGTTTCTTCCCGAACATCCATTTTTCTTTCATGTTACACACTCTCTCTACCCTAATGAAATTATTAATTATTATTATTTATTCCTAATAAATTATGTGTGTATGGTGTATATATATGTATTTATCTCAGTTATTCTTTCATTGATGGAGAATTACATGTTTTATAAGGTTCTATTTTCAATTCCTCTTAACAGGCAAGCCCGATTAAAGGGAACATCCCAATTTCTCACCCATTTTCAACTACACTCCATAATCTATTTTAAGAACCCAATATTTTTATAAAATCTCTATTTTTATCATGAAAAATTATCTTATTTCATTTATAGGTTTATTAAAACAATTACACCTTTTTTTCTTTAATGGCACTTTTATATTTTCCCTTAAACCGCACTGAAGTGAAATATTTCTAAAATTTCTTAAACATTATTTTCACATACTTTCACTTTAGTTTCCAAATTTCAGTATCAATTTTATTTTAATATAACTCAAATATAATTATCATTCCCTTTTATTTTTTGGGATGTACGTATTTACAATATGATTTTTATGAGAAATACAAATGATTTTCCAAAAGAACTCTTCTTTCCCAAGTAAAAGGGTATTTATCTCAAGAAATTCTCAATGATTTTATTAAAGTATTTTCATCTATTTCAATACCATCTATTGAATCTTATAAAAATTTGATATTTATCTCTTATGTTACGATCTACCATATTTTATTGAATAGTCTATGATTATTTTGACTGGGGATGTACTGTCTTTATACCATTCGCCATATTACTTTGGATAGTTTACTGATTGAGGATATTATTTACATTTCATATGATAGTTTCAATATGAATTTATATGTTGATTATATTTAAACCCTTTCATATGAGTAATGCATTTGACTTATTAGGTGACGGGCGAGGCTCTCTATAGCCTCTCGATGCATCGGTAGGTCTCATGAGACAAAAAAGATCAATTTTTACCCATTTATATATGGTGTCTTAGATGAATCCTTGATGGTATGTTTATGATGTCTAGAATTTTGAATTCCCTCATTATGATATTATTAATTGATTGTCCATGTGATTATTCAACTAGTAGAATATCCATGGTTAAGTTTCATTCTCATGTGATTATTTATTTGGAATTATTTAATCAGCTTTTATTCCTGACATATTATGCTCATGATTTTGTTTTAATGGCATGTGTTTAGTTATTTAGCTTTACTTATTGTTTATTTTTATGATATCTTCCACTGTATTTCTTACCCTTACTGAGTATCTGATATCTTCCCTTTCTTATTTTTTATTTTTCCCCAAGATGAAAATATGTATATTATGAATGAATTTTAGGGATAATCTAGGAGATTTTGGGTGTTTACAATAGATTTGATATGTTGTTTTTTTATTTCAATTTGTAATTTAAAACTTTTGTTTATATCTGGTTTTAAAATGATACTAAACTATTTGGTCCTTTGGGAGGTTATCACTTGTTTATGAATCCAATATAATAAAGTAGGAAATCGACTCTGGGCTATTGGGGTCAGGGTCTTTATAGTTGGTATTAGAGTAAGTTTAGAAGGAAATTTGGAAATTAGATTTAGAAAAACCTATATTAGGGGAATATATCCCTATAATTTACTTTGATAATATTCACAAGATAAACATACTTATGATTTAGAGAGTAGTTTTATCTAAATTTTCAATTTAGGATTATGTGATTCACTAGTTCTGAGATTATATATTACATTCCATAAGGTTATGGTCTAATCTAGTGCATGCCATTTTTTTGAAATGTAACCTAGTGGAAGGAATGAATACCATATCAAAGTGCATATTTTATATATGGATTTACATCCTATGCAAGTTATTGATGTTGGATCTAGAGATTCAACTTAATCTGAACAACTTATAACTATACTGAGACAACTAACTCAGGTTATGAACAATAAAATTACTTGCATGTAGAAGCTTGATCCACAATGCTGTGTAATAAATTTAGAAGGGTTCATGTGATAATAACCTCCATCATTCAATGGGACTACAAACCCATTTTTAGTTGAGAAATGGATAAGTTTTATAGAGAATATATTTCTCACTTTGGGAGGTAAAAAAAGGGATAAGGTTATTATGATATTCTATCATCTCTTGGGAGATACAGATCAATGGAGGTCATTAATTCAAAACTCAAGGGAGGAGGAATAAATTGAAAATATGGAATGGAAGGATTTTAAGGAAATTTTCTTGGATTAATATTTTCCTCGTGAATAGAATGTAGATATATATAGTAAATTATTCATTCTGAGATAAAAATAGAATAAAAATATTGCTAAGTATAAAGTCAAATTTAAAAGGTTAGCAATTCATGCCTCAAACTATATATGTAATCCAACAAGAAATATCAATCGTTTCTTTGATGGTATTAAGCCAATTATATGAAAATAACTAATCACCAAAAAATTCTCATCCTACGAGGATACAATATCATGTTCCATTAAGATAGAGATTTTTTTCCAATCCATATGGATTCTAAGTGAAGAAATATAAGAATAGGGGTGATGAGAACTCTAGAAAAGGAAATAAAGAAAATGGGAAGAAGGGAAGGACATAATTTAGAACTTGTAATAAATATGGAAAGAAACATCATGGAACATGCCTATTGTGAATGAGATTTTGTTACAAATGCGTAGAAAAAGGCTAGCTTTCTCGTGACTATAGAGGAAAGAAAGAAGTCGATAATGTGCAATGCTTCCGTTGTAAGGATTTGGGAAACTTTGAAAATTATTTTTCATAGACACGAGGGAAACTTTACTTAGAAAATTCCAAGGAAACAGGGTCGTGTTTATAAAATAACAACAGTTGAGGTTGAAGTTCCTAATGATGTGGTGGAAGATACTTTAATCATCTCCTCAAATTTAAAAAAATCTTTATTTGATTCTGGCTCATCTCATTCCTTTATATCTTCCAAGTTTAATTTAAAAAATAGATATTTCTAATTCACCTTAATAAGGGAATTTTTTAATAAATAATCTTAGTGGAAACATTATTGCAACAAATATGTGTTGAGAAGTACCTATTATGATGCATAAACATTCTCTAATTTTTGATTTTATCATCATACCTATGGTTGATTTTGATATAATTTTTTGTATAGACTAGATTTCAAAATATAATGAAAATTTTTTTTACAAAGAGAAGGAAATTATTTTTCTTGATGAAGATATGGAATTTTTTATCTTTAGAGGGGATACTTCATCATCTCAGAAAAATCTGGATCTACATATAGTATCTCTTCTAAATTAAATTCTTAGGGAGGAAGAGAAAAAAATCATCTATGGATGAGGAAAGAAATATTCAAATTTAGGATGTACCTATTGTATATGAATAAATTGATGTATTTCCTGATGAATTACCTGGACCCCCCAGAGCGTGAAGTTGAGTTTACCATTGATTTAATCCCGGATACAATATCAAAGACTTCATATAGAATGACCACTATGGAATTTGTATAAGTGAAGAAAAAAATAGAGGAGTTGAGTAGAAAGGGATTCATTTTCCCTAGTGTTTCTTCATGGGGATCCCCTATTCTCTTTGTCCGGAAGAAAGTTAGATCCATGAGGCTATGCATTGAAGATAGAGAAATCAATGATATTTCAATAAATAACAAATATCCTCTACCTCACATTGATGATTTATTTTATCAAATTCACTGAGCTCAATATTTTTTGAAGGTTGACCTTCAATCTGGATATCATCAATTGATTTTGAATAAGGATTATATTCCAAATACATCACTTCGAACCAGGTATGGACATTATAAGTTTACAGTAATTATATTTGGACTGACTAATGCACCCTCTATTTTCATGAATCTAATAAACAGAGTATTTAAGAAACATCTTAATGATTTTTTGAAGTATTTATTGATTATATCTTGATATATTATAAAATATATGAGGACTATGAGAAACACTTATATGTTGTTCTAGAGACTCTTATAACAAAAGAGTTATATAGGAATTTTAGCAATTGTGAATTATGTCTTCAAACTATTTCTTTTTCTTTGCTATATTTTATCTATAGATGGAATCTCAGTTGATCCTATGAAGACAAATGCAGTCTAGGAATGACCTACACCAATGAAAATAATCAAGGAATGTATTTTAATCAGTTTAGTAGGTTACTATTGTAATTTTATTTAAAAATTTACCTGATTATCTAACCCATTAACCAAGATTACTCATAAAGGGTATAATTACATATGAAAAAAATAATGTGAAGAATGTTTTGAAGAACTAAAGAGTAGATTAGTGAATGCCCCAATATTGAATCTATTATTAGGAAATGTTGGATTTGTGATTTATAGTGATGCATAAAAGAAATAGCTTGGATGTTTCTTAATATAGAATGATATAATTATCACATATGCATCAAGGTAGTTAAACACTCATGAATAGAATTGTCCAACTCATGATATTGAGTTAGTAGCTGTAATTATTTCTCTGATGATATATAGAAACCATCTTTATGGTGAGAGATGTGAGATATATACAGATCAAAAAAGGTTGAAATATATCTTCTCATAGAAATAACTCACCATGAGGCAAAGGCGACGACTCAAGATACTCAAGGATTATGATTTTTCAATAAAATATCACCTATGTATGGTAAATAAGATATTAGATTCATTAAATAGGAAGGATTATGTAGTTCTAAACAAAATGATAATTGATAAGGATTTTGTGTATATGGATCTACTAAATATGGATATGGGTATTATCAAAGAAGTTTAAACCTCACTACGTTTTCAAATTGTTTAAAAACCATCTTTTTTGGAAAGGATTAAAAATTCTCAATTTGATGATGAAAATTTTCAAAAGAAAATTAAAGCTGTGAATGATGAGAAATTGTTAGAATTTGTATATGAATATGGGATATTGAAATTTTGGAAGAGGTTTTGTGTTCCCACTATAATCGAGCTAAAAATGGAATTATTGGATGATTCCCATAGCTCAAATTTCTCTATACACCCTGGTAGAACTAATATGTATAGAGATATAAGAGAAAATTATTGGTGGGATAATATGAATCAGTAAATTTCTGATTATGTACCAAGATGTTTAGTTTGTCAACAGATGAAGGCTGGAAGAAAACATCCTAGATAATTCATGAAACCTATACCTATTCATACATGTAAATGAGATGACGTTACTATGGATTTTGTCATTGGATTACCTAATATTCCAAGAAAGAATGGTGCAACATGGGTAATTGTTGATCATATTACTAAATATGCACATTTCCTCACTATAAGGGAGAATTTTACATTGGATCACCTTGAAAAAATCTATATTAATGAATTTTTAAGACTTCATGGTGTATATCTTTCAGTTGTTTCTGATCGTGATCCATGATTCACATCAACATTATTGAAAAGTTTGCAGAAAATTTTGGATGTTGAGCTTCAATTGAGCACTGTTTATCACCCTCAAACCGATATATAGTTTGAAAGGACCATTAAAACATTAGAAGACATGTTTAGATCATTATCACTTGACTTTCAAGGTAAGTTAGATCAATATTTACCATTGTTATAGTTTTCCTTCAATAATATTTTCCATTCAAGTATTCAAATGGAACTTTACCAAGAGTTATAAGGTAAGAGATGTCATACATCAACTTCTTGGGATGAAGTTGGTGGACAGAAGCTTGTAGGTCTAGATCTTGTGGAGGAAAGAACAATAAAGGTAAAAAATATTAAAACCCACATCAAAGCAACTCAAAATAAAAAAAATTTCTATGATGATAACTGAATAAAGGATTTGGAGTTTCAAGTGGGAGATCATATTTTTAAGAAAGTATCTCCTTGGAAGGGTGTAATAGGGTTTGTTAAGAAAGAGAAAATGAGCCACAAGTACATCATACCTTTTGAAATTTTGGAGAGAATTGGATTAGTGTCTTGTCATTTGAAAATTCCACCTAGCCTTTATAAAGTGCACAATGTGTTCTACGTCTCTTTGTTAAGGAAGTACATACCAAACCCAAAACATGTTCTTAATTATGAAGGAATATGACTAGAACCTAATTTATCTTACTGTGAAGATCATATTAATATTCCAAACACTAGAGAATAGGTGTGAGGAACTGGAAAACTCGAATGGTAAAGGTACTTTGGAAAAATCATAAAATTGAAGAGGTGATGTGGGAACCGGAGGAAGTTATGATGAAGAAATACCCAAATCTTTTTATGAGGTGACATTATAGAAATTGTTTGGATGAAAGTTTTGAAATAGGGAAGAATGTAACACCCCAATATTTTATATATGCCTCTTTTAAAATTTAATATCTTCGATAATTTATGCTTCAAACAACACCAAGTTTAAAATTGTAATATAATATTAATTATGATAATTGGAATTGTAATGTCACCATTAAGAATAATAATACGACCAATAGAATAGTATCTTCACCTATGAAAGTATAAATAAAATTTGGGTATCTTATAAATTAAAATATGGTATATTTATAACATGGAATAAGTAAATAAATGTTTTAAAAATGATAAATTATGTTTTGATATTTTTGTGAAATTAAAAAGTTTATTCACAATTTTTTAATAAAAAAAATTATTTAAAAGAAAATTTATGTCATGAAATATATTCATAAATTAATATTTTATTGTCTTATGATTATAATATAGTTTTATGAGACCTTAATTTGTTTTTGAAAGTGTTATAATATCAGTTATAATATTAAGATCGATATTTTTTGAGTAAATGATGATTTTATTTAAGAACTAAATTTTAATATTTAGAAAATTATTTTCATAAAATGGAGTCTATTTTTTAATTATACATATTGAAAAAATGGTTAGGTTTAATTTTTTATATTTTTCTAAAATAATTAAATTTTTGGTGAATAGTGAAATACATTAATTTATGGTATTAGCTAAATACATGAAATATTGAGTCATAGATGATGTATGGATGATTTAAGCACCATTAGTTCGAAATAACATGAAATATTTACTATATGTAATCACAAAAATCAATACTATTGATATTATTGAGCCAATATAATAAACTAATGAATAAAATAATAAAAAAATACCCCTCTCCTCTACTGTAAATACTACCCCTCACCACCCCTTCTCCTCACACATCCAAAGCCCTGAGGTTTATTTATATTCTGACCAAATACTCTACCAAAAATCATCCCCTTGTCCTAGTCTTTCTGGTCTCACCAAAAGACCATTCCCAAGTTCCTTAAGGAGGATCTCAAGGAGAAGAAGTTCAAGAGGTAAAATCCTCTTTCGTTTTCTTTTAATTTATTTTATTTTCTAATGCTATCCTTACCTCCCAATACCAAAGTGTAATGATAACTCCTTTATATTTTATATACTATAATTTTATCATGATAATGGTATATCAACCATCAATTATCTTCTCTTCCCCTTTTATTCTAAAAATTAAAACATCATTCGTGAGGGGCCGACTTACCACCTTCGTGGATGATTAGTTTTTTTTCAATTATATATTCAAGGGTGGTTATAAAACCTTTTTTATTCTTAAAAAAGACTATAATATATGTATTAAAACTTATTTAATGTTATTTAACCAATATATATACATAGTATTAATTAAAAAAATAAAACTAGTGCGTGAAGATAAAAAAACCCCAAAATAATCTAAACGATTATCATTAATGTTTTATCTAATTAATAATCCTCAAATCAAGAAAAAATGATATAAAATACCATTTAATATTCTATAATTTAATTAATAATATATAATTTCAATTCTAGATAACTATTCCCATTTTATATGATCTTTCATACATGTATACAAGTGAGTCAATCATGAAAACCAAGGAAACGAACACTCCCAAACAAAAAAAATTGAATCTTATAACTCATGAAAAAGTCCATAAATGAATTTAATAAAATTATTATAAATAAAATAAATGTTTAATAGGTTTTAATTAAATTATTAATGAATCTAATTTCATTATCCATTATATTAAGTGCAAGTTCAGAACACTTTCAGACATAAGGTAAGAGTTTCTTACCGAACCTCCATTTTCCCTTCAGCATATGCTTTATCTCTCTTTAACCAAATGTAATTATTAATTATTATTATGTAATCATACTAAATTATATTTTTATGTTAGAAATATATTTATTTATCTCAATTATTCTTTATTTTATGGGTAGTTACCAGTTTTATAAGGTTACTTTTTCAATTCCTCTTAATAAGAAAGCCTGATTAAAGGGAACTTCCCAATTTCTTACTCATTTTCAAGTAAACTCCATAATATGTTTTAATCACACAATATTTTTATAAAATAAATATTTTTATCTTGAAAAAATATCATGGTTAATTTCTGGTTTTATGAAATCAATTATTCATTTTTCCTCTTTAATGACTCTTTTATATTTTCCCTTAAACCACACTGAAGTGGCTGATTTCTAAAGTTTATTAAAAAATATTTTTACATACATTCACTTCAATTTGAAAATTTTAGTATGAATGTTACTTTAATATTAATCAAATATAATTTCATTTCCTTTTCTTTTCTTGTATGTACATGTTTACAATCTGATTTTTATGTCAGATACAAATGATTTTCCAAAAGAAATCTTTTTTCCAAAGAAAAGGGTATTTCTATCAAAAATTTCTCAATGCTTTTATTAGATCATTTTTATATATTTCAATAACCTATGTTTAATATTTTAAATAATTGATACAGATCTATTATGTTACCATCTACCATATTTTATTAAGTAGTTTATGATTATTTTGACTAGGGATGTACTATCTTGATACTATTCACCATATTACTCTGAATAGTTTATAGATTGGGGATATTATTTAAATTTAATATTATTATTTAAATATGAATGTATATGTTGATTATGTTTCACCCCCTTCATATGAGGAATGAATTGTACTAAGTAAGTGATTGGCGGTGCCCGCTATAGCGCCTCAATGCATCGATAGGTCTCATGAGACAAACTAGACTGAGGTTTTACCCATTTATATAAAGTGTCTTGGAAAAATCCTTAATGGTATGTTTATGATGTATGAAATTATGAATTCCATCATTATGATATTAGTAATTTAAAATCCATGTGATTATTCATCTAGTAGATCCATGGTTAAGTTTCATTCTCATGTGATTATTTATATGGAATTATTTAATAAGATTTTATTCTTACTATATTATTCTCAAGATTTTGTTTTGATGGAATGTGTTTAGTTATTCACCATAGATTATTGTTTATGTTTATGATAACTTCTGCTGTATTACTTAACATTACTAAGCATCTGATATAACCCATTTCTTATGTTTTATTTTTCTTTAGGATGCGAATATGTATATTATGAATGACTTGCAGGGATATTATAGGAGTTTATGGGTGTTTCCAATAGAGTTTATATGTTGTTTTTCCTTTAAAGTTGTAATTTAAAACATAAGTTTTCATTTAGTTTTCTAAATCTACTAAACTATTCAATCCTTTTGGATATGATCACTTATTCATAGTACCAATGTAATAAAGTATGGAACCAGATCCAGTCTACTTGGGTCAGGGTCTTTACAACCATCTTTCGAAGAATTATAAAATTGATTTTTTGGTTTCTTATTTCATTTCATGTAGAAAATAGTGTTCTATGAACCTTGAATTATTTACCTCTTTCTAGGAATTAATCAATTTATCTTCCTCTTATTTGGTTTTTATTTCCTAATTATTCACAACTATTTTGGATACTTTTTTAGTTGTAAAATTTATTATAAAGATAGATCAGGATCCTTGATCTACTTATAAAATCCATTAAATTATATAAAAAAGGGCCTAAAATATTCAATATAATTCTAAATATTTCAGCCTAATTACAACTTATTTTTACATTATTTAGATTTTAACCCTTCATGAAATTAATTTTAGATTATTGTTTTAGTTATAGAATTTCAAATCCTCTTTATTCATTTTTTTCTAGAAGAGTATTAGTTACAAATGTGTAAATTCTATATTCATTTATTCTTTTTCCTCATCAATGAAAGATTTTAAAAAATCTATAATTTCTATATGCTTTACTCTTAAAAAAAACTTCTAATGAAGTTCTTATTTCCTGAATTTCCTAAATCCTTTTTCTAAGTTTAGATGACTTTATTCCTAAAGTTTTAGTGGGTTATTCAGCCAAAAAATATCATAAACACCATCCAGGGGATTTCCAATTTCAATATCCTTACTACTTCTTGTCTTCATTTCTAAGACACACTCCACAATATGGTTTTTAATTTTTATTAACATACATTCTTTATCCCATTAAAAAATTCATTTCATAAGGATCTCTACTTGAGATTCAAAACTATTTATACATGATTGGGTGTTATTAGAGATCATTTTAATCCTTGTTTTCATACTTGAGAAGTTGTATTAATGACCCTTGATGCAGTCCTTGGTTATTTGGATCTTTATTATAATATTTATTCATTATTTTAGATCTTGGGTTAAATTCCTTAAATATGTTATTTGTTCATATTAGTACTATGGGTCTTCTTAGTTGAAATTAGGCATTTCTTCTCATTTATCACTTAAAATTTAGCATATAAGTACCTATTTAATTAAGAATGTTTATTATGAATTAGGAAATCTTACTCCGTTATAAGTATGTCAAATTTATTCCTCCAATATACGTTCTTTTAATTTGAGAAAACAATAAACTACCAATGTTACCCAATCTCAAAATCCCTAAATTTACCCTGAATATTTAGAATTATAAATATTTTTATGGAATCTGGGGAGGATATGAGTACTAGAAGACTGTAAGGTATAGTTTTTTTCTTGTATATAGAGGCTATATTTATGGTTTTTAACCATGTAATTAGACCTTATTTAATGGTTTAAATCAGGTCTATAATTATATTTCCATGTTTACACACCATGGCTATAAGATGGTAGAGGCTATAGCCACAGTTTGTAACCTTGATAGTAGACCTATTTCCACAGTTCAAACCATGTATATAACTCAATTTTATATGGTTCTAATCCATGGATATATCCTATACCCTATTTCAATTCCAATATGAGTTATATATATCCAAAGCACTGATATTACCTATAACCACAATTTTGGGGTATATAGCCATGGTTAAAAACCATAGGTATAACCTAATTTTCTAGTAGTCTCAACACATATAAAACAACTCCCATGAAAAAAATACCCCATTTAATAATTTATAGGTTGATATATTGATGCAACTATATTTCATCTTCTGACATTAATCCCTTGGGCTTCTTGACACATACTCATAGTGCATCCTAGTATTACACAATAGTCTCATTTCATGGATAATTTCTTATGAGAGATTTTTCTTTCATAATTTTTAATAAGCTTCTAATTATTCTCAAATTTAGAAATATTTATATCTTCACATCATGAAATATATTATAGATCCTAAAAAGAGAAAATAAATAAGAACATGAATCCAATATAAATAACACATATTTCCATTACAACTTGAAAAATTATTTTTAGACCTATTTCTAGAACCTAAATTTTTCCTTATTTTTGGAACTATTTATGGATCTATTAATCTAATGAATAGGATAAGCTTTATCATATCTAGTACTATATTTTATGAAACTTCATGGCCTTTGGGATGAGACAATAATTTCATGTTTTTTCTTTCAAAATATCATACTTGATTTTCATTTCATTATTACCTACCTAAGGATAGTCAAATAATAAATGTATAACATCCTTCAATTTGGGAATTCCTTTAGAATTAGATTTATATAGTTCTTTTTTGACTAATTTAATATCTTCTCCCAAATTTTTGAATCTTAATTTCCCTTGATTCAAGTTGAGCATTTAGTTCTTTCTTAATATTCTTACCACTATTCATCTCATCTTCCAATTCCTAAGAGATATTATCCACCATGACACTTTGATCCTTTATTTTAGAATTAATCTGAGCAATAAAATCATTAAAGAATACCTTATCTTATTGTATAATTATCCTCTCCTAAACAAGTTTTGACAGTTGTGCAGCTAG
This sequence comes from Viscum album, assembly GCA_963277665.1. Classification (NCBI taxonomy): domain Eukaryota; kingdom Viridiplantae; phylum Streptophyta; class Magnoliopsida; order Santalales; family Viscaceae; genus Viscum; species Viscum album. The sequence goes on along the minus strand of OY728151.1, from coordinate 2,062,252,879 downwards.
ATCATCATTTATTTCTTCTAAATTCTGAATTTATTTTAAGTTCAGATTCTTTCCCTTGTCTCCATATTTTATTTTTCTATAAATATGGACATCAATTGAAATTATTAAAATTGGGAATCATTATTCTCTATTAGAACAGTGGCCACTTTAGCAAGTATTTTTTTAAACATTTTAGATATTTGAATTTAATTTTATATTATTGGAAAAATATATCTTGATACTTATTTTCTTTTCTTAATTTCTAACTCATATCCTTTATAATGTTTAAAAATTCAAATATTTTACTTCTTGGAATTTATTCATCATTAATAGTTCCATCATCACTTGGCATTTTATGTTCTTAACTCATTCCTATAGTATCATTTAATGAGTAAATAATCTCACAATATAATTAGTTTTTTATTTCCTTTAACTGAGTCACACTCTTTCCATAGACACTTCCACAATAAGAAATTACACTGAACATATGCTTATTAATTGAAGTTCTACCCTTTTCCATGGAACACTAAGATAAGAGAATACAGAAACATCAATTTCAAAAGTTTGATACACCCTGTCAAAGAAAACACATATAATAAAATCAACCTATGCTCTAATACCAATAGTTAGTCCCAAAAGTGGATTAGATAACATGGGGGGGGGGGAAGGTGAATTAGGGTATGGATATTCTTTTTAAAAAATTTCCTTCCCTAATAGATCTTTACCTATTTTTTTAAGGGTAAATTATTTTAATCTTACATGTTTATATTGATCATATCCATTCCTAATATATATGATGATGAAGCATATTGTGATGAAACTGACCCAGATACCCTCTCAAACTAGTACCCAACCCAAACAATCACTTACCTGAAGAGAATTATCGATCCCCATAGGATGAAGAATAGCACCTAGGTATCAACAAAAACTAAAGGGAATGATCTCATCCAACCTGAATTAGAAAAAATGGAATATATATATATACATACACAATGATAAGAAACACTGCAAGAGTAAACAAGAAATAAATTTCATATCAAAAAGGAAACAAATAAATCTATACAACTGAAAAAGTATCTAGACAATATCCAAGATACAATTCCAACAGAAAAGAACAAATAAAACTATAATAGCTACTCCATGTGATAGTGTGGGGAACTCCCACTATCTCAACACCAGATTCCCAAAAATAACTAACAAAAAACTTTCCACCTCACCATGGTGCCTTGTATTTCTTTGCATTAAAAGACATAACAAGGTATATGCACCACTAATGGGGTGAAAAAGGTGTGATTTAAACACAATCAGTAGGATATCACTCAAGTGTTCCATATCACATCTATATAAAATAATCTTAATATGAAAAAATTTAAAGAAAACAAGGAAAATAATTATTTAAATAGTTTTTATATCAAAATCATAGTAAACCATTTCCCCCCTTTTCCACATTTCTAAAAAATCCATGTAAAATAGTTTCAAATAGTTTCATATACATTAAAGTAGTCAAATCAAATCATATATCACATATGATATCGAATCCAATAGAAATCAAAATCATAGTTGAAATCTCTCTAAGGATCAAAATAGGCCAGGCTAGCTCGGACACTCTTACATAGACATAGAAAATTGAAGACATCAATTATCAAAATATAACCATCAAATATAGAGAGAAAAGGAACATCCCAACAATTGAACCTACCAATAGGTCTAAAAAGTCCCTAGAACAATGGTATTAGGGTGAATAAGAAAACCCCATGAGTGATCTCCTCTATAGTATTAACAGATAAAAACTATTACTACACCTTCTGCCTAATTACCCAAGGATTCCCATGTGTTAAATTTTCTAAAACATTTCATGAAAACCACGACTTTAAAACTATTTCATAAATTCATTTCACAATTATTTTAAAATACCTTTTCTTTTACCGAAATAAGCAGAAAACCATATTTTCTAAAAAACCTATTTCCACACACACAATTCAATAATTCCAATTCATTTATAAAAAAATTTATAAAACCAAAGAACTATATTTCATCCAAAATAGGATAGATATAAAACCGACTATCTCAAAATTAGGTTTCCAATTCCTATAATAGGATCCACCAATAATAATAATTCTAATACAATAACAGAGGTCTTAGAATCAATCCTTACATCTCAAAATCAAGTCAATAATAAAAATGGTCAGTGGAGAGGATATATCCAAACACAACTCAAATAACGCTCATTCCACACCACAACTAACACAAGGGATAGCCTATGGAGGAAGTTCACACAATGGATTTTGAAATGATTAATAAGATTATCATCACAGATCAAAGGATTCATAAATTTAGCACAATGGTGCTATCATGATCAATGATAATGAAGAAGAATAAGGATATCTTACCTAGAGAGATGCACTAAAACCAAAAATAAGATCAACCACTGAAATAAATGATATGTAAGGAAAAACATCCCAATAATTTTCTATGAGATCTCCTAGGGATTGAGAGAGAAATTGCACATCAAACGAAAATTCAATCACCCATACAACGACCTAAAAATAACTAATCCCAAAACATTCACAATGTGAATTTATTAATTAACTAAAGAAACTAAAAAATGCATTCCATCAAATTAAAAATCCATACTTAAACTATTTCATGACATGAATCAGATTCACGATGTGTAATTCTTTCATCCCTTAAACCAATTCACAAAATCTTCCTGACAAAATTTTCACATTGTGTAAACATTTAATGACATGAAAAAATCTAGAAACAAGTAAACAAAATATATTACAAAGTACTTCCTCTTAATCCTGTTACACCTTTATACGCAAAATCCATTGATTCTAAAAAACATACATCCTCTAACTTTAGGTCATTTCCTAAGTAAACTCTTTCCATCCTCAAGAGTCCCAAAATGCACCCAAAATAAAGAGGAATAGAAAAAGAGAGATGGGAAATACCTAAAATAAGGTAACATGATATTATACATATAAATTTAAGTAAGTAAGAAAGAAAAATGACACATGTGTTTTTACTTGGTTCATTATAACTGGGCTATATCCAAGGAGTATACAAAGGTAATGTTCCAATGCACCAAATCTATTAAAGCACACTATTTTTTATTTAGTCTTAGTCAATTCTTCCTGTTCTCATTTACCTTACAATGCCTGGGGTATATGCACTATCTCATTGGGACCAATTTCCTCACAATTTCCTCTTATGATCACTACATTATAAGGAAACGCAATTGGAATTTAGGGAAAAGAACAATATATTCTATTGTTGAGAGTTTCACAGATATAAGATAGGTGTCTTTGAACTTCACTTTCTCCTTCATAGTCTTGAAGTAAACATCCACATGAGAATAACTTTCCATGATATTTCACAAAAAATCCTACTCACTTTATAGAGTTACTTTAGAGATTCAAATTCTTCCTCTTTCTAGAATGATTCTAGAAAATCCATTCACTTTTAGGTATATAGCACAAATTTATTCATTTCACTTATATAGATGAAGTAGTGAATAAACTCTTTCTGCAAGTAATATTGAATGATGAAAATACTCTATCTTCTTCTTCTTTATAATTCATATATAACAATAGTACTATTTATAAGGTAACCTTGACATGTACCTCCTTGCACGAGACCCTAACATGTAACTTTTGTGTGAGTCACCTTCACAACACACCTTCACGAGACCCCTTCACAAGTATCTCTTCACATCATGCAGTTCACATGACTCGATTGTGAGAATCTATTATACTTATGTGGATCCTGTGACTCCAATGGGTATACCTATAAAAAAATAAACCCAGTGCATAAAACCCTTCGTAAGATCCCTATGCAATACCCCTTTGTGAGACCCCTTCATGAAACCATATTTAGTTCATGCAGTTCACATGAATCTGGTATTAGACATTGTTCAGGTTAAATGGATCATGCAACATAAATGGGTCTGACTATGAATCCAAAAACCTAGATCAAAATTCACTTCACAAGATAACTTCGTGATACCCCTTTACGATACTTTCTATTGATTACACAGATCATGAGACTCCAACATAATACCTTGTTCTTCTCATCAAAAATATTTTTTCATTAGATAAAACCACTTAAAAAAACTTCTCATTTTTTCTTAAGGATGAGTTAAGGGGTATTTATAGTCATAAATACACTTCCTTAACTCTACAAATTGTGATTATCTACTCATTAAACCACCTCTACAACTATCCGTACATACTTCACGTGATTAGTTATTTAATTTTCAATAGAACTCCCTGACATGTTGCATGTTGAAATTCCATCCATCTTGGACAACATGATTGTATTCTAGTGAATCGCGTGATCCTATCGAGATATTAACTAAAAATATCAAGAAAATAGGGATATTGTATTCCATCACTTTGTGTGATCCCATTGTGAGATCCAATGTCAATCATGCGGTGGGTGATATTTTCCTCCAGTGCTTCACACGATATAATTATGTAATCCAATGAAAATCATACAGTCATGTGATTTTGAATGACTGTGATATTTCTCCTTCATGACTAGAATCTCTTTTTTCATGCACTTAGTGTGATCTCTTGACAAGATCCCTTAAAAATCATACAATGTATTTAAGTTCTTCACATGATCTATTCATGAGATCCCTTTACAATCATGCTGCATCTTAAAGTTCTTTGCATGATCTCATCACGAGACACCTTGATAATCTTGCAGTGTCTTTAAGTGATTCACAAAATCTTTTCTTGAGATCCATTAAAAATCAAGAGGTTTTTTCAAGTTCTTTTAATGATATGATCATGAGATCCTATGAAAATCATGTGGTGTTATAAAGTGCATCACGTGATCCAAATGTGAGATCCTCTTATACTCATATGAATCACATGATCTTCCTTAAATATCATGATTTCAAGTGATAAATGTCCACCTAGGCCTGATAAACACACTCCACATGATCCTTTAGGACTTATGTGATTCCATTAAATCCTTTAGAACTTTTTCACTCTGCTCATTGTGGATCATGTAATGTGATCACACGATCTTCTTTAGGAAAATCACACAAACTCTTCATGCCTCCTTTGACAACTAACCTTTGTAAATAATGTCAAACCTTGTCAAAAAACAAAATCAATAGAAAATAACTATCAAGAGGGATTTTTTTCAATAGTATAACCCATGGAAAATAAATGGGTTTCATAAAAATTTCATCAATTCATCATTGCATAATCTATGTAAAAGGTACATGTTTCATAAACATCATGTCATTATAATCATAAACCATATAGAGAAATAATAAGTATGATATACTTGGATCATATCCTCATTATATCATAAGTAACCTCAAAGGATTTAATTATAAGTTTAAATTCCCTTAAAAGATCACTTGTAATATTTCTTGAGTAAAACAAACTTTTCACTTTAAAATCACTTATTTAAAATCTAAAAAATTTCCTAAATATTAATGAAAACATTTTTTTAAAATAACCATGTAAAATTATAAATTAATATTTAAATTATTGAATGGTCATGAATATGGTAAATTCTGTTCATTCCATATAAGTTAAAAGAAAACATTCCTTTAATACTTTTGTAAAAAGATCCAAAAAGTACCTCATTGGGAAAATGACAAGAAGATTCATTTTAAAAATTTTATAAAATTTTTATCATGGGTAAAAATGAATCTAAAAAATTATAGTATAATATTTAAATTTTTTTTTTAGAAACCTGGATATGAAAGAAAAATGTTTTTTAACCTAAGAGTGAAATAAAGTATTTTTTTCTTAAAAAGGTTAATTCAGTCTATTTAGTACTTAAAGTGAGGGAAATGAATGGAAAAAATTTATTCTAAAGAAATAATTGGAGTAGAATAAAATTAATTAGTTTCTTTATAAGCATATCATAATATTTCATCATCATAAATAATCCTGATAAACAATAATATTGTAATGAAAAACCCCAACAACAAGTTTGACTTGCATGAAAGTTCTTTAACCTCCTATATAATAAATTTAAATTTATTATAATTCTATAGCAGAATCATGTAAATTCTTATTATATCATATATATTCATTATATATATATATATATTTAGAGTCATTCATAAAGGTAGACATAGAAAAATGAATTACACCATTCATGGAGATGGTTGGCCATATGTACACATGAATGTTGTTTTCTCTTTTCGACTGATGGAATAAAAGAAAGACTAATAATAATTAACCTTTAAAAATAATTATTATATCATAAATGTAATGTCCCCATCCCATTATCCACTAAAATGGTGCTTCGATTTGGGTCACCACATGACCTCAGGTATGCCTCCCCATATGACAGAGGATGGAGACCAATAATGAGAGTCTAATAGAATACATGGGGAGTATACCCTCTATATCAGAGCAAGTAAAAATAGAATAAATATGAAATAAAGGAAAAAATTAGACCATAAACACGAATCTCATATCCATTTCCAAAAATTGGTACAAGACCACAACTAAACAATAAATATGCCTTATCATGTCATACAATTACAAGTGTAAAAGAAACCCAAAATAAAGACAAACTAAAGAATCTCCAAAATGGGGCCCAACTCCAAGTTTGGATCCCTCATCCAAGCACATCCTGAGTGCAAATCAACCATCTAGTAGAGGGAATTTTCTCTTGTCCTGACATGCAACCATGAAGTCTTCACAGGTACCTAATGGATGCCTGAGAATGGTGTGAGTACAACTCAGTAAGCCACCACCAATGGTGTCTAAAAAATATCCAGTATAACAATGGTGTTTGTATAAGTACAAAAACATAAAAGGAAACAACTAAATAAACAAGTTCAATCAATTCAATTAATATTTAAATTAACAACTTTTACTATTTACTCCAAATCTTTCCTATATTCATAAAATCCACTTCAGCCTATGCAGGTCAACAAAAAAACACATAATATTATAGTTTACTAAATCACAAGGGAAACCATTTCATGAGCCAAATTCATTAACTTGCCTTAGAGAATCAGTTCGGGTACATTACCTTACCTTGTAGCCTCAGTCCAAGTGCATACCATTTTCATCTGTTAGGGCCATAAAGCATTAGTTTGACACCCCAAACCATGAAATACATTAGTGGGAATAGAGAATTAGTTTTGATGACATGAAGTAGGAGACTCAATACAATACCCCACACTACCATTAAGCCATGTGCACATGATTCTTTAACCATAACAAAATTACCATTCAAAAATACATATCATTTAAAACATATACCAATGTAACTTCATAAATCATTAACACATATGAAATTTGAAAAACATAACCCATTTACATTCCTTAACTCACTACCACATATATCATTATAACCCATAACTCATTTAACACTTATTCTAATTATTTGTCTTGAACCATTTACACGCATGCTATTTCATGTCTTAACCCTTTATCACATTCACATTATACCAAAACCCCCCTTATAACATGTAAATCACCAGGTATAATCATCAATAGAACCATTTCATATTTCATGTCAACATGAAAATACAATCATTATGGGCTATCCTTATTAACTCTCAATTCCTTATTTAATGCCCCAATTTCCATGTTCAAAGGAATGACACACCCCATGGGTGGTCCTTAGTATAGTCTATTCAACCTCAATGCATCCCCTTGGGATAATTAGGGGTTAAATTCATCAATTAAATAATCATTTTAACATTTCCACTATGTAAACCCAAAAGGATAACACAACGACATAGGAACACAATCACATACACACAATAATTGGGCATCAAGACTATGGGATAAACATATAGATCACCTTCCTCAAATCTGTTGGCAATCGCATGCTAACCTTGTAATTTGATTCCAACTCAAGCTCCCATCTAAGACTAAATCTAAGATCCACTGAAAAATATGGTTTTAGGGATTTGGAAGAATAATAACAACTATAGAATCATAAATTTGGAAAAAGAATGAATAATAGTGTTAGAATCACCTAGATCTTCCATCTATACCCAAAGGTGATCTAAAAATATTATAAATGAGGGAAATCGATCATTGGTAATCTTAGGGGGATTTGGTTCTTCACTATTACTGCTGGAGGAGAAATGGGGAGGAAATTCAGGTGAATAAACATAAATAACATGGGAAAAAATGGTAAAATCCCACATTTTTAATGGGGGGGGGGATGGTTTGGCCATACGGTTGGCCAAATCATGTGCCAACCATGCACCACCATCTTTACAATAGTGGGAAGGTCACACGGTCTCATGGGGAGCCCACATAGTTTGATAAACCATAAGTTAACCATGGAGATTGGCTCTATCCAAGTCTGCACAGTTTGGATCCTCCCTATTCATGGTCTCACCAACTATGATCCACCACTCTATATAAGTACAGTTAAGGAACACAATTACTACTAACTGCATGACAACCATGTAACATGCACTGGATATACCTATTTCCCCCTTTTTAATGTCCCAAACCCCTAAAACACTCCCAAGACTCCTCATAACCTCAGGAAAAATTTCATTAACCATATTAAATGGATTTAAAAAATAATTTAAACAATAACATACCTCACTAGAAATCTGGGATCTTAAAACATCCCCACATTATAACAACTCATACTCGAGCCATACTCCTAAACATCACTAAGATTCTAAGTTAAAGAGATTGGGACATTTGGCCCCCATATATGTCTCCCTCTCCCAAGTTTCCTCCTGAACATTATAATGTTTATATAACACACAAAACAATATCACAGTCATTCCCAACAACACTTTATCACTGTGATTTATAGTATGAACCAAATTATACTCTAATTATGTATCAACATCAAGATCAATCTCATAAACATCAATCAAATGATAAGGGTTGGGGTGATATTTCTGAAGTTGTAACATGTAAAAAACAATGTGCATGCCACTATACTACTATGGAAGAGCCAATCAGTATGCAATCAGTTTAATCCTCTTCAAAATCTCAAACAGTCCCATGTATCTGGGTGCCAGCTTCCCCTGTTTTCAAATCCAATGGTGACCCAACCTTTGCAACAATATAAGGAATACAAGATCACCCACTATAAACTCAAGGGGTCAACAAAATTGATCAATATAATATTTTTTTCTACTCTGAGCCGTATTTATTTGTTTCCAAATCAACTGAACCTACTCTAATGTCTCTTACAAGAGATTCGATCCTAATAACTATGATTCCCTAGCCTTTATACAACATAAAAAATATCTAAATGGCCTATCATAAAGCACATCATATGGTGCAGTATGAATCATCACCTAGTAACTATTTTTTTAGGTTAACTCAACAAGTGACAAGTGATTTTCCCATGATCCACTAAAGTCTAGGACACTCCCTCAAAATGTCATCTAGTACCAGGATTATATTCTATGACTTCCCATCTATCTATGGGTGGGATTCCGTACACAAAAAAACCTGGGTACCAAGATTTAATGTCTTATATTTTCCATGTACTAATTTTAGATATTATATGGATTTATTTTGAGACCGAGCACTGATATGAAATGCGATTCTGAGGACTGGTGTTCCTGGAACAAATTTTTGAAAAATATTAAACTTTCTAAAAGCAGGCGCACTTGGTTTTCCTAAAAAAGTGAGATAACTTCTGAACGGGTGCCCAAATCTAAAATACTAGGGAATCTTTGAGCTTAGAATAATGAATTTACCCTAGGAGTGGCCTAACTTTGGTCGGTGTGGGTCATCTATAGAAAAATTCACTAAGGACATAACTATAAATAAAATAATTAAATTATTATTATTTATTTTAAAATCCTAATAACTCATGAAAAATGACTCGGATTGGAAATCTAAGATAACTATTGAGTTTTAATGCATTGTTTTACCTAGGTGCGACTTAACTTTAGTCGGCATGGGTCGTTTGTGAAGAATATTTCACAGGATGTAATAGGAATAAAATAATTTGATAAAAATTATTTTGTTAACACAATGTCTAACAATATTTAAAAATATTGTTAAAGACAATTTATAGGGTTAGTCACATAATCCTATAAACCATGGAGAACTATTGGAGAGAGATTTGAGGATTCTCTCTTAGGTGACATCAAAAAATAGTGGATCGATGACTGACAGACCTCAGATTTGTAGGAGCTAACCTATGGAAATGATGTAGTGACCATTCTTCATCTATGAGTGATTCAAATCATGGTAGGTCATGTGTTTCAATTATTTATTTCCCTATTATTAATTTTTAAAATGAATGTGAATTAATTGACGAATGAATTGATTCACGGTTCATGTGTATTATGGGAAGGGAATTATCTTTGAAGGGTTTTATCGAGAGATTAATCTTTGTGATTATTTGTTTATTTTATTTCTATTCTAATGGAGATAAATCAATATTGACAGGAACATCGACTGAGGTTTGTTCCTCTCTTTGGTTCTTGTGTTTTTCTCCCTCGATTCAACATTTGTCATGGGAATTCTTCATTTGGCCTGTGAATCGAAACATCCCAATCGATCAATCATTGCGCACCCAATTATTGGCACAATGATCCAATATCCTAGATTTGGAATTGGTAAAACACAATGGAGGTGAGATGACAGAGATAGAGCGATTTAGACGATGGATGATTCCTGAATTATCATTCTTCGGTATTCTTCCTAACACAACAAATAACGACGTTTTGATCCATTTTGCGTGTAGATCAAAAGATGAAATGTGTTGATCTGGAGACAAAATGACTTGATGAGATTAGATATTAAAATGTTCAGTTTTTTGGGCATCAGAGGAGGTGCAGTGGTTCCCAGAAAGGACCACTAGTGTGACATCAGGGATCAGAAGTAGAGCAGCATGTAGCGGGTGTGTCTAGCAGTGGCGATAGAGAGAGACGAAGGTAACAATGGGCACACAACAAAAACTTACATGGAGGTTATGATGGAGGTGGATATGGCGGTGATGGAATGGGCCATGAAAGGTCAGGTCAAACCAGTGGGATGGGCTGGGCTGGTGTGCCGGGTTAGATGAAGTGGAACCAGGTTGGATCATGATTGAATCTGGGGCGGCCAGGGAAGAGACCGATCACAATCAACCATGACAATCAACCCTAACAGTCGACCATGACAATCAACTGTGACAATGAAACATGAGGTCGTGACAGCCCGAGCTGAAATAGGCCCACCAATCGTGAGGGTCGACTATGATGGCCGACCGTGATGGTTGACCATAGCGGTGGGTTGGACCTACCGCGAAGGTAGGTCCACAGGCCCCAGTGGGCATGTGGTCAATTTTTCTCAAATGAAAATATATCCAAAATGAAGCATCCAATCAACGAGCCGTCTACGACATTATGACACTAAAATTGAGATAGTCATTTTGGTATAAGTGGTGAGTTTTTTGTTTGGACCAGTATAGGTTGAGAGCATTCCCTTGGTCCTTCCCACGAGGGTTCATTATGATATTACATCCACATTACTAGATACTGATTCTTTGATAGAGTATGGTATCCCTCCATGGGACTAAAGTGAGATCCCCTATCACCCATATTGGAGTTTTGTAGAATCAGCGCAACCACAAAGAGCTAAGAATCAGTCATCCATCTAGCAGGCTATATCAGTAGGGTTAGTGGTATTCCCCAGTGTGTCTAGGTATGATCCTCTATGTTTCAGGTTAATCCATATTGGGTACATGGTATTCCCCACTATGTCTCGGTAGGATCCCCTCTCCATGTATCATAGTATTCCTTTACCAATGCATTCTCTTTGGGTGGGGCCTAAATGAGCTAGAACTCTTTGTGAGTGTCTCCGATGATATCATGGATCAAGGAGTGAGTTCTCCTAGAACAATCATTCTCTGAGATTAATCCTATGGATGGTAATTTGTTATGTATTACTTCTATAATTTTTTTCTTGGATTGAGTATATTTAGATATCCTTGTTATATGTGATTTAGATATACATGTATAGAGATGACTATATATTCAAGTGTGGTTTTCCTTTGTTGTAATACTGTGTTTTATTTCTTTGTGTAATCCTTTATGGTAATCCTATATGGTATTCCTTTGTGGTAATCATTTTTGGTATCACTTCATGGTAATCTTGTGTGGTATTCCTTCATGGTAATCCTGTGTGGTATTCCTTTGTGGTAATCTTGTGAGGTATTCCTTTGTGGTAATCCTTTATGGTAATTATGTGTGGTATTACTTTGTGTTATTCCTTCATGGTATTACTTTGTGGTATTTCTTCATGGTATTCCTTTTTGGTATTCCTATGTGGTATTCCTTCATGGTAACCCTTTGTGGTATTCCTTTGTGGCAATATTGTGTAGTATTCCTTTTTGGTAATCCTTTATGGTAATTCTATGTGGTATTCCTTTGTGTCATTCCTTTATAGTATTCCTTTGTGGTATTCCTTCATAGTATTACTTTGTGGTATACCATTGTGGTGTTCCTCTGTGGTTTTACCTTGTGGTTTCAGGGTGTTATATTGAGTATTTTTATACTCACCCTTGTATGGGATTCACCCACATGTGTTGTGTCTTGTGAAAATGATCGACCTTTCAATAGAGTCATAGGAATACCCAAACCAGGTGATGCTTTATGAGACCAGATAGACCGAGGTGTGTTACTGTGGATTTCAGATAGCATTCCCAGTACCTCTTTTCTCATAGGTTAAAATTGTGGTTACAAACTCTTTTTGGTGGGATTGTATTTGGACCTACTTAATTTCCAGTACTTTCACTATTATACTCTGGTTGTGGGATATAGTGGTTTGAATTCATTGTTTACTTAGTTTTTTTAAATTTTCATTTTTTTATTGGAGATGTGTGTGTGTGTGTGTATAGGTACTTTAGGATAATTCCTCCCATTTTTGGGATATGCCCACTCAGTGGTAGTCACCACTCCCTAGACTATTAGAGGTGGGATTGGGGTAGTCATGACATGATCCTCTATGTGATGGGTTGTGAAAGAGTGCTATCAGAGGAGGTCAATTCTAATTTAGTACTGAGATTATGTGATATTAGTTTGGAGCAATAATGTTAAGTGTTTTGAGTTTGGATTTCAAGCCAGTGACTCCAGTGTTGGTGCATTGACTTAAGTATCTATACACCAGGACTATGATAACCTGATTTTTAACTCAGTACATGAGAACATATGTTGCAAGGAAAAAAAAGGTAAATGTATCATATATGAATGGTTGTCTTTTACATGTCCTTCTTGATTCATCTCTCCAGATATACTCAGTTGACTATGGTACATCTTTTATTATTTCAGGATATCTCCATGTAAAAATCCAGTACGTATTAGACAATGTGATCAAGAGTATGATCCACCAGGTGACGAGGCATAAGTACATGGATTTGTAAAGGATCTAGCATTTCCAGGTGATGCACAAACATACCACCATCTGTATAGAAACACATGGTCCCCAAAGTACTAGCAGACGAGGTACGCAGGTTGAGAAAAATTCTTGAGTTTCAGTAGCAGATACCCCTCAGGTTCAGAGGTGATCTTAACACACAAGCAGTTGTGGAATGGTTTGAGGTGATAACCCAAGTTTTATGTCCAGTTAGGATACCAGAAAATCACATGGTGGTCCTGGCAGTGAGCCTTATACATGGCTCAATAGGGCGATAGTGGGGTTTAGTTACCCAATCTTACAATGAGGTGAATCTTCCATGGGGAGGGTTTGAGAGAAATTTTAGAGAAGAGTTATTACCTTATAAGTTAAGGGTTATGCATATCCATGAGCTTATACAAATATGGTAGAATGTCATGTTGGTGTATGAGTATTCATCGAGTAATACCAACCTCTCTAGGTACTCAATGTATATGATACATGATCCATACTTTAGGGCTCAGACCTTCGAGAAAGGTTTTCATTGGGACATATGATCCTGAATTATCCCTATAAGAATTCCTACTTATATTAGGGTTCTTGATCATGCTTTTACGGTCGAAAGTTTATTGGTTAAGCAGATACATCTAGTGATTGTCAGCAGTGGGAAAGTAGGAGCAGAGAACTTGAAAAAAGGGACCCGTAATTAGTCTTAGGGACTTAGATGTGTGAGATGTTTCAATAGGAGGTACTAGGATAAAATATAATTAGTTTAGGGCTCATAGGGTGGGTCCAATCATCATAGAGAGAGGTGGTTCTATTCATTTGATGGTAGGGGACATCTCACCTGAGATTTTCTAACCCATCGTACTGCTGAAAGGGAGACTATAGATGGACCACTGAGGAAGAGACAGTGACAAGATCAGATAGATTCAGAGGGAGGAGCTCATGGTAGAGGAGATGACAGATCAGTAGGAGGCAGTCTATATTTTAACATGTTACCACCACCTCCCCTAGGTAGTCCACACCATGCTTAGGGAGCTAGAGGACAGGGGAGGGAAAAATGCATATGGTTAAGGCATATGAACCAGGATATCCAAGAATTATTTGAGTTACGATCTGTGTTTTTTATTATTTAGCTTCTATATTGATAGACACATGTTTTATTCATTACTTTTTTTCCAAAAATCTTGTTCAAGAACCAAATATTCCAGTTGAACTATTTAATCGACACTCACGTTTGGAGACTCCTACTAGAGAAGATCCAATGATCATGCACTGGTGCTAAAGGTGTGACCTGAATCTTGGAGGTGAGAGTTTTGGTTGGGATCTCTTAGTAGTGGTTTTGAGGCCTTACGATGCCATTCTTAGTATGTACTGGTCATCCACAGTTGATTCTAAGATTTACTATTTTAGGCAAAGAGCGTGGTGTGTCCGTAGTGGTTGAAAAAAGTTTTCCTTGTTAGTGAAAAGTAAACTCAGGAAGTATAGGATGTAATCACACATAGGAGGGTGAAAATGATTTCTTATAAATTGGATAGCCTAATCCTCTATGTAGTGGATGTTATGAGCCCTCATTTTCCTATAGTGGTGATGGAGTTTCAGTGGATCTAGTGAAGGCTGAGATATAAGTATTGGCTAGAGTTCCTCAAGGACTATGTCTTTGAGATTTTCTATACTCCCAGAAAGGGGAACATGGTGATAGAGGCTCTCAGAAGAAGATCTAGTTTACATTTTTTGAATAAGGAGTCAGAGAAGTTAGACTTGCTGTAGATATAATTTGTGGATGGAGATGGAGAAGATTACCTCCAGTTGATGGTTTTCACCCCTCCACTCTTATATCAAGTCAGGGAGGCACAACTTGGGGATGATGACTGTGATACCCTACATGCTCAGATATACACTGGGCATGATCCTAATGGATATTCGAAAGGTGGGAAGCACATTTTTCTTTTCATAGGATGCACAATAGTACATGTGGCATTGAAGGAGTATGTTTTGAGAGAGTTTCATACATCCCATTTGGTGATACATCTAGGCATGGAAAATATGTGCTAGGACCTCTGACATCATTTTTGGTGGCTAGGGATGACGAAATGAGTTTCAAAGTTTTTATCTCAATTACTTGTCAGCAGGTGGAGGCTGAGCACAAGGTTCCAGCAGGTTTAGCTTAACCACTTGAGGTGCCAGAATGAGAGTGGGATGGGATATCAATAGACTTAATGATGGGTTTACCACATAAATCTAGGGGACATGATTCCATTTCTGTAATCTTTGACTGACACACCAAGTCAGACAACTTATTATATTTCTTTGAGTTTCATCGGCCCTTTACAAATTTTGCATAGAGTTGGTGAGGTGACTTACCTATTAGCCCTTCCACCGAAGCTAGATCATGTATAAGGTGTCTTTTACATGTTACAGCTAAGGAGATACATACATGAACCATCACACATCATCAACTGGGGGGATATGGACATTGAAGATGGTGTGACTTTTTCCGAGTATCCAATGGAGATCGAGGATCGGTAGGAGATGATCCTTAGAGGGTGATCGATTCCCTTGGTGAGTGTTTAGTGGTCGCCCGAGAATCTCCAAGAGAGCACATGGGAGCAGGTGGCTCAGATTCATTATCATTACCCTCATCTGTTTGAGTAGCCCTTATTTTAGATTTTGGGGACGTAAATACACAAGGCGGGGAGAATTGAACATCTCATATTTTCCATGTACTATTATTAGATATTATATGGATTTATTTTGAGACAAGGAGCTGAGATATCATGAAATTATAAGGCTCTTTGTGCTCGGAACAATTGTTTGGAAAATATTAATCTTTTTAATAGAATGTGTGCACAATTTTCCTAAAAAAGTGGGATAACTCTTGAATAGTTTCCTAGATCAGAAATTAGAGGGAACTATTAAGCTTATAATGGTAGCTCTACCATACGAGTTTGGTCATCGTGGGTCATCTATTAAAAAAGTCACCAAGAACGTATCTATAAATAATATAATTAAATATAATTATTTTATTTTTAAATCCTAATAATGCACTAATGGTGACTCAGATTAGAAATCTGAGACCATCATTGAGTTTTTAATGTGGTTTTTCCCTAGGCATGAATTAAATTTAGTCGGTGTGGGTCATTTTTGAAAAAGATGTCACGGGAGAAAATGAGAATAAAATAATTTAATAAAAATTATTTTGTTGAAATAGAAGTTAACAATCTTAAAAAATATTGTTAAGAAGAATATCTAGGGTTAGTCACATAACCCTGGAAACCTTGGAGAACCATTGGAGGCATTATTGAGGATTCTCTCTTAGGTGATGTCAACATATCATGGGTCTATGACCGACACAATTAGAATCCAAAGGATCTTGCCTACAACAATGATGCGACGACCATTCTTCATCAGTGAACAATCCAAATCAAGGTAGGAATTGTATTTAAATTGTTTATTTCCCCATTATTAATTTCTAAAATAAATTTGAATCAATTGACAACTGTATTGAGTCTCAGATCGTGTGTTTTTCTAGAAGGGAATTATCTTTATGGGGTTTTAATAGAGATTAGTCTTTGTGATTATTTTTTTATTAGATTTTCATTTGAATGGAGACTAATCAAGATCGACATGAACATCGATCGAGGTTTATTCCTATCTTTGGTTATTGTGCTTTTCTCCCATGATTCATCATTCGTGGTGAGCGTTCTTCATTTGGATCGTGACTCGACACATTCTGATTGATTGATCATTGTGCACCCGATTCTTAGCGCAACGATATGATATCATAGATCTGGGATCATCATGAAATGATGGAGGTGAGAATTTGGATACAAATTGATTAGAGTGATAAATGATTCCCGAATTCATGTTCTTCAGTGTTCTTAAACACAAAATGAAGAATGACGATTTGATCTGTTTCATAAGAAGATCAGATGAAAAAATGTGTTGATTTGGAAATGAAATGACTCGATGAGATTGGATATAAGACCGCTCAGTTTTTTGGGAATCAAATGAGACAAAATGGGTAGTGTAAAGGACCATTGGAACAACACTGGTGACCGGCGACGACACACAAAGATAGCGGTAGTGGCCGCTGGAGACATCGTTTATATTTGTCATGTGGTGGAGGCGGATGTAGAGGAACCGATGAAGACAGACATGGTGGCGATGGAATGGGCTGAGCTGGTTTGGCTTGGACTAGTAGGCTAGGACGGGACAGTGGACAAGTCAGATGAAATGGACCTGAGTCAGATCCAGGGCGGCCAGGGCAGAGACTGGTCATAGTCAACCATGACGGTTGACCATAAAGGTTGACTGTGATAGGGGATCATGAGGCTTGTATGGTTGACCGCAATGGTCGACTATGATGGTGGGTTGGACCTACAATGGTGGTAGGTCCAGAGGCCCCGATAGGTTTGCGTGCATTTTTTCTCAAATGATAATATCTCCTAAACAGAGAGCCCCATAAATGATTTTTCTATGGCATTGAGACCCTAACACTGAGACGTTCAGTTTAGGACAAGTGGTGAGTTTTTAGTTTGAACTAGTATAGGTTGAGAGGATTCACCTAGTCCTTCCCTCAAGGGTTCAATATAGTATAATTTCCACATAATTGGATTGTAATCCCCTATAGAGGTTGAGTCCCAGATAGAGTATGGTATCCCTACGTGGGACTGGAGTGCGATCCTCTATCACCCATAGGTTATTTTTTTGGAATCAATTTGACCATAAAGAGTTGGGAGTTAGTGCTCTATCTAGAGGGTCACATCAGTAGGGTCATAGGTATTCCCCAGGATGTCTAGGTAGGATCCTCTACATTGTGGGTTTATCTAGATTGGGTATGTGGTATTCTCTAGTGTGTCTAGGTAGGATCCCCTCTTTTTGCACCGTATTCTTCCTTAACCAATGCATTATCTTTTGGTGGGGCCCAAATGAGTTAGACCTCTTCGTGAGTGTCTCATATGATATCATGGATCTAGGAGTGGGTTATCCCAGAACGAGCATGCTTCGAGAAGAATCCTATAGCTGCTAATTGGTTATGGATTACCTCTATACTTTTTTGTTGGATTGAGTATATTTGGATATCCTTGTTAAATGTGCTTTAGACATATACCAATATAGAGCTGACTGTATATTCCTATGTTGTATTCCTTTATGGTAATCCTGTGTGGTATTCCTTTATTGTAATAATTTATGGTAATCGTACATGGAATTCCTTTGTGGGAATCCTTTGTGGTATCCCTTCATGGTAATCCTATATAGTATTCCTTTATGGTAATACTGTGTGGTATTCGTTTGTGATAATCCTGTGTGGTATTCATTTGTGTTAATCCTTTGTGGTAATTCTGTGTGGTATTATTTTATGGTATTTCTTCATGGTATTCCTTTATGATATTCTTTCATGGTATTCCTTTATGGTATTCCTGTGTGGTATTATTTCATGATAACCCTTCATGGTATTACTTTATGGTAATCCTATGTGGTATTCCTTTATGAAAATCCTTTGTGGTAATTCTGTGTGGTTTTAATTTGTGGTATTCCTTCATGGTATTACTTTGTGGTATTCCTTTGTTGTATTCCTTTGTGGTATTCCTTTGTGGGTTTTATTTGTGGTTTCGAGGTGTACTATTGAGTATTTTTATACTCAACCCTGCATGGAATTTTCCCGTACATGTCGTGTATTATGCAGACGATCAACCTTTCGACGAAGTCCTAGGTAGACCATGACCAGGTGGTGATTTATGAGACTAGATAGACCGAGGTATGTTTCTATGGATTTTTGATAGTAGTACTAGTACCTATTTTCTTACAGGTTGGACTTTTGGTTACATACTCTTTTTGATGGGCTTGTATTTGTCCCTTTTTACATTCTAGTACTTTAATTGTTTTACTCTAGTTGTGGGATTTAGTGGTTTGGATGAATTGTTTACTTAGTGTTTTTACATTTCAACATTTGTGTCTTGAAGATGCATGTGTGTGCATAGGTACTTTAGGATTATTCCTCCCATTTGTTGGATATGACTACTCGGTGCTAGTCATCCACACCTACCCTATTGGAGGTGGGATTGGGGTAGTCCGGGAACAAGACCCTCTGGGATGGGTCATAGTACAAGAGCATTCTATAACCCCTTCCATAAGTGTAAAGTAAAATGTTGGTCAGGATACAAAACTATAGTCCATGGCACCTTGTGAAATAGTACTATCTACCAAACATATAAATCACCCAACTGGTCCACATTGAAGGTCTCTTGTATTAGCAATAAATGTTATACCTTGGTCAAACAATCCATAATATTCATGAAACATCATTATTCTGAGGAATCCTCGTAATTACCACAAAAAAAATCCATAATTACATCATACCATTTCTATTCTGGAATGGGAAAAGGCATTAACAAACCCCCAAGTTGCGGATGCTTCGCCTTCACTTGATGATAGGTGTATCATCGTGTCATGAAACCTGCAACCTCCTTCTTCATCCATGACCACCAATTCTGTCTATGAAGATCATGATGTATTTTGGTTAAATCAGGATGCAACCCCATTTCTAATCAGAGAACTCACACATCACCTCTTCCCACAAACAATTAGGCACATTGACACAACCACAAACATAAACAATCTTTTCATCAACAATAACCCAACTGGAAGGTGACTCTCTACCTTCAAGACTTTCCCTAAAGGCCAAATACTCTAAATCCCCATACCAAATCTCTTTGATAAACCTCTATTTGGACTAAATTCCTAAGGATGAGAGGATCATTTTCCATGGCCCTCCTAAAAGACTATATTCATTTTATAAAACAAAGACATCATCTTCCACTCAGAACTGCATTCCTTTACAACATGATTTTGAGTCTTCAAACTCAAAGCATCTGCAACACTATTTCCTTTCCCCAACATATAAACTATCTCAAAATCAAAATATTTCATGTACTCAACCCATCTTGACTACTAAATATTCAAACCATGCTAGGAGAAGATATACTTAATTATTATGATTGGCATAGAAAACACACCTTTCACCAAAAAAGTAATGACACCAACACTTTAAAGAATAAAACACCATGGAAAATTTGAGACCATTCATTGGGTAATTATATTCATGAGGCCCCAATATCCATGACCCATATTCCACAACTCATTCTCCTTGCATCAATACTACCCCAAGATCAACACATGATATGTCACAAAACATGGTATAATCCTTACATGGATTGGGTAAGATCAGAATCAGTGCAGTAGTCAACCACTTATTTAACTCTCACAAAGCATTGTCACATGACCTAGATCATTCAAAATTTATACCCTTCTTGGTGAAGCCCAAAATCAGTTCTACCAAATGGGAAATGTTTTTGAAGAAACTTCGGTAATATACCACTAATCTAAGAAAAATTTAGATATCAAAAACATTATAGGGATATTATTAAGATAAAATTTCTTTCAGTTCCTCTAGGTCCACTAAAACACCATCCATATAGATGATGTGACCCAAGAAATGTACTCAGTAGATCTAGAATTGACACATTTATAGCTTTGAATATAAACTATGCTCTCTTTGTGTACTCAAGATGATGTAAAGGTTCTTGGAATGATCATCATGAGTATGAGAGTACACCAAGATAAAATCAAAAAAATAAGTAAAAAATGGTCCAGTTATGTGTGAAATATTCAGTTCATCAGGGCCATAAAAACTACATGTGCATTCATCAACCCGAATGACATTACGATGAACTCATACAAACCATACCTTCTTATAAAAGCATTCCTCAGTATATCATAAGGTCTCACCCTCAGATGATGATACCCTAACCTCAGATCAATCTTGTAGAATACAAAATCACCACTCACCTAGTAAAAAATATCATCGATCCCTGGAATATGATATTTGTTCTTAACTTTCATCCAATTCATATTCTGTTAATTGACACACAACCATAACATCCCATCGGATTTCCTAGAAAAAAACTGGTGATCCATAAGGTGATGTACTTGAGAGAATATAACCTTTATTTTCCAAATCCTCTAATTGAGTATTAAGTTCCTAAAGTTCTTATTGGTACCATACTGTATGGAGGAATTCACACTAGATAAGCTTAGGCATCATCTTAATCATGAACTCAAACTCTCTCTCAGGCGATAACCTTGAAAATTCCTCAAGAAACTAATCCTGAAACTGATCCAACATAAGAGAAAAAACAATCTACTCTACCCCCCCATCATCAAGCACAACACATTCCACTTGGGTTATAAGCTCATCCAACTACTAAAGTGATGGACCTACATGGCCTGCTTGGATATCCCATTCCCCACAGTTCACATAAGAGTCACCCTAAAGGGATGTGAATGTTACCATATGACAATAACAGTCAATATGGGCCCATAAAACACCAACCAATCAATTCCCAAAATCATATCAAAACCGAACATATCAAGCACAAAAAAATTCCCATAGGAAATGATACCCACTAACCTCAAGTGCACACTCCTTACACTGTCAGATATTTTTTTCTCATACTCTTAACAATGTATCAAATGACATAACATCACACATATGTTCCACCACTAGACCCAAAAAATTCAATAATTGAGAAGATATAAAAGAATGGGAGGCACCTGTATCAAAAAAAGCACCAGAAATCATGGAAGCTACAAGAATTATACCTCGAAATGCCGATGACCCAGCATCTCCATCGACAGGTGCATGTTGAACTGTATGAAGCTAAACTTCCCCTTTATCCTAGAATCTAGGATGAATCCCTAGTTCTGCACTAACCTATTGATAAGGATACTCATTTCCTAAAGCACCATATCCACTACCCTGACTGGTATGACCAATAGAACTCTAACTTCCATCCTAGAATGGTGTAGTAAACCCACTTCCTATACTCTCCATATGTCTTGACCCTCTATCAATTCCCACCTATCAAGGTTTCCTGTTGAACCTATGAATATGAAACATTATTTCATATTCTCAAAACTCAACTCATGGTCAGGGACACTGACCACACATGTTCTCTAACGTTCCACATTGATATCAGAACACCTGATCAATACCCTGATGGGATGACCCTATTCCTTAGATACCCTATCCACAACCTCCATGGTGAGAACCATAAAAATGATGCTTCCTACAATTGGAAGCTACGCCACTGGATTTCCCAATAGGAACCACATGTCCACCACTGGTATCCTCTTTTAGGTTACCTTTAGAAATAAGGTCCTGTTCCACCACCTAAAGAAACCTTATTTAAATGAAATATATTTACTCGAGACTTGATTTAATTCTTAATTCCATTCTAAAAATATCCCCCTATTACTTCCTTGTCCCCTGTCAATTTTGGAGTAAAGCATTGCAAGTCGATGAATCAACTAGAATAATCTATCACTAACATAGTCCCCAGAGTCAACCACATAAAAATTCACACCCTATCCACCCAAAAGTATCTAGATATAAATTTCATAGAAAAGTTTCCTTGAAACCCTTCCATAGTATACCGTTATCTCACTTAGATTGGGATAATATATCCCACCAACGCTTCACTGGTCCTCACAACATATAAGCTTCCAAATTGGATCTCTTCTTGGGATGAGTCTCTAAGTGATCAAAAATTTTCTAGATGGACTCTATCCAGAACTCAAATACCTTAGTTCCATCCTCAACAATAAATGTTGGAGGGTTATTCAACTGAAACACTTGAGGCGGATCAAACTTTCTTGGAGCAGCGCACCCCGGGTCTCGCTCCACCATCTTCATAAACCGGGTGAAGTTATAAGGGAACTATTATTCCTATATCTTTACCCGGTCCAATTGGGTTTATTTATCCACTAATAGAGGGTAGTTCTCAGTGACATCCTCATGTAACCCAATTACACACATAATCATGGTGGAATTTCTCTACAATGCCAAATACACATCTCAAAATATATAACATAAATCTTCCATAGTTTACACTAAAGAAGGATATCTACCAACCATAAACAACCCATCCGACATACACCATCCCAAAAGATATGATCAAATCACAATCACTACCCTCAAACATCCCTAACATGGTCCATGATCAACATGGGGTAAACAAATTACATAAAAACAAACCTTTCATTAACACTCTTTTTAACTATTTCACTATCAACAATACAAATATTTCTCATTTTGGGATCCATTTTCATATTTTTAACTCAACACAACACAATTTTTTTAAACCATTTACAACCTTTCATTGAGAATCAATTTAATCATTAAATTTATTTCTTCCATTTACCTAAATACAATATCTCAATTAGGCTCAATTTCTTAAAATCATTAACAAGATGAAAATAATTTTAATTTTCCACAACCTACATGATTTTCCCCCATGCGTTCTTATCATGATGCATGGAACCTAAACCATTATGTGAATAAAATTATGCATGTGTATAAAAACCTCATTCCATGCCTATACATGATTTAAAATCCCAGGAAACCATCACATCACACAACAAGTGTATCAACCAAGGTGAAATAACATCTGATTATAACTTCAACAAACATCATGAAAAATAGTCCCACCCAGTGTAGTTGGGTTTTACCTCATACATGGGTCAACTAATACCATAAAAGAGATCATTGATAAGGCCTGAAACATCCTAATATATCATCTACTGTTCCCAAATATTAAGATAAAGGAAAATAAAAACGCTCTGATACCAATTTTCAACGCCCCCATCCCTGTAGCCACTAAATCGGTGTTTCGATCCGGGTCACCACATGACCTCAGACATGCCTAACCACACCTCAAAGGCTTTCGACTAGTAGTGAGGGTCTAATGGAACACATGGGGAGACAATACCATCTTTATCAGAGTAAGAGACTATAGAATAAATATGATATATATGAAACAAGTAAACCATAAACATGATTCACAGATCCATTTATAAAAAATGGGTACAAGCCCACAACCAAACAATAAATATGAAATGTCATGTCACATAGTTCCAAGTGTAAAGTAAAACCAAAATAAATACAAACTAAAGAATCTACAAAATGGGTCCCAACTCCAAGTATGGATCCCTCATACATGCACATCCCGATCCCAAATAAACCATCGAGAATATGGCCTTTTCCCTATCCTGAACTACAACCATTAAGTCTGCTTGGGTACCCAATAGTGGACTAAGTAGGGTTTGAGTACAACTCAGTAGGCCACCGCCAATGGTGTCTAAAAAATATCCAGTCTAACAATGGTGTATAAAGAAGTATAACAACATAAAAGGAAACAACTAAACAAAAAAGTTCCATCAATTTAGTCAATATTTAATTTTTCCACTTTTACCATTTCTTCCAAATCTTTCTTATATTCATCAAATCCACTTTGGCCTATGCAAATAAAAAAACACAAGGGTAATGTTCCATAACTCAGTAGGGAAACCATTTCATGAGCCAAATTCTTTAACTTATCTTGGAGCATCAGTCCATGTACATTACCTTACCTTGGAACCTCAATCTAGATGCATACCATTTTCTTCTTTTAGGGTCCTAGAGTATCATTTAGACACCCCAACCCATGAAATACATTAGTTAGCCTAGAGAATCAGTTTGGATGACCCATGGGAATATTCTTAGTAAAATACCCACACTACCGTTAAGCCATGTGCACCTTCTTTTTTAACCATAACACATTTACCATTCACAAACATATCTCATTTAATACATATACCGATGACATGTAACAACTCATTAACACATATTCAATTTTAAAAACATAACCCATTTATCACATATCTCATTTACATGCCTTATCCCACTACCACATATATCATTACAACCCATAACTCATTTAACATTGGTTCCACTTATATTTCTTAACCCATTTACACACATGCTATCTCTTGTCTTAACCCTTCACCACATTCAAATTATATGAAATTCCCCCTAATACCATGTAAACCACTAGAAATAATCATCACTAGACCCATTTCAGAGTTTATGTCTACATTATAATATAATCATTATGGGATCTCTCTATTAACTAGTCAATTCCTTATTTAAATCCCAAATTTCCATTTTCAAAGGTGTGACACACCCCATGGGTGGTCCTTAGTCCAATTTATTCAACCTCAATGCATCCCTTGGGGATAATGAGGGGTTCAATTAATCAATTAAACAATATTTTTAAAATTTCAACTATGGAAACTGAAACTTACATCACAACGAAAGAAGCACACAAACACATACACACAATAGCCAGGGAAAAAGACTGGGATAAACTTGTATACCACCTACCTAAAATCCATAGGAAACCACACACTTAAACTTGTCATTTGATTCCAACTCAATTATGCTTCAAAGATTCAACCTAAGATCCATTGGAAAAAATGTTTTTAGGGATTCAGAAGAAGAAGAACAACTACAAAGTCCCTAATATAGAAAAGGGAAGGAAGAGGAGTGTTATAATCACTAGGAGATTCAATCCACACCCTACAATACTACAAAAAAAATTAGAAACTAGGGAGATTGATCCTTAAGAAGTTTAGGGTGATTTATTTTTTCACTCTTTCTATTATAGGAGAAATGGGGAAGAAAATCAAGTTAGAAAACATAAATCCCAATGGAGAAAAATGGTAAAATCCCACATTTTAAATGGGGAACATGGTTTGGCCGTATAATTGTGCAAACCATGTGACACCCTCTATCCAAGATGGGGCTATGTTATATGGTCTCCAGGGGAGCCCGCATGGTTTGGATCCTCCTCATGTATGGTCTCACCAACATCGATCTACCTCTCTAGGAAATCATGGTTAATGTGAAAAATTATTACTAACCATGAACCAATCATGAAACATTCATTGGATGGCCCCATTTCCCCCTCATTAATTTCCTAAACCCCTAGAACACTCCTGAGCCACCTTATAAACTCGGGAAAAATTTCACTAACCATATTAAAGGGATTTAAACCATAATTTGAAGAAGAATTTACCAAACTATAAATATAGGATCTTATAATAAAAATAAAATACATTCATCAAATACATCCTTATTACCATCCTTGTAAAATAGAAACATAAAACAAATCACATCGCTTCATGAAGGTGGTAGTCAACACGTACACATGAGCAACGTTATCATTTTCCAAAAGAAATGGAGGTAAGAAGGTAGATATGATATTATAATTAAAGAATTATAATTATGTTATAAATATTATATCTAATCATTAAACCCATCATAATTCCCATCCGTAAAATATTATTATGAAAAATGAATTGTATCACTATATGGAGATGGTAAGCCGTACGTACGCGCATGCGATACTTTCACTTTCCATTTGATGGGAAATAAGGTTTATAATGGTTGTTTGATATTCATAACAACATTTAAATATATTTAGGATAATATAGTTTTTCATTTTATGATATATACCACATATTTAGATAAGGTACAAGAATAATAAAAAAGAAAGTGATTGGTTAAGGCGATTACCTCTTCTTTGAAAGAAATCCCATGGAACCTCTATAATTATTTTAGATAAATTTATAAGATAATTTTCACGGGGTTGAATGATATAGAAGGCTCAAAGTGGTATGAAGAAGAGAAAGGAGGGGCTCCCTTTTATAATTAAGGTGAGGGTACTTTTGGAATTTCTTAAAAGGTTAAATTATAATCAAGTCATTATCAATAAAAATA
Source organism: Viscum album (assembly GCA_963277665.1). Lineage (NCBI taxonomy): Eukaryota > Viridiplantae > Streptophyta > Magnoliopsida > Santalales > Viscaceae > Viscum > Viscum album. Next base: position 2,062,225,921 of record OY728151.1, on the reverse strand, counting down.
CTTAAAAATGGCCATAGATTAAAATATAAGATATAATATGGTTATAATACCATCAACCTATAGAATTTGGAAAGGGTTAAGTGGTGTTTTAGAACTTATATTTTTATTTAACCCCTTAGTTAACTCATTTTAATATTAACCATAGTAACAACTCTTTCACTCTTAAATGGTTATAATTTAACTTATAAGGTAACTATTGAATCATAAATGAACAAGGGATTAATTTTTAAACCGTATATTATCCTATTTTTCATATTTAAATATTTTTATAATTTTTAAATAATTTAATAACATATTATTTCCATAAAATATTATTAATTTCAATTTTGGATCTTTTTTATTTAATTTGATTTTAAATACACCAATATAAGTATTAAATTAGAATATAATCCTTTTACATATCACTAATGTGTTATATTTACCTAAAAGATTAATGGAACCCTCTAAATCACTGAAATTATATTACTTTTAATATATTTAAAATCATTTCTTTTATTTTTCTATTAATAGAGTAAATAATATATTTTATTTGCAAAAACATTTAATGTAATTGTTTAATCACTAAATTTTTTAAATAAATTACATAATGAATAAAATTTATTTATTCAGAAAATGACCATTATTATTCATCCACCACTTTATTTTTTACCCATATGAACACATAAAATATACTTTAAACTAAGAGAGTGATATTTTAGAATTTTCTTCAATTTAAATATTATATGGATATTTTTTATAGAAAAGTATAAATTAAAAAAATAAATTTTGATAATAAAGTGATAATTGTATAATTTAATTCCTAAAATAATAATTATAGCAAACAATTATGACATTATCAGTTAGTTTTAACCTAGATTAACCTAATTTACTCTTTTCTCAGGGGATAAATTTTACCATGATTGCTATTCATATTGACCAAAAATAAAAGAGGCCTATTTTCCAAATTTTAAAATATTTATTAAAAACATGGAATCCATTTTCAAGATTCAATTTCTATAAGTTTTAGAAATTAATTTAATATTAAAACACAAAATGTAGTGAAATTGTTTTTTCAGAACAATGCCTTTTTAAGTATTTTTTTTAAAATTCAAGTATAAATTTCATTAAAAAGAATATAACTAGAATATGTTTGATCAAAATAAACTAATTAAATGTTAAAACTAATCCTAAATAGAATTTTACTTTGTAAATTCTTGAAACATAAATTTAATTTTCAATAAAAATTCCACATTTTCACTATTTATTGAAAAATCATGTTTTTAGAAAAAATATCAATATTCCATAATAAGATAATTTTGATACACTGATTTAAAAATTATACAATTTTTATAAAATAAATTTTCTAAAATTTTCAGAAATGAAATTATAATATTTTCTCAAAAATGTAATAAAAACCATTTTTGAAGAATTTTTTTTTTGAAAAATATATTTACTTTACTAAAAATTGAGTGATTATTCAATAATAATTTATCAATAAATTTATATCGAGTAGGAACTTTATATATATATATATATATTATAAATGATTTAATCCAGTTAATACTCATCGCTTTTAGTGGCTAGGTTATAATGGTCATATTTAGATAATAATATTTCATGGTTCGTTTAGGCTTGGTGTTGCATGTAAAACAAGCTATCGAAGAAATTAAAAATGAATATTTAATAAAATATTGGGGAATTACATTCTACCCCATTTAATAAATTTAATCATCACAATTTTAACTTATTTCTCAGTAATCAATGTTTTTATATTTGAAAAGTCCTATGTATAAACCCACATCTTAAAAAGGGCTAATAAGAATTCCTCTTAAAAAAGGGATTGAGAAATATGAAGGTCATCTAAAAGAACACAAAACTAGGTTTTTGAATAAGAGAACATTAGTGGGAAGTGAAATATGCTCTTAAAAGAGAATAATAATTCCTAAGGACTGATATATAGTGATAGAGAACATGGTTAGAATAAAATTAATGACCAAAAAATCATAAATCTATGATAGGTGAAAAGACCACCAATTCATAAAAAATGAAGGTGAAAGTATAAAATTTTATTACAAAATCCTTTTCCTAATGTTTAGGGATCAATATTTAACATGATAAAATATACTTACTTGATTTATTTCCATACCATAATCACAATTTTATCCTTTGGTTATACTTCGATCAATTTCCACTTCATCTCTTAATCCAATAAATGAATATTGATGATGAATTTTTCATACCAAAAACACTAAAATTAAATTTTAATGGATCATAAGATCTGTAAAATAATGATAAATCATTCATTATATCTCAATATTTACCAAAACCAAAATTATTAGTATAGGTTATCTAATATGATAAGTCATACTTTAGACTCAAAAAATAACACCCAAATTTCAATATAATCCATTTCATAAATAGAAAACCTTAAGACTCCTCCAAAATGTGCCAGACCAAGATGTAAATACAATAATTAAAATGATTTTATATCACATCCTTCCATGATCAGTATAAAAATAATTTTAGTCACTCATAAAGTCTCATAATAAAATTTATATACCTTTATCGTATATTCTATAATCATTTCTAAAAATAAAGTCACAATAAAATAATATATGATTCCAAAAGATAATTCACGCCTTATTATTTAAATAAGATCTTATATTAGCAAAAAATATTTTCATTTGAGGTTTGGTTTCATCCTTTCACTGATATAAGATCATAATTTGATTCAAAATATCAAATATTATTTCCTTATTCTAAAAATTTATATAAAATCTATGTAAGGAGAGCTAATAAATGCTCAGTATCAAATCAAATTTATTGAAGGATAATATATTCATATGTCTTATTAATTAAAACATCAATATGGAATTTATAATTTTAGAGTGAAGGATAATTGTTCCCTAACTATCATGATTCACTTCAACTATTGTGATTGCATAAGCTTTCCCTTTGTCCTTTGACTTCAGAGGCTATTATGGACTATTATATTCAAAATCCCTTAGAATAGGGAATTGTTTCCCATAATTACCAAAACATTTTCATTTATATAACTTATGTGTGAGTGGTATATTATATTCAGATATATATCCATTCATTTAATTGAATGTACTCTTGACATCACTTTGATATTATTTTTCTTGATGTCCTGGCTTTCCACACTCGAAACATCATCATGTTCCTTTGAGGCATTCACATGAGTGATCATTCCCACATTTTTGGAAGGTAGGAGGTTATAAATTTTTCTTATATCTATTTTAAAAAACAATGGATCTTCCATAAATATCCATATTCCTTTTCTTATCACTAAAATCTTGAGGGTTTCTAGCTTCCATTTTAGTGCACATCAAATAGTTTCTTCATAGCTTCCAAAGCCTCTTATAGAATTTTTTTGAAATAATTGGTTTAAAACCACTAAAGAACCAATCAATTTTATTTTAAAGTATTATGATTAAACCCAAATCATACCTTTAAAGTCTTGTAAAATTTAACTCATAGGTACCAATGGATTCTTTATTCTTCTGTTTAATCTCAAGGAATTCCATCTCCATTTTTTATGCAGAATACTAAAAAATCCCAGATTTTCATAGAGGTAAAAACCCATTTAATTTTTAGTTTAAACTTTTTTATACTCTAATAAAAGTTTATAAGATATTAAGGAAGGTTTAAGGAGCGTAAGGGTCTTTTTCAGAGCCAAAAACTTCAGTTTTAGAGAAAACAAGCAAGATACATGGTTAACACATGATTAGTGTTAACTGTGCTCCTCAAAATATTTATCCCTATAAGAGAAATGTATAGTTTTTTAATCAATGAAAGGGAGAGGCATGGACATGTGAAATGGTTTAGTCCTATTTCAGAGGTGATCTGTATTATGTGTGCTCAATTTATCTCTTAATGTACAAACCATTCAAGGGTGTGACACCTTAGACATTTATGGTGCACAGTTTGGCCAATAGTGTGGACAAACCCTAAGTCCTTTGAATATTGGGAGAAATTTCTATGTTTACTCTCATTATATTAATATTTTTTCTTTATTTTATCCTCTCACTTCACACATATCATCCCTCCATCATGTTATATCTCTCTTTTGGCATCCAACCTAGGAATTGATTTACCTCCTCCATCCAGCATTCGATTCTCTTACTGTTCATCACATTGGATCCATCTCGATAATATCCTCAATCCTCTTCCTTTATTTTTTTATCATTCCATATAAAATTATATTTTCATGTGAGATAATATTCTCTATTTTCTAGGAATTTTTTTAATTCCTTAATTTCTCCCATTATTCTTCGAATCTGATGCTGATATCAAATAAGGAGTCATCTACCGATATAAGGTAGGTGGTATCATGATTTTACCTAAACGTTATGATGTTTATAGAGTGTTTTTTTGTTTGATATTCCATAATTTATATTCTTTTCCCCTAAAATGTGTTTCTCTTTTAATAAAATGCTTAGACCTTGATGAGATATTCTTATTGACCGATAATGTTGTCAAAGTTTGTTTAACTAGACTAGTGCCACCCCTTTGGGTGTGTTAATTATGTGACTTGAAACTTTTTCCCTGAATATATGACCAAACCACCCTATAAGGTGGGTTTGGATTAGAATTTATGATTCAAAAGGAAAAATAGATTTAAATAAAATATTAAATGAAATTAATGTAATTTTAATTGAAAGGACATGTCCCTAGACACATGTTAAATTGTGAATTATACCTATGACTAAATTTATTTTAATAGAAATGTAAATTTTATAAATGTATTACATGGTCCTCATTAAATGACTAATTATTCTCATGAATAAATGAGATTAAATTAAAAGTGAATTGAATTATACTTTACTTTGATTTTATTATGACCATTATATACATTTATTAGATGACCTACCTTGGGAATGTCTTGGATTCCCCACTTAGGCTTTCCTTGACTACCTAGAGGATGACACCCAATTCAGGGATGTATTTTGAAAGAGTTGATACCCCACTTAGACTTGGCCATTGTATTGTATTTATGACTAAATGGATGTTTCTCCACATACTCATTCATTACTTTTCTCTATATTTATAATGAATTAGATTATATCCTTGGATTTGGCTTGATGTTTTAAGGATGAAGACCACCTAAGATTATCTCCTTGGGATCCAATCATGTCTAGATTGAGACTACCTAGGACATGTTAATAGGGATCAAATTTGTTTTGTTATTGGAGTGAAAATACAAGAGTACAACCCTATATTACATTCAAACCCTTATAGACAAACTTCATGATATATTATCATGAGATTTGTTGACATTATAAGTTTAAAGACACCTTGGTTATCTTGGGTATTGTATCATTATTATCATTATTTCCATCACATGATCATTTATTCAAATATATTCCAATTTATTCCGAAGAAGGTATGGTTATCCAAGAAACCAATGAGGATCCTTAGCTGACATAGTTTATTTTCATTGTTGATATATTTTTACTATACCAGAACTCATTTTTATTATATATTCACTAATTTGATTGTATCAAATGATGTTGCTAGTGGCCTACTGAGTTTTACTCACACCCTATTTGAGTCACTGATTAGAACTCGTAAAGAATTCATAGATGCATGTAAGGATAAGGGGAAGTTACCAAATTTTTATACATTAATTCTATTTAGGATGGATTATGAGAGAAGAGGACATAACTTATGCTCGAGATGATAGTGTAGTTATCGTTTGACATTTTTTTACTTTTGTATAACATGTTCAGAGTATGACTATTTCTATGTTCCTCATTTTATTCCATAATTTTTATATATAATCATGAAATAATTTTGTATATGATATTTATATATATATATTTATCAATTATGTTACTTTTTCCATCATTTACTTTTTATATCTTGATGATTTATCTTCTAATGCTTCTCTTTTTGATTCCTTTATTACTGATTCTGTTGGTTTATTCATTTATTATACTGCTATGATATACCATGATCTTTAGGGTATAGTATCCTCACTATACAATCATATACCCTCACTACTAGTCTATATCCTTTGGTGTATGGAGAGACACATTTGAGGCCATGTGGAAAAATGGGTTTGGTTAGTTATGAGTGAACCGGACCTGGGACACTACAAAGTGGTATAAGATATTTTTTAATTCCATTATTTATCTAACTATTTTGGGTTAGCATATAGGAGAGTAAGAATACATTTGAATTTGGTAATGATCCTGTTCTTGGAATTGATAACCATGTATATGGAAAAATCCAAGTTTACTGTGATGGGACTTGTTGTTTTGGTTTTCACCTATTACAATTGTCTTGATTTCACCATTGGGAGACACACATAATTTATGGAATTTTATTATCACTATAGATTTTATTTTACCCTTGGATGGTCTGAGAAGTAGGTAATATATCATGCATCATATCATCCACCTAATAATTCCCATTTCATGCATATACCATGCCATATTTATTTCATTGCGTACATTTCTTGCAGCATATTGTAGTGATTTAATTGCTGTATTGAAACTGTTATAATGTTTCAAGTAGAAAAAAGTATAAATAATTGGCTAATTAATGTGTTTACATCAACCTAAATGGTGTTTTCCCATATATCTTGATGGTTTCCTCTTAACTAACCAATCATGACATGATTGATCCATGAACCATTGGTTTCATGGGTCAAAATGTTTGTAGAAAAAATTAAATGGATGTTAATTTATATTTATAAATTTTATGGGCCTTTATAAATTTGGAATTATGACCCATGTAGTTGAACCTTATACCTATACTTTTACATCATGAAACCAAATTAAACTTATAGAATTAGTTTTGGTTACATGAAATGACAATTGAAACTTATAATGCATAGGACTTTATAACATGAGAATAGTAATCCATCTAACTAAACCATATATATATATATATATAATACTACTAAATTGAAGCTCTTAAATAAAATGGATGTCATTAAATGGGGATTCCAATTGAAACTTAAAGGGTTTTTTCCTTTATAACTAGATATTTACACTCCATATACTAGAACCTTCAATATGATATATGAGGCCTTAACCCAGAACTAACCTTAGTAGTGGGTATTGGGAGTGTCTCTCATGTTTCCTATAGTATTCAGAAATTACATAGACCTAACCTCAGAAGTAGGTAGATGGGTGATGACCCTTATATAAGAAGAATTTATACCTATCCTATTCTATTTTTTTTCACATTTTTGGTATTAAATTTTGTTTTGAGTTGTGATTTTGGAATTATAAAAATATTTCACCATGAATACCATGAGTTTTATGCTTGAAAAGTGGTGATGACCATGCTATAGAGGTGGAAGGGATATGAATCAATGGTGATACCTTTGATAGTACCACCTATAACACTGTCTATTGTTCCTGGATTTCACATCAATTCCCAACTACAAAAGTGTTTTCTATAGTTAGTATAATTTATATTGGTAGCTCTATTACCTAAAACAACTATGTTAGGTTTGACATGAGAGTTAAAGTACAAGAACACTCCTACATTTTTAGGGGAAGGAGGTCCCTGGGTTTCTGAGTCATGGATAGAGATTATGCTTTCCATCTTTGAGAATTTAGAGACACCTCCAGAGAGGAGGTTGGAGATCATAGTTTACATTATTATAGTATTTTCCAAGATATGGTTGGAAGTTTTTAACCGGGATAATCAATATAGTTTTATGGTTTTCTAGGGATTTATAATCAATATTATTCAATTATTTCTTTCCTAAGACTTTGAGGGTTGATTGATCCATAGAGTTTGTGAACTTGGAGAATGGACCATTATTAGTTATGGACTACTAAAATCATTTCATGGAGATCTTGTGTTTCATTCCTACTATCCTATATGATGATCTATCTAGAGTTAGAAGATTTGAGTATGGGATTAGGTATTCCGTACGATCATAGGTAAATTTTTTACATCTAATGACTCTTTCTGAGTTGGTCAAATATGACCTCATCACTTTGTGGAAGCTGAGGGAAACTGAACGTGTGAGCCAGAGTGGTTCAGTTTTAAGATAGGGAAGAAGTTATTCTAGTGGTAGAAAGAATTTATAGAGCCTTCTTATTAGGTAAGTGGAAGCCAGAGTAACCACACTAGTAGTAGCGTATTGTTCTAATAGTACAAGAGGCCAGGGTATATGAATCCCTAGTTTACAAAACACTTGGATGAGTGCTAATATTGTGGATGAATGGGTCATCTTTAGAATTTATACATAACTTTTCCTCTAGTAGCCTTTGAGTGGGGACCAACATTGACTCCAAATTTGGGGGTAATATTTGTTGCACCATGCCAAGAGGGGAGATAGAGAACCATAAGATATTCAGGCTAAGGAGGTGGTTATGGTTAGGGTAGCCAGACCTCTTAGTTATAGCGACATTAGAGTGGACATGATCAGGATAGTTAGTTTATAGCTTATCCCCACATATCATTCCAAATTTGTGTAGTACATCCTATGACTGAGGAATAAGGTGACTATACATCTATAGTCTGAGTTATAATTTTAGTAGCCTCAAATTTAGTATCTTATTTATTTGATATAGAAGATTCCCGCTCCTTTATATTTTTGGATATTGTGGAGAGTCTTGGCCTTGGAATTGAGTATTACTATGTAGTAATGAATCTTGGAACTCTACTTAGTATCTGATCAAAAGGTGTTTACCTATGCAAGTACTTTTTATGGAGATAGATGGTTATTTTTTCCTATGGAATCTTTTTATCCTTGAGATGATGGGATTTTACATAATTGTTGGGATGGGATGGTTAGTACCCTATCATTATTATGTAGATTTATATCACTGGACACTGTACTTCGCATCACCCAAGGGAGGTATCTATATTCATAAAGGTGAATGGGATGTCCAAGAAAGTTGAGCTAGAATTGAACATTGTGGGTTGGGTGGAGTGACAAGATATATTTCTAGTCATCACCTGGATGATTAGGTAACATGATGTAATATTTTTCCTCATGTAGTGGATCATTTTAGGGACATATTCCCTCATGATTTTTCTAGACTACCTCCATAGAGGGAGGTGAATTTTACTATTGAGGTAGTTCTAGGATCAGTTTCGGTATCCTTTTCTCCTTATAGGATAGATACTGTTGAGTTGTAAGATCTCAAGAGATAACTAGAGGACCTGAAATATAAGGGTTTTATATGACCTAGTACTTCAACTTAGGGTTTGACCATGCTTTTCTCTAAGAAGGTTGATGAGAACCATAATTTTTGGGTTGATTACTATAAATTGAATCATGTTACCATGAACAGAACTACTATAAAATAGGCCTTTAATAGTGCTATAATTGGCCTTTATCAGTACTAAAAAAGTGCTAGATAAAGGAGTATGTTTAAATGCCCTATACATTTATCAGTGATTTTAGAATAATTTATAAAACAAACCATTTATTAGTGATTTTATTTAGAATTGATAAAGGAAACCCTTATAAGCTATTCAACAAGCACTGATAAAGGCATCCATTATCAACGCTAATGAATGTGGTTATAAAGGGTGATACTATAGTGTGCTATTACAACACAATAAAACACCAGAAATAGGTCATACTACATTGTTCACTATAACAAAACACTATAGAACTATAATCAGTACTATAAATTAGAAAAATCAGATACAAATACATAATTTAAATGAAATAAAATTTACAACACAAATATAAGAAAAAACACAATTATAGAGAAAAAGAACACACATTTATAAAATATAAAAATTACCATGATCGATAAAAATAACACACCTATATAAGAAGAAAAATCTTATGTTAGTAATAATATAAAGAAAAAAATTAAACAAAAAGTGTTAGTTTTAAAATAAAGTTTGAGTTAAATCAGGAACACTATGTATCATATTGAGTTACTGTTGATTCTTTCACGTCACACCATTTATTGTTCATTTTCAAGAATTATCTTTGTAAAAATTAACTAAATAAGTATAAGATAAAAATAATATTGAAATTAATTGATTAATAGTATATATAATGATTAAAAAACAATCTATCCTCATTTTATCGGTTTTGGTGATGTGATTCATGTTTTAAACAAAAATGACACTTATATATTGAAAAGATGTACTTGGAGTTATACCGGTCATATTGTGCACTATATCAAGGAGACTATGATTCTCACACATCCCAAATGAATTATATATAAGTATCAAATCAATCCAAATGCATTTTATTAGCTTTGAGTATGCCACTTTTGTTTTTTTACATAAATGTTATTTTAAACTAGAAACACACACTTTGAGTCATAATGGTCACATAATGTGTGTGTTTTACATGGGAGTAATTTCTACACACCAAAAAATGAATTGTTAATATTTTTCCAAAATTATCAAGACAATCCAAGTGCATCTTCTCAGTTTTTAGTGAGTTACACTTTTTTTACGAAAATGACAATTTTAAAATGATAACCAAAAATTTGAGTCATATCGAGAATATAATGTATCAGATTGATGTTTATATGGTTCCTACACATCAAAAATTAATTATGTATCTTTTTTAAAAAGGTAAAAAAATAATTTTTATGTGTTTTATCAGTTTTGAGTATGTTAGTTGTCTTTTTTACTAAAATTAATGTCAATTTTTTTAAAAAAAAGGAGCACTTAGATTCTTACTAATCACAACATGTGTCAGATTAAGGTTATTATGATTCATACACATCCCAAATTAAATATGGATCATTTTACTGAAGTATAAAAATAATATAAATGTGTTTTCTCTATTTTGAGTATACCATTTGACTTTTTTACTAAAATATCATTTCAAACCAAAAATAATCACTTTGAGCCATACCACTCACATCGTGTATGGGTTTTATGTGAGACTTATTCATCCACATAAAAAATAAATTATAAATAATTTTTCTAAACTATCAAGACAATTAGAGCGTGTTTTTTGGTTTTTAGTGAGAGACACTTTTTGTACTAAAATGTCAATTTTAAACTGATAACGGATACTTTGAGTCATTCTAGGAACATCTTGAATTAGATTGAGATGTGGATAATTATTATATGTCATAGATTACTTATTTATTATTTTCCTAAATTATCAAAGAAATATTAATGAGTTTGTTTAGTTTTGAGTATGTCATTTTTCTTTTTCACTAAAATTAGTGTCAATTTTAAATAAAAAGACACACTTGGAGTCATACCAGTCACACCGTACATAATATTTAAGTAAATGTGATTCTTAAATTCCCCAAATTACTTATGGATATTTTTAATAAAATATAAAAAACAATTGAAATACATTTTTTTGATTTTGTGTATGCCACTTATTCTTTTTACTAAAATGTCATTTTAAACTCGAAACACTCACTTTGAGTTACAACAGTCACATCATATGTGGGTTTGACATGAGAGAAATTACTACATGTAAAAAATGAATTATGAATCATTTTAATAAATTATCATGACAATCCAAGTGTTTTTTATCAGTTTTTAGTGGGTTACACTTTTTATACTAAAATGTTAATTTTAAATTGATAATAGACACTTTGAGTCATATTGGGAACATCATATATCTGATTGTGTTTTGGATGATTCCTTTACATAAAAAATGACTTATGGAACATTTTACTAAAGTATCAAAATAATATGAATGCATTTTCTTGGTTTTGAGTATGTAAGTTGTCTTTTTTAATAAAATTAATGTCAATTTTAAATTAAAAGAAGCAATTGGAGTCATATCAGTCACACTGTGCATCAGATTGATCTAAAATTGATTCCTAAATGTCCCAAATGACTTATGGATCATTTTAATAAAGTATAAAAAGAATAAAAATTCATTTTATTGGTTTTGAGAATGCGATTGTGTTTTTTACTAAAATGTAATTTCAAACTGGAAACACACACTTTGAGCCATATTGGTCACATCGAGTGTGAGATTGATTTGAGACTAATTCCTATAAATCAAAAATATATTATGAATAATTTTAATAAATTATAATGACAATATTAATGTGTTTGTTTAGTTTTCAGTGAGTGAAACTTTTTGTACTAAAATGTCAATTTTAAATTGATAACAGACACTGAGTCATTTATGGCACATCGTGTATCATATTGAGGTATGACTGATTATTAAACTTCAAAAGTGAATTATGGATCATTTTCATTAAGTGTAAAAGTAAAAGGAATTTTTTTTATTGATTTTTATTTTGTCATTTTTTTACTAAAACCGGTGTGAATTTTAACTAAAAAGATATACTTTGAGTCATACTGGTCACATCATGCATCAGATTGAAGTGAGATTGATTCCGACAAGTCCCAAATGACATATGGATCATTTTAAAAAAGAATTAAAACAATACTAATGTGTTTTATTAGTTTTTAGTACATGATGTCTATTTTGAACTAGAATGTAAATTATAAACAAAAAACACACCGTTCGAGTCATACTGTTCACACCATGCATCAGATTGAGGTACCACTAATTGAGAATGTGCTATGTATTTTTATTTCAACCATATAAACTAATATATAAATGAAATAAATGTTCCATTTGAATTTAAGAAGAAACCCCATGATTTTTGAAATGCCTCATCCAAATGTACCGTGTTATATCTTTTCTAGATTATTGTAGATGATTGAAGAAAAAATATGACCTACCAAAAGATCTGTGAAAAAAAAGATAAAAATGATAAGGAAATTAACTAAAAAATATTAGATAAAATGGTTATAAAATCAACTAACTAAGTTGCAATATTTCACCTTTTTATGACAGTTGTATACATTGTTGAAATATTTCCTTGTTTTTGGTATCTCAGTTGAAGCCTGAAAGTGAAATATCTTATGAGAATGATCTACTTAAAAAAAGCACCCCAACTTGAGAAAAAGAATCCACCTGTATAATAAAACAATTCTTATTTTAGTAATAATATAAAGAAATTAATTAAAAATAAATATAAAAAATACGTTAACAAAATATCATTTTTAAACTGAAACCACTCAATTTGATTCATTCCATGTACACCATGTATTGCTTTGAGGTTTGGTTGATTCCACCATATATTTTTATCCTAAATTTAATTAAATACTATGGTTAATCTAACAATATTATAGTTTGATAACCCAAATTGTCGAATGCATTTGAGAATAAAAATAAAATTACATAATCATGAGTGAATCATCCTCATTGAGTGTATGATCATAGTACATGAGTGAAATTTCCATATTGACGAAGTCATTTATTAATAGAAGAAATTAACCATTAGTGTAAACCTATCAAAATTTATTGATTGGCCTAAAATAAATATTTACATATGAGTTTTTATGGAAAATAATAAAATGTATCTTACCCTTTCACCATCATAGATATTACAAACTCTATGATAAATCATTTACTTTCTTTGATGGAAAAACATTAGTGTGACTCATTATGTATTTTTATAATACTCTAAACTCTATTATAAATTTTTTACCACTTTTTGATAGTGTTAAACATCAGTATAGAGCTTTATAGAATCCAAATGACACTGAAATCTTGTGCATCCATTAAGAATTCTTGGATAGTGATATATATTAGTATATCCGTTTCAATATTCTGGGTGATGATAAAATATAACATAACATCAAAATTTTTTATTAATAAAAATGGAAATATCCCTATTCTCAAGTATTTTTTATTGAGAATGACGATGAGTTTTTTATTAATGAGCTTATGAACGTGGATCATTTTATATAATGAATGTGTACATGCATAATAAATGTCAATTTTATTATTTTATAAGCATTTTTGATATAATATCATGCATCTAATTGATGATCAAATAGCATAAATAATTCCACCAACTACTAAAGTGAAAAAAATATTGTTCTTTTATAAAATTTCATGATTCAATCAATGAAATTTTGTTTTTATTTATTTTTAGAGGTTTTGGATCAAGCTACTAGATTATTTTTCAAAGGTGTATTCATTTGGATTTTCAATCCTTCATGATTTTATTTGAAGTTAGTTTTTCATTTTCATGGATTTATTTATAAGGATGTTTCTTTTCATTTGATATCATGTTTACTTTGATACCATCCCTCCTCAATGACCACGATCTCTCAATGATGGTTGTACTCCAATAGTTCTCTCATACACCTTCTAGCTTTAGTGGTTTATTAAAAATATATTTATTCAAATATTTGAGTTGGATTATATAATTTTTTAATGACTGGATTGGTGTTGGGTGACTCTCAAAGTGGTGAAAAATATTTTTTTAAAAAGCCACTTGAAACACTTGCACAGTGGATCTTATCTTAAGTGAAGAGTGTTGTGTGCAATTTTAAACAATTGTTCTCAAAAACAACCTTGGTTTAATCCACATTCTACTCTATTTCTAATTTGTTTTTGTTTTAAAGCACACTTTGTCTCCTAATCCTCCTCAATCTCTGCCTCGGCCTCCAGCTCAACCTCCTCCTCCACATCAGTCTCCGAATATGACTCCTCTTATGAATTCTTCTAAACTCATAGTTTTAATGTTCAGAAAATCATGATTATGATTTGATTAATGAGTTTAATGTCTTCTAGAAGTATTACATTATTCTAAGACAGGTGATAAAATTGTCTTAATACAAGACACTGTTGAGACATACACCGCCAACACGAGTCACCTTTGTCCACAAATCATCACCAGTATAAAAATAATACTAAGTATGAGAAAATTATAGGATATCACACCACCAGAATGTCATAATGATGATACAAAAAATTGATATGGTCTAAGGCACTTTTAGTCAACACACCTTCATAATTTCATGCCGCCAGAACTCAAATTTGTCTATGTATTGGATATCGCCAGATGAGGCACCCCCAATGTCATACCAACAACATAGAATTGTTACTAATTATAAGAAAATGTCAGATTACACACTGACAGAAAAAACCCCACTAGTTGATACACTTCTAGTGTAGTGGAAATTTGGATAAGTCTAACAAACCCCTAGTATCATACCTCCAGAATAACATACTACAAGAGAGAGAGATACTATTATACCTTGAGTCACCTCCTGCATAGGGAACCACCACTATTTTCTTAACTTATCTTTTTAAATTACAACATTCTAATGGATATATTTATAAAATTTAATTCCATTTGTTATTTTAATTATGGTATATTAAATGCTCAACAAAAATCATTGAAAAGTGTAAGAATGTTCAGTATGAGGAAGAAGTTGATCCAGATATTCTCTTTATTTCTTCTGATAAAAGTGTAACACACTCCCTCATGTAAAAAGTGATGAAACAGTGGATTAAGTGGATTGATAGAAAGATAATATATAAAACTTCCGGAATACACATAGTTGAACTTGGTTAAAAATAATAAGATCTCATTGGTTACAAACACATGACTGGGAAGCTGAACCACATCATCACATCCAATGCATTATTTCTTTCAAAGAACAAGAGTCTGTGACACTTTGTTTTCCTGATTTTTTTAAGAAAACCCAACTCAATATTCACTACATAATAAAATCAATAGTCACAATATGCATTGAAACAAACAGATCATTTCTAAACTCTACATGTTTATATTTCTCTGTTATGTTTTTTAATTACTTTCTGGGAAGTTTGTGTTCCATACTCTATTTTACATTGGCAAATTGTCTCCAATACTAAATTGGAAGATACTTAGATATCTTCTCATATTTTCTTATAAATGTATTCTCATAGATAAGAGTGTTATAGGTACTTGTGTAACCTATTTATTTATACTTTTATTTATAACTGCGTAGGAGGTCGTGTGTGACCTTAAAAGTTTGTAAGATGCTATAAATCCTGATCTAGTTTGTGGATAATCTTTTTTATTTTATATAAACTACTTGGTGTCCGGTGATCACTAAGTGGAGAGTATTATGTCTTTAATTATGGTAGAACCTCTTGTATTCATTATTTATATAGTGTATTTTAATTTTGTTTTACTTTATTTTATATTTAAAATAATTTTTTTAAACAATAAATAAATATATACTCTTATAGTTTATCCTAATTTGTGTCCATATAGTATTTTGATCAAGTAAACTAATTTCAAAGGATTAAATAATAATTTATATTATTCATATAAGACATATTAAATATTTAAATAAATATTTAGAAGTATTGAGATCTATATCATACTATATATTTTGGTTAAATGGGATCTATTTAAACTTTTGGGGGATTTAAAAATAATCCATTTTTGACAGAAATTTTTATTGGGTACTCAATTTACCTCCTCTTGAGATACTCACTCTGACCAATATTTGGTATCAAAAGAGTTTTTTAGTATTAAAGTTTTTCAAATTCTTTTCAACCGTGATTTTAATTTTCACTTTAAAGATCTTAAATTTATCTTATTTCTAAATTTAGTCATTTAAATGGATAATTATCAAGAATGATATTCTACTAAGATGACTCCTTTATTTAGTGGTGAAAATTATTCCCAATGTAAAATTAAGATGATAATGAATATAGAGAGTATGAGTTTTGACATTGGTGTTCCATTTAAGATCAATATATTATTACTAATACTATTATAAGTACTTGATATGATGCTACTAAGTATGAATAAAATAACAATTATAAAGATATGAATACCCTATATTGTGCACTAGGAGATGAAGAGTTTAATTAGATTTATGAATGTAAAAATTCTTATTATATTTGGAATAATTTGTCTATTTCCCACAAGGAAACTTAATGTGTTAAAGAGAAGAGGATTAATACTTATGATATTAAGTATGATAATTTTATAATGAAGCTTGATGAACCTATTTCTAATATGTAACCTAGGTTCAATGAGATTGTAAACACAATGATCTCACTTAGAAAACCTGTATTAGATAAGGATTAGATTATGAAACTAATCATATGACTACTAGAATGATGGAGTGACACATCCGTCTCTATCATAGAATAATGCGATATAAGAAAGATTCTAGTCAAAGAGTTTATTATAAATCTTATGATGTATGAAAAGGAATTAAAGGTAAACCATGAAGAAGACAAGAATCATAAAATAAATTCAATATATTTAAAGACTACTACCTATAGACAAGAAAAGGAAAAAGATAAAGAGAAAGTAAAATCCGCTAGTTCTAGTGATAATGAATCATCTCCTGATAGTGATGAAGAGATAGCTCACCTAGCGAGAAGATTAAAGAAATTTTACCGAAAGAAAAATTTGTTTAGAAAATAAAACTATAAAGTAAATTATTATAAGAGAGTAAACTAGAAGAAAGATTCAAATAAGGATTATGATCCAAAATAATTTGTTTTATATGAATTTAATAGGAAAGTACACATAAAATATAACAATACAAAAATTAAGTAAAAAAATAAATATGAGGATACAGACAAGAGATACAAAACAGATATAAATGAATCATGGGGTGATTCAGTTAAGAGTTTTAGTGACTCTAATGAATCACCTGAAGAGAATCTAGATAGATCAAATATGTGTTTTATGACTAATGTTAGTGAGGTAACAACTTTACCAACTATTACTAATATTCTTCTTATGCATAATTCTGATGATTCTGACAATGAAAAAAATGATGGTGATAATATTTAAAATGAAAATTTATTCAAATAATAAAACATTATAGAATACACCTTTAATGATATTAAGTAAAAATACAACATTTTAAAAATACAACATGCTTTATTTGTAAATAGAAAATTAGAACTGTCTATAGAAAAAAGAGAAAAATGCTCAACTGCTCAATGAAAACCCTAAACATAAGCTGTCTAATGATAAATTGAAGAAAGATATTGAAAAGTTTAAAAATGTTAGAGAGAAACAGACAAAAATTTTAGGAAATAAAGTTCACCAAAATATGTTATTGGTATTGGACATCAACATGGAGAGAGAAAAATAACAAAAATCACTTTTGTTCCTAAATCCAGAAGAATATTTTTTCTTCCAAGCATTTTTCAAAAGGGAATAGGAATGTTTTTATTTCAAAAAGTTTGTAATTTGTTTATAGGAAACTGATTATGAAATTTTGGGTTTCTAGAGCTCTAATTTCTAACATTTCTATACCCAAACAGATCTGGTTATAAAAATCATTTCTTTTATAAAATCTGTTTTCTAGGAAAAATGCTTAAATAACTCCGTGATAAGTATATGGTACTTGGAAAAAAGTTTTTCAAGGAATATGTAGTATATTATTCATGTTTTAAAAGCCTCATAAAGGTTGATGGTGGACATGTCACCTTGGGTGACAATTATAAGGGAATGATCATCGACCTAGGCCAAATTGTTAATAAAAATTTACTTTAAATTTATAAAGTATTATGTGATGAGGGTTTAAAGTATAATATTATAAGAATTTATCAGTTATGTATTGATGGTTTTTATATTACATTTGAAAATGATTCTTGTAATGTTTTGAATTATAAAAATATTTTAGTTTTTACTAATTTGAGAAATGATAATGTTTCTGTTATAGATTTAAATTCATTGATATCTCAAAATATTTCTTGCTTAAGTGCCCTTCACAAGGAGTCATGGATTTGGAATAGAAGACTGGGCTAGTGCAACATTCAATAACTTAGGAATCAAACTAAGAAAAGGTTATTTTGGTATCTACCAAATATTGAGTTCCCAACTGATAACGTTTGTAATTCCTGTCAAAAATGGAAACAACACAAATTTTATTTTGAATTAAATAATGAAGTGTTAACTTCTCAACCCCTTGAGTTGGTTTATATGGATCTATTTGGACTATCTAGAATTTTAATTCTTAATGGGAATCACCATGTTTATGTTCTTGTTGATGATTTCTCTTGGTATACATGGGTATACTTTTTATCTCAAAAAAGTGAAGCTTTATTATTTTAACAAGCATTATAATTTTGTAGAAAATATTTCTAGACTTAGCATCAATACCTTAAAAAGTGACCATGGATGTGAGTTTAAAAATCATGATTTTGAATCATTTTTATCACAAAATGGCTACACGCATAAATTATATGCTTCTAGGAAACCCCAATAGAATAAACTTATTACAAAAAGAAAAATAACTTTAGAAGAGATATCCTGGACAATGTTAAATGTGTATGACCTATTTATCAATTTTTGGGCAGAATCTATCAATACAACCCACTACATCATAAATAGAGTTTTAATTAGACCTTTCCTTAAGAAGAAAACTTATGTGATATAGAATAATAGGAAACCTAAGATAATTACTTTATAGTTTTTTTGTTGTAAATTATTTATTCTTTACATTAAGGATAATTTGGAAAATTTTTCTTCCAAAAGTGATGAAAGAATTTTCCTTGTTTATTCAATATTTAACAAAGTCTATAGGGTTTTCAATAAGAAGTCAAAAACTGTAGAAGAATTAGTTCATGTTGATTTTGATGAGACTAATCCACATGATCCTAAAAACTACTTAGAAAACCTTGAGGATGATTTATCTTCTCTGAACTTAAATTCCAAACCTTTAGATTCCACTATAAAATAAGAATAAAAGTCATCCAATTCTGAAGAATTTCTAGAAATCCCAAAACTTGAAGCCAAAAATCCAGAAGTGACCAATCCCTCTCTCTATAGAGCTATTAGAACCATTAAGTAACATCCTTTAGATACTGTTTTAGGTGATCAAAATAGAGGAACAGAAACTAGAGATTCTGTTAGAAATTAGGTTGAACATCAATATTTCTTATCTCAGCTTGAAACTAAGAAAATAAATGAATATATTAGTGATTAATTCTTTTTAATATCCATGAAATAATAATTGAATAAATTTGGAAGATAAAAAGTGTGTTAACTTATAGAGAGACCCAAGGACACCTTGACTATTCGAACTAAATGGGTGTTTCGAAAAAAAGTTGTTGATTTAGGTACTATAGTTAGAAACAAGGATAGAATAGTTACACAAGGTTATATTCAAGAAGAAGGAATATACTATGAGGAAACCATAACACATTTAGCCAGACCTGATTCCATAAGAATCCTAAGTGCTTATACAACTCATCTACATTTCAAGATTTATCAAATTGATGTCAAGTGTGAATTCTTATATGGTTTTATTACTGAAGAGTTTTTTATATAACAAACCATGGTTTTCAAAACCCTCATTTTATAAATCCAAATTTTAAATTAACTAAAGATTTATATGGCTTAAAAGAGTCTCAAAGAGCTTGGTATGATAGGATCAATAATTTTATTATTACAAAAGGATTTTCAAATGGTATAGCTGACCCTAATTTTTTTTGTAAAACAAATTTCAAAAGATTTATTAGTAGTACAAATATATGTTGATGATATTATTTTTAGATCATCAAGAAATTATCTTATTACCGATTTTTCAAAAGTGATGTAAAATGAGTTTGAAATGAGTTTAATGGGAGAACTAAAATTATTTCTTGGATTTCAGATATTTCAAAACAAAGAAGGAACTATTTTAAATCAACATAAATATACAAAAGTTCATTTAAAATGATTTAACTTGGATAACACTAAGAGTAGTGATAATACTATGAGTTCCACCTATACATTAGATCTTGATGACGTTGGGAAACTAGTTAACCAAACTAGTTACAGAGGTATGATTGGTAGTCTTCTCTACTTGACTACTAGATGACCATATATTATGTTTAGTGTGTGTATGTGTGCTCATTTTCAGGAAAACCCAAAAGAGTCAAACCTTGTTGCTGTTAAAATAATTTTTAAATACCTCAATATACAACCAATTTAGGATTATTTTACCCAAGAGGATAAGAATTTTATCTAGTAATTTATTTTAATTATGATTTTTTGGATGAAATTTAGATAGAAAAAGCACACCTTGAACATGTCACTTTTTAGGCAAGTCTATAGTTTCATGGTGTAATAAAAAGAAAAATTATGTTGCATTGTCTTCTACAGAATCTTAATACATAGATGCAGGTAGTTACTATGCAAAAATTTTGTAGATGAAATACACTCTACTAGACTATGAATGTCAATGTTGACATGTACCCATAATCTTTGATAATACAAGTGCAATAACTATATCTAATAATCTAATGTTCCATTCTAGAAAAAAATATATTTATATAATAGATCACTTTTTGAGAGACCATTTTTAAAAAGAATATATCTCTCTTGAATTTATTGGAAGAGAACAACAATTAGCAGATATATTTACTAATTATTTAAATTCTAAGAGAATGAATTATATCAAACATGAGTTAAGAATGATAAATTTTGGTTTAGTATAATTTTCTGCTGACATAATGTTGTGGTTGAAACACCCTTGTGGTGACAAAACATCTGATTGTCATATTGATGGATTTTCATATCATTTTCTTTTCATTTCATTGGATTTCCATACCATTTTTATGTCATGTTGTTACTTATTATGTCTTTTATAATTTTTCTGTTTCTCAATATTTTTAACCACTGGTTTATTTTCTTGTTTATATTATTTCCTATAACGCGATGTGTATTTTTACTCAATTTTGAATTTAATTTCAAATATTATTTTTATTTTAGAATAACTAAAATCACAAATGATATCAAAATGGCATAATTTATATTCCCAACACACCTCGATCCCAATACAATACTCTTGTATATTTCTATCTTGATCCCTGTGAAATCCTTTGCCTCCCACATTTCAAATCTTATCCTTAATCTCAATCAAGCTTTGCGAACCAAGTATACATGTTGATAATGAATAATTATTTAGTATCTTTTCTAGATAAATCAAAATATTATAAGAAGTAGAAAAAAGAACATAGTATACCTAATTATATCTCACCAATTAATTCTGAGCTTTCCAAAAGAGTTATCGTTGCTGAAAAGAAATTTGAATCGAAGTGACTATTGTCTAAAAAGTCTCTAGTACTCAAAGTAATCCAGAACCAAGCATAGTTCTAGTGATTCTCTTCAAATAGTATACCCTTCTACATGAGGTTGGTCTATAAATTCTATTAGAATATATAGTTTTCATTTGATCAATATGGTTCCAATTGGATTAAAATAAGTTTCAAAGGGAAACTATTTGGTTTTTCATTGAGAAAATGAGATAAATGTTTTAATGTACCCCAAAAAGAAATATATGTGGATTATTAAGGAACCATTCCTAGAGATAGTGATTTATTTATATATGAAGAGGATTTGGTAGAAATGATAGGAGACAACATAACTAGAAGACCTATTTCCTTAGATCTTGATGGAAAGTGTAGGATACTCTTTATGTTTTTCCAGCAAATTCTATGCCCAAGAAAGGATGGTTTTGCAACTCTAAGGTCCCAAGATTTTTATCTTATTATGTTATAAAATATGTTTATAAGATTAATTTATGTAGATATATCATGGTGCATATGTGTGAGATGATCAATCCATCCTCTAGATCCAATTCTTTGATCTACCCTAAGTTTATTTCTGCAATGTTAAAGGACATGAGGCTAGTAGATAAGGATGAATAAAAAAATATAGACTATGATGGTTTCTATATTTCAAGTGATACCTGTTCAAGGATGAATATTGGTTGGAACCCCTAGAAGAAATAGTGGTCTTGTGATTATGAAAAGTTTTATGTTGAGTATAATCTGGTTGATTAACCAACTAGACTGAGGGATGAAGTTGAACTAGGATTGGAGCCTGAGGAAATTTTTCCATACTTTGATGAGTATAAAGAAGAATTATTTATTTAATAAGAAGAAAAAGAAAACATCATTTGATGAGAGGAGTGATCCTGACTTGTCTCCCAAATCTTCTCCTATTACATTTAGAGATCCTAGTGCACCTAGGAGGTTTCCAAAAAGTGAAAAGATTATTACAAGTGATGAAGAAGAGACTGAGGTATCTAGAGGGGACCAATATAAGATTTCCAAATCTGTTGAAGCTGATAATGAATATGATAATAATGATAAAGAAGAGGAAGATGAAAATGGTGAAAATGGTAATGTAAATGAATATAAGAATGGTAGTGAAAGTGATGATGATGATGATGCTGATGAATCTGACCCTAATGGTGAAAGTGGAAAAATTAAGAGGAAAGATGTAGAGTTTCATTCAGTTTTTAAGGAGAATGATTCAATTTCTTATGGGTAGAAATCCCCATATTTGAATATATTTCATAAAGCACCAGTGACTAATGGAGTTGTGGCCATATCTTTTTCCACTAGTCAAGCAATGTCTGATTCTACTATAGTAAAGAAAATGGGAGTTATAGTTGCTGTGGAACAACATATAGACGATCAAGAGAAAAAGGATCTTATTCAGGAAGAATATGGGAATGAATAGTTAGTTGATTTAAATATTCATAAGCCTCTTGTGGATGAGAAAATGGATGTTGAATCCACTAATGTTGTTTAACAAAATAATGTTATGATGATAGTTGCACCAACTGTTGGTACAGAGATAGAATCTGAGTCTGCCTGTGCTATTTCATAGAGCTCAAATGATAAAAAATTAAAAGAAATACCTACAACCATTATACAATTTTTAGCTAGACAGAGTTATGATATTCTCATAAGTGTTGATACAAAGGTGGTTGTACCAACTGTTGTGGTACCTCCTACCACTTCTACAGTAGTTTCTGAGGTTTTTGGGAGATGGATTGATCCCATGTTTGAATAATGGGACAAATTAAGTATGATTCTTCTAAATAATTATTTTCATGATGTTTGAAATGAGGAAGTTACTAAGGGATCTATGATAGCTCGAGTAAACTTTTAAGGTTTGTTAAAAATGTTTTCCTCAGTGAGACCTTCTACACCTAAATAGTTTACTCTAGCTCCTCCTATTTTTCTAGTGGATACAGTCACTTAAGCTGACTTGAAAAATGTTGGTGAAAATATTCTTTCTGAATTTCATAACTGTTTGAAGAATCAATATCCTATAATGACTAAATTAAGGGAAAATTATTCCCATTGTCTGTTTGAGTTGGTTGTTATCCACATAAAACCAAGGATGATGGATCATATTTAGGAGACATAGATTGAGAATAAGCGGATAAGTGGTGAACTAGAATCTCTTAAGTCTTTTATTGAAAAAATGACATCTTATTTTAAATCTTCCATGAATGGAATACTAAAAATCCTTAAGGATACATATTCAAATACTTATGTTGCTATTTCTCATCCTACTCTAGTGTTTGATGTTGATCAGTTGAGAACAGTTTTTAGACATGAGATGAGATATACTTCATCCAATGGTTCCAAAAGCATCACTGATCATCCCCAAGAATCCTTGAGAATAATTCAGTATAACTCTGATAATGTTCTCAAGTTTATTACCAGATATTCCCTTGACATGAAAGATGATAGGGAAACCATTACCAAGGATATTAGATATTATATGTCAAGTATTTACAAAAAGCATGCTATGGAAGAAAAATTAATGTAGTTAGCTGAGAATCATCAGATACCACATGTTAGTTAGGCCTTTAAGTATAAATTGTGGTAATTAAAATAGACGAATCATGTTTTGAACCATTTCAGGGAAGATAAAAGTGATTTATTTATTGAAATGGAAAGAGGTGACTGGATCATCATAGATTTTATCAATCTCACAAATCCTTTTATTCATGTTCATATCCAAGAAGTTATAGCTCATGAAGCAGTTCCAATTACTCATCAGTTATCTCTCAGACCTGGGGTTTCTCGAGATCCTCTATCACCTTTCCTGCTAGTTTATAGCCTTTTCCAATGTCTCCTACCCAATATTTGAGACACCTCAAACCAGTTTTTATAGTGTAATATCATCATCATATTATAGCTGGACTCTCATATGGTGTTCCATCTATGTTACCTCAAGATCATCCTATTGCCTTAGATAAGAAGAAATAGAAATCCAATGCTAAAGGAAAAGAAGCAATGGACCCCTCTTTCAAACCTTAAACCTTTTAATTTTTTGGGTTAGACTGTATGTATTTGATGGGACTTGGATTGTAATAAATTTTTGTTCATCTTATTCAATGTATTTCTTCACTCTAATTATTTCTGTTTACTTTTCCTGCCTTTACTATATTTAATCTACTAATCTTTACCTTTTTTTATAATATTAATAGGGGAGAATTCTTGTGGCATGTTTTTTTCATTTTGTTTTTGTGAACTTAATAGAATATATGATTTATTACAGTGTTGTTTATAAGTTATCTTTGATACTATTTATTTTTAATATTTTTATTCATGATACTTACCTTTGATACTTACTCTTTTATTATTTTCCCCTAATAGCATCTTGACTTATTGGGAAGGCTATGTTATGATTTATACTACCTTTTATATCTTATTTAAAATTATGCAATACTTTTGATTCCATGATTTCTGATCATAAAAAATGGGACATTACTGAACTCTGAGTTTTAATGGTCACAAAATCATGATTATAATGTTATTAATGATTTTTATGTTTTCTATAAGTATTCCATTAATATGAGAAAAGTGATAAAATTGTCTAAGTATGAAACACCATTGAGACAGAAAAATTTAACTCGAGTCACCATTTTCCCTAACTCACTGCCAACATAAAAACCTTGCTAAGTACGAGACAACTCGAGGATATCACACACTAGAATTTCATACCATTGATCTGAAAAATTGAAAAAGTATGAGACACCATCAGTTGACACACTGTTAGGATGTCATGCCTCCAGAACACAAATTTGGATAAGTACAAGATACCTCTAGATGAGGCACCACTAATGTCATACCGCCAACACTAAATTATTACTAAGTCTAAGAAACCATCATACTAGAAACCACTAAAATAGACACTATTAGTTGAGACACCACCAAAATAGTGGAAATTTGGATAATTATAAGACATTATCAGTATCATACCCCAAGAACAACGTACCACCAGAGAAAGATACCTTTAGAAATTGAGTCACCGCCATTCTAAGACACCAAAACTATTTTCTTGACTTATATTTTTGAAATAAATTATTCTAATTGATATATTTATCTAATTTAATGGAATTTAATATTTTAATGACCATATCGTAAATGCTTGAAAGAATGAATTGAAGTGAGTGTCAGAATGCACAGTACGAGGAAGAAGATGATCCAGATATTCTCTTTGTAACTACTGATAAAAGTGTTGAATAAGATATTATATAGAAAGTGACGAAATAGTGGATTAAATGGACCAATAAAAAGCTAATAGATCGAAGTTCCTGAACACATATAAAGATGAACCTGTTTGCAAATAAGAAGATCTCACCAGTTACAAACACATGACTTGGAAGACGAACTACATCATCAAATCCAGTGCTTTCCTTTTGTCAAAGAGCAAGAGTCCATGACGCTCTATTTTCTTGAAGTTTTCAATAAAACCTAAATAAAGGTTCACTTTAGAAGAAAATCAATAGTCACAAGCTAAATTACAAAAAAATTAGCATTTATAAACTCTACACTATTAGATTGATATATTATGTTTGTTTTTATTAATTTTTGAGCAATGTGTGTGCTATAATCTATTTTACATACTGACACTGTCTCCTATACTAAACTATAAGATACTTAGATATCTTCTCATATTTTATCACAAATGTACTCCCATATATAAGAGTGGTAGAGGTCCTTGTGTTACCTATTTATTTTTATTCCAATGTATAACTTTGGAAGAGGTCGTGTATGACTTAGACAGTTTGTAAGCAATTGTAAAACCTGATCCAGGTCCTGGATGATCTTGTTTATTTTATATAAACTACTTGGTGGTGGGTGATTGACAAGTGGAGATAACTAAGTCATAAATTTATACTGAACTTCATGTATTCATTATTTCCACTGTGTGATTACACTTTGTTTTACTTTATTTACACTTTAAAACTTAAAATTGTTTTAACTGTAAATAGATATATACTTTGATAGTTTATATTAATTTGTGTTCATATAGTATTTGGATCAAGTAAACTGATTTCAAAGGATCTTATAATATTGTATATTATTCATTTGAGACCTAATAAATCTTTAGATAAATATCTAGAAATATTGAGATCTATATCGAACTACATATTTAGATAAACTAATTTGTATTTAAACATTTTGTGGATTTAAAAATAATCCATTTTGACAGAAATTTTCATTGGGTACTCAATTCACCCTCCTCTTGAGATACTCACTCTGACCAACATATTCACCTCATCCTCCTCCTATGATATTTCCCACCTATTTTTTTATTTTCAAGTCATTGATTCTAAAGAAATTGATTTCCATCATTATACTTCTCCTTGAGAAATATATCAAAAATAATATATAATAATTCTGACAATAATGCTTCACACCCCAAATATATTTTAAAGTTTATAGATCATACTAGATCAAAAACATAGAAGGTAAACTCATAAATTTGTTGTTGGAAAACATTCTGACAATATGTACCTTTCCCACTCATCTCTAAACAAATTTACTCATTATTTTGAGTATGAAGGTTATTGGAAATCTTGATAGTACTGAGAATATATATATATATATATATATAAATTATTAAGAAATATATTTAATGAAATTTTAATTACCTTTTGAAATTACCTGTTTGGGGATGCCGGTCTTTTCATGATTTATAATCTATCTCATAAATTTTCAAACATAATATTAACAATAATTGTCATTATATTACTTCAGACAATATAGATTTATTGAAAAAAGGTAAATTATTTTGAAATATGTTTTGATAGTTAAATATTTCTATATATATCTTAATTTGTTTTCTATTGGTAGTAATCCACAGGCTTTATCCATTCAGATATTGACTTCATGTCATGATTTAGCCTATATCCAGAAATTACCATATCATAACAAAATTATTGTTTAAATAAAGACTAAAAAACATAATTATAATTTTATCTATAAAATATTGATTTTAGTGTATTAAAAATTCACAATACACATCATGCGTGGTTAGTTTGTTGGATATCTAGGAATTTTATCCAAAAGATAAATATTTAGGGTATCCAGATTTATAAAGATCAACATGTAGTGCTGTCTAAAAAAATTAATGAAAAAAATAAAAATATATTTTATATGATTAGATTGTAGAGTTTTACCTCTAAATTGTAGGAATCTAAAATAGTATATCATATGATATTTTTTTCTCAAATTCTTCAGGCATCTCATCTATTTTATTTTCAATTTCATCCTTATTCAAAGTATGTTTTCCATTTATATAGTAGAAATATAAACAGTTGTAGAAAATATGAATACTTATTAACATTAATAAACATATTAGCTCACTATTTGGATATAAATATTATGAAAATGTACCTTATTTATGTATTCATTACTGAGAATCCCAACCATTCATGCCTGAAAATCTTATCTATAGTCTTGAGACCAATTATGACTATCATGAAAATTCCATATATTTCTTTTTCATATGTAATGTAAGATATATTTTCACCTTTAAATTTGGTATCTTCAGGAAGTTTTAACGATAATAAATGTTTCTTTGGAACTAGAAGCGATAATGTACTCCCAGAAGGTTGTTTTGATTTCTTGGTCGATTCACTAGATTTTCTTGATCCAACCCTTTTTCCCAATTGATTTATCCATATACAATATCATACATCACTTTGGACCTTTTTTAATCAATTTTTATAGGTTTTTCATATGAAAATTTTTGTTAAAGACATACCTCATGTATCCTTATATGATTAGATGATAATGATATGAAATTTATAATAGAAACATTGACTGTTGTAATATATGAATCATCAAGTGGAACTAGGAACATAGAAATAGGATCATTAGATACCTCAATACCCACTATCATGTGATATTTTTAGAGGTCTTTATGCTTTATCTTCTCTCCTAGGATATTATACACCGCACCCCTCACAAAAAAGCGGTTCATGGGTGTTAATAGATAAAAATAACATATACCTATACCCAACAAAATTTTAGTAATATAAAGTTATCAGAAGTTATTTGATTCACATTTAGAAGAAAGATTAATGAAAAAATTAATTTTCTTGGGTAAGTTATCTGATTGAGGGGAATGAATAGCCTCAAATCTAGTGGGGCCATTTTGGTTCATGTGAAGATATTTGTTCCACTACTGGTTCTTTTTGATCCTCTCTCATATATTGGTCTTCAAAACTAGACAAAAAAATAAAATCTTACAGAGAATCAATTTGCATCTAAAATAATTTCACCATCTTATATGTATCTTCATATAGTTTTATATAATCTAAATATGTTTGAGGAGACACTCCAAAACCTAATCCTATAACACAACCATATTGTTTCAACCACTTAAAATCAATTGAAATTAGTTTTTTTCTAGTACAACCAACGTAGATTCTTATATCTAAATTGTATAAAAAAATATGAACATATATAGATATTTTTATGTAATGATATTATAATTAATTTTTGAATTATTATTATGTCATACTTACACATGTTTCGTATACTTCTTGTATATTTTCATCAACTATTTTACCCTCTTTATTTACACAATCCTCCTTATATAGAACATAACATGGGATGGAAGTGGATTCAAATTTTTCTTCATCAATATACATATAAAAAGGGAACATATGTTTTTTTATGTCACATAAAACTTGTATTATTGATTTAAAATACATACGAATTTATTCTCTAGTTAAGTGTACCCCATCCTTACTTTGAGATAGAGGTACATTGGTTTTGATGCATATTCTTTATTTTCATCACTCTTTTTATGTTTTGTAAATTAATTTTTTTGAATAAGATTAGATAAAATAAATAATTTTAAATAATATATTGTCAACTTCAATAAACCTAAAATTATTTTTCATTTCAATGATTGATGAAATAATTCCATGTTTCCGGCTTTATATTGTGTTCATAACTAACTGGTGGGTGGGGATTTACTTTCCCCTCAACATCCTAAAGATGTAACTTGGTAAGAAGATTATGAAATCCTATATGGGATCTTCCAATGAACATTAAGGTAAATTTAATAAATAAATATTCTAAAATAAATGATATCTTTAGGGAATAATGGAAATTAAATCAATGTTTCATTATATAATATTTTTGGTAAAATAGAGAAAGTATATCATAACATTACTGCTATATATTTCCATAGTGTTTCCTTAATCCCAGTTTAGATGTGTCACCACAAATCAATATAAATCGTCACATTTATCCTCATTGTGACCCCAACATAACTAATGAATATTGAATTTTTTGGGTCAATAGGTTGGCTGTGTTGATTCCAACCAATCTCAAATTTTATTCCTTGAATTCTTGACTTGATAATTTTATTCAACACTGTGATGCTGTTTCATTATTGTTCTTTCATCAAAATACTATTTATTCCCTAATAATTTTGTAGTTTTATCATCAACCACCTGATCTTTCATGGTATTGGTAACACCATCATGTTCAGAAGACATTGTCTGTATGAGTAGTCAAACATTTAGTTTATATTTAATAAAAATAACATAAACATGGAAAAAGTATTTGAGAAGGGTCGTATGCATGCCCTATTGAAAATTTGATGAACTCTTAAACTCCATCTTCATAATCTTTTAAAACAATTATTGTGAACCCATTTTTAAGGAAATGAGTAATTGAACTTAAGAAAAAAAAATTGCTACACTATGGTTGGTTTTATCCTTTGAATTTATCTCAAAATTTTGAAAGGTCCATGACAACACTACTAGAACATAAAATCATTCCCACTAATTAGAACCAACACTAATCTATGTTACGAGTCCTTTTCCATCACCTATATCTCAAATAAAATAGCACTATATTAACTGAGGTTCATGTGCAAGGTGTGAGTATAAAAATTAAAAAGTAAATACTAATAAGGCCCCTAAAATATACAACAATGCATATATTTGAGTATATGTTCAAAGTAGTAAAACTCAGAATACACATGTATGTCAAGTAATTGTGTACTAACTAGGACTTCGTGATAATCAAAATTTCTTTCATAATTTCGTACTAGTGAATTATACTAATAAATCCATAAGTTTATACCATAGTTGTTCCCTAAAATTCAAATAATTTCACTAATAATAGGTTAACATTTGAATTACAGGAGCATAAAAAATTATTTATCTCCCTTTGGAAATAACCACATCATAAGCACCATGAGATTCGACCTCAGACCCATATCATCCAAGACTATCCCTTAGGGAAAATCCTCACATGTACTTATTGCATCTAAATCCTAAAATGGATATAACATATCCATTTTCCTTATGAAGTGCATTTGAAATATAAGGAAGTATTAACATAATTAGATCCCTTAGGAAAGAACCACACAATGGGTTCCACAATACATTAGTTAAACCTAACTTCTGAAAAACCATAAATAAGAACAAAAAACAACACAAATGTCACATCAACCTTACCCTAGTCCTCAATGAATCACTAACATATCTTTAGTAACTCACATTCTAACATACCATAACTATCCCTCATATAATACACATAATATTCTAATATATGATAAAAATTATTTTTTATCACATCCAAAAATGTATTTTAAGTAAAAAAATATTGTAATCATACAGTGGGAGGTATATTAAAAATCATTTCAAATAATATCAAGTGATTATTAAAAGAAAATATTATAAGGTAATATTTTTCAAAATTTAACAAAACAATTAGTAACATATTTCATTTAATACAATAATTTTTTTTAAAAAAAATCACTCTAGGGAAAAAATTATAAGACCAGTAAGAAAAAATATTAGTATAACAATCAGTGAAAAATGTATACAAATATAAAAATGAAGACATAATAAATAAAATTCACATAATTTTTCCATTTCCAAAAATTATAGCGTTTAGAAAAAAATCATGCTACATTTTATAATAATTCATATATTTCTCTTACTCAAAAAATTATTTATAAATGTGTATTGGTTTATTTTACAACATAAATATTATTAAAACCTTATTTGTGTATAATTACAGTACAATAATTTGAAGAATATATTTTTCCCATCAAAATATATGTATTATGAACCATTTCATCTGAAGAGTAAATTATTAAATACATATATAAATACTATAACTAATATGGTACTGTAAACATCAAATTCCTTAATCAAATAATAAAACATGAAAATCACTTAAATATTTCTATTACACCACACATAATACATAATAATTGATCAAAATTCTATATAACCCATTTTTATCAAATATAAAAAAATTAAAAAAATTAAATATCATTGATTATGTTCAAATCAAATATATAATCCTTATCAATGGAGCTATTTAATCAGTATTGAATTATTTAAATCATGAATAAGATATTTCAATGGTTAATAAACAATAAATTCTATATTTTCATATAATACTATAAAATACATATATTATAAACTCTTTAATATTCTACATGATCTAAATATTATGAAATTAATATTGATAAAATTTCCCTAAAAGGAAATCATGAAGTAATTTATATATTTAATGATAAAATATTTGTTGCACCTAATTTGAACACGAAACTAAATAAACATTTGTTTCAAAAACAAAATAAAACCTAACACTTATTATTTTTAAAAAATATGTTTATCCCATATATAATATAAACCCACTCATATTCAAAAATAACCTAAATTCAACTTTAATTATGGGTTATAACATATTATATTTCAAAAATATAATTCTCTAAACATAAGTGTTCATTTTTATCACTTTAATACAAAATAAAAATATTTTAGAATATACCATAAAATCAAATAATAGAAGGTGAGAATCAATATTTTTTGAACCAAATTTCCATTAAAAACATTAAATTAAATTTAAATGCATATAATATTAACATATTCATATAAATAAATATACCTATAAATGTAGTATTATATTGAAAAAACTAAGGAACATGTGAAATACAAATCATGGTGGCCTATAATATGTGAAGCACACTATCCATTTCCATTTTCAAGCACTAGAGTTAAAATATATCAAATATATATCATATATATCATATATATCATATATATAATATATAAATAATTCTAACTAGATTATATTTTTTATACATTTTTTATGTCAGTCAAATTGAATTAGGTGATGAGAGAGTCCAAAAAGAGAGGGATTTGAACCCTTGGTAAACAAAATCCTACAGAGCAGTTCCAATGCTATGCCAAACAGAGAAAAAAAATAAAACTTCATTTTAAAACCTAATTAAAACTTGAAACAAAAGATACAAATCCTAAATGATAAAAAAATTCCAAGGCTCTCATCACAGGCCTCAAAACAAAAAAACAACTTGATGCAACTGATTATTGGTGATTCGAAGTTAGTAATTAGTCAACGTCCTTAGTTATCCATGGGAGAATAGATGTAGGGTTCTTTATAATTAATAATAGCACAAACACACAAACTGTATAGCCCAAAAAATCAATCAATGAGAGAGTAAAAGAAGAAAATAACATACCATGGATTCTAGACTTGATTCTTCTAAGAGAATGTAGAGTAGGGTCCCCGACAGTTGGAGAGTTCTGTGAGAGCTTGAGAATTGTGAGTGAATCAATTGCAGTTAGGGTTTTTTAAATAGATCTGGGAAAATTTTATTAGCACATGAAAAAAGTGCCGATAATGATCCCTTTTATCCTTTCTAAATTTATAAGCTTTGATAAAAGCATCTTTGTCAAAAAAAATTTAACGCTGATAAAAGGATCCTTTATGAGCACTAAAATTTTAGCGATGATAATGGATTTATAATTATAATTATAAATCAAAATATTTTTAAAAATATTTATATAATTATATGTTAATTTATTATAATTTTGTAATTATTTTAATATATAATTATTTATTTATAATTACAAAAATAATTTTTTTAAAAATTATATTTTTTATTTGTAAATATAAGTATATAATTTTCTAAATATAGTAAATATTCATTTATAAATATATTTATAAATAAAAATATTTATAAATAAAAATATTTATAAATAAAAATATTTTTAAATATATTGATAAATAGATATATTTTTAAATATTTTTATAATTAATTATTTATAATTATAAATATTTTTATTATGATATATATTTATATATTTATATATACATTTACTAAATATATATAAATTCAAATATAGAAAATATATTCATAATTTAAATGTATTTGTCATAATTTTATAATTATAAATATATTTATATCATTATATATATTTAAATAATTATATATATATATCTAATAAATGTTATAATTATAAATATAAATATAGTAAATATATTCATTATTTAAATATATTTATTATAATTTTATAATTATTTGAATATATAATTAATTATTTATAAATATATGAATAATTTTAAAAAAAAATTATATATTTATATCATTATATATATTTATATAGTTATATGTATATAATAATTAAATATAAATATTAATATAAATATATACACACACACACACACACACACACACACACATATTAGGTGCTTGAGGGCACAATTGCATTCAAACACACACACACACACACACCACTCATAGAGGCAGGAAAGACACACCATAACCTCCCAAGGGGATAGTCCACCCATCAAGCCTTATATATTTAGTATATGGCCCATAGGTATAGTGGAAATAGATCCCATAACATGGCCTAAAATCCCAATGTAGCATCATGCCTGTATCATCCTTCTTTCATCTCCAGGTCTGCATCATGCCTGCATCACCACCTGCCTACATCATGCCTACATTACCGCCTGCATCACCACTTGCATAATACTGTAACTGTAACATCCCAACCCAACTCACCACTAAGACAGTGGTTGGACCGGTCACCACATAAGCTCAAGCACTCCTCCCCGTAAGCCAGAGGCTGCCGACTAGTAGTGAGAGTGTAAGAATAGTCGGTAGGGAGACTATACACTCATATCAAAGTTGCACAATGATATAATAGAGTAAATAACAATCAATAGTAGAAGCAGTAATACATAATTGACAAATAAGCGGAATAAAAATTTCATATAAGTGAACAAAAGTGGCCAATTATAGTTTATACAACAAGTTAATGCATGAGAGGGTATTGATACATGACGAAAAGTAGTAAACAATACATCATGCTTTTCAATACAATACAATGTATGACTCAAGTAAAGAAAAGAACTAAAATCCCAAAGGCGATCTCCACGAGCATCCTGAGCTCCAACTTAGTCTTTTAATCCTAACTCCAGGGTACAGGAAAACAACAGTAAGCAAAGTCAAAGGCCCTGTGAACCAGAAGGGTCTACTCGGGTACCCCAGTGCAATGGCGGCCCAAGTAGGGTGTGAGATATAAATCTCAGTAGGCCGACACCACCAATGTATAACCTAATCCTGATAGTTAATATAAATTAACTAGGGTACAACCATGTGTAAATAATGAAAGTAGTACATTATAAATAAATAACAAAGTGCTCGCTTCAACCCTCTAATGGTGTCTGGACATGTAATCAGTTCATTAATTGAGTATTACCAGTTAATTCATAAGTCACATGTGGGTAAGTCACCTACCGATTCCAAGGAGTTTCCTCCAAGGTAAAATGGGGCTAACCAATGACCAGGCCCAATGGGCTTTAACCATGGATCCTACTTGTCAATGATGGACCTGAGGCGTGTATCCAAGGAATCCTATGATGGTATTTAGTACTAATGTCCCAAGGAAATAACCAAGGAAATAACCTCGTGATAGTATAAGTAGTGACGGTCCCAAGATGTAACATGGCAACATGATAAGGATATCCAGTGAGGTAGTTCTAGGAAAAAACCAAGGAAATATAAATCTCATGGAAAGATAACTCAATAGTATCTATGTTTAGCTAAAGGGTATGAGTGTAATCCAAGGAGCATAATCCAAGGCATTCCACAATGAGGTTTCTACTGAGTCCAAGGAGTGCATCCAAGGTAAAATAGGGCTAAGAAAGAATTGATTCCAAGGAGTGTGTCTAATGCACCTAATTTTCAATGCTGGATCCAAGGAGTGTATCCATGACATCCTTTAGTAATACATGGGTGAACCAACAATAGTATTTCAGGCATCCAAAGATAATACAAGGAATGAGATCTAGGTGGGTCTGAACCTTAGCAACCCGCCCTTGAATTTGGAATGGGGGTACAAGAGTGTTCATGGTATTCTCTGATTAGAAACCATGACAAGCTCGAGTCTAATCATTCCTATTTAATAAAGATGTATTTTAATGATTCATTTTTGTCCAATAATTTCTATCCATTAGTGTGGAAAGGTCAAGTAGCATTGCAACCATTTATTTATTGGTCAAAGAATTGCCTTCTATTAGTGTGGAAAGGTTTAGTAGCATTGCAACCATTTAGTAAAATACATTAAGGCATTTTCAAAAATCAAGGCCCACACCCTTCCCTTCCCATAACATGGTAAGGGTTTCCATGGATGTGGAACCAATCATTGTCTCATGAACCTGGGTCCATGCATGGAATTACTACATAAGAATCCATGTATCTCCCATGTTATGAGTATGAAAACCCATTAATTACATCATGGAATTCCTACTTGGGAACCAACATGTCACCTAAGGTGTTATTAACATTCAAAACGTTTGAAAACAAAAGGGTAATTCGTTTTGATGGTAAATCATTAAGCATTAACCATTCATTTAACACAACTCATTCCTTTTATCAAAAACATGTCAATTGAATTTATAAGGCTCCAAGTATCCATGAAAAAGGGAAATTACCTACATGGGTAATTCCAATGTAAAAAAAAAACTGGACCAAACACTTAGACAGTGCTTTGGCCCTTTAATCATTTTAAAAAGGGAAACTTAGTGTTTCTAATGCCATTAGGGACGTTTCCTAAAAATAAAATATTCCAACATAACATCAAGGCATAATAATTATAAACATTATAAGTCAATAAATCAAGGTCTAACCACCACTTTTTATCTTGAAGGAAGTACACCTATGTTGGAGGGGTTTTATTATAAAAACATGATATTGTTTTTCAAAAAAATCATTTAATACATTTAGCATTCAAACCATGAACATGATAAATTCACATTTCATAAGCATTGGAAATAATATTTCATTTCATGAATTAATTTATAACAAAAGTATAGTAAGAAACTTAATTAATGTATCTATAAATATTGAGGAATTGGAAAGGGACCCTACCTAAGGGTGGAACCAAGCTGTCCACTTCAGCGACGAACAAAAACAAAGTGAAACCACCCAGAACAGCTCAAAGCCCTATCGATTAATTAAAAGGGGGTCAAAGACACATAATTATCTTAATACAAGAGCTGAGAAACCAAGGAGACATTATAAAACTTACCCCAAAATTTTGTCGGTGAACCGAAACCACCAGAACCACCTCGCCTTTGGTGGAAGTTTCCA
Organism: Viscum album; assembly: GCA_963277665.1. Classification (NCBI taxonomy): domain Eukaryota; kingdom Viridiplantae; phylum Streptophyta; class Magnoliopsida; order Santalales; family Viscaceae; genus Viscum; species Viscum album. The sequence continues at coordinate 2,062,188,677 of OY728151.1, read as the reverse complement.
GAACACGAACACTAGGGTCCCAAGAGTCCTTTCACATGACCCTAGAATAAGGAAAAATAAAAAAAATATTTCCCTCAAGGATCTAGGGTTTGAAAAAACCCCATGGGAGATGTTTAGGCTGATATAAAGCTGGGAAAGAGAGGATAAGAGATAGTATACTCATACCTAGGAGATTCAGATTGAGAATCGTAAGAAACAGAGAGCATAAGTCGATCCTAGAGGAGTCCGTAGGGAGGAGGGGTCGCGTACACTACTAAAAGGGGATCCCCTTGGTGAATCATGATTCAAGGGAGAGAGTGCGAGGGTTAAGTGATTTATTATCTTTTTAATTTAATTTAATTTTATTTTAATTTAATTAAATTATTTAAAATAACCCGACACCACGGTTTGACCCGCACAGTTTGCCAAACCCTGTGCAAACCGTACAGAGTCTTCTACCTCCAAGACATGCCCCGCATGGTCTAGTCACACAGTTTAGGAAACTGTGCACAACCCATGCACAAAGACACTACTCCTTTTTAAACATGTCCACAAGGTTACTTGTAGTGGGCCGCATGGTTTAGCAGACCATGCACAAACCGTGCACCCTCTTTTGTCTTTTAAAACTTTATTTTTTTTGGTTCCCACACTCCCAAAAATTCTTGAGCCACTCTAAAGACTTCTTGGGCCTTCACCCAAGTCCAAAAGCATTAATTAATATTGATCAAAATCTCATAATTAAGTTCCGAATATTGGTTCTAAAAACGGCTGGTTTAATAAATGAAAAAGTTCGAAAACTTTAACATTTTAGTCCAGTTAAAAAACACATGATTCTATAATCTACCCACCTTAAAAAATTCTAATTCCTGATAATCCTTCCATAATGACGTAAACATCACCCAACCTACAAGGGTCATGAAGTTTTGCTTAAATGGTTTCATTGCATTACCAACACCCAATTCACCCTAAGCATTTCCAATGCACTCATCACTCCAGACTTTACAACCCGAGCCAATGGTAAAAGTTCAACTTAAACACAGAAACATAGCTTTCATGGGCCCGTTTAGATAGAGACATGATCATGTCAAAGTATCAATGACACTCGACCGATGGTGCTTCCCACCATATGTATTAACTTAAGAAGGGTACAATTCCATGCCACGATACCTCCTCCATTGGAATTTTTGTACAAGTCACAACTCTAAGTGTTCTTGCAACACTCAAGGCATGATTTCATATAAAGGAAACAATTGAATTCTGATCAAAGTAACATAACTAGTCGAGCAAGATCTCTTAGAATATGCTTCTGACCTTGATTCCACACTTGACATTACCTATAAACATTCTATAAAACAATTTCTTACAACCATAAACATCAACTAAAAAGAAGAGAATGAGTCAAGACACTTGGATGACGTATCTCGTAGAATTATGGATTAGGCGGGCAAAGAAATTCAAAAGAAACAACTGGAGTCCATGAGTCCGAACAAGGAGTTCCTACATGGGAACCCAATAATCACTCTGGACCTACCAAGGCTCGATAAACACCATGCTTTAATGTGTAAAACTGACAAAGAGCATCCAAGAAGTTCAAAAACTTTTAAGGATTTAGTGTGGTGTACGACAGATGCTCTCTTAGTGCATTGAGGAAGTTGGAAAGATAGGGGAAATGCTTCTCTCTGAAGAAGAGTACACTAAGAGGATTTTAGATGAGGTTTCTAGTTAAACACACCAAAATTTGGAAGGTAAAATAGTCGAATGAGATCAAATTCGGGCTGCCAAAAAAGCATCGACATAAACAACACCAGCAATCCATAAAGGCATTCAAGCAACCCGACCATTTCCCAATTGTCCCCTTAGGTTTACTTATATATAGAAGGAAAAATTTATTAGGTTCAGCACAAAACTACCAACCTTAGGAGTTTCCTATCCAAAAAGTAAGGAAAACTAACTGCTCATAATAATGATAGATTATAACAACAAGAACAGCGTGTCAAAACACCTGAGTCTTTCGAAAACTAGTCAGAGTATTGGAATGGAATTGATTATTTAATTCTCAAGTCACTCTACTTGGAGATGACCAAAGGGCATACTTAATAGTACAAGAAGATTTATTTATGTTCTATATTTCCTTATATGACTATTATCTGAGATGATGCCATAACCAGTCATCCATGATTAAGAAGGAAGGGTCAAACGACCTACGAAGCAATCAAACATGCCTAAGGAACGTCTAAACAACTCAAAAAGAGCATTACTCGAAGCTAGAGTCCCTAACAAGGTCAAGAAAGACATGAAAACCCATATGAACAAGGGTTTAACTTTAAAAATGAAGTCCTACTTGGGATAACAACACTCAAACGACACCAAAAGTGGTAAGAGTCACAATAATAACAAGAAATTTAAGTTCTGAGGGTGATACCTACCACGAGTTAGCCCCTTACAAAGAACAAGTTTCAACCCTGACACTGGATCACATAAAAAAAGTCTCTAGGCTCAAAATCCGATCATAAAGCCATTAATACAGAAAATAGTGCCTATAGAAAGTAATCACACTTCCATTCCCAGGAAACTCAAGAGAAGTCCGAACTACCCTTAACACGAGGGTTTTAAATAGTGGACACCACTATAGGTTCCATTTCCAAGCCACTTATATGTAATCACATTTAATCTTTATTCATCAAAATATTTAATCAAAACATCAAAGTACCATTTTCCCAAAAAAAGTACTTTATTTTAAAATAACGCCCTAAGGGAAAAACAAATAAGTTTTATGAAACTCCCTTTTTAAAACATTTTACTTTAGTTGAAATCCCATATTTTTTTAGGAAACTTTTCAAAATAAATTCCTTTTAATTAGATAAGGAGACCTATGAGGGTCCCACTAAGCCAACCAGGTTTCATTATCATGAAACCCAATAGAAGTTTCCAAAAATCATTAAAATTACAAACACCCAAATAGGTCATATCATGAAAAAATCCCCAAATGACCTATTTGGGTCCAGTTTCATTTTAAAATCTAACCATTTGATTTAAGATCAATGTCAAACCTCTTTCACATTTCTAATAATTTCACAATGCATCATGCCATTTCATTTAATATGGGTTGCCATTTCCCAATTCATGAAGCGGCCATACACTCTATGGATTGAAGATTGGATCCCATTAATTGATACCAATGTCAATTCAGAATTTAACATAGTAAAACATAATAGTCCAATTATATGGGTGGCCATATACCAACCTGCAAAGCACCCATACACTTTACAGTTTGGAATTTGGTTCCCTTTAGTCAAAAACATGTTCAATTAACAATTGAATTTAGCAGGATTTTACAATGGTTCAATTACACAGGTTACCTTTTTTACATCTATAAGGTTACCATATACCTTACAACTGAACATTGCCTCCCTTCATAACCACAACCAATAACATAGCCCATGTAATCATTTACATATACCAAAGTAAGATAGTATGTCACTACAAGAAGGTAACACATTCCAAAAAGATGAAATCATAGGAGAATGGTAATTTAATCACATGAACATGCTATAACAAGTTGTAAACATAGAATTAATTCTAATGTATTTCGTAAAGAGGCATAAATCTAAGCATGAAATATCAATAAGGCACCAAATCATACTTAACAGGAATCCTATTAATGAAACAACATGGAATGGCATATATGCACGACATGTGAATTTCTATATGCCTAATATGGTGCATGTAATGCAGCTTCCTTTCCATATCAGGACATGGAAGGTTTTCAAAATTCTAAAAATCATAAGCAACGGAATGTAAACCAGTCACTCTAGGTGAAATCATATCAATTGTGACTGCGAATAGCATAAACAAAAATCCTAACCCTGACCACTTAATCCTTCCAGGTATGTGGGGTGATCAGTCCCAAGAATGGATATTAACCAAGCACTTAAACTTTCCTAGTATCATGTCTACCAACCCAAAATAGTACGAAAAAAGAAAAAAACATGCTCTTATGCCTCTTTGTAACATCCTGACCCGGATCACCACTAAGATAGTGGCTTGACCAATCACCACATAACCTCAAGCGCACCTCCCTGTATGCCAGAGGCTGCTGACTAGCAGTGAGGGTGTAAGGATAGTTAGTGGGGAGAATATAACCTCTTATCAGAGTTGTGTAGTAGTATAACAGAGTAAATACCAATCAATAGAGGAAGTAGTAATACATAATTAACAAAGCAGCAGAAGAGAAATTTCATATAAGTGAACAAAATTGTATAATTCCAGTTTATACAATAAGTGAATGCATTATAGGGTATTGATACATGAAGAAAAATTGTAAACAATAAAACATTATTTTCAATACAAAAAAATGTAGGAATCAAGTAAAGTATAGAACTAAAAGCCCAAAGGTGATCTCCATGAGCATCCTAATCTCCAGCTCAGTGCTTTGATCCTAACTCTTGGGTACAAGAAAACAACATTAAGCAAGGTCCAAGGACCTATGAAAAAAAGGGTCTACTCAAGTAACCTAATGCAATGGCTTCCCAAGTAGGTTATGAGATATAAATCTAAGTAGGCCAGCACCATCGATGTCTAACCCAATCCCAAAAGTGTAATATAAATTAACCAGGTTACAAGCATGTGTAAATAAAGTAAGCAGTACATTATAAATAAATAACCAAGTACCTGATTCACCCCTTGACTGGTGTATGAACATGTAATTAGTTTATTAATTGGGTATTACTAGTTAACTCATAATTAACATGTGGGTAAGTCACCTACCGAGTCCAAGGAGTTTCCTCCATAGTTAAATGGGGCTAAACAATGACCGGTCCCAACAGGCTTTAACCATGGCACCTTATTGTCAATGATAAACACAAAGAGTGTATCCAAGGCATCCTATGATGGTATTTAGTAATAAAGTCCCAAGGAAATAACCAAGGAAACAATCTCATGATAATATAAGTAGTGAAGGTCCCAAGACGTAACATGGAATCCTAACAAGGATATACAGTGAGGGAGTTCCAAGGAAAAAACAAGGTCACATAAATCTCAAAAAAATCTAACTCAGTTGTATATGAGTCTAGATAAAGGGTAAGAGTGTAATACAAGAGCATAATCCAAGGAATTACACAATGAGGCGCCTACCAAGTCCAAGGAGTGCATCCAAATTAAAATGGGGTTAAGCGAGAACTGGGTCCAAGGAGTGTATCCAAGGCAACTTCTTGTCAATTCTGGATCCAAGGAGTGTATCCAAGGAATCCTATAGTAATACATGGGGGACCAAATGACAGTATGCCTGACATCCAAAGATAAGAAAAGAAACGAGATCTAGGTGGGTCTAAACCTTAGCAACCTGTCCTTGAATTTGGAATGGGGTACACAAGTGATCATTGTATTCTCTGATAAAAAGCCCTGACAAGATCATGTCTAACCATTCCTATTTAATAAATAATTCATGTAATGATTCATTTTGGTCCATGCCTTTCCATCCATTAGTGTGGAAAGGTCAAGTATTATAGAAACCATTTATTTATTTGTCCAAGACTTGCCTTCTATTAGTGTGGAAAGGTCATGTAACATTACAACCATTTAGTAAAATCTATTAAGGCATTTTCAAAAGTCAAGGTCCACACTGTTACCTTCCCTAAACATGGTAAGGGTTTCCACAGATGTGGAACCAATCATTGTATCATGAACCTAGGTCCGTCCATGGAATTACTACATGGGAATCCATGTATCTCCCAAGGTATGAGTATGAAAACCCAATGAGTCAATCATGACATTCCTACTTGGGAACCCACGTGTCACCCAAGGTGTTATTATCATTAAAAACGTTTGAAAACAAAACAATAATTTTTTTGTGGGTAAATCATTAAACCTTAATCAGTCATTTAAGTCAACTCATTCCTTTTATAGAAAACATGTCAATTGAATTTATAAGGCTCTAAGTATCCATGAAAAAGGGCAGTTACCTACATTGGTATTTATAATGTAAAAAGAACCTAGACTAAACACTTAGGCGATGCTTTGGTCTTTTAATCATTTTAAAAAGGGAATCTAAGTGTTTCTATTTCCATTAGGGCCATGTCCTAAACATGCCATATTCTAACATAACATTAAAGTATAAGAACTATAAACATGACAAGTCAAGCGAGAAATGTATAACCACCAATTTTTAGCTTGAATTAAATTCACCTAAATTCGAGGGGTTTTATTATAAAAACATGATATTGTTTATCAGAAAATGATTTAATACATTTATAATTTAAATCATTAACATTATAAATTCACATTTTATAAGAATTAGACATAATACTTCATTGAATGAATTTATTTATAACAAAATTTCACTAAGAAACTAAATTAACGTATTTATAAATATTGAGGACTTGGAATGGGACCCTACCTCAGGGTGGAACTAGGCCATCCACTTCGGCGACAAACCAAAAAAAAGTGAAACCACCCGGAATGGCTCAACGCCCTACCGATTAATTAAAAGGGGGTAAAAGATACATATGGATATTAATACAAGAGATGTGAAACCAAGGAGAAGGTATAAACCTTAGCCTAAAATGTTTTTAGTGAACAAAAACCACCCGAACCGCCTCGCCTTTGGAGGCGGTTTCCAGAACACAAACCCCAGGGGCTTGCGGGGCCTTTCACATGACCCTAGAACAAGGGAAAACCAAAAAATGATTTCCCCAAGGATATAGGGTATGACCAAACCCCATGGGAGATGGTTAGGCCAATATGAAGCTGGGAAAAAGAGGAGAAGAGATAGGAGACTCATACTTAGGAGTTCTAGACTAAGAATCAGAAGAAACAGTGAGTGGAAGTCGATCCAAGGGGAGTCCATAGGGTGGAGGGGTTGCACGCACAGCTCAAAGGGGATCCCCTTGGTGTGTCATGATTGGAATGAGAGAGGGGGAGGGTTGAGTGATTTATTTTATTTTTAATTTAATTTAATTTAATTTTAATTTATTTAAATTCTTTAAAATAACCCAATAGAGTAGGTTGAACCGCATAGTTTTCAAAACCGTGTGCAAAATTTCCAGAGACTTCTGCCTCTATGACACAACCTACATAGGCTAGGCGCACGATTTAGGAAATTGTGTGTAGCCCGTGTGTAAAGCCACTACCCCCTTTTAAACATGGCCGCACAATTACCTGCAGTGGGCCGCACAGTTTAGAAGACCGTGTGCCCTCTACTATCATTTAAAACTTGAAGTTTTTCAGGTCCGTCACTCCCAAAACTTCTCGAACCACTCGAAAGACTTATCGGGCCATCACCCAAGTCAAAAAACTCCACTTAATAGTGATCAAACTCTTAGAATTAAGTTCCGAATCTCAGTTCTAAAAATGACCTGTTTTATAAACAAAAAAGTTCAAAAACTTCCACATTTTAGTCCGGTTAAAAAAAACGCGATTTTATAGTAATAGTACCTGAGCTAAATCGAATTTGAACTCAGGTCTAATGCAAAATTACTGGGAGCCTTTACCACATTAGTAGGCCCCTAACTGCTAAATATAAGTATAAGTATAAATATAAATATAAATATAAATATAAATATAAATATAAATATAAATATAAATATAAATATAAATATAAATATAAATATAAATATAAATATAAATATAAATATAAATATAAATATAAATATAAATATAAATATAAATATAAATATAAATATAAATATAAATATAAATATAAATATAAATATAAATATAAATATAAATATAAATATAAATATAAATATAAATATAAATATAAATATAAATATAAATATAAATATAAATATAAATATAAATATAAATATAAATATAACTATAAATATAAATATAAATGTAAATATAAATATAAAAATAAATATATTATATTCATTATTTAAATAAATTTATTATAATTTTATAATTATTTAAATATATATAATTATTTATTTATAATTATATAAATAATTTTTTTTCAAAAAAAATTATTTATTTATAATAATTATAAATATATAAATTTATAAATATAGTAAATATACATTTATAAATATATTTATTTATGAATATTTATTTATAAATACATTTTTAACATTATTAATGAATATATAATATTAAATACATGAATTTTAAAAATAAGTGAAATAGAATAATTAAAAATGAGTGCACTTTAAATATTGAAGTAAATATGGATACATATTGAAAATAATAAAACATTGTAAATAAATATTTATAAATAAATTATATAAAATGATTAAATTTAAAAAAAAATAGAAAAAAGAAAAAATATTAAAAATGAATAAATAATACATAACTGTACTAATATTAAAAATAAATAAATAAAATTTTCCGATTAAAAACATAATATATTAAATATATCATGTGATAATGAAATTCTAAAATATTATAAAATTTGAATAAATTACATAAATATTAGGTGTTTTTGTTTCTATATAGATTTTATTAAAAGTGTAAATATTTGTATATGCGCATTGTATATACAAAATACATTAATTATGTATATTTATATGAAATAAATGTAACACATGTTTGATATATTTTAAATTGAGAAGTCAAACAACATTAAAAATGAATAATACATCAATATGTTTTTAATTATTACATTTTAATCATAATCTATATATTTATATTTAATATATATTATTTATTACTATTTATAATTAATATATATATATATATATATATATATATTAAACTTATTCATTTCTATTAATAATCGTTTCATTAATTTTTTTAATTTATTCATTTTTATTTTTTTAAATAATTAAAATTTATTCATTTTATATATCAATATTTAATATATATTATTTATTAATATTTATAATCTGTATATATGTATATTAAATTTATTTAGTTTTATCAATAATTTTTTAATTAATAAATTTTTTAATTAATAAATTTTTTAATATTTTTATTCATTTACTCATTTTTAATTTTTAATTTTTTAGTTATTTTCATTTATTCATTTTACATATCTATATATTTAATATACATTATTTATTAATATTTATAATTTATATATATGTATATTCAATTTATTTAGTTTTATCAATAATTATTTAATTAATAAAATTGTTAATATATATTTTTTAGTTTTTATTTTTCAAATTATTTCATTTTATTCTAGACCTTTATTAGCGCTAAAAAAGTTCTCATAAAGGCTATCCTTTATCAGAAAAAAATAAATCAGTAATAAAAAGGGTACCCTTTATTAGTGTTTTTTGCTAGCATTGATAAATGCCAGTACTATTAAAGGTCTGTTTTGAAGTAGTGGAACTGGTATACTTTACATCGTATATGTGACCTATTTGACCATCTATGAGGAGTGAGGGTCTTTTTAAAGATTGATTTAAGGCCAGGATACCATTAGGTCTATGTTAGACCATCAGATATACCACATACAAAATTCCTTAGTGGATATGACTTATATGAGTATATGGTAGTGTCATTCGATCCTAAGAATGTGTTGTATATTTTCATGGTGTTGATGAATTAGGTTTTCCACCCATACCTAAATTCATTTGTGGTAGTCTTCATGGATGACATCTTGGTGTACTCACAAACTCTACACGAATATTCCAAACACCTTTATAACATTTTGAGTATGCTAAGAGAGCACCAAATGTATGATAAGCTCCCAAAATGTTATTTTTGTATCAATAATATAACAAAACTTCTATTTATTACACATTAATACATGATTTAATTACATAAAAGTACACTTAATACAACCCAAAAGATCGAGACGTCTAGTGTCTTTTGGAATTTTGTATATTGCATTACAATATTAAACATGAATCACAACATCTTTATTGAAAACATCTTTAACATGATTGAGTTTAAAAATTCATTTTATAACCTGGGGAAATACATAAGAAAGGGGCTAGACATAAATCCTAATAAGTTAACAAACATGGAATAACATTAAGATAATAATACTTGTTAGGAAAGGCATATCAATGAGGTAGAAAGGAACATGAATAATAAGGTAGGATATAACATGATAATCATAACATGGGAAATGTGGAAATAACCTAAAACACTACAACATAGGTCAAGGATAAACTGCCAAGACTTAATGGTGGATAAAGTCCCATAAAGGAACTAGGTACACCCCTTTCCCAACAAGACATATCATGATATTAAACATTATCAAATGCATTGGAGTGATATATAATTCCAGCGCACCCATCACTTTCATTTCATTCTCATGTTTAGGTGTGCCACATAGACCATAAAATATGGATTCATTAATAATAATAATTTATTACATGATCAAATATTATGGAATACATACATGCAAGTCCCTAATAAAAATATATATATTTATAAAAGTGAACACCCTTAATAGGAAATGGGTATGGTATTCACTACACATTTGGTTTGGCATGGAGAATCACGAGGAGAATTTGGCAGCATAACGACGTCACTTAGAAGTTAATAAAATGGGTTTATGAGAGAGAAATGGTTATCTCATCATGTTTAAATGATGTTTATAGTAATAAGGACATATAAGGACATGTACACACATTTAGAATAAGGAATATGATAATAAATAATCTTGAAGAAAAACTGAAAGGAAACGATGCTTACAAAATTTTGGCAAGGTAATAGGTGTACATGGAATAGATTAATGAGAGATAAAGGATTCTATAATAATTTATAAATAATGAGTGAAATATGGGGTTGGTTCAAAACATACCCCACCATTATGAAATAAAAAATAAAAGGGCATAACAGATAAGAGATTCTTGAATAAAAGGGGGAAAGAGGGGATCTCTTACCTTAAGAGTATGAAAAAAAAGCTTTAAATGGGATTCTTGAGAGATTTGGGGAACCTTGGGAGGATTTTAGAGAGAGGATTTATGATTGAGGTCATGATAAAAGGATTTTTAGTGAAGATAAGTGGGATTTTGGGTGGGTTTATATAGGAAAAGAGAGGGATTTTTTTAATATTTTGGTTTTGAACTTTATAAAATAAAATATTTCAAAAAAAAAACATTCACATGATTTTTTCCCATTGTTTTTTATAAAGTGGATAGGTTACCATTATTTTCTTAGGAAAAGGGACTATAATATTAAAATATTAACCTTTCTTATGTGAATGTGAGTCACTCTTTTAAAGAAATCAATTTAAAATTCTAAGATATATTAAATATTTTCAAGGATTTATAGAGGTTTAATAAAATTTATCAAGTAAACTTAAAATCACAATATTTTAAGGGTAAAAAATATATTTGTATTATTATACCCATTGTAGTATTTATTACAACATTTTTGGGTTATTATGATGTCATAAAACACACAGTATATTTTTCAGTATTTAATTTTTGCCTGAAAATTCAGCTGTCTTAGATAATTATGAAAAATTCGCTGTTGAATAATTTCAAAGTTATGATTCAAAAAATAATATTCCTTTTATATGAATAATTTTCTAATTTTTTTCATTTTCACTATTCAAATATGATTCAACATTTATTGAAAATTCTAGTTTTTTGATAATAACAGTTTTTATACCCTTATAAAAAGTACATTTCACTTCATAAATTAATTATTTGACCATTTTAAATTAATAAAACTTATTTAGTAATAAAATTTTAATAAAATAATATTTATTTCAAAAATCCATTAATTCATCAAAATAAATCCCTTAATTGTATTTTGATATTACCAAAAAATACAATTTGTGTTTAATTGAATCAAAATTAAAATCATTTATAAAGTAACAATAAAAATGAAAAAAAATAATTATTATATAAAAAATAGATATTCATATTATTAAGGTCTTGATACATATCCCTTTATTACTATGGATTATTCCCTAAGAGTAGGGTTCACAAAAGAGATACTTTCATGGGTGCGTTCGACAAACATGGTTTGGGATATAATCTTGATGAGCTTGAAATTCTCCCATAAATGGTTTTACTCATGCTTAAGTTGGTGGATCTCAACATGGGATTGGTCAAGGGAAGATTGAAATGATGATATCTCCCTCGTAAGCTCCAATAAATGGTCTTCATAGGGTACAATCCTACTGGATGAGGTGATAACTTCCTTTGTCAGTGTCAATTAGACTTGTTAAATCCCTATATTTATATTAATCATGTGATCTCTATTTAAAGGCTATATTAACAATGATAATATTATTAAAGGTCTTTTAAATCCAAATATATATCCAAGTAAGTGAATGTTTTTTCTATAACTATAATACAAAATAAGATATTTAATTAAATCATAAAGGGAAACTTCATTCATTACATTTACTGTCATTACAATATTCCACCCTTGAGAAATTTCCCCCAAAAAATTTTCATTTAACCCACCTTAAAATATATGTGGGTAATTTTATACCATCACTTCCTCTTTTTCCCATATTTATTCTTCAAACATGTTGTTTCTCCACAACACTTTGACAAGGTGCATTGTCTTATTACGTAGAACTTTGTCTCTATGATCTAAGATCTTCACTAGCTGCTCCTCATAGGAATGATCATTCTCCAATGGTACCAAATTTGGGTTGAGTACATGAGAGGGTTTACGTATGTAATTTATTAATATTGATACATGGAATACATAATGAACTCAAGATAGGTTAGGTGAGATTGAAAGTTGATATGCCACCACTCTGATGCGATCAAGGATATCAAATGGGATAATGTATCTTGGAATAAACTTTACCTCATTCCCAAATTTCATCACTTTATTCCATGGAGATATGTAGAGGAATAGAATGTCTCCAACATCAAACTCTGGGTCTTATCTACGATTGTAAGCATAACTATTTTTCAACTATAATAAGCCTTGATGTGATAATGAATGGTATTAACCTTTTCCACCATTTCCTCGACCATTTCAGGACCTAGTGGTTTTTGTTCCCCAACTTCACCCCAACATACATGTGTCCCACACCTCTTCCCATAAAAGGCTTTATAGGGAACTATTTGAATGCTCTCATGTAAACTATTGTTGTAAGAGAACTCAACTAGAGGAAGATGTTTATCCCATCCACCTTTGAAGTCTAGTAAGCATGATATTAAAATTTCCTCAAGTGTCTGGATAGTTTGATCATATTGTAAATTAGTTTAAGGGTGATAGGACCTGATTAAGTTCAATTCAAAATTTCAAATGTGCTGGTAAATCTTCCAGAATATATAAGTGAATCTTAGATATCAATAAGATACAATTGATAGTGGTAATCCATGCTGCCTGAACAATTTCATGATGTATATCCATGCAAGTATATCCGGTGATAATTCCTCTCATATCAAAATTAATTATGAAGTCTTTATAAGATGATCCACCATAACCCATATAAAATTATTCCCTCTTGATGTCTTTGGAATATCAATGACAAAGTCTATGGTGATGTTTTCTCATTTCCATGTAAGTATGGGTAATTGTAGCATCATCCCCTTGGATTTTTGCCTTTTCACTTTCACTTTCTCACATACAAGACATATTTATGTATATTCCGTGATATCCTTCTTCATATTGTCCCACCAATAGTGTTATCAGAAATCTCAATATATATTTGTGCTCCTAGGGTGGATAGAAAATGTTGAGCTATGTGCATCATCCAACAGATCCTTCTTTAACTCAGGATTTGATGGCACACATAGTTTTGACCCAAATATCAAAACACCTTCATCATTAACATTGAACTTCAATGATTTACCTTTCCTTATAGTTTCCACTTTATTATGAATTCCCACATCAACTCTTTTATCATCCTTTAACCTCTCCAGAAGAGATGGTTTAACAATATTTTGTGAAATTATTGATGATGTTACTTCATTTATGATTCCCATTTCCATCCTTTCCAAATCTAAGAAGATATGATCCCTTTAAATTCTCATCAATGATAGAATTTCCAGATCCTTTTTTATTAGAGCATCTACGACTTTATTTTATTTCACAGGATGGTAGTGGATGGATAAGTCGTAGTCTTTGATCATCTCTAACCATCTTCGTTGGTGTATATTCAGCTCTTTTTGCGTGAATATATACTTAAGGATTTTGTGATCCATATATATTTCACATTTCTCCCAAAATAGATAATTCCCCCAAATATTTAAATATAAAATCACTACATCCAACTCTAGATCATGTTTTGGGTAGTTCTGTTCATGAAATTTCAACTTCCTTGAAGCATAGGTAATGACTTTGTCATTTTTCATCAACACACAACCCAATCCCTTCTTTGAAGCATCACTGAATACCATGAAAGGCTATCTAATTATGGGTAGTGTGAAAACATTCATAGTGATAATCCTCCTTTTCAACTCCTTGATTCTTTCTTCACATTCATCAATCCAAGAAAACTTTACTCCCTTCTGTGTTAGTTTGGGGAGAGGGTTTGAAAATTGTGAGAAATTTCTCATGAATCGGACATAATACCCAACTAACCCATGGAAACTAAGGATATATGTCAAAGATGTTAGCCTCATACATACTTAAACTGATTCTATTTTCAAAGAGTCTATATATATCCTATTTATTATCATGATATTCCCCAAGAAAAATAATTCCTTCAACTAGAACTCACGATTTCTATACTTGGAATAACTATTTTACTTTCGCAAGGTCTTTAACACAATATTAAAATGATCCTGATGATTATATTTAATTTTGGGGTATATTAGAATATAATATATAAATAATTCTAAAACATTGTAGAGTTAATCTCTAAAGACTCTGTTCATCAAGTCCATGAATATTTATGGATCATTAGGGAGTCCGAATGGCATTACTATGAATTCATAGTGCCCGTAACTTGTATGAAAAACAGTCTTTGGGATATCCTCCTTCACCCAAACTTGGTAATATCCCGACCCCAGATCCACCTTAGAAAAGTACTGTTCTCCATATTACTAATCAAACAATTCATCAATATGAGTAAAGGAATAATTATTCTTTATCAAGATATTGTTGAACTCATGATGATCGATGCAAAGGTGTATTGACCCATCCTTCTTCTTGATGAAGAGGACTGGTGAACCCCATGGTGAAGCACTTGGGAATATGAAACCTTTATCCATATTCTCATGTAGTTGTTTCTTCATCTCGTCAATATTCACAACAACAATCCTATATGGAGTATTGGATAACCGTAATTCCCTAGGTTTAATATAGATAAAAAATTCAACATCTCGGCTAGGAGGAAGACTGGGAAATTCCTCAGGAAACAAATCAACATATTACCTCAAAATGGGAATGTCTTCAAGGATGATTCTTTCCTTAGAATCAATCATTTTATCTAGATATGCTTGATCATAGGGAAATAATATCCATGATTGGGATAATGTTGCTAAATAAGATTCATCCTTATCCTTGCATTTGTACAGAATTTGAGGATAATTCACAATACGAAGAGTGATTTCCTTCTCATGGAAATTTATGTTGGATATATATAGGTAAATACAATCCTTTCCTATAATTGAATCAAATTCCACTAAAGGGAGCATGGAAAGGTTTTCTGGGGAATTCAGCCCACAAATTTTGACAGGAGAGGAGTTATATACTTGGGATGAAATAATTTACCCATTTTCCATTTTCACATACATGTCTACTTCTATGATTTTTAGTGGTGTTTTAATAGTTATACTAGACTTTCATTATATGAAGGTATGCATTGAACTAGAATAAAAAATAACATTCTCTATTATTTAATGAATAACTATCATACTTATCACCACTTCATTATCAGGATTCACTTTGGTGGAAGTGATGGAAAAAAATCACCCTTGATTCCTTGGATTTTTTGGTTGTCTTTGAAAAACCTTGTCACAGTGAATTGGTTTTCAAAATTCCCTGTTTCATTATATTTGTATCAATGGATAGTAAACTGAGGGTTAATCAGAGAATTCCTTTCCTATATCGTAGTAGCAGATTTCTCCTATCGAAAATCACTGGATAGGTTCCCTTCTTTTCGACACCTAAATAATTTCATCACCCCCTTCATGAAATTTCTTAGGTTCTTCCTTAAAAAACATTTGGAAAGTTGGATATTGGAATTTATTGGCACCATTAGATATCTTTATGAGACCACCAGAATTGATCTTAAATTTCCACTTACTATCTCTATGATACCCCTGAGATCCACTAATCTTCATTTCGACTTTGAGGGAACATCGTACAATTTCCGCATAACTATCAAAGTCAAGAATCACAAGGAATTTATATAGGCTAGGTTTTAACCCACCACATAAATGGAAAACCTTACATTCGGGTGTAATGATAAATCTGGTGGCATACCGTGAAAGCATTGTAAAGTTTTCATTATACACCCCAATAGATTCGTCATATTTTAGCTTGAGGGAAAGGAAATACCTTTCTATTTTATGTTGTGGGTGTGGGGAAAATATTTATCGATTTTTTTTATGGAAATCAATCCAAACCTATTCTTCGATCTCTTCATTATTATTCATATTTTTGATCAATGTCCACCATTGATATGCTTCACCCTCCATACGATAAACATCCAAAATAACCTTCTCTTACTTGGAGCATTAAAGTATTGAGAAGATATTCAAGATGGATTTAATCCATTATTCTATGATTGAGGGATCATATGATCCATTTAAAGTAAGAGTCCTTTGTCGCATGGAGAACTTGATTGTGTATTTTTCTCTTTTAGGTGGATTTGGACACTCCTCCTGATCTATATTTCTATTCAAAACCTATGTCAGCTGAGATAGTATCATCATGCAGTGTGTGATTCCTACACCCATCAGGTTCGATATCTCATTGGGGGAAGTCATCACATTGCTATTCACATTGATCATTTACCAGATTCCACCTATTTACGACCATTGGATAGAATAAAAGGAATATTAAGTATGAGTATCTTTACCTTTTAAACACATAAATGGGGATTTAATGACATTAAAGGGATAACTTATAACTTATATGTATTTCCTTAACTTAGGGATTTATTTTCTTTAGTCTTTATTATCTAAGATATATTTCATAACAACATTTTTTACTCCCTTAATAATGTTTTGTATTGAGATTATGAATTACCAAAGAACATCCCTCAGGAGTGTCAAATTAGTTCCACATTAAGGCCCATTTTCATGCACTAGGTTACCCCGAGTCAGGTCCAAAACACCTTGTTAGAGTTGTTAATCATAGGTAAATCTGTTCTAAAAGCACATCCAATTATAGTGTATAGTTAGGGATTTATTTTTTGATAAAACACTTAAAATATACTCACCAAAATTTTTGGTATGCATTCTTATACTTAGTCTTATCTCTATGTATTTTTCTATAGTTTTCTAATCCTAATCCAAAAAAATAACTAAAATTTTCCTCTGATACCAACTACAACAACCCTTTTCTTTATTACACATAAATACATGATTTAATTACATAAAATTACACTTAATAAAACCCAAAATATAGTGATTTTTTGTGTCTTTTTTAATTAGGTTCATTTCATTACAACTTTAAACATGAATCACAACATCTTTACTAAAAACTTCTTTTACATACTTGAGGTTAAAACCACATTGAATAACATGGGGAAATACATAAGAAAGAGGTGAAACATAATGGATATTAAGGGAATAAATATGGAATAAAATTAAGATAGTATTACATGTTATAAAATTCATATCAATGAGGCATAAAGGAACATGAATAATAAGGCATGATGTAGCATGATAATCATAACATGGGAAATGTGGAAACAACTTAAAACACTGTATCATAGGTCAAAGAGAAACTTCCAAGACTTCATGGTGGAAAATATCCCATTAAGTAATTATGTAAACACCTTTACTAACATGAAATATCATTATTCTAAACATTACCCAATGAATTGGATCACTATATAATTCCAGGCGCACCCGTCACTTTCATTTTATTATTATGCTTAAGGGTTCCACATAGATCATAAAAAATGGATTCATTCATCATCATAATTGATTCCATGATCAAGGAGTGTGGAATAAATAAATTTAACTCCCCAATAAAAATATATATGTGCATAAAATTGAACACCCTTAATATGAAATGGGTATGGTATTCACTACACATTTGGTTTGGCATGGAAAATCATAGTGAAAATTTGGCAGCATAACGACATCACTTAAAAGTTCATAAAATGGTTTGATGGTAGATAAATGGGCCTCAAATAATTTTTTATATGAATTTTATAGTAATAGAGACATGGAAGGACATGTAAATACATTTAGAATATGGCATACGATAATAAATTAGCTTGAAGAAAAAGGAAAAGGAAATAATGCTTACAAAATTTTGACATGGTAACAGGTGTACATTGGAGGGATTAATGAGAGAGAATGTGATATCTCATCATTTATACATAATAAGGGTAGTATGGGGGAGGTTTTAAAACATTAAAAATCACTATAAAATTAAAAATAAAAGGGCATAACATAGAAGATATTCTTGAATAAAAGTGAGAAAAAGAGGATCCATTACCTTAAGAGTACGAAAGAAAAAGATTAAAATGGTATTATTGAGAGTTTAGGGGAACCTTGGGAGGATTATAGAGAGAGTATTTCAGACTAAGGTATTGGTACATGGATTTTTAGTGAATATAAGTGGGATATTGGGTGGGTTTATATAGGTAAAGAGAGGGATTTATTTAATATCTATGTTTTGGACTCTACAAAATAAAATATTTAAAACCAAAAACCTTCACATGGTTTTTACCCATAGATTTTTCCAAATTGGAGAGGTATTCATTATTTTATTTGGAAAAGGGACTAGAATATTAAAATATTACCCTTTCTTATGTGGAGGTGAGTCAATCTTTTAAATAAATGAATTTAAAATTATAAAATATATTAAATATTTTGAAGGATTCATATATTATTAATAAAATTAATCAAGTAAATATAAAATAAAAATATTTTAAGGGAAACATATATTTTTACTATAATACCTATTATAGTGTTTATTATATCATTTTGAGTCGTTATGATGTTATAAAACAAACCTTATATTTATATGATATTTAATTTTTACCAGAAAAAAATAAACTATCTTAGAAAATTATGAAAAATTCACCATTGGATAATTTTAAAATTATGATTCCAAAAATAATATTCATTTTATCTAAATAATTTTCTAAATATGTGATTTTTTTACTTTTAATATAATATTCGAGATTTATTGAAAAATGCTGGGTTTTTGACAATAACAATTTTTGAACCCTTATAAAAAGTACATTTTACTTCATAAATAAATTATAAGACCATATATAATTAAAAAAACATATTTAATAATAAAATTTTAATAAAATAATATTTATTTTAAAAATACATTAATTCATCAAAATAAATACCTTAATTCATCAAAATAAACACCTTAATTGAATTTGGATGTTACCCGAAAATACAATTTTTGTTTAATTGAATGAAAATAAAACTCATTTATAAAGTAAAAATAAAAATGAAAACAAATTCATTATTCTATAAAATATAAATATTCATATTATTAAGTTTTTGATACATATCCCTTTATTACATCAGTGTATTCCTTAAGAATAAGGTGAACAATGATGAGTCTTTCATGGGAGTGTTTAACAAACAATGATTGGGACGTGATATCAATGAGCTTGAAATTCTCTTATAAATGGTTTCGCTCATTCTATGTTTTTAGATCTCATCTTAGACTTGGTCAAGGGAAAAGACTAATGATACTCTCTTCCCCAGAAGCTATGATAAATGAGCTTCATAGGGTACAATCATACTAGATGATGCCATCAATTCCTTTTTCTGTGTCAATTGAAATTGTTAAATCCATATATTTATGTTAATAAAGTGATCACTATTTAATGACTATATTAATAATTGTTATATTCTTAAAGGTATTTTAAATCCAAAGATATAAATAAGGAGGTGCATGAATTTTCTATAACCATATTACATAATAATATATTTAACTAAATCACAAGTGGGAACTTCATTTATAATAGTTTGGTTTGTTACAGATAATGTTTATATCCTGGGTCACATCATATTTAAATTAGGAGTATCTGTGGACCCATAAAAGGTGAGCGATTTAGTTTTCTAGGAGCATTCTAAGAATTTGTTTGACATTCTAATATTATTAGGGATAACTTAATATTATAGGAATTTCATTCATGATTTATCATGGATTTTAACACCACTTACAGTATTATCTAATAAGGGTTTTAAATTACTATAGTTTGAAGAATATGAGAAATCCATTTAGTAGTTGAAAGGAATATTGACATCCACACCAATATTTATTTTTCATGACCCTTGTAGAATCTATACTTTTTATGGCAATGCATCATGTGTCAGGTTTGAAGAAGTTCTGATTTAAGAAGATTGGGTCATGGTATATAGTTTTTTCTAGATTAGAAATCATGAGACCAATTACCTAACACATGATATTCATCTTAATTTAGTTGTTCATGCCTTATGTAGCTGGAGACATTGTCTACTAGAAGATTAGTTTTTAGTTTATGCGGACTATAAAAGTCTAAAATATATCTTCAATCAAAATTAAATAATTATTATATTGTGAGGGGGTGGGGGGGGGGGTTAATACCTATAGTCCTTTCATTTTGATCTTTCTTATATGTCTATGAAATAAAATTTAGTGTAAGATGCCCTAAGCAGGAAGGCTCAGACACATGTAGTTTAGGAGGCCAATAGTAAATGGTAGCTGATGGACCTATTTTTTGAGATAAATCTTGATATTAAATAATACCATAAGTTGCATGTTATTGTGGATTTAGTTGTGAAATATTCACTTCAAGATAGAGTTAATATGGGATAAATTTTTGATCCTCAGTGTTTGGTCTTATGGGAGAGTGTTTTAGGTGAGGACCCACCACCTTGTTGGGTTGTTGATAGGGATGAGGTCATTCACATTCATGTATGCACATAGGTTACGATATAAATACAATAGGAAATGATTTGAGTGTCTCATTCCACTAGTTGGGCAGTACATCATGATCCTACCAAGATTTATCATGACTGATTCCACTGGTATTGGTGGTTGGGAAAGAGGAGTGAGATAGCTTGTTTTGTTACATGGTGTTCCACCTACCAGTTGGTTAGGGTATAACACCATAAAAAATCAGGAATTTTACAGCTGTTACCCATCCATGAGTTGATATGGGAATAAGTCACTATGTATATTTTGATGGTCTTATCGAGATTTCCTTGGGGAAATGACACTATATGGGTGATCGTGGATTGATTAACAAAGGTTGCTAATTTTTACCCATCATAGATACTTTTTCAGTGGAAGGGTTTGAGAGGCTCTATGTATATAAGATTATATTCCTTATTATATTTCCAAATACCATCATATTAGATATGGATGATTGATTCACATCACAATTATGGCATGGGTTGAAGAAGGAATTGGGTTCATAGGTACTTCTGAGTACAACCTATCACCCACAGATGGAATATGAGTGTTAGAGAACCTGATCTGAGTATATTTACTTGATTTTAGAGGATGTTGGGAGAAAAATATACCTTTTTTGAGTTCTATTAAAATAATAACATTTATGTGACTATATAGATGGATCCTTATGATGCTCTATAAGATAGTCCATGCCGTTCACCCCTGTGCTAGTTAGAGGTAGAAGAGGAAGCTCTACTGGGACCTAATATCATTTAAGATACTTCAGAGTAGGTACAACTTATCAGGTAGTGGATGGATAGAGCTCAGTATAGGCATAAGTCTTTTATTAATCATTACCGCCGACCACTAGAGTTTGAGGTGGGATATTGGGTCTTCCTATGTGTCTCTCCTTATTTGGGATATCAATGAATTAAAAAACAAGGGAAGATACCACTTAGGTTCATTGGACCCTTTAATATTGTGGGGAGATCAAGGTCAGTAGCATATTGGTCATACTTACCTTAAAGGTACCGAGCCATGTAATATGTCTTCTATGTTGCACAACTTCAGTATTACTATTCATACCCTTCTCATGTCTTTCATCCTGAAAAGGTTAAGTTATATGTCAATGATTCTTTTGAAGAATATCTATTACGCATCATTGATAATACCACGAATTCTCTACAAGGATGACCAATTACTCTAGTATGGGTATCATGGTAGTATGAATTTGTAGAGGATGAGACCTGGGAGAGAGAGGCTGATGTACGTGCTCAATGGCTAGAGATTTTCACAGATAATCTTTTCCACCCTTATAAGTGAAACTAGAGGATGATTAGTTTTAAAGAGGGGAGGTTGTAAAATACTAGATTTTCAAAGAGTTATAAACCACTTTACATTTCAGTTTAAACTTTTTTTTTCTAATCTAATAAAATTGTGTAAGATATTAAAGAAGGTTTCAGAAGAATCTGGGGCTTTTTCAATGCTCAAAGATCTAGTTTTGTAGAAAATAGGCGAGACACATGGTCAGTGCACAATTAGCACCTAATTTGTGCTAACTATGAACCTCAAACCATGTGACCCTATAAGGGAAAGAGATAGTATATTAAACCATTAAAAGGATCTACATGGTCTTGCAAAATTGTGTAGGCCTTTTGCAAAGGTGATCTCCACAATGCGCATACAATTTATCTAATAGTGCACAAATTGTGTAAGGGGATGACACCTTTGACAATACTGGTGCATAGTTGTTACATGGTTTGGGTGATGATTAATTTTATTGATAATTTATTGATCATAAATATTCTAAAGGTAATAAATTATTATTTATTTTTTAATAAATAAATTATTTAAGAATGTGAATAATTAATAAATATTTATATAGTGAATAGAATATTTAATTTATTTATTTAATATTTGATAAATATTTATTCACCATACTGTGAATAAAATATTTATTTATGAATAAATATTTAGTAAATATTTATTTATGAATAAATATTTAGTAAATATTTATTTGGGTATTTGATAAATATCGATGAGGATGAATAGACCAAGATTGTGTTTAGTAATAAATATTAATTTGTAAGTTGGTAAAATAATATTTATCATTTCACTAGATAACACATGCCATAAAATACTACTAATAATTATATTATATAGAATGGGGTTAAATAAGGTTTATTTTATTATTTATCGGTCATTGTGAAATTAAATAATATTTTAATATAAACTGTAAATCTATAAATATATTTTTATTTCTATTTTCTAGGGTTAATCGAGAATTGAAAATCATTGTGCACAATAGACATCTCTTTAAATTTCTCATCTTCTATTCCTATAAAGTATGAGAACAAGATATAATCCTTCAAGCCTGAAGGATCTTACACTAATCAATACAAGTGATACAAAATTATTGATCCACTACACTAGCACCCAACATTCCATCAGTTTTGTTTGGAGATCAACAGACCAGATGTGGATCACCACTAGTGGGTCTCTTATTTGGGTCCTCCCAATGAAACAGTGGTAATCTAAAAAGGATTTAAAGTGATAAAAATATTCATCACAAAAATAACCAAAGATGAGGTAATATTTCTTATAATTTAATTTAAAATAATTATAAATTTAGTATGTAAAATATCCTCTATATATTCATGGTTTTTAAGTCAATATTTAATGGAAAAATTTCATTGGACCTGGCATTTACATCTTACACAATTGGTGAATAATCCATCAAATTTAACAAAAAACTTTAGAGGTATTAACCCACCAATTTCATTTTATCCTTCTAAAACATTAAAGTGGTACTAGAGTGGTCACATTTAATTTTATAATTATTTATTTTATTATTGATTGATTATGCACAAAAATAGTTAGACCTTTCACTTCCTGATTATTCTTTCTTTAATCTGAAGTTTAATTAACATTCTTTCCAAATTTTAACATTCTTCATTTAAGATTTATATTTTCTTAATGACCAATAATATATGAATAATGATTAGAGATTAACTCAGGATATGGAAAATTTAGTGGCAGGTTGATTGGGTTACACGACGTGTATCTGAGTACATACTGTGTACCAAAATTTACTATATTAAGAAGTATCATAGGATACATGATACAATGAGAACCTATTACACACAATAAATTTATTTCACACCATGTTTATATCAGGACAACCTAGTACATATTGTTTTAGATTACATGATGTATAGATGGTAAACACGTCGTTTAGTCTACACAGTTCAACAGAAAAATTCACACAAACAGTGTGGTCAAATACAAGGTTTATAACCACGTGAGACTGAAATCCTATCTAATTAATGAAATACACAACATGTAGTTAGTTAAAATGGTGTGTAAAACATTAATTCTTATGTTCTAAGTACATGTTGAGTCATTCAGTTGGTTAAAAAGACATGTGACTAGTGAAACACATTACGTGTAGCTAGAACACACATTATGTGGTTTGAAATTTTAAGGACATACCAATTCAATTGACGAGTTACATGAATACATTAAAATTTTACCAAATAGTGTGTAGTTTGTTAATACCTACAATGAAATACTTATAAGGTACATGCCAAATCCCTAGGCATTTATCCTGAAAACATGGAAACCTAACCACATGACATGTAGATCATTAGTATATTTCATGTAATCCGACCATGGTACATGATAAAGACTAATAAATTTGTCTCAGATACATGAAATTCATGGTACATGATATGTATCTTGATAGTACATGCTATGTAGTCTCCCAATAAAGGATATAATTAAATTAAATAAAAATAATTAATTGTTGCATTAAATCCTAATTACATTGTTGGAACTAGATGTACTTGACTATAAAATAATGGTTTTAAAGAATTAAAAATTAAAAATTAATTTATTGCAATTATCTATAATTATTGATCATGTCATTTATTTTCAATGAATGCATTTATGATGGGTATCTCCAAGACATTTCATATGGTCATTAAGATAAAGGTAATTAATTAATACAAGTGTGTTTATCTTAATAATAAAGAAAAAATTGAAGTCAATTCTAGCTAGTATATTTTTTTGTGTATTTATTGATTGTGTATTACCATTATTGAGCTTTAAAAAGACCTGTGTATGCGATGATTTTATTTAATTTAATTTTATGGTATGGTTTTTCAATTATTAATTATTAAATTAAATATGATGTCCTATATGTTATCCCTCCATCTTTAGTTATGTAGGACATGTGTGCCTAAGTTTTTTTTATGTAATCCCCCTTAACCAATTCTTGGGTTCCTCTCAACTATGTGTGTTTTATAAAAATATGTAATAAATGGATTACCCCAAGGTGCATGGAGGCGGTTCAAGATGAAACCAAGACAAAATCAACCTAGGTGATGCATGTGTGGATAGATGGAATGTTGAAACTCGAGCCAATATTGGCACAATTAGTTTTCACCTAGGGTCATAGGTTGATTTATTATCCCCTCAATAAATCAACCATTAGAGAAGATCATTATTGGGCCATGTATTTATTTATTTGTTATAGTCTTATGGGATATTTATTTTTTGGATGTAAGATCATGTTCACATAAATAAATAGACTAATATACAAATATGGAATTTAATTAAATGGATTATGTGTAAATGTTTTATCAAAAAATGGTTAATAACTTAATTAAAATACATTTAATATTAAAAATACATGTAAATGATAAAAAATATATCTTTATACACAATAAATAAAATCACTTGACTTAATATTAACTCAGACCAAGCCTTCTATTACTCGATTAGGAATGAAATACTAAATAATATGTGTTTGAACAACCCTTATTGAGAAAATTAATTTTATCATGGAGTTATTATGAAAGTTTTGGGTTGACTCCACAAATTTACATTCATATAATTAACCCTCACTTTACTTGATGTAACATGAAGGAATGTTTTTAGGAAATTTGAGTTAGGGTTTTGGGATTGCAAAGTATATTCAACATATCAAGGATTTTCAAGACCACATTTGTAAAATACCTTAAGACCTAAATACCTTAGATTAATTGATGGATCCCTTACTTGGGTTATAAGAATGTGAATATAGATCCTTTGAATACTAGAAATTTTGGCTATAGACATAGACTTATAGTAACGATTTATAAAAACATTGAATATAGGAAACATATAGCCACAATCCATAAATTGACCATGGAAGTTCAACACCCCACTCCCCCATTTCTCACTCAACTTAGAAAATACCCTCACAGTCTTCCTCCTCCCTATGAACCTACTCCTACAACACAACCACAAACCTCCTAATAATCCTCCTCTTATGACACAACCTTGAAATAGCCATCCCTCCTCCCTACTGACGCAATTCCCACATGGACTCCCCACCTCACTGTCGATGTATCTCTAACATGGTTTCCAAACCTCTCCATTATCCTACTTCTCTAATGTGGCTCAAAGTGTCTCTGAAGTAGAGAAAACACCTCTCATAGATACTTATCCTTCGATGCGGCCACCCCACTTCCCCAATTTCTCACCCAAACCTAGACCTATTCACACAATCCTATTCCTCCTATGATTTTTAACAAACACCATTCAAATAACCCCAGATAAATCCTTCCTTATGTGATTTCTCATGAAAAATACCTACCACCTTATGTTCTATTTAATTTTATTTATATATCTGGTTAGGGTTCCCATTACAATATGTTTTTTTGTGATTATAGGAAATATATTTATTTTCCCCACTAATCTTCCACTGTAAATGGATTTCTACTTATGAATTTATATTTCTACCAATATCTACTATAAAATGTTTTTTATTCTGTTATAATATGTGTTTAGTTAGATAGTAAACCATATTTATTACTTGAACATAAAACTTTATTCTTTTCTCCATATCTAAATGAAATATTTGGAACACATTGTATTATCATTTCATAATTTTCTTTTCCTCTTTTTATACATGATTAGATTGTGTCAGAGGTATGACATGGTTATATTTAGGTTTTTTATTATTTTTTCTAAATTTATAATTCTTTAAATATTTATTAGACTTTTTTTAAATATTTTAAGTATTTTTAGCATGTGTTAATAGTGGATACTTTCACTGCTAAACTATTTCTAATATAATATTGTTTTCATTGATTAACCATTTTCCATGGACTTTCCCCTAAAATAATATTCTATTATAGAATAATTTAATTATATTTCAATACATAAAGGTGGTTTAAGAATGTGTGTATATATAGCTTCCTGTTATTTTTGGGTTGGATTTATTTTACATTCACCCTTAATTTGAAGGTTGACAAATATAATTATTTTTTGCTTATCTTTTTTATTAATTGAAAAATGATATCTAATATTTTTTTGTTATTATTGGAATTTATTCCCTATTAATTTTTTATAATTATTATTCTCCCATTTTTATATTTATGTTACTCTATAATGGTGGTTACTAGTTAATTTTTGTATTCCCTTTTACTTTCTAATCTTACCCACCTTGTGATAATGCTATTATTACCTAGAGATTAGAATTAAACTAAAAAATAGAGAAAAAACTATAATATTTTCATATTTTCAAGGAATATTAAATAAAAATAATTTAAAACTATCAATAACACATATCATATATGATAAGTTCTTTTTTAGAAGTGTTCCATGTTGGAAAAAATCAATTTCTACCACTTATTCAAGAATTTTTTCAGTAACATAACAAACACTTATTATTATTTTAACTGATTATCATATGTGATAAGTTATTAAATAGTTTTAAATATATGTATTCAAATAGAATGTGAATCATTAAAAATTTGGATAAGTCATCTATACATAGAATAATCACAAAAATATTCTAATGACAAATAAAACGACCCCAATAGGGATCCCATAATTCAAGAACCATAACTATTTCATTAGAGAACAAATAATTTATGTAATGCATATTAAAAATAGATTTAACTCAATAAAATATGCTATCTCACAGGAATGTGAACATATAGGGTTGATCATAATAACCCAGTTGGGTATTCCAACAATATGTAATTATAATGAATACATTAACACAAAAATAAGTATTTGTAAAATAGTTTTAAAAAATTATTATTGATGAATCTATACCATAACATATTTTAAAACAATAAAAAAATAAAATCTAAAGAGTATGAATAGAAAATTGACTATAAATCAAAATTTAACAACATATAATATATTATTTTACAATCCATTTTAGATATTTGTTATGTTTTTACAAACATGTTATTGATTATTTGTTTTTATATCATAAAATAATACATTTCACATTAAGTCATATTCTTGATTATTTATTTATTGTATGTTTATTTTCATCAGAATGGATAAAAGTTGGATGCACAACATTGATCAGATCATTGGTGAATTTTATAAGAAGTTATGAAATTTTTTACAATTTGAATTCAATAATGATTCAGATAGTGTATTGATTTGATGACCATGTTTTTATTGTGTTGGAATACCATGGTTAACTTATGAGTAAGTGAGTTACCATATCACTAAAAATAGTTTCCATAAAAATATCACATGTGGTATCATAATGTAGAAAAAGATTTAGTATAGAACAACATTAATTCGGCTGAAAGGATTGGTATGAAAAATTTAATTTCTTATTAGTTTCCATTTGTTTATCGAGATAAATCCTCATATAGACTAGTGCAAGAGGAAATGAATATCGAAACCTAGAATTCATATATTGATAAAAATTGGGATATTTATCATGTTAGTAAGATTATAGAAGATGAAAATACCCCATTATATCAGTCATTTGAAAAGAATGATAAAAATTGAGTTTTTAATTTAATTATATAATGGGAAATAAATATGTAGATTTAGTAATAATTTAGTTTTCTATATCCTTAAATTTATTATGAATTTACTACCTGATAATGTATGTATCCTAAAAATTGATTATATGGAATCAAAGTTGGTTATAAAATTTGGATTTGATCTAATAAGATTCAAGATTACCCTAAATATTATTGTATTTTATTTATGGAAAATGTATAGTTGAATCAGTGAAAATAGTATGGTACATCAAGTTGGTAGACTAATAAATATGAAACTCAATCCCATGTATTAGAGAAAGTGATGTGGAACTCTCCATTAATTCATAGTCTTTAAAAACATTTTATGCCAAAATAGATGGTAAAAAATATAAGATGAAATGAATATGATATAAATACGGATAATGATAAAATAATGTATCCTGAATATGGGTCAACTTTAAATAAATTTGATAGGTTAAATACTTATTTTTATTTAACCCATGAAATATTAGATTATGATTATCATGTGCTGGTTTTAACCAGTTTCTCCAGATGTATACTGCACACAATACTTGACATGTTTTCATTCACATTTATAACTTCCCATCATAGGTGTATATGAATAATCCTTTTGATATAATGATTTTATTGGTATATAAACCCAGTGATCCTAGAAATGATACTTACAGATATTTAAAACATTAATTGATGAGTTAAAGAAGATTTGTATATACTATGTTCAAGCATATAAAGTATGTATGAAGGTTAAATTTATGTTTTGTGAATCCTTATTATAGATTATAAATTATCTATTAGTTTACGGAATGATGTTTGGTTAGAGTAAAAAGGGTAAATTATCTTTCCCTATTTGTATGAAAAATAAACATTCCCATAGATTGATTTTTTTTGAAATTTCATATTCATAGGGAATCAAATATTTTTATTAATAGATCATCTATAATATACCGTTACTCACTTTCATGTAATTCCATTTCCCTTTAATCTTGTCCTCTTTAACTAGGTATGTCTCGGGAATCCTAAGGATAGAGAGTATTTATTAGGTATAATGACTTAAAGTTCTGGGATGTATATTTGTTTTAATTAATGGATTTGTAGTATAATTGTGTTATTGTATTTGTGGGGTTCTCCCTGAGTTCTACAGATGCATGAGGTGTTTTTGGTTTTTATGTAAGAATCTGATGTTTAGAAAACTATAGAAGAAATACACATTGTGTAATGGGAGTACCTGATGTGTATGTTCTGTAGGGAAGACTGAATGAACCTGATATACAATGTGAATTGATTATATTCCATGTAAATGTTTAATATTGTGTAAGGCTAAAATTCAAACTTTTAATAAAAAGGAGATGGGTTATTAAGAATATCTGAGTCTAGAGGATTACATGATGTGTAAAGGGATTAGATCCCATGTAAATTTCACAGACAAGGATTTGAGGGAATCAAATGAGTGATATGTTATTTCATTCTTCTGAATATCCTTTAGATCTCGACCTAGAAGGCTTGTTTGGTGATTTTGGGAGTCTCCATTCAATCTATATTGATCCATTTGATGATTGATCACTATTTTAGTTGGTTTTCATCTCTTTGGGTGAGTAATTATTTCATATTTTTTTTCTTTGATCATGGTAGCACTGTTGTGTCTCATTGTCAGATTTGTTGATCTGTATTGATGTTTCCTTTTTTGTTTCTATCTAGATCTATTATGATATCTTCTTATGGGGGATATTTCTTTTGTTGGTTGTGGTGAGATGGGTGTGCATTCTCAAGGCATGTTTTGTTTTCTCTTTTTCACAAACCCTTTTGTTAAATTGAATCAATTCTAAGATGTGTAGATTATTTATTGGGCCTCTTTTTTCATTATTGTGATCTTCAAATTGGAGTATTATTTTTGGGCATGTACGAATCTAAGTTTGAGGTAGATGGTTCTGTCTCTAGCCTCTGTTGATGAAATATATTGCTTCTGTTTTTATAAATTTATTTATAAATAAATTTGGCATGATTATTTTGTGTGTTTAAATGGATTTTTGATATATGGTGGTTTTCCCTTGCCTTTGGTAAATGGAAGAGGGGTATTTTCAAAGAATTGATTTTTTATGAAATGAAACTCACGGGAAGCCTTAGGTATGTAGGTGAAAGGTTTATATTAGGTCCATTATCTACATTACCATCCAGAGGTTATCTCATGGGAATTTTATTTGGTTTTTAGTCTTGTCATTATAGAGACTCATTATTTAAATTGATAGGGGAGGGACTCATGTGGTGTTAATCTTCTCATTAGGCCTTTATTCTAGGGACTTGTTATGAACTCTTCATTTTTGTGGTTTGAGTATTTTAATAACCTGACATGTTGATTTCATTGAAATGATTTAACTATGCTTGGATTTTTATAATTTTTTCTTTGATATCCATGCTTTGGATTTTGATAAATGATAATAGAAATTATTCTTGAAAATGATTACCTTCCTTTGTTTTGAAATTATTAGAAAAGGGAAATAATTACCAATATTTTGATAAAATTTATTTACTACTTATCATGCCATGTTTTTTTAAATGAGAATACGTGAGCTTTTGTATAGAGAATTATTATGGAAGTCCTAGATGGGACCATACTGAGCCTATTATCTCACACCCTACACACCCCTTCAGTAGTGCATAGACCTGGTTATGTTTTTTAATACAGGGAAAGGCATGGTTCCATAGTGAGTAGAAGAGGTTTCTATCAGTTAAGTTGAGTAATTGGTGGTGAGATGGTGGGAGTCTACCCACTCTATCATAAGGAGTAGTTCTTTTTCCTATTTTGGGAGTCCTTTTTTGTTGGACTTTACTTGGAGATTGTTTCTACTACTGAGTTAGTTAGTTTCCACTAATTTCTTTCAGTTATAACATATTTTTTTCTATTGTTCCTATTGTATATATGTGACATATTTTTTCTTCAAGTTGAGTGAAACCATTCCCTCTAGTAGTTACTTGATTTCCCGGATACTAGTTGCCAGCCTAAAAGGATTGGGAATGCACTACGGGTATGTTATGGGTCAGTTCAAGAAACAATTTGAGAGGGTATTGGAGTTGGTTCATTACATCATCCATACAGGAAACACTAGATAGATCGATAATTCCGAAATGACATATGAAACACCTCAATTATTGTGAAGTGATGATATTTCTAAAGAACTTGATTATTTTAATTATATTATTTACAAGAGTTAATCAAATTTTAGAATGTGAAGGAATGTTAATCCAAAATCATTGGTTACATTAAGAATGGAAGAGTGAGAAATAGACCACTTTACTGTATTATTAAATTGTGGTGTACTTGAAGATTCCATCAAGTATGTAAACTAATAAATATTCATTTTTTTGAATGTGTGATTTCTTATATCTTTTTAAATTTTATATATTTCATATTTTTAGAGAAAATTTAGAAATTATAAAAAAGAGACATCATTATCTATATATTAATAAGAAGGAACAATTTTACAAAAAATAATTTACTATTTGGTTAAATTCAAATGTAATAGATTTATTTTTTACATAACTTAATCATAAGTATTTTTTAATGATATATATTGGTATCTTAATGGTTCTAAATTTACCAATGAATGATGTATCAGATGAAATAAGGGTATTATCATTTGGTCCAAAAACTATTTCACATTATTGTAAGAAAATGGTTGTCAATGACTTTATATTCTTTATAAGTGAATATAAAATTAAAATGGTAATTCAACATGAAAATTTCACAATAAGCACCACAATATATTGTTATGTAATTGCATTAGACAAGAAACCTCGATTATAAATTTTATCATATTATGCGGTTGTCTAAAGAATCATTTTATTAGATTAAAATTCACATGGTCATGTTACAATGATAAAATTAATTTCGTTTGTTTCAATGACATGGAAAGGACTAAATATAGATAAATTTGAAATTACAGTGATTTATATGAAATTTAAGCTTCATACCGATGAACCTTATATTCTTGAATCACAAGCATGATATGTGTTTTAAGTAATTGGATAGTTAAAACAATAATTTGGTGATATTTTTTATGTTATTTCAATATTTTTTATGAAGGCATGGATGATTGTGATGTTTTGGATGACCGTTTCAGTATTTATTTAAATGTTTTATTTTATGACACATATTATTCAATTATTAGAATAAATTTCAAACCATAAATTAAAATAGAGCACACATTGTGTTGACACATTTTTATGTATTAACTTTCTATTTTTGAAATACTACATGTGTTTTTTTAAAATTTCATTCATGATATAAAATTATTTTTTTAGTTACATTATGAAAATTTCAGTTGACTTGTAATTATGACAATTGAATATGAAAATGGAAAGAAATTATTGTTTTTGAGTTGATAAATAATTTAATTAATTAAAATTTTGTGCCTTTCAATTTTTTTTTGAATTAGAATAGTTATATTACTTAAAATTTGAAATATTTATAATTTTCTTAGAATACTATTTTAAATTTCTAGTTCTAAAGGCCTGATTATGAAGATGTTGAAAGGAGAATAATGTGGAGAAATTTAGAATGAATTAGAGATTTAAGTGTGTCTCTTATGATCAACATCGTAATTATATTTTATGTTTTAATATTATATTATTTTGTATTATTTATATTTTTTATAATACATTTTATTTTATCATCCATGTTATTATAGGCCACTTCATTGGGGAGTTTTTTGGATTATATTTCGGAGGTTGACAGTATGGAAGGGGTACTGGTAAAACTAATTCATTGGTTAAACCTACCACTATGATGATTTATTCACTAGGAGGTCATCTAGTTAAGACTTCCTTCTTGGCACTTTAGGTCATCCTATGATTATGAAATCTACTTATTCTCCATACCCACCATTTCTATATCCCTTTCCACCTTCACCCATATAGAGAGGTAGTGCTCAGACTCTCATACCTCCATATCACCCATTCTCACCAACCACTATACAGGGTACTGATCCTTCATATATCCCACAATAATATCTATATCCATATCCACCTTTCTTTATATAAGGACATCCTTTATGATTTTTCCTGTATCAGTTTATATATCTTCATCGACTATATAGAGTACTCCTGTTGTAGACATCACACCATCTATAGAGGATACCCCCTCCTCCAAAACTAGAACCCCTAGGGACAATTAATCCCTCATCCATTGGTATTTTTTTAAATATTACTCGTAGTTATTGTTGATAAATTCACATATATTATTTTCCATTACTAGCTATTATTCATGATTAGCTACATCCTATACTAGATGATGAGGTCGCACAAAAACAAGAGAGGTCTGATATCGACACACACATATTATTGTTCAATACTACAAGTTGGAAGTTATCATTAGAAAAAATGGTAAGTAATATAAATTATTTATGATTAAAATTGATAAAAACAAAAATATCATTCCAATTCAAGAAATAAATTTTAGGGAAGTTGGAGACCAATTAAATGAAAATTCCTGGGAAAATATTTGGGTACGTAGTTTTAATCAACTTATATATATATATATATATATATTAATTTATAATATTTTTTTAACAAATTTTTTTTCCAATGAATATATGACATAATTTTCTTGATGGAAAAAATACCAGGGCCCTAAGGATAATAGAGTTTGGTGAAATATGGAAAGAATACATGTATGACTTTTATGTCGGTTGGAAAGAGTGAGTTAATACCGATCTTAGAGAAACACTAATCATTCCTAATTTTATAATATCATGGTACAAATATGTGATCTATTATTTGAAGAGTCCATAGTTTAAAGTATTATTTACATTTATATATATAATCATCTATATATTTGGAAATTAATTTTTACATATAAATTAATTCTTTTATAGATATTAATGAAATTATATAATTTTTTATAGGAAAAACTTGATAGAAATAAAATAAATAAAAGTGAAATGAAATACATTCACACTCTTGGACACACTTCTATCTCAGATCATGAAAAATCATAAGTAATATGAAATTTAAAATATCCATCATCATTTTCTTAAAATATAGAATTATTACCTTTAATGTTTTGTTAGTGTGTCAAATTAGTTTTTTATAGTTCTATTTTTGGACACAACCGTTGTTCTTACTTACTAATTGACAAGAATAAAAATACTTATAATTACAACTTTATGGCTAAATGAGTCACCTTGAGTTCCTTGTATAAAAAATAGAAAAAAATATATACATAAATATGATGGTTTCTACAACTAATTTTAGTGATATTCATTTGGGTGACATTTGTTGCAGTAGGTATAAAATCCTTTAATTTTATATTCATTGTTAGGAGAAGCCCACATGATTTCTCCCTTTCTATTCAATATTTTAATCTTCTTAGGAAGCATGATATTCTTGTTCCATTAATTTTTTACTTTTATAGGATATATTATTTCAAAATAGATTATATGGAACATTATTTTTCTTATTATTACTTATTTAACTTTAATGTCTACTATTATACTAGTAGCATGACCAAGAAGACTTTTTAAATATGTCCATATTTTTCTCATCTTTCACATAGCTTTTCATAATTTTTTGAGTCAAAATATATTTTCAAAATCTTTTAAAATAAAAATTACTTTTTATTATCAAAGATATATTCCATCAAAGAAATATTTTTTTTGATTCATGGATTGATTCTATCATTTGTAGATCCATTTTACCTCCATCAACGCCAACACTCACGAATTTATTACAATAGTCCAAGATGTTTCCATTTATAAAATAATAAAAGCATATTATCCTATTTAGTGTAGCATCCTTCTCATCTTTCTTTAGTGTATTTTGTTTAATATCATACTTTTTCTCATAAACCAAGGTAAAATAACCATCAAAACTTAATTGTTTATTCCTAATATTTTTTTGGTATTATTTATTTAAATGAATTTGGAACAAGATTGATTTATTTGAGAAAGCATACATAATCATAATTACTACCTTTATTGAAATTTCTTAATAGATATTATAAGACTCCAATTGTTTAAAAAAAAATAGGTTTGATGTTAGCCTCTTTATAATCCATGAATTAAAATTTTATACCAAAAATAAATACCATTATTCCATAACCTTTTAGAGAACCAATTGAAGTTAATGAATCATGTACTTATTATTTGATTAATAATCTATATATATTTATTAGATTTTAATTTTTTAAATAAATTTATATTTTAGTTGAGAATATTTTTGGGAACAAAATTTATTGTTATTTATTATATAAATTTTTTATATAGTCGTGAGTTTCTCTCAATTTTTATCAACCTATATTTATTTGTAATTCTATTTATTACCTAAACTGTTCATAAAAATTGGAATAGAACAAACAATATTTTAAAAAATAAAAGGTGAATTTTTATTTGATTATATAATATTTTTATCATTAGATAATTTCAAACACTTTATTATAATGAATAGAGGTATTATAACATAAAGTAACTCTTTATAAATATGTATGGTAGAGATTCTTTTCTTATTATTTTGTAAGGTCTATACTTTTTTCACTTCCAGGACTTCCTATTAAACTTCCCTCTAAAGCAACTTTAAATAAAAATTATTATTTTGATATTTATTTTAATTCACCCTTTACTCATATAATTTTATAACAATATCATGAATATTCTCATGATCTCTATACATCTTAATAATATATTTTGAATAATATTAGATAATATTTATCTTGTTTTCTTTGACACTGAAACGAGAATTCTTAGCTTTAATGATAAAGTTTTTTTTTCATTTAATTCATGTATCATTTCTTCTATCCCTTTAGTAATTTCTTATTTATCATGAAATGAACTATGAAATTACTTCTAAAACCTTGAAAAAATTCCATCAATAATCATATAACTCATAATATTGGGTTTAATTTTTTTGGTGAGATTTTTGTATGTCAGCTCCATTTGTGTCAATGCTTCCTCCATCCTTTCAGTTTCTTCTTCATGTTGGGTAAACACCTCCAAAAGTTTTCTAAAAGATACCCAAATGAATGTGATAACTTATTTGTGGATTTTTTAAGGTTTTATTAATAATAATATATGAATAATTTTGTGAATACTTAGGAACATGATCATACAAACAAGTATGTGGTTAATTTATAGGAAACTATGGAAAACAATCTCAGTTACCTCTTCTTTACAGATATTGTTTTTGAAAATTATAATGTATTTTCTATATCTATCTTATCACTAGTGTATTTCAAAAATATATCTTCAATTACCATTATATATCTAATATATCTATGATTAAAACATGGGAAAGTTAGGGTTCCTTCTACTTTACATAATATATATTCTTTCTCATCCCTGTTTAAACTAGAATATTCAATATAAAAGTTATCAATGAATATAAAATGAATTTATTTACATTTATTACATTCAATTATAATATGGTGTCTATTATCACACAAAAACATTTATTTTATTTTATTTTCAATAACAACCATGGGAGGTGGAATGAATTTGAATCCTCATACCTAGCACTAACCAAATGATAATATAGTGAACCAACCCCCATAGCGTGAACCCAATTGTAGTTATTCAAATAAATTAGAACTGTGAGGTCATTTATTCACATACAATATTGGTTGGATACTTATTTAATTACAAAAAATGATATAAGCACAAGTATTTGTAGGAATAAGCAGGTCTAATCTTCTTCTCCAATAGAAGAAATATACTCGTGGAAACCTCTTTTCTTTTTATTATTCAAGAACTATAATAGATGAGATATGTAATAGTATAATCATAGGATCCACAATAATTCACATTCCATTGACACATCAATGACCTGAATTTATTTTTCAATTTTCATATCAGTATCCCACACAATTACTATCCTTTTTCATTGATGATAAAAGATGTTCAACACCTGCACTTCATTGAGATCTTACTAATCTTATTCTTCAACTCAGATTATTATTTATAGACTAAAAAACAACAAATGGATAATATTCCACAATTTAAATATGAAACCCCATTTTAATTCTATATCATGGTATTCATATTCAAACTCTATATTTATCTACTATCCATATAATACATTTAAACATCTAAACAAAATTTCTCTAGGATATGGAAAAATATCTTTTTATTCAACCTAACTAATATATCATTCAAGAATATCCTCATTTGAAATAAAAAATAAGTCTTACAAGATTGTATGAGATATTATATTTAAATATACATAGATTTTAACTTATTTTATTCCTTCATGGTTTTACAAATACCACTTATTTTTTTCAATGTTTTCAAGATCATAAAAAAATAAATATCTAGTGACCATAAATCAGGGTTCATTAATATTCATCATCACATCCACTTTCATTATTAGAGAATCTCATTGAGAAACTATCCAATAATTATAATCTACCTTTTGAACTCCACTATTTTCTTATATACCTTCTAATTTATATTGAAAACTATTTATATATATCTATTTTAAAAATTAATAAATCTCATAAGGAAATTTATTTATAAAAAATACTATATAATTAACATATATTATCAAACTATTCCTTACATAAAATATAATTATTTTTTTCAAATTATTAATCACATATCTTAGGCTTGATGGAAACAATTTTATAAAAAGTACTTAGATCACCCAAACTCATAATAAATTGATTCCATTTGAAATTTATAGATGTTTATAATGTCTAAATATAAATTAATTTATTTCATAGGGTAAAGAATCCTTTTATGAGATATCATTACATATAATACCATGTAGTAATCTAATGAGGTACAAAGCCTCAAATCCACTCATTTTTTGTTATATCTTAATGAAAATTTAGACAAGTGTAGAATTATTGCACCATTAAATAAACTGATAAATATAAAATACAATAAATTTTAATATTTTTCATTAGTATTAATTAAAATATTCTTATGATAGTCTAATTAATTTAATTAATTAGATATAATTTTTAGGATTATAAACATTATCTTAAAATTGTTTACAGCAATCAGGGGTAGGGATATTCTTGGTTGTACCCTTACACTTGAAAGTAAAACATACCCAATTAATATTGTTTATGTCAATTGTAATAATTTCATAACATGTTAATTTTCATGAACATGATGAATTACATATATGTTCACTTTATTTTTTATCCCCTCAAACTATTTTAAATCTCAAGATCATATTTGAAATGTTAATTTCCTAATATAATGATTTTAATTAAGTTAAATTTTTATACCATAATTTTTTTTCTTGAATATTATAGTATAACAAAACCAAGCATAAAATAATATAATAATAGTAATAGAAAATTTTCTTGAATAAACTTTACCCTAATATAGTTAGTGATATATTATTCTAAGTTAAACTTAATTCCTTAAAACTAGTGCTATAAAAAAGAATTCCCATGTGATTTCTTAAGAAATTTAAGTTTATTAATTTATATGACTCTTCATAACACTAACTACAAAAGATTTGTTATGTGGAAGTCTGAGATCGACCCCTTAGAGGACTATTTATTATTAGAATAATAATTTGATTAAAATGATAAAAATAATGAATAAATATTTAATATTTAATTAAAAAACATTGTAAGAAAATGAATAATCTTAATTTGTTTTCAAAAAATAAAAAATCAATGATCATGAGATAATTAGAATTATCATACTTAAATGAATAATTTTTTTCAGAATAAAATATAAATAATTCAAAACTCTATTATTAATTCCAAAATGACTAAATAAATATTCCACTATGATTAATTAATCAAATTCATCTTGAAATTAGGTTTTTTAAAACCATTTTAAGTATATATAACTCAAATTCATCTGATGGTTGAGAAAATAATGATGTGTTATATATTATACACTAAAAAAAATCAATAAATAAATACAATATTATTATTATTATTGAAAGAGAAATAATTTTTAAAAATAGATAAATGTATGAACAAATAAATAAATTATCATTATAAATAGATGACTCTAACACATCAATAACACTTGATTAATAGTTACCAATACAAAAGATATTTGGACCTCCATGTTTGAAAAAATTACAATGAAAATATCATTGTTCTACAAGGATAAGTCTTATTCAATATCATAACTATTAATAAATCACAATATTCTAGATTAAAGAAACTATTATATAAAATATCTTTCCATTAAAATCCTATTTCTATATCCATATCCTACTTGTTTTATAGGATTTTTATATAGACCAAAATTGAAAGAATGTCCATTTCCACCATGGTATTAATGTTTTCTTAAAATTTAGACATTATTATAAACTAATAAATATATTTTTTTTAATGTGTGATTTTTTATATCTTTTTACATTTTTTAAATATTTTGTATTTGTAGAGAAAATTTAGAAATTATAAAAAAGATACATCATTATCTGTCTATTAATAGTAAGGAACAATTTTACAAAAAATAATTTACTCCTTAGTTAAAGTCAAATGTAATAGATTTATTTTTTACATAACTTAATCATAAGTATCTTTTTAATGATATATATTGGTATCTTTATGGTTCTAACCTTACAAATGAATGGTGTATCGGATAAAATACGGGAATTATAATTTGGTCCAAAAAATGTTGCACGTGATTGTAAGGAAATGGGTTTCAATGACTTTGTATTCTTTATAAATGAATATGAAATTAAAATGGTAATGAAACATGCAAATTTCACAATAAGAACCACAATATATTGTTATGTAAGTGCATTAGACAAGAATCCTCGATTATAAATTTTATCATATTATGGGGTTGTCTAAAGGATAATTTTATTAGATTATAATGCCCATGGTCATGTTACAATGATAAATTCATTTCATTTGTTTCAATGACATGGAAAGGAATACATATAGATAAATTTGAATTTATAGTGATTTATATGAAATTTAAGCTTCATACCGACGAGCCTTATATTCTTGCATCACAGGCATGATATGTGTTTTAAGTAATTGGCTAGTTAAAACAATAATTTGGTGTTATTTTTTATGTTATTAAAATATTTTTTAGGAAGGCATGGATGATAGTTATGTTTTGGATGACCATTTTAGTATTTATTTAAATGTTTCATTTTATGACATAGATGATTTAATTGTTATAATAAATTTCAAACCATAAATTAAAATAGAGCACATATAGTGTTGACACATTTTTATGTATTCACTTGCTATTATTGCAATACTCTATGTGTTTTTGTTAAACTTTCATACATGATATAAAATTATTATTTTTAGTTACATTATGAATATTTCAATTGTCTTATTATTGTGACAATTGAATATGAAAATGGAAATAAATTATTGTTTTTGAGTTGATAAATTATTGAATTAAATAAAATTTTGTGCCTTTTAATTTTTTTTAATTATAATAGTTATATTACTTAATATTTGAAATATTTATAATTTTCTTATAGTAATGTTTTAAATTTTTAGTTCTGAAGGCCTGATTATGAAGATGTTGAAGGGAGAATAATGTAGAGAATTGTAGAATGAATTAGAGATTTAAGTGTGTCTCTTATGATCAACATAGTAATTATATTTTAGGTTTTTATAATATATTATTTTTTATTATTTATATTTTTAGAATACATTTTATTTTATCATCCATGTTATTATAGACCATTTCATTGGGGAGTCATTTGGATTATATTTCGAAGGCTGACAATATGGAAGGGGTACTGGTAAAACTAATTACTTGGTTAAACCTACCACTATAATGATTTATTCACTAGGAGGTCATCTAGTTCAGCCTCCCTTCTTGACATTTAGGTCATCCTATGATTATGACATCTACTTATTCTCCATACCCACCTTTTCCATATCCCTTTCCACCTACACCCATATAGGGAGGTAGTGCTCAGACTCTCATCCCTCCATATGACCCATTCTCAGCATCCACTATACAGGGTACTGATCCTCCATATAACCCACCACCACATCTATATCCATATACTACTTTGTTTATATAAGGATATCCATATGGTTTTTTCCTATGTCAGTATATATATCTTCATCGACTATATAGATTACTCCTGTTGTAGTCATCACACCATCCCCAAAGGATACCCCCTCCTACAGAAGTAGAACCCCTAGGGACAATAGATCTCCCATCCATTGGTATTTTTTTAAACATTAATTATAGTTATTGATGATAAATTCACATATATTATTTTCCATTACTAGCTATTTTTCATGATTAGCTACATCCTTTACTTGATGACGAGGTCTCACAAAAACAAGAGAGGTATGGGATCGACACAGACATATTATTGTTCAATACTACAAGGAGGAAGTTATCATTAGAAAGAATGGTATGTAATATAAATGTTTTATGATTACACTTGATAAATACAAAAATATCATTCCAATTCAAGAAATAACTTTTAGGGAAGTTAGAGACCAATTAAAGAAAAATTCATTGGAAAATATTTGGGTAAGTAGTTTTAATATACTTTTATATATATTAATTTATAATATTTTGTTAACAAATATTTTTTCCAATGATTATATGATATAATTTTCTTTATGGAAAAAATACCAAGGCCCTAAGGATAATAGAGTTTTCGGAAATTTGGAAAGCATACAAGTATGAATTTTATGTTTGTTGGAAAGAGAGAGTTAATGATGATCTCAGATAAATACTGATCATTCAAATTTTCATAATATCATAGTACAAAGAGATGATATTGAATTTTAAGAGTCCATAGATTAAATTATTAGTTAAATTTATATATGTAATAATTTATTTATTATGAAATTATTATTTAAGTATAAATTAATTATTTTATAGATATTAATGAAATTATATAATTTTTATAGGAAAAATTTGATAGAAATAAAATAAATAAAAGTGAAATGAAATACATTCACACTCTTGGACACACTTCTATCTCAGATCATGAAAAGTCATAAGTAATTTGAAAATTTAAATATCCATCATCATTTTCTTGAAATATAGAATTATTACCTTTAATGTTTTGTTAGTGTGTTAAATTAGTTTTTTATAGTTCTATGATTTTGGACACAAGAGTTATTCTTCCTTCCTAATTAAGAATAATAAAAACACTCATAATTCCAACTTTATCGCTAAATGAGTCACCTTGAATTCCATGTATATAAAATAGAAAAATTATATATACATAAATAGGATGGTTTCTACAACTAATTTTAGTGATATCCATTTGGGTTATATTTGTTACTATAGTTATAAAATACTTTAATTTATATTCATCGTTAGGAGAACTCCACATGATTTCTACCTTTTTATTTAATATTTTAATCTCCTTAGGAATAATGATATTCTTGTTCCATTCATTGTTGTACTTTTATATGATATATTATTTCAAAATAGATTATATAGATCATTATTTTTCTTATTATTACTTCATTAACTTTAATATATACTAT
Organism: Viscum album; assembly: GCA_963277665.1. Taxonomy (NCBI): domain Eukaryota; kingdom Viridiplantae; phylum Streptophyta; class Magnoliopsida; order Santalales; family Viscaceae; genus Viscum; species Viscum album. The sequence continues at coordinate 2,062,145,630 of OY728151.1, read as the reverse complement.
TATACTAGTAGTATGTCCAAGAATTCTTTTTAAATATGTCTATATTTATCTCATATTTAACATAGATTCTCATAATTTTTTGAGTCACACTCTATTTTTAAAATCTTTTAAAATTAAAATTACTTTTTATTATCAAAGATATATTCCATAAAAGAAATATTTTTTTGATTCATGGATTTATTCTATTATTTGTAGATCCATTTTACCTCCATCAACGCCAACAATCACTAATTTATTGATTGATTTGAGCCAGCATACATAATCATAATTACCACCTTCATTGAAATTTCTCGAGAGATATTATAAGACTCCAATTGTTTCTAAAAAATAGGTTGTATGTTAGCTTCTTTATACTCCATTAATTAAAATTTTATACCAACAATAAATACCATTATTCCCTAACCTTTTAGAGAAACAATTTAAGTTAATTAATCTTGTACCTATTATTTGATTAATAATCTATCTAGATTTGTTAGATTTTAATTTTTTTATAACTTTATATTTTAGTTGAGAGTATTTTTGGGAACTAAATTTATTAATATTTATTATATAAATGTTTTATATAGTGGTGAGTTTCTATCAATTTTTATCAACCTATATTTATCTGTAATTCTATATATTTCCTACACTGTTCATGAAAATTGGAATAGAACAAACAATATTTTCTTGGATAAAAGGTGAATTTTTATTTGATTATATAATAGTTTTATCATTAGATAATTTCAAACACTTTATTATAATGAATAGAGGTATTATAACATAAAGTAACTACTTATAAATATGTATGGTAGAGATTCTTTTATTATTATTTGGTAAAGTCTAAACTTTTGTCACTTCCAGGACTTCCAATTAAACTTCCCTCTAAAGTAACTTTAAATAAAAATTATTCTTTTGATATTTATTTGAATTCAACCTTTATTAATTTCATTAATATTCTCATGATCTCCATCCATATTAATCTTCTATTGTGAATAATTTTAGATCTTATTTATCTTGTTTTCTTTGACACTTAAATTAGAATTCTTAGCATTAATGATAATGTTTTCTTTCATTTAATTCATATATCATTTCTTAGATCCCTTTATTAATTTGTTATTTATAATGAAATGAACTATAAAATTCCTTCTAAAATATTGAAAAAATTCTTTCAATATGCATATAACTCAAAATATTGGGATTAATTTTTTTGGTGAGATTTATGTATGTCATCTCCATTTGTGTCAATGCTTCCTCCATCCTTTTAGTTTCTTTTAAATTTTGGGTAAACACCTCCAAAAATGTTTCTAAAAGACACCCAAATGAATGTGATAACTTATTTGGGGAATTTTTTAAAGGTTTTATTAATAACAATATATGAATAATTTCGGGAATCCTTAGGAACATGATCATCCCAACTAGTATGTGGTTAATTCATAGGAAAATCTGGACAAACAATCTCAGTTACCTATTTTTATATATTTTTTTTGAAAATTATAATGTATAATCTCTCTATATCTTATCACTAGTGTATTAAACAAATATATCATCAATTACCATTATAGATCTAATATTTCTATGATTAAAACATGGGGAAGTTGGGTTTCCTTCCACTTTACATAATATGCATTCTTTATCATCACTGTTTAAACTAGAATATTCAATATAAAATTTATCAACAAATGTAACAAGAATTTATTTACATTGATTACATTCAATTGGAATATGGTGTCTATTATCACACACACACATTTATTTTATTTTATTGTTAATAACAACCATGGGAGGAGGAAGGAATTTGAATCCTCATACCTAGCACTAACCAAATGAGAATACAGTGAACCAACCCCCATAGCATGAACTCACTTGTAGTTATTCAAAGAAATTAGAACTGTGAGGTCGTTTATTCACATACAATATTTTTTTGGATACTAATTTAAGTATGAAAATTTATATAAGAACAATTATTCATAGGAATAAGGAGGTCTAATATTCTTACTCAATAGAAGAAATATACTCGTGGAAACCTCTTTTCTTCTTATTATTCAAGAACTATAATAGATGATATATGTAATAGTAGAATCATATGATCCACAATAATTCACATTCCATTGACACATCGATGACCTGAATTTATTTTTTAATTTTAATATCAGTATCCCACACAATCACTATCATTTTTAATTGATGATAAAATATGTTCAGCACGTTCACTTCTTTGGGATCCTACTCATCTTATTCTTTAACTTATATTTTTAGTTATAGACTCAAAAAAAAACACATTGATAATATTCCACAATTTAAATGTGAAACCGCCCTTTAATTCAATATCATGGTATTCATATTCAAACTCTATGTTTCTCTACTATCCATATAATATATTTAAAATATCTAAACAAAATTTCTTTATGATATGGAAAAATGTGTTTTTATTCAAGCCTCCTATAATATAATTCAAGAATATCATCATTTGAAATACAAAATAAGTCTTAGAAGATTTTATGAGATATTATATTTAAATATACATAGATTTTAACTTATTTTATTCCTTCAAGCTTTCACAAATACCACTTATGTTTTTACTTTTTTTTATGATCACAGAAAAATAAATATTTAGTGACCATACATTGGGGTTCATTCATATTCATCATCACATCCACTTTCATTAGTAGAGAATCTCATTGAGAAACTATCAAAAAATTATAATCTACCATGTGAACTCCACTATTTTCTTATATACCTTCTAATTTATATTTAAAACTATTTATAGATATCTATTCTAAAAATTAATAAATCTCATAATGAAATTTATATATAAAAAATACTATAGAATTAACATATATTATCAAACTATTCCTTAGATACAATCTAATATTTTTTTTTCAAATTATTAATCACATATATTAGGCTTGATGTAAACACTTTTATAAAAAGTATGTAGATCACCCACACACATCATAAATTGATTCCATTTGAAATTTATAAATGTTTATAATGTCTAAATATATATTAATTTATTTCATTGGGTAAAGAATCCTATTATGAGATATGTTTACATATAATCCCATGTATCAATGGAATGAGGTACAAAGCCTAAAATCCACTCATTTATTGTTGTATCTTAATGAAAATTTAATCAAGTGTAGAATTACTGCACCATTAGATACACCGATAAATATAAAATACAATTAATTTTAATATTTTTCATTAGTATTCATTCACATATTCTTATGATAGTCTAATGAATCTAATTAATTAGATATAATTTTCATGATTATCAATATTATCTTGAAATTGTTTACAACAATCAGTGGCATAGACATTCATGGTTGTACCCTTACACTTGAAAGCAAAACATACCCAATTAATATTCTTTATCTCAATTGTAAAAATTTCATAATATGTTCATTTTCGTGAACTTAAATAATTCCATATATGTTCACTTTCTTTTTTATCTCCTCAAACTATTTTAAATTTTAAGATCATTTTTGAAAAGTTAATTTCCTAATATAACAATTTTTGTTAAGTTAAATTTTTATACCATAGTAATTTTTATCTTGAATATTATAGTATAACAAAATCAAGAATAAAATAATATAATAAAAATAGAAAAGTTTCTTGAATAGACTTGTCCTAATATAGTTAGTCCTATATTCTTCTAAGTTAAACTTAATTCCTTAAAACTGGTGCTATAAACAAGACTTCCCATGTAATTTCATAGGGAATTGATGTTTATTAATTTATAAGACTCTTCATAACACTAAATACAAAATATTTGTTATGTGGAAGTATGAGATCGATCCCTTAGAGGAATATTTATTATTATAATAATAATTTTATTAAAATTTCAAAACTAATGAATAAATATTTAATATTTAATTAAAAAATATTGGAAGAAAATGAATAAGCTTCATTTTTTTCAAAAATTAATAAATCAATAATAATGAGATAATTAGAATTATCATAATTAATGGAATAATTTTTTTTAGAATCAAATATAAATAATTCCACACTCTATTATTTATTACAAAATAACTAAATAAATCCTCCACTATGATTAAGTAATCAAATTCATCTTGAAATTAGGTTCTTTAAAACCATTTTTAAGTATAGATAACTCAAATTCATCCAATTATTGAGAAAATACTCATGTATTATAGTTTATACACTAACAAAAATTAATAAATAAATAAGAGAGGATTATTATTATTAAAATGGAAATAATTTTTAAAAATAGATAAATGTATGAAAAAAAATTAAATTATCATTATAAATAGACGACCCTAAAAAATCAATAACCCTTGATTAATAGTTACCAATTCAACAGATATTTGGACCTCTATGTTTTAAAAAATAACCATGAAGATATCATTTTTATACAAGGATAAGTCTTATTCAACATCACAATTATTAATAACTCACGATCTTTCAGATTAAAGAAACTCTTATATAAAATATCATTCCATTAAATTCCTATTTCTATATCCATATTCTACTAGTTTTATAGTATTTTTACATAGAATAAAATAGATATAATGTCCATTTCCCCCATGGTATCAATGTTTTATTAAATTTGGACATTATTATAAACTAATAAATATTTATTTTTTTGAATGTTTGATTTTTTATATCTTTTTACATTTTAAATATTTCATATTTGTTGAGAAAATTTGTAAATTATAAAAAAGAGACATCATTATATATCCATTAATAATAAGGAAAAATTTTACAAAAAATAATTTACTACTTGGTTAAAGTCAAATGTAAATGATTTATTTTTTACATAACTTAATCATAAGTATCTTTTTAATGATATATATTGGTATCTTTATGGTTATAACTTTACCATTTAATGATGTATTAGATGAAATAATGGAATTATCATTTGGTCCAAAAAATATTTCACGTGATTGTGAGGAAATGGTTGTCAATTACTTCATATTCTTTATAAGTGAATATAAAATTAAAATGGTAATGCAACATGAAAGTTTCACAATAAGCACCACAATATATTGTTATGTAAGTGGATTAGAAAAGAAACATCAATTATAAATTTTATCATATTATGGGGTTGTCTAAAGAATCATTTTATTAGATTACAATTCACATGGTCATGTTACAATGATAAAATTCATTTCGTTTTCTTCAATGACATGGAAAGGACTACATATAGATAAATTTAAATTTATAGTGATTTATATTAAATTTAATCTTTATGCCGATGAACCTTATATTCTTGAATCACAATAATTATTTGTGTTTTAAGTAATTGGATAGTAAAAACAATAATTTGGTGTTATTTTTTATGTTATTCCAACATTTTCTATGAAGGCATGGATGATAGTGATGTTTTGGATGACTGTTTCAGTATTATTTAAATATTTCATTTTATGACATAGATGATTCAATTTTTAGAATAAATTTCAAACCATAAATTAAAAAAGAGCACACATAGTGTTGACTCATTTTTATGTATTCACTTGTTATTATTGAAATTATACATGTGTTTTTTTTAAAATTTCATAAAAGATATAAAATTATTTTTTAGTTACATTATGATTATTTCAATTGACTTGTCAATGTGACAATTGAATATTAAAATGGAAAGAAATTATTATTTTTGAGTTGATAAATCATTGAATTAAATACAGTTTTGTGCCATTTATTTTTTGTTGAATTAGAATAGTTATATTACTCAACATTTGAAATATTTATAATTTTCTTAGAATACTATTTTAAATTTCTAGTTCTGAAGGCCTGATTATGAAGATGTTAAAAGGAGAATAATGTAGAGAAATATATAATGAATTAGAGATTTAAGTGTGTCTCTTATGATCAACATAATAATTATATTTTATGTTTTAATATTATATTATTTTGTATTATTTATATTTTTTAGAATACATTTTATTTTATCATCAATTTTATTATAGAATACTTCACAGGGGAGTCAGTTGGATTATATTTAGGAGGCTGACAGTATGGAAGGGGTACTAGTAAAACTAATTCTTTAGTTAAACCTACCACTATGATGATTTATTCACTATAAGGTCATCTAGTTCAGCCTACCTTATTTCCACTTTATGACATCCTCTTATTATGACATCTACTTATACTTAATACCCACCTTTTCCATATCCCTTTCCATGTACACCCATATAGGGATGTAGTGCTCAGACTCTCATCCCTCCATATTACCCATTCCCACCATCCACTATACAGGGTACTGATCCTCCATATATCCCACTATCATATCTATATCCATATCCAACTTTGTTTATATAAGGATATCTATATGGTTTTTTCTATATCAGTATATATATCTTCATCAACTATATAGATTACTCCTGTTGTAGACATCACACCGTCCACAGAGGATACCCCCTCCTCCAGAAGTAGAACCCCTAGGGACAATAGATCCCCCATCCATTGATATGTTTTTAAAAATTACTAATAGTTATTGAAGCTAAATTCACATATATTATTTTTCGTTAGTAGATATTTTTCATGATTAGCTATATCCTTTACTGGATGATGAGGTCTCATAAAAATAAGAGAGGTCTGGGATCGACACACACATATTATTATCCATTAATAAAAGAAAAAAGTTATCATTAAAAAAAATTCTATGTAATATAAATGTTTTATTAGTACACTTGATAAACAAAAAAAAATATCATTCCAATTCAAGAAAAAACTTTTAGGGAAGTTGGAGACCAATTAAAGTAAAATTACTGGGAAAATATTTGGGTAAGTAGTTTTAATCAACATTTATATATTTTAATTTATAATAATCTGTTAACATATATTTTTTTCAATGAATCTATGATATAATTTTTTTGATGGAAAAAATGCCAGGGCCCTAAGGATAATATAGTTTGGTGAAATATGGAAATCATACAAGTATGTGTTAGGTCCACAAGGCTGAATACCCTGAGAGGGGGGGGGGGGGGGGTGAATCAGGGTATGACTAATTTAAATTTAAAGCCCGTTATGATCTTGTTTTGCTGTTATGCAAAACACTCTTCTCTCTTTTCCTGTTGCACAATATAAACAGAAAGTAAAGCAAGCACAGGACATAACAATTTTACTTGGTTCACCTCTAAGGGATACGTCCAAGGAGCATACGCCGACAGGTTGCCGGTCGTACCAAATTCCACTATACTTCACTAGCTGTGGATACAATGGTTCAGGCTAGATCACTTCTATGCCCAGGCTCACTGCCCTTACAAGGTTTAGGGTCAGCTCACTGCTTTCCCAAGGGTCACTCCCTGTTTCTCTCTCTCTGGCTCACTGCCGGTGGAGAGGATCACCTTCTTTCTCTTCTTAAGCTCACTGCTCTAGAAGGGAATCCAATCACAGTTTATAGACCTGTAGGTCTCTTCATTTTCATGAAATAATGCATCTTCAACTGTTTATAGATGCTATGTTGAAATCCAACTTTCATCCACTGATGAATAGAACTTTGCCTCTGACTACTGGGCAACTACCTTTGGAAAGAAACTTCGCAAAGCACCCTACTTTGCGAAGCTCCCAATTTCGCGAAGCTCAACAAGCCTTCGTGAAGCTCCTGCCTTTTCTTGAAGCTCACTCATGAAGCACCCTCGCGAAGCACTCTCGCGATGCTCAATCCGTCGCAAAGAAACGACCCTCACGAAGCTAAATAAGCCAACGCGGAGCTCACAGGTTTCGCAGAGCTACAATAGCCGCCGCGAAGAACCTCTTTCGCGAAGCACGCTGGCTCCACGAACCACCTTCACAAAACGAGAGCGAATGATCTTCTATGAAAATTCTCTCTACTTCGCTCGAAGGGGTCGCCCTCTATTTATAGGTGATTCCACCGACCCTCGAACTTTCCACGTGAAGTCAACGCCATGTTATCTCATATCGCGAAGCTCCAAAGTTTCTGCCGGAATTCTGTCCAAATCGCGAAGCTCCATGACAATCTTCCATTCGTGGAGCTTGATGTAGTCGCGAAGAATCACCATCACCATACCTTCGCGACTTCGCCGTGAAGCTCCCTCGTGAAGCCCAACATTCCTTCGCGCCTTCACCGCGATGCTCCCTCGCAAAGCCCTTCACCGCCGCGATGCGCTTCAACCTCTCCCGTTCGCGAAGCTTGACGTAATCGCGAAGCATCACCGCCTCCATTCTTCCGGTCTTCGCGATTTCCAAACCAAGAATCCTATCTTCACGAAATTCATGACTTTTCCATATGAAATTATGCTCTTCATGGAAATCCACTTTTCGCGATGCTCACCAAACTCCAAATTTTGGACCCAAAAAATTTGGCAAACACTGGGAAACGGCGCCACCTTGTACTGCTCTTTTGTACTGCCTCCAGATCATCCTTTCCTTTGTCATCGTTCTTTGTCAACATTGATTGTCAACAACTTCTCGAGAACTCGACAAATATCCATGAAAACCTGCTTTGTCAACAAACACAATCAACCCAAAAAAAAACTTCAATGATACCTTGAGGGATTTTTTCCCAACAATCTCCCCCTTTGGGTTTGTTGACAACTCTTCACAACTCTGCTCAGAAAGAATTTATGCACTTTGATTCTTCAATGAGTCTACTTCCAGCCGCTACCACCATTCGCCTCTTGCGATTATGATAGCGTTCAAGGATTCACTTAACACGTACTCTATTCCCACATGAGCAATGCTCGGCGTGAGAAACAAGAGTAGTATGAAAAGTTCATCAATGAATCACTTCATGTCAGACCCCAATTGTCGATTCCAACCTAATATCAATTCTTAAATTGATACCAATTGTTGAACCACACTGATACCAATTGGTGATAGCTGGACACCGTCTCACAGCATTCCAACACCTCTGTTATGCTTTTATCATGATCCTCAGTTGTCATGATTTCTATGCTTTGATCGATCACTTCTAGCATTGTCAGATTTAAAAAATCTCCCTCGTCATATTTAAAAATCTCCCTCGTCAGATTTAAAAATCTCCCCCTTTCTCATTTCTCCCCCTGTCTGGCTGCTCCACTGGTCAGCTTCTCCCCGTATCTGTCATGATTTCTCAAATCTCCGCACTGTCTCCCCCTTGAAAAATCACTATTTTCTCCCCCTTTAACAAACACTTTTCTCCCCCTTTTTCAACGAACCCAAAGGTTACTCCTTTGTAGTCTGAAACAGAGTAGAGAACACAAATCAGCACATTTAGGAAAAAACACACCATACCTCGGGGAGAGGGGGGGGGGGGGGGTCCCACATCCATACTTTTTCAAGTGCGGGGAGTCGACTGAACTCCCATATCTAGTTGATGCCTCTCAAATGCTTCCTTGGGTAAGGCCTTTGTTAGAATATCTGCAACCTGTAACTCTGTAGGCACGTACTCCAACTTCACGATTCCCTGCTCAACCTTCTCCTTGATAAAATGATACTTAATCTCAATGTGCTTTGTCCTTGAATGATGGATGGGATTTTTTCTAAGATTTATAGCACTTGAGTTGTCGCACTGGATTCCGATCGGAGACTTCACTTCAACTCCCATATCTTCAAGCTGCTGCTTCATCCACAATAACTATGTGCATGCTTGAGTGGCCGCAATATACTCAGCTTCTGCAGTGCTCAATGAAATACAATATTGCTTCTTTCTTAGCCATGAAATACACAACCCACCAAGATAGAAAGCACCACCTGACGCTGATTTCCTATCATCTGCTGAACCGGCCCAGTCTGCATCAGTATATCCCAATAACTGTGTCTGAGATTTGTCATTATATGTCAAGACAAAGTCCGCTGTTCCCTTGATACACCGAATTATTATTTTCACTACGAGAATGTGACTTTCCTTGGGATTAATCTGATATCTCGCTGCTTGGCATGTGGCGAAAACAATATCAGGCCTTGTTGCGGTTAAGTACAATAGACTTCCAATGATTTTCCTGTATTCTATGATATTAACTGCCTTTCCATCCTCATCTTTTGATAATTTCATCCGGGTAGCAACCGGAGTCTTCATCTCCTTGGAATTTTCCATTCTAAACCATCTCAGGACCTCTTTGACATATTTAGATTGAGAAATGAATGTTCCATTCCTTCCTTGTGTCACCTATAGACCTAGGAAAAACATTATCTCTCAAATCATTGACATTTCAAACTCATTTTTCATGAATTCGGAAAACTGTCTGCACTAAGCTTCATCTGATGCACCAAATATTATGTCATCGACATAAACCAACACCATCATCCTTTGATTACGGTCATTACTGAAATAGAGATTGTAATCAACTCCTCTACACTGAAAACCAAGATTCTTCAAGTACTGATCAAGCCTTGAGTACCATGCCCTTGGTGGTTGTTTCAGCCCATATAATGCCTTTTTCAGCCTGCAAACTTTGTTCTCATCCTCATGAATGAGAAAACCATCTGGCTGCACAATATACACCTCCTCTCCTAGAACCCCATTCAAGAATTAAGATTTAACATCCATATGGAACACTTTGAACTTTTGTTGCACTGCTATGGCAAAAAATAATCTGATTGTCTCCAGCCTTGCAACCGGTGCAAATGTCTCATTGACATCTATTCCCTCGATCTGGGAGTACCCCTTGCACACTAGTCGTGCTTTGTTCTGAATCACTGTACCATATTCATTCATCTTGATGCGATAGACCCATTTAGTCCCGATGACATTCTTGTCTGCTAGCCTCGAAACAATCTCCCATGTCTGGTTCTTCTCAATTTGATCAAGTTCTTCGTTCATAGCCTGAACCCAGTTTTCATCTTCAGCTACATCGGAAAAACATTTCGGCTCCACCTGAGATAAAAACGATGTCTGCTGTAATGACTTCATTATTCGAATCTGAACTGGAGCTGTCTGATCACCAATGATATTTTTCCTATCAATTTCAGCTCGACTCTTTGGCTTCCTTGCAGATACAGACTTGACACTTTCTTGTTCATCATCAGTATCTTCTTCTGAGTCAGCCTCTGCCACTTCTACTCCCCCTGTGTTTCTTACCTCATCATCACTTTCATCCAGAAACTGTTCACTGGGTCGTTGAGCAGTCTGTTCATTTTCGACTATAGTGACATCATTGCTCTCAAAAATTTTTCCCAGACTCTTGTTGAAGCATTTATATGCTTTGCTTTTCCCTGAATAGCCAAGGAATATCCCTTCATCTCCTCGTGCCTCAAAATTCCTATGATGTTCTTTGTTGAGAATGAAACACTTACATCCAAAGATTCGAAAGTATTTTAACATCGGCTTCTTTCCGTACCACAGTTCATATGGAGTCTTCCCTTACTTCGGACATAATAGGGTCCTGTTTGAGACATAGAACGATGTCAAAACTGCTTCCTTCCAAAATTTCTCTCGTAGGTCCTTATCGATAAGCATTGTTCTGGCCATGTTGTTGATGATCCGATTTCTCCTTTCAACCACTCCATTCTGTTGTGGAGTTCTTACTGATGAAACTTGATGCCTTATCCCATGTTTCTCGAGATAGTTTTCAACCTTACTGTTTGTAAATTCTGTACCGTTTTCAGTACGAAACTTCAAAATTTTCTACCCAAGCATCTTTTCCGATTCCCTCCTATACTGCTTTATGCAACTGAACACCTCTGTCTTATGGGTAATGATGAATACCCAGGCCATTCTACTATAGTCATCAATGAAAAGAACATAGTACCTTTTCCCATCTATAGCTCATGGTGAGATAGGTCCACATACATCAGCATTCACCAATTCGAGCACTCGAGTTGCTTTTTGTTCCTTTGGCCTATATGTCTTCCTGATGATCTTCCCTTGTCGACAAACATCACACGTATGAGTGTGATCACGTGATAGTTTGGGAAGGTCTCTAGAAGCATCACACTTTACCAGATCTTCCCTAGATGGTTGACATAGATGACCAAGTCACTTATGCCACAACTGATTTTCTTCTTCTCTGGATAAAAGGCATGAATCTTCTTCCCCACCTACCAGGTAAAGATTCCCCTTTGTTCGTTTTCCCTGAAGAATGAAAATTTCATCTTTTCCTTTAACAATACCCATCTTCTTGGTAAATAGGATAGAGTGCCCAGAGTCGCATAGTTGACTGACGCTAAGAAAATTATAACTGAGACCCTCTACCACCAAGACATCAGCATGTCTCATTTCTTTTCCCCCGAACTTGGATTTTCCTGAGCCAACAATCCTCAGGCCTTCATCATTTCCAAATTTGACAACTCCTTATTTGTCATATTTTATGCTTGTAACCAGATCCTTATTACCCGTCATGTGGGATGTGCAACCACTATCAAGGATCCAAACACCAGAACGATCTGATGCTTTAAGGGCAATCTCCGCCACCACGACCTTCTCGTTTTTATTCTTTTTGGTCCATACTTTTTCTTTCACACTCGGCATGGATTGAGACTTCTGTTCTTTCTCAGAGTATGATGGACCAACCTCATCTTGCAAAGCCGCAAATCTATTCTACGTTTTTAACTCACCTGTCGGTTTATTGACCTGCTGCTTGCGATCGTTTTGATTCTGCTTTGGCACATTTCTCTAAATGGTCGAAGTATAGTACCTAGCCATGTGCCCAAATCCTCCGCACCAAAAACAGTGTCCTTCAAAATATGTTCTGGAAAACCGTTCACTGTTTGGATTCCATCTCTATTCTTGTTCCCTTTTATATCTATTGGATATGGAACAAACATACTATGAATGTCACATTTTCTTACAGCAATAACACCTGATATAGGATACATTCCTTCGTGATACTTCAGCACTACAATTTTCCCTTGGGGATCTATGAATATTATGATTATGTTTTGTTCCCAAATCAACCTTCAATTTTGGGACGGGTGCTTGCGGTCTGACATTAACTGCCACCGATTTTTGTTTCTTATCAAGCCCTGAATCAACCTTAGCATTTGAGCTTTCTTACTGCTTCACTCCTGCTGAACTACAAGCCTCCTCTTTCATCTTCTCTGTCTTCTGAATGGCCTGCTTTTATGGTATCACATTGGAGGTCAAGAGTTTTTCTTGATCCTTCATTTTTCGTCACAGAATGACCAATTATTCTTCAGGCTCTTTGATACGTCTGACCTGCTCCTTTCCTGTGTTAGTCAAACAATCAATTTTCTTCTTTTGTTCCTCAATTCTAAGCTTATTCTCAACAATATTTTCTGAGCTCTCTGGTGTTGAGGATTTTAGTCTTTCAATTTATTCTAACAGTTCTGACTTTTCTTTATCCTGTTGTTGCATATATAGTTTGGCATCACGAACCACTTTATTGGCTTTCTTCGTTTTGGCTCTCCAAACATCTATCTCTTCAAGAGCTGCTTCTAATTCGGCTTCCATATCGACTCTTCCTTCAACTTCTTCTTCCTCTTCTCCAACATCAGTTTCTTCCTTTTCTTGAGAACTACTGACAACCGCTACCATAGCATTTTTTCTATGATCTTTACAATTTTCAATCTCCTCAAGCTCTTCATCCTCAGACTCATCTGAACTGTCTATTTATTGTGAAAGAAGATTCTTCCTTTTGAAGAAATTTCTCTTGAACTGCTTCTTCCCTTTCACATAGGCTGAAGATTTCTTCTTGGGAATTTCAACTTCATCATCATCATCATCGTTATCTTGAAATTTCTTGGGGCATCTTGCCGAAAGATGACCAACCTTTCCACATCGAAAGCATGCTAGTGGAAGTTTACCTTTAAACTTTCCTCTTCCTCTTTGCAGATTTGAAGAAAGGAATGACATCACCTCATCTGTCGCTTCTTCTTCATTAGAATCTTCAATGGTGAGTTTCTTCATGGCCTTGAATGCCACCTCTTTGGATTTCCCCTTTTCCAAAGTCTCGTTATCATCGTTTCTCATTTCATATGCAACAAGAGTGCTGTGCAGGTTATCCAATGTCAGTTCTTTTGGGTCTTTATCTTCCAAAACAGAAACTTTCAGATTGAATCGAGGTGGAAGTTTTCTCAATATGTGATTCACAATTTTTATATCTTCGATAATTTCTCTAAGACCCCGCATGTCTTCTACCACAGCATTTACCCTGTCAAAGAATGCATCAACAGACTCATTCGGGTTCATTCTCAGATCTTCATACTTGTTCCACAACACTTGCAGCTTTGCCTCTCTGACTTTTGTATCCCCTTCATAAATATTCAAAAGCTTTTCCCACATGGAATGTGCCGTTTTTCATGACATCACCTTTGTATATATGGGATTAGAGAGGGCTCCCCTAAGGCATTGATTGCTTTGGAATCAGCGTCCAACTCTTTGTGCTCAGCTTCTGATAATGCACCACTAGTAATATCAGCTGTGATACCATGCATAGCTGCTGAAAACACATCCATTCCCAAAGATCGGAAATAGTGTTGCATTCGATTCCTCCATATATGAAAATTACATCCGTCGAAGATCGGAATCCCTCTATGATTAGTGACCTCCATTTGAGAGAAGAACAACTGTCAACCTTCCCTTTGATACCAATTGTTAGGTCCACAAGGCTGAATACCCTGAGAGGGGGGTGAATCAGGGTATGACTAATTTAAATTTAAAGCCCGTTCTGATCTTGTTTCGCTGTTACGCAAAAAAATCTTCTCTCTTTTCCTGTTGCACAATATAAACAGAAAGTAAAGAAAGCACATGACACATCAATTTTACTTGGTTCACCGCTAAGGGCTACGTTCAAGGAGCATACGCCGATAGGTTTTCGGTCGTACCAAATTCCACTATACATCACTAGCTGTGGATACAATGGTTCGGGCTAGATCACTTCTATGCCTTGGATCAATGCCCTTACAAGGTTTAGGGTCAGCTCACTAGTTTCCCAAGGGTCAATCCCTGTTTCTCTCTCTCTGGCTCACCGCCGGTGGAGAGGATCACCTTTTTCCTCTTCCTAAGCTCACTTCTCTAGAAGGGAATCCAATCACAGTTTATAGACCTGTAGGTCTCTTCATTTTCATGAAATAATGCATCTTCAACTATTTATAGATGCTCTGTTGAAGTCCAACTTTCATCCACTGATGAATAGAACTTTGCCTCTGACTACTGGGCAACTACCTTTGGAAAGAACCTTCGCAAAGCACCCTACTTCGCGAAGCTCCCAATTTCGCGAAGCTCCCAATTTTGCGAAGCTCAACAAGCCTTCATGAAGCTCCTGCCTTTTCGCGAAGCTCACTCGTGAAGCACCCCTGCAAAGCACTCTCGTGATGCTCAAGCCGTCGAAAAGCAACGACCCTTGCGAAACTAAGTAAGCCAATGCGGAGCTCGCAAGTTTCGCGGAGCTACAATAGCCGCCGTGAAGCACCTCTTTCGCGAAGCATGCTAGCTCCACGAACCACCTTCGCAAAACGAGAGAGAATGATCTTCTATGAAAATGCTCTCTACTTCGCTCGAAGGGGTCGACCTCTATTTATAGGCGATTCCACCAACCCTTGAACTTTCCGCGTGAAGTCAACTCCACGTTATCTCGTATCGCGAAACTCCAAAGTTTCTGCTGGAATTCTGTCCAAATCGCGAAGCTCCACGACAATCTTCCATTCGAGGAGCTTGACGTAGTCACAAAGAATCACCATCACCATACCTTTGTGACTTCGCCGTGAAGCTCCCTCTCGAAGCCCAACATTCCTTCGTGCCTTCTCCGCGAAGCTCCCTCGTAAAGCCCTTCACCGCCGCGATGCGCTTCAGCCTCTGCCGTTCGTGAAGCTTGACGTAATCGCGAAGCATCACCGCCTCCATTATTCCGGTGTTCGCGATTTCCAAACCAAGCATCCTATCTTTGAAAAATTCTTGCCTTTTCCATAAGAAATTATTCTCTTCATGGAAATACACTTTTCGCGATGCTCACCAAACTCCAAATTTTGGACCCCAAAAATTTGGCAAACACTGGGAAACGGCGCCACCTTGTACTACTCTTTTGTACCGCCTCCAGATCATCCTTTCCTTTGTCATCGTTCTTTGTCAACATTGATTGTCAACAACTTCTCAAGAACTCGACAAATATCCATGAAAACCTGCTTTGTCAACAAACACAATCAACCCAAAAAAAACTTCAATGATACCTTGAGGGATTTTTTCCCAACAGTATGACTTTTATGTTGGTTGGAAAGAGAGAGTTAATACCAATCTTAGGGAAATACTGTTCATTCCTGATTTCATAATGTCATGGTACAAAGTGATGATCTAGTATTTGAAGTGTCCATAATTTAAAGTATTATTTAAATTTATATATATAATCATTTATTTGTTAGACAATTATTTTTTATATATAAATTAATTATTTTATAGATATTAATGAAATTATATAATTTTTTATAAGAATTTTTTTATAGAAATAAAATAAATAAAAGTGAAATGAAATACATTCACACTCTTGGACACACTTCTATCTCAGATCATGAAAAATCATAAGTAATTTAAAATTTAAAATATAGATCATCATTTTCGTTAAATATAGATTTATTACATTTAATGTTTTGTTAGGGTGTCAAATTAGTTTTTTATAGTTCTATGATTTTGGACACAACCTTTGTACTTACGTCCTAATTAAGAATAATAAAAACACTCATAATTCCAACTTTATCACTAAATGAGCCACCTTGAATTCCATGTATAGAAAATAGAAAAAAATATATACATAAATATCATTGTTTCTAAAAATAATTTTAGTGATATCCATTTCGGTGATACTTGTTACTATAGATATAAAATCCTTTAATTTTATATTCATTGTTAGGAGAATTCCACATGATTTCTCCCTTTCTATTCAATATTTTAATCTCTTTAGGAAGCATGACATTCTTATTCCATTCATTGTTTTACTTTTATAGGATATATTATTTCAACAAAGATTATATGGAACATTATTTCTATTATTATTACTTAATTAACTTTAATATCTACTATTATACTAGTAGTATGACCAAGAAGTCTTTTTAAATATTTCCATATTTATCTTATCTTTCACATATATTCTCATAATTTCTTGAGTCACACTTTATTTTCAAAATCTTTTAAAATTAAAATTACTTTTTATTATCAAAGATATATTCCCTTAAAGAAATATTTTTTTGATTCATGGATTGATTCTATTATTTGTAGATCCATTTTACCTCTATCAATTACAACTCTCATGAATTTATTACAATAGTCCAAGATGTTTCCATTTCTAAAATAATAGAAGCATATTACCCTCTTTAGTGTCGCATCCATCTCATCCTTCTTTAGTGTATTTTGTTTAATATCATACTTTTTCTCATAAACCAATGTAAACTAAACATCAAAACTTAATTGTTTATTCCTAATATTTTTTTGGTTTTCTTTATTTAAATGAATTTGGAAAAAGATTAATTTATTTCATCCAACATACATAATCATAATTACTAACTTTATTGAAATTTCTCGAGAGATATTATAAGACTCCAATTGTTTCTAAAAAAATAGGTTTTATGTTAGAATATTTATACTATATGAATTAAAATTTTATTCCAATAATAAATACCATTATTCCCAAACATTTTAGAGAACCAATTGAAGTTAATGAATCTTGTACATCTTATTTGATTAATAATCTATCTAGATTTATTAGCTTTTAGTTTTTTTAATAACTTTACATTTAATTGAGAATATTTTTGGGAAATAAATTTATTATTATTTATTATATAAATGTTTTATTTAGTGGTGAGTTTCTCTCAATTTTTATCAACCTATATTTATCTGTAATTCTATTTATTACCTACACTGTTCATGAAAATTGGAATATAACAAACAATATTTTCTAGAATAAAAGGTGAATTTTTATTTGATTATATAATAGTTTTATCATTAGAGAATTTGAAACACTTTATTATAATGAATAGAGATATTATAAGATAAAGTAACTCCTTATAAATTTGTATGGTAGAGATTCTTTTCGTATTATTTTGTAAAGTCTAAAATTTTTTCACTTCAGGACTTCCAATTAAGCTTCTCTATAAAGTTACTTTAAATAGAAATTAATCTTTTGATATTTATTTGAATTCACCCTTTACTCATATAATTTTATAAAAATATCATGAATATTCTCATGATCTATATCCATCTTAATCTTATATTGTGAATAATTTTAGATATTATTTATCTTGTTTTCTTTGACACGTAATAGATAATTATTAGCATTAATGATAATGTTTTTTTTTCATTTAATCCATGTATAATTTATTATATACCTTTATTAATTTCTTATTTATTATGAAATGAACTATGAAATTCCTTCCAACATCTTGAAAAAATTCCTTCAATAATCATATAACTCACAATATTGGGCTTAATTTTTTGTGTGAGATTTATGTATGTCAGCTCCATTTGTGTCAATGCTTCCTCTATCCTTTCATTTTCTTCTTCATGTTGGGTAAAAACATAAAAAATGTTTCTAAAAGATACCCAAATTAACGTGATAATTTATTTGGGGATTTTTTAAGGTTTTTATTAATAATAATATATGAATAATTTTGTGAATCCTTAATAACATGATCATCCCTACAAGTATGTGGTTAATTCATAGGAAAATCTGGAAAAACAATCTCAGTTACCTCTTTTTTATATATATATTTGGAAATTATAATATATAATATCTCTCTATATTATCACTAGTGTATTTCACAAATATATATTCAATTACCATTACAGATCTAATATATCTATAATTAAAACATTGGAAAGTTAGGGTTCCTTCCACTTTACATAATATGTATTCTTTATCGTCATTGTTTAAACTAGAATATTCAATATGAAAGTTGTCAACGAATGTAACATGAATTTATTTACATTTATTACATTTAATTGGAATATGGTGTCTATTATCACACATGCACATTTATTTTATTTTATTATTAATAACAACCATGGGAGGAGGAATAAATTTGAATCCTCATACCTAGCACTAACCAAATGAGAATACAGTGAACCAAACCCCATAGTATGAACCAACTTTTAGTTATTCAAAGAAATTATAACTGTCAGGTCATTTATTCACATAAAATATTGGTTTTTTACTTATTTAAGTATGAAAAATGATATAAGAAAAAGTATTCATAGGAATAAGTAGGTCTAATCTTCTTCCTCAATAGAAGAAATATACTCATGGAAACCTCTTTTCTTATTATTATTCAAGAAATATAATATATGAGATATGTAATAGTAGAAGCATAGGATCCACAATAATTCACATTCCATTGACACCTCAATGACCTGAATTTATTTTTCAATTTTAATATCTGTATCCCACACAATCACTATCCTTTTTCATTAATGATAAAAGATGTTTAGTACCTGTTCTTCATTTGGATCTTACTCAACTTATTCTTTAACTCATATTAATACTTATAGACTCAGAAACAACACATAGATAATATTCAACAATTTAAATATGAAACCCCCCTTTAATTCTATATCACAGTATTCATATTCAAACTCTATATTTATCTACTAGCCATATAATATATTTAAAATATCAAAACAACATTTCCCCATGATATAGAAAAATGTATTTTTATTCAAGCCTCATACAAAATCATTCAAGAATATCCATATTTGAAATAAAAAATATATCTTAAAAATTTTTATGAGATATTATATTTATATATAAATAGATTTTAACTTATTTTATTCCTTCAAGATTTCCCAAATACCAGTTATTTTTCTACATGTTTTCTTTCTCACACAAAAATAAATATTTAGTGACCATACATTAGGGTTCATTTAAATTCATCATCACATCCAATTTCATTATTAGATAATATCATTGAGAAACTATCCAACAACTATAATCTACCATGTAAACTCCACTATTTTCTTATATACCTTATAATTTATATTGAAAACTATTTATTGATATCTATTCTAAAACTTAATAAATCTCATAATTAAATTTATTTATAAAAAATACTCTATAATCAATATATATTATCAAACTATTCCTTAGATACAATCTAATAAATTTTTTCTAGTTATTAATCTCATATCTTATGCTTGATGGAAACAATTTTATAAAAAGTATGTATATCACCCCCACACATCATAAATTGATTCCATTTAAAATTTATAAATGTTTATATTTTCTAAATATAAATTAATTTATTTCATATGGTAAATAATCCTGTTATGAGATATCTTTACATATAATCCCATATAGAAATAGAATGAGGTACAAAACCTTAAATCCCCTCATTTTTTGTTGTATCTTAATGAAACTTTAGACAAGTGTAGAATTATAGCATCATTAGATAAACCGATAAATATAAAATAAAATAAATTTTAATATTTTTAATTTGTATTCATTCACATATTATTAGGATAGTCTAATGAATTTAATTAATTAGATATCATTTTCATGATTGTCAACATTATCTTGAAATTGTTTACAATATTCTGTGGCACAAATATTCCTTATTGTACCCTTCCACTTGAAAGTAAAACATACCCAATTAATATTCTTTATCTCAATGGAAATAATTTTATAACATGTTCATTTTCATGAACTTAAAGAATTCTATCTATGTTCACTTTCTTTTTATCTGCTCAAACTATTTTAAATCTTGAGATTATATTTCAAAAGTTAATTTCCTAATATAATGATTTTCATTAAGTTAAAATTTTATACCATATTAATTTTTATCTTGAATATTATAGTATAAGAAAACCAAGAATATAATAATATAATAATAATAGAAAGGGTCTTTAATAGAATTTTCCTAATATAGTTAGTCATATATTCTTTTAATTTAAACTTAATTCCTTAAAACTGGTGTTATAAAAAAGTCTTCCCATGTAATTTCATAGGGAATTGAAGTTTATTAATTTATAAGACTCTTCATAACACTAACTAAAAAATATTAGTCATGTGGAAGTCCGAGATCGATCTCTTAGAGGACTATTTATTATTATAATTATAATTTGATTAAAATGTCAAAACTAATGAATAAATATTTAATATTTAATTAAAACAACATTGAAAGAAAATGAATACGATTAATTTTTTTTCCAAAATTAATAAATCAATGATCATGAGATAATTATAATTATCATACTTAAATGAATAATTTATTGTTTTAGAATCAAATATAAATAATTCTGCACTCTATTATTACTTCCAAAATAACTAAATAAATCTTTCACTATGATTAAGTAATCAAATTCATCTTGAAATTACATTTTTTAAAACCATTTTTATTTATAGATATATCAAATTCATCCAATGATTGAAAAAATACTCATGTATTATAGTTTATACACTAAAACAAATAAATAAATAAATACAATATGATTATTTTTTTTGAAATAGAAATAATTTTTAAATATAGATAAATGTATGAACAAAAAAATAAATTATCTTTATAAATAGACGACCCTAAAAAATCAATAACCCTTGATTAATAGTTACCAATAAAGAAGATATTTGGACCTCCATGTTTTAAAAAATAACAATGAAGATATCATTGTTATACAAGGATAAGTATTATTCAACATTATAACTATTAATAACTCATGATCTTTCAGATTAAATAAACTCTTATATAAAATATCACCCCTTTAAATTCTTATTTCTATATCAATATACTATGAGTTTTATTGGATTTTTACATATACCAAATAGATAACATGTCTATTTCCACCATGGTATTAATGTTTACTTCAAATTTGGACATTATTATAAACTAGATATGTAGAGATTATAATGTTTTGTTTGTTTCTTTTTTTTAACAGAAAAAGAAATTGAATATTGATGGTCAAATTCCTCTCTCTACCTTATTTTGTACAAGCTGGAAAAAGAGAGATTGTATTGTGGTAAATAGTGACACCCAAGAAATGATTGAAAGTATTTTTTAATTTCTATAATTTTGATTTAATTTATCTCTTTACATTATTTTATCATTTTAGTTTATTTTATATATCATTCAATAGATTACTTTAGAGGCATTGGTAGAAAAATTACCAGATAATTTGGGCCCAAATGATCATGTACATTAGGTATTTGGAGATAACCAGCATTGAGGGGTGTGTTATCAACCTGAGAAGAAGATTGTACCATTTAAGTATTATCCATATGACAATGTTTCTTTGATTACTATTTATGGTATGTTCATAGAGGAAAAATGACCACCATAATAAAAAAAAGAACCTCAAAAAGAAAATCAAAATGCAGAAGAAGATACTTTGTGTTAAAAGATGATAAATGATTAGATGATGAAATCCATATCTTATATTTATTATACACTTCCAGTAGAGGTTTATATATTGGATAATTATTGTTTTATGATGATGTGTTCTATATATGAGTTTTCTTATACTCATTTTAATGAATTCTATGCAGATGCCGATGCCCATGATGATGATGATACCAGTGGTATGAGAAGAGGTGGTGATGTTGCTATTTATATAAGATCTATTGCAAAGGGTTGTGATGGTTCTTATGGAATGAATATTGAGGTACATTTCAAATGTAAAATCTATTCTTGTTTTATAGGTTGAATTTTATCTTATAGTTTCATTTTTTATGATGATAGTGTTTTTTATTTTGTTGTTGTTGAATTGTATTCTAGTGTGTGTTTGGTGATTTATTGAATTGTTTAGTGTGTATTCCAGTGTATTTTTTGTATTTTTGTATGAGTATATAAGAATATTCATTTTATTCCTATTGGAATACAGATATATTTTCATGGTTTATATCTATGGATATTACCTTATGGTCATGGTTTATAACTGTGGCTATTACCATGGTTCTACAGTTGTAATTGTGGCTGTATACCTATTTACATAGTTCAAACCATGGATATAGATCTATTTCCTTGGTTTATAACCGTATCTATAGACCTGAAGCAAGTGTCCATGCAATAATAAATATCCACAGCTGTGGGCTGTGGCATTTACCTTGTTGCCGCAGGTGAAACTATGGCTATAGTTTTATTACCATGGTTATAAACTATGGCAGTTTCTTTGACCACATTGCCCCATTGATGAGATACATGAATAGATGGAAAATGTATATTACCTATAGACATGGTTTATATATCTTTAGCCATAGTTTCTAACAGTAGATATAACTTACTTTTTTAGTGTTTTTACCACTAGAATGTCTAAGAAACTAGGTATTCTCAGTCCAATGGAGAGTACTATTGGGGCATAAAGAAATATTGGGAGACCTAATAAAATTAAAATTATTATGTCTCATATAATTTTTAATCAACTAATGTACTAATCATCTATTTTAATTATCGTATAAAGGGTCATAAATACCATGAATACAGTGAGATCATTCCTTATCTTAGGGTATGTCCTTAAAAATACTAATTTTTAGATATATTATAATCATTTATGTAATTAATTATTATTATAAATTTTATATTATGTGTTTGAATCCCATATTCATATTATTTTATCTCAACATGTGAGAAAAGGTGAAAAGGATGATTACTAGAGATATTTTGTAGATGGTTCCCATGTTTGTTGTATTATATTATCAAATATTTCTAGAGATTTGATGATAAAACATAAATACATGGATTATTACACTAGAATATATCATCTTATTTTTCTTGAGAAAGGGAACAAATGTTTTGAAAGAAATAAGTTTTTCAAATAACTATATAAGTGTAAACTGGAAGAAAGTAATACTGATACTAATCATGGTTTCAAAATTATGGGGTATATTAATCTATTAGTGAAATTCTTATTTAAATTAGACAATAAAATATTAATTAATATTATCTTATTATCCTAATCACTAAGGTTATTATCATTTTTAAGCCTGAAAAAATGGATAAGTTTGTCCGAATTTTTTTGTCCATACTTCACCAAGAAGATGAGAATTAGTTGAAACCTATTTCTTCAACCCTCATGATGAAAAGTATAAAAGAAAAGGATGAAAAAACCATGAATAACCCAAATCCAAATTATATTTTATAGATCCATTAAATTAAACGAAATATTCAATGGTCTAATGATGAACATGAGGACATTTTCTTCTTATGTAGAAAGAACAAACATTGGAAAAAAATTTCCATGAATTTAAAAATAAAGTAGTTTCATCCACATTAGGTATATTCATAAAGTTTCTATTCACTATTGGTGTATTAAATATAATATGATTACAACGTTAATTTATTTAAATACTATAAATGATCAAGAATATTAAGTTTATAGAGTGAACTCAAAAAGAGATGAGAAATGTAGATTCCTACATCAGGCAAGGATAGATCAATACTTCTCATCAAAAAATGTATTGATTAAAGTTTGTAATAAATTTTACTAGAAAATTTATCATAGTGTACATCTAGAAATATTGATATATTATTTCAAATTTAGAATAAATATGTTATGGTACTTTAATACTAAACTTTTAGTTTAGTAACTTTTGAATCATAGATATCCATCACAGTGAATGATGACTATAAAATATAATACTCTCTCCCTATTTTGGAAAGATAATTATTTATCAAATAAAATTGAAATTACATGAGTTGTTTATACCCATAAAAGTGTTTTAGTCTCAATTAAGTTAGGATTATGGGTATACAAAAAAACTAATTATCATGTTTTAGATAAATATTTTTTTAAAAATAATGGTGAACCACAAAGTTTTTAGATTTAGTTCAACATGGCTACATGAACTATTCTAAATCTAAAGAAAACTTCAAACACTTCATGATATTCCTTTAGTAAATTTAAAAATTCTTGATGGATTAAATGAGTAAACTTGGTAATGATTGAGGAATCTTTGAGATATATTATTAGAGAAAATATTATGTAAGTATTCGTTTATCATACATGTGGAGTAAAGGTGATACAAAACTCAGATTCCTTATATACATTAATATCGTGATGGTAGCAAAAAGGAAGAGATATTATGAGTCTTATATATTTTGTAAATTTTCCATTATTTCCTCTGAGAAAAGTTTTGTAAATTAAAGCGAAACAACTAACAATAAGCTAATGATATTGTGTATTAAATATTATACGAATTGTGATACGATAAAAATTTATTAGGATTTTACCGTAAGTTTTTATTGAAATATTATTTTAAGAGCTAGTTTTAGTTATAAATAAACCTCAAACACTAAGATTCATCTGAGTTAATGATCCTATTTTTAGTAAGGATATTAAGGTCTAGTCAAGACTGACTATATGTTCATGAAGGAAGCCTATATTGTTGAATATAGTGGGATAAGACTTCACTTCTATGGTTTAATTCTCTAGATGCACATGGGTTAGAATGAGAATACTGAACTTCACTGATCTTAGTTGGAGGAGCAGTTCTAGAGACACATAGTGCATATGAATTCATAACCTTAGAGGTGATTTATGTTTAGTATAGTGGGTGATATATATTATTATTTCAAAATAAATAATCTTACAAAGAAGAAGTAAATAGTAATATTATAAGGTTGAAAATTATATATAAATTCAAGTGATGGACTCCATATATCAATATTCATGGATTTTATATTTTGAATGTTTCTACGAATTGACACTATTGGTGAATATTCAATAAAAAATGAACATGGATGGTACAAGATGGTACCAATAAAACATGATTGATTATTAAAAGGTCTATTATATGACAAGTCCAATACACCAATCATCCTGAATAAAATCCTTTTTAATTATACTTTTCAAATAATAAATTTATGATCATCATATTGGGCTATCGATCGTCAAGTCCACATTTTTTTGGAGTATGGATTACAGAATATTTCTATATAATGCAACCAAAAGGATAAACTGTGGTATTTTTCTAAAAGTCATAACCAGAAAGGGTTGGTGAAATCATTAAATTCCAATGAGATATGTAGATTACATAAATTCATGCACAAATAAATCATGCATAGTGATCATAGTTCATCCATTTGGGAAAAAATGAGTGAAATGTGTCTCAAACTGGTTAGTGGGAGCATTATAAGTTTTCAAGATTGATATGTTGATAACATATGGAAAAAAATTGTTGTGTATTACGAGTTAATTAAGACTAAGGAATGAAATTTCTCCAAGTATAACTTAAAGTAGATACTATATTCCCTAGAAAAATATATACATAATAAATACATGGGTTTTATAAATCTTGTAATAGTAAATATATTAAAAAAGTAATGAAAAAACAAGTTAAAACAATTTAATACTGAATTGTTGTTGGTATATAATTCTTCTAGTAAAACATGCACATTCATAGGAAGATATTATTAAGATTAAAACATTTTCACAAGTTAAGTGCTAATAATTCATCTCATATGACATGATATATATTTACCATTGGTATTACTGATGCATAAAGCATAGTAGGTAAATATCAAATAGATCCAAAATAATTTCATTGACTTACATTTATAAATATATGAAAGTACATGGAAAAGTAAAACTGGATGAGTTCCTGGTGTTTGGAGAAGTGAGAATACTAGTGCTCAAGGGAATTGAACACTTTTCTTCACTTAGTTCAATTTTATCCAGTAACACATAAAAGGATAATGTAATATTGAAGAAAAAATCATTAGATCCAATGGTTTCCATATCTACAAAATTTAAGTATGTTGTGGATTCTGGTGAATCTTATGGAGTAGTTTAGAAATGTACTATTCTGATTTTGGGTTATTCCAATTGAAAGAGTTGTTTCATTAGTATGATAATCTTTGACTATGGACTTATTCAAGATATCAATACTTTTACATGGGAATAAAATATAGACACTTGGTTATATCACATCATGGTAGATTGTTTCAAGTTAGTAATGTTTCAGTGAGAAGATTCTCTTCACAAATATGTGGATTTACCAACCCTAGTAATATAAATGTTATAGGCCCAACATATATAAGTATATTCAGTAGAACCATGTCTAACATTTGAGAACAAACCATTCATTAGTATTTGGATCTAGTGTAAGTGGGAGTATGTTTGATTTGGTGACCTAGAACTATCTAATTTATAATTTAGATTACATTTATATTCAATGAAGTAAATATTAATACAAATACCATATTACATATTTATTTTTATTCCATATAAAATTAATGTGATAATGTTTTAGGGTATCTGTTATAAGAAAATAATTCATAGAAGTTCTCAGGTATAATGAGAACATTGAGATGCTATGATGATATCTCCCAAAAATATTTCTATGGTTAGATAACATTCCATGATGGGGAACATGCTATGTTTGATGGTATTTGTAAGTAATCATATGTGGATGAGACTTATTCTCATGAATTTCATAGTTTTTAAACTCTAATACAAAGGATTTTGAGAATAGACCCACCAGTAGGAATTCTGGGTGGTTATATGTCATTATAATTTACTATCCATGAGTTTATATAATGGTCATTAGAATTTAATATTATTATTAATTTATTTAATAAATCATGCACTTAGATTTACATACTAAAACTATGAATCCATATGTTCACGGGAAGTATGGTATGTTGGGTCTGTCACAAATGAAATGTTATTAATAATAAAAAAATTAAGGATTTGTCACTTCCATATTTATGGAAGTTAATATCAAATAAATTTGATTGAAATGGAACCATCACATTAAATTATATTACCATGTC
Source organism: Viscum album (assembly GCA_963277665.1). NCBI lineage: Eukaryota > Viridiplantae > Streptophyta > Magnoliopsida > Santalales > Viscaceae > Viscum > Viscum album. The sequence continues at coordinate 2,062,118,111 of OY728151.1, read as the reverse complement.
GTATTGATGATTTTATTTTAGATAGTCAAAGAAGTACACATCAAGAACAAAGGTTGATGACACATGTGGGCGACCAGTTTGATGAGATATTATGGAAAAGATAATATATTAAACAATGATAGATCGTACATGCTTATCGATGTTAGGATATTAACATATTTATATTGGGTGCCTTGACCCATTTATATATAGTAATCATGGAATTTAGACAAACACACTTAAGGATAATGATAAAGAATCCTTGAGGGTTACACACTAAGTGTTTTTTTATCTCAATTAAATTCTATTATAATCTAATAATTGGAATAGATATTATTCTCAAGATAGAGGAATAATTTTATTCATTATTTATTAATAAAAAATATTCAAAAGGTAATAAATAATTATTCATCCATTAATAAATAATTTATTTTATTATATTAATGATTAATAAATATTTATTCACCATAGAGTGAATAGAATATTTATTTAATTTATTTAATATTTAATAAATATTTACTATCTAGAATGTGAATATAATGTTTATTTATGAATAAATATTGAGTTAATATTTTATTTTGGAATTTTATAAATGAAGAGATAGATGAGTGGATCGAGATCAGGTCCAGTGATAAATATTTATTTTCAAGCTGGTAAAATAATATTTATAATTTTTCTAGAAAACACAGGCTATAAAATAATAATAATAGTATTATTATAATTCATGTTGATTGATAAAGTTTATTATATTATTTATGGGATTTTTTGAAATTAAATAATATTTTTACCTAAATCCTAACACTATAAATAGATTTATATATATATTGTTAGGGTTAATCAAGAATTGAGAATAGTTGTATACAAAATATCTCTCTAGATTCATCCTCCTATCTTCATCTCAACAACGAGAAGAAAAAAGAGAGATTCATTCAAGCCTAAAGGATCATATAGAGGTGAAGATGAACAATACAAGACGGTCGATCCACCATGTTAGAAAATAATATTCCATTGGTTTTTTTGGAGATCAAAGGACCACACGTGGATCACTGCTTGAGGGATCTACTTTGGGTACTTTCTATGAAATGATGTTAATCTGAAAAGGGTTCCAGATGATAAATATCTTCATCAAAGAAATATCCTAACACGTGGTAATATTTTTTTGATATAATTTAAAATAACTATAAATTTAATGTGAAAAAGACCATATCTGGGTTCTAGGATTTATATGTCAATATTTAGTAGAAATGTTTCATTGGTCATGATGTTTACATCTGAAAAAATTAAAAAATGATGCATCGAATATGATAAAAATCTTAACATTTATTCATCCACTAAGAACTTTTACTATAACACCCCAAGGTTTTAAAAATAAATTGATATTCATGAAACTTTTTTTTAATTTGATATTTATAAACTAGACATTAAACATAATTTTTCCACTTCTATGATTTGAATTTCAAAAAATGTTCAACAACGATTACGATTAGTAAGTTATTTGGATTATGATAGAACCAACTTGTTTTTTGGTGAATAGTATCATACCATTATGAATAGAAATATGAATATTAATATGACCCTTATGAATAGTAAATCATATTAATATTTTATTTTCTTAAGGTTATAATATAATGAGATCTTGATTAATTTTTCAAGGTGATATAATATGAGTTATAATTTTAAAAGTGTTATTTTTCGTATAAATTTTGATTTTATTTAAAAATTAAATTAATCATACTTAAAAAATTATTTTCAAAATATGGAGTTCATTTTTTAATTATGCACATCAAATAATGGTTGGGGTGATTTTTTGGGATTTTTCTAAAATACTTCAATTTTGGGTGAATAGTTAAATTCGATAATTTACAAAATTACTAAATAAATAAATTTATACATCATGATTGAGTCATGGATGATGTAAATGGAAATTGGTTAAAACTCACATGCACTTATTACTATTTTGGGTCACAAAAATCAAGACTATTCATATTCTTGCTCAAAAATATTAAATTATTGATTAAAATAATGGAAAACCCCTCCTCTACTCCATTATAAATACCAACCTCACCCCCTCTTCCTATCACCCCTATAAATCTTTGATAATTGTATAAATTCTGCCCAATTCCCTTACCAAGGATCTTACCCAGTTTCAAGTCCTTCTGGTCTCACCAAAATTCCAAAATCATGGGCCTTAAGGAGGATCTCAAAGAGAAGAGATCAAGAGGTAATGATCCTATTTCATTTCCCTGTGTTTTATTTTCAATTACTTTTCCTTTCTTATAATATATTCCCTCCTATTATCCAAGAGGAATGAAATATCCATAATCTTATATATTCTGTATATTATCAATTTTATGGAATATTCATCATCATTATCACTCTCCTCTTCCTCTTATTATAAAAATAAAACATCATCCATGATGTGCTGATTTATCAAAATTATTGATGATGGTTTTCAATTTCTTTTAATTCCTTAAAAACTCGTTATAAAACAATTTTAATGGTTTAAAAATATTTTAAATTGTATGATATAACATATTTTATGTTATGGAGTTAATATATATACATAATATTAAGTTACGTAATGAAACTAGTTTATGATTATCGAAGAACTACCAAAATGATTTAAACAGATATCAATAATGATTTATCTAATGATTCATCCTCATACCATATAACCAAAATGATTTATGGAATCATTCAATATTCTAGAAACATATTAATACCATCTCATTCCACTATAGGTATTTCGCTTCCATTCGACAAGGAAATCCTTTACAAACTGACCATGGAAATCATGTAAAGAATGCACTCGAAACAATGAAAAGAACAAAATATTAACAATAAATGGGTGAAATGATGTTATAAAATTATAATATAAGGTGTTATAAACATGAATATGTTTTTTAATATATTAATAAATCTTTTTAACCATTATACATTAGTTTTAAAAAAGTTTGAATCAAGATGAACCCGAGGTAATGGAATTCTTAACCCAATTTCCATATTTTGGATTAACCTTCTACTTCATCAATTAAGTGCTAATAATATTATTTGTGTAATTAATTTCATTTATATTGTTATTTATTATGTTTATTTACAGTTTATACACTCAATCCTTTCATTATATTAATTCTCACATCAATTATATGGTATTTTCAAGGGATTTTCTTTTAAAAATCATCTTTTAAAATTCTATTTTATGAAATTCAAAAGTAATGTTTTTATGTAATTATCCATGTTTTATGATTATTTTATGGTTATTGGGAATTGTTTATAATGAATTGTGGGACCTATATCTCCTTCTAATTAATTGTGTATGTGTAAGTTGGAGGTCAGCCGTATGTTTACTCCATGTGTAACTACGATGGTTACACCATAAGGTAGTAATGAGGGTTACATTGTAAGGTAGACGTGATGGTTGAAAATAATAAGGTAGCTGTGAGGGTTACAATATTAAGTAAGTAATTCCCCAAGATAACCTTATGATCTATTTATTTTTTCTACGATTTATGGAAATATCATGTTTCAAAAGTAAGTATATGATTCTATATGTTAGATAAGCATGTCTTTGTGAAAATGATTTCATATATTTATAAGTATTCATGGAATAATGGTTTCTATCCTTCTTTTCATATCCCTTGCTAGATTTTGTGCTCATCCCAATTTTTAATTTTTTTCAGAGGGTGTAAATATGGGTAAGAGAAGAGGAGAATCCAAAACAAATGTTATGAAGACTTTTCATGAAAATATTTCATGTTTTGTTAAAAAATTTTGTTTACTGAACGAAATGTATACTGTTCTAGTTGTAACCACTTTGTAAGCTTGTGTGTTGATGTGTATGATTTATGTCATAAATTTATAAAACTCTAAACTAAAAAGATCTTTGGGAATGTAAAGAAGTGGAATCTAGTTGAATTAACTATATTATGTAATGTTTAAGGATGAGTCCTTACAGTTGGTATCAGAGCATGATTTAGATAACTTTGGTAGCTAGTATGATGTTAATATAATACCATAAATAATTTTTACATTTTTTTTCTGAAATAATATATCATTTAAAGATTACCATGTTGATTCATCTAAGATATGTATGTTCACAATTATTTTTTATAGAAAAAATAGGGGATCTAAAGTTGGAAGGAATTAAGAGGATGATATCTTTACGAATATGCAACAAAAAATGGTGGGAATTGGAACTGAGTAGTTTATGACAATAATGGATCAGATGACGTAGGAAATAAATGGAGGTGGAATCCATACATGAGAATAACCAGAGCTACCACAAAGGAAAATAATGATAGTAGAACATTTCATGAGGCAACACCCTCATGCTTACAGTGAATCTTCTAACCCAGTGGCGGCCAAAGGGTGGATTAAATCCCTTGAAAATATATTTTATTTTATGGTATGATTAGATAATCAAAAGGCAATCCTTTTAATTTATCATTTTTAACATGAAGCTGATCATCTTTTGTCAATGGTCAAGAATTTCAGGGATATAGAGGAGATTGATTCCTTGGAGTGGGATGAATTTATAAGTCTTTTCCTTCAAAAATATTTTCCTAAGGTGGTTTAACTTAGTATGGAGAATAAATTCCTTGAATTGAAGAAAAATGAAGAATATTCAGTGGAAGTGTATGAATAGAACTTCACCGGACTAGCAAGGTATTCTTCAAATATTATTCTAGATCTTGATTAAAAAATAACTCTTTTTTACTTAGGATTGAAGCCAATATATCGAAGGTCATTTGCTTCTCGTGATTTCAAAAGTTATGAGAAACTTTTCCAATGTTCTAAGAGGGTAGAAATAGAGTTTTTTGATGACCATGTGAACATTGAAAAAAAGTAAAAGAAGAGGTCCAGTTGGTGGGTGATGGATAAGAATCAATAAAATAAATCTGATGGTAAGAAAGTCCATTTTCCAGTTTGTGAAAAATGTGATAAAAAGAAGCTTGGGGAATACCTTTCCAAAATTGGGAAGTGTTTTCAATGTGGCGAGTTTGGACATATGGCCTGAGATTGTAATGAAAATGATCTTAAGTCTAATCTATATAAGAAAACTATAAAGTGTTTTAAATGTGGTGAAATGGGTCATTATAAAAATGCCTTCCCAAAGAAAGATCTGAATGATGTAAAGAAGCCAGATTATAAGTAAAAAGGTGTAGTGAGATCCTTTACATCTATTTCAGTAGATGTTGGGCCATCAAATAAAGTGATATCAGGTACTCTTTTTGTTTACTCAGTTTTTTCTGAAGTTTTGTTTTATACGGGGTCTACACATTCCTTTATTTTTGAGAAATTTTCTAGTAAATTGGAAATATTTCCTCAGGAAATGAGACTAGAACTTATTGTTAAAACACTAGTGGGAAATACTACAACAAAGACAAATTTTAAGAATATTTCTATTATTGTATATGGAAATAATTTACCTAGAAAACTTATTTTTTTCCTTTAGTAGAGTTTTATTTCATTCAAGGTATGGATTGGATTTCTATTTATAATGTTAAGATTGATTGTAGAGCTAAAGAAGTTGTTTTTTAGAAAGAGTTTTAGTTTTTATACAAGAGTGAACCCGTACAATTGATAACATATTAGGAAGTTGAGAAAATATTAAAATATGGAAATGAAAGTTATCTAGATCATATTTTTAAAAAAAGGGAAATATTCAGATTAATGATGTTCTAGTGGTAAATTAATATCTTGATGTTTTTCCTAATGAGTTTCCCAGTGTTATACCTGATTGGGAAGTTGAATTTACTTTTACTTGGTTCTTGATGCTAAGCCAATTTCAAAACCCCCTTATCTAATGTCTCAAATGGAACTTTTAGAGTTAAAAATTAAGTTATAGAAATTATTAGATAAAGGATTCATCTAACCTAGAACTTCACCATGGGGTGATCCTATCTTTTTTATTAAAAGGAAAGATGGTTCAATCAGACTTTACATTGATTATAGAGCCCTAAATAACAACACTGTTAAAAACAAGAATCCTATTCCTCATATCGATGATTTTTTTGATTAGCTCTAGGGAGCATAGTATTTTTTAAAGGTTGACCGGAGGTTGGGGTACCTTCAGTTGAAATTAAAGGAAGTAGACATCCTGAAGACTACATTCTATACTAGATATGGGCATTATAAATTTTTGTGCTATTCCTTTTGGGTTAAGTAATGCACCTTCTATATTCATGGATCTTATGAATATAATATTTCATCAGTTCTAAGATAAGTTTGTTGTTGTATTTATTGATGAAATTTTGGTATATTCTAAAATTAAAGAGGAGAATGAAAAACTTATAAGGATTGTTTTTTAAATTTAAAAAGAAAATAAACTGTATGGAAAATTCATCAAGTATGAATTTTGGTTACAATGGATTTCATTTCTTGGGAATATTGTAAATAAGGATAGAATATTAGTTGATCCTATCAAAACAAAAGTGGTTGATGAATTTCCAAGACCTAAAAATGTTACATAGATTTATAGTTTCTTGGATTAATAGGTTATTACCGACAATTTGTTAAAAACATTTCATGATTATCTAACATGAAAACTAAGTTAAGACGAAAAGCGGTTAATTTTTTTTTGGAAAAAATAATTTAATGATTGTTTTCAGGAACTGGAGAAGAGATTGGTGAATGTTCCAGTTTTGGCCATCCCTTCCAAAAATGGTGATTTTCTCACGTACAATGATTTTTCATTTAAGGGACTTAGTTGTGTTATGATATAGAACGATCTGGTAATTTCTTATAATTTAAGGCAACAAAAACCTCATGAGTTAAATTATCCCACCCATGATTTGGAAATAGCATCTATGGTTTATGCTTTGAAAATTTGGAGGCATCATTTATACGAAGGAAAATTTGAAATATACACCGATCATAAAAGTATAAAGTATATATTCACTCAGAAAGAATTAAACGTGAGGCAGAGAAGATGGATTGAATTGATAAAGGATTTTGATTGCACAATCAATTACCATCCAGGAAAAGCAAACGAAGAGGAAGATTCTTTGAGTCAAAAACATTTTGCATCATGAACTATGTTACGATTGGAACAAGACCCCTTGATTAATGATTTGATGAATTTTGGATTAGATGTTGTTGGTGCATGAAATTCCTCTATTTTGTTTCAGATTTTAGTGATTTTATCTTCATCAAAAATAATTAAGAAATTATAGAAGGAAGATGGTGAGTTATAGAAAAAGGTATAATTGGTTAAAATGGGTAAGTTTCTAGAATTTAACCTTGATGAATATTGTGTTTTTGGGGTTTGTAAAAAGATTATGTGTACCTTGTGATTTTTATATGACGAAATAATTGCTGTTTGAAGCTCATAGTTCTCCAATTTTAGTTCAACCTGGAAGTACTAATATGTACAGAGACCTTAAGGAGAATTTATGGTTGTATTTAATAAAAGAAGTTATTGTAGATTTTACCGTGAAATTTTTGACATGTCAACAATTTAAAGTAGAGAGACAATTACTGATGGGGATGCTTTATCCTTTTCTAGCACCATAGTGGAAATTGGAAAACATATCCATGGAATTCATGGTGTGACTACCATGTACTTCTTAAGGTAATAGTGAAATTTGGGTTATTTTTGATCGACTAACTAAATATGAACATTTTCTTCCTATTTGAGATAATATGTCTTTGGATAAAATTTCTCTACTGTACCTTAAAGTGGTTTTCAGGTTACATGGAGTTCCTCTTTCCATTGTATCTAATAGTGATACTAGATTCACTTCTAACTTTTGTAAAGGCCTTCAAAATTCATTTAGTATATAATTAAATTTCAGTACTTCTTATCATCATCAATATGGTGGATAGACCGAGATAATAATTCACACATTGGAGGATATGAATCAACCATTTTCAATGGACTACCAGGAAAGTTGGAATTATTATCTTTCTTTAGTTTAGTTTTCTTATATTAATAGTTTTCATTCTAATTTATAGATTGTACCATTTGAGAAATTGTATGGGAAGTGGTGTTGAACTCCATCTTTTTGGGATGAATTCCAGGAAAGAAAGTTGATGAGACACAAATTAGTAAAGGAAGTGGCTGAGAAAGTGAAGATGATACAACAACATATGAGGATAGCTCAAACTAGGAAAAAACGTTATACAAATAATAGGAGGAATGACTTTTCTTTCAAGATAGGTGATCATGTTTTTCTTAGAATCTCTCCATGGAAAAGTGTTATGTATTTGGGTAAGGAAGGGAAGCTAAGTCCACATTTCATTGAACCTTAAGAAATCTTGGATAAATTTAGACTAGTTTCCTACGAGGTATCTTTGCCTTTGATTTTATCTTAGGTACACAATGCTTTTCATGTTTCGATATTGATAAAGTATGTGCTAGGTTTATCTCATGTTTTGAACTCAGAATAAGTTCAGTTGAAAGCGATCGTTTCTTACGAAGAGAAACCTATTCAGATTCATGATTTAATAGAAAAAGTATTGTATAATAACATAATTTTCTAGGTAATGATTTTGTGTAAAAACCACATGGTTGAAGAAGAAAAATGAGAATCTGAAAATGCTATTAGGTAAAGGTACCCTCATTTGTTTAATAAGTAAATAAAATTGCGAGGATGAAATTTCCAAAAGTTGGGGAGAATGTAACACCCCATGGTTTTAAAAATATATTTAAATGAATTAAGCTTTATTTTAAGTGGATATTTATTAACTAGCCTTTAAACCTATTTTTTCCACTTCTATGATTTGAATTTTAAAAAATAGTCATATATGATTGTGATCAATAAGTTATTTAGAGTCTGATAGAACCAACTTGTTTTTTTGGTGAATAGTAACATACCCTTATGAATAGTAATTTGAATATTAATATGACCATTTTGAATATAAAATCATATTATTATTTTATTTTCTTAAGGTTATAAGATAACTAGATCTTGATTAACTTCTCAAGGTGATATAAAATGAGTTATAGTTTAAAAATTATTAATTTTGAATAAAATATGATTTTATTTAAAAATTAAGATAATCATATTTAGATTTTATTTTAAAAAATGGATTTCAATTTTTAATTATAAACATCAGGAAATGGATGCAGTGAATTTTGGGGATTTTTCTGAAATACTTAAATTTTTGGTGAATAGTTAAATTTAGTAATTTACAAAAAATGATAAATAAATGAATTTCTACATCATTATTGAGTAATGGATAATGTAAATGACCATTGGATCGAACTCACATACACTTTTTACTATTTGGGGTCATACGAATCAATACTATTCATTTTCTTGAGAAAAAAATATTAAACCAATGATTAAAATAATTTAAAACCCCTCCTCTCCTCCACTATAAATACCACCCTCACCCCTCTTCCTCTCACACCTATCAAGCTTTGATAATTTAGTAAATTCTAACCAATACCCTTCCTAAGTCTCTTACCCAAGTCCAAGACCATATGGTCTCACCAAAATTCCAAAACCAAGGGCCTTAGGTAGGATCACAAGGAGAAGAGATCAAGAGGTAAAGATCTTATTTCATTTTCTTATGTTTTCTTTTCAATTCATTTTAATTTCTTATACTCTCTTCCCCTCCCCTTATCCAAGAGACATAAAAACTCTATAATATTATATATTATGAATGTTATAATTTTTATGAAAAAATTCATCATCATTCTCACTCTCCTCTTCATCTTATTCTAAAAATAAACCACCGTCTGTGATGTGGAAGTTTATCAAAACCATAGATGATGTGTTTTAAATTTCATTTAATTCCTTCAAAACAGGTTGTAAAAAAATTTTAATGGTTGAAACATATTTTAAAGTGTATTATATAACCTGTTTTATGTTTTTGAGTTAACATATATACATAATATTATGTTATATGATGAAACTAGTTCTTGATTATCGATGAACCGCCAAATGATCTAAACAGATATCACTAATGATTTATCCAATGATTCATACTCATACCATATAGAAAAAATGATTTGTAGAATCATTAAATATTATGGAAAAATATTAACACCATTTATTTCCACTTCTGCTATTTATCTTCCATTTGAAAAGGAAATCCTTAACGAACCGACCATGAAAATCATGTAAAGAATGCACCTGAAACAATGAAAAGAACAAAATATTAACAATTAATGGGTGAAATGATGTTATAAAATGACCATATAAGGTGTTATAATCATGTATATGTTTCTTTAAGATATTAATAACACCTTTTTAACCATAATACAGGAGGCTTGAACAAGTTTTAAGTAAGACAAACCCATGGTAAGGGAATTCTTAACTGAATTTCAATTCTTTGGGTTAACCTTCTACTTCATCAGTTAAGTGCTAGTGAGATTATTTGTTTAATGAATTTCATTTATATTATGATTTATTATTTGTATTTATAGTGTATACACATAATAATTTCATTAAATTTATTCTCACTTCAATTATATGTTATTTTCAAGGGACTTTCCTTTAAAAATCCTCTTTTAAAATTCTATTCTATGAAATTAAAATGAAACATTTTTATGAAATTGTCCATATTTTATAATTATATTTTGGTTCTTGGGAATTTTTTATGATGAAGGGTGGGACCGATATCTCCCTCCAATTCATTGGGTATGTGTAAGTTTTAGGTTGGCCGTATGGTTTTCCAAGTGTAACTACGATGGTTACACCATAAGGTAGTCGCGAGGGTTACAATGTAAGGTAGCCGTAGACATTACAAATCATAACGTAGCCGTGAGGGTTAAAAAATTAAGTAAGTAATTCCCCGAGATACCCTTATACTATATTTATGTTTTCTATGATTTTTGGAAATCTCATGTTTCACAAGTAAGAATATGATTCTTTATGGGTGAGAAGTATATATTTGTGAAAATTATTTCATATGTTTATAAGTATTCTGGGACTAATGGTTTCTCTCCTTATTTTTATATCCCTTACTGAGATTTTTTTCTCATCACAAGTTTTAAATTATTTTCATAGGGATTAAGGATGGGTAAGAGAAAAGGAGAATCCAAGATTAATGTTGTCAAGACTTTTCCTGAAAAGATTTCATGTTTTATTAAAAACTTTTGTATTATGAAATAAATGGATACTATTTTAGTTTTACCCACTTTTTATTATTATGGGTTGATATGTATGATTTATGTCCTATATTTATAAAACTCTAAACCAAAAATATATTTGGGAATGTAAATAAGTGAAATCTAGTTTAATTAACTGGATTATGTAATGTTTAAGGTTGGGTCCTTATATCTACCACATCCAGAACCTTCACCAATGACACTACATAGAAACTTTTTGGACAAGAACACACCATGGAATATATGTGACTTACTACCACTAATATATATAGTATTATCACCATGTTATTAAAATATATCTCTATTCATTGTGATTTTTTTTACTTTGAATGATTTAAGTTTCTGATGAGAGGATTTGAAACAACTTCACATCCACTCATTACGAATCATTCAATGATTTTCCATATGAACTCATTTTGTGATAGAACTAAGATTCTGGTCTTCATATATTATTTATTACTCATTACCAAGAACTTATTTTCTTTACCAAGATATTTCATTTCAAAAATTCCTGATAAGTCTTTCTTAAAATCTTGAATCCATTAAACTAAAAAACCTACTAAAAGAATATCATCCACGTACAACAATAGAATGATGATTTCCCTTATACCGCAGTCCTTTTTATAATAGTATTGATTTGAGTTCCTTTTCTTGAAAAAATTATATTCCATAGAAGAATAAACCTTTTGATTCCAATATCTAGTTGGTTTCTTTAAACCATATAGGCTCCTTTTGAGTATACACACAAAGTTCTTATTATTCTAATCCAAGAAACCACAAGGTTTCTTCATAAATATATCCTCCTTGAAATCACTATAAGGGAATTTTGTCTTCACATCCATATTTTCTAAATACAATATTCCAAATGAAACTAAAAATAACACTATCTAGATGGTTTTTGTGATTAACTATTAGAGAGAAAATCTTATATAAATCAATTCCATAATTCTATTAAAACCCTTTAAATACCAGTCAAGATTTATATCATTTTTTCCCATCATCTTCTTCCTTTATTGAAAAAACCCACATGTTATTATGTTATTTCATTTCGAGTGGTAACTATAAGAATTCCCAGGTCTTATTCAAATATAGTGAATTTTCTCCTCTTACATATATGTTATCAAATTACCATAATAATATAGGCTAAACATCAATTTTTGTGTCTTTGGTTCTCCTACATTTTTTGAATTATGAAATTCAAATCAACTTCGTACCTATATAATAGTCATTTTATTCTTGTTGTGATATTCAATTGTATCTATAGTTCCACTATTTTTGAAATAGGAACTTCAAAAGTGTCATTTTTTAGTGTTCTAACTAGAGCTTCACCAGTTCTCAAGATTTTAGTTTTATCTTTTATTGGTTATATTTCTTAACTTTCTATGATACCCTCTCACATTTCTTCTAAAATTCGAGTCCTTGTGGTAGACTCAGACACATATAAGTATTCCATAATTTTTTTCTTTAAAAAATTCCACTCAAATCAACATAAAATTAGTTCATATCTATAACTTTAACCTCATTTACCTTTAAGTTCTAGTGTTTTAGAAAAACCTACTCATTAAATATTATATTTATACTTTTGATAAATTTCTCACAATTGTCATCCAAAACTTGATATCTAATATCTTCAAATCTATAGCCCAAAAAAATGGATGAGACTTTTCTTTAATATTGTTACTATATTTTAATCTACATTTAGATAGGATAAATAAAAAAACCTTTAGAATAGTCAAATATAGTGTTTTACATGTCTACAATTCTTTATGAAATTATTCATTAATAGGTGATGAAGGGCTTAGATTGATTATGTACGATCTTGTTCCAACCACTTCTACCAAAAATGACGTGGGAATTCCAAAATTTAAAAACATATTTTGTGATATTTCTATAAAATTTTGATTAATCCTTTCAGCCATACCATTTGTCTTTGATGTTCCAAGAGTAGTTTTTTAATGCTCAATACTTTTATGTTTTTTGTAGTTCTTAAAATCTATTTTTTTAAATTCTTTTCCATTTTAAAACATTAAAATTTTCATTTTACACCCCATTCCCCCATCCACCATATCATTCCACTATACTAAAAACTCCAAACACATCATATTTTTGTTTTAGCAAGTACATACATACCTTTTTCATGTAGTGATAAATTATAGACACAAATAATTGTGACCCAATGAAAAATTTTACTAGGGGAGGTAGCTAGAAATAAGAATGGACTAGTTCAAGATTTTATAATTTTGGTTTTATTCCACTTAAGTTGAATGAAACCTTCCATTATTTCCAATGTATGAAACTCTGAAAACATAAGAAGTCTGAATGGTCTAGTTTAATAAGCCTTTTTATGTAATAATTTTTATACCTTTCTCACTAAGATTCCAAATCATTATATGACATAATTTTTTACTTCATAAATTTGATTTTTTAACAAGTGAAACTTTTATTTCCAATTTAGTTAGATAGAGTGAGTTTTACTTTACACATTGAGCTATAAAAGGAGAACCTTGAGTGATTTTCCACACACCTTCCACAAAACTTGTTCCAAAACTTGATTCATCTAGTTATGCTATAGATATAAGGTCCTTCTAAAGGACTATAATATGACACACATCCTTTAATATATAGAAAATTCAATTCTTCATTATAACATTCAAATTTTCTTTCCCCACAATATTAATTGCTTCACTACTTTTTGAATTCAATCTCCCAAGGTTTCTAGATACATAGATTTTCATACATCCCATTTCACCTATTGATTTGAGAGATGATCCAAATTATATTATCTAACATTCCACTGGAGTATTAACACTTGAAATTATATTAATACTACTTTTGGAAGTTAAAATTTCATAACTTAATTATCTAGATGTAATCCTTCCAATGATTGTATTCTGATCAATTTAATATTTCTTGAGGTGACCTTTCATACCATAGTTCCAAAAAAGGACATGGTCTAGTAGATACACCTCTTCATATCTCCCTTTTATTCCTATCATATTTAATCCATCTCATTTGACATGGAGAGTTTCCCCTTATATTTTCATTGAATTCATAACTAGAACATGGTAAATTCTACCCCATTTAGAGGTCTTTATTTAGAAAAAAGTTTCAAACATCCTCAAAGATGAAGTTATTTTTCCCATAGAATACATTAACAAATACGACCATATCATACCATGATTATAGTAAAAATGATAATAATAAAATATCCCCAATATCATCCATAAATGTTACTTTGATAGATTCTAGATGACTTCAAATCAAACTGAAATCATTCACATGATTTTCTATATAACTTCCTTCTAATCACCCCATACAAAGAAACCTCTACATCAAAAAGACATTATTAAGTGCTATAGGATTCTCATATATAACTATTAGTTCTCTAATAAACTCTTCTTTGTTATTATTTTCCCAAATATTCAAAGAGACATGTTGAGCTAATTCCATTTTTACCAATCTAAGTGCCTTATGATCTAGTATTTCTCACTCACCTTTATCCATTAATTTTGGTTTGAATCCCTTTAATAAAACTTCTAGATCTTTCTTGATGAGATAATACTTTATCTATATTATCTAAAAAAATGAAATCCATCATATTAAATTTTTTGATCTATATTTTTCAATATTCTGACACCATACTTCTGAAAACCATAACTCCTATGAAAATTGGAAAAACACATCTGGGTATCAAAAGAAAGGTATCTAATCCACTGGTCATCGAATTTTCAAGCTTTATATGAGAAACATTATTGGATAAAACTTTTTGAGAATATTTCACCATACATATTGAACTAAAAGAAGGATACTAAAACCAAAAAAAATGATGAAATAGGTTATTGAATGAATCCTCCTTATCTCATTATTTTATAACTTGGGAGAGAAATATTCCACCCAAATCACCCCACTGAATCTCACTTTCTTCAAAACATTTATTTCAACTAAAAAACATTATGAAAAACATGATATTGAGTAAAGAACACTTTTATTTATGTGGTTTGGCCTAAACGTTCTACATAAATGGGTGAAACATTAAAAACTTTCATTTCTCCAAAATTAAATATTACCACTTGAGACTTTTTCCACCCTACTGAATCACTTAATAGGATAATAATATTACAATAACATACCTCATTAAATTATTACAACCCTTTATTTATAGAAGGTACCACCTGGTCCACCAGTGACACCATCCACCAAGAAACACAAATGACCATCCATTAACTATTGAAACTATTGATTCCCTATTACAACCTAAAAAATGAACACCAAATGCTGGTGGAAGATCAATGATCCTATACTACAAAATTTCTTATATAATTTATCAAACTGTGAATTTAACACATATTTCATTCCCCTTATGATGAACTAAACATATTCTTCTAAACACATTAGAATGAAATCCTTTTGGAAAAAAGAAAAATAAACCGTGAAAGAGAAAATCCACTACTGCTACCTTCATCCAAATAAATGATATTATATAATCACTCCTTCTAGATGATTGGTTCTAATTTCATTAATTTAGGATTCTCATGTCCTAAAATAGCCATCCTTGACTATTTTCATCTCTAGGGGGGACTCAAAGAGGTATTAATGTCGAGTCTCCCCAATAATATTATAGGTAACAATTTATTTCCTTTACAATTTATAGTTCCCTTGACCAGATAGTTTTTAAATTATATATATATAAATCTATAGAAAATATATATATCATTAGGTGTGTGTGTAATGAGTCTTGTTTATGGGTCTCCATGACCAAAAAAAATCATATGGACTTGTAATGTATATTTAATATAAAAATAGGTTAACATAGGAAAATCCAAAATGGACCTATGTCGATAAGATCTTAGATCATTTAGGCTTGGTTTTCCAATTTTTTTATAATTAGACAATATTACAAGCATTTTTAGGTTTCAAAATTTTAATTTAGTAATGTTTCTCCTGAACATTCCTTTTTGATTTTTATTCTTTATTTTAATTATGATTATGACAATAGATGTTTATAAACTTTAACAATGGAATTAAAGAAAATTAAATGAAAAAATTATAACGATTTTGTTTTTTAAAGTTCGTATAAAGAAAGTATAAAGACATATATATGATCCATACTGTCATAACCCGAACTAAGTTCTTGAATCTTGAGAGTCAAATTAGTCAGCCCCAGGGCCTCATACATGGTCCCCAATCTCTAGATTCTAACAACAAGTACTATTGGAAAAAATAAACTATTGGTAATGATTTTCCCTCAATTAATTTTGACCCATAAATTCATGTAACAAAGATAAATTTTTTAAAAATGAAAAGGATAAATAAAATACAGTGAAAAATCCTACAGTCTTACAAACCAACACTTAAAAAATAATTTATAGACACATATATAATAATATTACTTAATTTAGAAGTCACTAAACTCCTCCTTAAATATCTCCTTCATATATCCATCAACCACCACTTATAAATAATGAATTATTCCATTTTTGTACATGATTTCCAATGACATCTAAAAGTCCACTAAAATTATTAAGTTTGGGTGAGTATAAACTTAGTAGGATTTCCCCAAGTTTATAAAATAAACCTAATCATGAGTAACCCAATCATACATGGTTAATAAAAGGTTTAATAACATATTCCCATAATAAGTTTTTCATAATATTTTCAAACAAAACATATCCATATTCAAATAAAAAATAAGTAAATAATATTTTTGGGGAAAAAATTACCCCTTTTGTAATAAGAAAATGGTATTAACCCAACTGGGTATAATAATAAAATTAAATACCCTGATGTTAAAATCATAAAGACCTATCTATAAAAACTTCAAGTAGTATCAACAAATCCATTATAAATAAACTATAAGGCTAACAAGGATTATTATAAAATAATATTTTTTCTAAGTGGTTATCATTGATTGTCACATTTTTCAAATCAATACTATAGGTAGGTTGACCCATTTAATAAATCTAGATAAAAACAAAGGCTTATCATGAGAAATTGTATAGGAATAATGCATATAAAATCAATTGAATCCCAACAAAAAAGTGTTGTTTCTCAACCATTTATTTTTATGTAGAAATACATTATTTGACAATATACACACCTCTAGTTTCATCCAAATGAAAAAAAACATAATATTTCCATACAACCCCTAGTAATAAAACATTTTCTCAAGAACAATTACATAAACCCAAATATTTATAATAATAAAAACCCACCATTAGAAATATACACACATTTAAAAAAAATTAAAATCATTTTCCAAAATAAATTCCATAAACCACACATTAGTAATTAAAATCAGTAAGAAATAATCACAAAAAAACCCATTTAAAATAATTACAATAAATAACCCAATGTTATAAAATCATATTATAAAATATATAATTAGAAATAAAACACTAACATTTTATAATTCTAAAATTTGATGAATGAACAAGATGGATATAAAATCCCCATTTATTCATGAATTAATATTTTTTAAAAAATAATTATTCAAATCCCATATATGAAAACATATCAAAAATCATTTATAATAATCATTATTTAAAATTACATTAAAAATCCATGTAAAGACCAACCCATGTTGGGAATAGTTCAGAGCCAATTACCTAGATGCACTTTCCATGGAATCTCTATGTGTCCATGTCTGATGTTATTAATGGAATGAAAACCAAATACCTATCATCAATGTTTATCTATGAATCATTATTTATAAAAAAATAAGAAACCCACTCATTGAATAGATCTGGGAAGGCATATTCTGAATTTTCCTAACCTTATACAACTCCCGATACAATAGTGCATGAGATTTAAAGAGTGTCATGACAACCCACATATCTAATCATGATGTGGTAGCCTACTGATGAGGTAATTTGGGTCTAAGAATATCTTACAAACATGTAATAAAGTATCTGTTAACACAAACCATCTCAATGGATCCCCTTCTTGTTATACATTAATATGGGGGTGTCCTCCCAAGGACACCTTCAATAGGCCAAGGGATGGTGACTAGCACTGAGTAGACATAACACCCAAAATGTGAGGGCTTAGACTATATCAACCTGAAATACACACACATATATATAATTACAAAAATAAATAACAACATTAGTAACATAAATTTATATTAATATTTGAGATGTATATAACCCAAGAATGATACATAAAAAAACACAATACCACATAAGAAAATATGAAAGGAACCGCACATTTGACAAGGAACCAAACCCAATAAATGAATGAAAATGATAACCCCATCCTCACAGAGAGTACCCCTAGATTTATATCTATACAAAACAGTCACCACCACCATATTGAAACACTATGCCCCATTATGTGTCACTAAGAATCACTAGGAGTCAACTTCGAACAAGAAACACCATCCCCATATCCACCAAGACCACCTTCAAACCCTATTCCACCAGTACATGCCTAATATATGTGGGCCCAAATCCCATGCATGGTTGAGTATAAACATACCCCATTTGATTCCAAGAAAATATCTAAATATTCTAAACTACTAGAAGTCACAAGGATGAAAATATAGTCTTAGTCATCTTCAATCTAATCCATGATGGTCCGATACTCCTGAGTATCAAAGGATGTCCAGATCATTGAAAATCCAAAACAGTCAAAATTTAATAGCCCAAATATATGTTGCATCACAAAGAAAACTATAGTGTCAAAATATTTGGCCTCCTTAGCCTCACTATCACATCATTACTAGAAACCATAACGGGGGATCCCCCCCATTGAAGCAAGTGTGCCTCCTTTAAGAGTGCACCACAACTAACTATTTATCCTTTCCACTTCATAATTCTTAAATCCAATAGGAGAACATATGCCATTCCCAGGAATATAACTTAGTTAAGGGGTATTAACTCATACTCTAACAACCAACCAGACATGATGTAAAAAAGAGAACCCGAGTTATAGCATAAAAATATCATGGATAATTCATTATGCATGTAATACCCAAGGCCACAATTAATTTTAATATTATTTAATTATGGTATATTTTTGGACATTGGTATTTTATGGAATGAATTTTTAAAATTTTGATGTTTTTTTTCTACTTCACGATTTGTACATGGCTAGGGAAAATCATGTGGATTTAAGAGAAAACCATGCAAAGGGTAAAATTCCTTAACAATGGGGGTTTTCATGGTTGGTGAATGTTTTTTCAAATAGTGTGGAGCTCTTTAGGTAACTTTACATCTCAAATTGTATACAGGGGTGACCCACATGATTGGTGCATCTTTAAGGGAAACCATTTGGTCTAAACCATGTGGGGTGTGGTGTTCTAGTTAGGGGCTCCCACATGGTTGGTGCACAATTTAATAAACCATGTGGATAAACCATGCAACACTACCATAAAACCGGGTTTTTGCAGCACCACCCTTTATCAAGGCTAAAAAAAGTGATGATAAAGGGGGGCCTTTATCAGCACTGAAAAAAGCACTGATAAAGGGATAATTTTAACAGCGCTAAAAAAATCATTGTTAAAAGTGACCCTTTATCAGCACTTTTTTAAGCACTGATAAAGCCCCCCTTATCAGTGCTTTTTTTAGCACTGATAAAGGGGACCCCTTTATCAGTTCTTTTTGTATTAGCACTGATAACAGGGGGGGCTTTATCAGCGATTTTTCCTAGTGCTGATAAATTTGATATTTCAAAAAAAAAATTCATTAAAAATAATATATTTTTAAATAATTTTATTTATATTGATATAAATATAATATATTTTTTAAATATGTTTTATATAAGTATAAAATGACTATTACATTTAATATATAATAAATTTAGTGAAAATGGCTTTAAAATATTATAAAAATTAGTACTAATTAATTATTTTCTAATTACCATCGATTATTAATCATTTAATAACAATTTGATGACACAAAAAATTAAAACAATTATTAAAAGATCTAGAATTAGTGGAAAATGTAACTCAAACTTCAAACAACCATAAATTTTGATCCAGGTGTCCGTTTGAGCTCTACAGCATATCAAATTGAATCTTTCATTTATATCTACGTGATAAACACACAAGGGAACCTTTTTTAACATTTTTGTGGCCCAAAAGGCCCAGAAGGCCTCCAAAACCGATTTTTTAGTCGGGATATACCAATTTTTTTAACATTCAAACATGTATAACTTCTGATCCGGATGTCCTCTATCCCTGTACCACATATCATATCGAATATTGTTTCATTTTATTCGATTATATTAGTTATGGAGTTGAATCTATTTTCTGGATTATAAGTTATGGTCATTTTAACATTCTAGGACTTTTTCAAGTAGAAATATATATGTATTTATTCGTATATATATATATATATATATTTGTGTGTGTGTTTGTGTTGTATATATGAATGTATTTATTGATTTATAAACACACATAAAAAACATATTTTATAAAAGTATTTAAAACTAATCTTATAAATATATATTAATATACAAATAAATATATGGATAAAAAATTATAACTAAAAATATATATATAAATAAATGTAAATATAAATTAATATACGAATAAATATATATATACTAATTGATGAATAAATATATATGTATTAATATAACTAAATATATTTATATTAATATGACTCTATATTAATATAGTAATAAAAATAACTATATATATATATTAATAAATAAATATAAATATATATTAATATACAAATAATATATATACTAATATATGAATAAATATATATGTATTAATATAAATAAATATATTTATATTAATAAGAATATATATTAATATAAAAATAAATATTACTGTATATATATATAAATATATATTAATATATGAATAAATAAAGAAATAAAGAAATATATTAATATATGAATAAATATATATATGTATTAATATAACTAAATATATTTATATTAATATGAATCTATATTAATATACGAATAAATATAACTATATATTTATATATAAAAATAGATATATCATTAAATAGAGAACAAAATTAAATGTCTTAGTGGTAAAGGTGCACGCGCACAAGGGAGGAGGTCGCGGGTTCTAGTTTGGGTGGAACAAGGAACTGTGCGCAGGTATGTAGGGGATGTGCGGGAAAGGGCAGCGCATGAGAGAGTGGGAGGGGGTCCGTCTAATAGTGATAGGGGGGGGGGGGTCAAGCGCTGTTAAAATCTCTCCCCGCACTATATATATATATATATATATATTTTGACTTTTATCATCACTTTTTAAAAGCGCTGATAAAAGGGCCCTTTATCATCACTTTTCTGAGAACTGATAAAAGGGACCCCCTTTATCTTCTCCTTGATTAACAGTGATTTTTAGCACTATTAATGCACTTTTCTAGCACAAATAAATGCCATATTTGTAGTAGTGCAATCAAATAGTGAGACCTACTCATGTTCATTATTAATGTTAATGTACCCATTTGAAATCTTTTATTTTAAGGGGTATCCCCTCTTTTGACTAATATTTCATATGGATGACCCTCCCAAAAGCTCAAGGGAGAGCTCCCTCTTCCCCCTTTTTCATTTTGGCTCATTTTCTCTAGATTTCATGTGATTTTTTTAGGAATTTCCTTTTCTATTTTCCCCCTTTCTCCTATCTTATCTTCCCCTTAAATTTATCTTAAGTTTTTATTGTTCTATAAAATATTAACTATTGTGAATGTGAGGTTTGGGGTTTAGTTTGGTTCTAACCTAGGTTTTTGTAGTCTCGGGATCATATAGTGTGGTGCCTTGTTTTTTGAGTATTTTCAATGGAAAGAGGCATTTTTTGACTCAATTCCACTTGGTTTGATGTTTTTACTTCCATACCATTCCTTTATTTCACAATTCATAAGGATCTTGGGTTTTTTAAATTATTTTCTAAGTAAATTATTCCTATGTATGATATTATAAAGGCTTTTTTAAATTCTTTTCCATGAAATTTTAGCTTGGAATAAGGGGGTTTATCCTTGGGTTTCACGTTTTACTATGAAAATTATACTTTCATATAGAAATTATTTCTAAAATTCCCATAATTATCATTAAAGTTGTTTTAATGGAAAATTATGGACTTAGGCTATATTTTGTATTTTTAAGAAAGGAATCCAAGATTTAAAATAAATTCTTTAGAATTGGAAGGGTGTTTCTTTCTTATTAAGTTCTACTGTTTGTTTAAATTTTATATTTCAAATATGTGGAAAGTGACTTGGATTTTAAAGTCAAAATTTTAAGGAGGAACTTTTCTCACTTTATGAAATTAATGGCTTGATACTTGTGATACTATATTTATTTCCCATTATTCTTATTTCTCTCCTTCAATGTTTTTGAATCTATTATGTGATGATTGAATGATGTAGAAAGGGGATGTTTCTTGCAAGGGTGTTATAGGTTAAGTGAGATTTTTTTTATGCTATGACTCATGTGATGAATCATATTTGATTATATACTCACCTTCATATTGGTTGGTCCTTGGGAATCTAGGTAAATAAGGGCGTGATCTTGATTTATGCTTTACTAGTTGGTACACAAGCTATTTGTGTCCTCTAATTCTGATTTTTTCCAAGGCTAGAGGATTGGGGATACCCCAATGTCATTGGTGTGGAATAGTCAGGCGGATTATGAATTTTTTTAAGATGAATATAGATCATTATTTTTTTTCTATGTTTATTTTATTATTAGGATTTTATCACTTTACATCCTTGAGTATATCCTATTACAATTGTTCCTTGAGGGGTGGTTATATTTAAGATATCTCCTTATTTCCTTGTATAACATTGTTATTATATAGTTTTCTCCCCAATTACATTTTGACCATTTTATTCCATGATATTTGTTCAATGTTTCTCTTTCTACTTGCATCATTTTTTGCATTATTTATGATTGGGTCAATTTTCTTAAATTATTTTCAAAGGTGGATTTCAAAGAATTTTTAAAATGAAAAAAGAAACAGTTATCATTATTGATGGGGTTTATTAATGGATTTGTAATGAAGGAAAATGTTTTTATTTTAATTTTATAAAATCCAAGGTTCCCATTTTATGGTTTTAATGTGTTTTCATGTCAAATTAGAGATTTAATTTGTCTCATTTAAATAAAGGATGTAATTTATTATTTATTTTTCCAAATTTTGATAGGATTCAATTGTTTTAAATATGTGAATCTGTTTTTATAGAGAAATTTACTTAAGAAACTTGGATAAGCTTGAGAGAAGAGTTTTTGTTAAGTTTAATACAAAATTACTAAAGTCATATGATGATATGATTATCATCAAAGTAACAAAAATCATGATTACTAAAGGTTTTCATGGCTATAGCTTGGTTCCAAAAGGGGAGTTCAAGATTTGGACATAAAAATTTCAAAAGATTTAGCAACAAAGTTGTAGTAAGTAATTAGAAGAATAAATATTAAGGTCCCCAGTGCGAGTGTACCAAAATGATATTACCATATAGAAATAGGTTATGAAATACTAAAGGTAAAAAAGTGTGATGTTAAAACTATAAAAAAGATCAAGTCATTAAGTCATGGAGTTGTGTCTATACAAAGGTCGAGTAATAAATTAAATATGTTGGATAATCAATTAGAGTAACTCTATGACATATACATTGATTTTTTTGTAGAAAAATAATGTATATACAAAGCTCAATATTATAAATTGATTAAGTTGAACAACATATGAGGTTTGAAGTTATGATATCTATATAAATTTTAATATATAGAGTTGAATAAGTTCTAGATAGAGGATATGTTTTCAATACTATCAGATAGAGGAATCCTATGTAGAGCACTGAATGGAGAAATCTATATGGATATACTGAATCAATATCCTTTAGAAAAACACCCAAAAAATACACCAGATAGATATTTTTGATGTATTCTATGGAGAAATAATAAGTATGTACAAAAAAATAATGTATAAGTTTAAGATGAAGTTGATTTGTACAAGATATAATAGAGTAAAAGACAGGGAGGGATGACGCTCAATGATGTTCAGACATATAGACTATCAAATTGATCATTGGATAGAAAAGAACCAGATTGAGAAATATGAATTTTTACTAGACACAAAGGAATGTGATGTCATCCGACATTGAATTCTGAATTCATTGGGCATAAATATGATGATCCCTTCAAACAGAGGTTTCAAAAAATGGAACCTGATTAAGGTACATTGGATAGAGAATGGAATGGTTAGTTTTTTAGATGAAGGAATTATATTGTTTACCAGAAATGTTATATTAGATAGATTAGTTATTATGAATACATATCACAAAATAATTACTTAATTATTTTACACTAGACATAAGTTTTAATATATTTAAAACACATTATAAACTCATTCAATATGATGATGTTAAGTTGTTTTATAAAAGAAAAAAATCTAGTTTATATTTGAGAGACTTTAAAGAAATATATCACACTATGTTTTAAGGAATATTTATTAATGAAAGTTAAATATAATTTTATATATTGTTTGAAGGCAGCCAAGTGAAATTGAGATGAGGAGGAAAATTTAATAGTTAAATTTTAGAATTCCATGATTTCTACTGAATATTCATAAGTGTGCGTATATAAAGGGGTGGAGGGACAATATTAATATACACTGTTGTTCACGTGTAGGAGTGTAAGTGATAAAGTTTTTACCTAAAGTACAATGTCAATTGTTAAAAAAAGTTTCTATTTTTCTGAAGAAGAGAGAATAATATCGAATAGTTTCTGATAGATGTACTGTAGATAGGGGAGAACAAGACGAATTAAGTGCCAGATGACATTTTATAATCAGAATTAGTTACATCATCTGATAGATAAAAATAAAAATGAGTTTCACTGGATGTAGTACATCATAAAAAGAATAATGGACAAAGGAGTGCTGAATGGATGTGGATCATAGAGAGTACACAAGACTAAGGAGGGTATACCCGATGAAGCATTATCAGATGGAATATTGTTAAGGAATATTTCTAAACAATGTTCTAGAAAAGGGGGTTTGATATTATCTAGGTATTTATTATATTAGTAGGATGTTTCAAGAAAAAAAATATTTAGAGATTTGTGGAAGATCTTGAAGAAGTTTTATTCATGAAAATTAAATCCAATATAATTGTGGAGAAGGAAAATTTAAAGAATAAGGTCTTTTTCTAGTGGATTAGAAAATATGAAGAAAGACCTTATAATTTGGGTGTAGAACCAATTTCTAAAAATTCTTGTGGATGGGGTGTATATCTAGTTAATAAAGAAGTGGATATGAGAAGTAGAATAGGTGTTATAACCAATTACAATAGAAGAGTTGATTTTTGGTTTTTATAACCAAGGATAGCCAGAGGAATAGTTACTGGGGTGTAGAATCAGTTATTTCATGCACCTTTGTAATCATAAAATAATTTAGAAAAATAATTCATGTTGGGGTTTATAACCAAGAAGGAAAAGATTAAGTATTTGTACCAAAACATTAAAATATCATGTACTATTTATATTTACTAATTATTAAGTGAGTTTTGGAGATATATTTGAATGGATTGATACTATAACAAGTTTTATAGGTTGAGTTATAGGAAGAAATCATAAAATAATGAGATCATTGATTCACCCCACTCTTAGTGATTGTACATTGATTTGGGAAATTAAATTGGTATCAAAGCCTATGTTCCCTATGAAATATATAAATCTCTAATGAGGATGGATAATATAAATTAAGTGAACATGAGGGGTGTTATTTTACTCAATGATTTTGTCTTTCACTATTGGAGTAATAATAATTTACCCCATATTATATCTCTTAGCTTTAAAGTTAGAAATGCTGAAAGATTGAGATTTACTCATATTAAGGAAGTTATTAGGAAAAATACTGATAAAGTATATTTATATATTGATGGAAAAAATCAAAATTAAAATTTTATGTATCTCTATGAAAATTCTTATGCAAAAATTATAGGATTTCCAACTACCAAAGTAATGTTGGATAAGTTGAGAAGAAATTATAAAGGAAATGAGAAAGTCAATGCATAAAAGTTAAAAATATATAGGTGTATATATGATGATTTTAATATGTATAATAAAGAAATAATTAATGAATTACTTACAAGAGTTAGTGATATTGTAAAAAATATTAGAGGTTTCAGTGAGAAGCTATAAGATTTTACTATCATTAAGAAACCAATGAGAAACTTTCCTAATATATTTTATTCCAAGGTTCCAACTATAGAAGATCAAAAATGTCTATATCTAGATTAACTTAAAAATATTCTTGTGGCATATAATATGACAAAATAAATAGTATTTAAGAATAAGAA
Organism: Viscum album; assembly: GCA_963277665.1. NCBI lineage: Eukaryota > Viridiplantae > Streptophyta > Magnoliopsida > Santalales > Viscaceae > Viscum > Viscum album. The sequence goes on along the minus strand of OY728151.1, from coordinate 2,062,091,810 downwards.
TAAGGAAGAAATATCTTTTAATGATTTTTTTAAAAGTTTGTTCAGAGAAAAAGAAGTAAAAGAAGAATCAAGTTATTTAGATGTTGGGGAAGATGAATAAGACTTCAAAAAATCATTTTTCTTATTTATAAGAGATACAAAAAATAAAATTGGAATGGAAAAAAATTAATCTATCTCTTAAATAATGGAATTGTAATGATAATGGTAATTTTATATAAAGATGTTCTACGAATATGTTTTATGAAATTGATTTAGAATAATAATATAAAAAATATTGAAAATAGAAGTGGAAGAAACATAAGAAAAATGTTTTTAGAAAAAAGTGGATTTTTTATTATAATTAATTATGATGATTCATCATCCAAAAATAAATCTAATTATCATGCTATCTTCTTAGTATATTTTGGAGGATAATGTGGTTTATCAGATAATGATGATGGTGGAGAAAATAGAACACAAAAAGGGTGTATTCAAAATTAAAATTCAGAATAAAATATTGAGAAAAATAAAAAATTGAAGAAGGAAAGGAAGGAGTTTATGAAATAAGTTAAAGAGGTAATTTTTTAGAATATAAGGTATATAAAAAATGGGGTAAAAATCCTTGTGATATTAGTGAATAAAAAATGAATGTAACTAATCTTTAAAGGAAGCTAAAAATTATTAAAGAAACATAAATCAGATAGGAAAATATTGAAAAGGAAAAACAACACCTTTTGGTAAAAGTAATTTGAACAGGAATAGTTTAGATGAATATGAGAAGATGGTAAATCGTCTTAAGGAATAATTATATGTGAAATAGGATGAATTGTTAAAGACACAATTATGATTTACTACAACACAAAGTGAGTTATGGAAGTTCAGATAATACTTCACTAAATAATTTGAGGTTCAAGGTGAATCTTCCCAAGCTAGTGAAAAGAAAGTTCTATACAATTGAGTTATTTATATCTATAAATAATATCAAGGCACATCTTCTTTTACTAACAATGTTGGTTCAAATGATAAAATTGAATCCTGTAGGACCAATAAGATTTTTGAGATATCGTCTTCCACTAAGAAATAGTGGAATACTTTAATAATATTTCCCCTAAGAAAAGAGGTCAACATTTTTTAATGTGATATAAAATAAAGATTTAAAGAAGTACTATTGTCAATTTGAAATGTCAATATTTAGAGGTCACTGATTGTATTGTAGATTATTCAAGAACAAAGCCTCCTCTTATTGGTATAATATGTCTCCACCTGGAAATATGTATGGTGAAGGTACTAAAAACTATATGTCTATCTTAATAGTCTATGAGGAAATAATTAAGATAATTTTACAAACTCAAGGGAACAAAGATATTATAAAAGTTGAATAGAATAAGGTAGATTCATCTGAATATTAAAAATATGAGAATAAATCCATTACAAAATCTATCAAGGGTGTTCATAAGGAAGAATACACATCCCTGGATAAATTTAATAAAAATAATAAGAAGTCTAGATTGATAAGAGGTTATTATTATGAATGTTTCTTATAAGGAAAATCAAGTTTCATCATTTTTCCCATTATAACTTTTTATATAAACTAACATGTGTGAAATTAAAGGACAAGAAGTAGTGAATATGGTTGAGTACTATTATAGTTTACAAAAATAAGTGATATCCATCATAGAACATTATGATCACCACAATTAATAATGGAGTTCTACCCTTCAAGGGGAGAGAAACCAAAGCTAAGGTATGAGTATCAAATTTTTATTAAAAGAAATGGTTGATATGTTAAGAAATATGAGATATAGGGGAAGCTGTGTTTATATAGTTGAAATGTTTTGATGTGTTTATTGAGATGAATATATAGTTTATATTAACAAACTTACTCTGATTGCTCTTAATATAACGATATTGTAAGAATCTTGAAAAAAGTATTTCATGAAAGAATTATTATGGAAAACATTTGTTCCATTTATTATACACTCTTGTTTTCTACACTAGGTTCACCCATATAGACTTAGAGTTGTTTTGTTAAGGGATATTTTTTAATAAACTCATGTGATACTATTTTTCTCTTGAAGAAAGCTATTAAAATTTTGTGAGGATATAATATGAGTTGTGATGATCTCTATATTACCCTTTATATTTGATTATCAATAAGGACAATAAATAATATAGGGAGAGAAAAGAAAATGAAAACATCATATGGGGATAAAATACTGAGCGCACATATTGAATCATATGATGTTTGAATTTTTATAGGTATTTCGAAAAAGGACACAAATGGATAAATTATTATTCTAATCTGTGCTTGGTTTAATTTTTTTTCAATATTTCAATATAAATTTTTTTAGAAAGCTACTTAATAAACATCGAGAAGTTTTAGAGAATATTTGTTGTTAAGTCTTGAATGACATGAATAAAGTCAGATGATGCTATAATGATCCTCAAAGTGCAAATCATCATGGTTACTAAAGGTTCTTGTTATTGTTTCATGATTCCAAAAGGGAAGTTTTAGTCATGGATATATAAACATCAAGAAATATAGTGATGAAGTTATAATAAGTAATCCTATAGAAAAATTTTATGGTTACCAGTTAAGGGTAAAAAATGAGCTTACTAGATAGATACAAGTTTTGAAATTCTAAATTTATAAAATGGGGAAGTCATGGATATACACAAGTTCAGGTTACAAATTTATGTATTTATGATTATACCAAGGTTGTGTTACAAAGTATAGATGTAGGGTGATCAGATTGAGGAAGTATTTTATATAACCTAGACCATGTTTAGAATATAGAGAGTGTTGGTACAGATATATATATTCTAAAGTGATGAAGTTTTAAACAATATGATGTTTGAAGATATGATGTTCGTAAAAATTATAAGATATATAATTAGAAAATTTATGGATAGAGGATAGATTATAAATACCATCATATTGATGAAAACCATGTAGATAACCAAATAAAGAAACATATAAAGTTTAATTGGATTAGGGTCCATTAGAAAAACCCTCTAAAGATCTATTAGATATAGATATTTTATGTTATTAATGGATAAATAAATAAGTATCTCAAGATAGATAAAGTATGTACAAAATTTTAGATGAAGTTGAGTTGTACTGGATAGAGCAGAGTAACGAACAAAGAGAGATGATGATCAAAAAAGTTATAATAGACATACTCTTGAATAGGTCATAAAATAACAATTAAATAGAGATAGAAATATGAAGTTTTATCAAACACGAAGGAATATGATGTCATCAAGCAGATAATTAGGAAGTCATAAGATAGAGATATGATGAGCCCATCAGATGGAGGTTTCCTAATAATGTGGAACTAGATAAAGGTATATTGAATATAGAGTAGATTTCTTTGTCTATTAGATAAAGTAATAAGATAGTGTACTAGATAGGTTCTGTCAGACATAGAGTTTCTTATATAGGCATACTATATAGATATAACTTAACAACTATACATTATACAAAAGTTTGAATATCTTTACAAAAAATTGTAAAGTCATTATATGTGATGATGCTAAGTTTTTATTTCAATGGATAAAATATATTAGATATTTATAGTAGTTTGAATAAATATTTGACATTGAGTTTTGAAGAATCTTTTTTAAATAAATTTGACACCGATGTTTTAGAAATCTTGAAGGCATTCAATTGAAATTAAGTTGAGTGGGAAAATTAAAGTTTTAATTTCTGGTAGCCTATACTTTATCCTAGTTATTTAGAGGATATGTGCCTATATAAAGGGGTGGAGGAATAATATGAACATAAATTTTTTTTGAATGTTGGAGTGAAAGTGATAAAGTTTTTTTTGTGTGTGTAGAATAGTGTTATTTTATAACCATAGATTATACTTTATTGAGGAAGATAGAATCATATGGAGGAGTTTTTAAAATAAGACTTATAGATAGAGACATACCAGATAGATGGAGTACTAGATGAGGTAGGAGTATTGGACTGAATTTCATTATGGTATAGAGAAGCATTAGATTGAGGTTCCCCATACAGACTGTATCAAATAGATTATAATGTAATGAGGAGTTCCAGATGGAGGTGCATCAGATGGAGTACACTAGGATGAGTAGTGAATACCATATAGATCATTACTAGATAGATTACTACTAAGGAATATTTTTTTACAATGTTTTTCAAAGGAGAGTTTTATCATATCCAATAATTTATTAGATCTTGAAGTTGTTTTGAGACCAATAAATTTTTGAGAGAGTAAATGAAGATCTTAAAGAAGTTATACATAGGCGATGGTGATCCAAATTTATTGTGAAGAAAGAACATTTGCAGGAAAATATCTTTCTATAGTGGATTGTAAGATAATAAAGAAGAGCTTGTAGATAGGGTATATAACCAGTTTATAAAATGGATTGTGGACTGGGGGTATAACAAGTTCAGAATAAGGTTGATACATGGATAGTTGGAGGGTATAACCAACTATGTCAGAAGAGTTGATTATTGTGGTTTAGAACCGGATTAAGCTGGAGGAATGATTTTTGGGGTGTAGAACCATTTCCTTCTATATGTTTGTAATATATAAAGATGTTAGTAAAATAATCCATGTTCGGGTGGATAAATAACATATAAAGGAGTATGTATTTATAACAAACCTTATAAATACCACATTTTCTTTATATTTACTTTATACGAGGTGAGGTTGAGATACATCTTTGTGGGGATCAAAAATGTAACAATTTTCATAGGTTGTATTCAAAGAAGAATTAATAAAATAAAGTCATCACAAATTCACCCCACTCTTAGTGATCTAACATTGATATGGTAACTTCATTCTTCATGGAAAATTTTATGAGTTTTGTTTTCTTGGGTTTTATTATAAATTAAAAACCATATATTCTATTTAATTTTTAACAAGAATTTATGAACCATTTATTTTATGTAATTGTATAGGATCCTTAGTGAGATCATACTAGGCCTATTTTATCACACCATAAAAACACACTCCTAAGTGTGTATAAAAATATTTTGTTTTTTATTGGTTCAAAATGTTTTCTTTCAGACTATTTATCTTTTTAATGGGCTACCAATGGGTGAGTTGGGATATGGTGAGTGATTGTGGGTTTCATGGAGGCGATCTTGTAGTTTGGTTTAGGTTTTTTTTTATTTTGGTATGTTAATTTATCAATAAAGACAACATTTATTTTATTTTTACTTATTTTTAATTTTTATTCCTTACTGTATATATTTTTTTGAATTATGTATGCATGTTTATAAATGTGTTGAGTTTCCATCATTGGTTATGAATTCTCTGTTTCTTTTATTTACTTTATTATGATTATATTTTTTGTATTAACATCAAACCTATGGATGTTCCATGATATATTTTTAGTATGTACCCAATATATTTCTTACTATAATTTTAGGGTGAAACCATTCACAATATAAAATAATCAATGCCCATGGACTAGTTTCTAGCTTGTACAGATCAAGAATTCCTTTCATGTCTAGTGGCGATTCGAACCAAGAAACATGACTGGTTAGATCAGTCCAATTCATTACTAATGGTATCAGAGCACAGGTTTTTAAAATAACTAGTTTTTCAAAGATCTACCTTAGTATTTTGGTGAGTCAAGTAGTATGTAGATAGGGACAATGGAACTCTCGTGGTAGGTGTGGGGAGCATCTAACTAGTTTTTTCATGTTTAGAACCTCAAGTTATCATGGGTAGTTGGGAATTCAGTCTTGGATTTTAATTCCATTATTGATTTATTTTTGTGTGTTTTGATGTTATTAGATGATATTTAAATCCCTAATTAGTTATTCATGTGATATTGGGGGTTAACTTGAGTTTTTGAGTGAAATATAATATAAAATGGGGATTCATGGTTAGACCACATGGTCTATCAAACCATGTATAAGGTTTTGTGTGATTCTTAGTGTATGTTCCATATTTGGTGCAAAACCCAACAAGTCATGTGGCCCAACTATTCACATATCCTCATACCTCATAGCTTTTTTCTTTGACTTATTTAGATTCCATATTTCTCCTAAGGTGGTTCCCACTTATTGGAGATATATTAAAGAGGGTTTTTATGATGTTCTAAAGTTTATGAATTGATTTTTACTTGATGTATGGAATTATTTTTGGTAGAGGTTTGATGTTTTCAAGGTTTTTTTGGATGAAAAGGAATAATTCAATAATATATTACTTCATAGTTAAATTTGGTATAATAATTATTTTTTTTGTTCATTTCCAAAAGTGGTTTATTTTGTTATAGTATTTGGGAAAAATTAGAGTGGGGTATCTTACGATAGTTGATTGGTTTTAAAGGAGGATGGGTGCCTTGTATTTAAAATACATTACTTGGTTAAATGTGTATTTTAAATTATCTATTTAATGTTGGGAATTTTTAAGAAAAAATTATTATAATTTTATATTGAGGTTTTTTTATTTGATGGAATTATGTTTTGGATTTATATGGTTTTTGATAATAGGAATAATTTTTTTAAATTGTGATATATGAATTTATTGGGCTCATGTATTATGTTATTTTGAAAATTCATCCCAGAAAGGTCAATAGAGAAAGTATAAGGCCTTTCTTTGAGGTTAATTTACATGGTGAATCCTCTTTTTATTTAGATAAGATCCTTTTAGTTCACAAATATACACAAAATCTAAATAGAGTGGTGGAATTAGAACCTTATCTACTCATGGACCATATTTGGGGCTTCTTGGATCGGTATGCAACCTATTTTTTATAGGTTATGGTTTTGATGAAGTGGTGGACTGGATAGATTTGGTTGAGGGAAACCACCATTTTTGTAAGTCTAATGAATCTTTATGGGTGGGCGTTATTGTGAGATTATTGGTTAGACCGAGATGAGTGTGTCGGGAGATGATGGTTCCTTCTCCATTTAGTGGGATATTATATGGATAATTCATTACTATTTTGTTCATTTAGTTCCTATATCCCGAGAACATTAAGTCTAAGAAGAATTAAAAATTCTTGATCCTCAATTAGGGAAACGAACAGGGAAGGAATATGTTGAAAATTTATAAGAGTCTTTTTTTCTTTTTTTTCTAAGCTAGTTATTAATGATTTTATAAAAGATCATTTCTTTGGAATAGGTCTACACCTAGATCACAGATCAGCTGTGATTTGTTTTTTCCTGAAAAATTTTGAATAGGTAATCGAGGGTGACATGATAGAATAAGATGAACATTATAGGGAACTAGTGATAGGTGAAACCACAATTTTACTTGGTTTGGATGATGTAAAATCATTGAAAATGGAGTAGAAACTAAATGATCCCAAATTAGAAGTGAATATAGGAGAGTTCTAGTATTCACTAGGCCTTTTTATCCCTTTTAAGTAGAAGTGAACTCTCATTTTATTTTAGTGTGGGGATATATGGAGCTTTAAGACCTCTTATCATAAAATTTCGAGGACATATATGTGTTTTATTAGCTTAGGTTATAATCAGAGTTTTTTTACATTGAGTTTTTAGAAGATTTATCAAATTTAGTTTGTCTTGGTATGTTTTTCTATTTTATTCTTGTCGGTTTGGTCATTTCCATTTATATGGATTTGGAATTGATTGATGTTTTTTGAGATATTTTTGTTAGGTTCTTCCTTTGGGTTCCTTTGTGATTGTTTTTATTGGATGTTGGCGGTTTGTTTCCGTGTTAATGCTTGTCTTACATGACCATGTTTCTCTAGGTTATTAAGTGAATTGTTTGATGTATTGTGGATTTTTTTGTTGATATTCTAGCATGGGTAGACCCTTGCATGAACTCTTGGGTAACTATGGTGTACTATACACAAGTTCATGTTATACACCGGGCAATTTTTGGTTTGGTTCTTGTTGGGACCATCATGAGTTAGTGTTCCATGTTTAAGATTCTATGTTAAAAATTTATTGTATCCTTGAACTGAAGTTAGAACCATGTCATTGTTTGATGAGGCTGGTGGATATTGGTTTTTTTATCCTTTTTTGTTGGGTATATTTTGGTTTTTTCTTTAATGGTTTTGATGGGATTGTTTTTATGGATGTTTTTATGTTCTTGTAGGTTGTATTTATCATTGGATTTGATCAGTTCAATTTTTGGATGGTCATTTTGGTATGTGGAAGGTTTCCTCTACTCAGGTGTTCAGTAGAGGAGTTTTTCATTTACAATAGTGGTCTCTTTATATAACCATTTACCCCTTCTTTTCACTATTTTGGTGAAATTATAAATGTTTAGGAGACCTCTTCTAGGCCTCCATACTATTAGAGATACTAACATATTTATTGGAATTTTTCCACACTTAGAGATTTTTAGTGGTGCTTAAGGAATATGGTTCTATTGTTTGTGGTTTTGATTATATTTTTTGAGGATTCCTTTCCACAATACCTTCATTAGTTCTTCCTTGACCCTCCCACCTCTTACTTTTAGGTATGAAGGTTTTAGTTATCTGTTACCTTCTATTTTTGACTGAGTATAATCTAAGAGAATACAACAGTATGATGGAAATAATTATAACACCATAGTGTCACTATTTTATAATATTATTTAATTAGAGGATATTTTGAATCTTTGGGAGATTCATGATGGAATTGTAAGTATTTGGAAGTTTTTATTCTAGTTACAAGTTTATGCATGGTTTGGGAAAAATCATATATATATTTCATAGGAAACTATGAAAATGATAAAATTACATAACAATTAGTGTTTTCATGGTTGGAAAATGTTTTTTCAAATAATTCAAAGTTCTTCAATTAACCATGTGACTCATTTTGTGTGCATGGGTTGACCCAAATGGTTGACACATGTTTAGGGGAAACCATTCATCTCAAATCATGTGTGGTGTAGTTTCCTATTCAGTAGATCCTACATGGCTGGAACACAGTTTTAGTAAACTATGTGGTGAAACCATGTTACATTCCCAAAATAGAAGGTATTATATAATGGTCCTGGATGGATAGGACTAGTGAGGAATATCTGCTATCATATGGAATCAGATATATGGTATAGCCTAGGTGTGATGTGGCTTACCCAAATCAGTTTGATAATGATAATTCTTGCTCAAGTTAGATCATGTAGATCCTTGGTGGTTCCTTGTCTCAAAAGTATGCCTGATAATAGTGGGTTGGTGGAATGGCTTGATGAAGAGATAAATAGAGTTTCATACACAAAATTATTTCGATTAGATAGATTATTATTGAAGGGAAGGACTAGTTATGTGTTATTTTGTTAAAGGGGAGTATTGTTACATGAAAACCCAATCCCATGTCATTTTACACATGTATTTGTGGCTAACATATAATCTTGAATGGGTTATTCTTATCACTTACTATTCTTAGGATGGAAGCATACAAGGGATTACATGTTAGGCTTGAAAGTAAAGGGCTAGTGAGAAATCTAAATGAAATTAAAATAAAATTAATTTTTCCTTGACATTAGTTTCTAGACTATGGGGAATGATACTTAAGGTGTTCTGACCAGAGTGATGTGGCAGGTCATCCTGGTCAGTCATAGAAATGGAGATCCGAGAATATGAACTACCAAAAACTAGCAACCCACATAACCCCTACAGTACTAAAGTGTAGGACCCATACACCACTGGAAGAAACCTTAGTACAAGGAGTACTATCTCCATGGGAAGAGAACTCATTCCTCACTAGAATAAACCAACATAGAGGGAGTATTTAACCCTATCTATAGTATAAGTGGTCACACACCTCGTACCAAGCACAACATGACTTTGTGGGGGAATACCAAACTCAAGGATAAAAAGTGGGTGAACCATGACCTATAAAAAATACACTGTTAGGTGGGTACCATTGCTAAGAATTCATCAAATGTCACCCCTAGAACCTCATCATCATCCATATAGAGATAAATCAAAAAAAAATTATATAATTATTTAAAAATTAACTTTAATTACTGAGAGAAACATTCTATTGCAATCTACATGAATAAGTACTCAAAATTTACTTTTTATTTGTCCTATATGATCACCCAGTGAATACTTTTATAAAATACACCATATAGGTGAAGAATGGGTCATGTAGAGGACCCTAGGTGTGACTTGTGGGGTGGTGGGGTAGGTGGTGCACTCCCCATGCCCCTTTGGTTTGGTTGGGTAGACCCAACCCAATTATCCCTCTACTAGATTGCTTCTCATGTGGTCTAACATCTTAGACCCCAATCTGGGATGGTTCAGCTGGCCTGCTCGTACTAGCTTCCATACGGTAGGAAGTTATCCATTCAATCATAGGGGGATTAAATGATTTAAGATAAAGGCCTATTTTCACCTACCTATTACCCTTTCCCTTAAAGACGAATGGTCAGTTACCTCCCGAACCTTCTGGAAACATCATGGCTGGACCCATGGATGCTACCAAATGACACTTTATCACCACCTCCTGACCTCTACTTATAAGCTTCCACGCCTCTTCTACCTTGCATAAACAAACAATTGTTCTGACCCCTATTTCATCTGACCACCTCATTTTCTTCATCTAATGCCTCACACACTCTTCCATCCGCCTCACATGATGCCTCATTCATTATACCACCCCACACATCACTATCATCCTTTATTGTTACCACTACTAGAGGCTTGTGACTCCATGCCATGCCAAGGAATAATGTTGCTTGGATGTGGGGGGGGGGATTCAATGGTTTGTCATATCGCATCAGACCACCCTCAAAATTTAATCATTAAAAATAAAAAAGCATTAGGGGAAAATTTCTCTACCCTAAAATCCATGTTATAAGATAAAAAACTTAAGAAAAAGGATCAAGTGATAAATCCTATAAATAATATACATTATAAAGGATCCAAAATGAAATAACAATCCCAAAATCAGATTTGGATCATTTGTTGGTAATGATCATATCTACATTTGGTGCTGTTGGGGATTCTTCCACATTGATATCACATTGAATCTCCCAAATCTCCCAAATCTCCTCCTTTGTCTTATCCTCTATAATCAATATTTATGGAAAACCCTAATTATATTAAATAAGGAGGCTTAAATATTAAGAGATTAGGGTTTCCAAAATAAATAAATAAATAAATAAAATGAAAATCCCACCCATGATAACCGATCCTGAGGATCTGTGTATGAATAAAATTTATACCCCTAGGGTAAAACCCCCATTCCATATGCATATGTTATATCATATTTTACATCAGAGGATCTATTTTTAATGAAAATTATAAATCTTTAAAATTCATGTCTTGTAAATAAAAATTACATGTTATACGTAATGAGTTATTATCAAGGCTCTTCCAAGCTATAAATTCTACACTGAATTAGCCTAGGTGTAAACACTAAAACATAGAATAAATGGATCTATCATATAATTTTTTAAGATTGTTTACTAGAGTAAATTTACTATTTTATCCTTGGAGAGGCCCCAATAATCTAAGACTCAAAATTGAGATAATTCATGTTTAGGAAAGACTCATGTGACTACATTTTCTATGAATTAAAACCATGTTTTATCTATTTAAAAGGGAAAATAGGGATATTAAATAAGTAAACTCATAAAACAACCTTTCATAAGAAACAAACCATAATTGTATTAACTTTATTCACCCCAAAGTTATGATCTATTAACAAACTCAATACACAATTGTCTAGAAAGGAAACATCCTCTTTCATCTACAATGATACCATCTCCTACCCCATTTTGAAGCATTACCTAAGTGGAAACATACCTCAACTCTAGTCAATCCTTTTTAAGACTCTATAACCATAATATTATTTTAAATGGAGGTTATCAACCACATAAGATGAAATGATTCCATAAACCATTGACATATATCTCAGAATGTTTCATTCCCAAGGTTACTTATGGTGGGAGTGATCCACTACCCACCTTTAAAGGTTGTTTTAAATGGTAATCACTAGAGAAAAACACATCCACACCACACTCTAACACCAAGTACTTCATAAAGATCCCACACTAACCTTATAATAGTTGTAAGGAAATAATATCCCCAAGAAACATTCCTGTTTATCCATCACTACCTACCTTAAAGGCACATAAACTAATGTCGATAGCTCACAAAATAAAAGAGACATATTCTTTATTTCCAAATATAAATATGTATGAAAGTATACCATCTAAATATTGATATATAATAGGTTTCATATCCACTATATATGATATCCCAGTTATGTTGTTATCTTTCTTTCATGAAATCTTAAGTCGAGAACCTCAAGAATAAACCAAACCTTATCAAACTTTTGAAAACTACACAACTGATTATTAGGTGTCTAAATTCCCCATAATTAAAAGTGTAGTGTCTTAACCATTAATATAAACCTAATATATTGTCCCTAATCCCATTCTAAACCCCCCAAAAATAGAGCAATCAAAAAGCACAACCTCCTGAGAGAACATACTCTTCCACCACATAACAATCCAGGTGATGGGAATACCCATATAGATCTACTAGAAATACCACATTGAGGGTCACAAACTACATGGGTGGCCTCCACTCAATATTTACATCATTATATTTAATATGAATATCAAAATAATACTACTATTGACCTAGGTGAGTAAGATATGTAATCATAATGTTTAGGAAAATCCTCTTGGTCCATCACCTGAGAATAACTGATCAAATGAAACCTATAATCTGAAATCATCACCCTGGGAATCTCTCATTCATGGAAAGGGTGTGGGTTTACCACCATCTATAGAATGTAAAAAATGTTTCTATCACAATAAAATAGCCACTTTTCCAAATCTATTGGATCACACACATGATCCATTTTCTGTATACAAAGCCCTCTTTTAAAAGTATCAACCAACAACCCACCAACACAACAATAAGATATCATCAACCTCCATGAATTAAAATTTTAAAATACATACAATAATCCATTAATTCAGGTATCACATTATTATATGTTATTATATAGTTGGTAATATCACGATAGAACTAAATAAATCCCAAAAAACCAAATAGGATCCACTAAAATCATCTCACTAAGAGTTTTTATCTATAATCTCTATAAAATATGTATGGATAGTCATAAATACATCTATCCATCACTTAAAATTCCATTTTTAAATGAAAGATGATTTATACAGAGGTCTTCTGACAATGGTCAACCATAGGTCACCCTTCAAAAGTATCTTTGTACTTTTTCACTTTCAAAGGAAGAAAAGTCATCATCAACATGAAAATTTTATTAATTCATCTATACCATAATATGGAATGTTGAATAAAATTCCTTGTGGTTTGGATCAGTAAACCATACTTTAGGGGATCCCACTCACTACTAGGGGTGGAACAAAGATTATTCACCCAATCATGCATCACTACAAAACAATATGACTGATACCCAACCAATATTGAGATAGGTAACAATATATCTCATCAATTATATAGAGGTATCTCATAAAATACCTATTTTTACACTAAGGATAAAATCAATATTTCTGAATAGGTGTTAGAAATATGACCACCATTAGTGAAGATTATCTAGATGAAAAGGGTCTAGAGAGGGCTTCCATGAGAATCTATTATTCTTGACAATATGATGTAGGAAGATTAACTCATTTCTGTGGCATACAGTATATTATGACCCAATAAACTAAATTCTAGATCCAATGCTAAAAAATAATCTTTACATTTATGGTTTTGATACTAAATAACGTGACCAAATTTTATCCATCTAGACTTACAACATAGAAAGGAAATATTAGAACACTTAAATATTGAATGAAATTTTTAGGTTTAGAGTTTTAGATAATTATAAAAAACTATTTCAATGGGGAAATTTCCACAGATTATCCATTTTCCATGAAAATAAGTTATTTATAAAGACATGCATGCTTTACTCAAGGTAACTTTCATATCTAGAACTCTAACTTTATTAACTTTTTTACTCATCCTTAAGACTAGTATTTTTTTTTAAAATTTGGAATGGACACAAAAAGATTAGTAATAGACATAAAAATGAAATAAAGAAACCAATTAGTTCTTAAATACTTATATTTTATTTTTTCTTTTTCAAAAATAAACTTTGGGATAAAAATAATCATTTCATTTCCCAAGAATTCGACTTTTATATAAAAATATTTTCACAAAAAAAAACACAATAAATCTTGATGGAAACATAATACACATAAAGGAAACAAGAAATTAACACAAAACATGACATAATAATAAGTCAAGTCTAACTTCCAAGACAACATCACATGGTGGAAAGAGTCCCATCAAGGATTAGGTTTACTTCCTAACCCCATAAATAATGTCACATGGGGCAAAAACATTACCCAATGCATTCAAGTGCTATCTAGGAACACCCATCATAACATTTTCATGATTATGGGTTCTAAAAAAGGAAATAAATCATAAATCATAATCATAATAGATGTAATGTTACATTATAAAAACATTCTTTTCACCCATAAGAAAACATTTCCAGATCTTGATATATACTTTTTATTTAAAAACAAATATTTAAAAATTAAATTTCTAGAAAAAATGGAATGGTGTTTTCTTCGTTGAATAAAACATGGAATATTACAAAGGAATCCAAAAATTGAATAATGTACATGGTGGTGGGAAAATTTGTTGATTCCAAATATTCTATGATTGAACATTTGTTTTTGTGTTTTGTAAAGAAAAAAATTTATATTTAAAATACATAAAAATATTTATTTTATAATTTTTTTAAATAATTTAAAAAGATACGTAAAATTTCCTTTATAATTTATAAATAAATTCATAAAATAATTCTATGAATATGGACATGTAATAGAAAAATCTATAAAATAAATATTTAAAACATTTTAAAAAAGGTTTTTAAACTAAAGTCTTATTTAACTAATGTTTGAAACCCCATATACATTCTCTATCTTCATAAGATATAAAATTATGTTAAATATTTAATTTATTGAGAAACCTTTGTAATTTAATTATTTCATTTAAAATGTTATAATAATTTATTTTATCAATTAAGTTCATATCCGATGTTTTGATGATTTTCAACTCACATGTCTAAAATTACATCGGTGGGTTGAATTTGGTCAATGAGGTCATTATTTAATCATATAAAGAATAATAATCTTGAAATAATACTCATTTTAAATAAAATTTATACCTTTATAATTTAATAGTAAATATGGTTAGGAAAAATGAACTAAGTTACAATCATGGATATGATATGCCGTAGATACAATGAGTAATGTTTCCATTTTTAAAAAATCATAATGTAAATAAGGTAAGCATTAATTTATGTTTCTATATTGATAATTATATCAAAAAGATAATAATATTTATTTAAATAAACTTATAACTCCAATCCATGTGATGTCATTATGAAAAATAAACCACATTACTTTTTGGATGTTGTATTCCACTCATATACATAAACGATGTTATCATTTTTCAATGGATGAAATGGTAAAATATTATATGATATATTTTCTATAAAAAATGATAAATATTTTTAGAATATCATTTATATATATTAAATCAATCATTATAACCATCTATGAGAGGTGGTGAGAAAAAAAATTACATTGGTTCGGGAGGCGGTAGTCCACCGTATACATGAAAGAGGTTTTCAGTTCTAATTTGATAGGAAGGAATATGAATATAAGTTTTTATTTGTTATTATTTTAGTATATTTTAATGATATTTTAGGGATTGATAATAATAAATTGAATGAATTCTCTTGGATAAGAACTATACCTATTCTTCGGGTAACCTCCTTCATTTTCCACCTTAATCCCTATAAGGGTATTGTTATCCAAAAAATGAGGACTTTAGAATGTGGTAAGGGATGCTAGGAAGGTATTTTTACTAGGTTTTTCTTATCTAAAAGGATTTTTAATTGTGAAGAAAATAGTATAAGTGGTTCCCTTCTATAAGATAGGGGAGGGGAATTCTTGGAATTTCATAAAGTATTAAAATAATATAAAGTAATTTTCAAGTTAAAATGGATCCAAATTGATATAATCTAAATATAAGATGATTATTATTATAAATAAACTCATAACATAAAATTTAGATATGTTGAGGTGATTTTTTCAACCTTATCATTTTTAATCCTGCATTAACCCTTTTTAAGATTACTGTGTTAAGAATTTTTTTACTCTTTATGGGTCAAAATAGCTACTATAAAAGAAAAATTGTCCCATTAATGGAACATGGATGATATTTTAAAAAATATTAAAATAAATTTATTGAATATATGATATTTATGAATTATAAATCATTTAATAAAATATTATTTATTATAAAATATCATTCATGTAATTTTTTAAAATACACAAAGTATTTTAATATTATATGTGTCTAACTTATTTAAAATGGTTTGAAAATGACATGGATTCTAAGATTAGTAATATAAGATATTAATATACTCATAATTTTTTTTGAAAAATTTTCATACCATTTGAAACCTTATCATTTTGGATTAACCCATTGGTTAACCAATTTTAACCTTAACCACAATAATAACTTTTTCAATGTTCAAGGGTTATAACTTTACCAATAAAGTGACAAGTTGATCATAAATAGTAAATATACAATAGTTTTGACCATTTATAATCCTAATTTTAATTTATATATATATTTATATTACCTTTAAATAATTTCACAAAATATTATGAAACATAAAATATCCTTAATGTCATTCTTGACACTATTCATTTAATTTAAATTTGAAAACAATTTGAAAATAAATAAATAATAATATAATCCATTAAAACATCAATAATATTTTATATTTATTTAAAAAATTCATGAAACACTATAATTCATTAAAATTATATTACTTTTAATTTTTTAAAAATAATTTGTTTTATTTTTCTATTAATTGAATAAATACTGTATTGACGTTGTGTAAGAATTTAAGGAAATTATATGATCACTAAAAATTAAAAATAAATTACCATGATAAAAAAATTATTTATATTTCAAAAAATACTTTTATAAGTGAACATATCCTCTGTTTATACCTATGTCAAACATTTATAGATAATAAAATGAATAGAATTAAATTTTTGAAATTTTTTATATAAAAAAATATAAAATATAAAATAAAATAAATATGGCATAAATTTTCATCAATTCCTTTAAAATTAAACTGAAAAACACAAAGAAAAGTAGTTTTTTCTGAAAAATCCATTTTTAAGTATAAAAATGTTTTTATAGAAAATTAATGTTTAAAATTAATTTAAAATAATATAATAAGATTATTTTAATAACAATTATCTAATTAAATTTTAAATATAATCTGTGATATAATTTTAATTTTTAAACACTTTAAAATAAAATATAGTTTTAAATAAAAATCATTATTTTCACTATTCACTAAAAAATCAAACATTTTAGAAAAAAATCCAAATTCCCCCTAAGATAATTTTGTTCTTATTATCTTCAAAATGATATATTTATATAAAATCTAATTTATAAAATTTACAAAAATTATCTAATATAGTTTCCCAAAAAAGTAATAAAAACCATTTGTGAAGAAGGCGTATTTGTTAAGAATAAAATGACTTTACTAAAAATGGAGTGATTATTTACTAATAATTTTGAAATAAATTTTTATTGAGTAGAACCATTATATATTTTCAATAAATATATTAATCCTATTCATACCCTCCAATATAATATCTAGTTTATAACTATAATATTTAAATAATAATATTTCATTATTTGTTTAGGCTTAGTGTTTCATGTCCTTTGTGCTATCAAAACTGGTTTTGTTTTTATTTAAATATTGACATATCACATTATCCCCATTTAATAAATTTTATCCATATAATTTTAACCTAAACTTGGTAACTAAATATTTTAAATTTTAAAAAACCTATGTTGAAATCCTATATAATAAAAAGTCTTAATAAAACATCCACTTGAAAAGTAGGAACGAGAAATAAGAAGGTTACCTGGAATAACACAAACTGGGTTTCCAAATATAATAATATTAGTTAGAAGATAAAATATTGGCATGGGGGAAAATACGATTTCTAAATAATGATATAGAGTGATAGAGATCATTCATAATAACATATATGATCAGGAAAAAGTTAACGACCACACAAGTGTAAACCAAAGAGATGTGAAAAAGACCACAGATTTATAAAACATGAAGGTAACATGATAATTTTTTTATTTCAAGATCATTTTACCAAATTTGAGTAATTTAATTACCATATAGACTAAGAAAAAAGGAAATATACTTAGTTGATAATTATAATTTCATCCTTTATTCAATTTCGACCATAATTTCATATTTTTCTCCAAATAATGAGTTATCAAGATAAATTTTTTAAACCTAGAGCATTAAAATAAACTTACAATTGATGACCGAATCTGTAGAAGGATAAAAATATATTAGTCCTATATTTAGTTATTAACAAATACCATAATTTTTTTCACAGGGTAATATAATTCCCAAAATTAATAGACCTCCATATAATGAAAAAATATATTAATCTACAAAATTAAATATTAATACCCAATGTTAAAACTAAATCATTATATAATAATTATTCTTACAATTATTCAAAATATTCATATGTAATATTGAGATATATATATTATAATTATTTTTTCACTTATTCTTATATGATAAATTTTATCATTTATATCTAAATAGCCTCAATCAATATTGATGTGTCATAATAAAAATGTGTATTCCATTTTTATATAATATCCAATATATTCTAATCATTTTCATAATGGACCTGAATCTGTTTAAATCCAAATTAAAATCATAAATGGTTCCAAAATATAATTCAACCTTAATTCTTAAAATATCATATAATGTTCCCCAAAATAATGAAGTTATTTAAAGATAATATTAGTCACATAGTTACTAAATCACTTTCCAATCCCATGGTTAACTATATTGTGATGACATGAAAAATATTCTTCTTTAAATAAGGAACTCTTTCCTCTAAATAAATTTTTATTATGTTTTAAAATTTCATAACATATAAATACTTTTAAATTTCATAATAACTTCGAACATCATGTTTTATATGAACTAGTATAACTCATAATATTAAAAATGTAGAATGAAATACAAGAAAATAATAACACTTTATTCATCATTAAAGAAAGTTACATTTAGTATAACAAAAGACCTAATATAATGCTCAATATTAAAATGAAAATAATAATAGAGGTTAGATAAATTAAAATATGAAAATTTTGGTTTCCTCGATCTCTTAGAATCATCACACCCAAGAAAAGAGCTATAATAGCGAAACAAAGAGTTAGTAATAAAATATTCATTTTAGAAATGATATTAAACCTTGATTTGAATTGAAGTGAATGATGAAGAGTAAGAATAATGATGTATTTATAGGGAAATATTATCACATTCCTTTATATTTTTCAACTAATATGATTGTTCAGCATTATAAAAATTAGTAAACAAAACTGTTGGTCATTATTATTTTTTGTTACATCGGAACATTTAAATGATTATTAGGATTTTTTTTTAAAAAATTATTATTATTATTAGAGACTATAAATATATTATATTAAAAATATTTTTTCTTTATAAGTGTTAATAAAATTTGATTATTGAAAAAATCATATAAAATTATTTTTAAATGATAATATAGTTTAAGGAAACCCTAAGTAATTTTTATAATGGTTTGAATGTTAATTTCTCTATTAGATCGCTAATTTTAATGAAAATAAATATTTATTTAAAAGTTAAATATAAAGAAATAGATAATTATTTTAGTGAAATAAATTTCATTTTTGGACTCAACACATAAAAATTATCTTAGGGTTATTTTTTTTGAATTTTCTGATAAAGTATATTTTTTTGGAGAAAATATGGAAATTGCCTCTTTATGAGCACTACAATTTTTTCACATCATTATTATGTCAGAATGAATAAAAATATATGAAAAATTTCATTTACTCAAAATATAATTTAATAAATTTAAAAATTAGTTTAATAATATTAATATTAATTTATAAACTTAGTCCTTGCATTTTGGAACCAAAAATTGGAATTTTAAGATAATTGTGTTTTTGATTCTATACACTAATTAGGTTGGTTGGAAGGTATGGTTTGGTTTGGTTAGGCCTTGTGAATCCTTAAAAATTTTCAAAATCATTAATTATCCAAAAAATTGGTTGGAATTTAATTTACCCACAAGTGGTTGACTTATATGATAAATTAACTAATATTTAGTTCTTTAAAACCCACCCCTCATAAAGTATAAATACCACCCACTAGTCATTAATATACACTCAAAATTAATAATACATGTTTTTTTGGTAATTTTAATGCCCAAATATTCCCCCAAGGTTCCCTCATAGAGTTAAGGAGCCACCGTCTAGTTTTAGGAAGAAAATATTCACTGTAAGAGAATTCTCCTCTTCTCCGTTTTCATTTAAGTATGTCATTTTATGATGTATCTATTTGTTGAAATATGTTATTTTCAAAAAAAATTCACTATGAATTTACTATAAAAATACCATTTTAACAGTTGGATAAATTTGTTCCCTATATTTATTCTCTCTCTTTAATCTAAGTTTTAAAAAGTTTTTCTGCTGAATTCATATCTTGAATTTCTCTATTTTAATTAAGAAATTAAAATTCAGTGGATAACCAAACCACTTAATTTTTATTGGTTATTCAACTAGATGAAAAAATAATTTATTTATTTTTGGATTTACATGTATGAAATCCAAATTCCATTTCCTTAGTTTAAAAAGGAAATAATGTTCAAGTATTTATGCACTTATGTATTCAATGTTTTCATATAAAACCCATTATTTATTATCCATGGGGATTTTATGAAATGATTTATTTTGATGAATGTTGATCCCATGAATTTATTCATATGAAGTGTGTTCCCTGATAGTTCTATAATGTATTGGGTAAAGAATTAATCTCTATGCTTGACATGTTTTACGATACATTGGTGAATAACCATGGAGATTACAATTTCTGAAATCCAGGTGATAAACCCTAGTGATATGGTTATATATTTATTTTTTATGTCAAGTAAAAACATACATGTTATGATTCATGTTATTTATATTATGATATGCCTCATGTTCTTATGATCATGCCTTATTTATATTCCTATTTATCACATGCTAAGTATTTCCTTTGTTTATTCCTTTACTAGGATTTATGATCTCCCCATTATTTTATGTATGTTCCCAGGATATGATGTGTAATAAATTTAAATTAGGAAGAAACTCTAAATAATTCTATAAATTATATTAAAATCATGTTTAATGTTTATATTTTTCAGGAATTATGTTTTTATTTCGAAGACAGTAAACTTTAAAAATACTCTATACCGTTAAATGTTGTTCTATGTAATGAAAGGTTTGTAAAATAAAATGTAAGATAATATTAGTTAGTATCAAAGGTTGGTTTCCTTATTTATTAAAATTAGGATTCTGATTTGCTTAAACCATAGGGATAAGTAACAATGTTGGAAAACATCATGGTATTTTGGTGGGTATTATGAAATTGATTTACAAGAAAATACATCCCTCTGAAGATACTATTAGTGGATATAACTCTATCAAAACTATACAGAGGTGTAATAACACCAAAAGAGTAAAATTAAGATGGACTAAATTTTCACCTAGTGCAGGAAGACGAGCCTTTATGTAGACCTGTTTTGACATTCCTAGGGGATATTCTTCGGTTAATCACATGCTTGTACAAACCATTATGAAGGATATAAATATAGTGTAAAACATTTTATTATGGTTGAAGTATATCATCTTAGAAGCAAGATAATAGAAAATTTTAACATTTATCTATCCATTAGAGTTTTTATTATAATATTCCCACACATAAAAAATTTATCACTTAGGTTATCTCCTTCAAGAGAAATGGTGTGAAATAGAAGGACTTGTGAAAACAATGGACCCAACAGAAAATGTGATGATAACGCTCCCAATAAAGAAAAAATGATTTGATTTTTTACATTTCCAAAATGTAGGAAGAATAACTATAGAGAATTTATTAAAGGAATTGAAAGATGATTTATATGTGAAAAAATAATATATAAATAATCTAATTTCCAAAGAAAAAATAAGTGATCAGTTGACATGATGGAGGGGAAAAAGTTTTAACCTTAGGTGTCACTAACAATTCAAGATTATAGATGCATGGTACTGGGGTGTTATCCAAATCAATTCCCTGATCCAATGTCTAATAAATATGATAAGAACATGTAATCTCAAAGCTAATGGAAATAAATAGGGAGTACCCTATATCAATTATGATCCACCACTCCAGAGTTTCGTGTCTCTTTTTTTGAAGTCTAGTTTTTGTGGGATGTTTTGTAAAATTATCGAGTCACTACCCAAAATGAATTGATTTCATCAAGGGGATAAATTTTATGATTATTATATCACATGTTATAGTTTATGGGAATCAACTTCAAAAAAATAATATTATACCTCATTTAGTGTAATTTATTATTATTAACTTTATTCTTCTTCTTCTATAAGATTTCTTTTTTAGTCAATGGATAGAAATAATATTTAATTAAACAAGTTATAATTTAGTTATTATAATTAATTTTATGTTTTATCTCTTTTGATTCAAAAGATCGCTTATTATATGGAAGTAAGGAAATCATGTACAAAATTATTATCCCTTCTAGATTATTTAATCAATAATGTTATCAAAAATAAATTTTCAAACTACTTAAGATGTTTTTAAAAAATTAAACTCACATACAAGAAACTATTTGATCTATCCAAAACCTTTTTATTTCTCAAAAAAATTATTTGGATCATGGAGTTTTTGCAATATTATTTTAATAGATAAATTCTATAATCTATTTCAAAAAAGAAAGAACCACTAAGGACTTACAAAATTCTATATTAGAGTTTAGAATTTCATGATTAAGGTTGAACTAAATATCAACAATACTGTGGAAGACCCTGATCTTATGAATTAAAGGTATCAATCAATAAGATAAAATTTCGGGGACACAATTTCTTTAAGGGGGAAGAATGTAATGACCTGAAAAATTATCTTTTTTAAATAACAGAACTATTACCTTAAAGTAACGTTTTATTATGTTTTAAAATAGAAGAACATAGAAAGTATTTTAAATTTTATAATAACTTTGAACACTATGTGTTGTTACGAAATAGTATATGTAGAAAAAGTAAAGAGATAGAAATAACATACATGAAACTAGAAACAATTTATTAATTATTTAATAAAGTTACATTAATTCTACAATAATACCTAATATAATACCAAATATTACAATGGAAAGACCAATATAGGTGAAATAATGTAAAATATAAAAATCTATGTCTCCATGATCCCCTTAAATCAACACACCCACGAACATTACAATAACAAAGAAAAAAATATTTAGTAATACATTATTCATTTTGGAAATGATATTAAACCTTGATTCAAATTGAAGTTAATGATGAATAGTAAGAATAATGGTGAATTTATTGGGAAATATGATCATCTGCCTTTATGTTTTTCAACTAATATGGTTTCTCAACATTATGAGCATTAGTCAATAAAATATTTAGTCATTATTATCATTGGTTACATAAATGTATTTAAATGATCATCATGATTATTTAATAATAAAAATTATATTATTTTCAAAGGTTATAATCACATTATAATAAAAAAATATTTTATGGAGATGTTTTAGATATATTTTTAACTAAATAATCTTAGAAATTTATTTTTAAATGATAATATATTTTAAATAATCCCAAAGTAATTTTTATAATGTTCATAATTTTTTATTATTCATTAAATTATTAGTTTTAATTAAAATAATCATTTGTGTGAAAGTTAAAATTTTCATACTTATATAATTATATTGATGAAATAAATTTAATTTTTGGACTTTGAATGTCAAAATTAGCTTAGGGAGAATTTTTTAGAATTTTATGACAAAGTAATTTTTTTTGATGAAAATGGGAAAGTTTCTGCTTTACGAGCACGATGATTTTCTGACATCATTATTATGTCCGAATGACTATAAATTTATGAAATATTTAATTTAATCAAAATAAAATTTATTTTAAAATATCAATTTTAATTTATAATTTTATACTTTACATTTTGGAACAAACAATTGGAATTTTAAGGTAAAAATTATTACTTTTATTCTACATATTAATTGGGTGTTCAAGATGGTATGGTTTATTTTATAAGGCCTTGAAAATACAACCACATTATCTTACTCATTAATTATCCTTAATATTGGTTGGAATTCAATTTACCCACAAGTTGTTGGATTATATGGTAAAATAAACAATATTTAATATTTTAAAACCCACCCCACCTCACGTATAAATACCACCCATTAGCCATTCATCTCAACTCCAATTTCATAAGAAAAAATTTATAATCATTTTCCCTCCCAAATATTCCCTCCAAGGTTCCCTCAAGGTTTCTAGGTTACAACCTCAATTTTTTGGAAGAAAATCTTCAAGATAAGGAAATTATCCTCTTCTTCTTTTTCATTCATGTACCTCATTTTTTATATATTTCTAAATGTTGAGATACCTTCTTTTACAAACACTTTTGATCATTCCTTTACTGAAAATAGTGTTACAGTAATGGGATAACTTCTTACACTCTCTTTATCATTTCTATTGAATCCATGTTGTATACTATCATGCTACCAAGTTTATTTCTTTATTTGTAATTTTTTACATGTGAAATTTGAATAATTTGAATACCCAAACCACTTCCTTTTTAGTAGGTATTCAATAAGAAGAAAAAATAATTTATTTATTCATGAATTTTCATGTATGAAAACCCCATTCCACTTCCATGGGTTAAACATGATGAAATGTTCAAGTCATTAAAAGCTCATGTACTAAATGTTTTCAAATGAAAATCATTATTTATTCTCCTCAGGTTATTAATGAAATGATTTATTATGATAAATGTGGATCACATGATTTAATAAATGTGAAGGGTTTACAATGATTTCAATCCAATTTATTGGGAAAACACTTAATCGATATAGATGGCATGTTTTACGATACTTTGGTAAAAAACCTTCAAAATTATGCTTTATGGAACCCTGGTGATAAACCTTGGTGATATTCTTATGAATGTATATTTTTTATATTGTGGTCACATTTCCTTGTTTTTTTTCATGTTTTTTATATTAATATATGATTTATGTTTATATGACCACACCTTATTGATATTTCTCTTCCTCACATGCTAAGTATTTCCTTTGTTTATTACCTTTATAAGCTTTATGCTCACCCCTTTCGTTGATGTATGTTCCCAATATATGAGATGAAGTAAAAGTAACTTAGAATGAACCTATGAATAAGTATATTTATTATTTTATTATAATAATTAATATTTTTGTTTTCGATATATTATGTTCATATTCCTAATATACATATTTTCAAAAGATCCTCTACATTGTTAAGTGTTGTAACATTAAATGAAATATTTATGAAATAAAATAGAGTATCATATAATATATCATATATTCCCAAATTATAATAACCCATTATTATCTCAAAATTAAATATCATATAATCCCTAAATAATATCAATACCATTAAACAAATGTACACAAAATGTAAAGCAATTCTTCCTCAAATAATAATTCTTTTATACATAAGGTTTACAAATTCCTCAACCTAATAAAATATCTACCAAAATTTCATTAATCACTTTAAAATCCCATCCCTTGAATTATATAAAGGGGTGTGTAAGATCTTAAACATATGATTAACCTTAAACTTATAAACCCATGATGGTATCAATAAATATTAATAAAAACTAACATGAAAATAACCCAAATCTAAAAATCTCTCTAAACCCTACTCTGGTACCAAATATAATGACCCATTTCCCTCACATCTATATTTGGTGCTAAAAATGTAATCTTTAAATTTCTAGTTTTGATATCAAAAAGTGATACCAAATTTTATCCATCCAAACATAAAAAATATAAATAAAATACTTGATCAAATTAATACCCAAGGAACATTTTAGGTTTATAGTTTTATATAATTAGGATAAACACTTTCAAAGTGTAAATTTTTACACATTTTACATTTTCCCCCAAAATAATTTCTTTATAAATACATGCATGATTCACTCTAGGTAACATCCATATCAGGAACTCTAAATTTATTAACTTTTATACTCATCCTTAAACCCTATAAAAAAAATTAAAAAATGTAGAATGGGAAAAATGATAAATGAGGGACATAAGAAAGAAATAAAGAAACCCATTAGTTCAGGAATAATTATATAAAAAATTTCATTTCTCATAAATGAACTTTAGGCTCAAAATAAACATTCCATTTTCTAAAAAATCAACTTTTCTGCAGAAATATTTTCATAAAAAATTGTGTAATAAATATTTAAGGAAAAATAAAACTCATAAAGGAAACTTGAAATCTAAAAAAACATGAAATAACCATAATTCAAGGATAACTAATAAGACAACATCACATGGTGGATAAATTCCCATCATGGATTAGGTTGAATCTCTAATCCCATACCCGACAAATCATGAGACAAAAACTTTCCCCAAAGAGTTAGAGTTCTATTTGGGTGAAACCATCATAACATGTCCCTCTATACATGTGAACCAAAATTAAATCAATAATAATTCATAATCATAACAAATGGAAGTTTTCATCATAAAAACATTCGATGAACCCATATGAAGAAATTTTCAGATCTTGATATATAAATGTTATTTTAAACCCAATTTTCAAAAATAAATTTTTTATAATAATGGGAAGGAAGGTTTTTTATTTGAATACAAATTGAATCTTAAAAATTAAACAAAAATCAAATAATGTTTACGAAATTAGAAAAATAGGTTGATTTCATATATGTTAAAATAAGACATTCATTTTTTTTTATTTTGTAAATAAAGTCTAAAAATTCTATATAAAATACATTGTAATATACTTTTTGAAAGCTCTTTAATGAAATTAAAAGATTGGTATAAAGTTTCCTTTTATAATTCATAAATACATCCAAAAAATAATTTTGTGAATATGGAAATGGTAGAAAAAATTTAGAAAATAAATCTTTGAAACATTTAAAATAAGATTTTTAAATTAAAGTGTCCCTTACCTCGAGTATGAGACTCCCCATAAATTATTTATATTACTAGATAATAAAATTATGATAAATAATTAATTTATTAAGAATAATTTTCAATTTTTTATTCCCTTTATCTTGTTATAATCATTTATTTTATCAATTAATTTCATGTCATATGTTTTGATGATATTCAGATCATATATCCAAAATGAATTCTGTAGGATGAATATGGTCAATGTGGTCATTATTCTGCCATATACAGAATAATAATAATGAAATAATCATAATTTTTATATATAATTTATACTTTAAAACCAACATTGAAAGATTATTATGAAAAATGAATTATGTTGCAATCATGGAGATGGTAAGTAGTACGTAAACATGAGTAACATTTCTATTTTTCATCAATCACAATGAAAATATGGTAACTGTTATTTTATATTTTTATAATAATAATTATATAATAAATATAAAATTATTTTTTTAAATATTATTATATATAATATCCATGTAATTTTTTATTAAAAATGAATCACATAACTTTTTGAAGGTGGTAGTCCACACATACGCACGAATGACATTATAAATTTCCAATGGATGGAATGGTAAGAAATTATATGATATATTATATTTTTAGAATGATAAAAATGTAATTTTTAATATATATATATATATATATATATTAAATTAGTCATTATAACCAACCGTGAGGGGTGGTTGTAACATCCCAGGAAAATAAAGAATATGTAATTTTCATATTTATTAATATTTTTGAATTAAATATTAATTTTACTCTAAATAGGATTCTATGTTTTATGGTTTACCCGATACGCAACAACGAGTTTCTTTGAAATCTTACATTGCACACTAATAATATAATAATATTATTTTAAATGGTAGTTAACGCCTAGATGCTGTATTAGAGGGAATGAATAGAAATAACTACAATATTATTACACATGTTTTTTAAATGTTTTTACATTTATCCTATAAATTTTAGAGGCTTAATAAAAGAAAGAATCCGATTTTAAGCACAAATACTCTAATATTCATTAAAAGGTTGATTTACCGCCTTTTAATGGAGAAAACTCATTAAATCTAGTCTTGGTCACTTTTATATGTTTTATTTGAAAAAATAAAATTATTATTTAGAATTGGGACATCAAAATTTACTTTGGATGAAATTTTGGTATTTTTCTGATAAAATTCATTTTTAATGAATAGTGAAAAATACTGTATTTTAATATGAAACTACCTTTTAATCAAATTTATATATAAGGATAGATTATTTTTTTAATTGGTTTTAAAGTGTCATTATATTATGGTTTTACCATTTAATACAATGTTGATCATTATATGTAATTTCACTTTTAAATTGGACATAAAAAAGTGTCAATCTTTTGATAGTAATTATCTTTTAAAAACACGTTTTTTATTTTGACAACATGAATTAATTTTAAATTAATTGCTGAAAATTCTGTGTTTTGAATATGGAAAATGGATTCCATTTTTGGAATCAAGTGGTACAAATTGTGTAAAAAGGTAACTTTTATTTTTAGACATTATGAATATTTATTTCATTAAAAAATTTATTTACCATGGTTAAAGGGTAAATATAGTAAATAAGGGTAAATAATTATTCTTATAATAATATAAAATTACCCTAAAATGTGTCTTAATCCTATTGGTTGATACATATCCTACCATGGTCATCCTAGGGTCGATTTTGGGACCTCATCTAGCCATTTGGGAGTGATAATTACACTTTATTTTAATTAACTTAAAGTAAAGGCTAAAATGACATAAACACATATCTTTTAGTAAATCAATTTTCACATGTCTTTATATAAGTTATATCTTCGACTATAAATATGAAGTTAATGTCTATAAATATTTCCTATATAATAGTATTTTTTTTATAATTTTTAGACATCATATAAATAAAAATATTTTTGTCATAATAATGATGCAGTGTTTACCTCATTAATGAATGATTTAAATAAATAAGATTATAAATACTAAAAAAATATCAAAAACCAGTCAAATTATTATTGTATAATTTTATTTCTAACATGAGTCATCTTATATTTTTCTTTAATTATTTTTGGACCTTTTTAAACTGAAGATAAGTTTATAATAAAATAATTGTTTCAAACTTTCCTAAAGAGCCCCTCCTCCCCCTTGTAAAGGGAAACCACTTCTAACCCATTACTCACACCTCTCAAGATACATGGATCATCCAAACTCTACCTAAATAATCTCCCAACATCCCTATCCTACTCCTAGAAGCCTTTCCTTAGTCATAAGGCACATCAAGTAAACCTTTTCGTTCAAACCAAAGGGAGATACCCGATTTAAAGGTAACATCTTATTTTAAGTTCTTTTCTTTTATTTTAATTATCCAACCCACTAAACTTTTTTTATTCATTTATTTTATGACAAAACCAGTATCCTAAATATACTAGGTTGTTTTTATGAGAATTATTCTAACTACACTTCCAGAAACCCCCATCTAATGGGTAAAGAACATACTGTTTCTGTGGATGGCAAACTACTGCCTCACTAAATGATGATTATTTGATCTTATCCTACCACCTCTCATGGTGGCCATTATGATGGAACTGTATTTATATATGATATATATTATTTTTATGTTTTCTATATTCTTATGTGATTTTTTTATTTTACAAACATACCTTTATTCTTTCTAATATCTGTAAACATAATAATTTCATTTGTGGAAGTACAGACTACCACCCCCTCAAGGTGATATGATTCGTTCATGACATACATGGAACATATAAAGGAAGAAGTTAATTAAGTTATGTAACATATATATATATTATTATATTTTAATGTAATTATAATATACCTATTTATAATTATGTTTTCATTCCATTAACTATGAAATATAAATGAAAGTAGCGTTCATGCGTACGTACGACTTACCGTCTCCATGAACAGTGCATTTCATTTCTTATCTACAAATGTTATGTCATATTATACATAAATAAATATACTATATATATATATGATATATATGATATATATGATATCTTAATCATGAATATAATTCCATATATAATGTAATTTTTACCACATGAACAACTTGTAATTATACCAAGTTCATTTTTGACTCAAGTTTCGAACATCGACAAAATGTCCAATATGAACTCAAATAATTAACTAATTTCTATAGAAAGATAATAAGTGATATTATGGGAATAATAAAAATAGAAAAGTTTATTAATCAAGTAGAAATTAACTTAAGCATATTATTTATGAAGAAAAAGGAACAAACGAGTCAAGTCGGACATGAGGTAAGGGGTTTCTTATCTCACTTTTAATTCCCTGAGATTTCCATTGTTTGCCACTTATTTATTGCATGTGGTGTATTGTGTACTAATATTTTATATATATATTATCATGATTATATTTATATTCATGATATTATGTGATTCATTTTGTGGTTAGTAAATCTTGGTCATACAACTCGATTGATTACAACGTGGTAATGGGTTTTCATCTCACTTTTTATTTCCGTGTGATTCATGATATATTTGGCACAATTTTCTTTTTTGTGGTGTATTTACTATCCATGGTTGTATTGTTTGTGTAATATAATTTAATATATGGGTATTTACATTTTAATTGTATGATCCTTCTTTCATGTGGTATATGTTATGTAAGTTACCAAATCAGAAAGGGAACTTTTTAACCCAATTTCCATTCCTTTGGTTAATCTTCTAATTATTAATAATGTCATGATATGATTATGTGTGGAATCAATATTTAATTATTTATGTTGTAATTTACAATCCCCTTTTTGTGGATATACTTTTGATACACATAATTACTCCATTTATAAATTCTCAAATCATCAATATGAACTTGTTTAGATTAATTTTAACTCATTTTTCATTCACTAAGTCAAACACCCAAGCCATTGGTGTTGATTTTACAAATATATGTGTTAAAATTCTCTGATTTATTTACACTAAATATCCAATCAGATTGATTTTTTTAATATTTGCCAGAAATTATTATGAAATTGATTTATCCTTAATCTAAGGATATAGTTTTTATAAGGTATTTTGTTTCAATTTACATTCTATTGATACTTCATTGTTGTTATGAACCAATTCACTCTTATATGGTGTATATTTTGTCCTTTGGCATATTATATCATGAATCCCTTTATTATCATGATATTATAATATTCTGATTAAATTTTATTCCTCAATTATTTGTATTCAAGCATCTCTCATTTTTTTAAAAACTCTTTAACTAAAATATCATTTTACATGTTTTAAAGATTTATTCTTCTAAATATTCTCATTAGTTTACATGTTTTAAAAATCGATTATTATTTGTTTATATGGACATTAATTTCTTCAAATGATAATTCATTTAAATGTTTCAAAGTGGTATGGGACACTTTGATTCA
The DNA here is from genome assembly GCA_963277665.1 of Viscum album. Lineage (NCBI taxonomy): Eukaryota > Viridiplantae > Streptophyta > Magnoliopsida > Santalales > Viscaceae > Viscum > Viscum album. Next base: position 2,062,060,323 of record OY728151.1, on the reverse strand, counting down.
AAAATCTCTTTATTAAAGGTTTTAAATGGTTTTGGTAAAGCATTGATTACGTCAATATCTTAAAATGATATATTGTGATTGTAATGTGGAAATGTTATCTTTCCTTCATTCCTATTTTATGTATTATAATTTATAATGGTACATAGACATTTTAAGGGTGGTTACATGATAAACAAAATTATTGGAGGTTCCATGAAAAACTAGGAAGGGTTGTTATGTTATAACCTACAATGAATTGGGTATGGAATTCGGACATATAGCTATTCCATTTAGTGATATGCGTGGAAGTCAGCCGCATGGTTATTCCATCTTAGTATGTTTATGTCCCAAGTTAACCATATATGTTATGTGTGATTTCTATTGTTTTTATGGTAATATTTTGTTTACAAAAGGGTAAACAATGATCTTTTATTTAGTGAAGAGTATTTACTACTTCATAAAGGTGAAATGTATTACTTATGATAGTGTATTCATGGTTTACTTGTGGTTTTGAAAAACTAACAGTTTTCCTTCTTTGTGTATCCATTAATGAGATTTTTATGCTCATCCCATGTTTTTTAAATGTTTTTCATAGGTTATAAAGTGGAATATGTTCACGGATCAGATTAAGGAAAAGTCATTCTATCTAAAACATGGAACTAGAAATGACACTTTTTTTCAAATAGTTTTTATTTTATGAAAAAATGGAAACTGAGTAGAAGTGTATACTTTGTATTTTTTTTTGAGATAAAATGTAATAGTTATGACCTAACTCTCTAAAAATATAAACCTAAAAAGATCCTCAATGTGAATTATTCATTTAATTCAATATTATGTAATGTTTTAAGGCTGGGTCCTTATTATTGGTATCAGAGGATGGTTTAGATAACATTAGATGTTAGGGTGTTCTTTAATCATAAGTGACATAACCATAATGGTTAGGATTTTAGAAAGAGTCATAGTTATTTTAGATAAAGTGAATGAGTTTAAGATAACATGAATAAGTATATCTTGGTATTTAACCTCATCATATGATATTATATGATAATTTTACTAATATACTCACACTAATTTTTTTGGTGTTAATAAATGGTTGGATCTAGAAGGCACCGAAGTAACAGTGGATGTAAAAAAAACTATAATGGTTTTCTAAATGAGAAACTAAATGAAATGGGAGCTGTAATAAGAAGTCTTGTGTTTATTCTTAACTAACTATCTGGAGTCATTATTGACCACTTGGTGATTTTTATAAGGCACCATATAATCAAGAAAAAAAATCTCTATAGAAGTTTAGGTAATAATCATAAAGGTAAGTATATTCAAAAATGTTTCTGCCGGGGATGTGGAAAGAAACACATAGGAAAATTCTTAAAAGTAACAGGAAGATGTTTTAGATGTGGTAATGAAGTTCATGAAGCAAGAACCTTCCATGGAAAAAGGAAGCATCTAGTATACTCTAGGAAAAGGAAAGAAGTTCTTTCTAAGAGGTCAATTGAATGTTTTAAATGTGGTATGCATGGTCACTATGAAAATATATATCCTGTGAAGATGTTTTGGTAAAGGGATAAAAAATATCATACAAGTATACATTTACCGATTCCTAATTCCATTCCAATTGAAGATGAGGAAAATGAAAATGACCTACGAAAGGTATGAATTATTTCTTAGCTCGTGTTTTTAAATTACTGAAATCTTTGGACATTATGCATGATTTTGCTTATAGGAAATAAGTATAAAAGAATACGATGGAAAAACATGGATAAATGACCAGGAAGGATGTGTGATGATTAAAATGTCTATATTTTAGGAATTGGAGAGTTGTGGATAATGATATGTTTGAATGTATTAATAATGGGATTAGTTTGGAAAAATTTTCTATTATGTGTAACCCTAATGTTTGATATGTGAAAATTTTATTCAAAGAATAATTATCTTTTATTTTGTGGATATATTTATATAGAACCATTTTGGTTTATATGATCCTTGAATTTGAAGAAATTACAAGTTATTACATTTTGGGATGCAATATAAAAGTTATTAGATAAGATTTGTTGTTAAAATATAATATGGTTATTTTTGATGAATTTATCTTATTTTTCGGAATATTATAAAATTTTATAGTTTTTGAAAAAGGAAAACACATAGACCGCGTGACAAACCATCATGTTGGACAAAGATATGGGAATTGAACCCACAACCAAAGTGCGACTGGTATTTATCGCCTACCACTGGACTATATGAAATCCCTGGTTAGTATGAATAATTTCATTAGTTAAATAAATTTATGGACAAAAATAAATTTATTTGGGATCTTTTGATTTATCAAATAGAAATCCTTATTATAGGAAAATGATTTGGTGATTAAGTAATAAAGGTTATTTTGGAAGACATTATCTTTTTTGGGAACACTATATGCTTAAGTAAAATAAAATACAATGGTATTTCATTTGTGTAGTAATGTTTGAAATATTATTTTGGAAGAATCTATGTTTTTATTGTGAACATACGGTGATTTGAGTTATTAATTGAAATGATTAATCTATCATAGAGAATATGTGTTTAGGTTAATTACACTTCAGTATGAGACTTTAAGAGTAGTTGATTTTATTTGGAGATAAATGTTAAGATTTATTTTTGAAGACTATGTGACTAAATCCTTCTGTGTTTTGGGTTACAATCTTAGTTTGTGTTACTTTGTAAATTTTTAAGGCCATTAGTTTATTGAGTGTTTTTTTCCGAACTTTGGGTATTTCTTGTCGAATTTTGGGGATTAAGAGTAGTATTTCTATAATGTCCCGGATCCGGGTTCCACTCAACGGGTGCCCTGAACCGGGTTGGTCACATGACCTCAATCTTGTTTCCCCAAATTCCAGAGGCTGCTGACTAGCAGCGAGGGCCCAGGTATGATAGTGGGGAAACTATGCCCTCATTTGTCAAAGTGTAGTTCAATAGAGTACTAAATAAAATAGACAAAAACAGCGGAAGAAATAAACCATACACAATTAAAATAAACAACTACATTAAAAGATAACCAAAGGTTCTATAGATAATGATGCAACATGTATCATGATCAATGAAAACAGTCAGAACACGTTATAAAGTAGTACAATAAGATACAATAGAATTTCTAGGTACAATAGAACAAAACAAAATAGATGACAGCATCGCGGGCTTAATCTCGGCCTCATGCTCCCCTACTCCTCTGCTACAATAATGTACCTGTATAGGGACCCTTTCCCATGTCGACACCTGCAAAAATGTAATCTGTTTGGGCCAAAGACATGACTCAAACAAGTTGTGAGAAATATATCCCAATAGGCACCCACCGAAGTCCCGTGCCCAACTGTGTGAAAATATGAAACAACAGTGTGCAGTAATAAAATGCAATAAACTAAGCAGTACTCAAAAGTAACTAACTTTACCAGTTATATTTCCATTTTTATTATTTAATTAACCTTTCAATTTAATAATATTCCGTGATCATCAGAACTATGCCCTCAGGCAAATATAAATAACCACGCCCTCAGGCCAATATATTAACCACGCCCTCAGGCATATAAATTAATCACACCCTCAGGATATACAATATCCACACCCACAGGCTATAAAATATACACACCCTCAGGATATCAAATATCAACTCCCTCAGGCTATAAAATATTCGTGCGCTTAGGCTATAAAATATACACACCTTCAGGCTATAAAATATCCACTCCCTCAGGCTATAAAATATCCATGCCCTCGGGCTATAAAATATCCACACCCTTAGGCGATAAAGTAACCATGCCCTCAGGAAATAAAGTAACCGGGCCATGAACAACATTTAAACATACAATTATTTACAATTACTCTAAAGGAAAAAGTAATACATAAAGTAAACATGGCATACCCTTGGGTATCCTGGCCAAATGGATAAACAGAGGAACGCACCCAGGGGTGGTCCTGGATCCAAGCAGCGATCCCAAACAATAGTTTATTATCACATTTAATTAATTTTAAAATTCTAGGTATTCAAAACAGCCACAACCTCAGCCATAAGATACCCCAACATGGGTTTGTAGCACAACGGTACACAAAAACACACAATAGTTTGAATTTAAACACCAAGACACCTACCTCGATCGCCCCTGATCAGTATACGTGAACTACACTCCTCGAATCGTCTAAGAACGACGAATATATGAGGTGAAATAACATCTTGTTCAAACGTAAATAACTTTCCCCCAGGAAAAAATTGGTAAGAAGTGCTTAAGGAGAAGGAGAGGCTTACCCATACAGTCCCAACGAGATTGACAGAGGCAGAAATAGATTCACGACATGCGATCTGGAGCTCCTCGAAGGTTCAGCCCTCTCTCCCGACTTCTCCTCCGGTTCTAAGCCTTCCCTATGAACTGGGGAGGCTACTTCCCATTTTATGTGAAAAAACAGACTACACAGTGTGTACTATTGAGCACACAACATGTAGTTTTCATTTTTTAACTGTTCCTTCGGAGGCTTCTCACAAGCGTGGAACTATTCATCAGTCGACCCGAGTACACGACGTGTGAAACTTGAGTACATGGCGTGTACTTCCACTTAGCTGGAAGCTGCTTCCACCGCCTTACTATTTGCCTTCCGACTGACTAAACGACGTGTAAATACCCACTACACAGTGTGTAGTCAATTTTTACACCTTTCATCACCAGTATGGCTACACACCCTATGTACTCATCCCACACAGCCAAAGTACATGGTGTGTGGAAAAGTACATGGCGTGTAGTCCCAAAATTTTGGATTTTCCCCTATTTTCCTTATTTCACAAAAACACTTAAGGAAAAGAGAAAATAAGAAACCCGTACCTCAAAAATAAGAACCCGGTTCTTACAAACTTCCCCTATTAAAGCAATTTTTCCCTGAATTTCCCTTCCAAGGGTGGTGAAGATAAAGCTCAGAACAGCTCTAGCTATTGAGCACGTTCGTCAGTCTCCTACTCCCAGGTTTCGTTCTACACTCATCCATGACCCCATAACACCCACACGAGAGGAACTGACCAGTCTCGGAGAACCTTCTTGTTCCTATCAACAATACGAATTATATGTTCCTCAAAGGACACATCGATCTGATGCTCAACATCCTCTGGATAAAAGATGTGAGACAGGTCTGAATGATAGCGGTGCAACTGAGATACATGGAAGACTTCGTGCATGGCCTGGTACCTCTATGGTAACTGTAATCGATAGGCAACCAGCCCGACTCTCTCCAGAATCTCAAATGGCCCCATATACCTCGGTGAAAGTTTACCCTGTCTCCTGATCTGTTTGTGTCCCAACCTCGGAGAAACACGTAAGAGAACCTGATCCCCGACGAAGAACTCCGAGGGTCGTCTGCAACGATCAGTATAAGATTTCTGATGAGACTTTGTGCTGGCCATCCTCTTCTAAATCAACTGGACCTACTCATAAGTCTCCTTCATGAGATGTGGTCCCACTAAAGCTGCCTCACATGCCTCTAACCAAGATAAGGGTGATCAGCATGGTCTACCATATAAAGCCTTGTAAGGTTCCATCTCAATAGTTGCTGAAAAACTGTTATTATAGGAAAAATCGACCAGGGGTATGTGCTTCTCCCAAAGGGCCCCCAAAGTCTAGGATGCATGCTCGTAGTATGTCCTCAAGCACATGTATCGTACGCTCTGACTGACCATCGGTCTGAGGGTGGTAAGCTGTTCTCAGAAGCACCTGTGTACCCAATGCCCTCTAAAAACTCTACTAGAATGGAGATGTAAAACCTGCGTCCCTATCTGAAATGATAGAACGAGGAACCCAATGAAGATGTACGACCTTTCTAATATACAACTTTCCAAGATCGTCAACAGAAAAGCTCTCCTTTATCGTCAAAAAGTGATCTACCTTTGTGAGTCTGTCCACAACAACCCACATGACATCATTTCCTCGAGGTGACCTCAGAAACCCAGTCACGAAGTCCATCGTGACGTCATCCCATTTCCACTCCAGGATGGGTAACTGCTGTAACAGTCCTGCTGGCCTCTGATGCTCCGCCTTCACCTGCTGACAGGTGGAACATCTCATAACAAAACCAACTACTTCTCTCTTCATACTCGGCCACCAGTACTGACGTCCCAAGTCACGGTACATCTTGGTAACTCCGGGATGAACTTCCCAAGCTGAAGCATGAAACTCCCGCATCAGCTCCTTGTGTATATCCCTTGGAACCCATACTCGTCCATTGAAACATAGTACCTCATCATCGCCTATCGTCCATCCAGGAGGAGGGTCCTCACTTTCCACCGACTCCCGAAGAACTAGGCCTTCTGAAATAGATAGCTGTCTCATCCTCACTCTATCCAGGAGGGTAGAGGTCACAGCTAAAGATGAAAGATAGGTCTACTCCTGACTGTCGTGAACCTCCAAATGCATCTCAGAGAACAAAGCCACGAGTTGCCACTCACCACTGGCCTCCTACACCACCTGTATCTGAGTCCTCCTGCTCAGTGCATCAGCTACTTCATTACCTTTACTAGGTGTATAGGCAAGCTCAAAGCCAAAGGGCTGAAGGTATTCGACCCACCTTAATTGTATTAGATTCAAGTAACTTTGAGTAAAGATATACTTGAGACTTTTGTGGTCAGTGAAAACCACCAAATTCTCTCCCAAGAGATAGTGTCTCCAGGAGTGTAACGCATGAACAACTGCAACCAACTTGAGATAATGCGTTGGGTAATTCCTCTCATGTGGCCTCAATTGCTGAGAACCGTACACAAAAAATCAGTCGCCCTGCATCAACACTACTCCCAGACAATACCTGATGCATCATAATAAACTGTATATCTCTTCCCTTGCTCTGGAAGTATTAGGACTAGTGCGGATGTCAACCTTACATTCACGTCCTGAAAGGTTGTCTCGCAAACTTACAACCAAACGAACTTCACACCCTTCTTAGTCAGACCCGTCAACAGTGCTTCTAAAAGGGAGAAGTCCTGTATGAATCATCTTTAGTAACTATCCAGCCCCAAGAAACTCCGTATCTCAAACACATTCTTAGGATGCTCCTAGGAAACTACTACTCTCACCTTCTTTGGGTCTACTGCAACTCCTACCTCTGAGATAATATGACCCAGGAAGTGAATCTGGTCCATCCAAAAGTAGCACTTTGAGAGATTATCATATAGATTATGCTCTCTCAGTGTACTCAATACAATCTCAATATGGGTGGCATGGCCATGTCGAGTGTGAGAGTACACCAAGATATCATCCATGAATACTACCACGAAAGAATCCAGATAAGGATGGAACACAGGATTCATCAGATCCATTAAAACTGATGGCGAGTTCATGAGTTCGAAAAACATAACCAAGTACTCGATCAAAGAGATGATATCCAGATCTCAAGTCAATCTTCGAGAACACGTGTTCTCCATGAAGTTGATCAAAGAGATCATCAATCCTCGACAAGGGATATCGGTTCTTGACCGTCAACTGGTTCAACTTCCAATAATCCACACAGAGTCTGAGGGTACCGTCTGCCTTCTTCACAAAGAGGAACGGAGAACCCCAAGGAGAAGTACTGGGTCGGATGAAACCCTTTTCCTGTAACTCCTCTAACTATCTCTTGAGCTCCTGCAACTCTGGTGTGGCCATCCTATAAGGAGGAATGGACACTGGTACTGCTCCTGACACTAGATCAATAGAGAAATCGACCTCACAATCCAGAGGTAGACCCGAAAAGTCATCTGAGAAGACATCCCTGAAGGGATCAACCACTGGAGGGAATTCCTTCTGACAAGTCCCATGATCATCCAGATATAAACTCGCAATCTGGGCTGTGACTCCACCCCACCCACGTTTCTCTGGTCCAGCTCGACTCTCCGGAATATCCCATTCACCCTTTTATAGAATCTCTCCACCCTCTGGTGACGTGAAACTCACCCTGCGATGATAGAAATATAAAAATGCTCGAAAGGGAACCAACCAGTCCATTCTGAGAATGACATCATAGCTCGTCATCTCTATGACATAGAGGTCCCAAAGAAAGTAACACCCACCAACCTCAAGGGGGAACTCCTTGCACTGCCGCACACCAGCCGTTCAAGTCCCCAACGAAGTGTCTAGCATCATAAAAGCAGTAGAAGAAGAAACATAGAGCCCAAGGCTCTCCACAATCGGAACATATATGAAACTATGTGTAGCACCCGTATAGAAAATTACTGAAGATAAGACAGAAGATACTAAAATAGTACTTCTGACAGTAGAAGGTCCGGGATCCTTCTCCTGTTGGGTCTGTTGCACTGCATATGCCTACCCAGTTCCATGGCCCATGCAACATAGCCTGGCTACCCTAAGCTGTCCCATCCTACTGCCTCTGAGATCCTGGTGTCTGGCTACCACGACCATGACCACCACCTCTGACTGTACGTACTGATTTATCTCAGTTCCCCAATTTGTAAGAAGATTCCGGTCATTCTCCCACATGTAGAGTATACAAAAAACCCCTCTCACTAGCCACTGGAAGAAAATTCCTGCAAAATCATTGCAGATGACCCATCTTGTCGCAAGCTCGACACTCCACCGGGTCACGTGGACACTCCGGACTCTTGTTCCCTTCTGTACCACACTGGTAGCACCTGACTGGGCCACCTGAAGAAATCACCTGGCTAGTAATACCACTATAAGAGAAAATCATCTGTCACTTCCTCTTACCGGCAGAAATAGTACCAGAAACTGGTGCCGAACCGCCCTGGCCTGCACCACTAGCTTCCCAAAGGTTTCTCTCTGTAATCAGAAAATAGTTCACAATAGCATGTACTGTAGGCAACCTGGAAAAATTCACCGATGCTCAGATGTCATAACGAAGTCCATCCTCAAAGATTCTGGCCCTCAACGTCTCATCATCCACCAGAACAGGTGTAAAATGCTGAAGCTTGGTGAAACGAGTTTAATAATCCATCACCGACATAGCGCCCTGCTACAGATTCATGAACTCTCAAGAACTATCTTCCCTCAGCGTATCTGGGGAGAAGAAGTCATAGAAATCTATCTGAAAATCTTCCCACGCCATGTCTCTATGTTTCCGTGTCTGAGTGGTAACATCCCACCACCTCTTGGCGGAATCACGCAGCATATAAGTCGCGATCTTGACCCTCCACCCTGGAGGCCTTTCAAGATGCTCAAAAATAGTCTGCAAAGACTCCAACCAAGACTCTGTTTCTTATGGTCCACCATCCCCTAAAAAAGTAGTTGGATGCTGCTTCTGGAATATATGATTCAGCTCAGCCATAAATGTGGTAGTCGGTGGTGCTCCCTGAAAGGTCTACATGAACCATATAAAGCCTTCACAAAACTACGCCTCTGTGCCTTTGTTCGGTATAACAGCTAGCGCCACATCTGACTCTACTGGAGGATCCACTAGTAGCCCATAGCCCACCATCTCTAGAGTATAATATTTTCCACTCTCTTGGTGAACAACGCGTGGTCGTCTCTGCGACATGACACTACAAGGTCAAACAAACACCTTAGATCAAGATTATCAAAGAATGAAAACTATGGAACAAAAAGTGAAACTGGAGGAAGAAGGCATTCAAGATTTGAAAAACAAGACTACAAGGTATGTATACTGACTACACGACATCTACCTTACTTTTATTCCCCTGCCTGTGTCCTTCTATACGGCTAAGCCACACGGCTCCCGTTGAACAAGACTACACGGTGTGTATATAATCTTGACAGCGTGTATGGTGAAAATTCCAACTGCTCGTGTCATTCATGACACGGCTGACTACTCGGCTTAAACTACACAGTGTGTTACACTTTGTAACGTCCCAGATCCGGGTGCCACTCAACGTGTTCCCCGAACCCAGTTGGTCACATGACCTCAAGTGCGTTTCCACAAATGCCAGAGGCTGGGGACTAGCAGTGATGGCCCATGTATGATAGTGGGGAAACTATGCCCTCATTTATGAAAGTGTAGAGCAGCGGAATACTAAATAAAACATACAAAAACAGCAGAAGAAATAAACCATACACATTTAAAATAAACAACTACAGTAAGAGACCACCAACAGTTATATAGATAATGATGTGACATGTCTCATGTTCTAATAAAACAGCCAGAACATGTTACACAATAGTACAATAAGATAAAATAGAAAGTGACAGTACACCACAACAAAATAAAATAGCCAGCAGCATTGCGAGCCTAATCTCAGTCCCATGCTCCCCTACTCCTTTGCTACAATCATGTACCTATATACAGACCCTTTCCCCTGTTGACACCTGCAGAAATATAATATGTTTGAGCTGAGGACATGACCCAAACAGGGTGTGAGAAATAAATCCCAGTAAACACCCACCAAAGGCCCATGCCCAACTGTGTGAAAATATGCAACAACAATGTGCAGTAATAAAATGCAATAAACTAAGCAGTAATCAAAAGTAACTAACTTTACCAGTTATATTGAAATTTTTATTATTCAGTTAACCTTTCAATTTAATAACATTCCCTGCTCATCAGAACCATGCCCTCAGGCTAATATAATATAACCACGCCCTCAGGCCAATATAGTAACCATGCCCTCTGGTATATATAGTAATCACACCCTCAGGCTATACAATATCCACACCCTCAGGCTATAAAATATCCACGCCCTTAGGCTATAAAATATCCACGCCCTCAATCTATAAAATATCCATGCCCTCAGGCTATAAAATATCCACGCCCTCAGGCTATAAAATATCCACACCCTCAGGCTATAAAATATCCACGCCCTTAGGCTATAAAGTAACCATGCCCTCAGGATATAAAGTAACTGAGCCATGAACAACATTTAAAAATGCAATTCTTTACAATTCCTCTCAAGGAAAAAGTAATGTAGAAAGTAAACATGGCATACCCTTGGTTATCCTGGCCAAACGGCTAAATAGAGGAACGCACCCCAGGGGTGGTCCTGGATCCAAGCAGGGATCCCAAACAACAGTTTATTATCACATTTAATTACATTTAAAATTCTAGGTATTCAAAACAGCCACAGCCTCGGCCACACAATACCCCAACATGGGTTCGTAGCACAACTGTACACAAAAACGCACAATATTTGGAATTTAAACACAAAGCCACATACCTCAATCGCCCCTGATCAGTATACGTGAACTACTCTCCTCAAATAGTCCAAGAACGACGAATATCTGAGGTGAAAGAACATCCCATTAAAACATAAATAACTTTCCCTCAAGAAATAATTGGTAGGAACAGATTAAGGAAAAGGAGAGGCTTACCCATACGGTCCCAACGAGATCGACAGAGGTGGAAACGGATTCCTGGCGTGCGATCTGGATCTCCTTGAAGGTTCATACCTCTCTCCCAACTCCTTCTCTAGTTATAAGCCTTCCCTGTGAACAAGGGAGGATACCACCCATTTTAAGTGAAAAAAACAGACTACACGATGTGTACTATTGGGTACATGACATGTAGTTTTCATTTTTTTAACTGTTCCTTCAACGACTTCTCACAAGCATGGCACTATTCATCAGTCGATATGAGTACACGGTGTGTGAAACCTGAGTACACGGCGTGTACTGCCTCTCAGCTAGTGGCTGCTTCCACCTCCATACTATTTTCCTGCCGACTGACTACACGATGTGTAAATACCCACTACACGGCGTGTAGTCTGTTTTTACACCTTTCATCACCAGCATGGCCACACACCCTGTGTACTCATCCCACACGGCCAAAGTACACTACTTGTGGAAAAGTACACGACATGTAGTCCCAATTTTTTTGATTTTCCCCTGTTTTCCTTATTTCTCAAAAACACTTAAGGAAAAAATAAAAGAAGAAACCCGTACCTCAAAAATAAGAATTGGGTTCTTATAATTTCTTTTTATAAAGAATTATCATTTTTGGGAATTATCAGGTCTTGTACTAAACATTTTGGTTTTGGTTGTTGTCTAAAGACAAGGGAAATATATAGTTCATCTTTTGTGGATTATCTAATACTCTAGAATTTGATTCTAGCACTTTTAATGTGACCAAGTCAGTTTGAATACTCATCGTTTGGAGAAAAGATGAGTTTGAGGTATAAATTTAGTAAAGAATGAAAGACTTCATGAAAAGTAAGTATATTTCCTTATGTTTTTAGTTAAGATCATAAATAAATTCCTCAAATTTATGAAAAGTAACTTAAAACAAAAACATTTTTTGTTAACTTTTCCTACTGGGGAATCAAATACCGTTTAACCCATTAAAAGTTTGTGATTTTCTGGTGGTTAACTTTCTCCAAATAATGTTCTCTATCACTCTCCATCAGAACTTGATGGTTTGTTTTCTTATCCATATCCCTGTTTTCATGTAATCCTAGTATCTATTGTCTCAGGAGGCCTTTTTTACTTCTCTTTCTTTATTTTAATTTGATAGTTTTATTGACTCTTTTTCCGATGAGGGAGTTTTAATGAAGTTTCCTAGCACAATTTTTAAATTGCGAGGATGCAATTTTTAAAATTGGGGAAGGATGTAACATAAAAAGAAAATAAATAATATGAAATTTTCATATTTATAAATATTTTTGAATTAAATATTAATTTTACTTTAAATAGGACAGTATGTTCAATGGCTTACCCGATATGCAACAACGATTTTCTTTGAAATCTTACATTACACACTCATAATATAATAATATTATTTTAAATGGTAGTTAATTCCTAGACATTGTATTGGAGGTAATGAATAGAACTAAATAAAATAGGATTAGACATGTTTTTTAAATGTTTTTAAATTTATCCAATAAATTTTGGAGGCTTAAAATAAGAAAGAATCCAATTTTAAGCATAAATAATCTAATATTCATTAAAAGGTTGATTTACCGCCTTTTAATGGAGAACCCTATTTAAATAAAGTTTTGGGCACTTTTATATGTTATATTTGACAAAATACAATTATTCATTAGAATGGGGACATCAAAATTTACTTCAGATGAAATTTTGGTATTTTTTCCGATAAATTTCATTTTCAATGAATAGTAAAAAATACAGAATTTTAATTCAAAACTGCCTTTTAATCTAACTTATTTATAAGGTTTTATTATCTTTTTAATTGTTTTTAAAGTATAATTATCTTATTTATTTTCCATTTAATCCCATTTAGGTCATTGTAAGTAATTTCACTTTGAAATTGTACATAAACAAGTGTTAATCTTTTGATAGTTATTATTTCTTAAAAACACGTTTTTTTTTGTTTTGACAGCAAGAATTAATTTTAAATTAATTTATGTAACTTCTATATTTTTAATTTGTAAAAATGGATTATATATTTGGAATCAGTAGTTCTATATTTTGTAAATAGGTAACTTTTATTTTTAGACATTATGAATATTTACTTCAGTAAAATTTTATTTACCATGGTTAAAGGGTAAATCTGCTAAATAATGGTATAAAAAGATTATTATAATAACATGAAATTACCATAAAATGTATCATAATACTATTTTTTGATACATATCTGTCCATGTACATACTTGGATTTATTTTAGGACCCATTAGAGCCACTTGGGAGTGATAATCACACTTTATTTTAATTAACTTAAAGTAAAGGCAAAAATGACATAAACAAATATCTTTTAGCAAATAAATTTTTACCTAGGGTTATATAGTTATATCTTAGACTATAAATATTAATGTGGAAGATAAAAGGATTTCCTAAATCATGGTATTTTCTTATAATTTTTAGACATCAAATAAATAAAATTATTTATGACACAATAATGATGTAGTGTTTACCTCATTAATGAATGATTTAAATAAATAAGATTATAAATACTAAAAAAATATCCAAAACTTGTCCAATTTTTATTTCATGATTTTATTTAGAACATGAGTCATCATATATTATACTTTAACTATTTTTGGACATTTTAATACTGAAGATATGTTTATAATAAGATAATTGTTTCAAACTTTCTGAAAGAGCACCTCCTCACCCTTATAAAAGGACACGACTTCTAACCCATTATTCACACCTCTAAAGCCCTTGGTATCTTACAAACTCTACCTAAATAATCTACCCACATCCATATCCTCCTCTTATAATCCTTACCTTAGGTACAAGGAACTTAAATTAAATCTTTTGGTTCAAAACAAAGGAAGATACCTGATTTAATGGTAACATCTTCTTTTAAGTTCTTTTCTTTTATTTTACTTCTCCAACCCCCTAAAATATTTTTATTCATTTATTTTATAAAAACAACAATATAATCAATATAATTGGTTTTTTATGAGAATTATTCTAATTACACTTCCACACACCCTCATCTAATGGGTATAGAACATACTATTTCAATGGATGGCGAACTGCGACCTCATGACACAATGATTGTCCAATCTTCTCCAAGCACCTCTCATGGTGGACATTATGATGAACCTGTATTTAATATTATATATATTATGTTTATGTTTTATCTATTATTCTATGGTTTTTTTATTTTAGAAACATAGCTTTATGATTCCGAATATGTGTAAACATGATAATTTTATTTGAGGAAGTGTGGACTACCACCCCCTCAAGGTGATATGATTCATTCATGACATACATGGAAATTATAAAGTATGGAATTAATGAAATTATTTAACATATATGTCATATGATATTATAATGTAATTATAATATTCCAATGTATCATTAAGTTTTCATTCCATTAAATATGAAATATAAATGAAAGTAGAGTTCATGCATACGTATGACTTACTGTCTCAATGAACGGTGCATTTTATTTCTTATCTCCAAATGTTATATAATATTATAAATAACTACATATAATATATATATATGATATATATGATATATATGATATATAAATCATGAATATAATTATATAGATAATGTAATTTTTACCACATGAACAACTTGTAATTATAATAAGTTCATTTTTGACTCAAGTTCCGAACATCTACAAAATATCCAATATGAAATCAAATAATTAAATAACTATTATAGCAAGGTAATAAGTTATATAAAAGGAATAGTAAACTGAAAAATGTTCTCAATAAAGTATAAATTAACTTATGTTTATTATTCAATAAGAACAAGGAACAAATGAGTCAAGTCGTACATGAGGTAAGAGGTTTGTTATCTCACTTTTAATTCTGTGATATTTCCATTGTTCACCACTTATTTATTCCATGTGTTGTGTTGTGTACTACCATTTAATTTATATAATAATGATTATATTTAAAATCATGGTATTATATGATTCATTTTGGGGTTATTAACTCTTGTTCATATGACTCGATTGATTACAACATAGTAAGGGGTTTTCATCTCACTTTTTATTCTTGTGAGATTCATGCTATATTTTCC
Source organism: Viscum album (assembly GCA_963277665.1). Classification (NCBI taxonomy): domain Eukaryota; kingdom Viridiplantae; phylum Streptophyta; class Magnoliopsida; order Santalales; family Viscaceae; genus Viscum; species Viscum album. The sequence goes on along the minus strand of OY728151.1, from coordinate 2,062,045,005 downwards.
ACTATTTTCTTTTGTGTAGTGTATGCAATTCCCATGATTTTATTCTTTGTGTAATATAATATAATATATGGGTATTTACATCTTTATTTTATGATCATTCTTTCATGTGGTGTATGTTTTGTAAGCCACCAATTCGGTAAGGGAATTTTTTAACAGAATATCAATTCCTTGAGTTAATCATCTAATTATTAATTATATCATGCTATGATTATGTGTGGAATCACTATTTATTTATTTATGTTTTAATTTCCACTCCCCTTTGTGTGGATATACTTTTGATACACATAATCACTCCATTGATAAATTCTCAAATCATCAATATGAAATGGTATAACTAAGTCTATTGTGATATTCATCGACATGATGATACTTTTTTTGAAGTAAAGATACTTTTTTAGAATCAGATAATTCACTCCACAAGTAATCATTGGATATGGAAGACATAGTAATGTTCATAGAAGAATCTAGAGATACATCAGATGAAAGGACAAAGGATGTAAATATTTTGAAACAAAAGATTTGTGATATGATGACAGAGAATAAAAAGTTGACATCTTGTGAAGATAAATTGATTATAATGAGGGAAAATAATAAATAATTTTATAAGGATGTTTAAAATTATGAAGGATGAAGTTTGGAAGTAGTCCAATTTTGAAGAAAATATCTTGAAGATTGAAAATTATTGGCATGAGTTCAAGAATACGAAGGCCTTAATGAAGAACCTCATAAAGAAAGAGTGAATACATTTTTTGGAACTCTAGATGTTTTTTATCAAACATTTGATTTACTGATGAATGAAATTATCTTTTCATATAAATATTTAATCTTGATTTTTTTTATAATTATGATTGGAAATATATTCTTTAATAATATTCATGAATGGTTAGTTAGTTCAATTTTTTTTTGTTTCATTTGTTATATCTTTTAGCATTTTAGGAAACTTAGGATTCATTTCCATTTATTTTTTGAAAATCACAATGGGGGAGAATGTTCTATTAAGGGGGAGAATGTTCTATTAAGGGGGAGAATTTTTTATAAGGGGATATATTTTCATAATATGGAGAATTATTAATTAAGTAAGATATTTTTAATACTTTCCATCATATTTTCAAGAATTTTCAAATTCAAGGGAAGTTAAGTTATAAAAAATAACTTTGAAGCTCTTAAAAAAGGGTTTTATGGTTTTCAAGTTATTTTTCCATTTATGTTTTGAAGTTTGTGATTTCCAAAAGGAGTAGATTGTTATATTAGAATTATTAATTATTAATTTTCTTTTACTTATGTTTTGGAAATAAAAAACAATTTCTTAAAACCCCGTTTACTAAATTTTTATGTCCCATGTATTTTAGTATGTTTTTGTATAATATGTTACCTTCTAACATACATATAAATGTTGAAATTAATTATGTATATAAAATCAAAATTACTCAATATGATATATTAGGATGAAGGTGAATCTGATTATTAGAATGAACTTTGTTCAGACATATGGTTAGAATAATTTGTTGTCTATCTGACTGTAAAAAGTAATGGCCATTAGATTGGACTTTGAGCTGTTTTATTGGGCTAACCCTCCTTATGTTCCTCATATTGATAATAAAAAAGTAAGCCCATTGGGCTGAATAACATTTATAAATGGAATCATATAATAATTGTTTATATCATAAGGAATAATCTTTTGATTTTAAGGGTGCAAAACCAAAATGACATTAGACATTTAGTAAATGTAGAACATTTTGAGTTGTCAAAGAGCCAGCTATCCAAGGTTGTGAAACTAACTTAGAAATATGACTGTTAGAGTATTGTATATAAATAATTTTTCATTTTAAGAGTTGGGAGATGAACACATTCACAACTCATTATCTCTTATGTTTTCTCTGAGTGAAAATCTCGTTCTGAAAACTTTTTAATACTTTAGAGTGTTGTAGTTCTAATGAAACCTTGTCAAGGTTGTTTCCTTTAGAATGATTTTGATTTTTAAGTCATGTGTCCGATCATTATTACATTCAAGGGATTCCAAGGATTGAAAGATGCTGAATCTGATCCATTAGATCAAGGGATTTAAAGGATAGGGAGACAGATTCGGATCATAATATTAAGGGCTTTCAAGGATAGGAAGATAGATCTTATTATACTCATCATATCGAGGGCCTTACTAGTAAGGAAAGATAGACATTACAGTAAGTATAAAATTGTGGATACCTTTAGTCCAGGTTTTTTAGTACCTTTACTCTTAAGGTTAAAGGAGTGTATTATTTTTAATATAACTTTTAAGTAATTTTTAATTTTACTAGATATTATACTGATTATGTTTACAATTATATTTTTCCACGCTTATTATGATTGATTATTTTTATAAAACTTTCTTATCAATTTGTTTTATCCATGTATCTGTGATTATGATAAACATATACTTTGATTTAATCAGATCAACCAGGATTCTGATTCTTTCACTCTAATAATCTGATGAAGTCTGAGTTTGATTATTTTACTTTAAGAGGTATTATGTATTGATTAGATTAAGAGTTTTTTTAACTTAAATTCAACCCTCCTGTAATTATTTACATATAATAAACTCTTTCATTCTAACTAGAATATTTAGATGAACTTGGATATTTTTACTCCATGTGAATTTTAAACTTTCTTCCATTGGTCATTTGAATTATTTCTCACCAAATAGTGGAGATTATTCAAAAAACTATTACATACAAAAAGATGGTGGCATGAAACTTTGATTATGAGATGAACCTCTTTTTATGGTGAAGGATACATGAAACGCTAACATTTATCATGTAATTATATATTACAGTTTTTTATAGTTACTCATAGGAATGCATCTTTATTTTTTATATGAATATTTCTATACCATAAGAAAATAGCTCCAGGATATAGGGAGTTAAATATTTAGTCATGGTTTTGTAATCTTAGTTTGATTGGGAAAACCACTTCATAGTTATTGGGATTATTCCTTGGGTTTAAAGACTTATTTGTGATTTATATAATTTTAGTTTCTTTCAAATTTGGAAGAAAGGGAGAATTTTTATTGGAGATATTATTAAGAATATCTTGAAAATTTGAAAAGAGAATTGAAATATTCGACACAAGGATCAATTTGAGACCATCCAAGAATCATGGTTTAATCTTAAACCTCATTGGTATATATATTGATATGCAATTTTTTTTGTAAATTAACATCCTTTGAGATAATTTGAAAAGACAAAAAAGGATATGAGATTGATTCTGTGCATATGTTCATGACATAAAAAATTGCATAAGGAATATCTTTGTATGTGATCCAATATGAAAATTATATTCTCAAGGATATCAATAAACACTCATACAAAATGAGATAATAAGACCATAATTATGATATTGTTTCTGTTAAGATATTATTTATGTTCATTATTATTAATGATTATATATGTGAGATGAATATGATGTGTTGGGAGGAATCTTTGTATGGAGTTTTGGACTATATTCCTTAATTAAATTTTCTATTTTTATTTATAAGGAAAAGACCGCATGATGTGTTATAAAAACCTATAATCACCATGAACTTTCCAATCATAAAGATTTAATGAACCTTTCAAAAATGATGGTGTTAATTGTATTTAAATCTTGAATTGTTAAATTTAAGTTAGGTTTTTTTAGACACAATCACTAATTTTCATGATGATCACTATGGTTTTTAATAGGTGAAGAGTTGTATTTCAACATCGAACACTAATTCAACCCCCCATGTAGTGTTTAACATATATCCTAAGTGGCTTTATTGATTTCCTTAATTTAAAAATGTCACAAATATATAAAAGTGGGGATTATAATAAATCCATTATATTTTATTCATTCTAGTTCCTCAGTTCTTCAACACCCACTAAATTCCAATAAAAATGTTTTTTCACCATCTAAATTGAATTTAATTTCAAATTCCCTTCACTAGAAGGATTATTTTACTTCTATATCCCAAAAAAAGTTATTTTTAATAAAATTACTATGGAAATAATAATATTATAACATGAAATGATTTATCATAGTCTTTCACATTGGGAAACTTCATCCATCTCTTTGTAAAAAATCTTTTAAAATGACATTATTTCATTATGTTCCTCCAATTCAAACAGATAAAAAATAAAAAATGAATTATTCCTCATACTACACCATAATGTTTTTTTATACAAGATTATCTTAATTATATCTCATATATAAGATTATTCTATTATAAAAAATGTATATTAAAAACACATTGAAAATTTAAAACCCCAACACAAAAAAATGCAGTTTTTAAAAATCCATGTCATATATAATGAAATGTTTTTATCTAATATAATTTTAGCCACATTCAAATATATTATTCCCATCTATTTTGGTTGTAAATTATCTATGTAACTTCAAGAAAAAACTTACATTATTTTAAGTATCTATGAAAATATATTCTATCAAATATAACACTAATTAATTCATATTATATAAATGAAAATTTCAAATCATACATTTTTATAAGATCCATATATCTTAAAATAATTATCATTAATTATATATCACTTATTAAAATCAGGTTCAAGATAATACAAGTAGAATATATATCCCTTTTGATATTATTCTATTTAAAACTTTTTTATGATAGTTTTTACCACTAATGATAATAAATCCAACGGTTAATTTATTAAAACTTTTATCATGACCCTTTAATTAGAACAATAAAAATATTTGGGAGAGGGTATTTAAAATATCCTAAAGTTGAGGGTTGTTATTAAACTCTAATGTTTAATTGATGCTTATAAAATAATTATTTTGATAACATATTAATGAATATTTTGGATAATTGACTATTAATTATAATATGTTCCACTTTAACAACCTCATCATTCACCATATTTTGAATAATGTGACAGAAGGTCTAAATATTTTTTGTATTAGAATGATCTACCAAATTATTTTTAATATTATTCATATTTTTTTTCATATAATATCTCAAAATACATATTCAATAATATATGAAAACTAAATCATCATTTAAATCAATTCAGTACATGTCCACATAGCCAAAATATATTCCACTTCAAAAATACTAAGTAAAATACTTTTTATTTATTTATTAGACATCCAATTTAATTGAATAATATGTTTAATACACCTCTGTTGATGGATTTTGTATGCACTATATCTCAAGCCCAATCCACATGATTAATCACAACTAGTTTTGGATTTTCCATACTATATTAATCAAATTATAATAAAGAGAGACTTTAAAAAACCTTATTAACCACTTTATTTTTATATGTTTTTCTTACTTCGGATAAATATAAAAATGTGTGACCAAAAAAGTTTCATAAACTATTTTGGATCATGTTTTAATAAATTTTAGAAAAAATTTAGCAATCTTATAGTAATTTTTCCTATTAAATAATTTTTCCAATTAAACATTTCCCATTTTTTTCAAACAATAATGGATGTGGAAATAGATTTTGAAATTTTTTTTATGATTTTTTTCTTTTAGTATAATTTACTTGAGAAATTAATATATAATTTACTTTTATAATTCATTAAAAATAGCATAAAATATGTAATCTCTCATATTATAGACATATCAAATATTTATCTCCTTAATTTTACAAATTTCTCACATGTTTTAAATTTTATTATGATAAATATGATATTGTCATGACCCGTCCCCCAGGGACCTTGCCGTGACTATCCCAATCCCACATTCCATAGGCCAGGGGCTGGCGAGTAGCACTGGAAAGGCATATCCCTAAAACTGGGAAGACATTGCATTTTTATCCTGCAAACTCACACAATCCAAGAACACAACAAGATACAAGCACAAGGTAGGACATATTGTAAATAGAGTGAGTACAGTATATAAAGGGAGCCAGAATACAAGCCCAACTGGAAAGTACTAGTAAAACTGAAAACAGTTCCTGTGAATGCCTACCAAGGATCCTACCTGAAGGGTAGGTACATCTCTTAAACTATCGTCTCTGTGGTACATCTCATTTAATGGTCCACATCCGAGAAACCTACATTCCTAGAACCCTCAACGTTGATCAATGTTGTTTGTCATCTGCACAATACAAAATAAGGTGCGGGCGTAGCCTGTGCAGGGGTGAGTATAACAATACTCAGTAGAGACCCTGAGACCCCCGAAGGTCTCTCAGAATACACAAAGGATGAACCAAAAAGCAACACTATATTCACAAAGAACGAAAACAATAGTCAAACCTACTTAGGTATATTCCCATTAATTATACCTAAGATATCAAGTATACCCATCTCGTTCATGAGGAAACACAAGACCCAACTCTTTAACCAAAGCACAACTGTTCTATGAAGGAAATAATACCACGATGGTAACACCACGAAGGTAAGTACCACAAAGGTAACGCCACTTAGAAGAATACCATGAAGGTATCACCACTTAGGAGTGTACCAAAAAGGTAAAGTCTTAGCTCACACTAGGTATAACATAAGTAAGGAATTATAAATGATTAGATTTATTGCTAGATCATCTTACTTCATCGAGAAGCTCTTCAATTGACCCACACAGAATCGAAGATGACCCACACAAGATCTGAAGATGCTGACCCACACAAGATCTGAAGATGACCCACACAAGATTTGGAGATGACTGACACAGGATTAGAGGATGACCCACACACGATCTGAAGAGGGCCCACATAGGATTGGTAGATGCAGACCCACACAATATCCGAATATTCTCCAAGTAAAGCCAACCACAGTGTTCCTACACAAATCATGCTTGATTCTAGGAGGATTCACTTCTCAAGCCAGCGAGAGATAATTCAATTTCCATGAAGTCCCATGAAAAAGTATCACAAAGGTCCATCATTTCAATAGGGACCAATCAACACTGACGGCGTGTCAATAGAACACCCAGTCTATATGTTATTAGTATTTCTATTTTGAGGGCCCGATTGGATTTGGGTTCGATCCTACCTAACCATACTCTATCTTTATACAAACTCAAGTGGATTATACCAAAAGTTCCATCTAGATCCAAGGATACCAGTTCCCTAGATGGTTCGTCAAATGTATGATCAGTTCCCAATATATGGCCAATAAGGCGTATCTGGGTCCAGATGGGCCTGGGTCTAGTCCAACCCGATCCAACCCGGCCTGGGATGACCCGACCTGGTTCAGGTCAACCTGACCTGATCTGGGTCCAGCCCACTGAGCCACGGTCTAGCCCTACCTGTAAAAGGGGCGGCTCGACTCACTCTAGGCACAACCTGCTCGGTGTGGCCCGCGGCTGGGAGCAGTCCGCTGGGCACGACCTATGGCTGGGTCCGGTCCACCATGGCGGGACCCACCCTGGCCACCCCCGGGGAGGTGCCTCCCCCGAATTCCTGAACAGCCCATGGGCCGTTTGGTTTAGGCCAACCGGGTGGCACCACATGGCATCACCTGCTGGCACACAAGACCCACCAGAGAGGGTTCTGCTCAGCGTGACATGGATGACCGAGGTTCGGACTGGCTCCTCCCTCCAGCAACACCAGTGTGCACCGCTATTACCTCTGTGTCCGTCTAGGTGTCAGCTACCCTCCAGGTGTGCCGTTGTGGATCAACATCCGCAACCTCCTCCTCCTCTTGCGACACGGATGCGCACCTCCCTATTTCCATGCGGCTGACCGACATGCCATCCGCCACCCTCCTCCACCATGGTTGATGGGCCACGGCCTCCTTCGGCCGTGGGGTTGCACCGCCCTGGCCAACTCTGCCAAACGGTGTTCCGGACGCCACTTGTACCCCGCTGGAATTGGTTGCCGGCAACGTGGTTGGGTTTCTCTCATCCCGATGATCTGACCACGAATGAAACGTCAGACAATAAAGTAGTGGAGGGATCGGTCCATATTCGTTTGGTCTACACCCTCCATGTTAGATTGATAGCAGGAGGTTCATAGATTTAAAACAATGATTTATCTCAAAGAACTATATGAACAATTTCTCTACCTTGATCGTTTGTTGGAGATGGCATGAGGAAGAAGATGAAGACATTGAAGGAGACTCCGACGTTCTTCGCTCCCACAACAGGCCTCCTATCTGGGCTCAAGCGTCGGTTCCTCGTTCTTGATCCTGAGTTTCATTCTTCGTTAGAGGATGCTCTTCCACCAAGAGTTCTCCACCAAAATGGTTTTCCAACAATTCCCCCAACCATGAGAGGTGCGGAGCCCCTCTCATTTACGTTAAGTTAGTGGTTAAGTCAACATTAATGAGATTTCATTAAATGGTGGGTTTCATGGTCACACACTTTGTGTAAACAGGAATTTAATGCCCAGTATTAAATGCCCGACCACTCTTGTGTGGTCCCCACCTCCAAATAATTTTAAAAGGGATGGAAGGAGTATAATTAAAAATAAAACATTTGTTTATTTTAATCCTCCACAAAAACATGTAAGACCATATCTTCCTCTCATCCTACTACAGTTTAAGTGAAAGTATCCTTAAGAGAATATTGGCACTGTGAGTTGAATGGTGTCCTCAAATTTCAATTCCGAGCACCGTCTCAAAAGATACAAATTCCTGCTCTCATGTTAATTGAACATACCTTAAAGAAAGTATGGAAATTAATTCTAGGCACTCTGGGCCATGAAATCATGTGCCGTCAATTTTCGCAGTCCTGTAATATTTCAATATAATTAAAAAAAATTACATGGAAAATTATGGGTGTTTATATTCTCCCCACCTTAGGAATTTGCGTCCTCTAAATGCACAACAAAAACTAGGGAAACAAGAGGGGGTACTAAGCACGAATCTGAGCCTCCCAAACCCATGTGCTCTCTTGGAGGTTCTCGTGCTGCCAATGAACACGCACCAGAGGTATCGACCGACCATGAAGGAAACACTCCTATCAATCCTCAATCTCCACTAGAACCTTCAAAAAAAATCACCCCATCTTCGATGTCCAGCTCATCCCTGTGAATGATGTGCATATGATCATGTACGTATCTCCATAGCTGGGATACATGGAAAATGTCGTACACCTGGTGCAACTGAGAGGGAAGAGTTAGGCGGTACACCACATCGATAACTCTACTGAGGACCTTGAAGGGTTCGATGAACCTCAGAGATAACTTTCCGCCCAAACCAAATCTCTACAATCCTCGTCGAGGCGAGACCCGTAGAAAGACATTGTCACCATACTCGAAATGTAGAGGTGTCTTTCTCCTATTGTAATATGAATTATGCCTACTCTATGCTGTCTTCATCCACTCCTGGATGATCTACACATTTCCTATGGTAGCCCACACCATCTCCATTTCCATGAGTATTGACTCCCCTGGGAAGTCTAACATAGTGGTGATCTGCGAGGTCGATTGTACAAAGCCTCAAATAGTTCCATACTGATAGTGGAGTGATAGCTATTGTTGTATGAGAACTCCACTAAAGGTAAGTGATCCTCCTAGCTGCGGCCAAAATCAAGGGTGCAAGCACGCAACATTTCCTTGAGAGTCTGAATAGTCCGCTCTCTCTGACCATCCGTCTGAGGATGAAAGGCAGTTCTCAAATGAAGCTGATTCCCGAACGCCTATTGCAACCTCTTCCATAGCCAGGAAGTAAAACATGCATCATGATCGAAGAAAATAATCATGTTCAATCCATGAAGCCATACAATCCTTTGAACGTAGAGGCATCCCAAGCCCTCTACTGAAACCTGCTCTCTAATAGGTAGGAAGTGGGCTGACTTGGTGAGTCGGTCAACGATCACCTAGATAGAATCATGTCCCTTGGACGTTCATGGAATTCCTGTCACAAATTCCATGTAAATTACATCCAAATTCCACTCTGTTACCACTAGTGGTTGCACTAAGCCTACTCGAACCTGATGCTCTTCCTTCACTTACTGACAAGTGAGGCACTGTGAGACAAAATCTGCTACTTGTTTCTTCATTCCAAGCCACCAGTGATGACGCCAAAGGTCCTGGTACATCTTTTCCACTCATGGATGTACCACTATAGGGGACGTATAAAACTACCTCAACACTTCCTCTCGTAGCTCCACCGGTACCATAGTATTCACTCTAAAGAAGATAGCATGCTCCCCAAATTCAAAAAATCCATCTGGTGCGTGTACTATTGATATCTGAGCATGTAGAGCCTCGCAGTCAGTGTCCCCAAGCTGTGCCTCCCTGAATCGGTGAAGGAGTGGGGGAGTGACTTTCAGAGACTGAAGATAAGATGCTTCATCTCGATCCATGTCAGATATCTCCAAAGAAGCCAACTGCTTCGTCGCCTCACTCAACAACTGTATACCAGATCTCCTGTGCAGTGCATCTACTACAACATTCCCCTTCCCAAGAGTACATACTATCTCTAAGTTATAGTCCTGGTGGAACTCAAGACAATGCCACTGTCTCAGGTTTAGGTCCTTCTGAGAGAAGATATACCTGAGACTCTTGTGATCAGAGTAGAATATAAAATGTTTTCCCATCAAGTAATTTCACCACATCATCAGGGAGAAGACTACTGATTCTAAATCCAGGTCATGGGTAATGTAGTTATGATCATGTTGTCTCAACTGTCGAGAACCATACGTGATCACTGCTTGATCCTGCATCAGGACACATCTGTGATCGGTCCCTGATGCGTCATAGTAGACTACATACTTAGCCCCCTCCTTCGGTAGCCTCAAGATGGGGGCACTCATCAGTCTCTGCCTCAACTCTTGGAAACTCCGTTGGCATATCTCTAACCAGACGAAGGGTTGCCCCTTCTTTGTAAATGAAGATAAGGGTGAAAAAACTATAGAAATGTCAGGCACCAACATCTGGAAGTAACCAGACAAACCCAAAAAACTCCGCACCTCCATCACGCTCCTCGGTGGCTTCCAAGAATGCATAGCCTAAATATTCCCTGGATCCACCGCAAATCCAACCTTCAAGATAATGTGTCCTAGGAAGTGAATATTTCGGATCCATAACTAGTACTTCGAGAAATTACCATAAAGTTGTTGCTCATGCAGTGTGTCCATAATTATCTGTAGATGATAAGCTTGCTCCTCCTCTATAGATGAGTATACCATGATGTCATCGATGAATACTAGAAAAAAGCAACCGAGGTATGGCAGGAAGATTCTGTTCATGAGTCCCATGAACATTGTTGGGGTGTTGGTCATGCCGAATGGAATAACCAAGAACTCATAATGGCTATACTGACATCTGAAGGCCGTCTTTTGCACATCCTCACCTCATACCCAGAGCTGGTGATAACCCGATCTGAGGTCTATCTTTCAAAACCACTGTACTCCCTTTATCTGATCAAAGAGATCATCAATCATCGGAAGTGGGTACTTGTACATCACGATCACCTGGTTCAGGCGCAAATAGTCCAAATAGAGTCTCAAAATCCCATCCGCATTCTTGGAAAACAAAATCGGGGCCGCCCAAAGTGAAACACTAGGCCAATGAACCCCTTTCTCTGCAAGTCCTCCTGCTGTACTCGCAGCTCTCAAAGCTACATGGGAGCCATCCGATATGCTGGTGTAGATATTAGTGTCGTACTGGGGTACAAGTAGATATAAAATTCCTCCTCTCTACGAGGAGGTAGACCCAAAACATCATCAGGGAAAACATCAGCATACTGGTCCAACACTATAGGATAGCTCAGACTCTCAATATCAACTGCTCCGAGGGTAAGGCCAGCCAACTGATGAGTGATCGGTTGCACCCTCTTCCGAGTAAGTCCATCTTGTGGTTCAAAGGTTCCCTTCTCACTAGTGAAGTAAAACCTTTCCCCATCCATGCGGAAACACCACACATTTCACCTAATATAGTCGATCTAAGCGTGGAATGTACATAACCAATCCATACCCAAGATAACGTCATAAGGACTCGACGCCGCTACTAGAAGATCCCATATGAATCTCTCACCTCCTAGAGTAAGATCACACTGCCGAAACTAGTGTTTAATCATCCAATTTTCTACCGTATGAGTCTCTATCCGTAAGGATCGAGACAACAACTCCATAAGAATCTCCAAGCTCTGAATTAGGGCCATGGAAATAAAAGATTGATTGGAACCTGTGTCAATAAGTACTACAGCAAAGGCGGAGTAGACACATATTGTACCTTGAATCAACTCCAGAGCGCCTTGGTCATAGGTCTCAGCTACTTGGAGCTGAGCTTGGACCTGTCCACTTGCTCCTTGTAGTCAGGGTTGACCACCTGGAGGTGGTGGTGGTAGAACCTCGAATTGATGCCCAATGCCTACTATACGACCAGCTCCTCTTCCACATCCTCATGCTTCCAGTAGACCTCGTCAATCGAATATTCACCTCTGCCCAGGAAGTATTTCTACCATCTTCTGGTCATCTGTATAGTGGGTCGGGCTGTCATGAGCCATGTGACCCTGCCTGCCGCATTAGTAAAGCTGCCTGCTCCTCACCTGTCCTGCTCTATCTTGAGAGCGCCACACAATCGACCCTATATCCTGTGGTCGTCCACCTATATGTTTGGCCCTCTTGGATATTTGAGTTATCTGTTTTCTGCCAACTACATATGACTCTGCCATGTGACATCTGGTGGTGAGTCTCACAGTCCGTGACATCTCTATAAGGAAGCTCTCCACTAAGTGTGCTCTCTCTAACACCCGCGCCTGTATCGAGATGCTAAGAAAAATCATAGAAGTTATACTCTCCCTCCTGAGCCCCTACTCGAAGGTCCGTGCCCTAAAGAAAGGGTACCGCACCATTTCAGTGGAGTAGAACAAGGGGTCGGTGAACCTCGATGAATATTGAGACACGAGCACGCTGCCTTGCTATAAGTGGAGAAGCTCCTATATACGCACTGCGCGTAAAGTCACTGGGATGAACTCTGTCCTGAATAGGCTATCAAAGTCTGCCTAGAGGAGAGTCACATCATCATGAACCTGGAGCATCAAGCTCCACCATCTACCCACTACTACCTGAAGAAGACTAGTGGTAAATATCACCATGAGATCAGCTGGTGTCCCTACCAGTTGAAAAACTCTAACCACGGCCTCCAGCCAGTCCTCAGCTGCCTGTGGATCCATCTATCCCTAGAAATTCGGTGGCCTTTGGCACTGAAAATAATTCAATTCTCTCAAGAAACGTGCACCCTCTACTGCTGGGGCTAGTGGCATCGGCTTCCCAATGGGTAATGCTGCTGCTGGTACACCCCCCGATGGTACAACTACCAAAATGGGGCCATGCACCGAAGCCTCTTCACTCGATGGGATGTCATCGTATACTCTAGCTGGAACACTAGCTAGCTATCTACGTGGAGGAATCCTGAAAAGAAACATGTGCGCCACAGTAAAAAAGTTAAACTTTGTGAGCCGAATCAAGAGATCACAAACAAAAAGTTTCAAAAACACGCATGTAATCAGTGTTTTCATGCACTGAGTCGGAAATCAGAAGTCAGGGTCCTGGTGTATGGATACATCAGCCACCGTACCAACACCAGATTTCCAAACTGAAAACTAATCTTATTACACTTCACACTATTGCTGAGTCAAAATATCAGAGTCCAAGTTCTTTATTAGAACCTAATCCTCTAATACCAATTTTTCATGACCCATCCCCCAGGGCCCATACTGTGACTACCCTAATCCCACCTTCCATAGGCATAGGGCTGGTGACTAGCACCGAAAAGTCATATCTCTAAAACTATGAAGGCATTGCCTTTTTATCCTGCAAACTCAGACAATCGAAGCACACAAAAAGATACAAGAACAATATAAAATATATTGTAAATAGACTAAGTACAGTAAGTAAAGGGGGCCAAAATACAAGACCAACTAGAAAGTGAAAGTAAAACTAAAAACAGATCCCTTGAATGCCCTCCAAGGATCCTACCTTAAGAGTAGGTACAGCTCTCGAACTATCGTCTCTGCGGTACGTCTCATCTAATGGTCCACCTCTGAACAACCCCCAGTCCTAGAACCCTCAAACTAGATCAATGATGTCCATCATCTGCAAAACATACAACAAGGTACTGACATAGCGCATGGAGGGGTGAGTATAACAATACTCAGTAGGGACCCTGAGACCCCTGATGGTCTCTAAGAATCCACAAAGGATGAACCACAAAGCAACACTATTTTCAAGAAGCACAAAAAAAAAACAATCAACCCTACTTAGGTATATGACCATACATATACCTAAGTTATCAAGTATACCCATCTCGTTCATGAGTAAACACGAGGCTCAACTCTTTATCCAAAATCACAACTGTTCCACAAAATAAAGAATACCAAGAAGCTAAAATCATGAAGGTAAGTACCGCAAAGGTAATTACACATAGAAGAATACCATGAAGGTATCACCACTTAAGAGTGTACCAAATAGGTAAAGAATCATCTCACAGTAGGTATAACTTAATTATGAAAGTATATATGATTAACTATATTTCCAGATCATCTTACATAATCCAGAAGCTTTTCTGTTGACCCACACAGGATCAAAGATGACCCACACAGGATCTGAAGATGCTGACCCATATAGGATCCCAGGATGACCCACACATGATCTAGAGATGAACCACACTGGATTGAAGGATGAACCATAGAAGATTTGAAGATAAACCACACAGGATCGGTATATTCTGACCCTAGCAGGATCTGAAGATTCTCCAAGTACAGTTATCCATAAGGTTCCCGTACTAAGCACGCTTGATTCCAGGAGGATTCGCTCCTCAATCCATTGTATGATAGTTCAACTGCCATGAAGTCCCACAAAGAAGTATCACGGAGTCCCATCATGTCAAAAGGTACTTAACGCGACATGTGGCGTGTCAATCAGATGCCTGGTCGGTAAGTTATTAGTATTTCCGTTCAGAGGGCCCGGTTGGATTCGAGTTCAATCCAACCTGGACATACTCCAACTTTATCCAAAATAAAGTAGAGTATACCAGAAGGACTATCTAAATCCAAGGATACCGACACTGTAGACGGTTTTTCAAATGGATGTTCAGTTCCCATGATATGACCAATAAGGCGTAACTGGGTCTATATGGGCCTGAGTCTGGTCCGACAGAACCGGTCTGGGTCAACCCGACCCGGTCTGGGTCTGGCTGGCCCACAAAAGGGGCGTCCTGGCCCACTATGAGTGGCCTGATTGGTGTGGCTCACTGGGTGCGGCCTGATTGGCGCGGCCTGCGGCTGGGAGCGGTCCGCTGGTCGCGGCCCGCGGCTGGGTGCAGTCGGCTGTGGCAGGACCTGACCGAGCCGCCCCAGTGGAGGCGACCCCCCAGATTCCCGAATGGCCTAAGGGACATTCAGTTCTAGCTAACCCGGAGGTGCCACGTGGTGCCTCCTTCTGGAACGTGGGACCCGCCAGAGTGGGTCCTGCTCGGCATGACGTGGCTGTCCAGCTCCTCCCTCCAGCGGAGCCGGTGTGCGCTACTGCTATCTTTGCATCCGGTAGGGTTCTGGCTGCCCTCCAGGTGCACCAAAGCGGATCAGCAGCCATAACCTCCTCCTCTACTGGCGGCGAACACATTTGACACCCTGGTTCCACACAGTCATTCGGCCTGCCAGTAGAAACCCTCATCCGCCGCAGCTGACGGGCCGCGACCTCCTTCAGGCGTGGGGTTGGCCCGCTGCTGCCATCGCGACTGACTGGGGTGTGGGACACCTCCAGTACCCTCTTGTGTCGGTCACTGGTGACATGGTTGGGTTCCACTCATCCCAATGATTCGACCACAAAGGGAACATCAAATAATGAAGTAGCGGAGGGATCAGACCATGTTCTTTTGGCCCGCACCCTCCGTGTTAGATTGATAGTAGGCAGTTCATAGATTGAAAACAACAATTTATTTAGAAGAATGATATGAAGAATTTCCCTACCTCGATCGTTCATTGGAGATGGCGTGAGGAAGAAGATGAAGACGTTGAAGGTGACAACAGTGTTTTTCACTCCCGCAACATGCTTTTTATCCGGGCTCGAGCGTCGATTCCTCGTTCTTGATCTAGAGGTTCTTTCTTGTTTGGAGGATGTTCTTCCACCAAGAGTTCTCCACCAAACCATTTTTCCAACAATTCCCCCAACCATGAGAGGTGAGGATCCCCTCTCATTTATGTTATGTTAATGGTTAACTCGAAATTAAGGAGATTTCATTAAACTGTGGGTTTCACAGTTACACACTTTGTGTAACCTAGAATTTAATGCCTAGTATTAAATGACTAACCACTATCGTGTGGTCCCCACCTCCAAAGAATTTTGAAAGAGTCAGAAATTTTGTAACCTTGAATTTATTTTAATCCTCTATTAAAACCCATAAAAACATATCTTCCCCTCAGCTTATTGAGGTTGAAGTAAAGGTCTCCTTAAGCGAACACCAGCGTTACGAGTTCAATGAAGTCCTCAGATTTCAATTCTGTGCATCAGTTCAAAAGTTATAAATTCCCACTTGCATGTTAATTGAACATACCTTAATGAAAGTTTGTAAATTCATTCCAGGCACTCCAGGCCTCAAAATCACGTGCCGTCAATTTTTTTCAGTCTCGTAATATTTCCATCTAATTAAATAAAATTACATAGAAAATTCTGAGTCTTTACGGATATCTTTAGAATAAAGGAGTATCATAATTTTCTTTTCTTAATTGATTTTATCTATCAAATTATGATTGACACCAAATATTTTTAAACTCTAACTTCTTCATATACAAATCCATACATATATAACAACCATGATGTTCCTATTTCTAGCCATAATGTGCCTTCATCAAGTGCAAAAGTGTATCAACATTACTTGAAGTTTGAATCCATCTGGATATATAATTCATACTTCCTCATTAAGCACTGTATTTTGTAAAGTTGTATTGACTTTTTTATATTTATTGATTCTTCAATTAATTTTCACCATGTTGAATAAAAAATGACATTAATCATTTACATTGGTGTAAATATTTATTCAACATGAATACCCTCAAATTGGGTGTTACTTTTTCATAGAATTTAATCCTTATTCCTCTCCCATTTTCCATTTTCATCTTCTTTTCTCTTGAGAACCCACTTTTTTATAGTCACATTGTGATCATGTAGACACTAAATAGATCTTAGGTCTTATTACTTTCAGTTTAATCTAATTATTCGTTCACTAAATTGACCCAATACACATACATCACAACCATTATAAATCTCAAGGCTCCACTTGTTTTTAAAATTTTTTCCACTAATATTATTCAGTATTTATGTTTTTATGGGTGATTTTATCACAAAATATATTTTTAACTTCTAAGTTTAATAAGTTTTATATCTTAGGCCTAGTTGATCAGGATGGTGGTTCCTTCATAAGTCTTTGGCCAAAGCAGTACAAAGGTCAATCCATCCAGATAGATCAACAAATAATAAAGAAAAGGATGACGACACATGTGTTCGTCCTGCTTGAGAAGATATTTAATGACAAAAGATTATAGTATATAGTCATTGTTCATATGTTGGTTATCATTGATATTAATATCATTATCTCTTTAGGGGCCAGGATGGGTTGCTAGACTTCACTCTTGGTCTGTGGATTTTATTCACTACTATAGAGATAAGGGCCTAGAGGGTCACACACAACATCGTATTCAAGAATCCACCCAATTAAGTTGAGTAGGTATATGGATATGGTGGGCCCCACCATGGGGTCTGAGTGTGGTCCAAAGTATCAATCACTGACAATTAAATAAATACATTATTATTCAAGTTATGAATAATTGGGATTAAATTTATTTAGTGTATTTACAAGTTAAGTAAATACAAAAAAATATTAATCGAATGAATGTTATTTTAATATTCAAGGATTGTTTAATATTAGTCCAGATAGTGAGTAAAGTTTAATGGATCAGTTTTTATCAAATAATAAATTTTATATATAGTAAAAGTGTGTGATAAAATAATAAATAATATTGATGCAGTTTAGTTCGTTGAAATTATTTATTTAGTGGACCTTGTAATAAACAACGCCCGGGAAACCCTACTGGGTATTTATCAACTCCACGATAAATATAGAATAAGGCTATCTCTCTAGGGTGGATTTTATCACTATTAATTCATTTACATGGAATGAAATTCATAGAATTACTCTCCTCCCACTCTCTAGAGATAAAAGCTCTCAATCCAAGAAACTCAGATCAAGAACTCTCTCAAGCATCGACAATATCTTGATGTGGTGATTGTCAGGACATCAAAAGCATTTTCGGATCTCTGTGATAGCACCCAAAATTCGACGATCAATGATCTAATAGGTTTTTGAAGCATGTTTGGTTGATCTAGAGGGTTCCTACAATGGATCCTTTAAGCAATGTTTTTCATCGATGACATACAGTCGACCACAACTTCATGTTTGAAATAGGTGTGTTTTCAATTTAATTTTGTGATCTTCACAATTTATTCAAGATCATTGGACCTTAAAATGTCTTAGATAATTAGAATCTACATGTTCCATAGACCTGTCTATGAAAATATTAGACATCCCCAACCCAGTGGCTTTTGCTATGGGCCCCATAACCTTTCAGTGGTCCTAGAAGGATCACATAGATTTTTTGAGAGAAATAAAATCTATTTTCATAAAATTATGTAGAGGGTTCAAATACAGTCCCAATGGTTCAAATCACATAATGATCCAATTATGAATGACTGAGTTATGGTCATGTTAAATTTTTCGGAAAGGATCCATGTTTGCAGTTTGAGTTCTGGTTACTAAAATTGTATTCTTTTTTGAAATGTTAGAAAAAGAATATATGTTCAAATTATAATTTTTAAATTGTATAATTTTCATAATAAAATTTCGTAGTTATAATAATATTTATTTTTATTTTATAATAATCTAATAATAATATATTATTGTTTTATTAAAATATTTTATTATTAATATATTTAAAGGCCAATTTAATTGCCTTTATATTTTATTTTCGTAGTTGGGGTGTGGAATTTAGTTTGGGAAGACTTAGACATAAAAAGGGTTAGAATTTACTTCCATTTAAAAATTAAAATGAAATCAAAGTAAATAAAAAAAGAGAAAAAATCGGGGGGGGGGGGGGGGGGGGGGTCCGGGCGGACCTCCTATGTTGTCTTCCTCCCCACACCACAGCAAGGAATCGCAAGATCCTCCTCTTGTCAGGATCCTCCTAGTGACTCACCTCCCAGACCAACTCCAGGTTACCATCCAGCTTCGCCCTACGCCTCTTGAACCTAGCCACTGGCTCACGACCACCACTGGCTGCCCCGACCGCCTCCCGAAAGTGGTGCTGCAGCGCCAACCTCCATCCTAATTCAGACAAGATGCCACCACATTGCCCAAAACTATGCCGTGCGCTTACCTCCTCCATAGCCCTCAGTTTCCCATACCTTTCGACCACACCTCTACTACCCAGATGCCCTACAATAGGCCGGACCTAGGCCGCTGCTCCACCCTGCCTCCTGGCGCCGGTCGGGTCGCGACACTACCATCGTGACACTTAGTCACTCACCTCGATGGCACACCACTCGGGGTGCCCTATACACCAGCCTCCAGCCTTACACAATAGAGAAGCACAACCGCCCCCTCCTCTACTATCTCCTGTGACAGAGAGCCTTCCAGGTGGTTTGCTTATCGTGGCCTCATCCTTCCCAACCGGTGACCCGAAAGCCACCTTTCTCCAGAGTAGAACTACCCATGCGGCAGTCTCACCGCTTTGTCGGTTTTCCTGAGTATCGTACCGCTTTCATGACCTCCTTCACGGATGATGGACCAACACTTCTTTGTCGTAGGTCTGGCACCGTCGACTTCGGTCTAGACCAAGAAGGTTCGATTATTTTTACTGAATGTTTTTCACAGGAAAAAATTGGGCCCAAAATATTCTGGACGGATCAGCCCAACCCGGAACGGGTTTGGTCGGATGGGCCCAGCCCAGTTTGGCCCTAAAAGGCCTCATAGAGTCCTACACGGGTTTGGCCCGACCCGCTCAAGCCCTCTAGTTGTGTTTCAGGGACCGACCAAATTACATAAATAAAAAACAATTAATTTTAATTAATTTAATTTTAGTATCTAAATTAAATTAATTAAAATTAATTTTAGTTAATTATTTTAATACCTGGGGACATAAATTAAATTAAATAATTACTTTTTTTATAAAAAACTTAAATTAATTAGTGGTATCAATTATAATTAGAATATTTGAATTAATTAATTCATTTAATTTAATTATATACCCCTGATACTTAATTAATGCAATTTAATTTTATCGCACATTTTACCTGCATTCTAATCTTGATCACCGACCTGTGTACGTTTCATTTTTTTAATTATTTAACTATGTGAGATGATTGTAATTAATTAAATAGACAACCTCTATATCATCTTCCTTTTCGGTTAAAATTTATAAGGGCTTACACACCCAATTTTACCCAATATAAATCCCTAGTTACCCTCTCCTGCGCACGAGTATTATTTTACTATGGATGAAGATAGTGAATGACATGGACCCCTCTAAGATGAGGTGGTGTATGTTGATCAAGACAATTCAAGATGACATGTGGTTCCTTCCAAGATGAGGAAGTAGTCCAAGACATGACATGGACCCTGCCAAGATGGGGTGATACTTCATTGGAGAAGTAAACCAATAAGACGTGCACATGCTGCATTGTGAGATAAGATTCATCTCAGGTATTATTCCCTTAGGTCATTTAGATGCTCAAGACTTACTACTAGAAATATGACTTTTCCCAATGCTTCTATACCAATGGTTTGTAAAAACTGTTGGTATAGGTTCCCTTTCCCAACGGTTTGGCCAAATCGTTGGGAAAGCCCACTTTGAGGCCTCTTTTCCCAACGGTTTGGCGAAACCATTGGGAAAGGGCATGGCTTTCCCAACGGTTTGGCCAAACCATTGGGAAAATTCCCCTTTGTGGCCACCTTTCCCAACAGTTTGTCCAAACCGTTGGGATAGGTTTACCCTTTCCCAATGGTTTGGCCAAACCGTTGGGAAGAGTCCACTTTGTGGACACCTTTCACAACGGTTTGGACAAACCGTTGGGAAATGGTATACCTATCCCAACGGTTTGGCCAAACCGTTCCAGGCTCAAAATCTATACCAACGGTTGTCAAAACCGTTGGTATAGGTCTATACCAACAGTTTTGAAAACCGTTGGTATAGATCCTTTGATATTTTATCAGTTCTTGTTACCGAGAACATTATATAAATCAAAATTTAAAATAATTATGTGAATACATATATATATTTATGTAATTATGTTCACAAAAGTCATGTTAGGTTCGTGGTTAAGTCGTTTAATGATAAACTAGGGGTCCTGGGATCAAATCCCAGCGAATGTTTTTTTTGAAATACATATACCAACGGTTCCATAACCGTTGGTATATATTTTCATATTACTTATACCAACGGTTTTCCAAAAACCGTTGGTATAGACCTATCCCAATGGCTTACTTGGCAACGGTTCTCCAAACCGTTGGTATAGGCTTTACCAATAGTTTGGAGACCTATACCAACGGTTATAAACTGTTGGTATAGGTTAGTTTTCTAGTAGTGACTAATCAATTTGTAGTTTACCTTTATGCATTTATTTATTATTTTACGCATTTTAAAAGTGGGAGAAATACATAAAATAATAGATTATAGAATTCCTAAAGAAGTGATGTATGTTTTTCTATTAAATTTTAGTTGTGATTTCAACAACATAGCTGAAAAAGCTTAATAGAAATGGATTTCATTCATCGAGAGAAGAACATAAAAAATCCTAAAAGAAATATTAAGTCACCATAGCCTTCCATCATTCAATTATGAACTAAACTGGGTATTTGGGGTACTGGTCATGCCATAACTGAGGGTGCCTCTTACTACTGGAGAGTTATAATAAGAGTGGTGGTTTGACTTAACAAAAATTGAAGTAAATAAATATCCATAGATTTCTTGTTTTAATTTTAGAGGCAAGCGTTGAGTAAATCAAGAAATGATTTTTAAATCTGGGACTTCACTCAATAGATCAAGGAACCGCAAGTTAATGCGACTGGTCAGCCAAAATCCTACCTTGGACCCTCTGAGTAGTGGCGTAACCATAGCTTTTAGACTATTATAGAGGTTTTGGGATCCTTGCCACTATAATAATCAAACGATATAGTATTCTTATTCTTGTACAGAGGGTTCCTAGAATTAAAAAAATTGGTGGGAGACATTTAATGATTAAATTAATAAGTAATGTCAAATTCAGAAATCAACATAAAAGTACTAATCTATAGAATTTTATTTTTAGATAATGGAAAGTTATACCACAAGTTAAAACTGTGATAAATATTGGAAATAGTTAATGTCCAACCAAGCACAAAATTCCAAGTGTAGTATAGGTGGTTGTGCTCATTACTACTATAACAGAAATTCAAGTTGTTAATGTCCCAACCTGTTAATCCACCTCAACAAGGAAGGGTGTAAAAATATTTACAGGAGACTCATGAATCAAGCATATGATGGTTCTTTCATAATGATGTAATCAATTCCCGATGTTAGTTGTGGTTACTACATCACAACATGGATGTTGTTACATGTAGTATCATCTCCAAGAAGTTTTTTCAGGAGAAAGTGAAGCAAGATATGAATGTGATGATATCACTTGGTTCGTATAAAGGGAAAGATAGTTCACAATATTTCATGCCATCCTATTTGTATACCTTTCACAGAGAATTTCTCTAGTTTTTTTTAGGATACAAACAAATGGTATAGATTAAGAACTTCATTACCTTTAAGGTAACATTCTCCAAGTATTAAAAATATTAAAGGTAGCACCATATTTTGTTCTTATGGTGAATAAATTGAAGGACAAGGAAAAAATGCCTATTGAAAGTTATTACAAAGGAACCTTCATCATGTCCTTCAAAGAAAAGTGGCAGGTTAGTTAATAGGAGGTTATTTTCATCACATATAATGAAATAATTTTATAGAAGTTTAAAAATTCAATGAACTGAAATACTAGAAGCAAGTACCTGATTCTCATTCAAGTATATTCATCAATATAGGTTAATGTTTCTAATATACTTTTTTGGTATTGAATACAACATACCAACAACATATATGTATTTAAATATAGTAACCAGGTAAGTATAAGAATATTATAAGATGTAAAGTGTATTCTCTAACATATGAGAAAGGGTCATTCCTTAGTTAGTAGTGAGAAACACATAACTTCCAATTGCCAAGTGAATGAATCAAATTGTAAATGTTGCTGAATATAACCAAAAAATTTATCTCACATTCCCTTTGGACATAATGACACATTATTCCAAGTTTTGGAATGAATTTTGTTTGTGGTGTCACATACTCAAAAAATAGTTCAGACGTACTTGAATCATTGGAAATGAGTGATGAATATAAAATGTAAGACTTATCCATTTGTGGCAATACGATTATTTGTCAAGTAAAACTAAAATTGGATGTCAATGATATACCCAATTTAGAATTTAGGATCATTATAACTAAACACATTTGGTATTATCGACATATTTAGTTTAGACAAAGAAACCCTTAAAAATAAAGGTATGCCACAAAGAATTTGGGTTAGTTTAACAAGAGATTGTGAACTCTTAAAAATGAAAAGATAGAGGTAAAGATACTTCATAAGATTCCTTTAAGGAATGTAATATTGAAGTATATTGATGGTCAAAAGATATGAGTTGCTTTAGATCGACATGCCGAAGAATATCTTGACTATGCAATCGTCGATCTTAATAATGTTGCATGAATAAATTACTAAATGCATGTTACCTTATCTTAATCAAGATATTTAATTTTTATAAATAGGATCAATGATGAGTCTTACATTTTAACATTGATAAAAAAAATACAGCATGGAGAAATTCCTAAATGCACATTTTATACATCAAAGTTATTATGTAAGTAGTATCAACGTTATAACCTATAGTAACTTAGATTATAATTCAAGATATGCTTTGAAAATAACAGCATAAAACCATCACCAATATGCCAACTAAAATGATAAATTGATATCATACTAGTTATAATATTATGAAAATCTATTACGTTATAGGACATTTTTTAAAGACACGGAAACTTTGTAAAGATATAAGAAAACATGCATCAAGCTAAATACACAGTGCATAAAAGTAAATATACTAAAAGTTTATTAGGATATTATGTAAATACCAAATATAAAAAATGGTTGTCAATTGATGTACTACATTTCTATATATGGATTCACTTATCTAATAGATATAGTGGGAGAAATATTGACTAGGGTTTAGTCAATGCTTTAGATGCACACATGGTTGGCATTAGAACAAGTTCCAAAAGTAAATGTGGAATAAGAATGTTCCAGCAACACATACTATGTAGGAAAGATAAAACCATGGTGATGGTTTTATATTCATTTAGGCCAATGATAAGTTATTAATTAAGAATAATAAATCCTATAAGTAAGAGGCATATGACAATAAGATAAGATTGACAAGATCAAGTAAAATTCAATAACGGATTCCAGGTATCAAATTTCAAAGGTTCTTATAAATTGAATACTATGGTGGGTATTCAAATGAGATGATACATGGATAGTACAAGCCTGGGATCAATAAGGCTTGATTATTTTTACCAAGTTGTTATTCCTAAATCCATTAAAAATTTACCTGTCATAGCTAACTTATAAGATCATTCTATTGGTCATTGAATGTCAAGATCACCTTTCATGGAAGGCAGCTCTACGATGAAATGAGAAAGATATGATGGAACCATTTTATTCCAATGAAAGGTTCAAGTTACTGAAATCCAATATAGAATTATAGTAAGAAACAAGATCTTAAAGCATTCATTTCCAATGAATCTTTGCCTTGTGTCTACCAAAGGTTAGTGAGAGTGCTAATGTTTTACAATAGAAATATTTTCAGAAACATATGGAAAATTGATCTTGGTATTACAGTTAGATAAGACTGGATTAAATGTAATTCTACAATGATTGACTTAAACTAGAAACCTAAGTTCTAGAGAACTAGATCTACCGAAGTAGATATAATGGTTTCTTGGACCTAGTAAATCATACATAATGTGACATTGTATTAAAAAATTCAAATTAGAACAATTTAAGTTCATAATTTTTTTCAATATCACATGGCTTAATCTCATCAGGTTGACATGTTCAGAACATGGGAAGAGATTAAAATTTTGAGTTGAGTACCATATGCTTCAGTGACGGATTGATCACATATTCCATAATATGTACAATAATTAATATATCCAGAATATATTTATATTAGGCATATATCAATTATATCTAGGAGCACTACAAGTGATGCAGTCAGAACTATCATCTTGTACTTAAACAAGTACAAATGATATGTAACTAGTATATAGAAAAGAAGTTATACTAGTTTGTGTGACACAAACTATAAATACTTAGATAAATTTGATCTAGTATCACAGTTAGGCTAAGGCGATGAGCGAGTCAGGCTCATAAAATCATGTGGTAGCCATACCTACAAATACCGAGTACGTTATAGCTTCTATGGAAGCTAAGCAGTAGTTAAATGGAATGATTTTTTCATGTTCTTGGATTCACACCTAGTGAGAAAAATATTATCATAATGTAAATTATGATATTATTACTAGACAAGTTGTCAAGTTATGACAATTGAAAAAAGTTATATACTTAAGAATACCTTATATTGAGAAGTTGTACTCAAGGTGAAGAGATCATATATAGTAGATATTCCATTTGACGAAAATGTGGAAGCCCCAACAATTAAAGACATTACTCAGCAAAATCATGATCTTTATCAAGTGAGTAGATAACAAGTTTGGTTAGCAAGTTTTATCTAGTGCAAGTTCGAGTGTTGAAATAGTGGGTGATGTAGACCCAACTATGCTGTACTTTTGATTAGCATATCATGTATACAGTTATATATAAATGATGTCTTCTTACCATTATAGGGTATAATTTTCTGGGTCCACTATTGAAATGGTAATGTACAATGATTAATTGTCATGTCGAGAGGTTATAGAAGATCCCAGGATATAATGAGAACCTCGAGATACTGTGACATTAATATCAAATATATGTTCTATGGTCTAGATACATCTTACTAATATGACATAGTAGATGTTTGATTATCAGGTGCTGGGGGATCATAAGAATTTAGACTTCTTCTCATGATGTTTTTACTTGGAAATATCTACTAGTGAGATCATGAGGACATACCTGCCAATAGGAACACCACATATTGTGGGTGCCATTGGTCGTTCTTATCTATGAACATGTGTATTGGTCTCCTGACTTGAGATCCATACCAGTGTGTATCATTTGATTGAGTACATTTATGCAAGGGAAAAACCATGGTATTTAAATAGTGGTGAGGTAGCTTGTGTTGGGTGCACCGTTTGTGGTATAACATAGGTTGAATGGTCAAGAAAGGATTTGTCGCTTCCATGTTTAGGAAGTTGTATATATCAGGCCTAGTTGATCAGGATGGTGCTTCCTTCATAAGTCTTTGTCCAAAGTAGGATAAAGGTAAATCCATACAGATATATCAACAAATAATAAATCAAGAAAAGGATGATGACATAATTGTGCGTCCTGATTTATGAGATATTTAATGACAAAGATATTATAGTACATAATTAGTGTTCATAGGTTGGTTTCCATTACAATGACTATCCTTATCTTTTTAGGGGACATGATGGGTTTCTTGACTCTGATCTTGGTCTATGTATTTTATTCATTGCTTTCAAGATAAGTGCCTAGAGGGTCACACACAACAGCGTATTCAAGAATCCACCTTATTCAATTGAATAAGTATATGGATATGGTGGGCCCCACCATGGGGTCCTAGTGTTTCCCAAAGTATCTATCACCGATAATTAAATAAATTCATAATTATTCAAGTTATGAATAATTGAGATTGAATTTTTTAAATTTATTTACAAGTTAAGTAAATATGGGAAAATATTAATCGAACAAATATTATTTTATTATTCAAGGTTAGTTTAATAGTAAGCAGGATTGTGATTCAAGTTAAATGGATAAAATTTTATCAAGTAATATATTTTATATATATTAAAAGAATGTGATAAAATAATAAATAATATTTATGCAGTATAGTTCATAATTTTTTTATTTAGTGGACATTGTAATAAACGGGGGCTGGGGAACCCTACCAGGTATTTATCAACTCCACTATAAATATAAGAGGATTATCTCTCTCTTGGGAAAATTTTCTCACTATTCATTCATTTACATGGAATGAAATCTAGAGAATCTCTCTCATCCCACTTTCTTGAGAGAGAATATCTTGATCCAAGAAACATGGATCAAGAAATCTCTCAAGCTTCGAAGCCATCTCGAGGAAGTGATCATCAGGACATCGAAAGCCTCATTGGATCTCTACGCTGACAGCCTAAATTCGACGATTGATGCTCTCATGGGTTTATGAAGTGTGTGTAGACAATCTAGAGGGTTCCTGCTATGAATCCTTTGAGAAATGATCACCATCATCAAGATGTAGTCGACCATGACTTTAGATTTGAAATATGTATGTTTTTAATTTAATTTTTTGATCGTTACAATTTACATGAGATCCTCGAACCTTATTGGGGCTTGGATCATCAGCATCAACAAGGTTTTTCAACCCTTCGATGAAAAAATTTAAAATTCCAAGCCCACTGGCTTCCGCTACAGGCCTAGGAACCATTCATAGAGATCTCCAAGAGCATTATTGGTTGTATAACATGAAGAAGGAGATTTCTAAATATACATCAAAGTGTTGATATTCCATAAAGTGGATTCTAATAGATATATGTATAAGGGAATGATGCAAACATCACCCAAAATAGCACAGAAATGGGAAAAAATAACCATGATCTTTGTCACTGAACTTATGAAGGAATATAGTGGAAAAATGTTATATGGGGTTTTGTGGATCTTCTTAAAAATACTACACAATTCATTTCAATTATATAGGATTTATCATTGGAAAAATAAATGAGATATATACATCAAATAAATAGTAAGGCTGCATGGAGTACCCCTATCAGCTATTTCTGATCGAGATACAAGATTCACCTCTGAGTTCTGGAAGAGTATCCAATATGCTCTAAACACTGAGTTGAACTTCCGCATGACCTATCACCCTCAAACTGATGGCCAATCTAATTAGAATATCCAATCACTTTAAGAAATGTTGATATATTTCTCAATAGATTGAATATTTAAATGGGACCCACATCTTCCTTTGGTGGAGTTCTCTTACAATAACAATTTCCACACAAGCATCCAATTGTCTCTTTATGAATACCTTTATGGGAGGAGGTGTTTAACACCGAAATGTTGGGGTGAAGTTGGGGAATGAAAATTTATAGGTCCAAAAATAGTCAAAGAAATGGTGGAGAAGGCTAAGACCATCCATTAGCACATCAATGTTTCTCAGAGTCGACAAAAGAGCTATGTTAACAATCGTCTATGAGACCTTGAGTTTGATGTTAAAGAAAGTGTATTCCTCTACATATCTCCCTGGAAGAGTTTTATGATATTTTTGAAGAAGGGAAATATAAGTCTAAGGTACATCACCCCTTTTGAGATCCTTGACCTCATCGAGGTAGTGGCCTAGCGACTAGATTTCCCACCAAACCCGTTTAAAGTACATGATGTATTCCATGTGTCACTCTAGTAGAAGTATATACCAGACCAATCACATGCACTTAATCTAGAGGTGGTACCATTAGATAATGACCTCTCCTATTAGGAGAATCTGTTGAAGATCTTAGATTGTAGAAAAAAAATTCTATGAAATAAGACAACGCCCCTCGTCAAAGTGTTGTGGAGATACCACAAGTTTGAAGAAGCAACGTGGGAACTGGAGGAAGTGATGTGGCATAGCTACCCTCATCTATTTTAGTTTGCGAAAAGGAAATTCTGAGGGTGAAATTTCTTAAGGGGGGAAATTTATAATGACCTGAACATTTATGAATAAAATTCCCTTTGTTTTAATTAAATTTATTATAGATTTAGAAGACACATGA
The DNA here is from genome assembly GCA_963277665.1 of Viscum album. NCBI lineage: Eukaryota > Viridiplantae > Streptophyta > Magnoliopsida > Santalales > Viscaceae > Viscum > Viscum album. The sequence continues at coordinate 2,062,016,034 of OY728151.1, read as the reverse complement.
ACCCCTTTTGTTTTATTATATCCAATTGGATTTAAATGACTGTTAAGTATCCTTACCATAGATAATATATCTGCTTAATAGTGATCACATGACAAGTATAAATATAACGTTTTATCACATCCTTTTGACAAAGAAAAAGGAAGTGATGGACATAACCAGTAGGACCGTGCACTATAAATCCCATTTATCATAGTTTCTAAGGAAGATATAATTTTTGTGATTTTACTTTGACCAAGACTAAGCTAAGATCCAACAACTTAATATTGAGAAAAACTGTTTATGGGAGAAGTTTAATATCATTAAGATCATGACCCAAACCATATTCACCGAATGACCCCATGAAAGACCCGCCATCACACACCTTACTCTTAGAGAATATGATGGTGTAATAAAGGAATATGTAACAAGACCATATCAATAGGATTATGTGATTTATTTTTGTATTGAATAATGAATCTACTTTCATTATATTATTTTTTACTTTGAATATGATTTTTAAAGCACAAATAGTATTTTTGGGTTAATATTCAAATTTATTTAAGAAATCTATTTTGATGAATTAGTGGATTTTTTAAAATAAATAATATTTTAATAAAATATTATTATCAATTTACTTTTTTTAAATATAAATGATTGTATAATTTTTATGAAGTCAATTGTAATTATTATTAAGTTTTGAAAACTATTATTATCAAATCCCATCAATTTTCAATAAATGTCAGTTTTTATTTTAAAAGTGAAAATTTAGAATCATTATAAAATATTTAATATAAAATGAACATTATTTTTGGAATTAGGTCATTGAAGTTATTCAATGGTGAATTTCTCATAATTTTTTGAGACAGTCAAATTTTTGGGTAGAAATCAAACACTGTATAAATATATAATGTGCTTTATGAAATCATAAGGGCCCAATAGTGATGTTATAAAATACTATAAAGTGTATCTTTGGCCAAATATATTTTTTACTTTAAAATAATAATTTTTTTGGTTTGTTTTATTTATTTTATAAATCCTTGGTGAATCCTCCAAAATATATAAAATATTTTAAGATTTTACAATCATTTTCTTGAAAGTGTGACTCACCTCAAAAAAATAAAGAGAATTTTTTTAATATATTCAGCCCTTATACTTTTAAAATAATATATATCACTCCTATTTTATAGAAATCATGGAAAAAACCATGGTATGGTTTGTGGTTTTTAATATTTTAGTGTGAAGGGTCCAAAACCAAAATAATAAAGAATTGCCCAACCTTTCCTATATAAACCCACCCAAGAACCCATTCCACTTCACTCAAGATATTTACATCTCAACCAAACTCTACCCGATACTACCTAGAGTCCTAAAAAGGTTCCCCAAATATCCTAATAAGTCTCTACCAATCTTTTGGGATCACACATCCATGTAAGGGATCCTCACTTTCCACTCCTCCTTAAAAATTCAAGCATCTTATTTGAATGTAGTTCTAGTAGTTTCAAATTTTTATAATTTAATTAATTTATAATAATTTTACTATATTTAAAATGATTTTATTTCAATGAGGGATAATTTATCCTTCCTCATTAGGCCCCATACCTAAGCCATTACTATGCTGAAATTCAGTATGGGATCTCCCTTTATGTTTTTTCTTCAAGCACCTCTTTTATGTCACGCTGTTTAATTTCCATTTTCTTGATTTGGTATATCTTAATCCATACCTACTTAATTTCTATTTTATTTATAAATTATTGGATCTTAATTTCACTCCCATTAACCCCCCATGATCTTTTAATCCCACCCGCTACTATGCTGAAATTCGGTAATGGATTTCTCTCTTCTCATTTCAATTCAAGCATTTCTTTTATATTTTTCATCTAAAATTCAATTTAGCATATTGGGATATTATGTTCCATGATACCCTAATTTCAATTTCATTTATAAATGATGAGATATACCTTTCTCTCTCATCAACCCAATTTATGATATTCCATATGACGTCGTTATGCTGCCAAAATTGCATCGTGATTTTCCATACCAAAATAATCATGTAGTTAATACCATACCCATTTCTCTATCAAGGGTTTTAAACTTTATTCACATATACATTATTTTTGAGGAGTTAAATGTATTTATTAAACAATAATTGATCTTTGAATAAATTATGATATTGAATTAATCCATGTTATATGATCTATGTGGCATAATTAATCATGAGATTGAATTGATTATGAAGGGTGTTCCATAATAGTGACCCAACAGACTTGGTAATGTTTAATAACATGATATGTAATGTTGGGATAGGGTTTTACATTATTCCTTTATAGGACTTCTTTTCATCATGTTTGGACTTGGGTTTACCATATTCCTTTATGTTAATTATGCAGTGTTTTAATTTGTTTCCACATTTCCATGTTATGATAATCATGATATATCATGCCTTTATGTTCATGTTTCACTTTTTCTCCATTGATATGCCTATTTCATAACTTGTATTGTATTATTCATGTTATGCATTGTTTAATCCCTTATTGGAATTTATAGATCACCATTTTCTTCTATATGTCCTTAGGAAATCCCATTCAGTGTTATGTATGAAGGACTATAGTGTTCATTTAAAAGAAGTTTTCAGTAAAGATGGCGTATTTCACATTTTATGTTGTTATGTAATGTTCCTAATTTCCCAAGATACTAGACCTCTCGATATTCTTAGTTGTTTTAAGTACATGCTTATGTAATATATCATGTTTAAATATGAAATAAAGAAAAGGGTTGTTATATTAGTTGATCATGAATGAATAACGCTCCATTACATCAATTTTTGAGTATTATATCTGACACCGTTGACACTAGTTGGACATTGGGATTGAAATGCAACATCCCTTGTTTGAGTATTGACATGATATAACACTCACAATATTGTATGATGAGTATTATTTCACCCAATTAATATGATATGCAAGTCATGTACCATATTTCATGATCATATAGGATCATTATATTGGTTATTGATGTCTGAGTTACGCTCGTTCCATCCAAAAACTAGTATTCCTGGTATATGGCCACTTACTTCCACACATAATTGGTTCATATAAGTGGATTAAATATATAAAATTACTATATATATATATATTACTATATATATATATTACTATATATATATATATATAAATAGTGACTAATTAGACTTCCATTCCAGCCGTGATCCGATGTAGGTAGAGCTTCCAGGTGTCTTTTTGGAACCTAAGTTGGAATGTTTTTATTTATTCAACACTGTTAATTAATTATTTATGCCTCAACATTGTTTAGTTATAAGAACCACTCAGATTACTTATATCCACAATTAGTGGTGGCCTATGGAGATTTTATCTCACACCCTACTCAGGTTGTATTTGGTACTCAAAAATACTATATGAATACTTGTATGAATAAGTTCAAAGTCCCCATTATAGGTTGTTGATATGAATTACATATATAAAACACCCCAAACATTTTATGACAATTTTATCTTAATACAGTCTATTAATATCCTATATTTTATAAATATTTAATTTTTTTTGAAACAACACTTGGTTATTTAAGAGATAGTCACAACCCAGCCATTAAACATAAATTTTCTGCTTTAGTGTTTTGAATGTTTAAAAAATGACATACATGATTACGATCAGGGTGATATTTGGAGTCTGATAGAATCAAGTTAATTTTATATGAATAGTAACATACCCTTATGAATATTAAACTTTGATTATGAATAGTAATATGACCCTTATGAATGTTAACCTTACTCATGAATGTATAAATAAAATTTAGGCACCTTAAAAATGAAGATGCATATTTTAAGTGTTGGCATTTTTCAATTAAATATTGTTTTTAATGAAAAATTTAATTTATCATATTTAGAAAATCAATTTTTTTACAATGGAGTCCATTTTTTTATTCTACACGTCGAAAAATGGTTAGGGTGATTTTTTAGAATTTTTCTAAAAATCATGAATTTTTAATGAATAGTAAATTAAGATAAATTACGATAAATGGTAAATACTTAATTTAATACATCATAAGTGATTCTAGCCTGATGTATGACCACTTGGTCCGAACTCACTTGAAATTATTACTATTTTGGATCACATTAGTTAAGCCTATTCATAGTCTCGAGGCAAAATAATAAAATAATGATTAAAATAATGTAAAATCCTGCCTTCCCTCTACTATATAAACCACCCCCCACCCCCTCTACATCCCACACCAATAAAGATTCAATAATTTCCTAAATTATGTTAAAATATCTCCCTATGATCCTCCCCCATGCCCAAGAGCTTCTAGTCTCACCAAAATGCCAAAAACAAAATTCATTTCTCAAGGAGGAGTACTCAAGAGGTGAACTTCTCTTCTCTTTTATTTCAAATTCTTTTACAAGTTCCATTATTTTGTTGATCTCTACACTCCTTTACACATAAAAATGATATTATAATTGAAGTACCTTACATGGATTGGAATTTTATTATGCTAAAATAATATTTCATCATCATCTCTCTTCCCGACCCTCTTACTCTAAACATGAAAATACCATCTTAAGTGTGTTAATTCATCACATTAAAGGATTATAGGTTTTCAATTTCTATTACTATCTTCATGAATGTCCATGAAACCTTTTTTTTATGGTTGAACCAGTTCATAATATATGTATTTTACCTTATTAAATGTTTTATAATCATTACACACCCACAATACAAAATAATAATACAAAACAAGTTCATTATGCACAAAACCGCCAAGTTAATCCAAGGGTTTATCAATAACCTTTAAATAATGATTCATCCTCAAGGTATATAACCCAAAATATTTATAATATCATTTTTAGTGTCACTATTAATATATATATAAAAGTATTTATGTTTAACCACATTTTAAAGGAACTTCCATTCATGAATACAAGTAAACCGGTCATGAAAACCATGGAAGAAAACACTTCTAAAACAATAAAAATGAATCTTTTAAACTGATAAAAAATACATGAATAAAACTAATAAGGTTATAATATATCAATTAATTGGTGATGATGTTTTATAATTATTAAATTATGATGAAAAATTTGATTATTCAGGTTATTAATATCAATCAAGAACACCTTCGGGCATAAGGTAATGGATTCTCTCTCTCAGTTTTATTCGTGAATTCCCCCTATGTTGTGTCCTTTTATTTTTTATTCCAAATGATGTGGTATTTTTTTTAACGTTCCCCATTCCACCATTATGATATATAAATGATGATATACCCCTTTACCTATTACTAATCTCTCACAAGACTACCCATTACCATGCTGAAATGTTTGTAAGGGGTTTCTTATCTCACTTTTAATTCCATTATATTTCCATTCTTCACCACTTATTTATTTCATGTGGTGTATCGTGTACTTAAATTTTATATATATTATAATGATTATATTTATATTCATGGAATTTTTTATTCATTTGATGGTTATTAATTCTTAGTCATATGACTCGATAGATTATAATGTGGTAAGGGACTTTGTCTCAATTTCCATTTCATTGTCATTTACTTGGTATTGTGAACCTAATATTTCTTATGCGGTGTATCTACTTCCCATCTTAGATCATTTTTAATTTGAAATTTTAAATATATTATATATCCATATTCTGTTTTCATGGATATTATTATTTTCTTAAGCCTTATACCCTTTTACATACGGTGTTTATTTGGTATGTTGTTTTAACTATGGAAATATTGATGAATCTGTATCCTCTAATCTATACAGATATTGAGAAGTCAGATTGTAATTGTATTAAATATATATATAAAGAATAATTTGGACTTTAAGTGATAGGAGGGGCCTTCTATAGCCTCTCTATGCATCAACAGGTATCATGGGAAAAATCATTTGGTGAAAAACCCTTCGAGTTTGTGTTTATAAATCAGATGGGTTTCTACCCATAGACTTAAACTATTTCGATGGTATAGTGGTATCATGTTCCAGATACCTGATGTGAAATTAATAAGCATTCTATTTATTCATTTTCAGTTATTACTATCCATGAGGTTTTTGCTATGACAGAATCTATGGATGGAGTTTCATTATCAGTTTATTAATGGCTCGTGTTTTTCATTTGTTTGCCATGCCATATTGACTATGACAATTTGTTTAAGATTTAGTTATTTTTGATTCATTCTTCCACCATTTTAAACCCATACTAAGAATTTTTTCTCAACCCTTTCATTTGTTTTCCTTAAATAGGTTTTGAAGAGGAGACCATTTCTTGAGTTTTTGTGGATGCAGTTTATTAGTTTTTGTTATGTATTTTATTTGGTTACCTTTCTAATTGTAATATGAGTTTCATGTATATATATAGTTTCTTCAAGAATAATAAACTGATTTTTGCTTTACTATTTCGTTCATTTTAACCATTCCAATGTAATTAGTAATGCACCAGCTCCGATCTTTTAGGGTCAGAGCATTACAGTTGGTATCATAATAAGTTTAGTAGAAAACTTGGAAACTAGATTAGAAAATGTAGATTTGGGAACAAATACATAAGGTATTATTTGAGGTTAAACATAAAATAATTTCCTAGAATTTTGGTAAGGAATACAATATTTGGATCCTTCTAGGAAATACATCCTTGTCTGGATACAAACTAGAAGAGGTGGCTCTGGCACAAATGTACCTAGGAGTGAAATATCAAAAATGTGTTTCGGGCTTGACCTGGGGTATATTAGTATATGAAAATGGGTCTTGTTTCACTTTTGTTTTGACACTCCTAGACTATTTTCTTAAGATAATTCAAATTTTATTTACATTCCATTATAAAGTATTTTAATGTAATTTTTTCCTCAAATAATCCATGCTTATGGGATTATCTATTCATAGAAATTCAATTTATGTTGAGATTATAAATTAGGATTCATAACCTAATCTAGTGTATTCCATTATTTAGAAATGGAACCTAATGGAATAAGGGGAATCAATAATCGTGGAAAATGTAGGTATTTCCCCCTGAGAAAGTCAACATAGTCAATATTGGATCAGATAAAATCATGACCATATTGAGACAACATACTCAGGTTGTGACGAATAACTGTGCCACACCTGTGGTGGATTGTTTCATGTGGTAGAAGCCCCCATCATTTAGTGGCACTACTGATGCATTGGTAGTTGAGTAGTGTATCAATACCCTTGAAACGATATTCACAACATTTAAATACAATGAAAATGAAAAGGTTGTGATGGTGGTATATTGTATTAAGGGAGACATTGATCAAAGGTGGAACTAGATCTAGAATACCACGGAGGAAGAAGAAATAAAGGATATGGAATGGAGGAATTTTAAGGAAATATTCTTCGACAAATATTTCCCTTATGAGCAACAAACTGAAATGAAGAGGACATACTAAGGCTTAAAAAAAGGGAAGAAGACAATGTTATAGAGTATGAGACTAATTTCAAAATACTAGACAGGTATTCCATATATTATGTATGTGACTCGGAAGACAAGATAAATCATTTCTTTGAAGGTCTTATGCCAAGTATTCAAAGGGCATTGGATTCTCAAAAAATTTCATCATATGATGAAATTGTATTAAGTTCCATAAAAATAGAGGGGGAGTTTTGTATATTAAATTTATTCAAGGGAAACCAAGATAAGAATAGGTACTCAGATAACCATGGAAAAGGTGAAGCACCAAAGAAGAATAAGGGAACAAAGCAATTATCAGTATGTGATAACTGTGGAAATAATAATCTTGGGAAATGATTGAAAGGCATGGGTGTCTGCTATACATGTGGAGAAAAGGCTCATCAATCAAATGAATTCAAGGGGAAGAAAAAATTCAATTATGTTCAATGATACAATTGTATAGAGATGGGACACTATGAAAATGAGTTTCCTAAGCACCAAAGAATCTTTCCTCATAAAAGGAAATGAGAGAAAGGGAAAGGTTATGTGATTAAAACCACGAAGGTTGAAGTATATAATGATGTGTTAGAAGGTACTTTAATTGTTTCCTTAAAATTATCCCACAATTTATTTGATTCTGGATCATCGCCTTCATTTATATCTTCTTAGTTTTCCAAGAAAATTAGATATTTCCAATTTGATTTAATAAAGGAGTTGTGAGTCAAAACTCTTTGGGGATGTATCATTGCAACAAAGGAATGTCGATCAATCCCCCTCATGAAAGATAAATGTATTTTTTTCTATCCATATCATCATACCAATGACTGAATTTGATATATTTATCAGTATGAATTGGATGTTGAATTTTGATGTGAAGTTCTATTGCAATAAGAAGGAAGTTACAATCTTTGAAGATGGTATAGAATCCCTTTTTTATTTAGTAGAAACCTCACCATATGATTCTTATCTATATCCACCCCCATTAGCTCTACTGAACTCAATTTTTGGAGAGGAGGAGAACCCAATATCTATGGGTGAGGAAAGAAATCTTCAAATTTAAGATTTTCATATAGTGAAAGAATACATTGCCATATTTCCATAGGATTTACCTAGACATCCTCTAGAGTGAGAATTTGAGTTTTCTATTGATTTAATTCTTGGTGAAATACCTAAATCAAATACTCCCTATAGAATGTACACTATGTAATTAGTGAGCTAAAGAAACAACTAGAGTAATTGAGTGACAAAGGATTTATTCGACCTAGTGTTTCTATATGGGGAGCCCCTATCCTCTTTGTCAAGAAGATAGATGGATCCATGAGTCTGTGAATTGATTACATGAAAATCAATGCTATTACTATAAAGAATATGTATCCACTTCCATGAATTGATGATTTATTTGATCATCTTCATGGATAACAATAATTTTTGACGATTAACCTTATATCTGGATATCATCAGCTATGTGTGAGGAAGATTGATATTCCAAATAGATCATTTCAAACCAGGTATGGAATTACGAGTTTACAGTGACTCCTTTTGGACTTACTAATGCACCCTTTATTTTCATGGATTTAATGAATATAGTTTTAAAGTAATATCTTTATAACTTTTTTGTCATATTTATTGATGATATCCTGGTATACTCCAAAATTTATGAAGACCATGAGAATCACTTGAGGATTATTTTGAAAACTCTTAGAAGAAATGAATTATATGGGATTTTTATCAAGTTTGAATTTTGGATTTAATAAGTTTCCTTTCTAGGAAATATTGTCTCTTAGGATGGAATCCTAGTTGATCATACAAAAGAAAAAGGAAATTCAAGAATGGTCCATGCTAATGAACATAACTGAGGTATGTATTTTTATTGTCTAATAGGTTACTTTTGGTGTTTCGTTCAAAATTTCGCCTGATTGGCCAACTCACTAACGAAGCTCACACGTAAAGGGGTTAAGGTTGTATGAACTAAAGAATGTATAAAATCTTGGAAGAATGGAAAATAAGATTGGTTAATGATCTAATTTTGACTCTTCCAATAAGAAATGATGTATTTGTGTTATAGAGTGATGCATCATAGAATGGACAAGGTTGTGTCCTTATAAAAAATGATAAAGTTTTTGCTTATGCAACAAGGTAGTTGAAGTCTCATGAGAAAAACTACCCAACTCATTATTTGGAGTTAGAAGCTATAATCTTTAATCTGAAAATTTTGAGATATTATCTCTATGGTGAAAGATGTGAGATATATACGGATTAAAATACTTTGAAATGAATTTTCAAATACAAAGAACTCAACATGAGTCAAAGTAGATGGCTAGAGTTACTCATAAATTATTATTGTTCAGTACACTACCACCTAGGAAATTAAAATAAGGTGGAAGATTCATTAAGTATGAAATATCATGGACTTCTAACCCAAATGAGGATTGAGAGAGATCCTATATTCATGGATCTACTAAATATGGATATGGGAATTGTTATGGAAGGGGAAACATCATTACTCTTTCAAATGATTGATAAAACATCTTTATTAGAGAAGATAAAAATCACCCAATTTGACGATGAGAATCTACACAAGAAAATTAATACTATTAAGGATGAGAGATTGGCAGACTTCATGTATGAGGAAGGAGTTCTAAAATTTTTGAAGAGGTTATGTGTTACATCAGTACCTGAGCTAAAAAGGAAACTATTAGAAAATTCTCATAGCTCAAATTTTATATACACCCTAGTAGCACAAATATGTATAGGGATTGTAAGGAACATTTTTTTTGGGATAATATGAAGCGAGAAATTGATGACTACTTGTCAAGGTGTCTAGTTTGTCAACAAGTGAAGGTATAGAGACAACATACTAGAGGGTTGTCTCAACCTATACCTATTACTACGTGGAAGTGGAATGAAATTATGAAGGATTTTTCCATAGGACTACCGAGGATGCCTAGAAATAATGATACAATATGAGTAATTGTTTACCGTCTCACAAAATCATCACATTTCCATACTATAAGGGAGGATTTACCACTTTAGCGCTTGGAACGAATTTATATTAATGAAGTTCTAATACTTCATGGTGTAACTCTATCGATTGTGTCTGATCAAGATCCCCAGTTTATATAAACATTCTAGAAAAGTCTTGAGAAGGATTTGGATATTGAGATTTATATGAGTACTACTTATCACCCCCAAACCGATGGACAGTTTGAAAGGACTATTCAAACACTGGAATATATTTTGAGATCTTTTTCTCTCGACTTTCAAGGTATGTGGGATCAATACATTCCTTTGGTGGAATTTTCATACAATAATGGATTCTATTATAGAATTCAAATGGCCCCATATAAAGAATTATATTTTAAGAAGTTCCCAACTCCAACTTTTTGGGATGAAGTTGGTGAGTGGAAACTTTTAGGCCTGGAACTTATTGAAGAGACAACAATAATGGTAAAGAAAATTCAGGCCCATATTAAATAATCCCAATGTAGGAAAAAAATTTATATTGAAATATAAAAAAGGATTTGTAATTTTAAGTAGGAGATCATGTCTTTATAAAAGTATCTCCATGGAAGGGTGTCTTAAGGTTCGGTAAGAAAGGGAAACTGAGTCCCAGGTACATCAGATTGTTTGAAATTCTGGAAAGGATCAGAGCTATAGATTAGTATTTAGAAATGCCATCATGGCACTCAAAAGTTCATAATGTCTTCTATGTGTCGTTTTTGAAGAAATACATGCCAGAAGCAATGAATGTAATAACCTATGAAGAAATAGAAATGGAACCTGATTTGTCATACTAGGAAGAGCCTATCGAGATTGTTGACACAAGGGAGCATTTATTGAGAAGTCAGACAACTCTTCTAGTAAAGGTTCTTTAGAGAATCCATAATATTGAGGAATCAATGTTGTAATGTTAGGATGTTATGAAGAATAAAAACCCACATCTTTTTAGGGATAAATTTATATGAAAAATTTTGAGGATGAAATTTATTAAGGTGGGAATAATATAACACCCCAAACATTTTATAGTATGTTTATCTTGATACATTCTATTCATAGGTTATATTTTATAAATAATAGTGTTTCTTTGAAACAACACTCAGTTATTTAGGTGATAGTCATAAACTATCCATTAAACATAAATTTTACAGTTATGTGTTTTGAATTTTGAAAAATAGACATACACAATTGCAATCAGGGTGATATTTGGAGTCTAATAGAATCAAGTTATCTTTTTGTGAACAGTAACATACCATTATGAATGGTAACATACACATATGAATAGTAACCTACCATTATGAAAAATAATATGACCTTTATTAATGGAAACCTTACTCATGTATGTATAAATAAAATTTGGTTATCTTAAAAATGAAGATGAATATTTTAAGTATTGATATTTTTTGATTAAATAATATTTTTAATTAAAAATTAAATTTATCATATTTTTAAAATTATTTTTAAAAGATGGAGTTTAGTTTTTGATTCTACAAGTCGAAAAATGTTAGGGTTAATTTTTGGGATCTATCTGAAATTCTTTAATTTTTAAGGAATAGTAAAATATGATAAATTACGATAAATGATAAATACATGATTTACAGAATCATATGTGATGAAAGGATCATTAAAACACACATGACTTGAAATCACATGAAATTATTACAATTTGGGATCTCATGAATCAATACTATTGATAGTCTTGAGCAAAAATATTAAAATAATGTAAAATCCCTCCTCCCTTCCACAATATAAACCACCCCTCACCGTCTCATCCTCCTACATCACTGAAGCTTCTTTACTTACCTAAATTCTGATTAAGTATCTCCCTATTCTCCTCCCCCACCTCCAAGACCAGCTGGTCTCAAGGAAAAGGAAAAAAAGGCCTTAAAGAGATTCTCAAGGAGGAGTACTCAATAGGTGAACCTCTCTTTTCTTTTCTTTCAAATTATTTTACATGTTCCGTTATTTTGTGTCTCTCTCATCACCTACCAACATAAAAACTATATTATAATTTCAGTACCTTACATGGACTAGAATTTTATTATTCTAATGGAATATTTCATCAACATCTCTCTTTTCCCCACCTCTTACACTAAACATGAAAATACCATCTAAGTTGTGTTAATTTATCACATTCAAGGACGATAGGTTTTTAATTTCTATTAATATATTAAATACTGGTCAATAAACATTTATTTTATGGTTTAACCAGATCATAATATATTTATTTTACATTATTCAATGTTCTTTAATTCTTACACACTCATAATAAAAAATAATAATACAAAACAAGTTCATCATGCACAAAACCACAAACTTAATCCAAGCGTTTATAAATAAATTTTAACTAATGAGTCAGCCTCAAGGTATATAACCCAAAATCATTATAAGATAATTTATAATGTCATTAAATATATATATATGAAATTATTTATGTTTAACCTCATTTCAAATGAACTTCCATTCATGAATACAAGTAAACTAGTCATGGAAGCCAATGAAGAAAAAGCTTCCAAAACAATAAAATTGAATATCTTAATACCATAAACAAAACATGAATTAACCAAATAATGTTATAATATATCAATTAAAGGTTTATGAGGTTATTTAGTTATTAATTAATGAAGATAAATTTGATTATTTAGGTCGTTATGATCAATCAAGAATACCTTCGGGCATAATGTAAGGGATTACCTCTCTCACTTTTATTCAAGAATTCCACCTATGTTGTGTCATTTTATTATTAATTCATAAGGAGGATGTATTTTTTTCACCTTACCCATACATAGATATGATATATAAATGACGGTATACCCCTTTAGCTATCATTAAGACCTCACAAGAACACCTGTTACCATGCCGAAATGTTTGTAAGGGGTTTCTTATCTCACTTTTAATTCCATGAGATTTCCACTATTCACCATTTATTTGTTGAATTTAGTGTATTTTGTAATTACATTTGATATATATTATCATGATTCACTTTATATAAATGATTTTTTTGATTCATTTAGTGGTTATTAATTTTTTTTCATATGACTCGATTGATTACAACGTAGTAAGAGACTTTGTCTCAATTCTCATTTCATTTTCATTTACATGGTATTGTGCACCTAATATTTCTTATGAAGTGTATACACTGACCATTTTAGATCATTTTTCATTATAAATTGTAAATATATTATATACCCATATTATGGTTTTGTGGATATGATTATTTTCTTAAGCTGTATACCCTTTTACATACTGTGTTTATTTGGAATGTTGTTTTAACTATGGAAATAAATCTGTATCATCCAATCTATAAAGAAATTGAGAAGGAATATTTTAATTGTATTAAATCTATGTATAAATAATGATTTGGAATTTTAGTGATGGGCGAGGCCTGTTATAGCTCCTTGATACATCAACATTTCTCATTAGAAAAATCAGTTGGCGAGAAACCCATCATGTTTATTTCGAAAAATCAAATGGGTTTCTACCCACAGAATTAAACCGTTTCAACAGTATAGTGGTATCATGTTTCAAATACATGATTTCCAATTAATAATAATAATTTATTTATTCATTTTCAATTATTACTATCCATGAGGTTTTCACTGTGAAAAAATCTATGGATGTAGTTTCATTCTCAGTTTTTAATGGCTTGTGTTTTTCATTTATTCATCATGAGATATTGAATATGATATTTTTTTTCTTATTTAGTTATTGTGGATTCATTATTTCTCTATTTTTACCCTTAATGAGCATTTGAGCTCATCCCTTTAATTTTTTTACCTTCAAAAAGGTCTAAGGAGGAGACCATTTATTGAGTTTTTGTGGATGTAGTTTATTAGTTTTTGTTATGTATTGAATTTGGTTAACTTTATCATTTTAATATGAGTTTCATATACGTATCTAGTTTCTTCAAGACTACTGAATTGATCATTTATTTGGGATTTATTTCCTTTTAACAATGCTATTGTAATTTGTAATACACTAACTCTAGGAATCTGGGGTTGGGGCGTTAAATTATAGATGAAGCATAGAAGTAGAGGACCCATCATTATCTCGAGATGATAGTGGAGAAATTTTCTTAGCATGTTTTTATATGCATGTACCCTGTTCCTTTTTTGTATATCATCATGATATGAATCCATGTATATGACACTGCCTTGTGGCTTTGATTATTATTCTGTTGCGTAGTAACCTATTCTTATAAAGCTTTATTATTATATTTGTTTTTTATATATGATTTTATTGTTGTATTTTTATTGTTTCATCCATAGTGAAACTTTTATATGAGGGTATAGTCTCCCATCCATACCACATTGACACCCTCTATAATAGATTGTAGGCTGTGGAATATGGGGAGGCACGCTTGAGGCCATGTGTCCCATCAGCTCGGGGCATGGGTTCAGTGTATCCTGGGCTAGGATGTTACAATGTGGTATTAGAGATAATTTTTCCTTTATCTTGTTGTTTGGGTATTAGATAGGATACTAGGAGTTAAATGAATTTGGAATTGACCCTATTCTTGGATCTAGACAACCCATGTATAAGAAAAACCAAATTAAATGGGGTGGGAAATTATTATTATTTATTAGGCCATTTATAGTTGATACGAATTCAATATTGGGGGACACAATTTTTTATGATGCTATTTTTTGGTACTATTTTAATGATATTTCTTTATCATGTCTAGATGAAAATGAGGGAATTACACTACATGCCTCACTATATGCACAATAGGACTAATATGCCATGAATTTTTCCATGACACATCTATTTTAAGAATTCAATTACCTATTTCATATTATTAGTTACTTGATTATGTATTTAATTTTTCTAACACATCTTACAGTGACTGAAAAACCTAATTGAAAAATAAATTAATTTCTTTACCCTAAGAGTGTTTTCCTAGATTGGTCAAATAAGACACCTGAAGCATCCAATTATGGAACATTGATCCATGAACCATTGGTCTCATGGACTGGAAAGTGTTATGGTGTGGGTTATGTGGATTCTATATTTTCGTTCACAAGTCGTATGGTCCCTTATGATCCAAAAATGGTAATCCAACTAATTCATCCAATTTTAGTGATTTTATTATTTGAATGAGAACAATTTAAAATAAATATGACTTTTAAAATGAAAATATCTATTTTATTCAAGTGAAACTAAGAATGATACCTAATCTTGACCTTAGTATTGGGTAGATAGGTGTCTCTTATGATTTGATAGTCTGTTATGGTATTTTTATACCTCTTTGACCTAGCTTATGGGGTAGACATAGAGGCATGGTCATTTATATAAGAATACTTTACACATAACCTCATTTTTTAATTTAAATATTCTAAATTTTTAAAACTATTCTGAGGTCTGTGTTTGGATTTGTAGTATCATGCTACAATAACGTCCTCCGATCATGTTCCCTAAAGGCGGTGACAAACATGCACCTCAGGTGGTGGGTCTTGAGGTACTAGTGTTACCTTCTATAGTTTCACCTATTAAACCTATTCGTATACCTGATATGGTCACCAATGCTCAGTTACAAGATGGTTTTTTATGTATGATTCAAAATTTGTAAGGTGTTTCTCGACCCACCCCAAGTATGGTAGATTTGACTCAGGAATTCCAATAGTAGTATCCTACCACCTTCTCAACGGATGGTGGACCACACATAAATGAGTCATTGGTCAAAGCTATTCTTTCTGTATTTGAGTATCTTGATATGCCAATAGAGAAAAGGTTCAAGATTAAATCTTATATACTATGAGATTCTTCCTTGTGGTGGTGGGATGTTATCACCCAGGTGGATCGTCATCATAATATAGTATCATTGTAATTCTATATGATCTTCTATGAACACTTCTGTCCCCATACTTTGAGGGATGACAATGCCAAATAATTCATGATACTATAATAGGGAGATATGTCTATTATGGAATAATATGCATGTTTCATTGAGATGAAATGGTTTTCCCCTACTCTAGTGGGAGATAGACTTATGACTGCCTGAAAATACAAGGATTGGATGTTATACACCATCTAGTCTTAGGTAAAATTATTCAGGTTAACTTCTATTTATGAAATAGTCATCCAATACCTTATCAGAAAAATTTGAGGGAAGATGAAGGTGCAAGTCAGGGAGTCTCAACACCTAGATCTATAATTAATTCTTCTTCTTTGTGAAAGAGTTACTTTGAGGCTACTCATGGAGGTAGAATCAGATAGGTTCCTCATGATGATAGTATCCTGATTTATCACTAGTACAAGAAGCTAGGATACACAAATCCCCATTACTTATGTCATATATTGGAATATAGAGGATGAGGTAGGATGGTCCATATCCAGAGTTTTGTTATAACATTTCTATTAGTTCATAGAAAATGAGGATCTACTCCTACCCCTTGTTTTGGAGTGTGTCCAATAGTAACATGATAGATAGGAAACTAGAATACCACTTGCAGATTAGGCTGAGGTAGTTTTCAAGGAAAAGGTAGTTAGTCTTTAAAATATCATGGACAGTAGAGAAAGATAACTTAGAGAAGTCAGAAAGTGAATCATGGATGTGGCACTAGCCTATTATATACAGTTCAACCTACCCCAGAGAAGCATAGTTCTAGAAATTCTATTATACGAAGTAATATTCTTGTAGCCTCCACTTTAGTTTCTACTTTATTTGAAATATGTGCATCTCAATGTTATATATTTGAGAAATTTATGGGATGTTTTGACCTTGACATCAAGAAATTATATAGAGTTATGATTCTAGATACCCCGTTAGTTATCCAAAAAAATGGTGTTATCCATTGTAAGTATTTCCACCTTGAGATTAGTGAATATGTTTTCATATGGAATATATTCATCCTCGGCATGATGGGATTCAATGTAATCATCAGGATGGACTAGTTAGTTCCGCTTAAGGCTCATATTGAATTCTATCTTTTAAGGGTGAAATTTAAAACCCTAAAGGGAATTATTCACATTCATAATGTATAATGGGATGTCAGTGCGACATGAGAATGACCCGACCAATAGAGGTTGGGTAATGAGATAACTCATATTGCTAGTATTTTCTTAAATGAACAAGGGTTACGACCCACTATTTTACCTACACTAGTGTATTATTTCAGGGATGTATTTCCAGATGTATTCTTCAGCATAACTCTATTGTGAGAGGTAAAGTTCACTATTGATCTTGTTCCTGGAGTAGCATCAGGGACCATTCCTCCTTATTATATGGAACCTATGGAGATTCTGGAGAACAAAAAATAATTAGAAGATCTAGAGGCTAAAGGATTCATATGCACTATCACTTATCCTTGTGGTTCACCAGCCCTTTTATCCAAAAAGAAAGATAGTAAGCTTAGGATTTTCATGAATTACCATTGATTGAACCATCTCATGGTAAAGAATAAATAGACAATTACTAGGATATATGACCTATTTAACTAGATTCAAGGATAAAAATAGTTTTCAAAGATATATTTGAGGTCAAGATATCATTAGTTTAATTTTAGGACTTCTTACATACCTCAGATAGAATTTAAGAGAAGTTATGGTTTATAATAGTTCTTGGTCATGCCGTTTGGAACCATGAACACACCTGCAGTCTCTATTGCTCTTATGAATCGGGTTTTCAACCAATATCTGGATTTATTCATGGTAGTATTTGTTTAATACATATTAATGAATTCAAATTATAGAAACAACCATGAAAACCATCTTGAGATCATGCTAAATACTCTAAAGGAGAATTACATATATTCTAAGCTTAGTAAATGCCACTCTTGGTTTGACAAATTCCACTTCCAAAATCACATAATCTCTGCGTCAGGAGTTTTAGTAGACCCAAAGAAAGTGGGAGATGTAGTTTCTTGGAAGAATCCCAAGATTATATTTGAAATTCCTCATTTTATAGGGATTAAAAGATACTAAAAACTCTTCATCCATGATTTGTCATGTCTTGCAGTTCAATTTATACGCTTGACAAAGATGGGTGTGAAATTTGTATGGTCATAATATTGTGATGTAGCCTTTCATAAGATGAAGGATTATTTGGATTCAACATTGATAATGATTCTTCAAATGTTAGGAAGAATTTATACCATATACTATGATGCATCTAGTATTGATCTTAGGGCTATTCTTATGTAAGAAGAGAAAGTTTTAGCATACATGTCTCATTAGTTGAGGCATTACGAGCGGAATTACTAGATGCATGACCACGAGCTAGATGTAATTTTTAATAATCCATACTACTGGAGACACTAAATTCTTAGAGATAATTTTGTGGTATTCACTGATAAAAAAATCATCAAGTACATCTTCACATAGTTGGATCTCAATCTCAGGCAGCACAGGTTGGTCGAGAACCTATAGTTGTTTGATTTGGAGCTTGCCTAAACTCCTGGTAAAGGTAAAACAGTGACTAATAATCTAATATATAAGACACATATTTAAGAAGTTCTAGAATCCTGTGATGAATGGAAGTTCATGGAATCATTTTTAGAGCTTCACATTGAGTTTCAGGAGGACCATGGTCAGAATATCATCTCATCCTTATAATTAAATATACCATTCTTGGGTAGGTAATAATGAGATATCTATAAATTTTTTTAAGGAATTATAATAAGGGAAATAATCTCAGATGATGATAAATATTTAGGTTGGACCATGGATGGGGATGATACTCTTCTATTCCTTAGTCATGTTTGGGTCACAGTAGACGTCAAAGAGGAGCTGATTTGGGAATTCCATGCCTCAGCATGGGTAGTTCACCCTAGTGTCCCCAAAACCTATTAAGATATAAAACACCAATAATGGAGGGATGATATGAAATATGAGATTTTCGGCTTCATCACACAGTGTTCCACCTGTTTGCGATGAATGCAGAACATCAGTATCCAGTAAGTCTTTTACAGCTGTTGTCCATTCCCGAGTGGAAATAAGATGATGTCTCAATGGAATTCATGACTAGTCTAACTATATCATATCATGGAAATGATAAATTATATATTTTCCTTGATCCCTTGATGAAGGTTGTATAATTCTAACCTATACGATAGACCTTATTTTTAGATGATCTTGGAATACTTTACATCAGGGAGGTTGTATGTCTTCATGGGGATCCTTGTTCTACCATTTCTGACAGAGACACTCATTTTACATCAAAAGTTCGGTAGGTTTTGTATAAGTCCTTGGGTATTAATGTACTTCTGAGCATGTATTATCACCCTCATACTTATGGATATATAGAGCATACAATTTAGGTGCTTGAGGAAATGATCCATGTATGCTTCCTTGATATTTTGGATTCCTAGTAGAAACAAATTCCCCTCATTGTGTTAGATTATAATATCATATTTCAGTCTACCATCGAGATGGATCCTTATGAATCCTCATATGGTAGGCCTTTTCGTTCAGCTCTATACAGGCTAGTGGCAGGGGAGGTGGCTTTGATTAGAGAAAGTCCCGTATACGAAACTATATAGCAGGTCTAAAGGATCTGAAATCACATTTCAGAAGCTCAATCTAGATAATATTCGTATGAAAATAGAATATGATTACCTATTGAGTTCAAGGTTATAGACTTGGGTTTCTTGTGATCCCTACCCAGGTTGGTCCATAAATGTATTTAGAGGATAGGTAAGCTCTCATCGAGGTTCTTTGGACCCTTTGAGGTTGTGAAATAGAAAATACAAATGGCTTACGAGTTAGAAGTAACTCAGAGATTACCATCCACACAAGATGTATTTCATGTGTCTAAGCTTCTTCGATATGGGATTTTTGGTAGCATGGATGGGTACAATATGATCCATAGGATATAAAATTATATATATGTGATCAGTGGTCAGAAATCTTCCATGACGATACCTCTTCATCCCCATATGCCTAACTTGAGTACACATTTCTTTATGGAGGGGAGGTTTTAACAACCTGTATTTTTACAAAGGATAAAATCATTTTTTTGAATTGAAATTTCTTAAATGGACCTAATAATTATACCCAATAATGTAAAGGCGGTCTTTAGTGAGTTTGAGGATAGTTTGGAGCTCGGAGCTTCAAAATGGGAAGGAAATACTGGGCCGCACGGTTTAGAGAAACCATGCAACCCAGCCCGTATCATTTACCTAAACTGTGTGGCTGTAGATAGTGGGATTATATAGGCCACATGGTTTTAATAAAACCATGAAAACGAAGTATAATGACCATGAAATAAACAAAATGTTTTTATAATGTCATTTCACATGGTTTATGAAAAATTTGGGAAACTGTGCACATTAACCATGTGAGGAAAATCCTTAAGAATTGGCTTGTGCATAGTTTGCACACATTTTTTTTAAACCGTGTGCCTTAACCATGAACCATTAAATTTCAAGGGGATAAGTATTTTTTACCCTCTTTATTTCATAAAAATAATTTATTTTGTTTCCTCTCCCTTTCTAGGGGCTATTATTTGCTACCATCTCTTGTGGCTTTACTCTTCCATCAACATATGATCTTTGATAACTCTCGCATATGGTGTCCAATTCAAGATCCTTAAAATCCATTGGGTTTCTTATGGTGATATATAAAATAATCTTCTTTACTACCTAATTTTATATTTGAATCCATCATGCTATTTATGTGATAGATCTTTTTCCCTATTTTTAGGTTGTTAGACTGTTTCATAGATATCTTCCAACCTACTCTGAATCTGAGGACGATATTGAGTGAGGGGTATTCTATGACAATTAGGTATGTGGTATCATCTCTTTCCCCATGATTTTTTTATCTCATAGATATGCTGTTGTTCCACACAATTACTTCTTTTGAGCATCCCGATTTTACTAAGTTATTCAGATCAAATTTATCAACACACCTAGATACACCCCCTTTGATCATTGATTGTTGTTTAGAGGGTGTAGAACTCACATATGTTAACCCCATGTGTGTGAAAAGTTGAATTTCCCCTTTGGTTTAGTTGTTCCAATACCTAGAATTTCAAATTTTCTATCAACTTAGAAATTAAATGGAATTTCCCTTAATATATTAACGTTTATAGAACCCAAGGAGCCACCTATAAGTATTTAGCAAACTATAAATGGAATTAACCATGTAGAAAATTACCTTGTTGACCATGGAACCTTATAAATAGATCTTTTGATCATTAAAAATTGAATTTTATTGTTATGAGCAATTTAAGGGATAATTTGAATGGAATGTCTGATGCACATTATTTTGATTTTCCTTAAATAAAAAGCATGGTTTAAATGAAATGAATTATGAGGGTTGTATGCCCATGACTATTAATTAATGATTAATAAATTGTATTAATGGAATTTTAAATCCTGGTTTTTATTGAGCTTATTGAATGAGAATCATGGGATCTATTACCTCATGTTTATACTTACAAATATGAAACTTCATTAATTATGTATATTGGCTTGGTGAACATGAAACCTAAGAGGTATTTCTTCATTATAAAGGTTGTAAATATGATTTCACCTTTATAGAGGATGTTCCATGATGGTATGGGTTCAGCTAATCTTGAAGAAATCATGATCTCTTAAATTGGGTATTGAGCATGACGTCTCACACCATTGACACTATTTGGATGTTGGGATTGATGCACTATATCCCTTGTTCAAGTGTTAACATGATTTCACAATCACAATATTGTGTAATGTGAATGTTGTATCCCACTCATTATGATATTTAGGTAATGTAACTTGTTTCTTGAGCTTATAGGCTCGTTAGATTGGTTATGGATTTCTAGGTTACACTTGGTCTAGCCAACAACTAGTGTTCCAGGTATTTGGCCAATTACGTACGCATGTAATTTGATCATATGGGTAGATGAAATATATAAATATACTATAAATATTTCCATTTTATTATTATATATATAGTGACTGATGAAAAATCCATTCCGACCATGATTCGATTTTGGTAGAGACACCATGTGTCTTTTTAGAACCTGATTGGGTGGTTATTTATTTATTTAAAATTTAAAATTAATTATTTATTACTGAAAATTGTATAGTTATGAGAACTACTCAGATTACTTCTAGACATTGTTCGTTGTGGCCTACTAAGATTTTATCTCACACCCTACTCAGGAATCCTTTGGTACCCGAGAATACTATATGATTGCTAGTACAAATACGGGGAAGGTCCCTGCTAGAGGTTGTTGATATGAATTACTTGTATATGGAGAAAATAACAAGACGATCAAGCATTCGCTCGAGAGGATATTGGAGTAGTTTTTGTTATTTTTGATCTTTTTTTATAATGTTTGAATATTCTGGTCCCCTATTCCCTTTTTTTATATCATCATGACATGAATCTATGTATATGATACTTATTAGTATATTGGATTATTATTTAGTTGTTTAGTTGTCTATTATTTTTCTACTTTGTTATTATATCTTTTTTTATATATGACTCCAATTTATTATGTTTATTGTTCTATCCACCCTAAAAATTTGATATGAGGTTATAGTCTCCCACCATTGCATCTTGACACCCTCACTGCTTGTCAGCAACCTATAGAAAATGGGAAGTCACTCGTGAGGCCATGTGACACACCGACTTAGGGAACATATTCAGTTGATCCAGAGTCAGGATATTACAAATGGATAGACTGCAATATTTCTTCCATGCTCTAGGATGGTCTTGTAATTCTCTAACTGACTATAACCATCCCCATATTCCCTAGGATATGCTACAAAATTTCCTTTACAAGTAGGCCTAATTCTATTCGACTAGGAAATGTTTCTAGGATTGTGACTTATATTTCAAAAATATACTAATATGTGTTGGTTCATATATATACATGTGTGATATATTTATTAAAATTAGGATTGTTTTTTCCTTTGGATATATTTTATAAAGAATGAAAGGTTCTTGGGTTGAAAGGATTGTCAGCCAATCGGTCCCACCCTACACATCTTAGATTCCCATAATTATGCTTGAAGTGGGTATAAAAGCCAAGGATCCTCCAAATATAATGAGTTATGCATTTATACTAATTTATAATATGGTTTCTTTCTTTAATTAGTCCCTGAATTACTATGATAAAATTATTTGTTTTATATCAATATAAATGAGCTAATTTATCTATCATTTACACCAGCATTTATTCCCTATGTGTTGGAATCATGGTGGTTGCCTTCTAATTATTATATTCTAACAACCAACATGTGTACCTTGGTATACACTTAGGTTTATGGTTCTTTTATGGTGCCTATAGGTACTAGTTGATGTTGGTCTTGTTCATTATATGAATGGTTGGGTTTGGTTCTTGTGGGGATCCAATGAATTATAGTGTAGTGACTAAGGATCATTTTTAAAACATTATCAATTATGTAACTATTGGATTTAATTTTCTATATTTTTTATTATGTGTCATATTTGACAATGTTGTGAAAGAAATACTATTATAAGAAAATTTTTCTCTTATTAATATCATTATTATATTAATAACTGGGTTTTCTAGTGAGATAATTATTAACAAAAAATTATTTCGAACCCATGATACTAGTTGGTAATCCATGGGGATATGGGATTTCCCTTGAGTTCCTGTGAGGTTTTGGTCTAGTGCCTTTCAATTGAATTGGTTCAAGGTCTCAAAAAAGTGTTATTAAAGTAGGTTTATGATATAATTTCTTTCTTAGGGAAGTCATTATGGTTGAGATTGATAGTATACTTGATAAATTATAGTTAATAATTTATAAATAAGACATAAAAAGGCATTACAAACCACTTTATAGAGGAAGATATTGTTTCTAAGATGGTATGGTTAGTTAGTTCAGAAATACTAATATAGAGAAGGTATTAGTTTTAATACATCCACAATAGGTCAGTAAGAGTCAATAATGTTCAAGGGCTCAACTTAGAGTCACATATTTGACGGATTTATGAGTAATTGTTTCTAAAATCACACTAGAACATGCACATACTTGTGTTTATACTACTACCATACCATTGTTTCACACTAATTAAAGAATTGTATTATTATTTCTTGATATGGGATTCTCAAACCAATTACTATAATTGAATAAAATCTTCTATTTAATTTTCCTTGTTAGTTATTTTGATCACTATTTAGAGAATTCCCAATATTTAACATTAAATTTTGTGAAACCTTTCCATTAGTGTAAATTCATGTTGTATAATGTCACTTATATTTTATTATTCTTATGTAGGCAACTAATCTTACAAAATAAAATATAGTGTTTGAAATTGGATATTCCAATTTTATGAAATCAAGTATTTAAAAAAATTAATAAGAGGTTGAGAAATATATTTTAGGGTTTTAAAAAATGTAATAAGTAAAATTATTTTTCTAAATATTGTTTTTAATCAAATTTTGTAAATGGTATTTCAAGAGAGATTGATTTTTTTATATTAATGAATTAGAATGTGTTTTATCAAAATAAGTGTTTTGTAAAACCCATTTTAATTATGATTTTATAATTTAATTTGAAATATAATTTTGATAAATAAACCCTTTTTATGAACTAAAATAAGTGGTAGAAAATTATAATTTGGTACTATGTTATCATATGGTAGGGATAACCAAAATATATTGGGTATTTTGAGTATTTCCATCTATAAAATTTGGTTATGGAAAAAATCCTTTTCTATTTTAGGATTATAAGTCAATTATGGATGATAGTAAAATTCATATCGTTTTAAAAAAATAATAGCATTAAATGGGATTTTTTATAATATAATTTTAAAAATTTGGTTGATGAATATTTTAGATTCTTGAAGTATTGTGGTATACTAATTTTGGTATGATGATTTACTAATTTGTTTTTTGTAAAGAGAATTTTATAGAATATGACTTGAGTTTGTAATGGGGACTGGAGGAAATATACTGGATTTAGTCTAGTAAATTTAATGTCTTAGAGGCTTTGGGAATTGGTGTTTAGTAACATGTTTTGTTTTTTGGTGATAAAAAAACTATTATGGGGAGTTTTTAATGTACCTAACATTAGTAATTATTTTTTCGAAGAAAATTATTCTTAGAATTATAGGTAAATATGAATTTTTTATTTTTGATGAGGGTGAGGATTTTTAATGGTTTTAGATTGCTTAGAATGGTATTTTTGACTTTAATTGGGTGTTAGGAATATTTTTAAGAGATTTAATGGAATTTTTATGACAATAAATAATGGGTTTTAATAATATGGGAATCATAAAAACTCTAGTGGGATTCCACAAAATGTTTGATGGGGGTCATCAAAATTCGATTGGAGCCTTAGTAAATTTTTTACTAAATTTTTTATAAAAAACGGTTTTTTTTATTTTTCCCGTTTATTACAATGAACTCACCTCTCCTATCCCTAATTTTCCATTTTCGAAGCACCCACCATGGGCTCTCTCCATCCCTTCTTGATGTAGTTTTCATCTATCTTCAAGAAAGACCTTGAATTTGAGTGGAGTTTATGAAGTTCAATCTAGTTAAACTATTTATCCCATTATCTACTCTTTTTTATCATTATATTATTCTCATTATAATTATATAATGAATTCATAATTTTTTTATTTCATCAAAGTCATTTTTAAATCCATTTGAATATTTTAGGTTATTAGTTTTGGTTTAGATAATTGTTAAGTGATTTTTTATCATCATTTTATCACAACTTTGATTAGATCTGGTTTCATAATGAATTATTTATTATTTTTCACGACTTTAGGATTTGATTTTGTATCTTTAGGTCTAATCAAATTAGGTATTTTTATCTATCAATTATTATGATTTTTTGGGGAATTCATTCTGGGTTTTGGTTAGGTTTATGTTTTGTTTAATTATGGTGATTTCAATTACATGGGTAATTGATTGTAAATGGTTATACAATGTGTTTTGGTGATTATAAAGGGATTATATTGTGTTGTTAGAGAGTGAGCGAGGACTATTAAATGATAATTAATTGGTTGGTGGATCCAACCTATATAAAAACTCTTTGGGCATGATTTGGGTTCATCTGTCACTATTTTTTTTATATTAATAAGGAAAATTCTATATGTATTATAATGACATGAAATGATGATTTCCAGAGAATATATCAGTTTTTGAATAAAATATATTTATTTAAAAACAACTAATTTATACTTATAATAGGATGTTACTTTACCCATTTCAATTTTATTGTCTTATAAATAAACAAAAAATATTAACATGGGAATTAATAATTGCTTAGGATTAGTTGATTTTGGAATCACCTTTAATATGTTAAACCATTATATTTATTTTTATTTTTTGAAATACATGATTTATTTCCCTAAATTAAATTATTATAGTAACTTGTGGTTGGAATAATATATTATTGAATAAGAAAGATCATTATTTATTTAAAATAAAACTAGAAAATTAATTGTCTAGTATAAACAAATTCATAACAATATCTAAGATATTGAACCTTTATAAACCATTAATTTTATTACTAAGTCCCATTGGTACAAAGTAATGTGATTTTTTTTTGAAATAATTGAAAACTTATCTTTTCTAAGTGGGTTTAACTTCTTATATTACATAAAATAAGTTCCCGTATAACCTTATGGAATTAAAATGGAAATGGGGTTTTACATGGATTAGCGTAATAAAATTTTTTGTAAGTGTGATTAATTTTAATTTTTCTTTTTTCTTTATTAATTACATAAAAAGGTACTAATTTAATATTTACATTTAACCTTATCTGGATTGAGTCACAAGTCAGTGATATACATTTGACTTGGCTTAATGGTTACATCAACGGTGTGGTGCAAACTATTTTAATTATGAAGGAATAAATGAAATGATTAGTAAACACTTTGGGTTTTAATAATTATTTTTTCACCAAATAATTGGTTTGTCACCAAATTTAAGAATTTTTTAATAAAATAAAATTATTCCTTTTGAATATTTTTATAATGTGTGAGAGTTGATGGTGTTTTCTTTTATTAATCGTATAAATTGGAATTTGGTTTTATAAAAATTCATATTTTCAAAAAAAAATAAACACAATGTTTTTAAATGAATAGGTTTTAAAATAGAACATACATGAATATAAAACATTTACTTAAACTCATTTTTTCATTAAAATAAGTTTTTTTTTGTTAAAATCCTATTTTGATGAAACTATACCATTAAATTTGTATGTAATTTAATAATTGTTCCTTGTTTAGTTCTTTGCCTAGGATACCATTTTTATATTTTGGTCATGGATAATAAAGCCCTTAGTATTTTACATATGGATTAAAATTTTACAGTAATTACAACCCATGCATGAGTGAAATCCTTATTGTTATATATTTTTAATAAACCTTGAACTGCTATGTACTCTATTTCACAATGTTTTTAAGCATGACTTTTGAGTAATATTATAATAATGTTGTTTTAGGACACATGACTTGTTTGAATTGATTTTTTATACATGTTTGGTTTTTATAATGTAATAATAATGGATTTATCATGATTGTATCATTTTATCTACAAATTTTGTAAACACCCCAAGCTTACAAGGTATGTTTCTCTTTGAATTATACAGTAGCGTGTGTTGTACACAACTTCGAGTTCTAACACACACCACAACCAATAAAACTAGCTGTTATGAATAGTAATACCCACTTTTTGAAATTTTATAAATTTTATCATTCAAAATGGACTTCATTTTTGGATTTGGAATATCGAAATTATGTTAGGGTGAATTTTTGGTATTTTTCTAAAAACATTCAATTTTTGATGAATAGTGAAAAAAACACTGAGTTATAGTTTAAAACAGAATTTTTATTTAAATAATTATTTATTTTATTTAAATTTAATTAAGGTCAAAATGGATACATAATACCTATGTAAGTTCAATGTAATTCATTGGAGTTAGTTCAGAATAATTATATATATATAAAAATTTTATTGAACTTTTCACCGTCTTTTACCCACATCCTCGGAGAATTTGTAAATTCACATAAAACTTAATTTTACCACTTATATGAGTAGAATTTTGAAAATCCAAGAGACATGGTTAATATCAAGGAGTAAAATGTGTCTCAATAAGATAATTTTTTTTGGTGAATAATAACTTTTTACTTTTATTTACCACAGTTAAAAGTATATAGGGTAATTAAGGGTAACAATTATATTAATATTACCCTAACACATGTCCAAATTCTATTGTACAAGTGTATCTCGACCAAAAACAACCTTAGGAATAAAATATTATCATTTAGGTCCACTTGGATTAGATTAGGATGTTTATTATTATTTAATTCAAAGAAGAGTTAAAAGAGTTAAAGTCAATGTTTATTAACTAAAACATTTTTCATATAGGGTTATACATAAGATATATTCGATTATAAATATTAATTAGAAATATAAAAATATATCCTACATAATGGCATTTTAATTATAATTTTTAGACATTAAATAATTTAATTTATTTATGACACAATGATGATGCAGTAATTACCGTATTAATGAAATATTAAAATAATTGATAATATAAATACCAAAATAAGTGTAAGTTGAGACTTTTTATGAATTAAACTAATTTTATAGGTTAATATGACATATTAGTATTGTTTATATGAATTTTATTCGAAGTAATAATGCTGTTATGAATTTATCAAAAACAAAATACCCAATTGTGTCAAAATTGACATAAAAGAGATTTTAAAACAAATATTATATAATTAATTAATATTATATTCCTAAAAATATATGTTTAGGACAAAGGACATATATCATGATAGGGGTATCATTAATGGACCACTTGGGGTTCGATTGGATGTATATAGTAAGCTTATTAACTATATAATATAAAAATACAAAGTGACATGGTAAATGTCAAACTAATTAACTAAGAGTTAAAACTAAAAGATAAGGTTAATATAATGACCCAAACCTGTATAAAATCTATTGGTTGAAACGATTGCAACCCATACCCACCTTATAATTTTAATAATCCACTTCAGATCCATTAGAAACCGAATATGAATTTATTATAAAATAATACTTTAAGTTTTTCCTAAAGAGCCCCTCCTCCCCCTTATAAAAGGACACCACTTCTAACCAATTATTCACACCTTAAAATCCTTTTGGTTCGGCCAAAACCTACCCAATTCTTCTCTAAACTTCCCTCAATTCAACCTAGAGACCTTATTTCTATCATAAATCCAACCTATGGAGCCCTTTTGATCAAATCAAAAGGAAGAACCCGAAGAAGAGGTAATGTTTTCACCACCCTCTTTCAAGTTCATTTCTTCTTCCACTTCTTATTTCTTTGTTATTTCCATTCTAAAATAATAACTCTAGTATCTTTGATATACTTTTATGTTATTATAAATATGGTACAACCGTAGTCAGTATTCTTTCCATCCTTTGAATGACATGTCACCATACGTGCGTACGTACAACCTACCGTCTCCACATCGTGGTGTAATTGTTATTCAATACATTATTATTTGGATGGGTATAATAATGATCTGTAATTCATGTAAATAATAAATATTACTTGATAACGATTCTGTATATATGATATACCATACAATTATATATTATTTTAATATCAAAAGAATGATATTGTCGCTCGTGCGTTTGTACGGACTACCATCTCCACGAACGCGATGAGATTCATTCCCCATCATATCCATTCAAGTCTAATTATCATTTGATGATTAAAAATAATGTCTAAGGACTTGATATCATTCTGGATATGAATAACATACAACCTATCCATAACAAACATGGCTTATGTAACAAAACGTATAAAATAAAATGAGTAAGTTAACACCCGAAATGATGATTATACTAAGATATTATTAACAAATAAATGTTAAAAGATCATATATGATATCATATTAATGTATATGAATCTTTTATAATTTAGTAAAAATTATTTAACCACTATATAGGAGGTTAACCTACCTTCAACCAAGGAAAATCACAAGGTAGGGGTTTATTTCAGAATCTTTTCATTATCTGAGGTTTTTTATTCGCAATTATCTACTGGGACCTCTTTATCATCCACATCCATGTTTCTTAAAAATGTATTTCAAAACATTCTTACTATTTTACATAATATGGGTTAAATTCATTTATACCCTTGTTTTACTTTTTATAAGAAGTTTATAAAGGAATCTTTACGTCATTTTCCAAACAAGGTCCTTTTTAACCTTTACGACAAAATTAAGGTAAGAATGTATTTTTTTTAACTTATACGGTGGGTGTGGCTATTTTCCACCATTGTAAAATCTTATAAGCTTACTTTACAAGCTTATAAAAATATTTTCAAAGTAAATGTTTTATTTTATAATTATGTGACTTTTAAATGATTTAAAAAAAAGAGATATTTCTATCAAATAGTTTTTATTTCATCTATGTCAACATCCTTTGATGGATTTTAAGCTCATTTGAAGTTGATTTATTATCATACAAAACTTCCATATTGTATTGAAGGTTTTGTGATATGTTTGATTGAGGATGTTTTATTTTTATACCATTAATGGTTTATGGAGAAAGTATTTATATTTCGTATGCTAGTTTTAATACCAATTTTTATGTTATGTTTAATCCTGTTCATATGAGGAATGCATTGGACTTAGTAAGTGACGGGTGGAGCCCGCTATAGCTCCTCGATGAATTGGTAGGTCTCATGAGACAAACTAGTGTCTTGGCACAAGGCCTTGACAAAATCTTATTTGTAGTCTTTGCATGAGGCATTGACTATGAGATTATGATAGTCTGGAATTATGCATTAAATCATTATGAAAGTGGTTATAGATATTGCATATGATTATTTGATAAGTATAATATCCATGTGAATAAGTAAATGGCATTATTTCATTTTATTTTTTTCCATATTATGCTGAAGTTCAAGTTTAAAAGTCTTTTTTTAGTTATGCATTGCCTTAAATGTTTATGCTTATTTATGAAATTTTCCGCTATATTGTTATTCTTACCAAGCATCTGAGCTCACCCCTTTCTATGTTTTATTTTTCCCAGGATGTGAAGAAATATTTTATGACTGAACTGCATGGACAGTCTGAATGGGATATGAGTGTTTTCTATGGAGACAAGCTGTTGTTGTAGTTTTTCACTTTATGATGTAATGTAAACTTTATGAATATATCTGGTGATTCCAAGGCTACTAAACTAATCGGTCGTTCAAGAAATGATCTTTTGTGATCATGCCAATTTTATTTAATAATGCACCAACTCTGGGTAACTAGGGTCGGGGTGTTATAGTTGGTATCAGAAGAAGTTTAGTATAAACAATGGAAGCTAGATTTAGATAAACTTTGATTAGAGCACATAAACCTAATATGAACTTTGAGGATTAGTATAGAATAATTTCCTAGAATATTGGTATTGTAGAGTTTTTGTGAGTTTTCAGAGAAATACATCCCTGTCTAGATACGAGCAGGTAGAGGCGGCTCTGGCACAGATGTACCTAGGGGTAAAACCCGAAAACACCACTTTGAGCTAGACTAGAACGAGAACTGTTGCACGACAATGGGCCTTACTGCACTCTTGGTTACGACACTCCCAGGGGATATGCTTAGGATAATTCTCATTTTCATTACAAACCATTATGAAGGGTTTATGAGTAAATAGTTCTTAAAGAAAACATTTTTTTATGATTATGGATTATATCCATAAATAGTTCAATTTATGTTAAGTGTTTTAAAAGTATGGAATTATGTATTTTGATTAATAAACTGATCTAGTTTATGACATTGTTTAGAAATGGCACCTAGTGGAAGGAATGGAAACCGTATCAATTCACTTACTCCATGTAGGGATTTCCCTTATACTCAAGATAATTATAGTGGAGTTGTTGATACAACTAGTGCTGATCATCTTATCACCATACTGGGACAACTCACTTAGCTTATGAATAATAACCTTACCCGTATGGGGCACCCTGATCCGCAGCATGGAGGATCAATGTTGGATCTTTTCGTGTGGAAAAAACCACCGACATTCAATGGGAGTACAAATCCATTAGCACCTGAGCAATGGATATGTTCCCTAGATAAAATATTTCAGGCTTTTGGGAGTCGTGAAAGGGAAAAAGTTATCCTGGTAGTTTATTGCCTCACTGGAGATGCAGAGCAATGGTGGTCATTGATACAAAACACAAAGGAAGATGATGAAGTATAAAATATGGAATGGAGGGAGTTCAAAAAGATTTTCTTAGAAAAATACTTTCCTCATGACCATCGAGCAGATATGGAAAGGAAAATTCTGAGTCTGAGACAAAAGGAGGATGAGAATGTTGCAAAGTATGAAGCTAACTTTACAAGGTTAGCAAGGAATGTAGTAGATTATATACGTAACCCAAGGAGGAAGATTGATCATTTATTTGATGGGTTAAAACCATTTATTCGTTGAGCATTAGTCTTATAGTCCTTCTCATC
Source organism: Viscum album (assembly GCA_963277665.1). Lineage (NCBI taxonomy): Eukaryota > Viridiplantae > Streptophyta > Magnoliopsida > Santalales > Viscaceae > Viscum > Viscum album. The sequence continues at coordinate 2,061,983,269 of OY728151.1, read as the reverse complement.
GTATAAAGACATTATCTCATGTGCTGTGAAAACTTGAAAGGAATTCTGTAATTCATACGACTTTAAAGAAAAGAAAGAGAAGAATAGATCTACTAATTACTCTGGAAATAGAAATAAGGTGAAAAAGGGAAAAGTTGAATATCAATCCTGTAGTAAATGTGGGAAGAAACACCTCGACACTTTCTTGAATGGAATGGGTGTCTATTAAAAGTGTGGTGAAAAAGGCCACCAAGATGGTGATTGCAAAGGGAAGAAAGAAACTACCGATTTTAAGTTCTATAATTGCAGGGAGATGGGAAATTATGCAAATTAATGTCCTAAGAGTCAAGGAAATGTACCTCAGAAAAGGACAAGCGATAAATTCAAAACTTATGCTATCACTACAACTGAAGTATAAGGTCTAAAAGACGTGGTGGTAGGAAATTTAATGGTTTCCTCAAGTTTAGAAAATGAATTATTTGATTATGGATCATTGCATTGTTTCATATCTTCCCAATTTTCTAAGAAAATTAGATATTTCCAATCTGATTGAATAAGGGAGTTGTCAGTTAAAACTCCTAAGGGAAGCATCATTGCTACAAAGTTCTGTGAATCAGTTCCCATTAGAGCACATAAATGTTCTTTTTCTGCAGATCTCATCGTTATACCCATGATTGAGTTTGATATAACCCTCGGTATGGATAGGATTTCGGACTATGAAGAGAAGATTTATTTTAAGAAGAAGGAGGTTATGATTTTTGATGATGATGATAAGAAACACCTTATCTTTAAAGAAGAATCTCCACCACCTAGTTCTTATCTAGATCCACCCCCAGTAGCTCAACTAAAATCAATTATTGGGGAGGAAGAGAATGAAATGACTATGGGTAAGGAAATGAATGTTCAAATAGAGGATGTACCTATTGTTAAAGAATATGTAGATGTGTTTCCAGAAGATTTACCTTGACATAGTCCAGAACGAGAAATTGAGTTTTACATTGATTTCATTCCTGGTTCAAGGCCTATATCGAAGAACCCTTATAGAATGTCCACTTTGGAATTAGTGGAACTAAAGAAAAAACTATAGGAATTGATTAATAAGGGATTTATTCTCCCTAGTGTTTCTCCATGGGGAGCCCTTGTTCTTTTTGTTAAGAATAAAGATGGATCTATGAGGTTATGTATCGACTACAAGAATATAAATGCTATAAAAATAAAGAACAAGTATCCCATACCTCGCATTGATGATTTATTTTACCAACTGCACAGAGATCAATATTTTTGAAATATTGAAATACGATCGGGATATCATCAGTTGTGTGTGAAGAAGGAAGACATTTTGAAGACATCATTTTGAACCAGGTATGTGCATTACGAGTTTACATTAATGCCTTTTGGGATGACTAATGCACCCTCTATTTTCATGGATCTAATGAATAGAGTTTTCAAGGAATATCTTGATGAATTTATATTGGTATTTATTGATGATATCTTGGTATACTCGAAAAGACATGAAGATCATGAAAATAACTTATGCATTATCCTGAAGACTCTAAGAAGATATGAATTATATGGGATGTTTAGAAAGTGTGAATTTTGACTTCATAATATTTCTTTTCTTGGCCATATTGTGTCTAATGATGGAATATCTATTGATCCTTCTAAGACCAAGGCAATCCAAGAATGGACAGCCCTGATGAGTATAATTGAGGTACGCAGTTTTATTGGCTTAACAGGTTATTATCGACGTCTTGTCCAAAACTTTTCCAGATTGGAAAACCCATTAATGAAGCTCACATTTAAAGGGGTTAAATTTGTTTGGACAAAAGAGTGTGGAGAATGTTTTGAAGAATTGAAGAGAATATTAGTCAATGATCCTATTTTGACTCTAGCATAGGGGAATTATGGGTTAGTTATTAATAGTGATGCGTCAATGAAAGGACTTTGTTGTGTCCTTATGCTGAATGATAGGGTTATTTCATATGCATCACAACAGCTAAAAATTAATGAGAAAAACAATCCTACTCATGATATTGATTTAGCTGCTGTAATATTTTCTTTGAAGATATGGAGACATTATATCTATGGTGAAAAAAGTGAGATTTATACTTATCACAAGAGTTTGAAGTACATTTTCTCAAAGAAAGAACTCAACATGAGGCAAAGGCGATGGCTTGAACTATGCAAGGATTATTATTTCATGATACACTACCACCCAGGGAAGGAAAATAAGGTGGCAGATGCTTTGAGTAGAAAATATCATAAAGTTTTGAACATGATGAAAATTTAAAGGGATCCAATTTTCATAGATCTAGTGAAGATGGATATGGGAATTACCATGGAAGGTGAAACATCGATACCTTTTCAAATGGTTGCCAAACCATCCTCACTAGAATGGATTAAGAGTTCTCATACTGATGATGAATAATTTCAAAAGAAGATTAAATCTATAAATGATGGGAGATTGAGTGACTTTGTGTATGAAGATGGAATTTTGAAATTTGGGAAGAGACTTTGTGTTCCCAATATACCTGATCTAAAAAGGGAATTATTGGATGATGCTCATAGTTCCAATTTCTCTATACACCCTAGGAGCACCAAAATGTATAGAGATTTGAAGGAATATTTTTGGTGGGATAACATGAAGAGAGAGATTGCTGATTTTGTGTCAAGATGTATGGTTTGTCAACAAGTGAAAGCTGGAAGGCAATAGCCTAGTGGATTATTGCAACCTCTTCCCATACCTGAGTGGAAATGGGATAATATCATTATGGAATTTTTCATGGGACTACTAAAGACTCATAGAAGGAACGATGCAAAATGGGTCATTATTGATCGTCTTACCAAGTCAGAACATTTTCTTGATATAAGGGAGGATTTACAACTTGAACGTCTTGCAAGAATATATATTAATGAAGTTGTGAGACTTCATGGAGTACCCCTATCAATTGTTTTTGACTGTGATCCATGTTTCACATAAAGATTCTGGAAAAGTATTCAGAAATACCTGAATACTGAACTTCATTTGAGCACTGCCTACCACCCTCAAATAGATGGAAAATCAGAACAGACTATTGAAACCTTAGAAGACATGATGAGATCATGCTCACGTGAATTTCAGGGTATTTGGGATCAATATTTACCTCTGGTTGAATTTTCCTATAACAATAGCTTCCATTCAAGTATTCAGATGGCACCATATGAAGCGTTATACGGAAAGAGATGTCGCACACCAACCTTTTGGGATGATGTTGGTGAAAGAAAACTTGTAGGCCTAGAACTGGTGGAGGAAATGATAGAAAAGGTGAAGGTAATCCAAAACCACATCAAAGCAGCTCAAAGTAGGCAGAAGACCTATGCCGATAATTGAAGGAAGGATTTGGAATTTTAGGTAGGAGATCATGTTTTCTTGAAGGTATCTACATGGAAGGGAGTTATACATTTCGGTAAGAAAGTTAAATTGAGTCCCGGGTACATCGGACCATTCGAAATTCTAGAACAGATTGGGGCTGTAGCTTACCGTCTGGTAATGCCACCAAGTCTCTCCAAAGTTCACGACGTGTTCCTCATATCACTGTTGAGAAAATACATGCCGGACCCAACACATGTACTCACTTATGAGGAATTAGAACTGGAACCTGATCTGTCTTATTGCAAAGATCTCGTCAGGATTCTTGATACAAGAGAACAAGTGCTGAGAAATCGGATGACTCGTCTGGTAAAAGTTCTATGGAGAAACCATAAGATGGAAGAGGCAACATGGGAACCTGAGGAACTTATGATGAATAATCACTCGAGTCTTTTCATGCGGTAGTATTCTAGAAATTTCAAGGACGAATTTATTTGAAGGAGGGGAGAATGTAACACCCCAAGCTTCCATGGTATGCTTCTCTTTGAATAATACAGTAGCATGTGTTGTATGCAACATCGAGTTCTAACACACACCACAACCAATAAAACAAGTCATTATGAATATTAATACCCAATTTTTAAAATTTTATAAATTTTTTCATTCAAAATGGACTTTATTATTGGATTTAAAATATCGAAATTATCTTAGGGTGATTTTTTGGTATTTTTCTGAAAACATAAAATTTTCGATGAATAGTGAAAAAACATTGAGTTATAGTTTAAAACTAAATTTTTATTTAAATAATTATTTATTTTATTTAAATTTAATTATGGTCAAAATGGATACATAATACCTATGTAAGTTCAATTTAATTCATTGGAGTTAGTTCAGAATAGTTTTAGATATATAAAAATTTTATTGAACTTTTCACCATCTTTTACCCACCTCCTAGGAGAATTTGGAAATTCATATAAAACTTAATTTTCAGCTTCTTTGAGGGGAATTTAAAAAATACGAGAGACATGGTTAATATCAATGAGTAAAATGTGGTTTACTAAGATAAAAATAATTTTTGGTGAATAGTAACTTTTTACTTTTATTTACCACTGTTAAAAGTAAATAGGGTAATTAAGGGTAAAAAAGATATTAATATTATCCTAACATATGTCCAAATTCTATTGGTCAAGTGTATATCGACCAAAAACAACCTTAGGAATAAAATATTATCATTTAGGTCCACTTGGATTAGATTAAGACATTTATTATTATTTAATTCAAAGAAGAGTTAAAAGAGTTAATGTCAAAGTTTATTAACTAATTTTTTTTAATATAGGGTTATACATAATATAAATTCGATTATAAATATTAATTATAAAGATAATAATATTTCCTACATAATGGTATTTTGTTTATAATTTTTAGACATTAAATAATTTAATTTATTTATGACACAATTATAATGCAGTAATTACCGTATTAATGAATCATTAAAATAATACTTTAATTTTATCCAAAAGATCCTCTCCTCCCACTTATAAAAGGGCACCACTTCTAACCAATTTTTCAAACCATCAAATCATTTTGGTTTAGCAAAACCCCTGCCCAATTATTCTCTAAAATTCCCTTACTTCAACTTATATGCCTTAGTTTGATCATAAATCCAACCTAAGGAGCCCTTTTGATCAAATCAAAAGGAAGAACCCGAAGAAGAGGTAATGTTTTCACCACCCTCTTTCATGTCCCTTTCTTCTTCCACTTCTTCTTTATTTTTTATTTAAATTATAAAATAATAAATATATTATCTTATATATAATATGATGTTATTATAAATATGGTACAACCATATTTAGTATTCTATCCATCCTTTGAATGACATGTCACCATACGTGCATACGTATGGCCTACCGTCTCCACGTCGTGGTGTAATTGTTATTCAAGAAATTATTATTTTGATGGATATAATAATGATGTGTAATTCAAGTAAATAATAAATATAACTTGATAATGATTCTGTATATATGATATACCATCCAATTACATATTATTTTAATTTCAAAAGAATGATATTGTCGCTAATGCGTACGTACGGACTACCGTCTCCACGAACGCGATGAGATCCGTTCCCCATCATATCCATTCAAGTCTAATTATCATTTGATAATTAAAAATAATGTTTAATGACTTGATATCATTATGGATATGAATAATATACAGCTGATCCATAACAAACATGGATTACGTAACAAAACATATAAAATAAAATGAGTAAGTTAACACCTAAAACAAAGATAATAATAAGATATTATTAACAAATCAATGATAAAAGATCATATATGATATCATATTAATGTATATGATTCTTGTATAATTTAGTAACAATTATTTCACCATTATATAGGAGGTTATCTACCCTCAACCAATTAAAAGTACAAGGTAAGGTTTTAGTTCACAATCTCTTCATTATCGGAGGTTGTTTATACGTAATTATCTATAGGGACCTCTTTATCATCCACATCCATGTTTCTTAAAAATGTATTTCAAAAAATTCTTACTATTTTACAAAATGTGGGTTAAAGTAATTTATACACTTTTTTGACTTTTTATAAGAAGTTTATAAAGGAACCTTTACGTCATTTTCCAAACAAGGTCCTTTTTAACCTTTTCGACAAAATTCAGGTAAGAATGTCTTTTTTTAACTTATACGGTGGGTGCGGCTATTTTCCATCATTGTAAAATCTTGGAAGCTTACCTTACAATCTTATAATAATATTTTCAAAGTCAATGTTTTATTTTATAATTATGTTACTTTTAAATGATTAAAAAAAATAGATATTTCTCTCAAATTGTTTTGATTTCATCTATTTCAACATCTTTTGATGGATTTTAAACTTATTTGAAGTTGATTTATTATGATACAAAACATCTATATTGTATTGAAGGTTTTGTGTTATGTTTGACTGTGGATGATTTATTTTTATACCATTCATGGTTTATGGAGAAAGTATTTACATTTCATATGCTAGTTTTAATACGAATGTTTATGTTATGTTTAAACCTGTTCATATGAGGAATGAATTAGACTTAGTAAGTGACAGGTGGAGCCTACTATAGCTCCTCGATGCATCGGTAGGTCTCATGAGACAAACTAGTGTCTTGGCACAAGGCCTTGAAAAAATCTTATTTGTAGTCTTGGCACGAGGCCTTGACTATGTGGTTATGATAGTCTGGCATTATGCATTCCATCATTATGAAAGTCGTTATTGATAGTGCATGTGATTATTCGACTAGTAGAATATACATGTGAATAATTAAATGGTATTATTTCATTTTATTTTTTCCATATTATGCTGAATTTCAAGTTTAAAAGGATTTTGTTTTAGTTATAAATTTCCTAAAATGTTTATGCTTATTTATGAAAGTTTACGCTCTATTGTTATCCTTACTGAGCATCTGAGCTCACCCCTTTCTATGTTTTATTTTTCCCAGGATGTGAAGAAATATTTTATGATTGACCTGTAGGGATAGTCTGAAGGGGATGTGAGTGTGGTCTATGGAGACAAGTTGTTGTTGTAGTTTTTCACTTTATGATGTAATGTAAACTTTATAAAGGTATCTCATGATTCCAAGGCTAATAAACTAATTGGCCTTTCAAGACTTGATATTTTGTGATCATGCCAATGTTATATAATAATGCACCGACTTTGGGTAACTGGGTTCGGGGAATTTCAAATTTTTTTAATATTTTTTTATATTGAATTTATCTTTTTCATGTATATTTATCATTTTCTATATTAGTTATTCTTGTTGATATGATTGGATTTATTCTTGAGTATGGTTATTACTTGTAAAATATTCTGAATTTTGGAATATGTATATTATTTATATATAAATTGAATGTAGGTAAGTTGAAAAATGACTTAAATATTATTAAAGGGATATGTTACATAATTTCATGCCCCTAGTTTCAGATGGGAATAAAACCCCATGAATCGTTACACAAAATTATATATTAAATATTGAACTCAAAGGATTTCCGTTATTATATTTCATTGGGAAAGGTTTCTAGGACTGTGGATTCTTTTGAACTCATCTACTCAAATTTATGGGTGCATATGTGTACATGTGTGAGTCATTTAAGGGTACATGGACAATGGATTCCTCTTGACTAAAATGGGAAGAAATTATTTGCGCTTGGGTTATTGGAATGGGATACTGACTAAACCTTCCCAACTCATATTATATTACTAGTAGTAGGATTGAAGTTGGTATAAAAAGTATATATCCTCATAGTATTTGGATTTATTCATTTATATTACTTTATGTTTTGGTTACTTCCTATGATTAGTCAATAAATTACTCTGTTAAAAGGAATTATTTTATATCATTGTAAATAATTAGATTTATTTATCATTTATACTTTAGTTTATTCCCCATGTGTTGGATGGTGGTTTTCTACTAAGTATTATATTCTCAAACACTATATGTGAACCTTTATTGACATGAAAATTTATTGTTCTACTTTATATATACCTACAAGTGCTAGTAGATGATTGGGCATGTTCTTACTGTGAAAGAGCATTGTTGGTTCATGTAAGGCTCTAATCAGTGTTGGAATTAGAGGCTAATGATCATGTTAAGAACATAACATTGATATTTCAATTATAATTTATTATTTATATTTTGATTTTGGGATATAATTTGAATATTTTGTGAAACAATAATTCATTCTTTCAGGTACTTTTTTTGTTTTATTACTATTATTTTTGTTTTGGTACTTGAGTGGTAAAATAAATACACAAATGATGAATTAAAACCTATATCACTATTCTTTATCCCTTTATGATCTTGGAATGCCCTTGGTTTTATGTAGTGGCATGTTCTGGTGTTGTTCAATGTAACGTCCTAGATCTGGGTTCCACTTAATGGGTGCCCCAAACCTGGTTGGTCACAAGACCTCAGTCGCATTTCCCCAAATTCCAGAGGCTACCGACTTGTAGTGAGGACCTAGGTCTGATAGTGGGGAAACTATGCCCTCATTTGTCAAAGTGTAACGAAGTGAAACAAATGAAAATAAACAAAAGAAGAGGTAATAAAAAACAATAACCTGTAAAGACAATGGTACTGAAGATAAAGATAAGACCAACAGTCATACATAATGATGCAATATGTCCCTATGTCTAAGAAAGCTACCAAAATAGGATACACCACAATCTGAAAAAATATAGTACAAGGAATAAATACAACAAATTAAACCAGAACAACACAGTAGGAAATCAACTGCAACAGAAGCCTAAGCTTGATCCCATGCTCTCCTACTCCTCTACAACAATCAAGTACCTGTATAGGGACCCTTTCCCTTATCCAGACCTGTAGAAATATAATCTGTTTGGGCCCATGAAATGATCCAAATAGGGTGTGATAAATAAATCCCAGTAGGCAACCACTAATGGATCGTGCCCAACTGATAGTGAATTTGTGAAACAACAGTGTGCAGTAGTGAACATGCATTAAACAAGGAAGTACTCAAAAGAACCTAATACTACAAGTTCCATTTCTATTTAAATATTCTTTAACAATTCATGATAATTGAATTATAAATTCTCAAGACTTAGCCTCAACCGAAAATCTCCTAAACAATGCCGTAGGAAAACTACAACAAGCTATCTAACAAGTACAAGGTAAAATAATACCAGGCATGTGCTTTGTCTTGGTAGGTAAAACATTTAAAATTACCACAGTGAATATACGAACTAAACAGAGTCCTTATTCATGAAAACCCTTACCCTCAGGTAATCAAAACCATGCCCTCAGGCTAATCATAATTGAAACCCTCAGGTGATTTCCATCAGGCTTAAAAAATATTTCCCTCAGGCGTACGAGATAATGCCCTCAGGAACGGAAGCAAATATCCTTAGACATATGAAACATTTCCCTTAGTCTAAATGAAACACTTACCCTCAGGCTGAACAAACACTACCCTCAAGCTAACAAACACTTCCCTCAGGCTAATAGGTAGCCGGACCGAGCCCAATGCACAATAATAAATTCATATAAGTTCCTCTCAAGAAATGTAAAATATATTATAAATAAGGAATAACCTCTCGTATCCTGGAAAAATAGATAAACAGGGGGGACGCACCCACAGGGTGGCCCTGGATCCAAGAAATGATCACAAATAGCAGTTATACATATTCAATAAATTACCTACACAATTCTAGGTATCTAATTAATCAAGGCCTCATCCACATGACACCCCAACATGGGTTCATAGCACAATGGTAAAAAAAACACTCAATAGTTGGAATTAAACATCAGACCACCTACCTCAGTCTCCCCTGATTGATATACGCAAAGGAATCTTCTCGAAATGACCAAGAAAACATAGATCTGGGATAAACATTTATCCATTAAAAGGTAAATAACTTTCCCTCTAGAAATAATTGGTATGAACGACTTAAGAAGAAGGAAGGGCTTACCCACGCTGTCTAAACAATATTGATGATGGAAGAATCAGGTTCCTAGAGTGTGATCAGGAGCTCCTCCAAGGTCTGGCCCGCTCTCCCGGTTCACCAAATGTGTCAACTGGATCCTCTACCGAATGAGGAGGCTACTGCCCATTTTTTGTGAAAAAAACTACATGGTGTGTACTCTCAAGTACACGACGTGTACTTTCCATTATTTTTAACTTTACCCATGGTGGCTACTTTTCAGCACCGAACTGTTCACCTACCGACATGAGTACACAATGTGTATTCTTGAGTACACGACATGTACTATCGCTCCACTGGCAGTTTCTTCCACTTCCTTACTATTCACTTACTGACTGATTACACAGTGTTTAAATTCCAAGTACACGGCGTGTAGTCAGTTTTTACACCTTTCATTGCCGATTGGCCTACATGCCCTGTGCACTCATCCCACACGGCCAAATTACATGGCGAGTGGAAAAGTACATAGTGTGTACCCACCAAATTTGGGATTTTCACCATTTTCCTTATTTTCTCAAAAACACTTAAGGAAAAAGAAAAAGAATAAACCCTTACCTCATAAATAAGAACCGAGTTCTTATAAACTTCCCCTCTTAATTTAATTCATCACCGAATTTCCCTTCTAAGGGCGGTGAAGATATAATTGTGAAAAATTATGGCTACTGAGCACATACGTCAGTCTCCCACTCATTGGTTTTGTTCTGCACTCGGCCATGCTGCCATATCACCCATACGAGAAGAACTGAACAACCTCAGATAACCTTCGTGGTCCTATCAATAATACGAATCAGATGATCCTCCAGGGATGCATCGTCCTAAAGCTCAACCTCCTCAAGCTGAAAAAGTTAAGATGGGTCTGAGTGAGAGAAGAATAGCTGAGATATGTGGAAGACGCCATGCATGGCCCGATACCTCTGTGGTAACTGCAACTGACAGACAACCAGCCCGACTCTCTCCAGAATCTCAAACGGCCCCACATACCTCGGTGAAAGTTTACCCTGTCTCTTGATCTTCCTGTGTCCCAACCTCGATGAAACACACAAGAAAATCTGATCCTTGACCACAAACTCCAATGGTTGTCTGCGACGATCAACATAAGATTTCTGATTAGACTGTGAAGTATCCATCTGATTATGAATCAACTGGACATGCTCTGAAGTCTCCTGCACGAGACGTGGTCCCAGTGAAGCTGCCTCACCTTCCTCCAACTAGCATAAATGTGATCGACATGGCCTACCATAAAAATCCTCGTAAGGTTCCATCTCAATAGTTTCCTGAAAACTGTTATTGTAGGAAAACTCGACTAGGGGTATGTGCTTCTCCTAGGATCCACAAAAGCCCCAGATGCATGCACACAACATGTCCTATAACACCTATATCGTACGATCTGATTGGCCATTGGTCTGAGAGTGGTAAGCAATTCTCAGAAGCACATGTGTACCCAGTTCCCTCTAAAAAATCATCCAGAAATGCGACGTAAAACGGACGTCCCTATATGAAATGATAGAATGAGGGACCCCATAAATATGTACTACTTCTAGGATGTACAAATTTTCAAACTCGTCCACATGGAAGGTCTCGTTGATCGTAAAAGAGTGAGATACCTTCATAAGTCTGTCCACAAAAACCCACACCACACCCCTACCTCGAGGTGACCTCGAAAACCCAGTCACAAAATCCATAGTGACATCATCCCATTTCCACTCTGAAAAGAGTAACTACTGTAACAGTCTGGCTGGCCTCTGATGCTCTTCCTTCACCTACTGACAGGTGGAACATCTCGTAACAAAACCAGCTACCTATCGTTTCATACCCGGCCACCAGTACTAATATTTCATGTCACGGTACATTTTGGTAACTTCGGGATGCACTTCCCAAGATGAAGAATGAAACTCCCACATCAACTCCTAATGTATTTTCCCTGGAACCCACACTCATCCATGGATACGCAGTACCTCATCATCACCTATCGTCCAACTAGGAGGAGGGTCCTCACTTGCCACTGACTCCCGTAGAACTAGGCCTTCAGAATATAACATCTGTCTCATCCTCACTCTATCCAGGAGGGTATAAGTCATAGACAAGGATGAAAAATAGGTTTTCCCCTGACTATCATGCACCATGAAATGCATCTCAGAGAACAAATCCATAAGCTTCCACTCACCACTGGCCTCCTGCACTGCCTGTATCTGAGTCCTCCTACTCAGTGCATTAGTAATTGCGTTTCCATTACTAGGTGTATAGGAAAGCTCAAAGTCGAAGGACTGAAGGTATTCAACCCACCTTCGCTATCTCAAATTCAATTCACATTGGGTAAAGATATATTTTAGACTTTTTTGGTCTGTAAACACCACAAAATATTCTCCTAAGAGATAATATCTCCAACAACGTAATGCATGAACAACTACGGCCAACTCAAGATCATGTGTCGAGTAATTCCTCTCATGTGGCCTCAACTGCCGAGACCCATACGCAACTACTCAGTCGCCCTGCATCAACACTGATCTCATCCCAATACCTGATGCATCATAATAAACTATATAGCTCATCCCTTTTTCTAGAAGTATCAGGTCTGATGATGATGTCAACCTTCCTTTCAGCTATTGAACGACTGTCTCGTAAGCTTATGAACAAACAAACTTCACACCCTTCTTAGTCAAACCCGTCAACGACGCTCCTATGCAAGAGAAGTACGGTATAAAGTGCATGTAGTAACCAGCCAGCCCCAAGAAACTTCATATCCCAAACACGTTCTAAGGATGTTCCCAAGAAACTACTACTCTCACTTTCTCTGGGTCTACTGCAACTCCTGCCTCTGAGATGATATGACCCTGTTAGTGTATCTGGTCTATCCAAAAGTGGAACTTTGAGAGCTTAGCATATAGACGATGCTGTCTCAATGTACTTAGAAAAATCTCATGATGGGTAGAATGGTCGGGTCGAGTGTGAGAGTACACCAAGATATCATCCAAGAAGACTAACACAAAAGAATCTAGAAATGGGTGGAACACACGATTCATCAGAGCCATGAAAACTGCTGGAATGTTTGTTAGTCCGAACGGCATAACCAAGTATTTGTATAGACCATATCTACTCCGAAAATCTGTAATCGGTATGTCCAATGGTCTAACTCGCAACTGATGATATCCAAATATCATGTCAATATTGGAGAACACTTGTGCTCCTCGTTGTTGATCAAAAAGATCATCAATACTTGTCAAGGGATATCGGTTGTCAACCGTCAACTGGTTCAACTTATGATAATACACACAAATTCTGAGGGTACCATCCACCTTCTTCGCAAATAGGATAGCCGAATCCCAAGGAGAAGTACTGGGTCAGATGAAATGTAACGCCCCGACCCCAGTTACCCAGAGTCGGTGCATTATTACATAACATTGGCATGATCACAAGAAAGATCAAATCTCGAAAGACCGATTGGTTTAGTATCCTTGGAAACACTAGATATATTCATAAGTTTTACATTACATCATAAAATGAAAAACTACTACAACAACATAATGTCTCCATAATCCACACTACTATCCCCTCATAATATCCCTGCAGGTCATTCATAATTTACTTCTTCACATCCTGGGGAAAAAAAATAAAACATAGAAAAGGGGTGAGCTCAAATGCCCAGTAAGGATAACAATAAAGCGGAAACTTTCATAAATAAGAATAAACATTTAAGGCAATGCATTACTAAAACAAAAGCCTTTTAAAATTGAACTTCAACATGGTATGGCAAAAGTAAAATGAAATAATTCCATTTACTTATTCACATGGATATTCTACTAATCGAATAATCACATGCAAAAATCAGTAACCACTTTCATAATGTTGGAATGCATAATGCCAGACTATCATAACCACATAGCCAAGGCCTCGTGCCAAGACTACAAATAAGATTTTGTCAAGGCCTTGTGCCAAGACACTAGTTTGTCTCATGAGACCTACCGATGCATCGAGGAGCTATAGCGGGCTCCACCCGTCACTTATTAAGTCCAATGCATTCCCATATGAAAAGGTTTAAACATAACATAAACATTCGTATTAAAACTAGCATACGAAATGTCAATAATTTCACCATAAACTATGAATGGTATAAAAATAGCACATCCACAGTCAAACATATCACAAAACCTTCAATACAATATAGAAGTTTTGTATCATAATAAATCAACTTTAAATAATCTTAAAATTCATCAAAGGATGTTGACATAGATGAAATCAAAATTATTTTTAAAGAAGTATCTCCTTTTATTTTGAAATCATTTAAGATCCATATAAAATAAAACATTTTCTTTGAAAATATTCTTATAAGCTTGTATGTAAAGCTTCGACAATTTTATAACGGCGGAAAATAACCGCACCCGCCGTATAAGTTAAAAAAACATTCTTACCTCAATTCCGTCGAAAAGGTTAAAAAGGACCTTGTTTTGAAAACGACGGAAAGATTCCTTTATAAAACTCTTATAAAAAGTCAAACAAGGGTATAAATTACTTTAACCCATATTCTTGTAAATAGTAAAAATGTTTTGAAATACATTTTTAAGAAACATGGATGTGGATGATAAAGAGATCCCAGTAGATTATTACATATAAACAACCTCGGATAATGAAGAGATTGTGAAATAACCCTTACCTTGTACTTTTCCTTGGTTGGGGTAGGTTAACCTCCTGTATAATGGTGAAATAGTTGTTATTAAATTATACAAGAATCATATATATTAATATGATATCATATATGATCTTTTAACATTGATTTGTTAATAATATCTTAGAATTATCGTCGTTTCGAGAGTTAACTTACTCATTTTATTTTATATGTTTTGTTACATAAGCCATGGTTGTTGTATCTTATTCATATACAGAATGATATACAGTCCTTAAACATCATTTTTAAATCATCAAATGATAATTATACTTGAATGGATATGATGGAGAATGAATCTCATCGCGTTCGTGGAGACGGTAGTCCGTACGTACGCACGAGCGACAATATCATTCTTTTGATATTAAAATAATATATAAATGGATGGTATATCATATATACAGAATCATTAACATGTTATATTTATTATTTACATGAGTTACACATCATTATTATACCCATCCAAATAATATTATATTGAATAACAATTACACCACGACGTGGAGACGGTAAGCCGTACGTACGCACGTATGGTGACATGTTATTCAAAGGGTGGATAGAATACTGAATATGATTGTACCATATTTATAATAACATCACAGTATATGTGAGATACTGGAGTTATTATTTCAGAATGGTAAGAACAAAGGAAGAAGAAGTGGAAGAAGAAATGAACTGAGAAAAGGGTGGTGAAATCATTACCTCTTCTTCGGGTTCTTCCTTTTGATTTGATCAAAAGGGCTCCTTAGGTTGGCTTTCTGATCAAACTAAGGCCTCTAGGTTGTATTGAGGGATGTTGGGAGAGTATTTGGGCAGAGTTTGGCCGAACCAAAAGGCTTTGAAGGTGTGAAGAAATGAGAAGGAGGAGTTCCCTTTTATAAGAGGGGTGAGGGGCACCTTTGGAAAAGCTAGAAATATTAATTTATAATAAATTCATATTCGGTTTCTAAAGGCTCCAAAGTTGACTATTCAAATTATGAGGTGGGTATAGGTCGAAAGAAACTCATCCAATAGAATTTAGACAGGTTTGGGTACTTATATTAACCTTATCTTTAAGTATTAACTCTAAGTTAATTAGTTTCACTTTTACAATGTCTCTTTGTATTTTATATATTATGGTTAATAAACTTACTATATACATCCAAGAGACCCCCAAGTGGTCCATTAATTATTAACCTATCATGATATAAGTCTCTTGGCCGAACCTTAGATTTTTAGGAATTTAATATCAATTAATAATATAATATTTGTTTTAAGAATTCTTTTATGTCAATTTTGACACTATTCATTAGTTGATTTTTTTGAAACTCATAACAGATTTATTACTTCGAACAAAGTCAATTAAATCAATCCTAATATATTATATTATCCTATAAAATTAGTTTAATTCATTAAAAGTTTCATATTATATTTATTTGGGTATTTATAATATCACTTATTTTAATTTTTCACTATTATAGTAATTACTGCATCATCATTGTGTCATAAATAAAATAAATTATTTAATGTCTAAAAATTATAAGTAAAATAACATTATGTAGGAAATCGTTTTAGCTTTCTAATGAATATTTATAATCGAAAATCCAACATGTATAACCCTATGTAAAAATTGTTCTTCTAAAAGATGTAAGCTTATGCCATTTTTATTTTTATTTTAACTTTATTAATATAAAGTGTCCCTACCACATACAATTGGCTCCAAGGGGTCCCCAAATTGACCCAAGGATGCCCATGGTCGGGTATGTGTCCACCAATAAGGTTAGGACACGTTTTAGGGTAATTTTGTATTATTATAATATTATTTTTTAACCCTTATTTACCGGATTTACCCTTTAACCATGGTAAATAAAATATTTACCACAGTAACTATTCAAAATGTCTAAAAATAAAAGTTACCTATTTACACAATTTGAACATCCTGATTACAAATATGGAATCCATTTTCCTAAATTCAAAACACAGAAGTGGCAGAAATTAATTTAAAATTAATTCCCGCTGTTAAAACAAAA
This sequence comes from Viscum album, assembly GCA_963277665.1. Lineage (NCBI taxonomy): Eukaryota > Viridiplantae > Streptophyta > Magnoliopsida > Santalales > Viscaceae > Viscum > Viscum album. The sequence continues at coordinate 2,061,966,784 of OY728151.1, read as the reverse complement.
AGCGTGTTTTTAAGAGATAATAACTATCAAAAGATTGACACTTGTTTATGTTCGGTTTAATTGTAAAATTATGTACAATGACCAAAATTATATTAAATGGTAAAAATATATTCTAAATATACTTTAAAACCACTCAAATTCATAATTTATCACTAGTAATTAATTTGATTAAAAAAGTTGTTTTTAATTAAAATTTAGTAATTTTCACTATTCATCAAAATATGAAAGTTATCCGAAATGTACCAAAATTTCACCCTAGGCTAAATTCGATATTCCGAATCCAAAAATGAAGTCCATTTTCAAATATAAAATATATATAATTTCAAAAAGTAGGTATTACTATTCATAACGGCTAGTTTGATTAGTTATGGTGTGTTAGAACTCGGTGTTGCGTACAACACACGCTATCACATTATTCGAAGGGAAACGTACCGTAGAAGCTTGGGGTGTTACATTCTCCCCTCCTTCAAATAATTGCGTCCTCGCAATTTCTAGGGTATTACTGCATAAAAATACTCGGGTGGTTCTTCATCATAAGTTCCTCGGGTTCCCACGTTGCCTCTTCCATCTTATGATTTCTCCACAAAACTTTTACCAGACGCGTCGTCCGGTTTCTCAGTACTTGTTCTCTTGTATCAAGAATCCTGACGGGCTCTTCACAATAAGACAGATCCGGTTCCAGTTCTAATTCCTCATAGGTGAGTACATGCGTTGGGTCAGGCATGTATTTTCTCAACAGAGATACGTGGAACACATCGTGAACTTTGGAGAGACTTGGCGGCATTGCCAATCGGTAAGCTACAGCCCCAATTCATTCTAGAATTTCGAAAGGTCCGATGTACCTGGGACTCAATTTACCTTTCTTACCAAAACGTATGACTCCCTTCCACGGAGATACCTTCAGGAAAACATGATCACCGACTTGAAATTCCAAATCCTTCCTTCGATTATCGGCATAGCTCTTCTGCCTACTTTGAGCTGCTTTGATGTGATTTTGGATTACTTTCACCTTTTCCACCGTTTCCTCCACCAGTTCTGGGCCTACAAGTTTTCTTTCACCAACGTCATCCCAACAGGTTGGTGTACGACATCTCTTTCCGTATAACGCTTCATATGGTGCCATCTGAATACTCGAATGGAAGCTATTGTTATAGGAAAATTCTACCAGAGGTAAATATTGATCCCACATACCCTGAAAATCAAGTGAGCAAGATCTCAACATGTCTTCTAAGGTTTGAATAGTCCGTTCTGATTGTCCGTCTGTCTGAGGGTGGTAAGCAGTGCTCAAATGAAGTTCAGTATCCAGGGATTTCTGAAGACTTTTCCAGAATCTTGAAGTAAAACGGGGATCACGATCAGAAACAATCGATAGGGGTACACCATGAAGTCTCACAACTTCATTAATGTATAGTCTTGCTAGACGTTCCAGGGGTAGATCTTCTCTTATAGCAAGAAAATGTGCTGACTTGGTAAGACGATCAACAATAACCCATATTGCATCGTTCCTTCTAGAAGTCTTTGGTAGCCCCATGACAAAGTCCATCGTAATATTGTCCCATTTCCACTCCGGTATGGGAAGAGGTTGCATGACTCCTCCAGGCTGTTGCCTTCCAGCTTTCACTTGTTGACAAACCATACATCTTGATACAAAATCAGCAATCTCCCTCTTCATGTTGTCCCACCAAAAATGTTCCTTCAAATCTCTATACATTTTGGTGCTCCCAGGGTGTATAGAGAAATTGGAACTATGAGCATCATCCAGCAATTCCCTTTTTAGATCAGGTATATTGGGAACACAAAGTCTCTTTCCAAATTTCAAAGTTCCATCTTCATACACAAAGTCTCTCAATCTCCCATCATTCACAGCTTTAATCTTCTTCTGAAATTCTTCATCATCGGTCTGAGAACTCTTAATCCTTTCTAGTAAAGATGGTTTGGCAACCATTTGAAAAAGCATTGATGTTTCACCTTCCCTGGTTATTCCCATGTCCATCTTCACTAGATCCATGAAAATTGGATCCCTTTCAATTCTCATCATGTTCAAAACTCCATGGTCTTTTCTGCTCAAAGCATCTGCCACCTTGTTTGCCTTCCCCGGGTGGTAGTGTATCGTACAATCATAATCCTTGAGTAATTCAAGCCATCTCCTTTGCCTCATGTTGAGTTCTTTTTGTGAGAAAATACACTTCAAACTCTTGTGATCAGTATAAATCTCACATTTTTCACCATAGAGGTAGTGCCTCCATATCTTCAAAGCAAAGATCACAGCTGCTAACTCAAGATCATGAGTAGGATAGTTTTGTTCATGAATTTTCAACTGTCGTGATGCATAGGCAATAACTCTATCATTCTGCATAAGGACACAGCCAAGTCCTTTCTTTGATGCATCACTATAAATAACGAACCCATCATTCCCCGATGGTAGAGTCAATATAGGAGCATTGACTAATCTTCTCTTCAGTTCTTCGAAACATTCTTCACACTCTTTTGTCCAAACAAATTTAACCCCTTTACGTGTGAGCTTCGTTAATGGGTTTGCCAATCGGGCAAAATTCTAGACGAAACGTCGATAATAACCTGCCAAAACAATAAAACTACGTACCTCAGTTATACTCGTAGGTGCTGGCCATTCTTGGATTGCCTTGGTCTTAGAAGGATCAACAGAGATTCCATCTTTAGAGACAATATGTCCAAGAAAAGAAATCTCCTGAAGCCAGAATTCACACTTGCTAAACTTTCCATATAATTCATGCCTCCTCAGAGTCTTCAAGATAATGCGCAAGTGATTTTCATGATCTTCATAGGTTTTGGAGTATACCAATATATCATCAATAAATACTACCACAAATTCATCGAGATACTCCTTGAAAACTCTATTCATCAGATCCATGAATACAGAGGGTGCATTGGTCAATCCAAACGGCATTACAGTAAACTCGTAATGCCCGTACCTGGTTCGAAGTGCTGTTTTCGGAATGTCTTCCTTCTTCACACACAACTGATGGTATCCAGATCGAAGGTCAATCTTTGAAAAGTATTGAGCTCCATGCAGTTGGTCAAATAAATCATCAATACGAGGTAGGGGATACTTGTTCTTTATCGTTATAGCATTGATCTCCCTGTAGTCAATACATAACCTCATAGATCCATCTTTCTTTTTAACAAAAAGAACAGGGGCTCCCCATGGAGAAACACTAGGGCGAATAAATCCCTTATTACTCAATTCCTCTAGTTGTTTCTTTAGTTCGACTAACTCTACAGTGGCCATTCTATAAGGGGTCTTCGATATAGGCCTTGATCCAGGAATCAAATCAATAGAAAACTCAACTTCTCGTTCTGGAGGATGTCCAGGTAAATCTTCCGGAAATACATCTACAAATTCTTTCACAACAGGTACATCCTCTATTTGAACATTCCTTTCCTCACCGACAGTTATTTCATTCTCTTCCTCCCCAATAATTGAATTAAGTTGAGCTACTGGGGGTGGGTCTAAATAAGAATTAGGTGGTGACGATTCTGCTCTAAAAATAAGGTGTTCCTTATCATTATCATCGAGAATCGTAACCTCTTTCTTCTTACAATAAATCTTCGCATCATAGTCCGAAAGCCAGTCCATACCGAGGATTATATCAAACTCAATCATAGGTATGACGATGAAATCAGCAGATAAAGAAAATTTATGTGCTCTAATGGGGACTGATTCACAAAACTTTGTTGCAACGATACTTCCCTTAGGAGTTTTAACTGACAACTCCCTTATTAAATCAAATTGGAAATATCTAATTTTCTTAGCAAACTGGGAAGATATGAAACAATGCGATGATCCAGAATCAAATAATGCATTTGCTAAACTTGAGGAAACCATTAAATTACCTGCCACCACGTCTTTCGGAGTTTCTACCTCAGCAGTAGTGATAGCATAAGCCTGGCCTTGATCCCTTGGCCTTTTCTGAGGTAAGTTCTCCTGACGCTTAGGACATGCATTTGCATAATGCCCCATCTCCCTGCAATTGTAGCACTGAACATTGGTAGCTTCCTTCTTCCCCTTGCAATCATGAGCTTGGTGGCCTTTTTCACCACACTTGTAACAGACTCCCATTCCCTTCAGGCAAGCACCAGGGTGTTTCTTCCCGCACTTACCACAAGATGGATATTCAACCTTTCCCTTCTTCCCCTTATTTCCATTCCCAGATTGATCAGCATGTCTCTTCTTCTCTTGCTTTGCTTTAAAGTCATAAGACTTAGAGAATTCCTTTTCGGTCTTGATAGCACATGAGACAATGTCTTCGTACGATGAAAAGGATTGTGAGACTAATGCTCGACGGAGAAATGGTTTTAACCCATCAAAGAAACGATCAATCTTACTTCTTGGGTTGCGAATATAATCACCAGCGTACCTCACTAACCTTGTAAAGTTAGCCTCATACTTTGTGACATTATCATCCTCCTTTTGTCTCAGACTCAGAAATTGCCTTTCCATATCTGCTCGATGGTCGCGAGGAAAGTATTTTTCTAAAAACAGATCTTTGAACTCCCTCCATTCCATGTTTGATACTTCATCATCTTCCTTCATGTTTTGAATCAATGACCACCATTGATCAGCATCTCCAGTGAGGCGGTAAACTGCCATGGTAACTTTTTCCCTTTCACTACTCCCCAAAGCCTGAAATATTTTCTCTAGGGAAAATATCCATTGCTCAGCTACTAAGGGATTTGTACTCCCATTGAACGTTGGTGGTTGTTGTCTCATGAATCGATCTAACATTGATCCTCCACACTGCGGATCAGGGTGCTCCATACGGGTAAGGTTATTATTCATAACCTGAGTAAGTTGTCCCAGTACGGTGATTAGCTGATCAGCACCAGTTGCATCACCAGCCCCACTATAATTATCTTGAGCAGGAGGGAATCCCTACATGGAGTGCGTGCATTGATACGGTTTCCATTTCTTCCACTAGGCGCCATTTCTAAACAATGTCATAAACTAGATCAATTTATGAATCAAAATACATAATCCCATACTTATAAAACACTAAACATAAATTGAACTATATATGGATATAATCCATAATCATAAATATGTTTTCTTTGAGGAAGTATATACTCATAAACCCTTCATAATGATTTGTAAAGAAAGTGAGAGTTATCCTAAGCATATCCCCCGGGAGTGTCGTAACCAAGAGTGCAGCAAGGCCCGTTGTCGTGCACCAGTTCCCGTTTGAGTCTAGCTTAAAGCGGTGTTTTCGGGTTTTACCCCTAGGTACATCTGTGCCAGAGCCGCCTCTACCTGCTCGTATCCAGACAGGGATGTATTGCTCGGAAAACTCACAAAATCTCTACAATACCAAAATTCTAGGAAGTTCTTCTATACTAATCCTCAAAGTTCATCTTAGGTCTACGTGCTCTAATCAGAGTTTATCTAAATCTAGCTTCCAAGGTTTGTACTAAACTTCCTCTGATACCAACTGTAATGCCCCGACCCCAGTTACCCAGAGTCGGTGCATTATTACATAACATTGGCATGATCACAAGAAAGATCAAATCTCGAAAGACCGATTGGTTTAGTAGCCTTGGAAACACTAGATATATTCATAAGTTTTACATTACATCATAAAATGAAAAACTACTACAACAACATAATGTCTCCATAATCCACACTACTATCCCCTCATAATATCCCTGCAGGTCATTCATAATTTACTTCTTCACATCCTGGGGAAAAAAAAATAAAACATAGAAAAGGGGTGAGCTCAAATGCCCAGTAAGGATAACAATAAAGAGGAAACTTTCATAAATAAGAATAAACATTTAAGGCAATGCATTACTAAAACAAAAGCCTTTTAAAATTGAACTTCAACATGGTATGGCAAAAGTAAAATGAAATAATGCCATTTACTTATTCACATGGATATTCTACTAATCGAATAATCACATGCAAAAATCAATAACCACTTTCATAATGTTGGAATGCATAATGCCAGACTATCATAACCACACAGCCAAGGCCTCGTGCCAAGACTACAAATAAGATTTTGTCAAGGCCTTGTGCCAAGACACTAGTTTGTCTCATGAGACCTACCGATGCATCGAGGAGCTATAGCGGGCTCCACCCGTCACTTATTAAGTCCAATGCATTCCCATATGAAAAGGTTTAAACATAACATAAACATTCGTATTAAAACTAGCATACGAAATGTCAATAATTTCACCATAAACTATGAATGGTATAAAAATAGCACATCCACAGTCAAACATATCACAAAACCTTCAATACAATATAGAAGTTTTGTATCATAATAAATCAACTTCAAATAATCTTAAAATTCATCAAAGGATGTTGACATAGATGAAATCAAAATTCTTTTTAAAGAAGTATCTCCTTTTATTTTGAAATCATTTAAGATCCATATAAAATAAAACATTTTCTTTGAAAATATTCTTATAAGCTTGTATGTAAAGCTTCGACAATTTTATAACGGCGGAAAATAACCGCACCCGCCGTATAAGTTAAAAAAACATTCTTACCTCAATTCCGTCGAAAAGGTTAAAAAGGACCTTGTTTTGAAAATGACGGAAAGATTCCTTTATAAAACTCTTATAAAAAGTCAAACAAGGGTATAAATGACTTTAACCCATATTCTTGTAAATAGTAAAAATGTTTTGAAATACATTTTTAAGAAACATGGATGTGGATGATAAAGAGATCCCAGTAGATTATTACATATAAACAACCTCGGATAATGAAGAGATTGTGAAATAACCCTTACCTTGTACTTTTCCTTGGTTGGGGTAGGTTAACCTCCTGTATAATGGTGAAATAGTTGTTATTAAATTATACAAGAATCATATATATTAATATGATATCATATATGATCTTTTAACATTGATTTGTTAATAATATCTTAGAATTATCGTCGTTTCGGGAGTTAACTTACTCATTTTCTTTTATATGTTTTGTTACATAAGCCATGGTTGTTGTATCTTATTCATATCCAGAATGATATACAGTCCTTAAACATCATTTTTAAATCATCAAATGATAATTATACTTGAATGGATACGATGGAGAATGAATCTCATCGCGTTCGTGGAGACGGTAGTCTGTACGTACGCACGAGCGACAATATCATTCTTTTGATATTAAAATAATATATAAATGGATGGTATATCATATATACAGAATCATTAACATGTTATATTTATTATTTACATGAGTTACACATCATTATTATACCCATCCAAATAATATTATATTGAATAACAATTACACCACGACGTGGAGACGGTAAGCCGTACGTACGCACGTATGGTGACATGTTATTCAAAGGGTGGATAGAATACTGAATATGATTGTACCATATTTATAATAACATCACAGTATATGTGAGATACTGGAGTTATTATTTCAGAATGGTAAGAACAAAGGAATAAGAAGTGGAAGAAGAAATGAACTGAGAAAAGGGTGGTGAAATCATTACCTCTTCTTCGGGTTCTTCCTTTTGATTTGATCAAAAGGGCTCCTTAGGTTGGCTTTCTGATCCAACTAAGGCCTCTAGGTTGTATTGAGGGATGTTGGGAGAGTATTTGGGCAGAGTTTGGCCGAACCAAAAGGCTTTGAAGGTGTGAAGAAATGAGAAGGAGGAGTGCCCTTTTATAAGAGGGGTGAGGGGCACCTTTGGAAAAGCTAGAAATATTAATTTATAATAAATTCATATTCGGTTTCTAAAGGCTCCAAAGTTGACTATTCAAATGATGAGGTGGGGATAGGTCGGAAGAAACTCATCCAATAGAATTTAGACAGGTTTGGGTACTTATATTAACCTTATCTTTAAGTATTAACTCTAAGTTAATTAGTTTCACTTTTACAATGTCTCTTTGTATTTTATATATTATGGTTAATAAACTTACTATATACATCCAAGAGACCCCCAAGTGGTCCATTAATGATTAACCTATCATGATATAAGTCTCTTGGCCGAACCTTAGATTTTTAGGAATTTAATATCAATTAATAATATAATATTTGTTTTAAGAATTCTTTTATGTCAATTTTGACACTATTCATTAGTTGATTTTTTTGAAACTCATAACAGATTTATTACTTCGAAAAAAGTCAATTAAATCAATCCTAATATATCATATTATCCTATAAAATTAGTTTAATTCATTAAAAGTTTCATATTATATTTATTTAGGTATTTATAATATCACTTATTTTAATTTTTCACTATTATAGTAATTACTGCATCATCATTGTGTCATAAATAAAATAAATTATTTAATGTCTAAAAATTATAAGTAAAATATCATTATGTAGGAAATCGTTTTAGCTTTCTAATGAATATTTATAATCGAAAATCCAACATGTATAACCCTATGTAAAAATTGTTCTTCTAAAAGATGTAAGCTTATGCCATTTTTATTTTTATTTTAACTTTATTAATATAAAGTGTCCCTACCACATACAAGTGGCTCCAAGGGGTCCCCAAATTGACCCAAGGATGCCCATGGTCGGGTATGTGTCCACCAATAAGGTTAGGACACGTTTTAGGGTAATTTTGTATTATTATAATATTATTTTTTAACCCTTATTTACCGGATTTACCCTTTAACCATGGTAAATAAAATATTTACCACAGTAACTATTCAAAATGTCTAAAAATAAAAGTTACATATTTACACAATTTGAACATCCTGATTCCAAATATGGAATCCATTTTCCTAAATTCAAAACACAGAAGTGGCAGAAATTAATTTAAAATTAATTCCCGCTGTTAAAACAAAAAGCGTGTTTTTAAGAGATAATAACTATCAAAAGATTGACACTTGTTTATGTTCGGTTTAATTGTAAAATTATGTCCAATGACCAAAATTATATTAAATGGTAAAAATATATTCTAAATATACTTTAAAACCACTCAAATTCATAATTTATCACTAGTAATTAATTTGATTAAAAAAGTTGTTTTTAATTAAAATTTAGTAATTTTCACTATTCATCAAAATATGAAAGTTATCCGAAATGTACCAAAATTTCACCCTAGGATAAATTCGATATTCCGAATCCAAAAATGAAGTCCATTTTCAAATATAAAATATATATAATTTCAAAAAGTAGGTATTACTATTCATAACGGCTAGTTTGATTAGTTATGGTGTGTTAGAACTCGGTGTTGCGTACAACACACGCTATCACATTATTCGAAGGGAAACGTACCGTAGAAGCTTGGGGTGTTACATGAAACACTTTGCCTTCAACTCCTCTAACTGGCTCTTGAGGTCCTGTAACCATGGTGTAGCCATCCTATAAGGAGGAATGGACACCGGTACTGCTCTGGGCACAAGCTCAATGGAGAAAATACACCTCTCACCCTGGAGGAAGACCTAAAAATTTTTATGGGAAGACATCCCTGAAACGATCAAATACCGGAGGGAAATCCTTCTGACAAATTCCCTGATCATCAAGATAAAAACTCACAATATGAGCTGTCACTCCACCTCGCCCATGATGCTCGGGTCTAGCTCGACTCACCTGGACATACCATTCGCCCTTGTATAGAAACTCTCATCCCTCTGGTGACGTGAAACTCACCTTGAGACGATAGAAATCCACAAAGGCTCCAATGGGTACCAACCAGTCCATCCCGAGAATGACATCATAGCTCATCATCTCTAAGACGTAGAGGTCCCACAGAAAGTCACACCCACCAACATCAAGGGGGAACTCCTTGCACTGATTCACACCAGCCATTCTAGTCCCCAAAAGAGTGTCTAGGGTCATAAAATCATAATAAGAAGAAACAAAGAGCCCAAGGCTCTCTATAACGGGCACAGATATAAAAATATGTGTAACACCTGTATCAAAAAGTTTTGAAGAAAAAACAGAAGCTACTAGAATATTACCTCTGATAGTAGAAGGTCTGGGATCCTGATCTTGTTGGGTTTATTGCACTGCATATGTCTACCCAGTTCCGAGGCCCTATGACAAAGCCTGGCTACCCTGAGCTGACCCACCCTACTATCTCTGAGATCCTGGTGTCTAGCTACCATGACCACAACCACCACCTCTGACTGAACATCCCGACGTATTCCAATTCCCTTACTGGTAAGAAGTAGCTAGTGCATCTCCTGTATGTGGAGTCTGTATAGAACCCCTCTCACTTTCCACTGGTGGAAACACCCTACAAAAGTGTTGCAGATGACCCACCTTGCCGCTAGCTCGATACTCCACTGGGTCACGTGGACACTGAGGTCTCTTATGCCCTTATTTACCACACTGGTAGCATATTAACTGGCCACCCAAATAATTCCTCTAGATAGTACTGCCACCATAAGAGTAATCCATCCACCTCTTCCTCTTACCGATAGAAATAGTTCCAGAAACTGGTGTCGAACCGCCCTGGCCTGCACCACTAGCTTCCCACAGGTTTCACTCAGTAATCAGTTCCTAGTTCACAATAGCATTCACTTTAGGCAACCTAAAAATGTTCACCATTGCTCAGATGTCATTTCATATATCATCCTCAAAGCATCGAGCCCTCAATGTCTCAACTCCCACCAGAATAGGTTCAAAGCATTGTAGCTCGGTGAAGCGGGAAGAATAGTCCATCACTAACATGGAATCCTGCTATAGATTCGTGAACTCTAGAGCTCTATCTGCCCTCAGTGTCTCTAGAAAGAAAAATTCATAGAAAAATTCCTGAAAATCATCCCATGCCATATCTCTGTGATGCTGTATGTGAGTGGTAACATCCCGCCATCTCTTGGTGGAATCACGCAGTATGTATGTAGCGAGTTTGACCCTCTGCCCTAGAGGTATCTCAAGATGCTCGAAGATAGTATGCATAGAACCCAGCCAAGTCTCCACAACCTTTGGTCGATCATCGCCTGAAAACATAGGCGAATGCTGATACTGGAATATATGGTTCAACTCTGCCATAGATGTGGCAGCCAGCAATGCTCCCTGGAAGGTCTGCATAAACCGCATGAAGCCTTCACAGAACTGAACATCCACACCTATGTCCGGTATAATGGTCGGCGCCGCATCTGGCTCTGCTAGAGGATCCATCCATAGCCCATGGCCTACCATCTCTGAAGTATAATAATTTTCTCCCTCCTAGTGAACATCTCATGGTCATCTCAGTGGCATGAATCTATAAGGTCAAACACACGACTGAGATTAAGATCATCAAGGACTAAAAACAAGGAGTGTAAGAAGGGAACATGAGAAAGAAAACATTCAAGTTTTATAAACAAGACAACATGACGTGTATAATAACTATATGGCGTGTTCCCTTAAGTCTTTTACATGAGCGTGTACTTCTTTAAGAACTGGTCACGTAACACCCCAAACACACAACATGTACTTGAATTTTATTCCCCTGCCTGAGTCCTTCTACATGGCTTAGCCACATGGATCTCTTTTGAACGAGACGACACAGTGTGTATAATATCTACACGGCATGTACTGGAAAAGCTTCACTGACCCGTGTGGTCTGTTACACAGCCGGGTACACAGCTCTGACTACAGGGCGTGTTCCAGATATACACAGTGTGTACTTATTAGATTCCAACTACCCGTGTTGTCAGTGACATGGCTGGCTACTCAGCTGACTCTACATGGCGTGTTACACCCACACACACTGTGTACAACACCCTATTTACCCATCCACATGGCCTAGTCCACATGGTGTTTCAACGGTCAATACTATGCGGCGTGTCCCTCAGGTACACTACATCTTTAAGAGGATTTAACACCAACCCATGTTTGTTAGCTATATGGCCAGATCCCCAGGTCAAAGTACACAACGTGTTAGTCATTGACACGGTGTGTATAAGCTCAGATTTCTCTGCCCGTGTTTGTTAGTTACACTATGGACACAGGGTCACCCCAACATGGCGTGTACAACCGGTACACGGTGTGCACCATAAGAGTTTTCCCAACCCCGTGTTTCTGCCTACACGGCCTATGACACAGTTTTGGAACTACACAGTGTGTACATTGGGTACACGGCATGTACTTAATTTTTTTTTCCATTTCTTCCCGAACAGAAGATTAAACTGCATGTAATCAAAACTACACGGATTTTATTTTGGGGTTTTGCAGACAGTAAGCCTCAAGAACTACTCCAGAACCCAGACAAAACACTAAAACCAACACCTAAGTGCAAATTCTGATCCGTGAGGGCCCATACTCTCCAAGAATCAAATTTTAACATCTTATACATGTTATAAACAAAGTAAATAGTCAATGAGCCACCAAATTCTGGTCAATGAGGGCCCATACTCCTCAAAAAAAAAGTTTGGCATTCATTCTACGAAACCTCACATAACAATACCCTATTAAATAACAGGTATTTTATCAAGGTATCTATCACAACAACATGTATTTTCTATCATGACATCTATTACAACAACATGAAATTTCTAATGCACCTATATGGCATGGAAACTGTGCATGGCATGTGATTCTGACATGTGCCTAAATGATGAATGAGATGGCATAACCTCATCTCACCGGGTTGCAAATAAATAGAAACTAGTTATAAAAATATAAATAGCACACAATAATTGTGTCACCCAACTGTGAAAATCAGATCAATTGTAATAATCCTAAACAAAAAATCATAATTTAATTCGAGGAAATCCGGTCTTTACCTCTACACGAGGTAGCTACTCCCGGGAATAGTTATTACCGAATCCCTTAACAATATATCTTTCCATCGTTTCCAAATAATAAAATAAATCAGAGAAAGAAAAAATCCTTTGATACAAATTTGTAACATCCCGGATTCGGGTGCCACTCAACAGGGGCCCCAAACCCAGTTGGTCACATGACCTCAAGCACATTTCCCCAATCTCCAGAGGCTAATGACTAGCAGCGAGGGCCTAAGTCTGATAGTGGGGAAACTATTCCCTCATTATGGAAAGTGTAACGCTGCGGAACAAATGAAAATAAACAAAATAGGAACCAGTTTACAATACTAAGATATAAGGAAAATGATACTGAAGAAAAATATAATACCCACAATCATATATAATGGTGAAATATGTCCCTATGTCTAAGAAAGAAGCCAAAACTAGATACACTACAATCTGAAACAATATAGTACAAGGAAAAAATACAGCAATGTAAACCAGAACAACTTAGCAAGAACTCAGCAGCATCGCAAGCCTATGCTTTGTCCCATTCTCTCTTCCTCCTCTGCAACAATCAAGTACCTGTATCAGGAACCTTTCCATTATCCACACCTCTAGAAATATAATATGTTTGGGCGCAAGACATGTCCCAAATATGGTGTGAGAAATAAATCCTAGTAGCTAACCACCAAAGGCCCATTCCCAACTGATAGTGAATTTGTGCAACAATAGTGTGCAGTAGTGAACATGCAGTAAACTTGGAAGCACTCAAAAGTAGCTACTCCTACTATTTCCATTTCCATTTAATTATTATTTAAAAATTCAGGATAAGTGAATAATAAATTCCCAAGACTCAGCCTCAATGGACAATCTCCTAAACAGTTCCAAAACAAAACTAAACCAAGCTATCTAACAAGTATAGGGTAAAACAATACTAAGCATGTGCTTTATCTTGGTAGGTAAAACATGTAAAATCACCATAGTGAATATACGAACTAAACAGAGTCCTAAAACATGTAAAACCTTACCCTCAGGTAATCAGAACCTCTCCCTCGGGCTAATAATAATCTAAAACCTCAGGTGATTTCCCCCAGGAATAACGAATATTCCCTCAGGCATATGAGATAATTCCCCTAGGCACGAAAGTAGCTGTCCTCAGACAAATGAAACATTGCCCTCAGGCTGAAAAAAAAACTACCCTTAGGTTAAAAAAAACATCCCTCAGGATAACAGGTATCCGGGCCGAGCCCAATGCACAACAGGAAATTCATATAAGTTCCTCTCAAGAAAACATAAAACATATTATAATTATGGAATACCCTCGGGTATCCTGGCCAAACGTCTAAACAGGGGGGACGCACCCACGGGGTGGCCCTGGATTTGAGAAATGATCCCAAAAAATAGTTATACATATTCAATAAATTACCTATGAAATTCTAGGTATTTAATTAATCAAGGCCTCAGACATACGACACCCCAACATGGGAGCGTAGCACAATGGTACACAAAAACACTCTGGAGTTGGAATTAAACATCAGACCACCTACCTCAATCTCCCCCGATCGATATACGCGAACTTCACCTCTCAAAATGACCATGAATGGCATAGATTTTGGATAAAAATTTATCCATTCAAATGTAAATAAATTTCCCTTGGGAAATTATTGGTAAGAATGTCTTAAGGATAATGAAGAGCTTACTCGCATGGTCCAAACAAGATTGACGATGGAAGAATCAGATACCTGGCATGCGATCGGGAGCTCCTTCATGGTTCGGCTGGCTCTCCCGGTTCTCCAAACGTGTCCATTGCCTCATCTTCCGAATGAGGAGGCTACTGTCCATTTTAAGTGAAAAAATACTACACGGTGTGTACTTTCCATTTTTTAACTGTTCCACTGGAAACTAATTTCACCACCCAACTGTTCACTTGTCGACATGAGTACACGACATGTATTACTGAGTACACAGTGTGTACTATCGCTCCACCGACAGCTACTTCCACTGCCTTACTATTCACCGGCTGACTGATTACACGGCGTGTAAATACCAAGTACACGACGTGTTGTTCGACTTTACACCTTTCATCACCGACAGGCATACACGCCCTGTGTAATTATCCCACATGGCCAACGTACACGATGTGTGGAAAAGTACACGACATGTACCCACCAAATTTGGGATTTTTCCCCATATTCCTTATTTTATCAGAAACACTTAAGGAAAAAGTAAATGAAGAAACTCATACCTCTGAAATAATAACTAGGTTCTTACATTCAAGCGCATTGAGTAATGATCACTATATATTATAAGGAAGTTTTCTAAAGGATCTTTGGTCTCTGTTCACTTACTCAAAAATATTTTTTGTTAAAGACTTGATGAAACTAAATCTTTCCCTTAAGGATTTATCTTTATATAGAATTAATTCTATAACCATAAATGGAACTCTATTGGAAAAGTGAATGATTTTAATAAATGTTTTCCCTATATTCTCATAGTGCCTAGGGTAAATGAATAGGGAATGTGATGTCTAGGATTTGGTTTTTTGTCAGTAGAACATGTGGGTTAATGTTTAAGTCAAAATAAAAGAAAATTTTGAATTTATCTAATAATCAAACATTATCATG
Organism: Viscum album; assembly: GCA_963277665.1. Taxonomy (NCBI): domain Eukaryota; kingdom Viridiplantae; phylum Streptophyta; class Magnoliopsida; order Santalales; family Viscaceae; genus Viscum; species Viscum album. The sequence continues at coordinate 2,061,951,521 of OY728151.1, read as the reverse complement.
GAAACCTAAAGTAGACTCAATGAATAAGGAAAATGTTTCTATATTTTGTAATTCTCTATGATACCTGAAGGTTCTACAAAAAATTTATGGAAATTACATGTCAAGGACTAATGTTATAGAAATATATTATTTGATTTTTGAGGATATAAGATAATGAATATATATTTTAATAATTTTTTAAATATAAAAGAGTTCAAAATAAGGGAATTAATTGATCGGCCTTCTAATATATATTTAGATGATGGGGAAAAGGGTTTATAAATCACGAAGATTAGTGAATGATTTAAAATAAATAATGTTTATTTTTATATTATCTATCTTTTATAATCAGAGAAGTTATTTTTTAAAATATAGTTTTTATAAATAAATGAGATGATTCACTATCACGACACGACCCAATGGGGATCGATTTGAAATAAAGCCAAGCCTGCCTCAAAAGGCCAGGGGATATCGATATGCGACGAAAGAAATAAGTAGTATAGGATGCCTTTTCCTAGTGTACCAGTACACACACATTCCACCACATAAATTCAGAAGTTTAGATGAATAAATAAAAAATATGAAACATTTATATTTATAACCATACATGATAAACCTCTATATAATACAAATATTAGATAAATTTATACTTAAAAGTAAAAGGAAAAAATACACGCCGACCAAAAATATGTTCAAACTTCATAAAAAATGAAAAATTTAATGTTGAGAGAGACCAACTTTGAATCTACAAGCTCTGACCACCATATGTGGTCAAATGCACTAGGTATCCTTTGCTTCTTTATAATCACCACTGACTTGTCCGTATTATTCATAAGACATGAGATGTGTAGTAAAATTCCATTCTGGGGTGAGTATGTACATACCTAGTAGGATGACCTAAAATATGAAGTGGGAGTAGTAAGAGAAACGATGAGAACAGATTGTAGATAAATCAACCCAAAGAAAGAGGGTAATGAAATACAATGACATGGACACACACACAAACACACACACATAAACATACATATATATATATATATATATATATATATATATATATATGTTCAAAAAAAAGAATCCCAAATGATAGGGAAAGGGGATCTCCATATTATATCCCAACCACGGACAAGAGTGCAAAGAGTTACAGGAGTTTTATCAATTCTTATGAACATATCATTGTATATCCATAGAAACATCCACATCTACCCACACCTCACCACTATGACACATAGTTGAGGGAAAAAATCTATAGGTAGAGGGCCAATTACATAATAAAAACATGAGGATTCCACTTAAGTAGATAACTATAGGACCCATGACCTATACCGACAGGAGGGTGACACTCTGATGGTCGAGGGACCTTGTACTATTTCCATTGGAGTGTGTCACTAAATAGTTGATAGAGGACCCACGCCCTATCCTAGGAGGAGGGTTCCACTCTAGTAATATGTAGAGGATATATTACCTACCTAGGAAGAGGGTACCACTCTTGTAGTTAAGGAACCATTCCATGATATTACAGGAGTGTTCCACTCTGATAGTAGATAAATTTACATGGACCATCCCAGTTGGAGTGTGCCACTCTAACGGTAGAAAAATGACCCATTCCCTTTCTAGTCGGAGGATTCCACCCTAATAGTCGATCAAGGACCCATGCCCAACCGAGTAGGAGGGTGAAAATCAGGGGATAAGTAGAAAAAACATTCCCTATCCTAGTATAAGTGTCCCACTCTAATAGTTAGTATAGGACCCATACCCTGCATAATTGGAGGGTGACACTTTAATATTCGAATGAGGACCCATTCCCTACCTAGAAGGAGTGTGCAACTTTGATATCTCTAGTGATCCTGCCAAATAACTTCCTTCGTCAGGAGTCACCTAAATAAAAATCACTCCCAAAACATATCACATTATATCTCAATATACATAATGGATGAAACCATATCATTTTATATAGAAAAAAATGCAGGATATGATACTCGTGGGCCAAAATCGGGGTCTAAATGAAGGAGATATGAGAGATATAGTTTTCCTCAAAAGGAAGATAAGGGTACATGCCAAGAAAGGGGACCCACACAACATGTAGTACCTCTTTTCTACCTGGATGTGTCCCTTTAGGTACATGGATCACATACCATGCATAACAACATGGTGTGTAAGGGTACTATATGGCATTCCTTAGCCACCCAAGGTACTGATCGTGCTCCTGGATGTATCTGTGTACCTTTTTCCGCATCCATGTACTTTGGTACATGACATGTTTTCCCACATGGAACCCTAAACATTTCATCTTTCCACAACGCTAGCACCACAAAAAAAGCAGTTCTACACAATGTCTTTTCATCATAGTACACACCATGCAGTTGAGTTCTTCATAGAAAGTTCAATCTAACTTTTGTATACTATATTTCACCTCACTTCCTCAGATATTTCCTATGAGATACCAGAAATATTTGTGTAAGGTCTCCAATCATCATTTATATCCATCCTATAGTCGTAAAGAAGATTCCAGTTAGTTTTTTCAACTCCCACATACACCGTTCTCATATATCATCACCCTCATCTCCTCACTAGTATTCAGATCCTCCATGGAATCAATTATATCTTAAAAATATTATGAATCCATCCTTAATTTTTCATTTCTTTCATCATTTGTGAATCCAACATGAATTTAGGGGTCTAATAAGTTTCGGTCCTGCCTAAAAATGTCGGACCGATATCCCACAGTACAATTAGAAAATAATGTGAAGAATAATTATGAGAAAAGAATAAAAAAGGTGTATAATCATTGGATAAAATTTCCTAGACCAAAAACAAAATTAGAGATATATATGATGATAAAAAATATAAAAAATAGTTAAAATATATACATGGGTGCATACAAATGTTTTTAAATGATTAAGATCAAGAAACATAATAGATCATGCTTAAACATTTTAATAAATTAGGGAAGAACACAAAAATTGTTGATTCCTACCTAGAATCGTATTTTTATTCATCAAAGAACACACTCACTAAAGAATAATATGATTCATTCCATTCATTGCGTGTCAATCTTCCTGGATCCATAGGTTTGTAGTCATTTTATTCAACTTCACCAATAAAGGAGAAAGAATGCTCCTATAAAAAATCCGAGGGTTATGCAACTATCCTTGTAGATCCTTCCATTATGGTATAATTATATGGGGGGTGGGGTGGTTAAATTTAGGTGGTTAAATAAATAAATAAATAAATTATTTATTTCAAGTAAACATACCCACGAAAAGTAATGATATTTGAATGCCTTACACCAATGAGTTTTAGGTCATGCCTATGGTAAACCTCATATTTCAGACTCAACCATGGTCTCAAATTTTTTATACAAGAATTTGATTAAGATTTATGTCATTTTATTTAGAAAATCATGCATTTTTATTATAAAATATATTTATATTTTTATATAAAAAATTAATTGAACACTGAGATTTGGAATCACACACCTTCTCAATGTCTAAGTCTAAAATATATCTAGAAATAGTAAAAATTCGTACAAAGAAAAAATAGGGTCTCTACATTCAAATTTGTCATGATTTATGAAATTCTATATGATTAATTCAAATAAGATAAGTATAAATGTATTTTTATCCAAGATAAAAGTGTTTTATCTAAGCCAATTATTAAAATATAATGAAAATATTCCCCACAACCTTCAATGGAATATTTTAAAGAGTAAGGTATTCTTTTCAGAATAATTTTAAAAACACATAGAATAATATATTAGATATGACTCGTAATTTTTTTAAATATTATAAAAAACTTAAATTAATAATATTTCCTAAATAAAAATTATTTTGTAATTATTATCATAATATTCTAAAGGGAATATAGTTTCTAAGATTATATTAGAATTATGTTTGTACTTTGTATAGTTTAATACATAATAATAAAATTTTATTCTAGTAAAAATTCAAAGTGAATGTCACTTAATATCCTAAAATATTTTATGCTATATTGATAATGAATAAATTAATAGGTTACATAAAATTATCGTAGTAAAGTTAATATGACTTTCTATCCAAAAACATTATAAGATGTGTTGGAAAATATTTTTAATACAATAAGTATAATTTAGATTCTAAAATGATCACAATGGAATTATTGAAGGAAAAGTTTATAAGATCATGAACATAAAAAAATTTCTACGTCAAAAAAAATTAACATTATAACATTTGATGTTTTGATGTAAATGAGTTTGAATACTCTATTAAAATAGTTTAACATGATGAATATGATTCCCAAGTATCTCTTTTATATAAATAAACCTACCTCATAGATTATACTGATTGAAATCATTTTGAGGGAGGGTTTAATCATTTGGTCAGATTGATATGTGAAAAATATTACATGGAGATGTAATGATTTTAACAATACCATAAAAGTGAAGAAAACATAATCCCTCATGGTATATCATATGATATATTATTAGACATAAACTTATTTATGGTTTTTTATGTATACATAAATGTTTTTAGGAATATTAGAAGTGTCATGTTATACAATAGGTGGTTTGAAATTTATCATTCTTTAATTTTGGATTCATATATCGCTTGAGGTGAAATGATAATTAACCACTCAAATTATGACATTGAGTTATATCTATGAAATTTTCTTCATAGAGTTTTATTATTGATGGAAAAAATTTATGCTTTGGATGGTTACTATTTCATTTAGAGATATATAATTTGATCATATGTTATAAAATGAGTTTTCCATATGGGGTGACCCAACATATACACCACATGGAGTTCTATACAGTAAGTCATTGTTATTATTGAGGTGTATATTTCTGGTTGGATCTATGTACAATGGGTTAAAAAAATATGTTTCCTAAGAAACATAATACTTTAATACATTTTTTACACAATCCTTGTTGATTAGTTAATCATGGTGTAACTTAGTATGTTACCAATCATATCATCTGTTAAAGATTATCCAAGATGAGATTTATCCTCTTATATGATGATCCTGACATTTTTACATCAATTGAGATTTAATAAAGATGTTTATGTGAATATCTATATAAGGTCTATGCGATGTTCTTATCTATCTGGATGAGTGGAACCTGATCTATTTATCGACATAGATGAAATACATGTGATGAATTCATCGACATGGACAATATATAATCAATGAATCAAGAACATATGAGCAGGCTATACAAGATTTACGTACTCAATGTCCTATCAATTTCTTCGACATAAGGTATGATATTACTATTCATAAATTTATATGATATATTCACTAGTAAAATATATAAGGATTCATGTGTTTGATTGATATTAGGTTATAACCCTTTATAGCTTATGTATCGTCGATTCTGTTATAGATAGATATATCTTCTTGTATTTATGAGTTTATGAATTCATAATAGTTTTTAATTATATTAAAAACCATGGAGGAATAAATTGTTTTTCATCCAATGAGTATCATGTTTATAAAACTTTAGGAGCTTCCCTAAATAGAACTTGGAGGATACCAATGAGATTTTTTGGATTTATTTTGAAAATTTGTTACATATTATGTAACATGTGGTGAAATTGAATGATGGATTTTCTAAGAGGAGTTTTAGAAGATATCTAAATATGTTTTAGATATTGTTTCAAAAGTTGTTATATATGATGGGATGTAAGTTGAAATTGTGCTAAGTTTATGAGGATTTTAGTGTAAGTGTGAAATTGTTTAACATGTGAAATAAAAGGCCAACTAGGGAAAGGTGGTTTAGACAATGGTGTGGTCTATCATTATGTACACCATAACATTATGTAGGAAACTATTCCATGATGGATATGTATGAGAGTATAATATTTTATGATAATTATGATTTTTATGATAATCTTACACACTGGATATCATTATTAATTAAAACCATCAAATGATCATGAATATGAGAAGTTTGAACATTTGATATCAAAATTTTATTTTTAAATACTCATTTTGAAGTATGGACTAAAATTTTTATGGATTTTGATACATTTTTAGTGTTTTAAGAAATGATCATTTAATGTATATTAAAAAAGTTGGTTCTTGGATACCTATATTAATCGGTTCGATTAGAGTGTACATATTCTAAAGTAAAAGAATCATTTTATAACTACTATAACCAATAGGATTCCATAACTTTATTTCTGTTAACCATTTAATCAAATGTTCTAGAAACCCATGGATATGGGGTAGATCCTTCGCATGCATCCAGAGATTCCCATGATCTATGCATACCCCAGTAGAGAGGAACCCATAAAATGATCCTCAGTGATCATTATTGAACACTAATTTAAATAAAATTTAAGTTATTGTAATATACAGAATTTTATTATAAATTTTTTATTCATTCCAAAAAAAAATAGATATATTTTTTAGCTTTTTGGATTTTAGGGTTTTTGTTATGTTCTATTTAGGATATGCATTATCCCTCTAAAACCCATCCATATCCCCCTATAAAAAAAAATACTCTATTAGATCATTGATCCAATTTTATAAATAATGGCATGATAAAAAACACAAGAAACACATAAGATGATATCTTCCATACAGATGTAGAAGTAACCCCTTATTTTGGGCACCCCTTGGCTGCCTCTTAAACATTTCATTTAAGTTCCTAGGAATGTGTGTAGTCACCTAGATGCGGGGGGGGGGGGGGAGGGGGTGAATCTTGCTGATTAATTTTACTGAATTATTTTCCCTTTTAATTTATCCACTCTCACTATTCATAACGATGTTATAAATTAAGATAACATGGTTATCCTCTTCTAAGTATCATCAATACATTATCATCGCATGCAAGGAAAAAATTAATAAGACATGACACACATGATTTTTTATATAGTTCAGTCCCAATGTGGGTATCTATTCCTTACTATGTTCTATTTTAGTCTGATATAGAGATATCCACTATATTACAAAAGTGAATATAATAGGTCTTATATCATCCTAACATAAAAGATTACCTCCCCTTAATCCACATCTATCTCAAGAAATAAATTAATACCACTTGATTTTTTTCTTCATATCAGCTCCCATAAAGATATAATGGGACATCCCAAAATCCCAAAACAAAATCTTCCCGACTACTACAGATTTCCCTATGTCACCATTGTACGATATTCTTCATCAAGGAATAGGTCTTTGACTATGTTGTTTTGGTGAAAAATGCACATTGACTTTATCCTACAAGTCAATATTCATGGACTATAAATGCCACTTTTTTATTAGTAAGATTAAATGCATGTCATTCTTCTTATCAATTATTAACATTAAATATTGATATATCTATCATAATGAGTTTTTTCATACATATCACTATATCACAAGCCTCAACACAATAGTATCAGTGCCCGCTTCCCATCACCTCTCTATCGTGTTCAGTGATATTAGGGTGTTATATGTCTTTCTATCCTTCCTTCTTCCTTGATGCACAAGTTCTTATTCCTGGATGTCTTCAGATTACCATTATTCAAAAACCATAAAGTCTTCCATTTGAATACAGTTTCAAGTTATCAATATTATAAATGTTCTTCTCCTTATTATTCTCTATTTAATAGCTACACAAAATCATAAAAATAAATTATCTATAATAAAATATAAATAAATTCCTTCTTTTTTTGAAGATCAATCACCTCATTAAATCCCATTGAAATATCTCTATAAGACTTAATATTTTTAAACTATTTTCAATATTTAAAAATATCATGATTTTATATTTACAATAAAAACACACACACATTTTCCTCCATGTCCTTAGGCATGAGTATCACTATGGTGTGATATTATCCTTATAGGGTACCTGGTTCTCAAGGTACAGAACCATCATCAACTAACTTTTTATCCTCATAACCAGGACATGTTTTTTTTCTACATGGTATGTATAACACCTCCATATATTGAATCATTACCACATTATATAATTATGATATTGAAAATAATATAGAATAGTTTGAACATAAATTTATTTAATTCTTCTTATGAAATCATTATTCTATAAATTATGAATTTTTCAAACTCTTTAAATAAAGATTCTGCATACAAAACATTTATATCACCTTTATGAATTGTAGTGAGAGACTATGTATTTTTTACATTTCCGTTCTCCATAATAGAATGTTACATGTTCATATGATTCAAATTACTCTTACTTTTCCCCCACACAAGAAAAATTAAATAAGAAAAAATGAATCACACATTTCTCTATGAGTTTATGAATTTTGATAAATTTCCAATCATTGATGACTATTTTTAACTTAGTGTGTCTCCCACTAAATTTACCATTATTCAGTATGCATATTTTGAATGACTAATTTTTTTTGGTGAATCTTATATACATCTCATGACTTGACCAAATTTATACTCTAGTGCTTAAATAAGTCAAACATGTGAATCCTATTTAATCAAACATGTTCTCACGAATTCGAAAATCCCCCTATGATTCTATGTTAATCTTTGAAAGAGTTTATACGAATCTTGAATTATAAATAAGGTTCATTCCATTTTTAAGTTTCATCTTAGTTATTCTTGATGAATCTTACAAAATATAAAGTGTTTATGGAAATAACCAATTTTCTTCTCTATATCTATAAAATTATATAAATATTTAATAGATATCTGAGTCTATTCAATTCTACTCAATGCATTCTTAATCACTTAAATTCAACTCAAATGACGTTAAATCACTTTTTAAAATTATAAAAAAATTCCAAGAATCTTCAAAAAAATTCTAAATATATTTTCACCATATGAGTACTATTTTTGTGTACCTTATTTACATTTTCACTACCAATATAATCCCAAATTAATTTTAGTGTTGTAAAAAAATTATCCAAGTAATATGTTTTACTATAAATAGAATAATTCATGCTCACATATCCTTGAATGGGAACCCAACATTACCACCATCTATTAGTTATTTAACAACAACTCTTTAAGTTATTTAGTAGACTTCAACTTAAAACTTTGACTAAAACTATCATAGAAAATGATCATTCTATTAGAGAAAACATATAATTAATTTATTACAACCCAAATAAAAAAATATAACATGTTTAAATACTTATCCCTATAATATATCTATCCAAATATTCCAAGACAACAACAATATATCATTTTATTTACCATTTATTTAAAATGGAAGCAAATCAATTTACATTGCCCATATATATAAGAAACATCTTCTTCATATTCATTGGTATCTTCCACCAACACTCAATAAACCAATCCATAATAACTTACTTATTTAAAACATACACAACCTACACAACTATTTGGTTCCTCAACCCTTTGGATTAATTTTCAATACCTTCAACAACTTCACATAGATTAATTTCAATATTTTAATAATATTTATCCATATCTCAAAGTTGTTTTCCTTATCTCCCTGTTGAAAAAATAAATAAAAAGGTCATAATTTATGGTAAATTATTCCCATATCACTACCTTCCACCTTTACTCTCCTACTTGTTGTTTCATCTCCTCTTCTTTATTCTATTGAGAGAAGGGTGGTGTCAAATTTTAAGTAGAAATACATTCTCAATTAATTGAATCTTTAACTACTTGAGCTATCTCAGTATAGAATACAAGTGACTAAACTAAAAATAAATTTTTTCCATAAATTACCCAGTATGTGATGGAAACAATATTTCACTATCCAGGGACAAAAAAATAGTTTAACCAAGAAATTTAATCACCTACAATCAAATAATCATATAAATAAAAAATAAGTTCAAGTATTTTTATTACCTTTTGAATACACCTTAATATTTAATAATCATTCCATTTAATAATAAAAATTGATAAAATAAAAAAATATTGCAAAATGTGTGATTGCTATACCTCTACTTTAGATTTTATAGAAACTATCAAAAATTCTATATTTAAATAAAATATTATGGTATATTCTCATAATATCTATATCCAATAAATGTATTCACTCCCTTAGATATTACATATGATTAATCTCCTTCAAATTAAACTCCAATCACATCCTTTGAGATAACATCTTGAAATGGTTAAAAGAGTTAACAGTTAAAGTATTGCATGATGGATATATTCTTCTACTGTATAATAATTACAACACCGATCCGGTTCTCCCACTTATGAATCATCATAAATTACATATAAAAATATTAACAAACAAAAAATAATGATAATAATTTATGTTAATTATTTTCATTATAATGGTAGAAACATGTATGAGGCTTTGATAATTTAATAAACTATGTTGTTATAGGTTATGAAATTCTGAGAGAATTTGAATTTTTTTTAGAGTAGGGGAGGTTTAGGAAACTAGGATTTTTATGTTGATTATAATGGTTGGAATATATCAAAGAGATGTTTTTGTATATGAATGATGAGTTAAGAGATGTTTTGGGTGCTCATGTAGATTTTGGAGTAGGTCAAGCTTTTCCTTGCATGTAAATTCTACTGTAGGTGATTGGATATGGCGTAACATTGGGGCATTGTAGTCTGGGGTGTGTTAGGGGTTAAATTTTCACTAAGGGAAAAAAACTTATGGGTGGTAACTATATATTTTTCTGGTTTACTACACTATTGTGGGTGTATGTGATGATATTTTCAAGGAAAATATCATATGTATGGGGTTCATACTATAATGGAGGTTCTATGTCATTGAATAGGAAACAAATTTTTATGTCTTTTGGAATTATTCACGATAGAGGAGATTATTACATACCATATGGGGATACACAGTGAGGGGTTATTTAGTGGAATTTTTTTATTGTATCCAAGAGGTTGTTACCTAGAGGGTTCTTGGGAGGTAGGGCCATTGGGTTTCTTCCAGAAGAGGTTTATTGTAACACCTCGACATTTTGTGATTTTTTTAATTAATTTAATATTTATGATAGTTTTCATTTCACACAACACTGGAAATAGTTATATATATATATATTGTATCACTAATTTTGGATTGTGTTATATGATTAACCAAGTTGATCATAGACTACATGAAAACAGAAAGGATATCTTTCCCTAAACAGAACACCAAGGTTATCTTATGTTACATGCAAGAAAGACTTTCTTTGGTGGCTTGTGTAGGACATAATATTGAACATTACCAAACAAAAATATATGAGTAAAAATATTATTGTTTAATATAATAAGATGTAACCTATCCATGAAATTATTATTTATGAAAAGGCATAACTAACTAATGAAATTATATAGTTTACAGGAATATAAAATGAAATCACTGGTTACCAATTAATTAAAAATTAATAAGAAAACTGAATGAATATAAAGGAAAATATTATTATTTTTATGTTCAGAAAGCTGTTTTGTCATAATAAATTATATTAATAACAACTGGTAAGTGATACTAGTGTAATATAAATATTTAATATTTAACGAAATATTTTTCATGTTCAAGAAATATACTCGATTAGTATAGGGTAAGAACAAACCCAATTTTATGTATCAAATAATATTTTTTTTATAGAAATCACTTTCACAACATTTTAATAGAAAACTATTTTAAATAATTTTTATAGAACTTTTATAAATATTATATGTCAATATAAACATAATATTTTATTGGTCAGAGTAGACTACTTGGGGGGGGTGAATAGTGTAATTTTAAAAATTCATGTTCAAAATGTATTTTTAAATGGTTTCCCCAATAAATTTAAATATAGACCAGTAAATCAAAGTAATATGGTTAAGAAAGTTTTACTATTAAAATAATTTCTTAGAAGTTTGAATAGGTCTTAGTAATCTTAATAATGGTTATTAATATTACTTTCGATGAAATTATAATAAGGAAAAATAATGATAACTTATTTCCAAGATTAACTATCAAAGTAAATTTAGTGAATTCTGAATTAAATAGTAAAACAGAGAAAACTAAATTAAACAACACAACAGATATAAAAAACGTTGTTCAGTCTCAAACTGAGACCTAATCCACTCCACATGGTGATCACATTCTACCAAGAAGTTAAATAAACATGATGCACACACTAGACCAGGGTTAACAACAATACATAGAACTTTCCAGGTCACACGGCCTCTTCCACAGTTCTTTTTGGGTACAAACTACAAGGTCAAACATGGACCTCTTCCACACTTATTGTTTTTTGTATACACAAGTTTAAAAATATGATTGAGAGATTATATATTGTATCCTATAGTTTAATGTAGGAGACAGAGTGTGTTGTTATACAGAAACACCATCTACTCGAAAGCTAAAAAAATGATACACAACAGAGTAGAAATGATGAGAAAAGTTTAGAAGTGCTATGAGTTGTTGTCTTTGCAACTCTAGACTTCTAGGATGAGTAGATGTAGAAATAAAGTCCTCATATGGAAAACAGAGTATCGTACATTAGCTAGATCAGAATGTGTTCTTCGTGGTGAAGATATCATCCACTCTGGGATTCAAGTTTGCTTCGTGTGTTCTTCAATAGTTCTAAGTTTCATGTGAAAAATATCTCTTCAAAAAAATACTCTAACTGTGTTATTCATTATCATGTTTACACCCGCTTGTTTCTCTTTCATGTATATTGTTTCTGGGCCACAATACTCTTTTATCTTGGAGTGAATGTGTTGGAGCCAATAGGTTGCAAGTATTCTACACCTCATACCTCATATTTTAAGGTGACATGTTTACAAACAAACATTAATTATGTCAGTGCATTTAAAAACATCAAATATGACCATTATAGATTAAAATGAAAAATGAAAAAATAGATTAAGAAATAGTGTCACAGTATGTCGTGGAACGGTGTCTCCTTGAACTGGTGTCTTTTGAAGCGGTGTCTCATGGTCACAGTGACTGGTTGGTCACAATGTCTCATGGTCATGGTTTCTAATTGGTCATAGTGTCTAGTTCACGGTGTTTGGTTCACGGTGTCCGGTTCATAGTGCTTAGTTCATGGTGTCTGGTTCATGGTGTCTGGTTCACGGTGTTTGGTTCACGGTGTTTGGTTCATGGTGTCTAGTTCACGGTGTCTGGTTCACGGTGTCTGGTTTAGGTTGTCTAGTTCACTGTGTCTGGTTCATGGTGTCTGGTTCATGGTGTCTAGTTCCTTTGCTAGAAAATCATAACTGGTGGCAGACTCACGGTGTCTTAGACTTAGCCAAATATATGTATTCAGACTTAAGCTATGATATTCATAGAATGGTTTAGAATTAATCACTTATTAAATAAATAATTATAAATTAAATCAAAAATATTGTACAGTAATCAAACTGAATGTATAATACTTAAGGTATTTGGATAGCTTTACTGAAAGAATAAGGATAATAAACAACTGTATATATGATGTGAGATAGATTGCACAGAATTAATGAGGTTTATATACTGAATAGGATTTGTGATCATTAAAACATGATTAATACAAGAGGAGTCCCACAATATCCCACTTTTTGATGATCACAAATCATATGAATTTAGAGTGTATAATTTTTCCAACTACATATTCCCAATGTGAATATAACACATATAGATTTATCCCCTTTTGGGATTATAAAAAAGAGTGAATAGGAAAAGATAAGAAATGTTCACAATGCATTAGAGAAAAATATTTTCCATACAAATAGTAGATAGAAAAACAAATAGAACCAAATTCTTATCAAAGGGGAGAAGTCACTATTATTCATCACTGGGTGGTCTTCTCTTTTCCCTTAGTAGCAGGATCAGAAGAAAAAGCCATAGGAGCAGAGGATGAGGTAGAAGAAGGAAGTGATTTGGTTAATAGAGAAGGTAAAGAAAGACCTTCGAAGACAGAAGGAGCCAATGTAGGTGAAGATGAAGATTGAGGAAATTCTTGATCAAGTATTACATGCCTGATCTGACTCAGGGCCTGACTGACAGACATAGAAGTGGATGATAGGGTTGAGGTGAAGGTAGGAAAACCAGATCTCAGAGGGGAAGTCACAGGAGCAGCTATGGCAGTACTCTATACATGAAGAATGGGCCTCAGAAGCATGATAAAATCAGCAATGATCTCTCCACCATACTGTATAGCCTTTTCTAAATCATACTTGTTCTCTATAATGTTGTCCATTTGTGAGATTTTGAACTTGAGTCTTGAAGGCTTGAGAAACAGGAGGAATCCTCATTGTTTCCACAAGGTACTTGAAATGATTGGTCATATTCATCTTAGAGAATATCCGGTTGAAATAGAATTTCACTTTCTTCGCAATTTATTGCTGAGAATCATTATAAATCATAGAATGGATTTTTACCAAATCAAGAACTATGTCACTGTTCTTGATAACTTCAGATAGATATTCTTTATTAAAACCACTAATCACAACCTGAAGTTCCTCTTTGACCACTGTTCTGAGCAGATCACAATCTAAGGAAGGTTGAGATGATTGACCAGAGGAATTAGAAGCAGTTCCAGCTGAGGTAAGAGATTTTAGTTGATTGAGTACTTTCTGAAGGCACCCCTTATACTCATCAGTTAGCCTATTAAGACCAAAAAATAGCTCATGCATCTCTTTCAGTATTTGTTTGTTCCTTTCATCCACTTTCTCATCTAAGGAATCTAAATGAGGTTAAATCAGAGAAGAAATATCTATTGGGTTTTGAGGAACAACAACCTCAATAGGATGAGAAGAAAGCTATGATCTTGAATTTAACACTTTCTACATTTCCTCAACCATACCTCTTAGAGTCTTTACTTCATCACTAAGATATTTTTTCTTGACTACGACTTCCTGAATCTCATGAAGCATTTTGTGTTGAATCTAAAATATGATTTTTTTCCAATAATAGTGAAGCATCTCTCTCACTTAGATTTTTTACATGATCTGGTTGGGTATTCAATAAGTTTTCCAGCCTATCCAAAAGGGTTGCTCCAAATTCTTTCATGTCTTCTTTAGTCACCAAAGTTGGAGGTTCGGGTGAAGGCTCAGAGATAGAAGCTGAGATAGGCTTAGGTTATTTGGAAGATATAACTTTATGATAAGATTCCATTTTCAACAGAAACATAGTGGAAAGGTCAAGAATATTGAATGAGACTTCTTTTGTGTAATTCTCATCGACATAACTGGTAAACTTATACCATGTGTACACTGAGATTGGATGAAATAGATTTGGTATTATAACAGATTCTAGATTGGGGGGCTACTGCCCCTCAACAGGTGCATCTTTCTCAAGACTTAAAGAATTAGGAACTTGAATTATTTCAATGAATGCATACCTTTCATTATAAATTGTTTCCTTTTGAGACAATTTAAAGTCTTGTTATATTCTCTCATCAGCAAAAAGAATGAATTCCAGAACAGATTGTTCCACTGGGAGTTTCTCAAGGTCAGATTCTTGCATAAGAGAAATTTATTCTTCTATATGTTCTTATAAAAAATCCTTTTCTGTTTCTTTATCAATATATTCTTTTTCAGCTTCGGGTTGGTCTTCCAGAGTAGCAACTTCTTTTAGAGTAGGGACTTCTTTCTCAATTTCAACTTAAGGAGCTGGAGCACTGTCTTTCTCATCAAAAATAGTTTCTATGGTAGGCACAACAATCTCTTCTTATTCTTTTTCTTCAGAATACTCAACAACTTTTTCTGGTTCCATACTAGGATCAAAAATACCTTTTGGTCTTGAGGGATGTTCCACTTGATTGAAAATTTCATAGATCCTATCATTGTCTTCCACCCATGCCTTTTTCTAAGGATTCCAATTTATTTTCATCTTCTTTATAATAACTTTTTAAAAGACATAAGTCATAATTCATGATAAATTCTTTATTTGTTCCAACCAATCCTTTGGTATGTAGCATGGCTGAGATAATCCAGGAATAGAATAGGAAGGTTGACTTGGATGTGGTCCTGATCAATTCACACATGTGGTGTATGACATACATACATATATTGATCTTATGTCCATTTTTCATTAAGTGAATCAAAAATATATCCTGATATTTTAGTATAGAGAAATCATTTTTTCATAGGATAATCAAGTTCTAAATAAACATAAAAAAAATTCTAGATTCTCCATCCATTTCAGCAGTGATGGATCTTCTCTTGGTTCCATTTATAGTTAAAATTTTCAAGGCATCTTCCAAAACAAAGAATTCACTTGGAGGTGGATGACCTCTTTGGTAATTTTAAAAATACCTTCATGAGGTATCCTAAGGCATGAAACCCATAACCTTGAAGAAAATGTGCATATATGAACATTTATCCATCTTCTTACAGCATAGACACTTTCTTAATGAAATAAAAATTGTATAAATTGGTAAAATTGTACAACTAGCTTTAGGTAGATAGGTCTATCTTCCTTTACAAACCAATTTACCATCCTTTTTCTTTTAATACTTTGAAAACTAAATACATACTCAACAAAATCCACTTAGGGTATATCTCTTTTTAAGGTACTATAGTTTAGTTCACCAGATTTGGATTCAGAGGACCCTCAGGTGCAAACTCAGGCACGATCTTCTTTTTCTTTGAACCATGTTTCCCAAGAGTCGATGACAAAGGATGTTTCATCCTGTGCATTCACTGAAGGATCTAGAGAGATAAATGTTGAAGGGTTGAAGAAGGGTGACAGTTTAAGAGAATAGAAGGGTGCTCAAGTTAATATCGATTGAAACTTATTTTATTTTATCGTTTAGGAATACCAATCATTGTAAAACAAAAGCGTGTGAAAAAAAGGGTAAAATAAGTAATTACCACGATAAGAGTTCTAATTTATAATAAAATAACCATACATTCTTATGGTGAGACAATAAGAGGTGTTCACAGTGAGATAGTAACAAGTTTTAACAGTGAGACAATAACAAGTGTTAATGGTGAGACAGTAACAAGTGTTAACGGTGAGACAGTAACAAGTGTGATTTCTAGACTATGCAACCATACTGTTAGAGACAGTAAGTGCGAGACAGTAACCAGGAAATACTAACTGTGAGACCATAAATATGAAACCTTAAGATACGAAATAATAATATATTTACTTACATTTTATCATACCAAATTCATGTATGATTTAGTATATTATTTCATAATTTAATGATTTGGAGAATATATGAGCAATCTGATATTCAGTTCCAATGAATTCCAAAGTTATATCACCCTTTTGATAATGATCTCTCAAAAAGTGATGTCTTACATCAATATTCTTTGTCCTAGAGTTTGAAATAGGATTTTTTAAGATATTAATATCCCTTGTGTTGTCAAGATTTATAGGTATATGCCCGAATTGATATCCATAATCTAGTAATGTGTGTTTCATCCAAAAAATTTGTGCACAACAGCTAACATCATCTATGTATTCAGCATCTATAGTAGATAATGCAAAAAAAAATTGTTTCTTACTACACCATGATACTAGTAACTTTCCTAAAAAGTGACATGTTCTAGAGGTTATTTTTCTATCTAACTTACAACCACCGAAGTCAGAATTATAATAACAAACTAGTTCAAATGATTGTTCTCTTGGATAGAACAGTCCAAGATTGGGTGTATTCTTGAGGTATTTAAAAATTATCTTTACAACATTTAAATGATATTCCTTAATATTTTCTTAAAAATGAGCACACATACACACATTAAACATAATTTCAGGTCGACTAGTAGTTATGTAGAGTAAAATCCCAATCATTCCTCTATAAGAGGTTTACTCAACATATTTTCCATCTTTATCAAGATCCAACTTACTTGTGATACTCATTGGAGTGTCACTAATTTTATTTCTACCAAATACAAAACCATTTAAACGATATCTAGAGTATTTAATTTGATTTAAAATAATACCATCATTATTTTGAAATATTTGAAATACATGAAAATTTTTTAGTTCACCCATTAAACTCATTTAAAATTTATTTTGCATCATTTTAGAAAAATAAATACATAAATAATTTCTTGAATATCCAAAGATAATTTCATTTATTTAGATTTGAAAAACTAAAACATCATAGGAAATTAATTTTATAAAAAGGGTAGGATAAAATATTCCTTTTCTAAAACCTTTGGAAATAAGAAAAGTACTCAGCCTTTCATATTAGGCTCTTAGAGCTTTTTTTAAACCATATAAATATTTTGATAATTTTAAAATATGATTTGGAAAATGAGGATTTGTAAAACCAGGAAGTTTCTCAACAAATACATCCGTACCAATATACCCATTTAAGAATGCACTCTTAACATCCATTTTATATAGTTTTATATTTGGATGTGCAATATAAGAAAGCATAATTCTAATGGCTTTAAGTCTAGATACTGGTGAAAAGGTTTCTTTATATTCAATTCCTTCTTCTTGACTATAGTATAGTGCAACCAATATAGCCTTGTTTATAATTATGTTACCAGCTTCATCTACCTTATTTATAAACACCCATTTAGTGCCTATGGTGAATGTGTCCTTGTCTCATTCAAAATGTTTCCAAACATTGTTCCTTTCAAACTGATTAAGTTCTTCTTGCATATACATTACCCAAAATTCACCATTGATAGAATCATTAATGTGTTTAGGTTCAAGTTGTTACAAGAAGACTTGATGTTCATCCTGATTTCTAAGAGAAGCTCTAGTTTGAGTTACTTTGTCTAAGTCTCCTACAAAAACATATTAGGGATGGTTCTTAAGAGTTTTAACAGCTATAGAAAAGTAAGGACTAGTGATTTCAGGTTCATCAACTGGTTCATGTTCATTGTGACTTGAGTCTGAGGAACTTCTAGAATTGGATGTTTTCACAGATTCTTTCACAGGATTGTTTGAGGTTTTGAATTATTCTCCATATTTGACACATCATCCTCCAGGTTCTCTAGAATGGTTTTATTCTCATATAGACCTGTTTCATCAAATTTGTTGTGGACATATTCTTCCACACATTTAGTTATTTTTTTTGAACACTCTATTGTTTTTACTGGAAATTTAATATCCTAAAAATATTCCTTCATAACTCTTGGATGAAAATTTGTCAAGATTGTCTTTATTATTAAGGATATATACTTTCCTACCAAAAACATTAAAGTAGCTAAATTTGGGTTTTCGATTGTTCCATAACTCATAAGGATTATTTTTAATAATAGGTCTATTCAATACTCTTTTGATTATGTATCATGCTGTATTTATAGCTTTAGCCCAGAAATAAATAGGTAGGTCGTATTTACTAAGCACTATTCTAGTAATCTCTTGCAATGTTCTATTTTTTCTTTCTACAACCCCATTATGTTGAGGTGTTATAGGGGCAGAGAAATTGTGACTATAGCCATTTTGTGAGAAAAATGATTCAAAATCTTGATTTTCAAACTCACAACCATGATCAATTATTAATTTTTTAATTATAAGTCCACTAAGATTTTCTACATACATGGAATATTTGGTAAAGTAAGAGTAGGGTTCACATTTGTGAGCGAGAAAGAAGGAACAAGTATATCTAGAAAAGTCATCTACAAGAAAATCAACATAGTGCTTCCCATTTAAACTAGAAACACTAGATGGTCCAAAAAAATCCATGTGAACAAGTTTGAGAGGTTAAGAAGTTGAAAATTATTTCTTTGGATTGAAGGAAATATTTTTTTGTTTTTCTTTTTGACAGGGATTACACACTTTATCATTTGGAAACTCAAGTTTGGATTAGTCTTTGACTAAGAATTTTCTAGCTAGCTTTCTAAGGGAGTGAATATTACAGTGTCTTATTCTCCTATTCCAAATCCAATACTCTTTATGAAATACACTTAAACATTAAGTATTTTGAGAAACCAAGGAATCTAAGTTAACAGAATATACATTTTCATTTCCTAATACTGAAAACACTAATTCATTTTTAGAATTAAAGACATTGCAAGCCACATTTTCAAATTTAACATGAAATCCATCATATCGTAATTGCGAGATACTAAGAAGATTAAATTTCAAACCATCAATATACAATACTTTAGAAATCAAAAATGAGTTAGAGTTACCGATTTTTCCAAGGCCAATGATTTTTCCTTTGGAATTGTCACCAAATGTGACATTTCCTCCATCTATTTTTATTAGTTTCTTGATGCATGAGTAGTCTCCTATCATGTTCCTTGAACACCCACTATACAAGTACCACAAAAGTTTACAGGAACTCTTTAAGCAGCTTTCCTACAAAATGATCAAGCAAAAACATATTTTGGTACCTATACTTGTTTGGGTTTCGTAATATTAGTGATAAGTGATTTGGGAACCCACATCTTCCCTATAGGTTTCTTATAAGAACTATGTAATTTATTTGAAAAACAAACTCTATTCAATCCAAAAAAACATGAAATGGTAGAATGTGAATCATAACTTGAACTAGTTGTTTTGTTTCCAAAACTGGGAGTAAAGTTGTATGTCCTAGATTTAGAAACAATATTTGTTCTACCATGATTTCTTTTTTCTAGGTTGATAACTGATTCTAGTATTGTATTTAGGGGAATTTTTTTTAAATAGATTTGAGTAAGAGTATTTTTCCCATTGGTAAAGTTTTCTATGTTTTTATTAAATTTATCATTAGACATTTTTAATTCATTGTTCTCCTAGAGTAGTTGAGTATTTTTTTTCTTTTTTAGTTGTGAGTTCAGATTTAACATTCACAGTAATAGAATACTGTTTCTTCAAAGATTTATATTTATCTTTTAGTTCACTAAATGTTTCTTCAATAATATTACATTATTCAAACATTTCTTCATTAGACATATTTTCAGAGTCACTCTCATTTCTATAATAGTATTAATTATATACAGAGTCCTGTGTTACCTCAGATGTGTTTGTCATAAAACACATGTTTCCTTTGTTATCCTATTCATCATGCGATGTTTCTGAGTCACTTGAACTATCCTCAGAAGTAACCTAGGTTGATTTCATTTACTTTTTATACTTTCTATACTTTTCCTCAAATTTCTTTTTTTACTTGAGCTTTGGATAGTCATCTCTGATATGTACTTTGTGCCTACATTCATAGTAGAAAATCTCATTAGTCTTGTCAGTTATTTTCCAATACTTCTTCCATATTCTATTTTGATAATATCTTCCCTTGAAGTTAGATTTTTCTGAAAAAGTTCTTCTTCTGGTAAAATCTTTTGAATCTTCTGGCTAATTGAGCCATCTCATCATCACTGTCAAGTGATGATTGTTCACTACTGGAACTCTCTACAAAAGCTTCCAATTTCCCTTTTTCATTGTGTTTATAGGTGTTGGTCTTGAAAGCCACATATTTTCTTCTGGGTTCATCCTCATCTTCCTTGTTGACATTTAGCTCCTCTTCATACATCATCAATTTCCCAATGAGTTCTTTTATAGGTAGCCTGATGAGGTCACATGATTATCTAATGGAGATAGAGGTTCCTCTCCATCTGTCAGGTAGACATCTGAGAATTCTCATGATCTTTTCCTTGGCAGTGACTTCTCTTCTAAGTGAAATAATTGTGTTAAAAATTTCAATTAACCTAACATACATATCAAAAATAGGATCATTAGGTTTCATTTTAATGTTATCATATTTAATAGTATAAGTATTATGTCTCATTTATTTTACACTGGAAGTTCCTTCAAGTGAAACAGACAAGGTATCCCAAATTTCATGGGCTATTTTACAAGTATAAATTCAATTAAATTCATCATCTTTTAAGGATCAATATAAAGAATTCCTAGCTTAGCAATTGTTATTGTAGACAGTTTTGGTAGGTTCATCCCAAGTGGTTCTATCAGTAGTAGGAATGTTATATTCATCTGTTATTGAAAACTAAATTTCAAAACCCATAATTTCCAAATGAATTTTCATTTTCATTTTCCATTGAGCATAATTGGTTCCATTAAATAATGGTGGTATGTTGGTTGCAACACCTTCCAATCTATTATCCATAATAAATAAATACTTTGAAAGAGATAGAAATTTAGAATTAACATAAATGTACAGATCTTTAATGTACAACTAAAATCACATTTGATTGAAAACAGAGTCTTAATAAACACCTTTGATACAAAATTTTGGTCAAAGAATATTAATAAAGAGGGGGGGGGGTAAATTGAGTAATTATAAAACTTTATGTTCAAAAAGTATTCTTAAAAGGTCTACCCAACAAATTTAAATACAGCCCAGTTAATCAATGTAATACGGTTATGAAATTTTTACTATCCAAATAACATCTTAGAATATTCATTAGGTCTTAGTAATCTTAATATTGGTTGTTAATATTACTTTCAAAGCTATTCTAAAGAATAAAAACAATGAAAACTTATTTTGAAGATTAACTATCAAAGTGAATTTAGTGAATTCTAAATTAAACATTAAAATAAAGAAAATTAAATTAAAAAGCACAGCAAAGATAAAAAAAATGGTTCAGTCTCAAGATGAGGCCTAATACACTCCACTTGGTGATCACCTGCCATAAAGAAGTTATATAAATAAACTTGATCCACACCTTCTAATGGGGTGAACAATAGTACACAGGACTATCCAGGTCACACAACCTCTTCCATAGTTCTTCATGGGTACAAACTACTAGGTCACACAGGGACCTCTTCCACACTTATTAGTGGGTATACAAAAGTGTAAAAATATTATCGAGAGAGGATATATTATATCCTTCAGTTTAATGTAGGAGATAGAGTGTGTTGTTATATTGATACACACACTTCTCTAAAGATAATAAAATGATACACAATAGAACAAAAATGATGAGATAAGTTTAGAAGTGCTCTATGTGGTTGTCTATGAAGATCTAGTCTTCTAGGATGAAGCATATTCATAAATCAAGTCTTCATATGGAAAACAGATTATCACAAGTCCGGTAGATTGTTGTGTGTTCTTCGTGGTGATGATATCTTACACTATGGGATTCAAGTATGCTTCGTGTGTCTTTTAGCACTGTAGAGTTACTGGTGACAATTCTCTCTTCAAAAAAAATTCTATAGGTGTGTTCTTCATCGTCATGTTCACACCTGCTTGTTTCTCTTTCATGTATATTGTTTATAGGCTGCAGTACTCATTTATCTTGGAGTTCATGTGTTGGAGTCGATAGGTTTCATGTATTCTGCACCTCGTACCTCGTAATGTCAGGTGACATGTCTACAAAGAAACATTAATTATATCAGTGCATTTAAAAACATCAAATATGATTGTTAGTGATTAAATTGAAAAATGACAAAATAGATTATGAAATGGTGTCACAGTATGTCATGGAACAATGTCCCCTTGAACCGGTGTATTCTTGAAGTGGTGTCTCATGGTCACATTATCTAGTTGGTAATGGCGTCTCATGGTCATGGTGTCTGGTTCACGGTGTCTGGTTCGCGGTGTTAGGTACTGGGTGTCTAGTTCACGTTGTCTGGTTTACGGTGTCTGGTTCACAATGTCTGGTTCACGGTGTATGGTTCACGGTGTCTGTTTCATGGTGTCTGGTTCACGGTGTCTGGTGCACAGTGTCTGGTTCATGGTGTAGCGTTCAAGGTGTATGGTTCACAGTGTCTGGTTCATGGTGTCTGGTTCCTTGGCCAGAAAAGCATAATTGGTGGAAAAATCATGGTGTCTCAGACTTAGCCAAATATCTGTATTCAGACTTCGGCAATGATATTCATAGAATGGTTTAGACTTAATAATTTATCAAATAAATCATTATAATGTAAATAAAAGATAGTGTATAGTAATCAAACTGAATGTATAGTACTTAAGATCTTTGGATAGCTTTACTAAAAGCATATGGATAGTAGAAAACTGTATATATGATGTGAGATAGATTACACAAAATTGACAATGTTTATAGACTGAATAAGATTTGTGATCATTAAAACATGATTAATACATGAGGAGTCCATCGTATTTTAAATGAAATCATAAAAATAAGGTTAGAGTGATTTTTTTGGTATTTTTCTGTGAAGATCCATTTTTTAATGAAGATGTGAAAAATATTAAGTTTTAATTCAAAATTGCTTTTTCAGTATAATTTATTTAAATGGATGAATTATAATTTATTTTGGTTTAAAATTTTAATTAGATAAAAATTTTAACAATTAATTCAATTTAGGTCATTAGAATCAACTTCACTTTAAAATTGAGTATAAAAACTCAACAAATTTTTGGACCTTTTTACTTTCAAAACCCTCATTGTTTCCCCATCTGTGGGATTAATTTTAAATTAATTTCCCCAATTCTATGTTTAGAATTCGGAAAAATGGATTATATATTTAAAATAAGTATAATTTATAATTTGTAAAAAGTCAAACATAGTTTTTTACCAAAAATATTAGTAATTGTAGTTGAAATTAATTATAGTTACTAAGGTAATATTAATCTTAACAATGAAATAAACGTTAAATTTAAGTCCCAAAATGACCTAAACACTTGTCTAAAACACACTGGATGACCATATTTGGGCCATAAACCTTCTATTATTTTTTTCATTTTAAGAGTTTTATAGGTAAAAACGTGGGTGCTGCTAACTTATTTTAAAAAATGCCAAGTGTGTCTCTCCCCTTATCGATAAATGTCCACCACCTCTCCCACTTCCTCACAACTCTCAAACCACTTAGGTTTGGCCAAGCTCTGCAAAATAAACATTCCAACAACCCTCCCTTCCTCTTTGAATAATTCTTTTGGGTATAAATACATCCATCAAATCCCTTTAGAACAAACCCAAAGGAGTTACCTGATTAATAGGAGGTTTGAACGAGTATGACGAGTGTCAATAGACAAGGTAAGGGGATTTCATCTCACTATTTATCTTCTTGAGATACTATCCTTAATCACAACTCATTTCTTTTGTGTTATTTTTAGACTTCCCATGGATGTATTCTATGATTCTTATACTTTTATTTATGGGTATTTACATATCCATTTTATGATATTTCTTTCATGGGGTTGTGTATCAAAAGATACCAAATAAGTAAAGTGATTTTATCACAATTTTCCTTCATTGAGACACATGCTATGTTATGAACCTATATTTTTCCAGGAGGTTTATATAATACCCTTGACAAGTTATATAATGAGTCTCATTATTTTCATGATATGTTAAACTTTATGTACAGTTATTATTTTCATTTTGTTATGATCCAATATTACTAAATTAGTAATGGTTTATAAATACAATCTCCCCATGTATAGATATTGTTTATGATTATTCTCCCATTAATAAAATATTATGATCCACATCTCAATAAATCCTCTATGTTTTATTACCCTCTGGTTATTCATGTTATATCCATGTAATTATACCATTTATATACTCTTTGGTATATAATATGACCAAGAAAGTTTTTTTAATAAATTATGACTTTACCTATCCATTGGATCAGAAATCTGTGTTCCTTAAAACCCGTGTGTTCAAAAAAGGGTTTCTAAGAATATTCTATGATTCTATAATAATAATAAAAATACATTTATACCATATTTTTCTTTTAAAAATATTTTCAAAGGAATCTTCTTGTCACTTTCCGAACAAGGAATTTTTCTACCTTTTTACGCTGCAAAAGGAATGTTCTTTTTACCACATATGACATGTACAGATTTAACTACGATCATTTCTACAAATCTTCCAATGTTTGTTTAAAATCATAATTTTTAAAATGTATTTTAATTGTAATTTTCAAAGAAATGGTTTTCCAAAAAATTTTCTGATTCATTTAATATTTTCTAGAAAAATGGTTTTCAAAACGTTTTTAGGCATATTTTATACATTTTTATGGGAAAAAGATTTCAAAATGATTTCAATCCTCCATTCTAAGATTTTAATAAATTTTCAAGGAAAATGGTTTTCTAAAGTTTTTATTTTTTAAAAATAATTTTCAAATAATTAAGGATATTTTCCTGAATAAATGTTTTCTAAATATCTTTCAAAGTTATTTTTAATATAAGATGACATCTATTGTTGTTACTAATTAACTTCCAATAAATTATCCAAAGGTTCCATTCATATTATTTCTTTAATGGTTTATGTTTTGATGGAATGATGCGTATGACACCCATTTCTACTCCATGAGTTATATGCTTTTGAAACCTACTTATTTTCGAAAGTCATAGTTTATTGAATTTATTATGAAACCCATCTATTTCCCAAAGGTTATGATGTGATGAAATTGAAATGATCCTCATTTCTTTTCATGGGTTATGATTTAATGTTTATAAAACCCTTCTCCTTTTATGGTTCAGGATTTGATGAATGTTTTATTATCTTGTGGCCCCTGTATGAATAGTTTTATTATGGGATGGGTGAGACATATATCTCCCTCTAATGAATTTGGTAATGATTTATATATCATGAGATAGTGTTGGGAATCTAGTAGACAGGCTTGATCTGTTATGGGGAGAAGGGGAAGCCCAATCCCTTACAAGGTAATGACTGCAACTAGGGATGGTGGTGTGTCCCGTCCAGTAGGTATAGTCATCATGAAAATGGAAGATGGGAAAAACAGATCTACTATGGAAATATTTGGAAAGCTAATACAATATGGGAGGATGGGGAATCCTAATCCCGTACATGTAAAGGATTGCAACTAGGGATGGTGGTGTGTTCTTCTCTGTTTGTGTAGTTCCCATCAAGTGCCTTGATAAGATCTAGCAATGCGCTTGACTTATAGAGGATGATATCAAATATTTTTGTATGCTAAAATTACATGTCTTATTCCTATTATATGGTTTCATGGATTGTGTCATTCATTTCATTATAATTCATGTATTATGAACTTCCAGGATTTTTTTCCATGCTTCATGTTTCAGACCTTATGATACACATTGCATGATCTTCTAAAGTTATGATCATGTTCTCATACCCCTAATCTCATGCTTCTGCTTACATGTTTCCCTTATTTACCCTTACTGATAATCCAAGATCACCTCTTTTTATGTTCCCTTCCCCATGTTATTAAGATATGTATTAAGTGTGATGTGTCTAAGAAAGGATCTAGTCATGGAGAATATAGTGGGAGATAATATAGCTCACTTATGTACCAGTGTTTATGTTTCCATGATTCCATGATTCCAATGGAACTAAACTAATACTATCATTGGGAATTAATTTGTGTAATGTTTTATGTATTCTGGAAAAAATGATGTATTGTCTATGTACATTAATACAGGGTCTCTATACTTACGCTTTAGAGCCTGGTGTTGTGTCACACCTGTTGTTTGATAGTGGGACTTTGCACTACAAACATGTGGGTTGTGCCATAAGGAAATCTTGGTTGAGGGGATTTTCACAATGGAACCTATTATCCAAGACACAATGGACCACCTATCATGATTTTAAAATTAGGTATGAATAATATTTTTAGGGTCATATCCCTTCATTTTTAAGTGTATCAACCATCAACGGAGATTCCATTTTGGCTACTTCTCTAGCTAATTCCCCCTCTCATAAATTCTTCTTGAGGATGGGTGATATTGGTGATTTTTTTGAGAAAATTTGAGGCATACCACTCCATCTTTTTTTCATTATTTTTTCCATTTTTTCCACCTATAACATGGGATGAATTTGGGCTAGGGTTTGGAACTAATTACAATAGATCATGGTGTAAATATGTACTAATGATGGGTAATTTTATGTATTGGATATATAATGTATCTAAAGGATGATCTCATGTTTTTTTATCATCATTTGGTTGGAGTTATGTTTCAATATAAACCATATTAAAATCATGGTTGTAGTTTCATGTAGTACCATTTTCAATTTATAAATAAAAGAAATTTATAACTTGAGAATGACAGAGACATCTAATTAGAACTTGGCACATATATATATATATATAGATATGACAATTGAAATATTAATAAACTGTTGAGTTCTAAGTATAAATGGAAATTGTTTTAATTAAATATTGATACCAATTTCAACATAAAGGGGTTTTCCTCTATAAATTGAAATTGACACACTATATATTAGAACCCTCACATAAAATATGGATGTTGACCTATAACCAACCATATTATTATGATTTATGAAGTATATATATCATTTTATAATTATTTTATATGAATCCTAGCCATGGATTTATGAATAGGAAGAGGGGTGTTAATGTTATATTGGAAGGGTAGTACCTATAATAATTTTGAATCTTCAATGTTGTCATGCTAAATTTTATATATGGCGTGAGTAAATTTTTTTTAGAGATATTCCACCACCACATCCTCAAGTTGGGTGCCAAGAAATTGGTAAAGAATACGTTCCTGAGAAGTTTGGGCCTAATATTCCAGTAGTTCCACCTATGGAACCTCCATTTATACATGAAATGGGCAATGAAGAAAAATTTTAAGGTGGCTTTGTAATATTTATACAAGATATTCAAGGATATATGCGGCCTACCCCTACGATGGTAGAACTAATATGAGAGTTTTAGAAGAATAATCTACCCATTTTTTATGGGGATAGTAGTCCACAGGCTGCTAATGAAAATATATAGGCCATGCTTTCTATATTTGAGAAGCTATAGACGCCTTTATAGAGGAGGGTCAATCAATCCTCTAATATGATTCGTGGTTCTTCCATGAGTTTGTGGGACCTTATTACTTAGGCAGACCAACATTGGGATATGGAATGGTGTGATTTTTAGGTTTCCTTTTGTTGATCTTTTGTGGATTCATCAATTTCATCAATTTCTCTTTGGTACTGATTCTCATAAAAACCCAAATTTATGTTACTAATAAATTTTCTTTTAATTTAATTTTAGGAAGATAATATTCATTTGAATATTTATTCTGGAAATATATTCAATTAATTTATCTATGGGAAATATTTTTTTATCATTTTCTAGATGTGTTCTAAATGTTTTCTGTAAATAGTATTCATACCCTACGTTTATAATCATAAAATAAGTTTTAGAAACCTTACATTCAAAAGATATGATATTGATCATATACCCTTTGTTTAAATGAAACCCAATGTTTGAAAAATGGATGTAATTATTTTTCAACCCTAAGATTGTAAAAACCATACCTTATTAACCCTACATTTTGGAACAACCATACATTATCAACCCTACTTTTGGATTTTGATGTTACGTGAAGGAACCATATATTTTACTATTTAATGTTAGAGTTTTAAATTCAAGATATTATCCATTGTTTCTGCAATAGTTTTTTCAGAAGTAAATATGTATTCAAATTTATTTTATGATTGATTCTAAGGCTCGCATTCAATGGAATAAATCGTTTCTACTATTACAAGAAGTTACGCATCTCTTGAATGATTTTGAATTAAAATATTCACTATTTATTGTGTGCTATTTCATAATCTATTTTGACCTGTAACTTTTGAAAATAAAATATAAATATTGAAAAAATATTCATGAAAAAATATAGATGATATACATAAAATATATATACATAGAAAAGTAAGAGTGGTGTTTGCAAACAACAAGTATGTCATTACCTTCAGAGCTTCACATTAGAGACATAAATGTTTTGATCTATCTAAATGAATCAATTATGTCACTAATAATGTATCTTATTGTTACTTCTTCTTTTACAAGATTGAAAAATCATTTTTCATAGATACACATTGGAGACATACATGTTTACACATTTATATGGTGTTTTATCTATCACTATTTGAATAAATCATGTGCAATATTGAAGATATATTTTTTGTTGTTCATTATCGAAGATCTAAATACATATTTAAATTAATTATAAAAATATGAAAAAAACATGTGTTCTCAATAAAATAAATATATATTGATTAATAGGAGTTTACACTACTCAAAATCATTAGTGGTTTTGGAATAGTGTCATCTTTTTTCACTAAGCTATTGATTTATAGTTCCCTATAAAAGAACCATAAGGGCTTGTAAAATAATTCTAAGGTTCCAAATACTTGCACATAGTTGTTAATAGGTCCTTGGATAAGAGTAACTACATTCAAAAATTATCATTCTTGTGGATTAGATCATTGGTGGACAGTACTAGAGGATATTTGTTCCATGAATCACTATACATCATTGTGTTATTTTCTTTATTTACTTCCATAGCTCACTCAACTTTAAAAGAGAAGGAAAGGTTTGTTGTCCAATAAGAGAGGTGTTCTAAATATATCAATGTTTTTGAAAAAACCATTGACCCCCTCTTGTGTCTTTATCTTCATTATATCTGTTCTGAAAAAACAAATTATATCAATTTTTGGGATCTATTGGTATATTCATTTATTGAAACTTCTTAAATATTTTTTTTCTATTCTGATAAAATAAAAATATCAAATGGTTGGACATTATCATTATACTCAGTACAACAAGTGATATCATAAGAAGTGATTTACAATGAATAAAATATTTTCTTTTAGTCCTATTCTATATCAATAGCTCTAACCCGCATGAGTTAATTATTCAGATGAAGAAAAATATAAAAACATATAATATTAAATAAGGCATTTCATATGATACATTCTCCTTATAATAATGGTGATAATTTTTTATGATAGAAATATCACATGATTATTTATTTGAAAAATATCTAGATGAGAGTTTATTTATAGGTTGTCAGGAATTATGATATTCCTAATTATGATTAGTAAAAATGTGATCATGATCAAGAAAAATAGTATGATATCAATTCAAAAGTAGTTAATAATATTGTTTATAGTTTAGGAGTTGATGAGTTTTATTGAGTTCACTACAACAAAAAATGGATTTAGTGGTGGTTTTTTAGTGGTGGTTTTGGGAACCGCTGCTAAACCTTTTTTAAAATGGTTTCACGGCGGTTTATAATAAACCACCTTGAATTTTTTTTACATTGATGACCCTTCCCCCCCACCCTGACCCCGCTTCTCCCCGCTTCCCCCACAACCCTTTCCCCCCACGACCCCGACGACCCCGCGACCCCAGGTCTCCCCAGGTTTCCCTCTTTTCTTATTATTTTCATTTTTAATTAGTTTTTTGGATGTTATAAAATAGTTTGCGGTGAATTTTGGTATTGTAAAAACCTCATTGATTTTTGTTTTTTCCACATGAAGGTTGTGTGTGCCTATGATTGAGATTTGTGGAGGTTGGTTCCTGATGCGTTGGGAATGAGAATACATATGAAATCATTCTCACATAACTAAATGTTTTATTAATTTTAATTTTCTCTGGGTTTGTTTTTCACTATATATTACATATTTGGGATCTTTAATGGAAGTTAATTTTAGGGATAGTTTTAGGGTTTGTGGGATTTTGGTGGAGTTTAATTCCTTGGTTTTGGTTTTTCATGAGGTGTATGTTTTGTCTAAATTTCACCATTCTAGATTATCCCTAAATGGTGTAGATATATATACTGTTACTATACCTATTTTGGGTTTTGGGTTTCAGTTTTATTGTTTTAATATGATTTGAGATGATGATTAAATTTTATATAATAGTTTAATCCTCTTATATGTGTATTTTTTTTGGATTTAATTCTCTCAGATACCGCCAAGTTGTTTTCCCACCCAACCACATCTTTAAATGAGGTATAATGGGGTTATATCATTTTGAATTATATACTTCTACTAATTACATTCTATGGAAATAATGTGTCATTAGGGGGTTTATTTTTACACCCCAGGAAGTAATTTTCTTATTTTTTAATGATTTTAAGGCTATTTTTTTAGTTTACCCATTTTTTAGTGATTGAATTTAGGGAGTGGTGTTGTATAGATAAATTTAACATGCTATGATCAAGAAGCACCATGAGTTTGGGGGGATAAAATAAGGAGGCTTCTATAATATCGTTAGCTTCCTACATACAGTTTGGTTATAATGGCTTCATGGGGGGATAAAACAGGGAGGTTTCTACAGTATCATTAGCTTCCTACTTACAGAATAAAGTATATAGTATTTGGATCCCAACATCACTATAAAAATATAAGCTGTGATAAAATGTGTTTGGTGCCATTTTTTTCTATCATCACGAGGATAGAGGAGAATATTGATAAAGTGGAGTTTCTTCTCTAACTATTCTATGGCTTGGGCACAATTGGTTTCAATTAGTAGAACTTATATGCTCTTATCCATCATTTTCTAACTTCCTGAGAGGAATAGGTAGTCCATGAATATATCCTCCTCTTATTCAATATTTCTAACCATCAAGACAAATATATAGATCATTCTATTAAGTAGTTTCATAATTTTTCTATTGAATAAGCATGGCCTCATGATTGAATAAATATGAAGATAAAAAAACCATGAGAGCATGAGGCTCATGTGGAAAGGGTGTAGGTGTAGCTACTATCAGTAGACATAAGGATTGATCCCATTATATGAAGGAGTTTAAAACTAACCTCCCATGTTAAGAAGACACATCCATTGGCTAAATTGAATGATATTAAACAAATGAAACTTCAATAGTCGATCAGAAATTATCATCAGGAATTGGATTATTTTTTAGATTTGGATTATTTGAGTATATTATAGTTGTTTTTATCATTTTTAATTACCTGTAACATCTAAGAAAGACTCCAAAATATGGATCCTATTCTCATTTGTTTTTATTAATGAATGAAGATTTTTTTTATTCTTAATTGTTATCCATTCCGTAGATTTTGTTTTAGCTTGATTAACACTTCATAATAACCTATAAAATTTATAGAGGAAACATCATTAAAATAATCTAAAACCAATTTAACATTGAATTGGTAATTCCTAAAGTAAAATATGGTTCTAAAAAAAAGCTTTAGTTAAAAATATTTCCTCAGGTTCATGGACCATGTATGGGTATAGGCATTAGTACAATAATTGTAACACTAGATTTAGTCTATTTGGATGAATTATTTCATTTTGATCATGGATCATAGATTGATATAGACATAACTACTATCAAATTAAAACTATAGTTAGTTCATTTGGATGAATTAGTTCCTCCTTTATATAAATTATGGATGGGTATAGGCATAACTACCATCACTATAACACTTTTTATTCCATTTGGATAAAATATTTCACTCAACATGATAAGGATCACAACGGAGTAGATTTAGAGTGTGGATTCCAATGTTTAAAAGGGTTTGATCACCCCAAAATTATTTCCTCACACATTTCATATATATACCTCTGGGAAAGATAAACTGGGGATGAGAGAAAAAGTGTATGCTTAAAAATTTCATAATTAAAAGGGCCAAGCGAGTACAACCTGACTTCTTCTTGATTAATATTATGAACCCCACAAGTATTAAGTGATTTATTTTATCACCTTAAATTTTTCTTGATCCTCATATTGGTGAGGCCTAGTTCACAAGGAATTGTATTCTTATTAGGTTTTACTTTACGTGTTTTCAATATAATAGGATTTCTTCCATTTTTCAATTCCAAATGCTTAACTTATTATTAGGTTAGCATCTTATCCAATTAGTGGAGACTCAATTTTTACCTAGGTTTCTCTTTACAATTGTTCACCATGATGAGTTGTGTGTTTAGTTACTTATATAGTTTTAGGTCATGCAATTTTTACCGATATAGATGATGTTTAACATTAGAAAAATTTGACCCAAGTACACATTGTTTATGTTTATGATGTGTGGACCATAAGATGGGGTAGTCTACATGAAGAGATGTTTCAAGTTAACCTGATATGAATTGGTAAAATATGGTATCATGAATATGGATGATCTCAAAATTAAATATAAATCAATAAAACTAATGACCACTGTTGTTGATGATAATGGGTTTTTAAATCTTTGAGATTGTTTTAGTGTTTGGTTGTGTGATATCAAGAGGAAAATATATGCACTCTCTAATCATAAATGGAATCAGTGGCATAAGGGATGCCCCACTTTTACTACCTGGGTTGAAGGAGTTAGATATGGTCTTGGAACATGGATCATTTAGTTTATGGTCATGAAGCCCATACCATTTTCTTTGTGATTTAGAGTCACACAATCAGGACCAATTAAGGGTTACATCCTGCTATTTCTATACTTCTTCATCAAGACTGGAAACATTATTTTTTTCCTCATGAACTGTGATTCCAACAATGTTATGATTATGTTGCTTATTGTTATCTAATATTATATTTTGATGCTATAATGGATTTCAAAAGTCAAAGGTTGAAAATTTAGAGATTTGGGGGAAACATGATAGGAATACTATTTTGGATAACTTTTAGTATTGACCATGTGCTAATTGAGTAATATGGAATTGTTTGTGCACTATTTCTCTTTACCAAAGAAAATTCCCATTTCTAAAACACTATAGGGTTCATATCTAACTCAGGGGATCATCTTTATTATTTTATGTTTCTGTAATCTTAAACTATCGTATATATGAATCTCTTTTTACATTTAGTAGTAACTATGTGTTTTAATTTTTTTATTATTGAGTTGGAACATTATGATATACATGGATAAAATTTGGATCACATTACCAAGGAACACACCTCAGTATGTTAAGGGTTTGAATGAGTTTTTAGATTTTTCAATTTCTAATTAATTCGTTGAAGGGAGAATATGATTTCCATGTCCTAAATGAAAATTTAGAACATGTTTGAAAAGAGATTAAGTTTATGAGCATTTAATACTGAAGCAATTCCCTGGTCAATATTTGTGTTGGGTTTGGCATGGATAATCGAACGTTACAGAAATATTGAGCACTGATGCTAACCCATAAAATGTGGTCCCAAGTTCATCAACAATGGAAAATAAAATGAAAAACCTCATAAATGATGCATTCAGCACTGGTAGACACCACTATCAACATCAAAACATATTAGAACAACCAGAAGAGGGTGCTACAAATTGCAACGTGAAAAGTGATGTTTTTTAGACTATAACACAAATAGATCAAGATTTTAACAAATCATTGGATCCTCTTGTTGATTATATGGAGCCAAATGTAAGAGAAAACTTTACCGAGGAAAATGCGTTTCATGATTTAGTTGACAATTGAAATCAATAGTTGTATAGTGGGTGTTTGAAATATTCAAAGCTTTCATTTCTGCTGAAGTTGTACCATATCAAATGTCTACGTGGAATTACAAATGAGGAAATTTCCATGATATTGGAATTGATTCGTGATTCATTTCCTCAAGCAAAAATCCAAGAATCTTTTTATGATATGAATTTTTTTATAAAAATATTGGTCTAAATTATACAAAAATACATGCGTGTCACAATGATTATATGTTTTATTAGGGAGAGGATTCAAGTAGACAGAATTGCAAGAAATGTTATTCTTCTAGATGGCAGTCAAAGGGTGATATTTAATGTCTGAATGAATATAATTTCATAGAGAAGAAGAAAATGAACACACCTACAAAGTTTTTGTGTTAATTTCCCTTGAAGCCTCAATTGCAAAGATTATTCATGTCATCGAAAACCGCTAAACACATGAAGTGGCATTCTATAGATAAAAACAATGATGGGTTAATGAGACATCAACGATATTCCAAATCGTGGAAGACATTTGATTCATTATATCTATATTTCTCAACTAATCCTAGGAATGTTCGATTGGGATTGGTTGCCGATGGATTCAACCAATTTGGGACTTTGAGTACCAGTTATAGCATTTGGCCAGTTATTTTGATCCCTTATAATATGCCTCTATGGATGTGTATGCAACAAACATCTATTATTATTTTGATGATTATTCTGGGAAAAAATGCATGGAAATGATATTTATGTATACTTGTTGCCTTTTATTGATGAATTGCAGGAGTAATGGAGCAACGGTGTTGAGACATTTATTGTTTCTTCTAAAACAATGATTAAAATGCATAATCCTTTTATGTGGACCATTAGTGACTTCCCTAGGCTTGGAAATTTATCTAGTTGGAACACTTACATTGGTTTGGATTTTCCCATTTGTAACTTTGATTTTGAGCTGAAATGGCTACCTCACAGTAGAAAATGGTGCTTCCTGTGCCATCGAAGATTTCTTGATACATCTCGAAGATTTCTGCTGAACAGATCAAAATTTAATGGTTCCATTGATCGTAGACCACCTCCAAATTTGTTAACTGGTTCTGAAATATTGAAACAACTTAAAAATGTTGAAACAGAATTTGGGAAGGTTCATCATTTGAATGATAGTAGAAAACGGGTCTGATGTGCATCATCAGGTGAAATCAGAATGAAAAAATGGAAGAAAAAAAGTATATTCTTCAAACTCCCATTTTGGGAATTTAATTTGTTGCGAAACAATCTTCATGTGATGCATATTGAGAGGAATGTATGTGATAATTTGATTTTCACATTACTTAACGAGCTTGGAAAGTCGATGGATCATCTCAATTCTCGCAAAGACTTACAAGTAATGAACATAAAACTTGATCTCTGGAAAGATGTGAATGAAAAGTTTTATCTGACAATTTTCACAATGAAAAATAGGGATAAATATATATTCCTTCGAATTTTAAAGAATGTAAAGGTATCTGATAGGTATTTGAGAAACATCTAGAGGTTTTTTGACTTGAAGAATCATAAGTTACATGGATTGAAAAGTCATGATTCACATATTTTGTTACAATAGTTACTACCATTGAAATTGCGTACATTATTACCTAAAAAAGTTACAACTATTTTACTCCAATTCTGCACATTTTTCAGGAAATTATGTGAGAAATCTCTACATCCATATCAGCTTGACAACCTGTAGGAGAGGTGTTTATTGACCCTTTGTGCAATGGAAATGATCTTTCCTTCATCTTTTTTTACTATCATGATGCATTTAACTGTGCATTTGGTTGTGGAAGATAAATTAGGATGCCCCATTCATTATCGATGGATGTATCTAATTGAGAGGTATTTTCTTTATATGTTTTTCATTTAAGTAAATAATTTTTGGCATTTAAATAAATTCATAATATTATTTTTTTATTTCATAGATATCTTGGGAATTTGAAAGCAAATGTGAGAAATAAAGCTCAACCAGAAGGCTCTATTGATGAAGGTTATTTGGATGAGGAGTGTCTTACCTTTTGTTCCAGATATTTGGATGATATTGAGACAAGATTTAATCAATTTGGACATGTTGAAGACACATCAACTCATTCTCAAATGCATCAGAAATCAAAAATATTTCCTGCTATTGGCCGATCAGTTGGGATGAACTCAAATGTGACACTGATAGAATTTGAATTATTACAGGCACCTAGATATGCGCTGATGAATAGTGAAACTTTAGATCCATTTATTGAAGATTTGAGGATACAAAAAATAGACGAATGAGAGGCTGAACACTAAATGAGAAAGATATAATGAAAGATGTGAATAAAGAGCTTACAGAATGGTTTGTACAACGTGTATGTTTATAAATATTGCAATAAATACGAATATTAATTTGACACATACATTTTGTCAATATATTAAATTATATTTCTTTTTTCAGATCATGAATACTAATACTCGAGCAGACTTGTCAGAATATTTGAAGTTTCTTGCTAGAGGCCCTATAAGGCAAGTTAGAAATTTCGACGCTTATAATGTGAATGGATTTAGATTTCGTACAGTCGATCGAGAAGTGGGTTTGAAAACACAGAATAGTGGTATATTTAAATTTTCTGAAGTGGGATACTATGGAAGCTGCATGATATTATTGAATTAAACTACCACGAACATTTTCATGTTGTTTTATTCAAATGAAAATGGGTGGATATTATTAGAGGTGTTAAAAGAGATTCCTTGAAATTTACTTCTGTGAACTTCTCTTTCTTGATGGATGTTGGTGATCAAGAACTGTATGATCCATATATCTTAGCATCGCAAGAAAAATGGCATGTTATGTGAATGATGTTGTGGATGAAGGGTGGAGTGTAGTTGTTCACATAATACAATGATATTTGTATGATATGGGTGATGAAGTGGAAGATTTGACCTCTGAAATTGAATTTCATCAACAATAGGAAACAAAATTATTTTTCCATCATGATATTGAAAATATTAGTCTAGAAAGGATGAATGAAGTGGATGAAGAAATAGATCAGGAAAATGACATGATTGAAAGGGAAAATGATTGTATGTACAATTATTTATTCATTCGGCAACCACTTGTTTCATTTTTGTAGTCATTCATTATCATTGTTATATTTTGTCTGTTAGTACTGGACATATATAATCATTTTTAATTTTTTTTTCTGCATTTTTTTTTGAAATATATATTCTGAAATAAATTTTATTTGATTAAATGAGAGTAATTCCAAGGAGGAAGCGGTACATTATTTCATCTAGTTCTGCGAAAGATGACGATCCATATGGCTCCCTCCCCACAACATCTGAGGCACCAGCTACCCACACCCCTACACCAACTTCCCATGCACCATCTCTCACACCATCTATGAGTGTCCCATTAGAGGCTCAATCATCAACTCCCCCTTCAGAATCCTCAGCAGTGGGGTGGCGACACGCCCCTTCCAGTTCATCACAGACATACTAGAGTGTCACTGTCTTGGGTTCAAATTTTATATAAATAAATTTATTGCATTTTGTTTATACTAATTGTTTGCTCATTGAAGATGAAAAAAATGACACAGTGGAGAAAAACTTAACAAGTTTATATGTTTTGAATATGAATGGCGAGAAGATAGTTGTTCCATTTGATTCTTATGGGGTCCCTACGGATGACGCCGCGTGGTTACTTAGCCAGATTCTAGGCCAACAGGCAGTGGAGCCCATTTACCTTCCTATTTTTTAAGATGATTGGAGACATATTCCTCCAAGCTGGAAAAATGAAGTTTTTGATTCCCAAATAAAGGTAATTTTATTACATTATGTTTTAATTGAATTCCATGTTACTAATATGGTCAAAATGAATTTCTATATACAGATGTTATTCCACTTCATAGTTGCTGATGTGATAGCACAGAAGTGGACGTTAAAAAATCTTGGTAAGAAATGGAAAGATTTCAAATGGAGATTGTGGTGTGATGTCAATGATACTTTGATGACCGTGCAACAAATGTATGAAAAGATACCCAGTGGGGTACCGAAAGAACAGTGGAAAGTTTTTGTTGATAGACATCATGATGAGAAATAGATGGTATTGAAATATATATTATTATATTATCCTCATTTTACATTAATAAATGTATATTAAGAAGAGATGACATTGAATAAATTACTATTAAATTGCATTTTATTTATTTCAAGATCTCTCAATACAGAATGCATCAAACCGGGATAAGCAAGTCATCCCTCACACTGTGGGAAGAAAAAGATTTTCTCAAAGCTGAACGAAATTGGTAATCTTCTCATTAGTTTAAATATTTATTAGATAGTATTATCTATTTAATATATTGAATTGTTGATTTATATTTGATTAATGCAGTCACAGAGTTTAGGGAACAAAGAATCCCGAACTGAACTATGGTTGGATGTTTACAAAAAATCAGAAAGAAGTTTTGTTAATGAGACTACCAAGGAAATTGGGGTATGAAGTCAATTTTTTATTATAATAACTTATTATCAGTTTTTACTGTGTTAATATATATTGATATTTGATTTATAGGTAAAAATTAAAGAACTATGGGATGAAAATCCTGGCCAACCCTAATCAGTCTCCTAGGATAACCCACTTGCTAAAGTCCTTGGGAATGAGCATCCTAATAGAGTGTGCATGATGGGTTTCAGACCCGTACCATCTGAGGTCTTTTTCATGCCACCAGGGATTCCAGCTACATGTACTCCTGGTTATAGTCAGTCTATACCCAAAAATGATAATAGGGAGATTGCTTATCTATGAACCACAGTTCAAGATCAGGTAGCTCAGATATCTGATTTTCAGAAAGCGATGACTGATATACATTAGCAGATGAGAAGATATTCCCCCGGTGGTAGTGAATCGACTGGTGGTCAGTAGGTAAATCACAAAAAATAAATATCATTTAGTTTTCAAATATTCATTGGTTTTAAGTTTTAATATAAATATGAAACAATATT
Organism: Viscum album; assembly: GCA_963277665.1. NCBI lineage: Eukaryota > Viridiplantae > Streptophyta > Magnoliopsida > Santalales > Viscaceae > Viscum > Viscum album. The sequence continues at coordinate 2,061,911,789 of OY728151.1, read as the reverse complement.
TAATTTTCAATATAATGTTCGTACAGGTGACAACAGAAAGTGGAGATGAAGGTGAAGAGGGTGACGATGCATCATTAGAACTTGAGTAGTTGTATTGTTGATGTGTTGAACAAATATGGGAACAATTGGTTTGTATATGTGACATGTGGGGCACATATTTGTCACCAAAACTTTTCATTTCCTAACATTTTTTTGATTTCTCATGTTTCCTTTTATACATTTTATTGATTTCTGATGTTTCCTTTTTTCTCTTGATTTCTCAAGTGTGGTATACATCATTCCAGTTAGTCCTGTGTTTGAATTGGTAGTCGAAATTTTGGATGACTAAGAGTTAAAACCATTATTGATGTGTTGAAAAAATTGGGTCATTTCATAGTGATCAAGGGGATAGTGTTGTGGACACTTTGGTGAGGCATAATGTGTAGATAGTGAATATTCATGCATTTTTAATGGGTATCATATTCTGTTCATGATGATAAAATGTGGTCATACCTTATATAAAACCTAGGTTCCTATTAATGGGAGATGATATTAAACTGTATAAAATAGGGATTGGAACACCCCTTGGGTGGACATAAACCCAGTACACTCTTCATCAATATATCCAAAAACAACCTTGAAATGTCCAACACATCATTTATACACACACTTTATAATTTTCTTCAAAAAAATAAATTTTCAATATAAATGTACAAAATCACATCCTTATAGACATGAATACACATCAATACAATAGGATATAACCCATAGAAAGTTACCTCAATATCATAGATAACTACTCACTTAACCACAAAACTTCATTAAAGCCCAAATAAACCCTAAATTCCCAATCTAAAACAACCCTGTAAAAGAAGGGTTTAAGGATTCAGAATAGAAGAAAACAACAAGATATGGTTCTTCTATAAAATAGAATACTGAGGAGTGGTATACTCACATAGATCTTCAATTCACAGCTAATAAAACATTCAATGATTAAGGATCAAAGGATACTGGTCATGGAATTAGGGTATAACTCATAGTTCATAAACCATGGGGTTGGAGGATAAAATGCATGATAAATTGGGTAATAAATTTTAAGGCTCATGTGGGGGAATGGTAATTTCTCAAAATTAAAATAGATGCACAATTTGGCCTCTGTCCAAGAGGTGTCCAGGTCATATGGATTGGCTGGTCTATCCCCACGGTTTGAAAAACCGATGTGGTGGCCATGAACTAACTCTATCCAAGGGGGTTAGGCCATACATCCCCTGGTCCATGGTGTAGGGTTATCTCTAACCATGCACCAACCAAGCACTATGAACCAGATGGCCTATTTTCTTCATTTTTTAAATCCCAAATTCCTGGAGCACCTCCAAACCCCCCATGTTCTCAAGTATCATTTTATTAAAAAAAATTAGTTAAAGAAAAATTTAAATTAAACTTACCTCAAACGAATGTTTGTTTCATACAGGTTATGATGTTCATGAAAAACACTTTCCCTAAATATACTTGAGTTATCAAAGGATGTTATACATGGTTATTTTTGTTTTAAAGATATATTTATCATTTATTTGAGATATTTTTTATTTAGATCAATATTATACTATTTTATATAGTAAATTTCAATAAATAATTCTATGAAACATTCATTTTTAAAATGAAAATATACCGAAAATTCATGATGCATTATTAGGATACAAAGGCTTTGGATTATTTTAAATATTCATGTAATCTATCTACATGGTCTATAATTTCATCATTATTTTCAATTTATCCTTTAATGTTTTATATGAATCATGAATGTATTAAATAAATTTATGATATAATAAAAAAATTATATTGAGTATTAATTAATATATGTTTATTTGATATTCATGATTGACTTGATGTTATTTTATGAGATTATGTTAGGTTCCATATTTATTTAATAGAATTTAATTTTTAAAGTAATATAAATTCAATTCACTTTAAAAAATCCATGTGAACCTAAATAATCAATTTAAATATAATTCATGATAAAAAAATCCACTTAATGGTCAAATTATGATTGACTTGGTTTCTTATTCTATCCATATTTTGGAAAAAAGTATTTATCCTTACAGAACTCATGCTTAAGATTTGATATGGGAATTCCATAATTATAATCCTTCCATATTCCATGTTTATGAATCTCCTCAATGGGTAAGGTAATGGTTGGATGATATTGAGAGAATATTTAGTATTTTACGAATTCTTAAGACCTATAAGATCAAGTTCAGCACATTCATCCTCTGGGGTCTGAGTTAGAAATATTTAAATACCATTATATATATTGAGTTACAAAAGACCCACTATTAGGAAGGTTTCATGAATTTTTTTATTCAGAAATATTATCCTTAAACTATGAATGTGGGGAAGGAAATGGAATTTATATTTCTCTTATATGGGAATCATATATTGATCGAATATGTTAACTATTTCATTAAGCTAATGAAAAATATGACTAAGTTAGTCATAATTGATACCATGAACAAGGTTTCTTTTTCAGAACATTTAGTTGAAGGTGTCTCTATTTTTCTTGAATAATTATATGTATGTTTTTTATGTTGATGCAAAGGTAGAGGTGATAATAACATGAACACCTAATATAAATGGTGTTTACTATATAAATGGTTGTTTTTAATGTGAATTGAATTATGAAAATAGGGAACTGAATTATTTTACATAGGGAAGTGTTGGTAGAATCAAGAGGTATTCCCAACTAGATTTGTGGTTTGATTTGTTTTTCAGGGTAGTGGTGCAGTGGAAGCAAATTTTTTTTTCTGGTCATCTTTTCGTAGTGGTTTTAACCACCGCGAAAAGTATACAGGTAAGACATTAGCGGAGGTTTTAACCACCACTATAGAGCCACATCACCCGCTAAAGTAATGAAAATATCACTCAAATGAATGAGATATTGACATAAATTTTCTATAATTTTGCTGCATAGAAAGGTCTAATTTCAAAATAAGATCGAGAATTAAATATACTTAGAGTACAATCCTCTAAGTGGAATGGAATATCTATAGCTATAAATCAATCTAAACAAGTAAAAATTAGTTATGAAAGATTTACTAATATTTTTAGTGATATGTGAAGTAGATATTCATGATGAAGATGAAAATAATATCAAATAGGAATAAGATTCTCTCAAAAATACCATGGATGAATAATGTAATTCAAATCATCCATATTTGGATAAATATTTATTAAATCTTTCTAAAAGATTTTTAAAACTATAAAATAAGAAATGGAAAGGGATTGAAAAAAATAAATGCTATGAATGTAAAGAAAAAGTTCATATAAATGTTAATTGTCCTTTACTTAATGATTAAAGGAAACAAAATTATAAGAGAAAAGTAAATAAAATTCTACAGTCTACTTGGAGTGATTTTTCTAGTTCACATGATGAATCTTGTATATATTATGAGACTAAGCATAAAAAAATGGTATCTCTTATGGATCATACTAACAAGGTACACTCTCACACTCTCAATACTCTAATTAAAGAAAAACATTGGTATGATGAATTAAATAGGTATTGATTTACGCTATAAGATAAATATGAATCCTTAATGAAATTTTATAGAAAATTATAAAATATTAGGATTATATTTTAATAGATAAATAAAGTATGTCAAAAGAGAATACAGATTTAATATCTAATTCTTATATTTTGTTTGTGATCTGAATGAAAATAAGAGTAATTAATTATTTTATGATGTTTATACATTAAAACAAGATTATAGAATTATAATATAAGGATAAAATTATTTAAATAAAATCCTTGATAATATAAAATTCAGAAAGTAAAACAGGGAATAAGAAGTATTTGTGAATGCCAAAAATAATATAGGAATATTTTGTGCCTTGTTTAAATAGAAAAATCATGTAAAATATTAAATGTTTTTTCTGTGCAGTTAATGGAAAATAAGAAAAATAATTGTTCATTATAAAACCTAAAATTTATGGTTTTAATATTTTTTATTGCTAAAAAGAAATATTCAACTTGAACAGTAGAATATATATAGAAAATAAATAAGTTTGGTCATTGAAAAATTTAATTGATAACACTACTAGGCTAAAAAAATATAGATACAAAAGGCACTTATATTTGATATTTTTCATGAATACACTACTAATATACATCATTAAATCATTAAGCGGTTTTATTTTTAGTATATGGAATCTCTATCTTAACAAAGTAATGATCTACTCTGAAGTAATATGTTTTCTAAATAAAAATACTTAGAGATGTAATCTATAATCGATGAAGTATTTTATTACTATTTTATATATTTTTTTTATTACATTAACTAGTTTCTATATGGAGGGAGAATTTTTCATACTCATTGAATGAATATTTTTAAAATATTTAAATATGTTCATAAAAAATATTATAATAAAGAAACCAAACTTTTTGTTTAAGGTATTACTTATATTTTTAGGAAACATTTTTTTGGAATGATTTTTTTTATAAAAATTCCTTTTTAAAAGTTAAAATATGTATTGGTTATTATGTATTTTCTACTCAAGAATGTGAATCATGATCTGCAATAAAAAAAATCATTTTCTCATCAAAATTATGCAATATAATTCTTAAAACCTTTTTATTTCTATCTTCATCGAAATATCTTATTTAACGACTTCAAAAAAGCAATCATATAATGATAAAGAAATCCAGAATTTCATGATCAGAGGAAAGTCTTTCTCAAAAAATAAAAAATGGAAACCCTTTAGATTTTTTAAAAAGAACATTATTTTTATTATGTTGATGATTTTTTTGGAAAAATATTCTGAAAGAAATAACAAATCTTACAGTTTTGAAGAAATAGAAGTCTCTTCATCTCAAATGTCTTATGAAAATATTCTATTCCAAGTCAGTGCCTTGAATGAAGAAAAGGTTAGGTAACAAGTTGATCTGAATATGTCTAGGAAGTTGTATGAATAACTAAAAAGGGGATATGTGATTGTAAAATAGTTTCCAATTTTAGAAGAATACTTTAAATCATTTAAAGTATAAATTACAAGTCTTATGGATTTACTCAGAAGAGAACCTATTACTAAGTTGGATCTTGGTAAGATGAAAGTGTTCATGGTTGAAAATTGTTAATGTTATTCTCTATATCAAAGAACATCATATGTTCAATGAATAATATATTAACATTTAAGAGTTTTAGCTGATTTATATGAACAATTTCTATGTTTGGGAAGTTTACATGAATTCCTTAATCCTTCCGAACACCCATATTTTTTTACCTGTAGATTATTTAAAGTAAATGTTATATATAACCGATTTTTAATATATTTCTTTCATAAAAATATGTCTTATAAGATTTTTTTTTAATTTTTTTTAATGTTTTATAATTTTATTGGTTATCATACATAATAATGTACTTAATAATATATTATCTCATTCCATGTGGAAAATCATTCTATTATTGTAACTAATAAATAAAATTGTCCAAAAATGACATGTGAAAAAATTAGAACTCTTTTTAATATTTTTATTACTTTAATATTCTAGATGATATTACTTAGGGGGAGTTATCAACAAGTTTTAAATTTTATTATATATATAAAATATGTATCTAATTGTGTTTAATATGTTCATTTTAAACCGATTTTATTCATTGAAAAATATTTTATGTAATCCTTGATTATACCATTTTTGGAAGAATGAATATAGGGGGAGTTTATATTGCTAAATTTTACATTAATATTTTTTAATGTCATAAAAGGGGTATAAGTTCATATATGTAGAAATTTACATGTTTATCATAGGAGGGATATGTGGGGGACTTTAGTTATGGATAAATTTATAAGAAAAATTATGAGAAATGTTGGAGAAATATTAAAGGGGGGTGGGAATGTGTTTTTCAATTATATATTTTTATGTGGATTTATTATTATAAAAATTGTCTTCATTATTAATTTTATGAAATTCATTACATGTATTTTGGTCATAAAAAGGGTCACATTGTTGAATAAGAGTCAATTCAAAATTTTCAATAATTTTTTTGGGGTTTGATGATCATAAATACCAACATTTATATTACTAATGAAGTTGGTTTTAAGTTATTTTTTGGAAGATAATATTAATTAAAATATTTATTTTGGAAATATATTTATGTCATTGATCCATGGGAAATATGTATTAATGTACTACAGACATGTTTTGAAAGTATTCTGGAAGCAATGTTCATACCCTATGTTTGTAAGTATAATGTAAGGACTAGAAACTCTATGTTTGGAAGAAATCATATTGATCACATACCCTACCATTGGAAGAATCCCTACATTTGAGAAAAGGAAAGTATTTTTTATCAACCCTAAATATGTAAAAAACCATAAATTACCAACCCCATGTTTGTGAACAACCATATGTTTCCAACCCTACTTTTGGATTTTTTTCTTTACAAGAAGGAGACCTACATTTGACTATTCAATGATGGAGTTCTAAATTCAAGATGTTATCCATGATTTCTCTAATGATATTTCCAAAATAAAATATATATTCAATGATATTTTATAGTCTATTCAAATTATCTCATTCATCGAAATTAATCATTTCTATTAATAAAGGATGTTATGGATCTGTTTAATGGTTTTGTATTCAAATATTCATAGTTTGCTATGTGATATTTATGGAGCTTGTTTGAAGTGATGCTATTTTACCAAAAGTATAAATATTGAGACAATATTAATTAGAAAAATAGATATGGGATACACAACATATATATACATAGAAAAGGAAGATATGAGTTTGAAAACCACAAGTGATTCACTACCATTATAAATACACTTTGGAGACATACATATTTTGATATATCTAAATGACTCACTATTGTAACTACATCTACATCATACTGTTACATATTCTTTTGCAAGATTGAAGAATCATTTTTCAGAGACATACTTTGGAGACATATATCTTTACACATTTTTATGGTGTTTTCTCTATCACTATTTAATGAAAGCTTATTCAAATCTGAATATATACTTTCTTCATTTCATTATTGAAGATCTAAATATATCTGTCAGTTTCTATATTAACTGTAAAGAAAAACCCATGATCTCAATGAAATCAATATCGGTTTATTTATTGGATTTTCAGTTTATAAAACTACATCATGATTTTGGTGGAGTGTCAGATTATTATACTAAGTTGTATATTTTGGGTTCCCTATAAATGAACTACAAATCCCCATAAAAGCCTTGTAAGGTATCAACTGCTCCCACTCAGTTATTTAGAGGTCTCCAGATAAAAGGACCTAATTGTAAAAATCATCAATCTCATGGAGTAGAGTATCAGTGGAGTTGAATAGGGGTTCATTTTCCCTTAACCACTATAATATTTATAGTTATTTAATTTATTTATTTCTACTTCTCTATCATATTTAAGAGAGAAGTAATAGTTCATTGTGTAATAAGAGAGGTGTTTTGAATATATCAAAGTTTTCAAAAAGAAAAATCTACCACCTCATGTTTCTTTATCTTCATCAGAGCTATTTTTACACAACACATCCTAGGACTATTTCCTTCTAGAGATATAGAGAGTTAAACGAACATGGGTGTTCCTACATCTAGATCATGGGTCCATGTCTGTTATGGATTGTTCATCTCTCTTTTATGAGATTAATTATTTTTCACCTTACTTCTCTACTAATTATATTTTGAGAGTGATATTACTTGAGGATGGGAGTCTCAGGTAAATGTTTTCTACCTAACTAATTTCTTATAGGGTTATCGATTGAGATGTGGGAGCTAGAGTATCTACACTGCTAGTTATTTTATATTCCATCAGTGTGGGAGATAAAGTCTCATAATGACACAGTGTGACCAATACCTAGTTGAGTTATGAGAATATGAAGGAATGAGGCTTATTCAAAGGATTTTCCAGACCTTTCATCTTCTTTTAATGGAAGAGAATTCACACCAGCCCCACCTTCCAGAGTAGGATCAGTAGCTCTGTTCCAGATTAGAGGCTAGACCACCACTACCCATATAGGCTGAGGAGGTGGATTTGGTTGAGGAGGCTAGACTAAAGATACATGTTTCTAGATGAGCATTGACTCTATGGTTAGTAATTTTATAGCTCAAGGGAATGGATCAGGCCTTATGTACACAATGAAACATTTACCTGAGGAGCATGGTGTCAATCCATTTATAGATATAGGTATAATCTTGGTATTAACTTATTTAGTATCTAATATTTTTGATATATTTGATTCAAATTATTTTATCGATGTGGAAATTTTAGAGATCGCTGGGCTTGAGATTCAATATTTCTGTGGCATGATGATAGTTGAAACTCCATTCGGAATTCGATCGTAGAGTGCGTACCAATGAAAGGAATTCCCCCTAGAGGCATGAAGTTCTAATTTTTTATGGGACCTATTCATCATCGAGATAATGGTCTTTTGTATCATTATAGGGATAGGATAATTGGTCCCCTATCTAATTGTATGGAATGATATCACTACAAAGATTCATTTACATCACTAGAGGGAAATGGAAATATTCACAAGAATTAATGAGATGTATAGGTAAGTAGAGTTGGGACAGAGCATCATGGGTTGTGTGGAGTGACAAACCAGATTTCTAGCCTTTATATAGACGATCTGGGTTTGAGTGACTGTAATTTTCCTCATATAGTGGATATTTTCAGGGATGTCTTCACTAATGACAATTAGGGACTACCTCATATGAGAGAGGATGATTTCTATATTAAGATTGTTCTAGGAGCAGCATCAGTATCCATTCATCCTTAAAGGATGTCTATTAATGAGTTATAGGGGCTCAAGTGGAATTTATAGGACTTGAATGGTAAGGTTTTTATATGACCTAGTACTTAACTTTGGGGTTCACCCTTCATTTTTTTCCAAGAAGGCGGACAATACCCTAAGAATTTTCATGGATTTACATCCTTTTAACCAACTTATGGTTTGGAACCTGTATTAGTTTTGGGCATGTGGTGGTTGAGAATTGTGGTCGGGGGTTTTCCAGAAGGCGGTGATGAGATGTTTTTTCATTTGAGGTTGGATTTTTCTTGAAATCTGGTGATGTTATTTGCTATCGGTTCGTTTTATGCTTTCTCTTTTGGGTGATTTCTGGGAATTTGGTGATGTTCTTCCACTAGCAATCATCTATGCGAGATTTTTTTTGGATTTTACGGATGGAAAGTGATGGATTTGGATGAAGATGGTGGTCGATTGGGTTTCAACGATGATGATGGCTGTGTTCTTCCGGCATCCTATTGTTTTTGTTTCCTGAATGGTTTGTTTGGAATCCTGGTTTGGTCCGGTTCCTGGGGATGGTGAAATATATGGGACGGTGTGAGCTTTGCGCTCTACTCTCGTCACAGATGATGGATCCTGATGTTTCTTTCTGGCATTTTGTTTTGATTCAGTTTGGTGATGGTGACGACAGTTGCTGGTATTGTTCACCGGCGATATGAGTTAATGTAGTTGATTGGAAGTCGCGCTTGGTGTCGTGGCTCGAGGCGACATAGTGAATGATTTTCATGACCAACGCTGGAAGGTTGACATGTGGTGGTGGCGGCAGTGTACATACGGCATGCAATACTTAGTTTGATGATTTTGGATTTGAATTTCTAATTTGATATTTGGATGTGTTTGTTTTGGGAACCGGTTACCCAAAAACCGGCTATTTGAAAATGGAAATAATAGTTTGTGGGTGATGGTTAGGAACCTGTATCCAATGCCTTATATAGATGAACTCTTAGACCATATATAAGGAGAGAGAGTTTTCTCAATGATTTATTTGAGGTTAGATTATCATCATGTACAATTTATACATCCAAATGCAACTTGTACATAATTTCATAGTAGGTATGGTACTTATGATTTTTTGGTTCTATCATTTGTTCTCATGAATGTGCTAGATGTTTTTAGGTATTTGATGAATAGAGGTTTTCACCTATATATTTATTCATTCATGGTAGTCTTCATGGACTATATCTTAGTGTATCTTCACACTTGACATAACCATTTATACCAATATAGAGATCACACTTAATACACTAGGAGAACATCAAATGTAAGATATTCTTAGAAAATTACACTTTTGGATTGAAAAGGATCAATTTCTAATTCATATTATACCAAAAGAATAAGTTTTAGTTGACTCAAAAAAGGTGAGTTCCATGGAATCTTGGGAGTATCCCAACAATGTCATTAACAATCAGTGTTTTTTGGTAATGGATGGATATTATAGATTCTTTATCAAATATTTTCATGACTATAAGAGCCTCTTAGTATTATGGATAAGAAGGGTGTGAAGTTTATGTGGTTAGAATCCTATGATATAGCCTTTTAAGATTTAAAAGGAAGATTTACTTAATGAAATACTGTTCCCATAAATTGAGTCCACAAGAGATGAATTACCCAACACTTGATCTTGATTTGGTTATTATGGTTCATTCATTGCAGTGTTATAGGAATTATTTTATTGTAGATAATCTGGTGGTGTATATGGATCATAAAATCCTCAATCATTTATTTACATAGAGTTCCTTAAACCTCAGATAGATATGGTTTTTTGAATACCTAAAATATTTTGATTTTGATCTTCCATATATTCATAGGAAGGGAAATGTCATAGAAGATGATTTATAGGTGTTGGAACATCATTAGAAGCCTACCCTCACATATATGGTATTGAACTCTTCACTCCTAGAGAGAGTGAATATGATGAAGCTACCAGATCCCAAAGTCCATTTCATAAGGGAGAGTGTTTCAGGTGAGGTACCAAAACTAGGATGGATCGTTAATGAGGATGAAGTGTTATGGATCCATAGATGCATCTGGTTCCTATATACATCTAGGAGGAATTGATGAAAGAGTCTCATTCTTCTACTTGAGAGGTATACAATTGGATTATAAAGACGTATAATGACTTATGTCATCAATATTGGTAGCCTAGTATGAAAAGGGAGATAAATGGATTTTTTACTAGGTGTTGCACCTATCGATAGGTAATGTCTTAACACAAGTGACCATTATGGATTTTTTATTTGTTTCTCATTCATAAGTGTAAATGTGATGATTCCACCATATACTTTACGACTATCTTATCAAGATCCACATGATGTAATGATGTAGTGTGGGTGATCTTTGACAGGCTCATGAAGGTGTCTCACTTATTACCTATTAAAGAGACATTTATATAGATGAACATTGTAGGATCTATGCATGGTATATTATTTGACTTATTAGAGCCCCAAAAACAATTGTATTAGATAGGGATTCTCAATTTACTTATCAGTTTTAGAAATAGTTTTAGAGAGAATTAAATACATGAGAACATTGGAGTATAACATACCACTCTCTGACAGATGGGTAGTCTAAGAGGATTATATAGTTCTTATTATACATTCTTAGAGTTTGCATCATTGTTTTCGAATTTTCCTAGGATAAAATTATTCCCCAAGAAAATTTCTCTTAAAATAATATATTTTATGATACTATAAAGATGAATCCTTATAAAGCATTATCTATTCATCCATACTGATCACCCATGTGCTAGTTATAGGAATGAGAAATACTAATTAAATCCCATATAGTTTAGGAGACTTTAGAGAAGGTTCATCCTAGCAGGAATCAAATAAATAAGGACTAGTAGAGGGAGAAATTATATTTTGACCACCATTAATAACCTCTAGAATTTTAGTTTAGGGATTAGGTATTATTTCATATATCGAAAATATTGGGGAATAAATGGTTTGGGTGGAATAGTAAGATGTTTCCTCATTTCATTAGTCCTTTTTGAAGTTTTGTAGAGGGTTGGATCAATAGATTATTAGATATCACTCCTTGAAAGATATATATATATATATATATATATATATATATGTATGACATGTCCCTTGTTTCTAAGCTATGTCATTAATACTTATATCCATCTCCCAATTTCTAGTCTAATGAGGGGGAACATGGTATTGATGATTCTTTTGAGGAGTACCAGATTCACATCCCTACTCGGACCAATAATCCCATCTATGGAAAGTGAGTTCCTTATGTATGGGATTTATAGAAACACAACCATGTATATGATGGGATTTGGGAGATAGAATCCAAATTATGTGCTCAGTGTCCATAGTTATTCAATGATGAAGACTTACCACATTCTTATGGTAAACCCATTGAAAATTTTCACTAAGTGGAAGACTGTAATAACCTAGATTTTCTATGAGGAAAAAAATCTTTTATATTTAGTGATAACATTTAGTTTTGTTCTTATGAATGTTTTTCAAGTTTTAAGGAAGGGTTTAGGAGTTTTCAGGGATAATTCAGAGCCTGGAGCTCTGAATTATAGAGAAGTTCTATAAGGTGAACAATTGTTGAACATTTTATTAGTAACCATATTTCTCAACTATGAATCCCATATATAAGAGAGAATAGTTTTTCAAAATATGCAAGTGAGGCCTCATGGACATGTGAAGAACTGCATACCTACTATAGAGGTCTCCCTCATGAGTTATGCGTGGTTTGGAAAACCGTGGGTCTAGGTCGCACCCTTAGTTACACTTTGGTAGTGAGCTTGAACTATTGGGGCATGATTTTTTCAAACCACGCAGGATGGTCTTGTGAAGGGGGTGAATTGGATAGTTTATTTCATATATTTGATGCATGGTTTGGCCAACCATGCATCCTAATTATGATACCTCTTAAAGAGGGTAAAAGTGGATATTTTCCCCTCCTACTATTTAACTAATTTCCCCCTCTTCCCGTCTCATTTTTTGTAAACATACCAATATCCCATTGTAGATCCTCCACTAGGACTAAACCTCTGAATTATAGTATATATATCATATAAAATCTGATCATACCACTGTTTTTCTCATTGTATTCCTGTTGATATGTTCTTTTTTATTGTTACTTCATTTTATTGTTTATCTCTTTATATAGAGTGTTATTTTGGTGTGAGATAATATGTGATATTTTCAAGACATTTGTCAATTTTTTAATTTTCTTTTTATTTAGACAAAACTAAGGGATGATATTGGATGTGTGTTTATAAAGTTCCATAAGGTAGGTGGTTTATAAATTTTTTTCAAGTCTCATTGATTTATAATTGTCTTTATTGTTTTGTGGGGCAGTTTCACCCATGTATTGATGCTAAAATAAATTTTCCTCAAATTGCTTTTTTAATTTGGTATATAAAAACCTTATTATCCCCTTTAATTATAGATTTAGTTCATGGAACCCAACCTGAGACCCCCCTTGGGTGTTCTATGCCAATGCCTATATTCCAACTTCAGATTTTAATGACTAAAATGACTATTGGTGTTTTTGTTCAAATTTCTAAAGTGTATGGTTAATTTAAATGGATGGATTAACACGTTATTATTGGAGAAACGTGTTTATCTTGGATCATATTAATTTTGAATCAAATTATTAAGTCAAAACACCTTACATATACTTTTTCATTGTTGAATGAAAGGGAATGGGCTTGATTTATATATATAAAGTGAACAAATTGGAATGATTATCACATGGAATTGATTACTTCATTAAATATAATGTTCCTTGTGAATTTATTGACCCTTTTCCTAGTAGAATAGTTGTTTGACATAATGCCACCATGGATTCGCTATGGAATTCCATGAAAAATCGAAGGACACCACTGTGATTAATTGGGTCAGTTTTCAAGGGTGATATCCGCTAGGAATTTGGTAAATGTCTTATTATATGTGATTAAATTGGTTTAGTATTAATGATTCAGTTGAATCATACTCCAGATATCAGAATAAATCATATTTCATCCTTCGATTAAGCTAATGTATTAGGATTGGAAAGGCCTTAGATTCTTCGTTGGCCCCCAGTCCAACATAGCCTAGGTTTTACTGTTAATGTTCTCCATAAACTTGGTTAGAATTTATTCAAGAGGAATACCTCTAGTGTACCCTATGGATTACACTCATAACCTTATCTAGGTTTCATGGTTTATATTCCATGAGGTCTCTCGACCTTCTATGTTCAAGGATTCCCTGACTTCCCTTGGATCTTTTATTACTATCATTACAGGCTGGACACCTTGGTTACAACCCAAGTCCCAATTTATATGTGTTACTTCTACTTAGATACTAAGGTTAGATCATTCTATATATTGTCACATTGTAGGTTCTTTATGAATACATTAATGACATAAGATGAAGTAGGTATGGTAATCCAAACATCCAATAAGGAATCTAATCCAAATGTGATTATTATTTCACAAATTTTATTCCATTTCCTATATTTATATCTTCAAACTATAGCTTGAATATTCACAGTATGGATTTATGTAGATATCGTTGGTGGTGGTTTACTAATTATATATCACAGCCTATTCAGGCCACAATTTGGTACTTGGATAAACCTAATGGATATAGGTAGGTATAGGGGAAACACCTACTATTGTTTTAATGATTTCTCATATCATGGGAGATTGGGAGTGAGGAACTCAGACTTGTATTATGATGTTAATGGATATCCTTTTTTTTTCATTTTTTCTTTTTGATATACATATGCCTGCATTTTTTATTACTTAATGACATACTCCACATTTTTATAAGGTTTCAATTTTATCTTGATGTATTATTATAGTATTGATGATTTAACTCTTCTTCCTTATATATAATTATTATACTTCCACTATTTATTCATTTATTATACCATTATGATACTTTGATCAGGAGGTTATAGTCTCCCCACTATACCACCTTGACCATCACTACTACTCAGAAGCCTCTGATGTATAAGCTGGTGTACTTGAGGCCCTGTGACAAAATGGGTTTGGTTACTTATTAGTGAACCAATTATGGGTCATTACAAGATACACTGATATATCCATGATATGCTTAGTTCCTATAAATAACATTGATTCTCGTACATTTATATTTCATAATTTTAGAAGAATATTCAAAATATTAAAAAATTACTTACCCAAGGACTGCAATAGTTTAGTACCATTGGAAACATGGAACACAATACTCTCAGTTGGTGAAGGATATTAATTGTCTCCCATAATGATATCCCCTTTTTAGTACACTTCAAAAACATACCCTAATTAATTTTTTTACATCACCTAGTAAAGGAAACATTCAAATGGGTGATATTAGATTCTCAACAAGGATAAACAAGGGAGGTATGTAAGAATGACATGAACATAACAGAATGAGAATAGGATTATAAAATTTAAAAAACATAACATACATATCATAGATTATAAAAATGAGTAATGGAATAAATATTGATAGTTCATAAGAAAAACATCACAAGGAAATAAGAGGACATCAGTCAAGAGAGAATAATAATGAAATAAGGCATGTATTTGTGGAAAACACATAAGCATAGAAAATCCTATATCAAGGATACCCACAAATACATTAATAACATGTTAAGATTGGGCTAACCATCTTTGTACCTTTTTTGTGCTTGGTATTACCTCTCATGTATCCTCTTTTATTATTGGGATAACCACCCATGTACCATCATTTTTGGGCATGGTCTAACCACTAGTGTAACTTCATTTTTGAGATTTTTCTAACCACCCATGTACCATTTCATGTCATATAATATTTACCATTACACAATAAATTAGAGTTAGATACAGTTACCACCAATGACATAATGAAAATAATACACATGTGTGCCAAAATATAATAAAACATTCATCACATCCTTACCCATGTAATGAAATAGGTTTCAAAAAACATTCATCATATCATAACCTATATAAAAGAGAAAGGTTTATTAATCATTTTACCATTTCATCAAAGAATAACCCAAGAAAAAATAAGTATGTTTCATAATTTTTTTTTCATCGTATAACCCATGGTAGAGAAATATGTTTCATAAAAATCATGATGTCATAAAAAAAATACATTAAGGGAAAGTATGAGAATGACTCCCTTGGATAATAACCCCAAAAAATAATAAATAACATCAATGGATGATATCTTATATGGAAAATTATTTTGAAATATGACTTGGATAATCTCATTGAGGAAAAGTAAATTCTTTTTGAAAATAAATTTTTAAAATATAAATCATTATATAAAACTTTTTATTTGAAAATAAGATTGAAATTTTATAAAAGGTATTTTAAAAATAATTTAAAACATTTATTTATTAAAATAAACTTTCCACTTTGAAAACTTATTTTTAAAACATAACTGATCTGATTTTTTATAAAACATTATTTTTGATGAAAAATGGTTTTCAGATGAAAAGGTGATTTTAATTAAAAACATTTTTAACTCTTGATTACATGAAGAGTGGAAAATGAATTGAAAAAATGTATTCTCAAGGAATAAACATGGGAGAATAAATTTTATGTGTTTCTTGAGATATAGACCATTAGATTTTATCATGGGAAGAAAAATCATAAACAATCTTGATAAACGATGAGATTGAAACATAAAATCTTTTCCAATTTGGTAAATTTGAATTGTAAGACCGATGAACTAGTAAAATTAAATGAAACATGTCACGACCCGTCCCCCAGGTCCCATGCCGTGACTACTCCAAGCCCACCTTCTATAATCCAAGAGCAGGAGACTAGCACCAAAGGTGTAAATCCCTAAAACTGGGAAGGAATTGCCTTTATAAACTAAAAACACACACATAAAATCATAAAAGATAAAAGTAAATGCTAAGTAAAGATGTATACAAAAGAGTGCTAAAAAGTAAAGGGGTTAGAAATACAAGCCCAACTGGGAAGTGCAAGTACAACTGCAAAACAATTACAACTAAAAAAAAGTACAACTGAAAAAGAAAATTAGCTACTGGGTCATCCTCCGGGGTTCCTACCTGAAGGGTAGGTATAGATGGCCTCCTTAGAACAACACGTCTATCAGTATCCTCTGTGTACCGAATCGTCGTAAGGTCCACCTCCAGGTACCATCCAGTCCTGCTACTTAGCCTCAGTCAGCGCTGTTCGTCATCTACATCCAACACAACGAGGTACGGGCATAACCCGTGCAGGGGTGAGTATAACGATACTCAGTAGGGACCTTGAGACCCTCAAGGTCTAACAAAATCCAACAAGGATAAACCAAATAGTATTAAATCAACAGATAGTAATTACTTAGGTATATAACCAAACATATACCTAAGTTTTCAAGTAACCCATATCAATCATGGGGAATACATAGAATTCAATGACTCAGCTCACACATGTATAAAACTTTTGTAGAGATATTGAGATGATCAGATGTATCCCCTGAATCATCTAAGCTGTTAGACCCACACAGGATCTAGGGCCAGCGGTTAGAACTGTCGGACCCACACAGGATCCAGGAACAGTAGTCAGAACTGTCAGACCAACACATGATCTAGGAACAACTATTCTGTCAGACCATCACATGATCCAGGAACTGAACTCAGAACTGTCAGACCAAAACATGATCCAGGAATAGTCATCAGAACTGTCGGACCAACACATGATCTAGGAACAGTCAACAGTGCACGACAAGCCTCGGGGTTTCCTCTAGAATGCTTGATTTTGGGAGGGTCTTATCCTCAAGAAAAGATTCAATACATCAACTGCCACGTCATCCCAAGTTGATGTATCCCAAAGTTCTGTCTCGTCAAAAGGAACATATCGCGAAAAACATTGCATCAATCGGACGCCCAGTCTGAGAGTTAGTTGCATTTCCGTTCCGAGGGCCCGGTTGGATTTAGGTTCAATCCAACCCAACCATACCCAAACTGTGTCCAAATTTCAAGTGGGGTATACCAAAAGAACCACCTTTCTCTAAGATTTCTGTACCCATAGACGGTTTGTCAAATGGACACATGTAGCCCAAGTTATGGGTGATAAGGTGAAATGGGGTCAAATGGGTCCGGGGCCGGTCCGGCCCAGTCGGACCGATTCGGTATGACCGGTGTCCGAACTGGGGTCTGGCCCGGTCTGTGGGTCTTACCTGGTCTGTGGGTCCGACCCGACCTACGGGTCTGAACCAGTATGAGGGGGAGGCCCAACCCGAGCCACACTGGCAGCCTGACCCACACAAGGTCCGACACGCACTGGGTTCAACCCGACGGCCCGACGACCTGCGGGGGTCCGCCCTAGCCACATCAAGGGGGAGGCGCGCACCCCCCGAATTCACTAATGGTTTATCCATTCAGGTGGATGAAAAACGGGTGCCACGTGGTGCCAGTCTACGTCATGTGGGACTCACTAGGTCCCCCTCCTTCCAGCTGGCCGAGCGGCCCGCCACTTCCGCTCCTCCGGCGACCGGCCCAACTGACAACCTCGGCTCCACTGCCACAGTCCTTTCTAGCCACTCCTTCTTTACTCTGTGTGGTGAAACAACACCACACACCTCCAACGGCCTTACGGCGGCCCATGTGCACCGCCGCGGTCAGGGGCCACGATGGCATCACGCCCTTACAGCGACCCGGTGGCCCTGCCCCGCCGATTTCCTTCACAGCTGGCCTGACGCCAGCCACCATTGCACCGCCGCGCCCCATCGTCCGCAGAACACCCCTTTGGCGGTGCCGTTGCACTTCCGCCATCGTTAACAAGAGAGGAAAAATAGAGGGGGGTTGGGCCATGTTTGTTCGGCCCGCACCCTCTGTGCTATGGTGATAACAATTGGCTAAACATAACCCAAGATTGAATGATGTAGAATGAGAAAAAATTCATACTCAAATCCCCTACCTCGTTTTCATTGTTCGTTGACGATGTTGTGAAAAGGCGGACATCGATTCATTGACTTTGGAAAAGAAGATGAAGAAGTCGAGGACATCATCGGCGACGTTCTTCAAAGATGACACTCCCCCCTTGCCCTAATTGAAGATCGTTCATTATTGGCGGAATAAGTGTTCTTCGTTGGAGAGTTCTTTTTCTCCCAAACTCCACGAAAAAGACAAATCCTAATAAAATAATAGATTATGACATCTTATTAAATTATTTGTATAAAATTCAACAGGTTTAAATTAATTAATTGAATGTGTTTAATTAATTAATTGAGAGGGTTGGCACCATGTGTGGGGAGTTCAAGGGGGTTTATCCGCACTTAATTAGGAGTCTAAGAGGATATAACCTCAGGTGGTCCCCACCAAATTAATTAAGGAGAGGTGTTTAGACCTCGGGTGGGCCCCACCACCATAACCTCTCATGGATGGTTAAGGTGTGGTGGCCCCCACCTACAACCTCCTCTTGGAGGTTTTAACCAACTAAAAATAAATTAAGGAAAACACTTAATTTATTTTATTATTCCCATGTAAAACCCAAAAACTAACTTTCATTCCTGACCATCTGCCGTCGAGGTGAAAGTCTTCTTAAGAGAATACTGGCTCTGCGAGTTCAATGGTGCCCTCAGATTTCAGTTCCAAGCACTAGTTTAAAAGTTATAAAATCTCGATCGTACGTTTACTGAACGTACCAGAACAAAATGTTAGAAATTGATTCTGGGAACACTGGGCCTCGGAATCACACGCTGTTAGTTTTCGTAGACTCGTAAAATTCCTATGTATTAAAAAAAACCCACGAGATTTATGGGTCTTTACATTCTCCCATACTTAGGGATTTACGTCCCTATAAGCTACAACTAGAACTAAGGGAATAAATGGGGGTACTAAGCACACATCTGAGCCTCCCGCTCCAATGTGCTCTCCTGGAGGTTCCCGTGGTGCCAGCGAATGCGCACTAGAGGTATTGACCATCCATGCAGGACCCAATCCTATCGATCATCAATATCCATTAGATCCTTCGTCAAAGTAACCCCGTCATCTATGTCTAGATCTCCATGTTCAATGATGTGGGAAGGGTCATGCACATATCTCCTCAACTGAGATACGTGGAAGACAAAGTGCCCCCGGTGCAACTGAGGTGGAAGAGCCAGGTGGTAATCCACCTCGCCTACTATATTGAGTACCTGAAAGGGTCTAATGAATCTTGGAGATAACTTGCTGCCTTGTCCAAATCTCCGTAGACCTCGTCAAGGTGAGACCCGTATGAAGACGTGGTCTCCATCCTCAAACTCTAGACGTCTCCGTCTCCTATCGACATATGACTTATGCCTTCTCTGTGCAGTCTTAATCTGCTCCTGGATGATCTGAACCTTCTCCATGGTAGCTCATACCATCTTTGGTCCCACCAGTACTGAATCCCCTGGGTCTGTCCAGCACAAGGGTGATCTGCAGGGTTTCCCGTACAACGCCATGAAAGGATCCATCCTTATGGTGGAGTGATAACTGTTATTGTAGGAAAAATCCACCAAAGGTAAGTGATCCTCCCAGCTATGACTAAAGTCAAGGAAAAAACCATGTGGCATGTCCTCGAGGGTCTCAATGGTCTACTTGGTCTGAACATCTGTCTATGGATGGAAGGTGGTGATCAGATGAAGCTACATCCCGAAAGCCTCCTACAACCCCTTCCATAGCCGGGAAGTAAACTGTGCATCACTATCAGAGAAAATCATCGAAGGTATACCATGAAAATGAACAATCTCCTACACATGAAGGCATCACAAGCTCTCAATTGAGACCTTCTCTCTAATCGGTAGAAAGTGGGACAACTTGGTGAGTCAGTCAACGATCACCCAAATTGAGTCATGACCCCTGGATGTACATGGAAGACCCATCACAAAGTCCATGGATATCCCATCCCACATCCACTCTAGGACCTCTAAAGGCTGTACCATGCCTGCTAGTACCTGGTGCTCCAACTTCACTTGCTGAAAAGTGAGGCATCGAGAGACAAACTCCACTACCGCCTTCTTCATACCTGGACACCAATGCTGCCATCTGAGATCCTGATACATCTTCACCACACCTAGATGTACCGCTAGAGGGGATGTTTGTAAATCCCTAAACACTTCCTCCTAAAGTTATAATGGTACCAAGGTATGTCCTCTGAAGATAATGACATGCTCCACACCTTCAGAAAATCAGTCAGGTGCCTTCCCTGTGGATATATGAGAAAGTCGTGTCTTGCAGTCAGCATCTCCACGCTGCGCCTCCCTGACTCACTGAAGAAGTGGGGGAGTGACTGTAAGAGACTGTAGGAAATCTATTCCATCACTATCCACAAAGGATATCTGTAAGGTAGCTAACTGATATGTCACCTCTCCTAGCAGCTGTATACCAGATCTCTTGCTGAGAGCATCCGCAACGACGTTCCCCTTCCCAGAAGTATAGACTATCTCAATGTCATAGTCCTGGAGGAACTCAATCCAACGTCGTTGTCTCAGGTTTAGGTTTTTCTAAGGTAATATATACCCGAGTCTCTTGTTATTAGAGTACATGATAAAATGTTCTCCCATAAGATAGTTTCGCCACATCTTCAAGGCGAAGACCACTACTGCTAACTCTAGGTCGTGAGTAGCATAGTTCTACTCATGCTGTCTCAGCTAATGAGAACCATAAGCGATCACTGCTTCCACCTGCATCAGGACTCACCTGAGTCCATTCCCTGATGCGTCGTAGAAGACTATGTACCCTATTCCTTCCTATATAAGCTTCAAGATGGGGGTACTATTCAGCCTCTGCCTCAGCTCTTGGAAGCTCTGCTGGTATCTCTCTCACCACATGAAGGGTTTCCATTCTTTTTCAAAGCTGATAGTGGTGATACAACTTTGGATAAGTCTAGTAAGAACCTTCAATATTATCCAGCCAAACCAAGGAAACTCCACACCTCCATCACACTCCTTGGTGGCTCCCAAGAAAGTACATCTTTAGTCTTCATTGGATCCACTACAACTCCAGCCTCCAAGATGACATGTCCCATGAAGTGAACCTCTCGAATCCAAAACTAGGACTTAAAGAGCTTACCATAATGTTGTTTCTCTCAGAGTGTGTCCAGTAATACCCACAAATGGTAGTCATTCTCCTCCTCAGTAGTCAAATAGATCAAAATGTAGTCGATGAAGACTATGATAAAGTGATCGAGGTACGGCTAGAATATCATTTTCATGAGTCCCATAGACACTTCTGATGTGTTGGTTATGCTGAAAGTCATAACCAAGAACTCGTTGTGGCCGTACCGATATCTGAAGGAAATCTTCTGCACATCCTCATCTCAAACTCTGAGCTTGTGATCGCCTGATCTGAGGTGTACCTTCAAGAACCACCGCGCTCCATTCAGCTGATCAAAGAGGTCGTCAATCCTCGGAAGTGGTTACTTATTCTTCACGGTCACTGGGTTTAGGAGACGGTAGTCAAGAAAAAGCCTCAAGATACCATTTTCCTTATTGGCGAACAGAATCGGGGATGCCTAGGGAGAAACACTGGGCCAGATGAATCCCTTCCCCTGCAAGTCCTATAGCTAAACCCACAGATCTCAAAGCTCCGCAGGAGCCATCTGATACACTGGAGTAGATATCGGTGCCGCCCTAGGGTATAGGTCAATATAGAAGTCCACCTCTGTGTGAGGAGGTAGTCTTGGAACATCATTGGGGAAAACATCCATGTACTAGTCCACCACTACAGGATAGCTCATACTCTCCACATCAACTGCTTTGACGGTAAGGCATGCCAACTGATGAGTGATCGGCTGCACCCTCCTCCAAGTAAGTCTGTCCTATACTGTAAAGGCTTCCATCTCGATGGTGAAGGTAAACCTGTCTCCATCCATGCAGACACACCATACTTTGTGCCTAATATAGTGTATATGAGCATGGACTGTAGATAACCATTCCATATGCAAGATGACGTCATAAGGCCTCAACGCCACTACTAGGAGATCCCAGTTGAAGCTCTCGCCTCCTAGAGTAAGCTTGCATTGCCGGAACCAGTGCGTAATAATCTAATCAGTTCCTGTAGGAGTACCTAGCTATAATGATCAAACTAACAGCTCCTTCAGAATCTCCAAGATATAAACTAGGGATGTCGTAATGAAAGAGTGAATGGAACCTGTGTCTATAAGAACTAAATCTAAGGTGGAGTAGACAAATATCATACCTCAAGTCATCTCTGGAGTGCTGTGATCGTAAGCCTCAGCTGCTTGGAGCTGAGATTTCACTTGTCCACATGCTCTCTGTGGTCGGTGTGGACCTCCTAGTGGTAGTCGTGGTAACACCTAGTAACTCCGTCCACTGCTAGCTGCATGACCAGCTCCTCTACCAAGTCCTCCTCCTCCATGTGGACAACCTCGATCTAACCTCTGCCTTTGCCTAGGCGGTCCTTTGATCATTTGCTGATCATCAGTATGACGGGTCAGACAGTCACAATCCATGTGACCCTACCCGATGCAAGAGTAACATTGCCTTCTCTGGGCATGACTGGCTCTATCTCGTGTGCCTCACACAACTGAACCCGAGTCCTCAGGTCGTCCACTGGATGGTCTAGTCTGCTTGGGCCTTGGTGACATCTGTCTACTATCAGCTGCAGAAGACTTCACTGCATGTCGAACAGTGATGGGTCTCGCTGCTGGTGACTGCGCAGCAAGGGAACTCTCTACTAGGAGGGCTCTCTCTAACACCCCTGCCCGCATTGGGATGCTGAGTGAGATCATCGATGCTCTGATCTCCCATCTGAGCCCTTGCTCGAAGGTCTTGGCCCTGAAGAAAGGGTCCTACACAATATCTGTAGAGTAGCGTGAGAGGTCTGTGATCCTTGATGAGTACAACGCCACCATCATGATAATCTTCTGTAGATGTAGTAGATCCTGTTTCCACACCGCACATAGGGCAGCTGGGAAAAACTTTTCCCAAAACAGGCTCTCGAATTCTTCCCAAAGTAGTGTCACCTCATCATGCAGCTGGAGCATCAGGATCCACCATCTGCTTGCTGCTACCTGAAGAAGACTTGTGGCAAGGATCACCATAAGGTTGGATGGTGTCCCTACTAGTCTGAGGACTCTCACCATAGCCTCCAACCAATCCTCAGCTGCCTTCGGGTCCATCTCTCCCCTGAACTTAGGCGGCCTCTGGCTCTGGAACTCATCAAAGACACTCATGCGGCATGAACTCTCTACTTCTGGGGCTGGTGGTATCGGTGTCCCAACGGTTAGTGGTACCGCTGGTGCCTTCGCTGTGATGGGGCCCTACACTAAGGCCTCATCGCTCGGTGTCCTTCCATCTTGTACATCTCTCGGAACCCTGGCTGGGTATCTGCGTGGGGCCATCCTGAAAATATACATGTGAACCACAGTCAAAAGGTAATACCTAGTGAGATGACTCATATAGATCACAAAGAAAACTCTTGAAACATACATGCAGTTAGTGTTTTCGTGCACTAAGTTGGAAATCATAAGTTAGGGTCTTGGTGTATGAATACATCGGCCGCCCCACCAACACTGGACTCCTTGGACTGAAAACCACACTCCGTACTCTTAACACTACTGCTTCGTAGAAAAGAAAGATCAGATTCTTATGTTCTGTGGTATAACTGATGCCTCTGATACCAATTTTTCAGGACCCATCCCCCGGGGCCCATGTCGTGGCTACCCCAAGCCCGCCTTCCATAAGCCAGGAGCTGACGACTAGCACCAAAGGTGTAAATACCTAAAACAGGAAATTCATTGCCTTTATAAACTGAAAACACACACACAACAGAGTACGAGTTGAAAGTAAACGCTAAGTAAAGATGTATACAAAAGAGTGATGAAAAGTAAAGGGGCCAGAAATACAAGCCCAATTGGGAAGTGAAAGTACAACCGAAAAACAAGTACAACTGAAAAAGAAAAGCAGCTACTGGGTTGTCCTCTGTGGTTCCTACTAGAAGGGTAGGTACCGATGGCATTTTTAGCAATCCACATCAGTCAGTCTCCTCCGTGTACTGACTCATCGTAAGGTCCACCTTCGGGTACCGTATAATCCTTCTACTCATCCTCAGTCAGCATTGTTCGTCATCTGCATCCAACACAATGAGGTGCGGGCATATACCATGAAAGGGTGAGTATAACAATACTCAGTAGGGACCCCAAGAACCTAAACATCTCACAGAATCCAACAAGGATAAACCAAAGAGTATGAAATCTAGAGATATTCATCACTTAGGTATATGTACATACATATACCTAAGTTATCAATTAACTCATTTAAATCATGATGAATATACAGAAGTCACTAACTCAGCTCACACATGTATACAAATTTTTTAGAAAGATAGAGGTGATATGATGTATCCACTGAATCATCTAAGCTGTCAGACCCACATAAGATCCAGGACCAATGGTTAGAACTGTCGAACCCACACAGGATCCAGGAACAGTAGTCAGAGCTGTTGGACCAACCCATGAATCAGGACTAGCTATTCTGTCGGACCAACACATGATCAAATAACAGAATCCAGAATTGTTGGTCCAACACATGATCCAGGAACTGTCATCAGAACTGTCGGACCAACACATGATATAGGAACAATCAGCTGTGCACAACAGCCTCAGGGTTTCCACTAGCATGCTTGATTTTGGGAGGGTCTTCTCCTCAATCCAAGAGTCAATACATCAACTGCCATGTC
Source organism: Viscum album (assembly GCA_963277665.1). Taxonomy (NCBI): domain Eukaryota; kingdom Viridiplantae; phylum Streptophyta; class Magnoliopsida; order Santalales; family Viscaceae; genus Viscum; species Viscum album. The sequence continues at coordinate 2,061,886,371 of OY728151.1, read as the reverse complement.
ATCCCAAGTTGATGTATCTCAAAGTTATATCTCATCAAGAGGAACACAATGAGACAGACAGTCCATCAATCAGACGCACGGTCTGAGAATTATTGGCATTTCCATTCCGAGGGACCGGTTTGATTTAGGTTTAATCCAACCTGACCATAACCTAACTACGTCTAAACCTAATGTGGATTATTCCTAATGAACTTACATGCTTCAATCTTTCCACCGCTGCATACGTTTCGTCATTCGGACACCTGTAGCCCAAGTTATGGGCGAAAAGGTAAAATTAGGTCAAACGGGTCTGGGTCCGACCCGGTCTGCGAGACTGACCCGGTCCACGGGTCTGACCTGGCCCATGGGACTGACACTGCCCGAGGGGGTGGCCTAAACCATGAAGGTTCCCCGACCCACGTTGGCGGCGTAGCCCGCATGGGGTCCGGCCCGTGCTGGGTCCGGCCCGACGGCCCGTAGGGATCCACCCTAGCCGTGTCCAGGGGGGAGGTGTGCACCCCCTGGATTCTCGAACGGTTTATCCATTCGGGTGGAAGAAAAACTGGAACCACGTGGTGCTAGTCCGCATCACGTGGGACCCACTGGGTCCCACTCCTCCCGGTTGGCTGAGAGGCCGGCCACTTCCGCTCTGCTGGTGACCGGAACAACTAGCCACCTCTGCTCCATCACCGCGGCCCGCCCTGGCCACAACTTATTTTCTCTACGTGGCGCGACAACAATGCACCCCGATCGCGGCCACACATCCAATTGTGTGATCCTCCGCGGCCTGTTCTTCCACACGGCGTGAGGGCACCACACCCTTCCTGTGACCCGGGGGCCCTGTGCCGCCAGTTTCCTTCGTGGCCAGCCTGATGCAAGCTTCAGTTGCACCGCCGTAGCCCATCGGCTGCGACCCACTTCTTCGGCGGTTCCGTTGAGCCACCTCCGTCCTCAACAAGAGAGGAAAAATGGAGGGGGGTCAGTCCATTTTCATTTGTCCCACACCCTCGACGTTATGGTGATAAAAATAGGCTAAACATAACCAAATATTGAATGATAGAGAATGGGAACAAATTAAAACTCAAATCCCCTACCCCGGGTTCGTTGATGATGTCTCGGAAAGGAGGACGTCTATTTGTTGATGTGGGAAAAGAAGATGAAGAAGTAGAGGAAATCATCGTCACCATTATTCAAAGACGTCACTTCCCCCTTACCTCAGTTGAAGATCGTTCTTTGTTGGGGGAAGAAGTGTTCTTAATTGTAGATTTATTTTTCTCCCAAACTCCGCCAAAAAGACAAATGCTAAAAAAACAATAGATTATGACATCTTATTAAATTATTGGTATAAAATTCAAAGGTTTAAATTAATTAATTGAATGTGTTCAATTAATTAATTTAGAGGGTTAGAACCATAAGTGGGGAGTTCAAGAGGGTTTCTCCCCACTTTTTGGGGGTATCCAAGAGGTTATAAGCTCAGGTGGTCCCCACCAAATTAATTAATGAGAGGTGTTTAGACCTCGAGTGGCCCCCTCCACCATAACCTCTAATGGGAGGTTAAGGTGTGGTGGCCCCCACCTCCAATCTCCTCTTGGAGGTTTTATCCAACTAAAAATAAATTAAGACAAACAGTTAATTTATTTTATTATTCCCAGATAAAACCGAGAAACAAACTTTCATTCCCGACCATATGCCGTCGAGGTGAAAGCCTTCTTTAGTGAATAACAGCGCTGTGAGTTCTATGATTCCCTCATATTTTAGTTCCGAGCACTGGTTAAAAATTTACAAAATCTCTCTTGTAAGTTTACTTAATTTACCCAAACAAAACTTCAGAAATTGAATCCAGGCACACCGGGCCTTGGAATCACGTGCTGTTAGTTTTCACAGACTCGTAAAATTCTTATGTATGAAAAAAAATTTCCACGGGAGTTCTGAGTCTTTAAAAAACATAAAAAATCATGAGAATAAATAAATTATTTATATTAATTTTTAAATGGGCTTCATATATAACTCACAAAATAACATAGGTGTATAACAAGACAAATGTGTAAAAAAAGAAGAATTAAGGAAAAAACACCTCACCGATTTGGTAAAATTTGAATCACGAACCCCATGAAATAGAGATCCTAAAATTTATATGTATATAAAAATAATATAAATTATAATCATCCTAACTACATTAATATACAGTATATGCATCACATAAAATAAACATGTGGTAAACAACACTTGTGCCTCGTAGAAAAATAATGGTGAGATAAAAATACCATACCTTAAGTCTTGAATCCCATCATACTCATTATAAAATCTTTAAAAATAAATACATGTTTATTATAAATATATTATATAACCATATTCATATATATCATACCATATATTATTTTCTATGTCTTTTTCTTACTTGTTTATTGACAATTCCAAGTTAAAGTCACGTTTCAGGTAATACCAGCTTTTTTTCCATATGCTATAACTTACTATTTTTTGGTCCAATTATATTGATCATGTATACATAATATATTGAATTTAAAACATGATATAAATATAATACATATTCAGTACATATATATTTAGATAAATCCATAAAATTTAGTGATCAAAAAATGAAATACACTATTCCTGGAGATGGTATGTTGTACGTACGCATGAACTCTATTTCCATTTCATTCTCAGATTCAAAGGAATAAAATAAAGTGACATATATTATCATTAAATATTAATTTATATGTTGTAAATATCACATATTTTCATTAGACTAATCCTTAATGCATTCCATGTAAAGCGTGAATGAATCACATCACTTCGTGAGGCAATAGTCCACCGTACACACTAATAACGTTATCATATTCCAAAAAATATAAAATATGAAGGTATGTGTGATATTATAATTATATATACATAATAAAATCATAAAAATATAATATATAATATATAAAAATTATATCCATCATTACATCCAGTCTAAGGAGGTGGTAATGGAAAAATGAATTACATCGGTTCGTAAAGCGGTAGTCTGTCGTACACACGAACAATGATTTATTAACCCATTTGATGGATATTGGGATGGATTTAGGTAATTAAATTAAAATATAAATATAATTATATTTATTATTTTGATTTTATTAAATTATATGGTAATAATATTAATTGAAAGAGGTGAGGAAATAAATAAAATGAAAATTCTCATTGAAGAACATTAACACTTTTTGTCCATCCTCATTAGGATTGAACCAAATACTTACTAAGTTTTATTTCTACACAAAAAAGGATTTTAATATAAGATTAGACAATCTAGTAAACAATTTAGGTAGGGTTTCTTTGGGCCAAATGTCTTTAGAGATGTAAATAATTGAGGGGAGCGAGTTCCCTTTTATAGTAGAGGAAGAGTTCCATTTTTGAAAATGCCCAAAAGTATTCACAATTGGGAGGTCAATCTTAAATTAAATGGATACAATATTGATTATTAATGGGTGTCATAGTTTATATAGTCAATAAAAACATAAAAATGATAATAAAACAAATTTTTTATACAAGTTCTTCCCTATCTTATATGATTTTTTATTTTTACCATTTCTATTTTTCATTATAGAATCTAGTCTTTTTAACTTAGGTAATTTATCCTTTAAGAAAAATTTAAAATAATCCTTATTAGATATTTGGAGATTATTATAATTAATAAATAAATTTTAAAAAATAAAAATCCTATTTTTTTAAAAAATTAAATTTAACACAAGCGCTAGTAATGTGAAAAAACACCACTTTGCCTTAACCGTGATAATAGAGTTTTTAATATTTAACAGTCAATATAGAAACTACAAAAGAAATATTGGTCCATTATCGTAAAATATTTTATTTTTAATATCATTTATAAATCAATTAGTATAATATAATATTTTTAGTCATTTAAACCATTCAATAAAATATGATTTATCAAAAATACCATTAATGTCAATTATGAAATTTTTCATTTAAATTGTATTTAAAAATATCAAGACTATAATTGAATAAGAATATATATTGTTAAAACCATGTTAAAATGATATTTTAATCTAAATAAAATATTTTACAGAATAATTCACTAAATTAACTTTAGTTTTATTAATTTACTTTGATTTATTTTATATAGTTGTGAAATAAATAATTAGTATGTTTTCATTTATTAATAATTTAAACTAATTAGTTCATCTTAAAAAAATTATAATATATTAAAATGATAAAAATATCATCTATTTTGAAAAATATTATTTTTTACCAAATATATGTTGTTTCTGTCCCTATCCCAAAGATATATTGATATTAAAATCAATGAAGGTTCTTTTTTGTCTTATTCTTTACTTAACTAACTATATTGGTCACATTCATAGAAAATTGTACCAAAAAATCATAAAAATATTAAATAATATCATATCTCTCAAAATATTTCCATAAATTTTTTTTAAAATTTTTTAAAGTTATTTTAACCATTATATTCTTATATTAACCCCTGATAAACCCATATTTTCCTTAACCGTCAAAATTATTTTTTACTACATTCCCCTTTAATTTTCGTCAAAAATTAAGTTGACATTTTTAGATAACAAAAATTTTTATTATAAAAAACGTGGTATCTATTTTTCCAAATTCCATTCATAGAAGTTGAAAATTTTAATTTAAAATTAATCCTGTAAATGCAATGATAAAATTTGTTATTAATGAGAAAATTTTGAAATGGTTAAAATATTTTCTTATAAAAATTAAAAATTAAATTGATTAAAATGATATAAATTGGATTAATGGAAATATAATTGAACAAATTTTACCTTAAAAAAATTCAATATATTATTTCTCTTTATAAATTATTTAAATGAAATGGTAGTTTTCAATTTAAAATATGCATTTTTCATTATTCTTAAAAAAATAAAACATTATATAAAAAAACCAAAAAATCACCAAAAAAATTATGATATGAGGAATTAAAAAATATATATTAGTTTTTATAATTAATTTAATAAAATTGAAATTTTTTTTAAAATAATTAAGCTATAATATGGTGAGAAAACTACTTTTTAGAAAAATACTATTTTAAGCATAAAATTGGATTTATTCTTATATATTATCTAGAAAACACATACGATGAATCTTAAAAATTAGACTGAATATATTATATAAATTTTTTATTATTATAATTTACCAAAAAATTATTTGATTAATTTTGGGTTTAAGAAAACTTATGCACTTAAAAATAGATTTTTTTTTAAAAAAAAATTCCATTTATTTTTAAAAGGTTTTTGTTTTAATTTATAATTAATTTTTCAAAAAATATTTCATTATATATATATATTTAAAACATATTTTTTTAATTTTGTTAATTATTTACAAACCCACCTTTCTTATGGATTGGTGATGACTATCATATAATAATAAAATTACATGTTTTGTTTTAACTATGTGTTTCGTGTAACACTATCTAAACTTAGTGGTGTGTGTAACATAAGAAAAACTCACTGTTGAATATAACAAAAGGTAAACATAATGCTGAAAAATATATAAATGATTAAATTTATTTGGAAAAAAATATTTCACAAAATCTCAGGGTGTTACATTCTACCCCCTTAAAATTAATTTCACCCTCGAAATTTGTTTCGGTTGTCAAATGTTTAACATTTGAAAATTAATTCGGTGAAACCCAGTTCATAAAAAGGGTTAATAAAAAATTATCTTGATAATATAAACGGATGTGCAAAGTTCATTTTGAATAACACATACTAGGTTTCCATATTGTAGAACAAAGGTGGGAATTGAAGATTTGGACATGAAAGAAAAGAATAACTAATTATAATGAGGTATAAAGATTAATGGTCACAAGAAAGTTGATGATCAAGAGGAGGTTAGTGACTATAGAAACGTAGACCAAAGGGGTTTGAAAATTGTCATTTATATAAAAAAATGGTTATAATATGATACCATTTTATTTCATGATCTTTTTTCTTAATTTTGAATAATTTTCTTGAGAAGATAAAATTAATTGATATCATTACATTTCGTAAGAAAAATCTCACCCTTCGGTTATGAATTGATCAATTTGAACATCATCTCAAACTCTAAGAAATGAAGGTGATTTTTTTATTCCAAAAACTCTAAAAAATAATAAGATTCATAGATGTAATGATAAGTCATTTCATATATCTTTAGTTATCATCAAAACAATATGGTTTTCATGGGTTATCCCATTTTCCTAAATCTTCACATGGTGAAATAATACATTAATCTCTAAAACTGCATTCAAATTTCAACAGAAACCATTTTATAAATGGTTATACTTATGAAACTTCTAAAAGATTAAAATAAAAAAATTTATAAATAAGTTCAATACGTTTCCAAAATGAACTTATCATTAATTCGAAAAATAACATGAAATAGTTATTAATTGTCACATACTAAACAAGTGAATACCTTCATCATGTATTCTATTAAAACCTAAATTACCATATAACCCCAATTAAAACGAGTACAATTTCTAATTCCTTTAATAAAACCACAAATTATTGAATATATTTGATATATCAAATAATGTTTTACACTCGATCAATGATAACATAAACCACTTTTTCAACCAATCCTTTATCAGTTATGAGGTCATCCGTACTATCTGATTTACATTATCCATATAAATCAACACTTTATCCAAACTAAAAACAATTTTCTAAACATAAAGAACATATTAAGGGTTACCTTACCCTAATAAAAATATCTTCTTTCCACTGAATCACTCTTCTAGTCCATCCGCATCATTCAACAAATTCTTTAAAATCATTAATGAAAAACTTATATTGAAGAATACTTATATATATAATCATTTGTATAACATATTATTTGAACTCCAGTACATAAATAATTAAATCCTTTAATTAAATGATTATAATGGAATAGTTCATTAAATGGTATAGAAATTAATTATTTGGATAGGGCATTGAGTTGGGTAATTATCATGTTCCACATATAAAAAAACTGAACTCCTTGAAAATTTATCACTATCTGAACCATTTTTTTAAATAGATAAAATCATCCAATCTGATTGATAAATCCATCTTGGTTTTTCTTCCCACCTTATTCACATGTTATATGATGAATCTTATTTCCTTTATGTTCATTACCACACTAAATTTCATAAAATTCCATCTTCACCTTATCTGATGTATTAGCATTCTCACCAAAGTTAACATTCTTAATCATATATCAAGATAGATGATTAGGTATAATCAAAATATCTTTTTATCCTCAATTAATGAAATTTTGTTTCTCATTGTCACCATGTTATCCATCATATTCAATGTTAACTTGATTCCTTCTTGTTATATCCATTTATTAAACATGAAAATATATTTTTAGCAACACCAATCATAGTGAGAAACCAAAAAATCCGGAAAAATTAATTATATAATGTCTAAATAATTACACATTATGTTTAATATGTGATGCCTTAGGATTAACCTAGGTTATCCATTATCATCATATATCTAAATAATTCATGATGTTTTATAAAGAGTTTTTGGATTTTCAAAGCCTATCCATCGAGAGTGTCAAATCCTAGGCATATAATGACCTATTTTCATAGACTAGTTCCCATTCAATCTAGCCCAATACATTGTTTTATTTCTTGTTACCCCTAGGTAAATATGTGCTAGGAACAATATCCACTTTTAGTATCTAAATAGGGATTTTTTTAGGAAAACACTTTTTCTATCATTTAACAAAATTCCAGAATATTTTCCTATATTTGGACTCATCCTTATACTTATCCTTAGATACATACAGAGATGTATATTTGGATATATCCCTAGGAATATTACTAAAGTTTTATCATCCTAGTTTCTCAAGGCTAATTAAACCATTCATTTGATACAAACTATAGTGACCGAGGATTATCATAGATATAAATTAAAACTTTTTAGATGAATATTAAATATATTACAAAAGTATATGCCTGATGAACATAATAGTTAAGTGACTTTATAATCTTCTAACACAATATTTTTAGTAGGTTAAATATATTTAATGTCTTCGATAAAGATATTCCCTTTCTAATACTCTTCAAAAACATAACCTACTTAAAATCATCATAACATAGAGAAATTAAACATAAGATAGGGTGATATAATATGATTAGTAATGATAAAAAAGAGAGATATGTAAGCATTACATGACCATAAGTGTATGATAACATGTTCATATCTTTTTAAACCCATACCCTTAATATCAAAGATCATAAAATTGAGTCAGGTCATAAATATTGGTATTTTATTAGATAATTAGAATAACGAAATTTGAGATATGAGTCATAGGATAATAACATTGGAATAAGACATAGATTTATGGAAAACACATAAGCACAAAGATCATATATCAAGGATGCCCACCAATAAATTCAAAACATGTTAGGCTTCAGATAACCACATGTGTACCTATTGTAGGCTTGGGATGACCTCATGTTTACCCTCTTTTGGTCTTGGGCTAAACCCAATGTACCCTACATTTTGGGAATGGGATAACTACCCATGTACCATCCTTATGGGATTGATCTAACTGCCAATGTACCCTCTAAGATAAAAGAACAATTGTCATTACACAATGCATAGAAGGGAGATATAGGCCCCACCTATAAAAAAATGAAAATCAGACGTATGTGTATCGCAAGATCATAAAATATTCATCATATCATAACCCATTAAATCAAATGAGTTTTATAAACATTTCATCATATCATACCCTATATAAAATAGACAGGTTTCATAATAAATTAATCCATTCATCGATGCATAACCCATGGAAAACGAATAAGGATTTATAATAATTTTATCATCATATAACCCATGGAAGATAATAATGTATTATAAAATTCATCCCATAAAAAATAGAAACCATTTATAGAAAGAATGAGAATTTTATCATTAGATCATAACACAAATAAAGAATAGGTAACTTCAAAGGGTTTAAGAAAATATGGGAAATAATTTTGAAATATCACATGTATCATTTCTTTTAAGAAAGATAACTTTTATTTGAAAATAAAGTATTAAAACATAAATCATTTTAGACAACATTTTCTTGGAAAATAAACATAAAAACTACAATATGAGTTTTTAATATAATTTAAATAACTTCTTTAGGAAAATATATTTTCCCATTAAAAAAAACCTTTTAATACATAAAACGTTTTAATTTTTTTAGAAAACATTGTTTGGTAATAAAAATGGTTTTGTCCAAAAAATGATTTAAAAAAATTCTTTTTGAACTCTTGAGTACATTAATAGAGGAAAATAAAAGAAAAAAAACTATTTTAATGTAGTAAAATTAGGGTAATTAAATTTAGTAATTTCTTGAGATTTTCATTATACTATTTTACCATTATAGGCATAATTATAAAAAATCCCTATAAGCGATGAGATTATAACATAAAATTTTTACCATTTTGGAACTTCGAATTGTAAAGCCATGAAGGAATAAAATTAAATGAAACTCGAAAAATAAAAAGAACAAATAAATTTAATATATTAAATGAAAAAGGTGTTGTATATACACCTCATTAAATAATATAGGTGTATGACATCACATAGGTTTCAAAGAAGGAAAATTGAGACAAGAATCCATCAACTATTTGGTAACTTTTGGTTGTATATACACCAAAAAAGAGAATCATGTGATAACCTGCGATGTGCCTCAAAGAAAAATGAAGGTGATACAGAAACCCCTTTCCTTAAGTCTACAACTTTCTTTATACTCATTTAAGAATCATGTTTAATAAATATATGTTTATTATATGTATATGTATATATATATTATAGAACCATATTCACATATTCATACTATATATGATTTTATATGACCTTTTATTACCCTTTTATTAACAATTCTATGTTAATGTCACATTTTGAGTAATAACTACTTTGTTTTTCACATATGTTTTAATTTTTCATTTCATGATACTATTAATATTATCATGGTTCCATAATCATAAAAAATATAAAAATTATATAAATAAATATATATTTATTATATATTTTTCTAGAGAAATCAATAAAATTTAGTGATTGAAAATGAATACACACACTACTACGAAACATGCCTTTAACATTGCTAAAAATGGCCTTTATCAGTGCTCGTGAAGCACCGAATATAAGAGTGAAATTAATATAAATATAATTTATTAAGAACTTATTAAAGTGATAATAAAGGTTAATACTACAGTGTTCTATAATATCTCATTATTGAAGCAGTGTAGTGTTAAATACAATACACTGTAACACCAGAAACAACAAAAGAAGTAGAAAAATCATGAACCAATACAAAATTTAAATGAAATAAAATTTAAATAAAAATATATAAAAGTAACTATATTATAGAAATTACAAAAAATGGTCTATATAATTGCATGATTAATGAAATATTATTAAAGAAATTGAAAAACATCCACGTTCCTTTTTCTTTTCCCCCTGACCCCAACTCATGCTCTTACTAAACAAACCACCCCTTTTCAAGAAAAAAAATTCACCCGTATAAGAAAAAAAATACTTTTGTTAGTAATAATATAATGAAATAAATTAAACATAAAGTGTAAATTTTTTTAAATTTTTTTTGTCATACCAAGAACACTACGAATGAGATTGATTTGTAATTGATTCTTCCATGTCACTCTATTTCTTATTCGTCTTCAACCATTATCTCTTTAAAAATAAACTATATAAGTATAAGATAGATATTAAAAATAAATAAATAAATTAATATAATATAGAATGATGAGCAAACAATATAGGCTTATTTTCTCAGTTTTGGTGATGGGATGTGTGTTTTAATCTAAATTGACAGTTATATACTGAAAAGACACACTTGGAGTCAAACCTATCACACCGTGCATCTGATTAATGTGTGGTTAATTTCTACACATCTTGAATAACTCATGTATCATTTTCCTAATGTTTTAAAAAACTTTAACATGTTTTCTCAGTTTTTAGTGTATCACCTTTCTTTTTACTAAAATTTTATTTTAAACAAGAAACACACCCTTTGAGTCATCACAATCACTTTTTGAATTGGTTTTATTTGAGACTAATTCCTAAAAGTATAAAATTTATAATGAATCTTTTTCTCAAATTATAAATACAATTTAAGAACGTTTTCTCTATTTTTAATGGGTTGAAATTTTTGAACTAGAATGTCAACTTTAAACTCATAATAGACATTTTGAGTCATACTAGAAAAATAATTTATTGGATTGTGGTGATGATAATTATTATACATCAAAAAATTATATATGGATCATTTTACTAAATTATAAATACAATCAAAAAGCATTTACTCACATTTGAGTAAGTCAATTTTTTTACTAAAATTAATTTCAATTTTAAATAAAAAGATGCACTTAGAGTTGTACCAATTACACCGTGCATAATACTAAGGGGAAGATGAATCCTACACGTCCCAAATATATTATATATAATTTTAATAGATTATCAAAACAATATTATTAAAATTTCTCAATTTTGAGTTCATCGCATTTATTTTTTTCAAACATGTAATTTATAACTGAAAACACATAATTTTAGTCATACTGGCCACATCGTGGGTTAGTTTTATGAGATAATTATTTATACACATCAAAAATGACTTATGAATCATTTTAATTAATTTAAAATGGAATCTATTTTCTAGGTTTTCTAGGAGTGACACTTTTTAAACTAAAATGTCAATTTAAAACTGATAATAGATAAATTGGGAAATACTAGGCACATTGTGTATTGGATTAAGGTGAGGATGATTTATACATGGCCAAAATGACTTATAGATCATTGAAATAAAGTATCACAAAATTTCTAATGAATTTTCCTTATTTTAAGTGTGCCTATTTTTTTTCTAAATATAATGTCAATTTAAATAAAAAGACGCATTTCGAGTTATATTTGTCACACCATGCATCAATGTGATTTTCAAATAATTAATACATATCCGAAATGATTTATGGATAATTTTAATAAATTATAAAGAAATAAAAAATAATTTTCTTCTTCTAGAGTACACTAATTGTCTTTTTCAATAAAATTTCATTTTAAACTGGAAATACATACTTTGAGTCATACTGGTCATATTGTGTGTCCGTTTAATGAGAAACTGATTCTTACATGTTGAAAATGACTTATAAATCATTTTCATATATTATTAATAAAATATGATCTCATTTTCTTAGTTTTTAGTTGGTGAGACATTTTGAACCAAAATGTCTATTTTAAACTCATAACGAACACTTTGAGTCACATCATCCAAATCGTGTATTGGATTGAAGTGTGACTAATTGGTACACATAAAAAATTCCTTATGGATCATAATACAAAATTATAAAAAAATATAAATGTTTTTTTATCAATTTTTATTATGTCGGATGACCTTTTTACAAAAAATTAATGTCAATTTTAAATTAGAACACGCACTTGGAGTCATATTGGTTAAAAAATGCATAGGATTTAAGTGAGGTTGATTACTAAATGTCCCAAATGACTTATTAACTATTTTAATAACATATTAAAACTATATGAATAATTTTTCTTAGTTTTCAGTGTGTCATTTATATTTTTTACAAAATATTTATTTTCAACTAGAAGCATGCAATTTGAGTTATACTGGGCACATCATGTTTTGGTTTGAAGAGAGATTGATTTTTAAAAGTCACTAATGACTTATAAATTGTTTTAAAAAAATTATAAAGACACTCTAAGTTATTTTTCTTAGTTTTATTGATAGGGAATTTTTAAACTCAAATATCAATTTTAAAAAGATAATAGAAACTTTGATTCATACCGAGAACATCATGTATTAGATTGAGGCGTGGATAATTCCTACTCATCAAAAATGACATATGGAAAGTTTTAATAAAATATAAAAACAATAAAAATGTGTTTTCTCATTTTTCAATATGTTAATTTTATTTCTAAATAAAATTAATGCTAACTTTAAATAAAAAGATTTACTTACATAAATACCGGTCACACCATGTTTTGGATTGAGGTGAAGATTCTTACAAAATGATCCAAATGACTTATATATAGTTTTACTAAAGTACAAAAATAATCTTAACTACAAATATTTCCACAAATTCCATTATCCATTTTTATTGAACTGACAACACTTCATATTATGGTGATGTGTTGGGATATAATGGTCACAAGTTCTTCCTCTAATGTTCTGTTTTTCAACAATGAAAAATGTTTTTTGTATGAGAAAATCAAATCAATATGTAGTGTTGGATGTTCAAAAATTAAAGGAAATATAATCATTGGTAACATTGGAAGAAAGAAATATGTTATCTCTTTTGTGGAATGTTGTAGATAGTTTAATGAAAAATATGACTTCCCTAAATATCTGTAAAAAAAACAAATACGTATTAGATAAATATGATAAGGTAATTAATATAAAAATAGTAGATAAAATGATGAGAAAATTAGATAAATTATTATGAATTCACCTTTTCATGATGTTTTTATACATTCTTGACCCATTTTCTTGTTTTCATTATCTTAGTTTCGGTCTTGAAGTCCAATATCTCATGTGCATAAGAATCTTTGAATAAACCACAAAATCGAACAAAAGGAGCCACTTCTATATGAAAGAAATTTTTATATTAGTATTACTAAATATAAATAAATTAAATATAATTATGAAACAATAAAATAATTCTATAAAAATATTTTACTATTAAAACTTGAATATTGCCTCTGTGATTGAGTTGATTTAGTTCCATTTCTCCTCCTGAAAAGGCAGTAGAGGGAAATTTAAGAAAAGTGATAAATTACAACATTGTAGGGGTGAACATATTTTGAGTTAGAAGAATTATGTTGATGTTTTGGTGTTGAGAATAATGAAATATGGACAAAAATATTCTAAAATAATTGAACACCACATGGAATAATGAAAATTAAATCAACATTTTATTCAATAATTTTCTAATTAAATAGAAAAAGAATATCGTAACATTACTTTTATATATTACCTAAGGGTTTCCTTAATTATATTACGTTCTTCTATGGGATTTGTTACATTATCATGTGTAGAATACATTTTCTGCATGAGTTTTCAATCATTTAATATAGATTATGTTATTGACATAGATAAATTAAATATATTATGATAGAAAACTTTGTATATTAAAAACATTACCTTCTCGTTGAAATCCTTTTATTTTTATTATGATTTTAGGGATTTGGATCCACTATCAATAATCCAAATCCCCTTTAAACAACATGAAAAATATGATTCAATTATTTTATCTAATGTATTTTAAGAAAAAATGTTGATCCATGTACTTTTTTAATGTTCATAAATTAAGAATAAGTTATTATATATATCTATATCTATAACATATTAATTTTTAAAAATAATATGACTACTAATAATGAGATTAATAAATAATTATCCTCTATGATTATAATTGATAAACAAAAAATAATAAATACTATAATAATGACTAAATTAAGAATACATAGTGGGAGTTATTATTTATATCAGTATCATTATATTAAGGATATGTTGAATACATTTGATCTTATTGGTTTCAAAGATAAAAATTCTCCATTTGACTCTAGAGAAATTTTTTTAATTAATACAGAACTATCTGTATTAAAACATGAATATTGTGGTGAAACTTATTCTTTAATGATTGTGATATATTATAATAAACCCAATATCACATTTTTGGTCTCTTAAATGCATTGTTATTATATTTATTCTAGTATGAATCATTAGAAATGTATAATTAAAATCATTCTATACATAAATAAGGCTATAAATTTAGAGTTTATTTTATAATGATTTCCTGACTATATTATGTATTCTATAATTTAAGTTGAAATACCATTATGGGAGATTATCAATCCAAATTTGGATATATGAATACTCTTAGATATTGTGACATTTATGGGGTGGGAAATAAACAAACATTTCACATTCGACATTAGACTTAGATTTTCATGATTTAACTACTTATAGAATGGAATAAAATGAATATTAAAATTATTAATGGAATTTATGTTATGTAGTATTCCAATTCCACTTATTTTAATTAATTATTGTAGTGGATCAAAATTTTCAAAATATTACAGTTTCATGTATAATTTCAAGACTAAACATATAACTTTTAGATATGATATGTGAGATGATTGTTATAAAATAGAACCATAATAATTTTCTTTATGTAAAATCATTTAAGAACCATGATGATATATTTATAAAATATATATAAAGTGTTAATTATTAATATATTAATAGATTAATTTTTCTAAATCCCTTTAAATGAATTATTTAATGAAAATAATTATCACACAATAGTGAAATAATAATCCGTAGATCTTTCACTAAGCCACCCATTATTTCTCAGGACATGTAAGTGGAAGAGAAAAATACTATATGACACATCTCAATATAATAAAAATAATGATTAAAATAGTTCAACAAATATAAAATCAATCGAAACTTCCAATAACCTTTAATGAACAACCTCCTTCATAAACAAAATCAACAATATAATGATATTGATGACCCATGATCAAAATATATTACAATATGAAACAACATTCAGTTATGAATCAATAAGCTTCCTAAATTCAAGGGTGTATATAAACCCCATATTAATCTAATTGGGAAAACATATCAAACATATCTTACTTCATTTGAATATATGATTAATGGCCTCTAATTCTTCCTTTGAAACCCATACAAAACATTTATAACAATGAAAGGAAATGAAACTTTCATGTTCTTTGGTAACATAAAAAGCATCTTAAAAAATAGAAAAACAAGTTCAAATTCATAAAATTCCATTATCAAAACATAATGGTAATTCATTATAATTCATAATAAATCAATACATGAAATGCATATCAATTTATTCAATAAAAAAATCGGTGGTATTTTAACAAAATGTTCGTGCGCATTATTTCCAGGGAAGGTTGTTCAAAAAATTTAAACATAACAAAATTTCATTTCATGTTAATAAAAACATAATAAAAAAACTTATAAATCCATAAGACCATCATATATCATTTTAATATAATTTATGACAGATAAAAACATTGATTCAAAATATTTAAGCATTCATGGATCCACATTTAAAGGAATTTCAATGGATTCACGTACCAGAATAGATGAAATCGGTATGTAGAAGTCTTAATTCACAATAAAGAAGAAATAAAATCCCCTAAAGGGTTTATACAATCAAATAATCATAGAAAAACCTCACTATAAATTCATTCTAGAAGTTAATATAGTGATAATTGATGAATAGAAAGAGATAATATACAAAAAACAAAAAAACAATAAAATTAAACATAAAAATCGAGTGAGGATGAGGATAAAAATTAACATACCATGGATTGAAACTTTAATTTGTTTGAGAGAAAAAGAGATATCACATGTTAAATCATGGATTCCTTCGATACTCATATTCATTCAATCATTGATTCGTTTGAGGCATAGATTCGTTTGAGACGTGATACGATCTTGGATTCACTGGGGAGAATCCCCAAAAAAGGTGGCTTCCAAAGATAGCTTGAGAAGTTGTGACTAATTCATCCACGATTAGGGTTATTAAATAGATCGGGGAAACCTTTATCAGTGTTTTGAAAACCCCCCAATAAAGATCCCTTTTATCTAATCTAAATTAATATTTTTTGATAATAAACATCTTTATAAGTACACAAAAAGAATTAATAATATTAATCCTTTTTAGTGCAAAAAATTTACCACTAATAAAGGATTTATAATTACAAATATAAATATTTTTCTAAAATATTTTTATATAATTATATATATATTTATTATAATTTTATAATTATTTAAATATATAATTATTTATTTATAATTATATAAAATATTTTCAAAAAATTTATTTTCATTTATAATTATAAATATAAAATTGTATAAATATTGTAAATATTAATTTATAAATATATTCTAAATATATTTATAATTATTTATTTATAATTATTAATTTATAATTATTTATTTATAATTATAAATATATTTGTATCATTATATATATTTATATTATTATTATATATATTTAATATATATATATAGTAAATATAATAACAATATAGAGATATTTATTATAATTTTATAATTATATATATATTAAAATTATTATATATATATTTATATAATGTCATATATATATATTTAATAAATAAATATAAATATAAATATAAATATTGTAAATATATTCATTATTTAGATATATTTAGTTTAATTTTATAATTATTTGATAATATTTACTATAATTTTATGAATATTTTAATATATAACTATATATGTACTTTTAAAAAATAATATTTATATATTTATATATTTATATCATTGTATATATATTTATAATTAATATATATAAATATATTTTTGGATATGAATATAAATAGAGTAAATATATTCATTATTTAAATAAATTTATTATAATTTTGTTATTATTTAAATGTATATAACTTTTTATTCATAATTATAGATATATAAATTTGTAAAAATAGTAAATATATATGTATAAATATATTATTTTATAAATAATTAAAAATATAAATTTGACATTATTAATGAATATATAATCTGAAATGCATGCATTTTAAAAATGAGTGAAATTAAAAAGTAAAAAATGTGTATATTTTAAAAAATGTGAAAAAATGTATAAGTTTTGTTAATTAAATATATATATTAGGTTCTTGGTGGTATAATTACATTCAAACACATACACACCACTCACACATGCTAGAAAAATAGGGCATATCTCTCCCTAGGGATAGCCTACCCAACAAGTGTTATTTATTTAGTACATGGGCCTACCATAGGCCCGGTCGGCATGATGTCCATCACATGACCCAAAAGCCTAGTGCAACATCATCCCCCACATCGTCATACCTATATCACTAGGCCGGAGTCATGGCTGCATCACCGTCAGTCTACACCATTATGAAAATCACCACATGCATAGTATTGTAATAATACTATGCCCAACTAGCCTTAAACCCATGAACTCCTAGATGCCAAGATGGATCTTTACCACTCAGGTTCTAGCTCGTGGGATTAATTAAATATAATCAAAAGGTTTATGTGATAGGTGAACCGACTCCATTTTTTTAAAAATGAAAATGATAATAAGAAGAGATGGATAGATGGGGTTAGATAAAAAATGGAATCCTTCATCAACAACAAAAGTCTACAAATCCATAAGATGATCATTCCCATAATGATGATCAGATTCATCAATGTCCTCTTCAGTTTCCCATTCTGATTGTGAGGTCCTTTGATTGAAGAGAAAATAGTTCTTATCTATTATCTTTTTCTACTCCATGGTGAGCCTTTTGGATGCCCTGGTGGATAGAGTATGACCACTCCCTTGTTCACCATTACCACTGCCACATCCATAACCATTGTTCATTGGATGCCGACCCCACATCCAAGTTGTGGGTGTTTTCTAGGCCCCTCCCAGCTCTTACCTCTCATACACCTCCTCCTCTATATAATGAGTGGAGGTTAATCCCTTTCCTTTAGATGGGGATCATTGGGAACCCATTGAAGGATCCTTACCATGAGTTTTATTCAGAGAAATGCCATCCCCTTTTAGGTCACTATCAACAAGAGATTACTCTTTCATAGTTTGCTGATCAATAGAGACCTGAATGTCAGCTTCACTCCTTGAGGAGGAGCGGCCTCCTCATCAGATATGGGGCCTTTCTTGGTAATGTCATCCCATATTTTAAGTTGCTCATTTGGACCCCTAACCAAGGACTCCATGCCACTATATCTTAGAAATTTATCTCACTTCACCTCCACAGTCACCACATTCCCACCAAGGGAAGGGGAGGAGGGGGGGGGGGGGTATTAACCTCCTCAGATAACCTGACATGTTCTGTAGACTTCCTGCCGACTGATTGCCTGTATCCATCATTGGTGTGACCAATGGATTTACAATTGGAGAAAAATTGGGGAAATTTTCATATCTTACTATGAGATCAAAATTTTAATCAATAGTGTAAAGTGTCATAGTGTCAATTGGGGTTGCATTTAGATCAATTTAAACCAATCAACACGCAAAAAACAAAAAAATCACACCTGTTCAGTAGTGGGATCCTACCCAATTCGAGTCCCAATTGATAATGTGATGTCAAAAATAATTTGAGGATGCTATCATACCTAGCTCAGTCCATAAATTTGAACCCAAAATTGGGTCCTTTAACCATGAAGTGTAAGAGGATTAAATCACAGATGCTAGTTCTGCAAATAAAACTAAACTAGTTTGAGGGATACTGGTTTGAGCCCCCATTCCTTGTGCTTAAAATATTTCGATTAGAAGATGATATGGAAGTAGACATACCCAACTGAGATACACATCCAATCATGAAAACACCATTCAGAAGGGATTCAATAGACTAGATAAGTGGTCTTCCATGAACGTAGACATGATGGAAGCACCAGAATCACAATCAATGACGATTCATAGGCCTTAAACCGATCAAAAAGTAGATCCTGATTTGCACAGACAAGATCCGAATTTACATGCTTGAAGATCAAGGAACCATCATAACTAGAAGAAAATAGAGCACTGTCGCTAAAATCTAGAACAAACCTAGATTTCCCCAAATGTTGATATAGATGAGAAGAATCACCCACTAGAAACTTATGTGAGTCAAACCTGTGTGAATCAAACCATCATCGAGGGTAAAATACCTCCAAATCATGTCGGCTAGATGCCATTAGATATTTCTACAAACCCAGACCGTCAAAATATTACCTTTAAGATCCATAAACATCATGAGAGTAATCATTGGAATGGAAGGGAAGAATGGATCTATTACAGACCCAAGTCGAGCGATAATAAAATCTGAGAAACCTCCACAAATCCGACATTAGATGGTTCAAGTAGGGATATGGCTATCTCATTGAGATCGTCTATGATAGTGATGTTGAAACTCACCAATGAAATGATGGTGGGATCAGTGGCATGTGGGCATACATCAACGAGATGCGATGATGATGGGGAATTTAAAACAACAAATGATAGGACTAAGGGGTTGTTCAAACCCTAACCATTTCTCTTGGAGCTCTCGACAATGACAACCATCTTCCTAATTAATTAAATATAAATTATTAATTTTTTTTGGATATATATTGAAATAAAGAAGAATACGTATTGAAAATATCATTACATTGTAAATAAATAAAATGAATAAATTCCAAAAAAATCAAAAAACATTAAAAAATAATTGTTACCTAACTCTAATAAAAATAAAATAAATAAATAAAATTTACCAATTAAATATATAATATATTAAATGTATCAGGATATATTGAAATTATAAAATAAATACTAAAATTTGAATAAAATACAAAAAATATTAGGTATAAGTGTTTGTATATAAGATTGCATTAGTTACATAAATGTGTGTGTGTGTGCATTTTACATAAAAATGAATTAATTACATATATTTATGTGAAATAAATATAAAACATGTTTGATATAAGATAAATTTAAAAATCAAACAACATTAAATTGCATCTGTTACTTAATGAAATTAGTCCTTATTTTTAATCCATATTAATTTTTAACTATAAACAATTATTCACTAAATAGATGGATTATTTTATGTAAATCATAATTTTTTTATTATATAAATCATATTTTAGGAAATATTATATTAATTAATATATATATATATATTTAATATATACTATTTATTAATATTTATAATAAATATATATGTATATTAAATTTATTATTTTTTATCAATAATTATTTAGTTAATAAAATGTTTAATATGTTTTTTAATTTATGATTTTTTATTGTTTAGTTGTTTAATTATTTAATTTTATACATTTTACATATCTATATATTTAATTTATACTATTTATTAGTTTTTATAATATAGATATTGTATGTTAAATTTATTCATTTTTATCAATAATTATTTAATGAATATAATATTTAATTTTTTTATTTTAATAATTTTTTATTTTTTTTATTATTTCATTTTATTCATGAACTTAATCAGTTCTAAAAAACTACCAATAATATATACCATTTTTTAGTTCTAAAAATAAAGCACTCATAAAGGGTACCCTTTATCCGTGTAAGAAAAAAATGCTAATAAAGTTTACCCTTTATCAGAGCTAAAAAAGAACTAATAAAAGGTCACCATTATAAAATGTAGGTTTGTCACTGATAAAGGAGACCTACATCATTGGTTTTTTCTGGCACTAATAAATTCTAGTACTATTAAAGATCTATTTTATAATAATAATCATTCATGGAGACAATTGACTGTATGTACACGTGAATGCTATTTCCATTTTCTTATTGAATTAAATGGAAGCAAATATGTAATATATATAATGTAACTCCCCAACCATATTTACCCAGAGTTGGTGCATTATTATATAGCATTAGTATGATCAGTAGAGATAAATTCTCGAAATAACTATTAGTTTAGTAGCTTTGGAAGTACTAGATACATACATATATTTTACCTCACATCATGAAATAAAAAAACAACATTGGGTCCCATTTGAACACACTAACATATTTTAGCCTATCCCAACAAGTTAATCATAATATACTTCTTCGCATCATGGGAAAAATAAAACATAGAAAGGGGTGAGCTCAGATGCTTAGTAAGGATAACAATATTGCAGAAACTATCATAAATAAGCATAAAAATTTAAGGCAATGTATAAGACAAAAACACATGTCTTTTAAACATAAACTATAACATAATATGGAAAATATAAATCAAATTATTCCATTTAGATATACAAATGCATATTCTACTAGTCGAATAATCACATGCAATATCAATAGACAATTTCATAAAGATGGAATGCATAATGCCAAACATCATAACCACATAGTCAAGGCCTCATGATAAGAATAAAAATAAGATTTTTCCAAGGGCTCTTGCCAAGACACTAGTTTTTCCCATGAGACCTACCGATACATTGAGAAGATATAATGAGCTCCACATTTCACTTTTTATGTCCAATGCATTCCTCATATGAAAGGAATGAAACATAACATAAACATTCAAATTAAAACTAGCATAAAAAATTTTAATCCTTTAACCATAAATAATGAATGGTATAAAAATAACACATCCACAGTCAGACATATTAAAAAACCATCAATAAAATATGGAATATTTTAACATAATAAATCTACTTCAAAAAAGTGTAAAATCAATCAATGGAGTTTTACATAGATGAAATCAAAACTATTTAAGAAAATACCTCATTCTATTTTAAAATAATTTAAAAGTCACAAAATTATAAAAGAAAAAATTTATTCTAAAAATATTTTTATAATCTTTTAAGGGATTCTTTGAAGGTGTTATAATGGTGGAAAATAGCCGCACCCTCCGTATAAGTTAAAAAAACATCCTTACCATATTTTTTTGAAAAGGTCATAAAGTACCTTGTTTGGAAAACGATGGAAAGATTACCTTCAATTTTATTATAGAAATTAAAACAGGGGTATATGTTAATTTAACCCATATTATTGTAAATAGTATAAATATTTATATATATATTTTTACAAAACACGGATTTTAATGATAAAGAGGTCATAGTAGATACTCACATATAAATAACCTCAGATAATGAAGAGATTGTAAAATTAACCCTTACCTTATAATATTCCTTGGATGATGGTAAATTAACCTTTTTTATAATATTTAAATTATATTTATTAAATTATAAAACAAAAAAATGAATAAATATGATATTATAGATGATCTTCTAATATTGCTTTATAAGTAATATTTTAGTAGTATCATTGTTCCAGGTGTTGACTGATTCATATTAATTTATATGTTTTGTTATATAAGCCATATTTATTATGAATTGGATGTATTTTATTAATATATATAATGAAATTAAGTTCTTAAATATTATTTTTAATCACAAAATGAAAATTATTCTTGAATGGTTATAATGGAGAATGAATCTTATCACGTTCGTGGAGACGGTAATCCGTACGTACGGATGAGTGACAATACCAGTATATTGATGGAGAAATCATATGTAATTGGATGATATATCATATATAAAAAATAATTAATATTTTATATTTATTGTTAACCTCAATTATACTCATTATTATATCCATCCAAATTATTAATTATTGAATAACAAACTACACCATGACGTAGAGATGGTAAGCTGTACATACGCACGAATGGTGACATTGTCATTAATATAATGGATATAATAATAAATATGGTTGTAACATATTTATAATAACATAACAGTATGTAAAAGGTACTATAGGTAATTTTTTTATGGAAACAACAAAGAAAGAGGAAGTGGAAGAAGAAAAGAACTTTGAAAGAGCCGATGAAATAATTTCCTCTTTTTCTGGTGGTTCTTTTTGATTTGACCAAAAGGGATCATTAGGATGGAATTATGATCAAATTAAGGACTATAGGTTTAAGTGAAGGAATTTGGGAGGGTATTTTAGTAGGTTTTGGCTGAGACAAATGGATTTGTAGTTGTGAAATTAAGAGAAGTACCCTTTTTTAAGAGAGCTGATGGTCACTTTAGAAAAAAACTTGAAATATTTTATTATAAAATCATATCCAGTTAATAATGTCACCAAATGTATTTATTTCTAGGATAAGGTTCCTATGTGTTCAAATACACCCAACCAATAGGTTATATACAAGATTAGGTCACCATTTTATCCTTATCTTTTAGACATAACTCTTAGTTAAATAGTTTAACTTTTACAATGTCTTCTTATATTTTTATATTACATGGTTAATAAACTTACTATAAAATGCCAGAAGAACCCCAAGTGGTTCATTAATGACATATATATCATTATGTAAGTCCTTTTACTGAACCTTATATTTTTAGAAATATTATATCATTTCATAATATAGTAATTATTTTAAAAAATCATTTATCTCATTTTTGACACCATTTAGTATTTTGTTTTTGTGGAAGTCAAAAAACTTGATTACTTCGAAACAAAATACATTAATTCAACACTAATATGTCATATTGACAAATAAAATTCGTGTGTGGCATCAAAAGGATCAATTTACTTTTATTCTGATATTTACAATATCAATTATTTTAATCTTTCAATAATAAGGTTATTACTGCATCATCATTGTGTCATAAATAAATTTAATTATTTTATGTCTAAAAATTATAAATAAAATAACACTATGCATGAAATATTTTTATATTTCTAATGAATATTTATAGTCGAATTTATCTTATGTATAACCTTATATTAAAAATGTTTTATTTAGTAAAATTTGAATTAATCACTTTTTATTCTTCATTAAATATAATAATAATAAAGGTCTTATTCTAATGCAAGTGGATCAAAGAAGATCATATTTTATTCCTAAGGTTGATTTTGGTCGAAATACACTTATTCAATAAAATTAGTACATGTGTTTGGTCAATTATAATATCATTCTTACCATTAATTATCCTATTTAATTTTAACTATGGTAAATAAAATCCAAAAGTAACTATTCACCAATATTTATTTTCATCCTATTGAACCACATTTTACTTACTAATGTGAACCATTTCTCTCAAATATTTGAAATTAAATTCATTTAAGTGGTAAAATTACATTTTATGCAAATTTTTGAATGTGCCTAGATGGTGGGTAAAAGAAGGTAAAAATTTCAATAAAATTTTACACATCTAATATTATTATAAAATGGATCCAATGAATTAAATTGAACTGATATAGGTATTATGTATCTATTTTGAATTAAAATAAATTAAAATAAAATAAATAATCATTTAAATAGAAAGTCAGTTTTAAACAATAACACAGTGTTTTTCACTATTCATTAAAAATTGAAAGTTTTCAAGAAAATACCAAAAATTCACCCTAATCTATTTTTGATATTCTGAATTAACAAATGAAGACCATTTTGAAAAATAAAATTTATGAAATTTTAAAAATTGGGTATTAATATTCAAAATGGCTAGTTTGATTGGTCATGGTGTGCTGTAACTCGAAGTTTCATACTACGCAGGCTACTGTATTATTCAAAGTGAACCATACCATGGAAGCTTGGGCTGTTACATTCTTCTCTCCTTCAAATAATTTCATTCTAAAAATTTCCTGAATATTTCTACATAAAAAGATTTGGGTGGTTTTTCATAATTATTTCTTTAGGTTCCCATGTTTCCTCTTCCATTTTATGGTTTCTCTAAAGAACATTTACTAGGCGAGTCATTCAGTTTCTTAACACTTATTCTCTGGTTTCAAGAATCTTGATAGGCACCTCACAAAAAGACAGACCACGTTTCAATTCTAATTATTCATAGGTGAGTACATTCATTGTATCGGGCATTTATTTTTTGAACAGTGATATGTGGAACACATCATGATCTTTGGAGAGACTTGGAGAAATTTCCAAATGATAATCTACAACTACAATTTGTTATATAATTTTGAAAGGTCCAATGTACATAGGACCCAATTTACCATTTTGACTGAATCGTATAACTCCCTTCCATAGAGATACCTTCAAGAAAACATGATCTTCTACTTGAAATTCCATATCCTTCCATCGGTTATCCGCATAACACTTTTCCTACTTTGAGATTCTTTGATGTGGGTTTGGATAATATTAAACTTTTCCATTATTTCCTCATCAAGTTCTGGGCCTACGATTTTTCTTTCACCAACATCATCCCATCATGTTGGTGTACGACATATCTTTCTATATAACACATTATATGGTTCCATATGAATACTTGAATGGAAACTATTATTATAGGAAAATTCTACCAGGGATAAATATTGATCCCACGTACCTTGAAAGTCATGTTAGAAAAATCTCAACATGTCTTCTAAGGTTTGAATAGTCTGTTATGATTTTCCATCTGTTTGAGGGTGGTAGGCAGTGCTCAAATGAAGTTTAGTATCTAGGGATTTCTGGATAATTTTCCACAATCTTGATGTAAAATGGGGATCACGATCAGAAACAATCTATAGGGGTACACCATGAAGTCTTATAACTTTATTAATATATAGTCTTTCTAATCATTCAAGTGGTAAATGTTCTCTTATAGCATGAAAATGTACTGACTTGCTTAGATGATCAACAATGACCCATATTGTATCATTCCTTAAAGGAGTATTTGATATCACCATGAAAAAGTCCATCGTAATGTCATCCCATTTCCACTCAGGTATGGGTAGAGGTTGCATGACTCCTCCCGGATGTTTTCTTCCAACCTTAATCTTTTGACAGACTATACATCTTGTCATATAATTAGCAATCTCCCTTTTCATTTTTTCCCACCAAAAAGTTTCCTTCAAATATCTATACATATTTGTGATACTAGGTTTTCTAGAGAAATTGGAGCTATGATCATCATCCAATAATTCACTTTTTAGATCAGTTATACGAGGAACACAATGTCACTTCCCAAATTTCAAAATTCTATCTTCATATACGAAGTCGGTCCTTCTCCCATCATTCACAACTTTAATTTTCTTTTGAAACACTTCATAATCCTTATGAAATTTTTTTTATCCTTTCTAGAAAATATTTATTGGAAACCATTTGAAAAAATATCTATGTTTCACCATCCATGATTATTCCCATATCCATTTTTACTAGATCCATGTACGTAGGATCCTTTTCAAATATCTTCTTTATTCAGAACTCCGTGATACTTTTTTCTCAAAGAATCTGCCACCTTATTTTCCTTTTCAGGGTGGTAGTGTATAGTCAAATCATAATATTCAAGTAGTTCAAGCCATCTCCTTTGCCTCACGTTGAGTTATTTCTGTGAGAAAATATACTTCAAACTATTGTGATTTGTATATATCTCACATTTTCACTATAGAGATAGTGTATCTATATCGTCAAATCATTGATTATATCCACTAACTCAAGATCATGAGTAAGATAGTTTTTTTCATGAATTTTTAGATATCGTGATGCATAGGGAATAACTCTATCATTCTATATAAGGACAGAACCAAGACCTTTCTTTGAAGCATCACTATAAATAACAAACACATCATTCCCTAATGGTAGAGTCAATATAGGAGAATTGACTAATAATTTATTCAATTATTAAAAATGTTCTTTACACACTTTTGTGAAATAAAATTTAACCCATTTTCGTGTGATCTTGGTTAATGGGTTAGCCAATTGGGAACAATTATTGATGAATCTCCAATAATAACCTGCTAAACCAATAAAACTACATACCTTAGTTATACTTGTCAGTACTGGCCATTGTTGGATTTCCTTGGTTATTGAAGGATCGATAGAGGTTCCATACTTAGAGACAATATGGACAAGAAAATAAATTCAATGAAGCCATAATTCACACTTACTAGACGTCCCATATAATTAATTTCTTCTAAGAGTATTTAGAATAGTGCACATGTGATTTTCATGATTCTCATTGATTTTGGAGTATAATAAGATATCATCAATAAATACCACTATAATATCATCAAGATATTCTTGAAAATATTATTCTTTAAATACTTGAAAAAAGAGGGTGCATTAGTCAGTCCAATAGGCATTACTATAAACTCATAATGCCCATACCTGGTTTGGAATTTTGTTTTTGGGATTTTTTGCTTTTTCACGCACAAGTGATGGTATCCATATCAAATTTAAATAATTGATAAATATTGATCTCCATAATGTTGGTCAAAAAAATCATCAATGTGAGGTAGGGGATACATGTTCTTTATTGTTATAGCATTTATCTCCCTGTAGTCAATGCACAACCTCATAGATCCATATTTCTTCTTAACAAAAAGAATAGGGGCTCCCCATAGAGAAACACTAAGGCAAATAAATCCCTTATTAGTCAATTACACTAGTTGTTTCTTAAGTTCCAAAAAGTCCACAGTGTCCGTTATATACGGGGTCATCAATACGGGCCTAGAACCAATAATTAGATCAATGAAAAACTCATGTTCTCATTCTGGATGATGTCCAGGTAAATACTCTAGAAACACATCAACATATTCTTTCACAACAGGTACATCCTCTATTTTAACATTCCTTTCCTCACCCATAGTTATTTCAATCTATTCTTCCCCAAAAATTGAATTTAGTATAGATACTGGGGGTATATCTAGATAATCAAATTATGGCATTTTTTCTCTAAAGATAAGGTACTTCTTATCATCATCGAAAATTGTAACATCATTATTTTTTCAATAAATTTTCGCATCATGGTTCAAGATCCAATCCATATCAAGGATTATACAAAATTAAATCATGGGTATGATGATGAAATCATCTGATAAATCACATTTATATGACATAATGGGAACTGAGTTAAAAAACATTGTTGCAATGATACTTCCCTTAGGAGTTTTGACTGAAAACTCCCTTATTAAATAAAATTGGAAATATCTAATTTTCATAGAAAACTGGGAAGATATGAAAGAATGTGATGATCCAAAATCAAATAAAGCATTGTATAAATTTTAGGAAACCATTAAATTAACTGACACCAATGATCTACACCTCCCGTGAGGTGATAAACTACCATAAAAACTTTTTCCTTTTCGCTACTCCCCAAAACATGAAATATTTTCTCTAAATAACTTATGCCCTGCTTAGCTACAAATGGAATTGTAGACCCATTGAAATTTGGTGGTTGTTTCCTCATGAAGTGGCCTAACATAGATCCTCCATGTTTTGGATCTGGTTACTCCATATAGGTAAGGTTATTATTCAAAACCAGAGTAAGTTGTCCCCGTTGGGTTATAAGCTGTTCAGCATCGGTTGCATCACCAGATTCAATATAATTATCTTGAATAGGAGGGAAATACTTACATGGATTAAGTGAATTGATATGTTTTCCATTCATTTAACTTGGTTCCATTTCTAAATAATGGCATACACTAGTTTAGTTTATAAATTATAATACATATTTCCAAACTAGTAAAACACCTAACATAAATTGAACAGTTTATGCATATAATCCATAATCATAAAAAATGTTTTTTAAGGAGGTATTTACTCATAAATTCTTTTATAGTGGTTTGTGATGAATATTTGAATTATCCTAAGAATATACCGTAGGAGTGTTGTAACCAATAGTGTAGCAAGGCCCATTGTCATGTACCTGGATACCCCGAGTCAAGCCCAAAACTTTTTTTCAGAGTTTTCACTCCTAGGTACATAAATTCCAGAGCTGCCTCTACCTGCTCATATCCAGACATGGATGTATTTCTTTGAAAATTTACAAAATATCCACATTACAAAAATTCTAGGAAGTTCTTATATACTAATCCTCAAAGTCTATCTTAGGGAAATGTTCTCCAATGAGAGTTTTTCTAAATCTTGTTTCCAAGTTTTGTACTAAAATTTCTCTAATACCAACTACAATACCCCTACCCAAGTGACCTAGAGTCTGTGCATTATTACATAAAATTGGCATGATCACGAGATATCAAGTCTCGAAACACATATTTGTCTAGTAGCCTTGGATGTACAAGATACATTCATAAGTTTTACATTATTCACATACAATATCAATAGCCAATTTTATAACGATGTAATGCATAATACTGGACATCATAGCCACATATTCAAGGCCTTGTACCATTACTACAAATAAGATTTTGTCAAGGCCTTATGCTAAGACCCTATTTTGTCTCATGAGACCTACTGATGCATCGAGAAGCTATAAGGGGCTCTACCCATCACTTACTAAGTCTAATTAATTCCTAATATGAAAAGGATGAAACATAACATAAATATTCATATTAAAACTAGCATAAGATATGTTAATAATTTAAGCTTAAACCATGAATGGTATAAAAATAACACATCTATAGTCAAACATATCATAAAACCTTCAATATAACATGGAAGATTATATCATAATAAATCTACTTTAAACATGTGTAAAATCTTTCAAAGGGTGTTGACATAGATGAAATAAAATCTATTTGAGAGAAATAAATCGTTATATTTTAAAATCATTTACAAGTCACGTAATTATAAAAGAAAACATATATTTTGAAAATATTTTTATAATCTTTTGTAAGGTAATCATAGAAGGTGTTATGAAGGAGGAAAATAGCTGCACCCACCATATAATTTTAAAAAACATTCTTACCTTAATTTGTCGAAAAGGTCATAGAGTACCTTGTTTGAAAAAATAAACGGAAATATTCCTTTCAATTTTTTTTATAAAAAGTCAAAAATGTTATAAATTACTTTAACCCAAAGTCTAGTAAATAGTAAAAATGTTTTTAAATACATTTTTACGAAACAGGGATGTGGATGATAAAGAGGTCCTAGTAGATAGTCACGTATAAACAACATCAGATAATAAAGAGATTGTAAAATTAAACCTTAACATGTACTTTTCCTTGGTTGAGGGTATGATAACCTCTTTTATAATAGGTAAATAATTGTTATTAAATTATATAGGAACCAAATGTATAAATATGATATCATATATGATCTTCTAATATTGCTTTGTTAATAATATTTTAGTAGTATCATTGTATTGGGTGTCGACTGATTAATTTTACATTATATGTTTTGTTACGTAAGACATATTTTTTATGGATAGTATGTATTTAATTCATATCAAAAATTATATTATGTTCTTAAACATTATTTTTAAAAATAAAATGAAAATTATTGTTTAATGGTTACAATAGGGAATGAATCTTATCATGTTCGTGGAGACGGTAATCCATATATACGCACGAGCGACAATACCATTATATTGATTGAAAAATAGTATGTAATTGGATGTTCTATCATATATAAACAATAATTAACATGTTCTATTTATTATTCACATCAATTATATTCATTGTTATACCCATCCAAATAATAAAGTGTTCAATAACAAACTACACCATGAAGTGGAGACCGTAAGAGGTACATATACACGTATGATGACTTTTTCATTCATAGGATAGTTATAATAATGAATATGGTTGTACCATATTTAAAATAACATAAAATTATTTATATGGTACTGAATTTATTATTTTGGTATGGAAAACAACAAAGAAAGAGGAAGTGGAAGAAGGAAGGAACTTTGAAAGAGGTGATGAAAAAATTAGCTCTTCATTGGGTGATTCACTTTGATTTGATCAAAAGGGATCCTTAGGATGGATTTTTGATAAAATTAAGGCCTCAAGGATAAATTTAGGGTAGTTGGGAATATATTTTAGCAGGGTTTTTTTTGAGAGAAGTTGCTTTGGAGGTGTGAAATTAGGAGAAGGAGATGTACCCTTTTATAAGAGAGGTGAGGGTCACTTTAGGAAAATCTTGAAATATTATTTTATTATAAAATCTTATTTGGTTTATAATGGCTCCAAATAGATTTATTTAGAGGATAATATGGGTAGGGGTATAAATACTCTCATAAAATAGGTTTTAATCAATTTTAGGTCTCCATTTTAACCTTATCTTTTAGATTTAACACTTAGTTGAATAGTTTAACTTCAACAATGTTTTCTTGAATTTTTATTTTACATGGTTAATAAACATACTGTAAAATGCCAAGGGAACCCCAAGTGGTTCATTAATGTCATATATATCATTATTTAAGTCCTTTTTCTGAACCTTATATTTTTAGAAATATTATATTATTTTATAATATAGTATTGGTTTTAAAAACTCATTTATTTTAATTTTGACACTCTTTAGTATGTGGTTTTTGTGAAAGTCAAGATACTTTATTACTTCGAAATAAATATATTAAATCAACCATAATATTTCATATTCACCCATAAAATTCATGTCTGGAATCAGAAGTCTAAATTTATATTTATTTTGATATTTATAATATCAATTATTTTAATCTTTCATTAATATGGTAATTACTACATCATCATTATGTCATAAATAAATTTAATTATTTAATGTACAAAAATTATAAATAAAATACCATTATGTAGGAAATATTTTTATCTTTATATTTAATATTTATAGTCTAATTTATCTTATGTATAACACATTAATAGCAAAAAAATTAGTTATTAAAATTTGAATTTAACACTTTTAACTCTTTGTTAAATAAAATAATAATAAATGTCCTATTCAAATATAAGTGGATCAAATGGGATCATATTTTGTTCCTAAGGTTTATTTTGTTCTAAATACACTTATCCAATAGAATTAGGACTTGTGATAGGGTATTTATAATATCATTTTTACCTTTAATTACCTAGTTTACTTTAAACCGTGGAAAATTAAATCTAAAAGTTACTATTCACCAAAAATTATTTTAATCATATTGAAACACATTTTACTTACTAATGTCAACCATTTTTCTAATATTTTTTAAATTAAATTCATATAATTAGTAAAATTTTGTTTTACGCAAATTTTCTAAGGTGCCTAGAAGGTGGGCAAAAGACATTAAAATGTTCAATAAAATTTTATACGTCTAATTTTATTATAATTTGACTTCAAGGAATTACATTGAACTAATATAGGAAATATGTTTCTATTTTGACTTAAAATAAATTTAAATAAAATAAATACTTATTTAAATAAAAAGTCGGTTTTAAATAACAACGCATTGTTTTTCACTATTCATCAAAAATTGAAGGTTTTTAGAAAAAATTCCACTAACTCACCTTGAGCTAATTTATATATTCTAAATCAAAAATTTATGTCCATTTAAAAATATAAAATTTATAAAAATTCAATAAAATGTATTTTACTATTCATAACGGCTAGTTTGATTGGTCTTGGTGTGCTAGAACTCGAAGTTGCATACAACACAAGCTATTGTATTATTTAAAGAGAAGCGTACTGTGGAAGCTTGGGGTGTTACATATAATCACTCTATAATCATTGATATGTCATATATTTAACATATTATCATTAAAACCAATATTAATACCTTCTATGTAAAGCTTGAATGAATCACATCATTTCGCAAGATGATGGTCTTCCATACATATTAACGACATTATTATATTCCCAAAAAATTTAAAAATGAATGTATGTGTGATATAAAATATCAAAAATCATAATAAAATCACAAATAAAATATATATACTTTATTAAATATAGGTCCATCATTATTTCCAACACATAGAGGTTGAAATTAGAAAAAAATGACCTCAGTTCATGAGGTGGCAGTACTCCGTACACACAAAAAATAATTTCGTAACCCATTTGATGGAAGTGGAGGTGGTTGTAGTTTATTCCCATTACAAAACAAAATCTAATAATATTTAAGATAATTAGGTTATTAAATAACTACAGTAAAACATGAATTGAAGGAGGTTTAGAAAGAAAAAAAATAAAAATGTTCCTTGAAGAAAATTACCTCTTCTTTGGATATCCTTCATATGTTTGCATGAAAGAATTCAGAAGATAAATTTCTATAAAAAGTAAGGCTTATAAGATGAGAGGAGGGAATTTGAGAAGTTATTTTTTCAGGGTTTCAACATTCGAAATGGCTTGAGAGGCGTGAAGAAGTGATCTGATTGAGGGTCATTTTATAGTTGAGGAGGACTGAATATTTTGTAAATACGCAATGGTATTCACTATAGGAAAGTCAATGTCATATCAAGTTTATAAAAAACTGATTATTAATTGGGTAGAGAGATTATATGGTCAACATACACCTCCAAAATACAATAAAGGTCATGTTTTAAAAATCTTCTTCTATAACTTCCATATTTCCTTCTTTTCCCCATTTTGGGGTTTCATTATGGTAAATAGTATTTTTAACCTTGGAAATATACCCTTTAAGACTAAATTCAAATGATAATTATTATAAAATTGGAACCCAATAATTATAAATATAAAAAAAATTTATCTAATTAAAATGATATATGTATTGATAATTAATTTTAACACAAGTGAATGCATTATGCTAAAAAACCATTTTTACTTTAACAATGTTAAAATTGTTTTTCTACTCTTCAGCGGTCAAAATATTAATTATAAAAGAATAATTGGTCCACGAATGGATCATTTTTGTATATTTTTATAATTTAAAAATCACTTGGTATAATATTTTATTTTTAGTAGTCTAAATCATTTAATAAAATCTAATTAATCATAAAATAATATTAATGTAATTTTTGGCATTATTCATTTAAATTGAATTTAAAAATATCACAAAAATGAAATAATTAGAACATATTATGTTCAAAACTATTTGACAAGATATATTTCTCTAAAAAATAATCTAAAAAAATAAATCTTTCGACTTAAATCACTTATAATATTTTTAGTATAATTTATTTTATTTATTTTTATCTAAATAATTAATGTGTTATCGTTTCATAAGAATTTAAAGTTATTATTTCTCCTAAAAAAATTTCATGTAATTTATCCTGATAGATAAACTCATTTATTATTCAAAATAATCTTTATAACCTTTTATATATCTTATTTTTCACAATTCTGACTTTTATAGATATTAATATCAAGGAAGGTTCATTTTTGTCTTCTTCATTACGTAACCTATTATATTGGTTAATTTTAATGGAAAGTGTCCCAAAAACTCATAAAAATTAAGACTATGGTCATAAGGTTAAATATAAGTCTAGAAAATTAATTTTTGACAACATGGTAGGTCATTTTAACCCTAATATTCTTAGTTTAACCCCCAGTAAGCCCATTTTTACCTTATCTGTGGTAATTACTTCTCCTAACATTCAATATTTATTTTAGTCCCAAATTAAGTTTAACATATTAAATAATTTAAATTATTTTTATTCAAAAAATGGAATAATTTTTTCTAAATTCCATTCATATAGTAATAAAAATTTTAATTAAAAATAATCCCACAGATGCGACGCGAATGCAAGTTTTTAGTGGGAAAATGTTCTGATGTACACAATCTTTTTATATCAATATTAAATTTTAAATTAATTTCATTGAAATAAATTGGATTAATGGATTTATAAATTCACTAATTTTACTTTAAAACCAATTTATAATATAATTTTTGTTTAAAAATTATTTAAATTAAAAGACTGTTTTTAATTAAAATTCAGATTTTCTCTCTATTCATCGAAACAAGAATCCCTTCAAAAATATCCCAAAAATTCACCGTAAGATAATTTTGATAATACTATTTGAAAAATGAATTATATTTTCTCAATTTAATTTATAAAATTACCAAAAATTATTTTTAAAATAAGTGTTTCATAATGAGGTGAAAAAACTACTTTTTAGAAAAATAATGTTTTAAGCATAAAATGGAATTTTTTGTTATCTATTTTCTAGAAAACACATAATAAAAATATTAAAAGTCATATTTATTATATTATAAACAAATATAATTAATATAATTTCCCAAAACTTATTTTTTTTTAATTTTTTTTGTGAAAAAAACTTGTGCATATAAAATTGTTTTTTTTTCAAAAAAATATTTCATTTTATTATAAAAAGATTTTTATTTTATTTATAATTAATTTTTCACCAAATATTTCCTTAAATATAATCTTATAAACCATACTTTCATAATTTAGTTAAATATTCTTGTACCATCCATTCCAATGGCTTGGTGGTACCTATCATATAATAATAATATGACATGTTTTGTTTAAACTATGTGTTGCATTTAAGAGATCCTAACCATAGTGTTGCATGTAATTAAAGACAAATGAAAATTTTCATGTTACAGAAGTTGAAATATATCTTTCAAAATATATTAAAGATTAAATTGATTTGAAAAAAATATTTCACAAAATCTCAGGGTGTCATAGTTCTACCACTAGATGTATCAGTATCCTCAACTAGGAAATCCCAACATTATCTACAGATCTTGATTCCATTTCTTAGAATTGGATCCATCACTAAACAATGGAACAAATAGAGTTTGGTCATAATTTTAATAAATATTGATCAATAAATTAAAAATCACTACAAAAGTAAAAGTTGCCAAATAATATAAGGAATTGTTCTAATTATCAAGTTAATTTTTTTAGTAAACATATAATTCTCAAGGTTTTTACACAACTTAAGTTGATACTAAGAGTAAAAACCCCAACCCTAGTATCATATATTCTGTGGTTACTTTATTATATTTTCATAAATTCAGTATATCCTACCATATAAGATTGATTTGTTTAGAAATATTGGAAAACTAGATACATGCATAATTCCCATATGACATTGGAAATATTAAATACATAGAATAAGAAAAATTCTTACATTCTTGATATTATTAATAATATCCATCTTCATATCCTAGGGAAATAGAAAGAAGTAAAATATGTGAGCCTGAATACTCAGTAAGTGATACATATAGTGGAATATATCATGAGTAAATAAGGAATAAACAATATATAAAGCTTAATAACTAAAACAACATTCCACTTAATCAATCACTTGAGCATGAAATAAATCCATGTGTAGTATCATTGTAGTATTATCATGGAAAATAATGACTGAATTCACAATAATTAAAATTATTATTATTGGGCGCCATAATCTCAAACATATGGTATCTATACCATCATGGAATTTTTATAATACAGTTTAAAACTATGGGTAGGAATACACCCAAAAAATATATAATTATATCTTATTTATTATTCTCATGATACCTATCAATGCAATTAGGGTATATATAATTTTGAGGCCCATATGTCAATGCATGTATAGTGTTTTCCTCATATATCGAATGATTTAAGTAGGTCATGAAAAATATTACTTGTTAAAAAAATCCACATTGAGTAAATTCTAAGAATTTATACATAATTCCCTAGTTAATCAAATAATTTCAATGTATAACACTTTATATAGAATGGAATATGGTTTAGGAAATAATCTTATCCATGATACAAAAAAATACGAATATTTTTAATTAAGGTAATATCCAATGATCCAAGGTAAGTATATTTTTACAAGGATGGTATCATTAGAACTTATCCCTAGTAGTGAATATCTAAAATAAAGGGTTTTTTATCATTTATGAATCTAATTTCCATTAAAATAAAATTAAATAAATACTATGAAAATAAATTTTCCCTTTTTGAAATCTATTATTAAAAAAATAGTGGAATTATGAACAAAAAAATTTTATTTGAAATTAAATTTGTAATATTATAAAGGGATATTCCAAGAAAATATTATTCATGATTTAATTAAAATCCCATCATGACATATAAGTTAAAAAAATAATTCCTTCCAGACTTTTTTTGAAAACCCACAAAGTACATTATTTTGAAAATGAACAAAAATATTTATTTCAAACCATTTTTTATTAATCCTAAAAAAGGTATAAATGTATTTTGATAATTAATTGAATATGTGTAAAAAAATTATCAATTTTTTTGTAAAAAATAGATATGGAATAAAAATATATCTTAATAAAATAGAAACATGAATAGTTTTTGTTTTAAACATTTCTTTGCATGATTCATGTTACGAAGAGAGGGAAAGTGTGAAGAAATTATGGAAAATATTTAAGAGATTAAACTTGAAATGTACTATAATAATGTCGAATAAATATATAATCATGTTAATTACTTAAAATGGATAATATATACACAATATAAAAATAAAATGTTTTAGAATACCAAACATGTCTCAATAGAGATGAAATTGAGATAAAATTCCACACCTCTGGTTTGTCTTGTCATGTAGGTGATACAGCCACATGTATAATAAATTTAAAATTATTAAAATTACATAACTGAACCATATTAATATATATGATATCATATATGATAAATTTATAACATTTATCACCCTTTATTAATAATCTAATACTATTATCATTATTTTGGGGGTTACCTGCATTGTTTTTCCAGTATGTTTTCATAAAGTAGTCTTTATACTTTCATTTTTCTAATGGTTTCATAATATACAGAATTTAATTAAATATTTATATATATAACACATTCAATAGATATATTTATACTCATACATAAAATAAATATACAAAAAAACTAATTACACTATTTATGGAGACAGTTGGTCGTATGCATACATGAATGCTTTATTCACTGTTAGATAGATAGAAAAAAATAAAGGTAGATAATTATTAACCGTGAAATAATAATTAATATATTATTTACATAATATATATTCATTAAATCCACCCTAATTATAATCCATGTAAAATTTAAATGAAAAACAAATCACATCACTTTGTGGAGGTGGTAGTACACACGTACGCACGAGCGATTTAATCATTTCCTAATAGGTTTGGAAGAAAAGAAGTTAGATATGATATTATCAATAACTAATTATATAATTTTTATAAATATAATATATAAAAATCAAACTAATCATAATATAAAAACATAAAATATGGTGGGAAAACATTATCTTTTTTTCAATGTGGAGATGGTAAGTCGTACATATGCAGGAGCGATACTTTCGTATCCCATTTGATCAGAAAAAGAGTGTATAATGGTGGTTTGATAATAATGAAAAAATTTGTATATTTAGGACTATTATTTTACCATTTTATCATAAATACAATATATTTATAATTGGTATAAGAATAATTAAAAAGAAGGTGATCGGTTAAGTCGATTACCACATCATTGGAAGAACATAGTTGGATCTTCTCTTAAGGACTATAGGGTGGTACTATTGAGGATACAAAAACATCTAAAATGTATCTGATATAGTTTATAATATATTTTTCAAGGTATGGTCAAGGAATAAGGCACAATGTTGTGTAAAGAATTTTGGGAAGAGGTTTCCTTTTGTTATTGAGGTGAGGGGTACTTTTGGAATTTCATAAAAGTCTATAATATAATAAGGCTAATCTTGAAAAAAATGACTCCAAAAGGTAATTAATTAATTTAACAAGTGTATATGTTTGATATAATATAATCTAATTAAATTTATATAGGTTTTTATATCATTTTAATACATATATTTTTGATTAACCCCTTGGTTAATCTTATTTTACGCAAACTATGGTAACAACTAATTTAATAGAAAATGATTAATAATTGTTTGATATGTGGAAAAGTGAATCATAAATACGACATGAATTATTTTTAATCCATATTATCTTCACATTGATGAAAATAATATTTTTATAAATTTTAATAATTTAGTAAAAGATTATTTTGATAAAATATTATAAAATTCAATTTTGACTCTAATCTTTTAAATTGACATTACGTATAAATAAAAAATTTGGGAAATTGAAAATAATTCCTTAAACCACTCTAATATGTCATATTGATCTATAAAATTTATGATAGATGTTAAATCATTCAAATTATTTGACATTATATATTTCTAAAATCATTTTTATGTTAATTATATAAATATTGTATCAACATTGCACAAGCATTTTAGGTAATTATATAATTTCTAAAAACTTATATATCAATTTCTATTATGATAATAATTACATTAATATGAAAATTAAAATTAGTTTTTTATAATATATATATTTTGTCCCTATGTGGACACACAGTAGATATTTAAAAATAAGAGTGTGATATTTATTAACTTTCTTTGTAATGAATTTTATAAGGATAATTTTCAGGAAGTGTCCATTAAAAAAGAATATTTTGAGCGTAAGGTGATTAGGGTAGAATTCCATTAATCCAATAATAATTTTAATGAAATAATTATGGATTTATCTCTTAGTTTTAACTTATATTAACCTGATTTACCCTTTACTGAGGGGATAAATTTTACCACATTTACTATTTATAATGTCTATAAATAAAAGGGAACTATTTTGAAAATTTAAACTTCTTCATTCCAAATATTGAATATTTTTTATCAATTTAAATATCTACAATTTTATGAAATTAATTTTAATGTATGTATGAAGAGCACTATGAAAGCTGTTTTTAAAAAAAATACAGTTTTTCTTAAAAATGCATTTTTTTAAAATGTTTTAATTCCAAATTCAATAATAAAATTAATTTCAATTAGAATAATTGTATTATTAAAAATATAATAAAAATATTTTAACTTTAATTTTTTTAAAATAAAATAGATATTTTAAAATGGTTGAAACAAACATACAATTTCCAATAAAAATTTGTATTTTTAACTATTCATTAGAATAATAATCTTTTCTGAAAAAAAATTCATCCTAATTTAATTTTAGTATTCTGATTTCAAAAAAGATATTATTTTTATAAAATAAAATTTATATAACTTTAAGAAATAAATTATAATATTTTCTCCCGAAAATAAATAATAATAATTTTTTGAAGAAAACTTATTTCTGAAGCATAAAACAACTTCACTGAAAATTCAATTAATGAATTTTTATTGCATATGACCTTTACATATATATTTCATAATTCAGTTAATAACCTTCATGACATCTAATTTAATGGCTAGTTTACAACTATCATAGTCAAATAATAATATATTAGGTTCGTTTAAGATCAGTGTTGCATGTTGTATATGCTATGGAACATAGCGCTCTTTTAAAATATCATTGTGTTACATTTATCCTCACGCCTCAAGCCCTTTACACGAAGAATTATTAATTTTATCCTTTTATATTTTACTGCGGTATCTTTTTTTCCTATGGAAACTTGATCATTATTCCAAAAAATAAATTTTTACTTATTAGATACCTTTATCCATTAATTCTAAATGTTAAACCCATTTCATTTTATTTAATTGATTAAATAGATGAAAATTAATTTTAAAATATATTTGTACATTTTATGAGAAATTATTTTTGAGAAAGTATTTCTCATGTTCTAAAATATAAAATATTTTTTTTCATATTAAAAAAAATAATTTTTAAAATTATAAAATCTCATAAAAAATAAATATTTGTTATTATAATTTTTTATGAATTTATAATTCAAAATTAGATAAAAATAATTTTATAAATACCATGTTATTTGTTATAAATTATATTTTACTATACACCTAAAAATAACTATTTTTAGAAAAATACAACAAATTAATTTTATGATTATTTTATTATTCTTAATATAAAAATTATATACATTTTATCAAATTAAATTTCATGAAATTGATAACTCTGAATTTAAATGAAATCCAAAAATTCTGTGGAAAACTATCCATATTTGAAATTGGATTATTAAAATATTAAATATTATTTATTCTAATTATTATCAATTAATAATTAATATACTGGTAATAAATTATTAATATTATCAATATATTTTATTACTATCTAATCATAATAATCATAGTTTCTCAAAATAAATCATAAAATTTATAAAAATATATTTTAATTTATGAAAATGCTTTTATATGTTATTTTAGATATAGTAATTTAATTTAATTAATATTAAGAGTATCTATTATTTTATCTCTGTAAATATTTTATAATATTGTTTCTCATATCCATTCCCATTTATTCAGCTGCTATTATTTAACAGTCCAACTTATTATTTTAATTTTTATAAAAATATATCGTAG
Organism: Viscum album; assembly: GCA_963277665.1. Classification (NCBI taxonomy): domain Eukaryota; kingdom Viridiplantae; phylum Streptophyta; class Magnoliopsida; order Santalales; family Viscaceae; genus Viscum; species Viscum album. Next base: position 2,061,845,020 of record OY728151.1, on the reverse strand, counting down.
TGTGTTTTTGTTCCATGTTGCATGTGGAGAAAGATATTAAACAAATTTAATTATTTAAATGTAATAATATATTAAGAAATGCGGTTTTTATAATCTCTCTATGTTAAATTAATTAAACCATTGAATTTTAATTTTTACTCATTAAATAAATTTTTTGAGGGTATTCTTAACATATTCATTATTCCGGGTAAAACCTACAATATGAAATCTAGCATACTCTCTTTGGCTACGTCAATTACTTTATCATTATTCAAAAAAAATTCCATTAATATAATAATATACCCATGTATGTATAAAACATAATCATATATTATCTATAACATTCCATTCCCATAACCATTTTAACCTACAAGTCAATAAACCCCAACAATATTTTATATTTCTCATGGAAATTCATTCTATGTTTAACCCTCGTATGGTATTAAATTCTAGTTAAGATGGTCACACATACTAGTTAATATATATCCAAATCCAAAAAATTAGATAAATATTACCATTGAATTATTGTCAATCCCAGAGTATATTGATACTACATAAACTACATTTTTGAAATCACAAAACCCGTTATTATCAGTTTTTCAAAAATTGGCTACACTCAAAACACATCCATCCGAAAGAGATGTGTTATTAAATAGTTATAAATGAAAAATATTACTATTCCATAAAATCATTTATTATGGTTATTTATACTATATAATATATGATTTCAAAGCATTAATGATAAAGTATGAAAAAATGATCCATATATGTTTCACATAATCTTCAATAATAATTATAATATACCAAACTTTTATTGATAAATTTCACATCACTAATTAAAATAGCTAATAGTATGAATAATTAAGGTTTATTTTTATATCAACCTTACTACCATACCTAAGATATTGAGAATCACAATTTCCATAATAATAGAAATATACTAAAATTCATAACCATTTATATATGATTCCTTATCAAGTTATACGACATAGTGTTTTCTGGATACATACCCTTTTCAGATTCATTTTATTGATCATGTTTCAACCAAATGGTTATGAAAACATCCAAAATGTGAATACAAAAACCTCAATCCGAAAATTTTCTCACTTAAAGAAAAATTTTATTTTAATATGTGATACTTATAGATAAATCTATGAATCTCTTTGTTCAGTCCTTGGTTATCTATAATAATTTATTTATTAGTTCTCTAACCTAAATACTTATCCTCAATATTAAATACTTTATAATAGTTCATAAATAAAATTTGATGACCCAAAACATATTCTATGGGATATTTTAGCTAGGTGTATAGTCTTAGAACCATTCATTGTGCATTAAATTGTTGATCAAGTCAATGATCAAAAAAAAGTTTTTAGGGTGATTACACCAATGTACATTTGTTCCATAACCACATGCACTTTCCCGTATCTGGACAAGGATTTTTTTCTAAGAAAAATCTCACAATCTATCTTTTAAAAAATCATATGAATGTTATCCAATTATTAGTTTTATACCTACAGTTTTTACTAATGTTATCTATTCATAATCCACAAATAAAATGTATATTATTTCCATATAATTAAATGATATACTACTTAAAAGTGTTTTATATACATTTTAATATGTGATTAAACTTAAATTATCAAAAATATAATTATCCTGAATAAAAATAGTAATATACAATGTTTTATAATCCTTTTATTTGATAAAAAATGTGTCCCCCAGACCCGAACTCCCAGATCAACTACTATATATACATAATTTACATATATGTTTTGATACCAAATGTAAAAGACATGATATAACCATCCATATTAAAAAATCAATAATGATTATTGAATCAATTATATCAGACGGATATTTCAAGGTCTAGATCTTTAAATAATTGAGACACATCACAAAGAATAATTCTCATGTCTTTCTCATATAACAGTATTTTTTTCGATACTATTTACGTCATGAAAACTCTTCAACATCTCCTATATGTTCTTCAACATGGTTTATCCTTATAAACATTAGACATGTTCTAGTTTTCTTGATTACCTAGGGAAATGAAAATATATGGAAGGGTGATCTCAAATAACTAGTAAGGGAATATATACAACTGAAGTAATCATGGTATAAACATGGCATAAATATTATTGAAAGAATAGGTTAACAGTATGAAGCCATAAACATCTTGGCAGATGGGTGAAATCTATATCCATGAAAATAATTAAAAATAGGGATATTAATAATATTGATCTCACATTTAAGGAATAAATAATTTATGACATAAAAAATCTACCTTCAAGTCCTTGTTCGAAGACACTATGCAGTTATGGGGAGAGATATACACCAAAACCCAACCTATTTTATCTCATAATATCTATCAATGAATTACAAGGATATATAATTTTGGCCACCCATAACTTGATTTAGTATATTTCATTCACCACAAGAGTTAATAATAATTTTCTTCCTATTCCATATGGAATATATAACTTAATAAAAACAAGTCTATCTATATAGTTAATGATACAAAATTTCAATACATAATTAACATGAATTAGAAATATTAAACATAAACAATTTCAATACTTTTCCCCATCTAAATAGATGGGATAACATGATAATATACCATCTAAAGAGAGAAGGTGAATTGTGAAACAACACATATTAAACATTCAAATAACCATCTATATTGGAATAACAATATACAGGTCACAAATAATTTTCTCCTTGTCAATAAAAGGGATACCATGATCATAAAATATATATTGGAAGAAGATGTATGGTTAAAAAATATAGAGTCAATATACCAATAATTGTATGCATTTGAGAAATAGTATAAAATATTCTAATAATTTTACCCATGTCAATAAAATAACATTCTTTCTTATGGAATATTATCCAATTTGAATAATATAAAATGTGATGTTCAAAAAATATAGAGAAATGAGTATAAAAATAATTAAATACCTGAATAATATTGACTATAGTCCAACTAGATAATGAAGTTGGATGGTTTCAAATAAACATAACAAAATCTCCATAAGGAAGCATAGAAATGTGTTGACATAAATGAAAAACACCATCATAGAAATAAATTTTTGAATAATATCCCAAAAGGAGAGATCAATAATTGATCTGTCTAATACCACGAGTTGAATCCCAAAACTTATTAAAGACACAGACAAACATATATATATTATAGGATAAACAATGAAAAATAAGCACCATCAAGTTAAATCAATTTTAAAATGAAAATAGAAGTGGAAAATATATCTAAAAATATATTTTAGAAAACATTTATAACATTGATGTAAATTAAAAATTTACTTGTCACTTTTAAAATAACATTGATTAAAAATCAAATTATATGATGTGTAACAAAAAATTAATTTAAATTAAAACTTCATTTGCACAAAGTGTATTATAAATTTACATATAATTATATATTAGTGTGGTATAACCTAATCATGTAAGTAATAAGTTCATGATGAAACAATACATATCGAGGAAAATAGAATTGAGTTACCAATACACATTATGGTTAACATAATCTATGAATCATGAAAATTATTAAAATGTTTTTGTGTGGTTTGAATGAAAAAATCATATAATATCAAATAAAAAAACCAAAGGGTATAATGCAACCAACTTATATGGAACATGTTTATGTGAATGATCATAACTCAACGAATGAAAATTGATTAAACAAAACTCTTACGAACGTGGTAACAGTTGATTCAAAAAAATTATGTAAAGAAAATTATTTATATTAGTTTAAATCATTAATTAAACTAAAATAATTTATAAACTGTTGTTGAGATATTAAATCAATAAAATAGTATACAAAGTATACGTGGTTCATAGCATGTAACTTGTGTCAAAAATAAGGATTGAGATCCCAAAAACTCTTGTGTATTGAGTAAGACTTTAATAAAAACCCATTGAAGTAGATGGATTGAAAATGAACTTAAAATAACCTGACTAAATTATAATTCATGTAATAATATCTCAAATATGTACTATATACCCACATAAATGAATTGATGTTCACAATACCAAACTTCGTTGGAAGATAAATAATTGAGGTGTAAAACCTTATCTCGATCCAGTTTCGTTATGCACTTTCACAAAAAAAACTGAATAATTAAATTAAGTTCATTATAAAATTACCTGATAACATTATTCATAACCATTACCATTTCTAATCATCATTTAAAATGATTCTAAATATATAAATATTTTTTGGTTTTAACTCATTTTTAACACTATGTGTAAGTAATTATTATCGCTTTGAACTAGTTTCATAAATGAGGTATGAAAATCTATTATTTTTAAATATTACATCACTATTTGAACATATATGGTACCATAATATATGTTCCATGTTATTTTATAATTATATAATTTCATTCAATGGTAGGTTTCATTACAAACCATGAAGATGAAATCAATGACAATCAAGTTTCTATGATTCTTTATGAATAAAAAGAGTTTTATTAATTAAGGAGTTAAATGTTGATATAACCTTACCAGAACAAAAAAATAAATTATTTAATAATATATATTATATTATAATATTAAATATGTTTTCATATTTATTCATTATATAAATGTATAGTTTTGTTCCAATAGGTAGTTAAATCGATCAAAACATAAACCTACCATGATTAATGGATTCTTTTGAAGAGGTTTAGTTGTACTATTATTGTAAAAAATAGTAAGGATATTATTCAGTTATTATTAGTGTTATTTATCATAATTTTATATATGTATAAAGTGAATATTATTTATATAAAGTTATTAATTAGAAATAAGAGGTTATTTTCCTATTAGTTTGCTTATTTTCAATGATCGAATTAACAATTATCATTTTTTTCATATCATTAATTTGTTTTGAAATTACCGTTAAAATACCATTAATTATATCATGAAAATAATTTATATCTATTAATCTCAATATCATCACCATCCATGTAAGACAGTGATAAATAGAAAAATGAAAATCAATCATTCCATGGATGCATTAGTCCACACGTATATATGGTTGATGATTTAATTTTATATAGAATTGAACAAGGGATAAATATGTTTCATTATATAAAATTAAAAAATAATATAAATATAATAATTATTTATAAATTAAAACTTTTATATCATCCTTTTATGGCGGTGAAGGAAAATGAAACATGTTTCATTGTAGAGTTGGTTGTTCACACAAAACACTATTTACGTATTAGTTTTTCTTAATAGAAATGAGAAAAGGTGGTTTTTGATTATCACAATAGCATAATAACAATAAATATAAAATGAATACTTATGTTTTTGGATATGTATTTGAAAATTTTACTTGGAAGAGAATAATTGAAGATAAAAAAGTTAAGTAAAAATGATTACACATGATGAGCACTTTGATATTTCCCTGGAAGATCCTTTCAAAATTGATGAATAGAAAAATTTCTCATGAAAATAAGATTAACAGAGTGAAATAGTATTATTATTGAGACCCATAATTTTAAAAAACAAGAATTACCTATCCTTTATGGAATAATTAAACATTATACCAAAAAATTCAAGAATAATATACTAGTCTAGTTCCTTTTAATACATAGAATATATAAACATTGATACATAAGTGAGCTACATTATCACCCTCTAGGATCTTCTTGAATATAACCATTCTTATACATCTCAAACATAAAACATATCTTCATAAATTGTGGAAGGAAACATAAAAAGGTGTGAGATCAAATGATTAGTATGGGTAAGGAAGGTATACATGTAAGAATAAACATGATCATTATGGTATGATAATGTGATCATGAAAATAGAATATCATACCCTACATATCGAAGATAATGGCATAAAGTTTCGCAGTTCATAATAAATGAATAATAATGAAATAATTAGAATATGGCATGAAAGAATAACATAGGAATAAGACATAGAATTTTTAAGACACATAACAATATAATGATTTCTATAATAGCCAATTTATCACTTCTAAGACCATCTTAGTGGATAAAATCCTTTATTAAACTGGGTGAACCCCTGTTCCAGCACTGTATTACCGAACCATGTAGACCATCATTATAGAACCGTATTACTAAACCAATTAATCCCTTGTTCTATCCCAAAATTACTGAATCTAGTGTATGCTAATTCCACCCCTATCTATCCCAGGAGATATAAATATTTACCCAATGCGTTGGTGGGAGATATAGGTCCCACCCGTCACATAATGAAATTATAAATACATGAACAAAAAAATCATAAATGATCATATCATTACCTATGAAATGAAATGGGTATCATAAACATGTAAACATATCATAACCTATGGAAAGAGATATGTTTCATAATAATTTCATCATAAAAATAACATGGAAAAAGAAGAAGGTTACAAAATCATACGACCTTTGAAATAGAAACAAGTTTCATAAAATCATTTCGTTAAAACATAATACATTCAGAGAATGAATACGGGTTGAAATATTGCATAATTTCCCATAATGTCAGGTTTTACACCAATGGATTTTATCTTAGATGGAAAATAATTTTAAAATATCTTTTAAAAACACTTATTAAGGAAAATATTCTTTCTTCTTTGAAAAATGATTTTTATTACATAAAAACATTGGAAAACCTTATTATTTGAAAATAGATTTTAAAACATATGATGAAAGGTTTTTAAAAAATGAAAACAATTTAAAATCCATTTTTCCTTGAGAATTATCTTCAAGGATATTTTGAAAACATTTTTTAAAACATTTTGAAAACATTTTTTTGAATATAATAGATTTCTGACCGAAGAGATATGTGGTCATATTTTACAAAAACAATATCTAATGTAAAAAAGAGTTAAATAATGGTAATAAAAAAGTGTATATCTTTAAAAAATATATGATAAGTAAACTCATTAATATTATTTATAGATGTGTCAAAATATTTCCTTAAAGGAATCATAAACATAAACAATCTCGAAAGAAATATTTAGATTGTCTAAATAAACTCTTATAACTTGGTAACTTGGGATCATACTCTCCATGTAATGGAATGAAATTAAATTAAACTTAAGATATAATGAAAATAATGATATTAATGAAATATCATGTAAAATGGAATTATATACACCTCTAGAAAGATTTTAGGTGCATAAGTAAACATGAGTCTCAATGAAGGAAAATTTAGACAAAACTATTTTACTGATTTGGTAACTATTGAATGTTTAACTGTTGGAAAGATGGATAATAGAATGGATATTTGAATACCCATAATTTTACGTATATGATACATATAATTCAATCATAGGATGTGCATACACCACACAAAAAGAAAGAGTGGTAAGCATGACATGAATTTTACAAAAATTATAAGTGAGATGAAATTCCACTTTCCTTGTTTCTTGAATCCCTCCGTACTCATACCACATTCATATGTAATAAATATAATTTTATTATAAATATTTTATATAATCACAGTCTTATATCTATTAAAATATATTCTTTTATTATGAACTTAAATTATCTGCATGTTAATGATCCTATGTTAAGGTTTCACTTCATTTAATATTCTCTTTTCTCTTCACATGTGTCTTAATTGGTTATATCGTTGATCCTTATAATTTTATCTAGATTGATGAATTTATAATATGATATAAATATTAGGTATTTCTAGTATATTTATATTATAATAACCTATAGAATAATTAATTACATAATGGAATACATTGTTCATGGAGAAAGTATGTAAATGGAATATATGAATATGCATGTATATATATATCATTATTTAATTTGAATTATTATATTATATATATCATATATGTTTTCTAAACCCATCCTTAATACCTTCCATGTGGTGCGTGAACGTATCACATCGCTTTGAGAGGGTTGTTGTGCACGCTTCCACAAACAGGATTATCATATTAACACCAAATGGAAGGAAAGAAGATGTGTGTTCTCAAAAGAATATAGAATCATAAAAACATAATAAATATAATATATTACATTCTTAAGTACAGTTTCAATCATAATGACCCCCATGATAGGTTTTAAATTTATAATACGCAATTATCGTTTCCTGAGGCAGTAATTCACAATACACAGAAACATTTTGTTCTATATCCATTAGATGGATGTCTGTGTATGTGTAGGTAATAAACATTTCATAACAACATCATATTATATAGATGATAATGGTTTTTTCACAAAATATAGGAATAAAAAGAGTGGAGGGGTAAAGAAGGAAAATAAATTAAAGGATCCTGAGAGAATAAGTTACCTCTAAATCTGGTAACTCCTTTTGGTTTATTACAAAAGGTTTCCTAAGTAGATTTCAAACAAAAAGGAGGATTCATGGAAAAAGGGAGGATTTTTGGGAGGCTACTTGTTTAGAGCATGGAAAGAAATAAAATGTCTGATAGGTTTTATGAACGGGTAGAGGTGGTATCCTTTTATAGGGATTGAAAAAACACATTTGGAATTTACAGAAACAAGTTACATGTGCACAAGTTATTACATGAATAAAGAAATAAAAAACAAAAAACTCAATAATGTAAGGTTTTTAGCCTAAAAATGGATAGAAAATTGGCATTGGACATGTTTCTAGGTCATTTGGGCCCTTAATATTAAGATTTAGTCCCTAATTAAGCTTAATTCGGCCTTAACCACTATGATTAATTTTAATCACTTTTACTAATCATTTTGGTCAAAAATTAACATGGTCCTATTAGAATCAAAATATTAAAATGAATACAAAGGGGTGTGTCATATTTTTTAAATTCAATTCGCCTATGCAGAAAAATTAAGATTAGTGCAAATTCAGTAGACTGGATGAAATAATGGGGTTTTAAAGTAAGAAAAAGTTCAAAAGTATGTTAAGATTATATGTTTAGTTTAAATGTGAAATTGATATTAATGAATAATTTTTTTTATTAGAATTAATATTTTTCTAATTTTACCTTAAAAATAATTTATAATATCATTTATCATTATTAATTAATTAGAAAAAAGGTATTTTATAACAAAAAATTAGTATTTTCACTATACATCAAAAAAAAGATGTTTCTCAGAAAAATCCAAAAAAATTAACCCTAAGATAATTTTCAAATTATAAATTAAAAAATGAAGTTTATTTTATCAATTAAAATATATAAATGTGTATAAAATTACTTTCATTATCAATAGTGGTTCATTCGAGAAAATTGTGTTTCTAAACATAAAAAGGACTTTACCAAAAAGCATATATTTTATTATCAATATTTTTTATTTATATAAAACCATTATAAAAAATATTTGAAAAATAGTTATTAATATTCATATTACTATGTTTAATAGTTAGGTTATAATTATCTTAGTTAAATAATTAATATAACAAAAAGAGATGTTTTGTAGAAACTCAGTGTTGTAGGTATCATACACCAACTCAGTGTTCCGTGCATCATATGCGAAGTCGATGTTGTGTGTAACGTACACCAAGTAAGTGTTGAATTTAACATATTCCAAGTAATTGTTGTGTGTTATATTAATCTTTGACTTAGTGCATTGCAAGTTATAAATGAAAATTTAAATTTAATTGAAAAAATAGGTCCATAAAAACTCTTGGCATTACATTCTACCCCCCTTAAAATGATTTTTCCATCAAAATTCACCACTCATGTGAAAAAAGTCAGGATACATATGCATAATGATATCCTAAACTTCTCACATAGATTTTTCTAAATGGTGATATATCCAAAAAAAACTTTGACTAGGAGAGTGTCCTTATTTCATAGAAATTTCTCTGATCGGTCCATCATTTCAATAGGTTGTTCCGCATAAGCAAGATCTTGGTCCAGTATTATGACCTCTAAGTTTAGTACATGTGAATGGTCAGGTATGTACTTTCTCAGGAGAGATACATGGAACACATCGTGGAATTGATAGAGTTTTGCAGGGAGTTCCAAGTGATTGAATACCATTCTGATATGATCAAGGATATCAAAGAGACAAATATACCTAGGGATTAGTTTAACTTTTTTCCTGAATATGAAAACATTATTCCACGGGGAGATTCATAGAAACACTTTCTCAAGAACTTCAAACTCTAGATCACATCGATGGTTATCAACACAAATTTTTTCCTGACTTTGAGCTGCCTTGATATGCTACTGAATGGTTCTATCCTTCTCAACCACTACTTCATCGATCTCAGGACCCAATATCATCTTTTATCCAACCACATATGTCACGACCCCCTCCCCACATAGTGTACCCCTCCTGGAATGACAATATGAAAAGGGAGATAATGACCCCCGAGTCCCCCCTCCAGTAGGCCCCGAGTTGGCAACTAGCACCAAAGGTATAATAAACACCCAAATGGGAGGCATTACCCTCTAAGAGAACACATGTGGAAGAGAGAGATAAGATAGACACCAAACAACTCAAACTCAAAATTGAAATATAAAAGAAACCCAAGTACATATATGAAATTCCATGCAAAGTACTACAACTGAAAGGGAAAACTACAAGTACCAAAAAAAGTGAAATGGCAGCGACCACAAACTCGAACAGCTCCTCCAACCACAAGCTAGTAGAAACCAGCTTGATCTCCAACCTGATCCAAGTGACTTCAAAAATAGTTTATATATACGTAGGGTGAGTATAACAATATACTCAGTAGGATAATTCCCAAAGCCTCTCATGAAAAAGTAAAGAAAGCATGCTAAAGCACAGTGAACAACATTTGTAACTAAATCGTCATCTAAACAGGTATACTAAGTTCCTAACCTCACCATGGCTATTCTCACCAAGTAACACATACAATAATGTAGCATATAGAAAAGAATATCAAGGGTACCCCACTACTACTTCCCAACTGGTTTTCCGATTTTCCCCAACGACATATGTGTTGTGAATCTCTCTCTAAAGGCTTTCCCGAATACACCTTGGCTAAGATCCACAAACTGCACCACGTGCCCCACAAAGGCTTTCCTGCTGACACCTGGGATAAGCACCACACCATCCTCACAACCAAAAGTAACCAGGTATTTTCCGGGTGCCACCACAGCTCACATAACGTGTATCATACGTCGGGTATTATACTTCAAGCCATTACAGCCCATACACCGAGCAGGGATCCTCAATCCATCACAACCTATACATGTTACACCTATAGTAGTCCATAGGATACTATATCTAGAATATAGGTGTGTGAATAACCACAAGCCATTACAGCCGTCTATACACATATATGGGGAAAACTAACTACTGTGCCTAATGGAACTAGTATCTACCAAAAGAAGAGAGCGGGGTAAAAGGTTGTAGTCATCCATTCACCCTCCCATCATAATGTTCGGTAAAACACCCCCCAGGGCTCAGAATCCCTGAGGTGCCAATTTCCCTTACGGATAGTGTGGAGTAGCGTATAGAAACACAAAAAGTAAAGAATATATTATAACTCACAACCACACTATGGGCATAACCTATTCTTAGACACAACTGCAGCTAACCTCTCTCAAACTTCGGGACGCCACTTCTCAGACTAGGTATCCTATAAGCACACAACCATTTAAAGATATTTATTAGGTTACTTAATTCCATTTTTATCGGATCCATTTTACATTAATTAATTATTCCAACATTAATTAACCATGAGAAAACCCACATTAAATTCATCAACATCACACCCAAAGTCAAAAGGTCCTTCAAAGTTACAACCTCATCATTATGTTCTAGCACTTATATCCCCATGGGTTAACATAAATTATTCAAACATTGCTTATAGAATTACTTTTCCATATTCACAGGAAATCTAGAAAAGCATCCTATTCTACTAAACACAAGGGTGCTCAACATGGTGAGTAGATGTACTACTCGTTGAGTCAGTGCCGCCTATAACAAGAGCGTAGACCCATTCTCCATAGAGAGGCTAAAAACGGAAAGCACGTGGAATACCCCACGTGTCTTTTCCCCTTTCGGAAGAAGGGTAAGCAAGACCAGCTGCCTTGAGTAGTGGGGAAATGCAAAGCTGATAAACAACCAAAGAATCCAAAAGCATCCAACAACCACATCCACCCCATTCCATCATCCTTGGTTTCTTCCCCAACACCCACATGCATAAATCAATGCATCTCGCCACTCTTGGCGCCATCCACTTCCACAACCACAAGGCCTCCATGCCCCATCATATCACAACACCCTCTCAGGGTCACATCACTGCAAAAGCAGCAGGAAAACAAACATCACATTAATTTGGGATCTTGGCCCTTTAACAAGGAATAAAATCTTCAAACAACAAGCACTAATAGATATGAGGTTTACCAGCCAACTGAATTAAACACATCATTAGCCTCAATTTGATTAACACCAAGTTAGAACAACACCCACAACAACAAAAACCAGATTCATTTACATGCCTCTTTATATTTAGCCATTTAATTATCAATTAATTCCAGCTTTACGTTCTTTATCAATTTCATTAAGAGAAACATGATAACAGGCAAGGAATATATATCACACTATCTAGAAAATCAAGAGGTGACCCGTTATCACAACAAAAATCAACAACTTGCGATCAAACCAATTATTTTAATCCGGTTCAAGTATTTAATTAGGTTAATTCCATTGTGATACATTGGAAAAATGATGATAACTCTATGATTGCACCTAAAAAATTAGAGAATCCACGAATCCCCTACCTCAACGGTTTTGACAGAAACCACAACGGTCGAAGAACGCCCAAGAAGACCGGGCTGATTCACCAAGGATTCTCTTCTCCTAACACAACCAAGAACAAAGATCATCATAATAGACATACACACACTTAGATATACCCATAACAGGTGTATATCTATGATCCTGAGAGAATAGGAGTAAATCTAGGTAGATTTAAGAAACAAAAAAAGGATCACATACCTTGAGAAACCGGCCTTGATTCGCGAAGTGAAGCCTCTAGATCACCTCCAAGATTCTTGGGAGAGGTTCTTCTACATCCAAGTATGGGTAATCCCATGTTATGGCCGCTGAGGGTCTTAAAAGAACCATTTAGAGGCAAAATAGTTCAGATCCAAAATTTTAGGATCTAACTTTAAGTGCCCACACAGTTAGTCTACACGGTTTACCAAACCGTGCGCTAACCGTGCTCTAGCTTCTGCCTCTTAAAAACACTCGTCACATGCTTAGGCCTCACGGTTAGACAAACCGTTCTCTAACCATGAATTGGCTACTACCTCCAACACCAACCTAGCACGGTTTGGTTGTACGGTTTAACAAACTGTGCTCCTCCCATGCGAAGGCCATAACCCTTTAACATTCCTTAAAAGTATACCCAAACGCACAACAAGTCACCTTGACCTCCTGGAACACTTACAACACCACATTTTCACAATGGAATGGACCAGAGGGGTTCAGGACATTACATCAGATACCCCTCAAAACATTCTTGTCCTCGATAATCCAAAACCCACCTAAAGAGAAAATGAAACAGGGTCTGAACAACCACCCACTGAGATACCTCTCAAAAGAGAGAAAGCCACCAAAGCAACAAATGGAGCCATCTCATAAACATGAAATTTTCATAACCACATCAGCTATAATGATACATGGAAAGATTTAATCATCATAAAATTCTGGGTACTGTGCACGTATCTCTGATTCACGTTCCCAGGTACTCTCCTCCATGCCACCATTTCGCCACAAGACACGAACTAAGGGGATGGAACGCCCGCAAAACACCTTCTCCTTGTGGTCTTGGATCTCCACAGGTTTCTCTTCAAAGGTGGAATCATCATCAACATCGATCTCTCCCCAATCGAAGATGTGGGAGTCGTTATGAAGATAACAATTTAGCTGTGATACATGGAAAACTACATGTATCTGACTCATCTAAGGGGGAAGTGATACTCGATACGCTACAGCTCCAACACGAGCTAACACCTTGAAAGGCCCAAAAAAGTGTGGAGAAAGCTTACTCCCATGACCAAACCATCACTGCCCATAATGGGGAGTCACCTTCAGAAACACATGATCCCCAACATTAAACTCCAAGGGTCTCCTCCTTTGATTAGCACATGATTTCTGACGATCTTACGCTACCTTAATCCTCACACGAATCACCTAAACCATCTCTGTTGTATTATACACTAGTTTCAGTCCGAGAATTGATGAATCTATGACCCCATTCTAGCACAATGGAAAACGGAAAGTCCGGCCACACAAGGCTTCAAATGGCGCCATACCGATGGTGGAGTGGAAACTATTATTGTAGGAAAACTCTACCATGGGTGAGTGACTCACCCATGAACCTCCAAAATCAAGAACACAAGAGCGCAACATGTCGTCAAGAGTCTGGATGGTTCCCTCCATCCGAACATCCATTTGAGGATGAAAAGCAGTGCTAAGGCATAGCTGAGAACCTAAAGCATGTTGGAGAACTCTCCACACCCTGAAGGTAAAACGAGGATCTCAATCAAAAATGATCATCCTAGGGAATCCATTAAGTGTCACCACCTCTTCCAGATACTGCCTCGACAAAACATCCACTGAGCTTGACTCATTGATTACTATAAAGTGGGATGATTTTGTTAAACGATCCACTACCACTCAAATAGCATCATTACCTCCTGGAGCTCGAGGTAAACTAGCAACAAAGTCCATTGAGATGTCCTCCCACTTCCATTGAGGAATCTCTAATGGCTGGAGAAAACCACTAGGAACACGGTGTTTGACCTTCACTTTCTGGTAGACTAAACATTGAGACAGAAACTCCACATCCGCACGCTTCAGCCCAGGCCACCAAAACTAACTCCTCAAGGATCGGTACATCATTGTCACACCAGGATGCACCGCTAATGGAGAACCATGGGACTCTATGATGACCGTCTCACACATCACCAAGGGAACAAAAAGCCTTCCATGATACAACACTCTATGTTGTTCATCCTAAGACCATCCATCAGGGGCCTCACCACAAACAAATCGATCTCTCTAGACCTCCACCTCATGATACCCCAACTGGGACTCTTCTACCTTCTTCACAAGGGATGACTGCAACTTCATCTAAAAAGGACAACCTCTACACCCAAATTCTCCCACATCAATATTTAATGCTAACAGTTCTTTCGTTACTCTCCATGAATCACTGGATTCATGCACTGCATCACTACATGACTTTCGGATCAGCGCATCAGCCAAAACATTCCCTTTTCCAGGTGTATATGATATTTCAAAGTCGTATTCTTGTAAGAACTCCATCCACCGACGTTGTCGTAAGTTCAAGTCACACTGGTGGAAAACAAACCTCAAACTCTTATGATCAGTGAAAACCACCAAGCTTTCACCAATGAGGTAATGTCTCTATAACTTCATAGAAAACACAATGGATGCCAACTCAAGATCATGGGTGGCATAGTTTCATTCATGTGGACGCAACTGTCGAGACCCATAAGAAACAACTGACCTCTACTTCATGAGAACGCAGCCTAACCCCATATGTAAAGCATCACATAAAACATCAAACTGGACTCCCACTGCTGAAAGACTAAGGACAAGAGCACTTACTAACTTCTCCTTTAGATACTAAAATGCTGAATGACAGTGATCATTCCATATGAAATCTTGATCTTTCTTGGTCAAAGATATCAGAGGAGTCGCAACCCGTGAGAAAATGGCTACGAACCTCCTGTAGTAGCCTACGAGACCAAGGAAACTTCGTAACTCTAACACTATCTTGGGAGCTTCCCAAGACACAACTTCTTTAATATTTGATGGATCCATAGCTACTCCCTATTGGGACACAACATGCCCCAAGAAACGGACTTCTCGAGACCAAAACTCACACTTTGGAAACTTCACAAACATGTGATTCCATCAAAGAAATCCCAAAAAGTCTCATAGATGCTCTGCATGCTCCCCTTCAGATGTGGAGTACACAAGGATGTCGTCGATTAAAACTACCAAGAACTTGTCCAAGAACTCACGGAAGACAACATTCATCAAACCCATGAACACAGCTAGAGCATTCGTCACACCAAACGACATTACAACGAACTCATAATGACCATGATGACAATGGAAAGCAGTCCTTGGGATATCCTCATCCTTCACATGAATCTGATGATATCCTAACTGCAAGTCAATATTTGTGAACCAACTTGCGCCTTCAGTTGATCGAATAAATCATCAATCTGTGGGAGAGGATAGCGATTATTTATTGTCACTATGTTTAAGCTACAATAATCAACACACAACTGCAAACTGCTGTCGGCCTTCTTCACGGACAGAACTGGTACACCCCATGGGGACACACTTGGTCGAACAAAACCACACTCTAATGAACCATCAAGCTGTATATGAATCTTTCATAACTCAGAAGGAGAAATCTTATATGGAGACATAGAGATAGGAGAAGCTCCTAGTTGTAGCTCGATCCCAAACTCGATCTCTAGTCGAGGGGGAAATGCTAAAAACTCTTATGGGAAGACATCAGGGTACTCCTCTACGACCCTAGGAAACGCCAACTGATGAACCTCTGAATAACTCATCATTATCTCAGCCACCGTGAATGATAAGGATGGAAGGTGCCTGTGACCCATCCGAGGTTCTCGCTCACCAAAAAACACCACTGGCTCTCCATCCGCACCAAAGAAAAGGACCTTCTTCCAGAAGCAATCCACGATATCCTACATAGAATACAACCAATCCATGCTAAGGATGACATCGTATGGTTGTATCCGTAAAAATAGGAAATCTCCCCAAGAGCGGTGTTTCCTCAACACTAGCTCACAGTCTCTACATACTTCAAACAAGTCAGCTCGACCTCCAACTGGCGTAGTCAACGCCGAGGGCCCTGGAATCCTCTCTACCTCAAGTCCCAAAGCACCGACAGGGGTAGGTGATATGAAGGATTGTGTCACTTCTGAATCAAACAATGCATACACTAAGGTAGAAAACAAGCAAAGGGTACCTCGAAAAATATCTGGCTCGTCTGGTGCTGGCAACGCTAGAGCATGAAGCTGACCACGACCTCCTCCATGGCCTCTCTTATCATGATGATGACCACCACCACCACAGCCACACTCTTCTCTCTAAGGACAGGGAGAATGATGGGTCTGTCCTCTGCCTGCCCCATCTCCTCTTTGGTGATCTAAAGATGGTGCAACTGGCTACTACTGCCTTGGATGGAACTACTTAAAAGGAGGAACCTGGAGCATAGCGCTCAGTGCATGATGAACACTCTGGAAGGTCAGGAATGCCTACTGCTGATGTCCATGACCACCACAAGAAAAACAAGCGCCTGATCCCTCAACATAGGACTAAGAGTTGCTGCCTCTAGAGAAACAAGATGTGAAGGGCTGGTACCTACCCCCAGCTGAACAGAAACTCTTCTACCCTGAAAACCGAGAACCTCGGACCATTGCTCTACTTCATGAGGAATCATGTTGATTCCCCTATTTTGATGATCCAATACTGGCCAAAGTCCTTTGGACAACCTCCTCCCTCACCAGCACCTCGAGATATGTCTTCAGGATAAATGGGGTGAACTAGTGCTGGATCTCTAGACGCAAAGCCTACTTGAAATGCCTTGGCCTGACCTCCTCTTCTCGTAATAGGTCCGAAGCATATAATAAAAGGTTCCTGAAACGGATCCCAAACTCCCAAACACTGGAGCTCCCCTGTCGAAGGGTAAAAAGCTCTGGAGACTGGACACCTTTGCAGTCAAGGAAAGGAACTCAGCTATGAACATGTCTTGGAACTCCTCACATGAGATCGCGGACTCCTCAAGATCCTAGAGGAACAAGAACCACCACTGCCTTGCTTCTCCACGCAGCATCGTCTCAACTAAGGACACCCAATTCTCTTTCCAAGCATGGATCGAACAGAAGCCTATGTCGACCTCCTCCAACCAGTCTTCTGTGACTGCATCTGAAACGGAGCCCTCATATTTCTGAAGAATCTGGCGCGGAAACTCTTTTACTGTCTTCCTCCAAGTGTCGTCGCCGTCAACCTCTACCCTGCGGTGACATGCTGGAATAGACTGCTGGACATCTTGTATGCAAAACTGAAGAGGACGTCGACCTAGAGCCATACCTTCAAAATAAAAAACACTTAGTGCTCCAAATCCTGGAATATGGAAGACTCAACATTTATTAATTAATTGATTTCTTTTTATTCATTTTAGGTTAACCTCCCATGGTCTACCTATTCAAACCCAAGAACAAAGAAGAATGATTCATGATCCTTTCCTAGGTCTCTACCCTGAAACAAGAATCACCTTGTTTAGTAGCCATTGTAAACATAAAGGTCTATGCATCAGATCATAGGGGGCCCTAAACACCTATCTCTCAGCTGGTCTCCAGTGTTTACCTCACTTGCTAAACATGAATGACACCGTTCCCTACCAACCCATGAATCCTCACATGTACCTAACTCCAAACTCTATCCTATCCCTCAACCTCGCCTTCGATACCACCCTATTATGACCCCCTCCCCACTTATTGTATCCCTCTTGGGCTGACACTGTGAAAAGGGAGATAATGACCCCCGAGTCCCGCCTCCAATAGGCCCCGGATTGGTGACTAGCACTTAGGGTATAATAAACGCACAAATGGGAGGTATTACCCTCTAAGAGAACACATGCGGAAGAGAGAGATAATATAGAAACCAACCAACTCAAAATCATAACTGAAATATAAAAGAAACCCAAGTACATATATGAAATTCCATGAAAATTACTACAAATAAAAGAGAAAACTACAAGTACCCAAAAGAAAGTGAAATGACAGTGACCACTAGCCCGAACAGCTCCTCCAACCACAAGATAATAGAAACCAGCTTGATCTCCAACCTGATCCAAGTGACTTGAAAAAAAGTTTATATATACGTAGGGTGAGTATAACAGTATACTCAGTAGGATCCTTCCCGAAGCCTCTCGTGCAAAAGTAAAGAACCACACCATCCTCCACAAACTGCACCACGCGAACCACAAAGGCTTTCCCACAGACACCTGGGCTAAGAACCACACCATCCTCACATACAAAAGTAACCAGGTAGTTTCCGAGAGCCACCACAGCTTGCATAACGTGTATCATACGTCAGGGATTATACTTCTAGCCATTACAACCCATACACTAAGCAAGGATCCTCGATCCATCACAACCTATACATGTTACACCTATAGTAGTCCAAAGGATTCTATATCTTGAATAAATGTGTGTGAATAACCACAAGCCATTACAGCCCTCTAAACACTTATATGGGGAAAACTAACCACTCTGCCTAATGACACTAGTATCTACCAAGAGAAGAGAGCGAGGTCAAAGGGGGTAGTCATCCTTTAACCCTCCCATCAGAATGTTGGGGAAAACACCCCCAAGGCTCATAATACCTGAGGTGCCAGTTTCACTTATTGATAGTGTGGATTAGCATATAGAAACACAAAAAGTACAGAATATATTATAACTCACAGCAACACTATGGGCATAACCTAGTCTTAGACACAACTGCAGCTAACGTCTCTCGGACTCTGGGCCACCACTTCTAAAACATGGTATCCTATAATCACACAACCATTTAAAGAGCCTTATTAGGTTAATTCATTCCCTTTTTATCAGTTCTACTGTACGTTAATTAATTCTTCCAACATTAATTAACCATGAGCAAAACCAAATTAAATTCATCAACATCACACCCAAATTCAAATGTTCCTTAAATGATACAAACTCATCATTATGTTGTAGCATCTCCATCCCCATGGGTTAGCATAAATTATTCAAACATTAATTAGAGAATTACTTTCCCATATTCCCAAGCATTCTAGAAAATCATCCTATGCTATTAAACACAAGGGGGATCAACACAGTGAGTAGATTTACTACCTGTTGAGTATGTGCCACCTATATCAAGAGTGTAGACCCATTCTCCTTGGAGAGGCTAAACACAGAAACCATGTGGCATACCGCGTGTGTCTTTTCCCCTTTTGGATGAAGGGTAAGTAAGACCAGCTACCTTGAGATGTGGGGAAAAGCAAAGCAGATAAACAACCAAAGAATCCACAAGCATCCAACAACCACATCCATCCCATTCTATCCTCCCTGGTGTCCTCCCCGACACCCACATGTGTAAACTGATGCATCTTGCCACTCTAGGCGTCATCCACTACCACAACCAGAAGGCCTCCATGCCCCCACATATCACAACACCCTCCCAGGGTCGCATCACCGCACAAGCAGTAGGAAAACAAATATCACATCAATTTGGCCTCTTGGACCTTTAACAAGGCATCCGACCTTTAAAAAACAAGCACCAATAGATTTTAGGTTCACCAACCAACAGAATTAAACACATTATCAGCCTCAATTTGATTAACACCAAGTAGGAACAACATCCACAATAACAACAACAAGATTCATTTACATGCCTCTTTATCTTTACCCAATTAATTATCAATTAATTTCGGCTTTACGTTCTTTATCAATTTCATCAAGAGAAACATGGTAACAAGCAAGGCATATAAATCACACCATCTAGAAAATAAAGAGGCAAACCATTATCATGGCACAAAGCAACAACATGTGATCAAGAAAATTATTCTAATCTGGTTCAAGTATTTAATCAGGTCAATTCCATTATGATGCAAAGGCCAAATCATGATAACTCTATGATTTCACATAAACAATTATAGAATCCATGAATCCCCTACCTCAATGGTTTTGACAGAAACCACAACGGTCGAAGAATGCCCAAGAAGACCGGGCCGATTCACCAAGTATTCTCTTCTCCTAACACAAACAAGACCAAAGCTCATCATAATTAACTTCCACACACTTAGATATACCCCTTAAAAGGCATAGATCTAAGATATTGAGAGAAGAGGAGGAGTAGATCTAGGTAGATCTAAGAAACCAAATAAAAAGGATCACATACCTTGAGAAACCAGCTTCGATTCGTGAAGAGAAGCCTTCAGATCACCTCCAAAATTCTTGGGAGAGTTTCTTCTACCTCCAAGGAAGGGTAATCCAGTGTAATGGATTCTTAGGGGCTTAAACAAACCATTTATATGAAAATAAGTTCAGATCTACAATTTTAGGATCTAACTTTAAGTCCCCGCATGGTTAGTCCGCATGGTTTACCAAACTGTGCACTAACCATGCGCTAGCTTCTGCCTCTTCAAAAACTCCTCACATGGTTAAGCCGCACTATTAGACAAATCGTGCACTAACTGTGCATTGGCTACTGCCTCCAACACCAACCTCGCACGGTTTGGACACATTTTTTGACAAACTTTGCGCCTCCTGTGCGAAGGCCATAACCCTTTAACTTTCCATAAAAGTCTACCCAAACGCACACCCATCCACCTTGACCTCCCGGAACACCTCCAGCACCACATTTTCACAAAGGAATGGACCCGAGAGGTCCGCGACATTACAACATGCCAATAAATTAGATCTATATATTTCTATCTATAATGGGCTTTATAAAGTTCCACCTGAATTCTTGAGTGAAAGGTGTTGTTGTAATAAAACTCAACTATAGGAAGGTATTGATCCCAACCACCTGTGAAATCTAGAGAACAAGATATCAACATATCCTCAATGATTTGAATTGTTCTTTCACAATTTCCAACTATTTTAGGATGATAAGTTGTTTGGAAAACCAATTCTACATCCATTTACTTCTAAAGACTTCACCAGAACATTTCGGTAATCCTCAAATCCTAATATGATACAATGAAATGTGGTACTACATGAAACCATACCGATTTTTAATGTATATCATGGTATGCTGATATAGGGAGAAATCCTGCATGATTGCAATGAAGTGTGATGACTTAGTAAGGTGATCAACTACCACCCATATAGCCTTAAACACTTTAGAGGGTTTGGGTATTCCAATGACAAAATCCATAGTGATGTTCTCCCATTTTCCTTCTGGTATGGGTGATAGATAAAAACTCCCTTTAGACTTTTCTTTCAGCCTCATCTTGCTGAAACACCAAACACCAAGATACAAAATCCACAATATCTTTCTTAATGCCATCCCACCAGATGTATTATTTCAAGTCCCAATATATCTTCATGCTTTTTAGGATGAATAAGAATGAAAAACTAAGATCTTCCTCTAACAGATCCTTCAAATCTAGAGTAGAAGGAACAAATACAAATTTTTTGAACCTTATCATTCCATCTTCATTAAGGTTTAATTCAGTAACGTTCATACCTTATTTTTTAGCTCTTCATCTTCTGTCTACGCCTTCAAAATCTTCACTAGAATAGAAGGATGAACATTCATTTGGGAAAGAAAATAACTATCCCATTCCTTTAATATTTCAAGATCCATCCTTTGTAAATCTATAAATATTTGATCTTTTGTGATCCTCATCAGAGATATGCTAGCAAGATCTTTTCTACTCAAAGAATCAACCACATTGTTCACTTTCCTAGTGTGGTAATATATTGATCATTCATAATAATTTATCAACTATAACTATATTCTATAGTGCTTGCTCAACTCCTTCTGTGTGAATATATATTTCAGACATTTATGATCGGTATATATATCACACTTTTCCCGGTAAAGATAATACCTCTATATCTTTAATGCAAAAAGTACCATTGGTAACTCCAAATCATGAGTTGGGTAATTTTTCTCCTGAATCTTCAACAGTCATGAGGAATGGGATATTACTATGTTATTTTTCATAATAAAACATACCTATCCCTTCTTAGATGTATTTATATAGATTAAAAACCCTTCTCCAATATAGGGTAATGTAAGAACATGTGAAATAACCAACCTATATTGGGAAAAAATACCTCTGGGCATCATTGATGCATTTTTGGGTTGGTTGTGTTTGTTGACAAAGAGGGCCTTGATGTTTTTTTGTTGAAAAGGTGGGTTTTTATGTTCAGTTTGTTGAAAAAGGGGGAATCTATGTGGTTTTTTTGGGTTCAAGAGATCTTGTTGAAAATATATGATTGAAAAAAGAGCCTCGATAAAGAAATGGATGATTTGGATTTCATACAAAGAGGGAAGAGACAAGGTGTCACTATTCTTTAGTGTTTTCCAAATAATTGGGCATGAAAATCAAAAAATGGAGTGATGTGTTTTTTGGAAAAGGATGGTGTGTGAAATATTTTAGTGGTGTGCAAAATAGTGGAATGGTGTTTTTGATGCAAGATATGTTTTCTAATAAGAAGATTTAAAATTTTCAATGGCATGAGGTGTGTGAAATATTAGAGCTATGAGTGAAATGTGATGTTACGTTGATCTAGAGACTTTTACATGCACCATCTTCCTCCCTCATGATAAATACAATTTCCACTATAACTAAAAAACATTGAAACAATTCCACACAAATTATCCATAAATGAGTATATAAATACATCATATTAGGGTAATTTCATAATTATATAATATTCTAAATGTTTAGAGAATCCACCCATAACCATTAAATGGAGATGTGTTGATCTTACAAAGAAGAAGAATTTAATTAGGCTTGGAACTAAAATCAAAGAAAATTACAAAATTATAGAGTCACCAAAAGGAGTTATAGAAACTCGTGCTACTCAATTGTTCAATTGAAAATCATGATAAGAATATTTGGTCATTCTCATATAAATAGAGAACTCTTCACTGTAGAGAAGGATCTAATTTTCAAGGATTTTGAGGGCAGATTTGCTGTAGTTTTCAAACATTATTTATTTTGTAATTATTAATTCAATAGTGATGGAAGAAAAATCCATTAGTGGATGAGTTATGGAGACCCAATTACACACTATTGATTAATTAAATAGATAAGGAAAAATTATCCTATATTTATCTCTATAATTATTTGTTTTTTTAAAATATTAAGAAATTTACTTTTATCTGATGAAATCAAATTATTCTTTCACTCCATCTAGTTTGCATACATAGACAAACTGGATCTTCTAAAAGTATATAATATATAGTAAAACTATTAAAAAGTAGTAATTAGATATATCCAATCACTTGGTGAGGTGATATTTGAGATTGTATTTATTATTACACCCCTTTAATTAAACTTAAATAACGAAGGTCAGGTATTCAAATGAGATTTCATTTGACTAGAGAGATAATAAGGGAGTAAAAAATTTGAATAAATATTTAACTAAAATGGAAAAAGATATTGGAGGTTGGGGAACATCATTTAAAATTTAATTGAAAACTAATTTTTCTCACTCACTAACTTTATAGAATTATTCCATTAGAAAATATCAAAACACATCCATAACACTTTCCTATCTCAAGAAAACTAAAGCCCCAATTTTTAGTACATTCAACCTAGTTCAAATATTTTTTACAGAGGTCCCCCTGATTGGCCTCTCATAATCTACACAATTCAAGGACCACCCATAAAATAATTAAAACCATTTTTAAAATTTCTAAAAGATCCTATATATATTCATCATTTAATTATAACATAACCGATGAAATCAAACCTAATATCATAAAAAAATTTCAATAGATAGTCATAATACATCCAGAAAAAGAAGGTAAAAGGTATCTATATAAACCAAAACTCTAGAAACCCATATATTATTTCTACATTATTACATTTCCATAAGATTCAATAGATCACATCACTGAGGATTAACCAGTTTAGTAGTCTTGATGATCCATACACATACGTTATTTCCAAATTACATTTTAAATATAAAAAATCATAAAAAACGTTACCACATCCATGATATTATTCATAATATCCTTCTTCATTTCATAGGGAAATGAATGAAAATAATGGGTGAGCTCATATTCATAGTATGTATTACGTAAAATAGAATCTATCGTAAATATATATAAAGTAATAAATATAAAAAGTTAAATAATTGAAAACACAAGACTTTTAATCAACAATTTTAGGATAAAATGAATCCATGTATAATATCAATGTAGTAAGCTGATGGATAATTATAAATTGAAGTCTAAATTAGATAAATGCTTAATATTGGATGGAATGATCTAAGGAATCTTAATATCTTCACCATCAAGGCCTTGTCCAATGAATGTTTAGTCAATGTGTAGGTATTCACCAAAAACCATTTAATATGTCTGGCTAAATGGTTTGTCACATAAGGTATGTCAACCCATAGAGGGACAATATATAATCAGTCCCCACTCATCAATTCAACCACTATGCATTCCTTATATCATGACTGATCAATTTAAATGAAAACAAATTCCTTATCATCAAATATTTGTATTTACTAAATAATAAAAAACATTAATATTTCCCCAGTTAATTAAATAAATTTCTAAGTAAAACAAAATATGTAGAAATATTATATGGTTTAGGAGCTAATAATATCAATGATACAAATAATATTGGTATTTAAAATAAATGTAATGTCCCAGGAAAATGATCACGAGAATTTGAATTCTTTAAGAGAATTTTAATAACCATAAAATTAATAATAAATAAATGATTACTATCAATTCAATTGAAATTAAGGTTTTATAAGAAAATAATTTCATTTTTAGAAATAAATAAAATATAATCATAACATTAAAATAATATTTGTTTAATGATTATTCTTTATAAAAAATTAAAAATTGGTATAAGAAGATTAATGTTGTAAATGTTTTATGGTGGTGGGGAAATTTATTAACACTTATCGATTAAATAAAAAATTACTTTTGAATTTTTGAAAATAATGTTTAGAATGAAACTTTTGGAATAAATTATAAATATTCAATTAAAACATTAAAAAAAATAATTTACAACATAAATGTATTTAATAAATAATTTTTTTAAATAAAAATGACTTCAAAAGAAATTTTGAAACATATGAACATAGAAGGAAAATATACCTGATCAGAATAGAAATAAGAACAAATAATCTTCTAAACATTTATTTTCTTGATTCAAGTGTTAAAGAGAGGAAAATATGGGACAAAACATGGGGAATTATTAATTATCCATAGGATAAAAAATCAATGTAGTTTATAAATGATATATAATAAGATTCCACCAATGAAAAATTTAAGAAATCCAATAAGTTTATATTTTTTAAATAATTTTAAACATCTTTATTAAAATTTAAATAATAAACCCTTGAAAGAGGAACATGGATTGAATAATTAATCATCAATAATATATATTTATTCACGTTAAATATATCCAAGGAGCAGTATATACACAACAGAAAAGTAAACAGCTCCAAAATACCAAATTTATCTCAAAAAAGATTAGAAAATATATGCCCACATTTCTGTGTATCTTTCTCATAAAATAATTTTCAAACCAATAAATTTAATAATTAACAACATTATTCCAAGGTTGGTTTTAATAGACCATCATGGTTTTGTGAAAGGTAGAAGTATTTAGGTGGCTATTTTTATTGAAAAATAAATAGTGTGGGACATGAAAAGAAAGATGCTTGGATATAATTTTATGGTCAATGTGGATATGTAAAAGCCCTATGATATGTTAGAATGGAGTTTTATTATATTACCCATGAGGAAATTTGGATTCCATGAATTGTTTTGCAATCATTTTTATAGATGTTATGCTTCCCCATGGATGACTACATCTTTAATGGGAGATGGATTTAGATTCTTGAAAATTGTTTGTGGGGTAACGTAAGAGGACCCTTTGTATCCTAAATTTTTTATCCTAGCCTTGTAGACACTTTCATGGAACGTTAATAAATATTTTGAGCATGGGAGGATTAATCATTTTAAAAATAGGTTCATGAGTGTAATTAAATCCCACATTATGTTTTTTGATGACATATTATATTTTTATTAATTAAATGAAAGGTAAAATTAATATTTTCATAGATGTTATGACTAATTATATTAATATTATTAGAAAATTTATTAATAATATAAACAGAATTATGTTCATCTCTATTAAATTATAAAGAAGTCACAACAATAAAATTCAAGACAAACATGTCCCATAAATGAGTAAACTTCCATTGGAGTACCACAAAGCCCAGATATCTAATAGAAGAGTTGAAAATGACCTCTTTGATAGAATTATTGACTAGATTATTAGAAAATTATACTATTAGAAAAATAAATTCCTCTTATTTAGCAGAAGATTTACATTTATTAACAATGTTCTTTCTTCTATTCCAAGGCATGTTCCCTCTATCATCAAGCCACTGTAGAGAAAAATAAAAAGGTCTATAAATATCAAGAATTAATTCTTATGTTTTATAAACTAGGTCAGAAAATTCCATTGGGAATAAAAGAAATTAATTACAAGGATGATTGATTAATGTAGTATTGGTTTATGTAGTATTTCATAAACTATGTATTACATATGGGTGAGATGGGAATTGGATATCCTTGAAGTGAATTCCTTATAGGATAAATTCCAGAGAGACAGTTATGGTATTGAATTAGAATAATTGACAAGATGAAATAAGAGACTATCAAATTTTACATAGTTAATTATTGGTATCCTATAAGAAATAAATGGCATTGTTAGATGGGTTTTAAAGATCAGGGTTATTAATATGTGGAAGATGAGTTATCATGGAGAATCATAGTTTTTATGAGGTTCCTAGTTCTAAATATATAATTTAAGGAGGTAGGAATGTTACTTGATTTTATCAACACTATTCTTAATTAAAAAAATAAGGCCATTTAAGATAATAATTTTTTGGATGATGACCCAGATATAGGTTTTTTTCTCATGTCTAACTTTAGGAAAATTTATTATTTTAGATTTCAGAAACATGGTACATATAGGAAGATGATAAAATGACTAGACAATAAATATTGGTGTAAGGAGAACCAATGTAAGAAAAAATTTCTAGTTTGGTGAAAGGGAAATCAAGAATACCCTACTAATGAATATGTGTAGAAAATGGGTGTGATCTTGGATTCAAGACATTATTATTCAATACCGAAATAGGAATCAATGTGACACTTATTTTTTTAAGTGGACTGGGATAAGACGATTTGTAGTTTTATGGAGCATGGAATGAAAATTCATGTGTGTAGAGATTCATTGTAGGATGTTCTAGAAGTTTTGTTCTAGGAGATTGGGTAGTAATGGGAGAAGGAAAATATTTGTGAAGTGAAAGTTTTAATAGTGTGTTGGACCTATTGGGAGGTTAGGAATAAATGAAGATATGGAAAAATGTTTTCACTTCTCCTCTTCTAGGTGTGATTGAATTATCTTATATTGGAGTTGGGTGGTGTAATCAAGGGTGAGATGTCTTATTATATTGTAAAAATTATCTACCAAGGATTTCCATTAATATGTTTTGTAGATGAGACAATCATAGTAGATGGGTCAAATGGATGGAACCCAATACTGGGATGAAGATGAATGTGGATGGTTCATGTATTTATGGAGAAATGAGAGGGAAAATATAATGAGAGATATCAAGGGGATTGTGAATCTTGGATTTAGATAATTATATGGGTTAATTAATTACATTGGTGGAAGAGATAATATCTATGATTAAAATATTATGTTATCTAGGGTTTTTAATATTGATATAGTAGAAGTCAAATCATATTCCACTTTTCTTATTGGTCTCCTTCAAGGGAATGATTGATCAATATGGGATCTAGATTACCTTGTTATAAAATGCATGATTTTTTTCAACTAGGGAATTCATGTTTTCCATAATTAGAGATAAGATAATATCACAAATCATTATTTATATAGTAATGGAAGTCTAGTTGATAACATTATTTTACACATGAGTTTACAGTTCTAACATGATGACTATAAACTCATTTTCTAGGGAGATTCCCTTGGCCTCTATAATTTATATCCTCCTTGAGTTGGGAGAATATTTGTTTTTTGTAATATCTTCCCAATAATATAAAGTTAATTTTCAATCAGTTACACATTTTTTAGCAATATTTTATTATTATAATTTTTTTGGTGTTAACAACTTTTTTTATTTTTGTTTTGATTTAGAAGTTGGGGTACTTGTATGTTGATCATGAATATATCATCTATTGAATTTTAATCATGATATAATAATCATAAATATTCATTATATACATATTTAAAATCATCCATGAGAATCATACATGAAAAATGGATCACATCACAACGTTGAGAAGGTCATCCATACATACACACGAGAGACTTTATAGTTTTTACTGGGTAAAAGGGTAAGGAAGTATGTGATATATTATACTTAAAAATTATAATTCTCTCATAATTATATTATATATTAATTTTTTTAATCACTATGAAAATAATTTTTTGGTGGTAACAGAAAACAAATCACTTTTCTTCACAAGATGATAGTCTATCATACACACGAGTGATGGTTTTGTTCCTCATCTGATGGATAAGGAGATAGATTAATATTATTCCATAAAAATAAAGACATCTATATATAAAGAAGATACTGGTGTTATTATATTGGAATAATTAAGGCATAATTTATGGTGGTTAATGATGAGTAATAATGAAACTGCTCGGTGAAGATGTATACATCTTCTTAGAAAGATATCCTTTATATCTCCTCTTAAGGGACACAAGGTTGGTCATTTTTGAAGATAAGAAGATATATTACTTATATTAGTATTGTGATAACATGTTTTTAAGGGTTTGGTAATTGTATGTGGCTCTATGTGCTGTATATAAGGGGGGATAAGTGGGGCCTTTTATAGTGAAATAAAGGACAAACATGGAATTAATAAAAATATTTAAATACAATAAATTTATTTTCATGTAAAAGTTGAACCATGTGGCTAGAATTTATAACATAATATAGGATATTAATTATATACATTAAATTAATATAATTTCTATATTTTTAAGTGGTATTTAAACCTTATCATTCGGTTTAATCCTATCATTAAACAATTTTAACCTTAATTACAATAAAGAAATTTTCAATCTTAAAGGGTAATAATTTTATTTATAATGTAATTTTTTTTCTCATAAATGGACAAGGGATGAAATTTTAGACCATATACGATATGAATTGGCCTTTTTTAATTTTTTTAATTTTTAAATAATTTAATAAATTATTATTTTTCATAAAATATCATTAATATCACTTTTTGACACTATTAATTTAATTTTAATTTAAAGATATCAAGATAAAAAAGGAAATTAAATATAATATTTTAAATAATCAATAATAAATTATTAGTAACTATAAATGTCTTTTAGAACCCTAATTCCTAAAAAAAATTAGTTTTAATGATTTTAAAAGTATATAATTTGATTATTCCACTCTTGTACAAACACTGTGTTAGTGTTGCATATGAATCAAATTAAATTATTTAACCTTTAATGACTAAAAATAAATTAACATAATAAAAATAAAATAACATAATAAAAATAAATTAATATATTTAAATGAAATATTTTATATTAATCCAATATGTACAATTAATCACATATATTTCATGAAAACTTATTTAATATGTTATTTTGAGTTTTCTAGACTCGTGTAAGAATTGCAAAAAAATTTGAATAATTCAATTGTTATAAAACTAAAAAATTCATATCTATAAAAATATATCATAAATAATAATTAATATATTTTTAAAAAGTTTATAAAATAATTCTTCATTCTCTTATATTATCTTTTAAACCCGAAATTCAACATTTTTATTGCTGTGCAAGCACTAAGTAGATACTGAAACTTATTTTCATAATTATCATGAAATAAATAATATTTTATATGTTTTGAATTTTTTTATATTTGTAGTAAATTTTCCAAAATGATTCTTTAAATAAGTTTAACAACATTTTATATCCTTTTTATGTCTTGGAGGTATCCTAAAAGATAACATATTTGAAATTTTTTTTACTAAATAAAATACATAAATTCTTTTTAAAATATTAATAAATTCATAATAGGATAAATTTCAATTTATAAATCCAAAAAATAATTACATTTTATAAAATTAAATTCTTTTAGGTGAAATAAATTAATTTTAATATAAATTCTGATCAAATAATTAAAAATTATTTCAAGGAAAATGTATTTTTTTGCAAAAATGAACTTATACTAAAATAATGTATAGAATATATTATTTTGTAATTATTTATATTATTTTTAACTAAATAATAGTTATCATATTTAAATATCTAACTGAAGGAATAATGGTTATTTTTAATTAAATGAAATGATTATTATTAAAAATTGGAATTTTTCACTATTTACTAAAAATCAATCTTTTCAGATAAATATCAAAATTTCACCATAAAGTAATTTTGATATTATGATTTAAGAAATGATAAAAATGTCACATTATGATATTTCAATTGTTTTTCATTGTTAATTTGAACTCAGTGTTGAGGTTAAATCAAATTATCAATGAAGATATATATATATTTATAGAGAAAAATATCATGAAATATCATGATGTTACATTCTATGCCCATACATGAATTACACCCAAATAATTTCTTCACTCAGGTAAAAAAATTAAGGACACTTATGTATAATTATATCCTTAGATTCCCGCATAGCTTCCTCAAATTTAATGTTTCTTAATAAAATTTTAACCTGATGAGTGGTTTAGTTTCATAGTATTTTCAATCTACAATCTAGAATCTCTATCAGTTATTCCTCATAAGATAGATCATTATCTAGTTGTATGACCTCTAATTTTAGTAAATGTGAAGTTTTAGTTTTTTAATACCTCAATAGGGATACATATAACACTTCATGATCTTGAATGAGATTTAGTAGAAGCCCAAATCAAGAAGCTACCACGCTGATGCGACAAGGAACATAAAAAGAACTAATATATCTAGGGCCCAGGTTTCCCTTCTCCCAAATCCCATTACCTTATTACAAGGAGATATTCATAGGATTTCCTTATCACCAAATACAAATTTCATATCTTACTAATGATTTTCAATATAATGTTTTTATCAATACTGAGCTACACATATTTGTTTTCGAATGGAATTGATCTTCTCAACCACTTAATCATCTGAAATATGTCTTAATAGATTTATATTTTGAACTTCACCCCAAAACAATTGAGTTTTGATGTTGCATCCATAGAGTAACTCACAAGGAGCCATCTAAATTTTTCAGTTAGACCTATTATTTTAAAAAAATTCTACCAAAGGAAGGTGTTGATCCAAAAAACCTTTAGAATAAATAGGAAAATATATCAAAATGTCTTTTAGAGTTTGAATAATCCTCTTAATATGATCTTATATAAGTGGATAATAAGTATTATTGAATCCCAACTACATATCCAGATCCTAGTGAAGGATTATCCAAAAGTATCAATGAAATTCATGGAACCCAATCAGATACAATTGAAATTGGTACTCCATGAAATCTTAAAACATCCTTAATGTATAAAAAATTAATATGATCAAGAGAGATATATTCTCTAATAGAGTTAAAATGTTTTGATTTCATCAACTGCTAAACAACTTGCCGACCAGAATTATGACCTTTAGGTGTTTTGTGGAGTCTGAAGAGAAAATAGATGGAAATATTTTCCCATTTCAATTTTGGTATTGGTAATGATTGTAATATCCCCTTAGACTTATTTCTTATATCCATAAAATTCGGCCACACTAATAATTAGGATACATACTCTGTAAAATACCTTTTTCATGTTATCCATATAGAAATACTCTTTCAAATCAATATACACCTTCACACTTCCCCAATGAATTGAGAATTCTGAATTTCGAGATTCATCCAGAATGACTTTCTCCATTTATGGTATTAATATAACACAAAATCGGTGACTATAACTTACCATTAATGTATGATCCTGGTTAAACTCAAGAACATTAGTCACCTTTTTATATAATTACAAATCTTCTTTCAATACCATCATGTACCTATCATGGATGTTTGAATTAAAATGTTTCTGAGAAAGATAATATCTACACACTCTCTTTGATATTTTCATATCCAAATTCTATAAATATCTAAATATTATATCTATTTCAACCCTTATCATAGACATACTAGGATGGTCTTCATGGCTCAGAGCTTTAACCACATTCTTCACTATCTCAGGGTTGTAAAGTATTGATGAATGATAATAAATGATCAACTAAAAACATCATCTATTATGTATATTAAAATACCTTTTTATAAATATATAATTTATGAATTATGATAAGTAGATGTGTCAAACCATTCACCATAAAAATAATGCCTCTATATCTCAAGGAAGATATTTACACTTCCAGCTCCAAATGTATTGTTGTGTAATTTTTGTCCTGATTTTTTAGCTGGTAAGAGGAATAATCTATCAAAATAACATTCAACATGAGAACTCATTCCAATCACTTCTTTAACACATCACTATATATCACAAACCCTTATCTACTATGGGGTAGTGTTCGCATTGGTGAACTAACCAACCTTTTATTATCTTATTTAAAACTCTCCTCACATTAATTTATCTATAAGAACTTGTCTCCCTTTTAGGTCAACATGGTCAGTTGGTTAGATAGTCTTAAGAAATCTATCATAAATTATTGGTAGTATACACCCATCCCTATAAAACTATGTATCTAGGTTAGTGTAGTTTCTCCAAGACATTTCTCAATGACTTCTTTATTTTAATGATTTATCTATATACCTTTTTTTGAGATTATATGACCTAGGAATGATACTTTTTGTAGAAAAAATTCACACATGGTATTTTTTTTATAAAAAATACTCTTTTATTATGATTTTCTGTAGAATTATCCAATGATCATATCGATCTTCCATTATATGTAATATATGATAATATAATTTATAAATACTACCAAAAACTAATGAAGGTAATCTATAAATACTCAATTCATTAAATCCATGATGATAGTAGGAACATTGGTAAGTCTAGATGACATTAATATAAATTCACACTGACCAAACCTCATACAAAAGGATGTGTTGGGAATATCATCATTACTGACCCTCAGCTGATGATATCTAGATCAAAGATAAATCATTGAAAAATATAGGGATTTTCATACACAATTAAACTTATCATAGATATGGGGTATATGATACTTATTCTTAATAATTATTTTGTTACATTCCAGATAATCAATTTAAAGATGTATCCTTCCATCATTCCTTATAACAAAAAGAACAAGTGCACCACATGGTGAAGAAGTAGGTTGAATGTATCCCTTATCAAGATTATACTTGAGTGGATTCTCTAATTTCTATAAATAAATTGGGGCCATTCTATGAGAATTTTTTTAAATAGGTGTAACACCATGTATGAGTTCTATTGAGAACTCAACTCCATGATTCATGGGAAGACTAGGAAACTCTTTGTGAAATTTATCAATAAAGGCTCATAAAATTTTCATTTCATAATAGTTTAGTTTCCCCTCAAAAAATAGAGTTACCTATCTCTCATGAGTAGGTAGTAAAACCCATATGATGAAATTAAATTTCCTTGAGAGTTCAGGTTCATCTGGAAACCAACAGACTATCATTATACTGATTCAAAATATTGAATATAACTTCGTTCCATAACAATTGATATGAGATCTATACGGAGAGATCCAAAAATTCCAAAAATTACATCATATTCATCTAGAGAAATAATAAAATGATTTTTCAGAATCAATTTACCACAATATTTTATTGGAGTGAAGCTACAGACTTGAGATGTGATCATCATACCATTTTGATTTTTCACTACCAAATCAACATCTAATCATTGTGGTGGTAATGTGATACCATTAAAGAATTATTTAGATATAAAAGAGTCGGAAGAACCTTAATTAAATAAAATAAATTCACTTATGGTGTGGATGATGAGGGTTCATTTACTTATATCCCTTAGAAATTACACTTCAGATGTAGTAATTGCATATTATTTTCCTTCTCCCCTTTGATTCTTCTTTGGTAGGTTCCCTTGATGATAGTTGAAATTATTTTAATAATATAAATATCTTTATATTTGAAGCAATATATAAATATGGTTTCTTTTTTTTCCTTAAATTAGTTTTCTATATAACCCTTATCTCTACACTTGTATCAACCTCACTTTCCTTCCATTAATTTTACATGATATTTATTTCCACAATTTTTTTCATGATATATATCACATCATCCCCTTTTTATTTTTTCATGTTTTGCCTTTTTCTTAGTTCTCAACCAATATATTCATCTCATTATTTCCATTAATGATAATTTATTTAGAAAATTATTTCTCTATCTTAATGAGACATGATAGTATGTCATTATATGATGAAAAAGATAGAGTGAAAAGTTACCTTTTGAGGCTCAGCTTAACCCATCAAGGAAACAGTTAATATTTCATTCTCGATTGTGTTTTTAGAATTAATCAATCCTATATATTTTTATAATTTTATCTTCGTTCACCACCACACATTATTCTAACTTTTTCTTTAATGTGAGGAACTACTACTCCATTTTAGCTCTCTGTTCTTGGGGGAAGTATTTCATAAATAATATAACTTTAAAATATCAGTATTACACGATTTCTATTTCATTAACATATTTAGTATTATAGACCAGTGAGGACTATTTTTTAGATTATAAATTCAAATGATAAAATTTCATTAAAATATTTACACATTCATTACTTCAAAAATCAAAGAATATATTTTCATGTGACTTAATACATTGATCACCTACCAATGTGTTAATACTTCCATTAAATATAGGAGGCATCTATTGAATATTGTGATCCAAAATACGTGAAAAATTCCTCCAAATAATATGTTTCTCTATATAAAAAATTTATTCATCATAAACTGAGTATGATTTCTTAATGTATCCATGATCTTATCTATTCCAACAATAGATGTATTCTCTTACTATGATAGGAAATCCCTACATTGACTAAAAATGTTGATAGTTTTCTTCTGATTGTAACTATCACTAAATAATGGAATACACTAAGTTATATCATAATAATCATGAATAATGAACCATCAAAATAAAAAACCCAAAAATTATAAAAGTTAAAAAATACAATAAGATATTATCATGATTCTCATGTTACCTATGTTAATTTAGAATCTATTTTCCAAGTTTTCTACTAAACATTCTCTAATACCAATAGTAGAAACCTGATCATGAGTGACAAAGAGCTGCCATCGACTTTTTTATATCGGAATAAGATTTTTTGGATCAAATCACCAATGATTAAGTAGTTTCATAGTTATTAAGTACTCAATATATACATGATTACCATATTGTATTTGACATATAAATAAATACTAAGAAACATTCTCATATCCCTATTATTATTTATAATATCCTTCATCATATAACAGGGAATGGAAAAAAGAAGGGTGGGATTATATTCTATGTAATGGTTACTAAAATTATAAGATATCAAGAATAAATAAAATATAATTAATATTACAAGGTAAATTACTAAAAAACATTTTATTTAATCAGTTACATGAGAAATAATTCATCCATGGATAATATCAGTGTAGCAACATCTTGGATAATAATAACTAAATCATCAATAAAGAAAATTCATAATACAAGGTTTCATGATCTAATAAATAATTTTATCCTTACCATTAATTATATGTTATAAGATAGTTTAATCAATGGATAATTATACCCAAAGACCCAATTTAATAATCTTGGTTAACTAGATTGTGTCATCAGACCTGAAAATACATCATGGGGATGTCTAGAACTTGGAGCCACCCATCCATGCAGGACCAATTCATTCCTAATAAATTTACTTGTAATTTTAATTTATAAGTAATATTACTTATCAATAAATATCTGTATTGATTAATGAATATGAAATATCGAAATTTCATAGGCCAATCATATAAATTTAATAGAAAAACACTGTATATAAATATTTAATACATTTTATGAAATAATAGTATCCATGATTTAGATAATATATATATATTTAATAGAGATTAAATTTCCCAAGAAAAGTGATAATAA
This sequence comes from Viscum album, assembly GCA_963277665.1. NCBI lineage: Eukaryota > Viridiplantae > Streptophyta > Magnoliopsida > Santalales > Viscaceae > Viscum > Viscum album. Next base: position 2,061,808,218 of record OY728151.1, on the reverse strand, counting down.
TAAAGATAATGTTTCAATAGAATGTTAATGATTACCAAATTACTAGGAGATTAAAAATTACCATCAATTCATTTGAAATAATGGTTTTGTACTTAGAAAATTAATTTATGAGAAATATATAAAGTGGAATTGAAACATTAAAATAATGTTTCCTTAAATATTTTTCTTTGTATAATAATATAATTTTTTCTAATAAGCTATATAGTGTAAAATAGTTATAGTGGTGGGAAAATCCAATAACATTGTATGTACTAAAAAGAAACATTCATTTTGACTTTTTAAAAAAGTATGAATTAAATTAATATTTCATAAAATGATATAAAGATTACTTTAAAAAACTATAAAAATTAAAGGATAACACAAAATGTTCATTATAAATCAATTTAGTAAAAAAAATTACTTTTATTTTCTGAAAAATACGAACATAGATGAAATATATAGCCAATCATAAGAGAAATAAAATAAACTTTCCTTTTAAATTTTTATAGATATAAGTTAAAAATAGATTAAATGTTTAAAGAACATATGTTAACCACTTAAATATACAAATTATAAGATAATATATGTATTTTCTAAATTTGGTATTATATAATTCCTTCAATGAAAAATATATGAAATCATAAAAAATAGTATTGTAAGATAAATTCTTGCCAGTTTTGTAGATTTTATATTATAACCCATTGAAAGAGTTACATGGATGGAAACATTATTCTTAATTAATGAATATATATTCATGATATATACTTAATAGTGTAATTATATACCTCACATAAAATTTAATAGGTGAATAATACCAAACACGAATCAATAGAGTGGGAACTGAGTCTAATTACATTACTTAAAGTTCAATTTCCCTCGTAAGTGATGATAAAATAATGTAAAATGGATTTATATATTTTTTTAATTTCAAAAAATAAAAAGTTAAAAATCTATATTATCATATAGGATTCATTTATAACATCTTATCACCCATTCTCTAAAATATTTTTTTATTTTAATTATTTCGAGTGTTAGCAGCTTCGTTTTTCATGTATGTTTTGATTCAGCAGTTACAGTCCCTGTATCCTAATCATGGTTATGTAATATGTAAAATTTTATGATTTTTATAAAAAAACATATAATAATTTCATATATATTTAAAATCAACCATGTGAAACAGATATGAAAAATTAATCAAATCACATTATGGAGACGATTGGCAATTCGTACGCATAAGTGTAATTGTAATTTTTTAACAGGTGGAAGGGTAAGGAAGTATATGATATAATATACACTAAAAATTATATTTGTGTCATAATTATCATATTAATTCATTATTTTAGTCATTATGACAATCCATATGATGAAGTGATGGAAAATAAATTTCATTGTCTTACGAGGCAGTCGTATTCCATACACACAAGTGATGGATTTGATTCACATTTAATGGAAAAAGGAGATGAATAAATATTATTCCATAAAAATAATAATATATTATTATATTGGATATAATAATTTTATAATATTATAATTACCTGTATATAATTTAATATGGAAAATGAAGATGAAATATGAAAGTGCTCAGTGGATATGACTACCTATTCTTTGAGATATATCCTTCAAATATCTTACCATGGTACCAAGGGTAGGTCTTATGGAAGTAAAAATACCTATAAAAAATTTATAAGGGTGTTTATAAGATTTTTTAGTGTTTTGTAGATATATGTAGCTTATAGAGGTTTATTAAAGAGAGGAGAGGTGGTGGGGGATTATTGTAATGCCCCGACCCTAGTTACCCAGAGTAGGTGCATTATTACATAACATTGGCATGATCACAAAAGATCATGTCTCGAAAGACCGATTAGTTTAATAATCATGGAAACATAAGATATATTAATAATTCGTACATTAAATCATAAAGTAAAAAAGACTACACCAACAAATTGTCTTCATATCCCCTCATACTATCCCTGTAGGTCATTTATAAATTACTTTTTCACATCCTGGGAAAAATAAAACATTGAAATGGGTGAGCTCAGATGCTCAGTAAGGATAACAATATAGAGGAAACTTTCATAAATAAGCATAAAAATTTCAGGAAATGTATAACTAAAACAAAAGAATTTTAAACATGAACTTTAGCATAATATGGAGAAGATAAAATGAAATAATTCCATTAACTTATTTACATGGATATTCTACTAGTCTAATAATCACATGCAATATCAATATCCACTTTCATAATGATGGAATGCATAATTCCAAACTATCATAACCACATACCCAAGACCTCGTGCCAAGACTACAAATAAGATTTTGTCAATGCCTTTTTCCAAGACACTAGCTTGTCACATGAGACCTACCAATGCATCAAGGAGCTATAGTGGGCTCCACCCATCACTTACTAAGTCCAATTCATTCCCACATGAAAAGGTTTAAACATAACATAAACATTTGTATTAAAACTAGCATACGAAATGTCAATAATTTATCCACAAACCTTGAATGGTATAAAAATAGAACATACACATTCAAAAATAACTCATCCGATAAAATATGGAAGATTGTATTATATTAGATTAACCTCCATTGAGAATAATGAAGGATATTGACATAGATGAAAATAATCATCAAAACTATTAGAGAGAAATATTCCCCTTTTTCTGTAAATCATTTAAAAGTCACACTATCTATAAAGAAGCCATTCAAAAATATTTTGATGAATCAATGTGTCCCATAACACTTTGAAACATTTTAAAGGAGTTTTAATTTTAAAACTATAATGTTCATATAAATAAATCTTTAAAACTATTTTTAAAACAAGGACATTAATGAGAAATATTTAGAATAATAAATCTTTGAATCATTTAAAACGATATTTTAGTTAGAGTTCCTAACCAAAATAGTCACACTTGAATACAAATAATTGAAGTAGTAAAATTTTTTTTAATATCGTGAGAATAAAGGGATTCATGATATACTATGTCAAAGTACATTATATACACGACATAAAAGTGATTTGGTGTATAATAACAAAGAAGTCTCAATGGAATGCAAATTCAAATGAAATATCTTATAAACACCATATCCATAGGTTAAGGATAAATCGACGAAATACATATGTGTGAAAAATATAAATACACTCAATATGATTGTATATTCACTGTAAATCAATCAGAGGACATTCACACATATTCTTGTAAAGACAACACCAATGAATTGGATATTTAACTCAACAAATGGAGAATAAGTTAAAAATTACTCTTATCAAGTTCATATAAATGAATTGAGAAATTATCATTGGAGTAATTATGTGTATAAAAAGTATATCCATAGAAAGGGGATTAGAAATTATGACATAATTAAATGAATAGTTATTCCACACATAATCTTGGAGTAAAATAATCAACGAAGTATGCGTAAAGCCGAATGAGTGGAAATTGAAATTTCAAATTCCATTGTTGATTTGGTAACTTACGAAACAAAAAAACCATGAAATAAGGATCATACAATGATGATGTAAATATACATGAATTAAAGTATATTACAAAGTTAATACCAACATGGGAAGTACACAAACCACATGCAATAAATAAGTGGTGAACAATGGAAATCTCACAGAATTAAAAGTGAGATAAGAAACCCCTTACATTGTACATTTTCATTGTTCGAGGGTAGGTTAACCTTCTATATAATGGTGAAATAATTTTTATTTAATTTTAAAAGAATTATATACATTAATATGATATAATATATGTTCTTTTAACATTGCTTTGTTAATAATATCTTAGTATTATCGTCGTTTTGGGTGTTAACTTACTCATTTTCTTTTATATGTTTTGTTACATAAGTCGTTTTTGTTAGGGATAGGTTGTATCTTATTCATATACAAAATTATATCAAGTACTTAAACATTATTTGTAACCATAAAATGATAATTATACTTTTATGGGTACGATGAGGAATGAATCTCATCGCGTTCATGGAGACGGTAGTCCGTACGTACGCACGAGCGAAAATATAATTCTTTTGATATTAAAATAATATATAATTGGATGGTATATCATATATAAAGAATCATTATGATGTCATATTTATTATTTACATTAATCACACATCATTATTATACCCATCCAAATAATAATAAATTGAATAACAATTACACTACGACGTGGAGACGGTAAGCCGTACGTACGCACGTATGGTGACATGTCATTCAAAGGATGGATATAATACTGAAAATGGACGTAAAATATTTATAATAACATCAAAGTATATAGAATATACTGGAGTTATTATTTTAGAATGGAAATTATAGAGAAAAAGAAGAAGTGGAAGAAGAAAGGAACTTGAAAGAGGGTGGTGAAAACATTACCTCTTTTTCGGGTTCTTCCTTTTGATTTGATCAAAATGGATCCTTAGGTTGGATTTATGATCAAGTTAAGGACTCTAGGTTTAAGTGAGAGAAGTTGGAAGGATATTTGGGCAGAGTTTGGCTGAGAAAAAAGGCTTTGAAGGTGAGAATTAGAGAGATGTGGGAGTGCCCTTTTATAAGAGGGGTGAGGGGCAGCTTTGGGAATGCAAGAAATATTATTTTATAATAAATTCATATTCAGTTTCTAATGGCTTTAAAGTGAATTATTTAGAGTTTAAGGTGTTCATGGGTTGAAAGAAGTTCAAAAAATAGAGTTTAGACAGGTTTGGGTCACTATATTAACCTCATCATTTATATTTAACTCTTAGTTAAATAGTTTGACATTTACCATGTCTCTTTGTATTTTTATATTATATAGTTATTAAACATACTATATACCTCCAAGAGACCCCCAAGTGGTCCATGAATGATACACCTGTAATTATATAAGTCATTTGGCCGAACATTATATTTTTATGAATAGAATATCAATTAATAATATAACATTTGTTTTAAAAACTCTTCTATGTCAATTTCGACACTATTTTGTATTTGATTTTTGTGAAAATTATGAAATCATTATTACTTCTAAAAACCATAATTAAATAAATATTAACAAGTCATATTAACGTATAAAATTAGTTTAATTCATTAAAAGTCTCAAATTACATTTATTTGGTTATTTATAATATCAATTATTTTAATATTTCATTAATTAGGTAATTACTGCATCATCATTGTGTCATAAATTAATTAAATTATTTAACGTCTAAAAATTATAAATAAAATACCATTATGTATGAAATTATTTTATCTTTCTAATAAATATTTACAATCTAATTTATCTTATGTATAAACCTATATTAAAAATGTTTTAGTAATTGAACATTGATTTTAACTCTTTTAACTATTCTTCGAATAAAATAATAATAAATGTCCTAATCTAATCCAAGTGGACCTAAATGATAATATTTTATTCCTAATCAAGTTTTTGGTCTAGATACCCTTTCCCATTATAATTAGTACACATGTTAGGGTAATATTAATATCATTTTTACCCTTAATTACCCTATTTACTTTTAACCGTGGTAAATAAAAACAAATAGTTACTATTCAACCAAAATTATTTTCATCTCATTGAACCACATTTTACTCCTTGATATTAACCGTGTTTCTCGGATTTTCAAAATTCCACTCACAAAAGCGGTAAAATTAAGTTTTATGTGAATTTCCAAATTCTTCTAGGAGGTGGGTAAAAGACGGTGAAAAGTTAAATAGAATTTTTATATATCTAAAATTATTCTAAACTAACTCCAATGAATTAAATTGAAATTATATAGGTATTATGTATCTATTTTGTCCTTAATTAAATTTAAATAAAATAAATAATTATTTAACTAAGAATTCAGTTTTAAACTATAACTCAGTGTTTTTTCACTATTCATCAAAAATTGAATGTTTTCAGAAAAATACCAAAAATTCACCCTAAGCTAATTTAGATATTCCGAATCAAAAAATGAAGCCAATTTTAAAAGATAAAATTTTAAAAAGTGTCTATTACTATTCATAACGGCTAGTTTGATTGGTTGTGGTGTGTGTTAGAACTCGAAGTTGCGTACAACACATGCTATTGTGTTATTCAAAGAGAAGCATACTGTGGAAGCTTGGTGTGTTACATTCTACTCTCCTTCAAATAATTTCGTCCTCGAAATTTTTAAAATTGGGCTTGGGAATATAATCGAAAGTCCCACATTTAAAAAAAGTCAATAAAAAAATCACCTTAAAAGAAATAAAGAGAGGTACAAAGGTCACCCAAGATAACTCATACTAGGATTCCATGTGGGAAAACATGGATATGGAAGATAAAATAAGTGTCAAGTTCTTATGGATAGGGATAGAAAACATGATCAGTAGAATGCTAACAACAAGAAATCCACAAACTTGTGATGGGACAAATGATCATTAGTTTCCTAGTAGGAAAAGTATACAGACAACATTTTTTTAAGTTACATTATATAAATATGGGGAATTCATTTACGAGATTGACTAAGAAAATAAAGAGATATACTTAATTTTTAAGTAGAGTTTCATTCATTAATAAATTTCCACCACTGAATCATTTTTTTTAAACATTGAGTATTCAAAAAGACTTGGTCACACAGGAAGAGTTAGAATAAACTTCTATAGAATCACATGATCCATGAAGGATAAAATATATATTTACCTTGTATTTAAAGATTAATCAAAACCAAAATGCTTAGTACAAGATCTGATGATCCCCCAAAATAAAATTACTTTAGAGAAAGAAACACTAATCTTAATTTCTAAAATTAAACCAACAATACCCCAAAGTTAAATTAATTCCATTCAATAAACAATTGTCCTTAAAATCCTTCAATATAATCCAAACTAATATTGAAACCCAAAAATTAGAAGAATTTGGTTATGTAGTCTTCCACGTTAAATTGTATCTCCAAATGACATCAACTACTCTTAAATTCACATACTTAAAAGTAAGTAACCTAATCACATATTCTCTATTATAGGTTAATCATTTCATTAAATAACCCAAATCACTATAAATCCATAGTAAAAACATAGATAAAAATCTACCATTACTCCTCAAATAAAATCCCATAGTATTATATTTTTCTTGGGCATATAGTGTTCCCAACAAAGCAAACATCTTCAAAAATAACATCTATCACTTAATCACCTAATCATTTTCCTATACTAAGGGTATTCATTTGATAAGACATAAGAAACCAAATCAACTTATTATTGATCAATAAAATCATTTAACTAAATATAATTAGTCACACTAACCAGGGACTTCACGTAGTCTAGTGGTAGGTGATAAATCCCAATTGCACTTTGGTTGTGGGTTCGATTCCCACAACATTGTCCGACGTGACGGGTTGTCACCCGGTCTGCGTGTTGTTCTTTATGAAAAACTATATTTTATAACATTACCAAAATGAGATAAATTCTTCAAAATAACCATAACATAACTTTAACCAGAACTTTTATCTCATACCTTTAATTTTCATCCCAAAATATAATAACTTGTAATTGCCTCAAACCGAATGATCATATAAAACCAAATGGTTATTTATAATTATATCCACAAGGAAAAAGATAAGTCTTCCTCAAATATCATTCTCACATGGAAAACTACGAGGTTAAAAATAAAAGAGAAAATTATTCCAAAGTAATCACATCAATAAGGAGAACTAATACTTTTAAACATTTCTACAACCATTTATTTCTACATAGCTTCTTCTTTGACCAACATAATATCCTATAGAATAGGGCATTCACTCGGGTAATGGATAGGTACCCTACATTTATGGAAAATGGCTGTAAATGGATTATTTGGACCATTTTTATTTTCTTCCATAATAATCTTCATTTTCCTCAACAATTATTCACTTTATGTCCTCCTTTCCCACACGTAAAGAATTTATTTATTCCATTGAGAGACTTTCCTGGGTGACTCCTTCCACATTTCTTTCATGATGGAAATTGAGGGTTATTTTCTCCATGGTCTCCACTGCTGGACCTCTTATCATTTATCACCATTCACTTCTTTGTTGAGTCCGGGAGTTGGTTAATATATATTTTGTTGATCATATTTTTTGAAAAAAGGTTTTTCATGAACACGATATCTTTTATGCCTGTTAACATTCCATTTTTTTGATCATTTCCACCACCGTTCCCACCTTGTACATAATTTTCAAAGTTACTATGACTTCCTTGGAATCCAACCATTGACTAAAACCAGAAATCATTGTGTGAGTAATAGTAGTCATAAAATCATTTAGAGAATATCATGACACCATATTCTCAATTTGAAACAGCTTAGGATTAACCAAGGTCATATACTTCAAATTGGTTTGCAAAGAAAATGTAAATTATCCAAAGAATATACCCCAGGAGTGTCGTAACGAAGAGTACTTCAAGGCCCGTTGTCGTGCACCAGTTCCCATTAGAGTCTAGCTCAAAGCGGTGTTTTTGGGTTTTACCCCGAGGTAAATCTGTGCCAGAGCTCTCTTTACCTTCTCGTATCCAGAACAGGATGTATTGCTTTGAAAACTCACAAAATAAATACAATACCAAAATTCTAGGATGTTCTTCTATACTAATCATCAAAGTCTATCTTAGGGCTATGTTCTCTAATCAGACTTTATCTAAATCTAGATTCCAAGGTTTGTACTAAAATTCCTCTGATACCAACTATAACGCCCCGACCCCAGTTACCCAGAGTCGGTGTATTATTAAATAACATTGGTATGATCCCAAAAGATCAAGTCTTGAAAGACCGATTAGTTTAATAGTCTTCTAAACACTAGATATATTCATAAGTCTTTCATTACATCATATAAGTAAAAAAAAATACAACAACATCTTGTCTTCATATCCCCTCATACTATCCCTATAGGTCATTCATAAATTACTTCTTCACATCCTGGGAAAAATAAAACATTGAAAGGGGTGATCTCAGATTATCATTAAGGATACCAATATAGCGGAAGCTTTTATAAATAAGCATAAACATCTAAGGAAATGTATAACTAAAACAAAAGACTTTTAAACTTGAACATCAGCATAATATGGAAAAGATAAAATCAAATAATGCCATTTACTTATTCACATGGATATTCTAATAGTCGAATAATCACATGAAATATCAATAACCACTTTCATAATCATGGAATGCATAATGCAAGACTATCATAACCACATAGCCAAGGCCTTGTGCCAAGAATACAAATAAGCTTTTGTCAAGGCCTTGTGCCAAGACACTAGATTGTCTCATGAGACCTACCGATGGATCGAGGAGCTATAGATGGTTCCAACCGTCACTTAATAAGTCCAATAAATTCTCATATGAAGAGGTTTAAACCTAACATAAACATTCATATTAAAACTAGCATACGAAATTTCAATACTTTATCCACAAAACATGAATGGTATAAAAATATCACATCCACAGTCAAGAATAACTCATTCGATACAATATGGAAGATTGTATTGTATCAGATTAACCTCAATTGAGAATAATGAAGGATATTTACATAGATGAAAATAATCATCAAAACTATTAAATAGAAATATCCCCCTTTTTCTAGAAATCATTTAAAAGTCACACTATTTATCAAGAAGCAATTTAAAAATAGATTTTTGAATCAAAGCTTCCCATACCACTTTGAATATTTTAAAAAGAGTTTTAATTTTAAAACTTTAATGTCCATAAAAATAAATCTTTGAAACCATTTTTAAAACCTAGACATTAACGAGAAATATTTAGAATAATAAATATTTAAATCATTTAAAATGATATTTTAGTCAGAGTTCCTAACCAAAAGAGTCACACTTGAATACAAATAATTGTGGTAATCAAAACATTATAATATCATGTGAATAGAAAGATTTATGATATACTATGTCAAAATACATTATATACACCATATAAAAGTGATTTGGTGTATAACAACAGAGAAGTCTCAATGGAATGTAAATTGAGATGAAATCTCTTATAAAGACCATATAATTAGGTTAAGGATAAATCAAGGACATAATTATGTGTGAAAAATATAAATACACTCAATATGATTGGATATTCACTATAAATCAATCCGATGACATTCACACATATTCTTGTAAAGACAACACCAATGAATTGGATATTTGACTCAAGAAATGGAGAATGAGTTAAAAATTACTCTTATCAAGTTCATATCGATGACTTGAGAAATTATAAAGGATTAATTATGTGTATCAAAAGTATATCCACAGAAAGGGGAGCAGAAATTATGACATAATCAAAATAGTAGTGATTCCACACATAATCTTGGAGTAAAATAATCAATGAAGTATGTGTAAAGCCGAATGAGTGGAAATTGAAATTTTAAATTCCCTTATTGATTTGGTAACCTACGAAACATACACCCATGAGAGAAGGATCATACAATAATGATGTAAATTTACATGAATTAAATTATATTACACACTGAATACAAACATGGGAAGTACACACACCACATGCAATAAATAAGTGGCAAACAACAGAAATCTCACGTAATTAAAAGTGAGATAAGAAACCCCTTACTTTGTAATTTTTCCTTGGTCGAGGGTAGGTTAACCTTTTTTATAATGGTGAAATAATTTTTATTGAATTATACAAGAATCATATACATTAATATGATATCTTATATCATCTTTTAATATTGCTTTGTTAATAATATCTTAGTATTATCGTCATTTTGGGTGTTAACTTACTCATTTTCTTTTATATGTTTTGTTACATAAGTCGTGTTTGTTATGGATAGGTTGTATCAAGTCCTTAAAATTTATTTTTTATCATAAAATGAGAATTATACTTTTATGGATACGATGGGGAATGAATCTCATCGCGTTTGTGGAGACGGTAGTCGGTACGCACGCACAAGCGACAATATAATTCTTTTGATATTAAAATAATATATAATTGGATGTTATATCATATATAAAGAATCATAATCATGTTATATTTAATATCTACATGAATTAAAAATCATTATTATACCCATACAAATAATAATATATTGAATAACAATTACACCACGACGTGGACACGGTAAGCCGTACATACGTACACATGGTGACATGTTATCTCAAGGATGGATAGAATTATGAATATTGTTGTACAATATTTATAATAACATAACAGTATATAGAAGATAATGGAGTTATTATTTTATAATGGAAATAACAAATAAAGAAGAAGTGGAAACAGAAAGGAACCTGAAAGAGTGTGGTGAAAACATTACCTCTTCTTCAGGTTCTTCCTTTTGATTTAATCAAAATGGATCCTTAGGTTGGATTTTGAATCAAACTGAGGCCTCTATGTTTAATTTAGGGAATTTGGGAGGATATTGGTTCAGAGGATAGACGAGAAAAAGCCTTTGAAGATGTGAATTAGAGAGAAGGTGGAGTTACCTTATATAAGAGGGGTGAGGGGCACCTTTGGAAAAGCTAGAAATATTATTTTATAATAAATTCATATTCGGTTCCAAATGGCTCAAAAGTGGATTATTTAAATGTTAAGTTGGGTATGGGTCGAAATAATTTCAATAAATATATTTTATACAGGTTTGGGTCACTATATTAACCTTATCATTTATATTTAACTCTTAGTTAAATAGTATGACATTTACCATGTCTCTTTGTATTTTTATATTATATTGTGAATAAACTTACAATATTCTTCTAAGAGACCCCCAAGTTGTCCATTAATGATACACATATCATTATATAAGTCCTTTTACCTATCCTTATATTTCTAGGAATAGAATATCAATTAATAATATGATATTTTTTTTAAAACTCTTTTATGTCAATTTTGACACTATTTGGTATTTGATTTTTGTGAAAATCATAACAACATGATTACTTCTAAAAAACATAATTAAATCAGTATTAACATGTCATATTAACCAATAAAATTAATTTAATTCATAAAAAGTCTCAAATTAAATTTATTCGGATATTTATAATATCAATTATTTTAATATTTCATCAATTAGGTAATTACTACATCACCATTGTGTCATAAATAAATTAAATTATTTAATGTCTAAAAATTATAAATAAAATACCATTATATAGGAAATAACTTTAGATTTATAATTAATATTTAAAATATAATTTATCTTTTGTATAACCCTATATTAAATTTTTTTAGTAATTAATCTTTGATTTTAACTCTTTTAACTCTTCTTTGAATTAAATAATAATAAATGTCCTAATCTATTCCAAGTGGAACTAAATGATAATAGATTATTCCTAAAGTTGGTTTTGGTCGAGATACACTTGTAAAATATAATTAGGACTTGTTTTAGGGTAATATTAATATCATTTTTCCCATAATTAACGTATTTACTTTTAACCGTGGTAAATAAAAGTAAAAACGTTACTATTCACCAAAAATTATTTTACTCTCATTGAACCAAATTTTACTCTTTGATATTAACCATGTCTCTTGGATTTTTTAAATTCGACTCACAGAAGCGATAAAATTATGTTTTATGTGAATTTCCAAATTCTCCTAGGAGGTGGGTAAAAGACAGTGAAAAGTTCAATAAAATTTTTATATATCTAAAATTATTCTAGACTAACTCTAATGAATTACATTTAACTTATATAGGTATTATGTATCTATTTTGACCTTAATTAAATTTAAATAATATAAATAATTATTTAAATAAAAATTCGGTTCTAAACTATAACTTAGTGTTTTTTCACTATTCATCAAAAATTGAATGTTTTCAGAAAAATACCCAAAATTTACCCTAAGAAAATTTCAATATTCCGAATCCAAAAACGAAGTCAATTTTGAATGATAAAATTTATAAAATTCTAAAAAGTGGGTATTACTGTTCATAACGGCTAGTTTTATTGATTGTGGTGTCTGTTAGAACTCGAAGTTGCATACAACACACGCTACTGTATTATTCAAAGAGAAGCGTACTGTGGAAGCTTGGGGTGTTACATTTACAGTGAAATAAAGGACACACATGTAATTAATAAAAGGATATAAATATAATAAATCAATTTTCATGTTAAAGAGAAACTATGTTTAAGTAATTAATAATATAATATATGATATTATTTTAATCCCTTTATACAATGTAATTTTAAAATGTTTTTGTTTTATTTTGAACCTTATCTTTTGGTTTAACCAATTCGTCAAACAATTTTATGTTTAACCACAATAATTTCTTTTTTAATATTAAAGGGTTATAATTTTATGTATAAGGTAAAATTTTTCTCATAAATTTTAAAGGAATTAAATTTTATATAATTTTTAATACAAATTTTCCCTTTTCACGATTTTAAACAATTTAATAATAATTTTTTCATAAAATATCATTATTGTCATTTTGAAACTCTTAATTTAATTAGACTTTAATGATATCATGAAGCATATGGAATTAAAATATAAACCATTTGACTAAAAATAATAAATTATTAATAACTAAAAATTCCTTGGGGAAATTTAATTAGTTAAAAAACATTAGTTTTACTATTTTTAAAATATTTACTTTGAGCTTTCATCGACTTGCATAACCATTGTGTCAGCATTGCATAAGAATTTAAGGTAATTATTTCATCACTAAAAATTAAAAATAATTTAGCATCCTAAAAATAAATCAATTAATTTTAATATAAACTTTTTTATTCATAAAAGATATAAAATTCCTCATATATATATCTGGAAAAACTATTCAATATGTTATTTTAACTTTTCTAGCCCGACATAAGAATTTCAGATCATTTGAATAAGTTACATGTTATATAACACCAAAATTAGTCTCCATATATTATAAAAACATATGAAACTCATATAAAATAAAAAACTCAATGAAATATTTCTTCTTTCTGTAATATTATCTATAAGACACCAAATTTTACTATTCCAGTGCTGCACATGCATTATATTCACACTAAAAATGATTTTAATATTTATCATAATATAGATTCTAATTTATATATTTTCAATTATTTTTGTATTATATTTGTATGATATTTTCATATTATTATTTTTATCTGTTTAATAAATTATTCTATCATATTTATGTCTTGGAAATATTACAAAAGATACTGTATTTGATAATAATTTTATTATTTACTATTTACAAAATTAAAATTATCTAGAAAAATATCAAAACCTCATCCTTGGAAAAGAATTTCGTTATGCATCCAAAAAATAATTCTATTTCATCATGGACAATCCCTACAAGTGTTAGATATTACTTTTAATAAAAATATTTAAAATGAAATGAAAATTGTTTTTTTGAAAAACAGAATTTAATCTCAAAAACAAACTTATAACTATATCAATAATTAAGAGGTTTCCTATGGAATTAATTATAATATTTATAAAAAAATGGGACATATATTAATTTAAGATTCAATATAAGGGATAATGATACTTTTATATGAAATAAAAAGATGATTTTTAAAAATTATATATTTTTCATTATTCATTGAAAAATAAAACATTTACCAAAAAAATTAATATATATCTACCGGATAATTTTAATATTTTGTTTTTAAAAACTGGTATAAATTTCACATGATAATTTTTTAGTAGTATTTAATTGTTAATTTAAACATAGATTTTTATGTAGAAAAATATATTAATAAAGTTAGAAATTTTAAAAGGGAAATATATCATAAAACATCATGGTGTTACATTATGAAGAAAAAATTCCTTATTTCATTATATCTTAATCAACTAATGGGAATATAACAGTTTTCATAGAATCATTCATAAAAAATCAGTATTATAAGTGATCGAAATGGGAAAAATCGGATGGTATCATAATATCAAATCCTTAGTGAATCATAACAATCCCGGAAGGATATTGGAATTGATTAAATATTCCTTGAAAAGTGAATTTGAATATTTCATCCAAAAATAGGGAAAATATATTTTTATTTTGGTATCTTTAAAAACTATAAATTCCCAGAATATTGAAAAAATATATTTTCTAACATAACCATCGAAACATGAAATGGGAACTTTAGATCAAATAAAAATCATGAAAAAAATATCTTCATCCCCTTTATACTAAAATAGAAAATTCTTTTCACACTTGTGTAAAAAGTATAAATTGGGTCATACATAAAAAACATTTAAATTTAAATTTTAATAATTTTTAAGGATGAATAAGGATGAATTTCCTTAAAAATAATTTTCTACTCAAATTAAATAATATATAATAACAAACAGTACTAATACATGAAAATTCCAGAAGAAATGATAAGAGAAAAATATTTACTGGGGTTTAATCTATATTTACTCTATAATTTCACTTCCCAGTAAATGAACATAGATAATTTGGGAAAAATGAGATTGAAACATAAACCCTTACATCAGGTCCCAAATTTATTTAAAAAATTCAAAAAGGTTGTAAAATAAAAATATATATTTTTTATATATTTTAGGATCATATTCATACGTGAAAAAAACTATACCAATCCTTTATAAATTTTAAATCCCCATTTAATATGAATTATTTAATAAAATCCTTATTCATGTGAAAACTGGTGTGTTTTGCAAGCATAGTTTTGTTCATTTGTTCCATTAATGTCATCTTAGTCATGGTTTCATCATATAAAAAATTATAATAATGTTATAAAATTAATATTTGTTCATTATATATTATTTTATAACCATCTATATAAGGTGGTGCTAAAAATGAATTACATCACTTCATTGAGACGATAATGCTTACGTTCTCATGAGTAATATTTTGTCTTTTTGATGGATATAATAAAAAAAGTTAAATAATAACTAAACATTAAAAAATCACAATTATATCATAAATATAATATGTATTCATTAAATATATACTTATAATAATCAATTTAAAGAGTAAATGAAAAATAAATCACATTTTTTATGGAGGTGGTATACCACATTTACACATGAGTGGCATTATCATTTTTCAAAAAATTGAAAGGTTATATAAAGTTTCTATTAAATTAATATAAAAGAATATAATTATATTAAATTTAGTTATAAGATCCTTTAAATATTGTAATAGAACATTTATAGGGGGTTTGAGGAGAAAGAAACATGTAAAATATCAGTAACAACATATGCCACTTTTTCAGGTATCCTCCTTTTAAAAGATACATAACGATTCATAGATAGCTATTTTAGAAATAAATGAATATAAAGTTCCTGAATACATATTTTTTCAGAGTATTTGTGAAATATATTAAATTTACGGGGCTCATTTGGTGTGGATAAGTGATAAGAGGCGGTTCGATTTTATAAGTGAGGTTAGAGGAAAACTTGTAAATACTTGAAACATTAGTATATTATATATTACATACCCAAGTAAAGTGGATCTAAAATAAGAAATTATAGAATATAAGAGGCTTATTTAGGAAATCCCACAAAACAGTCAAATTAGTCAATATTATTATGTTATTTTATACCATATCTCATAAGGTAACCCTTCTTTTTGCCCTATTAACCCTTATCATGGGTACACGGTGTTTCCCATAAAAATATTCATTATTGAGAAGAATTAATTTAAATATATTAACTAAAAATAGTTAATATGACTAAAAATAGGGAATCAATTTCAAAATATTAAATTCTTATATTTGGTGAACATAATTTCTAACATTTGTATATAAAATTTTAAAAAATAATTTTAAAAAAAATTTATTTTTATGTATGAAAATTATTTTGTTCTCATTCCTTACCAGTAAAACCATTATATGAATTTTAATATATTATATTGAAAAAATAATTAAAAAATTACATTAAAGTAATTCATAAATAGTTATTAATTTAATTTAACATTATTAAAATACACTATCCACATATAAATAGTTGAAATATATATTTTTACTTAAAATTAATTTATATTCACTTATAAAAAATTGAAAACCAATTAATGAATAATTAATCCTATTTTTCATTAAATAAATAAATATATCATCCAAATTATTTTATATTAGAGATTTAAATACAAAATATATAGAAAAATACAACACTTTATAAATTGATCTTTTCACATAACATGATATTATTTTTAACATTTATAAATTTTTACTTATATATTAGCCATTAGCCAATACCTCTTCATTAAAGAAGAATATTATAAATATTTGTCAAAAATTGTTTATTCATATTAGTACACACTAATAATTATTTTAGGTCATAATAATCAATTTTAATAATAATATATTACAATTCATTTAAACTCATTGTTGTTTGAAAAGAAGAGATCCAACATATTTATTCAATGAGTATTATTTAATTAAATCAATGGATATTACATTATACCCAAATTATAATAAATTATCCCTATAAATTAAATTAGTCATATAAAAAAAATAATTATACTTCAAGCTCATTAAATTTTCACTTTCCCTTATATCTCCCTCAAATTTATGGTTTCTTCACATAACATTGAGCGGATGAGTAGTCCTATTATACAGAAAATTCTCTCATAAATCTACAATCTCCATGGATTTTTACTCTTTTCAAAAATCTTTGTCAATCAATATAACATACGAGTTCATAACCTATGAAGGATTATATATATTCTTCATCATGAGAGATAAATGGAAGACATAATCAACTTAGAAATGTTTCAGTGCGAGTTCTAAGTGGTAAGATATCTTCTCGATATAATCAAGATTTTTAAAGGGACGGATTTATCTAGGTATCAAATTTACCCCTTTTCTAAATCTCATATATTTATTCCAAATAGATATTCATAAGAATAAATTTCCACCAAAATCAAACTCCACATATCGTTAGTGATTTCTAGATTAAAACTTCAATCAACTTTTAGTTGAGCTAATCTAAAACTAAATATATCTAAATTTATATTCTATTTACTCAGATATATAATTTTTAATATATTTCATTATCTAACTTAATTCCAACAAATTGGAGTTCATGGGATCTACCAAATATGTACTTATAAGTATCCATATGAGTTCTCAAGTGAAATTTATTATTGTAAAATATTATACCAGATAATGGTGTTAATACCTACCGAATTTGAAATCCAAAAAAAATCTCAAATTATATTATAGGGTTTTAATATTACTTTCTTAGTGACCATATCTTTGAAAATGATATGTAGTTATATATTTCAAATTTGTATTGAATTCTTGTTACAGACTACTCAAGAACATTTAGTCAGACCATAGATCCTGATTTGGTATAAAAAACTATATTAGACCATGAAACATTACAACTTTCTGAATTTATATCCTAGAATGTTGATCAAGGGAGAAATCTTAATTGAGAGCAATGAAATGTGATGACTTCATACGTAAACTGAATAAAAACAAAATAATATTATGTCCCTTATATATTTTGGGGAGTATGATGATGAAATCTATTGTGATGTATTTACATTTCCTTCATAGTATGGGTAATTGATATAACATCCCAACATAATTCATTATCTCATCCTTATCTTAATTATATAACATGAAACAAGATTCATATTCCTTAACATCCCTTTAATTTTTGTCACACCACAAATATTCTTTCATATCTCTATAAATTATTGTACATCCAGAATTTATAGATAATGATAAACTATGATCTTTAACCAACATCTCCTTAAAATTTGTTATTGATGTAGAAAATAATTAGTTTCTGAATCTTATCATTCCTTCAGAAATCAAGTTGAACCTTGTAAAATTCTCCACCTTCTTCCACAATTTCATATCTTCCTACTGGACCTCTTTAATCATCACATGGATGAATGATTGAACATTAATCTATGAAACATATTATATGTCCCATATCTTAGATATTTCAAGATCTATATTATAAGAATCCAGAATGATTATATATCTTTTAATCCCTATTATGTATAAACTAGCATGATTCCTTCTACTATGAAAATAATCCACCCTTTCACCTTCCCAGGATAAAAATTTATTGAGTAGTGAAAATATTTAATCAAGTGAAACCATCTCATTTGGTGTATATTAAACTATTTAATTGTGAATATATTTTAAAAACTTTTATTATCGTCAAATACATCAAACCTTAAACCATAAAGATAATTCCTCCTGATTTTCAATGAAACAATAACAAAAGCTCACCCGAAATATTGATTCAGGTAAAATTTCTCATGTATTTTCTATTTAAAAAATGGATATGCTATCACCAAATTTTTATACATTGAGAAACATCCTGGACCATTTTTTGATTCATCATTATGGATTAAAAATCTTTATACACTACAAGTTAGTGTGAGATTAGATTCACTTGCCAATATTCATTTTAACTCCTTGATATTTTCCTCACATTAATTTATAAAAGGATCACATATCCTTTTTAAGTATGCTTGGTTAATGAATTTATTTTCCTAATAAATTTCTCAAAATATTTCTATAGTATCCAAGAATCCCAAGAAATAATAGGATCTGAATCACTGTATTTTTCCATGTCTATTTATCAATAATCTCTATCTTTTTCATTAATCCAATAATATACCATATCTTTAGATTATATTAACTAATAATGAAACATTATATAGTTAAAATTCCCACATAATAAATTTACAATAAAACTTCTCCATCCTGTGGTATTCAACATAATACTAAAATGATTTTTATGATTTTATTTCTCTTGAAATATATATGAAAATCACTTATAAACACTACCATAAACTTATTAAAGCCATCTATAAATACTATATTCATTAAATCATATAATATAGTATGTGAATTGGTTTTTCATAATGATATCACTATAATTTCATATTTTCTATTCCTCAAATAGAAGGTTGTCCTATGTATATACTCATTTTGACCCATGGCTGATAATTCCCAAACTGAAGATCAATATTGGGAAAATATTAAGCTGTTAATAATTGAAATTTTTTTTCACTAATATGGGGAATATGATACTTGTTCATAATAGAGACCATGTTACGTTCTTGAAAATAAAAAAATGCATTCAACCATATTTATTTTTATTAAAATCAATATATTTATCCCAGGGTTTCAAACTAGGTTTCATAATTCCCGTACAAAGTTTCTAAAAAATTATTCTCATCAATTATTATTTCTCAAAAAGGTCCATTCTATATGAAGTATTTTAAATGGGTTTAACAATAGGTAAAAATTATATCGAAAAAATGACATCATGATTTTAAGAAAAAATAAGAATTTATTTAGAAATACATCTTAATATTCCCAAAAGATTATAATATTTTCGAGATTTAGTTTCTACCCATCCATTTGAGATAAATATCTCTCATGAATTTGTGGTATGACCCATGCAATGGAAGTATTTTAAATTGGATGATCATATGGTTCCTCTCACCAACAGATGATCATATATTGTTTTAGAATATCCAATTTGATATCCCATATATAAAAAACCATATAGGATATATATAATAAAATATAATCTATGTCAAAAATAAAAAAACTCAAATAGTGTTAGAACAACATTATTTACAGGAAGAAAATTCCCAAAATATTTATCCTGGAGTATTTATAAACATGAAATAGGATCCTCATACACTCAGAATTTTTTTCTACTAACTCAGCATCTATTAAGTGAGTTGGTGATGTGATACCTTTATACATTTTATATATAATAGTGTGTAGACCTAGAATCAGATAAGCATTTTGTATCTAGACTTGTATTTTATTTCTAGGAAAACACATAATTTCTATGTTAACAACACTTTAGGATGTTGTAAAATATATATAATTACCCCTCAGGTTTCCACCAATGTTTTTAAAATACTAATATCTATAAATAAACAAACCCCACCGTTATACCATCTATAGAGACTCAAACATTTCATAAATAAATATTTCGGAATTTTAGATGAACATTCAATACATATCATAATAATATAAAACCCAAAATCACAGTGGTTTTTGTCTTTCTATACTAGATTCACAAACAAATAATTTCGTTAAATATCTTCAAAATTCCCCCACAAGGTTCTTATCACATCTACCCTTATTAGAAATACCATATATAGAAAATTTATTCATAATATAGGGAAAATGAAACATAATTAAGCATGGAATAGATTGTCGGTAATGGTAAACCTAGGGGATATCAATTAGTGATATTAAATGAGCATAATTTAATTATAAGTGAATAATAACAGGATCATAACTTATTATAGTAATAACAAGTCTGTAAAAGAACATTAATCATGAGTTAAGGATAAGGATTTTAATAATAAAAGACATCAGTAAATAAGATTTTTGAGTAATCAATAATCAATCATGATACAAAAGAAACTATCAAAAGTACAAGCCATAAGTTTTTGGAATATTCCTAAGACTTGAAAAATCATTTCCTTAGTCAACCCTCACTTATAAGTTTGTCAAATAGAAAAGAGTCCCATAGTGGAAACTGTTCACTCACCATTACATTATTTCATTATTAAAGGTTCACTCCCAAAGCAATTTTAGTGTACAATTTCTGTTATAGATTTGGGTTCACTCCCTATTCTGGTTTTTATTATCTCATGAGATATTAATATTTAACCAATTAATTAGCGTAAATTATAATTCCAATCACACCAACCATATTATGAAAATCATATATATATGTTCCATAATGTCATAAAACATTAAGCACATCATCATATCCTAACACATGGAAAATAAATTTTTTTATAAAAATTTCACCACCATATAATGATAATTCATCCCTAGAAGGTAAGAGGATGGTATAATAAAGACACTCAAGATTTTAACATAGCATAATTAATCCATGGAAGAGTTATGGGTTTCACATAATTTTCCTTAAAACATCATAATTAAAAGTTATAATGAGAAATAACATAGTTTTTATCATAATATCAGGTCCCCAATGAATTATAAAAATCATTAAAGTACTTTTACATTGATTGAAAATTCTTATAAAAGTAAATTTGAACATTTATTTTTTGGAAAAAATAAAATATATTCTTCTTTTGGTATATTTAAAAACTAAATATTTCAAAATTTATCTGAATATGATTTTTCATTTAAAATAAATGTGTATTCATCTAATGGAATAGACAAAGAAACGTATTATCATGGATGTGGGAAAAATAGTTCATGCTGTATAAATTATAAGAGGATATACTTTTCACACTTTTATAAAAAGTGAAAAGTGAGTTGTATATAAAACTTTTCAAAATGTATTTTTAAAAAAAATTTAATGTATGTAACATTAAAAAAAAATCCTTCTCAAAAATTTATATATAGTAAAAAACTTCTATAATATATTTTTTGGTAAATAGAAAATGAGATGAAAGATTCATGACCTAGAAGGAATAAATAAGGTCAGTTTTTTCATAAATCAATTTCTCAATAATTTTAAGTACCACATAAGGTATAATGATAAAAATACTTAAAAATAATATAAATAAATATAGTATACGAAAATATTTTGGGTTTAAATGATAAGTATCAAATAATTTCTTTCAATGATAATTTAACATTAGTAATATCGAAAAGAAATGGGACTGTAACATAAAATCTTAGCTCAAGTATTGTATTTTTTTATATGATTTCAATCCTAATTTATAATAAATATAGATATAATATAATTATATTCTAGAAACATATTAAAATATAAAATAGTATATTTCTTTTAAAAATAATTTCAAATTACCCATTATTATCATTTTATCATTAAAATCATTATTCGGGTGAAAAAGATTCCATTTTCCATGCTTGTTTTGGTTCTATGGTTTTGGTTCATTCACCTTGGAAAATGTTTCATAACATATTGATTGATAATAATTTACTAGTTATCATATTTATTTATTTTATGAACTTTTATAACTATCCAAATAAGGTGGGGCTGAAAAAGGAATTACATCACTTTGTATGGATGATAACACACACATACACACAAGGGATGATTCCACCATTCTATGTATGGAAGTAATTATAATTAAATAATTATTCACCAATAAAAAGTCATACTTTTTTCATAAATATTATAAATATCCAATAAAAATATCATTTTTGTAATGACCCATGTTTTTTGTAAAATATTTTTTCTTAAATAAATACTATGTTTTATGGATTTTTGTAAAGACACAAAGTTTTTTAATGGAAATTAACTTCTTAAAATTATGTCATAAAATCACTTTAAAACACAACATAATGAACTAGAAAGTTCTATGTGACCTCAAAACATAAGTTTTTTGCTTCTGTATTGGGAATTTTTAGAATCTGACATACATGGTTGTGTTCAAGATGATTTTTGGAGTCTAATAAAACAAAAATAATTTTTAGTGAATAGTAACCTACCCTTAAGAATAGTAACATACCCTTATGAATAGTAATATGACCATAATAAATAGTAAATCATCCAACATAATAGTAACCGTTCCCATGAATAATTAAATAAAATCTAGACATCTTAGAAAGTGACAATTTGACTTTAGTAAACATTTTGGTATTATGTAAGTCATAAATAAATAATTATAATTAATTAATTAATTTAAAAGAAAATGTATTTTCTTAAAATGTGTTCATTAATTATCAAATCAATGTATTATAGTTTTTAGATAATTTTATAAAACCATACGTAAGTTTTGAAAGCACTATAAAATCAGTTTTAATTTTAGAAACTATTTTCTAAATTAAATATTAAATTAATAATATTTAGAATTTTTTTTGAAAAATGGACCTCATTTTTGGATTCTACATGTCGAAAAATGGTTGGGGAGAATTTTTGGGATTTTTCTAAAATACATGAATTTTTGGTGAATAGTAAAATACATTAATTTACCGTATAAATACATTATAATTAAAACCCACTATTCTTGACATCACAAGTGATTTAATCACCCAAATCCCAAAATCACATGCCTTATTTACTATTATTGGTCATAGATTAATCACTATTCGTTTCTTTGTGAGAAAATAATAAACTAATGAATTTTATATTAAGGAAACCCCTCTCCTTTCCACTATAAAAACCACCCTTCACACCCTCATTTCCTCACACCTCTCAATCTCCAAGACTTCTCTAAAATCTGCCCAAAAATCTACCCTATACCCTCTCCCACATTCAAGATCTTCTGGTCTCATCAAAAGACCAAGCCTAGCTTCCTTAAGGAGGATATCTAGAGGAAGATTTTAGAGGTAATTTCTCTCCCTCTTCTCCTTTAATTTCCTTTCAAGTTCAAGTTCATTTCTTGATCTCTCCCCATAAATCTTAATCCAAATGGTATTTTAACTCCATTATTGCGCATTTAATTTAATTTTGTGATGAAAATGGGATATTATATCAGCCAACCCCCTTTCCCACTTCCATTTATTTTATTAAGGAGAACATTGTTCGTGAGGTGTTAAGTTATCACCTTCGACAAAAAAAAGTTTTCTTCTTCCATTTCTACATTTAGATCAGGTCCTGAAACCATTTTTATGGTTTAAACAGAACTTTTTATATGTATTATCACCTATTTAACGTTCTGGATCTAACTTAGGACCATATTTACAGTGATAAAATAAAACAAGTTCATTATGATCGAAAAATCGCTCAAATTAACCCAAACAATCATCATTTAATTATTATATAATGATACATCCAGATGGATTTAAAATAATTCATTATTAGATCATTAAAACTCCTGTAATATCATTAATAACATGAAATATCAGTTCTGTATGTTTACCCATGTTATACCCAAACTTCAATTTAAGAATACAAGTGAACCACTCAAGAAAACCATAAAAATAATCATTCCTGAAAAATGTTTTTAAATTAAATAACTCATACAAAGGCACATAAAATCACTTAATTAAACCATAATTAACCATATTAATGTACACAAGGTTATGGATTTCTAATTAATGAATATAATGTCATTATACAGGACATTAAAGAGAATAAAACATTCGGATACAAGGTAAGGTGAAATTCTCGAACCCAACTTTCATTCGTCGGGTGCTCCCTCTTTCACTCAATTATTTTTTATATGGTTACTCCTTAAAGATAATTTGTTCATAATTGTTGTTCCTTTTATTGGATATACATTTTTGTCACTGGTTTTTATGTGAAAAAAATGTTTTTCAAAACAACTCTTCTTTTAGGAATATACCTTTTACTTCTCCCTCAAAGAGAATGGTTTTTGAAACTTGTCTGTTATTACCTCTTTGGTTTGGGAACCCAAAGTTTATGAATGTTTCCTTATGTGATGAAACAAATTCCCTTCCATGGGTTAGTTATGTTCATTTTTGATATGTGTTTTATGTGGAAAGCATGATAATGATAATGTTATGATGTAACGGGTGTTCCTGGAATTATATAGCACAATATGAATGTTTCAAAGTGACGGCTGCGACCAGAATTAAAAAACTCTCCAATGAATTGGGTAAAGTGATGAATCTCATGAGTAAATGTGAAATGATTTGTGAAAAATATGCTATCTTGGTTCACAAGTATGTGTGGTAGTTAACCACTAAGACATGATGTTTCATTTTTATGCATTGCCACATTTCAAGTCTTATATTTATTATTCCTCTCATGTTCGTGATCTTTTTACCATGTTATGATTATGATCACCCCATGATATATTGTTCCTATCTATCCTCTTTCTGGGATTCTAGCGCACCCCTTTCGATGTATATCCTCAGGTGGCTACATGTTCTAATTAGAGGAAAAGTGCCAACAAGAAGCTATAGAAGAAGAAATTAAGTAAATGTTTATGCTTGATGTTGTAATTTCTATGTATGGTCCTAGTTTTCCCAAGACACTAAGCCTTTGGATCCCCTATTTGAAATACTATTATGTTGTTTATCCTAAAATAATGTAATAGTAATGTAAGTAAATGTTGGTTCGCTATAGTTGGCATCAGAGGAAAGGTTTAGTAAATTTGGGGATTAAGATTAGTGAACCCTAGAGAAAACCTTTAGTATGAGACTAAGTACAAATATGCACACAAGAATATTTACATAGGGATACCATATTTTAGGTTTTTGGAATAAATTTTTTAAATGAATAAGTTATTCATGACTTGTTTACTTATGTTTTGTTCTAACATTTTCTATTTTCGAAAATAGTGGGAACTAGGAGAAATCCTGCCAACAACTCTTGTGAGGGACAATGAAATTATTTCCCGAACAACATCCCCAATGATTTGGGTGGTGGAGTTGAAAACTTCATGGCGATGCTTACCCAATTATCTCAGGTTATGAAAAATAAACATAATAATGGGGAATGTCCTCCTTCTCCAAAGAGGGTGAAACTGGCTGTCAAATGTTTTATGCGGCAATGACCAACGACATTTTGTGTATCTTCTGATCCACTAGTTAAGGAACAGTGGGTCAACTCCATGGAGAAGATCTTTTCTATTTTTCACAATTCTGATACAGAGAAGGTGACCCTAGCTGTTTATCGTCTGGATAGAGAAGTCGATCAATGGTGGGCTTTGATTAAGAACACCAGGCCAAGGGAGAAAATTGAAGAGATGGAATAGGAAGACTTTAAGATAATGTTTCTCAATAAGTATTTCCCACGAACTCTTAGTACGAAGATGGAGAGGGAATTCATAGAGCGCAAGAAAAAATAAATAGAATATGTCATAACCTATGAAGAAAATTTCACAAGGCTTATAGGGTACGCTTCGGGTTTTGTTATCAACAATGATAGTAAAATTGATAGATTCTTTTTTGGATTAAAACCAATCCTTCAAAAGGATCTTGCAATTCGAGACTTTGGGAGTTATGAAGAAGTTTTTTGGTGTGCTATCAAAGTGGAGATGGAGTTTGAAGAATGTTCCCATGGCTATGGGGATAAGAACCAAAATATGGAGTTTCAAGCTGGTGGATCTAATGATAAAGGTGGGAAGAAAAATCAACGACCCACATGCCAAAAATGTGGAATGTTGCACCATGAAAACTACCTCAAAGGGACGGGAAAATGTGTCAAGTGTGGGAATGAAGGAAATCATGCTCAAGAGTGTCTAAAAGACACAAAAAGGAAGGAGAATGTAACCAATGAAAGTAGAACACAACTCATGGTTCAATGCTACAAATGTAGGAATCCAGTACACTATGAAAACTAGTGCACTAAACATCGAGCTCTCGAGGGTAATCGGTGTCAGCAAACACCAATGCCAATGGAACAAGGGAAGGATTATTCCATCACTACTATAGAGGTGGAGCATGATAATGAAGTCGTACAAGGTACACTTCTTATTCACTCAATAATGTGAAAATTTTTATTTGATCTTGGTTCTACGCATTCCTTTATATATTAAAAGTTTGCTAGAACTATAGAATCAAAGCCCTAAAACCTTAAATTAGAGACATCTTTAAAAACAACAAGTGGTGAAATCATTGCAACCCAAGTGTTTGAATCCTCTCATGTTGGCATATGTGGGAAGTCTCTTCCGGTGAATCTCGTAATACTTCCCTTGGTGGAATTCGACGGTATAAAGGGAATGGATTAGCTCTCATTATATATATCACATATCAACTGTTAGGAAAAGGAAATATCTTTCCATATTTTGAACCATCCCCCGCTCCTCTACAAATGCATGGAAGATCGTGAATCTGATTTGAAAAATACTATAATGGCTTCGATATTGATTTCCAAGGAAGAATCATATCTGGCCCAAATGGTTGAGTTGAAGGAAAGTACCAAACTTGAGGAAATCCCCATCGTGAGGGAATACGATGTTGTATTTCTCGAAGAGTTACCCATAATTCTCTCAGATCGTGAGGTAGAGTTCTTAATTGAACTCAAACCCGGATCTACTCCTATCTAGATATGTCCCTATAGGATGGCTCTTATCGAACTGGAGGAGTTAAAGAAGCATTTGTAAGATCATTTGGACAAAGGGTTCATATGCGCAAGACCCGTGGCTTGATATATGAGGTCTTTGAGCCTCTGTTTCTCCCAATTCATAAGCTAAAGATCTTTAACTAAAACATCCTCATTGAGTTGTGAGACTCACATAGTTTATTTCAGTGACTCAAGTGACCATTCCAAACAAAACATCATTTTTAAGATACTAAGAATGAGACATTCTTCAATTTTTCAACAAAAAAGGTGGAAGACAAACCAATAGTATTTGAGTGTGGTCAAATTTTAGCAAAGGCACTAACTACACCAGTGAATTTAGAGTTTGGTAAGAGACTTCAATGGGAGTACTCATAGGTACACTTACTCAAAATTTACTCAACAACCCTAACCACCTCAATTTTAACATTTCCTAACCACTAACGATGACTAACAATAATTCAAAAAATACACCATCACCTAAACATAGAGAAAATTATCCTAGATTCATACAATCCACACCCCATTGAGACTATTCTGGGGCATAATTAGAAACACGAATCATGATTCCAAATAAAAATGCACCATAAGCCCAAAATTTTGCACTTAAATCACAAACCAAAAACCCAAATACAAATCACCATTCCAATCAAAATTCTTCTTGTCAAAATAAAGATCCCACATAAAAGGATTCAAAAAAAAAAAGAAAAAAAACACTAAATAATTACTCAGTAAATTTTAAATACATTAAAAGAACACTTTTTGAAATATATTTTTCTTAAAGAAAATCAACTTAAATACCCAGCATTGATATTCAATAAAGTTTAAAAAAATATACACTTGTTCTAGATCAAGAACCCATCTACGCATACCACTAATTATCTATCTTCCACATACATACATTCCTATTTGTGATCATTCATTGAAATACATGGGGCCGATTCAAAATATTTCTAATTACCAAAATAAGTAATTCAACCTAAATCCAAAATTCTTAAGAAAATTTCATTTCAAATTAACAAATTCATTTCCAAAATCCCAAATGCATTTCCAAAACACCACAGATATTTCCCTTTGAAACCACACATTCTATTAAAAAAACCATACCCATTTCAAAATAAAAATTTTCCACTCAAAAAAGAACATTCCCTCTTGAAAACCTCTTTTCTAAAAACCTTTTTTGATTTTTGAAATCCACCTAGGATAAACAAAATTACTCCCATATATAACTCCCATAATAAAATCCAAGATTAAAGGACTAGTGGATACGTCTAACCTTAGAACATGGATTAGAGGACCAAAATTCAAGTGAGAATCAACCACATTATGTTTTTTGAATCACAAACTTAGGTTATACAAGGGTTTCTACTCTGTGTAAGCTCATCACATAACTTTATCTCACTGCCATTATCATCCCTTATCTGCAAAAACTAAACAAAAGAAAAACAAAAATCTCAAACTACCCTAGGTAACTCAAGGCTTAGGACAGGTAATGGTTTATGAAATCATTATTACACCTTTATTTCAGGTCACAACAGTCATAATATCTTTGCAACCTGAAACCCCAAATAATAATGTTCTAATATGATACCATTTTTTCATGAACCAACCTGGGTCTACCCTGAACTGGTCACCTAAGTCGACCGGTGATAAGGCTCAAAGGGTGTTCCTGATCCCCACAGGTTGAATACTAGTGTCAGGCTTCAAAATAAAATCGTTTGTAAAAATTTGTCCCATAAAATAAATATTAACTAAGAAAAATAGATAAACACTAGATGAAAAAAATAGAATAATGATCCACTGCTGAACATAACTCAAAGTGACCTCACGGGTCACCACCAAACACGGAACCTTGCTCGCTCCAATGGTGATCCAAAACTATAGGAACCAGAAACTAAAAATATAGAGTAGGAGTGATCACCAAGAGGATCAGTAGAAGTGATAAAGAATAAAACACTCTATGACTCACCTTTAAAAAGAAACTAAA
Source organism: Viscum album (assembly GCA_963277665.1). Taxonomy (NCBI): domain Eukaryota; kingdom Viridiplantae; phylum Streptophyta; class Magnoliopsida; order Santalales; family Viscaceae; genus Viscum; species Viscum album. The sequence goes on along the minus strand of OY728151.1, from coordinate 2,061,778,524 downwards.
ATCATGATAGTTTTATAATAAGTCATAATAAAATCATGTTTTTCATTCATTTTTTATTCAAGTAACAAATTTTCATTTTCAGTAAAAGAATTTACCTTCCAATACATTTTCAATATAGATTCCAAGAATATATTAAAATTTCTAAATGATAGGAAAGAAATTTTTATTAAAATATGGATTTCACAAAAGAGAGAACAAGCATGAAACAACTGAAATGAAAATCACATCACAAGCACCATGGGAAATCCTTAAGAAGCTAGTGTTAGTGGGGACTTAGGATCATCGTACCTTAGTGAAATGTGGTATAAAAACCACAAACAAAAACATTCTCATGTATGATCCACTAGGAGGGGAATCCACATGGGTCCAGTGGTCTCCAATCACCACTGTCGTTTTGTTAGTGTTGTGCCATAAATTTTTCTAGACGAATCTAGGATGAACCACTTCTAAGTCATCTATCTTCCTATACATAGTCTTCCCAAGTAGGTACCTAGGGATATAAATGTGCTCTATTCCAAATGGTTGTGATATTTTATCAAGAAAACACACATGGTAACATGAACTTCCTTACCTAAAAACCAATTACCACTAATCTCCATCTTTATGTACATTACTTTTTTTATTTCACACAACATTTCACAAGCCTCTTCACTGGGAACACATCACATATAACACAATAACACTTTCATAATATTTTTCTAACTAGGTGGAATGCCTAAAGAGAGGGTTTCCACATTTTCAAAACATTTTCAATGTGCCAATCAGGATAAACTTCTTTACAAGGGATATTGTCATTTTAGAAAAAAACTATTGATCAACAACTTTAAGTTCCAATTTTTTAAGAGACCAATTATACAATCATGACACCACACATTTTAAATAAACATTAAACACATTCTTAAATCTAATCAACCCATTACAAATAATCATTAAACACTAAAACTGTAATAACCCGGTTTTTGCTGTGAAAGACTTTGGAATATTCTTGATGATATTCTAGAGTAGCACCCTCAGACGGCGTGCGATTCCGACCCCCCGGTGTGGTCGGGATTGAATTTTCAGTGCGTTCACACTGGAAACGCCAAATAAATGGGATAACTCTTAAACGGTTCACCGGATCAGTGATCGGAGTGTACGGATGGGTCCGAAATGGGGTGTTTACCCTAGGAATGACATAAAACTTGTCTTCACGAGATCTTTGGACCCGTCTCCTGCTTCTGGAACGTTAAACGGATTAAATAAATAAATAAATTCGTTTAATGTTGAAACGCAGGTATCTCATAGATGATGGCTCAGATTGGGAAACCGAGGGAACTATTGAGTTTGGAGCGTGTCGTTTACCCTAGGAGGGGTGTAAGTTTTGCGGGCGCGGGCCGTCTGTGAAAAATGGCCCCATGGGCATTTTCGTAATTTGGCAGACTCAGGCACTAAGTTCTATAACTTTTGAACCGGGTCTCGGATTAAAATTCTGAGACCGCCGTTGTGCTCGGAAGGTGGTGTTTACCCTAGGGGAGGCTTAACCTCGACCCTGCTAAGGGTTTGGGTTCGGGCCAACGAGCAGGTTGTTAAGCGTTTTCTATTAAAACGCTTAACTCACCCCCTCCCTCTTCATCTTCCTCACCTGGACAGTAGCAGGAGGCAGCCTTCCCTCTCCTCCTCCACTTCGGTGAGGTAGCTTCGGCAAGGCGACAACATAGCGGCAGATCTCCCGTGAAGCTTCGGGCAACGCCCCTGCAGGTAGGCTCTTGTTGTGTTTTTTTCTTTCCCACACCTCCTTTGAACTTAAAGTATACTCTTGAATTGTTGTCGGATTTTCGAAAAAACCACAGGAATGCATAGTAGAGTTTCTCCTCTTTCCATCTCTTATTTTGGTTTGTAAATCCGAGTTGCGAGGAGGCTGCAGTAGTCTGGAGATGATTGCGGGAATTTTGGGTTGTCCCGGCGATTTCTGAGGGTCCGGCGGTTTCCCAGGGCGGCGCGGCTTCGGTCCGAGGAGGAAGTGGCGGCGGCGTATCCATCCAGTAGCGGCGCTGGGGGCGACGGTGAGCGGCAGTGGGTGACGCGGTGGGCTCAGGCCGCAGGCGAGTAGCGCAGGGCGCCGTCGACGCAAGCCGGCGCGACAACGAGGCGGGGCCGCACCGTGCGACCCCGCGAGGGGACAGCGGCCCGCGATCGGCGGGTCTCCGTGGAGGGCCACGACCAGCCTCATGGCTGGTCGGCACGGCGTGGACCCAGATTCCATGGATGGCCCACGCGGGTGAGCCGCGGGCTGGCCAGCGCGGACCGGTCTGGACAGGTCGGACCGGCGGGACCCGGCTGGTCCTGTCCAGGGGGGAGGAGTTCGCCCCTCCTGCTTCAGACACCCGTCAATTTCGCCACGGATGTCCGTTTTGAGCGCCGTCTGTGGCGGCACGGACCTAAAAGAGAGGATGTATTTTTGAGATGTTTTTGAGAATTTTTAATTCCCGAAACAAGGGGCCTCGGTGGCGCGACACGTACGTTGAGGGGTTTGTCTTTTTTCCGGGAGAATCTTGTTTTGAGCGGCGCAGACGCATCAGACGCCCGCTTTGAGTGCCGTTAGTTGCATTGGGACCCTGGCACCAGGGCAAAGGTTTCCAAGATAGTTTTGGGCGTTGAGACTAGATTTGAGGCGTGGGCCCCACGGCCCGTCTTTCGAGCTGCGTGCAATGTTTCACGCCTTTCTCACCGGGCGTCCGTTCGGGGCGTGTGAGTAGTCATTTTTGGGTGTTTTTTTGAGGGGATTGAAATGGTGCAATCTGCCCACTCTAACACCGCACGATAGAGCGGGACCCGCGAGAGCCGTTTTGGGGGTTGACGGTGATTTCCAGCTTTATCACCAGGCGACCCTTTTGGACGAGTGAATAGTCCAACTCGTGTACCTTTTCGAGAGGATCACAATAGTGCGATCTGTTGGCAGTGCTTCGGGACCGGGGTGTGGGTCCCGCGTTGTACCGTTCGTGCGTGGTAAGCTGGAATGTACTTTTTTACCTAGGTATCTGTTCCCCTCAATTGAGTAGTGCTCTTGACGTGTTCTTCCGAGATCATTGCGATGGCGCAGTTCGCCTGGTCTTTCTCCGGATCATGGTGTGGGCCCCACCTAGGCTGGCTATGGTGAATAGTAACCTTTTCACCGGGTGGCCGTTTTGGGCGATTGAGTACTCAATCCCGTGTGTTTTTTTCAAGGGGATCATAGTGGCATGATCCTTTTGTTCAGTTTTGGGATCTTGGGGTGGGCCCCACAGGGGTTGGTTACAGTGAATAGTAACTTTTTCACCAGTTGACCGCATCAGGTGATTAAGTAGTCTATCTCGCGTTTTTTCCATGAGGATTACAACAGTATGATCTGTTTGGTTGTGCGGTCCTCAAACATGATCTTATTAAATGTGGGAATGTGAAGGTGCCCCGGCGGCGGTTCCTCTACCGAGTTTGTAGCGGACCCTTGGCGTGTGGTCGCATGCACTCCCATGTGAGTGAAGTAATTCTTGAATATATGTGGTTGGATATGCCCCAGTCATTGAGGTGAAAAGTTGGAAATGTTACATTATGCCTTCGCGTTGACGTTGGGTGCCGTGTGCACGATAGCCCTTGGGCTGAAAGTGAGGTATACTCTGGGAGTATACGGGAGCGCTTGGAGGTACGTGCGGTTTGTACCTGGGTCTATTCGTGCACTTCGTTGGGTTTATCTTGGGGCCACTCGTCATGTGGACCCCAGGTGCGTGCCGAGCTCTACTTTTCATACCTTTGACCTCTCGCGACGTAGAGGGTCCCTTGGTTCTCGTTTGTTGACCAGCGAGGTTGAGTTTTCCCCCCGGCTCTATGCTCGATGGTTCATATCAGTAGGGTTGAGTGGTTTCCCATGAACTTGTTCCGGAGCCCGATGGTTGCGCGATACCCACCCCGTGATTGGTTGGCCAGTTTTGTAACATCCAATAGAGATGGCCAGAGCAGTTTCAGGTCTACCCTCCAGCAGGGCTGGGCAGTGGGTCGCCTATCGACTTGTTCAAGGTCTACCCTCTACCAGTGACTAGGCAGTGGGTCACCTGTCGACTATTGAGGGTCTACCCTCCAGCATGGCTGGGCAGTGGGTCGCCCGTCGTCTTGTTCCGGGTTTACCCTCCAGTAGGGCTGGGCAGTGGGTCACCCGTCGACTTCTTCTAGGTCTACCCAACAGCAAGGCTTGGCAGTGGGTCGCCTGAGGGCTTATTCCAGGTCTACCCTCTAGTAAGGCTGGTCAGTGGGTCGCCTGACGGATTATTCCAGGTCTACCCTCCAGCAAGGCTGGGCAGTGGGTCGCCTGTTGACTTGTTATGGTTTACCCTCCAGTAGGGTTGGGCAGTGGGTCACCTGATATCGTATTGCAGGTTTACCCTCAAGCAGGGCTGGGCAGTGGGTCGCCTAATGATTTATTATGGTTTACCCTCCAGCAGGGCTGGGCAGTGGGTCACCCGATATTATATTATGAATCACCCTCCAGCATTGCTGGGCAGTGGGTCATCCATTGGAATTCTAGGCTCAGTCCTTTCTATTAGGCTAGCCTGTGGCTTTCCTCCGTGATTACCAGAGCGGGACCCTTGGTTATATGGGTCAGTGTTTTGATGACTTTGACTTTGAGGATACCTCTCGACTGCGGGGTAGTGACGAGGCTTGGTTTGACTTTCCCTAGAACTCTCAATTACGAAGGGTGCTTTCTCCACCGAGACACGTTCTTGTGACACGATCTAAACCCATGCGGGTGAGTCAGTGCCGCCCACAGCGAATAGTGTCGAAGTGCGGTGATTTACCCCCTTGGCTTGCGGTTTAGGGAAAACGTGTGGGATGCTGGGCATCGATGGAGTTTACTTCTAGGATTGTTGGCTACTCTTTTCTTAGGCTGAGCTATGGGATGGAGACCCCCTTATGATCTTGTTTGGGCTTCTTGATTGAGCATACAGATATGTATATACCTTGTTCCAGTACCCACTTCTTGGGTTTGGTTACTCTCCTTCCATGAGAGGCGAATACGCGGGGGGTATGCCACATGCTTTCCATGTCTAGCTTCTCGTGGTTGGACGAGTCTACTCTCATGCTATAGGTAGTGAAGACTGGACTCAGAGTTCATCTTCTCACCATTTCCAGCTCCTTGTGTCTGGACAAGTCTACCTTCCTTTCTCTTATTGGGTTGAGCTGGACTCTTTACTGCACTCTCTTTTGTACTTATGTTTTACTCCCTATTCGCTCTACTGCTCACCCTTCAATACCTCCTTTATTGCTCCCTCAAGCCTTCGGGGTATCCTACTGAGTATTTTTATACTCACCTCTGCTTGGGCTTTTCCTGCATTTTGTGTGCCCTTGCTGACGACATAAACGTTGGTTGTGACGTCAGAGGAGCTTAGGATCTTGGGAGCTTGGACAACGTGCGGTGGTCGAAGTAGGGTTCTAGGTGGGGGACCCTTCCAGCTATTTTCCTTTTTGATTACCTGTTGCCGAGTTGTGACACCTTTTCTGGTTGGGCGCGTGTTTTTCCCCTTTTTCCTTTTCAGCACTTTACTTGTACTGTTAGAGGTCGATGCACATTTGTGGTTTATTTATAGCAGTTTCTCTTTTACTCTGCTTGTCTTTTCTTTTACTCTGCACTTTTGCATTGAGTGTGCTTCATTTGTGTGTACAGGTGCTTAGGCGAAGGCCTCCCCGAGTTGTCGTTCCTTCGGCGCTAGTCGCCAGCCCCTGGCCTATGGAGGCGGGCTTGGGGTAGTTGCGGCTCGAGCTTGGGTAGGGTCGGGTCATGAAAAAGTGGTATCAGAGGTGGTTCATTCCTTGGGAAGTTGTGTGGACATCCCTAAAAGAGGAATTGGTTGGGATATAGGGCAACAATGTTAATGTGTCTCAAGAGCGGCTCTCAGGCCCTGGAGTCCAGTGATGGTGCGACGGCCGACGTATCCATTCACCAGGACCTTGATAACCCACTTGTCGACTCGGCATGCTGCGACACTTGTTGTTGGGAAATTTGTTTGTGCATCACATAGGACTGAGTCTTGACTGTACTTCTTGAGTCAGCTCCCCATCGTTGTTGTTTTTGGTATATAAATTATGCTCATCTGACCACGACACTCCTTGATAATATTCAGGATGTATCTGGGAAGACATCTAGCCAAGATTCCAGATTTAGTGCATGACAAAGACCCTGTGAGCTACGAGGCCATAGTCTAGGACCCATCATGCGAGCCCTTTTTCCGGGTGGGCCGGTAGCAGCACCCCCAACTGTTGAGCAGCAGAAAGTTTCAGCAGAGCAGGTTGAGCTTGAGCGCAAGTTGAGTGCGCTCCGTGAGTTCCAACAGCAGAGACTACTGAGGTTCAATGGTGAGCCAGACCCTCAGGCAGCAGAGGTTTGGCTAGAGGCAGTGGTTCACCTTTTCAGGCTTGTGTAGATGATAACAGATCAGAGAGCGGCCTTGGCTGCCACCCTTTTTCGTGGAGTAGCTTGGCGTTGGTGGAGTCTGGTGACATAGTTTCTCAACGAGTCGTCGCTTCTGTGGGACACCGTTTAGTTGTTGTTTCATGAGGAGTTTTTCCCCTCCTACATGCGCTCCATTCGAATTCAGGAGCTCCTACAGCTTCATCAGGGAGGTATGAACGGTGGCCGAGTACGCGGCTAGTTTCGCAGACCGTGCACGCTTATACCCGGACTTGGTCCATGACGACAACATCCGTGCGTGGAAGTTTGAGCAGGGTCTCTACTAGGAGATTCGTGCTGTCATAGTACCCTTGGGAATTTCCACATATGCCGGGGTGTTATAGCAGGTGCTACTAACAGAGAGATTCCTGTCACGTTCTAGAGTTGGTGGTGATAACAGGCACGTTGGAGCCAAGACATCTGTCGCAGCTAGTGGGCGTCAGCAAGCAGGACCTTGGCGCATGTGGCTTTCTGACAACCGGACTTAGGGGTGTGGTCGTACACCACAGTGGCGCCGGAGGGCACCAGTGCAGCCCAGAGAGAGTCGGTGCCATGCTTGCGACGGGCGAGGTCACATGGCATGGGACTACCCGACCAGGCATGCAGAGAGCTTCAGACTGGCAGCAGGTGCACCACCATGACGGAGGCAGCGCCATGATCGGAGTAGTACCCAGAGAGGTGGTGCTAGGAGAGGAGAATGAGGAGATTTTAGTGAGGGACAGCTTTATGATGTCTTCTCATCACCACTAGGCGGTCCACATCAGGTCCCGGGAGCTGACATTTGGGACCGCGGATAGCCACAAGCTTTGGGTGTCTACGATCCTGCAGAGCATGAGTTGATATGAGGTACACTCAACAGCTTTTCTACTTTTTTTAGTATAATTGATAGACTCTGTTTGTGGAATGCTATCCTCCCTTCTCCTTGCGTGAGGTGTTACCAGGGTGGTGTGGGGCATCGGTGTAACCCGGTGTGGGTATGATAAAAGGCGTGGGACCTTTTCCTTTAGTCGATGGTGTTTAATCCATTGCTTCTGAGCGTGTATGTGGGCCTTGGCTATGAGACATCGACTGTGGAATCTTACGTGACCAGATATCCTTGGGTGTTCCACCATATGGTTATTCTGAAGGAGGGAATCACCAGGCCTTGTTCCAGGTGCGGGCGGTGATTCCAGTCGCGACATGCGACGTGGAGGTTCGGCTGGGGAGTTGAGATACGCCCGAGAGCCTTCGGGCCGTATGAGATCGTGCAAAGTGATGGAGAGGTTCCCTAACGCCTTTCCCTAACCGCAAGGTCTAGGGTGGGTGCACGACGTCTCCCGCGTGGTTTACCTGAGGAGATGTGTGCTTTCTCTTATTCACGTCATCGGCAAGGGCCGACGTCGTGTGAATAGGTCAAATCCTTTGGTTTGTGTGCGGTGGCGCAGAGCTGTGCAAGAGTTCTTCTGGGTATGGGAGAGCTAGTTGTGGGCTTAGTACCATGATTTGTTCCCTGGTTTTGCTTTTCGGGGGCAAAAAGCTTGAAGGAGGGAATGATGTAAGAACCCGGTTTTTGCTGTGGAAGACTTTGGAATATTCTTGATGATATTCCAGAGCAGCGCCCTAAGACGGTGTGCGATTCCAAGCCCCGGTGTGGGCGAGATTGAATTTTTAGTGCATTCACACTGGAAACGCCAAATAAATGGGATAACCCCTAAACGGTGCACGGGATCAGGGATCCAAGTCTACAGATGTGTCTGGAATGAGGTTTTTACCCTAGGAACGACATAAAACATGTCGGCGCGAGATGTTTGGACCCCTCACCCGCTTCTGGAACGTTAAACGGATTAAATAAATAAATTAATTCGTTTAACGTTGAAACATAGGTATATCTTAAACAGTGTCTTGGATTGGGAAACTGAGGGAACCGTTGATTTCAGAGCGTTCCATTTACCCTAGGAGGGGTGTAAGTTTTGTGGGCGCGACCTGTCTGTGAAAAATGACCCTAGGGGTGTTTTCGTAATTTGGAGGCCTCAGGCGATAAGTTTTATAACTTTTGAATGAGGTCTCGGATTAAAATTCCAAGACCTCCATTGTCCTCGGGAGGTGGTGTTTACCCTAGGGGAGGCTTAACCTCAACCCTGCTGAGGGTTTGGGTTCGGGCCGACGGGCGGGTGGTTAAGCATTTTCTATTTTAACGCTCAACTCACCCCCCTCTATCTTCCTCTTCCTCACCTAGATAGCAGAAGGAGGCATCCTTCCCTCTCCTCCTCCACTCCAGCGAGGCGGCTTCGGAAAGGCTACGACACAGCGGCGGATCACCCGTGAAGCTTCGGGCAACGCCCATCCAGGTAGGGTCTTGTTGTGTTTTTTTCTTTCCCGCACCTCCTTTGAACTTACATTATACGCTTGAATTGTTGTCAGATTTTCGATAAAACTACATGAATGCGTAGTAGAGTTTTTCCTCTTTCCATCGCTAATTTCGGTTCGTAAATCCGAGTTGCGAGGAGGCTGCAGCGGTCCGGTGAAGATTGCGGGAATTTTGGGTTGTCCCAGCGGTTTTCGGCGGTCCGGCGGGTTCCCAGGGCGGCGCAGCTTCGGTCCGAGGAGGCGGTGGTGGCGGCGACTCCATCCGGAAGCGGCGCTGGGGCCGACGGTGAGCGGCAGTGGGCGACGCGGTGGGCTCCGGCCACGGGCGAGGAGCGCAGGGCGCCGCCGGCGCAGGCCTGCGCGATGGCGAGGCGGGGTCGCACCGCGCGACCCCGCGCGACGACAGAGACCCGCGATCGGCGGGTCTCCGCGGAGGGTCGCGACCAGCCTCATGGTTGGTCGGCGCGGCGTGGACCCGGAGTCCACGGCTGAGCCACACCGGTGAGCCACGGGCCGGCTAGTGCGGACCGGTCTGGACCGGCTGGAACCGGTCGGTGCTGTCCAAGGGGGAGGAGTTCACCCCTTCGGCTTCGGACACCCGTCAATTTTTCCACAGGTGTCCGTTTAGCGTGCCATCTGCGGCGGCATAAACCTAACAGCGAGGTGGTATTTTTGAGATGGTTTCGAGAATTTTTAATTCCTGAAATGAGGGGCTTCGGTGGCACGACACGTACATCGAGGGGTATGTCATTTTTCTGGGAGAATCTTGTTTTGAGCGGTGCGGACGCATCCAACGCCCGCTTTGAGTGCCGTTAGTTGCGTTGGGACCCTAGAGCTGGGGAGAAGGTTTCCAGGGTAGTTTCGGGCGTTGAGACCGGATTTGAGGCATGGGCCCCACGGCCCGTCTTTCGAGCTGCGTGCAGCGTTTCACGCCTTTCTCACCGGGTGTCCGTTCGGGGCGTGCAAGTAGTCGTTTTGGGTGTTTTTTCGAGGGGATTGCAATGGTGCAATCCGCCCTCTCTAACTCCGCACGATGGTGGGGGCCCCACGAGGGCCCTTTCGGGGGTTGACTGTGATTTCCAGCTTTATCACCGGGCGACCGTTTTGGACGAGTGAATAGTCCAACTCGTGTACCTTTTCGAGAGGATCACAATGGTGCGATCCGTTGGCAGTGCTTCGGGACCGGGGTGTGGGTCCCGTGTGGTACCGCTCATGCGCGGTGATCTGGAATGTACTTTTTTCCCTGGGTATCCTTTCCACTCAAGTGAGTAGTGCTCTTGACGTGTTTTTCTGAGAGCATTGCGATGGCGCATTTCGCCCGGCCTTTCTCGGGATTGTGGTGTGGGCCCCACCCAGGCTGGCTACGATGAATAGTACCCTTTTCACCGGGTGGCCATTTTCGGAAATTGAGTACTCAATCTCGTGTGTTTTTTTCGAGGGGATCGCAGTGGCGTGATCCGTTTTTTCAGTTTCGGGATCTTGGGGTGGGCCCCACACGGGTTGGTTATGGTGAATAGTACCTTTTTCACCGGATGACCGCTTCAGGAGAGTAAGTAGTCTATCATGCGTGTTTTTCTGTGAGGATTACAACGGTACGATCTGTTTCGTTGTGAGGAGCCTCATACGTGGTCTTATTAAATGTGGAAATGTGAAGGTGCCCCTGCGGCGGTTCCTCTACCGAGTTTGTAGCGGACCCTTGGCGTGTGATCGCGTGCACTCCCGTGTGAGTGAAGTAATGCTTGAATAGATGTGGTTCTCTATGCCCCAGTTATTGAGGCGGAAAGTTCGAAATGTTACGTCATGCCTTCGCGTTGACGTTGGGTGTTGTGTGCACGATAGCCCTTGGGCTGAAAGTGAGGTATACTCTGGCAGTATACGAGAGCACTTGGAGGTACGTGCGGTTTGTACCTAGGTCCGTTCGTGCACTTGGTTGGGGTTAACATGGGGCCACATGTCGTGTAGACTCCAGGTGCATGTCGAGCTCTGCTTTTCATACCTTTGACCTCTTGTGACGTAGAGGGTCCCTTGGTTTTTGTTTGTTGGCCAACGGGGTTGAGTTTTCCCCCCGGCACTATGCTCGATGGTTCATATCAGCAGGGTTGAGTGGTTTCCCCTGAATTTGTTTCGGAGCCCAATGGTTGCGCGATACCCACCCCATGATCGGTTGGCCAGTGTTGTACAATCCAGTAGAGATGGCCAGAGCAGTTTCAAGTCTACCCTCTAGCAGGGCTGGGCAGTGGGTCGCATGTCGACTTGTTCAGTGTTTACCATCTACCAGAGACTAGGCAGTGGGTCACCCATCGACTCTTGAGGGTATACCCTCCAGCCGGTCCAGGCAGTGGGTCTCCCGTCGTCTTGTTTCGGGTTTACCCTCCAACAGGGCTGGGCAGTGTGTCAACCGTCAACTTCTTCCAGGTCTACCCTCCAGCAAGGCTGGGCAGTGGGTCGCCTGATGGCTTATTCCAGGTCTACCCTCTAGCAAGGCTGGGTAGTGGGTCGCCTGTCGACTTGTTATGGTTTAGCCTCTAGCAGGGCTGGGTAGTGGGTCACCCGATATCGTATTCCAGGTTTACCCTTCAGCAGGGCTGGGTAGTGGGTCACCTGATGATGTATTATGGTTTACCCTCCAGCAGGGCTGGGTAGTGGGTCACCCGATATCATATTATGAATCACCCTCCAGCAGGGCTGGGCAGTGGGTCATCCGTCGGCATTCCAGGCACAGTCCTTTCTACTAGGCTAGCATGTGGCTTTCCTCCAGGATTACCAGAGTGGGGCCCTTGGTTATACGGGTAAGTGTTGTGATAACTTTGACTTTTTGGAGACCTCTCAACTGCGGGGTAGGGACGAGGCATGGTTTGACTTTCCCTAGAACTCGCAAGTACGAGGGGTGACTTCCCCACCGAGACGCGTTATTGTGACGGAATCTAAAACCATGCGGGCGAGTCAGTGCCACCCAAAGAGGATAGTGTCGAAGTGCGGTGATTGTGCCCCTTGGCTTGCGGTTCGGGGAAAACATGCGGGATGTTGGGAATCAATGGATTTTACTTCTGGGATTGTTGGCAACTCTTTTCTTTGGCTGAGCTACGGGATGGAGACTACCTTACGATCTTGTTTGGGATTCTTGATTGAGCATATAGATATGTATATACCTTTTTCCAGTACCCACTTCTTGGGTTTGGTTACTCTCCATCCAAGAGAGGCGAAGACGCGCGGGGTATGACACGTGGTTTCCGTGTCTAGCTTCTCGTGGTTGGACGAGTCTACTCTCCCGTTATAGGTAGCGAAGACTTGACGAGAAGTTCATCTTCTCACCGTTTCATGCTCCTTGTGTCTGGACGAGTCTACCATCATTTCTCTTTTTGGGTTGAGCTGGACTCTTTACTGCACTCTCTGTTGTAATTCTGTTCTACTACCTGTTCGCTCTACTGCTCACCCTTCGGAACCTCCTTTGTTGCTCCCTCGAGCCTTCGGGGTATCCTACTGAGTATTTTTATACTCACCCCTGCTTGGTCTTTGCCCTCATTTGGTGTGCCCTTGCAGACGACAGACAGGTTGGTCGTGATGTCAGAGGAGCTTAGGAGCTTAGCAGTTTGGACCACGTGCGGTGGTCGGAGTCGGGTTCCAGGTGGGGGACCCTCTCAACTATTTTCCTTTTTGTTTACCTGTTGCCGGGTTGTGGCACCCTTTCTGGTTGGGCATGTGTTTTCCCCTTTTTCCTTTTCATCACATTACTTGTACTATTAGAGGTCGATGCACATTTGTGGTTTATTTATAGCAGTTTCTCTTTTACACTTCTTGTCTTTTCTTTTACTCTGCACTTTTTCATTGATTGTGCTGTGTGTGTGTACAGGTTCTTAGGCAATGGCCTCCCCGAGTTGTCGTTCCTTTGGCACTGGTCCCCAGCCCCTGGCCTATGGAGGCGGGGTTGGGGTAGTTGCGGCTCGAGCCCGGGTAGGGTCAGTTCGTGACAAAAACCATTCATGAAACCACTTTTAAATATTTATCATTTAAATACAACTTAGCATTATAAATACATCACTATTCTTAAAAAAGTTCAAATACACGTTTCAATATGAAATTCACAATAAGAGGTTAGATAAATTATGTAAAATAAATAAATAACTATTTCAATCATCGACAACCAGATCACATAACATGTAAATACTATATAAATATAAAACATATTTTTATAAGAATAAAAAAAATTATGGATTTCAAATTAAAGGGGTACAAATAGGGAAACAGCCTCAAACAAGCCTATTTTTTTGATGAACACTGAAATAGAACCATTGCACCAACACACACAAGCACTGACACACACACACAAATATATATATATATATATATATATATCCCTAGATGCATTGTACATATTCCACACCCCATGAGAGAATATGTATAAAAATTTATTATATATATATATATACATTACCTATGAATGTACATGTAGGTGACCTTGACTTCAATGGATCAAAATTACATCAATAAGGTCTAAACACTCTCAGAAAATTACCAACAACTATCTACTACCCTTGATGGTGATGGCTAGAACTAGTCTCAAAAAGACCGAAAAAACCCTAACCATCAAGAGTTGACAAATAAAAGGCCAAAAAATAGATTTAGGGTTCAAGAAATGTGTGGGGAACGACACATAAGAGAGGTACACAAAAAAATTGGAGAAGAATATGGGAGAGAAGAATCACTAGAGAGATTTTCATCCAAAATCGAGAGGAGGATATGTCTTTGGAGGGAGGGAGCAGAGGGTGTCAGGTGCACTTGCAAGAGGGGATGGAAAATGAGACTCAATTCAGGGTTTTAATAATACTATAATAATATTAATAGATTAATAATAATAATAATAAACTTAAAGATAATAATAATTATATACATAATAATTATAATATTATTATTATCATAAGAAAATTCATATTTCTATTTATTTTTCCTCATTTTGTTTTCCTTTTATTTATTTATTTTGAATAAGGGGAGACCATACTATTTATGCACACTTTACCAAATTGTTCACTAACCATGCACTAGTGACTAACAAGGCAAGAAACCCCTCATAAAATTACCTATAGTCAGCCACATGGTTGAGAAAACCTTTCACCAAACATTCCACTTGGCACTTCCCACTTACTAAGCTAAACTGAATGCTTATTGCATGATTTAATAAATTGTTTACAATCCATGTACCACAACTCATACCCACCTAGGAACCCACATAAGCACCACCTTGTTAATCCCAACCATAGAGGATAATCGTGCAATAATGAAAATTATTCAAAAAATTTAAAATTCTACATGTTGACTATTGAATCTGAAAATAATGACTAAAAAAATTAAAATAATCAATATTCATGGTTGGGGTGTGAGATAATCTATTAAGGGTGATATAGAAACTATACGCTATTAATATTCCTAAGAAATATAATAGATAGTTGACTATCATAGAAGAATCTATTATAAGGCACATGATTGAACGAAATTATAATTTCATATATGAAATATATATTGTAAAAAAAACCTGTGTAATTGAATCAGTGTATCAAGGTTGTGTTTTATGTGTGGTAAATTGGAACACCGAGTCCACATCTATTGAAATAAGGTTATGGGGATGTACATTAACATAGAGGAGAATGACATCCTAATTATTGATCCACATAAACTATAATGATTCAAGTGTAAGGATTTTATAAATTAAGTGAATCAATACCCCAAACCTTATCCTAATGTAGGAACTTGGGAACATAAACCTCGCAAATTGAGGGAAAAATGAAGGAAATTCATTATCAAAATCACTGAATTAGATCATGATAATGATGTGGTGTGACATAAACCTGATCTAATTTTTATATATATTAATACCTTATATATTTATTTATCATCACATTATTTTATATAAAATATATTTTTAATAATGTGGCGTCGCGACCCGAGGAAATAAATTTTGAAAACTCATTGAAAACACCTGGTGGAACAGTGACCACATCTAATATTTATAACAATGATATTATTTAGATTTATGGGAGGATACATACTACATATATTATAATTCTTAATTTGGTTTAATTGGAAATTATATTGGGTTTGGATTATATTTCGTTGAATTAATCACATATATACTTTCTATAATGGAAAATATCTTTTCGTATCCCCAATATTCCTATTTTTATGAGTTAATTAAATGTTGATTATGAACTCGCTATGGAATTAAATTATCTAATATGGGTCATGATACCCAAAAACAAGGGATTACTGAATAAAATGACCATGGAGAAAGTCGATATTTATAACATGATTATTGTAAAAAAAATTACCAATGTACTTATGGATGTTCTTTTGGGTCATCCTCTAGATTGTGAGGCATGGGTTTCAGTAAAAATGATACACAAATCAATTTCAATATGAAATATTCCATGTATATTGTATCTTATTTAATTGGAGGAGTTGAAGAATAATTTTATAGAGAAATTGTACATAGATTTTATATGCCCTTACGCTTCAATATGGGATTCACTAGTCCTATTTGTCAAGAAAAAAGGGTAGATGGACACATATTTTCATTGATTATCCTAAGCGTAATAAAATATTGATCATGAATAGGTATCCGAAACCCTATATCAATGATCTTTTCAATCATCATATAGGATCTTGAATCTTATTGAATAATGGATTTCAATATAAAAAACATCATTTAAGGGTAAAAGGGTGGATATTTCCAACACAGATTTCCATACTCTATATGGACATAATGAATTTATATTGATACAATTTGGATTTATGAATTATCTTATAATCATTAGGAATATAATTAATAGTGTCTTTATAAAAACCTTAATCAAGTTGTGGTTTTTTCTAGATAATATTCTTATATATTTAACGAGAACAGAAGATCATGAAGATTATTTGAGGACAATTTCAAAGAAATTGAAAATGGGGAAACTGTATTCCGAATTTTAAATATGTGAATTTTTTAAATAAAAAGTATCAATATTGGGTTATATATTCAGAAGTATTGGTATATTAGTAGATTCATCAATGATGAAAATTATCATGAAATAGCCAAAACCAAACTCTATAATTGAGATATATAGTTTTCTTAGGTTATAAGGATATTACTGACACATTGTTAGAGATTTATCATTGGTGTAAAATCTACTAACCATGGTAACAATGATAGGAGTGAATTTAGTTTTGGTAGAGGAATGTGAATAAATTTTAAAAGAACAAAAAATAGGGTGTTCAATACTATTGTACTTACATTATCCTATAGTGGTGAAGGGATTGTAATTTATACCAATGATTTAAAATGTAATTGGGTTGTTTCTTCATGTAGAATTATTATTTAACTTATTTTTCAACATTCTAATTAAGGATTGATTTGAAAAATTACTTGAAATATGATTTAGAGCTGGAAGTAGTGTTATTTTCATCAACTATTTGGTGAAATTGTCACTATAGAGAAAAGGGTGATATATATAATAATCAAAAGATCTGGAAATATACATTCAAAATGATATAAATGAATATTATATAAACGTGAGAGATAGAAAAGAAAAAATATTTTGACTAATCAATACATTATCACATGAAGAAGTACAATAAGGTGGATGAATATTTGAGATGAAATGACCTTGAATTTTACCTATGATGAGGATGGAAAAATACCAAATACTGAGGATTTTTTAGAGGACGAACCATGAAATAATAATAAGTGGAGACAAATAATATATTTCCAAATTTATTTCTCATCATTCCATTCATATGAAAATCAAATAATCAATTTAACAATTTATAGATATATAGAAAAATGTGGTGAATATTCTAGGGATCAATATTGATTAAGATAAATTTAAATGGTTTGGAATTCTACCATGTTTCCTAGACAAATTGAAATTGAAGAAGGAAATATTGTATGATGCATATATCTCATCCATTTCTATACATCTAGGAATTAAAATAATGTATATTGTTCTAAAAAAACATTTTCTTTTATACAATGAATGGATAAATTTTAGAATATGCATCTTGATTCTTTGTACGTCAAAATTTTAAGGATCAACAACAAAAGACTAAGGTTGTGTTGTATCTATTTTCCAGAATTATGTGGAAATGGGAAGATATCACAACATACTTCTTCATAGGACTCAGTAAAATTAATCTAATCAATAATCTTCTTTGGGTTGTCGTCAAACACCTTCTGAAGTCAGGTTATCTTGTTTATAAATATGATATTTTCTCCCTTGACTAAATCTCAATGTTGAAAATAAGTTAAGTATTAAGGATGCATAAATTAGTACTATATATGATATATAATTAGGATTTTAGGTTTACATTGACGTTCTATATAATTTTTAAGAATTTAATAGAGACAAAAATAGGTTTTAGCACTTTTATCATCCTTAAACATATAGTCATAGAAAAATTTTTGACTTATATAGGATATGATGAGATCATAATCAATGGATTTATAAGGAAGTTGGGATCAACCACACTCCTAGTAGAGTAATCATATAATAGTTTCCATTCTTATATTCAGATTAAACTATATAAGGCACTTTATGTGAAGAGATTTTGGACTCCAACATGCTAGTATGAATTTTGAGAGATGAAGTCAATAGGTCTTGATGATGTTTAAGAAATGAGGTAGAATTTTAAAACCATCAAATTACATACAAAAGAATCATAAATTCAATATAAGAGTTTTTCATATAACCATTAATGGGATCAGGAGTTTCACATTTGTAACATGGTGATCCATTAAATATCTCCATGGAAACGGGTTAGGAGATATAGGAATAAAGGGAACCTGAGCCTTATATGCATTAGTCCCTTCAAGATCATAAATCTTGTTAGGGTCAAAGAATACAGATTAAAACTCCCTCCACACATATGTCAAGTCCCTTATGCATACCATATATCATTTTTTAGGAATTAAATACTATATCAATCATATGTATTAAACATATAATAGGTATAATTAGAACTTGACATTTTTTATGAAGAATGACATATGGAAATCATGGATTGAATATACATTGTTCTAAGAAATATGACCACTAATATTGTAAAATTTATACGGTGAAAATATAATTTTTATGTGGTGATTTAAGAACCTAAGGATTTGATGATATAAATTCCCCATCACTGGTTTTCCTCTATGTAATAAAATTTATTAGATGAGTTCTTTTTGAGGTGGAAGAAAGTAATGACATGAGTTTTAATAAAATATTCCTCCTTAAAAAAATAATTTGTTTTATTTTTATACCCACATGAAATACAAAAACCAAAAAAATATACACCATTGTAAGGTAGCCAAATAATTTACATGTATAAGAATTGGAAATTTTTTTGATATATATATATATATGAAAAATAGAGATCAGTTTAAATACCGAATCAATTAGTTCAGTTAAGAAACTAGTAATTTTTTTAAATTTAATTCTTTTAATGTATAATATATTTTGATATAATTAATTTATTATCAATATATTGATTACTAGTTTATAATAAATGAGATGAATAATATATTATATACCAAAATTAATTTTCCTAAGATAATTTTTTTTTTATATTTTATGTTTTTAACAAAAAATTATAGATTTTAAGAATATAATTGGAATAAATAACTTTATTTTTTGATTTATCATGGAAATATTATCATAAGTTTAAATTTTTTAAATTTTTACAGAAACACTTATTTTCCACAAATTTGTCAAAAATACTATTCTTATAAAATTGAATGTATTTTATGAAATTATTAGTATATATATAAATTTGAAATTATTTAAATATATCTACAAGAGAAAATATATTTTTTTGTTTGAAACTTTATAGTTTTAATTTCTTTTCAATTTATAAACCCATATTTTATATTTTAGAACTAAAGTTATATTTTTTATATAATCATTCTTATTACATTACACATTATGTGTTTAAAGTAGTTTTTTTATCACTTATAAAAAAATAATAATATAAGGACCCAACCTCAAACATTAAATAATCTTTATTTTTTAGTTAGTAAATCTTTTTCTTACACTCTTAAGGATATTTTAACTTACAAGTTATAGAGAATTACACCATAACACAAACATATTAAACCCATACATATCAAGTGAAAAATTATACTAGTATCTGCTTTCCCCATAATATAAAAATTTAAAAATAAATACATTTTATTATCACGAAAAATATTAATGACTTTAAACATGGATTCTTTTATGTTCAGAACCATCCTTAATTGTTGTGAATAAAATTCTAAAATATTGGATGAGTACAATAAGAATAGGGAGGGAAATAAAAAAGTAGAAAATTGTTTCTCCACAAAAAATCTTGAAAACCAAAAAATTATTTATATTTCTGACAATATTCGTTGAGCGTATGAAATAAATAATTTCAATATGATAAGAAAGATCTTTTTCTTGACGAAAAATATTAAAACTTATAACATGAAAATAATTTTTTTTTGGTGAAAGTAATAATTATATTCACAAAATATGTTAGAAATAACTTGATCCTCGTTAAATCCATAGGTGAAAACACACTGGTTATCTACCTCCTTCTTTCTTATAATGGTCATTTATATTACCTAATACATTAGATCACTATTTGGGAACACCCATATATGAAGATATATCAGGCTCTCCCATCGTATAAAATGAATAATGACCACCTACTATATTATATATATCAAGATAACCCATAATATGTAATGATAATGTACTATATCATGAAGAAAACATTTTTAGGATTTCATGTATTATCATAAAACTCATGAGAAAATATTTTGAACCCATATGAACAAAATTCAGATATTAAAATATGATTTGTTTTCAGAAAACAAGTTCAAAAATAAAAATCCTAGAAAGAAGGTAAATATGGGTTCTCTTTCATAAATACAGAAAATATAGAACTTTAATCAAAAAAATAATTTTCGCAGTGTGGGAAAAATCATTTTCTCTATTTGTGTTAAAAAATATTTTTTTTTTCATTTTTAAATAATGTAAAAAAATTCCATAAAAATATTAATATTAAAATAATTTTAATAAAAGTAAAAAGTGACCTAAAATTTCCATTATAATGATTTTATGTCCTTATAAATAATTTAATTTTTATTTTTAAAAATATTGACATGGAAAAAAGAGAGTTTTATGGTAAACTTCAAGAGTATTTTTAAAATAAATTCGTTTACCTTAAGTGGGAATTGTCATGTACATTATTTATACTCTTGAATAATGAAATTATATAAAATAATAAATTACATAATTTATTTTTTTAATATTATTATTCCATTATATTTTGTTTTCATTCCCATATTATATATATTTACATAATCATTTTTGATCATGTCTCATGTTTTGTAGATACTATGATCATGCCCAAAATGTCTTTTTTAGGTTAAATAAGGTGAAATAGTTCATTATCAAATCATATAAAATAATAATAATAATGAAATAATTATCATTTTTAACATAAATTAAACTTTTAAAACTAATCATGAAATATTGTTAGAAAAAATGAAGTACCTTAAAATTATGGAGACGGTAGGTTATACATACGAATGAGTATCATTTCCATTTTTTAACAATTATTACAGAAATAAGGTAAAAATTATTTTAAAATTATATAATGATCCTAATATCATAAATACCGTATTATTTCTTTAAATATACTTATATATAACATCCATACCATGTCTTTATGAAACAAGAATCACTGCGCTACATAGAGGCGATTATACACACGTACACATGAACGAAGATGTCATTTTTTTTGTGAATAGAAGGCTAAGAAAATAGATGATTTATTATTATTACAGAAAAAAATATGTTAAGAATATCATATAAATTAATTAAATCATTCATTACATCTATCTATGGGAATCAGTGATTGAAAGGGAAATTCATCTTTTCGCAAGGTGGTTGTCCGGCGTACACATAGATGAGGGTTTAATTCACTATTTGGTCTATAGGGAAATTGATGTAGGTTATGACATTAACATAATAAAAAATCAGTATATAAAATATATTTTTTATATAATCATGTTTGAATAATGGTTTATGGAGGTTGAAGGAGAAATCAAATAAAAAATCCTAAATAAGAACTACATATCTTCTTCACATAACCTCTTAATGCTTACACAAAAAAATTCTCTAGGACAGTTTTGTGATAAAAAAGACATAAAATACATGATTATTGGTCTAATTACGTTATTTTGGAAATTATTTTCTTAACCAATTTTTTTATATTTAAAGAAATGTGAAGACAATGTACCCTTTTATAAGAGAGGGGAGGGTCACTTTTGAAATTTCATAAAGTGTTAAATTGAAATAAAATAGTTGTAATATTAGAATGTCAAAATTTTATTATATAATATTATAATATGTGGTTTATGATAATTACTCTGATAAAATAAAAATTGGACATGTTTAGGTGATTTTTTTACCCTTGTGTTTTTTAACCCGGGTTAAACCTTTTTGATAATTTCCATGGAATTTAATTTTTTAGCTTTTAAGGGTCAAATAAGATAACATAAATTGGAAAAAACACATATATACACCATGGAAGATATTATAAACCATATAAATTTTTTTTGGATAAATATAATAATTTCAGGAATTTGAGATCATTTAAAAAATCATTTATTATAAAATGTCATTAATGTCATTTTCGACACTATTCATTTAATTTGAAATTAAATACATCACAAAAAATTATATTTCTAATAAAAAATTTTTAAACACCCCAAATATATTATAATTATCTAAAAAATATATGTATCATAATAAATCACTCAAATTTAATTACTGTTAATACTTATTTAAAAAATGTATAATTTTATTTTAATCTAATAAATACTCAATCAACATTGCATAATCATTTAAGATAATTATATTTTTACTAAAAATTAAAAATAAATTACCACAATTAAAATAATTCCATTATTGTAAAAATAATCCTTAATATCCATTCCGTACTTGAATTTATGAGATATTTAAAAGTAAGAGTGGGACATTTTTTCTTTTTATTTACATAAAATTTTATATAGGTGAACTTAAGAGAAATGTTTCCAATAAATTAATAAATATCATAAATAGGGTCCTAATTGTTGAAATAAATTCATCCAATAGTATTGAATGTGAATAATTGTGGCTGTATCACTTTTTTTAACCTACGTTAACATGATTTACTCTTTTACCATGGTGATTTTTTATGATTCATTATAACAAAATAATTATTTAACTTTATTAAATAATAGTAATGATTTTTATTTTAAATATGGAATATTTTTATAGAAATTTAATCTCTATATATAGAATAAATTCATTTTATAATAATCACACAAAGCGTGACAAAAAGATTATTTTTTGGAAATGCTCTTTTCAAGAAGTATATGATCTTATATCAACTCTATAACTAAAAATAATCATCATATGAATTATATTAATATAATTAGATATATAATATATAAATTTCTTGTAAATAATTCCTTATTATGGTCTATTTTGGTTAATTAAAATAGATAACCTTATTGAACATAAAAGCAATTTTTATGAAATTATGATTTTAAGTATTAAAATAAATTTGTACCAAAATCATGTAAATTTATGATTAAAAAGACATAAATTATATTATTTTAAATAAAATGACTTATATATCAATTTAAGTCTGCAATTAAAAGATAATTGGACTTTTAAATTACATTATTTAATGAAAAGAGAAGATAATATTTTAAATATCATTAATTTTAACCATTCACTGAAAAATCAATCATTTCATAAAAATTATAATTTTTTTTTGTAATTTTATTTTGAAATAATGATTTTAAAAATTAATTTATTTTTATAAAGTATATTTTTAAAAATTAAAAAAATTATTTTTTACATTTTCTCACAAAAAGCACAATTTTTTTAAGAAATCATATATTCTGAAGAATAAATGCTCTTTATAAATAATTGAGTGATTTATTATTAAGTATAGATAAATGAATTTATATTGAGTAGGATATATATATATATATCATAATGTAGTTAATTTTATTTATACCTTCAAATATAATTGTTATGTTGTAATGGACATATTTAAATAATAACATTTTATTTTTTTTCTTTGGTTCAATGTTGTGTGTCGTATACACTATTAAATTGAGATTTTTTTTGTAAATTAATAGGGTGTTATGAATATAATAATATTTATTTAAAATCGTTAATTTTTGCGTCCAAATTATATAAAAAGTTATATTTTTATTTATAAAGTATAAATTTATTTTGTATAAACTATTTACCTCAGTAAAAATCAAAATGGGTAAAATGGTTTAACCATGAAGATAAAACCAAAAGTATGTTCAAATTTTTTTCAATGTGTTGTTTATAAATTTATTTACCTTATCTTATATACTCTCAAGTATTTCTCAATTATGGATCCACTTTTCTTGGGAGTGACTTCCAATTATTGAAAAGATTTTGGTGTTTACAAAAATTACATCCCTTTTCACTTATAAAAGGGGAATTCATTCCACATATCCCATTACACAAAAAACCCATATGTTTAGACAAAAATATTACCAATCCTATCACAATCACTCTATATTTTATTGAATATATTATGTTATTCTCAAATGACCATCTCTCAAAGGATTAAATCCCTTTGGAAAGGAAATAGTCCAAGAAGTGAGGTATAAGTTTCTTACTGATATTTCCACTTTTCCATTTATGTATATGAAATTAATATTCATAAAATCAGAATATACCATAATTAAATGATAAAATAAATATCACTACTCTACCTATTATTTATTATAATAATGGTAAAATCATTAACAACCCTTCCCTTTAAAATTTAGAAAAATAAAAACGTGAATAATTTGTGTTTGTAGACTACCACCTCCATGAATAAATATGAATCCTTTTCCTTTACTAACTAACATGGTTGGATTAACAAATAAATTTAATAAATAATTATGATTAATATTACATGTTTTATATTATTAAATAGATATCCATTTTCATTAACTTTTTCCTCCAAAAAATGAAATCATTATCCATGTGTATGTGCAGACTAACACCTCTATGAAAAAATGTATTATATTTGTATATACAACCTATATAGAAGATTTTAGTTTATAATTATTGTATATATGATAATTTCATATCATTAATGTGACCTTTATTTGAAAAACTTTTTATTGACAATAATTATAACAAAATCCATCAAAACTTATAAATAACATGAAACTAAATCGTCAACATATTATATTTCTATAAATGTAGAAAAAGCATTCATGTAAAAGAATTATATCATTATAAAGAATTATAAAACATTAATCACTCAAATTTAATGTTTTTATGAAGACCATTTGGAAAATAAGGAATTCATACACCACTATTATAAAATCATTACTGATGATCAACACCCATTTATGAAAGTCTTAAACAAAAATATAGATACTTAAAATTAATGGTATATGTATAAATTTATATTAATAATATTATTAAATATTTAGTTAATATTTTTTTATTTCTGATACAATTAGTTGATTTTATGCCTTGGGAATCAAGAGTAAATGTAATATTTATAATGATTTACATTCGTATTCATTGGGTCATAGTCATTATTA
Organism: Viscum album; assembly: GCA_963277665.1. Classification (NCBI taxonomy): domain Eukaryota; kingdom Viridiplantae; phylum Streptophyta; class Magnoliopsida; order Santalales; family Viscaceae; genus Viscum; species Viscum album. Next base: position 2,061,754,108 of record OY728151.1, on the reverse strand, counting down.
ATTGAATATAATATTAAAAACAATTATCATAAAATTAACCTATTTAATATGGTACTTCTTCTTTTTATTTTGGTAAATTACTTATTATAATAAATATTCAGGTCTTTGATAATTTTTTTTTCAAATTAATATTTTAGTGTTGGTTATAATAACTCCAATTCATATCAATGAATATTTTTTTCCATGACCATGTTTTTCTTATAAATAGGGTTTTTAAAAGAAATACAAATAAATTTTTATCCTTTATATTCCTCATACTTATATTTAAATATTTTATGAAATGAATGTACATTAATTTTTTTTGTGGGGTATTATTTGAAGCAGCATAGAAAACATACTAAATTTATTTATTATCATGATTTACCAGTTAAAAAATATTAGCTTTTATTTTTATTTTTTGAAGGATCCTTTATTTTTAACTCTTTGTAATAATTGTTTTTAAAGTAATTTATGTTCCTTTTTTAATTTTTATAAAATAATTTTCACTTCATCTTCAATTAGAACTTTTAAATTATTTTTTGAATTATTTTTTATTTTCACTTTTATTTTTCCTTCAGTATTTTTTTCTCATAAAGTAATTATTTTTCAAAGTTTATATTATATTATTATATTATTCCTTTTATAAGATTATATTTTTTATATTCTATGATTTCAGAAGATCATTTCATTTTTTTTGGAAATATTTAAAAAACCCATTCTTTACTTTGGGTTCTTTAAGAAATTATTATGGTTTATTTTATGGGGGACACATATGCATATATTTGGTTGGGTGGGGTCATATATCAACCTTCAATGAATTAGTTTAAATTCTATATCATGATATATTTTTCTGTGTACATAATGAGTTTTCTCACATATTCTTGTGCATAATGGGGTTTCTCACATTTTCCAGCATGGACTTAATTGGTTCATCCACATATCCATGGGAAAAATGAGCTTTCTAACAATGGTTTTATTATTTTTATGGTCGTGAAACATTTCAAAATTGTAAATCAAGTTATTCAGATTCAATTCATTTATATTTAATTCCAGGTTCTAAAGACTACACCTTATTTTTATATTATTTCACACTTATATCATTCTCACATGTTTTAGGATTATTAATATGTATTTTGAGCCCCTCAATAACATTTAAACTAAATCAATTAAGTTGTTATAAAATTATGTTTCTATATAATGTTTTATTATTAGCATCTATGGTCTTATGATATTTTATTAGGTTATTTTATTATCTCTCATATTATTCTTCATGATTATATTTCGATACATTATGATTTGTTTTTCCCTTTATGAGATTATAATATAAAACTTTTATTATGTTTCCATACCCTAGTGTAAGATGATTGTTATATCATTTTAGATATCTAAAATGGTTTAGAAGAGTGAGACTATGGAGTGGAGTTTTCAAGTGTTATTAAATAAGTTTTTTATTTTGTTAGTCTGCATGATAGTAAACCTTTCGATCAATAGGTTGCGTGATTATTGGTGAGATTTATTTTAAAAAACATGAAATTAATGTATTATTTATGTTTTGATTAAATTTGGTCACTATAATTATGACCATATATGTAAACATGAAATAAATAATTAATCACAATGTTTTGTGGAGTCGGTAGTCCAAACATATTCATGGGAAATGTTATAATTTTAAAATGGATTGGAAGAAAATATACAATAGATATAAAATTATCAAAAAAAATTACTGTAGTAAATATACATATATATAATTTTAATATTTCGATAGAACATTTGGAGAAGGTTTAAGAAGAAATAAATAAGAAAAATATCTATAATAAAATATTCCTCATGTTCAGGTATCTTACTTTGAAAATAAACTTAATGTCTATTGGATGGGTCTTTTGGAAAGAGAAAAACCTCAAGGTCATGGATACAATTTTTTAAAATAATTTGGGTAGAGTTATTTAGGGATAAATTAATCTTGTTATATGGTGAAGTAAGAAGAGTAGGATCCCATGTATAGGTGAGGTGAGTGGAAAACAAGTAAATACCTAAAACTTTTTTTTATAATGTTTTCCTAATTCTATTAATGCGGACTAAAATTTACAAATATTAAAATCTAAAAAATTTCTTATCTAAATCCAATAAAAAAATAAAAATAATGATTTGTTTGGATTATTTTGAACCATATTTCATTCGATAACTGCAATTTTTACCCTTTTAACCCTTACTATGGAGACAATATTTTTTACTATGGTAAATATTAGTTATGAAAAAAATATGTCAAAAATATTAAATAATATTAATTAGTATAATTATAAATGTGGTATCCATTTTACAAGATTTAATTATAATAAATTTTAGTTTTTAATTCTAAAATCCATACACAAAACCCATAAAATTTATTGATTGAGAACATGTATTTTCAAGAATAATAATACTTTTTTCACATTAATTTCCATTTAAAACCTATTAAATGAAAGATAAAATATTTTATTGAATAAAAGATCAATAAATTAAATTAAAATCATTCATCAATTGTGATTAATTTAATTTACTTAGATAAGAATACATTGTGATATAAAGGCAAGAAAACAAACTCCTTTTTCTTGAAAATGAATATATGTTCACCTATATCCAATATATGACCAATGTATGAATATTTATTGATTTTTTTAAATTAAATAAAAATATATTTAATCAAAATAATAGATTACTAGTGATCAAAATATATAATATATATAAACACAATACATTGAAAAATTTATGTTTTGACATAAAATGTTATTATTTTTAGCATTTAAAATTGAGTACCTATTTACCCGAATTAAATCAATAAATTTTCATTATGGAAAGATTTATAAATATTTCTATTAATTTAGTGATTTCACTACTTACTCAACAATCCAAAAGTCTATGTGATAAAAACAAAATTCAAGAATAGTGTGTTGCGGTACATTTAAACTCGGTGTTCCATGAAAATATATCATTCAATCACCAAAATATTATTTAAAGACAAATTAATCATAAGATATTTGAATGTTTTACCTATCCCATTCCTACCTTCCTATTCTTATTTTTCATTTTCATCATTGGTCTCATGGCCTTGTTGGGCCTGTAATTCATCTTATCGTTTTTTTGTGAGGTTTGTTACTCCATTTTTTTGATAACTACATTATCATTATACCTTTATATTTCTAACTAACCCTTTTTTCATGAATCTATAATTAGTCGAGCATCCTGGAGGGAGTGGTATCTTGTGTTGGTTATAAGAATGGTATTAAGTACTTTTGTACTCAATTGTATTATTTATTAATTTTTTTATATCTAGTTTTGTAAAGACCCAGAAATTTCAAGGATATTTTTTTTCTTAATTTCTTTGGAATTTTATGAGTCCATAGTTTTTGATGGAATCTGATTCTGAGGCCCGGTGTGCTCAGAATCAATTTACAAAGTTTGGATTAGGTACGTTCAGTGAAAGAACGAGCGGGATTTTCTATCTTTTGAACCGATGCTCGGAATTGAAATCTGAGGGCACCGATGAACTCGTAGTGCAGATTTTTGCTTAAGAGGACCTTTAGCAAAGGTGTGTTTGCTCAGGAGGATTTTTTAGAATTTGAGGATTAATAAATAATTGAATAAATTTTTTGGTACAAATTTTATTCCCAACATAGGTGGTTATATCCTAAGTGTGGAAATTGGGGTGGAACAACTAGTTGCTAACTATCCAAGTGAGGATTAAGGTGAGGTGGGGCCCACATTATCTCAAAACCCTTCACTTTCCCAAACCCCCCTTAAACCCATAGTAATTAATGTATAACTCCCCACTCCCTCTTTAATTGTGAAAGTCACCCTCTCTCCTTCTTTACTTCATGCCAACTCACATTAAAATTAATTGATTAAACCTATTCAATTAATTTAACTAAGATTTTGAATTTTATGTTTTGAATGCATGGCATGTTATAAAAAAATAAGAGTAAGTATTATTTTATTTTGGGTTGGGATTGTTGTGTGGAGACTTTGGGGAGAGTGAGAGAGCCTTCGTGGAAAGAAGAAGATGTAGAAGGAAGAGAAGAGAATTCCTCCTCTTCGAAGAACAAAACTTCTTTATCGAAGAACCACTCCCTCCCTCGATGAAGAACAGTTCTCCAACCGTAGGATCTCCCATGAATGACACTCGGGCCGGATCAACGGTCTTGAGGAAACGACGAACTACAGCGACCATCGTCACCATAACCTCTTACCTTGTGACGACGTCAACGAACTGACGTCCTTTCCCTTTCACGATAACATCAATGAACGACGAATGACACGAGGTAGGAGATTAATTTGAGAACTATATTATTCCCATGGTTGTTTCCTTCTAAAACCAAGAACACAGATCAACTCATCATTAAGTTGATCCGCGAATGTTTTATTTTAATTGCGGGTTGGTAATATTGGTATGCTTCAATTTATTTAAGAGATTGTGGAATGATTTGATTCAATTTTATTTAAATAAAATTGAATGTTTGTTCTTTATAAAACCCTGTTTAATCATACAAATTGATAATACCTCACACAGAGGGCGCGAGATGAACAAACATTGCCCTACAACCCACCGCAGATTGTTTTTGGTGTGCCAATTGACGACGATGATGAAACGGGACTGCAACGACGTTTGAAAGCCTTCGCAGGGAAGAGCAGGACCCAGGGGGACCGTTGGTGAAGATGGTGGGCAAATCGGTCTACCAGAGCACGTTCGGTGGTCCGTGGAAGGAACTGCCGGCGGCGCCCCAGTGCGCCGCTGGAGAAAATCCTCCGCAGCTTGCCGCGGTGGTGAGACACGACGAATTCCACATCCTCGCGGGATCTCGGAAGAACAGAATCGACACAAACCACCGCCGAAGCCAATTAGTGGTGAGGGGCTGAGCCCCCCCCCCGCTCTGTGTCTGCTCAGCCACGCTGGCCGAGCCTAAACCGGCCAGGCCGGGCCGCCCGCGCCGGTCTGGTCTTCCAACGCTGGGCTGGGCCACGCCAATCGGGCTAGGCCACGCCCAACCAAGCCGGGCCCGGACCGGGGTTGGGTCGACCCTGTTCGGGCCGACCGAGGGGGAATCGTGCTGGGTCGGACCGGGCCCGAACCCCTTATTTTCAGGAATTTTCGTTCAAATGCCCATATCATAGGTTGGGGACCTCAGATCAATGTACCGTCAATTGCGTTGTGATCCTGTGATCGAGATGGTCGTTTTGGTATAATACACTCAATGTTTCGGCAAAGCATGGATGCAGCCGGGATGGTTCGAACTCAAAACAAACCGGGCCCTCGAAGCAGAAACACTAATAACCTGATCTCCGGACATCCGATTGATGTGCCATCAACATTGTTGGATTCCTTTTGATGAGACAGATCTTCATACTTCACCTGAGGTTTGGACGCAGTTGGAATATGGCCGGGTTGGATTAAACCCGAAATCCAACCTGGCCCCTGGAATGGAAAAGCTGATAAATTTCAAACCAGACATCTGTTTGACAAACCGTCAGCGGAATTGGTGATCACGTTGAGAAAAAGTTCCTTTGAGTATATCCTATGTGAGTTTGGGGTACAGTTGAGATACGGTAGGGTTGGTTCATACACGAAACCAACTGGGCCCTCGGGACTAAAATGCTAATAACTCACAGACCGGGCGTCCGATTGACTCACCATCTGTTGCGTTGAGACTCCTATGATGAGGAGGCACTTTGAGAAACTTCTTCATGGGACTATTTTATACGTGGAGTATCGAAAAGTATCTTGTGGAGCAGACCCTCCTAGAGATGATCGTACGGAGTACGGAGACCGTGTAGCTGGCTGAGACCTGATGACTACTTGTCCGATTCGAGTCGGAGTGACTTGAATAGTACAGTGGGGAGAACTACTGTGTTTGGGTGGAAGACCCACGGTGGGGAGCACTACTGTGTTTGGGGGGCAGACCCGCGGTACTCGACAGAAGGAGTACCTCTGCAGGCTAATACGGGGGGGGGGGGGGGGTGCACTACTGTGTTTGGGTGGCAGACCCTGGTAGGGAGCACTACTATGTTTGGGTGTCTGACCCGCGGTACTTGAAAGGAGGAGTACCTCAGCAGTCTAAGGTTAGTGATCAGCACCTCAGAGTCGTGATAGGATTAGTGTACTCGACAGAGGAGTAGCTCTTCAGCAGTTGCGATTACGATAATGAAAATCCTGGTTTGAGCTGAGTCAATGAACTTTGTGTTTTTCCTCATGATTAAGATTGGTGACTTGATAAATTATGTGTATATATGGGCATATACCTAAGTAGTGGTTATCCATTGACTTCATATCGGTGTGATACCTCTTGATTGAGATGGGTTACTTGATAACTTAGGTATATATTTTAACTTATACCAATGTAAGGGTTATCTATTTAGATATTTCTTTGTGGTTATCCATGTTGGATTTAGTGAGACCTTGAGGGTCTCGGGGTCCCTACTGAGTATAGTTATACTAACCCCTGCATGGGATATGCCTACACCTCATTGTGTTCGATGCAGATGACAGACAGCGCAAACAGAGGCTGAGTGTTCGAGGACTGGACGGTACCCGAAGGTGGACATCACGATGAGTCAGTATCCGGAGGTGGACCTCACAGCGAGTCAGTATACGGAGGTGGACTTCACAATGAGATGGCACTCGGAGGAGGTTGACGGGATAGAGCATTGATGAGGCTATCTGTACCTACCCTTCACGTAGGATTCTAAGTGCATGGCCCAGGATCTACTTCTATTCTTCCAACTGCTTGTCTTTTCTATTGTACTTTCGTTCAGTTGTAGCTGTACTTTTCAGTTGGGTTTGTATTCTGGCCCATTTAATTTTCATCACTTTCTTTTGTACTTAGTTTTTTCTTCCTCTTGTAATTTGTTGTGTTGATTAATTTTATGAAGGAAATGCCTTCCCTTTTATTGGTATTTACGCCTTTGGTGATAGTCGCCAGCCCCTATCCTATGGTGGGTGGGCTTGGGGTTGTCACGAAACGGGCCCCGAGGACAGGTTGTGAAAAATTGGTATCAGAGGAGTCAGTTCTACAACAGAACTTAGGACTCTGATATTTATTTTCTGTGAAGAAATAGTGTTAAAGGTACTAAGTGTGGTCTTCAGTTCAGGGAGTCCAGTGTTGGTGCGGGTGGCCAACATATCCATACACCAGGACACTGACTACTGATTTCCGACTCAGTGCACGAAAACATTGATTGCATGTGTGTTTTCAAAAGATTTTTAAAAATTAGCTCAAACCAGGTCAACTCACCAGGTATAGTTGTTTGACCGTGTCAAGATTGTTTATTTCAGGATGACTTCACCTAGTTAGACAGCGTGGGTACCGAGTGGGGAGCACGATGATAGCCCACCGAGCAGTGAGGCATCAGTACATGGCCCTCCACCAGTTGAGACACCAGCATAGAGAGAATGGCACTTGAGCGCGGTATACAGGTTCCAGCGTCAGAGGACTCCGACGTTTCGAGGAGAGTCTGATTTTCAGACGGCTGGACATTGGCTGGAGTTTGTAGTACGAGCTTTCCATACAGCTGTGACACCCGCAGACTTGATGATTTACCTAGCTGTTAGCCTCTTCCAGGGAGCAGCTAAGAGGTGGTGGATCCAAATGTTCCAGTTTTGTGATGAGATGACCTTCACCTGGGAAGACATTGAGACCTTCTTCATGGTGGAGTTTATACCAGTGACTCTACACACCGAGCGTGCTCAGGAGCTGCTGCCTTTGCCGCATGATTTTCCATTAGCAACCGAATCATCTGTGGGTAGTATACAGATGATGCAGGGGTCCAAGAGGACTAGACTAGTAGCTGGGAAACCTCAGGATACATTTTTGGTTGTGCGAGGCACACAAAATAGAACCAGCCATACGAGGAGAAGGAAGTGTTATGCATACGGCAGGAAGGGTCACATGGCACGTGACTGTCTGACTCCCTGCATAGTTGATCCATAGGCATTGGAGAAGCCACCAAGACAGAAGCAGCAGAGGGTTCTTGAGAAACAGTTGATAGGTAGACAAGGGAGTAGATCTCCAGAAGAAGGTGGATAGGAGAGGAACTAGTGGATTCCTTTTGTTCTCAGTACGTCTAGTTCCATGTTGCTGTTGTATTTGTGTCTTTGTACTTTGAGCTGCAGTAATAAAAGACAATTATCTTTGTGATTTTTACTTTCCTGTCCTTTTTTTTGGTTGATACTAAGAGGTCCCGGTTAAAACTATTGACTTGACCCTCACGTTCAAGATTTCTACTGGAGGAGACCCAATGACCTCACACTGATGCTGATAGTGTGACTCGATCCTTGGTGGCGAGAGTGATGGTTGGATCTCTTGGTAGTAACATCTAGGCCTTACGAAGTAATCCATGGAATGAATGCATCATTCAAGTCAGGTCTGACTGTATTAGGCAATAGGCTTGGTTCATCCAGGTGATGAGACCAAGTTTCTCCATTCAGCAAAGTAGAAATATTAGCAGTTCTTACAGATCGTAGGCAATGAAGGGTGGTCATTGACCGACTTACCATGTAAGAAAACTTACTACCGACCAGATATGGTACGAGCTATGATGAAGAAGGTGTATATCATCCAGGAGTGGATGAAGACTAAAAAGTGAAGTAAGAAACAGGAAACTGGTGCCAGTCTCAGAGACTCGGGCATGTAAAATGTTTCAAGAAGAAGAAGTGTTAAAGACAGACGAGTCTACGGAGTAGTAGAAGTGGAGGCAGATCTAGGAGAGCAGCTTGAAGTGGTGTACATTTCAATATGTTACAACCACCTGCCTTTTTTATCCTTGACTGGTTCAAGGAGTTGGAGGGCAGGGAAAAAGAGTAGTTGCATGCAGTCAAGGGGTGTGACCCAATGGCTCTAAGAATGATTCGAGGGACAGTCTGTGTCCACCTCTAGCTTCCATTACAATAGACATTGATACAAATCATTCCTTTCCTTCATGAATCTTGTCCCAGACCTAGAGTTTCCAATAAGCCATTGACATGACCCTCACATCTAGAGGTACCTTTGGTAGGAGACTCAATAATCACACTTATGCCGACAGTGTGATCTGACCCTTGAGGTGAGAGTTTCAGTTGGAATCTCTTGGTGTCATCGTCGAGGCCTTACGATGTTGGTCTACGTATGGATTGGATTCACAGTTCATACCCAAATTGACTGTATTAGGCAAAAAGGTTGTAGTTTATCTACAACTTTGGGATGAGTTTTCCTAGGTTGGAAAAAATGAAACCCTAGTCCGCACAAGATAAACTCGTGAATAGGATGGTGCGGTCGATCACTCTTGATTCAGTAAAACTTACCCTCATGGCAGTAGGAGTTTTGAGTCTTAGTTCTAACCAGGAAATGGAGGCCTCTAGAGTTTGATGATGGTGATCACATCCTTATATGAGTCTCACCTTGAAGAGGTTTACAAAGATGTTGCCAAGGCGACAAGTTATCTCTGAGGTTCAACAAACCTTTTTAGGTCCTCAGAAGGGTAAGAAAGGTGGTTTATCACTTTACCTTTTCACCTCAATTGCACCAGGTGCATGATGTCATCTAGGTATCTCAGCTGAGGAGAGACGTGCATGATCCTTCACACATCATCGACCACAGGGATTTGGACGTCGATGACCAGGCGAAATGAACATAGGATCTAGTGGAGATCGAGGATCGACAGGAGTGGGTCATACATGGACGGTCGATTCCTCAGGTGTGCTTTCATTGGTAGCACGAGAACCACCAGGAGAGCACATTGGAGCGGAAGGCTCAGATGCGTGATCAGCACTACATTGTTTTCCATAGTGAGTGTTGAAGCTTTATGGGGATGTAAATCCCTGAAGTGGGAGTAATGTAAAGACCCAAAAATTTCAATGAATATTTTTTTTAATTTCTTTATAATTTTACCAGTCCGCAGTTTCTGAAGGCATATGATCCCGAGGCCCAGTGTGCCCGGAATCAATTTTCGAATTTTGGCTCGGGTACGTTCAGTGAATGAACGAGCGGATTTTTCTATCTTTTGAACCAGTGCTCGAAATTGAAATCTGAGGGCACCGATGAACTCGAAGCGCCGATTTTTGCTTAAGATGATCTTTACTTAATGTGCATTTCCTCAGGAGGAGTTATTAGAATTTGAGGATTAATAAAGAATTGAATAAAATTTGTGGTACAAATTTTATTCCCAACATAGGTGGTTATATCCTAAGTGTGGAAGTTGGGTTGGAACCGTAAGTTTCTTACTAACCAAGTGAGGATTAAGGTGAGGTGGGTCCCACACGAGCCCCAACCCTTCACTTTCCCAAACCCCCTTAAACCCCTAGTAATTAATGTATAACTCCTCTTTCCCTCTTTAATTGTGTAACTCACCCTCTCACCCTCTTTATTTCATGCCAAATCACATAAAAATTAATTGATTAAACCTAATCAATTAATTTAACTAAAATTTTGAATTTTATGTTTTGAATTCTTGGCATGTTATAATAAAATAGGAGTAAGTCTTAATTTTTTTTTGGGATTGTTGTGCGGAGACTTTGGGGAGAGTGAGAGAGCCTTTGTGAGAAGATGAAGAAGGAAGAGAAGAGAATTCCTCCTCGTCAAAGAATGATGGTTCTTTATCGAATAATGACTCCCTCCATCGACGAAGAATTGTTCTCCAGCCGTCTGATCTCCAACAAACGATGCTCGGGCCGGATCAAAGGTCTTGAGGAAACGATGAATGCCAACGACCATCGTCACCATCACCTCTTACCTTGAAACGACGTCAACGAACCGACGTTCTTTCCGTTTCCTAATATCTTCATTGAATGTGGAACGGCCCGAGGTAGGGGATTAATTTGATAATGATATTATTCCCATGGTTGTTTCCTTTTAAAAAAAGAACACATATCAACTCCTCATTAAGTTGATCCGTGAATGTTTTATATTAATTGCGGGTTGGGAATATTGGTATTCTTCAATTTATTTATGAGATTGTGGAATGATGTGATTCAATTTTATTTAAATAAAATTGAATGTTTGTTCTTTATAAAACCCTGTTTAATCTTTCCAATTGATAACACCTAACGCGGAAGGCGTGGGCCGAACAAACACGGCTCGACAACCCTCCGCAGATTGTTTTTGGTGCACGGATTGACGACGATGATGAAACGAGACCGCAACGACGTTTGAAATCCGTCGTAGTGAAGAGAAGGTCCCAGGGGGACAATTGGTGAAGACAAAGGGCATATCGGACCACCAGAACGCATCCGGTGGTCCGCCGAAGATACTCCCAGTGTGCCGCGCCGGCCCGTCGGTGCCGGGGACCGGAGGCGGTGACCGGAGCCCTCCAGCCTCCAGGAGGTGGTGGCGCCCCAGCGCACCGCCGGAGAAAACCCACCGTGGTGGTGCAACACGGCAGATCCTGGGACTGCGTGGGATCCTGTAAGAATGGTGGTGGCGCAAACTGCCGCCGGCGCCAATTAGTGGGGAGGGGCCGAGCCCCCCCTCGCTCCGCGTCCGCTCGGCCACCTTGGCCGAGACTCAACCGGCCGGGTCGGGCCACCTATGTTGGACCGGGCCGCCCGTGCTGGGCCGGGCCTCCAGCGCTGGGCCAGGCCGTGCCCAACCGGGCCGGACTTAGACCCGGGTTTGGTCGACCCGGTTCGGGCCGACCCAGGGGGAATCGGGTCGGGTCAGATCGGGCCCCAAGCCCTTATTTTCGACCAGTTTCGTTCAAACGCCCATATCTTGGGCTAAGAACCTCGGATCGACACACTATCAGTTGCATTGGGATCTTTCGATCAAAATGGTCATTTCGGTATATTACACTTGATGTTTCGGAAAAGTATGGGTACAATAGGGATGGTTCGAACTCGAAACCAACAGGGCCCTTAGAGCGGAAACACTTATAACTTGAGCTCCAGACATCCGATTGACGTTCCATTGAATTTTTTGGATTCCTTTTGGTGAGACGAATCTTTTGGAATACTTCACGTGAGGTTTGGACATAATTGGAATAGGGCCGAGTTTGATTAAACCCGAAATCCAACTGGGCCCCTAGAATGAAAAAGCCGATAACTTTCAGACCGGACATCCGTTTGACGAACCGTCAGTGGAAATGGTCATCACATTGAGAAATGATCCCTTTGAGTATACCCTATGTGATTTCGGGATATAGTTGAGATACAGCCGGGTTGGTTCGTACACGAAACCAACTCAGCCCCCGGGACTAAAAGGCTAATAACTCACAGACCGAGCGTCCGATTGACACGCCGTCTGTTGCGTTGAGAACCCTATGATGAGGCGGTCATCTGAGATAAATCTTCGTGGGACTTTGTGATACTTGGAGTATAGACCCGTAGCTCCTGGAGCGGACCCTCCCGGAGACGAGCGTACGGAGTACGGAGATCGTGTAGCTGGATGAGACTTGATGACTGCTTGTCTGATTCGAGTCGAAGTGACTTGTATAGTAAAATGGGGAGCACTACTCTGTTTAGATGGAAGACCCACAACGGGGAGCACTACTGTATTTTGGTGGTAGACCCATGGTACTCGATAGAAGGAGTACTGCTGCAGGCTATTAGGGGGGTGCACTACTGTGTTTGGGTGGCAGAACCCGACGGGGAGCACTAATGTGTTTGGGTGGATGACCCACGGTACTCAATAGGAGGAGTACGTCAGTAGTCTAAGGATATTGAGTAGTGTCTCAGAGTGGTGACATGATCAGTGTACTCGACAGAGGAGGAGCTCTTTAGCAGTTTCGGTTTCGATAATGAAAATCTTGGTTTGAGCTAAGCCAGTGACCTTTGTGTTTTTCCTCATGATTGATATGGGTTACTTGATAACTAACATATATGTATGGGAATATACCTAAGTAGTGGTTATCCATTGACTTCATATCTGTGTGATACCTCTTCATTGAGATGGGTTACTTGATAACTTAGGTATAACTATGAGCTTATACCTAATTAAGGGCTATCTGTTTAGATCTTTCTTTGTGGTTATCCTTGTTGGATTTAGTGAGCCCTTGAGGGTCTCAGGGTCCCTACTGAGTATCATTATAATCACCCCTGCACGGGCTATGCCCAGACCTCATTGTGTTGGATGCATACGACGGACAATGCAAATGGAGGCCGAGTGTTCGACGACTGGACAATACCCAGAGATGGGCCTCACGACGAGTCAGTATCCGGAGGTGGACCTCACGATGAGTCAGTATCCAGAGGTATACTTCACAAAGAGATGGTACTCAGAGGAGGTTGATTGGCGAGAGCATTGAGGAGGCTATCTGTACCTAACCTTCAGGTAGGATCCGTGGCGGACGATCCAGGAGCTGCGCTATCTGTACCTACCCTTTAGGTAGGATTCGAGGTGGATGACCCAAAAGATACATCTATTCTTCCAGCTGCTTGTCTTTTCTGTTGTACTTTCGTTCAGTTGTAGATTTACTTTTCAGTTGGGTTTGTATTCTGACCCATTTACTTTTCATCCCTTTTTTTGTACTTAGTGTTTGATTCTACTTGTACTCTGTTGTGTTGTTTACTTTTATAAAGGCAATGCCTTCCATTTTATTGGGATTTATGCCTTTGGTGCTAGTCGCCATCCCCTATCCTATGGAAGTCGGGCTTGGGGTAGTCACGGCACGATCCCTGAGGATGGGTCACAACAAGTTTGGGTTTTTTGTTTTTATATTGGGTATGGTTTTTATTTCCATTTTATTCATCAAATATTGGGAATCTAATGGTATTTAAGGGGCTTTTAGGATATAGATGGAGGTACAATATACGGTTTAGGTGTTGGTCATTCTTTTCCTTATGTCTCAAATTATTTAGGGTAGTTTATGAATTCATTTTTTACATCAATGGTTATTTTTGTATTCTTTTCCTCATATCATATTTATAGTGCATTGGATATCCAGTTATGAGATGGGGGAGTGGTAAAGAATTAGGATTATTTGGAATTTTTTATTTCATTATTTTTATCATTGGCTATCTATGTGATAGTTCCAGAAGAACTTGTATCTTGTTATGAAGGTGAAAATGAAAAAGTTACAACATTGTTAATCTAGATATATTTTTCAAGTAGATTTGTGATGTGGTGTGCGAGTAGTTAATGATATTTTAGGAAGAATTTTCCTGTAAGCTTCACCCATACCTTTTGGTTCCTATTAGATCGTCTCTTTGTTGTGGTTTTTGAGGTTTGACTATGAGGATCTTGTGTTCTCAAATTTGACTCTTGGTTATATTATTAATGTTATTATTAGAAGGAATTTGTTTCTATTTTAGTGTCTCATCTATTTTTAGTGTTCATTTTTTTTGAGGTTTTAGATATGTTTTTTATTGTTCGTTTATGATAATGATGATAGATTCCGATGGGTTTTTATTATCAATGATCCAGGGAAAATGATGGACAAGATTTTGTGTGAGGGATCATGGTTCTTTCCTATTCAACAATTGAGGTGGTGAAAATGGTATAGGTTTGAATTTTTGAATTTAAATTATGGAAATTAATGGTTTCAATAATGTAAATATATTTGGGTTTCTAGGTTTATTTGTGTCCATGTTCTGTTTTCTATATGTTTCCCACAAAAAAAATGTTTGTCTTGAAATAATAAATAATAAATTTAAATTGTGTGGGTTAATGAATACACTTTCAAGATCTTTCATATATTATTTTTCTAAAATATATCTACTTACCTACAGAAATTCATTTATTTCATTAAAAAATAATTCTTCTTAATATAAACTTGTTTTTTAATTTTTTTTCAAATAATTTATTTTATGTCAAATTATTTAAATGAATATATGAGAATGTTTTCATTCTCTTTTATATTTTCATTATTTATCCCTTAATGGTTATTTATATATTTTATTTTATGATCCCTGATGTTTTATAGTAAATATTTTTTTTTACTTTTATAGTTTTGGGAAAATCTGTATGTATTTATTCCCTTCGAATGATTGTTTCCCCATCTCCTTAAATTTTTTCAATGGGTTATCCTTTAGTAATTAATTTTATATTTATTCTCTTGGTTTAATAATCATGAAATTAATTTACTATATTTCCTAAACCAAAAAAATATTCATTTCTCTTTCTCCTTTTGGGGGATTTATATACTTAATCTCAAATATTCAACCTTAATTTATAACTTAAAAAATTCATAAGGAAATTCTTATTTGAATCATTTCCTCTAAAAAAATTTCACTATTTTTTATCCACATCCATGCTATTAATATAATGGATTTATAAAGTGTCATTTCTAGTATTTCAATCATTTTATTTAAATATACTTGATGTTATACCCTTTGATTATATATTACCTGAATACCCTTTATTTTATAATTTATATTTAAGGGTATTTACATTGAATTTTAGATCATTTTTTCACTTGGTAAATATTTAAAAGCCATATAATAACTTCTTTAATACGAACTATTAAGGATTTTATATCAATGTATATATATTATATTTTTTAGGAACATTTTGTATTGTATTGTCAATCTGTCTTTCCAAACTACAAATAGTTTGAACACAGTAAGTGACAGGTGGGATTGGAAATATATATCCCGTTAATGAATTGGTATGATTAACGATATAAACTAAAATAGGGTAATGAAAGCACCGTTACCCATTATTTATGATTTTGGGCATACAGATTCAGCAGTCTGGTTATGATATATGATATTATGTATTTCTTTATTATGATATCTGTCATCATTATCCATGTTATCATCTATAATAATTATTTAGAATATGTTATTATTTTATATTCAGTTATGTGAAATTTATTATTTTATATATTACAAACATATTATGTATATAATAACTATTCTATTGTTATCTTATTCTATATTCTACCACTTACTAAGAAACTGTACTCACCCATTTATATTATTTCACCATATAATTAGCAAGCCATGAAGAAGGCTACATGTGATCTAAGGATGTGAAATAGAGAGTTGAAAATTATTTTTTGTTTTTTATAATAAAATTTAATTTATAAGTTATTTTAATAACTAACTCTGCATCTTGTATCCTAAGACTACTAATATTTTTATTCTTGATGTTTTAAATATAACTAAATGACTTATTGATCTAGGTATCTGAAGTAGGGTCTGTTACAGACTCTATATACGTGAAACAGTAAAATAAGATCCCTTAAGAATAAATCACCTCCCTCAACCTAATCATGAGTCAAGGAGACTTTATATCTTCAAATACACCCATAGTTTGAAAAAACCTAAATAGGTATTTGAATCTCATAGAGTAATTGATAAATATTATATGTATAAGTTATATTTCTATAAAGTCATATTCTTATTTCAATATTCAATTTCTTTATGTAAAACTTCTCATAAAAATTTTCAAAGAAGATATCTTAGGTCAACCCCTTCTCCATAAGGGTTTTCACCCTTACGTACCACCCATTATGAGTGGGAAACTATTTCATATAAACAATAAGTTTTACCTCATATTATTATGATTCCAAATCAATATAAATATTTCATAGATCATAACTAAAAATCCACTCAAACATTTTGGTCCACTATCTTCTTGATAAATGGATGGATGGGAAATCTAAAACTCATTTGTTGAATTTTTTTATCATAGAATCACCCTTATAAAACCACATCTATACTACTTGATCACCAAAAATATGGTCATCATGGTTTCCTCATATATTAAATAATTTCATTCTAAAATAATTGGAACATTATTTTCGTCACACTACTATCTCTCCCCCAAACTACCCTGATGTTGTATTGGTATATAATGTTAATTGGAAATCTATTTTCAATACTGAGAAAATTTATAACCAACAAGATCATACACAACATTATATGCTTCCATATATTCCAATAAATTAATGTAATGTACTATAAAATGTATACCCAAAAAACCAAATTCCAATCAATCTCTGATTGAAATTTTCATAAACTTATCACTAAAAGGTCATAATTATATTTCCCAATCCCTAAATAAAGCATATATACACCCATAAAAGGTAATACAACCATAAATGGTTTAATTTTATTAAAATACTCCTCATAATATATGTGGGAAACTATTAGATAATTTATTAGTGATGTTTTAACATACTCAAACCATTTTCATTCATTAGTTGAGTGCATTACAACGTACAAGAATATACATATATTGTGATCCTATGAATGAAATACATTGTATAAACTCAGCCAATATATCCTCAATAGTTCACAAGAAAAAATTAATATCAATATAAAGATCCCATAAATTTAAAATAATATCTCATAAAACCTTTAAAACATTTACATTTACTATAGAGTTATTTCTTAGACATAATTAAAACTACCATATCAATCATAAAGAGTCATAACTCTTAGCTATAAATACCATAAGACAATAAAACTAATGAAATCCATTCCAGTATAACATTTCTAAAAGTCCAAAATTATTTCCCTGAATAATTTTCAGCAAATGATCTCATACTTACCTCCATTTATGTTATAGGAATTTGGCTAGTTGTGAGGGAATGATTTATATGATGGGGATGCCATTACCTTGATAATATAACTATTAATAAAAAATTTTAAATACATATATCAGTTAAATAATTGTGGAAAAATATAATACAACCATATAAATAATAGTAAAAGATAATAATTTTATAAATTCGTGCTATTTAGTACCACACCTTTAATATGGCATCATTCCTTTTTAGTAAATACCTTTTCATTGAATTGTACAAAGTAGAGTATATTTTCACATTTAATTTCTTTGAAAAATTGTAAATAATAAATGAAGAAATAATTTTTTTTTCTAAATCCACTTGAAAAAAATTTCATGGGTTCATCCAATGTTATATTTATTACAGCTCATAACCTGGAAACATACATCAAAGAAAATGGGTGATAATTGAGCGTAGTAAGGAAATAAATAAGTGATACATATAACACATGATCTTGAGACAAAATAATAATAAAATAATGGAAAAGTATAATTTATGAGAAAGAGGAATATCATAATAAGAAGAACATGAATAATAACATGGAAAAGTTGTTACAACAATTAAATGATACATTCCTAACAGTATCACTATAGTTTATTACCAAGTTGTTGGAAATGAAAATTACCATGTTTATTCATCAAGGTATCATAAATTTTTTTTATATCTTGATATTAAATTAATTAACAAATGCATTGGAATGGTATTGGGGAGAACCCTACATCTGTATTAATTTCATGTGATCAATATAGATCATTATCGAACATTTCATAAATAACCCTAGAGAATAGAGAAAGTTTTTCTTATAAAAAATATTTTCATAAAAAAGAGATTATATATATAATCCTTATACCATTTAAGACCCAAAATTAAATATTTTATTTTCATATATGTAAATCCTATAAATAAAAAATAAATTATTGAATCCAGTTCAATACCCACAGAAAATGAATTTGTCTTGAGAATTCAAAATAAAAAAGAGAAGATAATTACTCATACTCGAATATCTCTAAGGCCTTAATTTTTATTGTTTTTTTATAAACCCCCTTTCAAAGGATGAGGTTAAATCTTACAAGGCCCGTAGGCTTTGTGATTATATATCCCATAGGATTAAGAGACATTACATTAATCAAAGGTCATAAGGAATTCAACAAGACTATAACTACATGGAACTGCCCGTCCCCAGCATCTACATCATGATATTAGCTATACACCTTCACATAACCGTTTAGATATTCTTTCCATAAAATCACATGATAGCCCCGATGGCCTAGCCATACCCTCTCATTCTTCCAAATCCATTGGTTCTGCTCAGGAGAGTGCGACTGCTCTGAATCCTCATCGGGGACTGCTTCTTTTTTGTAGAGTCTGTCTGTTGGAACCAGGTTCTTCAAAGCATGATTTGGTGTATGGTTTGTGTTTGTTGTCAATCCTCAGTGGATGTTCAGGGTGTGAACCAACAAAGCGATCATACCGTTCAGGAAGAAAACAGTAGTGAAGGTGGCGCTGTTTCCCAGTGTTTTTGGCCAAGATACTTGCGCGCCGAGCTCTTGGAGGATGAAAGACTTGCGCGCCATATGTTTTTGAGGATCAGAACATCAAAATTTGGCTAAGGAAAGAAGGTCGCGCAAGTGTTGGTTGGGTCGCGCAAGTAACTTGCGCGACAGAGGATCTAGAGACAGGACTTGCGCGCCGTCGAGGGACTTGCGCGCCGCCGCGCAGGGGGTCCAGTTTGCCTATAAATACTGGACCACCCCTCCTCATTTTGGAACGGAGTTCAAGGCTGAGAGATTGTTCGAGCTCTCGTCGCGCAGGTGGTAGAGTCGCGCTGGTGGTTGTTTTGTCGCGCAAGTAGAGTTTGCGCGCTGGTGTTTGGCTGTTCTCCCAAGGCAGTTTGGAAGAGAAAGGAAGTGGATCGCGCAAGTATTTAGTTCAAGAAGGCAGTGTCGCGCAGGTGCTTCAGTGACACTTGCGCGCCAGTTTAGTCTTGCGCACCTGAGACTTGCGCGCCGCCGGGAGACTTGCGCGCCGCCGGGAGACTTGCGCGCCGGGCTTGAAAAGGAGACCTAGACACTATTGAAGCACGCCTGCCTTGCTGGAGCTGCACGAAAGCCGAGAAACTACTCGGTTCATTCGAGGAAATGTGATATTCTTCTTCTGGTGAGAATCGGACTTCAATAGAGCATCTACATTCAACAAAGGATGCACTCTTATGCAAATGAAGAAGAGACCTACACGTCTATAAACTGAGTGGGACTTCACCAACGGTAGTGAGCCAGGGGGAGTCAACGGGAGTGACCCGAGGGACGCAGTGAGTTATCCCTGAACTATTGTAAAGGTAGTGAGCCTGGGATAGGGTGTCTGTACCCGAACATTTGTATCCGCAGCTAGTGAAGCATAGTGGATTTAGATACGACCGGCAACCTGTCGACGTTTGCTCCTTGGACGTAGCCCTTAGTGGTGAACCAAGTAAAAATGACTGTGTCTTCTCTGTGCGTGTGAATGTTTCCTTTTTGATCGTAATCATCATACATGTTCAACAAGTTCCTACCAACGTGGGAACAAGATCCAACAAATTAAAAGAAAAAGTGGTCACCCTGATTCACCCCTCCCCTCTCAGGGTGTCCCGGGGTCCTTCAAGTGGTATCAGAGGGTAAAGGTTGCTGGCGTTGAATCTGACCTTCTTCATCATGGAAAACACGATCAATGTCAGGGGAGTCCCTCACTTCGATGGAAGCAATTTCCAGATCTGGAAGAACAGAATGAGATCTCATCTAAGATCTCTTGGAATGGAAGTTCTTTTTTCTACTGTGCAAGGAATACATGTCACTGATCCAACAGGTCTGGCTATGACTGAAACAGACAGGAAACTTCTTGATGCAGATGCCAAAGCACAGAATGCTCTCACTGCTGCCCTTTCTGATCAGATTTACCTGAAGGTGATGAATTGCACCTCAGCAAAATCTATGTGGGATAAACTTGAGAATATTTTTTAAGGTGATAGCAAAGTGAAGGAGGCGAAACTACAAGTGCTACACAATCGGTTTGATGATCTGAAGATGCATCCAGACGAGAATGCAGACTCTTTCTTCAATCGAATTACTGAAGTGGTTGGAGCAATTCGGGGTCTAGGCGAAGAAATCAAAGATATTGATATTGTAAAGAAAATATTAAGAAGACTTCCACCTCTGTATAATGCGAAGGTGTCAGCTCTTGAGGAAAGAGATCTTTCCAAACTTTCTCTTGATGACTTACTGAGTAGTTTGGTAGCATATGAAATGAGAGTCAAACCAGAAGATGCTACGACTCGGGTGAGCAAGGAAATGGCATTCAAGGCCATGGATAAATTGAAAATCTCAAAGGATAGTAGCGGTGATGATGACGAAGAGAAAGAAATTCTTTCTCTCATTGCAAAGAAGTTCCAGAAGGGGAAATGGAAATTCAAAGGGAAGTTACCTCTCGCATGCTTCCGTTGTGGAAAAGTTGGGCATATTGCCTCTCAGTGCTTGAAGAATATCAATGATGATGACAGTGAAGATGAAAACTTCAAGAAGCCTCAAAGAAGGTTCTTCAAAAAGGGAGACTTCAAATATGGTAAGAAAATGCAAAGAAAGAGTTTTGTCTGTGAAGAGGAAGAAGATGGCAATGAATTCTGTGATGAAGAAGAACCAGAATTCAAAACTGGGAACCATGCTTCTATGATGGCCACTGTTGAAAAGTCAGAAGATACTGATGGTGAAAAACAACTGAGAACTTGTGTAGATCCTGAGGTGCAACTTAAGGATGCAGTTAGTAAGCTTAAGATTAAATGTAAGAGCTGCAATAAGTGGAAATCAATTGTAGAAGAATCAACTGAATATGTTGATCAACTTGAAGCTGAAATTGAACGACTGGAAGAATTTGTGAAGGTACAGTCTAAAATAATTGAAAGAAATGATGATGCAGTTGATCTGAAGCTGAGAATTGAAGAGCAAGCAAAGGTCATCAATGACCTCACATCCAGACTGGATGAAAAATCCAAGACTGTTGAGGGTCTTGAGGAGGAAGTAGTTACTCTGAGGAGTAAAATGGAGACAGAATCAGTTCCAAAAGAATCGAGGAAGAAAATACAGTTCGGAAGATTCTCAGATGCAGAATTACTTGCAAGAGCCAAGTGTGGTTCAGATGGGGTTGGAAAAGTCTTGAGTGATCAAAGACCTGCTTGCATGGGAAAGAGTGGAATTGGCTGTGAGGCTGAGTCATCAACTGCTGGAAGTGCAAAGATCCAAAAGACAGATAAGATGAAAGTTGAACATGTTGAAATGTTACCTAGAGTGCTGAAAAAGGAACCCTCAATCCAAACTAAAAGGAGACCTGAAAATTATCCTCAAACTTTCAAAAATGGCAGACAGTCTTACTATTCTCCCAAGGAAGAAGCTATAAGGAAAAATTCCAGTGAGAAGACATTTCTTCTCATGAAGTGTCAGTTCTGTGGCTATCTGGGCCATACCATGTCCTATTGTGAAGAGGCAAGAAGCTATCTGAATGGAGAAGATATAGATGCTCAACAAAGGAGAACAATTTCATATCCTAATTCTTATAGAAGAAATAATTTCTATGGATATTGGTTTCATTGTTCTAACTTTGGTCATAAGGCCATTAATTGCAGGCAGAGAAGGGACATTGACACCTCATACAGAAGTTCCAGACATGTCAAGTCTCGTCAGCAAGACGATGTTTCACTTTCAAACAGGTTCTCACCTCTTAAAGAAGACTTTGACTATGAAGAACCTGGGTTTGCGGAAGAGATAGTTGAAAGGCCATCAGTTCTATATACTCAATCTAATGTCTCATGGAAGGAAAGGAGGAAGATTGAGAAATCAAACCTTGCAGAGGTAGCTCTCAAAGCTACAAAGAACAACAGTACCTGGATTCTAGATAGCGGTTGCTCATCTCATATGACAGGTAATGCCGGTCTACTAACAAATATCATAAAGAATGTTGATGGTACAGTAAGATTTGGTAATGATGGGGCTCTGAAAATCAAAGGGAGTGGAAGTACCAAATTAGCTAATGGAGAACTAAAGAAGACTGAAGTCCTTTACGTAGATGGCCTACGTCATAATCTCCTCAGCGTGAGTCAACTCTGTGACTCAGGACTTGTTGTTACTTTTAATCAGAAAGGCTGCACTATCAAGGGAAAAACTGGCAATTCTCTCATGAAGGGATGCAGAACAGAAGGAAACTTGTATCAGGTTGATAGTGAAGAGAATGTATGTTACATGACTGTTGAAGAAGAAAACAATCTGTGGCATCGGAGATTGGGACACATCAATCAACAAGACATGGAGAAAATATCAAAATTGAGAATTGTCATGGACATTCCCAACCTGAAGCGTGAGCGTGAAAAATCATGTGATGCTTGTATTCGTGGGAAGTTGGTCTGCAGTTCATATCGGCCAAAGAAGAAAAAGGCATCTCACCTTCTTGATCTGATTCATACAGATGTTTGTGGTCCAATAAATGTTGCCGGAACTCATGGAGAAAGGTACTTTGTCCTTTTCATAGATGATTACAGTCGAATGGCATGTGTGATGGTCATTCACCGGAAACGACAGGTCCTTGACTGCATGAAAACATATCGGCGAATCGCCGAGAATGATACTGGATGAACAATCAAAGCGTTGCGATCTGACAATGGAGGAGAATACACGTCCATTGAATTTGAAAATTATCTGGAGAAGCATGGGATACAACATGAGGTAGCTGCTGTGAGAACTCCACAACAAAATGGAGTTGTTGAACGAAGGAATCGACAGGTGAACAACATGGCACAAACTATGCTGATTGAGAGTCGTATTCCACGACATTACTGGAAAGAGGCTGTTCAAGCTGCAGTGTACATTCAGAATCGAACAGGACTTTATATGGGTGAGACGAAGACACCATATGAATTGTGGCATGGACGGAAGCCTTCTCTAAAATACTTTCGTGTTTTTGGAAGTAAGTGCTTCATCAGGAACAAAGAAGGAAATCAGGGGAAATATGGTGACAACGCAGATGAAGGAATCTTCCTCGGTTACTCAATGAACAGCAAAGCCTACAAATATTTCAACAATCGTTTGGGAAGGATTGTGGAAAGCAATGATGTTAAGATAATTGAAGAGAAAACCACAAATGCTTCACGGACGTCATATGATGATGTGATAGAAAGTCATGAAGAATGTGGACATGAAGAAACTACAAATGCAGAAATAGAGGAAGCTGTTCAAAACACTCATCAATCACATAATGATGTTGACTCAGAAGAAGAATCTGAAGAAGAAACTATGGCTGAAGAGAATACTACTGAACCTCGCAGGAGAAATCGAAGAGCTGAGATTGATCCATCCAACATAATTGGGGATAGGAGTGCACCCACACAAACCAGAAGGATGAGGAATACCACGCAATCTGCATTTCTATCAGTTGTAGAGCCATCCTCATTCGAAGAAGCTGCAAAGGATGAATCTTGGGTGAAAGCCATGAATGATGAATTAGATCAGATTGATAAGAATCAGACATGAGATCTTGTCCAGAGACCTGAAGGTCACAATGTGATTGGTACCAAATGGATTTTCAAAAATAAATTTGATGAGCATGGAAGTGTTATCAGAAACAAGGCACGACTGGTATGTAAAGGATACTCCCAGATTGAAGGTATTGATGTTGAAGAAACCTTTGCTCCAGTTGCTAGAATGGAATCAATCAGGCTTTTCCTTGCCATGGCACTCCAAAGAGGATATAAAGTATATCAAATGGATGTTAAGACAGCATTCTTGAATGGTGTACTCGAAGAAGAAGTCTACATTGAACAACCGGTGGGGTTTGTCTTGGGTACCGACGAAACAAAGGTCTGCAAACTAAAGAAAGCTCTATATGGTTTGAAGCAGGCACCACGAGCATGGTACTCACGGCTAGATTCATATCTCAAGAAGTTGGAATTCAAAAGAGGAGGAGTTGATCACAATCTCTATGTGAAGAATTCTCCAAAAGATCAGTTCATGGTTCTTGTCTACGTTGATGATATCATTTTTGGTGGCAGCAGGCAGAAATCAGTGGATGAATTTGCCAACCACATGAAATCAGAATTTGAAATGTCTATGATTGGGGAGCTCACATATTTCTTGGGGTTTCAAGTAATTCAAAAGAAGGAATACACTTTCATTTCTCAGGAAAAATATGCAAGAGAGTTGCTGAAGAAGTTCAATATGCAAGACTCCAAACCAATGTCAACTCCGATTCCTGTTGGAACTAAACTTGGAAAGCATGAGGATGGGAACTCTGTTGATCCCACCATGTACAGGAGGATCATTGGAAGCCTACTGTATCTGACAGCGACAAGGCCAGATATTGTCTTTGCAACATGCCTTGCCGCCCGCTTCCAGAGTAATCCAAAGGAGGAGCATATGTCAGCAGTAAAAAGAATCATGAGGTATATTCAAGGCACACATAACTTCGGGTTATTTTTTGCTGCAGGCAGGGACAATGAATTATCAGCGTTTTCTGATGCTGACTGGGCTGGGGATGTAGTAGACAGAAAGTCCACTAGTGGTGGAGCTTTCTATATTGGGCATAAATGTGTTGGCTGGTTAAGCAAGAAGCAAGAAAGTACTTCTCTTAGTACTGCTGAAGCTGAATATATCTCCGCCACAAAAGCATGCACTCAACTTCTTTGGATGAAGCAGCAGCTAACAGATATTGGTGATAAGGTGCAGCAACCAATGGTGATTTATTGTGATAACAAAAGTGCAATTGATCTTACGAAGAATCCGGTTCAGCATTCTCGTACAAAACATATTGAAATACGGTATCATTTTATCAAAGAAAAGGTTGAACAAGGCGTGATTAAAATGGATCATGTTGGAACTAATGAGCAAGTGGCTGATATCCTAACCAAGCCATTGTCCGCGGCTGTGTTCGAGAAGCATCGGTTGAACCTCGGTGTTCGACCACCTCCTACTGCATAAGGAGGCTCCGGAAGTCCCCTCTCCCCGTTTGTTTTAACTGTTTTTATCTGTTTATGGCTGTGATGCAAGTTTTTGGGGGAGATACTATCCAGGGGGAGTATGGCTTGAGCTGAATGTTGAACAAACTTTTCGGTCTTTGGATTTATTGTCAATGGGGGAGAAAGGAATAAATTCACGGCAAGAAATTCTTCTGTGATGAGAAGTTTAATAAGGATAACATCGGGATGGAGTATTTTGTGTTCAATTTCAACACACTAAGACCCAATTCAAGCTTTCTCTCTTGTTTTCTACACCGAGCATTGCTCACATAGACTTAGAGTGTTAGCTGAGTTGATTCTTGCGTTTTGGATTTGCTCATGGTTGAAGATCTATTGAATTTATTCTGATTGCCAACAAACCCAAAGGGGGAGATTGTTGGAACCAGGTTCTTCAAAGCATGATTTGGTGTATGGTTTGTGTTTGTTGTCAATCCTCAGTGGATGTTCAGGGTGTGAACCAACAAAGCGATCATACCATTCAGGAAGAAAACAGTAGTGAAGGTGGCGCTGTTTCCCAGTGTTTGCCAAATTTTTGGGCCTGAAAATCCGTAAATAAAGTAAAGTGTTTTTGGCCAAGATACTTGCGCGCCGAGCTCTTGGAGGATGAAAGACTTGCGCACCATATGTTTTTGAGGATCAGAACATCAAAATTTGGCTAAGGAAAGAAGGTCGCGTAAGTGTTGGTTGGGTCGCACAAGTAACTTGCGCGACAGAGGATCTGGAGACAGGACTTGTGCGCCGTCGAGGGACTTGCGCGCCGCCGCGCAGGGGGTCCAGTTTGCCTATAAATACTGGAACACCCCTCCTCATTTTGGAACGGAGTTCAAGGCCGAGAGATTGTTCGAGCTCTCGTCGCGCAGGTGGTAGAGTCGCGCAGGTGGTTGTTTTGTCGCGCAAGTAGAGTTTGCGCGCCGGTGTTTGGCTGTTCTCCCAAGGCAGTTTGGAAGAGAAAGGAAGTGGATCGCGCAAGTATTTAGTTCAAGAAGGCAGTGTCGCGCAGGTGCTTCAGTGACACTTGCGCGCCAGTTCAGTCTTGCACGCCTGAGACTTGCGCGCCGCCGGGAGACTTGCGCGCCGCCGAGAGACTTGCGCGCCGGGCTTGAAAAGGAGACCTAGACACTATTGAAGCACGCCTGCCTTGCTGGAGCTGCACGAAAGCCGAGAAACTACTCGGTTCATTCGAGGAAAAGTGATATTCTTCTTCTGGTGAGAATCGGACTTCAATAGAGCATCTACATTCAACAAAGGATGCACTCTTATGCAAATGAAGAAGAGACCTACACGTCTATAAACTGAGTGGGACTTCACCAACGGCAATGAGCCAGGGGGAGTCAACGGGAGTGACCCGAGGGACGCAGTGAGTTATCCCTGAACTATTGTAAAGGCAGTGAGCCTGGGATAGGGTGTCTGTACCCGAACATTTGTATCCGCAGCTAGTGAAGCATAGTGGATTTAGATACGACCGGCAACCTGTCGGCGTATGCTCCTTGGACGTAGCCCTTAGTGGTGAACCAAGTAAAAATGACTGTGTCTTCTCTGTGCGTGTGAATGTTTCCTTTTTGATCGTAATCATCATACAGGTTCAACAAGTTCCTACCAACGTGGGAACAAGATCCAACAAATTAAAAGAAAAAGTGGTCACCCTGATTCACCCCTCCCCTCTCAGGGTGTCCCGGGGTCCTTCACTGTCTTGGGAAACTACATGTGGCCTGAAGGCCTTGTGGTGGCCCAAATGCCTTATAGGTGGTCCGAAATCCACATTATTCTGAAGGCCTGGGTGGCCCAATGGTATTAAAGACTCCATGCCTAAACCGGTGGACCAAGTCATATAGTTTCTGCTCCTACAATGGAAAAAAATATCTGCTATAGTGCATACTACAGTAGTGCTATAGTGACTACTACAGTACTGCTACAACACCCTAGAAATATTCCTCTTCTTGGTTTTGAACCTTGGTCTTAGGGATGCACTGAAGGATACCTCACCAACTGGGTTGAGGCTCATGTGTAGAAGATAATTACTCTTGTAAAAGAGGATAATTTGAGAAGAAAATTTGTTAACATGAAAGGTATAAAACATGGTTTTAGAAAAGGAGGAAATGATAGGGGACAAGGGTCACCCATTAATAAAATAATATAATTATAGTAATTAGATAATATAAAGTGGAAAAAATAACAATGTTTTGAAATTATAAGGAATATCACATGAAAAGGAAACTTGATTGGAAAAAAATAAGAGAACATTTTCACTTACCTTGAAGAGTTGTTCCTAAAACATGAGGATGGAACCTTGGGGGCTTAAGAACACCTTGGAGAGACTCCATTTCATGAAAAATAACCAGAAATTCATGGTGGTTATATGTGGAGGGAATGGAAATGGAGAAATGGTGAGTATTTATATGAGGAATGAGGGATTTGTTTAATATTTTCTAAACATAGTTCATGGAAAAATAAGTTGTGGAAATTGATAAACTATTGGCTTAAGAATGGTTTTGAATATTTATGCCACATTTTATGTTATTTTAATGAAACATAATAGAATCTAATTTAGAAATACTTTTTTTTGGAATGAAGAAGTATTGATTCTACAAAATAATGTTTTAAAATTAACATTTTCTATTTTAGACTTTGGAAAGTAACATGTAGTTTTAAAAACTATGTAATATATATTAGAATTCTTAATATTAATAAAATAACTTATTTTTGGTCTTGTATTACATTTAATTAAATATTAAATCATTATTAAATAAATATGATATCATAAATATAGTCAAAACCCAAGAATAATATTTTTTACTAGTCATGATAAAATAAATTATTTTAGAAAATTATAATAAATTCACCCTAACCTATTTTTTTTCATGAAGATTTCGAAAATAATGTTTATTTTATCATAAAAATTCTCTAAACATGATAATTTTATCATTTAAATATGAAAATAATTATTTATTTAAAAATACTAGTTTTTAAGGCATAATCAAGTTTCAAACACTTATAAAAAGTTTATTAGGACAATATAAAATTCTTTTATGATTTATTACATAAATAAAATTGTTTTAAATAACTATTTAATAAAAAAAATAATTTTATGAATATATTGGTTTATTATAGAAATTTTATATACTTTTTAGATTAATATAATTATGTTTTATTTGTGTCACAAAATAAAATCATCAAATTTTTTTCAGTTAAAAATTTATTTAATTTAGCAACACTATTCTTAAAAAAGAATTTATGGAATAAAAATATTATTCACAAAAATGAATTTAAAATTTATGTAATTATGGTCTGGATATGTAACCCCATATTACACCTACATACGACCTGAGGGTAAGGTGTGCGATTGTGGTAGGTTCATGGGGTTCCTCGTCTAACATCGACTGAGTTGAAATCTCCACAAACTCGAAATTAACTCGTAGGTTATTTAATTAAAGATTCACTTATTGAATCTTATATTGGGTTTGGTAAAGGGTGAATCCAAATTACAATACCTCCCTCCCATATTTGAAAAAATGAGTTGGAAATGGAACAACTGTACTAGTTGAGGCAATCAATTGACTTTTCTATATTAATTATCTTTTTTAATTAATAATTATAAACACTAATTATAAGAAAAAAATTATCAAAAAAGGTGTAGTTTTCAATAAAATATTGATTCATGGTTATATAGCCATGAAATACAAACTACCACATTTCCCATTATACCTTATAAATACTACTTCATTATTACACTAAAAATTCAATAAAATTTCTCGAATGGTTATATTTTCATTTTCATAAGATGTTGATTAGGATTCTAATATTTTGTTATTATTTATATAGAATGTATAGTGGGGGGGGGATAATTCTAGCAGATTGGGGAGATCCTTACTTTCCCATTTTATTTGTTCTATTTTATATTATTTTTCCATTTGTAATGTTTAGTTTTTTAATTTTCTTTATAGTTGAATAATGTAATAGTATTTATAAATTTTTTTGGTTTATCTTTACTTTTTTACACGTATAATATTATATAATATGTAAAAAACATTTATTCATGAAATAAATGTCATTCCAAAATTCTGGTTCCTTACATTCTTCCCCCCAAAGAAATTTCATCCCTAGAATTTGAAATCTTTTTCTCAGTTGATAAATGGTAAGGGTACATTTGTCTCATCGTTTTTTCTGGTACCAATGCCACACATCCATATCTATACATCATCCAAGATACTTTGAAAATGTTGGTAGTCTTGTTGTGTAGAAACTTGTCTCTATGTTCCAAGATCTCCCCAAGATTCACCACATTAGAGAGGTCAGGTTATAGTTATACCACATCCAGATTCAGTACATGTGAGGGTTCATGTAGATACTTTCCCAAGAAAAATGCATGAAATATATCATAAACTTGTGAAATATTAGGTGGAAGTGTTTGATGATAATCCACTACTATTATGCTATCATGGATTTTATAGGGGCCCATTTACCAAGTTCTAAGCTTCTATTTCTTTCCAAATATCATGACTCTCTTCCATGATGATATTTGAAGGAACACTTTCTCACAAAGATAAAATTCCAATTCCCTTCAACAGTTTTCAAAATAGATCTTCTTCCAACATTGAGTATCTTCTATATTTTTTGTATGATATGAACCTTTTCTATCATTTATTTCACAAGATCAAGCCAAAAAAATATCCCCTCACTATCTTCAACCCAATAGGTTGTAGTTCTACATCACTTTCTATATAGAGAATCATACTGTTCCATTTGAATAATCAAATGGATGTTTTTGTTGTACGATTACAGAAATAATGGGATATTTTGATCCCATACACCTTTAAATTACATTGGTAATGTTCTAATCATGTCCTCGAGTGCTTGAATAGTCCTTTCAAATTGGCCATCAGTTTGGGGATGATAGGTTGTACTGAAATTCAATTTAGTATTTAGAGAATTTTAAAGACTTATATTTTATTTAGATGTGAACCTTGGATCACGATAAAAAAATATTGAAATTTACACCCCATAAAACCTCATCATGTTGATTACATATATTTTGGAAAGTTTGTTAAGAGATAAATCATACCTAATAGTGATTAAGTGGGTTATCTTGGTGAGATGATCCACTATAACTCATATCACATTATTTCCTTGGTATGCTCTTAGGATACCAGTGATGACGTCTATAATGATATTTTCCAACTTACATGTTTGTATGGGGAGTGGTTGCAATACCCCTTTTGAATGTTACTACTATTCCTTTACTTAGAGACATACTAAGTACCTTGCAATATAGCTGACAATAACCCTTTTTATATTATCCCACCAATAATGACCATGAATGAACCTATACATTTTAGTGATTCTAGGATATATAGATAATGTTGATCTATGAGATTCATCCATCAGATCTTTATTTATCTTCAAGATAGTTGGATTATATAGCCTTGTATTAAACTTCAGTACACATTCTTGATCAATATGGAACTCGAGAAAATTCTCATTCTTCATAGGCTATATATTATTTTGTAACAATAGATTTTATCTTTTATATTTCTTGATATTATGAATTAATGATTATATAAAAATCAATTGGGATAGTGTTTATGATGTCCCTTCCCTTAGGATTCCCATGTTTAGTTTAACTAGGTCATTGGTCAAATAATCCCCATGAATCATCATCCTTCACAGCGCAACAATATATTTCTTACTTAAAGAATTATTTATTTTTTATCTTCCTGGTTAATAATGAATTTAATAGTTATAGTCATTAAGATGTTACAACCGTATCCTTTTTCTCATGTTCAATTTATTTTGTGTGAAAAAATAATTAATATTTTGGTCGTCTATATATATATATATCACATTTATTCACATAATGATAGTGCCTCTATATTTTTAGAAGAAAAAACCAAAATTATATCCATTAAATGCAAAAGATAATTTTGATAATGAGGATTTAACTTTCGAGATGCATAATAAATCACCACTTCATTTTATCATGAGGAATAACCCAAGGTCATTCAAAGATACATTGATATAAATTTTGAATCCTCATATAATAGAGGGTAGAGTTAACACAAGTACATAAAACAATCCCTTCTTCTATTCTTGGAAAAAATTCACACTCCTTTGTCTAGAAGAAATTATCCCTTTTTGGGTTAACATGGTTAGTGTATTAGAATGAAATGGATTTTTTTCAGAAACCCCTTATAACATCCTGAAAAACCAAATAAGTTACGAGTATGATTTACTATTATAGGACAAGGATGCTTCTATACAACCTTTGTCTTCATAGGGTGAAAAGATATTCCTCCATTCATTACAATTATCCCCAAGAATGCAAATTTTTTTAACCATAATTTACATTTTACGAATTTTCCAAATAGCCTCACCTTCCATAGAGTTTCCATGGCAACTCTATGATAATCCTCATGTTGTGAAAAACATCTAGAGTATACCATAATTACATCAATAAAAACTACCATGAATTTATTAATGTAGTTATTAAAGTCTTTATTAGTCAAATACATAAATATATCAGGAGAATTAATCAAGATAATGGGAATAAAAACAAACACATAATACCCATATCTTGATTGGAAGGAATCCTTTAGAATAAATTCTTTATTCACCCTCAATTGATGATACAATGATCATTTTTCAAGCTTGGAAATGTATTGATCCCCATAAATATGGACAAATAAATCATCAATTATTGGGAGAGGGTACTTGTTATATTCTATGATCTAGTTAAGTTCTCTATAATCAATTTATAGCCACATGTATTAATCATACTTCTTCAGAAAGATAACATGCTCTCCCCCAGGAGCCTCCCTTGTTTTGATGAATCAATTCTCCTGATGATTTTGAATTTTTTTAATTTAATTATGATAACTCTATATATTTCATTCTATACGGGGTATTTGATATCATCTTGGATCCATGTATGTGTTTAATGGATAAATATAGCTCTCTTTATGGTGGATTTCCAAGTAAATATTTAGGAAATACACCAATGTATTCCTAAATGATAGTGACATCATCTATCTTTATACTTGCATTTCATTCTTCCTCTTCACTGATCATCTCCATAAATAATGATATGGGAGGTTCATTAAGACAAATCCTAGAATTAGAGATATTACTTTCGAAAATTATAGTAAGTTTTGTATTCATGACTATATAAATTTACTTTTCATTTATTGTTGATCTTAGAATTATAATTTGAGACCCAATCTGTACCAATTGTAGTCTTGTATTCCACCAGGGGAATGACTACTACATTCGTGATGAGATTGTACTCACCAAAAATAATAATATAGTTCCAATACACTATTGGAACCAGGATAATTACTCTATGAGTCTTGACTAAAAACTCTATTCTATAAGTTCATGGATTGATTTAATATTCTTATAAAAAATGGATGAAAAAATTAATGTGTATAAATATAATCAAACAATGTATTTTATGGATTTGAGAGCACAATAAGTGTATATAGAACCACATAATTTAAAGAATCTACATAAACTATGATGATAGAAGTTGAGGCTTCACATCACCACAAAAGTTTTGAGATATATATACATCTCTTCGGTACTTGTAGCACATTCCACTATGAATTAATTAGTTTCCCTTGTGCATATTCCCAAATTTGATTCTTATGGTATTTTTTTAATTTATTTCCTCCTGTTATATGATCAAATATCCTACTTATGTTTGGATCCATAACTCTCTTTATATCATTAGACTTAGGTGACCACCACATTTTTCCAAACTCAAATTTAACGTTAAAATCACTCTGTAATATCTCCACATATATTTCATTGTCTTGATTGGATAGATTATTCAATATATGGGGTCTTAGTTCACTAAAATTTCTATCTACCTTTCCCATAGGATCTATAACAAAGCTAGTGGTATAACGAGGAAGTCTTGTAATGTTTATCTCATAACTTCCTACTAATTCATTTTCATTGTACTTTAGTTCAATGAATTCCTTTTGTATTTTCATTTACATTTACTGTGGGAAATATTTATTAAAAAATATTACCTTGAAATCTTACCAATCTATAACATTGATCTCCCTTGTTGGCTTTGTGTCCTTAATCAGTTTCCCCCACTGACTAGCTTCTCCATCTATTTGATATAAATCCAATATGAATTTATCATTATACTTACAGTGGATTTTAGAGGATATATTTTTTATAGATTTTATAAATTTTTAAAAAATAAATGGTTTATTATATCCACTAAAATAAGGTGGTAATTGATGCATAAATGACCTAATGGAAATTTTTTCCCATTGAGGTGAGTCTAATATCTTGATTTTATTCAAGTTATTTTTAAAAATTTGAGAAATTTGATTCATAATCCTCTTGAAGTTTTCCATTCCATCTTCCATGAGGAAAACATCTGTGCATCATCCTTCACACTCATTATTTACAAAATTGATCTTATTTCCCACCATTTTCAAAAAATAAAATAAAATTTTAGTTAGAAATGTGATACATTTATGATTGTTATAATTAGAAAAGGATTTTAGATCTTAAAACATCATTATTAAATATGTTATTAATATCCTCTAATAAAAATTTCATTTTCTATATATCCTTTATAATGGTTTATAAAAATCTCATGATTAAACAGAAATATCCCCCAGGAGTGTCAAACCTGGAGTGAATCAAGGCCCATCATCATTCACAAGTTCCAGTTCAAATCTAACTCAAAGAATTTTTTAGTTGTTACGTCTATATATATCTGTGCGAGAGCCAAATCCGACTATTTTTATCTAGACATGAATTTTTTTCATGGATACCACTTACATAATATATAACAAAAATACCAGAATTTTTTCCAATATTTATAATTTTCTCTAGGGTTCTTCCTAGTGTTTTCCAGTCCCAATTTTCACAAATAACTAAACTATCCTTTGATACCAACTGTGGAATCGTACTTTCTGTTACATAACTTTTCATTACATGGTACTAAAATAAGGATTGTTTTGTTTATTTTCATTGAAAATGGGTATATAATACATGAACACACTAAAAATTATTATAGACCCACTTAAAATACTTCTTAATGGGTTTATACTAACTTATATTAGCATCATCTCATAACCAGGGGACAGACATCAAAGGCAACGGGTGATCATGAAGCCAAATAAGGAAATAAACAATATAGACATATAACATGTGATCTTGAGACATAACAATAAGAACATAAGGACTTACTAAAATTCATGAGAAAGAGGAATATCATGACAATACGAACATGAATAATAAAGTGGAAATGTGGCTATAACATTTATACTATAAATTCACAATCATATCACCGGAGTTTATTACCAAGGTTCCAGAAATTAAATATCATAAATAACCTGTGGATAATAGAGAAAGGGTTTCATAAAAAAACATGGCATTCAAAAGATCTTAAATATATCTTCATTACATCATTTTAAAACCATGAAAGGATAAGTGAGTTTAATATATATAAATAAATTAATTAAGAAGAAAATTTTAAATCTATTTTAATACTCATTGTAAATAAATGTGGATTGGTTATTCAAAAATAGTAAAAGAGAATCACTGATGTAGGAGAGGAATATTTGAGATGAAAATTTGACAACATGATGGGTATAAGTCATGTTTTTTGAAAAGGGTAAAATGAGAGTGGAAAAGGTTAAACCAATAATAAAAGAATATTATTTTTTAATTCTATAATATATAGTGGGAAAAAATAACTTAGTTTTTAATTTAGAAGATATAAAACATGAAATGTGAACTGGAATGAGAATGAGAAGTGGACATTTTATTTTAGTTTGAAAATTTGTTTCTAAAAGCTAAGGATAGAACATTAGAGGATTTTAGAAAACATGGACAAAATCATTAGGAAGAAAAATCGCCAAAAATTCTCGGAGTTTTGATTTTTAGTGAATGGAAATTGATAAATTGGTGGGGATTTAAAGGAGAAGTGGTGAATTTGTTTAATATTTTCAAGATATATGTCTTTGAAAACTATGTTTTGGAAAATAAAAAACTTTTCGCTTAAAAATGGTTTGTGCTCTTGGATATAGACATTTGGGTCACATTTAATGCTATTTAAATTCACGAGAACCAAAATTAAATTTTAAACATATCTTTTTACATGAAAAATTAAATATTCCATAAAGTTATCTTTTAAAAATAATGTTTTTATTTTTAGTCATTGGAAAGTAAATTATAGTTTACAAAAATAAATAAAATGTATTAAAATAATTAATATTAATAAAATAACATATTTTAGTTCAATTATTATTTTTAATTAATTATTCAATCATTATAAAATAAATATTATTTCATTAAATATACTGAAACCCTAAAATTGTATCTTTTACTACTAATGAAAAAATAATGTATTTAGAAAATTATCATAAATTCAACCTAAACTTATTTTGACTTATTCATGTAATGAATAATGACTGTTTTGTCATAAAAATTCTCTAAATATGTTAATTTTAACTTTTAAATATAAAAATAAATTTTTATTTAAAAATAGTAATTTTGAAGGAATGGTAAAATTTATGACACTTATAAAAAGTTACCTTGGATATTATAAAATTGTTTTATCATTTATTATTTAAATAAAAGTGTTTTAAAAGTTTATTTCATTAAATCAAATACTATTCAAAATACCTTGGTTTATTATAAAAGTTGAATATATTTTCAAGAAAAATAATTTTTTTTATATTTGGTTCCAAAAATAATATTATAAAATTTGTCTCAAAATAACATATATATTATTAAAAAATAATATTCTAAAGGGGAATTGATAGAACAAATATTTTACTTATATAATGGAATTTACACTTTATGTAACTATGGTCCCGGCTTGTAAGACCTTATTACAACCTCATACGCATTGAGGGTAAGGTGTGCGATGGTGGTATTTTCATTGGGTGCCTTGGATAACATCCACTGAGTGGTCTTCTACACTAACTAAAAATTTTCCCATAGGTGATTTCATCCAAGATTTACTTGTTTAATCTCAGATTAGGATTGGTCTAGGAGGAACCCCAATGATGATACATCTATATCAAGTTCAAACACCTGGGCTTCAAATGAAGTGACTATACTAGTTGAGGACATCAATTCTCCATTTTTTTCAATTATCCTTTATCATTACTACTTATAAACACTAATTATAGTTGTAAAATTATCATCAAAGTCTATAGTTTTCAACTTCCAAATTTACCAATGGTTATATAACGGTTGAATCCCCACGATCACATGCCCCTTTATACCTTTTAAATACTAAATAATTATTACACTCAAAATTCAATACAGTTTCTCATAATCTTATATTTTTGTTTTCATAATATTCTGATTGGTTTACTAATAGTTATTTTATTTCCATATATTTTATCGTGCGGGTGATGATTCTAAAAGGTTGGGGAAATCCTTAATTTACCATTTTGGATGTTCTCTTTTAAATTCTTTGTCCATTTATAATGTTTGAATTTTTAATTAGCTTTGTAGTTGACTAATGTAGTGGTACTTATTATATTTTTTGGTTTATATTTTTTTTACATGTATGATATTACATAATATATAAAGCACATTTATCCCGGAAACAAATATCTTTTATAAATTCTTGGTTATTACAATTCATACATAATTTGTAACACCTGGAAAAATACCCATGGTAGTTTATATATATATATATAATGGGAAAAAATAAAAATAAACTAAAAGACTCATGGAATGATCCACACTTGTTTTCTATCCTCCTCTTAATTTTTATTTCGATAGCTACTATTTCCTATCCAAGAAATCATTTTATTATCTACATCAGTAGCCATAAATTCTATATGTACACAAGAAGTGTGTAATTAATAAGTGATTAAAAATACCCCATAAAATATCACTAGAATATTACTAGAATATTCTATAATATATATTGAAAACTTTTGATATGATTCCATACTCATCCTCACTGTAAAAATTCATGACATACTATCATGTATTTTTTAGAAATCCATGAAACTCATCCCTAACTACTTTTACTAATTCCAATGAAACCCACATTTCCATTATTTAATAGGGTAAAATTGAAATTAAACCCTAATGGGACATCATATATTGAAATTAACAGTATTTAAAGTGTAATCACTTCAATGAATTACCATGAAACTCACTTATATAGTAAACACACAATTGGTCTAATGACTTATCTGAAACACCAATGATCTCACATCAACCCTAAGGGTATCACATTGAACTAAATTGTCTCATATCTACCAATTGATCCCCTAATATCACAAATGGTAATAGAATGATCCTAATGGTATCACGTCAAGTATCATGAACCAAACCCATAATGACTCCAATTGAGATGGTCATATGATTGAGATTTACCCATTAATCCTAACAATAATTGTCCATGGGGTTTTGATTGGAACAAATGGTATAAATTGAAAAATATGGGAGGTATTAAAATTATTTGACAATACATATAAAACTTTTATTAAATAACAATACCATCTAAACAAAATATCAAATGTTACAATCAACCTCTTTAATAAATGAAATAAAACTTGTATGAGTATATATATATATATAATCAAAACGTAACACTATCCAATAATAGTATAAGTATAACTATAATGAGTAACACTGCCTAATCCTCAATACGCCATCATGTGCCTAAATTTGTGATTCTTGATACCACCCTCAACCTAATCCTATATGTCCCAAAGTAAATTAATAACAAAATGGTAAGTTAAAATATATTATTTAGTTTCCTCTAACTTCACCTATGATATTTTAATGAGAATAAAATAGCCTGAATGAATTATATATATAAATAAAATGTAATTTAACATAAAATTTCAAAATAGTATAACTTTCAGAAATAAATATTTCAAATATATCAAACTCATAGTACTAATCAATAACACATCTCCACTACAGTAAAGAGATCAACTAACTCCTCCCAATATCCACACCTCTAGCAATAATATCTATCACCAAAACAACTACCTACTACCACAATGGGTACATATAACTCCCAAAAAAAACCGTATGGATTTACAATTATAATAAAAGAATAAAAAACTTTGCTGTGAATAAAACAGAAATATTTTAGATAATTATATTGTAACTCCCTATTCCTCACACCACATGAATGTAAAAAAATACCAAATGCTTCAAAAAAAAATCATAACCTTTCCAACATGGTTAGTGTAATTTCAATAACCTAAAAAATAATATATTGTGAATAAAATATAATTTTAATATTTCTAAATTCATGTATCTTAAATATAAATAGAAACTATAATCAAAATACAATGGTAAATAGAAACTTGAATCACCCACAAACTCATAATGACTTCCACTCTACATCCACATATCTCTGGGAAATAAAATCAAACCAACAATTTCCATACCACACATATTAAGTAGTTACCCACCACATCTTTACCTAATAAATACCATTATTTTATTTAAAATATATAATGAAAATTTTCAATGTTTAAAAAAAATTAAAATTATAGATAGAAATTTTATTTAATATAAAATTACAACATGGAATAATAGAATATATAAAAAGTTGTTTTCAAAATTTATACCTCAATTTCTCTACTGAATTCATTTCTTTAATGTATTTAGATTTTAACTTTATTAAATATGACATTATTAGTTTGTACCATCTCATTATTCCATGTTCATTACACATTTATTATTTATAATATTCCATCCATTCTGTTTATTATTTGTTAATTTTCAAGGAAATTTTAACAATTTCCAAACATCATATAATAAAAATTATACACGTTGATTCAAATTTTATAAAATCTATGTCTAAATACTATGATATAATTCATCATTGATGAAGGTTTCTTAGATATAGAAATATCATAAAAATAAAATCTAGAAAAATAAATATTACATCAAACATATATCGATACTAAATCTAAATGACACATCACCCATTTCTCAAATCCATAAGAAAATGAGATAATATTTGAAGGTATTAAGAATCTAATAATCAATACCTGATGTTGTATCTATTTTTTATAATAAATAAAATCATTTATAAACCCAACAAAAGTTATAAGGAACGACTAAAAATAGGGTTTTAAGAAATTTAGGAATATAAAAAATAGAAAAAATATCAAATATGATGCGAGGAGGCTTAAACATTTAAAAAATAATTATAGATAGACCACGATATGACATGGTTTTATAAACCGTCCAATTTTTTAGACCGATTATCCTACATTTGAAAATTACAGTGACTTGATTCTCTATACCCCTTGAAATATGTAAAATGTTTCCTTTCTTACTCAACATGTTTTGACCAAAACCGTTTCTTTATATATATAAAATGATGTTGTCGTATTTAATCCTTCTCATTAAATATATAAAACCATGAATTCCTTATTATTATCCACACTATTTTTCTATGAGACAATAAAAAACCATTAGATGGACCTTCTTTGTTTCTAAAAGTAGTTCCCTCAAAATATAATTCTAAAAAAACATGTAATTGAACCATTTTTTAAAATTTCATATAGTGGTAAAAATAATAATTTAGTCTCTATCTAAAATGTTTAACTCAAAATACTAGTCCACATTCTTGAAAATAATTACTAACCACCTTGATGTGCCACAAAATATTGACCCCATTGACTAAATTTTAATTGTTTTCAATAAGGTAGGATGTCGACAATTTTTTTTGGAAATGATGATACATAGTGGAATGTTATTTATTACTTATTGACAAACTATATCTTATAGTTTATGGGGAAATATTCTTAATTTTTAAAGACATGTGTTAATTATTTTCCACATCACATTGTTCACAATAAATAATAAGTTAATAATATTGATTAGTTTTTGAGAAGACCATTCAACAATATATTATTTTTCCCTGAATAATTATATAACAATTATATTGTAGGATGTTTGTTTTATATTTCAATGAAGGAATTCATTTTACATGTATTATCATTCTATGTGTTATATATTGAGTCACCCAAAAAATTGGACCATCCCTAAGGAAAGACATAGTACCCAAGTTCATCTAATTTTAAGGTGGGAAATAGGTTCATACATATCCATCACAATATGGCATTGAAAGAGACGATATTTAGTAGAAGAAATCCTATCCTTGTTCAAATATGGGTGTGTGTATGGAAAATTCATGGAAAACACATGGGGTAAGGTAAGTGTTGGAATGTGAAACCTGTGATCAATGTATGTTAGTGTATCATGGAGAAGTCCCAAAATCCATGATTGAGAGGTTAATTCTAGTTCAAGATTTATTAAGAAGAGGTATAATGAATATTTGTCCAATGTGGGACTAAATATTATTTTGTAATTATTCTTTTTCTTATAAAAATTAAAATGAAATACATAAGCATGTTAAATTTCCATATTATTCCTCAGGATAATAGGATTATGATATGAACAATATATATATATATATATATGTGTGTGTTAAGCTATTAGGAGTAATGTTTGGGAGCGTGTATTGGTAGAGAATGAGTTGTAATGATAATTCTCATGGAAGATGAACCCACTATATGATGATTTGATCTAGTACAATAATAGATAATTTATCATATGAGTTGTGATGAACCAAACACACAATGTTTCTATTTTTTTAGATCAACTATAAGTAATAAAACCGACCATATAAAGTACATTTGACTGATTGGAAGAAGGTAATGAGATACTACATAATGATGAGGTTACAAAATATCATAAAATAATAATATATTATAAGTATTAGATCAATATTTGTCATCCCACAATTGGTGAATCCACTATATGCAAATAATAGATTCTATAGACATGTGGGTTCGATATGTTAAGATAAGAATGAAGTCACACATTCATACCTGTATGTCATGTAAAAAAAGTAAAACAAATGATATCAAGGACTATTAATAGAATTTAGTAGGGGTATATTTCTCCAAAACTTCCATATAAAAGTTTTATTAGGAGAAATAATAGTTATGAGTCCCTCATACATAAAATTCCATGCATAGAAACATACATTTTGATATAGTGGAAAAGGTTTGTTTGAAGTGTATATGTAATGATAGAAGAGTGAAGCTTAATATAAGGTGTTCGATTAAGTATGGGTATGTTCACTGTGAAATGAACCCATACATACATGGATTCCTAAACTAATAATAATTAATTAATATTTTACATGTTTCCATGCATGATTATATATAGATGTATAGTGATTTGGGTGATATGATATCTAGAATGAGTGGAGAAGTTTGTCTGATATTTAAATGAAGTTTCATTCATTTATAAATAATATGACGAAAGATAAGAAGGCCCAAGACTTTTGGGTATTTAAAATTAGGATTTAAAAGAAGATAAAAGAATGTATATAATAATATATCTTATGAAAGAATAATTTCATGTCTCTAGGAAATTTAAATAGAGATAATGACTCTTATTTTATTAGGGGTTTTTTCATGAAGTAAAATTATAAAAATATTATCCATAATTGAATATGAAAATAACCTCCCTATCATTATTTTAAGTTAAATCATATAAAAAATATGAATAATATTAATTATGATATTGTTATTTGAATATAAAAAAATATATTGTTGATGAATAAAAGAAGTGTTGAGAATTAAGAACTGTTATGCCTATTGGAGGATCATTCTGATAGAATGATAAATCATGTATAAAAGAGAAATATTGAGCTAAATCTCGGAGTACCAGATAAAGATACACTAGAGTATTCAAAATTTTAGGATAATATAGATTACACTAAATTTGGAAAGATTTCAAGTCCATAATGATACTTAGAGATGCTATTGAAGATCACAAAGGTGTCCTTGAGATGGATTTATACCACTAGATCATGGAGGAGGATCATATGAAGGAGATAATTATATGATTTTATCGAAATAAAATAAGGGGGATTTGTGACTATGGTGTATCACTAGTTTATAATGAGGCTTTTTGATGGGGTGTCTAACCATTCAAGAGAAAAACAACAGTTCAAGTGTCTAACCAACTGAGAAGAAATAGTCTGTGTCTAGGGGTTAGTGCTATGGTCAACTCTAGGATCTCCTAATAAGGTGTATAAATAGTTTCTCATCATCCACTATAATTGGTAATAGGATATTGCATAGAATCTATGTTCGAGAATTTAACTGATGTGGCTAAGATTATGAATTTTCACTAAACCTCATAAATACTGTTTGATGATATCACTCTCATTACTTTTATATGTGAAGTGAGGCTCTGAGATCCAGTTGTGTTTATCAATAATAATAAACAATTTAAAGATGTAGAATTAAAATAAAAACAATTAATAAAAGGAATTATTGATTCACCCCCCTTTCAGTGGGATACCATCCTAGGGAACTATACAAACCATGATTAGTTAAACAAACTATGATAATATAAAATGTAAATAATGACTTAATTTTGGATAAACATTCTAAAATCTATCTCAAATAATATAATCCATCACCATAGTCATATCTTCCATAAAAAAATTCAAAATTTACAATGAAAATAATATATAAAATTATTTATTTTACACCAATCTCAATGGTCTCATACTATCATGAACCAACCCAGATTCCCTAGTACTCTGATACCTGAGCGAAAAATGAAAAAACCTGAGGGCTGTTTCTGATCCCCATGGGTTGGAAACTCGTACATGGAATCCTTTAATATAAAGAGAGGGAATGAATATTATTCAAAATATTGGAATATAAAGATACATATCAGAATGCTCAAAACTCCAAAGGGATACAATACTAGAAAAAAAATAGGTATATCAAAAACCCAAAAAAACATCATCAAATTACTCATAAAAAAATTCAAACATCCCAAATGAAACATCAATCAAAACCTAAAATATAGAGAACATAGACAACCTCCAAGTGGTGAATTACCTTTTCTCATACTTAGAAGAAGAAAATATACAAGCACCCAAAGGAAAAGGTATGGTGTGAACTATAATGCTCAAGAGGTTATAACAAAGTGTTCGATAAAAACATTTCATAATAAGAAAGAAAATAATACCTTAAATATAAATAAAATATGGAATGGAAGTGCACATGAAATTTTAAAACAAACCATGAATTCTTTTTAAAAGATGGTATACATTTCCTACATGTCTTAATAAATAGTTTATATAAATCCATAGCATGAGTACAATAGTTATATATCAATGAAATTTATAATCAAAATAATGAAAAAAAGAACCTTGGTAAAATACCTTGTGGTATGATTGTTTATATTTATTAGATCCCCATATTCTCATATCATTTATCATGTAAATATGTGTGTAAATGTCCCTCTGGATCAGGCTGAATAGGACTCATCAACATCCCTTCAAGGACAAGATCTTCCAAATTAGATTTTTTTGAGTTTTTATCCAGAATAAATTTCTAAAGAATAATCATCCTAGAGTGATTGTCCCAAATAACCCACTAAATAACTAGTACCCAATGTTCTCAATCATTCAGTCAATTTAAAAAGGGTAATTTTTTTTATTTCAAATCAATTATCATTTAAAATTTAATTGCTCACTTACCCCATTTCAAAATGAAAAAATACTTTCAAAACTAAAACATGGGTTTTTCATCATATTGTGCCTTTAAAAAAAACAATCAATTTTTTATCAGTTTTGTTTAAGCCTTTTTGAAAATAAATTTTCAACTAATTTCATAAATTCCTCCAGTTTCAATTCACAAACCAAATTCCAATTCTATTAGAATTGGGGGGTTTTCCAAAAATCCATATCATATCAATATCAATTCTAATTCACATAGAATTAGTTTTTTATAAATAAATTTAAATAAACTAATTAAAACTAAGAAAATAAAGGTTTAATTACATGGATAAACTTAAATGGAGACACCAACCTTTTATCACAGAATCACAAATCACAACACCTTCCAAAGGATTTTACGATGAAGAAAAATAGTGAAAGAGACAAAGAAATAAAACATATTTCAATATCCAAATCATCAACATTTAATTACATCAAACAAGTTATAATATATAAAACCCTATGAGGAAATGAAATTGAGTGAGAGGGAAAATAATAGGAGGAGATCCAATTTCCGAATAGGGGTCAGATGTTCAACTGTGGATTCGATTCATCAATGGTGCTCTTTTGAGTGAAACAAAATCTATTCTTGGGAGCTTCCCAATCCTTGGAGTTGGAGATAGGCTGAATTAGCATCAATCATGAGTTCAAATGTGGGTTTTAGGAAATTATAATAGTTTTCTGAAATAAAATTATACCATGTGCATGGTTAGCTAGGCATGGACACATTGTTAG
This sequence comes from Viscum album, assembly GCA_963277665.1. NCBI lineage: Eukaryota > Viridiplantae > Streptophyta > Magnoliopsida > Santalales > Viscaceae > Viscum > Viscum album. The sequence continues at coordinate 2,061,709,355 of OY728151.1, read as the reverse complement.
AAAAACCATGTACCCTAACTGTGTGCCCCTATACTAGGGTGAAACTTTTAAAAATGGTAGGTTCAAATTTTTTCAAATCATACCCCAATTAAGAAAATAACAATAATATGGGGACTTATGGTTTTCACTGGGTGGGTGTACGGTTTGGGAAAACTATTCGCCAACCTTGCATAGTCTGAAAACCTCAAAAAATCCAAATTTCACCCAAATCACACCTAAAAAAGATAAAACCAATGAATGGTAAAAATAGTGGACTAGGAGTTCTTAAAAATTTGTAATATGATGTTAAAACCATCCCCACCATAGAAACATTCAATCCTCATAAATCCTATTAAAAAGTTTCAACATCATAAGATGAGGATAATTCTCCCTCATTAGTGACTCCCTCTCTTATGTATCTTGTGAATCAGAGCCACACTACCATAGCACAATGACCAAAAGTATCATCCTTCCATGAAGTACCTTCATCTAATAATCCACTATCCTAAATGGATTGTCTGTAATGGATAAATCATGATCCACCTTAAGAAATTCCCATCTCAAAACATGAGATTGATGAGAAAGACATTTCTATTACTACAATACCTGGAATCAATTATGCATCTAAATAAACTGTGGTTGTATTTTTAAATATTATTAAACTTTCCCTTACTTTTAAAAAACCTCAAAAGGCCCCAAAAAGGGAGAAAATCCCCATTTCTCCCACGTTGAATGTGTCCTAAACTAGGTCAAACAATCAAGAGTACTTGGTCCCCAATTGAAAAATACAACATTCTATGATGATGATAAACATAATATTAATACTGGATCTATGCCATAAACATTATCAAGAGAATAAAATAGACCTTATATATTATCTCTTAAACCACGATCATTCCAACCCAGAAGATTTCACAAATCTCTATCAGTACAATAGAGATCTACATCCCCTACCATATAAGTCCTTATAGGGATCCAGTCTGATCACAGACTGGTAACTATTATTATTATAGAACTAAACCAGTCCCAAATAGTCATCCAAAGTCCCCCCCCCCCAAATTCAAGAATGGAGTTAAAATGAATATCCCCAAGAATTCGTATGTCAATCTTTATCTGTGGATGGTATTCCATAATAAAATAAATCTGACATCCGAGTGCCTCATGGAGGACTCTCTAATTTAATGAAGTAAAATAGGGATATATATATATGAGAATATAATTGTTGGAACTCAATGAAAGTGAAAAATATATATCACATACATATTTCCCAACTCCCCAAATTTGGTTGTATCTAAAATGGGTATATCATTAGGTGGTTTGGTTAGCATATTGATCACAAATGATACCACATTATTACTTCACTGGGTATACGAAAACCCAAACAAAATTTCTATATAATTTCCATCCCAATTCCATGTTAGAACTAGATGTGGCTGAAATAAAACCATAGGTCTCTAATTATTATCCTTGACCTCTTGGAAATTATAATAATGAGATAAAAAATCTGAAATGTCAATTCTCATACATAGGAACTGTAATCATTATCACATGTCATAGAAAATCATTGGGGTTCATCGGCGGAAACCCAATTTTGAATTATTGACATACCCATAAATATATTTCAAAAGGATAATAAAAAAATAATTCTAAAAAAATATAATACCCCTAGTAGAGAACGACCACTCATCAATGGTCTTCTCACTATAAAGAAAGTCTCTATTGATACAGAATTCATCATCAAGATTTTATTCATGGAAAATTTTATTGAGAAGAGAAGAGGGGAAATGAACACTAGACAGGGCAACATTAGACCTATTTCCCAAAATCCTCTCTGAAAATTCAAAAAATCTCCATCAAGATCCACCCTTCTGATGATTCTTTTATGGCATGGGTTGAGAATTTCCTACTCAACACAACAGTAATGAATTGTTTTTCCTATTGGTATAGGAAATTTCAGAATTTAATGATTGGAGGTACTCCACGCAACACCTCTAGAAAAGATTCAAATATTTTTGAGAGAAGATATCACTGAAGCTATTCTAGTCCGGATACAGGGTAAGCCTTTATCTGATGTGGTAATGATGTAATATATTAAGCACATGGATCATAGATGAGAGTTCAAGGTCCTAGGTTAGATAGTTATCCTTTTGTGGTATAATTTATTGGGATCTATAGGCTGTTACATTATAACCCTACATAATAACACATCCCTAACCCCAACCTAGTGTGTCACATAAGACTAAATAGACCAACCCGACCTATATAAGAGTCAACACTGATGTAGAAGTAAAAAAGACATTTCTTACCAACAAAAGAAATATGACATTCATTATACCGAGAAAACATCAACACCTCTTGATTATGAGTGATCATTGTATAATACAACTTCTAAAAATCCTTTATGAACTAATTATAATACCCCATTAAATACAAGAAACTTAAAATCTATAAAGCATTACGTGGTTTCTCCCATGTTATAATATGTATCACTTTATTAGGATCAACTGAGATATAATGTTTTGTGACCATATGTCCCAATAAATTCACTTCCTGAATCTAGATATCACATTTTAATATTTTTTCATGAAGTTAATGTTTTCTCAAAAAATATAAAACTTCTCTCAGATGACACACATGATCATCATAATACTTATAGTAAACTAATATGTAATAGAGAAATTCCACTAATAATTTATAAATATACTCATGGAAAATCATTTCCATAAAATCCATAAATACTAAAGGATAATTACTATGAAAAATGAAATTACAAGGTTCTCATAATGGGAAAAACTTCTTCAGAAAGAGCTTTTCTAAATGTCTGATTTATTTGTTCTCAATTGGTGATAACCATATCAAAGAGACATATTAAATAACCAATTATCCCATTACAAATAGTTATATACATCACTAATCCATATCTATATATACTCGTTCTTTACCATAACTCAGTTGAGTTTCCAATAATCAAAACATAAGGGATGTGTTCCATTATCTTTCTTATCCAAGAGAAATTGTGCTACCCAAGGTGATAGAATACAATGTTTAAAGACGCTATCTAATAGATCATCTCTTTTACTCTTCAAATCTTTTATTTTTACTGGTGCCTTATGATAAGAAGTTATAGATACTGGTTGATTACTAGGAACTAAATATATATAAATCTCTACCTACCTTATCAGTGATAAATTAGAAAAATAAAAAGAAAAAACTAGAGAAAACTCAATTACAACTAGAGGGAGATCATAGCTCAATGATTAACTTTCTAGATCAAAATAAAACCTAGATATTAATTCCTCTAACTATATGTTAAAAGGTATAGATCTACTTGACCTCAGGTCCCATTCTCCTTGAAAGATACGACACACCCCCTTGGGCATATAAAAGGAAAATTGTTGAAGATAAAAATCAATTTAGACATTATTATCAATGAGGCAATCAATGCTTAAAATTAAATCTAGAGGTCTCATGTCAAGAACAACAAAATCCCAAGTAAGATCAATCTCTGATAAAGAGAATATAAAAACAGGACAACGGAGTCCCTACTCTATATTCAATCCGAGGGGTGTATTAATATTCAGTACCTAAGATAGAATTTCCCTACGAATAGATAGAAGGTTTACAATACAAGTTGAAATGAATGAATGAGATACACAAATATAAAATAAATAATCACTAAAGATGTATCTATAGGGATGATACCACTCATGGTTTCTAGACCATTATCTTTATCCTCTATAGAATCTAACACTAGGTAAAGAAGATTTCTTCTAGATTCTTGTGGCTAGAAAAATTTAGATATTGAATCATTGGGTGGTACCAAAATAATTTTTGTTTCTGATGAGACCACACCATAATGTAGAGAATAAAATATATAGAATAACCTCTCTAGGTGATTCAAATTTTCCCAGTATCTACAAATATTGTATTCCTTAGTATTAACCTTTTTTTGAATGCCTATGTTTTCCACACTAAAATAAATTCAAATAGTTTGTTCCTATCACTGCATGAGGTATGGAATAAATCAGATGTCAAGATCCACAATGAGACTCATCACAAATTTTCTTCCTTTTATGGGCACTCATAAAAATTACACTTGGAGAAAAAGGTACTCCCATCAACCCTGCCATACCAGCTAGGTCTAGCTCAACCATAAGATCCATATCCAAAACATTATCATAATTATAGAGCTTCAACAAGAAATAATGTGAATGAATATCTTGTCAAATTCCCATCTCAAACATCATATTTTCTTCTGCTCATTTGATACAGTCTAAGGAGAAAATTTTACAAGCTCAGATAAGTGATTCTCATACTCTGTTATAGTCTTCTAAGCTAACTCGTGTTTTAAAAAATTCATATCCTTAGCCAACAATATAGACTATGAATTCAGATGAATAGTGAAAAAGATTATTGAATTCCTTCCACTCAAAACCCTCATGTTTGTTCTTTTTCACCATCAAGACACACTATCTAATGTTATGCCCTTCTATCTTAACGGCGTCACATTTGAAATTGATTAAATCAATCAATTCCATGAACACCAAAAAGTCACAATAATCCTCAACCAATCATTAGATTGTTAAGGATTGTTAAAACCTTAGATGGAATGTAGTTTCTGGAAAAGAAACTTATGGGTATGATTCAGAAATCTATCCCACTATGGTTCTACAAGTGAAGCCGGAATGAGAACAAGTGTAGGTTCCTATCTTAGATTTTGGATACCATGCATAATAATATCAATAATATTCTTTTCCATGGGAGGATTCACACACTGTGGTTCACCAGTAGCTTTCTGATAGGTACTATTCACTTGTGTTCTTAGAGGCATGATGTTCAAAACATCATAAAACAAAAAAGAAGATATTATAAGGTTAATCACATAAACATCTTGAATAAGAGAAACTGGGAAATTAATCCTATCAGATAAGAGAACAAGATTTGGATTTTAAAATTTTGAATTCAAAATCTGGAAAAAAACAAGAATTATTCCGCAAAACGACCTTCCCAAACTACCCATGGTGACATAAGGATCATTACAATGAGATCAATTTAGGAACCCACTCGTAACTACCTCTTATTTCTTAATAAGGCAATCAAAACATCATACTAACATCATTGTAATATTTTTAACCTACACCTTTGATAACAGTTTTTTCATGAATCAGCCTGGATACCTTGGTAATCTATTATCAAATAGAACAAAAACATAGATAAAAGGCTGTTACCAGTCCCCACATGTTAGAGAATATCACATGATATCATACCAGATAGAAGATGGAATTAATTTTCCAAAATACAATAGAAGATAAAGTTATATATCAGTATTCTCAAACCTCCACAGAGAGATAGTACCAGAAACAAAACTGGTATATCAAAAACCCAAAACATAACATCATTAAATTTCTTAGTAGAAAGACAAAAATTCCAACTAAAACATCACTCAATTCCTAAATGACCAATAACTTCCAAAACCCCCTAGTAGTGCTTTCAATTTGATCAACCCGAAAGAAGAAAATCTAAAAAATTGCGAAGGAAAGGGTATGATGTGTGATATAAGGCCCATTAGGGTCTGAATAAGAGTTCTATAAAGAATTTCATATTAATTAAACAAATCATAATTTCAATTAAAATAAAACAGGTCATGGAAATATAAATTAATTATTAAAACAAAATATGGATTCATTTCAAAAGATGGAAAACATTTCAAACATGGATATATATACACTTTATCCAATTTTTATTATAAATCAATATGAATGAGTATAATAGTTCTATATCAATGTAATTTTAATAAAAATAATCCTAAAAAGAACTAAGATCATATTCCATGTGGTACGGTAGTTTCTAGTTATATGATCCATATACTCCCATATCATTGATCTTGAAAATATATATACACACATCCCTCAGGGTATGTCCTGATAGGACTCATCAACATCCTTTCAGGGATATGTTCTTTCTAACTAGATTTTTATTAGAGTTGTCATCACAATTCCATTACTAGTGAATAATCATCAAATAATGCATATCCCATAGAAACCACTAACTACCTAGGCTCAATAAGTTTTAATCAATCAATCAATTGAATAATGTCAAATCATTTCATTTCAAATCCATCATCATTCACAATTCAATTTCCCACTTTCACATTTCAAAATTCCAATTCAATTTTAAAACCAACAGAAGGGTTTTTCACAAATTTATGGATTTTCAATTAGAAAACCAATCAAACGTTTTTATAAATTAAATTTAATCGATTTTATAAATCTTCTCTCACATCATTTCATAAATTATATAACTTTCAATCCACTCGCAATGTTCCAATTCCATTGTTATTGGATATTTTTCCAAAAATAAATACAATATAAATTTTAATTCTAATTTTCATCAAATTGTGTTTTCATAAATCAACTTAATGAAATATTGAAAAAACAAAAGAAAAATCATGGTTAAATTATATGGAGAACCGCAAATTGAACCAGTAACCTTTGATCACAAAATCACAAAACACAATGCCCACAACAATATTTCCCAACATAAAATGATGAAAATGGAGATGGATAAATCAAAACTAAAATAATGATCCAAATAAATGGAGTTTAGATCCATCTAACATGTTCTGATATTTCAATCCATATAGAAGAATGAGAGAGAAAGAGAAAGGGAGAGAATTAATGAGAAGATATCCACTTTCCAGATATGGATCATAACTTCTACCGAAAAGTTGATTCGTAAAAGATGTGGTTTAAAGGGGTTTAAATTGGTTCTTCAGAGCCTCCCAAGCCCTCTAATTCCTGAATGGTTAAGCTAGGGTTGGGGGGGGGGGGTCATATAATTTTTATCAATTTTTCAGAATAAGATTATCCCGCGCAAAGTGCCAGTTAGCTAAGACCACTTGGTTATAAAAACAATGATCCACTATATGGGGGTGCATGGTTTATACTAGGTGGGTGATTGGTTTATCAAACCACACAACTACCATGAAAACCCCAAATATATAGGGTTTCTATAGTTTTCATTGGGTGGGGGAACAATTTATCAAAATTGTATGCCAACCGTGCATTTCCCATAAACTACCAATAGTTTTCTTCCAAATTTTTTCTGAAGCACCCCTAAAAATGATCAAAAAACTAATGATTAAAGAATGGTCAAGGAGTACCCTAAAAATATTTACATGATGTTACACATACCAACCACAATAGTCACCTACTGACCTCAATAGTTTTTTACTGACCCTAATAGTATCTGAACATTCCCTGTCATCTCCAAATGAAACCTATATTATCCCACCAACCAAAATGGTCTCACAACTTATTCATTGGAAATAATTTATATTTTCAATATATCAAAAAATATAAAATTAACTAAATATATCTTACTATGTTGGTGTATTTACACATTAAAACCCATATAAAACAATGACCCCACAATAATAATAATTAAATTTATACAATTACCAATTTCACTATTATCATTTAACTTCTATGATCATTTACAATATTATCTATAAGTTTAATATAACCATTCTCATGTGAGTATACCACAAAGCCACCAAACATTTGAATTTACATAAGAAAAATTATTATCCTTTACTTATCGAACTATACTAAACTTTTTTTAAATTTTAACAATCTCGATCTTCACATTTAGTTTCCTAGTTTAGCATGATGTACTCATACATGTATATGTACAAGAACCACATAATAAATTAAAAAATATAATAAGGCTCACTTACATGAGTCTCAATATATTAATTTCAATAAATGAATCATTTTATAACTAATATAATTAAATAAAATAAAACATAGAAATATAGAGTAAAAAATAATTTATAGATATTATCTACCAGTTGATAATAAAAACTAATGAATCTTGGTTTTATTACCTTATTATCAACACCAAGTACCTTCTTCCATAGAATGTTTTGAAATATAATACCATATTTGAATTTATTCTCTCTTCGAAGCTAGACAAAACAAGATGAACACATTGAATCCACTATCACTACATTGTATAAACCAAGGGTAAAAAAACCTAGTATTTTTGAAAATGTTTTTAAAAAATTTATAAATTTTAAAATTTCAATATAAATATAGGGACCACTAAGTACTCAATAGCCCATGATTCCCTATATGACAGCAAGTGGATCAATGGTTCTAGGAACCTAACTTACATGTGGCATAGTAAATTGATTCCTTATATTTTATCAATTTAAATTGGTACATATTGATGACCTAAAAAGTTCCCAGTGGTTTCAACGGATATATAAAAAATATTTTTTCCTACAAGTTAAAAAAATACGAATTTCCTTATGAAGAATTATATTTTTAAATGAAATTATAAATAAAATATCACATAAATATAAATAAAAATATTAACGACTAACCTTATGATATAGGGTTATTAAAACAATCATTAAATATGTTTAGATTTTTGGACCGAAATAATGATGTATATGCTCAATATACAAGAGGGGGGGGGGGTGAATTGTATACATTAAAAATTCCTTAGGAAATTTTAGAGATGGTAATGTTTAACAAATTAAACCAAGGTAAATTCAAAAAACCTCTTTCTTCTAAAAACATGCTTGATTCTAGAAATGTGGTTCCATAAATGAAACTTAAGAAACGTTTACAAAGATAAAGATTCCACCTTAAAGCATATAGAATCTCACTAATCAGAGTACAAGTATACGAAAGTATAACATAGTTATACTTTCATTAAAAACCAAAATGCAGTGGAAAACTTGAAGCAATACAAGTAACAATTTGTAAATATTTTAACCCAAAGAGAAGGGTATCCAAAAACCTTGGATAAGGGTCCATTGATTTCTACATTCAAGAATGTCTATCTTACCCACAGCAGAGTAAGCTCTCGATACAAATATCAGAGTCTGTCTTGCTATACCCACAAGCCCTAGAACTTCAAGTTAGTCAACAACTCTGTCATCCTATCCCAAGAATCCCTTCGATGTACTCAGCAACATTCAGAGTCGCACGAAGAAATTCTGAACAAGATGTTCAGTATGCACAAATCATGAGAGTCTCTATCTATAAATAACTTTAGAAGCATGTAATATCTAGAGTTGTAGAACAGTTAATCAATGTTATGAGCTCTTTCAAATGAGCTCCTATTTATTGGCACATCTTTAATGGCCAGCTCCCTTCTCCAACGGTCATATTTATCCTATAATTTTAGAGGGACCTGTACACATGTTACTAAAGCAATGGTTGGTTAGTAACAGAATTCATGATATTATTTTATAACTCAAACAAGAGTAAGTAAAAATTATAACTGCATAACCAAATCCATTTTTTGGAGTGAGGAAAAAATAAAAGTTCAGAGTCCAACCAAAATCAAATTTAGTGTCTACAATACATGGATATTCATATTCGGTCTTCAAATGAATTTGGAACATGAATTATATAGAATAATGGAGTTTGAATTTCAAGGAAATACGGAGTCTAAATTCATAAGAATTCGGTGTCTAAACTCAGAATACTCAGAGTCTGAATTTAGAGAATTCAGGGTCTAAATTTAGAATGTTCGGATTCTGAATTCAAGGAATTCAGAGTCTGAACTCTCAGAATGTTTAGATTATGAATTCATAGAATTTGGAGTCTGAACACAGAAATTTTGGAGTTTGAATTCATAGAATTTAGAGTCTGAACTCAGAAAGTTTAAATTCGGAATTCATAGAATTCCAAACACGAATTCAGATCCTGAAAACAGAACTCTCAATATCTATGTATTTATATGATTACAAGGTTTTAGATATGAAACCAAAATTTGTTCTTTAAAAATAAAATGTTTTAGATTATAACAAGAAAAATGAAATCACGGTAAGGGTAAATTTTCCTTGGGGAAGGAAAATTTCCCTTATGAAAGAAAAACTAGGTAAAGAGAAAATTTCTTTAAGGAAGTAAAATCTTCCTTATGAATTATTAAGGAAAACATAGAGTAAAAGAAACTTTTATTAAGATAGAGTGTTTATGATTTTCAAAACAAGAAGGAATGGAAATGTCATAAGGAAGCCTTATTGACTCAACAATCTCCCCCTTTTTGTAAAACACAAACAACCTTATGAAAAAGAATATATGGATTTAGAAAATATTTTACTGGACTTTAAAAATAAAACTTATCTCCATTTAAACATGGGAAATGATGAATACGACCAACTCCCCCTTAGGATTTGGAAACACTAAGGATCATATTGTTGATTTTCAGATTGAGACGTAGAATTTTATTACATATGAAAATATTCTTGCATAAGAACTCCCATATAGATGAACTCCCCATTACACACAGAAATTTATTCTTTTACTTTGTTTTCTTTTTTATCATTCCTTTCTCCCCCTTTGTGATTTTCAAAAAAGAATACAGTAAATGGAAAAGAAAATATGGTACCTGAACTATTAGTTCTAGATAAACAAAAGACGAGCAACCAGAAATTTCATTAGGATTGGAAAAAAATTATACAAGAAGAAATGAAACAAAAGATTGTAATTGAACAAGATTCTCCTTCCTTCTCTTTTGGAATCAACTTCTTCACTATGGTTTTGAGCTACTTGAACTCCTTGTGATCCTCCTCTACATGTTTAAGAAGCTAATCTTGATCTTATGTTTTCTTCTCTAAGGCATTGTTTTTTTCTTCCTGAGCCTTAAGATATTCTACTTTCCCCTTTAAAACATCTTATTTCTTAGAAAATTTTCCCCAAGTTCTATTCAAATATCTCTTTACCTATTCCTACTATGAGAAACTGGATATAACCATCCATTTAGATCTTTCACTTCTTGCATCCGAGAATTCTGTTCTAGAGTTAGCTTTTCCTAAAAACTATTTGTGAGATCTTTGACAATCACATCTTCGGTATCAAATGAATACTTGACACTTTCATGGAAATAATCAATAATTGTCATGTCTTCAATAGTTTACTTTGACCAGCTAGTCATTTTGTTTCAATATATTTTATGGGATTCATTGTTTATGTAAAAGGTTTTTAAATCAGTCTCAATTTTGATGCACCTATCCATCACCATGGATACTGAATCTGATTTCTGATTTAAGTAATGCAGAATCATCTGACATCTAGAGTCTATGATTAGAAATATCGGAATAGTCACAACAAGCATCTTCAAATACTGGACTACAAAATCATGTCCAAGAAAGGAAGATTCTGAATCTGAGTCTTTTTTAGGTGAGGTTTCTTTTTCAAACTAAACCGGTTTCCTCTTCCATGACCCACCAACATATTTCTTCTTTACCACAGACTTGATTGGTGTATCAAGTACCACTTGTTTTCCCTTATCAACCATTGGAATGAATTCGTCTTGATTAAGAGATTCATGTTCATAACAGATAGGTGAATAATCTTTCCTTCATTAAATTCTTCCTTTTCATCTCATACCTCAGCATCCTCTGGGTGAATGAAATATTCGTTGATGCATTATTATTTAGATTGTTTGTCTACTTCTTCTTCATCCTTCCATTTATACTTCCCAAGAGTTGCAAGCTTTGATGATTCATCATGAGTGAATCAGAATTGTAATTTGTCAGAAGGGATTTTCTTTTCATGAAAATCCTCAACTTTCTTTATCAGATCTTCAGTTTCACCACACCCTTCTTCTTCTTCTTCTTCTTATTCTAACACTACTTTTTCTTGAAATTTTTACAGAGTTACAAACTTCTTTCTCTAAGTCTTTGGTAGTGAATCTATCAAGAAGGATTCTGGTAGCAGAATATTCTCAGATGCTTTCTTAGTAGCCTTTAGAAGGGATTGCACTATCTCAGCCTCAGACAAATTCTTCTTCTGCTTCTTTTCTTTTTCTTGTTTCTCAAGATCTTAAGATTTGTTTTCTTTCAAAGATTTTTATTCAGCAAGGTTCAAGAAAAACTTAGGCTCCCCTTCTTTATAATTTTTCTTGTCTCTTATCCATTTATCCCCAACCTCATCAGGATAAGATTTTTTCTTCATTGGCTTCGATGGTGCGGATTGGGTTTCTTTAGCCACTTGGGGGTTTTTCCTTCTCTTACACAACCTTCAACATCCTCTTCCTTCCACCTTTTTTAGAGATCTCATCCACTTCCCATTTCATTGAAATAACTTCAAATTCATCTTCCGTAACGTCATTAAATTCTTTAGATTCTCTAGAAAAACAAGTATTCATTCTTTTGAAAGTGTCATCACTTAACAACATAACTTTTCAATTCCTCGACTTATATCTGCAAGGAATTTTGAAGGATTATGGTAATAGAACAATCATCTTTGAAATAATGGCTGGGTAAATAATAATATGGGCCTTCATATTTCTATTATTTATGTTCTCAATCGTAACCATGATATGCTTGACTCTGTTTATCTTTCATAAGTTTACCATGAAATCCAGAATGTACATATCACTTTTCTTCAAAGTATCCTTGTCTCCTTTTCTCGGTATAATGAATCCTTGAACCCAAAATTCAAGAATCTGAAAATTTATAGACAGGTGAAGAATCGTTGGAGTCTTTACTTCTGAGAGACCAAGATAAGCCATGTCCTTCCCCTTATCAAAACTTACTTGAACATCAGGCAGCTTATGAGAACAAAATTCTTCTTTCCCATCTTAGGGAATACCAACCAAGATTTTATCCTTTGTGTAAGAAAGGGAATATGTCTTTCCATAACACTTGAAAGAAAACTTACTCCTCCCTTCTTCCTTGATAAAAATTACTGACTCGTAGAATTATATTATCAAATTCAGATGTACCAAATCATGAGGTTTTGGTTTTGAAAGGACAACACTTTCCCACCCAATAAGCTTTATATTCCTAGAGATAATAGAATAATACATTGCAAAAAACTTTGGATAAAATAACCTTTCTCTGAATATCTACCGTTCAAATAATGGTTTGATAGTTGACATATCTTTCTGAGAGGAGACTTCAGCAGACATTCGAAATTATGAAAGATATGAGAAGTTCGGAATGATCTTATGTATAAGGGTAGAGCTTCATCACTCTAAGGATTGAGTTTCGATGTGGGAAAACCATTGGGGGTCCTTTATATAAGCAATTGAGGAAATAGTTAAACTTCTCTAATTGGTCCAGTGGCTGAATAACGTCTTGATAAGACTTGTTGGTTGAGATGATATCTGCAAGGAAGTTTTTGTAAAATCCGATCTCTTGAGGTTTTTTAATAAAAAAATTCGGATTTAAGGAAAAGTGAATACAAAATATTTTAAAAGAAGATGAAAATAGTAACATGTAAAATATGATTACGGAAATTTATGAAAGGAAAAATACATTTAAGATTTCTAGGAAGACTATTTATAATTATAAATATTCTTCTTTAATAACTTTAGACTTTGAATATTTTAAAAACGAAAATTTTCAATACGAAAATATCCATTACGAAAAATTTATGTACAAAAATCATCATTACAAATATTTTATAAACAAAAATCTTCAGTATGAAAATTTTATGTAAATTTTTTTTCATTATGATAATTTTAAGTATGAAAATATTCATTATGAACATTTTAAAAACAGAAAAAATTTGACTATGAAAAAATTTAGAAATCTAACAAACAAATGTACGCCCCTATGAAAAAAAGTTCCTTACTGTAAAGATATTGGTTTCAACAGGAAGTTAACATGGAAGATTACCATACTATTATCATTTTTAACTTATATTTAATGTATTCAAATCTATCGAAGGGTAAATATTTTGTGAAAATATTAGTATGTTCATCTTGTGTTCTGATAAATTGAAGAATGATATCTCCTTTTTTTGTGGGATCCATAAGAAAGTGGGGCCTAATATCTATGTGTTTTACATTAGAGTGATGTGCAGGGTTTTTACATAAGTCAATGGAACTAGTATTATCACACAAAAATTTTGTTTTAGTAAAACTCTTACCATAGTCTATGAGTGTGTGTTTCATCCACAACACTTGAGCACAGAAACTTACAGCTACTACGTATTCATCTTTAGCGGTGGAAATTGCTACTGAGGGTTGATTTTTGCATGACCAAGAAAATAATGAATCTCCTTAGAAATGACAAGTTCCGGATGAACTGTTATTATCCTTTCTACATCCTCTAAAGTCAGTATTCGAAAAAAAATTTAAAATAAAATCATTCCTAGAAGTGTAAAAGAGTCCTAGATCCATGGTTCCCTTAAGTAGAGAAAAATACTTTTAATTGCATTTAAATGAGATTCTTTAGGACTTTATTGATATATTCTATATAATAATACTAAAATAATTAATTTTGGACAACTAGCTGTCAAGTAAAGTATATTTCCTATCATACCTCTAAAAAATGTTTGATCTACTAGTATGTGAGCTTCATCAAGATCAAGGGAATTTGAGGTAACAATGGGAGTACTTATACTCTTTGTGTTCTCATATCCATAATTTTTAAGAATATCTTTAATATAATTATGTTTGGATATATATATATATATTACTTCTGTTTTTTGAGAAATTTGAAGACCAAGGAAAAATTTTTACTCACCCATCAAACTCATTTCAAACGCAGATTTCATTAGATCCGCAAAGGCATCAGTTAAAGATTTTCCGAGTTGAACCAAATATAATGTCATCAATATAAATTTGAAAAATCAAAACATTTTTCATATATTTCATTACAAAAAGGGTTGGATCAACAATTCTCTTAAAATAATTATTTTGAAGAAAAAATCATGTAATTCTATCATACCAAGCTCGAGTGTCTTTCTTAAGTGCATAAAAATAATTGTTATGATTGTAAACATGTTCAAGATGTTTTGAATATTTAAAACCAGGAGGTTGTTCAACAAAAAAATCCTCTTGTAAAAAAACATTAAGTAAAGCACATTTAACATCCATTTGAAAATGTTTGAAATTGAAAAATGTTGTAAAGGAAAGTAGAATACAAATAGATTCAAGTCTTGCTAATAGAGGATAGGTTTCTTTATAGTTTATTCCTTCTTTTTGATTATAGAATTATCAAAAAATCTAGCTTTGTTTCTTACTATGATTCCATTTTCACTATATTTATTTCTGAACACCCATTTTACTCTAATAACAGAATTTTCCTTAGGTCTTTCAACCAAGTTCCCGAATTTATTCCTTTTGAATTCATTTAGCTTATCTTTTGTAGGTTTTATCATATCATCATCACCTAAAGCTTCATCAGGGCTTTTTGGTTCTAATTGGGAAAGAAATTATAGATGTTCAACTTCATTTGTTAAGGATCTTCTAGTCCTTACAATTTGATTTACATCATCAATGATTCTATCACTGGGATGATTATTTAGAAACAACTGATTTGGGTTTTGTAAAACATGTTCATCAACATAGTGTTGAAATTATTTTAGGGTAAATGCTTCAGAAATAACTTCTTGAATATTTTTCTTTATTCAATGTATCTTCTATTAAAGATTGATAATAATTTTTTGAAAACACATATGAAGATTTAGGTTGAGGTTGTTTAAAAACAAAAGGATCAGTTTCATCAAATTTGACATGTACTATTTTTTCAACAATACAATTATTTTTATTGAAAACTATATAAGAATTAGAAGTTGTGGAGTATCCTATGAAAATTACTTCATCAAATTTTGGTGTGAATTTTTTTAGATTATATTTAGTATTCAGAATGAATACTTTTCAACCAAAAACTTTGAAGTAGGAATGTCTAGGTTTTATACCATTCCATAACTCAAAAGGGGTTTTATTAAGAAAAGGTATAATCAAATCATTATTTATAGTATAACAAGAAGTATTTATATAATCATCCCAATAATGTTTTCCAACCGAATATTAACTCAACATGGTTCTTGTTATCTCTTGAAGAATTATATTTCTTCTTTCAGAAACACCATTTTGTTGAGGTATTCTGGGTGATGAGAAGTTATGAGTAATTCCATTTCTACTAAAAAATGTTTCAAAATCAGAATTTTTAAATTCTACTCCATGATCACTAGGAATAGTTATCAAAAGAAGGTTTTTACCATTTTTAACTTGGGCTCTAAAAGTTTTCAAATGAGAAAAATCTTTAAATTTCTGTTCCAAAAAATAGACCCACATAAATCTAGTGTAATCATCAACTTAGAAAAATAAATAATATTTTCCTAAAATGCTTCCAATTTGTGTTGGAAAAAAAAGATCCATATTCACTAACTATAATGCATCAGTGGTTGAGACTTCTCCAACTGACTTACAAGTTTATTTATGTTGCTTTTGATATTGACAAGGATCACAATCTCTTGAAGAATCAAATCTATGCTTCAGTAGATCCTTAATTTGTATTTTCCTAGAGAGTTTTCATAGGTTCCTGTGGTTACAGTGTCCTAAAATTCTATTCCATAAACAAGAATGATCTTCCATTGAACTAAAGAATGGTAATTTTTGGCTCCTAAGGTCTTCGATGATTAGTGCACATACATTCTATTGCCTATGGGAAGAAAGAATGAACTCTTTCATGGAATTGTGTACTAAGCACTTATCATTCCTAAAATTTATAAGGTAACTTTCATAACATAATTGACTTATGCTAATGAGGATGTGATTAAGACCTTAAAAAAATAAGACATTTTAAATCATTGTTTTTCCAGGAAGAATAATGTAACCTATACCAATAATTTCTCCCTTACCATTATCTCTAAATGTTACTTTTCCTCTTTTCTTCTTGAAAATATTTTCAATGATGCTTTTGTTACCTGTCATATTCCGGGAACATAAAATATCCATTTATAAAGTATTTCTTTTGGAACTATAATTATTTTTTGGAAAATAAGAGTGTTAGACATTCACAACCCAAACATTCTTGGATCCACAAACTTCAGAAAGAAAAATTTAAGGAATCCACATTTCTTTGAAAAATATGCTTTATGAAAACCTAAAGACTGAGTTTTGATTATGGAATTTTTTTCCCAATGACCACCACACTGACAGTTATTGTAGAAATGAGAACTTTTAGGAAAAAATAATGTTTAATAAAAATAGTTTTGAACAAGTATAACCAAGACAAGAATAATTCCTTAGAGGTCAGATTTGAGAATACATCATTTCAAAATTTCCTTACCAAAGGAAAAGTCTGACAAACACTTCCTGAAGGAAAATATTTTTGATGATAGTCTAATAAATAAGTTCTTATCCAAAACAAAATTAGTTTTAGAACTAGAATTAGCCCCAATTTTTTTTCTTAGAATTACTTTTTATAGATCCTTATAAAGTTTGTCCTTCTCAGAATTAACTTCCTCAAGTTTTTTTGATGTTATTTCAAAATCAAGGGTTTTTTATCAGGATATTTAGAAAGATCCAACATTTCTTTAGTATGATTAAAAATCTTAGAATTTTCTTTATCATTATTTTTCTTGACTTTAGAATTTTCATTCTCACGGAGCTTAGAAAACCTAAAAACATCTTCATAGGTAGGTAAAGTATTATCTTAATCAGAAAAAGATTCTTTATCTGAGGATCCATAGTATTTACTATCAATATAATTATAATTCAATGATACATTGGTGATGGATACAACATTGTGTTCCTTTTCTATTATATAATTATTTTAAATACGTAGTTTGGATATTAGACCAAGATTCTTCTTTCCAGATGATTCGTAATATGATGATTAATCAAAAGAGTCTCCACCACTAGAACTCCAAGTGTTATTATCTTTCGAAATATTCTTATATTTAGATTTGTATTAATTATTTCTATTCCTACCATAAGGATTTTACTTTCTATATTTTCTCTTATGCATAGGATAATCAGGCCTAATATGTCCAAATATTTGGCATTCATAAAAAGTGACTTGAGAGACTTTCTTATCCTTTATTTCTTTCTTCTTATATCTATACTGAATATCTTTCTTCCCAAATATCATGTTCATCATTCGAGAAAGATTATTTAGTTCATTCATAGAATGTTTACTTTTACTTGATTCAAATAAAACAGTAACCTTTTTACACCAAGACCACATAACTCTCTCTAGAGTCTTGGATTTCATATGATTCTAATTACTTGTAAAAGAAACACTTCCATTACCATTATTATTCTTAACATTTTCATAATCTCTCATTATTATATTCTCATGTTGAAGAGGTTTTCCAAAAATCTCATCAAGAGTGATCTATGAAACTTTCATATTCTCATCTATAGATGTTCTCTTGGATTCCAATTATTAGGCATGATTTCTATAATCTTGTCTATAAGTGTCTAATCATCTAATCCTTTCTCACCCATGGATTGTAAGATGTTGAAAATAGTCACAAATCTCTGTTGTACCTTACATATAGGTTTTCCATAAGGATTGTAGAAACCATGATATTCAGCTTTTAGAATTTATCTTCTAGTTTCAATAATTTTTTAAGTTCCAAAGTGAGTTACTTCAAACTTCTTCCAAATACAATTTTCTGCTTCACAATATGAAATCTGGCTATACATATATATCTAGTCATGGAGTATAACAAAGTATTGAGTACCTTATAGATAAGTTGATATTCTAACATCTCTTGATTCATAAATGTTCTAACTTCTTTATCATGAATCCTGTAATCTCCAGTAATCATAACAATGTTTTCCACTATGGTGTTAATAAAGAAAGTCTTCCTTATATCTCTCCAATATTTATAATCATTCTGATCAAAAATATGTGGATTAGTAGGATTAAGATTGTCAATTGAACCAACATTCATTGCTTCCGTCTTAAAGAAAATATTTCCACACAAACTTGTCCGTAATACCAGTTTGTAAACAAGAATAAAAATATCCTAATCAAGGAAAATATAGAACCAAGAAAACATGAGAAAGAAAACTTTTATGCGAATATAAGTATTCCAGAGACCTCGCCTAATACCAATTGTAGTATCGAAAAAATTATGTAGATGCTCAATATACCAGAGGGGGGGGGGGAATTGTATACTTAAAAAATTCCAAAGGAACTTTTAATGATGGTTTTGATTAAAAAACTTAAACAAGGTAAATCCACAAAACCACTTAGTTATACAAACATTCTTGATTCTAGAATTGTGGTTCTGGAAATGAAACTTAAGAATAGTTTACAAGGATACAGATTCTACATTAAAGAATATAGAATCTTACTAATCAGAGTACAAGTATAAGAATGTATAAGTTAGTTATACTTTCATAAACAACCAAAATGCAATGGAAAACATGAAACAACACAAGTAACAAGTAGTGAATCTATTCACACAAAGAGAAGGGTATCCAACAACCTTGGATAAAGGTCGATTGATTTATACTTTCAAGAATGTCTGTCTTACCCAAACATGGGTAATCCCTCGATACGAATATCGGAGAATATCCTACTGTCCCCACAAGCCATCAAACTTCAAGGTAGTCGGCACCTCTGTCTTCCTATCCTCGGAAGCCCTCGAATGTACTCAAGAACATTTGGAGTCGTGCGAAGCAATTCTGAACAAGAATTTCTATACAGACAAATCATGAGAGTCACTCTTTAGAAATTACTTTAGAAACATGTAACCTCTAGAGTCATTGAACCGTTCATCAATGTTATGACCTCCTTCAAATGACCTCTATTTATAGGCACATCTTCAATGGTCGGCTCCCTCCTCCAACGATCATATGTTTCCTTGAATTTCAAAGGGACCTGTACACGTGTCACTAGAACAATGGTTGGTTAGTATCAAAATGCACAATATTGTTTTATAACTCAAACAAGTGTAAGAAAACAATAATGTTTCTTAAACTAATCCATTTTTTGGAGTGTGAAAAAAATAAAAATTTAGAGTCTTACCAAAATGAAATTTGGTGTCTATAATACATGGGTATTCAGATTCAGTCTTCAAAATAATTCTAAACTAGAATTATATAGAATTCATGAGTCCGAATATTAAGGAAATTCGGAGTTTGAGTTCATAAGAATTCAGAGTTTGAACATAAAATGTTTGGAGTCTAAATTCTTAGAATTTGTTGTTTGAACTCAAAATGTTCAGATTATGAATTCAGATAATTCGGAGTCCAAAGTCTGAGAATGTTTGGATTCTGAATTCATAGAATTCAGAGTCAGAACATAGAATGTTCGAAGTCTGAATTGAAATAATTCAGAGTCTGAACATAGAATGTCCGGATTCTAAATTCAGGGAATTTGGAACCGGAATTCAAATCCTCAAAACAGAATTATCTATATCTAAGTATTTGTAATATTATGAGGTTTTATATATGAAACAGAAATGTACACATTAGAAATAAAATGAGTAAGATTATAATATGAAAAATGAAAACAATGTAAGGATAAATTTTCCCTGGAGAAGGAAAACATCCCTTATAAAAGAAATACTGGTCAAGGAGAAAATTTTATTGAGGAAGAAAAAACATCCTTATGAATTATTAAGGAAAACATAGGGGAAAACATTTTGACTTAAGATAGATTGTTTGTGATTTTAAAATAAAGGGACATCGAAAAGTTATAAGGAAATCTTATTGACTCAGCAAAGATGACGCTTATCAATAAATTATACATATTTTTTCTTCAACTTTCTACTGTTGATCTTTATTTTTAAATTTTATTTTAAAATCTCAATTATTTCCGAAATAGATAATTGTTCCTACTCATTTTTTTTAAAATATTTAAAAATATTACATTTTCTATCATCTATTTTGATTACCTAGTGATAACATTCCTCATGCTTTGATCAACATATCCTTTCATGAATCATTAAAAAATCACAATTATTATCCTTCTTCTTTTTAATTTTTGGGATGAAAAGATTATATTATCTAGTTTGGGATCTCATTCCCATATTTAAAACATACTAAAAACCATCTTCAACTTCCTTTTTAAGTATATTTATTTTATTTATAAAAGGAATTTCTTCACATTATTTTATTTAATGTTTCATTGGAGAATGTAAACCATTTTTAATACACATTTTAAACATTAAATCATGACCATTATGAACATAATTTGAATAATTTAAAAAATATTGAGGAAATTTGTTTCTACTTTTTTGAACTAGTATATTCCATTTCACTCTTTTTTTAGTTTCAAAATGAATCACAAATATATAATTTTTTTATTTATTGAAATAATTCATATTGTGGACCATGTAGACAGAAAATTAGAAATTTATAAGATGGAAATATTTCCCAAATAAACCCTCTAATTTTGTCACATACATCTTTAATTATTTTGAGACTCTCAATTATTTTATTTGAGGTATTATTTATATATATTTTTACCATTTTTAAACATAATTAATTAAATTTTAAGAGGTTTCATTTAATGATTCAAAATAATATGAATTACACAATTTCCAACAGTAAATGGAATTTTCTTTATCAAACATGCCTTAATTTGTTTTCAAACTTATTCATATTTTTGATTATCCAACTAACTAATATATCTTCAAAATTTTATCTTATTGTGAGATGAAAAATATTTATTTCCTCATCAATATTATTCTTTAATGAAAACACTAGTTTATATATTTTTCAATCATATTAAATCTGTCTACAAAAAAAATTAACATCGTCAATTTTCAAGTCTAGTTTTTTAATTTCAGCTTAAAATAAATAAAATAAACTAAATTATCCTAAGTTATTTATTTGTCTTAAGCTACATTATTAAGTATATATATCTCATTCTAAAGTTATTTAATATATAAATTATAATATTTAGACATTTCATTCACCTTTTTTTATACTTTTAATATATATTGTTCATCTGAACCATCATTCAAATCATCAAATATAAAATTATTTTTTAATAATGATTGTTAAATTTAATTTGTGATTATACCTCGATAGAAACCACAAAATATTTAATATTATATTTACATTTCATTTATTATTATTTATTTGATAATTCATATACACAATATTCTTTTCAAAAATATATTTTTCATTGAGAAATAATTTTTCGTAGGTTTTATAATAAAAACATTTAAATTTATTGGAAGTAAATTTATTTTTCCTAAATTTAAGAAATTAAAATCATAAAATCTATATTATTATTATCTTATACACCATGTAATAATATGATCAAAAGTTAGTCATTTAGAATAATAAAATAGTAGTTACTATGAAATATATATTCTACACACTTTAATTTGTTTATAATCACTGATAATAATTCATCCCCAAATTTTATATCATTTCTATCGTTAAATTACAATTATATATATATATATTTTAAATTGATTCCATTGGATGAATAACTATTTATCCATTTCAAATTTAATCTCATGGAATAATCAGCAAATATTTTTTCATGTAATCAAGTACATGTTAACTTTGATACCACTTTTTAATTTAAAAAATCATTTTGTTTAAAATGGTGGAATGTAATTCCTTTATATGGATTTATATCTTGGTACTAAGTCCATTTCCTGAAAATATTTCACCAATTATTGGTTTAATGTGGTGTCTCGGATAATCCAGTAGGTATAGATAATAGGATAATGAGAACTCAAGAAGAACCATAAAAAGGTATGATTGGGATGAAGGTCTTAAATATTATTGTTATTATTATGTGGACCCACTATTTAGCTAGGTTGAGAGGGATACCTTACATGAATAATAATACAAAAGTAAAAAAGACCATATATAATACATATCTTGAATGAGAAGAGGCCCAATGGACATTAAAAGGTAACCCCTATACCCAATAGTGGAATATATTCCCTCAAGTATCCAAGAAATCACATCCATGGTCATCAATAACATCCCACAAAGGAGAAATAAATACATGTGAGATCAACCAGTCCATGATAGCCTTTATATGTCAAACAATCTTTTATTTGACCTTCTTTTCACTATCTTTAATTCCATCGGACATCATGCTCATCTTATTTAAATACCATTGGTCACCATGCATGGATTGAAATACAAGGGTTTTAAAGGACTAGATATATGGATTGAAGTTCCAATTTAGAAGAATAAAAAAACTTCTATAGTACCCCAATATAGTATATGCTATAGTACCTACACATCTACATTGTTATAAAACTACAAAATCACTATATAAATCCATACACTAACCTAATTTAAACCACAATATTCTACATAGGATTATAACATGCCTATCACAAAGAAAAACCACAAATACTCAATAAAAATTCATTACTGACATCTTTATAATAAAACATGTGTTTCCATTGTGTTCTAGTAAGACTTGGTGTAAGTGAATTTCTTTTACAATGGTGTTTTGTTTTATCCTTTAATAATTTATATCAATGATGGACTAAGATGTTAAATGTTTTCCAACAAAATGATATAATTGGGGAAAGAAAAAATATATATTTAATTAATTTTTAATACTATATCAATACGTTTTAGTTATTTAAAATTTATTTTCAAGAATATTTAGAATTTTTTTGAAAAGAATTTTGTAGAAATTATTTGTAATTTATTTGGGTGAAAATTTTATTGTTTATAGAATTAATCCAAATTATCCACATAAATATAGATTTAAATTTAGTGTTTCTTATTTATTGAAGTTTTTTTATCCATGTCGATTGAATTTATGAGTGATTAGTTTAATTCTTTTTTTTTGTGTTATTATCACCATAGAAATGAATTCATGAAGATATTATGTTCATTAGTATGGAGATGAAGAAAAATTAAAGTGTTTATGAAATCCTGATTTCATTTGTGTATAAATCTCAATTAATTGGATTGTGAATAGATCAAAAGTGCACAAAAGAAGTGGATTGAGCCTTAGAATTAGGTAAATGGAATCCTTATGTATTCAAATGAAATGGTTGTGTGTATAAATTATAGGATTGGTTATATAGAAATTATCTACTATTATATTAGCATTTTAGTATTTTTGTAATTTTTTATATAGTTTGAAAATAACATGATTTAGGGAGAATGTAGTATGTGATATGAGACAATTTTGGGAGAAAATCTATACATGTATTTGACATGGGTTAGATTATATATTTTGTTAAATAATTTAATATATCTAGATACATTTCTTTATTTTTTTATAATTATAAAATGTATAATTTTATATAAACAGGTAATCAAATATAATTCAAAAACCAAACATAGGAAAACAACCAGAAATTCTTAAAAAATAATAATTTGAAAGTGGGACACCCAAAAAATAGTTCATTTCACAATTAAAATTAGGTCAAAAAATGAATAATGCATGGTTAATATGGGAGAGAATAAATAAGAAGTAGTATTTACCCATTACATAGGTCACTAGAAATATGAAATCAAGAGATAACATATATTGAGGCATCTTAACCATCACACCCTCATTTTCGTGATCACCTATAGTGAATATGATCAATCAAAATTCCAATCAACATCATAAAATAATCAATAACAACCCTCAAAGAGAAAAAATCCATACTAGGAAAGAACTTCCCTTGATATAAATCATATAAATTTCCATAACCAATCCACTAATCAGAGAAACCACTAAAAAATATTTATCCCAACACACCAACCACAATAACACTACCACCTTAAATTGAAACCATAATAGTTGTATAGAGAGTTAATAACAGTAAACTCCAAATGAAGCATAAAATAATCTCCCCATTTTCACCATGATTTTATAAAAGTAGATAAAAAATATAAAATAATGAATAATATAATGAAAGAATAAATTTGTGAAGAAAGGAAAAAAAATACAAGATAAAGGTGTAAAAAAATAATTATACGGTGAAAAAAACCCAAAAACCCAAAAACATAAAACATCCTCACAAATAAAAAAGATTATGTATAAAACAAAGAAAAACCATATTAACACACAATAATTATTATTTTTTAAAATGGATTTGTTTGATGAATAATTTGGATACCACCTTGTCATGGTAGATAGTCCAATACCACTCCATGTTAGATGGTGAAAAACTAATACTTGAGGGAACCATCTTTGAAGACACTAAAAAAACTATAAGAAAAAAATGCCTCCTTGGCCTTTCCAATGAACTAGTGACGAGTCAAGAATTATTGAGTTGGGTGATGAAAACAATGAGTTTAAAATCCCTCAAATAATAGAAAATGATCAATATCATCCAAGGAAAGAATTATATGATATGAGAAAAAAAAGAAATAGAGCTACATTGTTAAAATAGTGGGGGATCCCATCAGTTAAAAGCATAGAGATGACAAGATAAAGAAATAATCCTAGATATATGGAGGTAAATGGCTAAAATTCACTAATGAATCCAATAAAGTTAGAGATTTAGAGTGATGTTTATGAGTAAGTGAGATAGTTTTATGGTGTTAGTATAATTTTCATAATAAATAATGACCATTGATAATATAATTTCACAAAGGTTATAAACAATATTTCAACTAGTTATTCAATGAAAAGATACATTGTTTGACCATCCCACCTACACATTATCACGAAATGTTGAAAATATGATGGGAGCGAACATGATGGATTTGAATAGTGAAATGACAGTTATTAATTGATCTTATGAGGGGATTTTTTTACCTGTGAATATAAAATGAAATAGATAGACTTTTAATTAGGACTTATTCCATACTAATCAATGAGAATGATATTTTATCAAGTGGGGAGTCTGTATTGGTGTTATCAATGTATTCTCATGACACACATGAAGTAGAAATATCCTAATAAACAATGAAAATATAACTAAGGTGAAATTATTGAATTGTTTTAAATTATTTTTTACTGACATTTATATTAATGGAACAGTGCAAGGGGATCTAACCAGCTATTGAGATTAACAATTCTAATCAAAAAATTTAAGAAAGTTGATGAAAAATTAAAGGTGGGGAAATATGGAAATCCTTGATAGGGATATCTTTAGAATAACCATGGATAGTTTTTTTTCTATAGAGAATGCACTCATGTACCATGATAGTACAATATACCTTGTTTATTGTTTCTCTTATTACAAAGAGATTGTATTATTCTTATGAGTAAGGAATTCCTTTTAAAAATAATTCATAGATTCAGAATCTTTGTTTTATTGGCTGGTTCTTGGATAATTAATCATATGAGATCAAATTAATTTACTTATTGTGGTGAATGATTTATAGAACTTGTTTCATAAATACTTCACTACACCATTTATAGGGATAGATGTGAAACCCTCAATTGGTTATTTATTGAGAATGAGTCTTATATATTTTCCATCACATTAAATTGTTACTATATATATGTGAGGGATTAATATTCAGCTTTTGTATTTGAGGAGAAAGGATATTATTTGAACAAGTATTGTCCCTTAGGTGTAACTACTTATATTTAATAATAATGATAATGTAAGATTCAAAAATTATACATCAAACACTAGAGGATGAATTTAGTAACAATAAATAATATATATCAATTTCATTACATGAATGACCAATTTGATAAACTAAAAGGATATAAATGTTTTTAATGAATTTATTTGAGATCAGGGTGTCAGTAGTTGAGGGAGGAAAGGAATATATCCAGTAGATAACATCTTGGAGCAGGTAAAATTATGACGTAGTTATAGAAATTCTATTTAAGGTTACAAATTATCTTATATATTTATATACATAGTCAATATTATCTTCAATAAATACCTAGATTCGTTTTTCTATGTGTTTTTAGAAAATAAAATGGTTTAATAGGGATCATAATCCAATCATTGGTTTCATTTGATATTTGTTTTGGAAATATTGGAGAAGTATAAGCTCTATAAAAAGATCTACATGTTCTAGTTTTCAATTTAGGAATTGAATTTCATTGGATATTTTATTGTCGAGAGATGTGTTTCTATTGAACCTAATATATTTTATTCTATGAGTCTACAGAGTAAACTAATAGTGTATTATATATTCAATAAAAAGACACTATAAATTATTTATTTGGGGTTTTTCTAAAAAAATCACCAATTTTAGAATTGAACCTAAAATGTGGGATATTATCATAGAATAACAAACGAAAGAGTTTATTTGATGAGATAAATTGGAGAATTATTTTTCTCAAGCATTGAAATTAATTTAGTTTGATAATGGGATGTAAATATATTTTGAAGTATTTGATGATAGAGTAGGGCACATAATTTTGAAAGGATACATTGCAGTGGAATATGGATCAATAAAACTATGATTTTATGAGATGAAAAACCATACTCATGACTTATGGATATATGTTAATATTTACATGTTGAAGTGTCAAAGAAATTACTTTTTAATGAATTTTTTTAAATGTATTCAAATTATAATATTTTTATGTATAATTTATACCAGTGAGATATGAATTTAACGAAACAAATTAGGTTTGAGTATCTTTATAATTGGAATTTTAGGTATTATATACACTTAAAAATGGCAATGATGTTGTCTATTCATGGATTAACATGCCTTTAGTGATAAAATAACCAGAATGTCAATGGAAAATGATAATCAATATGGATGATTTTGGTATAGAGGATCATGAGGAGGGGGACACATGATGCCATATTGGATCCATGTTACTTATTTTCATATGGACTAAGTGAAGAAAAATATAACATCCTGAAATGAATAGAATAATATTAGAAATTTCTTAAATGGTGGGAGGACAGTTGAAATGTGTCATTATAATTTTATTTGATTATTTTCTTCTATTATTGATTGGTAATTCCCTTGACCTTTTTGGAATAATTTATTCATTTAATAAAAAACAATAGATAGGTAGTTTTTTAGAATGATGATAATGTACCAAAACATCATAAAATTGATTTGGTTTCATTGAATAATAATTAAGCTTATTGATTATTTATTTTGTTTCCTAATTCCATATATTGGTGATGTTTGAGCATTTGAATCATAGAGGAATTTTGAATCCTTTTATTATGAAAAATTATAATGGTAGAAAATCATTATTGTTTTTTTTACTTCCATTCACGAGGTCATTTTGGATTCATGACACTATCTTGGTGATTGTGGATCAACTTTAGAAATTGAAAAATTTTCTTCAACATTCATTATGTTTTCTCAACATAAGAATATATATTTTTATATGTGAAGTATGTTATTAGAATATATGTAGCTCATTCATTGATTACAAGATATTTCCAGTTTATGATGAATTTAGACAAACACTTTAAAATAAATGAGTACTTTTTGAAGATTAATATGTTAGTTCATATCTAAAAGTATAACAAATAAACATTAAGCATTTATTAAATTGAGGATATACTTACTTATTATGTGTATTCTTTGGCTGATCATGTGAGGATTATGTTACATTGGTGGATTATATATATAATAATAATATCTAGCATTTATTGGAATGGCTCATTTGGAAGTGTTTTATGGAATACCATTCATGTCATAATTATGTTCGATGAAATTGTGAGAAATTTTTCTTTTTTCAATTTGTATTTAAATTAAGATAAAATATTATCTTAAAATAGTCTATATAATATTAATGATTTATCATACATAGTAGAAGTCATTCATTTACAATCATCGATGACCTTTAGTGTTCATAGTGGGTAATCAAGTCTTTTTTAATGTATCCAACTAGAATGATACATTTATAACATATAATGTAATAAATTTTGAAACCCACATATATGTTTCATGTGGAAATTGTTGAATAGATCAATAAAGTGGAATATTATTCATAATTTCCATTAGGTGTTTTTTGTGCACGATGTGTTCAAATTATTTCAACTTAAGAGGTAACAATTTTATCTTTATCATGTTTTTATTTATGATACAACTCATTTAGAGTTAGGTAAAAAATTAATTGAAATAACAACAACAATTGTTGGTAATAAACAAAAGATATTTCAAGGGAATATTATTCTTTTTTTTGAGAGTTATGGAAGAATGTATTGACTCTAGAGGGCATATAAGAAAAATAGGACTATATCGTATAGAAAATGTCAAAGCCGTCTAGGGATGTTGAATCTTAGATACTTTTTTGGTATGATAATTCCTATGTTTTAAAGGATTTTGGGGCTTTGTATTGGGTATGGATGTTTTCAATTTTGTTCTAATCGATTTTGAACTGAAATTTATTATTTATGATAATTTTTTACAAATTCATTATTAGGTATATTATTGCAAAAACCTAAAAATCTAAACAAACCAAGTTGTTTTCATTTATGGAAAAATCACTATTACTTTCATGGTTATGAAAATCATGCATTCAAACCACATAGTTGTACATTCTCAAAATAGTCAATTTCAAAACCATACTGATTCTCCCATGAGTTTCTTCTCATCAATACCGAGCTCATATGCCTAAAAAATAATTATGTACCAAACACAAGTTAATATCATATTTAATAAATAATTCTATGATTCTTCCATTCCAATTGAAAAATTCATCTCACTCATTGAATATTGATCCATATATCATGCATCTTTGGAATGAAATCCTAATCAACTGACTCATCATGACTCTTCTATATGTCATAAATATCTAAATAAAGTCACAAAATATGCTTCAATCATAATAATAATTTTATTATCATTAATTTAACATATAGAGTCATAAAAACACTAATATATCACCTCTCCCTTTGGTTACACAAATATATCAAATCTCATCTAAATAATATTAGGAATATGTGATGCTTTTTAGTCATAATACCTAACTCACAAAATATATTGAGTCACATCTGAAAGGAACTATGATATTCTACCTAGACCATAAAAACACCTATTCTAGGGAAACATCATGTGGAAATATCCTTTTTCCAACCCAAATTATTACAAGTAAACTCACATTCCGTCCCTTCCACTCTAGTGTTCCCTTATAAACATACCATTCATCACATATTAAATCAACCAACCACTCTTGGGCATCCATCTTCATTGAGAATCCCTATACGAAACTACCTCATCATGGAGTCAGTTACATCAATTTATATATAATGAAACCATCCAAATATGATTTATATTGTGAAAAACCATAGTCTCATGGTTTAGTTATGTATATTCCCACCAGGAATTTATTAAGGAAAACAATATATTTGTTGTTTTGGAAACATTAAGTAACAGAACCCATTCATAACAACCCATGAGGGGTTCATTACTGAGGAATACATTAAATTTACTAACCCATCATCAATGACTACAAATATCATGAACATTGGTGTTGTGTAGCTATAATAAAGAAACATCTCACTACATTATCCACTTGACCTACCATTATAGAAAATATAACATAGCTGAGTAAAATTCCACCAATAAGTTATGTTGTAAAACCCTATATAATTGGTTATTGACACTTAAAATCACTATACCCTCTATATTTAAGGATATCAATCCCACACAAGCCCATGAATTTCATTTTTATCCTATGTACATAAAATGATGCATGTTCACAAGCCTATTTCTAAATTGTAATGATCTAAAATAATAATTATCAATCTCAAATTGATATTTTATTTTAATAATTATGTCATTGTAATGTCGAGATATTTAAAAAAATTAGATATCCTTTTTATTTAGGACTACCCATTGGAATTTTTTTTACAACTCACCAATTCAAGGATCATTGTAAGTTCTAACATATCCATATTCTAAATCTTCCTTACACAAAATATCCAGACCATAAAAAACTGACTCCCAACTTCAGATCAATCCCATGTATTATAGATAGTTGAAAAATGTGACTTTCAATGTATGGGGTGGTGTATTTGGGATCCTTTGAATACATGAGATAGGACACCAGTGAGTGGTCCTAGTTTGATATGTTTTATATCTAAACCTAGAAATAATTTTATTTAAAGCTCAAAAATTATATGAAATATTTTTTATAGGTTCTCCTTTTATTTTCTATATTTTATAATTTGTGGGAATAATTAACTTACTTATGGTTTAGAATTTCGTTATAGATTGAAATTTATTTTCACCATAGATAATAAAGAGATTAAATATTATTTATTGTACCATATTGTCCTCTAATTTCAATAGAGCTACCAAAACAGTAAAACATTATTTATAGATATTTATAGCCTTACCCGAGTGTGTAGACTAATTATCCACATTACTAATATTTGTAAAAGAATTCACCAGTGATCTCCCTATGGTTTTTAACAAAGTTTTCAATACTAAAATCTAATTCATTCAATTTTTAGTTGTATAAGAAGAAAATGTTTCATATTCCATACAAATTTCATCATCCTTTTGGTTATCCTTTTTATAAAACTTCTTTAAGATTTCATATAGAATGTATTCATGCAATACAATAAATTTATTCCTTTATTCAATTGATTTTTATCTTTGATCTATATTTCATCTGTTAAATTTTCAATCCTTTGCCCATTTTAATGTTTCCATGTTGTGACTTCCTAAGGAAAAATAGAATAATCACCTCTTTGGTATGATATCGTTTTTAATTTTGGTCATTGGTATAATTTTATCAGCTTTGTTTATCTGTACTTGTATGAAGACTCAGATATTTTAGAATTTTTTTTCTTAATTTTGAATATTTTTCATCCCTTTAGTATATGAATTTTTATTAATATTTTTATAATCAATAATCAATATTGTTAATTTTTTTTTATTTCTCATATATATTATCAATAAAATAAAGTCTATAATTGAATGAAGGATTCATATATTTCTATGGAATTTAATCATACATAGAAGCTTTTATATTGAATTTATGTCTAATCCCCATTAAAACATGAATTTTATCATATATTGGAATTGAGAAAATTATTCTAACATTTAATTATTCGTATTTCCCGATATTGTTCCATATTTAGATTTTAAAACATCACTAACAAATAAAATATCATTAGTACATAATCCAACTTATAAGTAATTTGTCACCTTTTTCTATGATCTTGAATACGTTATATAATTGTACTTTATTAATAAATTATAGGAACTAACTTGGGTAATTTTTAAATAAATATTTTTTTGAGTAGTTTTATGGAAATATATTTTAAATTAATAGTTTAGGAGGTCTCTAAATGTGTTTTTTCCATATGTCTCAGTACAATTTCTAATACAAAATAGATCATCTTGAAAAGAATATTATAATATTATAATTAAATCAATATTTATACCCTATTTTATTTCGACTTATCAATCGAAAATTCACTCATATTTGTTGGCTCATCTAATGAATTGTCAATGTCCTTTATTTTATGTATTTGATCTCCAATTTTCCATCATTGACACCAATAATAACATTATGATTTTGATCCAATCAATTGATCATATCATCATAGAATATACATTCCTTAGAATTATCATCAATGTTAAATTTCAATAATCTTCAATGATATAATGTTTTTATCTACTATTAACCATGTATTTCTCTGGGGATTTAAATTCTTTGATGATAGTATTTAATTTTTTAAACTACCATATGAATGATTTTTCAATATCTATTGCATGAATTATCATCTATGATTTTTCCTCATATAATTACTCAATAAAATATAATATTATATTTAAAAAATTATCCGTAATATTAGTCATTTTTTCTATAATGACAAAATAAATATATTCAATCATAGTTCCATTGTTTTAATCTTCCATAGAGATTAAACGGGATTAATATTTTTGATCATATTCAATATATTAAACTGAACTATTAATCATTAATTACATTCTTTTAGTAGTGGATACTACTTTGCATTTGAAATCATAATTAGCCTCTTAGTCTCACATTTATTTACATTTTTAATTTTTATTAAAACATCCATGTTTTCGTCGACATGGTAGGGAAATAATTTTTTTTTCATATGCACTTCAGAACATTCTCCAAATACACCCTTCATGAAACTCAGATAAAAACGTAGGATTCTAAAATATAAATATGACTACAGGAAACATGAAAATATTTGAATCCAACTTAAGTTCCCAAGAATATGTGGAGTCACCTGAGAGGGGGATAGGTAATCATGGGAAGTTATTTTATTGAATTCTATTTTATCTTTTAAATTACCCCATTTCATTATTCAAAAATATTTTATGGGTTAAGATAATATGGGGGTTCAATTATTATTTACCTCAACACATTCTCCCCACATACATGATAGAATGTATGAATACCTGATAACAAATAATTCAAAACGTTTTAGTCCCAATGTGAGTACCTAATTAATTAATTATTGGGTTGATTTCATGATAAATATATGTAGTATATTCTACAAGTGAATAAAATAAGGTTGGTAAAATCATAAACTAAAATTATATCTCCAGTAAATCATTTATCACAAAATAGGAATTGAAATATCTCAATTATGTTATTTATACTGGATGTATGGATTTTAGAATGAGTCCTCCTAACTACTTAACCAAAATATTTTAGGAAACCCCAGATGTTGCTAAATTTCCAAATTTAGATCTTCTTCCTCAATAAAAAATGCATTGACTACTTCTATCTTTACATAATCATTAAATGTTGATTGTATCCTCTCACTCAGTCCCCAAGGACTTGTACATCCACTATATGATTTGTAGGAATGCATAAACATGAAAATTCTTCTCACTTATACTCCTAACAATACAAATATGTAATAAGTAAGTATTTTTTCACTTCATCTTGAATCATAACACACCCCCAACTATATTCGGTGATATTAGGTTATTAAAAGACTTCTTATTCTTATATCATTATAAACACAATGCCTCTATTTTATTGATTTCACCATCTTCTTCTTCTTGAAAATATATATATAGTTTCTTTTTAATATAGTATTGGGTTGTAAATATTTAAATAGTGATTCTCCATAATATTTTATATTTCAAACCTTGAGAATATCATATGAATATATTTTCTAGAATTTAATATAGAAGTAATCCTAAATTTTAGATAATATAATCTTCTAATTAATTCTTATTCAAACTAGTCCATAAGAATATGTATTTTTAAACCCCAAATTATAGTTTGATTTTCCATAATATCATCTTTACCACCAAACCCCCAAACTTATAAATCACCATATCAATTTAGAGTATGACTATGACTTTAAGTTCTCTTCATGATGAAACTAACCCTCAAAATACATAAAAAACCTCAACTGACTTCTCATCTTCAAACTTTTTCATGACATGATATTATTCTCTATAGCATGGAGATAATCTCTTAATCTTAGATCATAATCTATTTTTATGACAATGGAATTTAAATAATAATGAACTATTATTACATCAATTAATTTATTTATTATCTATAATTATTTATTCTATTAATTATAAACTTTTTTTCTATTGAACTCCTGATGAATCCTAGAAATAATTTTTATCACCTTTATAAATCATAGTGATAATTCATATATTTGGGTATATTGAAGTCTCTATAGAACCTTGTTACCTTTTTATTTGATTCAAATTAGTCTTATGTTTCATATATGACATAACACCTACATGTGAGTAAATGAATATTTTGATTCTAAGTGAGTTCATGAATTTTTCAATTGTTCTACTA
Organism: Viscum album; assembly: GCA_963277665.1. Classification (NCBI taxonomy): domain Eukaryota; kingdom Viridiplantae; phylum Streptophyta; class Magnoliopsida; order Santalales; family Viscaceae; genus Viscum; species Viscum album. The sequence goes on along the minus strand of OY728151.1, from coordinate 2,061,675,055 downwards.
ATAATTGATTGTTTTGAACTCACTATAGCTCCTAGAACATGTCTCAATATTTAGGATTCACATTTTGAATGACTCTAATGTTTTCAGGTTAATTTTATTAATATCTCATGAATTTAAAAAATATTTAATCTATTGTTAAAATTACTCTTATATATTAATAAAACTTACTCATTGTAATTCACATACCTTTGTAGAATTATCCTACCATACTTTCAATTTACTATAAAAAAGAGTCTAGATGACTGCTATAATATTAGGAAACATTATGATATTTTCAAATTTCATATTCTAAATTCTAGAATACTCGTATGAAATATAATATGTTTCTATAATTAGCCAAATTACTACTCAAATTCTACAAAATTTCATAATTATCAATAGATCTAAGATCCTCTTAAATTCTTCTTAAGTGGTTCTAAATTACTTCAAATAAACTCAATTTAATTTAAATAACATTTGGAAAATTTCAGAAAATTTCAAACAACATCAACCAAATTCAAAATATTTTTTTAAAATATTATTACTTATTTTGTGAATCTTAATAAAAAATCCAATTCATACATAATTCTATATTGATTTCAGAGTTCTCAAACATTCATACAAGTGATACTATTCCCAATATATGTCATATTTCATGCTCATCAATACTTGGATATATTCTAAAAATTAAAATAAGATTTTAGTTATTTAATTAAATCGCTTCCAGATTTTAAATGAAAAATCATTTCAATCTCTATTTGAAACTATTCTAGAAAATTAATCTTATATTAAATCAAAGCTTTCATTAAGTCCTTAAATTATAGATCAATAATAATAACATGTTTTAATACTTCTACCTTGAATATATCAATCTAGGTTTTTCAAGAAATCAATAATATATAATTCTTCACCGATTTGTTTGTTTATAATATAAGAAAATCAGTTTCCTTTTTCCATATATATGAGAAATTTCATGGCCCAAAGGGTGTTGTTGTTTCTAATAGTGAATCAAATATTGAAATTTTTAAAGAAAACGTATACTAAAAATTAATATCTAAATGAGTATAGTATATGATATATTTGATATCAAACCCATCATCTAGTATTGGTAAATTGATGGAAATTACGTGTGAATGTTAATGATGAAATAAAAGAATTTTGAAATAATTTGGAGATGATATTCCAAGTTTTAATGTTTTTTATTTTTTTGTTAGTTATATGATGTGTTCAATTAATTATCCATTTATTTGATTTAAAACTAAGGGTGTAATTGGTCTTGGTAATTTATTTATGACTCAATAAACCCCATTTAAAAAGTATAATTTCATGGGGTTATTTATAGGTGAGGTTTCCTGATAACATATTTAAAAGTAATTGTATTTTTTAAGTGGTTTGGCATAATTTATGATATTTAATAGATGCATTTTTTAATCATTTATTAATTGAATAATTATTATGTAATGATAATTTAAAATATATGAGAATAATATATGGATGTTTCAACCCAATTCATAGAGAAGGAAGAGAAAAAAATCTAGTAACACACTTCCCATTCAATTACATCACCTAGAATAAGATAATTACACTTTTTGTATATTCTCAAGGGATCATAAAAATAAAATAAATATAATATTTTCATAGAAATATCATGTTTGGTTTATGTAGAAACATTATCAATGTTCTCAAGTGAAGTTATTAATCTACTTTTATATCAACTAAATATTTTTATTTATATATAGGGATATACCCAAGGATAATGTATTCATTATTGAGATGTATTCTCCTCTTGTGAAAAGAGTTACGTGTTCAAAGACCCATGAAATTATTATATAATATAAAGGGATAGATAATATATGGAAGCTCTTAATTGAGGTGTTAAAGGCACATACAATAACTTGTGGAATGAGTTTAACATCATCCAGACTAGTCTGTATGTTCCAGTATTTTTATAATGTGATGTTTTCAACTCATGGTAAAAACAACTCCAATTTATAGTTGAGTATTTCATATCATTGGAATCCCAACATGTCCAAAATATTAATAACACATGCCATCATCTGATTAATTTGATTGCTTCAGCATGTATACACATCAAAATGAACCACAACTTTCATGACATGAGTTTCTCCATTATGACGTGAATAATTTTATCTAATTTGGTAAAGTCGTGAAGTATAAACATCCACGATCACATGTTAATTGATATTTACTTAGATTCATGAATTTTCCAACACACCATTACAAAGTTCCCTAGAGTGGATTTTAACTTTACATCAGAAAACCAAAGCCTCTTTATAGCTAAAAATTCCCATCATATAGCTCTCAAAAGAACCCATACGTGGTTTTCTTCCTTAACACAAATATATACCTTCATGAAGTCATATAAAATATGATAACATAGATTAAAAATATATATATATAGTTCCCTCAATCCATTCATCAGATTCAAATAATAAAGTACACAAATGATGGGCTAACGTCAAATTCATAAATACTTCATCATCACTGTCACTTTATTCATGTTCAGTAGTGGATAATCTATATTAACTCTTCATGCATGGAATATGTATCCTTATTGAAGCCACATTTAGGATCTCCTGATCTATTTTGGTTCTCTCATGGTTTATTTAGATTTTTAGATGTCAATTGGTTATAATGGGGCTCTGAGACATTTTTTCATCATGGGTTCTGATTACTGGTGTAATGTTGACAGTGGCCAGTGAGGCATATGGTTAGTGAGATGCTATAGAGAGAAATATCAATGTTTTTTGTGTGGAAGGAGATGTAAACATAGGATCTAGTAGTGTATTTTTGGTTACGATAAATAGTACCCATACATCTATTGACCGTTATTTGTTTCTAGTGAGTTTAAGCATCCCAATAAATATGAAAATGTTGTATAATATGCTTGAAATTGTATCCTTGGTGCCACCCCTCACTAGAATATCCCCTAAAACCCCACCAAGTATCAGGAATTCCTTTTGTGATATATTAATACATGGATAGTGTTAACCCACGCCTTCTTGCCTATGCTCGTACACACTTTATTCCAGCGTCATGCCTAGTGATGATTGGTTGACCACTATGTGTGGTATCAATATCTGAGATTCAGTTTTTTGGATTATGTTTTGGAATATAAACAAAAATAACCATTTTAAGAAATATCACATGAAACATAAATTTTAATTTCATTTTTAATGAACTTATTTAAAATTAATAATTACCATTAATAATGAAAATGAACAGTTAATTGGGAAAAATAATTATTTAAATTTAAAATTTAAGGATAATAAATCATAAAATGTATGCATGAAATGTACTTATTAAATACAACAACACCTAATATAATTATTTTCCTCCTGTATGAAATGTGAATTTTCCCCATACTATGACTTAAACACCAATGATAACCAAATAAATTTATTCCGAATGGGGGAATTAAATTTTTAAGTCGCAAATGAGAAAAATTCTCCAATTCCTACTTTTCAAAGAAAAAATTCTAGGTATATTTTTTTTTCAATTAATCATTATTGTGAATTCCAATTATGATTTACCTAAATCTAGAATTATTTTAAGTCACCACACAAGGTAACAATTTTAATAGAGTTAAGATCATACCTCAAGAACCTGGGTTTTTTATAATCTTGAATTTAAACTCAAATCTATACCTCATTGGGGAAAATATCAAAAAATAATAATGAATTTAAATAAATGTTCTAAGGGATCTAAGGCTAATTTTGGGTATATATTAATTTAAAAAACAATTATGGATCAGAAGGAGGTTAAAAATATGAAGTGAATTTCATGATAAATAAATGTAATGATCAATGTAAATATCCTCTTAAAAGTGGCATAATTATTTCCCCAAACCAAATGAATCAATTAAAAGAAAGAAAATTAATGTAATGATAATGAATGATTTTACTTCTTGTTGCATATTTTTAAATTTTTAAATTTTTTTCCCAATATTTATTCTTGGGAAAAATCACACACCCTTACCCAAAACATTTTAATTTTTTTCAAATTGTTTTCCATTAGGGGTAAAAAGGAAACATATTGAATGAGTAATCATGAAATTTGTACCAAAACCCCATTATATACCTAACTCATCATCCTTAGTTAAAAATAACTATTTACAACAAAAAATAATCTCACCTACAATTATTCAATTAAAAACCATGAAAACACTAAGAGTAGACTATCAAAGGATCATATGTGATTATAATGTGGATCTACCATGGGATGGTAATTTATTTATTATAAGGGACTGATATAAGGATTCAATGTAAAAGGCAGTCTTAAATAAAATCTTTTTTGAATAAAAATTACCTAATAATTTTAAAATAATTTATTTACTTTCATTCGAGTAACAGCGATGAAATAAATGTTCTCCTTGAAATAAATCCCAAGTTACTCTCTAGAAATTTAATATAATGATTGAGAGATATTTTGTATAGAGTTATTTAAATAAATATAAAGTATTAAATTGGTAAATTACTATTGGAAATAAGTAGTAATTAAAATATAATCAACAAAATTTTCATTATGTTAAATCTTGTAAAATATAAGAGAAAATTTATTTAAAAAAATCAATTCCCTAAAATTATTAAATTTTAAATATATTCTTCCTTGTTAATTTTTACCTATTGATCTGCCAATTTTACTTGATGAAATTAATTGAAAAATAATTCTCTGAATTTGTTTCATAATTATCGTAAGTAAATTTTATCTCTTAGATAAAAAATTACCATGTAATATATATTGGGGGAGGAAAGTTTTATTTTTAAAACAAAAATATATATTTAAAAGAATGTTAGGGAGTCAAATAAATACTATAATTAAATTTTTAATTACCAAAAATAAATATATTTCCCTCTTCCAAAAGTTTCAATCATCCTAATCTTATTCATTATGTTTTATCATAGGTAGATAAAAGAAAATAACCCATGAAATTAAATGATACATGCACATTAATGCTTGAATGGTTAAAAGGGATATATTGTCATTTAGTAAGAAAATTCCACAAATAAATATAAAAAATCCTATAATGTGATAAAACAATTGTTTTTCATATGAATATTCTTTTACTATTGTTGTTATATTTAAATTTCTCATTTTCCACCCATATGATGGAAGGTGGGAAATTGTTTACCAAAGACCATATAAATAAATGGTCACATATGGGTCTTCTCTACATAAGTGTGCCATTTTTTTTCATAAATTCAGTTCACCCTATCTATGGGTAGAAAATTTTAAAATTCTATTGGGTTAATACAATAGTGTTTGGTTATTATTAAGAATTCAAAAGTTAGATCATGTTCTAACCAAACATATTGGATGTCTTCAGACCATATTAGGACAGTAGTTCCTACAATGTTTCTAATTGTATCCCAAATACTTCATTTATTATTTTCACCCATTAAAGCATGTTCTATATACTAGATACTTGATACACATTACATTTAATAAATGAAAACATCATCTTTAATTTCAATGTTTTATTCCTCCTATAGTTCTTCCACTTTCACATACTTATTTATTTATGTTATGATGAATATTGAAACTAACATACTCAATACAAAATCTAAAAAAAAGATCAATATTTTGGACATAAATAAAGGTATATTTTTATTTCCCTGAATTTCTCCCCAATATCAGTGGTTTCCAATATTATTATATTTTATAAACTAAAAAACACAATAGGAATATGAAAATGTCCACTTTCACTACGATTTATTTGATATGTTTCAAGATACATTATTATGGAATCCACAAGATAGACTGAAAATATTGGGGTCTTCATGGTCTTCATGTCTTCAATGGTTTCCTATATTTAGTTCGAATATGTACATGTCCACTTTCACTAGGATGTATTATAATTCCATGATACTGAATTTGGTGAATGATATAATGTTAAAAAATTATCCAAATTCACACATTGATTTTTTGAATTTTTTTGATTTTATATTTATGGGAATTTATAAACTACATGGATCTTGTTTATTTTTTGTTAACTCCAACAATACCACAATAGAGAACCCCATATAAGTGGGATGGTGCATTCTTCTTCTAGATTTTTATTGTGTGAAAAATTACCTCTCATGATTTTTTTGAATGTTATAAATATTTATTGATCATTAGTGAAGGGATTATTGATATGTTACTTCCTAAAATTTTCTGATACTTTCCCCATTATTCACTAATTTTCCATTTAATGAATCCCTTTTCAAATATTAGAGTCGTAATATAACATAGTGTGGGTTCTTCTCTATCTTTTTCCTCAAAAAATTATTCTTTCACTTTGTTCTTTTCATTATTTTCCTTCTCTTTTTCCACATGTTCTTCATGTTAGTTTTTTCTTTATTTAGGTAATTCCGTCACTATTTTACTACTTCTCATTGATATGGGCTTCAATTATCATTATTTTTTGATCTATATGTCACTCAAAAACAACAATCTACGTTTTTTCAAAATTTATTAACAATATTACTTTTATATAATTATATATTTATTAGTGAAATATTTGGTTATTTTAGAGACTTATTTTAATTATTTTATAGTATCCACTATTATGGCTTATAATGAGGCCATAGTATCCTCTAAAATACAAATTAGGATTTGAAGAGAGTTCACTTAGAGTTCTTTATTTCTTGAGGCACATTTATATATACTTTACCATGTTTTAATTTGACTTACAACCCTAAAATTAATTTTAACACCTATAATATGAATAATTAACCTTTTTAAGGTGCATATTTTATGGTTGGTGTTTTGACATCATGGTATTCTTCTTCTTTCTTAATGATTACATTTGATATATAATTCAGATTTTTGTTAACCATGTTATTTTCCTTGAATTAGATTTATTTAAAAATAAATTCAAATAATTTACTCACCATTTGATTCTGTTTCCAAAAACTCTCTTCCAAAGACTTCTTTATGAGTGTTCAACTAGCTACGGTATCAAAAATGGTCATGCTTTCCAATGAGACACCCTGATAAAAAAATATAGTTAAAATTAAAATATTTATTTCAGGGTATTATAATTTTTTATTAAAACATGAAAAAGATATTATGAATTATAGATTTATTAGTTGTTGAATTGAATAACGTTAATAGTATTGGTGAAAAAGTTTAATAGTTTTGAGAGAGGTAAAAAAAGGTAAATTAGTATCATTCCTAATCATCCCATGTTGTAACAGAATGAGGTGTTATGTATTATATCCACTTTATCAATTTTAATTTTTTAAAAATGTAAACAAACACAACATCACCACATCACTCAATAAATTATAAAATTGAAAGGTGACGTAGATTTTGAGAAAACTCTCTAGGTGAGTGTTTAGATACTTGTGATATAGGCTAGATAATTTAATTAATTTAAAATTCATCTGAATAACATCTACCTTTATCTTGAAATTAAAATCTTCTATTTTTGGTTCCATATGCTCTATTTCAACACTATATTTGATTTTTTTTCTATATTTTATGAGATTCTACATCCCCTGATCAATTTTTGGTGCATCACATATACTTATATAGTCTATCATTAGTTTTATAATAATAAAAAACCGAAAAATAGTTATAATGTCATTTTAATAAATTTCTATCCATCATAATTTCTTGTTTTGATTTTGTAGAATCCCATCGAGCTTACATCTTCATGAATAGAATATCTATCATCACATTGAATTTTCCAAGGACTGATTAAGCTTTTATTTTTCATCAATGTACTTCCATCCTTATTACAAAATCATTGGATTGAATCAATCTTGAAAAATGGTATTCTTGGTGGTTTTTGATGACTGGTGTGACATGGTTGATAGTTAGTGAGGTAAATGGTTGGTGAGACTTAACAGAGAAGTCTATCTGAGTGACTATATGTGAGCACCAGCTCTTAAAGCATCATATATTATAATTAAAAGTCTTTGGAATTATCTTTTTATATTATGGGTTTTAGAACATTACATAAGATGTTTAAATATGACCGTGTAAGGTATGATGCTCGGGATTACATCCCCAATATTTCCACACACTGAACTATCTGACCAAATGCCACCTCACACTAAGCGTTACTCATGAGACCTTTTAACCCAATATTGGTTCCAAAAAGTGCATACATACCATTAAACATTAACACTTTCCACTATATTAAATAATATTGAATATTAGTCAATAACCATCTACAAGCCCAGTTCTTCTAGGCTCAGCTGAGTTGATTATTTTTTCCACCCCCATAAATTTCCTATTTCAAAAACCCCACATGAAAATTATATTTTTCTATTTAACTTTTCCAATATTTTCTTCCAACTATAAATTAATATAGAAAGTGTAATTTAATGTAAAATAAATAAAATACATTTAATTAAAATAAATTAATGATAAAATTTTCTTTAAAAAATATACATGAAATTTATTTATCAAGAAACATCTTCTCAGTCTTTTTTGGGTTATTCGATTATAAACCAAGACACAAATACATATTAAAAAATTATTGAAAAATATATCCAACATAACCATTGGTTTATTCATAATCTATTAATAACTTTTTTTAGATTCATGATGATCCATCATGAGATCCCTTCTATGAAGAGTCATACTAGCTCATTAACCTCTACAAATGACCCTTTTTGTAATCATCACTGTATTTATAACCTCTATAATACTCAATATTCATTTAAAAATATTTTCTTAAAATAAAATTTAATTTATATCACCAAATTAGTATAATATATTTACAAAATTACATTGACTAAAACAACTACAACTAGGGTTATATAACATTAGATACAAATGACAAATAAAACATTTATAATAAATAATAGTAGAAATGAACAAAAAAGGTAATTTAAAAATTGATGTAAAATTCATAAATTGATATGGTCATGGTATCGTATAAATAAAATATATTTTAAAAAAACATTGAAAGGAATCAAAACATTAGAAATTATATTAGAAATTTTAAAATTAAGTATAATAAACCATTGTCAGAAAATTGTGTAAAAGATGAATTTTGGATGTAAGAGGTTTTTATAGGATGCATATAATTGTATGAACATTGTAAATATAATATTTAGAATAATATCATATACTTTTAAATATTAACCTGACTATTATAATAGAAACATGACTATAGATATTGTAAAATGGAAATTATGTTAAATAACGAATTAACATTATAAATAATATTTACCAAACATTAAATAAGTAAATATATGTATAAATATTCTTTGAAATAAATAATAAATGAATTTAAGAAAATTTTGGTCATTGGGTACATATTTAATAAAACATGATATACATTATTTAATGAAAAATTATATTTTAAACTAGAATTAAATATAAAAAAATGTTTGTATATTATTTTGGTAAAATAATTCTCATGTTTATAAAATAAATTTCATTTTTGGAATAATCACATAAAATTTGGGAAGGGGTGTTGTTTTTTTATTTTTAGGGAATAATAATTTATATAGCTAAGAAATAATATATCATATTTACTTACAGTGATGTATAAATGTATTTTGAGGTTCATAAAAGTTAGATAAATATTATAATACCCCATTTATATTAAATCACATTCCACTTACTTTTGAATGAATTTTTTTATGACTATTTAGAGAAATGAAAGTTTATTCTACTATTTTATTTTAAACCCCCTATATCTTCACCTATAAATATACCCATATTCCACCAATTTCTCTTCAATACCTATAAAACTTACCTTTTAAATTAACTTACAAAGTCCCTCGAATATCTATTTTATCAATGTTTTAATAACTTTTATGACCAATATTAAAATATTAGAAGCCATTTATAATCCAATGAGTAATCTCAAAGAAGAAAGTATGTCCTCTTATTTAATCACTTTCAATTTTATACCTTTTAATTATTCTTCCTCCACATTATAAATTTAATTATTTATTTTTTTAAATATAATTAAGTATATAGTTCTAATTTAATATTAATTATTTCCCCATTTAATTCATAAAAACCTATTTCATTAGTGATTATGCCTTTCTTTTCCCTATGTAAATCTAAATTGTCTATCTATATGGTTGTATGTATAAGACCCCAGCCTTGGACATTACATAATCATGAATTATGTAAATAATTCACATTGAGGATTTTTCAGGTTTAGAGATTTGGAGAATTTGGACATAACTTATACCAACCATCTAGAATATTACATGTAGAACCTTCTACTGAATAACTATTTTTTTCATAGAGTAAAAACTCTTAAAAAAAGAAACAAGACTAGTTCAATTTTTAAGAGAACATGACTTTTCCGTGACCCTATCCTCGACCCTATTAATCTTTATGTCCTATGGAAAACATTTCATAAACTTGGGATGAGAATAAAAATATCTGTAAGGGATATAAGACATGGAAAGAAAACATTAGTCCATGAATACATAGAAATCAATTAAATCATACTTTTCAATCCTAAAACATATTATCTTTAACATACTACATGAAATAATAAGATTGTATATTACCTAAATCTCTAAGATGAAACATTAAAATTTAACTCTGTCACATTATCCAATGAATTGGACAGATATCTCAAGCTCACCCACCCTAGGTTTATCACGACACCACCCATATATGTGAATAATACCCAATAAACATAACATATTCATAACACATAAAACAATTTTAATGTAAATATAACATTTCGACATTGAAATCACAATATATCATTTCAGGATATTGACATCATCAATGATTTATTAAATCATTTTCAAAACCACTAAAAACATTTAATAAAGAGATTTTTGAATCAATATGTCCCATAACACATTGAAGATTTTAAAATAATTTAAACTTCAAAACACTCATGTCCAAATAAATAAATACATAAAATAATTTCCAAGACATTCACATGAAATATATGGACTTTGAATATTAAATCATTAAAACATTTAATATAATGTTTTAGTTATAGAATCCTTTACCACTTGAGAATCTCTTGAATAAAACTCATTAAAGAATAACATCAAAGAAAACTATAAATATCAGGAGAATATATAAATTCATGATATAAAATATCAAAATGGTTTTAGAAACACATTATAGGATAATAAAGGATCACAATATCATGATATTACTCAATTGTAGGATATTGAGACATACTCCCTTATAAAGATTATACCATTACATTAAAGATAAATCAATGACATAATTATATGTGAAAAATAAAAATAATCCCAATATAAGTTCATATTAAGTGTAAAACAAAAATAATTTATTCACACATATTCATGGCATCACATAATTATGAATTATAATTTTAACCGAAACAATTGAAATTGGGTTAAGAAGTTCCCTTAGAAAAATTTAGCAGCCTAAGAACGTCACTTAAAAATTAGAAAATGAGTCGATGATAGAAAAATTCGTTTCTCATCACTTAGAATTTTTTTTACAATAATCTAGATATATAAGAAAATATCACAACATAAGAAATTGGAAATTAAAAGACATACATAAAAGAAGTCTTTGACAAAAAGAGGAGGGAGAAATATTTCCTTAACGATTTGGTAACATACGAAATATCGACCATCTAAAAGAAGGATCATACAATGAATATTTAAATACCCATAAATATTATTATATTAAAAAACTAATACAATCATGGGCAGTACTTACTGCACAAAAAATGAAATAGTGGAAAATATAGCATGGATCTCATGAGAATAAATAGTGAGATGAAAACTCGTTACCTTGTGTCCGACTCGAATAGTTCATTATTTAATCTGCTGAATATAAAAAATTATGTTAGTTTCTACTTGCTTAAGAACCTTGTTAAAGTTTATTATTCCTTTTATATAACTTATTAGAATGTTATAAACTTTATATAATCATTAATGTAAATAATGGTCATTTTGTCGTTATTTGGTACTTCAGTTAATAATGAACTTCTTATAATTACATATTGTCCATGAGGTAAAAATTAAATTATATATAGAGTTATATTCATGATTTATATATCATATATATCTAGAATATATATGTAGTAGTTTTATTACATAACATTTGGTGATAAAAATGAAATGCATTGTCCCTGGAGATGGTAAGCCATATGTACGCATGAACACTAATTTAATTTCTATTTCTTATTTAATAGAATGAAAACATAGTGATAAATAGGTATATTATAATTATAGTATAATATAATGTATAATTTCATTAATTCCATCCTTTATACATTCCAAATATTTCCTGAACTAATCATATCACTTTGAGGTGGCGGTAGACCACATTTCTTCAAATGAAATATACGCATTTACCCATTATGGAAACCGTAAAGGTATGATATAAATGAAAAATAAAAAAGTATATGTACAATAAAAATATAATATATATAACATATAAATGTGGTTCTAGTAAAATGGACACCATTATAGGAGGTAGGAGATGATTGAACCATCATCGTTTAGTGAGGCAGTAGTTCACCGTCCAGAGAAACAGTATGTTCGAATCCAATATATTGAGGTGTGTGGAAGTGTAGTTTGAATCCTTCACATAATAATAACAAATTATATTGCATATACGATATTTTTTATGTAACAGAACAATATGAAGAGCATATAGAGTGAAGAAGTAAAATAAAAGAAGAGAACATGAGGGAAGACATTACCATTAATTCGGGAAACTATGTTTGGTTTGAACCAAAAGGTTTTCTTGATGTGGCTTAAGAATAAGGTAAGGCTTATTGAATGAAGAGAGGGATTTTGGGAGCTTATTCAGGTAGAGTTTGGATGAGGTAAAGGGCTTGAGAGTTGTGTGTAATAGGATAGAGGTGATGGCCTTTTATAAGGGGTTGGAGGGTCTCTTTAGGATTGTTTCAAAATATTATTTTATTATAAACTGAATTTATATTTCAAAAGGTCCCAAACTCATTAAATTAAGAGATAATATGACTATTATTCTAAATCCACTCAACCAACATGTTTTAGACGTCTTTTAGTTTCATTTTTAACATTATCATTTAGCTTAAACCCTTAGTTAACAAATTTAACTTTTACCATGTGTTCTTGTATATTAATACTTTATGGTTAATATAGTTAAAATAAAATTCCAAGAGACTCATAATGTATCATTAATGACATTTTTAAGAACATATTTGTAATTTTTCTGAATATTATATTTTTAGGGAAAGTTTATCATTTAATAATATATTAATTGATTTAAAAACTCATATATGTCAATTGTTATACTATTAATATCATGTCTTTTTAAAAAATCCAAACCAACCTGATTCTTACAAAAAAAATCATTAATATAAAGATAAAAATTTATCTACTTCACTAAAATTTGTGTAAGGAATAAAAAGTTTCAAAATAAATTTATTTTAATATTTATTATCTCATTTATTTAAAACATTCATCAATGAGGTAATCATTACATCATCATTGTGCCATAAATAAATTTATCTTTTTGATGACTCAAAATTATAAATAAAATACCCTAAAGTAGAAAATATTTTTAGATTTTTAATGTTTATTTATAGTTAAAGATATCAATTATATAACCCTACAATAAAATTGTTTTATCAAAATAATACATGTGTAAGATATTTTTATTTTTACTTTAAATCAAAAGTTATTAATGTCATTATCTTAACCAAGTGGCTTCCAAAGGAAAGAATTCAGACCCAAGGATTTTATTAGTCGGCCATGACTCATCGAATAAGGTTAGTTTGAAGACCCAAAAATTCTGTGGAATTTTTTTTCATAAATACATGGGAATTTTACGAGTTCGCAATTTCTAACGTCTCCTGATTCTGAGGCCCAGTGTGCCCAGAATCAATTTCTGAAGTTATGATCGGGTACGTTAAGTATACGTATGAGTGGGATTTTATATCTTTTAAACCAGTGATCGAAATTAAAATCCGAGGACACCGTTGAACTCACAACACCCGTACTCGCTTAAGAGGACCTTTACCGCAGTTGCATTTTGTCATGATTGGAAGTTAATTTTTGGGGTTTCTAAAGAAATTAAATAAAAATAATTGAAGCATATTTTTATTTGAGAGGTGGTTTAATCCTCCAAGGTTAAGTTGGAGGCGGGGCCCAACTGCGCATAACTTCCCTTCGAAGGATATTATTTATTGGGTCCCACACAAGCATCTTACCCCCTTTAACTCCCCATTTATTAATTTGACACCCCTTTTCATTAATTAGAACACTCCACCTTCCCCAACTCTTTTTGAATTTGAACTATTCCACCCATTAATTAGATGGTATGTTGCATTTAATTAAAATAGTGGAATTTGAATGATTGTGTCAACAAATAATAGACAATTAATCTATTATTTTTGGGTTGGGAATTTTTATTTTTGAAGAGCTTTGGTGTTCTTGGAGAAGGACTTATTCTAGTGAAGAACTCTCCTCATCTCTAAAGAATATCGAGCATCAACTTCTTACTCCTTCTATGAGGGAAAGGAAGGGAAGCATCACTACCCATGAAGTACACCGACGACATCATATTGACTCATCTTCACAGAGCTCTACCTCCTCCTACATTGACGGAAAAACATCCGTATCCTGTGACGTCTGTCTTCCCACGACTCCATCAAATGACACTCACAAGAAAGGAAGGGTTTTGTTTTTATTAAATTAAATCCTCTTTACTCGCCATTTACTATGGTTTGACATTGAGAAATTGTTATCACCTAATGCAAAGGGCGTGGACTGAAGAAACAGGACCCGACGTCCCTCCATTGGTTCTTGTTTGGTTGACGTTGGAGGCGGAGCCAGATGGGCGTGGTTCCATCGCACCGCGCCGGAGAAAAACTGTGGCCAAGAGGGCTGCGACGGATGAACGAGGCGTGGCTCTGTCACACCGTTCCGTGCCGTAGGTGTGGAACCATGGCCAGTGTGGGCCGTGACAAAGGGGTGCAGAGCCGTCACACCATACCGGAGAGGAACCGCGACCGAGAGGGCCGCGACAGATGAAGAAGCATGGCGCGGTCGTGCCGCGCGGGGGATCCGAAGGCCGCAACCATGTCAGGACGTGGCCGCGGTGTCGTGGCGTCGTCGTGCCATACAGAGGGAAAGAGGACTGCGATGACATCACACCGAAGTGGAGGAGCGGTGCCGGCCAGGCAGGCCGGCCGTTGTGGAGCCGGTCAAGCGGGAAATCCTGGGTCCCGTAGCTCCGGAAACGTCATAATGCGCCGGTTCCGTTCGACGAACCGAGGGGGGGGGGGATCCCCTGCTCTCATTCTTGGCCGGCCGGGCTGCCACGGACCAAGCCACCATGGTCAGGCCGCCCTTCGTCCTGGCCGCCACGCCCGGGCTGCCCTTCAGCCTGGTCGCCACGGGCCAGGCCACCCTTCGGGCCGGGCCGCCATTTGGGCTGGGCCACTACCTTGGTTCGGGCAGCCGACTCGGGCCGGGCCGACCAATCAGGTCGGGCCACACCTATGGACCAGGTTAGACCCCGGTTCGGACCGGGTCGGGCCGGGTCGGTATGACTGGGTCTAACCGGACCTGGACCCGCTATAGCCATTTTCAACTTTTAGCCCGCATCTTGGGCTACGGGTGTCCGATCGTTGAACCATCTACGGAAATGGAATTCTTGGAGAGAGAAAATTTATTTCTACTATACTCCACTTCAGGTTAGGACACATTGGAGGTATGGTCGGGTTGGTTTGAACCTAAAAACCAACTGGGCCCCTGGAACAAAAATACCAATAACTCACAGACCGAGCGTCCGATTGACACGCCGTCTGTCACGTTGGGTTATTTATGATGAGACAGAACTACAGGATACATCAAATTGAGACTTAGTGATATTTGATGTATTGAAACTTGGCTCGAGGAGCGGGCACTCTCAAAATCGAGCGTGATGTGTGCCGGAAACCTAGGGCTGGCTGCGACAGAGATGACAGAATCCTCCGTGGGTTTGACAATGATGATACTGTACTAGGATCCTATTTGGGTTTGACAATGATGAATTCTATACCGGGATCCTCCCGAGGTTCGATAGCAGTGAATTCTGTACCAGGATCCTTCTTGGGTTCGACAGTAATTACATCTGTACTGGGATCTTATGTGGGTTCGACAGCGCTGATATTGTTCCAAGATCCTACATGGGTTCGAAAGAGGAGATGATTTAGAGGCTACATCTAATCATCCCTAACCCTATTATTTTGTTTTATACCTGTGTGAGATGAGTCTTGTCTTTCAATAATTATCCTTGAGGTGATTGACTTTACTTCCTTTTGGAATGGGTTGTGATCAGGCTCGAGAGTTGGAGCAGGACTGTGACTAGTAACTTAGGTGTATGTATGGTCATTTTCCTAAGTAGAGTTGGTTGATACTTCATGATTATATATTAATTTTTGGTTTATCTTTTTTGGATTCTGGGAGACCTTCATTGGTCTTGGGGTCCCCTAATTAGTATTTTTATTCTCACCCCTGCACGGGCTTTACCCGCACCTTGTTGCGTTCTATGCAGATGACGATCAGCAGTGATCGAGGCTGAGGGTGACAGACAGGAGGCGACTCAGAGCTAGACTAGATGGGACATACTTCAGGGAAAATTTGTTCATGTTTTGTACCTAACCATTAGGTAGGATTTCCCAGTGGACGACCCAAGATCTGTTTTCCCTTTTTAGTTGTACTTGTACTTGATGTTTAATTGGGTTTGTATTATGGACCACTTACTTTCAGCACAATTTTATTTTCTATATTATTACTTATTGCTCCCACTAATTGTGTTAAGAGTGTGTGTTATAGGTTTAAAGGAAATGCCTTCCCTTTTTATTGGGGATTATCCTTTGGTGATAGTCTCCCTCCCCTGGCCTATGGAAGACAGGCTTGGGGTAGTCACTACACGGGCCCCGAGGATGGGTCGTGACAAATTGGTATCTGAGGAGTTGGTTCTACCACAGAACTTGGACTTTAATTATTTTGAAAACAATAGTGTTAAGTGTTTTAGGTGTGGTTATCAGTTTATGGAAACTGGTGTTGGTGCGGCGGTCGACATATCCATACACTAGGACTATGAATTCTGATTTCGGACTAGTCTAATTAAAGCACTCATTGTGTGTGTGTTTCCTTTTAAAATTTTTCTTTGTGATTACTTTCTGTTAGCTCACTAGGTATATTGTTTGACCATGGTTCACCTATTTATTTTTAGGATGGCCACACTAAGGTATCCAACTAGTGTTCTCAATTTCATACGAGATGGTAGCCCACCGAGCGAGGAGACCTCGGTGCAGGGCCCCATCATAGGGGAGGTAACAGCGGTACCACTACTTGCGGGGACACTGATAACACTAGATCTAGAAACAGAGAGTGCACACCGTCTGAGTGCGTTGCATGAGTTCCAGTGCCAGAGGCCACCGAGTTTAAGGGAGAGATGGACCAACATGCAGCTGATGATTGGATGGAGGCTATCGTGAGAGTTTTCAGATAGGTAGGGACACTAGCTGACTTCATGGTGATCCTTTCCATGAGTCTCCTGTATGGAGCAGCATGAATATGGTGGAGCCTCATGCTCCAGGTTCATGAAATGGGATCATTACTCCAGGTAGACTTCGAGAGTCTCTTATGATCAGAGTTTGTTCCAGCCACCCTTCGTGTAGTGCGGATTCAAGAGTTACTTCATCTGTAGCAGAGAAGAATGACAATATCTCAGTACTCAGTGAGGTTCCCCATCCTCTCGTGCTACTCCATAGATATGGTGTAGGACCCATTCTTCAGGGCCCGGAACTTTGAGCAGGGACTCAGTCATGAGATCAGGGCTTCGATGATCTCCCTTAATGTTCCGACGTAGGTGGGGGTGCTGGAGAGAGCCCTTCTTGTGGTGAGTTTTCTAGCTGATCAGTCACCAGCAGTGAGACCCACCATAGGGTGGCACGTAGCAGAGTCTTCTGTAGCCGGTAGTAGGTAGATGTCACAGAGGTCCAAGAAGACCAGGCCTTCTAGTAGGAGAACCCATGATACAGTTTTGGTTATGCGGGGCACACGGGACAGAGCCAGTCATATGAGGATCATGAAGTGTTATTCATGTGGTAGGAAGTGTAACATGGCTCGTGATTGCCCGACCTACCATGCAGATGAGCATCGGATAGTAGAGGTACCTCCCAGAAAGAGGAAGAGGATCGACCATGGTGGTATGATGGAATAGACGGACGTGGTCGAGGAGCTGGCCAAGCCACAGGTGGTGGACGACGTTTCAAGACCCTATCGCCACCACCCATAGGAAGTCCACCCCAACCACAGGGAGCTAGAAGATAGAGGTGAGCTCAGCTCCAGGCAGTCAAGGCCTACGACTTCGGTGCACCTAAGATGATTTGAGGTACTATCTGTGTCTAATCCACCCTTACTGCATTACTTATAGACACAGGTGTGGGTCATTATTTTATTTTCAATGCCCTTGTTCAGAGATCAGAGATTCCGATGGAGCCGTTGGCGTAATATTTACGACTAGAGGCTCCTACGGGAGTAGACTCGACGATTATGCATTGGTGATGCCAGTGGGATCTTACTCTAAGAGTCATGAGTTTCAGCTGGGATCTCCTCGTAGAAACATTGAGGCCTTACTATGTCATCTTGGGATGGACTGGTTATCCACAGTTTAAGCCTAGATTGACTGTCTTAGGCGGAAAGTGTGGTGTGTACATGAGGACGGGATGAGGTTTACCTTCACTGGTGAGAAGGGAGCCTTTGCATCGTAGGATGGAATTAACCATAAGAGGGGGGAATCCGATCACAAATCAGATGGATAGTATCATCCTCTGAACAGTTGATGTGCTGAGTCTGAGTTTTACGGTTGTGGTGGATCAGTACGCAGATGTTTTTCCAGACGATGTTCCAGGACTACCTTCTCACAGAGAGGTGGACTTTTACATTGTACTATACCCCAAGACAACACTGATATCTACTCCAACATATCAGATGGATCCCGCTGAGCTTCGTGAGATATGGGTACATCCGTAGGACTTGCATGGGAAGGGATTTATCCGACCCAGTGTTTCACCCTAGGAATCTTTGATTTTGTTCACCAAGAAAGTGGATGGGAGCTTGCGTCTTTGTGTTGATTGTCGGTGCCTGAACTAGGTGACCGTGAAGAACATGTACCCACTCTCTAGGATTGACGACCTCTTTGATCAGATCAATGGAGCATGATGGTTCTCTAAGATTGACCATAGGTCAGGCTATCACTAGCTCAGAGTTCAAGATGAGGATGTTCAGAAGATGGCCTTCAGGTGTCGGTATGGCCACTATGAGTTATTGGTTATGCCCTTCGGCATAACCAATTCTCCAACAATGTTTATGAGTCTCATGAACGAGATCATTCATCCTTACCTAGATCACTTTTTCACAGTCTTCATCGAAGACACACAGATATACTCGACTATTGAGGAGGATCATGCCTACCATTTGCAGGTAGTACTAGACACACTCCAAGAGCACCAGATTTATGGTAAGCTCTCGAAGTGCCTATTTTAGATTCGAAAGGTTTACTTTCTAGGGCATTTCATCTCAAAGGCTATAGTTGTAGTGGATCACACAATGATCGAGGAAGTGCTTGCTTGGGAGACTTCCAGGAGTGTGACAGATGTATGGAGTTTTATTGGAATGGAGGGGTACTATCAGATATTTATGCCAGACTTCTCTAGAGTTACATCACCACTTTCATCACTGATGAACAAGGGGAAACCCTTCATGTTGTCAGAGAGATTCCAGCAGAGGTTTTAGAAGCTGAGGCAGATGTTGACTAGTGCGCAAATCTTCAGGATACTAGAGGAGGTAGTTGGATATGTAGTTTACTACGACGCATTAGGGACCAGACTCGGGTGTGCCCTCATGCAGGAGTGAGCAGTGATCGTGTAAAGTTCTTGACAGTTGAGACAACAAGAGAAAAACTACACTACCCATGAACTAGAGTTAGAAGCAGTGATATTCGCCTTGAAGATGTGGCAACACTATCTTATGGGAAAACGCTTTACAGTTTACTTGACCACCAGAGTCTCTGGCACATCTTCACGCAGAAGGACCTGAACCTGAGATAGAGATGTTGGATTGATTTCCTCCAAGTCTATGACTTCGAGGTAGTCTATAATCCCAGGAAGGGGTACATTGTAGCAGATGATCTCAGCAGGAGATCATGCATTCAACTACTATGAGAGGCGAAAGAGCAGCTAGCCGCATTGCAGATATCATTTATAGATAGAGATGGAGCAACATATATACAGTCTCTCACAGTCACTCCTACACTTCTTCAGAGAGTTAGGTAAGTGCATCATCGGGACATTGACTGGGAGACTCGACGTGCTCAAGTATCCATAGGGCAGGCACCTGATGGATTTTCTAAAGGTGGGGAGCTTGTCATTCTTTTTAGAGGACGTACCATGGTTCCAGTTTCACTTTTGGAGGAATATTTGAGGGAGTTTCACATATCTAATATAACGGTACATCCAAGAGTGGTGAAGACGTATCAGGACCTCTAATGACAGCACTGGTGACCATGTATAGAGAAGGCAGTAGTAGAGTTTGTCTCACGATGCCTCATTTTTCAGAATGTGAAGGTGGATAACTAGGTTATAGCAGTCTTGGTTCAGCCCTTAGAGGTATCAACGTTGAAGTGGGACGAGATATCCATGGATTTCATGATGGGAATTCCATATACATACAGAGGAAACAACTCTATCTAGGTAATTGTCAACCAACTCACCAAGTCGGCCCACTTCCGTCTGATCAGAGAGTAAGGTACATTAGAGAGCCTGGGTCGCCTCTATATACAAGAGATCATACGACTTCATGGTGTGACATCGATAATCGTATCCAATTGAGATGATCATTTCAGTTCCCTTCTATGGAAGTGGTTGTAGGAGGATTTCGGGACACAACGTCACTTAAGCACCGCCTTCGATCCTCAGAAAGATGGTCAGACTGAGAGGACCTTTCAGAATCTCGAAGAAATGATTTGTGCATGTGTCCACAACTTTGGTCGCAGATGGGAGGATCACTTACCTTTGTTAATGTTTACGTATAATAACAGCTAACACTCCATCATCAAGATGACACCTTTCGTGGCACTTTACGGCCGACCCTGTAGATCACATCTGTTCTGGACTGACCAAGGGGAGTCAGAACTTATGGGAACAAAGATGGTGCATGCTATTATGGATAATGTAGAGATCAACCAGGAGTGAATGAAGACTACACAGAGCAGGATGAAATCCTATGCTGATAGGAGACGTAGACCACTAGAGTTCGTGGATGGCGACCACGTCTTTCTACTGGTCTCACCTCGACGTGGTATACATAGATTTGGATGAGGTGGAAAGTTATCTCTGCAATTCATCGGACCCTTCCAGGTACTCAGAAGGGTAGGAAAGATGGATTACCACTTGGATCTTCCAACTATGTTGTACGGGGTGCATGACTTCTTCCACATATCTCAGCTGAGGAGATACGTGCATGACACATCTCACATCATCGACCATGAGGAGCTGGACATCGATGATGGGGTGAATTTCATTGATGTTCTAGAAAAGATTGGGGATTGATAGGAGCGGGTCCTACATGGATGGTCGATACCTCTGGTCTGTTTTCGCTGGTAGCATGAGAACCTCCAGGAGAGAACATGGGAGCGGGAGGCTCAAATGCGTGCTTAGTACCCCCATTTTTTCCTTAGTGTGTTTTACTGCTTACATGGATATAAAAACCTGAGGTGGGGAGAATTTAAAGACCCATAAATTCGATGGAAATTGTCTTCTTAAATACATGGGAATTTTATGAGTCTGAAGTTTCTGACGTCACCTGATTCTGAGGCCCAATGTGCCCGGAATCAATTTCTGATGTTTTTTTCGGGTACTTTCAGTAAACATATGAGTGAGATTTTATTTATTTTGAACTGGTGCTAAGAATTGAAATATGTGGACACCGTTGAACTCACAATGCTGATATTCACTTAATGATACCTTTACCACAATTTCATTTTGTCGAGATTGGATGTTAATATTTGAGGTTTCTAAATAAATTAAATAAAAATAAGTGCAGCATATTTATATTTGAGTGGTTGTTTAATCCTCCAAGGGAGGGATGGAGGTGGGGACCACCTACACATAACCTCCCTTGGGAGGATACTATGTAGTGGGTCCCACAAAAGAATCTTGTCCCCATTAACTCCCCATTTATTAATTTTACACCCCTCTTCATTAATTGGAACTGTTCACTTTCCCCTACTATTTTTTAATTTGAACTATACCACCCATTAATTAGATGATCTGTTGAATTTAATTAAAATAATGGAATTTGAATTGTTGTGCCAAAAAATAATAGGCAATTCATCTATTATTTTTGGGTTGGGAATTTTTCTTTTGGGTGCGATTTGGAGTTCTTGGAGAAAGACTTATTCTAACGACGAACGCTCCTCATCTCCGAAGAATGTTGAGAATCACCTTCTTCCTCCTTCAACTAGGGAAAGGGAGGGAAGCACAACCGCCCAAAAAGTACACCGACGACGTCATCTCGACTCATCTTCACCAAGATCTACCTCCTCCAGCATTAACAGAATGACGTCCATCTCCCGCGATGTCCTTTTTCCCACGACTCGATCAAACGATACCGACAAGCAAGGTTGGGGATCATTTTTATTAAATTAAATACTCATTCCTTGCTGTTTACTATGGTTAGATGCTGACCAATTGGTATCACCTAATGTATAGGGCACGGGATGAAAAAACACATCCTAACGTACCTCCATTGGTTCTTGTTTGTTTGACATCGGAGGGGGATCCAGAAGGGCGTGGTGATGTCGCACCGTGCCAGAGAAGAACCGCGGCCAGGAGGGCCGCGCCGGATGAAAGAGGCGCGACTCCGCCACACAGATCCGCACCGGAGGTGGGAACCACAACCAGGGTGGGCCGTGGCAAAGGGGTGTGGTACCGTCGCGCCACACTGAAGAGGAACCGTGGCCGGGAGGGCCGCGATGGATGAAGAAGGGCGGCGCCATCGCACGACGCGGTAGAGCCGAAGGCCGCGGCCAGGCCTCCCTTCAGCCGGGCCACTGTTCGGCTGGGCTGCAAAGGTCCAGGCCGCCATGGCTGAGCTACCCTTCAGGCCGGGCTGCTCTATTGGTTTGGGCCGGACCCGGACCCGCTATGTACATATACACCTTTTAGCCCGCATCTTGGGCTACGAGTGTCCGGTCGACGAACCATCTGCGGCGATAGAATTATTGGAGCGAGACGATTCTTTTGGAATACTCCACTTGAGATTCGTACGTAGTTGGTGTGCGGCCAGGTTGGTTTGAACCTAAAAACCAACTGGGACCCTGGAACAGAAATTCCAATAACTCACAGATCGAGCGTCCAATTGACGCGCCGTCTGTCACGTTGGGTTTCTTATGATGAGATGAAACTATGGGATACAACAACTCAAGACATCGTAATAGTTGATGTATCGACACTTGAATCCAGGAGTGAACCTTCCTGAAATCGAGCATGCTATGTGAGGGAACCCTAGGGATTGCTGCGACAGAGATGATATGATCCTCTATGGGTTCTATAGTGACGATACTGTACTAGGATCCTCCGTGGGTTCAACAGTGATGAATTTTGTACCAGTATCCTCCATGGGTTCGACTGCGGTGACTTCTGTACCGGGATCCTCCATGTGTTCGACAGTGATGACTTCTGTACCAGGATCCTACGTGGGTTCGACAACACTGATATTGTTCCAGGATCATACGTGAGTTCGAAAGAGGAGATGATTCTGATGCTACATCTAATCATCTCTACCCCTCTTCTTATGTTGTATACCTGTGTGAGATTATTCTTGTCTTTCAATCACTATCATCGAGGTGATTGACTTTTCTTCCTTTGTGGACTGGGTTGTGCATGGGCTCTAGAGTTGGAGCCGGACTGTAACTGGTAACTTAAGTATATGTATGGTCATATAACTACGTAGGTTTGGTTGATACTTAGTGATTATATCTTCTTCTTTGGTTTATCCTTAGTGGATTCTAGGAGACCTTCAGGGGTCTCGGGGTCCCTTACTAAGTATTGTTGTACTCACCCCTACACGGGCTTCGCCCGCACCTTGTTGTGTTCTGTGTGGACGATGGTCAGCAGTGATCAAGGCTGAGGGTCATGGATGGGAGGCTGCTAAGAGCTGGACTAGATGGGACATACTTCAGGGATGAGCTGTTCGAGTTCTATACCTACCCTTCAGGTAGGATTTCCCGGTGGACGACTCAGGATCTATTTTTCCTTTTTTACTTGTACATGTACTTGATGTTTAGTTGGGTTTGTATTCTCGGCCACTTACTTTCATCACAATTTTCTTTTCTATATTAGTACTTTTTTATCCCAATGCTTTTTTTCAGACAGTGTGTGTTACAGGTTTAAAGGCAATGTCTTCCCTTTTTATCGGGGATTCGCCTTTGGTTCTAGTCTCCAGCCCCTGGCCTATGGAAGGCAGGCTTGGGGTAGTCACGACACGGGCCCCAAGGATAGGTCGTGACAGTTAGAACAAGTTTTAAGGTAATTTTATATTATTATACTATTATTTTTATGTCGAATTACCTTATTTACCTTTAACCGTGGTATATAAAAATCAAAATTTACTATTCACCAAACATTATTTTAATCTTATTGAACCTAATTTTACTTAATGATGACAACCACGTACGTTGGATTTTTGAAATTCAATTCATATAATCAATAAATTTTTTTTAAATGAAAAACTCAATTTTTAACTACTATTTAGTGTTTCACTATTCATTAAAATTTGAACATTTTCAAAAAAATACCTGAAATTCACCCAAAGTTATTTATGATATTCCTAATTCAAAAATTATGTCTATTTTACCAAATTAAAATCATAAAAATCACATTAATTAATTTAATATTTATTTCCATTGTCAAAACCAAAAGGCTTGTTTTAAAAAAATAATAACTATCAAAAGATTAACACTTGTTTTTATCCAATTTCAAAGTGAAATTACTTCAAATGAACAAAATTGGATTAAATTGTAAAAAGATAATCCAGTTAAACATTAAAATGATTTAAAATGATAATCTATCCAAATAAATAAATTATATTAAAAGGAAATTTAGAATTAAAATGCAGTATTTTTTACAATTCATTAAAAAGTGATCTTTATCTTTAAAATACCAAAATTTCATCAAAAGTAAATTTTGATTTTCTAATTATGAAAAAGAATTTTATTTTGTCAAATTGAACATAAAAAAGTGACAAAAACTTTATTTAGATAGGGTTCTCCATCAAAAGGTGGTAAATCGGCTTTTTAAAGAATATTAGAGTATTTATTCTTGAAATTGGATTCGTTCTTATTTAATGCCTATAAAACTTATTGGATAATAGTAAAAACATTTAAAAAACATTTGTAATAATATTTTAGTTAGTTTGGATCATTCCCTCTAATAAAATGGATAGGCGTTAACTTCCACTTAATTAAATATTATATTTTTATTTTTCAGTATGACTTAGCATTTTGTGAAACATGGGATTTTAGAGAAACCCATTTTTTTGTGTCGGCTACACCATTTAACATATTATCCCATTTAAAGTAAAACTAATATTTAATTAAAAAATATTAATAAATATGAAAATATCAAATCCTTTATTTACCTGGGATGTTACATACTTCCCCCTTTTGGAAATTGTTCCCTCACAATTTTAAAATCGGTCTTGGAAACTTCATTGAATGTCCCACATTAGAAAAAAAGTAAATAAAAAAATAAATTTAAAATAAAGAAAGATAATTACATAGGTAACTTGAGATAACCCATACTAGGATTCCACGAAAACATGGATATGCAGGAGAAACTAAGTGTCATGTTTTGATGGAGAGTAATTGGAAACATGATTAAGAGGAAGCTAACCACCAGAAAATAAAAAACATTTTATGGGATAAAAACACATTGATTCTCTAGTAGGAAAGGTAAACATACAAAATTTTTGTTTTATGTTTCTTTTCAAAAAAATTAGGAATTTATTTATGAGTTTGACTAAGGACATAAAGAAACATACTTAATTGTTATATATACATTCATCCTTTAATAAGTTTACACCAAAATATCATCATTTCTTCAAACAATGGGAATTAATGAATACTTGGTCACACCCGAAGTGCTCGAATAAACATCTAGAGAATACCATAATCCAGAAAATATGAACATTATATTTCCCCTGCCTTTATACATTAATCAAAACCAAAATGGTTAGTACACGATCAGATCATCCGTGAAAAGAAAAATCCTTTATAAAAATAAATACTAATCTTAATCTACAAAATTCAAAAAACAGTAAAAAAAATTCATCCAAGACCAATAAATACATAATTTTCCATAAAAGTATTCAATATAATCTAAACTAAGATTGAAACCCAAAACTAAGAGGAATTTGATCACAAAGTCTTCCACAAAAATAATAATATATATCTCCAAATTATATTGGCTACTCTTAAAGTCTCATAGTAAAGAGTTGTTAACCTAAGAAAATATTCTCTATGATAGGTTAATCATATCCATATATATCCTAAATCACCATATGTCCACAATAATGACATATATTATTCTAAAATAAAATTCCACCATTACTTCTCAAATGAAATCCCAATGTATTCTATTTTCCTTAAGCATATAGAGTTCCTAAAAAATAAAACATATTTTAAAATAAACTTTATCATTTAATCACCAAAAAATTTTCCTATATTAAGGATATCCATTTGATAAAACATAAGTTCCCAAAATCAACTCATTATTGATCCATAAAATCATTTAACTAAAATAATTAGTCTTACTAACCCAAGAATTCACGTAGTCCAGGGTATGCTATAAATCCCAATCAGACATTGGTTGTGGGTTTGATTCCCGAATCATTGACCAACTAAATGGGTTTTCACAGGGTCTGTGTGTTGTCCTTTTTAAAAATATATATAATTTTGTAAGAGTCCCAAAAATGAGATAAATTCTTAATAAATAAAAATAACACATTTTATCCTCAAAGGATATCTTATACCTTTCATTTTTCACCCCAAAATGTAATAACCATTTGTCACCTGTAAAATAACTACGACTCTTTCTAATATGATAACCATTATTTTTATGTCACTTAAGATTAAATAAAACTCTAGCCTATAAAGTTATCTAAACCGAACTTTGATAAAAACTATAAGGCCCCGACCTTAGATATTACATAAACATGAATTATATAAATATTTCACATTGATGATTTTTTCAGATTTAGAGTTTTATAGAAATATGCCATAACTTATACAAAACATATTGAATATTACTTATAGACACTTCTACTCAGTATGATTTTCCCCAAAATAAGTACTCTTAAAAAAGAAACATTTCTATTTCCATGTTTTAGACATCGTGTATTTTCCGTAATCCCATTATTGATCCTATTCATCTTTACGTCCTATGGAAAAAAATTCAAAAACATGTGATGAGCAGAAAATGTTCAGTAAGGGATATAAAATAAGTAAAGAAAACATTATTCCATGAATACATACAAATTAAATAAATCATATTTTTCAATCTTAAGACATAATATCTTCAACATACCTCATGAAATCATAATATTTATATATAACACATAGAAATCATAAATCATAAATGTAACTTGTGGCATCCATAACACACTTATAATGTATCTTTCACAACTACATATAGAATTACATTTGTAATACCCATTACAATATATTTCCTAAATCTCTTAGTAGAAAAAATATTGTATACCTCTGTCATGTTACCCAATGTATTGAAGATCTATACTGGTCTCACCCACCCTAGGTTTATCACAGAACAAACCATACAAGTAAATAATTCCCATTAACCATAACATATTCATAATACATAAAACAATCATAAAGGAATGAAAAAATTTCAACATAGAAATAATAATATATCATTCCAAGATATTTAAATTATCAATGCTCTATCAAACCATTTTCTAAACCATTTAAAACATTTAATAAAGAGATTTTTGAATCAATGTGTCCCATACCACTTTTAAGATTTTAAAGGAATTTATAATTTAAAACACTCAGGTACATATAAATAAATAATGAAAATCATATCTAAAACATAGATATTAAATAAAATGATTTTCTATATTAAATCTTTAAAACATTAAAAATGTTGTTTTAGTTAAAGAATCATTTACCACTTGAGAAACACTTGAATAAAAATAATTAAAGAAAAACATAAAAGGAAAATATAAATATCATGAGAATATAGAAATTTATGATATAAAATGTAAAAATGGTTGCATATACACCTTATATGATAATAAATGTGCAAAATATCACGATATTCCTCAATAAAAGAAGATTGATATGTAATCCCTTACAAATATTGTACAATTTTATTAAGGATAAATCAATGCCATAAATTTGTGTGAGAAATAAAAATATACCAAATGTAAGTGGATATTAAGTGTAAAATAAATAGAGTTCATTCACACATATTTATTGAACTACATATTCTGGAAGTATAAGTTTCACATAATGAATTGAAATTGGGTTAAAAAGTTCCTTTACTAAAACTTGGCACCCTAATAGCATCACATAAAAATTCAGAAAATGAGTCTATGAGAGAAAAAAAGGTCTCTCATCACAAGGAAATAAAATTTACAACAATAAGGATATATAATAACATATCTCAACATATGAAAGTGGAAATTAAAAAACATAACATAAAATAAGTCTTTGACTAAAAGTGTAGGGTGAAAGATTCGCTTACCGATTTGGTATCTTAAGAAACAGAAACACCATTAAAAAAGGATCATAAAATGAATATGTAAATAACGATAAATTAAATAATGTTATAAAAAGAATAAAATCATGGGATGTACATACACCACACAAATGGAAATAGTGGAAAATATAGCATGAATCTCTTGGGAATAAAAAGTGAGATGAAAACCCCTTACCTCGTGTCTAACTAGACTCGTTCATTCTTTAATCTCTTAAATAAAAAACTAAAGGTAATTTATACTTTCTTAAGAATATTTTTAAAGTTTATTATTACTTTTATATCACTTTTTACTATATTATAAACATTATATAATCATATAAGTTAATAACGTTCGTTTTGACGGTATTTGGTACTTGAGTAAAAAATGATCTTCTTTTAATTATAAATTATACATGTGGTTAAAATTTCAATATCTCAAGAATTATATTCATGATTTATATATCATTTATATCCATTATATATATTTATTTAAAATTGTCCATAACATTTGGAGATAAGCAATGAAATGCACCATTCATAGAGACGATAAGCCGTACTTACGTATAAACAAAACATTCATTTCTATTTGTTATTTAATGTAATGAAAACATAATGACACATATGAATATAATAATTCCAGTATAATATCATATATATTTTCAATAATTCCATCCTTTATAAATTCCACGTATGGAATTCACGAATCATATCACTTTGTGGGGGTGGTAGTCCGCATTTCCACGAATTGAATTATCTCATTTACCCATTATAGAAACCATAAATGTATTCTAGAAAATGAAAAATAAAGAAGAACATAGACAATATAAATATATAATATATATCACATATAAATATAGTTCCATATTAATGGACACTTTAAGAGCTGGTAGAAGAATATTGAACAATCATTGTTTAATGAGTTAGTAGTTCACTGTCCATAGAAGCAATATGTTCGTATCCATTAGATGGAGGTGTGTGGAAGTGTAGATAGAATAATTCTCATAAAACAAACCTAGTATATTGAGGATACTGGTGTTGTTATGTAAAATAATAATAAGAATATTATAGGTAGTGAATAAGTAAAATAAAAGAAGAGAACATGATGGAAGACATTACCTCTAAATTGGATAACTCCCTTTGGTTTGAACCAAAATGCATTCTTGAAGTGCTTTATTCCTACGGTAATGATTATAGGATGAAGAGAGTGATTTTGGGAGCTTATTTTGGTAGAGGTTTGAAGATCCAAGGGGCTTGAGAGGTGTTTGTAATGGGTTAGAGGTGATGTCCTTTTATAAGGGGGAGAGATCTTTAGGAATGTTTGAAAATATTATTTCATTAAAAAATAAATATGTATTTGAAAAGGTCCATAAAAAATTAAAATATAAGTTAAAATGACCATTATTCTAAATAATCTCAACAAATAGTGTTTTGACATATTTTGTTACCATTTTTATCCTTATCATTTATCATTAACCTATAGTTAACTAATTTAACTTTTACAACGTCTTCTTCTATATTCATACTATATGGTTAATATAGTTGATATAAAATGAAAAGAGACATAAAATTTATTATTAATGACATTTTTAAAATAATATATCTTATTTGGATAAATTTTTTTTTTTAGGGATATTTTATCATTCAATAAAATATTAATTGATTTAAAAACTCATTTCGGTCAATTTTAATACTATTCATATCATGACTTTTTTAAAATTACAAAACAACTTGATTATTTTGAAAAAACATAATTAATTTAAATATAACATTTCATATTAATATATAAAATTCTTTTATGTAATAAAAAGATTAAAAGTAAATTTATTTTAATATTTATAATCTCATTTATTTAAAACATTCATTAATGAGGTAATCATTACATCATCAGTGTGTCATAAAAAAAGTTATATATTTGAAGTTGAAAAATTATTAACAAAGTACCATGATTTAGGAAATCATTTTAGCTTTCTAATGACTATTTATAGTCAAACATATCAATTATATTACCCCATATTAAATTTTTTCTATAAAAACAATACATGTTTAAGATATTTGTATTTTTACTTTAAATAAAAAGGTATTAATGTCATTATCTTACACCAAGTGGCATTAGAAGGAAAAAAGTCTCAAAAAATGATTGTATTGGATGACCATGACTCATAAAATAAGGTTAGAATAAGCACTAAGATAATTTTAAATTATTATAATATTATTTTTACGTTGAATTACCATATTTAACTTTAACCACGGTAAATAAAAATCAAAAGGTACAATTCACCAAAAATTATTATCATCCTATTGAATCAAATTTTACATAATTATGACAACCATGTGTTTTGAATTTTTGAAATTAAATTCACAGAAGTGGTAAATTTTCATTTAAATGAAAAATTCGGGTTTTTAACTACTACGTAGTGTTTCACTATTCATAAAAAAATTGATTGTTTTCAGATAAATACCAAAAATTCACCCAAAGATAATTTTGATATTCCTAGTTAAAAAATTATGTCTATTTTCCTAAATTATAATCATATAAATCACCTATATAAATTTAAAATTAATTTCTTCTATTAATACCAAAATGTGTGTTTTAAGAAATAATAACTATCAAAAGATTGACACGTGTTTATGTCATTTTTCAAAGTGAAATTACTTTCAATGAACAATATTGGATTAGATGGTAAGAATATAATATAGTTAAAATTTTAAACCATTTAAAAATATAATGAAAACATATAAATATATTATATTAAAAGGCAATTTTAGAAAAAAATGCATTATTTTTTCACTATTCATTAAAAATGAACTTTATCAGAAAAATACCTAAATTTCATCCATAGTAAATTTTGATGTCCCAATTTTTAAGAAGAATTTTATTTTGTCAAATGGAATATATAAAAGTGACATGAAATAGATGAAAATGGGTTCTCCGTCAAAATGTAGTAAACTGAAATTTTAAAGAATATTAGAGTATTATTGCATAAAATTGGATTCATTCTTATTTTAAACCTCTAAAACATATCAGATAATAATAAAAAAATTTAACAAATCTTTTTAATAATATTTTAGTTGTTTCTGTTAATTCCCTCCAATAAAATGGCTAGGAATTTACTACTATTTAAAATAATATTATATTATTACATTTTAGTATGACTCCGGCTTGTGTGCAACATGGGACTTCAGAGAAACCCATTGTTGCATGTCGGGTATGCCTTCGAACATAGAACACATTTAAAGTAAAATTAATTTTTAATTCACAAATAATAATAAATATGAAAATATCATATCCTTTAATTACCTAGAATCTTTCAATATGAATCAAATATTAAAGAGTTGTATAGATGGTTCTAAAATTACATTTAATTAATAAGTAACATTAGTGTCATTATTATTATTTTTGAAAGAAAAAAAGTTTTATATTAATTTTATAAAAAAAACATCCAAAGACATTTTATGTTGTTATAACAGCCAAAAAAGGAAGTTTTTTTTAATTTAGAACCATTTGGATGATATATGGAAATTATAATATTATATTCTATAAAAATTTTCAATAAACCATATCATTTTACATGAATATATTTTTTAACAACATAGAAAAAGACCCCAATCATTACAGTTATACTGAATCAATATTGGAACTATGGACCAGAAAATCCCAAATGACCAATGTGAGTAAAAATATTTAACAAATGAATGAAATGTGATAATAAATAGATTATAATATATAATATTAAAATTAATATGGTTTTTAACTTTTCAATTTGTATATTTAATTCGACAATTGAATAGGTTAGGGAATCATCCAAGTGATTCAGGACATCATGTATGGGGACACCATCCACTATCCTTATATATTTTAGTTTATTATTACAGATTCACTCTTTTTGAATTATAATTTATCAAAATTATATATATAAACCTTAATAAATTAATATGTTTAATTTCTACCTTCATTATTAATTGGATTTGAATGTTTTTGTACTTCCTTTCACCCAATTTCCTTTAAGAAAAACCTTTTCAAATCCTATTTGATATAGTTTTTATACCTTTTTTATTTATTTTCTCCCATAATAATTAATTTCATATATTAACTTCTAAAAACCACTATTATATTTCTATTATAATTTTTTCCTTTTTTGGGAACCACATTAATTCAGTACAATTGAATGAAACCTTTCCAATTACTTCTTATTTTGGGAAGGGGGTTTCTCCCAATCTCTACTTTTGGATTATCTCTTTGTTTAATACAAATTAATTTTTTTAATATGTTATATAAAAATCCTAAACATAATTTTTCATTTACACTCATAAAGGGATTTACATACTTAGTCTCAAATATTCATGGATTATTCATACCTTTCTAAATTCACATGGTATTTATTATATTAATATTTTCCTTTTGAGTTATATTCCCTCCTCTTTATACATTTCCTCTATATTTATTTTTATCTAATGGATATAGTATATATTATTCATACTAGTTCATATATCAAAACTAGATATCATTTTCTACATTTATTGAGACTCGATGCTTCTTCTAGGATTTTGAGCCATCCTTCATCTATATGAAGAATGTAGTGATGATTAATTCTTAACCATTAAACTAGTCATATGATCTCAGAAGACCTCTATAACTCAAACTAAAGTTCATACCTTAATTTATCTTCATCTTGTTTAACCTCACCTTCCTGAAATGTATCCCAAGATTCTATTAGTATACCAAATATTCTGACCATTTTTGTACTTCTATACTTTTTATGCTTCCTGAGCTTCCCAAAAGTTTTGAACTTCAAGAACATCTGTTCCAATAAACATGTATATTACAAGTGAATTCCTTGATAACAACCCATACTTCCACCATGTTTTCAAATTAAGAAAATTTAATCTATTTTAAGAGAAAATTTCATCATCTAATGATCATATGATTTCCATTATCCCAACACTCTAACCTAATGATTTCATCATCATACCCAACAATTGAACTTTATCGTAACCTTTCATCAAGATTTTCCCTATACATTCCATCATTTTGGATATAGGTGAGCCTCCGAAAATCATGAATGATAGAAATTTTTTCTATCATTATAAACTTCAACTATTTTAGAACATCTTTCTCAATGACTAAATAATGACTTATACTCACATGATAAGTGGATAATTTTATATATTTAACAAAAAACCACCTTTTAAAATATTGTGTTCCACCGAATTCATTGAGCCTTTTTAGTCAGTGTATAATTAATCCACTCTTATATACCAGTCTATTATAGTTTTCTTAGAAATTACACTCAAATTTTATTCCTTTTTATAGAATAACATCAATAATCTCCTGTTATCATATTCTCCAAATTTATCATACCTTTGGAACTTAATATTATTTATATCAATTTTCTCAACCATTTATATTTGTCAAAAATAAAAGTAACAGAAATATTTTTTTTATTATAGTAAACCGATTATTTACTTGTTCAATATTTGATTAATGTATTATATTTATAATGAAACACCATAAAAAATAGATGGTATTAGGCCTCCCAACATCAATATGTATGAGATATAAATTCCGAGACATATATTTTTTATATTTGGGATAAAATTCTCCTTTGTACACTTTACAACTATATAATTATCATATATTTCAATTACCACATGGTAGTGATTTAGTATAACCTTAAATAATAATAATCACATATTTTTTCCCTCATATACTCATAATGATAATTCCACGACTTTGGTTTTCTGATTTTTTAATTCATGGAATTATTTTCCATCCTATGTTTCAAATAGATAGTCCATTATATCATTTAAACCATTAGAAAAAGTCATGGATCTGAAAGTTATTGTACAAAATCCTTTTGTAAATATTATTTGAAAAATTGCTTTATCAAGCCTCCCTATTGGAATTAGAATCTTATATAACTTTGGAATTTTCCAAAAATTGGATTCTATCAGAAGATTCCATTTGATATTTGGAATTAATTTTCACCCTTAACAAATATCCTAAGAGATTCACCCCAAAAAATACATACACTTCCACAACTATTTCATAGATAATTTTCCATGAATACATCCTCAATTTTAAAATATTACAATGTCTCAAAATAAATGATCCCTGATTCAAATAAAATTAAATAAAATTGTTTAAAATCATCCATATTTTACTACGATGTTTTTAGAACATTTAGAATCTCTCCTTATTTAATTATCTCTATTATCCCAACATTCCTTCTTCAAATTCACTTTATTCATGTAATTCCAACACATGGTTTTGGTCCAAACTAGATGACTTAATCACATATCCCTATTCTCCCAATAATTATTTCAATATTTCATGAAATTGAATATAATCTTTCTCCAACATGGATCAAAATTTCATAAGCACCCATAAATATTTCTACAAAATCTCTTTATAATAAATATGATCCAAAAAATCTAAAAAAAAGAAGATAAGTTAATATGCAAGAATTAATTAAGGAATTTATCTATAGTTCCCATGATTTTAAAAGTAATCATAGAAATAATAAAGTATTAAGAATATTTAAAAACATTACTTCTATCGATTACAATTGGATCCAGATTTGGATGAATTCATCGACATAATCATCCACTAGTCTTCTTTTTTTGAAATTTTCATATTAAGTTTCTTTTGAATAATGATAAATTTATTTCTTACCATTATATTATCATATATATATAGAAGATAGTTTATAAATTATATAGTATTCTTACACCCCTAGATGTTATATGAAATATTATGTCCAAATGATATATGTGTCCTACAATGCACCATTAAATCAAGCGCTTACGGTGACATATTTTCCACAAATTCTAGTTTCAATGATTTCACTGGAATTGCAAGGTTCTTCTAACACAAATAGTTATTAAACTTCATCCTCAATATTATTATAATGTCCAAAACATCATGTTTTTAATCTGTATATTTCATTATTTAAATGGAATTCATTGTAACACATAGAAATCCCAATTATGAGTGAAAAAATAATAAAAATAATTCACTAAAAATGTATAATGTCATATTAAATATGATGTGTTGAACTATTTTGTTAGATAACACATTTTTTTTATAACAAACCATAACTACTCAGATACCAATTTTTTGAATCAGACATCAAAATAAAATTACTCTATATAAAAATATTAGTATTAGAGACTGCAATATAACTTATATGATTTCTATTTTTTATTCATAATAACCAATTATAATGCAACCTCTAGAAATTTATATTTTGAAAAAACTATAGAATATATGAGAACAATAATAACCCATGAACTGAATTTATTTTAACGGATATGAAATTAAATCCAAAACCACAACAATGAATCAACCTACCTATATAATCAAGTAAAAAACCATCACATAAAAACTTCCCAGGTGGAATAAATACACACATTATTAATGGAAATAAGATATTATATAATTAAGACTTTTCCCCAGCTACATGGGAGAAAATTTCTTCATTATTTTAGTTAATTGATTAAAAAGTTTGATTTAATTTATTTTTTATAAGTTACACCACACTACTATTTAATAATGGGGCCCATATAGGGATTCTATTTCCACCACTTATAAAGTTTCATTGGGAGACAACCATTGGTCGTAACACCTCCGATTTCCAATAGAATACAAAACCTTAAGGACTATATTTTTATGAATTGGTAAATCTATACTTGATTCTCACTAGGAAATATTCACGAAAACTTTATGAAATGTTTCCATTTGTAATTCCATCAACTAATTTTTTTTTTCACTTGAAAAATCCCCTAATAGATTTAACATAGCCTATACTAATTCAGAGTCATTATGACATGATAATAGGGTTATGTTTCTGTTATTATATCTTTCACCACCTTCCAATCATGGTTCTAGAAAGCCTACCTCTCTTAGAAAATATTTCCACAACACTACCCCATTATCCAAATCCTAAATTTTATAGAAAATACATTATGAACTAAAGAATAAAAAATCATTAAATTATTCTTCACGTTATTACTATGAAATAAGATCTTTATAATTGTATCTGGGACATTAGATGAATAACTAGCCAATTAGAATTATAACCTTATCGTTATAAAAATAAAATGTATATTAGGCTAAATAATGGAAGGATCATCAAAATAATTCAAATCAATAAATAAATATAATGTCAATATACCATGAAATAATTACATAATTAATGTAATAAAATGTTTCCATAAGTGTACTTATTCTATAATTTTTTATAGTATTTAATAAAATAGTGCTTCTTATAAAATAATTAAATATAAAAACGAAATTATTTAAAATACTTATTTGCTAATAGAAATTTCAATTTTGGAATCATAATTAAACAATAGTTTAAGGTTGTAGTTTTAGAAGTTTTATAGAATAGTAAAATACATACGTGAAAAGACAAATATCATATAAATATTGCATTTTGAAATAGTGATGAAAGGATAATTTATTGTTTTTATAGAGGTTAAATAAATATTATAGTAACCAATTTAATACTAATTCACAATCCTAAAAATATTGAATCACTTATTTGATAATTATTTTAATGAAATAACATTCCATTCGACTATTTTATTCTAATTGACCCCTCCTCTTCAATTATAAATACACCCTTCTCCAACCCATTTGTCTTCATATTTAAAAGATCTAACCTTGATAAATATAAACAATACCCTACCCAAACCCTGTTATCCGCATTCTTAAAACCTCGGATTAACAAAAATATCAATCTTAGTGGGATTAATTAGTAATCTTAAGGAGTCATATCAAGGATGAAACTAAGTCATTTAATTTAAGATATCGTTTTGATGTCCCGACCCAGGTTCCACTCAAATGTTCCTAGAGCCAGTAAGCCACAAGGATGCAAGAGAACCACCCCATATTCCAGAGGATACCGAATTGATGTGAGGGTCTAGGGGGTGGTTGTGGAGAGACTATGACCTCATTTAAGAGTGGATAATAGTGGTCTAATAAGTAGATAAAATAGCATAATAAAAATAATAAAGAATTGCTCAGTGCAATAAGACATAAGCAACACTGAAATAGATAATTAGAATCAAAATATGTAAACTAAATCATATAAAAATTGTAAATGTCTTGTCAGGTATCTATTAAACATGAAAACATGAAAACATGTATACATTGAAGAAGGTAATATAGTATAATACATGATATAAAAAATTGAAAAATTATAAAAACTATCCAAGAATACCACGAACTGGCTCAGTAATCTTCCACCAAGCTCCATTCTAAGCATACAGCAAAGAAAAGTGTAAAATGTGGGATTCTTCCCCTTATTAAAAACTATGATCAAATAAACATTCTAGATACCAATGGTTGAATAGATAGGGTGTGTGATAAACCACAATGGTCCACCACCACTAACATCTATAAAATTCAGTCTGTGAAAATAAACTATGTAGTTTTTAGGTATATAAAAATGTAAGGCAATACCAAATTAATAACACATACTTATTATAGACTCTTTTATTAATGTATCTGAACATGATATTAAATAATTAAATCATTTAATTTCATTATATATATATATAGTGATCAATTTATGTATCAACAACAATGAAATAGTCTATAGTGACAAGGAATTAGGATCTATGGGGAAACCAAGGAATATATCACCGCAAGGGTTGACCAGCTCATAGTAATGACACATGCAATCTGCGGAAAAAGGGGGTTTGAGTGTAATATATGGGGAAATTACCAATACATTACACTATCAGAATAATAACTGAATCCAAGGATCAAATCCAAGGAAATCGCATTGTAAGAATGACTAGATCTAATGAGGAGAATTAAAGGGTCCAAATGATCAATGAAATCAAGGTGGATCAAAGGAATGTATCCAAGATATCCTAATATATAAATAGATAGTGGGGGATCCTATGACATCATGTCAAGAATATTTTTTTAGACATGGACCGTGTTCCCAAATGGCTACCCCCATGGAAAATGGATCCTTGAATTAGAATGGTATCCTATGAGTGATTGTGGCATTCATATAGAATTACAAGGTATTTTAGGGATATTGACCAATGTAAAATTCAATTTATATGTCAAGGCCATGTTATAACTATACATGTATATAATTTTCTTTTTTAGAGTCATTAGGTCCATTCCATTACCAATCATTTAATGTGACAAGGATAGAGAGGATATGAAACTATTTAAATTCAATTATAATCATTTAATAAAGACATTTGATAACTATAATGTAGATTATATTTATCAATTCACTAGTTAAGTTTCAACAGTTACCTCAAGATGTCATGTGATAATTGTATACAATGTAAATGTGTTGATCATTATCAATTAAAACATAAATTTTTAATAGGGACATACCATTAAGAGGTCCAAGTAAACACACCCAAACATTGTCTCAAATAATTATAACAAGGGACATAAGGATTGTTAAGGGAAGAAATCTACATGGGTTGTTCCAATTTGAGGTCACAACCACTAACTGAATGAAGATCATGTTGAATAGGACTCTAGAAGACGATCCTAAAAATTGTAATAACTTGAACACACTCATGCGTATGATATCATATTTGAATTTAGTCTCTCTTTGAAGTTACATAAAACAAGATGAACACATTGAATCTACTAACCCTACCTTGTATGAACCAACAATGAAAAAACATAGTATTTTTAAAATTTTTATCAGAAATTTAAAATTTTAATAATTTCAAAATAAATATAGGGACCACTAAGTACTCAATAGCCCACAATTCCTTATATGACATCTAGTTGATCAATGGTTCTAAGAAACTAACTTATATATGGCTTATTAAATTGATTCTTTATATTTTATCAATTATAATAGGTACATGTTGATGACCTGGAAAGTACATAGTTGTTTCATCTAATATAAAAAAAATTCTAAACTTTTGAAATAATACCAATTCCCATATCAAAAAATAAAATTTTAAATTAAATTATAAATAAATTAAGACACAAATATAAATAAAAATATTAATGACTAACCTTATGATCTAGGGTAATTAAAACACACATTAAATATGTTAATATGAAATTTATCAATAAATTATACATCTTTTTTCATCAAAATTCTTCTATTGATCTTTATTTTTAAATTTTATATTCAAATCTCAATTACTTATAAAATATATAATCGTTCCAACTCATTATTTAAAAATATTTCTAAATATTACAATTTTTATCATTTATGTTGAACACCTATGGATATAATTCCTTATGTTTTTATGAACAGATCCTTTCATGAAACATTAAAAAATCCCAATTATTATCCTACTTTTTTTAATTTTCGGTATGGAATGATTATATGATCCAGTTTGGGATCTCAATGCATTATTGACAACATTCTAAAAATCATCTTCACCTTCATTTTTATGTATATATATTTTATTTCTAAAATGAATTATCCCACATTATTTTATTTAATGTTTCATAGGAGATTGTAAACCATTTTTAATACACCTTCTACACATGGAATCACAACCTTTATGGCCATAATTTGAATAATTAAAACAATATTGTGGAAAGGTATTTCTTCTTTTCAGGACAAATTTATTCTATTTCACTCTTATTTTTGGATTCAAAATCCATCTCCAAAATATAATTTTTATATTTATGCAAATAGGTCATAGTGTGGACCATGTGGACACAAAATTAGAAATTTATAAGATGGAAACACTTCCAAAATGCCCCCTTGACTTTTGTCACATATATCTTTAATTATTTTGAGACTCTCAATTATTTAATTTTAGTTATTATTTAAAAAGTTTTTTTCATTTTTTGTAACATAATTAATTAAATTTTAAATGGTTTCATTTAATGATAAAGATTAATATTAATTACACACATTATAAAAGTAAATGTAATTTTCTTTCTCAAACATTCCACAATTTGTTTTCAAACTTATTCAAACTTTTCATTATCCAAGAAACTGATATAGCTTCAATATTTTATCTTATTGTGAGACCTACAAAATTTTATTTCCACATAAATATTATTCATTAATTAAAACACTAATTCTATATATTTTTTAATCATATTAATACAATATACAACAAAAAATAACTATCATGAATTTTCATGTCTAGTTTTTTAATGTCACTATAAAATAATGTAAATAATGTAAATAATCCTATGTTATTTATTCATCTTAACCTACATGATCGAGCATATATATCTCATTCTAATGTTATTTAATATATAAATTATATTATTTAGACAATTCATTCTCCTTCTTTCATACTTTTAATATCTTGTTTTCATCTGAACCATCATTCAAATCATCAAATATAAAATTCTTTTTTTATCTTGATTGTTAAATTTAATTTTTGATTCTACATCCATAAAAACAAGAAAATATTTTTTATTATATTTAAATTTTATTTATTATTATTTATTTTATAATCTATATTCACAATATCTTTTTTAGAAATATATTTTTCTTTGAGAAATCAATCTTGGTCGGTTTTCAAATCCCATATTTTAAATTTATTGGAAGTAAATTTATTTTTCATTAAATTTAATAAATTAAAATCATCAGGTCCATCTTCTTATTTTCTTAGAAAACATGTAATTATATGATCAAAAGTTAGTCATTTAGATTAATAAAATATTAGTTTATGTGAAATATATATTTTACACTTTAATTTGTTCATAATCGCTGATAATAATTCTACCCCACATTAATATCATTTCTATCATTAAATTTCAATTCTTTATATATATTTTAAATTCATTCTATCGGATGAATAACTAGTTATCCATTTTTAATTTAATCACATTGAATAATCCACCAAATTTATTTTCATGTTATCAAGTACATGTTAACATGGATACCACATTTTAATTTAAAAAATCATTTCTTTTTAAAAGTTGGAATTTAATTCCTTGATATCGATTTATATATTGGTACCTCGTCCATATCATGGAAAAAATTCACCAATGAGTGTTTTTATGTTGTGTATTGGATAATCTAGTTGGTATAGTTAATTGGATCATGGGAACTCAGGAAGAACCTAAAAAAGGTATGATTGGTATGAAGGTCATAAATATTATTATTATTATTTTAGGGAACCATTATTTAACTGGGTTGAGAGGGAGACCTTTCATGAATCACAATACCGAAGGAAAAATGACCATAAAGAATACATATCATGAATGAGAAGAGGCCCAATGAACATTAAAATGTAACCCCTATAACCAATAGTGGAATATATTCCCCCAAGTATCCAAGAAATCGCATCCATGGACATCCATCACATCACTCAAAGGAGAAATAAATAGGTGTGAGATAATCCACTCCATGATAGACTTTATATATCAAATAGTATTTTTTTATCATCCTTTCACTGTCTTTTAATCCAACGGACATCATTCTCCACCTATTTAAATACCCGGGGTCACCATGTATGGATTGAAATCCCAAGGTCGTGAAGGCCTAGATATATGGATTAAAGGT
Organism: Viscum album; assembly: GCA_963277665.1. Classification (NCBI taxonomy): domain Eukaryota; kingdom Viridiplantae; phylum Streptophyta; class Magnoliopsida; order Santalales; family Viscaceae; genus Viscum; species Viscum album. Next base: position 2,061,632,851 of record OY728151.1, on the reverse strand, counting down.
CCAATTTAGAAGAATAACAAAACATATATTGTACCCCACTATTATATATACTATAGTAACTGCACTTCTACATTGTTATAAAACTACAGAATCACCACATAAATCCATACACTACCCTAATTTAATCCATGACATTTTATAAAGGATTACAACTTCCCTATAATAAAGAAAAACCCAAAATACTCAATAAAAATTCATTTCTAACATATTTATAATAAAACATGTGTTTCCAATGTGTTCTAGTAAGACCTCGTGTAAGTGAATTTCTTTTATGGTGGTGTTTTTTTACCCTCTAAGAATCTATATGTACGATGTTTTAAAATAATAAATGTGTTCAAACATAATGATGTCCTTGGGAAAAAATATAATATGTATTTATTTATTTTTTAATATTATATCATTACGTGTTAGTTTTTTAAATTTTATTTTCAAGAATATTTCGATTTTTTTGTTTTAAATTTTTTTTTGTAGAAGTTGTTTGTAATTTATATGTGTGAAAAATTAATTGTTTATGGAATGAATTAAATTGTTTCACATAAATATAGATTTACATTTTTTGTTTATTGTTTCTTGAACTGTTTTTATCCATATCTACGGAATTTATGAGTGATTATTTGAATGATTTTATGTGTTGTTATCCCCAAATAAATGAATTCATGAATAGATTATGTTCATTAGTAAGGAGATGAGAAAAATGAAAGTGCTCATGAAATCTTGATTTCATTTGTGTATACATCTCAATTAATTGGATTTTGAATAGATAAAAAGTGCACAAAAGAAGTGGATTGGGCCTCAGAGTTAGATAAATGGAATCCTTATGTATTAAATAGAAATGGTGATGTGTATAAATCATAGTTTTGGTTATATAGTTACAATCTAATGTTACGTTAACATTTTAGTTTTTTGTAATTTTTTGTATATTTGGAAAATAACATTCTTTAGGGAGAATATAGTACGTGGTATGAGACATTTTTTTGGAGAAAATCTATATATGTATTTGACATGGGTTAGATTATAGATTTTTTTCAATAATTTAATCTACCTAGATACATTTTTTTTTTATAATTGTAAAATGTATAATTTCATATGTACTGGTAAACATGTATAATTCAAAAACCAAACTTCGGAAAAAACACAAAATTCATAAAAAAATAATCATTTGAAAGTGGGACACCCAAAAAATGGTTCAGTTACAAATTAAAATTGGTTCAAAAAATGAATGATGCATGATTGATATGGGGGAGAATAAATAAGATATAGTATTTACCCATTACTTAGGTCATTGAAAATATGAAATCAAAAGATAAGATATATTGAGGCATCTTGACCATCGATCCCTTATTTTTGTGATCACCTATTGTGAATATGATCACCCATAAACCCAATAAACTTCATGAAAGCTTCAATAACCACCCTCAATGAATTTAAATCCATACTAGGAAAGAACCACCCTAGATATAAATCATATCAATCTCCATAACCAACCTATGAATCAGAGAAACCACAGAAAAATGATTTATCCCAACCCATAAACCATAATAACACTACCACCTTAAATTGAAACCATGATAGTTTTCTAAAGATTTAATAACATGAAACTCCTAATGAAGAATAAAATATTTTCACTATTTTCACCATGATATTATAAAAGTTGATAAATGAAACTAGACTAATGAATAATATAATGTAAGAACATATTTTTGTGTAAAGGAAAAAAAATACAAGATAAATGTGTAAACAGAGAATTATAAGGTCAAAAAAGAACCAGAAAACCCAAAAATATGAAACATCATCACAAATAAAAAAGGTGATGTAGAAAACAAATAAAAACTATATTAACACACAATAAATATTTTTTAAAATGGATTTGTTTGATGAAGAATTTGGATTCCACCTTGTCATGGAAGATAGTCTAGTACCACTCCTTCTTAGAAGGTACAAAACTAGTACTTTGGGGAACAATCTATTAAGACACTGGAAAAAAATAAGAAAAAAATTCCTTCTTGGCCTTTACATTGAACCAGTGATGAATCAAGGATTGTTGAGTTGGATGATGAAAACAGTGAGTTCCAAATCCATCATATAATAGAAAAAGATCGATATCAACCAAGGAAAGATGAATATTATATGAGGAAAAATGAAAAGAGAGCTTCATGGTTAAAATCGTGGGGTATCCCATCAGTTAAAAGCATAGAGATGACAAGATAATAAAATAATCTTAAATTTATGGAGGGAAATGGCTAAAAATCACTAATGAAGCCAATAAAGTTTGAGATAGAGAGTGATGTTTAGGAGAAAGTGAGGGAGTTTTATGGTGTTAGTATAATTGTCATAATAAATAACAACCATTGATAATATAATTTCATAAATGTTGAAGATAATTATTAAATAAAAGATTCAATCAAAAGAGATTTTTTTGATCATTCCACCTACACATTATCAAGGAATAATAAAAATATGATGGGACTGATCATGATGGATTTGAAAAGTGAAATAACATTTATTTATTGATCTCGTGAGGAATTTTTTTTTACCTGTGAATATAATATGAAATGCGGAGACTTTTAACTAGGACTTATTCCATATTAATCAATGAGCTTGAAATTTTGTCAAGTGGGGTGTCTATATTGGTGTTATCAGTGTATTCTCATGACACAAATGAATAAAATCTTTCCTAATAAACAATATAAATATTACTAATGTGAAGGTATGGAATAGTTTTAACTTATTTTGTGCTAACATATATATTAATGGCACAGTTCTAGGTTATCTAACTAGTTATTGAGATCAAGAATCCCCATCAACAAAATGATAAAAGTTGATGGAATATTAATGTTGTTGAAATATGGTAATCCTTGATAGGGATATTTTTAGAATAACCATGGATAGTTGTTTTCTACAAAGCATGCACTCATGGACCACGATAGTATAACGTACCTTGCTTATTTTTTCTCTTATTAAATATTTTATGTTTTCTAAAGGTTCTTATCATTTATTCACATCTTCATAAGTAATGAATTAGTGGAATTTATATATGATTTGGATTCATTATTATAAGATATTTAGACACAACATAGAGAAAATATATAATATGGGTTTATATGTGTATATGTTTTAATTAATATTAGTGATTTAGAAATTTCATGGTATTTATCGGTTTTAGAGATGAACTTGTATGATTTGATCATCAAAATGGACTAAATAGTGATTGTTAAGGATCATATTGATTTATATGGTGGCCTAGTATCTTTAAGATCATTATACAAATGTTTCCACCCATTATAGAGAAATTTTATTAACTTTATGTGTAAGAAATTCCGTTTTAAAATAATTTATAGATTTGAAATCTTTGTTTTATTGGCTGGTTCTTAGATAATTAATCATAATAGATAAAATTAATTTACTTGTTGTGTTGAATGATTTATGTAATATGTTTCCTAAATACTTCTATACACCATTTATAGGGATATATGTGAAACCCTATATTGGCTAGTTATTGAGAACGATTCTGATATATTTTCCATCACATTAAATGGTTACTATATATATGTGAGGGATTAATATTTAGCTTGGGTATTTGAAGAGAAATGATATTATTTGAACATGGTTTATTTCTTAGGTGGAACTAATTATATTTAATAATAATGATAATTTTTGATTCCAAATTATACATCAAACAGTAGAAGATTAATTTAGTAACAATAAATAATAAATATCAATTTCATTACATGAATAAACTATTTTAATAATTAAAAGGATCTAAATTGTCACGATCCGTCCCTCGGGGCTCGTATCATGACTACCCCAAGACCACCTTCCATAGGCTAGGGGCTGGCGACTAGCACCAAAAGGCATAAATCCCTAAACTGGAAATTCATTGCCTTTATAATAGTAAAACAACACAACAGAGTATGAAACTGGATGTTTAAAACATAGTAAAACAAAATACAAAAGAGTGTGCTGAAATAAAAGGGGCTGGAAATAAAATTCCAACAGTAAAGTACCATACAACTGAAAATCTAGTACAATTGAGGAAAATAATTAAAGCAGCTACTAGATCGTCCTCCGAAATTCCCACCTAAAGGGTGGGTATAGATGGCCTCCTCAGCACCCCATGTCCGTCTATTCGCTCTGTGTATGTCTCAATGAGTGGTCCTCCTCCCGGTACGGTCTAGTTCTGCTACTCTCAACCACGATCAGTGCTGTCCAACATCTGCATCCAACACAACATGGTGCGGGCATAGCCCATGCAAGGGTGAGTATAAGGATACTCAGTTGGGACCGTGAGACCCTCAAGGTCTCACAAAATCCAATTAGGATAACCAAAAAGTACGAAGTCAACGAACAACCATTACATAGGTATATAACCATACATATACCTATGTTATTTAGTAACCCATCTCAATCATGAGGAAGACACGAAAGTTCTTGACTTACCTCAAACCCGGATTTTAGTGTAGTATAGATGTACAGATGATTATTCTTGGAGCTAGATCATATTATTCTATCAAGAGGCACTGCTTCTGACCATATGGAGCCTGACCCAGACAAGATCGATTAGTACTAACCCTCATAATGACCCACACAGGATCTGACCAACACAGGATCGGTATTCGCTTATCCACATAGGATCGCTAAGCGCTGACCCACACAGGATCTGACCCACACAAGATCGGTATGCGCTAACCCACATAGGATCGCTGAGTGCTGACCTCCGTATGTTCTTTCTCCAACCTCCGCCTCGATATCAGCCATTGGATCCTTCACACCCGGTGTGATCAAGTTCCGTAGCATATTCCCTCGAGATATCAGTCATACCTTTACTACCACTAAAATCGACTAAGGGGTAACCACAAGGACTCCCATGTCGTAAGGGTTACAACACGACAGACGGTGGGTCAATCAGATGCTCGGTCTGTGAGTTATTGGCATTTCTGTTTCAGCGGCCCGATTAGTTTTTAGGTTCAAAACAACCTGAACATACTCCAAATGTGTCTAAACCTTAAGTGGGGTATGCCAAAATAACCATCTCCCTCTATGATTTCCTTTCCCGTAGACGGTTCGTCAATCAGACACCCGTCACCCAAGATAGGGGCGAAAAGGTGTAAACTAGCCAAACGGGTCCGGGTCCGGTCTGACCCAGTCCGACCGACCCGGCCCGACCCATTCCAGACTGGGGGTTTGACCCAGTCTGTGGGTCTGATCTAGGCTGAGAAAGTGGCACGGCCAGAAAGGGCGGTCCAGCCCGAGCGGCGGCCCGAACCGAGGGTGGCCCGGCTGAAGGCGGCCCGACTGAGGGCTGCCCAGCTGAAGGCATCCCGGCTGTAAGTGGTCCGGAAGCCGACCCTAGCCGCGCCTAGGGGGGACGTGTGCTCCACTGGCACTCAAATAGTTGAACTGTTCGGGTGGTACTGAACCGGCACTAGGTGGTGCCAGTCCAGCTCACGCGGGACCCAACGGGGTCCCTCTCCTCCCGGCTGGCCCTGAGTAGCCGGCCACTCTGCGCTACAGGTGCGGCGCGGCGGTGCCGCGCCCCTCCCCTGCGGCCCGTCGATGCAGCAGCTCTCCTTCCACACGGCACGGTGGTGCCACACCCTCTTGGAGACCCAGCGCCTTTGTGCCACTGATTCCTTCGCTACCGGTCCGACACCGGTCCCATTGCTCTGCCTCCGTCGCATCAAATGAGAACAAACATGGGTGAGGGTCGGGCCATGTTCTTGGGTTTTGAGACCTCCACGTTACGCTGATAAAAATCGGCATACAACAACAATCATTTGAACAATGAAGAATGGAAATAAAACTCATACATAAAACAACTCAAATCCCCCTACCTCGATTGCAGATGATCGTTGAAGATGTTGCATAAAGGCAGACGTCGTTCCATCGATGTCGGAAAAGGAAGAAGGTTACTTTTCGTTGGTGGATGAGCATTCAGAGGTGACGAAGTCGAAGACGACTTCAGTGTTCTTCAGGGATGGTGATGTTTCCTCTTCTTATCCTAGTTGAAGAGGGAGAGAGAGATGTCCATCATTCTTTGTTGGAGAGGGGTGTTCTTCATTGGAAGGATGAAGTCCTCCAAAGTTTCTCCAATCCCTCATTTCTCAAAGTTCCACCAAAAGAATGTTTCCAACTCAAAAATAATAGACTCTCTATTATTGTAATGGTTGGAAAGAATTGAAAAGGATTCAAATTAATTATGTTATTTCACCAAATTAAATGGGTGGATTTGGCTCATTAAATGGCGGGGGAAGGTGAAGAGGCTCTCCACTTAATTGGGGGTTTAAGGGGGTTTAATGTTCATGGGGGCCCAACCTCTTTGATTGAAATAGATGTTTAAACTTCGGGTGGGCCCCACTAAATAATATCCTTCCAATGGAGGTTATGTGTAGGTGGGCCCCACCTCTAACCTTTACATGGAGGTTTCAACCACCAACAAAAAAATAAGCACACCTTATTTTTATTTATTTTAATTAAAAACCCGAAAATCTAACTTCCAATCACATTAGAATGCAACTATGGTGAATGTATCATTTAGCAATCACCAACTCTGTGAGTTTAATGGTTCCCTCATATTTTAGTTCTGAGCACCAGTTGAAAAGATATATAATCCTCCTCGTACATTTACTGAACCTACCCGAACAAAACTATTGAAATTGATTCTAGGAACAACGGGCCTCGAAATCAAGTGTCGTCAGAAACTGCAGACTCGTAAAAGTCCCATGAATTTAAGAAAATAAATTTCCACGAAATTTATGGGTCTTTAAATTCTCCCAACCTCAGGGCTTTATGTCACCGTAAGCTATAACTCGAACTGTGGGAACAGAGGGGGTACTGAGCACGCATCTGAGCCTCCAGCTCCCATGTGCTCTCTTGGAGGTTCTCATACTGCAAGCGAATGCGCACTAGAGGTATCAACCGTCCATGCAGAACCCACTTCTGTCAATCATCAATCTCTTTTGGAACCTCCATAAAAGTTTCCCCATCATCAAGGTCTAGCTCTCCATGGTCAATGATGTGGGAAGTGTCATTCACATATCTCCTCAGCTGAGATATGTAGAAGATGTCATGTACCCAATGCAGCAAAGGTGGAAGAGCCCAGAGGAAAGCCACCTTGCCTAATCTGTTGAGGACCTGGAAAGGTCTGATGAATCTCAGAGATAACATGCCACCTCGGCCAAATCTCTATAGACCTTGTTGAGGCGAAACCCGTAGAAAGACGTGGTCGCCATCCTCGAACTCCAGAGGCCTCCACCTCCGGTCATCATACAACTTTTGCCTACTCTTTGTAGTCTTCATCCGCTCTTGGATGATCTAGACCTTCTCCATGGTGGCGCGTACCATCTCTGGTCCCACTAGTGCTGAATCCCTTGGGTCTGTCCTGCATAGTGGTGATCTGCATGGTCGACCATACAAGGCGTCAAAAGGTGCCATACCGATGGGTGAGTGATAGCTCTTGTTGTAGGAAAAATCCAACAAAGTTATGTGGTCCTCGCAACTACAACCAAAGTAGAGGACACAAGCATAGATCATGTCATCGAGAGTCTGAATGGTCATCTCAGTCTGGCAATCCATCCGAAGATGGAAGACAGTAATCAGACGAAGTTGTGTCCTGAATTCTTCCTGCAACCCCTTTCATAGTCGGGATGTAAAGTGTGCATCCTAGAAAGAGACAATATAGGAAGGTACTCCATGAAAAATCACAATCTCCTACACATATAGTCTTCCCGAGATCTCTACTGAGCTTTGATCTATGATCGGTAGGAAGTGGAACAACATTGTGAGTTGGTCAACAATCACCCATTTCGAATCGTGACTCCTAGATGTACGTGGAAGACCCTTCATAAATTCCATGGATATCCCATCCCACTTCCACTCAGGGAACTCTAAGGGTTGAACCAAACCTACTGGTACCTGGTGCTCCGCCTTCACTTGCTGAAAAGTGAGGCATCGCGAGACAAACTCTGCTACTGCCTTCTTTATACCTATACACCAAGGCTGTCGTCGAAGTTCCTGGTACATCTTATTCACTCCTAGAAGTACCCCTAGAGGGGAATTTTGGAACTCCCTCAACACATCCTCCTGAAGTGCTACTGGTTCCATGGTATGTCTTCTGACGAGGATGACATGTTCCCCACCTTCAAAAAATCCATCAGGTGCTTGCAATGTGGATATCTGAGCACATCGTGTCTCACAGTCAGTGTCCCTACGCTGTGCCTCCCCGACTCGCTGAAGAAGTGGAGGAGTTACTGTGAGAGAATGAAGAAATGATTCTCCATCTCTATCCCCAAATAATATCTGTAAGTGAGCCAACTGCTTTGTCACCTCTCCTAGAAGCTGTATACCAGATCTCCTACTGAGAGCATCTGAAACAACATTCCCCATCCCAGGAGTATAGACTATCTCGAAGTCATAGTCCTGGAGGAACTCAAGCCATCCCCGCTATCTCAGGTTCAGGTCTTTTTGTGTGAACACATACCTGAGACTCTTGTGATCAGAGTAGATTGTGAAACGCTCACCCATCAGATATTTCCTCCACAACATCAAGGTGAATACCATTGATGCTAAATCCAGGTCATGGGTAGAGTAGTTCTACTTGTGTTGTCTCAAATTCCAAGAACCATATGTGATCATTTCTCACTCCTGCATCAGGACACACCTGAGTCCAGTCCCTGATGCGTCGTAGTAAACTACATATCCCACACCCTCCTATAGAAGCCTCAAGATGGGGGCACAATTCAGTCCTTGCCTCAGCTCATGAAAGCTCTACTGGAATATCTCCGACCAAACGAATGGTTTCCCCTTCTTCATCAAGGCTTATATTGGTTCTGCAACTCTGTAAAATTCTGTAATGAATCTCTAGTTGTATCCATCCATGCCCAGAAAACTCAGTACCTCTGTCACACTCTTAGGTGGCTCCCAAGAAAGTACCGCCTCAATATTTTTTGGATCTACTGCATCTATAGCCTCCAAGATGAAGTGTCCCAAGAATTGAACCTCATGAATCAAAAACTAGAACTTTGAGAGATTACCAAAAAGCTGGTGCTCTCGGAGTTTGTTCAGTACTACCAGAAAATGGGAGGTATGCTCCTCCTCCGTAGTCGAGTAGATGAAAATGTCATTAATGAAGACCATGAAAAAATGATCGAGGTATGGCTGGAAGATCCTATGCATGAGACACATGAACACTTCTGTTGCATTGGTTACACCAAAGGGAATAACCAAGAACTCATATTGCTCGAACCGATACCTGAAGGCCATATTTTGCACATCATCATATCGAACTCTGAGCTAGTGATATCCTGGTCTAAGGTCTATATTCTAGAACCACCATTCTCCCTTGAGATGTTCAAACAGGTTGGAAATCCTCTGGAGTGGGTACTTGTTATTTGCGGTCACCTGGTTCAAGTGACGGTAGTCAACACAAAGCCACAAGCTCCCATATTACTTTTTTGTGAATGGAATCAGGGCTACCCAGGGATAAACATTAGGCCGGATGAATCACTTTCCCTACATGACCTCCAGCTATACATGCATCTTGTGAAGCTCACCGGGATCCATCCGATATGCTGTAGTAGATACTATTGCTGTCCCGGGGTACAGGTCAATGTAGAAGTACACCTTTCTGCGAGGAGGTAATCCCGGAACATCGTCAGGGGAAACATCGGCATACTGGTCCACCACTAAAGGATTTATTAGACTCTCCACATCAACATCTCTGAGGATAAGGTAGTCCAACTGATGAGTGATTGGCTGCACCCTCCTCCGAGTAACTCCATACTTCATTGAAAAAGTTCCCTTCTCACTGGTGAAGGTGAACATGGTCCCATCCATGCAGACACACCACACTTTTCACCTAATGCAGTCGATCTGAGCATAGACTATTGATAACCAGTCCATACCCAAGATGACGTGGTAAGGGAATGACACCGCTATGAGGAGATCCTAGGCGAAGATATCTCCACCTAGAGTAAGCTCACATTATCGACTCTAGTGTCTAATCATCGAGTCTGCTCCCGTATGAGTCTCTAGCCATAAGGATTGAGCCAACTGCTCCATCAAAATCTCCGGGATCCGAACGAGGGAAGTGGCATTGAAAGTGTGACTGGAACCTATGTCTATAAGAACTGCAGCTATGGTGGTGTAGACACAGAAAGTACCTCAAATCATCTTCAGAGCACCGTGGTCATAAGCCTCACCTGCCTGAAGCTGAGTTCTCCCCTGTCCGCCAGCTCCCTCTGGTCGGGTGGTCCTCCTGGTGGTGGTAGTGGCAACACCTCAAAACATCATCCACCACCAGCTACCCAACCAGATCCTCTACTGTATCCACCTACACCCTACGGACTACCTCGATCAAATATCTTCCTCTACCTAGGAGGACCCTCAACTGACTGCTGATCGTTTGTATGGAGGGTCGGACAGTTACATGCCATGTGACCCTACCTTCCGCATGAGTAGCACTGCATTCTCCTACCATATAAGTCTCTTCTCTATGAGCCCCGCACAACCGATCATGATTCATGCGGTCGACCACCTGTGGGTCTGGTCCTATTGGACCTCTGCATCATCTGTCTACTGCCAGCTGTAGATGAATCCACTGCTTGTCGACTAGTAGTGGGTCTCACTACAGGTAACTGCTCTACAAGGAAACTCTTTACTAGGAGGTCTCTCTCTAACACCCCCACATTCATCAGGATGTTGAGGGAGATCATCGAGGATATTATCTCTTGATTGATCCCCTGCTCGAAAGTCTGGGTCTGGAAGAATGGGTCCCGCACTATATTTGGGGAGTAGTGTGAGAGGTCGGTGAACCTCACTGAGTATTGCACCATTGTCATGCTACCCTACTGTTGATGAATTAGATCTTGTATCCACACCACACAAAGGGTGGCTGGTATAAAATCTTCCCAGAACAGGCTCTCAAAGTCCATTAAGGGTAATGTCTCCTCATCATGAACCTGAAAAATCAGGCTCCACCATCTACCTTCTGCTTCCTGAATAAGACTCACAACATGAATCACCATGAGGTCTTCCGGTGTCCCTACCAGCCCAAAAACTCTCACCACAGCTTCTATCCAATCCTCAGTCGCATGTGGGTCCATATCTCCTCGTAACCTGGGTGGCCTCTGGTGTTGGAACTCATTCAACGCGCTCAAGTGACGTGCATCGTCTTCTACTAGGGCTGGTGGGATTAGTGGCCAATGGAAAGAGGTACTGTTGGTGCCTTTGCTAGTAAAGGAACCTACACTGAGGCCTCGTCGCTCAGTGGGATATCAGAGCGTATGACTCTCGGGGCTCTAAGAGGTCGTACATGGGGAGGCATCATAAATGAAACAGATGTGAAACGGTGAAAAGAATTATACATTGTGATCTGTCCTGGTTGAGAAGATTTAGGAAAAATTTAAAGACACACAAACAATCAGTGTTTTCATGCAATAAGTAGGAAATCGGTAGTCAGGGTCCTAGTGTATGGATACGTCGGCCGCCGTACCAACACTGGACACCCTAAACTAGAAACCGCACCCGGTTCCCTTAACACTATTTCTTAACAAAAAAGAAAGATCAGAGTCCTATGTTCTGCAGTAGAGCCGACTCATATGATACAAATTTGTAACGACCCATCCCCTGGGGCCCGTATCATGACTACCCCAAGCCAGCCATCCATGGGCCAGGGGTTGGAGACTAGGACCAAAAGGAATAAATCCATAAACTGGGAATGAATTGCCTTTATAATAATAAAAAAATGCAATAGAGTATGCAACTGGAAGTAAAACACTACGTAAAACCGAATATAAAAGTGTGTGCTGAATATAAAGGGCAAGAAATACAATCCCAACAGTAAAGTACAACACAACTGAAGATCTAGTACAATTGAAGAAAATAATTAAAGCAGCTACTGAGTCATACTTTAGAATTACCAATTAAAGGGTGGATAAAAATGTCCTCCTCAGTACCCCAAGTCCGTTCGTCCGCTCCGTGTACGGCTCACTGAGTGGTCCTCCTCCAGGTACCGTCATGTTCTGCTACTCTTAGCCCCGATCAGCGTTGTCCGTCATCTACAAACAACACAATGACGTGCATGAAAATCCCGCGTAGTGGTGAGTATAACGATACATAGTCGGGACCCCGATACCCTCAAGGTTTCACATAATCCAACAAGGATAATCACAATGTACAGTGTCAATGGAGAACCCTTACTTAGGTATATTCCCATACATATAGATGTGTTATTTAGTAACCCATCTCAATCATGAGGAAGACAAAAAAGTCATTGACTCAACTCAAACTATGATTTCAGTGAATTATAGGTGTACATATGATTAGCCGTGAAGCTAGATCATCTTATTCTGTCAAGAGGCACTGCATCAGACCATACAGAGTCTGACCCACACAGGACCTATAGGTACTAACCCCCGTAATGACCCACAAAGGATCTAACCTACACAGCATTGGTATGTGCTTATGTAGATAGGATCGATGAGCGCTGACCCACATAGGATCTGACTCACAAAAGATTAGTATGTGCTGACCCACATAGGACCTCTGAGTGCTGACCTCTGTATGAATTGTCTCCAACCTCCGCCATGCTATCAGCCACTAGATTCTTCTCACCCGGTGCACTCAAGTTCTGTAGAATCTTCCCTTGAGATATCAGTTGTACCCCAACCACCACTAAACTTCACTAATGAGTAACCCAACATACTTCCATGTCATAAGGGTTCCAATGCGACAGACGGTGTGTCAATCAGATGGCCGGTTTGCGAGTTATTGGCATTTCTGTTGCAGGAGCCTTGTTGGTTTTTAGGTTCAAACCAACCCAAACATAATCCAAATATGTCCAAAACTCTTGTGGGATATTCCAAAAGAACCGTCCTGATCTAATATTTCTGTATCTTTAAACGGTTCATCGATCAGACACTCGTAGCCCATGATAGGGGTGAAAAGGTGTAAACTGGCCACACGGGTCCGGGCCCGGTCCGACCCAGTCAGTCCGACCCGGCCCGACCCGGACCAGACAGGGGGTGTGACCCAGTCCGCAAGTCCGATCCGGTCTGAGAGAGTGGCCCGACCTGGCCTGATGGCAGCCCGGCCGAAGGCGGCCCGACCTTAGGTGGCCCGGTAGCCTGGCTTAGCCACGCCCTGGGTGGAGACACGCACCCCCTATCACCCGAACAGTTGAACCATTTGAGTGGTACCGAACCGATGCCAGGTGGCGCCGATCCAGCTCACATGGGACATGATGAGGTCCTGCTTCTCCCGGCTGGCCCCGAGCGGCCAATCGCTCCCCACTTTTTAATGAAAAAATTCTAGGTATATATTTTTTCAATTAATCATTAATGTGAATTCCAATTATGATTTACCTAAATCTGTAATTATTTTTAGTCGCCACTCAAGGTAAAAATATTCATATATTTAAGATCATACTTCAACCACCTTTAATTTTATTTAATCTTTAATTGAAACACAAATATCCACCTCATTAGAAAAAATATAAAAAAATAATGACGAATTTAAATTAATGATCAAAGGAATCTAAGGCTAAGGTTAGGTATGTATTAATTTAAAAAAACAATTATGGATCAAAAGGAGGTTAAAACTATGAAGTGATTTTCGTGATAAATAAAAGTCATGCTTAAGGTTAATCTCTTCTTATATAATGACTTATTATAAACCATGAAAGTAATTATAATGAATGGTTTTTTTCTTGTTGTTTATTTTTTCTATTTTTTTAATTTTTCGTAAAATTTATGCTTGGGAAAAATCAAACACCCTTTCCCAACTCATTTTAATTTTTTTCAAATTTTTTTCCATGAGGGGTAAAAAGGAAACATATTAAATGAGTGATCATGAACTTCTTACCGAAACCCCATTATATACCTCACACATTATCCTCAATTAAAATTATCCATTTGCAATAAAAAATAATCCCACCTACAATTATTCAATACAAACTATTGAAAAACACTAAGAGTATAATATGAAAGAATAATATATGATTATAATGTGGATATACCACAGGATAGTAACTTATTGATTATAAGGGGTTGATATAAGGATTCAATGTAAAAGGAAGTCTTAAAAAATGTTATTTTGAAAAAAATTACTTAATAATTTTAAAATAATTTATTTACTTTCATGGGAGTCACAATGATGAAATACATGTTCCCAATGAAAAGAAGACCTGGTTTTTCTCTAGAAATTTGCATAGAATGATTATGAAATATTCAGTATAGAGTCATTTCAATAAATATAAAATATAAAATTGGTAAATTACACATTGAAATATGTAGTAATGAAAAGAAAATTATTAAAATTTTAAATTAATTGAATCATGTAAAATATAAGAGAAACATCATTTAAAAAAAACCAATTCCCTAATATTACTAATTTTTAAATATATTATCCCTTGTTAATGGTTACCTATTCATCTCCCAATTTTACTTGATCAATATCATTGAAAAATAATTCTATAAAATGGTTTCATAATTATCCTAAGTATTTTTATCTCTGAGATAAAAATTGCCATGTAATATAATGTGGGGAAGGAAATTATGAGTTTTAAAACTAAAATATATATTTAAAATAATGTCAGGGAGTCTAAGAAATACTATAATTAAATTTTTAATTACAACCAATAAATATATTTCCCTCTTCCCAAAATTTCTTTCATCCTAATCTTTTTCCTTAATTTTTATCAAAGACACGTAAAAGAAAATAACCTATGAAATTAAATGATCCATGAACATTAATTATTGAAAGGTTAAAAGAGATATAGTGTCTTTTAGTAAAAAAATTCCTTAAATAAATATAAAAAATCCAATAAAGAGATAAAAACATTGTTCTTCATAAGAATGTACTTTTACTATTATTGTTATATAAATTTTTTTTATTTTCCACCTATGTGGTGGAAGGTTGAAAATTGATTACCCAGACCATATCAATAAATGGTCGCATAGGGGTCTTCTATATATAGGCATGCCATTTGTTTTTCAAAAATTAAGTTCTCTCTCCCTAGGGGTACAAAAATTTAAAACTCTATTGGGTTAATACAATAGTGTTTGGTTATTCATAATAATTCAAAAGTTAGATCATGTTCGAACCAATCCTATTGGATGTATTCCGACCATATTCTAACAGTAGTTCCTACACTATTTCTAATCATATCCCAAATACTTCATTTTTATTTTCACCCATTATGCCATGTTTTTTATACTTGATAGTTTATACACATTACTTTTAATTAATGAAAACACCATCTTTAATTTCAAGGTTTTATTCCTCATACATCTCTTCCCCTTTAACATACATAGTTTTTATGTTATGATGAATATTGAAACTAACATACTCAACACAATCTGTAAAACATAGCTCAATTTTTTGGACAGAGATATGGGATATACTTATTTCCATGAATTTTCTCCCTAATATCAGTCGTTTCCAATATCTTTCTATTTTATTAACTAGAAAACACACTAGGAATATGAACTTTTCCACTTTCACTAATATATATTTGATAAGTTTTAGGATACTTTATTATGGGATCTTCGAGAGAGACTATAAATATATTGGTCTTCATGGTCTTCATGGTCTTCATGTCTTCAATGGTTTCCTATCCTTAGTTGGAATATGGACGTGTCGACTTTCACTATGATGTCTTATAATCCCATGATATTGAATGTGGTAAATGATATAATGTTAAAAATTTTTCCTAATTCACACAATGATTTTTAAAATTTATTTTATTTGATATTTATAGGAATTTATAAACTATATGGATCTTGTTTCTTTTTTTTAACTCCCGTAATACCATAATAGTGAATTACCATTTAAGTGGGGTGGCTGATTCTTCATTTAGATTATAATTATGTTAAAATTTTTCTCTCATGATTTTTTTAATGTTATATATATTTATTGAGTATTATTGAAGGTATTATTGATATGTTAATTCTTAAAATTTTAAGATACTTTCCCCATTATGCATTAATTTTCCATTTCTTTAATCCTTTTCTAAATATTAGGGTTGTAATATAAGATGGCAAGGGTTCTTCTCTCACTTTTTCTTCAAAAAATTATTCTTTCTCATTATTCTTTTCATTCTTATCCTTCTATTTTTCAACATGTTCTCCATTTTAGTTATTTATTTATTTTTGGAAATTCCTTCAATATTGTACCACTTCTCAAAGATATGACATTCAATTATCATTATAGTTTGATCTATATATCACTAAAAAACACTCTATGTTTTTATGTAAATTTATTAACAATATAACATTTCTATAATTACATATTTATTAGTATTGTATTTGGTTATTTTAAAGACTTAATCTAATTATTTTATAGTATCTACTATTTTGGTTTAGAATGAAGCCAAAGTATCCTCTTAAATTCATATTATTATTTTACGAGAGTTCACTTAGGGTTCTTTTTTTCTTGATGCACTTTTATATATAATTTAATAAGTTTTTCTATGACTTCTAACCATAAAATTGATTTTAACACCTATGATATGAATAATTAACCTCTTTAGGTTACACATTTTAGGGTTGGTGTTGTGACATCATGGTATCCTTATTTATTCTCAATGATTAAATTTGAGATATAATTCATATTTTTTATTAACCATTTTATTTCCTTTGAATTAGCTTTCTTTAAATAGAAATTCCAATTAGTTACTCACCATTTCATTTAGTTACCAAAAACATTCTTCCAATGAATTCTTCATGAGTGGTCAACTAGCTCCAGTATCAAATATAGACCTAATTTTCAATGAGATACCCAGATAAAAAGTTTTAGTTAAAATTCAAATATTTATATCATTATATTATAGTTTTTTATTAAAACATGAAAACGATTTTATGAATCATATATTGATAAATTTATGAATTGATTAAATTTAATTATGTTTAAGAAAAAATTAATTGGTTTTGACGGAGTTAAGAAATGGTAAATTAGTTTCATTCCCAATCATCCCATGTTGTTACAAAATGAGGTTTTATGCATTATATCCACTTTATCAATATTAATTTTTAAAACTGTAAAAAAACACAAAATCAACACATCACTCAATAAATTTTAAAATTGAAAGGTGATTTAGATTTTTAGAAAAATCTCTTGGTGAGTGTTCAAATACATTTAATATAGAGTAGATGATTTAATTAAAATAAAATTCATCTGAATAATATCTACCTTTATCTTGAAATGACGAGATTCCATTTTTGGTTACAATATGCCCTGTTTCAACGCTATATTTGATGGTTTTCTATAGTATTTGAGATTATTCATCCCCTGATCAACTTATGATGCATCACATGTTTTACATTTTTATTTTTGGTTTTCTCCTTCTTTGGGTTCATATTTTTTCTCTTTTCATAAACATTTTTCTTCCTCAATGTTGTAGTTAAGGATTTATTTACATTTCCTTCAATTATAATTGTCGATCATCAAATATGAGGCCTAAAAATCACACCAAAACACTCCTTTTTTATTTTGAATATTAAACATTAAACGATTAACAAAAACACAAAAAAAATCCTATGATTTACTATGAAACAATATCCGAAAATAGTGACAAAAATTTTACAGGACCCGAATGGAATCATTAGTTCCAATAGAGAATCAAAATTTTAAATTTATAAAGAAAAATTAAATTAACAATTATTGAGTAAATGAGTTTAGTAAATTAAATGTTCATGTTGAACCCATGACATGATTTTAGTAATATTTTGAAAATTATGCTTGATTTGAAATAAATAATTAATTGAATGAGAAAATTATGGGGAGAATAATTTAGATGATCATAAATTTCAGGTTCATGTGCCAAAAAAGTGAAGTGATGAATTGTTTATCCATGTTTATTGTTATAAATTAAACTATAGGAGACCTAGGTCTTAGTATATCCTCTCTAACTCAATAATTACCCATTTTATATGGTTAATTAATAGGGATTGTTAATGGTGTAGGTGTATTGATACCAGTTTTAAAAATAATAACCATAATTTATATAAGGCTAATTCATAATGCAAGATAATTTTTGGATGTATTATTATTTGATTTTTGATTCACATAAATAGTGGTCATGGATGGGGAAAGAGAAATATATGGAAATAATGTAGGTATATATAAACACAAAACATGTACTACAAATAGAAAATAAATCCACTACAACACCAAACATTCAATTACAAAACATGGCATAAAATAATTACCTCCTCCTATTATTCATGAAGGAGTTTGAAAATAAAAGAAATGTAAAATAGCACAATAATGAAAAGTTCAATTGATATTGTTATAGATAATAGTTTCTATTGTAAAAATCTCAAACCAAATTCATATAAGATTACTCATATTATTTATAGGAATAAATACACCCATGATTCAGTTTTTAATTCTCAATTTATCCCATCAACATGAAACAAGAGAAATGTGGTCCAACCCCTTGAAGACCTCTTGTAGTCCTAAGAGATAGACACTTTTTTTAAAATCATAAATTATGTGTTTATGGAGAATATATATAGCTCATGGTATGACATAAAATTCACTTATAGTGGTATCTTTTCATATTTATGTTCATGAAATTATGGATTAAGTTCCTGAAAAAAAACATCACATATTTATCTTAGAATAATTGAAATTATCTTCCCCATATCATGTCTGATATATTCATGGTGTGGACTAAAATCTTCAAAATATAATGTTTCTTTATGAAAAATCCATATATTTAACCCATAAAATCACATAATAAATGTATAAAAAGATATATTCTCTTACTATCCAATCATTCATAAAATGAGTTTGTCTATTGGGAAACTGATGGTTTTATTTGATCTGGGAATGTGATGAAACTTATTAACTCACTATCACATGTGCATATCTCTATAATTACCTTTACACATATTCCAAAATTGACATAAAATGTTCCCTTGGGTGGGTATTACCCTTATATGAGTAATAATACAACCTTTACATATCTCACCATTATGTTCACCTAGTTCCTGAAATCACCCTTACATATATTTCTATGTTCACAAAGCTTTGTACAATCATAAATTAACCCTCAAGGCCCTAACAGGGCCAAAATAATTCCAGCACCAGTTCACTCAGTCTATCATTAGTTATATAATAATACAAAACCAAAACATAGTTATAAAGTCATTTTAATAAATATCTTGTCATCATCATTTCTTTTTTTGGTTTTTTAGAATCTAATTGAGTTTACATCTTCATATATAGATTCTCTATCATCACATTGAATTTTTCATGGATTGATTAAACTTATATTTTGATTCATTGTACTTCCATCCTTTTTAGAGATTTACTGGATTGAATCAATATAGGAAAATGGTCATTATGGTGGTTTTTGATGACTAGTGTGACATAGTTGATAGTCAGTGAGGTAAATGGTTGGTGAGACTCTACATAGAGGTCTATCTGAGTAACTAGATGTGATTACGATCTCTTGAATCATCATATTTTATGATAAAAATTATTTGGAATTATATTTTTATATTACGGGTTTTAAAACATTACATAATTTGTTTATATATGACCATGTAAGGTATAATCCTTAGGATAACATCCCCAATGTTTCCACACACTGAACTATCCGACCCAATGCCACCTCACACCGAGAGTAACTCATGAGACCTGTTAACCCAATATAAGTGCCAAAAAGTGAATACATAGCATTGAACATTAACACTTTCCACAATCTTAAATAATATTTAATAATAGTTAATAACCATATACAAGCCTAGTTCTCCTGGGCTCAGGTGGTTGGATTATTTTTTACACCCCCATAAATTTCTTATTTTAAAAACCCCACATGAAAATTATATTTTTTATTTCACTTTTCCATAATTTTTTTCAAACCCTAAATTAACATAAAAAGATTAATTTAATGTAAAATATGTATTATATAGTCAGTTAAAATAATATAATAATAAATTTATTTTTAAAAAATATACATTAAATGTATTTCTCAAGAAACATCTTCTCAATATTTTTTGTGTTCTTCCATTATAAACCAAGACACCAATACATATTAAAAAATCATTGAGAAATTATATCCAACATAACCATTGGTTTTTTCATTATCTATTAATATCTTATTCACGATTCATAATGATCCATCCTAAGATCCTGTAGATGACGAGTCATACTAGCTCATTAACCTCTACAAATGATCCTTTCTGTAATTATCATTGTATTTATAACATCTATAATACTGAAAATTCATCTACAAATATTTTTTTTCAAATATAATTTATTTTACATCATAAAGTAGTATAATATATTAACAAAATTAAATTCACTAAAAAACTATAACTATGTTCATATAACATTAGATACAAATGATAAATAAAACTTATATAATAAAAATTATTAAAAATGGACGAAAAAGATAAATTAAAACTGATGTAAAATTTATAAATCCATATTTTCAAGGTATCCTATAAATAAAACATATTTTTAAGAAACATTGAAATGAAACAAAACAATAGAAATTTTATTATCCATTTTAAAATGAAGTATAAAAAATATTGGTAGAAAATAGTGTAAAATAAGAATTATCTATGTAATAAGTTTTTATAGGATTTGAATAATTATATGAACATTTTAAATATAATATTTAGAATAATATCTTGGTCTTTAAAATATTAAACTGATCATTATAATAGAAACATGATTATAGATATTGTAAAATGTAAATTGTGTTAAATAACAAATTAAAATTATAAATAATATTTACCAACCATTAAATAAGTTAATATATGTATAAAAATACTATGAAATAAATAATAAAATATTTTAAGATAATTTTGGTCATTGGGTAATTTTTTAATAAAACATGATATACATTATTTAATGAACACTTAATTTTTTAAATAGAATTAAATAAAAAAAATTTTGTATTTATTTTGGTAAAATAATTCTCGTTTTTATAAAATAAATTTCATTTTTGGAATAATAACATAAAAATTGTGGAAGGGTGATGTTTTTTTATTTTTAGTGAATAATAATTTATATAGATAAATAGTAATATATCATATTTTATAATAGTGATGCATGAATGTGCTTTGAGGTTCATAGAAGTTAGATAAATATTATAATACCCTATTTCTATAAAATCACAATACACATACTTTTTAGTCAAAATTTTTATTAATATTTGGGGAAATTAATGTTTACTCTACTATTTTATTTTAAAACTCCCCTATCTTCGCCAATAAATATACCCATCTTCTGCCAATTTCTCTTCAATACCAATAAAACTTACCTTGTAAATTAACTTCCAAAGACCCTCCAAAATCCATTTACCCATGTTTTAATAACTTTTATGACCTATAGTAAAATATTAGAAGCCTTGTGTAATCTAATGAGAAATCTGAAAGAGTAAAGTAAGTAATCTTATTTAAAGAATTTCAATTTCATAACTTTTTATTATTCTTCATCCACATTATAAATTTAATTATTTATTTTTTTTCAATTTTTTTAAATATATAATTCTAATTTAGTATAAATAATTTCACCATTTAATTCCTAAAAAACTATTTCATTAATGATTATTCCATTATTTTCATCATGTAAATTTAAATTGTCTATCTAGATAGTAGTATGTATAGGGCCCCAGACTTAGACATTTCATAATCTTCAATTATGTAAATAATTCACATTGAGGAATTTTATGGTTTAGATTTTTAGAGAATTTAGCCATAACATATACAAACCATATTTAATATTACATGTAGAACTTTCTACTCAGAAACCATTTTTTTTAAAGAATAAAAACTCTTAAAAAAGAAATATGTCTAGTCCAATGTTTTAGACAGAAAAACATTTCCATGATCCCATCCTCAACCGTACTCATCTTTATGTCCTATGGAAAACATTTCAAAAACATGGGATGGGAATAAAAATCTAAAAAATGGATATTAAACCAGGATAGAAAACATTATTCCATGAATACATACAAATCAACGAAATCATACTTTTCAATCTTAAAACATTATCTCTTTAACACAACTCATGAAATCATAAGATTTACGAATAACACATAGAAACCATAAATCATAAGGTTATCTTGTGTCATCCATATCATAAATACATTTTTGACATCATAGCTACATTGGGAGTTACATTTTGAATACCCATCATTGTATATTCCCGAAATCTCTTAGGAGAAACATTAACGTTTACCTCTGTCACATTACCCAATTAATTAGACACTATCTCGGGCTCACCCACCCAAGGTTTATCACGAAACCACCCATATATGTGAACAATACACAATAAATATAACATATTTATAATAAATAAAATAATCATAAAGTAAATATAACATTTCAACATTGAAATCACAATATATCATTTCAAGATATTGATATAATCAATGCTTTATTAAACCATTTTCAATACCGCTTATAACATTTATTAGAGAGATTTTTGAATCAATGTGTACCATAGCACATTGAAGATTTTAAAGGAATTTACACTTCAAAAAAATATTTACCATATAAATAAATCCTAACAATCATTTATAAAACATGGACATGAAATATAAGGATTTTTATGATTAAATCATTAAAACATTTGAAATGATGTTTTAGTTAATGAATCCTTTACCACTTTAGAAACTGTCGAATAAAACTCATTAAAGAATAACATTAATGAAAACTAGAAATATCTTGAGAATATATAAAATCACGATATAAAATCTAAAAATGGGTTTATATACACCTTATAGGATAATAACTGTTCACAATATCAAGATATGACACAATGAAAGGAGATTGAGACGTACTCCCTTATAAAGATTATACCATTGGAGTAAGGATAAATCAATGACATAATTTTTTGTGAAAACTAAATATACACCCAATATAAGTGGATATTAAGTGTAAAAAAATTGATTTCATTCACACATATTAATTTACTGACATAATTATGAAGTATAAGTTTAACCCAAATAATTGAAATTAGGTTAAGAAGTTCCCTTAAAAAAATTCAGCAGCCTAACGATGTCACTTAAAAATTAATAAAATTAGTTGATGAGAGAAAAAAGTGGTTTCTCATCACATGGAAATAAATTTTAAAACAATAAGGATATATAATAATATATCCCAACATAATAAATTAGAAGTTAAAAGGAATAACATAAAAGGAGTCTTTGAATAAAAGAGGATGGATAAAGGTTTCCTTACCGATTTTGCTAACATACGAAACATACACCACATGAAAGAAGGATCATAAAATGAAGATGAAAATCCCCATAAACTAAATTATATTACCAAAATAATACAATCATGGGAAGTACATACTCCACACGAATGGAAATAGTGGCAAATATAGGATGAATCTCACGAGAATAAAAAGTGAGATGAAAACCCCTTACCTTTTGTCCGAATTGAATCCTTCATTATTTAATCTCTTGAATAATAAACTAATGTTAATTTATACTTTCTTAAGATCCTTTTAAAGTTTAGTTTTCCTTTCATATCACTTATCACCATGTTATAAACTTTATATAATCATTTAAGTAAATAACGGCCATTTTATCGAAATTTGGTACTTGAGTAAAAAATGAGCTTCTTATAAATACATAATGTCCTTGTGGTCAAAATTCTATTATCTCAAAAGTTATATTAATGATTTATATATCATATATATCTAGAATATATATATATTTATAATAGTACATAATATTTGGAGATAAGAAATTAAATGCACCGTTCTTGGAGACGATAAGCCGTATGTACGCATGAACACTACTTTCATTTCTATTTCTAATTTAATTGAAAGAAAAAATAGTGATAAATAGGTATATTATAATTCCAGTATAATATCATGTATAATTTCATTAATTCCATCCTTTATACATTAAAAATATGCCATGAACGAATCGTATCACTTTAAGGTGGCGGTAGTCCGCACTTCCTCATATGAAATAATCACATTTACCCATTTTGGAAACAATAAAGGTATGATATAAATGAAAAATAAAGAAGCATAAAGACAATAATAATATAATATATATAACATATAAAAATAGTTCCATCTTAATATCCACCATTAGAGGTGGTAGGAGATGATTGAATAATCATCATTTAGTGAGGCAGTCGTTCGCCGTCGACATAAATAGTATGTTCATATCCATTATATGGAGGTGTGTGGAAGTGTAGTTTGAATCCTTATAATAAAGATAACCCAATATATTGTGTATACTGGTGTTTTTATGTACTCAAATAATATGAAGAACATATGGAATGAATAAGTAAAATAAAAGAAGAGAACTTGAGGGAAGAAATTACCTTTAAATCATGTAACTCTTAATGGTTTGAACCAAAATCCTTTCTTGATGTGCTTTATGCATAAGGTAAGGATTCCTGGAGGAAGATAGGGATGTTGGGAGGTTATTTGGGTGGAGGATGGATGAGGTAAGGGGTGGAGAGGTGTGTGTAATGGGATAGAGATGATGGACTTTTCTAATGGGGAGGAGGGGCTATTTAAGAATGTTTGAAAATATTATTTTATTATAAACTAAATTTCAATTTCAAAAGTTCCCAAACTCATTGAATAGATAAGATGAATATATTTTTAATCCACTAAACCAATAGGTTTGAGACAAGTTTTGGTTTTTTTAACCTTATTATTTAGCTTTAAACCTTAGTTAACACATTTAACTTTTACCATGTCTTCTGGTATATTAATACTATATGGTTAATATAGTTACTATAAAATTTTAAGATACCCAGACTAGATCATTAATGAAATTTGTAAGATCAAATATATCATTTTTCTGAATATTATATTTTTAGGTCCATATATCATTTAATAAAATATTAATTGATTTAAAAACTCATTTTTGTCAATTTTTATACTATTAATATCATTGCTTATTGAAAAATCAAAACCAACTTGATTCATTTGAAAAAAACATCATTAATTTAAAGATAACAAGTTATCTTATTCTCTAAAATAGGTTTATATAATAAAAAGTTTCAAAATGATTTTATTTGAATATTTATAATCTCATTTATTTAAAACATTCACTAATGAGGTAATAAATACATCATCATTGTGTTATAAATAAATTTATCAATTTGATGTCTAAAGATTTCAAATAAAATACCATGATAAAAGAAATATTTTTATATTTCTAATGAATAATTATAGTTAAATATATCAAATATATAACCCCAAAATAAAAATGTTTTATCAAAATAATACATGTTTAATATATTTTAATTTTTACATTAAATATAAAGTTATTAATGTCATTATCTTACCCATATAGATTTAAAAGGCCAAAAGTCACACCCAAGGATTTTATTGGTCAGCCATGACTCATCTCATAAGGTTAGAAAAGGATTTAATGTAATTTTATATTATATAAAATAATATTTTTACCTTGAATAACCTTATTTACCTTTAACTGCAGTAAATAAAAATCAAAAGTTACTTTTCACAAAAATTATTTTCATCATATTGTACCTCATTTTACATAATGATGACATCCATGTATGTTTGATTTTTTAAATTCAATTCATAGAAGTAGTAAAATTTTGTTTAAATGAAAAAGTCTGTTTTTTAAAAACTACACAGTGTTTCACTATTCATAAAAATATGAACGTTTTCATAAAAAAAACCCAATATTCACCCAAATCTATTTTTGATGTTTTTAATTCTAAAATTATGTCTATTTTACCAAATTCAAATCATATAAATCGCATTTATTAATTTAATATTAATTTTTGTTTTCAAAACCAAAAGGTGCGTTTTTATGAAATAATAACTATAAAAAGATTGAAACTTGTTTACATCCAATTTCAATGTGGAATTACTTCCAATTAACAAAATTGAATTAAATGGTAAAAAAATAACAAAATTAAACTTCAAAAACCATTTAAAAAGATATTCTAACCATATAAATAAATTAGATAAAAATTCTATTTTGAATTAAAATGCAGTATTTTTTACTATTCATTAATAAATGATCTTTATCAGAAAAATAACAAAATTTCATCCAAAGTAAATTTTGATGTCCCTATTCAAAATAATAATATTATTTTGTTAAATAGAACATATAAAAGTGAAAAAACTAGATTTAAAATGGGTTCTCCATCACAAGGTTGTAAATATACTTTTTAAAGAATATTAGAGTATTTATTCTTGAAATTGGATTCCTTCTCATTTTAAGCCTATAAAACTTATTAGATAATAGTAAAAACATTTAACAAACCTTTGTAACCATATTTTAGTTAGTTCTATTCATTGCCTTTAATAAAATGGATATGCGTTAAATACCATTTAATAAAATATTATATTTTTATTTTTCAGTATGACTCAGCCTTGTGTGAAACCTGGGATTTTGGAGAAACCCATTTTTACGTGTCGGGTAAACTATTGAACACAGAATCCCCTTTAATGTAAAATTAATATTTAAATCAAAAATATTAATAAATATGAAAATATCAAGTCCTTTATTTATCTGGGATGTTGCATCCTTCCCCCTTTGGGAAATTGTGTCATCAAAATTTTAAAATCAGTCTTGGAAACATCATTGAAAGTCCAACATCAGAAAAAGAGTAAATAAAAATATCAATTTAAAAGAATGAAATAGAAGTAAAAAGTTCACCTGAGATAACCCATACTAATATTCCATGAAAACATGGATATGATTGAGAAACTATGTGTCAATTTCTAATGGAGAGTGATTGAAAACATGATTAAGAGAAAGTTAACCACCATAAAATCAAAAACCATTGATGGGTTAAATGGAGTTTGATTCCCCAGTAGGAAAGGTAAAAGATAATGTTTTTGTTTTATGTTCCTTTTCATAATTTTGAGGAATTTATTTATTATATTGACTAAGGACATAAAGAAACATACTTACTTGTCATATAGACTTTCATCTTTTAATAATTTTCGACCAAAAACTCATATTTTCTCTGTACGATGAGAATTCAAGAAGTCTTGGTCAGACTTGTCGTGCTAGAATAAACTTCTAGAGAATCACGTAATCCAAAAAAGAAGAACAATATATTTCTCCTGTCTTTATACATTAATCAAAACCAAACAGTTAGTACACGATCAGATATTTCGCAAAAATAAAAATACATTATAAAAATAAATACAAATCTTAATCTCTGAAATTCAAAAAATAGTACCCAAAGATCAACAAAGAGCATTCAATACACAATTTTCCTAAAAATCTTTCATTATAATCTATACTAAGATTGAAAACCAAACCTGAGAAGAATTTGATCACAATGTCTTCCACAAAAATATTAACATATATCTCCAAAATATATTATCTACTCTTAAAGTATCATATTAAATTTTTTTTAACCTAATAAAATATTCTCTATGATAGGTTAATCATATCCATAAATAACCTAAATCACCATATGTCCACAATAATGACATATATTCTTCCAAAATAAAATTCCACCACTACTCCTCAAATGAAATCCCAATGTATTCTATTTTCCTAAATCATATAGTGTTCCTAAAAAAGAAAACATCCTTTTAAATAATGTTTATCATTTAATCACCAAATCATTTTCTTATACTAAGGATATCCATTTAATAAAAAATAAGTTCCCCAAACCAACTCATTAATGATCCATAAAATCATTTAACTAAAATAATTATTCATACTAACCAGGGACTGCACGTATGCCAGGGGTAGGGGATAAATCCCAATCGCACATTGGTTATGGTTTTGATTCCCGTATCTTTGACCAACTCAACGGGCTTTTACAGGGTCTACATATTTTCCATTTTCTAAAAATATATAATTTTATAACTTTCCAAAAAATGATATAAATTATTCAAAAATAACCATAACATATTTTATCCTCAAAGGTTATATTATACCTTTAAATTTTCACCCCAAATTGTAATATCCATTTATCACCTCTAAAATAACTACGAATCTTTCTAATATGATAACCATTATGGTTATATCACTTATTATTAAATAAAACTCTAACCTATAAAGTTATCTAAACCTACCTTTGATACATACTATAAGGCCCTATCCTTAGACATTACATAAACTTGAAATATGTAAATAATTCACATTGAGGATCCTTTGAGGTTTAGAGTTTTATAGAAATAGGCCAAAACATATAAAAAACATCTTGAATATTACATGTAGACACTTCTAATCAGTAAAGTTTTTTTTAAATTAAAACTCTTAAAAGAAGAAACATGTCCAGTTCCTTGTTTCAGACATCATGACGTTTCCTTGGTCCCATCATTGACCCTATACATCTTTACGTCCTGTGGAAAACATTTCAAAAACTTGTAATGAGCATAAATTGATCAGTAAGGGATATAAAATAAGGGAATAAAACATTAGTCCATGAATTCATACTAATCAAAGAAATCACAATTTCCCATCTTAAAACATAATCTCTTTAACATACCCCATGAAATCATAAGATTTATATATAACACATAGAAATCATAAATCATAAAGGTAACTCGTGGCATCCATAACACACTTATATTGTATCTTTCACAACTTCATAGGGTGTTACATTTGAAATACCCATTAAAATATATTCTCTAAATCTCTTCGGAAAAACATTGTTGTATACCTAAGTCACGTTACCCATGCATTGGAAATCTATGTCGGGCTCAACTGCCCTAGGTTTATCACGGATCCACCCATATACGTAAATAATTCAAAATAACCATAACATATTCACAATAAATAAAACAAGCATAGAGGAAAGATAACATTTCCACATTGAAATAACAATATATCATTTCATGATATTTACATAATCAATACTTTATCAAACCATTTTGAAAACCATTTAAAACATTTAATAATGATATTTTTGAATTAAAGTGTCCCATTCCACTTTTAAGCCTTTAAAGAAATTTACAATTTAAAAAAATCATGTACATATAAATAAATACTGAAAATCATTTCTAAAACATTGACATGAAATAGATATATTTATAATACTAAATCTTTAAAACATTTAAAATGATGTTTTAGTTAAAGAATCATTTAATAGGTGAGGAACTCTTGAATAAAAATAATTAAAGGAAAACATCGATGAAAAATATAAATATCATGATAATATAGAAATTCATGTTATAAAATGTCAAAATAGTTTTATATACACCTTATATGATAATAAATATGAACAATATCATGATATTACTCAATAAATGGAGATTGAGAAGTAATCCTTTTCAAAGATTGTGCCATTTGATTAATGATACATCCATGCCATAATTGTGTGTGAAAACAATATACCCAATATAAGTGGATATTATGTGTAAAAAAATAGTGTTAATTAATAAATATTCATAGAACTACAAAATCAAGAAGTATAATTTTAACATAATTAATTGAAGATGCGTTTAAAAGTTCCCTTACTAGAATTCGGCACCCTAACAACATCACTGAAAAATTCAGAAAATGAGTTGATGAGAAAAAAAGCATCTCTCATCACATGGAATTAATATGTACAAAAATAAGAATATATAAGAACATATCACAACATATGAAAGTGGAAATTAAAATACAAAACATAAAATAAGTCATTGAATAAAAGTGGAGGGTGAAAGCTCCCCTTACCGATTTGGTAACATATGAAACATACACAACATGAAAGAAGGATAATAAAATGAAGATGTAAATACTGTTAAAATAAATCATGTTATGCATAGAATAAAATCATGGGC
This sequence comes from Viscum album, assembly GCA_963277665.1. Classification (NCBI taxonomy): domain Eukaryota; kingdom Viridiplantae; phylum Streptophyta; class Magnoliopsida; order Santalales; family Viscaceae; genus Viscum; species Viscum album. The sequence goes on along the minus strand of OY728151.1, from coordinate 2,061,603,142 downwards.
TGTACATACACCACACAAAAGGAAATAGTGGAAAATATAGCATGAATCGTATGGGAATAAAAAGTGAGATGAAAAACCCTTACCTCGTGTATGACATGACTCGTTCATTATTTAATCTCCTAAAAAATAAACTAAAGATAATTTATACTTGATTAAGAACCTTTTTAAAGTTTATTATTCCATTAATATAACTTATTACCAGGTTATAAAGATTATATAGTCATATAAGTTAATAATGGTCGTTTTGCGATATTTGGTAATTGAGTAAAAAAATGAACTTCTTATAATTACAAATTGTCCATGTGGTAAAAATTACATTATCTCAATAATGATATTCATGATTAATATATCATATATACCCATTATATATATGTATTTATAATAGTACATATCATTTGGAGATAAGAAATGAAACGCACCGTTCATAGAGACGATAAGCCGTACGTACGCATGAACACAACTTTCATTTCAATTTATTTTTTAATGGAATTAAAACATAATGATAAATAGAAATATAATAATTCCAGTATAATATCATATATAATTTAAATAATTTCATCCTTTATAAATTCCACGTATGGAAGGAACGAATCATATCCCTTTGAGGGGGCGGTAGTCCGCACTTCTCGAGTTAAATAATCGCATTTACCCATTATGGAAACCCTAAAGGTATTATATAAATGAAAAATACAGAATAATATAAAAAATATAAATACAATATATATAATATATAAACATAGTTGTATATTAATGGCCACAATAAGAGGTGTTAGGAAAATATTGAACAATCATTATTTTATGAGGCAGTAGTTCACCGTTCAAATAAACAACAGGTTCGTATCCATTAGATGGCAGTGTGTGGAAGTTTAGTTAGAATACATTTCATAGTAAAATCTAGTATATTTATCATACTGACGTTGTTATGAAAAAATTAATAAAAAGATCATAGGGAGTGAATATGTAAAATAAAAGAAGAGAGCTTGAGGGAAGACATTACCTTTAAATTGGATAACTCCCTTTGGTTTGAACCAAAAGGAATTCTTGAAGTGCCTTCTCCCTAAAGTAAGTATTCTAGGAGGAATATAGTGATGTTGGGAGCTTATTTGGGTAGATATTGGACGATCCTAGGGGCTTCAGAGGTGTGTGTAATAGGTTAGAAGTGATAGCCATTTATATGGGGGGAGGGGCTCTTTAAGAATGTTTGAAAAAATTATTTTATTATAAATAGAATATCGACTTTAGAATGTCCCAAAATCATTAAAATAAAAGTTAATATGAAAATTATTCAAAATAATATAAAAAAATAGGTTTTAGAAATTTTTTGGTTTCAGTTTTATCCTCATCATTTAGCATTAACCCTTAGTTAACTAATTTATCTTTTACAATGTCTTCTTGTATATTCATACTATATGGTTAATATTGTTACTATAAAATGCCAAGAGACCTAAAATGGATTATTAATGACATTTTTAAAATCATATATTACATTTGGACAAATATTATATTTTTAGGGCTATTTTATCTTTTAATAAAATATTAATTGATTTAAAAAGTCATTTCTATCAATTTTTATACTATTCATATAATCAATTTTTAAAAAATCCAAAAAAACTTTATTATTTTAAAAAAACATCATTAATTTAAATATAACAAGTTAAATTCTTATATAAAATTAGTGGATGTAATATAAAGTTTAAAAATAAATTTATTTTAATATTTGTAATCTCATTTATTTAAAACATTCATTAATGTTGTAATAATTAGATCGTCATTGTGTCATAAATAAATTTATCTATTTGAAGTATACAAATTATAAATAAAATACCATGATGTAGGAAATCATTTTTTCAATATAATTACTATTCATAGTCAAAGATATCAATTATTTAACCCCACATTAATTTTTTTAATAAAACAATACATGTTTAAGATATTTTTATTTTTACTTTAGAAAGAAAGGTATTTATGTCATTATCTTACCCCAAGTGGCATTAAAAGGACAAAAGTCTCACCCATGGATTGTATTGTATGACCATGACTCATCCAATATGGTCATAAAATGCATTAAGATTATTTTATGTTATTATAATATAATTTCTACCATGAATTCCCCTATTTACCTTTAACTATGGTAAATAAAAATCAAAAGTTACAATTGAATAAAAATTATTTTCATCTTATTGAATCACATTTTACTTACTGATGATAATGATGTATGTCAGATTTATGAAATTAAATTCATAGATGTTGTAAAATTTCTTTTAAATGAAAAAGTTGTTTTTTAACTACTACGCAGTGTTTCACAATTCATAAAAAATTGAACGTTTTAAGATAAATACCAAAAATTCACCCAAAGATAATTTTTATATTACTAATTAATAAATAATGTCTATTCTATCAAATTAAAAACATAGAAATCACATTAATAAATTTAGAATTAATTTCCATCGTCAATACCAAAATGCGTGTTTTTAGAAATAATAACTATCAAAAGACTGACACTTGTTTTTGTCCCATTCCAATGTGAAATTACTTTCAATGACCAACATTGGATTAGATGGTAAGAATATATATAGTTAAAAAATAAAACATTTAAAAAGACAATCTAACCATATAAATATATTAAATTAAAAGGCAATTTTTTTATAAAATGCAATATTTTTCATTATTCATTAAAAATTAACTGTATTAGAAAGATACCAAAATTTCATCCAAAGTAAATTTTGATATCCCGATTTTGAAGAAGAATTATATTTTGTCAAATAGAACATGTAAAAGTTACAAAAACTAGATTTAAAAAGGGTTATCCATTAAAAGGTGGTAAATTAACATTTTAATGAATATTAGAGTATTATTGATTAAAATTGGATTTATTCTTATTTTAAGCCTCTAAAACGTATCAGATAATAGTTAAAACATTTAACAAAAATTTTAATCATATTTTAGTTAGTTCTGTTCATTCCCTCCAATAAAATGGCTCGGCGTTTACTACTATTTAAAATAATATTATAATATTATTTTTCAGTATTACTCAACCTTGTGTGCAACATGGGATTTTGAGAAACCCATTATTGCATGTCTGGTATTCCATCTAACATAGAATCCTATTTGATGCAAAATTAATATTTAATTCACAAATATTTATAAATATGAAAATAACATATCATTTATTTACCTTTGATGCTACAGTATGAATCAAATATTAAAGAATTGTTTAGATGGTTCAAAACATATATTTAATTAATAAGTATAACATTAGTGACATTATTATTATTTTTGAAAGAAAAAAACATTATATTAGTATTTTTAAAAGTAAACATCCAATGTCATCTTATGCTGTTATAACAGCCATACAAGGATGGTTTTCATAATTTGAAACCATTTTGAACCATATATAGAAATAATAATATTATATTCTAGTGAAATGTTCAATAAACCATATCATTATACATGAATATATTTTTTAACAGCTTAAAAAAGGCCACCAATCATTACAGTTGTTCCGAATCAATATTGCAACTATGGACCAAAAAATCCCAAATGACTATGTCAGTAAAATAATTTAGCAAATCAATGAAATGTGATAATAAATGGATTATAATTTATAATATTAAAATTAATATGGTTTTTAATTTTTCAATTTATATATTTAATTCAACAATTCAAGAGGTTAGAGAATAATCCATGTGATTCAGGACATGATGTATGGGGACACCATCCACTATCCTTATATATTTTAGTTTATTATTACACATTCACTATATTTGAATTTCAATTTATCTAAAATATATGTATAAACCTGAATTAATTAATTAATTTATTTTCTACCATCATTATTAATTGGATATGAAAGTTTTTGTACTTCCTTTCACCCAATTTCTTTTAAGAAAACCCCTTTCAAAGTATATATGATATAGTTATATTTCTTTTTTTTCATTTATTTTCTTCCATAACAATTAATTTAATATATTACCTTCTAAAAGACACTATTATATTTATATAATAATTTTTTTTCTTTTTTTGGGATAAACACATTAATTCAGTACAATTGAATGAAACCTTTCCAATTCCATTTAATTTTGGGAAAGTGGATTCTCCCAATAACTACTTTTGGATCCTCTCTTTGATTAATACCAATTAATTTTTTTCATGTATTATATAAAAAACCAAAACATAATTTTTCATTTACACTTATAAATGTATTTACATACCTAGTCTAAAATATTCAACCATTATTCATACCTTCCTAAATTCACATGGTATTTTTTATAATAATATTTTTCTTTTGAGTTATATTCCACCCACTTTATATATTTCCTCCATATTTATGTTCAAAAAATGATTTTAGTATATATTATTCAAACTATTTCATATATAAAAACTAGATATCATTTTCTAGAATCATTGATACTTGATGATTCTTTTAGGATTTGAAGCCATCATTCATCTATAAGAAGAATGCAGTGATGATCAATTCTTAACCATTAAACTAGTCACCTGATCTTGGAAAACCACTATAACTCAAAAAAAGGTCATCCCTTTATTTATCTTCATATTTTTTAGACTCACCTTACTAAAATGTATCCCAAGATTCTATATTCTATTAGTATACTAGAAATTATGACCATTTTGGAACATCTATACTTTTCATGATACCCGAGCTTTCCAAAATTTCTAAACGTCAAAAACATCCATTCAAATAAACAAGTATATTACTAGTGGATTCCTTGATAAAAACCCATACTTCCACCATGTATTGAAATATTAAAAACAAATTCAATTTAAAGTTAATATTTCATCTTCTAATGATCATATGATTTTCATTATCCCAACCCCAGAACCTAATGTTTTCATCATCATACCCAACAAAAGAACATGATCGTATCTTTTATTCAAGATTTTCCCTATACATTACATCAATATGGATATAGGTTATCCCTTTAAAATCATTCAAGATAGAATTTTTTTGTATCATTATAAACTTCAACTATTTTAGAACTTCTTTCTCAAATAGTAGTGAAATACTTATACTCAAAAGATAAGTGGGACATTTTATAGATTTCATGAAAAACAACATGTTAGAATATTGTGTTCCACCAAATTCATTGATCCTTTTTAGTCAGTGTATAATTCATCCACTCATATATACTATTCTATTATAGTTTTCCTAGAAATTACACTCAAATGGTATTCCTTTTTATAGAATAACATCAATAATCCCCTGTTATCATATTCTCCAAATTTATCAGCCCTTTGAAACTTAATATTATTTCTAACAATTTTCTCAACAATTTATCTTTTTCAAAAATAAAATTTAGCGAAATATTTTATTATTGTAGTAAACACATGATTTAATTTTTCAATATTTGATTAATTTATTAATTTATAAAGAAAAACCATGAAAATATATGGGATTATGTCTCCAAACATCCATATGCATTAGATATATATTATGAGACATAGTTTTCTAACATTTGGGATAAAATACTCTTTTATACACTTTCAAACTATATAATTATCAAATATTTCAAATTCCACATGGAATTTATTTAGTATACACTTAAATATTAATAATAACATATTTTCCCCTCATATAACCATGATGATAATGCCACAACTTTGGATTTATTGATATTTTAATTCATGCAATTATTTTCCATCCTATTTTCCAAATAGATATTCCATTATATCATTTAAACCATTAGGAACAACCATGGATCTGATTGTTATAATACAAAATCCTTCTATAAATAAGATTTGAAAACTTTTTTCATAAAGCCGCCCAATGGGAATTATATTCTTCTATAACCTTGGTATTTTACAAAAAATGGAATCTATAAGAAGATTAAGTTTGATATTTGGAATTTATTTTCACCCTTAACAACGATCCTAATAGATTCATCACATAAAATACATACAGTTCCAAACCTATTTAATACATACATTTTCAGGAATACCATCTCAATTATAAAATATTACAATGTATCAAAATAAATGATCCCTGACTAAAATAGAAGGAATTTTTTAACTTCACCATCCTATGATATGGTGTATTTAGTACATTTAGAATGTCCACTTATTGAATTATCTATATTATTCCAACAATCCTTCTTCAGATGCACTTTATTCATGAAATTCCAATACATGGAATTGGTCCAAACTAGATTACTTAATCATATTTCTCTCTTATCCCAACACTTCTTTAAACATCTCATAAAATTGAATATCCTCTTTCTCCAGCATGGATCACAATTTCATAAGAACCTATAAATCTTCCTACATAATCAATTTGATATAAATATGATCCAAACAATCTAAAAATAGAAGATAAGTCATTATGAAACAATTAATTAAGGCATTCATCTATAGATCCCATGATTCTAAAAGTGATCAGAGAAACAATAAAGTACTCATAAGATTTAAAAAAATTACTTCTATTGATTACAATTGGATCCAGATTTGGCTGAATTCAATGACATAATTATCCACTAGCCTTCTTTTTTGAAATTATCATATTGAGTTTCTTTTGATTCATGATAAATTTATTCATTACCATTATATTATCATATATATTGATAAGATATTTTATTAATTATACACTATTCTTTAACTCGTAGATGTTATATTAAATATTATGTCCAGATGATATAAGTGTCCCACTATTCAACTTTAAATCAAGAGTTTACCATGCCATATTGTCTACTAATTCTATTTTCAATTATTTTATTAGAATCGCAGTGTTCTTATGATAAATATAATCATTAAACATTGTCTTAAAAATAATAAAAATATCCAAAACATTGTTTTTTTTAATCTATGTATTTCATTATTTCAATAGAATTCTTTCCAACACGTAGAAATCCCAATTATGAGAGAAAAAATAATGAAAATAATTCACTAAAATGTTTAATTTCATATTAAATATGATATGTTGAACTATTTTATTTGATAACACATTTTTTTATAAAAAACCACAACTACTTAGCTACCACCTTTTGGAATAAGACATCAAAATAAAAATACTATATTGAAAATTATTAGTATTAGAGACTGAAATATAGCTTATCTAATTCCTATTTTTGTGTTAATAATCACCAATCCTAATGCAACCTCTAGAAATTTATATTTTGAAAAAAGTATAGAATATTTTAGACCCATAAGAACTAATAAACTCAATTTATAGTAACTGAGAAGAAATTAAAACCAAAACTACATCAATGAATCAACCTACCTATAAAATAAATTAAAAATCCATTGCATAAAAACATCCCAGGTGGAAGAAACAAAAAAATTAATAATGGAAACAATATATTATATAGTTAATACTTGTGTCCCACTACACAAGAGAACATTTCTTCTTTATTTTATTTCAGTGAATAAAAAGTGTTATTTGATGTAATTTTTTATAAGTGACCCCACACCACCATTTAATAATGGGGACTATATATGGATTCATGTTCCACCACCTTTAAAATTTCATTGGGAGACAACCATTGGTTGTGAGACCTCCTATTTTCAATATAATACACAACCTTAAGTACTATATTTTTATGAATAGAGAAATATATCCTTGCTTCTCACGTGGTAATATTCACGAACAATTTATGAAATGTTTCCATTTGTATTTCCATCAACTAAATGTTTTTCACTAGATAAGGAGACTAATAAATTTCCCAAAACCTATACCAGTTTTGAGTTATTATGATAGGATACTTATGTTATGCTTCTGTTATTCTATCTTTCACCTCCTACCAATCATATTTCTAGAAATCCTACCTCTTTTAGAAAATATTTCCACAATACTCCCCCATTATCCAAAACATAAATTTTATAGAAAATATATTAGGAACTAAGGAATCAAAAATCATTAAATTATTCTTCATGTTAATATTATCAAATATGATCTTTACAATTGTATCTTTTACATTAGATGAATAACTAGCCAATTAGAATAATAACCTTGTCATTACAAAAATAAAATGTCAATTTGGGTAAAAAATGGAAGGAAATTCAAAATATTTATTATTAATAAATGAATATAAGTATCAATAAACCATGAAATAAATACATAATTAATTTAATAAAATGTTTCTATAAGTGTACTTATTCAGTTATTTTTTAATATTATTTAATAAAATAGTGTTTCATATAAAAGAGTTAAATCTAAAAATGAAATAATTTAAAATATCTATTTTTAATAGAAAGTTAAATTTTGGAATCATAATTAAAAAATAGGTAAAGGTTTTAGTTTTCTAAGTTTTAGAGAATAGTAGAATACATACATGAAAAGATAAATATAGTATAAATATTACTTTTTGAAACAGTGATGAATCGATAATTTAGGGATTTTATAAAAGTTAAAAGAATATTATAGGGACCCATTTAATATTAATTCACAATCCTAAAACTATTAAATAACTTGTTTGGTAATTATTTTAAGGAAATAATATTCCATTCTACTATTTTATTCTAATCGACCCCTCCCCTTCAATTATAAATACACCCTTCTCCTACCCATTTCTCTTCATATTCAAAAGACCTATCCTTGAGAAATATAAATAATACCCTACCCAAACCCTCTTATACACGTTCTTAAAACCTTGGATTAACTAAAATATCAACCTTATTGGGATTAATGAGTAATCATAAGGAGACATATAAAGGAGGAAAGTTAGTCATTTAATTTAAGTTATCATTTTGACGTCCTGAACCAGGTTCCACTCAAAGGTTCCTAGAGACAGTAAGCGACATGGATGTAGGAGAACCTCCCCATATGCCAGAGGCTACCGACGTGAAGTTAGGTACTAGGGTGTGGCTATGGAGATAGTATGACCTCATTTCAGAGTGGATTATAGTAGTATAATAAGTAGATAAAATATCATAACAAAAATAATAATGAATTTCTCACTGGAATAAGACATAAGTCACAATGAAATAGATAATAATACTCAAAATATAGAAGCTAAAACATATAAAAAATGGAAATATCTTATTTGGTATTTATTAAATGAGAAACCATGTATACATTGAAGAAGTTAATATAGTATAGTACATGCTATAATAAATAGAAAAATGCCAAAAACTATCCAAGACTCCCAAGAACTGGCCTAGTCATATTCTACCAAGCTCCGTGATAAGCATGTAGGAAAGTAAAGTGTCCAAAGAGGGATTCTTACCCTTATAAAAAACTATGATCAAATAATCATTCTCGATACCAATGGATGCCTAAATAGGGTGTGAGATAAAGCTCATTGGTCCACCACCACCAACATCAATAAAATTCAGTCTGTGAAAATAAACTAATTAGTTTGTAGGTATTTAAAATTGTGAAGCAATAACAGATTCATAACTCATACTTACTATAGACTCTTCTATTAATGTCTCTGAACATGATATTATATAATTAGATCATTTAATTTCGTTATATATAATGATCCATTTAAGTATCCACAAAATTGAAATAGTCTATAGTATCAAGGAAGGGGGATCCATGGTGAAACCATGGAATACATTACCTTAAGGGTTGACCAGCTCATAGTAATAACACATGAAGTCTGAGTAAAAAGGGGGGGGGGGGGGGTTGAGTGTAATCTGTGGGTATGTTCCCAACACATTCCACTATAACAATTCTAACTGAATCCAAGGATCAAGTCCAAGGTAATTGCATGCTAAGAATTATTGGGTCCAATGGGGCGAATCAAAGGGTCCAAATGATCAAAGACATCAAGGCGGATAAAATGAGTGTATCCAAGATATTCTAATATCTAATTTGATTGTGGGGGATCCTACGACATCATGTCAAGAATATTTTTGTAGACATGGACTGTTTTTTCAAATGGATATCCCCCTTGGAAAATGGATCCTTGAATTAGAATGAAATCATATGAGTTCTTATGTTATTCCCTTGAAAATACATGGTTGGATCATGTCTAACCACTCCTATAAAGATGATAATTTCAATATGCAGTAGGAAAATTATACATAGAAGGAATTATTCATTTTAGGTCATGTAATAATCATGGATTTTAGTTATTTAAAGGGTTATTATTTTAAATTTCATAAAACATGACAAACTGGGATAAGAACATGAAATAAATAACCTATTGAATTATTATTGAAATTTTTAGGTTCATAAAATATCCTTTAATATATAAAGACAAGATATTTTATGGATATGGACCTATGTAAAATTCAATTTATAAGTAAAGTCCATGTTATGACTATACATGTATATAATTTCCATTTTAAGATTTATTAGGACCATTCCATTATCATTCATCTAATGTGACAAGGATAGAGTGGATATGAAACTATTTAAATTCCATTATAATCATTTAATAAGGATATATGATAACTATAATATAGATTTTATTTATCAATTCACCAGTTAAGTTGCAACATATACCTCAAGATGTCAAGTGATAATTGTATACAATGTACTTGTTTTGATCATTATCAATTAAAACATAAATTTTTAATAGGAACATACTATTAGAAGGGTCATGTCAACACACCTGAAAAAGGACTCAAATAATTATAACACGGGACATAAGACTTAATAAGGGATGCACTCAACATGGGGTGTTCGACATTGAGGTCACAACCACTAACATAATGAAGATCATTTTGAATAGGACTCTAGAATAGGATCCTAAAAATTATAATAACTAGTACACACTCGTGCGTATGGATGAAATTTTGGATTAATGGTTTTTATTTTAAAAGATAAAATTATTTTTAAATGTTACCCAATACTAGAAATTTCTATAAATTTCTAGTAACATAGTATAGGAACATTAAAATGGAATAGGAGTGGATAAATTAAGGACATAGTCGGTTGAGAGAAGAAACTTCATGGAACTAGAGGATTCAAGAAACCAGCAATGCAAACAAGCTCTATTGAAAGAGTAATGCATTTAGTGTAATTCAAACAGAAAGACATAATAATTTTTGGAGTTATATTAATAACAAAAAATGTTAACTGGGATGATGATTCATTTGAATACATAATGAAAAAACCAATCTTTAATTTCATAATAGTTTTTGAAGTTCATGTTTGTAGAAGTGTTTTAGATAAATGAATTTGCAAAGTCTGCAAGAACAAATTATGGTTGCAATATGTCTTCATCTTCATCATTGTCTATGAAATTCATCTTGTAGATGAATATAAAATTTTATATATTAATAAATATAAATTTATATTTAAATATGAAAATGTAATCTAACAATTAAACAATACCTGGTAGTAGTAAAAAAATGAATGTTCTCGAGATGAATAGTATACGGATCATAGGATTGTAATATATTATAACCTCAACAATTATTGAATAGTATAAAAAATTATAAAAAATTATACATTTTTTTTGTAATTAAACTGAATATTATGAAATTTTTGTACAGAATAAAAAGATGGCATTTTTATAGTATACAAATAGGAAACCAAAATGAAAAAAGGTATAAAAATGTCATTTTTTACCGTATAGAAAAAATAAGTAATGTAAAAAAGAATATGTAGATAACATGAAATATAAGAATCACATATTTGATACATCATATCAAAGAAAGAGAACTTTGGAACAGTTTATTGGAACCGAATATGATATATCCTAACAATTAAACAGAAGATTGGCCCATTATAAGATACTTGATAACAATGAACCACAAAATTCTATGTCTACTAAAACTGACAATTCTATATTTTCATAGTCCACCGAACATAGGATAAGAAGATATTTTGACCTATTTCATCACAACATAATTTTAAAAACTATTACCATTGAAATATGTGGTCTAATAAAAGTGACTAATTTGGTGGTTTTGTATTACATACAAATAGAGTGTTTTGGTAGAGTATACAAATTGGAAATATAAATGAAATGTGGTTTCAAAAATTTCATTTTTGTACAGTATACAAAATTAGGCAATGTGAATTGAAAAGGTAGAAAATATGAAATATACATGGGTAAATGATTTATACAACAACAAAGGATATAATGATCATATAAAAAACGAACTAAGAAGCATAATAAAATTAAAATAATCTGTCTATATTGTATATAATGTAAAAAACATTTCACTACAAATAGTAATTCAAATAGAAACGAAAAAAAATTAATCAGTGAACATCAATGTTTTCCATGTATTTTCAGCATCATATTTCAGTCTTCTTTTGGTTTTCCTATTTATATTTCCCTTTATTCAAGTGTATAATTTAGTTGATTTAGTCATTATCGCATCATTGTCTAGACATGTCTGGACATTATCTTGAAAACCATCATCATTATCAAAATAACATGAACGGTTTTTATACATAGAGATTATTATTAGAAGAGTTTGAATCTAGAAACTATAGCCATTGAAATAATTGAAACACAGATCAGAGCTTCAATATTAGATTGAAATTTAACAGTACACAGTTGTAGAATTAAGGAACCATTTTTTTGAAATATTTAAAACACACAATATCTATGTAATTATATCATGTGTTCGTATAAAAATGGAAATAATTTATAATTCAGTAAAGATAATAGATATATACAAGAGTAGAACACATGATTGAGGTTGAAGTATCAAATCCAATCACAATGTTTAATGTCCTAAGAGAAGACCTAATATTTTGATGGTCCTATCATGAAATGTTAAAAGGAATATATTAGTAATGTGACAATAAATTATTACAAAATCATATTGAAAAAATTGAAAAAAATAAGTAATGTAAGTTTTAATACTTCAAAAATTTAAGTTGATATGTTATAAGAAGTTGGATTTACATTTATCAAAGCAGCTCTTAGTTTTGTTGCTATTTTATGTATATATTTCATGACTTTTTTTTAATATAAGATAGCTGAAAATGAGTCTATCTTATTAGTAACCATCAATTGAACACTATATTTGTTTGAACTAATATAATGATCACACTATCAATCTTATAGAATATTTCACATTTATAGGGAGGATGTATCAAAGTTATAATAACAAATTTAAGAAGCAATAAAGAAAATTTTACGTCAGAGTAATGCTATTAAGAGAAAAATTGTTGTACTATCACCAAATGGTTCTATGTTAAATTTAAACTTTATTCAAGCATGAGTTTTATGATTCATGTAACTAGTAGTGAGTGATTTTAATTTTTTTTAATTATATATGTAATTAAGAACCTTCTAGGCTACAATCGATTGATTACATACTAATATATAAATTATTACAGGATAGAAGTGAACTGTTTATAATATTGGATAATGAAATCTAAAAAAAAGTATATATTTCCAACCTGTTGATAGTTTCTCATATATGAAAAATACTTCATATTTTTTCAATATAGAATTTCTGTTGAGGGGTTGGGATTTGTTGGTGAGTGAATATGTAACTGTGATTCTATTATGAACCCATGCCTGATCAATGTAGAATAACATACATGAAAATAAATAATAACAATATATGAATAATAAATTTTTGACATACAGATAACTAAAATGTATAACCACATAACTATTACTTGTTATAATGACACCTACTTCTGATGTTGTAAACTATTGGAAGATATTGGTTGTAATTTGTTTTGAGGAATTAATAGTTTCTGTGATAATAATAGAGGTTGAATGAAGTTTCAGGTCATTATTAAAGACTATACTGTTGAAGTAACATATTCAAAAAACATATTATAATGTTAAAAAATGATAAATATAGATAGAAACCATAATATTAAATCTCTTCTCCCAGATGATTTGTAATATCAAAATGGTACATGAGTATTTCTTACTTTCCATGTAACATTACATTTCATTTGAAAAGTCACCCCAAAAACTGTAGGTAACTTGAAACCGACTATAGGGAAAGAAAATAAGACTATGGGTAAATTTTTTTCATTATAGTCATGTAATATAATAATACATCAAAAAAAATGTCATCTTCTAGAATAATCTACATCATGTTGTTGGAATTACCCCTATTTTGTAGTGTATGTGGGTAACATAGAACTCCAATTAGTACTAAAACCTAAAATACATATAAAAAGTAAATTTTTAGAACATAAGGATGAATTAAAATACATTGTAAAAATGAAATTACTAAAATATGGTACAAATAACTGTAATGATGAGGTATTATTTAGATGCACCTATTAGATGTTCTTCTAGAAATTTTTTCTGAATGATGTCATAAAATGATAGAAAATGAAAACTAAAAGAGGAAGTTGTAATGAAAATGGAAAAAAAACATCATGGATGTGAGAATGATTAAACATGGATTTGTAGTTTCCAAGTAACTTACTTGGTTTGATGCTATTTGGGAGTTTTTTATAAGATAGATGAGTCCTTCACCCGAGAGTTATTTGTAATTTGACATAATCTGATGGTTCATAATCCTAAATTGAGTCATGGTTCACTGAGGATACTCTGTTAAAATATTGGATAATATGTAATGAAAATATATGGATGGCAACAAAGACAATATATATCTGTATATATACACTACACCATATACACAACATAGTTCAACATTAATGAAATAAAACTCTCAAAACTTGTTCCCTACAGATAGTATGTTAAAATGTTGGAATATAGGAAAAAAAACAAATGAAAGATGACAAATACAGTATATTTTTATATATATTGTTACATGTATAGAATAGAGATTATAAATAACATAAAAAACACTCATAATCTATTACCTGCAGATAGTATGTTAAAAAGTTGATATTTTTCAAAGAATAAAGACGATGGATGATGAAGGCAATATCGATATATACTATAACATGAATAGAAAAATGTTGAGAAATTAAGGAAAAACAGTCAGAAATTGTTCCATGTATACAGTATGTAAAAATTTGTTATAAAAAAAATATATCACAGATAAGATATAAAGTAGAGATATATATATATATACACACAAACATGAACAGACTATAGTCAAGGAACATTGAAAAAAACATTTATAAATTGTTGTTGTAACATAAACCCACCGGAATATATCATAGTATGAGATCAATAGAAATTAAATCATTGTATTATTTAGAAGATGAATTGAACCACATCTTCAAAAAACGAACCTATATCATTAGTGTTTCATTATCCTCTAGGGTAATCTCATTCAATAGGTTATTGAGTATGAAACTTATTTACTCTAAAAACATAGTTAGTGTTCGACTAAAACATATTCAACAGGTTAAAAAGCCACGAAATCAAACATATTGGGAAGCCATAAGACATTAGAATATAAAAAATTAAATTTAAATGATAAATAAGATAGATTATAAAATATTTCATGGTACAAAATCTTCTATGTGAAGTCAGAGGATGTGTTATTATTACCATCAACTACAATTTCAAACCAGTTGCTAATTTGAAAATCGATACTGCAACATATAATTAACCATGAGAGAAAATATTTTTTTAAAGATATAAATGAACAAGAGACAATTATTTTCAATGAATTTTTTAATAGTAATATCTTAATAAAGTGTCAAAGGATATTGTATTCTTCAAAATTTAAATGGACATATAACGTCAGAGTCTATCATAGTTAGTATTTGAATTAACGCTGAATTCCTTGAAAGATAGCCACTTGAAAATTCTGATCCAATGACATGTTCTCCCAAGTGGGTAAATATCATTTGAGTCCCGTTACACAAACCAAAAAATTGATCTACATTTATTAGTAGCATAATTGGAACCCCAAGATGTTGAGTAATTTTGCGAGGAAATAACACAGAGACATTGATACTGTTTGACTTGTTAGATGTGTAAATGTTTTATGGAATGTATTTATCATAACTTTCATTGGAAAAATGTCTGATTTGAAGTAATCTATGTTTTCAAAGCCCGTGAGAGACAACATACATTCATTTACTTCTTGAACTACATCACAGGTTTGAGTTAAATTTTCACGCTCTATCAGATAGGTATGGTCACCATGTTTGTCATTGAATCCTGGATATGTATGGTTGAAAATTTCATCCATGGCATTATCAGTGTCAGTAAGAATAAATGATAACAAAATTTTAATGAGTGATTCACTATCATTAGGCTCTATAACTCGCCCATCACCAATATCTAAAGCCCATTTAGTAAACTCATGTACTGCAGATGCATCGTTTCTTGAATAATTAGAATGTAATCCCATGTTCCTTGTAAGAGATAACAAATGACAGGGTTTCCAAAAATATGATGATTTAACACTTGAAAAGGTAATGTCATTTCTCTTACCACCTTCTAAAATAGGTAGTATTTTCATGAAATCTCCACTCAATACTACTATTACACCACCAGACTGTAAATTACTAGGATTATCATTTTAACAGTCACAATTTTCCTTAGAATATAGTATAGAGCTTCAAATTAGTAATTATGAATAATATATCCCTCAACCCAAATAATGATCTTTGTCATGTGTAAAAGTTCCACAACATCACTACCTTTATGAATATTAAAAACTGAATGCCCAATACGAGATATTCGAATACGTTATTTAGAATCTACCTTTTTTCCTGTAAGAAGTGGTAGTGATTCTATTACATTCGAATCAACTACTAGTACATTAGTTCCATGTTCCCCCAACAATGATGTTAGTACTCTCTAAATGATGGTTTTACCTGTGACTCTATATCCATGAAAGATGAATTACCCCCAAATCAGTAGACAATGCTGAGAGAATGAAATCCATCACCTCTTTCTGTACACCTATATTCATACTATGTAAACTAGTGTACTCTTTTAAATGTTATTCTTTATCTTAATTTATTTCTTCTGTAACTAAACTATTTGTAAAAGTATCAAATGCAGAATCTAGAACTAGTATAGGAGCATATAACTGAAGATATCCTCAATTTCCCTTTAAAATGAGACCTATTTCTATCAAAGCATATGTATGTCTCTGGTGATATGTGAGTGTCAAATCTTGAATGTTGTGTAATATTGACACAAAGCAGTAAAAAATAACCTCAATCCAGCCATTTCAATAGTTTAGAGTAATTTAAAGCTAAAAACTACATTGTAGAATGAGTAGAATAAATAGAACCCAATAATAATTATGTTTTTTAGTCAGCAATATAAGGTTTTATTATCCTAATGAGAGTTCTATTGACGAAAATGTATATAAATTAAGTGATTGTTTTATAAAAAACACTTTAATAAAAATAGTGAAAGAATATATATACATGAGAATCTTCTATTTCTAGTGTTTGTATTCTTGTAGTTTTATAAAGAAAGTAAAATTAAATGGAATTTAGAAATAATATGTTTATTAAAATAGTTGGACATTTTTTTACTGCAATATAGTAAATATCACAACATAGAAATATATTATAGTAAGTACAAATCTTAGAATGTATAGTCCAGATTGAAGTCTTATGTGACTAAATGATCTATAAATCTATCGAATACTATTACATAGGGCTACAAAATAAAATAAACAAAGTCTTTTAAATAATTTAAATTAATTAAACTATATCATTTACAACAGAAAATTACCCAAAAAATAGAAGCAAATAGTAAATATTCTTGTGGTGGAATATATAAAGCACTTTGACAAACTTATCAAAAAAGTATAAATGCAGGAGTAGTAGCTGATTGCATGGGAAATATTAATTTTATGCTAACTGAACTGATGAAATTTTTTTTAATACAATATACTAAATATCATAGAGTAGAAATAAAATGAAATCATTAAATAAATTTAAGGGAATTAAGAAGTTACACAAGAAAGTGTAGACCAGGTATTTGTCAGGTTCTTTTTTGGGAATATAAAATGTATTTTGATATTATGCCTTTGGTTTCATCCCAAAAAATGTATGGGTGAGAAATGATATTGGATATTAACATGCTTGAAAATATCCTACAAACATGTTGTCCCATTCCACATGGTGATACTTCTTTGGAAGATTCAATGAACTCTCTTTCATCTGTCTGTAGTCTCATAATAGAACATCATCTCTAAATGTACCATGAGTGATGCTCTTTACTGTCTTGATATCTTCATGTGATGTTTCAACTTTAAATTTTTTAGAACTATCCTCAAGTAATGGATCACGCCCGTGGTTTGAGGCACGTAGTATAGTATTCTAATAAAAAATCCACTCTTCCAGGGATCCCAGTTCATATCTTGAGAGAGGAAGAAAAAATCTAGTTGGTTACTCTTCAAGGGATAACCCTATTTATTTTGGGTATATTATATTTTCTTCAAACCAAGAGCAAAAAATTGTTTCAGAACTGTTTCTGTGATTTAGTACATCATCAATGTTATCATTATCAGAGTAGGTCACAGAATTATCTCCTTGTAAATGGAAATGTAAACTCTCAACTGGTGGATATCTATAATGGATATCATAAAAAACCCTTCAAGATTCCACACCTAAAGATTTTTACAGATAGTCATAATATATCTTTATCTCATCTAAATTATTTTCCAACATGTGTATGTTGTCCACTGATAAAGTGGTGCTGTTACATGACCTTTTCACTAGCTAATATACTTTGATAGGTATCTGATTAAAGTTGACTGATTAAAAACTAAAAGATTCATATGAGAATGATAATTTAATAAAACAAGTGGATTTCATAGTACCAAAAAGTGATTATCCAAAGTCACGTTATTTTTTAGAACAATGTTGTCATCCTCCCTTCTCCGAAAAATGACACAAAAATCATAATCAACTATTATATTTTCAAAAAAAAATTGGAATTTTTTTTTACATTTTCTATTTCTCATACAAGGTGAAGAACGGTTGGTAGCACTGCAAGGGCCATGGATCATAAAAGATCTTACAGGTTCATTTAGTCTGGGTTATGAAACTTTATTTGGAATTTCAACGAAAACATTGTTGTTAACATATGTTGGAGTTTTAATTTTTTTTCATGATAGATAAATAATACGTTGTTCACATTAGGCAACATAAAATTTTAAAACTCAATGGGTTGAACAACAACATTAGAATACAATGGTTATAGTTAGTAAAATAATATATAATTTCAATGATGTTGGTAAAATGTTTTAGTGGTAACTACAAAGATCGTTACCTGTCCTTGAATTTCCTAAGAAACAAATGTCTCATAAATAATTCATTAGATGATCAACCTTAATATTGAAACTCAAGATAATATTTGAGGGGAGTCTAATGTATGAAGATTCTTATTTCTATGATATTGAGTAATCTTAGGTCACAAAAGGTTACATATAAAGGTGAAGAAAATCATGATACCCTACCCAATTTAAAATTGACAATGAATCTTGCTAACTCTGGATCATATATCATGGGCCGACAATAAATATTGAAGGTAAAATAATGTGCTTCTCATAGGAATTACCTTATCAGTCACCTCTAAGAAATACATATTTAAACCCATTGTATAGATCTACCCTCATTCTATTTTGATTGAAGTGAATGAACGATAGTCTTTTAGACTCAATCATTGTATATGCATCAAGAAAATACTATTGAAAAAGTCTTCTTGAATGTTTTAAATTTGAGGGAACATTTTAAAAAAATTGAAAGTGAAAAGAGATGTACTCCCTCATTATAACCTTCTTTACATTAGAACATGTTCTGAAAGGAGTTGTGTGATGAAATATGTTGTCAACATATACATCACTTCCAGCTATGAAAGGCAAGGAATATTGTAATAAAAGATACAATGGGTATACCTCATCAATTATTTGAAGATCACCAATTTTGGTTTTAATGATTATATCCCACTTTTGGTAGTGATCTTTGATATCACTAAAAATAATCATTTCATTATAAAAATTATTTGGTATGTTCTATGTCACGAATTATATTTCTCTTCTTTTAATATGAAGTAGTTTTAAATTTGGCACCAGTTGATGATCAAAAACATACCATGAACTTCTTAATTGTTTATTTATATCGTTGTTTTAATAAAGCATCATTTACAGGTTCTCAACTATATTGTAGTTAATATTTCATTGTAAATTTTGGTTGTCTGAGCTACATGTAGTAGTTATATTAATACACATTTAGGAAAGTTTTTACAATGATGTCCATAAAAATTATATTTAGAGAAAACTAAACTCACAAACATTATTTTAACACTCATGTTACATTTCATACATGTGTATCTATGCGAAACATGGTGGATTTTCATCAGGCGGACATAAACTACATATGCGATGGTAGTTTTTTCCATTCAATCTGAATATACATGGAGATCGACCCTTATTTAAAAACCTATCGACCTTCCAACCCATTAATTTGAATAAAAAAAATAAAATTATATAAATTCACGTGTTATTGGAATATTCTGGCCTCATTATAGGTTGGATTGGGGATAAAGAGTTTTCTATACTAGGGAAACGATAATAGTAAGTTCAAAGAAATATTTCCCTTAGAGAAGTATAAATAATAATGTGGCTACATATCCTATTTTTCTCATTGAGCCACATTAATTCTTGACAATATTGACATACATTAGAAGGGTCTCCCATATCTGAATATCCAGAGTGAAATTTAAAAAAATGTAGAATCTATTATTCAGGAACCATTATTAGTAGTGGGTAGTTTTTTCCTTTTTGTTGTATCATTAATGCTGATTTAGTAACTACACTATCATGTGTCATCCTTAATTTTTTGGTGTACTGAGTTGCCTATAGTATCCAACCAAATGTAACTTTATACTAAAATAAATAATTTTTATGTGGTTAATGTTTATATTTAAACATCTACATTAATATACCTATGTAGTTTTCTATATGTTATATGACTACATTAATGTAGTTATGTGTTTATAAATTCTCAAAATTTGATGTTGCATGAGAAAATTATTTTTTTCTACAATATGGAAGTATTTTTCAATAATAGTTTAGTATTCTGTATCATATATATATATATATTAAATTGTGAGTGTATGATGTTATATACTGGTGTTAAATATTATAGCATACATGTTCATGATAATGTAATTTACTCCCTATGAATAGTATGAATATATTTGTCTCAGTTTGTAGAGAAATTTGTAAAAATGAAACATTATTAACAGCAATGGAAATATGTAAAATCACGAGTCATGCATACAATGTTGAGGAGGAAGGTGATGAATCTGATAGATTTTTTTCGTTATTCATGATAGCTAGTGAAATTAATGAGTAAATGGTTAGATAATGATTAGCGCGGTTGTGCAGCCTACATTTTGTTCTGTGTAATTAAATGAAATCATACACACATAAAGAAATAGTAGATTGTTTGAAAGGCATCTAGTCTTTGTTTTCACCTATTTTTCCTATAGTAAATGTTTTTTGAGTCGCATATTGATGATGTACTATAGATAAAGGAGTTAAAAATGACTACTTTGTGTTGGTGAGTAATGTAGTTATAAGTATAAGACATTATATAGGATAATTTTAAAGGACCTGACTAATGATAGATAATGGTGTTAATGGCATGCATGTCTCTCCATCTACTCTACCATTTGAAAAATTTGGTTCACTTATTTGAGTACTAGACATATTTTTAGATGTCACTGATGAATTTACAATAGACGTCGACACTATTATTGGGATAGTATGATGTTATACAATTAATGAAATAATGTTAACAAATAAAAGATTTTAAACTAAAAATAATAGTATACTCATAATTTTTTTTCCATTCCTTCATTATTGGTATCCTTTTAAACATTTCATCTCAAGAGGTTTAGGATCAATGTATCTTTCAATTGGATTTCTTTATATATAAATGTCAAAGTGTAAAATTAAACCATTATAGGAAAAGTGGACAGTAATGAAAATGTAATATACACTATGAAGGAAAAACACCAAATTTAATAAGGATGCAATTGCATAGATTTATACTACTGTTATAAAGTGATACATTAAATCTGCATCAATGGAACAATGGAATATTCAATTAATAAAAAATGGAAGTTATATATTGAATAAAAGAATATAGGCACAGATAGGTTGTATGATATGATCTGGTGTATTAAAAACCCAAAAATTCTATAACTGCAAGTAGTTATGTATAAAGTTATATTATAGTTCATTGATGTTGTATTATTCAATGTAGTTCCAATTTAGTAGCATCTATATTTTAAGTAGAAATGACATACCTACAGATGATGAATACATTAATTTGAAAACATTTCTCTTATAAGAGATTAAAAATTAGACTACCACAATACAAGAATAGTTTTGACTTATAATATAATAAAATCAACATTTGAGCCTCAATTACACAATTAGTAGTTGTACCAGAGAAGAAAATGATCCATTTATAAGAGAAATGGGTGGAGCGGATCCTGGTAAATGTAATTTTCAGAGTCAATTGAACATTTTCGGTTTCAATGTTTTGTTGATAGTAAAAGTAATGTTACCATTATGGAGAGATGAAACGGAACCATCATGTATCTAAACATACATTAAAAGAAATGGAGGATTGTGCTTGAGTTTGTAGCAGATATTCACCACTGTCAGTCGCTTGAGTAGTTTAGGGTTTCTGGATGTGGAAGATGTAGTTGTAGTAGTTAGGGTTTCTTGGAGCTGATTCTGAGCGATGACCATAACAACCCAGAGGTAGTTGAAGATTTACAGTACATGGAGGAGTTTCGGAGCATAAACAATATCATTAGTCAACACAGAAGTTGATGAAATATAATATACATAATAGTTGGGTGTACTAGAAAATATTGGTAGATTATAAAATATTGTATTGGGGGATGACCTAAGGTGGGAGATGTGTGGTTACCCTAGGATATCAGGGTAGAAGATTGAGATCGAAGTAGGGGGATGAATATGGAGTCAAGGAATGGTCATAGAAGAAGCAAGGAATCCTAATGTTGGTGAATGATCTGGAGAGAGAAGAACTAAAATTTATAGGTAACCATGGGATGGTAAGGTGGAATATGAATATAGAAGAGGTCAGTTGAAGATGGAGGCTAGGAAACCTAATGTCGATGACTATTCGGTAAAGGGAAGAACGAGAATATGAAATGTTAGGGCTCCATGAGATTAGGAAATGTTGTAAGAGGAGGCATCAAGATCTGTGGTTTTGACACGTCAGTTTGAATACTAACATCTTTAGTAAATATAATAGATGACATATGAATTTAATTGTGAATGATTGGTGAAACCGACATGAACCTAATGAGAAAAATATAAAAATGATAGTACATTTAAGGAACATTCATATACCTCTTAAATTAATCCAATTCCTCTATCCTCAACTTGTATCGACCCTTAGTCGGGCCTGAATTAAATGAAAACTGATCAATAGATCAATTCATTAAAAATAGGGATTTGTGCCTTCATCAAAATTGAGTTGTTGAGGGAAATATGAATGGTGAACCGAGCTTATGGAATGAATACCCTACATAAATAAATCTAAGGAGATGATCATAATTCTAATAGGACTGAAGATGATGAAACATGAAAAAATCTATGAATTCGGGAGAATGAGCTTCTCCATGGGTTAAAATATGCGCTTTTTCCCACAAGAATGAAAAATAGAATATGTGTGTTACAAATATTAGAATTTAAGGTAATTTTTGTAATGTTACAAAAAATCTATGGGTCACATGTTTTGGATTCAGGTATGGAAAAAATGTGTGCCAAAAGTCCATACCTCACTACCACAAGAGGGAAGAAGTATGGTTTGGCCACAAAGGTCGAGAAACAATGGAATGACCTTGAAATTTGGATATTATAAACATTTTTTTCAAACCAAATAGTCATGTTACCCTAGGAATGTGTTTAAGGAAATATATTCACCATAATTTTTCCTATAAAATTCACCACATGATTAGGAGAAAAATTGTGGGTTGTGATACGTGATATCAACTAACTATGAATCCTAGTTATTTACACCATTGGTATGAGTTTCAAGCATTTAACAAGACATAGATACCCTCAAAAAATCCATGACATCATTATCCATCCATAAAATTCTACAAGATAATGAATTAAACAAAAATTTAAAGGATATATACCTCATAGAAAAAGTCGGTTCTTACAGTATTCCCGACTTAAAAGAACTCATCATTGAGTTCTCTTATAAGGTTTGTGAAATGCTATCTAAGAATAACTATGGACATTGGGCATGTTCATCAGCCTCTAGATCCTAGGTATTATTAATTGAAGATTTTTTCTTCCATAACACCCCTAGATAGAACTTCCCTAAAATGAATTTGTACTCTGGTCAATGATGTGTAAGGTACACTCTCCAAAAAAATCATCAAAATGTTTCTTAACATCATTGGGATCAAAAGTATAATATTTTTGAGCATGATAACAGTGATGCTCTGAAATTTGGAATATTTAATTAATGGAATGGTACCTATGAAGTAATAAAAAATAATAAACTACTATTCTGACTCAATTATACTTCTAAAAAGGTCTGGGAAATCCTGGAAACAAATTCCATTACATCTGTATCCATCTATTCTCATGTATGGGTGATACCCAAAAGAAAACTCCACCCAAAAATGAAATTTAGATTTCATCGGTGATAATCGAAAAAAGATTTATTTGTAGACTATATTCTATAAAAACACATCATAATCTTATGTACATTCTTTAGTGTATTTTTTATGATATGAGGATCTAAATGACTACCTCTCTTGCCTCTAACTAGAATATGGTTGGCTTAAACTACATACCATATAAGGCCTCAAATGGATAAATTTGAATCATTGAAGGATAACTGTTATTATTAGATAAATCTATGAGAAGGATATGCTTCTCCCAAGAAAAAATAATATCAAGGATGCATGCTATAAGAATGTCCTCTAACACCTTTATCACCTATTCTAATTTGAAAATGTTCTAAAGGTGGAACTCTATGCTATGAAGCACCTATGTACAGATAGATCCTTGGAACCCCTTCCAAAACATTAATGTGAAATGAATTTCCATATATGAAATTGTAGTATGAGGATCCCCAGATAGCCAAATGAACTATTTGAAATCTAGTCTTCCTAACTCATCAACTGATAAAGTCTTTTGGATAAGAATAATGTGGGATAAAATCATCAGTCCATCCAATAATACCCAAACGACGTTGCTACATTGAATAGACCATGATAAGATGATAGTAAAATCCATTGAAATGTCCTCTCATTTCTATTTTGAGACTGGTAAAACTCGTAACTCTCCATAAGGCTAATGGTGATCTACCTTCAACTAATGATAAGAGGAATTCTTAGAGATAAATCCTTCTACTTAACATTTCATCCTAGGACACCTATATTGGTGACACACATCTCAATACATTTTGGAGATTCCTTGATGTACTTCCCACAAAAAGGAATAAGACACTCACATCATTTCCTCTCAGTATTATATAGGAACCTAGACAGACCCATGTATACAAAGGATTTCATCTCCATAAATTAATCATCTTGGTGGAGGATCCTCACCAGAAATACTATCATAGATAACTAAAACCATAGGGTTAAAAAACATCATGGTCATTACCCTCTCCCAATATGAATATTTAAATGATGTGGTTATAAAATAATAATACTCATCACCCTCATGAAACATTAGATGATCCACATAGAAAATGGCCATCAATTTCCATTCATCAATGCTTCATGAATATCCTGCACCAGACACTTCTGGATAAGTACATTAACAACTGTATTTCCCTTTCCAGGTCTATATAAGAGCTAAAAATCAATGATGTGATCGTATTAAACACACATTACATGTCTGATATTCAATTCTTATTGTGTAAAGATATGTTGGAGGCTATTATGTTCTATATACACCATGAAGGACTTACCCAACTGATAGTGTCTCAAGAAACCTAAGGCTCAAAAAATTGTTTCTAAATCAAGGTCATGCATCAACTAATTATGCTTTTGATCTCTCAAATAGAGATACCTAAAAGATAAAAAAATATATTCCTACATTATCACATAAAAAATCTCGATTCCAAAAGAAACATGGAACACCATATAGCCTCTTCCATACTTTGATAGAATCAGAATCGATGTTGTGGTAATCCTTCATTTCTACTCCATAAAGGCATTCTCACAAGAATTAGAGAACAATAACTTCACACCCTTCTTAGTAAGACCAGTAAGAGGTGAAAAATTGTGTGATAATCCCTATTAGATATTCCTATAATAATACACCAACCCCTATAAACTCCACACATAAAACATGTTCTTTGGATACTCCTTGGAAACCAAAAAACTCACATTAACTATATAAAGTGGTGGTCCAACTTTTGAGATAATGTTACCTAATATCTGAAAATTTTCTATATAGTAGGAACACATTGATATTATAGAATATAGATGATACCCCCTAAGTGTATTCAAAATGGTCTCAAGGTTTTTAGAATGGACACTATGATTATGAGAATACACCACGTTTTCGTACACAAAAATCACAACAAAAGAATCTAGATTGGGATGTGAAACCTTATTATTTTAATCCATGAAAATGGTGGGAATTTTCGAAATACCAAACAAAATAAAAAGGTACTCATAAAAAACATTCTAACTAAAAACATCAATTTGTACCATGTGATATGTCTTAAAGTTCACCTATTGATTGCCCAATGTTAGGGCGACCTTCTGGAACACTCTATCTCCTCAGATGTAGTCAAAGAGATAATTTACTAGTAGAAATGGATAATGATTCTTAACTTTAAGCTAGTTTAACCATTAGTAATATATGTATAAAAAAAGGATCCCATGTAAATTCATGGAGAATAGAATATGTTAACGCCAAGAAGATGTGTTGGGTCCAATAAAACATTTATAAATGATATGATACAACTATTTCTTATTCTTATAGTGATTATTATGTTCTATACTCTATAGCCAAATGGGCACTAGAATTTCTCCATGAAAAAGATCAATCATTAACTCTACATCTATCTTAGATGGTAATATAAGAAAATCATCTAGGAAAACGTCACTAAAATGATAAACTATGAGAGGAAAATATTTTAGATATTTTCCTTGATCCTTTATATAAATAATATAAACATGTATAATCACTCAACCTATCCCATGATTATATAACTAAGCTCTACTATCTTGTACATTTCACTCAACCTTGTGATGAAAACAACCTGTATCTTGTGATGAAAATGATACCCTATAGTGATATAAATCCACATAGACATGATAGGGGACCAACAATACCATCCCAGGAAGAAAATATAATCCCTTTGTATCAATGAATATTTGGCCCCATAAGAAGGTATAACTACCTATCTTACGGGTAATGTCCTTACATTGGTGTATACTTTCTGATCACACTCCCAATGGTGTGTTTTGGGTTATTACCCCAAAGTAAAATAAAACCACTAGACTGAGACTTTATATAGTTGATAAGTATATAAACATGTGAGATAAACCTATATCAATCAAATAATATATAATAGTAGAGGATACTATAATATTACATCATACACTTGTTGTTCCTTTAATCTTATCAATAAGAATCAGATATAAAGAAGGCATCTGGCCTGATCTATGGCCCTATGCTACAACTAGTATAAATCGAGAAGGTATTATCTGATATCACAAATAATTAAAAGAATGGATTACATGACCAAAAACTCCTCCTCGACCCATCCTTCTAGTGAAACACCATCTCCTCTCCCGAGATGATGTAGCTTATCCTAGCCTTGATGGTTGGCTTAGTGTAGATCCTCTTCCTCTCAAAGAAAGTGGAAATGACTGATAGAATCTTTAAATATGACATATATGAGAAAAATAATGACTTTTAATATGGTCAATATCACACTAAGGTTCCAGTTTCCCCTTCTCCCACATCGATTGAATATAATAGATCTATTAGTGGGGATACACTGGAAACTATTTCACTGAGAAGAATCTTCAAGGCTATGCTTCCTTCTACCAAAAGTACTATTGAACTACCAAAAAATTGAACATTCTTAACCAATAATATAGTCTTCTATCAGTTTTCACTCTGTGATAAGATCATGATTAATGATATATAAAACTCAGGTTGGTGAAAGACATTCACCTGCAAGTAGACGGAATACTTGAGCCCATCCTTGAAAATTCATTCTTTTAAAAACTCATCACAAGGTATAAGTGGTTTGAAGCTAGTAAACTGATTAAAACACACTGATTAATCTATGGAATACATATCACCATACTCAAGGTGATTTAAATATCATGTTTGGTGAGTTATCAACATCTATGGGAAAATGTATTCATTAATGGTTGTCTGGAGGTCTGCCTAAGCCATTCCCTCATGATGACCAGCATACGTAATCTCATCACCCCTAGTTCTTAGAATAATCATGTATAATATTGGTGTAAATATTGACCCTCCTCTCTAGAGGTGTCTCTTTATGCTCAAAAATCTAAAGAATGACCTCTAGCCAGGAATCTAAAGCCGGTGTACCACCATCCGCTGAAAATAGGGGAGGATGTTGTTGCCAAGACTCACATGTCTGATCAGACATTATAGGGGCAGGTCATATATCACCAAAAATATAATTCATAGTACATAGGAAACACTCTCAAAATTATCCATTAGTTCCATGTTTCGGTAAAAAAGGTGGTTATATAGGTGGCACTACTGGGGGGATTACTAGTGGCTCAGGGCCTTCCACCTCCTGAGCATGATTGTCACCACCCTCCTATCAAAAATATAATGTAATTCATGGGGGAATATCTCTAAATTTTGAATGAAAATCCTCAAAATAATATTTTATAAAAGATTTATATACTATAAGAATCACAACATAAGAAGAGGGATTACTACTCGGTATACTGCCCCAACTACTTCCATAAAACGATAGCGTTTTGAAATGTTTTCAAGTTTAATTTAAAAGGGTTCTAGTAGGTTAAGGGTCAATTATTAGTTCATCAAAATTTAATTGAAAAAATTTTATTTTATATGTAATGATTTAAATTAAACGTTTCTATTTTCTCATATACATATATCGACGTTCAATTAAATGGATCATGATTCCCAACTAATAAAGGCCCATACAAATTATAACTGAAAATGAATAACAAATAAATTATAAGTAGATATCATAAATTTTGTCTCAGAATATAAAATTTAATATAAGATTCGTCAACTTGGTTAACTAACTCTTCTAGTTCACAGGGGATCATACACCTCATGGATTGAAACTAGTAGTCACATAATCCCAACCAAACCTCAGCTCATGTAATAAGGGATAAACAGAAGACATGGACACAAACTATCTACTCAATATGAAACCATAAAACTATACATGAAAACACTATTTTTATTGATGCTGACACATTAAATAACCAATTCTCTTACAATGTAGAAAATGTTAGTTGAATAGTCATGTATAATAACTGGGGATCACCCAACAATCACAGGAAACATAGGGAATGAAAATAATAAAATTCACCTATATTGAATTACATGTGAATGGAAAGGGAATTCAAGGTTCCTTTATTGATTTATGTTACAATTCATCATTTTGTACAAGGACAATGTAAAATATCTATAAAGCATAAAAAATACAAAAAATTGCGTGTAGCTCCAAATTTTGAATGTATATTAACTGTTATATGTGAAATGCAGAACTACAGTCCCCCATTCCTAGGAAAAGTGGTATTTACCCCAGATGTGTGATTGATAATCCCAAGCACAGCTCATGAACAAGTTGCAACATATTATTAAAACCGTACCTATATGTCCTTGATAATAATAAAAAATAATATAATGTCCTTTAATACCATTGTTTTAAATTGTGACCTGGGTTCCACCTTAAAGAGCCCTGATCTGGCATGCCACATGTCCCAATGCATGCCTCCCAATATTCTAGATGCTACCAACTAAAAGTGAATTATTAGGGCGTGATAGTTTAGAGCCTCTACCTTCTTTACAAAGTGGAGAATAGTGGTATTAGAAGAAATTAGAATTGCATAAGAAAAATTGAAATGAATAACTCAGTGACAAAAAACATAACAAACCAAACAACAAAAAATAATACTCAACAGTTAGAAATTGAAAAGTATAAAAATTATAATTTCATGTCAGGTTTCTATAAAAATTGAAAATTGGTATACACTGTTGAAATAAATACAGTACATTAAATGCTATACAGAATATAAAAAAGGATAAAAATTATCCAATAATTTCAATCACTGGCCCAATCCTCTGCAACCAAGATCCATCCTAAGCATTCAAACAAGTCAAGTGTCTAAGGAGGGATGCATACCCTTGTCAACACCTATGATAAACTAATCTTACTGTGTACAAATTGTGGCCCAGATTAGGTGTGAGATAAATCTCAATATGCCACCATCAATGTTTCTATATAATCCAAGAAATTAATATAAATTGATCCATGTGTGGGTATATTACAATGTAATGAAATTTTGAAATAATAACACATACCTGATTTCGACTTATTTGTTAATGTCTCTGAACAAGGGATCATTTAATTAATTCATTTAAATTATGTTTATATAGATACATCAAGTGATGTGCTAACAATAATGGAATTGACAGTAGAAATAAAGAAAGAGGTTCCATGGTGAAACCATGGAATCCTTGAGCTTTGGGGTTAGCAAACTCATAGTAATAACTCATGAAATATG
This sequence comes from Viscum album, assembly GCA_963277665.1. NCBI lineage: Eukaryota > Viridiplantae > Streptophyta > Magnoliopsida > Santalales > Viscaceae > Viscum > Viscum album. The sequence goes on along the minus strand of OY728151.1, from coordinate 2,061,572,612 downwards.
TCAATAATGGTGTGTCAAAGTGTAATCCAAGGAGAAATTCCCAAGGAATTCCACTATTACTATTATAACCGAATCTAAGGATCTCATACAAGGTAATCATGGGCTATGCATGATAAAGACCAATGGGGTGAATCCAAGGTTCTGTGTGTATGAAGACATCAAATTAGATCCAAGGATTATATTTAAGGCATCCTAATAATCAAAAAGATAGTGGGTGAACCTGTAGGATCATGTTGGGAATTCAATTGTAAACAAGGAATATCTTCCGAGGATGGTATCTCCAATGGAAACTGGCTCACTGAATCAGAATTTTGTCCTCTCAGTGCTTAATGCGTTCCCTTGGTAATCAAAGGATATCTCAAGTCTGACAATTCCTATAAATATAAAATGTTCTATGTGCAATATGAACTATATACATATAATTCATTATTCATTTTAGTCCATAAAGAACTAAATTTTTTTAATAATTTAAATGGTTCATTCCATTACCATTCACTAAACATGAAAAGGTGAGACAAAGACACAAATCCTATAATCAATTAAATTTTCATATAATTTTTTTGGATTGTTCAATTTAATTTCATTTATAATTAAAATTTATATTAATGATATGAATCCAATTTCAAATTAAATTTCTATGTCATGGACATGAGATATCTATAGATATATATGCTTTCCTTTAGTAAGAATCATTACGTTCATTCCATTAACATTCATATATGATGACAAGGTCATATTGGAAATGAAAAAAATTCAATTCTATTATAATCATTTAATAAGTTCATATGATAACTATAATACACTTCCCATTTAATAATTCACTAGATAAGTTGAAACACTTCCTCAAGAGTGTAAGTGATAATTTCAAACAATATATATGTTTTGATCATTATGAATTCCAAAATCATTTTATTTAAGAGATATATAACAAAAGTAATGTAAAGTCAACATAATTGAAAAATTATTTAAATAATTATAATAAGGACCATAAGGCTTGAAAATTAAATCAACATAATTTAGATGGTCAGTGTTGCGGTCACCAAATCTAATGGCATGTATATCAAGTATAAATACGGTTATATCATATGTGTCTAACAATTATAAGCATGACATATGAATTTAACAAGAAAAACATAATTCAAATAGAGTTCGCACAACAATGGATATTTATAAACGAAGATAGCTTTAGATAAAATTCATAGACCACATACCCAGAGCCTATAACACTCTCCTCATCCATCATCGACCCTTATTTTGGCATGGATCGAAATAAAACTGAATAATGAATAAATTTCATAAAAATATGGAATATGATCCTGCATCAAAATAACATTATTGAGGGAATGTTGAATGAAGAATAAATCATATGGAATTAAAATATTACATAGAGGAATCCAATGATATTATTAGAAGATTAATTAAAATTTTGAAAAAGAAACGAGATCAAAAAATATGGATAGGGGAGGAGGATCTTTTCAATGGGTGAAAAAATGAGCTTCTACCCTCTATAAAGATAAATACAATATGTGGTTTAAAGGTATTTTAATTTAATGGAATTAGTTTAGTTTACCCAAAATAGATTGGTTTTATGGCTGGTGAAATCGTGTTCTTATCGTGCACACTTGACTTACTCAATAGGGAACCCACACAGTTTGGCCTCATGGTTTGAGAAACTAGGCCCCAGCCATTCCATTTCTCTCTAATAAACATTGTATTCATCTTTTATAGGGGTGCATCCATAGGTACACAAATAGGTTAAGCCTTGAGCCCTAGTTTTCCCCTTGAAATTCCTCGTACGTTTGGGAGAAACCATGTAAGTTGGGATGCACTATTTCTACTAACCATAAATCCTATTTCCTTATTCAACTAGATAGGGTTATGATCTTAGAACAAGCCCCAAACAACCCCAAAACTTCTATGAACTAATTAGGCATCCCTAAAAGTCTCAAGATAAGGAATTAAAAAAAAATAAAAGTATCCATACATCATTGAAAAACTAGGTTCTTACACTCTGAATTTATACCATTTTACTTATTCATTTTAGTCATTGTAAATTTTGTAATATTTGTGTCTAATTATTAAAATATAAATATAATTATAATTTATTATTAATTATATAATCATATAAATCATAAAAAAAATCATATTTTTATTGAATCCTCTATATTAATGGATATTTAAATCATTAATATGAATGATGTTATATATCGACTATTACCATGTTTCATGGATGATTTTAAAAATGGATTCAATGAATAAATATATTATTTTTGACATGGTTAATATTATAGAAAATAAAAATGAAATTATAATAATATTTTAAATAAATATTCATGGTCATTTTATGGTCTTAAATAGTTATATCACAAAGTATTTTGTAATTCGACACCATTTTATATCATCTATTGAATTATTAAACATGTATGCTAATGGGATGATGATGTATCCCTAACATTATGTAATTTGATATTTTGGGACTTTTTGGAAAATACATGCGACCATTAACATTATTAAAAAGTAATATTGGAACTATAAAAAAATCAACCTTAAAAGACTGATTCATGTAAACAAATCTAATAAATTAATCAAATATGATAATAAATTTATTATAATATATGAAGAAATATTAATAATTACATAGATTATGAAATTAATATTTTTAATTTATTTTTTTGAGGTTATAGGTGCATATAAGTGACCTAAGACCAGTGTTGAGGGGGAACATTCATCTCTATTTATACATTTCAGTTACGCTAAATCTTGTGTCTAAGATCCATATTCAGTAAATTAGGAATGTAACTGAGTTATCCTAGATTAAATCTATCACTATTATAGATCTATGGTATCCCCAAAAAATATCACGATGTAAATAAGAATCTCACTATGGTTTTGTATGAATTTCCACTTCCTACCTTCCAATTTTATTTTATTCATCCCCATGGGTCTCTTGGTCATTTTTCACCAATAATTCATATCCTCATTCACTTTTTTTATTAGGTTTGTTTGAATATTGTTTTACAACCTCAATAACCAAATTCCATTATCTATTTACCTAATCTATCAGTTTTGACTCTATCCTTAGACAGTAATTATAGTGGGAGTGAAATTTTGGGTTTGTTATGGCAGAAGTATTTAGTTTCCCTTTACATTTTCCCCTTATTTATTAATTTTTTATCTTCATTTTGGGTTTTGAGTTATCGGTTTTGGTATTTCTTATCCTTCTATTATATTCCTCATCATTTTCTATTTCTATTTTGTACTTCATTTTAAACCCCAATTTGGAATGACTTGATGGGTTTTTGAATTTTATTTGGGATTTTTATGGAGGAAATGTATGTATCTGGGTTTTTTTCCTTTACTCATGTATCTTATTTTTTATAGTGTGTTTTCCATTCATATTTTTAACATAAAAGTCAATTTTTGGATGCCTATTCCACTTTCTATCTCTCTGGAGCTTCAGATACATGGTTCTCAGATGGGGGGAGGTGTAATGTTTGAGTAGTTGATGATGTTCCATGAGGCATGTAACATATTTTTTCATCCCTCTTTTTTGGTTATATATATATCTTTTATTTATTTTGGTTGTTATGGATTGACCATATGGATCTTTCATTTTGATTTTTTTGGTAGTTATAGTAGTAGAATTCACTATGTCCCAGTAGGGCGATGGTGGAGCTTGATGATGTGGATGAATGATGAGGTGAATCTCTCTTATATAAATATTTAATTCCATTTCAAGGAGGAATATTATCTTGTGTTATATAGGAAGTGCCGATCCATGTGATTCTGGAGCATCAGTAGGGCATGATGTTAGTCCTAGGGAATTCATTGAGGTTCACCCACATTTCATATTAATTAATGTATATAGTTCATGATGGATACTTTTGATCATGAAACATTGATCATGTATTACACTTTGATATTTTTGTAGGAGTTGTATTTCATTGAACTCATTATTACATATGGGTTATAAATCATTTCATGGTTTTGAGATATTCTTGGACGTGTAGTCACTGACTGTTGGTTCTACTAGTGGACACATTGGAGATGAGATTGTAATAGCTGGTAATCAACATCAAACTCACAAATCTGGGGTGCATGAGGTGTCCTTATAGGTAGTCCTGAAATAGAGGTTCAGTTTCTCATGGATCTCAAGGAGGATCTAGTCAGCTTATGGATAGGTGGTGTCTCTCAAATGATGGGTGAGGCCATAGAATATGGGATTTCCCAAACCACTATGATGAAGATAGAGGGATATCCAATGGACTACCGGGGAAGATGTAGTGAATTTAGATAAGAGGTCCTTGGGTGGTGGTAATGAAAGAAGAGATAGTAGTTCTATGGTAGGTGGATCACATTATGATTCATTTACACTTATACCACCCTAAGGTAGTACACACTCAGATCAAGGAGATAGTGGTACCTGATTTGGGGAGTTTCCTATAGTGGATGCTTACAACCAAGATAATTCAAGTATGATCCATGGTATGTTGTGTGAAATATACTATTTAGACATAGTTTTGATATATGCATGTTCCATCTACTCATTAATTACATAATCCTTTTTTCAAGACATAGATATTCTTGTCAAGACTTTAGTTCCATCATTTTGATTAGGTACTCATACTGGGGGAGATTCAACGGTCACACAATTCATTCCATAGTGTTACCCAACTCACTAAAAAGATTGTTTCATATGGAATCACATTATTTATATGATGAGGCCTTATGATTTTATCATGTTTATGGAATATATTTTAGATGTTCATTAAAATATTGGATATTATAGGTGGATGATAATGTTAATCTAGTATGATGTGACAATATTTTTTCCATTGGTGGGAGAAATACATAGGAAGATTATGATGGGATCATATGTAAGAGGATAAAATTGAGTTTTTCTTGTTTGTATAGTTTGAATCTTGGAGTAGAAAATACTATGAGCAATAAGTTTCCTACAATATTAGAGGATTATGAGGATATCTTCCTTGAATAGATTTTAGGCATACATAACCATCAAGATATCGAATTCATTATAAACTGAAACCCAAATTCCACGCTAATATCTATGATAGAAAATAAAATATCCCCCTTAGATACAATAGAGATGAAGTTTCTATTGGAGGATCTATAGAGGAATAGATTCATTAAACAAAGAGGCCCCCCTTTGATTGTCCTATTGTTTTTTTATGAAGGACAATGAGAGATTGAAGTTATTCTTGAATTATCATTTCCAAAATCATGTCTTCCTCAAGAATAATTATCCATTTATCATAATTTATGAATGATTCAACTAGTTGAAAGGGTATATGTGGTTTTCAAAGATTTACATCAGGTTAGGTTATCCCCATCTTCTTGATCAATAAGACGTTACACTGCAAATGGGATTGCAATAAAAATATAGTCACTATGAGTACTTGATAATGACCTTGGATGTGAAAAAATCTCCAGCTGGGTTCATGGGACTTCAGAACTAGAACATTCCACCCTACTTGGGCCTATTCTTGGTTTTATTGGTAGATAAAATCTTCATGTACTCAGTGTTAGAGGAGAATCCCATGAGACATTTATGGATGGTACTTGGAATAATTTAGGAGTACCTACTTTTTAAAATGACCCTGAAGTGATATTTTTTGAATTGATATTTCCACTTCATGAGACATGTCATCATAGAGATGGGAGTCGTAGAGGACCCAACAAAAACTATTTAATTTCTATATATTTATACATATATGATTATGACTAAGGTTAATATATTTATTTTTTTTCAATATATTATCAAGAATTAATGCCATATTTCTCCAAGATCCTAACACTAATGACTACCTTATCACAAAAGGGGAAACCTTCGATGTAGATAGAGATTTTTTAGCAAGAGTTTTAGGACTTGTGAAAAAGGATAATGAAAATACCTATATTGATACTTATAAAAGAGGGTGATGAGTAAATGGTGTTCTAAAATACCTCCTAACCTATTCTTGGATGTTTTCTGATATTTATTCAGGTAGTGATTTATTATGTTCCCTGATATCTAAGACCCCATTATATTTTTAATGGGTTGTAGGACTTGGAGTGAAGGGAAGTAGTTTTCAATATAAAATATTGAAGATACTGTCTTTTGGTTGAGTAATTTATCATCTATTCTAACCATAAGACTCTCATATATTTCTTCTTGATTAAAGATCCTAATCCAAGGTTGAGGAAATGTATAGATTTCCCATAGGACTATGTTTTTTATAGTATTTACTCTTCTAAAAAGAGATGTGATGGAAGTAGTTCTTAGTAGAAAATATCATTCACAGTTTCTTAGTGAGGAAACAGAGTAGTTGGACTCTATGTAGTTGATATTTGTGGAAGATAGTGGAGAGGAAGATATGTAGTCAATGGTTTTGACCTCACCATTTCAACAGTTCATCAAATATTTTTTTGGAGATATCTATTGTGGGGTCTTACATGACTGGATATCTAAAGGGAATTATTTTGAAGGATTTTCTAAAATATGTGAGAACAAAATCATTTTTGAGGACAAATTATAGTTTTAGTCACACTATAAGTGGAGTTACATAGGGAGATTCATAGAAAACCTGAAATTGGATATAATGGATTTGAAAAGATGTACCACAAAATTTAGGTTCATTTTTAGTGACCAATGTAGATGAGAAATATTGCCATGTTCATCTCCTGATGCCTCACATTTCTATAGGTGAATACCGAGAGTTAGATACAATCATGTCTATCCCTACCCCTTATAGTGATAATGTTGATGTGGGATGGTATCTATAGATATTATTTAATGGTACTTCCACAACATACTAGAGGTAATGATGATATTTATGTGATCCTAGAATGACTCGCCAAGTTATCCAACTTCCTAGCTATCTATGAGTAGAGTTAAATGGATTTTTGGGACAACTTTTTGTGAAGATGATAATACAGATTTATATAGTTCCCTTGATTATTTTTTCAGATCGTGATTTTCATTTCATTCCTTTATTATGGATATGACTATATAAAGTCACCCCTCTTTTCATACCTTAACATTACATCACTATTGCAGAATATTTAATACATTGTACAAATAGACACCCAACAACTCTATTAGTTTAGTACCTTTGGGAACATGGAAATATAAATACTAGTACAAGAATGGGATACATTATCTTCAACTAGGATTTCTAAGACTAGAACCTCTCTTTGACACATCATTCATAATACATATATTTATATCATAGGGAAGGAAACATAAAAATGGGTGAGCTTAGATTATCATTAAGGGTGAAAAATGGAGATATGTAAGCATAAACCTGAGAATAGGGGTATGAGAACATAATCATAATATTAGAATATCTTACCCTATATATCAACTTCATAAAAATGAATCATGACTTAGAGAATGTATGTTCATAAGAAATGAATCATAAGGAGATCAAGAGCATAACCCATGAAAAAATAACATAATTTTAAGACATGAAATTTATGTCAGACACATAAGAATATTAAATCTTATGTTAGAGATACCTTCCAAGACCCTCATAACATGTTAGGATTTGGATAATAACTTGTGTTCGTTCTTTGTTCTTATTCTAACAACCCATAAACCCTATTATTTTTGAGAATTCGATACAACTCGGGTACCATATTACTGTCCGTAAGTAGCTACAAACCATGAACCATCTTATTTTCAAGATTGGGATATAAGTCGTGTACCTACTTATTTTCAAGCTTGGGCTATACCCTGTGTACAAACTGAGATCATATACCATTATTATTACCCAATGAATTGGATGGAGATTTATGTCCCACCCATCTAAAAATTTAATCATTCAAAAATTTGCCTCAAGATCATAAAAAATCATATCATAACCCATTAAATTATATGTGTATTATCAATTTGTAATCAAATCATAAAATAAAGAAAATGGATTTTTTTCATAATAATTTCATCAAAAACATATCCCCTGAAAATAATTGGGTTTCATAATCATATAACCTATGAAAAAGAGATGAGCCTCACAAACATCATCCTTTTAAAACATAAATCATTTACATAAAGAATATGAATGGAACATTTACATAATTTCCCTAGAATGTAATGAGTAACATAGATAGAATTCATCAAATATGGAAAATAATTTTGAAATATATTTTAAAAATATTTTTAAGGAAAATATCCTTTCTTCTTTGAAAAAATATTTTTATAACATAAAAAATTTTGATAACCATTTGCTTTAATTTTTTTTGAAAAGATATAAATAAATATTGAAAATGTTTTGAAAGAATTTTTTTTAAAAACTATTTGAAAAATTATAAATAAATCTTAAAAACGTTTTGAAAACAAATTCTATGAAAACACTTCAAAAACTTATAAATAATGCTTCAAAACATTTTGACAACGTTTTTACTTTAAAACACTTTGAAAACTCATAAATGAATCTTTGAAATAATTCAAATAGTTTAATTTTATTATTTTAAAACTTATAAATATATATTTTAAAATAAGTTAAAACAATTTTTAATCATAATACAATATTTTAAAACCGTTTTAGAAATAGTGGTTTTGAAATTACACTAGTTTCTGATCGAATAGAAAAATAATGTCATATTTTCACAAAAACGTTTTCTTAAATATCTTAAGTACTAATGGGTGAAAAAATGGAACCATAACATTTATATAACATCAATATCTAGAGTTAAGTAAAATTCCTGAGATATCATGATATATGGATCAACATATTTAATCAATCGATGAATAATCATAAAAAATCATGGTAAATTATGATATAAAATATATATACTGTTACCACATTAGATACATTAAATCATAATAATATGTAAATAATTACATTAAATGAATCTATAAAATTTCATTAAAATAATAAAATTCATGAAATAGAATTTCAAAGATATCTTACAAACGTCATAAAAAAATATAGGTTCGTAACAAGACATGTGTCTTAAATAAGGAAAATTGGGACAAAATTTCATTACCGATTTAGGAAAATTTGAAACATAATCCACATGAAATAAATATCCTAAAATTTATATATAAATAACCCTGAATATATGTATCAGAATAATAAAACACATCCATATTCATTTATACACTACAAAAAACAACATAGTGGTGAGTAAGACTTGTTTTTGAAGAAAATAAAAAGTGATATTAAATTTCCTTACCATAATTCTTGAATTTCATTGAATAAGTTGAAACATATTTTATAATAAATATAAATTTATTATAAATATAATTCATAATTATATTCTTATATATGTTTCTCTTATGAGTTCATATTACTTGTTTATTAACAATTCAATGTTAAATTAATGTTTCAGGTAATAACTTCTTTGTTTATCATACGAGTTTTGAATATTTATTCATGATAATCTTTCATAGATAATGATTTTTTTATTTAAATAATGAAAAAAATGATGTATATATCTTATATATTAGTTATATACATATTTATAGTAATATATAAGAGATATAAATATTAAAAAATACACCATTCATGGAGACAGTTAGCCATACATACACATGAACCCTGGTTATGTTTTATTTTCATTTTAAAAGAAAGAATGTAGATGAAATATATTTATTCATATATATATAATAAAATTCAATTATAATTATTATGTAAAATATATCATATAATTTTACTAAATCCATACTTAATACATTCCTTGTAAAGTGTGAATGAATCACATCACATTGAGAAGGTTGTAGTCCACACTTCCAGAAACGAAGTTATCGTATTTACACAAAATAGAAATAATTATGGTATATATTATATAATAAATAAATAATAATAAATAAATACTAATTATCATATTTATCATATAAAAATTTAGTGTCCATTATAATTCCCAACCATTAGATGTTATAAAAGAAAAAATAATAACATCATTTCATGTGTTGATAGTTCTCCACACACAAGAACAGTAAGTTCGTCACCCAATAGATGTAAGTGTTTAAAATAGTATGTATAAAGGATATAATAAATATATATTATAATACTATGGATACTGATGTTATTATATAATAAAAAAATATTATTATTTGAGGGGGTGGATAATGAAAATAAAACAAAAGATCTTGAAGAACGATGTAGTCTCTTATTTGTGTAAATATTTTTAGTTTGAACCAATGGGATTCATTGGATGGATTTAGTCAAGGAAATAGGATTATAGGATAATGGGAGTTATGGTGGGAGACTATTTTGGTAAATTTTGGATGAGAAAATGTGTCTTATGATGTGTGATTAATGGTAAGAGTGGATGCCTTTTTTATAATGGAGGAGTGAAATTCTTGTAAAGACCAAAATATAAGCAGTAATTGGAGGTAAAACTTATATAACGTGTATAAAACATGGTCTTTAATGGATTAAAGTAAAATTATGGCCTAAAAAATTCCCACCAAACAAGAATAAGTGAATTTTTATTATTTTTCTTCTTAATCTTTAGGTTTCACTACATTTTTCATTTTTTTATTTTATGTAATAATTTTTACATCCTATGGAATTTGACCATTGAGACTAAATTAAGAGGTTATTTATTATAAAATATAGTCCTATTGAATTAAAATAATATAGATTATTTACAAAATAAAACTTTCTTGTGTTTTTATATCAATTTTAAAATAAACTCGTGTAACTTGAAAAAACATTTTTTTAACCACAACCGTGCTTAGAATGTTTTTACTATTTAAGGCTCTATGTGTTAATTATAGATGAAAAATTTGAGCCTTAATAAAACTTATTTTATATATATTAAAATAAAAAAATAACTTGGAATATGTTAGAGGTTTTAGTAATTTTAAATCATTTAATAGTATATAATTTTTTGTAAAATAACATTAATTTTTATTTTGACATTATTTATTTAATTTATTTTTAAAAATATATAAAAAGTTATTGGAATTCAAATATATTAAGTTAATATATGATTAAAAAGATATATTAAACTAAAAAAATAATGTAACAAAACGATTCATAAAAATTACATTACTTTTAATGTTATTAGCATTATTTATTTTATTTGATATTTAACAAAATAATAAAGGCATTATCATTTGTTAAGTTTTTAATGCAACTAATTCATCTCTAAAAAATAATGAAAAATAATTATGATAAAATAAATCATTTATCTTTAAAAATGATATGTATAACAAAAAATATTTTTTCCCATGTCTCAATGTTTTATAAATGATAATTGTAAGGAAAGTTCCCTTATTGTATTTTTCCTTGCTTAAATTATAAAATAGGGAAAATTTATTGAATATTTACTAAATAACTCATAAAATTAGAACAATTAATATATATTGTCAAAATATGGGAATATAAGAGATTTTGGAATAGTTTATAGGTCATTTTGTTCCTTATGATTAAGGTTTATTCCCTTGAGAATTGTAATTTTACCCATATCGTTGTAATTAATATTAATCCCTTTCACTAATATTTCTAGTAAACATTTATGATGATTTATTAGAGAATATATATCAAACTGATCAAAACATTCTATTTTTTTTTCAAAAATCAATTCACATTAGTGACTAAATTAAATTGAAGGTTGACTCCATAGACATGGTGAGAAAGAGGGGGTTTAAAGTATGAATGTTAAAAAGATTAATATTTTTTAAATGTAAATTGAATATTAAAATGATTCAAAAGAAGTAAATTGGAATAATTTATTTAAAATATATATATTTTTCCTTTTAAAACCAAATTAAAATATAATTTGACATTAAAAATTATTTAAATGAGTAGGTAGTTTTAACAAAAATGAAATAATTTTCACTATTCATAAATAAATAAAACATCACAGAAAATACCAAAAATTCACACTAATCTAATTTTTACATTCTTAATTAAAAAAGGATATTTATTTGTTCATAAAAAATTTATAAATGTAATTTTTTTATGGTAGGTTCACCATTAAAAGGCTATAAAACTCAGTCTTGTGTTTAACAGAAGCTATCAAAAGAATTCCACATTTTGTGTTAGACAAGACAAACATAGTGTTTGATGTACAAAAAATATAATATAAGTGTTTTTTGTACTTTAATATTTACTTAATTTAGATTACAATGAAAGAATAAGTTGGTTATTTTAGATAACACAAGTTATATTCTATATTTCATGAAAGTAAAAATTATTGAAAAGATTAAATCAATTTGAATATTTTCAACAAAATATTAGTGTGTTACTCGAAAATAGGATTTTGTGACTCATTTTGTTATGATAATGACATTACACCACCAAAAATGTGGCCATATATGGTGAACTATCAATATACTAAAGGATATGTTATGGGATTCTGTGCTATTTTTTTGTACAAGGCTAGGAAGATCCCCTCTCCGTGGTGGAGTTTTCATATAAATATAGTTACCATTAATGACTTATCATGAAACCCTTTGAGGAGTTCTGTGGGAGACCATACAGGTCACGGTTGGGCTAGAGGGATCTAGGAGAGATAGGAATTATGGTCATAATGTTGGTGAAAATATATATCTAGGAGGTTCCTACAATCAAAGAGATGATTATTCTACGCAAATCCATCAAAAATCATATGTAGATTAAACAATGTTGCTTTTGGATTTCAATGGGGGAGGCTTTATTCTGGAATGTGTCACCTCAGTAAGGAATATAAATATTTGTCTAAGGTATCCACCTATAATCAATATTCATTTTTCCATTCCAGATACTATATATTGTTGTTTAGGTGGAATATCACTTATCCATATCACCACAGTTAGACTGGGTTCATGATGTTTTTCATATTTCATAGTTGAGGAGGTACATTTATGATCAAATTAATGTTATTGAATAATGTGATATAAAAATTTAGGATGAATTAATAATTTTATAGTACCTTATAAACATTAAGGATCATTAGGATATTATCCTATATAGAAGAGTGATTACCTTTTTTTCATTTGCAGCATGATAATCATTATGATAACACCTAGGTGTGGAAGAATTATATACGAGAACAATACTGTTTTATATTTTATTAAGAATTTAAATTTTAAGATTAAATGACCCTATAATGGTGAGAATATAATGAATTATTTTTATTATATAATACATTGGTGTATTTTATACAATATCTCTAGAGTATTTCATGGAGCCAACATAGAATTCTATGCCCTCCGGGGCCTCAAAATTGATATATGAAAAATAATCAATATAATATATCATAAATTCAATGTTTTTTTAGAAATAATGGAATATATCCAAATATATCCATTGATGGGAAAACTAATACCATAATTAAATTTTGAATATTGTTTTTATGCCTGCATGAAATAATCTTTTTATACATTAGGTGGTTCATTAATGTGATGTTAGAGGTAGTATAATAGAAAATTAAACTATTAAATAAATTTATTAGTTGTTAATTAATTAAAACCATAACATTCCACTATTTTAACACAAAAATAGACATGACCTATGGTTAGCCTCACGAACCAAGATTTATGATAGAGAAAAATCAGGGTAGATAATTACTTTTGTGATGAATAGAGGGGGGAATGATAAAGGATCGATGGGTAACATGGAACGATATAATCTTATATCACAAATGAAAATAATGAAAGATCATTTTTAAAAATTAATCAGTCTTATATCGAGATATATAATTGTTTTTTTTGTAATATTTCCCCATTAATGATTTTTTATATAGGGCAAAAATAAGCTATTTTAATAATTAATTCATTTATTGTTTTTGCTTAATTTATTTTAAATATTTTCAATTCCTAGAATTGGGGATTGATAATCATTTTTTAACAAAGAACATTCATTACTCTTATATTTATGATATTGGATGATTGTAACATGTCAAACATCGATTTCTCACTTATACGATTCATTCATTTCCCCCCATCCATTTATTGATCATTTATCATTGGTATTCCATTCAGTTGGTTATTCAACTACATATCTTATCTTATTCCATGATATGACAGATTAATTTTTTAATGGTTATGTAACTATGTTTGGTTTTGGTATTTTGGAAATAGAGGATATTTGATGAATTTTAAAAAAATTATATTTTGGTGTGGGTGTTCGTAGTTTCGAGAGATGAATCATGTGGGTACTCTATAATGGAGACAAAAGATGATTTTGATCAAAGGGTTGACAAAATTTAACTACCAAGGATAAAAAAAGGTTGATCAAAATTGATATGAGCATTACAAATGATATTCATGGTGGTGTGGATGGACATACTGGATCGAGGAGAGAGAATATTGAAAAATATGTAATTATGATTTTATCTTGACTACATGAAATGTTGTACAATATAAAACATGTGACATACCCCTATATGTGTGGTAGAAATTGATTTTAAGGTAGTTTAATATCACACACTATTTAAGGGAGACACAAGTTGTATAATCTTTATCTAGTTAGATCATTATATACAAGGAGTATACACCAAGGAATATATGTGACCCCACATGTCATATATGTCTGGGAGCACACCCATGTACTTCAAATAGTACATAGATGTGGGAATAAGACACTTGTACAAGTACTAGGAATAACAGTGACAGACCAAGTGTTATTAAGACATACTAGGTAATTAGAGAATAACATTCTATGTGGTATATAATGGGAGAAATAGAAACACATTTATTTAGACACGCCATATACCCCCTTTAATACATATTTTACCCTATATAGTGTAATTATGACACCTAAAACTCTTTGATATATATTTCATTTTCATATGGTTGAGTTACCTTTTACTAGGTTGAGTTTAATCAGTCACCCCCATGGATAGTTACGTGAGACATTCAGTTTGGATCATCAGATGTAAGTTACAATCAATGGATTAAAGTAGGTATTTTTCTTTGTGTCTGGGGTTTAGATCCTCATTCCAATCATTCCCTTGGTAGGGCTAAGTATCATTTAACCTTTATATGGGAATTAACTACCCAACCAAGTTCTCTATTCAAATTAGGGTCATTTACCCCATATTGATCCTAAGTGTGGTCCCCTATCTTTGTATCAATATATGTTATCTTCCAATAGTCAGATCTAGTGTGTATTTCTGAAGAACCATCACTGCTCATTTATATATTAACAAGGAAATATATGACGAGTATGAAATATAAGATGAATGAAATAGTTTTAATCATGACTGATGAGTGAGATCACTTAGATGAGTGTCTTCATGGATGCTCGAGTAGAATCTCTATACTGACAGTGAGGAAAGATCTCACCATGGATCCTAGTGTCTTACTAGAGTCCTACTCAATAATTCCTTGTGTTTGGTGATTTATAGGTGTTCTATTGGGTATTATTATATTCAAAACTAGATGGGATTTACTGACACATTTCATTTCTTATGCAGACAACATGACTTTTAAAGGAGTTCTAGGTGAACCTCTAGTAGGTGGATCTTAGATAGTTTAGACAGAACATGGAATGATTTTAGAGTTTCCTTTTGTAATAACCCCCCTTTTTCATAAGTTAGAATATTTTATAATATTTTTGGGTTTTATTTTTAAACCTTTCTATTTCAATACAATCTAATTTGGGATTAAATTTTATGCATGCATTTACATTTTTAGTTATTTACCATTTACATTATTAATTGTTTATATAGATATATGTGTGTGTATTGGTAATTTAGGTTAAGGCCTACCATGTGTATGATATTATTAATTTTCACTACATTCTATCCCATGGCCTATTGAAGGCAGGATTGAGGTGTCACTATAGGCTCACTATTGGCTAGGTGGCCCCATGTGTGTTGAGTCAAGACAATATAAAATTATTTTTCATTACATTGGGAAGGTAAGCATAAGGATTGATTCAAATTCTATATAAGAGGAAAAATATATATATGAGTCATAGAGGATTTACCGATAGATAATAAACATGTGATAAACAAGAAAAATATATAAATAGAATTATTAATGGAATAAGTTCATTTCATCTAAATAACTGATCATAATCCATGAAAACAAAATCATAGAACATAGAATAAAAACATATAAATATGAAATGATTACCATAAATGTATAGTTTAAACAAGTAATATGAATATGGAATAAAAATAATAAGGAATTTTAATAATAAATTAGATTTTGTCTAATGAATAAATAAATAAATTTTTACATATATTAAGGATCACTTCACATATCCTCTTACCATAATGGATTGACATGTCCAATATTATATTTTACTAAAATAACCACCAATGTACCATAAAATAATATCTTATGAAATGTAATAATTACCCAAAGTATTTTAGGGATATATAATTTTAGGATAACCCATTAATTTTAGGAAAATCGATTAATCAAATCCTCCACCAAAGGATAAAGTTCCATACAAAGCATAATTAATGTATCATTATCATTTATAATACAATAATACACTAATATATTTTCCTTTCATGGATGGACATGAATTTTTTAGTAATTACCCCTTTTCAATTCAATATATCTCCTTTATCTCATTTTAAAAAATTTCTTAGTGAATATTTACTTCAAAATTATATAATTAGTATATATTTGACATTTTTCCTTATATAAATTATATAACGAATTTAATAAAGAAAACACTATGACCACAATTTCAAGGTCATGTGTGGGATTATTTTTTTCTAGATGTTTTAATTGATGTAAACAATAATTATTTGTCTAAATAATATTAATTAAAATAGATTCTAATCCCTTTAATAAAGTAATGACGTTGATAAAAAAGTCACCATTTGTTGAGGGAAGGGACAAATCATGAGAATAAACTAATATTATTTTCAATTCCTATAAATATTCAACACATTCCTTTTCTCAGATGGACAAAAATCCTTTTCATGGTTACTTATTTTCTCGGCTAGATTACCATGAAATGATTTTAAAAAACCACAAGGAGTATGTTTCTAATACAATTAAACAATGAATTTCAATAAAATTTTTTGTTCTTTATAATTAATAAAAAACCTTATTATTTGTTGGGTCAATATTTATGCCATCATATATTATAATATTTCCAAGGAATGAAATAAGAAACAACCAAGAATCAAATTTACTTAATTCTCTATATAAATTATTTTCATTAAATATTTAGTTAATAAACCGTAGATGTTTTTCATAATTCTTATACATTATTGTATGTCATAAAATATAATACATTAACAAAACCAAAAACATATCCAAATATTCATGGAGATCCTTTTTAATTATATCTAAGAACATAGATAGATAATTCATAAAACCAGAGGGAATATCCATAAAATTATAATGCCCATATCTAGTTGAATGAATTTTGTTAGGGATTTCATCCTCATTTAACATCAAATGATTGTACCCAAACTTGATATTAATATTTTAAAAATACTAAAATCTGAAGATTTGACCAGAGAAGTCATCAATATGAGACAAAAGAAACTTATTCTTATTTGTGATGTTATTAAATTCTCTATTATCATTTCAAAGCCTTGTAGAACCATGATTATTTTTAAAAAGTAAAACAAGGCCACTATGTTGTTGAGTAATAGGATGAATTAATCCTTTATAAACCACCCCATTCAATTTCTATTTCAATTCCAAAATTTCACCTTGTTCTATTTGATAAGGGGTTTGAAACTATATTGTCATCAGTAACTAAGTCAATTGTAAAATAAACTTACTAATCATTTATAATAACAAGTAACTCATATTAAAAAACATTCAAATACAATTTTACAACCAAAACATAATTAATAACAAGGATTCCCTTATTTTAAAAAATATGAGAAATATAACATTCGATTTAATCTCAAAACAGTTTCTTATCTTCTTGACATGTTATCAAATGTATTAATTCATTCTTAAAAACAAACCAAAACTCATTTCGTAAAATAAATTATTTATCTCTATAATACTTCTTAGCACGATAGTCATAAATTCAGTATATACCAAAAATAACATCATATTCTGAAATTTTCAAGACTATAAGGTTTATAGGGGTAACCTTCCACAGAAGAAAATAGGATGATACATGTAAATAATTATTTTCTTAATAATATATCGATCTGTTTTTTCCAAAATTCATGAATTCATTTATTGAGGTTATGTTTTCATTTTGATAGTAAAGTTATTAGAAATGAATAAATGTGAAGACCTTGAATCACACATTATATTATCATTATCTGAATAAATATTTAATGTACCTATTAACACTTCGTTATATGTCCTATGATCAACTAATGTTGTTTCAAAGGATTTCTTCAGATCCTTCTTCTTATAATCTTTCTTCTTTCTATCAAGTTTTCCCTTTTTTAAATAAACCACCAAATAATGTCCCATGTCATTAAATTTTAAACACATTACTGACTATTTATCTAAATTGGTATTACCACTATAAAGACGTTTTTTTTGTTTTTGAAATTATGATCTATATGCCCAAACTTACCACATCAAAATGACTTCCCTGATTTGATAGTCATTCCCAAGGTTCTTCTTACCACTCCTATCAAAAACTAAAAATATGATTTTATGAAATTTTTACTTATTCAATGTAATCATACAATTTCACTTCCACCTAGATCATATGTTCTCTCTATTTTCATGAAAAAATATGGTCATAAAAACTCTATTTTAAAAATATCTTCATAGTTAACATGTATCTTTTGACTTTTAAATTCATGAGAGGAAAAATATTTTAAATGTTTTATATTTAATCATAAGTAAAATAAATTAATTTTACTATCAATATTTTTTATATAATTTACTGTGCACCTTGGTAATCAGCTGAAGATTTCTTTACACACAACCACTAAATCCTTCTCTGTCTACCTAAATTAAAGGATCTTAATTTCAATAATTTTTTAAAAATCCTTATAAAAATACTTCTCAAGGAAAATATTCTTAAATGTATCCCATTCCATAGAATAAATATATTATATTTATTTAGTGTTATTGTCTATTGATCACCCTTTATCAGCATCACCTTCTAAATGTTAAATATGAAGAGTTACCTTTTGATGATATAAATAATCCATGACATTGAATATATTTTCAGGAGCCTAAATCCATCCCTCGGCAACCACTATGTAAAAATATCCATATAGTTATAGAAGTTTTAGTCTCATAAAATTATCTAGTATATAAATATTCATCTACAGTTGATTTGGAATCCCTCTATCATTGATTCAAATACCATTTCTATACTTGATCATATATGTATCATAAAATGTTTCATTATGCTACAGATTCATTAATTTTATTACAAACATTTAATTTTTTTAAATTGAATTTCCTTTCGTGGTCATGGATGATATAGGAGCATTCACCATGGTTTGGAACCAGTATTTATAGTTTTTAGTGAAACATGTTGGGGAAAATGGTTAGCGTTTGATCAGAACTAACCACACTCCTAAAACTTATGGATATGTAAGGGAGGAGATCACTTAGAAAAACCACTCAATAGAGGCATCATAACCCCAAAATAACCTAAAATACACTACATAGGTAACTCATATTGTTTGTATAATGTTTTTCTCTCATTACACCTAAATTATGCAAGGTCGGGAAGCCTAAATAGTGTCCCATAAATGGTTAGTGCACAATTTATGAAATCCAACAACCACTCTCTAAAACCCTTTAAAAAGATGGAAATGATTATTTTATACACATTACATTAACCATTATTCTCCCTTTCTCTACCCTCAAATTCAAAACAACTCTTTATTCATGAGTTATATCCTCTTCTCCCCACAATGGTTTTGTGATATCTCCTTCATCGGAGCTCTAATTTTGAACTCTATTTGTCATGTTGGATCCCCCTCGATTAGTCTATCACACCTTTTATTTTTATCAATTTTCATTAACACATTGTATTCTATTTTGACATGTTCTTTTATATCCAATTTTGTAGTCATTTTTTGGGTTTCTCCATTTTCTATTATTCTAGCCCAAATCAGAGGCCAATATTTCAAAATGAGTCTACCAACATGTTATAGTAAGTGGTATACTACTTTTACCTAAAATTATAAAATTTTATAAATGGATTTCTTATTCGGCACATGATACCTTCCCTGAATTTATCCATATATTAATATTCCTTCATTTATTTTTTTCAAATCCTTTTATAAGATATATATTAAGACCTATATACATTGTTTAGGGTTATTTATCTCAACCAGAAGAACACCTTAGGGAGGGTATACATTAATGACCTATAAAAACATTCTTCTGTTTTTTCTAAAACACCACTTTGTCATGTTTGGAATGATACTGGTAATGAGAATTAATTGTACAAATGTAATGGAATTTTGACATGGCATGTGTACTTAATGTGTCCTTTTTGTCACTTATATGTGATATAAATAATTTAATGAATCGTATTGTGAAATGGAATAGATGTTTCTGGGGGACATATTAATTTATAATAAATGTAATGATCCAAAAGATTTAAATAAATTGATAAATGGTATGGATATTTTTCTAGAATTTTGATCAATTATGTGTAACTCTCAATTATTGTTATGGAATTGGATCACTTTAGTGGTTTTTCCTAACATAATTATGATTTTAATTCCCAAATAGGAATTCATTGGTTGAACTAATATGATGTAAAAAAATTAATTGATATGACTGCAAAGTGGCACACATTCCATGGTCTTGATCAATGTCATGTGAATGATTTTTCCGAACACTGATGATTCACCTGCAATCTTTGGAAATTATAATTCCTTGGACTATCTCATTGGATTCAGCTTGATGACCTCAAACATGAATCACCTTTTATTATCTACTTGGGATTCAATAAATTGTATATCATGTTTTACTTGGATGAGAAAATCGAACATGAAGAGTAAGCCTTGGCCATAGGCCTTTGCATCCTGGCCTACAATAGGTATGATAATCAAAGATATCCATAGTATTACAAATATGGTTTTTTTATTTGTTTATATATTATCATCAAATATTTATATATCGAGTAAAGTTTTAAATTATATTCAATGACTACATCATGTTGGACTTATCTTAATTTTATAGTTTTTGTACATTTATATATATACTACACACCACTTTTATATTATACTTTCACATTGTTAGTTCATTTATGTATATACTGCACACCACTTTTATTATACATGTTTTATCTGTATTCATGCATCTATGTATGAATGTTCATTTTATATATAAATGAAATAATATGAATATTAATTTTACTTATTCTTGTGATAGTTTATTATAACCTAGATTTTTATTTCCACTAGTTTAAATTATTCAATTATTTCATTATATGATTTCCTATACATTACTATTTATTAGTTATTCCTGTGAACCACTATAATAAAGAGGGTATAGAATCACATATGTACTAAATTAGACACTCTCTATTATTCAGCATCCACTAGAATATAAGGATGCTTTCTTAAGGCCATGTGGCTGACCAAGTTCTGTTACATATGAGTGAATCAAGAACATGATGTAAAAATGTGGTATTAGAGGTGTTTTTCCCTTCTTCCTAATATTTTGGGATTAGTATAATGGAAACTAGGATGTGTCCGAACATGGTAAAAATCCATACCTGATAGAAGCTAACTGTTGTTCAGAGGAAATGTCACGATTCTGGGGATGTGATTTTTTATTCTTGTTTTTTTATGGTTAAATTTTTACTACATTCATCTTTGTTTTATGAACATGATTAATGAATTTTGCTATGATTAATAGTTTTCAAACATGTGGTAGTATGTTAATGGATAATTTCTTCATGCATCCTTTTAGGAACATAGAGGTTCATAGGACATGTATATGTCATGTTGTGATTATTTATGTCATATTTCATACTTTATATGCCACAACTTCTATGCTTGTATTTTTACTAACGTTTCATAAAGAAATAGGGATTATTGTTTTTGCCAAAAAAATGTTTAAACATGATCCTAAATGCTACTTTCCCATAAAACATTTTGGTGGAAACTCAACTAACCAATCATTCCATGTTTAATAATTGAACTTTAGTTACATGGACCAAAATGTCAGTTTTTTTTATTAAAAGGATTACAATTGCAATTCATAATTTATTATATTCTATATAATTGAGAATGGTGATGCATAATATTTAATAATCATATATTGGAAAGATACATCTTAGGATCTAGTATAATGGAAGATTTCATGTTCAAGAAATGCCAACTGTATCTTATAACACTTATTTCTGTAAAATTTGAAAATGTTAATGCATCTAGAATAACCTTTACAAATAAAAACAGATAAATTTAAAATTTATAAGAAATATTTTCCTGTAAATCTTGATTAAAATTGAAATATAATTATATTTTTCATCTACAAATTGTAATTGAAAACCCTATAATAAAACCATTGTGATTAAAACTAGATTTAACCCCTGACATATCCTATATAGCATGTAGTTGGGTAATATTTTTCTAGTATTGTGTGTCTTTTTAATTTTCTTATTCCCCATTAGTATCATTTCTACCTAGTAGGTTTTTTAAGGAATGTCCTAGGAATTGTAGATTTATGCCTCCATTAAAACATAACTTTCATGACCAAGAAGGTGGAGACAACTATAATACTGAGATGGAAGGACCTAAATGTAATGACAAAAACTATTAAAAATAAAACTTCACATATGATTTAATTAAATATATTATTTTTTAATTTTGTTATAGAAATCACATTAACTTATTTGGTTTTATTATATACTCTAATATTTAAATGACTGTTAAGAAACATTAACATTGATAATATAGTCACTAAATAGTGATAACATGATTAGTATAAATATAGGGTTTTAAAAAATCCTTTTAACATAGAAAAAGAAGTGATGGCCCCAACTAGAAGAATTGTTCCCTATAAAGACCAGTTGTCAATGCTTGTTAGGGTAAGAGAATCACCAGAATTTTCACTTGAACAAGACCAATCTAAGATCCAACAACTTAATAATGAGTGAAAATACTTACGAGATAAGTTCAGACTTATCAAGATCACAAACCAAACCATGTATGTCAAACAACCAAATAATGGTCTCATAGACGCACACCTTAATATAAGGGATTAGTCTATTATATTAAATTGATATGCATCAAGACCATATTAATATTATTATTTACATAAATATTTTTAGATAATTAATATATTTTCATCCTATTATTTTTATTTATAAAGTTTTTTATTTTGATACAATAAAAAACAAATAATATTTTTAGGTTTTATTCAAATAAAATTAATGAATTAATTTTTATTAATTAATGTATTTTTTAATTAAATAATATTTTAGTAATATATTACTATTTTTATTAAATATAAATTATTATATAATTTTATGAAGTTAGATGTAATTTTAATAAGGCTTCAAAAAATATTATTGTAAAAAAACCAAACATTTCTCAATAAATGTCCATTATAATTTGGATTGTGAAAATAATCATATTTAGAAAATTATTATGATAAAATTAATTATATTTTTTCAATCAGATCATTTATGTTTTCCACTGGTTAACATCTTATAGTTTTATAAGAGATTCAAATCTTCAGGTAAAAATTAAATACCCTTTAAATATATGGGGTGCATTATCGAATATTAATTAGTGAAAATGGATAAAATAAATACAAAACGGTATCTAAGAAAAAATATAGGTTTTTCATTTAAAATAATTTTATTTAATTTCTATTTAATTTATTTTATAAATCCTTTGTGAATTCTTCAAAACCCTTAACATATTTTATGGTTTTAAAATCATATCTTTAAGAGAATCACTCACTTCCATATAATAAAGGGTGTTATTTTATTATGTTAAGACTTTGGAATTATAAAATAACAAAAAATACACACATTTTTTATAAAATAAGTGAAAAATAGGGGAAGTGTTGGTGTTTTGGTTAATTTTTTATATTGATTCAAAAAACTATGTTTGAGAAATTATAAAAAATTCCCTACTAATTTCCCATATAAACCCACACAATATCCCATTTCACTTTACTCAAAATACTTGGATCATATCCATACTATTCTTTCCCCAATCTAAATTCCTACCAAGGTTCCCCCAAACTCTCACAATGTTGTTACCTTGATTTTGGAATCACACACTCAAGAAAGGGATCATCACTTTGTCCCCTTTATTAAAGAGTAATCTTCTTTTTATGCCTTTTTATTTACAATTCCTAATGTTGGAGTGTGTTTTTCCAAATTTCACATACTAAAAATATAATATATATTTTTTTAGGGTCCTATTTCAGTCTCATTAATCCCTCCCACTAACATTTTTGTCCCATCATTATTTAGAAAAAATTTCACCAAGGGATTCTATGAAAAAATGTGTGATGAATACCCCTACCCAATTCTTATCAAGGATGTTAACCTTTATGTAAATATAATAATTTTATTAGGGTCATACATTTATGTATTGAAAAATCCTTGATCAATAAATAAATTGTGTTGAAAAATTATTACATGATGAATGATCAATATGGAACAATTAAGAATCAGAATAAAATGGATGTGATGGGTGTGCCCAGAATTATATTGCGCTCCAATATATTGGGTAATGATTAGACTCATGAGATATCAGTTAGGGATAGAGAGTAAAACTTATTCCTTTATGTGAATTCTTTCATAATTATTTATTGTTAGTTATACATTACCTATGTTTTTTTAGTATTTTATGATGTATCTACATTTTCCATGTTTCCTTTATGTTATCATGCTATATCATGCCTCATTATTTATTTTTATGATCCTCAGTCCTTTTATTCAACATTTAAATAATAGTATTATAACATTTATTAACATATTAATGTTATTCTATGTTTATTCCCCTATTAATATTTATATCTCACCCCTTTGTTCTGTATTTCCAAGGGTAAACTCATGCAGTATTAAGTGTGAGCATGTCATGGAAGTTCTCAATAAAGATGATGTTTTTAGTTGTTTTAAGTTGTTATTTAATGTATCTAATTCATAAGTAAAATATATTTATTTATCATACAATTTGTATTAAGGGTAATATTATGTCATATATAATTTATTAATTTTAAATATAGATAACTGTTGTTATAGTTGGTATCAGAGGAAAAGTTTAGTTATTTTTTGGATTATAATGTGAAAACCCTAGAAAAATACTTAAGGATAAAACTAAGAATAAAAAAACACAAATTTTTTATGTATAGAGTAATTGGTTTATAAAGAAAATTCATCCCTATTTGGATACTACAAGAATATGTTGCTCTGGCATAGATATACCTAGGTTGAAAACATAAAGACACAACTTTTAGCTAGACTTGATCGAGAATTATTGCACAGAAAAGGTCCTTAATACATACATAGTTTGAAATTTTTGGGGTATATTCTTAGGTAAATTCATAATTTCATTATAAATCATTATTAGTAGAATAAAAATCCCCCTGGGAGTCAATGATAGGAAATTAATTATATATTATATAGACTGAAGAATTAAAATTCACATGCAAAGAAATTATTCTATTTATATATTATCCCTTTAATGTATTTATATTCAATTATATGAATTTAATAGTTTAAAAATATTTATCCCTATTACTATATTTATTTTTTAAATTGGATAGAAATATAATGAATAGGGTAAACAATAAATGTAATGAGAAATGTGATGATTGCCTCAAATGAGATTCCCAACCTAATGGGAGCGAGAATCCTGAAAATTATGATGATACTCTCTCAGATGAATCAGGTTATGAATATAAACCTAGATTAGGAGGAGTGTGAAAATCCCCCTAATATAGAAAAAGATACAATTTAGAGATATATACGATAAAAACCACCAACTATCAATAGATCATCTGATCACTTAATCCCAGAACAATAAATCAACTCCATTGAGAATATTTTCTCCATCCTTTGTTGTTCTATGTAATTGAAGGTCATTCTCACTGTTTATCAAATGGATAGAGAATATGATTAGTGGTTGATGTTGATAAAAAATATTAATCCTAAGTAAGAGATCAAACTAATTGTATGGATGCAATTTTTGAAAATTTTTTTGGATAAATATTTTCCTTACACTCTTTGACATAAAATGGAAATGGATTTCCTCAACCTCATGAAAAAAATATGAAAAATATATCAGGGTGTATGATTAAAACATCACAAGACCTGCACGATACACCGTTTTATTTTTTGTCACCCCTAAATAAATGTCTCAAAACTTATTTAGTGGGTTAATACATATTCTATGAAAAAGAATCGCATAAATTGCATAAGTGGGATGATAAAAAGCTTTAGCTATGGGAGTGTCACATAGCTATCAATTTAAAATAGAATAAACCCAATAATTAATTGGAGTAGATGTATTATCCAGTAAATCATAAATCCATTTTTTATTTATTCAACTTCATGGATCCATGCAACTCTCCAAAACAATGCACTAAGAAAAAGTTTATTGGAGACATCCAACAACCTCAAAGGTAGTAAGTGTGATATTTTTCTATCAAAACCGCTAAGTTGGATTCAAAAAAGGGGTGATAGTATTTATATTTATTTATTAATTAATTGTAAAGATAATTTGACTCTAGTTTTTAACATTTCATAATACCATGGACTCTTATTAGAACTTTTCAGACACAAACAAAAGTAATTTAAGTATAGCTTTCGGTGAAAATGAACAGTGGTAAAATAGATGCATATAAGATATATAACACATCCCCTATCCAAATTTATGGGATTAAATTACTAGTGTAACTTTTCATACACCCTTTTATGGAATTTTATGATTTTATGGGTATGGATTCAATTTCTATATATAGATCCAAAAGAAATTTCCATGATAAGGGAATCCATCATCCTATTGAAAATCAACCTTTAAATATATAAACATTTAAGGAGAAAGAGGAATCTTCTTTAGCTCCAACATATCAAGCATGGATATTATATCCCTATGATAAAACATATCGAGCTCAAATGGTTGATTCTAATCAAAATATCATCCTTGGAGACATGCTCATTATGAGGTAATATACGTATGTGTTTCATGAGTAATTTCCTTATCTTCCTCTTAACCATGAGGTTGAATTATAAGTGGAGTTTATACTTGGGGTGTTACCATTATCAAATAATCCATATATAATGGCTATTTCAGACCTTTAGGAGAATAAAAAACAACCATAAGAGAATATGGATAATGGTTTCATACACCCAAGTGCTTCATGATGCTGTACAACACTCATATCCATCAAGAATAAGGATGGTTCAATGTTCCATTACATTAGTTATCATGATATGAAAAAGATCACAATAATTAAAAATTATCCTATTACATGTATTTAGGACTTGTTAGATTAGCTATGTGGAGAAAAAAACTTCTCCAAGGTGGATATGTGGTCAGGAAATTTCTATGTCAGTGTGATGGAGGATAAACTCAATGATACTTTTTAAATATGGTACAGTCACAGTGAGTCCAAAATATTTCCATTTCAACTCACTAATGCACTTGAAATATTCATGGAATTTATGAATAGTAACATTATATATTTCCCTAAAAAAGTTGGTTGTATTTTTAAATGATATTCTAATAAACATGAAATGATAATTGGAGCATGAGGAGTATCCGAACACTGTAGAAAATACCTTACGATAGGAGAATCTTTATTACAAGTATATAAAACGTGAGTTCTATTAAATTTAAGTCTAATTATTAGGTTATGTCATCACATTGAATGGGATATATGTAGACCCTTCAAAGATAATCAATTGAAGGGTTACTAAGGTCAACATCTATGATAAATATTTGTAGTATTCTAGGATCAACTAGATACTATCGTCGATTTGTGAGAAAATTTTCATGATTTTAAATCCATCAAACCATACTAAATAGTAGGGAGTTAATTTTTATTTGAATAATGAATGTGATGAGAGATTAAAGGATTTTAAAGGGAGACTTATCACTACATGTTTTCTCCCATTACACACAATTTGAGAACATTTCATGGTATTCAATGATGCTTTGAAGAATGGCATCAGCTGTTTGTTAATGTAGAATGAAAAAGCCATAGCATATGCTTTAGGGAAGATGAATGTTATTGAATAAAACTACCCAAAACCATATATGGAGTTAGCTACAATGTTAATCTCTTGGAAAATATGGTGTAATTATCTATTTTATGAGATGTTTGAAATATATACGGATCATAAAATCTTTAAGTATATAAATATGTTTCAATCAAGAAGGTTACAACAGATCATAGAATATGGATTATCAATTAAAAACCATCTAGGGAAAGGAAAAAATGTGGAATATTTTCTATAAATAATTGATCAAATAATTTTATCATTATTGAAAATTCAGAAAGAGATGACCTTATTAGATTAGAAAAATATGGACATGGGAATCATAATGGAAGGAACATCATGAATCCTTTCATAAATGATTACTCAACCATATAGTTAAGATGGGTTAAATGGTTCTAAACGAAATTATGTTGGAATTCAAAAGAAAGTGGAAACTATAAGAAAAGGGGAATCCTTATAGTTCATTGTCAATAAATATTGGGATGTGAGATTTGGGTCATGGAAATGTGTACTATCCAATCTTGAATTAAAGGAGTTGTTAGATGATTCACAAAGCTCAACCATCTCTGTCAATCCGAGAAGAACAAAGAGAAATTGAGATAACCGAGAGAACTATGGGTGGGAAAATATGAAGAATTATATGATAGAATATTCATCAAGATTTCCTTTATGACTACAAGTGATGGTGAAAAGGAAAACATCCAAGTGGACAATGCATCCATTACCCAATACTACATGGAAATGGGAAAAATCCCTATCGAATTTTTCATTGGTCTTCCAAAATAATTAATTGGAAATAATTATATCTGGGTTGTGGAAGATCATATTAAAAATAATTAACATTTTATTACAATTTGAGAGGACTTATAACTTGATCAACATGCAAGGATATACATTAGAGAAGTGGTGGGGATTCACGGAACACGAATTTCAATTATATCTTATCAAGCCCCAATATTTAACTCCAATTTCTTGATGAGTATCCAACAAGATTAAAATACCGAGTTAAACTTCAGTGTTACTTATAACCCTCAATATAATGTCCAATATGAGTGGAATATCCATACACTTGAGAGAATTTTGATACTATGATCAATTGACATCAAAGGAGGATGGGACTAGTATCTTCCTTTGGTAGAGATCTCATATAATAAAGGTTTCCACTAAAGCATCAAAATGGATCCCAATGAATCCCTTTATAGGAAGAGGTGAAGAACACTTGCATCCTAGGAATATGTTTGGGAAAAAAATTATAGGTCAAGAGATGGTTGAGGGATTGGTAGAAAAGGTCATGACTATTCATAAGAACATGAATACTGCTCAGAGTTTAGAAAACTTCTATGCTCATAATCATCGAAGTTACCATGATTTTCATGTTGGAAACAAGGTATTCTGCCACATTTCTCCATGGAATAAAGTCATGAGATTTGGGAATAAGGTGATGAAATTTCCAAGATACATCACCTGATTGAGTTCCTTGGTCGCATCAGAGAACTGGCCTATCAGCTAGCACTCCCAAATAACTCGTTTCATGTACATGATATATTCCATGTATCCTTATTTAGGTAGTACATACCATACATCTCACATGTACCCAATCTAGAGGTGGTACCATTAGACAATGATCTCTCATATGGGGAGAAACCTATGAGGATATTAAATCATAGACACAAAATTATATGAAATAAAACAATGAACCTTGTAAATGTTCTATCGAGAAACAACATGATTGAATAAGAAATGTGGGAATCATAGGAAGTGACGAAACTGTATTACCCTCATCTATTGTAGTGTGGTAAAATTAAATTTCAAGGGAAATTTTTCTAAAGGGGAGAATATTGTAATGACCCAAATAGTTATAAATGACACACCCTTATGATTTAATAAAATCTATTATTATGTAATATTGGTATAAAAAACACAATTACTTAATTTTTTTATTATACTATATGATTTAAATAAACATAAGAATCATTACCATTTATAATATATCTATTGAAAATATATCACATGAACCGTGTAAATATAGGGTTCTAAGGGATCCTTTTGACACTGATAAAAGAAGTGATGGGCTCAACTAGTAGGATCATACCCTATGATGACCATTTATTAATGGTTTCGAAGGATATAGAATAAATGGGATTTTACCAGGACCAATCCCAAGATGATATTCAATAATATAAGCATGAGTGTAACTGTTTATAGGGGAAGTTCAAGCTCATTGAGATCACAACCCGAACCATGTATGTCTAACCACACCATGAATTCCCCACAATATTGAACCATAATCATAAGGCCTTTTTATATTGTATAAAATAGATTTGTATCATGAACCTAGAAAAATGAGAATGTATATTATTTTTTTATAGAATAATAAATATATTTTCATCATATTACTATGACTTTATAAATGATTTTTATGTAGATATAATAAAACACAAATATTATTTTTGTGTAATAATCGAATAAAAATAAAAAATTTATTTTGATGAAATAATGGATTTTTGAAATAAATATTATTCTAGTAACATAGAATAATTTTTATAAAATATTAATTATCATTTATTTTTGATGAAGTAAAATATAAATTTTATAAGGGTTCAAAAAATTTTATTGTAAAAAAACACAAATTTTTTCAATAAATGTTGATTCATATTTTAAAAGGTAAAATACACATATTTAAAAAATTATTTTTCTAGAATGAATATTATTTTAATAAACATAACATAAAAATTATCCAATGTTTATTTTTTAAATATTTTTTAGATAGTCGAATTAGCGGGTAAAAATTAAATAACATATAAACATACATTGTGTATTGTGAAATCATAATGACCTAATGTTGAGGTAATAAATAATATAAATAAAATCCAAGACCAAATATATATTTTCCAATTAAAATAGTGTTATTTTATGTATATTTTAGAAATTTTATAAACCCTTTATGAATCCTCAAAAACAATTAATTTATTTAAATGTTTTAAAATAGTTTCTTTAAGAGTATGACTCACTTTCACATACAAAATGGTGTTATTTTATTAATTTAATCCCTTTTACTTATGAAATAATGAACACCATTCCCATTTTTCAGAAATTCAGGAAAAATATTGGAGGGTTTGTATTTTTGGTTATTTTATTATATAGATTCTAAATCCCATTTTTGAGAAATGATAGAGAATTTCCTCATTTATTTCTTATATAAACAAAAAATATCTCTCATTTAACTTCACTAAAAATAATTGGATCACATAATTACTCTTACCTAACCTCTCTAGAGTCCCAAAATGGTTCCCCAAGTACTTAAGAAGCTCCTCCCAATATATTTCATCAGACACTCATGTAAGGGATCCTCTCATTTTCTCCTCTATTCAAGAATATTCTTCATCTTATGTTGTTTTATTTTAAATTCTTAATGTTGGGGTGTGTTTTTACACTTGAATCATATTGAGAATAGTAACAATAAATTAGTAGATATCCCTTTCACTCTAATTAATCCCTCCCAGGAAAATTTATGTGCCTCAGTTATGCTATCAATATTTTACCATGGGATTGCATGAAGATTAAAGTGTAGTGAATACCCATTACAAATTCCGATCAAGAGTGTTAAACTTTATGAACCTGTAATTATTTTATTTTCAAAATAAATTTATGTATTCCACAGTAATTTATTGTGGACTAAAAAGTGATGAAAAATGATTTGATGTTCTATGTTCTATGTTGCATGCATAAGCGTGAGAATAAAATGAAAGTGATGGGTCAACCTAGAATTATATTGCACTCTAGTGATTTGTGTAATGTTAAAATCCTAAGAAATCATGTATGTATAGGGAGTAAACTCAATTCCATTATGGGACTTTTTACATCATGAT
The DNA here is from genome assembly GCA_963277665.1 of Viscum album. NCBI lineage: Eukaryota > Viridiplantae > Streptophyta > Magnoliopsida > Santalales > Viscaceae > Viscum > Viscum album. The sequence continues at coordinate 2,061,540,739 of OY728151.1, read as the reverse complement.
TTAGAGGCAGTTATCCTTTACCCGTGTTTATGATTTAGTGTTTTAAAATGTTTACACATTTTCTATGTTGCCTTTATGTTATCATGCTCTATCTTGCCTCATTATCCATGTTTATGATCTTACATCCTTTTATTATACATTTATATTCATATTGTATTACATGTATTACCTTATTCATGTTGTTCCTTATTTATTCCCTTACATGGATTTATAGCTCACACCTTTCTTATGTATGTTTCTAGGTTATCTAATGTAGTTTCCAGTGTGAGCATGTTAAGGAGATTTTCAATAAAGATAATGATTTTCCTTATTTTATGTTTTTAGGTAAATTACCTTATTTCAAAATACACTATACATATCGATCTTTTGGGATGTATTAAGAGTAATATTATTCAATAAATCTCATATTAATGTGAAATTAATACAAGGGTTGTTATACTAAACTACATATAGTTCCAACTATATCTTCGTTTAAAGAACAAACTGTTTTAGAGACCCCTACCCTAGTATCCATGATTTGGTTCCTGATTTTATACCTTTATAAAAGATATAAGGAATTGGATCACAAATGTGCAAACCTTTTAGTATTATTTGTAATGTAGATAAATACTTGATTCATTCATTGAAATTTAAGGCAAACATTTTTAAATAATTTTTATTCTAGAATAATATTATTGCATCAAGAATATCCTTGCATATCAAAAATTTTAAAATTCATGGATTCCTGGAGAAAGGAAATAAAATAACGTTGAAATCAAAAGACCAGAGAGGGTAATGTGCAACAGGAGCTATTGCGAATCTATAAAAATAATCAACATTAAATGGTAAAATAACAGATCACACAAGTTATTTAAATTACTAGATAATGAATAATTAATATTCCAAGGTACATAACTGAATAAATATTCTATTTAATCAATTAGATTATAATAAAATTCATCGATAGATAATTTCCTTCTGTGAATCTTATGGATAAAAATAACTAAATTGTTAATGAAGACAATTCTTAATTATTCAATTTCATTATCTTAGGAATCCTGATACCTATACTGTCAAGACCTTTCACAAGATTGTGTAAAACTACTGTGTATAAACTGATCTAGTTTAGCCTACTTTACATATAATATCAATAAAAATCATAGGATAGTTTAAAACTACTGGGTACACAAATATTGGGTTCGAAAAAATGATTTTATCTCCTGAGACTGACTGATCAATCATGGGGATATATAATATCAATTATCCACCTATCATTTATTGTCAAAAGAACTAATAACATATATAAAGATCAATTTAATTCATGAAGCAATATTCCTCATTCTCAAATATCTGTATTGAGTAAATGATATAGAATTATCAATATTTCCCTAATTAATCAAATAAAATTCAATGTAAAAACCAATACTCTAAAAAGTGAATGGTTTAAAAAATAATAATACCCATCACAAAAGAAAAAAAATATTTAATATAAATGTATTTTACAATGAAAAATGATCACAATAATGTGATTGTTTCAATATAATGTTTATAATCCCAAAAGAAAGTGATTTTTCACAATAAAATTTTCCCCTCAGTAATTATCAAGTCAAATACCCATGGTGAAATAACTGAAATTGAAACATAAAAGAAAATGAATTATAAATAAATCGTGATATTAAATTTTAAAAGATAATTATATCAAACACATTATAGTTAATTGGATCATTATAACAAATAAGTCTCAATTGAACGTAGATTGAGATGAAATCGATTACCTCATGCTTAATTTTGATTAAATGTTTCTTAAAATCATATTTTTTTTAAATATCATATTAACTTATAAAAATATTTACATTTATAATTTAAAATATGATCCTATAATAACATTTTGAAGTCATTTGAAAATAATATTTCTTTATTTTGACTAATTCGAGTGTTAAATGTAGGGTTTTCCTATCCAGTCATTGTTATTAATGATACATTTCCTACATATATTACATAGTTTCTTCATTTTAACAATAATATTATTTAAATAATTAAAATATATGTACATTAGTTTTACATTTAAATTATATAATGAAATATGGTCATGAAAAATTATGTACACTATGATCATAAAGACAGTATCCCATACATATGAATGAATAATGGTTACATTTTCCAATGATAATTATAGAAAGAGGATACGTAATAAATTATCAATATAAAATAATAATAATATCATAGGAATATAAATTAGTAGAATAAAAAATCATTGAATGAATGGATAAAATGATTACCTCTTCTTCAGGCATATCACTTTTATTTTCACAAATGGACAACTTAAGATGGTTTTATACTAATAGGGTGGACTCTAGTTTCATTTATGGATGTTTAGAGGATATTTCTGTAGGTTTTAGATGAGACAAATTTATTCGGAGGTGTGAATTAAAGAGAAGGATAAGTGCCATTTTATAAGATAGGTAAGGGAATTTAGAAAAACCTTGAAATATTAATTTGTTATAAATTTATTACGGTTTATAATATCTAAAATTGATTTATTTTGAGTACAATATGAGGATGGGTATAAAACCTCTTATAATATAAGGATTCATATAAATCCTCTTATAAAAATATTCTTAGGCATGGAGACGGTAAGTTGTATGCACCCACACATGGTGGTATTGATTTTCATAGGAAGGGTAAAAGGGGGAATACAGTTGTCCCATAATCATAACAACATATCAACATATATTATATTCTGGGATTATTATTTTAGTATGATAACAACTTATGAAGACAAATTATAAGAATAAAAAATCTTTGAAATAAGGGATAAAACAATTACCTCTTCTTCGGGTGTCTCCATTTGATTTAAAAAAACGACAACATAAGATGGTTTTATACTCAAAGGGTGGACTCTAGGATTAATTAATGGATGTTTGGATGATATTTGTTTTGTTATACAAATGGATTTTGAAGTTTTAATTAAAGATAAGTAGAAGTTCCATTTTATGAGAGAGGTAAGGGGATGTTTAGAAAAACCTTGGAATATTAATTTATTATAAATTTATTTTTAGTTTATTATACCTATAATTGATTTATTTGGAGTATAATACGAGTATGGGTATAAATCCTCTTATAAAATTATTTTTTTACAATATTATGTCATGAAATTAACCATATATTTTGGGATTAACCATTAAGTAAATAGTTTAACACATACTCAGTCTTCTTGTCTTTTTATACTATAGTGTTAATATAGTTACAATAAAATTAAAATACGACCTCAAGTGGAAAATTAATTAAATATTTAGAATTTCCTATGTCTGTGGGATGAATCTTATATTCTTAGGATTTTATATCATTTGATAAAATATTATTTGTTTTAAAAACTAATTTATGTCAATTTTAAAACAATTTAATAATTTGTTTTTTAAAGTCACAACAACATTCTCTTTCAAAAAAAATGAATTCAATTTAATATAAAATGATATATGAATCAATAAAATTATTGGATAGCATTAAAAACGTTCAAATTACATTTATTTTAATATTTATTATATTATTTATTATATTCTTTCATTAATAAAAAAATGTTGCATCATTATTTTGTGATAAATAAATTTAATTATTTAATGTCTAAAAATTAAAAATAAAATAGAATGATGTTTAAAATATTTTTATCTTATTAATTACTATTTATAGTTGATGATATCACATATATAGCTCTAATTAAAATTGTTTTAGTAATAATATACATGTTTATGTTATATTTCCGTTTACATTAAATTAATTATTATAACATATCATCTTCACAACCAAGTGGATCTGTAGGGTTCTAAAACCAACCTAAGGATGTTTAGGGATAGAAATATATCATTCAATATAATTTGGACATTTTTTATGGATGTTTTATATTATTATGATAATATTTTTCACCATTATATACTTAATTTTCCCATTGACCAGGATAAATAAAAATAATTACTAATGTTACTGTTCATAATGGACAAAAAATAAAAGGTACATATTTTCCAAATTTTTAAATTCTCTTTCCAAATATGTAATCATTTTTTCCATATTTAAAGCACAAAATTGGTATAAATTAATTTAAAAATAATTCTATGGAAGGTTATAAAATGGTAAATGTCTTGTAATGTGGATAAATAACAAGGTAATTCATGGCTACAAGGTGATTAATAAATGTAAGAGGAAAAGGTATGTCAAAATTAGTGTTCAATGTAAAAACGAGCTTCCAATGTGGTGCCTTAATAATTTATAACACATTCCGTGAACTATAACATCTTTTAAAATGGAAAAATAGAATGTTATGGATCAAAAACATTATTGAATACTATTAAAAAAAATATAAATGTAAGAAGATTTAAAACAGGTTTAGTATCCTCTTAGGTTAGGCATGATTTTCAATTCCTATAGTACTAATGCACATGACTTTCACAATCTTGAAATCTTCATCAAATGAAAAGGTTGGAAATTAGGAAAGAAAATACATTTACAAATAATTTAAATCCTCAAACAATAAAATCAATAAATCTTACAAAAATACCAATATTGGTTGAATTATCCAAATTATTCGATTTATCTCATGATTCCTAAAAAACACTATAAAAAAGCACGAAAAAATCATAAATAAATACATGAAAAATTAAAATGAAAGCACACATAAAATTACAAAAAACTGGTTGAAATACCTCTCCCACAAGTATTCCATTTAATACCCTATTTTTTAACACAAAATATATCAATTATTTTTTACACTAATATTTTTTTGGTCATAAAAAAAATAAATGAAAGGAAAGACACAACCGAGTTTATTTTTCAATGGAATCCTTGAGTTATGCTCCTAGTTTCTATAACTTTAAAAAACCTTGAAATATATAAAATGAAATAAAGAAAATAATGAAAGATAAATAATAAGTCTATAGAAAAGGGATAATTCTTGGCTTGACCCCTAAGGGGTGTTTTTTTATTTCCCCTATTCAGGTAGTTGTAGTGGATTATCACCAATCCGATGGTGGATGTGGTTTCTTTGAGACGAACCACCATATGTAAATTTTACCAATTTCAATGAGTAAAAGATGAATTTATATAACCCCAAAAAAGATAATAGAATTCAAAAACCACAACAATGAATCAACAATGAATTTATGGTTTGAATAAGTAGGGAAAAGAAGATAGGGTTCTCCCTGTTAACTTATATGGTGTCCCCCTCCATATGGTATTCATGTTTTTGGAGAAGAGGTAGTCGAAACAAATGCTTCTCCAACTCCACTTCCTCAATCTACTCCACTTGTATTTTCTCATCCATAACATCCATGGACTATTTTACTTGTGAAGTATTAGGAATTCTTAAAAAAGGGGAGTCAAGAAACAATTAATCTTAGATAATATTAAAACAGGATTAATCAATAAAGAAATATTCCCCTTCAAGTATGTCATTTATAAATTTATCTCTTTATTAAATACCATTGATAACTTCTTCTCTAAAATTTTATCTTCATTTTAATCTTCCAAATAAATAGTGGGGTTGAGAGGTGATAATTTTATTATTATTATGGATGTGAAGATCATGTTGTAGCTTATCTTTAAAAAAGATATTCCATGTTTATTACAAAACTTATTGATCTCCAATAAGTATATCAGTTGGAATGATTTATTCATGGACCCCCTTAAGCCATGGTTTAGTGTATGATCAGGTTATTAGTTCCTTTAGAATCTCTTTCTCACCTAGCTCAGGTTTTTCATCATAAAAATTGATTGGTGAAATCTCATTCACTACTACTTTTGGTTCAAGTTAAGATTTCTATTGAGATGAATGTGCATATTAATCTATCTATTCTATTTTTATCTCCATTTTTCCAATACATAACTAATCCCATGAAAATTATCATTAGGATCGTTGTAAATTTGTTCTGGCACCTGAGATTTGTCAGTCCATGTAGAATAATTTGAATTAAAATATATCATGAACTAAGGGTTTTTTATAGTTTTCGAAATTTTTGATTTTCTCATGCTTTTCTAAATGAAAGGAATGTTAACTTAAAAATATGAATAAATATAGTGAGTGAAGAGCATATGGGTTTCTCAAAATAGTGATAATTTGATGAACTGTTGGAATAAAGGCCTGGCCTTATTACATTTAATAATCCCAAATTTACTCAATAAATCACATCGTTTCACATTGAGGATATTTTCATGTTTAGAATTTTACAAAAAAGGTACATAAAAAATTCCAAACATTACACCTTATTACATAGTGGATACCACAAAAACAGAAATCATTTTTTAAAAAATATTATTTTTTTAAAATAAAACATGATTTCATTGACAATTATTCAAACATTAAAAATAGATTCCTTTTTTGTATTAAAAATCCTTATAACTAATAAAAATAATTTTAAAAAACTTGGGATGTGAACCAAAAGATCAGTAAGGGATATAAAAAGAAGTAATGTATACTTTAGTCCACAAATACCTATAACATATGAAATCATTTTCAAAAGAAACACTTATAACCCATTTATACTTAATTTTTCAAACATGATATTTCTACAATAATTCCCAAAAATTATAAGAAAATAAATAGAACAAAATATTTATCTTGGGGAATTACATATAAAATCTTGTATCCCTCTCACCAACCTTATAATTTGTAACCTTCACAGCTACCTTAAAATTTGTGTAACCATCATAGTTACACTTGGAGTAACTATAAGGGTGACCTCCAACTTAAAAATACCCAATTGACTAGAGGGTTATATAAGTCCCACCATTCTTCATGAATAATTCCCAAATACTAGAAAATAGTCATACGACATGACTAATTGCAAAAAAACAATCACTTGGTATTTTGAAATACTAGAAGTTTAAAAGAGGATTTTATAAGAAAATTCACTTATAAATAACATATAATTGACATGATAATCAATAAAATGAAAGGAATATGTTTATATACTATAAATACACATAATTAAACATAATATTAACAATAATTCATTTCAAAAATGTTCTTAAAACTATACAATTAATGAAGTAGAATGTTTACTCTAGAAAATGGAAATTAGGTTATGAATTCCCATACCTAGGGTTCATCTTACGTATTTTTTTTAAAACTCATGTATAAGGGTTAAAATATTATTGTAAGAATTTTAAAAAAACATTTTCATGTTTATAAAATCTCATATGATAAATTCATAACATTATTGTACCCTTTAATTATTAGCATTTTGTTCGTTCCATTGTTTTGGGAGCTTTCTTTATGTGTTTTCCATGATTGGTTCACGATGGATGTTCTTGTCGATTTCAAGTGAAACCCCAGAATTGGTATGGATTGGTATTTACATATTTATATAATAATAAATTAAACCATGTATAATTTTGACTTCTTACAGGAGGATTATTCATATGTTAAAACAATATTGACTTTACTATAGGTTATTTTGGAGATTCTTCAATTGTAAAGAACTCATTTTGTTTTATAAATTAATAACATGTGGGAAAAATGATTGCAGAACCATATATATATAATACATAAATTTATAATCTGGTTCAACGATAAAGATATTTTTATGACCAGTATTGAAGAAAGTAAATGAAATTGAGATCACATTTTCCACGATGTCGATAAATCGACACATCACATATGATGTTTTCATTGCTTGAATAAGTGGTGGAGGAGAAGAAGAATAATTGTCATTATTCCATAAACATGATGAAATTAAAAATATGTATGATATTTTATTGTTAATTCATCTTGGATAAGGGGATACAATGAATGAAAAAGAAAATAAATGAACTTGAAATACAATATTTTTAGAGAAATCCCTTACAAAAATTCAGAAGCCTAACAAATATGCAACATAGTTTTAGAAAAAAAATTAGATAGAGAGGACATGGGTCACCCATCAATAAATGAATAATAATAAATTATAGACCTAGAATAAAATTTAAATAATAACATGGTATGGAAACATGAAAGTTATACCACATAAAAGGGAACTTGAATGGAAAAGAAGATGCAAATTCTCTTACCACATAGAGTAAATCGTATGACCTGATGACTGAGACCATGGGGGAATAAGGAATGAATGGGTGGACTACTAGGGAGGGAAGAAATCCAGATATTAGTGGGGAAGGAATTTTGAATGAATGTAATGAAGGAATGGGATGGTATTTATTCCAAAAGTGAGGGAATATTTTATTAATTTCCAAGGGACACCTCCTTAGTGGTATTTGAAAAACCATGGGATTTCCCAAGGTATTTTCCCATAGTATTCGACACATGGGTCAACCCACATATTATTTTACTATAAATAAGTCTACCAGTATTTTTATATCATTATTAAATCATTAATGATTTCATTAAACACAATAAAACTCAAAATTGTATTTTTACTATTCATCGAAAATTCAACTGTTTTAGAATAATCAAAAAAATTAACCATAATAATTTCCTAATGTTTAGAATTAATAAATGAACTAATTTTTTTAAATAATTATTTTAATAATATTAATTTAATTTTTAATTAAAATCACACTTTATTAAGAAATTATCAATTTTAAAACTATAAGTGATTTTATTTTACATTAAAAAATTAATCAAGATATCATTATCTTAATGCACTAATAAAATAAAATAAAAATACAATTTACTATATATTTGGTAAATATTACTATTAATATTACAATCCATAAGGGTATGTTACTATTATCTAAATAACATGTTGTTTCCATCAGACTCCAAATAACTTACTGAACACAATTGTAGATGACCATTTTTTGAAATTCAAAAAAAAGAAGCAAAATATTATGTTAAAATTATATTTATAAATATCTACTTAGAAAAAATTTTCTTACATTTCAATATATCTTGTTTAAAAACATGGGGTGTTACAGTTTTTCTGCACACTCTCAAAAATATTTATAACTATGTGAACCACAAGGGCTAACCTTGGCCCATCTTTTGAGGAGAATTTGTGATCAATAACCCACTAGTTATAATTATATATATATATATATTAAATATTAATAAAATAAATTTGGTTCTTAGAAATGATAATTAAATATAAATAAAAGTTAAAATGAAATGTATTATGCATACAAAATTAATGCAGACAAAATGATGTTTGTGAGAACGATGATCCTCCCTAGAGATTATCCAGAGTAAACCTTCATTATCACTTATTTTTTTCCTTATTTAGTTAATGAAAATGATCCATCATGTGAATGAACATCCACTTATACCTATTATTGTGAATATATTGTAAACTAAATTATCTTCAAGATAACACATATTCACCTCCTCGATCAAGGGAGAATATTTCAGAATTGAAAGATAAGCCTCAGGTGGAAAGTGAAGACAAAGGGAACATTTCCCTCTAATATCCCTCTCATCCTAACTCTCGAAAGATAATAAACATAAAACATAAATGATTAATGAAATGGCGTTAGCACTATATTTATCCCCCTAGAACTTCCCCATTTTCATTACTCATGATCATGTGTATAACAAATCATAATTGACTTGAAAGATAGGTGGAGAAAAAAATTATAAAAATATGGTATAATGAGATGATGAAAAGCAGTAACATATAAATATAATGATAAATACCATTAAAAAATAAATTAAACTAAAAAAATAAAAATAATGGCCAATAATGGCTACCCCTATGTTGTCGACCGGTTGGAATAAAGATGAAGTCCAGTTTTATATGCAATGGAAGGAATCATTTTGTTGTAAATGTTTCTACCCAATTTATGAGCATGGTTTTCCCATTTAAAGTAGAGAATTAGGAAAAGTTTAATTTTTTAATGTTGTTAGTATATCTCTTCTCAATCAACCCAAAAAATTATGGCTTAATTGGACACGTTTGGAGATCGATATGTCCCATTTATGCTCAATATTTATACTTACCAATCTAACTATTAGTATTCCAATGCCTTGAGTTCCAATGCATTTATGGTAGTGAAAATGAAGGATTGAGTCGTGTGAACATTAATAAAACTTCATCCCCCAACTTTATTATTTCTCCATGTTAAATTTTATCTCATTTTGTTCTTTTTTTGAGATATGGGCCCAATAATAAAATTATCCCCATCTGTACATAGTTTTCAATGAATGAATTGTAAGTTGTATTTGGGCCCTCACGAGATGGATTGAGATTTCGACCATGAAGAATTAAATGAATCCTAACCAACCAAGGACCGTTTAATGGAATAAATTTTCAATTTGTTTCAATGAAGAAAATGTTAATGTTTGAAACATAGAAATAAATGAAAATAGTTAAATCAAAAAATAATCCATTTTTTCAATTAAGATCAAAATACATCAAAAATTGTAAATTATGACAATTTCAAATGAAATAACACATTGGTAGGATTAAAAATGATGAATTCAGAATAAAAAATTGATAATATTTTTATATGTTAGATATCAATGAATGAAATCTATGGGTCAATATATTTAGAATAAGAGGATCTGACCCACTCAAAACCGAGTAAAACAAACAATTAACCGATATCACTCAAAGAGTATCTTTTTGTTTAAAATTGAAAATAATTTTACTAAAAAGTAAATGTGACATAATAAAAACTAAAAAAAATGAATTTATATTGTTTTGGTACTTTAGAAAGATGAACCATAAGCGATTTTTGATGTGTAGGAATCAACCACACCTCAATTTGATCCATGTTGTGGATGGTATGACCTTAAGTAAGTATTTTCATATTAAATTGATATTAAATTTAATAAAAATAACAACTAGTATGCTGAAAAGTGATAAAAGGAATTAACATTGATTTTTATACTTTAGGAAAATTAACCATGATTAATTTTTAACATGTAGGAATTAAACCCACATCAATCCAATGCACTATGTGACTAGTATGAATAAAAGTCTCCATCATAATTTTAAAATTTTCATTTTATTTAAAAACATGTCACTCACTAAAAACCAAGATAACATGTCCTGATTGAATTAATAATTTATGATTGAAATTAATAAGTAATTTGTGATGTGTATGAAGAAGAATCCCTTCATACCGACACATGATGCGATCCGTATGACTCAAAATGCATGTTTCTAGTTTAAAATAAAATTTTACTAAAAAAAGACAACTGACATACTAAAAACTGAGAAAACTCATTCATATTGTTCTAACAATTTAGTACAATGTTCTTTATGTCATTTGTGATGTGTTGGAATCAAATCCACTTCAATATGATGCACGGTGTGGCTGGTATAACTGAAAGCATCTCTTTTTATTTAAAACTGATATTAATATTTGTAAAAACAACAAGTGACATACTAAAAACCATGAAAATACATTCAAAATGTTTTTATATTTTAGTAAAATAATCCATGTGTCATTTTTTACATGTTGGATTCCCCTTCAACCGAGTAGGATGAATGGTGTGACTAGTATGACTCAATGTGTCATTTTTTATTTAAAATTGACATTAATTTAAGTAAAAGGAGAAGTGACACACTGAAAACTATGAAAATGAATTCACATTACATTTATACTTTTGAAAAATTATTTTTGAGTCATTTTTTACATGTTGTAATCAACTTCACCTTAATTTGATGCGCGGTGTGACAAGTATTACAAAAAATGTCAATTATTGATTTAAAATTGACATTTTACATCAAAACATGTCACTCACTAAAAATCATGAAAACAGACATAGATTATATTGATAATTTAGGAAACTGATCTATAAGTCAGTTTTTACAATTATGTTTAATTCTCATATCCAACCAATGCACGATGAAACTAGTATGACTCATAATTCATTTTTGGAGTTTGAAATGACATTTTATTAAAAAAAATAACACAGTAAAATTCAAGAAAACACATTCATTTTTTTTTGATACATTAGGAAAATTATCTATAAGTCATTTTTTATGTTTAGGAATCATTTGAACCTCAATACAACCCACAATACGGGTGGTATAACTCAAAGTGTCTCCTTTTATTTAAAATGGACATCAATTTAAGAAAAAACCACAAGTGACATACTCAATGCTAAGAAAACCCAATCATATTGTATTTATATTTTAGGAAAATTATCGATGAGTCATCTTTTATGTGTAGTTATAAGGCCCCAACCTCAAACATTAAATAATATTGAATTAATTCACATGGAGTATATTTTCAGGTTTAGAGTTTTAGATAATTGGTCCATAAATATTACATTACATCTCAAATATAATAAAGTAGAAACTTCTACTCAGTATCCATTGTTTTAAGAAAAAAAAAATTCTTAAAAGAAGACAACAATTATTTTCCTGATATAAATATTCTTGAGTTATTAATTTCTCTAACCCTACCTTATACCAGGTGAAAAAATTTAAAAAACATGGGATGAGAATAAAGAGCACAGTGAGGGTTATAAAATCATGAAGGAAAACATTAGTTCATCAATACAAAAAACAAATTCTCATTAACATGCCTCTTGAAATCATATTAATTATGAATAACTCATCGTAATCACCAATCCTATAGGTAACTTGTAGCATCCATATCAAACATACATTGTAGCTTTCACAGCTACATAGTGAGTTACATTTGGAATACCCATCATAGTATATTCCCTAAATCTGTTAGGCGAGACATTAATGTTGACCTCCATCACATTAACAAATGCATTGGAGGGCTATCTCAGGCTCACCATCCCTAGGATTATCATGGAACTACCCATGTATTTAATGAATTACCAATAACCTTAACATATTCATAACACATAAAACAATCATAAATTAAAGATAAAGTTTCCACATTGCAATAATAATAATATAATATCATGATATTGAAATAATCAATGCTTTATCAAACCATTTTAAAAACCATTTAATACATTCAATAAAGATATTTTTAAATCAATGTGTCACATACCACTATGATGTTTTGAAGGAAATTTAAATTTCAAAACATTCACGTCCATATATAAAAATCCTTAAAACCATTTTTAAAACATTCACATTAATGAGAAATATTTATAACAATAAATCTATAAAACATTTTAAATGATATTTTGGTTAAACATTTCTTAACCAAATGAGAAATGCATTAATACAAATATTTGAGGAATAACATTAATCAAATCTTATAATATGATGAGAATAAATAGATTCATGATATAATATTTCAAAGGGCTGTATATGCACCGTATAAAAGTGAATTTGTGTATAACAAAAAATAAGCCTCAATGGAATGTAATGTAAGACAAAGTCCCTTGAAATGATCATATCATTAGATTATGTATTATTCTATGAAAAAATTATGTGTGAAAAATAATAATAAACCCAATATAAGTGGATATTATGTGTAAAAAGATAAAAGGTCATTAACACATATTCATATCATGAAATAATCAAGAAGTTGAAGTTTAACCCAAATAATTGATATTGTGTTAAGAAGTTTAGTTATAGAAATTTGACAGCTTGACGACATCGCATTAAAATTCAGAAAACAAATTGATGAGAGAGAAATGGTATCTCATCACATGGATATAATTTTTTTATTAATAAGTATATTGAACAACTTATCCCAAGATAATAAAAATGAAATTAAAATACATGGCATACATGATGTCTTTGACTAAAAGAGTATGGTGAAAGGTTCCCATACCAATTTTCTAACTTAAAAAACATACACCCCAAGAAGGAAGTATCATACAATTAATATGAAAATACCCATAAAATAAATTATATTACCAATTAATACAATCATGGGAAGTATATGCACAACACGAAATGATATAGTGGAAAATATAGTATAAATCTCATAGGAATAAAAAGTGAGATTGAAACCCATTACCTCGTGTCTGAATTGACTTGTAAGTTTTGTGTCCATCTTGAATAATAAACATGAGTTAATTTAAAATTTTATAAGAACATTTTTCAAATTTATTATTCTTTTTATATCACTTTTTACATTTCTATAACAATTATTAAATTATTTGAGTTCATATCGGACATTTTGTCGACGTTCGGATCATTAGTAAAAATGAACATCTTATAATTACAAATTTTCCATGTAGTCAAAATTCCATTAACTCTAGAATGATATTAATGATTTAGATATCATATATATCATATATATCAAGTGTATATTTATTTATAATATTCCATATCATTTGGAGTTAATAAATGAAACACACCGTTCATAGAGATGGTAAGCTGTACATACGGATGAACACTAATTTCATTTCTATTCTATATTTAAAGGAATGAAAAACAAATAATACATATCTATATTATAATTCCATTATAATATCTTTGTTATGTAATTTCATTAAGTACATCCTTTATACATTCCATGTATGTCATTAACAATTCATATCACTTTGAGGGGGCGGTAGTCAGCGCTTCCTCAAATGAAATTATCCTATTTATGCATTATGGAAACCATAAAGGTATCCTATAAATGAAAAAAATACAGAATCATAGAAACAATATAAATATAATATATATCACACATAAATAAAGTTCCATAATAACTACCACCATAAAAGGTGGTGGGAAAATATTGAACAATCATCGTTTCGTGATGAAGTAGTTCTCCTTCCATAGAAATAGTATGTTTTATAGCCATTAGATAGAGGTGTGTGTAAGTATTGTTAGAATACATTCCATAAGAAAACTAATATATTTAGTATACTGGTTTTTTTATTTAAGAAAATAATAATATTAGCATAGGGAGTGAAGAATAAAAATAAAATAAGAGATCTTGAGGGGATACATTACCTTTAAATCGGGTAACTCCCTTTGGTTTGAACCAAAAGGCCTTCTTGAAGTGACCTTTGCCTATGGTATGGATTTTAAGATGAAGTTATGGATATTGGGATATTATTTGGGTAGAGTTTGGATGATCCAAGGGGCTTGAAATGTGTGAGTAATGCGTTAGAAGTGATGGATTTTTTTAGGGGGAGGAGGTTCTCTTTTAAAAAGTATTAAAATATTATTTTATTATAAACTAAAAATCAGTTTCAAAAGTTCCCAAACATATTAAATTAAATGATAAGATGTATATTATTCTAAATCCACTAAAAATATAGGTTTTATACATGTTTTGGTTTCAAATTTAACTTTATCATTAAGCTTTAACCCTTAGTCAATTAATTTGACTCTTACCATGTCTTCTTGTGTATTCCCAATATATGTTTAATATAGTTACTATAAAATGAAAATCGAACCACAAGTGGTTCATTAATGAAATTTTCAACCTTATATATGTTATTTTTCCAAATAAATGATTATTATTATTATTATTATATCATTTAATCAAATAATATTTGTTTTAAAAACTTATTTATGTCAATTTAAATACTATTTATATCATGACATTAAAAAAATATAAAACTACATGATTCATTAGAAAAAACATCATTAATTAAAACATAACTATTCATAATCATCTTCAAAATTCTTATATGAAAAAAAACATTCAAAATAAATTTATTTTAACATTTATAGTCTCATTTATTTTAAACATTCATTTATGAGGTTATCATTACATCATCATTGTGTCGTAAATAAATTTGTTTATATGATGTATAAAAATTATAAATAAAATTCCATGATGTAGGAAATATTTTTATATTTATAATTAATATTTATAGTCAATTATATCATTTATATTACCCGACATTAAAATTATATTAGAAAAATAGTACATGTTAACGATATTTTTATTTTTACATTAAATAAAAAGTTGTTAAGGTAATTATCTTACGAAAGAGGATTTCAATTAGAGAACGATTCACAGAAAGATTTTATTGGTCGTCCATGACTCATACAATATGGTTTGGACTACTGTTAAGGTAATTTTATATTATTATAAAATTATTTTTACCTTGAATTACCCAATTTAACTTTTACCTGGGTAAGTAAAAGTCAATAGTTACTATTCACTAAAAATTATTTTAATCTTCTTAAACCATTTTTTACATACTTATCACAATCATGTATATTGATTTTTTTAATTTCAATTCGTGGATGTTGTAAAATATCATTTAAATGAAAAATTTGGGTTTTTAACCACTACTTAGTGTTTTCACTATTCATCAAAAAATTGAACATTTTAAGAAAAATACCAAAAATTCATCCAAAGATAATTTTAATTTTCTTAATTAAAAATTTATATCTATTTTACCAAATTAAAAACATAAGAGTTTCATCAATTAATTTTTATTAATTACCGTTATCCAAAAAAAATCGTGTTTTAAAAAAATAATAAATATCCAAAGATTGACACTTGTTTATGTCCGATTTCAAAGTGAAATTACTTAAAATGGCCCACATTTGATTAAATTATAAAGATATAATATAATTATACATTAAAACTAATTAAAAAGATAATGTAACCATATAAATAAATTAGACTAAAAGGCAGTTTTGAATTAAAATATAGGATTTTTAATAATTCATTATAAAATGAGCATTATAAAAAAATCCCAAAATATTATCCAAAGAAACTTTTGATGCCCCAATTCTAAAGAAAATGTTATTTAGTCAAATGGAACATATAAAAGTGACAAAAACTATATTTTAAAATTTTTTTCCATCAAAAGGCGTTAAATCGACCTATTAAATAACATTAGAGTATTTATGCTGAAAACTGGATTCATTCACATTTTATGCCTCTAATTTTGTTTTAAAAATGTAAAAAAAAATTCAAAAAATTCAAATCATATTGTAGTTAGTTCTTTTTATTCACACCAATAAAATTTCTAGGAGTTAACAACCATTTAAAAAATAATTTTATTGTATTATTTTTTGGTATAAATCAAAGTTGTGTGCAACGAAAGATTTCAATGAAACATGATATTGCATGGTGAGTATGCTATCAGAAAAAGAATCCCCTTTAAATAAAATTAATATTTAATTAACAAATATTAATAAATATGAAAATTCAATATTCTTTATTTACTTGGGATGTTACATACCTCCCCCTATTGGGAATTGCATCCTCGCAATTTTAAAATAGGGCCTGGAAACATCATTAAAATCCCCAAATCGGAAAAGAGTCACTAAAATGGTCAATTTAAAAGAATGAAGGAGAAGTAAAAAGGTCACCTAAGATATCCCATACTAGGAATCCATGTAGGAAAACATGGATATGGAAGAGAAACTAAGTGTCATGTTCTGATGGAGGGTGATAGAAAAAATGATCCAGAGAAAGTTAACTCCCAAGAAAATTACAATCAAGTGATAGGTTTTACAGTCATTGGATTCCCAGTCAGAAATGTAGATGGACAACGTTTTTTATTTAATTCCAACTTTACAAAGTTGTAGAATTTATGTATGAGATTAACTAAGATCATAGAGAAATATACTTACTTTTTTAAGTATAGTAACATCCATTAATAGTTTTCTACCAAAACACTCATCTTTTCTCCAAATGATGAGTATTCAAGAAGACTATTTCACATATGATGTTCTAGAATCAACTTCTAGAGAATCCCATAATCCACAAAAGAAGAACTATATATTTCCCCTATCTTTAGACATTAACCAAAACCAAAATGGTTAGTAAAAGATCATATAATCCCCAAAAAGGATAATCCTAAAAATTGAAATATTATTCCTAATTTCCAAAATTAGACAAAAAATACCCATATTTCAACAAAGACCATTCAGGAAACAACTGTCCATAAAAGTTTTCAAAATAAATCAAAAAAAGATTAAAACCCAATACTCAGAAGGATTTAATCACATAGTCTTTTACCGTAACTATTATATTTATCTTCAAAAAAATAATCTTCTCTTAAAGTCTCATACTAAAGTTTAATTAACCTAATCTGATATTCTCTATGATATGTTAATCATTTCCAAAAATAACCCAAGTATCCATATATCCAAAATAAAACACAGAATCATCCAAAATAAAATTTCAACCATTATTCCCCAAATGAAATACCATAGTATTCTATTTTCCTTAGGCATATAGTGTTTCCCCAAAAAAGAGAGCGTCTTCCAAAATAACCTCTAACATTTAATCACCAAATCATTTTTCTATAGTAAGGATATCCATTGGGTAAAAAATAAGTTCCCAAAATCAACATTTTCTTGATCCATAAAATGATTTAACTAAAGGAATAACTCTTACTAATAAGAGAAATCACATAGGCCAGTGGTAGGAGATGCACCCTTGTCTCATTTTGGTTGCGGGTTCTATTCCCATGGCCTTGATGAATGCGATGAGTTGTCACCCATCTATTAGGTTTTCCTATTTATAAAACTAAAATATAACCATAACATAATTTAACTTCAAAGGTTGTCTTATACCTATAATTATCATCCCAACATATTAAGACCTCAACATATTAATGAGGATATATATATATATATATTCATTTTTTAGTTTCACCTTGCTATGATAATATAAAACTATTCCCAATATAATGAACATCATACCTTGATCACGGTGTCAACATGGTTTCATCATCATCTTGTTCATGTTGGTAGAAGGTCCATAAATTATAAAAATGATTTATAGAACCTTCAAAATAATTTTATTCCTTCATCCAAATACATCTTGTACAACATGGGCCACATGGGTGTTCACAAAAAAATAGTTTTAGAAAATAATCATGTTTGAAATATAATTTCAAAACATCTAATAAAACATTCTTTTTATAAAACAGTTGAACTGAGTTTGAGTTGAAACTTTCAATCAAAGGTCCTTTTAAAATACCATAAGAATGTGAGAAAAGACTATTATTTAAATTAAAATATAAATAGGTTGCACAAGGGTCTCCTCCTTCAACACCTTTTTCAAAATCATAATATGATTCAAAATCTAGTGATAAGGTAAAATATTTTTAAATGACTTGATAATAATTAACATTCTTTAAAATATGAGAATATTGATAAAATTGGATTTGATTAAAAAAACATGATCAATGATGGTATTGAGGTATCGTGGTGGTGTTTCATATTTTAAACCATTTATTCCAATTGAGTTGAATGTTAGAAAATGTCACAGAATCGTCCGGGAATTACTTTGAAATAATTATTGACAGTATGCCATTAAGAATAGATTGGAATGTCATTTGAGATCCTCCACCTTCCATTTGTAATATATTTTCATTGATCTGAAAAGTTATAATATAAGTATTTAACTTAATGAGTAGATATAAAGACTAACCATGTGTCTATAAAAAACTCTTAATCCCTAATTTTGTCTAAATTAACCTCTAACACCAACTGTAAGTCCCCAGCCTTAAACATTAAAAAATCATGTATTAAGATAATAATTCACATTGAGTATATTTTCAGGTTTATTGTTTTAGATAATTATGAAATAACTATTACATTACATCTCAAATATTACAACGTAGAAACTTCTACTTAGTATTCATTTTTTCATAAAATAAAAATTCTGAAAAGAAAACGATAATTCTTTTATTGATATTAATCTTATTGAGTGATTCCTTTCTCTTAACCTACTAATTCCATCTGAAAAAATATGAAATACATGGGATTATCATAAAAAGATCAGTAAGGGTCATAAAATAAAGAATGAAAACATTAGTTCATCAATACATACAAAACCTAAGCTCTTTAACATACCTTATGATATAATAAGATTTATGAATAACACATAGTAATCACAAATCATAAAGTTAACTTGTGACATTTATATGAAACATACATTATAGTTTTCACATCTACATAGAGATTTATGTTTTGAATACACATCATAGTATATTCTCTAAATCTCTTTGGAAAAACATTAACGCTTACCTCCATCATGTTACCTAATGCATTGGAGAGCTATCTCGGGATCACCTTCCCTAGGATTATCATTGAACTAGCCATATATGTCAACAATGACCAATATCCATAAAATATTCATAATACATAAAACAAGCATAATGTAAAGATAACATTACATTGTAGTCAAAATATATCATTTCATGATGTTGACATAATCAGTGCTTTATCAAACCATTTTCCATACCATTTACAACATTTAATAAAGAGATTTTTGAATCCACGTGTCCCATAACACAATGAATATTTTGAAAGAAATTTTAATTTCAAAACATTCACGTCCATATAAATAAATAAATAAAACCATTTTTAAAACATGGATATAAATGAGAAATATTTTGAAGAATAAATATTTAAGACATTTTAATTGATATTCTAAGATAAAGTGTTCCTAAACAAATGAGAGATGACTGAATAAAAATATTTGAGGAATAACATTAATCAATGCTTATAATATCACGAGAATAAGGATATTAAAGATAAAATATGTCAACGGGATGTATATACACCATATAAAAGTAAATTGGTGTATAACAACAAATTAGTCTCAGTGGAATGTAAATTAAGACAAAGTCCTTTGGAAGGATCATATCCTTAGATTAAAAACAAATAAATGAAATAATTATGTGTGGAATATAATAATACACCAAATATAAGTTGATATTAATTGTAAAACAATCATATTTCATTCACACATATTCATATCACGACATAATGAAGAAGTGGAAGTTTAACCCAAATAATTTAAATTGGGTTAAGAAGTTTTCTAACAAAAATTCGATAGTCTAACGACGTCGCTTTAAAATTCATAAATTGAGTTGATGAGAGAAAAAGGGCCACACATCACATGGAAATTAAATTAACAAAAATAAGTTTATAGAAGAACATATCCCAACTTATGAAAAATGAAATTAAAATATATGACATAACAGAAGTCTTTGACTAAAAGTGTACGGTGAAAGGTTCCCTTATAGATTTGGTAACTTATGAAACATACAAAACATGAAAGAATGATAATAAAATGAAAATGTAAATACCCATAAAATAAATTATATTATACAATTAATACAATCATGGTCTGTACATAAAACACACAAAAGGAAATAGTGGCAAATATAGCATGAATCACACAGAAATAAAAAGTGAGATGAAAACCCGTTACCTCATGTCTGAATTCACATGTAAGTTCCGTGTCCTTATGGAATAATAAACATATGTACATTTATACTTCCTTAAGAATTTTTTTAAAGTTTAATATTCCTTTTATATCACTTATTACCTTGCTATAATAGTAATTTATTTATTTGAGTTCATATTGGACATTTTGTCAATGTTCAGAACTTTAGTAAATAATGAAATTGTTATAATAACAAATTGTCTGTGTTGTCAAAATTAAATTATATACATTATAAAATTCATGAATTAGATGTCATATATATCATATATATCACGTTTATATGTTTTTATAATATTTCATATCATTTGGAGTTAAGAGATGAATTGCTCCGTTCATGGAGATAGTAAGTCGTACGTACGTATGAACACTACTTTAATTTCTATTTTATATTTAACAAACTAAAATCATAATAATGCATAGGTATATTATTATTCCAATATTATATCTATGAGATTTTATTTCATTAGATCCATTTTTTATACATCTCACGTATGGAATTAATGAGTCATATCACTTTGAGGGGGCAGTAGTCCACACTTTCTCAAATGCAATTGTCATATTTAACCATAATTGAAAACATAAATGTATTCTATAAATGAAAAAATAAATAAGAATAGAAACAATATAAATATAATATATATCACATATAAATAAAATTCCACCATAATGGCTACCATAAGAGGTGGTAGAAGAATATTGAACAATCATCATTTCGTGAGGCAGTAGTTCGCCGTCCACATGAAATAATATGTTCTTTACCCATTAGATGGAGGTGTGTGTAAGAGTAGTTAGAATCCTTTTAATAAGAAAATTTTAGTATATTTATTATACTGGTGTTTTTATGTGAATAAATAATAATATGAACATAGGGAGTGAAGAAGTAAAATTAAATAAGAGAACTTGATGGGAGACGTTACCCTTAAATTGGGTAACTCCCTTTGGAATGAACCCAAAGGTTTTTTTGAAGTGACTTTTGCCAAAGGTAAGGATTCAAGGAGGAACAATGGGATCTTGGGAGAATATTTTTGTAGAGTTTGGATGAGCAATTGGGCTTGATAGGTGTGATTAATGGTTTAGAGGTGATAACTTTTTAGAAGGGGGAGGAGGGTCTCTTTAGGAAAGTATGAAAATATTATTTTATTATAAACTAAATTTTGATTTCAAAGGATCCCAAACATATTAAATTAAAATCTAGGATGAATATTATTCTAAATAATACCAATAAATAGGTTTTATACAATTTTTTTCCATATTTAATCTTATCATTTAGCCTTAACCCTTAGTTTAATAATTTGACTCTTACCATGTCTTCTTGTGCATTCACTCTATAAGGTTAATATAGTTAATAAAAAATTCCAATAGAACCACAAGTTATTCATTAATGACATTTTAAACATTACCTATGTTATTTTTATGATTATTATATTTTTAGAATTATTATATAATTTAATAAAATTATATTTGTTTTAAAAACTCATTTATGATAATTTAAATACTATTCATATCACGACTTTTTAAAAAGTCCAAAATAACTTGATTATTTCAAAAAACCATATTTAATTAAAATATAACAAGTTATAATCATATCTAAAATTTGAGGATAGTATAAAAAGTTTCAAAATAAATTTATTTTAACATTTATAATCTCATTTATTTAAAACATTCATTAATGTTGATATCAATACATCATCATAGTGTCATTAATTTTTTTTGATGTCTAAAAATTATAAATAAAGTACCATGATTTATAAATTAATTTTATATTTATAATTAATATTTATAATAAAGTATCTAAATTATATAACCCAACATTAATATTGTTTTATAAAAACTATACATGTTTATGATATTTTTATTTTTACTTTAAATAAAACTTTATTAATGTAATTGTCTTACCCATGTGGCATTAAAATTCCAAAAGATTCACCCAATGATTATATTGGTCATAAATGAATCATAAAATATGGCTAGTCCAAGTGTTAATCTGATTTTATACTAATATAATATTATTTTAACATTGAATTACCTAATTAACCTTTAACCGCAAAAAATAAAAGTCAACAATTACTATTCAACAAAAATTATTTTCATCTAATTGAACCATATTTTACATACTGATGACTACCATGTATATCAGATTTTTTAAATTAAATTCACCAAAATGGTAAAATCTTATTTAAATGTAAAAGATGGGTTTTAAAGACTACCTAGTGTTTTCACTATTTATAAAAAATTATACATTTTTAGAAAAATAACAAAAATTCACCCAATGATAATTTTGATATTCGGAATTAAAAAATGATGAATATTTTACCAAATTCAGAAAATATATGTTGAATTAAAAAATTTAAAATTTATTCCTGTTGTCAAAACAAAAATCGTGTTTTTATGAAATAATAACTATCAAAAGACTGGCACTTATCTATGTCTAATTTCAATGTGAAATTACATCCAATGACTAAAAATGGATTAAATGGTAAAAATATATTATAATTAAATTTTAAAACAAATTAAAATGATAATATGACCATATAATTTAATTGGATTAAAAAGTAGTTTTGAAATTAAATAATGTTTTTTTCACTATTCATTAAAAAAGAACAATATCAGAAAAATACTAAAATTTCATCCAAAGTAAATTTTGATCTCCCGATTCTAAAGGAAAATTTTATTTGGTCAAATAGAACATTTAAAAGTGTTGAAATAGGATTAAAAAATGGTTCTCCATCAAAATTCAGTAAATTGAACTTTTAAAGAATATAAGATTACTTATGCTTAAAATTGGATCCATTCAAACTTTAAGCTTCTAAATTTTATTTTATAATATTAAAACATTTAACAAACATTTATAAAATATTTGAGTTATTTATATTCATTTTTCAAATATAATGGTTAGGTGTTAACTACCATTTAAAATAATAATATCATTATATTATTTTTTGATATAACTCAATGTTTTGTGCAACGTAAGATTTCAATGAAACTCGTTGTTGCATGGTGGATATTCTATCCGAAATAGCATCACATTTAAATAAAAATTAATTTTTAAATAAAAAATATTAATAAATATGAGAATTTCATATTCGTTATTTACAGAGGATGTTTTTTCAGTAGTCAACTTCACATCAATATGATTCAAAAAGTGAGCAGTATGACTCTAAGTGTGTGTTTTTATTTAAAATTGACACTAATTTAACTATAATGAACAAGTGGCATATTGATAATCAATGAAACACATTCATATTGTTTTTATAGTTTAGGAAAATGATCCACGAGTCATTTTTGACTTGTTGGAATCTACCAGACCTCAATCTGATGAATGATGTGACCGATATGACTAAATAAGTCAGTGATCAGAAACATTTTAGTTCAAAATGAGTCAGTCACTAAACACAAAAAATATGGTTTTTTATAATTTAAGATAGTGATTCATATGTATTTTGTGATGTTTATGAATTAGTCTCATGTTAAAATGATACATGATACGAATGGTATGACTCATATTGTGTTTTTGAAGTTTGAAATGACATTTTAGTAAAAAACACAACCGACTTACTGAAAACTGATAAATCACAATTATATTATTTTTAAACATTAAAAAAATGATATCTGTGTCATTTATGACCTTTTGGAATCATCCAAACCTAAATATGATGCATGGTGTGGCCTTTTTAACTCAAAGTGTCTCTTTTTATTTAAAATTGACATCAATTTAAATAAAAACAACAAGTTACATAATGAAAACATAGAAACCACCATCATGTTATTTTTATATTTTTTAACAATGATGAATGATTCACTTTTGATGTGTTGAATTCTACCACACCTCAATATGATTATAGGGTGTCATCGGTATGACTCCATGTGTGTCTTTTTATTCGAAATTGACATTAATTTAAATAAAAAGAAGAAGCAATGTACTAAAAACCAAGAAAACACATTCTGATTGTTTTGTTACTTTAGTAAAATTATAAATTAGTCATGTATTACCTGTATGGATCAACCACACATCAATATGATGCATAGTGTTGTTGT
This sequence comes from Viscum album, assembly GCA_963277665.1. Lineage (NCBI taxonomy): Eukaryota > Viridiplantae > Streptophyta > Magnoliopsida > Santalales > Viscaceae > Viscum > Viscum album. Next base: position 2,061,515,761 of record OY728151.1, on the reverse strand, counting down.
TATGACTAAATGTATCCATTATCATGTTAAAATTAAGATTTTAGTTGAAAATATGTCACTCACTATAAAATAAGAAAATGCACTCTGATTTTATTGTTAATTTAGGACAATGATAAATATGTCATTTGTAATGTTTTTTATGATGTATCACATCAAACCAATAGATGCTATGAATGGTAAGACTAATAATATGTGTTTCTAGTTAGAATTGTTTTTATTAAAAAAACCAACTGGAATTAGGAAAATCAAGACAAATCATTCAGATTGTTTGATATTTTATTAAAATGATCTATAAGTCATTATTGACATGTAATAATTTGCATATCCTCAATATTACTCATGGTGTAGCCATTATAACTTAATGTGTATCTTTTTATTTTAAATTGACATTAATTTAAGTAAAAACAACTAGTGACATTCCGAAAACAGAGCAAACATATTCAGATTATTATGATATTTTAAGAAAACAATCTATATGTCATTTTGGACATGTAGGAATCAACCACACCTCAATATTATGCACAATGTGTTTGGTATCACTCAAAGTGACTCTTTTTATTTTAAAACAACATTAATTTTTGTAAAAAACTATAAGTGACATACTGAAAGCTGAACAAAAGAATTTTCCCATACATTAGGAAAATTATCCATGGTTCATTTATGAAATTTATGACTCAACCAGACCTCAATCTGACATAGGGTGTTACCAATATGACTAAAAGAGTTATGTATTAGTTTAAAAATTACATATTAGTTCAAAAAATGTTACTCACTAAAATCCATGAAAACATGCAATAATTTTCTTAATAATTTGGGATAGAGATTCATAAGACATTTGTGCCCTGTATGATGTAGTCTCACGTCAAAATGAAGCAAAATGTGACTATTATGACTCTTAATGCATGTTTCTAGTATGAAATGAAATTTTAGTAATAAAAAAACAAGCATAATAACAACCAAGAAAAAAAATTTGGATTCATTTGAAACTCTAGGACACAGATCTATAATTCATTTTTGACATGTAGGAATCAGAAAATCCTTAATACGATGCATGATGTTATCGATATAACTCCAAATATTTCATTATTTAAAATTGATAGCAATTTAAAAAACAAAACTGACATTATAAAAACCAAGAAAACACATTCGAATTGTTTTGATATTTATGGCTAATGATCCTTGAAACGATTTTGATATGTAGGAATCAACCCCATCTCAATAAAATTCATGGTGAGACTGGTATAACTCCAAATGTCTATTTTTATTATATATTGACATTTTATTAATGTATACATTCATATCAATGCTTAATTTTTTCTTTATATTATTTGTAACAAAATATTTATTTTTGTATAAAGGAATAGTCTTTTTCCCAGGTTGAAATGATTTTCTTAAAAAATGATACCATGAGTGGGCATATTTGAGAGGGGATAATGTGATTCAATAGATAAAACATCATTGGTTTTAAATGTTTTTTGGGTAATTGTGTATGTAATTATATAAAACATTTCTTGAAATGTATATAGATGTTCTTTTTGTATATACCATGAGTATAAATTTTTGAATTCCTAGTGTCACATTAAATCTATATAGTATTGTTTCATATTAAAATTTTTTGTCAGTTTTTTGGGTGTACTGTTATATTAACAACATGTTGTTGCCCGCAAGTCCACTATTAGTGTTATTTCGAGCACTGAAAAATGGCATCCTTTATCAGTTATATTTCATGCATTGATAATGGGGTCCCTCCTTTATCATAACTATGATTAAGAGTGCCTTATTAGTTTTGGTAAAAATCCATTTTTCACACTGTTGAAGGGCATATGTATAGTAGTGTGGGTTGAGAGGGAGCCCAACACCTGACTTAAAGGCCATGATACACAAAACCCAGAACATAGTCTGATGTACTTACTGACCGAAAGGAAGAGAACCCCCCCCCCATGTTGAAGAATACCCAAGGAATCATGACTATGTTGACCTTATAAAAAGTACCAGTCAAGACTCACTACCCCCTTCTAGAGAAGCATTACCTATATGGATAGTAATGGATACAACTTCACATACTCTAACGAGAGTTGTGTCATGCAATATTGAAAAAATGACTCACAAAAATCCTTTGTCCCACATTGTAAATGTGGGGGAGTACAGAATGATGTGTTCTAGAAAACCCATCACTTGTTCGATATTTTGACCTAATGATTCTTGTGTAGCTGCTCAAACAAAAATATAAGGATGTGTGAAATCTATTTGAGGCACTATTATGAAAACCATGAGGCTGGGCTCCCATCCTTCGCATAAGGAGATAAAAGATGGTTGAATGATGGCATTCATGATCCCCATACCATTATCATGGTCACACACATGTAGAAAATTTACCAAAGTGATGTTATCCATACCATATGTGCTGAGAGAACAGATTAACTCATCATGAAATCAAAAAATTAAAGGTTTCCAAGAGGCCTAAAACCCATAGACCCAAATAAATATTAATGGAGATCCAAATGGGTTATGAAAACCCTAGTCTGATGCCCCAAATTCTATTCCAATCAACTGGATTTTTCTTAAAAACCACTTGTATATAGTATCCTTGATCATCTTTTAACAGAGCCACACCATTGATTCCACCAAAATCAAAAGATGTTGCTGGAATCCCGGATGCCTACAAGAACCATGTTAACAAAAGTTAGACAACTAGAAGCCTCAACCATCATCACTTCCTATCCAAATCCCCCATAGACCACCAATGCCAATGAAGATATTTATCACTATCTAAATCCACTATGGATTCCACATAAAAAATGAACATTTCAAAGTCATACCATTAATTTAATAAGGGTATGGATTCCATAGACATAATCAATGGTCGCACAAATAAGAATCAACATAGAATCCACACCATAAAATCTCTATTAATTGAACCCCCCTCACTACTAGAAATGGAGTCTTTCCCAACGGTTCTGAACTATTGGGAAAGCTTGCAGAACCGTTAGTATATGTTATACCAATGGTTTTTCAAACCATAGGGAAGTAAGTCGTTGGGAAAAGTTATCCCAATGGTATACAATGAACTATTGGAATATGTTAGTAAAATTAACCTATGCCAACAGTTTGGCCAAACATTGGAAAAAAATTCCCTTGTTCTTTCCCAACGGTTTTAGTAAACCTTTGGGAAAGGTATATATATAAAAATGAGTTCTTGTGGAGGTTTGAACCCACAACCTCTACGTTATAAGTCAATGATTTTACCAATATTTTAGAGTATCCTTTGTGAGTATATTAGGATATATATATATATATATATGTAATTTATATATTGATGTATTCGACGATATTCGGCCAATTTACTCATAAATCATATCCCAACAGTTCTCAAAATCGTTGGGAAAGATAGGTTCCCACCCTTTCCCAACGGTTTAGCCAAACTGTTGGGAAAAGTGGTGGAATTCTCCCAACGATTTTTCCAAACTGTTGGGATAGCCATACCCAAGGGGCTTTTCCCAAAGGTTTGGCCAAACCATTGGGAATGACATGGACTTTTCCCAATGGTTTGGCCAAACCATTGGGAAATCCATACCCAAGGGACTTTTCCCAAATTTTTGGCCAAACCGTTGGGAAAGCCATGGAATTTTCCCAATGGTTTGGCCAATACATTGGGAAAAGTTTCCACAAAAGGATTTTTCCCAACGGTTTGGACAAAACGTTGGGAAAGCCATAAAATTAGTGGGCTTTCCCAACATTTTGGCCAAACCATTGGGAATGGGGGACTATACCAACGATTTTTAAAACCATTGGTATAGAAGTGTTGGGAAAGGTCAGGATTCTAGTAGTGCCTCCTTTTCTAATTCTAATAAACCAACAACATGATCAACGTATATGGAGATAATATTAATGTATAACAATAATGTAAGAGGGTGGAAGATTAGAGGAAACCAGATATAGTGGGAGAGATATGCTAGTACGGAAACACCATCATGATCAGAAGGAGGATTTGACACAACCTCCACCATCCAAGTCGATATTCTATGAAAAAACTAGGAACATCATACTAGATATTTTCAATTCAATAGATTTTCATATAAGTCATATCCTTGGTAGATTATTGCAACATGAAGAACCATGGCTTCCATCCTTGATATCACTTCCACCTAACACCACTACCAGGAAACAATACAAAAATCTATCTAGGGCTCCCTGAAGACCTAAGAGCTCCTAATTGACCTCCCATAAGATCTTAATGGTTAAATTAATGGAAAAAGGGGTTTTAAACATAAATTAGTTATGAATTCAAGAGTTGTTTATATTATGTGTTTTATAAAGGGTAAAATATTGGGAAATTTAATTTAATTTAAAATAATTTTTTAATGGATGTTAAATAGGGTCTCACCAGAAAAATATTCCCATGGATAGGGTTAAATGATTCTAGGTGGATGAAATTAAATGCATGTAAACTATGTTCATAGTTGGGATGGTTTATATGAGGTTGAATATTTTATCAATTCTATATTTATCATGATTCCTTAAATTATAAAATTGAGATTGTTTGATAACATAATGGGAATATTTATGCTTCAAAATATGGATTCAATGGTAATGTTTTTCAGACTTTATTGTTACATGTTTTAATAACATATAAACTATTCCACTGTAAACTTTCATATCTATTTTTCCAATGGAATTGGATTCATGATTTGAAATAGATCATATGAAGGAATTCATGGTATTTACTTGGGAATTTCATTTTGAGTAATTTTTTACTCACCACTAATCATACATCTCAATGTGTGAGTAGATGTTTTATATCACTATTCCGGGAAATCTAGTTATATGTTGTTCATTATTGATGAAGACTAGGTGATATTTTTATGGTTAGACATGTCATTGCTTGACCATGAAATAATGGAATATTATACTAGTTTTTTTGGATAAGTTTTACTCATCAACCATTGATATGTTTCATGGTTATCACTCATTGTCTCCCTATATTGTTAGTACATGGTTTCTTAAGGGTGGTTTTTACAGATTGGATTTTAATTTAAAATAAATAAGAATAATTTATATATATATTTATTTATATTACTTAATGTTAAATATTTCACAATTAATTATATCTTATCCCTCATATCTAGTTTCTATCCTATAGTTATTAAGAAATGGTCTTGAGTCCATTTGATGATCTGGTTTGGGTATTGGGATTTATGTCTATAGGTCCAGACTTGAGAAAGTCATATTATGCCATGGTTTTAATTTATAATCATTTTAATTATAGTAGGATTTGAGATTAATATGATTATAACTCATGTGTTATCCATAGAAATTAATAACTAACAACATTATACATGTGTTACATATAATATTATATATCAAAAGTGATCAAAGGAAATCTTGCAGGATTATTTGCTTCATTGGTGTTTATGACCAAAATGGTTTGGGAGGGGTTGTCTATTCATGAATTATAGTTATCATGTTTAGAGGATATATACATGTTAATATAATTTTATAATAGTAATAAGGGGGTTTTGAAAATTATTTTGGTTATTCAAAATCTTTTGGAAAATGTTCTTTCTTATTTCCCTAATTGAACAATAATATAAAGAATTATTGGAATATGAATTGGGAAAAGTATATGTCGATGTAATTCTGCGTATGGAGTGTTGAAACTATTTTGATATATATGAAATTTATTTTTTCTTTGACAAATATTTACTCATTGGTTTTTTAGAACACATAAATTCCACCACCTAGATAATTTTTTTTCTATCATGAAGCTGAAAAATTTTCTAGAATTATTTTTAACAAATAGAAAAGAAATATATATAGAGATATTATGTTTTTAAACTCATTTTTTCCTAAAAATTATGTTTGTTGATAGTTGAGTGAATTATATGTGGTCGAAATAAATATATCATGGTTTGAAATTCAATTAAAAAATCAATTATATTTAAGGGGGTGGTGGTGTTCATAGTTTTGAGGATCGGTTAAATGGAATTATCTATATCATCATGTTTCATTATATTCTAGAAACATCAAAGGGGGATTTCACTAATAACATGCCTGAAAGAGTAGCTCGTATGTGGTGGTAGAAAATTATGGAGGAAAATTTACATTATTAGTTAATTTAATATAGATTGTAGAAGATTCTATATAAATATCCAATCCTATATTTTTTTTTCTGATGATGAATTGTGTGTCTGTAGGGTTTAATAAAGGAATCGTGACTTTATTCCTATATCTGTCTGATTTTTTGAAGCTAGTATGCTTTATTTCAATGTTAATTAAAATTTTAAATCATAACGCATGATGATTCCACTTATATCATTGAAATATTATCATATTTAGGATTATCAAACTAGCCCTCAATAGATATGAATTTGTTTTGAATTATGTAAGAATAGTTGAATTAGACACAATTATCTCATTAAGTGTAGATGATTTTAATACTTGAAAAAATTAGGGAAAACATTTATCAAGTGTATGGAAGATGATGATTAATGCCTTTGATCTAGGAAGTAGATAAAATAAATTTTCAGTCTCATTTTATTCTTAGGGAAATGGGCTGTTGTAATATTATCTTTGTAGTAACATGGTGAATTTGAAATATATTTTTCTTAATAATATTATAGGCATCAAAGTGTGAAAATATTAGGATCATGGACTTTTTTTGGGAAATACGTTATGGATATATTATACTAACACAAGGATAAAAAATTCCCATAGGAAGACCAGATATATTTTTAGTTGTGCCTCATACTGAGATATGTTGTAACCCCTAATTGGGGACAATTGAGATGAATCAATGATAGTTATTTATGGTATAAAATTTATTAGAAGAATAATTGTATATACCCAGGATAATACAATATAATTTAATAATATATTTTGTTTTTATATCAACTATTTTTGATATAGTTATATCTCATTCAATGAAATTTATATGATTAATAGATTAATTAAATTTTTACTTGAAATTTATTCTCTACACAATGAAAATTTACGCACTCTAGGGGGAGCATAAATAAAGGATTGAAATATCATTCCTACTCAATTAATATTAGTGATGCAGAAATTTCATGGGTTTTTAGTCATAGATATTAACACACATGATATCATAACTGTAGTGGATGTGGTGATATTGTTTAATAAATACATTGATTTATATGTTTATCCCATCTCATTTACCTTACCCGATGGGAGTGTTCATTCCTCCCAAGGAGTGAAAAATTCATGGGAGACTTGAGTAACATTTTTCTAAAAACATTAGGGAACTACCTTTTAAATAATTAAGTTTTATTCATATATAAGTGGATAAAAAGTAAAATAATCAATTTCTTATATATTTGAAAATTTTAATATATGGATTTATTGATGATATTTTTGGACTACCATAAAAGAGATACATGTAATTCATGAGTAAATTATTATGAGGAAATGGCCAAATATTTTATCCATAATATAATGAGAACATTATAGAGCTGTTAGAGTTGAATACTAAATTGAAATGTTTGGAGGGGAAATTTATTATTGAACCAAATTTCTTACTTTTGATTGTAACCATTATTTTTTATAAGAGATACAATATAATATGTTTATTATTTATTAACTATTAAAATATAAATTATGTAGAAATAAATAAAAAGTAAAATTTTTATCAAATGATGTTCTTTTATATATACTAAAAGAATAATTTTGGATTTCTATGAATAAATTTATACTAGAATAAAATCATTTAAGAGTTTTGAGTGGGGAAATTTTGAAAATATATTTTTAGGAGAAGATACCTACATTTTGAGTTCCATGTCTTATCATTAGGGGTTAGTAATGCTATGATTTTTTTTGTTTATGATGAATCATGTAATCCAAAAATATATGGACTTATTCATAGTGATATTTTTTGATGATACTTTTATTTATTCATTTTCATAGGAATATCATGTAAGTAAATTAAAAATATTAAAATAAATGTTATAGTAGAATATTATATATTAAAAAGTATCAAAATTTCAAATTTGAATTCAGGAAGATGTTTTTTGGAGGAAATTATTTTTGAGAAGGGAGTTTCCTTCGACTAGAAGAAGATACAAATAGTAATATCCTGGGAATATCCTAATAAAGACATTGAGATAAAAAATTCTATCAATGACATGATATTATATGTGCTTTATTCAATATTTATTAAATCTAGAATCATTTATTATAAAATGAACTTTGTTGGAGTAATTATTTTAAAGGGGAAAATTATATCATAGAGAATTTTATGAATTTTTGGGAAGGTAACGTTATAATATAGTGATATTCATTCCCAATGATGTTGTGAGATAATTGATAGGTTGTGATTCATTAGAATGTTGATTTTAATTAGTTTTCATTAATAGAGAAAATTCATGGGTGAACTATTATATAAAATTTAACCACATGATAGGTATTATCAAAATATGAACATAATCTAACTATAGTTTTACATGACTAGAATAACTATAGGTAGTCTGAAATGAATTTTCACTTAATGAGAGTTAAACTTCATTTAAATTAGATGGTTTGAGTATTATCATACTTTTTATTTTTGACTTAACATGTACACTAATAATGGTAATTCCATAGATGATATATTTAATAGAAAAAAATTATGTCATAAAGGAATCATATGAACAGTGGCCATAAATGAGTTTAATAGTGGATGCGAATACGATGTTTCAATTAGAGGGAGACCAAATTGTGTTTTTACAGAAATGAAATTAATTATTTATTAGTTGATCAAGTGAAAGAGTGTAATGAAAATTATCTTAAATTTTAATGGATATGTGACTTCCAAAATGGTGGTGTAGAAAATGACAAATGGTCTTTAAAAGTGGATTTGATTCTCTATTCAATATATAGGATGGTAGTTCCCTTGTTTAAAAATATAGAACTTCTTGCGGTGAATTTATATTTAAATTTTTTCTTGATATCATATCATTTATGGGTTAATGTGTGGTGGACGTGTTTTTGGGTATTTGGATATTCTTCATCCGTATTTCAGGGGTTGAAGGCATGAAAATATGAAAAATGAGAGTTGCATCCGGTGATGTATGGTGGGCATAAAATTATTTCTAAAAATGTACCCTAACTATACAGAGAATATATGAGGGTTTACTGTATCTTAAATTATGTATAGGTCCATAGAGAACATTGTAAGAACTTCAATAAATGTAGTTGTGGCCCACCACATTTTGGGCATGGGTTACCTAACCATGTGGAAAACACTGTGGAGTAGGATTTATAATACAATTAGATTATCATGGTTTATACATGACTTACATAACAATGTGGCCATACTGTGTTATGAAAGAATAATAATATAGTTGTAATTTCATTATAGGTTTACTATTTTGAAAACTATATATCCAAACAATATGACTTTCAGAGTGACATAAAAAATTTAAAGGTACTATAATACACTTGATATTTTGAAACACCTAAACCATCTATTTTTTCTTCCCCATTATATTTAGATTCCTCTTTATGCCTATGGTATTGGGAGTTCCTCAAATATGTTCCATGGAATCAGAATTTAGCTTAATGTCATGGAATGATTTGGACACATCCCATAGTTTTATTATTAATCCTACAAAAATAGAATTTATCATATGTTATCTATGTTTTAACACTACTAGAAAAGGAGGTTTTGGAGACCCCTTACATGGGGGACCACCATTAGTGGTTGCAAGTCTTAAAAAAACATTGGCACTCCTACCCCCCACTCTCATGCCTAATCTAAAAATCAACCCCCCCCCCCCCCCACAACCACCCGCCCCCTCCCTCGCCGCACCCCCACCACCAACCGCCCCCTCGGTCACTCTACCGGTGATGTCACACCACCGACGCTACACCAACTATGCTTATGGCTCCCCGCTGATGCCGTATCCCATCCCCTCACTCACCGTAAAACTGTTACCCTCCCATATTGTACCACCACCACCATACCTCCTCCTACTGTGGATCTCCACCGCCTTCGCTGCCCGTCCCCTCTCTTGCTACACCACCACCGACTCTAGAATCCCTCCACTACCCCTCTTTTCCGTTGCTTCACCCACTCCACCTCCCCTCCCTTCCGAATTTGTTGCGCTATCAAGTATGCCCTAATTTACATTTTAGGGTTTTAATTCTGAGAAATTTCCACCAAGATTTTTGCATTCATGAAGATGATATGAATATTTTTGGTTAATAAGTTTGGAAATGGAAGTTCAATTGTATACGGGCTTGTGTGCATGAAGAATTATAAAAAAATGATTGTTAACAGTGTGAGTATGAGAAAAAATTACAATTTATGTGAGTTTGTAAGTTACATACAATGTAGATTCTATGTATATGTTGATTACATTGATATTACGTTGTGTTATTGTTTTATTTATTCCATTCTAGAGTTTATCACATCTCTCTCTATGTGTGTGTATCCTATTAGAAAATTTGTGAGGTTTGACCACATGTGTGTGCATACATATCCCATAAGACCCATGTTTTACATTGATCACATGTGTGTGCTTTGATATTATATGTTATTATTAATATTATATGTTGTTCCTCTATGTGATATTCTATGTTTCCTTGTGATGTACTTTGTATATTTTATATTGTGTTGTTCTATGCATGGTACCAATGTTACTCATGTACTTATCATGGCTTGATAAACCAAAAGGGATAGTGTGATAGGATGATGAATTATCCATGAATATTAGATTGAGATAGATTATATGGTATTTTGTTTTTTCTAGTCCCGCATAGGGTAATGGTAGACTTATGTGATCTGATCCTCGAGGTGACAATGGGGCAAGATGGTATTCATGGACATGACTTGAGATGTTGTTTTGGGATACGATGGCCCAATGGAGTTTACAAATGTGTTGGCATTATGGATTAACCAAGAGAGAGATGGTAATTTATGACCTTATATGGTTTGAATTTATACTCTTACCTTTTTGTTGTTTTGGAATACATGACGTGACATTGTGTTTGACAAAGTTCATGAATTTGTTTAACTACATTTCCATCACGAAGCTAAAGTTTTTTTAGCATATGACCACTCTAAAAATGGTTGTGTGTTTTATTTTATTCACATTTATTTTTTATCACAACATAAACTTTTATACGATTGCATATGTGAAAAATAAAAATTGGTTTTTTCCTACTACATTCATATTCCCACCACACATGGGAATCTTGATGCATGTGGATACTTAATTGTCTGGGATACAAGAAAGGGAAAGGCCCTGATGATAGGGGAAAGGATATAGAGAATTTTGTTTAGAGGTAGAATTGGGATGGTATTTAGAGTGTTTTCTCAATATTTTTTCACATTTTTGTTATTTCCCACACTTTTATTGACATAACACTTTGGGGGTATTTGGGTTTTTACTATTTGAATTGAGATACCTACGATGAATTATGATTTTTCAATTTTTATAAAATCTATTATGTTATTTTTTATCGTTTTCATTATTGATATCATGGGTATATTTTTTGTACTAAAGAAATTCAGATCCTTACTGTTGGTAACAAACATCATGAATAAAAGGATACATGCTTAATGCCATGGGGAACACTGTCTTGGACCCTATGATTTTCCATGGGGAATCACATTCATTGTCCCAAATATTCTCTATTGATAACATAAGTAAATATAGTTTGACATGTTTTTGTTCTGGAATTGTATACATTTGATGTTATTCTTGATATATATTAGTTATTTTTCCATAAATTAGTGATTGATTGATATCTTTGATGGTTAATATTTACTGCCTCTGATGGAAAAAAGGCTATGTAAATTCAAGAGGTAGTGATAATTATTTGTAAAAAGATAACATTTCTATTAGTTTTAGAATAATTTTCATCACTAAATGATTTTGGGAACTTTCATCACAAATTATATTTTTTGATTTATTGGTCAATATTATCTTAGTCTCCACAGATGATAGTTCAAGATTGGTATTTGATGAATTATTACATATAAAAAATATGCATGTAGGTAATTATCTTTTTTTTCATTTATTTCGATTTATCATTTGAATTAAAATAGTTATAGTTAATTTATATGTTTTGATTACAGTGTACCAAAATATATGAATTATGATATTAATGGACCAAAAATTCATTATTTTCATGTTGGTTTTCATTTTTTAGTATTCCAAATATATAATATATTTGGTTTTTTAATTGATCCACTCCCCCACACATCTGATCAAATGAGTTAAGTAATGTCATCATATTTGACCCATGATCTATCCAACTTTTAATGTGGAAAATATATATTGAAGGGAACCCATGATCATGTTTATAGGAAGATAATATAATAAGTGTGAGTAACTTTATGGAAACACATTTGAGAACCAAACCTGAAATTCACAACTCAATGGTGACACACTTGTTGTGTATGACCCAATCAGTTACCTTTGGATAAAAATTAATCAATGACTGTGAAAAATTAAACAGTTGTGATGAAAAATTAGTATACCATATGTTTGAATAATGAGCTTCCATAGTTATAATATTCCATTCTTGAAAAATGTTTACTCTATGTATTACAGAACAAAATCATTCATGGTATAGTTTCTTCATTATACATATTTTCATGAAATCTTTTAGGAGTTATGAAATATATAATTTCCATTTTTAAAATAAATAAATCAATATATGATTATGGACTCTTGAATATACAGTCATTATTAGATTTACCATATGAAAATGGTGGTGATGAAATGGGCTCTCACTTCCATTATATTATCTATTCTCTTGTTTTTTATTAATTTATATATATTGTTTATTTTATCAATGGTCCACATGAAATTGGTTAGTCTTTATTTTAAAATATTTGATATGAAAATTGCATATAAAATGAAGTCTTGTGTAAATTTTTGTTATGCATATATTATTATGGATAAGATTTGGATTGATCATCCAATTCAAATGTCTAGAGAATATTTCAAGGGAATTATTTAGTTTATTGAGTTCACTGGAGGATTTCAATGTGACTATGTTAAATGTCCATGTAGAAAATGTGAAAAAAGGTATCAATTCACATGAGATACCATGAGGGAGCACCTATTATTGAATGGATTTCTGCAAAATTATAAGTGTTGGAATCATCAGGGAAAAGAATTTATTCACTTTAAAAATTCTAATGCAGTTCAGATGGATGTTGATGTGGGGATGAATGAACCAATGCATTAAATGATTTCTAAAATTGTATATGGGATGGATCCTATAGTCATTGAAATCTAGAAAGTTTATACCAGTGAGATAAATCTTCACTCTAGTCTAGATTGTGATTCGAGGAGGTATTGTGAATTAATTTATGAAAGTACTACTTACAATAAGGAAACATACTTACTTGTCAATTAGATTTTAATCATTTACAAAATTTCCACCAGAAAATCTTCTTTTCTCCAAACGATGATTATTCTAACTGGCTTGGTCACATTAAAAGTGGTAGAAACAAATTCAAGATTATCAGATAATCCAAAAAAGATAACCTATATATTTCCCCAATATTTAGACATCAAATAAATCTATAACATATAGAACAAGATCAGATAATCCCCCAAAAACGATAACAGTTTATAAAAATAAATACTACACTTCTTCCCCAAAATCCTACATACAATTCCCAATGATCAGAAAAGAACATTCAATAAAAAAATGTCCTTAAAATTCATCAAAGTAACCCAAACTAAGATTGTAACCCAAAACTCATAAGGTTTTAATCACAGAGTCTTCCACAATAAATCTTAACATTTATCTCCAAATAAAATCGAATACACATAAAGTCTCATACTGAAGTGTAATTAACCAAATAACATATTCCCTATGATAGGATAATTATTTCCATATATATCCCAAATCACCATATATCCATAATAAAAAAATATATTCTTCCAAAATAGTAATCCCCCATTACTCATCACAACTAAATATAATTATTCCTTGAATAAAATTTTCAAATATCAAACTTCTTAGTTACATGTACTATAAAACATTTTCCAATGTAATCCCATCATCAAAAGATCCTTAATACTTTTAAGGAATTCATCGTCTTAAAATATACCATAAATCATGAATCCCTTATATGTTGACTCCTTACTCATTAAACATTCATCATGATCCATTAACCATTCTTTACCAACTTATTCTAAAATACTTATTTCCTCCAAACAAAATCATGAATCATATCCTTAGAATCAATAATATAAAAACATATGTGAAGAAATAATCCATACCTTTCATTGGTCAATGTCAATTTCTTCATCCTCAGTCAGAATGTCATTATGTTTTGGCAAACATATATTCGTATAATCTTGATGATACCATTCCCGAAACATCTTTATAGGACATCTATTTGTATAATGACCATTCACACCACATTTAAAACATTCAATTGATCCCTCAAAAAGAACCTCAATCCCTTTCAAATAGTCAACAGGATGCTTCCTTTTTCCATGGATGGTTCTAGCTTTATGACCTTCATTCCCATATCTATAGCATATTCCAATCCCATTGAAGAATTTTCTAATGTGATTCTTTCCATATACTTAAAACATAAGTTATTAAAGATACATACCTTTATGATTATTACCTGAACATCTGTAGGGATTTGTTTCCCCCATATACGATGACATATAAAAATCACCAAGGTTCAGGTGGTCAATCATGAATCCATATAGTAGGTTGAGAATAACCACAATATTTCTCATTGTATCTCCCATTTCATCTAGTTTCTCATTCAAAAAACTATCAAAGTTTTCTTTACATCCACTTTTACTTTAGTGCCTGCTAAATCTAACCATTTACAAAAACCAAAAAGGTCAGTGTGAGTATATCATCAAAATCATCATATAATATCTTATTTGTAGGGTACATACTACAATCGATTTATTCAAGTTATCTTAAATACATTCAATTTATCGATAACAACAATGGATATTTCTAATATGCTAACCATTATAGTTATTTCACATATGACTAAATAAAACCCTATCCTATAATGTTATCTAAACCGACCTTTGATTCCAACTATAAGGTCTCAGCCTTAAAACATTACATATTCTTGAGTTAAGTCAATAATTCACACTGAGCATCTGTACAGGTTTAGAGTTTTAGAGAATTAGGCCATAACTATTACATTACATATAAAAAAAATTACAAAGTAGACCCTTCTACTCTGTTTCCATTTTTTTTATAAAATAAAAAATCATAAAAAATGTGTCATTTCTAGTTCATTGTTTTAGACTGCATGACTTTACCTTGATCTCATATTTGACCCTATTCATCTTTATGTCTCTTAAAGAACATTTCAAAACATGGGGATGAGCATAAAAAGATCGGTAAGGTTTATAAAATACGGAATGGAAACATTAACCCATCAATAAATAAAAATCAATGAAACCATGTTTTTCAATCATAACATACCTCATGAATACTTATTATTTATGAATAACACACAGAAATCATTAATAATAAAGGTATATTGTGGCATCCGTATCAAGCATACACTGTAGCTTTCACAGCTACACGAGGAGTTACATTTAGAATACCCATCAAAGTATATTTCCTAAATCTCTAAGGAGAAAAATTAACATTTACCTTCGTCTCAATACCCAATGAATTGGAGAGAAATCTCTGGCTCACCCTCCCATGGTTTTTTCATGTAACCACCCGTATACATAAACAATTCTCCAGAACCATAACATATTCATATCACATAAAAAAAACATAAAAGAAGGATAATATTTCCATATTTCAATCACAATATATCATTTAAGTATATTGATAAAACAAATCCATTATCAATACCATTTTCATGTCCAAAATACGTAAAAGTGAATATGGTATTTATTTTCCTTTTATTTTGCCTTTTTATGGAAGCAATAGATCAAATAATACTTGCAGAGGCGGAAAGCGTAATTGTCACCCCTTATATTAAAAAAACATTATTTTTTTGTCTTCAGTAAAATAACTCATAGAAAAGGAATCATTTTGAACAAAATGAAAATTCAAAGGTCTTTATATCATGTATAAAATAAATTCATCAATAAAACTAAATTTTCCGCAATGGAAGGAGTTTAGAGACGAAGTCCCTTATAAAGGCAATATCCTTAGATTAAGGATAATTAAATGACATAATTATGTGTGAAAAATATAAGTGCACCCAATTTATTTCAATATTATGTGTAAAATAATCATAGGTTATTCACACATATTCATAGCATTACATAATCATGAAGTATAAGTTTAAACCAAAATAATTGAAATTGGGCTAAGAAGTTCTCTTATAGAAACTTGACAGCCTACCAACGTCCCAATAAAATTCTAAAATTGTGGTTTATGAGAGAGAAATGTCTATCTCATAACCTAGAAATCAAATTTATTACAATAAGGATAATTAAGAACATATACCAACATATTAAGAGGTAAATTAAAAGACATAACAAAAAAGAAGTCTTTTAAAAGAGGTGGGTGAAAGGTTTTCTTACCGATTTTGTAACATACGAAACATACAACACATCAATGATGGATCATTAAATAACAGAATTAAATACCCATAAATGAATGTATATTACAAAAATAGTATAATCATGTGTAGTACATACACCACATAAAAATAAATTGCGGAAAACAGAGCATAAATCTCCATAGGAGTAAAATGTGAGATGAAAAGCCCTTACCCCATTGTATTCAATCGAGTCATATGGAAAAACGTTAATAAACACAAAATTATTCATATAATACCATGAAAATAAGTATAATCAAGGAAATATATAACATTTTGCAGTAAAAAATACACCACATGAAAGAAATAAGTGGTGAGAAATGGAAATCTCACGGAATTAAAAGTGACATAAGAAACCCCTAACCTCATGTTTGACATGACCCGCTCATTCTTTAATATCCTAAATAATAATATAAAGTTAATTTCAAATTTATAAGATAATTTTTAATGTTTATTTTTCCTTTTAAATCACTTATTACTAGGTTATAAACATTATTCAATCATTTAAGTTAATAATGGCTGTTTGGTTGATATTTGGTACTTGAGTCAAAAATGAACAATTTATAATTAAAAGTTGTTCATTTTTTCTAAATTCAGTTATCTATTGAATGATATTCATGATTTGATATCTTATATATCATATATATCTAGTATATATTTTTATTAATAATAGTATATAATATTTGGAGATAAGAAATGAAATGCACCGTTCATGGAGATTGTAAGTCGTACATACGCATGAACACAAATCCATTTCTATTTCATATTTAATGGTATAAAGACTTAATGATACATATGTATATTATAATTCCCATATAATATAATATTATATACATGTTACATAATTTCATTAACTCCATCCATTATACATTCCATGTATGTCATGAACGAATCATATCACCTTGAGGGGGAGGTAGTCTACACTTCCTCAAAAGAAATTATCATGTTTACTCATATTTAAAAGCATAAAAAATATGTTTTTAAATAATAATTAAAAAATCAGAGAGAAAACATAAACATAATATATATCATATATATATACAGTGACATCATAATGGCTTCCATTAGAGGTGGTAGGAGAAGGTTTAACAATCCTCGTTTTGTGAGGCAATAGTTCATTGTCCACTACAACTGTATGTTCTTTACCCATTAGATAGAGGTTTGTGTATTATACATATAATAATTCTCATAAAGTAATCCTATTATATCAAGGATACTTTTTTTATAAATAAATTAATAATAAGTGTTTAGGGGGTTAGAGAAGTAAGATAAAAAAATAACTTAAGAGAAGACGTTACCATTAAATTGGGTAACTCCCTTTGTTTCAACCAAAAGGATTTCTTTAAGTGACTTGTTCCTAAGGTAATAATTCTAGGTGGATGATATGGATCTTGAGAGCTTATTTGGGGTAGAGTTTAGATGATCTAAGGGTCTTGAGAGGTGTAATTAATGGGTTAGAGATGATGTCTTTTTATAAGGGTGGGGGGTCTTTAGAAAAGATTGACAATATTACATTATTATATAATTATGTTTTTGTTTCTAAAAGTCCAAATCTTTTTAAAGTCAAATATAAAATTACTAATGTATGAAATAAAATCATCCAATAAGAATTGGTTATGTTCTGGTTACTGTTTTATGTGTTATAATTTTATTTATTTAAATCATTCATTAATGAGGTAAACAATGGCATCATTATTCTATCATAAATAATTTTATTTATCTGATGTCTAAAAATTATAATAAAATTTACCATGATGCAGATAAAATTTATGTTTCAAATTAATATTTATATTCAACGTGATAACTTATAAAACCCATGTAAAAATTTATTTACAAAAAGATATATGTTTAAGTCATTTTTTCATTACATTAAATTAATTAATATAAAGTGTCATTATCACTTTTAAGTGGCTCCATTGGGTCCCAAAATTAACCCAAAGATGAACAAGGTTGGAAACGTATCAAAAAATATTATTAGGACACTTTTAGTGTAATTTAATATTATTATAATATTATTTTTTCCTGGAATTACTGTATTTATAAACACGGTAAATAAAAGTCATAAGTTACTATTCACCAAAAATTATTTTCATACTACTGAACCACATTTTACATACTGATGAAAACCACGTATGTCAAATTTTTTTAAATCCAATTCACAAAAGCTGTAAAATTTCATTTAAATAAAAAAAAATTTAACTACTACTTGTGCTTTCACTATTTCTCAAAATTTGATGGTTTTTAGAAAAATACCACAAATTCAGCTTAATCTATATTGGATCTTCTGAATTAAAAAATGATCCCTATTTTAACAAATTCATAACATAGAAGTTGCGTTAATTAATTTAAAATTAATTCTTGCTGTTAAAACAAAAAGTGTATTTTGAAGGAATAATGACTATCAAGAGATTAACACTTGTTTATTTGTAATTTCAAAGTCAAATTTCTTCCAATGACCAACATTAGAATAAATGGAATAAACATAATCTAATTACACTTCAAAACCATTTAAAAAGGAAATATAACCATAAAAATAAATTATATTAAAATTCAGTTTTGAATTAAAATACAGTAATTTTAACTATTTATTAAAAAAATGAAATTTATCTGAAAAATAAATTTTTTTACCCAAAGTAAATTTTGATCTCCCAATTCTAAAAGAAGAATTTTATTTTTTTAAAATAGAACATATAAATGTCACCAAAACTAGATTTACATAGGTTTTTTCATCAAAAGTCTGTAAAATAAACCTTTTAAATAATATTGGAGTATATATCCTTAAAATTAAATTCATTCAAATTTTAATCCACTATATTTTATTGGATAAATTTAAAAACATTTAGAAACATATATAATCATATTTTAGTAAGTTCTATTTTTTCACGTCAATACAACATCTATGTGGTAACTTGAATTTAAAATAAAAGATATTATTATATTATTTTTAGTATAACTCAATGTTGTGTGGAACACATGATTTTAAAGAAACCCGTCGTTGTGTATCAGATACACCATCGAAGATAGAATCCCCTTTAATGTAAAATTAATATTTAATACACAAATTTTAATAAATATTAAAAAGATATTCTTTATTTACCTGGTATGTTACACCACCCCCAGCCCATGTAAAACCACCCCAACCCTATCCCCCATACACAGGGAAAGACCCCACCCCTTTCCCCAGACATCCCTCACTCCCCACCACCCTTAGATAACACCCCCTCCTTTATATCCCACCCCCCAAAACTCCCCCAAACAACCCCCAACCCACCCCACCAACACAACACCTCTCATGAACTAAGGTGCAATTTTTATTGTTTATTCTATTGTTTTGGTATTATCCTTTCAAAAGAATATGATTTTTGTTAGACTATAACATACTAATTCAATTAATAGTAGTGAAAAACTTTTTTGCAAGAAAAATTATATATTTTTGTGTTTTTTGCAGTTTTCCAAAGAGCTTTCTGTCTGTTTCATTTTTTCTCCCCTTGATTTACTCCTTTGATTTTCACATGCTACCATGTTATTTTAATACTCTCTACCAGGGATCATGGATAGCCCACCACTCGAACCCCCCCCCCCCCAAATATTCCACCCCACATAACTCATTCTGCACACCCCCACCTTCACTGCCCCTCCCCCTCCACCCGGAATGCCCCCAGACATACCACTCCCAACCCCCTGGACAACCCCATTTACAACTAATTATTCTATCCCATTTTGGATTATTATCTACTATACAAGTTTTATTTTTTTTAAAACAATCCAATTTATTATTTTGACTCTTCGGATGGTCCCCTAGATAATTTTTTTGCACCTACATGCATGTTAAGGGAACATGCATTAGATCCACATCATTCAACTGAGCTATCTATGTCTCAGGGTCTAGGTATGTTTGAATGTAACTTTGTTTATTTTTTTATGTAATAGATAAACATATAAACACACACACATATATATATATACATATATATATTCACATCTATCAAACTATGTTTAAAATTGTTTTCAACAGGATCAGACTTGAACACTTATTCCTCTCGCAAGAGAGGTCCTGGTCGTGGCATTTTATCATGGAATTCCAACACGAGCATTAATGTTTCATCTGACAAGAGATTTCATCCTATGGGACAGAATGATCCGACATTTATTCATCAGTTGGGACATATCATACATGGCCCACATCAATTTCCGTTGACCGCACATGACTGTTCTTCTATCCCTCAAGATACATTAGATTATCTTAGGTGGGATGTTCAGGTAAGTGAACTATTTTCGTTTCTTCCATATTTTTAAAAAATACTAAAATGTATTATTTTTTTCTTAAATAGAATAATTTGTAAGTGTACCCTAATTAGTTTCTTCTTGTGTGTATGGGAAAATTTTGTAAGATTCAACATATTATAAAGGCAATGACAAGAGGGGCCAGTGGGTTCTAAACATGGGTGCCCCTGACATTCTGGAAAATGTCATGAGAAGTGTTCTTCCTTATCAGTGGTGCGACATAATTTAAAATTGGCCTACTGAGGCCGTTGCAGATAATATATTTATTTTGTTATATATATTTTCAAGAATGGTAGAAATTATATTTTGTTTGAAATAGGAATTAATTGAATGTAGGAGGTGTCTACACACCATTTTGAGAATCGAGTATTGCATGGACCACCTCAAAGGATCAAGACTTGTCACGTGTTTCAGATCCAAATATAATGTATGTATTATTCATTTTTTAATTTATTGTTTAATATGGTTTTGTGTCATATTTTCATATTTTAATGATTTACAATTATAGAAGAGAGGTGAGCTAAATTAAAAAATGTGGTGTGGGTGACGACTCATGATCAAAAAGATCTCGAGGATGAAGCTCTTTTAGTAAGTTATCATACTCATTTACAATACTAACATGAATGTGTATATAAGAATATATATATTTATATGTATGTATATATTTAAATATTCTACATGCACAATTTGAATCTGAGTGAGAAAATCTACTGGAGGACAATCGACAACTTCCGGTGTGAAGGGATGATATATTACATCGAATTATTGGTCGTGACGGGCATGGATGTAGTTTGACCTATGGAACATGATTTACTCATTCTGTAGTATCATGCACTGAGGTTGTTGTTCCTACTATTTCTCAGAGGACACAATAACTATCAGATTTCTAGACATGGTTTCGCACATCCTAGGAGGTAAATGCACAATTGATCAATGAGGTTAGCACACTGTGGGAATATGTGTGTCCAGGTGATGGTGCATGGGGTCATACAACCCAAGATTATGCTAAATTTATTTATTTACATTAAATTAGTTTTATTAATAAAATATTTAGAATTTTTATTTATTATGGGCCCCAGGCACACCAAATGGAGGTATCATCCAGGACCACACATGACGCATCCTATTAATGAGGGGTGTTTATTTTATATTCATTATTGAATTTATGTTATATATTTATTTAGACTTTAAATATAGATTTGTATGAAATTATAACAATTTATGTTTTTAAGACCTCCAATGTTTTTTAACTTTATGTGTATGATCAGTAATTGGATACTTTATTATGATAGATATTTTCTTAGAATTCCCATTGGAGGATAGGAAGTAGGCTAGCTGGCCCAATGGCCTAATGGCCCACAGGCCCAATGCCCTATTGGCCAAAGGGATGAATGGCCTACAGTCATATTGTCCATCGACCAAAAGTTTGAATTTCCAAATGGCCCAATGACCCAAATGGACAAATGGGCCAATGGTTTAAATCTCCTAACAACCCAAGGACCTAACCCACAACACCCCAATGTCCTAACTCCCCAACGGCCCAACAACCTAACGCCCTAGCAACATGACTTCCTAATGGACCAACGACCTAACGACCCAATGGAATAATTGGAAAAATAGACTAATGTCCAAATTACCAAATGTCCTACTAGCCTAATGGCATATTTTCCTATTATCCTGATAACCAAATGTCTGAAAGTCCTTTTTCACATATGAAAAATAAACTAACAGCCTAATGACCAATTTTGTTTCTTTATACCATGATAACATTTTATCTACCATGTTGCTAAATAGTGTACAATATATATATATATATATAGTATTTTGGTTAGTATGTTTTGTTATGAAGTGGATTAGCATATTGTGCTTGATAAAAATTGGTAAAGATTATAAAGCCTGAATTGATTGATAATCAATTTGGAAGATAATTATGAGTAATTTTTACTGAATATGGTGTTTGTTATAATTTGATAATAACAAAATTGACACATTGTGTAGGTGTAATTGAAAATTAATCTACTGTTAGGGGCTATTGAGTGGAGGGGGACGGGCTATGTAGGTGGGGGGGGGGGTGTTTGGACTGGGGTTTTCCATGGGGGGGGGATTTCTGGGGATAGATGGGGGGTGTTCAGGTGGGGGAGGTTGGGCTATCTGGGTGGGGGGGGGGGGTTGGGAGTGGCGGCAGTCTGGGGGGTGGGGGGTTTAGAGACCCAAGATTGATGTACAAGAACATTACATTACTTTTGTGGAATACTTAATACATAACAAAAACAAACACCCAAGGACCATAATAGTTTAGTGTCATTGGAAACATAGAACATAATAATTTAATCATGGTGAAAGATCTTCAACATCTCCCATAAATATCTTCCCCTTTTGTTTTCTTACCCAATAATTTTCTTCATATCCTGGGGAAAAGAAAACATAAAAAGGGTGAGATCAAATTCTTAATAAGGGTAAACATGGAGAACATTAAACAATACATAAAAATTTTAATGTAAAAACATGAACATAAAACAAATAAATCCTGAGTAATGGCATAAATATTGACAGTACATAAGGCATTGATCACAAAGTAACATTAACCATGATAAAATAATATGGTAATTAAACATGTAATTGTGGAAAAAAATTAAGCACATGATATGATTTCCATTGCAGCCAAGGAATTTCTACCAAGACCATCATAGTGGACAAATTTCATTACTGAACTGGGTTTACATGTCATTCCAGCACTGTATTGCCGAACCAGTTTTACTTGTCATTCTAGCCATTTTTAACTCATGAGATATAAATCTTTACCCAATAAATTGGAGGGAGATATAGTTCCCACCCATCTCATATTTAAATCATTATTATGTGTGACACAAAACAATCATAAATCATTCATCATAACCCAAATAATAAAATCAGTTTCATAAACATCAACCCATCTTAACATAATCCATATAAAACAAATGGATATCATTTCATTATAAGAAAAATAAAACCACATAAATAATAGAGACATTATACATGAAACATAATCATACTAAATAATGTCATCATAGATGAGATATTGTTTTGATAAAACACTTGAAATGAATTCTTGAGGGAAAAAATATTTTCTTCAAAAAAATCATTTTTTTCGTAAAATGATGTGTAATTTTAAAAGAAAATGATTTTGTTAAAAACATCATGAAATCATGCAGATTAATCATCTTAAAAATAATGCCTTATGAAACTGTAAAAATCTGTTCAAGGAGTATAAGTTAAAAAAATCATTCTCCTCATACTTTTGCCGAAAAAGTCAAAAAAAGTACCTTGTATGGTAAAAAAAGATTCCTTTCATACGATGAAGTAATAATAAAAAAGGGTAAAAATTCATTTAAACATATATGGAATAATATTAAACATCTTATGAAAACATTTTGAAAAAATAGGGACAAGGAGGATAAACATAACCCCATTAAATACTTACGAATAAATAATCTCAGAAAAAACGAGATTGGAATAATTATCCCTTACCTTATGTCCAATTTCTTCCATATGTGTCTGAGACTCATGTATAGTGGGTTTAAACATATTATTAACTTATATTAGAACTATAATAATATTTATGATATCATATATGATTCCCTTACGACTTTATATTACCCTTTCATTTGTTAATTCCATGTTAAAGCAGTGTTTGGGTTAAATCGTTTCATCTATTTTACATGTTTTGAGTTTTAATTATTTATATGATTACTTAGATCATTATTAATTAATTCCAAAATGTAAATAATGATTTATATATAATATATTATATATATATATATAATATAAATAAATGGAATGATATACACTATTCTTGCAGACCGTAGGCCATATGTGTGCATGAACATTGTTTTCACATCCTTGTTAAATTGAATGGAAGTAAATGACATATATATATATATATACATTAATACAGTAGAATTATTATGTCATATATTTCATTATTACTTTTTAATCATTCTTTACTGGTTAACATGGAGAATGAATCACATCACATTGTGGAGATGATAATCCGTACGTACGCACAAACGATGATATCGTTCACATAATTATTGAATGGAATTGGAGTGGATGATATAATATCTCAGAATTAGTATAATTTTATAATAATCATATATAGTTATTATTTAAACCATTATAACCATCCATGTAATGTGGTGGTGGAAAAACAGATTACACCACAGTGTGGAGACGGTAGGCCGTACATACGCATGCACGATGATTTTGTTTTTCGTAGGATGGATATAAGGTGAAATATGGTTGTTTAATATTTTTAATAACATATTATTATATTATTTATACTGGTATTATTAATTTATAATGAGAAAACTAAAGAATATTAAGTAGAAGAAGAAATAAATTTTAAAGAATCGGTAAAGGATATTACCTCTTCTTCGACGTGCCTCTTCTAAACCTCTTCTTAGGGCACAAAAGTTGGTCTTTGAAGAAAACCAGGACCTCTAGTATGTTTATATGAAAGTTTAGAGGTGAAATTGATAGGTTATTACAATTATTGAAGGCTAAAAATTTTGTTAAGAGGAGAGGGAGTAGGTGCCCTTTTATAAGATAGGAGAGGGGCACTTTTGGAAACCTCCAAAATATTTATTTACAATAAATTAAAACCCCAATTAAATCCTCAAAAATGACTCAACATCTAAGATTATATGAGATAGGGTTTTAATATCATTAAAAAATAAAATTTATACATGTTGGGAATTTATTTTAAACCTTATCATTTTGTTTCATCCTTATTTGGTCTATTTATTTTTATTTGTGGTAATAAGATTCTAAATTGTAAATTGTTATAAATAATTATCTATGTGTTGTAAATTATCCATAATTGGATACTTTATGACATTTTAGACCATATAAATTTCAAATTATAATTTTTAAATATTTTTGTGATTTTTAATGAATTTAATAATACGGTAAATTTTTTAAATGTTGAATAGTGTCAATTTTGACACTATTCAATTATTGGAATTTAAATAAAATTCACACAGAATATATATTAGGAAAAAATTATTTAATAGATACCTAAAATGTAATATTCATCATGAAAATTCGTGGATCACATTAAATAGTACATAATATATTTATTTTAATATTTTTAAAACCATTTCTTTGATATTTTAATCAATAAAATAATATCTACCTCACTATTGTGTCACCATTAATAATAATTATTAAATCCCTAAAAATTTTAAATAAATTCACATGATTTATATAGTTTTATTATATTTCTGTTGACTATTTATGTTCGATGTTTTATGATGTTTATCACTAACTTAAAATTATTACACTTATAAGATATAAGAGAGTGACATGTTGCCATTTTCTTTGGTTTTAATAATAATTACAAATTTCCATAGTCAAGAGTCCATAAAAACAATCTATTTAGGCCCTTATGTGATATGGGTTGACTTTTATTCATCGAATATAATTTTGGTAGGTGGTAGGCTAATTTTATAATCTTATTTTTACCCTTAATTACCCGATTTATCATTAACTATAGAAAATAAAATTTACTGTAGTTACTATTCATAATGTCTAAAAATAAAAAACAACCTATTTACATAATTTAGACCTAATGATTCCAAATATGGAATCTATTTTTCCAAATTTAAAACACAAAAGTTACAGTATTTAATTTAAAATTAATCCTGCTGTGGAGAAAATGTGTTTTAAAAGTTAAAACATTGCAAAAGATTGAAATTTTTTGACATATGAATTCAATGTAAAATAAATGATAATGACTTGAATTAAATTAATTTGTAAAATATAATCTATTTATACTTGAAAAACATTCAATATTATAATTTAAAAATAAAAATTATCTTTATGAAAAATATTGTTTTTAAATAAAATTTAGCGTATTTTTACTAAACATCAAAATATGAAACTTAACTGAAAAAAAATTTCCAACGTAAATTTTTATATACTTATTGCAATGAATAAGTTTATTTTGTCAAATTAAACTCATAAACATGTAAAAAACTATATTTAAAGTGGGTGCACCATCAAAAGGTGGAAAAAATACATTTTTCGAAAAATACTTATTTTACCCAAATAATTTATTTTGTTCTCATAACATGTTCTAGATAATGTGTAAGATGAAGGATAATTTTATAAAATTAAAAATTTGGTTAATACTATTCATAAAAAAAATTTCATGATAAAAATATAATAATATATCATTGTTTAGTGAAACTCAGTATTACGTTTAAGACACGCTATTGAGGAAGGTCGCTCTTGCGTGCAACACAAGCCAAGAATAGTGTTTGTATATACTTCCAGATAATACGGCATTGCGTATAGTGTAATATAATCATGGTATTGTGTATAACACAAGACTTCAAAGTAATTAAAAATAATATTTCTCATTAAATATCATTGTGTTACATTCTACCCCACTTAAAATTAATTTCTCCCTCGGAATTCATCGTGGTTGTAAATGGTTTACTACTTAAAAGATTATTTCATAGAAACCCATATCGTAAAATTGATTATCAAAAAATAAATTTAAAAACTAAATTATGAAACATAATAGTTATCAAAATTAACTCATCATTGGGTTTCCAAATAGGAGAACAGAGGTGATAATATGGATATGGAAGAGAAATCTAACCATCAGGTTCTGATGGAGAGTGGTAGAAAAAATCACAATAACGAATCCAACAATCACAAAACCATAAATTTCTGATGATCTAAGGTACCATCTAATTCATCAGATATGAGGGTACTAGACAAATTTATTGTTTTTCATGATAATTTCCCTAATGTTGATGAATTTCTTCTTAAGGATAAATAGTTTCTTGATTTTATTATAATACAATTGTTGGTCATTCCATGAACAATTTCCACTTCATCTCTTATTTAACGAAATGATGTTGAATTTTTCCTTCTTGAAACATTAGCAGATCATGCGATGGAATGATAGGTTATTCAATCAGTCTCAAAAAGTTAGAAAATTTTATTAAATATACATAAGTCCATATATAGTGGGAAAACCGTATATGATTCGAAAAAATGGACTTATACATAAACTATCATACCGGTTAATTAAATAAAACTAATTTATACGAACTAGGGCCATCTTGTAGGACAGTGGTAGGTGACAAAGGCCTATTTCACTTCAGTTGTGGGTTTTATTTCCACATTCATGTGAGACGCGATGGGTTGTCACTCATCCTACGATATGTCCTATTTCTAAAACTATACTATTATTACATTTTAAAAATAATATCAAATTTTATTGCATTAAACAATACTATATGATGTATAACATAAATCCATTCCAATCTTTAGGCTTATCCAAAATACTTCTGTCCAATATCATAGTATAAAAAAAATATTACTAGAGAGGTCATATAAAAATCATGTGATTACAATCATTTATCTCCCATATATCATAAGATATATATCGTTGGTCATATTCCAAACATGGGAATACCTTAATCATGTATTCTATTGAAACATGAATTTCCATAGAACCTTAGTGATAACAAGAATTCTATCAAAAGTTAATTATTTAAACATACCAAAATTCCAAAATTTCTATATACTGAAACAATGATGTCACAATGTCCACATATCATTCATGATAACATTAATAATATCAAACATATTATTTTCTCCTTATCCATTCATTATGTGACATTCATTTGCATTCAAAAATTATTTGAATAATGTTTCATGGTTACCGATACCATTCAATATATACAATCAAATACTTAGGGGAAAAAAATAGTGTAACAATCCTTATATTTTCCTTTATTCCATAGTACCATACCTTATTCTTGAGAAACATGCAGTCATTATACTACATTGTTAAACCATTGATCGAACATCAACAATTCATTAATCTCATATATCATTTGTAGTCTTTTCATCATTATCAATTTAAATAATACTCATAGAACCATAATAATTCTATTCATGAGAATTTCTATTAGGGAATTGGTTTGCATAATGCCCGTACATTCCATATTTAACAAAATTAACCATTCTTAATGTCATAGAAATACCATTACCCTTGTCCATGGTGTTAACTGACCCTTTTTCGTTTCTATTATATAATTTTTGTCCTTATTTTCCACACACAAAAAATATTATAGTTACTTTGAAACATTATCATTGATGCCTCTTCCCACATTATTTACATGAGGGAAATTGAACTTTCTTTCCATTATGATCATAATGAAACTACATCTTTCTCTTATTAGCTGTGTCATGAAAATACCAAAGTTGAGATTATTTCTCATATTATAAGATTTCTAATTAGGAATAATAACTATGTTTGGACTTCCAAATCCTTCTTCATTTGGTTTCACGTGAAGAATATCATTCCATTTTCCATCATATCCTCTATTATCATGAATCTTCCTGTTTCCAGCCATTTTCTAAAACCCAAAAAGAATAGTGTGAGAGGCAAAAATCATGCTAGAAAAACAACATAATCAAGGGGGAGTGAATTCAATCTCTATCATCTTAAGTTTAATCCTATTTTATTCATGATCTTTATCATAATTATAGGATTGTAACTTATACTTTATAATTAACCTTACATACATCCCTAGAGATACCTTAGATATAGATTTAGGGATCTCACTAATGTTTTCACATCCTAGTTTCCAAAGGTAAACTAAACCTTTGTTCTGATACAAACTGTAGAGACCCAAGCTTAATGTACATGGAAATTACATTACTTTTTTGAAATACTTAATACATAACCAAAAAAGACACCCAAGGACTATAATAGTTTAGTATCTTTGGAAACATGGAACATAATCTTATAATCATGGTGAATGATATTCAATATCTCCCATAAAGATCTTACACTTTTGTTTTCTAAACTAAAACATTTCTTTATATCCTGGGGAAAAGAAAACATAAAAGGGTGAGCTCAAATGCTCACTAAAAGTAAAGATGGAGACCATAAAATAATCCATAAACATTTGAACGTAAAAACATGAACACAAAACATCAAAATCCTGTGAAATGATATAAAAGATTGATTTATATAAGGCATAGATCACAAATGAACATTAATAATTATAAAATATCTTTGGAATAAAAAATTTAATTGTGTAAAACCATTAATCACATTATATGATTTTTATATTTGTAAAGGAATTGCTACCAAGACCATCATAGTGGACAAATTCCATTACTAAACTAGGTTTACTTATTGTTGTAGCCCTGTATTTCTAAACCAGATTTACTTACAGTTATAGAAATGTTTCTCTCATGAGATATAAATCGTTACCCCATGAATTAGAGGGATATATCTGTCCAACCCATCTAATTATTAAATCATTCTTACGTGTGCCACAAAATAATCATAAATCATTCATCAAAACCCAAAGAATAAAACGGGTTTCATAAACAACATCCCATATTAACGTGATCCATATAAAACAAATGGATATCATTTCATTATATGGAAAATAAAAACTGTTAAATAATATAGAAATTATAATTGAAACATAATTAGACTGTATAATTTCATATTCGATGGGAAATAGTTTTGATAAAACCCTTGAAATGAATTTTTGAGTAAAAAGTCATTTCTTCTTCAAATTCATTAAATGCCATGTAATTTTAAAATAAAAGTATTTTTTTGAAACTAATAATGAAATAATGTTGAGGAATCTTCATGATAATAAGATGTTATGAAATCGTAAAAAAAATTTCATTCCGTATAATTTAAAAAAACATTCTCCTCGCACTTTTTCCGAAGAAGTCAAAAAGTAACTTCTATGGTAAAAAAGTTTCCATCCATAGCATGTGGTAAAAGTACAAAAAGTGTAAAAATCACTTTAAAAATACATGGAAGAATAGAAAACATTTTAAGAAAACATTTTCATAAAACAAGGACATAAATGATAAACATAACCCTAGTAAATACTTACTAATAAACATTCTAGGATAAAAAATGAGATTGGAATAATTATCCCTTACCATATGTCCAATTTCTTCTGTATATGTCTGATAATCTGGTATAGTGGGTTTAAACATATTATTAACTTATAATATAACAATAATAATATTTATGATATCATATATGATTCACTTACGACTTTATATTACCATTTCTTATGTCAATTCCATGTTAAAGAAGCGTTTTTGGTAAAATCGTTTCATTTATCGTACTTGTTTTGACTTGTAATTATTCAAATAATTTTTTGGATCATGATTAATTACTTATAGAATGTGAAACATGATATATATAATATATATTCCTAATATATATATAATCGATCGATAAATGGAATTAGATACACCGTTCAGGGAGACGGTACGTCGTACGTACACGTGAACACTATTTTCATTTTCTTATTAAATTGAATGGAAGTAAATGAAATATATATATACATAAATCCAGTAGCATTATTATGTCATATATTTCCGGATTTCTTTATAATCATTTTTGAGTTGTTAATATGGAGAATGAATCTCATCACATCATTGAGACGGTAATCCATACATACGCACGAGCGAGGATATCGTCCCCTTAATTATTGAAGTGAATTGGAGTAGATGATATAATATATCAGAATTAGTATTATGTTATAATAATCATATATAGTTATTATTTCCACCATTATACCCAACCAAGTATAGAGGTGGTGGAAAAATAGATTACACCACGACGTGGAGAAGGTAATCTGTACATACTCACACGGAGTGATTTCATTTTTCGTATGACGGATAGAAGGTTAAATAAGGATGTTTCATATTTATACCAACATATCAGTATATTATATATAGATATTTTATTACTTTATAATGAAGCAATATATGGCCCTAGCCTTAAACCTTAATTAATCTTGAGTTAATACAAGATTACACATTGAGGATCTTTTTAGGTTTAGAGTTTTAGAGAATTATACCATAAAACTTGCATTACAATCCACATTTACACAAAGTGGTTACATAAAAGATATTATTAATTTTTTTCCATCAACGGAAACATATTTAAATATAAATCATGGATTCTTTCTTGACACTTCCTTGACACTATCATCATAACATGTACCTTTCCATTGACCTGTGAAAAACATTTCAAAAAAACTTGGGATGAGCATAAAAAGCGCAGTAAGGGTTATAAAAATATGGAAAGGAAACAGTAGTTCATATATACATAAGAATGAAATCATACTTTACCCGTAAAACATAGGCACTTTAATATACCTCATGAAATCATGAATAAATCATTGAAATCATAAGACATAGAAGGTAACTTGAGGCATTCATAACATTCTTATGTAGGGAGTAACCCTCTTGGTTACGTTTGGAATACCAATCACATTATATTCCCTAAATCTATTCGGATAAACCTTAACATTTCACTCCTTCGCATTACCCAATGCATTGGAGAGCTATATCGGGCTCACCCTCCCTTAGTTTATCACGTAACCACCCTTCTTCATAACAATGCCCAAGAACCATAACATAATCGTATCACACAAAACATGCATAAAGGAAACATAACATTTCCACATTTCAATCACAAGATATAAATACAACACATTGATATATAAAAAAAATATGAAAACCATTTTCAATACCAAAAAAGAAATGTAAAAAATGGTATTTATTTTTCTTTTAAAAAGAAGGTATGGCTTGTAGATGAAGCCGAAACTCAAATAATGGTCACGGCAGCAGAGAAGTCGTTGTCGCCGCATACGTATGACAAAAACATCCCCTTTTGTCATTTAGTAAACGCTTCATAGAAAAAAAATTTTCCTTTTGAATAAACGTAAAAGTCAAAGGGGTTTATACACCGTATAAAAGATAGTTATGTATAAAACAAAATATGCCTCAATGAAAGGAGATTGAGATGAAGTCCAATACAAAGATGTCATCCTTGGATTAAGGATAAATCAGTTACATAATTATGTGTGACAAACGAATACACAAAATATAAGTTGGTATTAAGTGTAGAACAATAAGAGGAAATTCACACATAATCATAGAATGGAATATTCAAGGTGAAAAAGTTTATCCCAAAGAATCAAAATTGGGTTAAGAAGTTCCCTTGCAAAAATTCCAGAGCCTAACAGCGTCACTTCAAAATTCAGAAAAAGAGTTAATGGGGGATAAAAAGGGTATCTCATCACTTTTTCATAAAATTTAAATCAATAAGGATATATAAGAACATATACCAACATAATAGTATGTGAATTAAAAGACATAACAAAATAAGCCTTTTAAAAAGAGGAGGGTGAAAGGTTCCCTTTCTGACATGGGTATCTTTCAAAACGTACACCCCATTGAAGAAGGGTCGTACAATGAATATGTAAATACACATTAATGGAATTATATTCCACAAAGAGAATAATAATGGGAAGTACATAAACCACTCAAAGGAACTGGTGGAATATGTAGCATAAATCTCATAGGAATAGAAGTGAGATGAAAAATCCCTTACGAAAACTCGGCAGCCTAACGACGCCACTTAAAACATCCAAAAAGGATTGATGAGAGAAAATAGGGTCTCTCATCAAATGAACATTAAAAGTACAGTAGGAGTAATATAAAATAACATCCCAATCATAAGAAATATGAGCTTAATAGGAATGACATAAAAGAGTGTACTTAAAAAGAAAGAGAGGGGTAGGATCCCTTACCTCAACTCCGACTTGTCTTGTTCATTTCTTTATATTCCTGAATAATAAACATGAGATAATTTCTACTTCCTTAAGATCCTTTTTCAAGTTCATTATCCCTTTTATATCACTTATTACCATGTCATTAACACTATGTAATTATTTAGTTAATAACGGTCGTTTAAACGATCATTGGTACTTGAGTCAAAATATGCTCTTTATAATTACAAGTTGTTCATGTATCTATTATATCCAGAGTTATAATCCTGATTTATATATTATATATATCATATATATCCAGTATATACATGAATTTATAATATTAAATAATCATTTAGAGGTAACAAATGAAATGCACCGTTCATGGAGACGGTAAGCCGTACGTACGCATGAACGCTACTTTCATTTCTATTTCATATTTTATAGAATGGAATCATAATGATATAAAGGTATATTATAATTAAATCATTATATCATATAGAATACCATTAATTAAATCCTTTATACGTCCCACATATTGCATTAACGAATCAAATCACTTTGAGGGGGTGGTAGTCCGCACTTCATAAAATGAAGATATCACGTTTACTCATAATGGTAACCATAAAGGATAGAAAATAAATGAAAAATACAGAAGCTTATGTAAAACATAAACATATAATATATAATATATAAATATAGTGACATCTTAATGGCCACCTTGGTAGGTGATATATGAGTGTTGAACAATCATCGTTTCGTGAGGCAGAAATTTGCCATCCTCGGAAACAGTATGTTCTTTAACCGTTAGATGTAGGTGTGTGTAAGTGTATCTCGAATCCTTATTATAAAATAATCTTAGTATATTTATGATACTGTATTTGTTACAAAATAAATGAATAAAAATATTTTACGGGGTTGGAGAAGCAAAATAATACAAAAGGACTCAAGTGAAGACATTACCTTAAAATCGGGTAACTCCCTTTAGTTTGAGCTAAAAGGCTTCCTTGGGAAGACTTATTCCCAAATTGAGGCTTCAATGATTAAAATAGGGATGTGGATAGATGAAATGTTCAGGGGTTGGCCGAGCCAAAGTCCTGAGAGGTGTGTGTAAGGTGGTAGAGGTGGGGGCCTTTTATAAGAGGAGAGGAGGGGCACTCTTGGAATGTAAAAAAATGTTAATTTATTTTAAAATGATTTTCGGATTTAAAAGGTCCCAAATTGAGATAATTCGAGACTAAGGTGATACGGGTTTGAAATCCTCCAATAAAATATTTTTTGGACATGTGTAGGTTTTAGATTTTACATTATCTTTCCATTTTATTTAAATCGTTAAATAATGAGGTCATCGCTGCATCATCATGATGTCATAAATAATTTAATTTATATAATGTCTAAAAATTATAAAACAAATACTATGATGTAGAAAATCTTTTTATCTTTCCAATGACTATTTATAGTAAAAAATATGACTTGTATAACTCCTTGTAAAAAATGTTTTAGTAAAACTTTTCATGTTTGTGTCATTTTAACTATAACATTAAATAAAAGGTTATTTATGTCATTTCCCAACCAAAGTCGCTCCATGGGGTCCCCAAGTTGACCCATGGATTTTCATGGTCGTCCATGAAACATCCAATGAGGGTAGGACATGTGTGAAGCTCATATCATATTATTAAAACATTATTTTTACCTTAAACAACACTAATTACCTCTAATCGCGATTAAAAACATAATAAGTTACTATTCACCAAAAAATTATTTTAATCCCATTGAACCACATTTTAATTCTTAATGACAACCATGTATGTTGTATTTTTGAAATTTAAAACACAATGATGGAAAAATTTTATTTATACGGAAAAATCAGTTTTTATAAGTACCACTTAGTGGTTTCACTATTCATCAAAAATTGATGATTTTCAGAAAAACACCAAAACATCACCCTAAGCTATATTTGCTCATATGAATTCAAAAATGATTTCTATTTTAAAATATTCAAAACATATTAGTTGAATTAATTAATATAATAATTAATTCCCGCTATCAGAACAAATAGCGTGTTTTTATGAAATAATAAGTTTCAAAAGATTGACACTAGTTTAAGTCCAATTTCGAAGTGAAATTAATTCCAACAACCACTATTGGATTAAAGAGTAAAAATATATTCTAATTTTTCTTTTAGAAAAATTCTAAAGGTAATCTAATAATATAAATAAATTAGATTAAAAAGAGGTTTTGAATAAAAATACAACATTTTTCACTATTCATTAAAAACTGAACTTTTTCCGAAAAATACCAAAAATTTACACAATGTAAATTTCGATGTCCCGATTATAAATAAGAATTATATTTTGTCATATATAAATCATAAAATTGTCGAAATATGGATTGAAAAGAGGTTCTCCATCAAAAGGTTGTTAATTGACCTTTTAAAGAATATTAGAATGTTTACGCTTAAAATTGGATTCATTTGAATTTTTAATCCTCTAACATTTATTGTAAAGAGTAAAAATATTTGAAAAACATATATAATCATTTTTTAGTTAGTTCTGTTAATTCCCTCCATTACAACGACTAGGCGTCAACTACTATTTAAAATAATATTATTTTATTATTAGAGTGCACCGTAAGATTCCCAAGAAACTCGTTGTTGCGTATTGGGTCCGCCATCGAGCATAGAATCCTTTTTAAAGTAATATTAATATTTTATTCACAAATATGGATAAATATAAAAATTTCATATTCTTTATTTACCTGGGGTGTTACATCCTTCCCCCCTTTTGAGAATTGCGACCTCGCAATTTTAAAATTGGGCTTGGAAACATCCTTGAAAGTCCCAAATCGGAACAAGAGTCGGTAAAACAACTACTTTAAAATAAAGAAAGTTAAGTACAGAGGTCACCCGAGTTAACCCATACTTGGATTCCATGTAGGAAAACATGGACATGTAGGAGAAAACATAGGGCCATGTCCTGATGGATAGTGACAGAAAACATGTTTAGGGGAAAGTTAACAACAATAAAATCACAAACTTGTGATGGGTTAAATGGTATTCGATTCCCCAATAGGAAAAGTTAATAGACCACATTTTTGTTTTAAGTTACTTTTTATTGAGCAAATTAATCATAAGGAAACATAATCACTTATCATGTTGATTTTAAACTTTTATTAGATTTCTTACACAAAATCATATTTTCTCCAAAAGACGAGTATTTTGGAAGACTTGTTCACAATAAGAGTACTATAATCAAATTCTATAAAATCACCTAATCCATAGAAGGTAACTTTATACATCCCATATCTTTAGACCATAACCAAAACAAAAACCAAAAAGGTTAGTAAAAGATCAGATAATCTGGAAAAGGATAACCCTTTATAAAAAGAAAATCTATTCTTAATCTCCAAAATTTTCCCAACAAAACCCAAAGTTCAATGAGGACCATTTGATAAACAATTTGTCCATGAAATTATTCAAATTAAACCAAACTAAGATTGAAACCCAAATATTTGAAGGATTTAGTCACATAGTCTTCCAAGTTAAATCGTAACATTTATCTCCAAACAACATCAGTTTCTCTTAATGTCTCATATTGAAAAGTAATTGACCTAATCACATATCCTCCATGATAGGTTAATAAATTTCCATAGATAACACAAAATCAACTTACTCTTAATTCATAAAATCATCTAACTAAAAATAATCAGTCAAAATAACCAGGGACTTCACGTAGTCCAGTGGTAGGCGATAAATACCAGTTGCACTTTGGTTGTGGGTTCGATTCCCGCAGCTTTGTCTGACGCGACAGGTTGTCACACGGTCTGCATGTTGTCTTTTTTTCCAAAACTATATAATTCTCAAATCATTACCAAAAAGAGATAAAGTCATCATAAATAACCATAAAATAATTTATCCTTAATTTAATCTCATGCATTTCACTTCCATCCTAACATATAGTAACCCATAATTACCTCAAAAGTAAGGATCATATAAACCCAAATGGTACATTATAACTATGTCCACAAAAGAACAGATAACTATTCAATGAATAAAATTTTTATATATTAAACATCAGGGTTACACATACTATAAAAAGCCTTCTAATATAACCCCATCATCAAAAGAGACTTAATACTCTTAATAATTTCACCATAACTCTTGAAGCCCTTATATGTTGACTTCTTACTCATTCAACATTATTCATGATCCATTAACCATTCCTTTCCAAATTATTCTGAGCTACTTCTTTCCTACAATCAAAATCATGAATCATATCCTAAGATTCCAAAAAAGGAAAACAAAGGTCATGAAATAATCCATACCTTTGATTGGTCATTTTCATTTTCTTCATCCTCAATCGGAATGGCATTAGGTATTGGTAAACGAATATTTGTACGATCTTGGTGATCCCATTCACGAAACTTCTTCATAGGAAATGTGTTTGCATAATGAACATGGACACCACATTTAAAATATTCAAATGGTCCCTCAGAAATAACTTCATCCCTTTACTCGAGTCAACTGGATGCTTCCTTTTTTCCACGGAAGGTTCTTGCTTTATGACCTTCATTTCCACATCTATAGCATATTTCTGTCCCTTTGAAACATTTTCCTAGGTTTTTCTTTCCAAATCATTGACACATTGGTTTTTGAACATAATTACCATTATGATTATTACCCATAGTTTCGTAGGTATTTGTTTCTCGCTTATATGATTCCTTATAGAAATCACTAAGGTTTAGGTGGTCAATCATGACTCCAGATAGTTTGTTGAGGATAAACACAAGAGTTCTCATTGCATCTCCCATATCATTCAGTTGCTTGCTCAAAAAACTGTCAAAGTTTCCTTCACATCCACTGTTACTTTGGTTCCTGCTTGATCCAGCCATTTAGTAAAACCAAAAAGGTCAATGTGAGTATATCAAAAAAACCGTCATGTACTAATGAGGAAGATAAACACTAAGATATACATAATCATTCAGTTTATCTAAAACTAGGACACTTTCTGAATTCCTAACCAATATTGAAATGTCACTTGTGCTTAAAGAATACCCTAACCTCTAAAGTTATCTAAACCGACCTCTGATACCAACTATAAGGCCCCATCCTTAAACCTTACTTAATCTTGAGTTAATACAATATTACACATTGAGGATCTTTTCAGGTTTAGAGTTTTAGAGAATTAGATCATAAAACTTGCATTACATTCCACATTTACACAAAGTGGTTACATAAAAGATAGTATTCATTTTTTTCCATCAACGAAAACATATTTAAAAATAAAGCATGGATTCTTTCTTGACACTTCCTTGACACTATAATCATAACATGTACCATTCCCTTGACCTGTGAAAAATATTTCAAAAAAACTTGATATGAGCATAAAAAGCTCAGTAGGAGTTATAAAAATATGGAAAGGAAACATGATTTCATATATACATAATAATGAAATCATACTTTACCCGTAAAACATAGGCACTTTAACATACATCATCAAATCATGAATAAATCATAGAAATCATAAGACATAGAAGGTAACTTGAGGCATTCATAACATTCTAACATAGGTAGTAACCCTATTGGTTACGTTTGGAATACCCATCACGGTATATTTCCTAAATTGATTCAGAGAAACCTTAATGTTTCACTCCTTCATGATACCCAATGCATTGGAGAGCTATATCGGGCTCACCCACCCTTTGTTTTTCACAGAACCACCCTTCTTCATAACAATGCCCAAGAACCATAACATAATCGTATCACATAAAACATTCATAAAGGAAACATTAAATTTCCACCATTTATTCACAAGATATCAATACAACACATTGATATATAAAAAAATTATGAAAACCATTTTCAATACCAAAAAACAAATGTAAAAAATGGTATTTATTTTTCTTTTAAAAAGAAGGTATGGCTTGTAGAGGAAGCCGAAACTCAAATAATGGTCACGACGGCGGAGAAGTCATTGTCACCGCATACGTATGACAAAAATAGTCCCTTTTGTCATTTAGTAAATGCTTCATAGAAAATAATATTACTTTTGAATAAACGTAAAATTCAAAGGGGTTTATACACCGTATAAATAAAGTTGTGTATAAAACAAAATATTTCTCAATGAAAGGAGATTGAGATGAAGTCCCATAGAAAGATGGTATCCTTGGATTAAGGATAAATGAGTTACATAATTATGTGTGACAAACGAATACAAAAAATATAAGTGGGTATTAAGTGTATTAAAATCAGAGGACATTCACACATATTCATAGAACGACATATTCAAGGTGTACAAGTTTAACCCAAAGAATCAAAATTGGTTTAAGAAGTTCCCATGCAAAAATTCCACAGCCTAACGACGTCACTTCAAAATTCAGAGAAAGCGTTGACGAGAGATAAAAAGGGTATATCATCACTTGTTCATAAAATTTACATCAATTCGGATATATAAGAACATATCCCAACATAATAGTATGTGAATTAAAAGACATAATAATATAAGTGTTATAAAAAGTGGAGGGTGAAAGGTTCCCTTACCGACATGGGTATATTTCAAAACGTACACCCCATTGAAGAAGGGTCGTACAATGAATATTTAAATACCCATTAATGGAATTATATTAAACAAAGAGTATAATAATGGGCAGTACATAAACCCCTCAAAGGAACTGGTGGAAAATGTAGCATAAATCTCACGGGAATAAAAGTGAGATGAAAAATCCCTTACGAAAACTCGGCAGCCTAACGACGCCACTTAAAACTTCCAAAATGGATTGATGGGAGAAAATAGGGTCTCTAATAATATGAACATAAAAATTACAGTAAGAGTAATATAAAATAACATCCCAATCATAAGAAATAGGAGCTTAAAAGGAAAGAGTGTACTTAAAAAGAAAGAGAGGGGTAGGATCCCTTACCTCAAGTCCGACTTATCATGTTCGTTTCTTTATATTAATGAATAATAAACTTGAGTTAATTTATACTTCCTTAAGAACCTTTTTCAGGTTCATTATATCTTTTATATCACTTATTACCATGTTATGAACACTATGTTATTATTTTAGTTAATAACGGTCGTTTAAACGATCATTGGTACTTGAGTCAAAATATGCTCTTTATAATTACATGTTGTTCATGTATCCATTATATCCATAGTTATAATCATGATTTATATATCATATATGTCATATATATCCAGTATATAAATGCATTTACAATATTACATAATCATTTAGAGGTAGGAAATGAAATGCACCGTTCATGGAGACGGTAAGCCGTACGTACGCATGAACGCTACTTTTATTTCTATTTCGTATTTTATAGAATGGAATCCTGATGATATATAGGTATATTATAATTCCAGTATAATATCATATAGAATACCATTAATTACATCCTTTATACGTCCCACATATGGCATTAACGAATCAAATCACTTTGAGGGGGCGGTAGTCCGCACTTCCTAAAATGCAGATATCACGTTTACTCATAATGGTAACCATAAAGGATATGCCATAAATGAAAAATACAGAAGCTTAAGTAAAACATAAACATATTATATATAATATATAAATATAGTGACATCTTAATGTCCACCTTTTAAGGTGATATATGAGTGTTGAACAATCATCGTTTCGTGAGGCAGAAATTCGCCATCCACCGAAACAATATGTTCTTTTACCATTAGATGTAGGTGTGTGTAAGTGTAGCTCAAATACTTCTTATAAAAAAGTCCTAGTATATTTAAGATACTGTATTTGTTACAAAATAAATGTATAAAAAGAGTTTAGGGGGTTGCAGAAGAATAATAATAAAAAAGGACTCATGTGAAGACATTACCTTAAAATCGGGTAACTCCCTTTGGTTTGAGCTAAAAGTCTTCCTTGGGAAGACTTATTCCCAAAGTGAGGCTACAATGATTAAGAGAGGGATTTTGGGAGATGAAATGGGAAGTGGTTGGCCGAGACAAAGGCTTGAGAGGTGTGTGTAAGGTGGTAGAGGTGGGGGCCTTTTATAAGAGGAGAGGAGGGGAACTCTTGGAATGTAAAGAAATGTACCTTTATTTTAAAATAAGTTTAGGATTTAAAAGGTCCCAAATTGATATGATTAGAGTATAAGGTGATTAGGGTTATAAATACACCAATCCAATAGGTTTTGGACATGTGCAGGTCTTATATTTTACATTATCTTTCCATTTTATTTAAATTGTTAAATAATGAGGTCATCGCTGCATCATCATGATGTCATAAATAATTTAATTTATTTAATGACTAAATTTTTTAAAAAAACTACTATGATGTAGAATTTTTTTTTAGATTTCCAATGACTATTTATATTCAATAATCTGACTTGTATAACTCAGTGTAAAAATTGTTTTAGTAAAACATCTCATGTTTGTGTCATTTTTACTTTAACATTAAATAAAAAGTTATTTATGTAATTTCCCAACCAAAGTGGCTCCATGGGGTCCCCAAGTTGACCCATGGATTTTCTTGGTCGGCCATGACACATCCAATGAGGGTAGTACATGTGTCAAGCTCATCTCATATTATTAAAACATTATTTTGACCTTAAACAACACTAATTACCTCTAATCGCGATTAAAAACATAATAAGTTACTATTCACCAAAAAATTCTTTAAATCCCATTGAAAAACATTTTAATTCTTAATGAAAACCATGTATGTGGGATTTTTGAAATTCAAAACACAATGATGGGAAAATTTCATTTAAACGGAAAAATCAGTTTTTATAAGTACAACTTAGTGGTTTCACTATTCATCAAAAATTGATGTTTTTCAGAAAGATACAAAAACATTAACCTAAGATATATTTGATATTCTGATTTCAAAAATGATTTATATTTTAAAAAATTCAAAACATATTAGTTTAATTATTTAATTTAATAATTAATTCCCGATGTCAGTGCAAATAGCGTGTTTTTATGAAATAATAAGTATCAAAAGATTGACACTAGTTTAAGTCAAATTTCATAGTGAAATTAGTTCCAACAACCACTATTGGATTAAACGGTAAAAATATATTCTAATTTTACTTTAAAAAAAATTAAAAATATAATCTAATCATATTAATAAATTATACTAAAAATAGGTTTTGAATTAAAATGCAACATTTTTCACTATTCATTAAAAATTGAACTTTTTCGGAAAAATACCAAAAATTTACACAGAGTAAATTTTGATGTCCCGATTCTAAATAAGAATTTTATTTTGTCAAATATGACACATAAAATTGTAAAAGTGGATTTAAAAGTGGTTCACCATCAAAAGGTGGTTAGTCGACCTTTTAAAGAATATTAGAATGTTTACGCTTTAAATTGGATTCATTTGCATTTGTAATCCTCTAACATTTATTATAAAGAGTAAAAATATTTGACAAAAATATATAATAATTTTTTATTTTGTTCTGTTCATTCCCGCCATTACAATGGCTAGGCATTAACTACTATTTAAAATAATGTTATTTTATTATTAGAGTGCAACGTACAATTCCCAAGAAACTCGTTGTTGCGTATTGGGTACGCCATCGAGAATAGAATCCCCTTTAAAGTAACATAAATATTTTATTCACAAATATGGATAAATATAAAAATGTCATATTCTTTCTTTACCTGGGGTGTTACATCCTTCCCCCCTTTTGGGAATTGCGTCCTCACAATTTTAAAATTGGGCTTGGAAACATCCTTGAAAGTCCCATATCGGAACAAGAGTTGGTAAAACAATCACTTTAAAATAAAGAAAAATAAGTACAGAGGTCACCCAAGTTAACCCATACTAGGATTCCATGTAGGAAAATATGGACATGGAGGAGAAAACATAGGGTCAAGTTCTGATGGAGAGTGATTGAAAACATGTTTAGGAGAAAGTTAACAACAAGAAAATCAAAAACTCGTGATGGGTTAAACGGTATTCAATTCCCCAGTAGAAAAATTTAATAGAACACATTTTTTTAAGTTACTTTTTATTGAGGAAATTATTTATAAGAAAACATAATCACTTATCATGTTGACTTTCAAATTTTATTAGATTCCTTACACAAACTCATATTTTCTCCAAAAGATGAGTATTTAGGAAGACTTGTTAACAGTAAGAGTACTATAATCAACTTCTAGAGAATCAACTAATCCACAAAACGGAACTATATACTTCCCATATCTTTAGACCATAACCAAAACCAAAACCAAAACCAAAAAGGTTAGTACAAGATCAGACAATCCAGAAAAGGATAACCCTTTATAAAAAGAAAATCTATTCTTAATCTCCAAAATTTGTCCAACAAAACCCAAAGTTCAATGAGGACCATTCGATAAACAATTTGTCCATAAAATTCTACAAATTAAACCAAACTAAGATTGAAACCCAAATATTTGAAGGATTTAGTCACATAGTCTTCCAAGTTAAATCGTAACATTTATCTCTAAACAACATCAGTTGCTCTTAATGTCTCGTATTAAAATGTAATTGACCTAATCACATGTCCTCCATGATAGGTTAATAAATTTCCATAGATAACTCAAAATCAACTTACTCATAATTCATAAAATCATCTAACTAAAAATAATCAGTCAAACTAACCAGGGACTTCACGTAGTCCAGTGGTAGGCAATAAATACCAGTTGCACTTTGGTTGTGGGTTCGATTCCCATACATTTGTCCGACACGACAGGTTGTCACATGGTCTGCATGTTGTCCTTTTTTCCAATACTATATAATTCTCAAATCATTCCCAAAAAGAGAAAAAATCAACAAGAATAACCATAAAATAATTTAACCTCAATTAAATCTTAGGCCTTTCACTTCCATCATAACATATAGTAACCCATAATTACCTCAAAAGTAAGGATCATATAAACCCAAATGTTTATTTATAACTATGTCCACAAAAGAACAGATAACTATTCAATGAATAAAATTTTATATATTAAACATCAGGGTTACACATACTATACAAATTCTTCTAATTTAACCCCATCATCAAAAGAGACTTAATACTATTATGAATTTCACCACAACACTAGAATCCCTTATACGTTGACTTCTTACTCATTCAACATTCTTCACGATCCATTAACCATTCCTTTCCAACTTATTCTAAAATACTTCTTTCCTACATACAAAATCATGAATCATATCCTAATATTCCAAAATAGGAAAACAAAAGTTATGAAATAATCCATACCTTCGATTGGCCATTGTCAGTTTCTTCATCCTCAATCGGAATGGCATTAGGTATTAGTAAACGAATATTTGTACGATCTTGGTGATCCCATTCCCGAAACATATTCATA
Source organism: Viscum album (assembly GCA_963277665.1). Lineage (NCBI taxonomy): Eukaryota > Viridiplantae > Streptophyta > Magnoliopsida > Santalales > Viscaceae > Viscum > Viscum album. Next base: position 2,061,471,044 of record OY728151.1, on the reverse strand, counting down.
GGACATGTGTTTGCATAATGACCATGCACACCACATTTAAAAAATTCAACTGATCCCTCAGAAAGAACTTCTTTCCCTTTCCTCGAGTCAACTGGATGCTTCCTTTTTCCATGGAAGGTTCTTGCTTTATGACCATCATTTCCACATCTATAGCATATTTCTGTCCCTTTGAAACATTTTCCTAGGGTTTTTTTTTCACATCTTTGACACATAGGTTTTTGAACATACATACCTTTATGATTATTACCCATAGTTCCATAGGGATTTGTTTCTCACATATATGATTCCTTATAGAAATCACCAAGGTTTATGTGGTCAATCATGACTCCAGATAGTTGGTTGAGGATAAACACAAGAGTTCTCATTGCAGCTCCCATATCATTCAGTTGATTGCTCAAAAAACTGTCACAGTTTCCTTCACATCCACTATTACTTTGGTGCCTGCTAGATCTGGCCATTTACAAAAACCAAAAAGGTCAATGTGAGTATATCAACAAAACCATCATGTACTAATGAGGAAGATAAACACTAACATATACTTACTCATTCACTTTATCTAAAACTAGGACTCTTTCTGAATTCCTAACCATTATGGTAATGTCACTTATGCTTAATGAATACCCTAACCTCTAAAGTTATCTAAACTGACCTCTAATACAAACTATAAGGCACCATCCTTAAACCATAATTAATCTTGAGTTAATACATGATTACACATTGAGTATCTTTTCAGTTTAGAGTTTTATAGAATTAGATCATAAAACTTGCATTACATTCCACATTTACACAAAGTTTTTACATAAAAGATAGTATTCATTTTTTTCCATCAACGGAAACATATTTAAAAATAAAGCATGGATTATTTTTTTGACACTTCCTTGACAGTATCATCATAACATGTACCTTTCCCTTGACCTATGAAAAAAATTTCAAAAAAACTTGGGATGAGCATAAAAAGCTCAGTAATGGTTATAAAAATATGGAAAGGAAACATGTGTTCATATATACATAAGAATGAAATCATACATTACCCATAAAACATAGGCACTTTAACATACCTCATAAAATCATGAATATATCATAGAAATCATAAGACATAGAAGGTAACTTGAGGCATTCATAACATTCTTACGTAGGGAGTAACCCTCTTGGTTACGTTTGGAATACCCATCACAGTATAGTCCCTAAATATCTTCGTAGATTCCTTTACGTTTCACTCCTTCGCGTTACCCAATGCATTGGAGAGCTATATTGGGCTCACCCGCCCTTAGTTTATCATGGAACCACCCATCTTCATAACAATGCTCAAGAATCATAACACAATCGTATCACATAAAACATGCATAAAGGAAACATAACATTTCCACCTTTCAATCACAAGATATCAATACAACACATTGATATATAAAACAAAATTAATAAAACCATTTTCAATACCAAAAAAGAAATGTAAAAAATTGTATTTATTTTTCTTTTAAAAAGAATGTATGGCTTTAATAGGAGGCAGAAACTCAAATAATGGTCACGGCGGCGGAGAAGTCGTTGTCGCCGCATACATATGACAAAAACATTACCTTTTTTCATTTAGTAAACATTTCATAGAAAAAAAGATTCCTTTTGAGTAAACGTAAAAGTCATTGGGGTTTATACACCATATAAAAGAAAGTTGTGTATAAAACAAAATATGCCTTAATGAAAGAAGATTGAGACGAAGTCCCATAAAAAGATGGTATCCTTTGATTAAGGATAAATCAGTTACATAATTATGTGTGAAAAATGAATACACAAAATATAAGTGGGTATTAAGTGTAAAACAATCAGAGGACATTCACACATAATCATAGAACGACATATTCATGGTGTATAAGTTTATCCCAAAGAATCAAAATTGGGTTAAGAAGTTCCCTTGCAAAAATTCCACAGCCTAACGGCGTCACTTCAAAATTCAGAAAAAGAGTTGATGAGAGATAAAAAGGGTATCTCATCACTTGTTCATAAAATTTACATCAATAAGGATATATAAGAACATATCTCAACATAATATTATGTGAATTAAAAGACATAAAAAAATAAGTCTTTTAAAAATAGGAGGGTGAAAGGATCCCTTACCGACATGGGTATCTTTCAAAACGTACACCCTATTGAAGAAGGGACTTACAATGAATATTTAAATACCCATTAATGGAATTATATTACACAAATAGTATAATAATGGGAAATACAATAAACCACTCAAAGTAACTGGTGGAAAATGTAGCATAAATCTCACGGGAATAAAAGTGAGATGAAAAATCCCTTATGAAAACTCGGCAGCCTAACGACACAGCTTAAAACTTCCAAAATGGATTGATGAGAGAAAATATGTTCTGTCATCATATGAACAAAAAACTTACAGTAGGAATAATAAAAAAGAACATCCCAATCATAATAATGATGAACTTAAAAGGAATGACATAAAAGAGTGTACATAAAAAGAAAGAGAGGGGTAGGATCCCTTTCCTCAAGTCCGAGTTGTCTTGTTCGTTTCTTTATATTCCTGAATAATAAACTTGAGTTAATTTATACTTCCTGAAGAACCTTTTTCAAGTTCATTATTACTTTTATATCACTTATTACCATTTCATGAACACTATGTAATTATTTTAGTTAATAACGGTCGTTTAAACGATCATTGGTACTTGAGTCAAAATATGCTCTTTATAATTACAATTTGGTCATGTATCCATTATATCTAGAGTTATAATCATGATGTATATATCATATATATCATATATATCTAGTATATACATCCATTTATAATATTACATAATCATTTAGAGGTAAGAAATGAAATGCACCGTTCATGGAGACGGTATGCCGTACGTACGCATAAACGATACTTTCATTTCTATTTCATATTTTATAGAATGGAATCATAACGATATAAAGTTATATTATAATTCCAGTATAATATCATATATAATACCATTAATTACATCCTTTATACGTCCCATATATGGAATTAACGAATGAAATCACTTTGAGGGGGCGGTAGTCCGCACTTCCTAAAATTAAGATATCGCGTTTACTCATAATGGTAACCATAAAGGATATTCCATAAATGAAAAATAAATAATCTTAAGTAAAAAATAAACATATTATATATAATATATAAATATATTGACATCTTAATGGCCACCTTTTAAGGTGATATATGAGTGTTGAACAATCATCACTTCGTGAGGCAGAAATTCACCATCCACGGAAACAATATGTTCTTTAACCATTAGATGTAGGTGTGTGTAAGTGTAGCTCGAATAATTCTTATAAAAACATCCTAGTATATTTAATATACTATATTTGTTACAAAATAAATGAATAAAAAGAGTTTAGGGGGGTGGAGAAGAAAAATAAAACAAAAGGACTCAAGTGAAGACATTACCTTAAAATCGGGTAACTCCATTTGGTTTGACTAAAAGGATTCCTTGGGAAGACTTATGCCCAAAGTGAGGCTTCAATAATTAAGATAGGGATGTGGAGAGATAAAATGGGGAGGGGTTGGCCAAGCCAAAGGCTTGAGAGGTGTGTGTAAGGTGGTAGAGGTGGGGGCCTTTTATAAGAGGAGAGGAGGGGCACTCTTGGAAAGTAAAGAAATGTTCCTTTATTTTAAATTTAGTTTCGGATTTAAAAGGTCCAACATTGATATAATTCTAGGATAATGTGATAAGGGTTCTAAATCCACCAATACAATAGGTTTTGGACATGTTTAGGTCTTAGATTATACATTATCATTCCATTTTATTTAAATCGTTAAATATTGAGGTCATCGCTGCATCATCATGATGTCATAAACAATTTAATTTATTTAATGTATAAATATTATAAAAAAACACTATGATGTAGAAAATATTTTTATCTTTCCAATGACTATTTATAGTCAAAACTCTGACTTGTATAACTCCATGTAAAAAATTTTTTAGTAAAACTTCTCATGTTTGTGCCATTTTTTCTTTAACATTAAATAAAAAGTTATTTATGTCATTTCCCAACCGAAGTGGCTCCATGGGGTCCCCAAGTTGACCCATGGATTTTTTTTGTCGGCCATGAAACATACAATTAGTATAAGACATGTGTAAAGCTCATCTCATATTATTAAAACATTATTTTTACCTTAAACACTAATTACCTCTAATCGCGATTAAAAACATAATAAGTTACTATTCACCAAAAAATTATTTTAATCCCATTGAACCCCATTTTACTTCTTAATGACAACCATGTATGTTGGATTTTTGAAATTCAAAACACAAAGATGGAAAAATTTCATTTAAACGGAAAAATCATTTTTTATAACTACTACTTAGTGGTTTCTCTATTAATAAAAAATTAAAGTTTTTCAGAAAAATACCAAAACTTCACCCTAAGCTATATTTGATATTCCGAATTCAAAAATGATATCTATTTTACAAAATTCAAAAAATATTATTTGCCTTAATTAATTTAATAATTATTTCCCGCTGTTAGAGAAAATAGCGTGTTTTTATGAAATAATATGTATCAAAAGATTGACACTAGTTGAAGTCCAATTTCAAAGTGAAATTAATTACAACAACCACTATTGGATTAAATGGTAAAAATATATTCTAATTTTACATTAAAAAAAATTCATAAGATAATATAATAATATAAATAAATTATATTGAAAAGAGGTTTTGAATTAAAATACAACATTTTTCACTATTCATTAAAAATTGAACTTTTTTCGGGAAAATACCAAAAATTTACACAAAGTAAATTTTGATGTCCCGATTCTAAATAAGAATTTAATTTTGTCAAATATAACACATAAAATTGTCAAAAAGTGGATTTAAAAGAGGTTCTCCATCAAAAGGTGGTTAATCGACCTTTTAAAGAATATTAGAATGTTTACGCTTAAAATTTGATTCATTTGCATTTTTAATCCTCTAACATTTATTGTAAAGAGTAAAAATATTTGACAAACATATATAATCATTTTTTTAGTTCTGTTCATTAAAACCATTACAACGGCTAGGCATTAAATACTATTTAAAATAATATTATTTTATTATTAGAGTGCAACGTAAGATTCCCAAGAAACTCGTTGTTGCGTATTGGGTACGCCCTCGAGCATAGCATCCCCTTTAAAGTAATATTAATATTTTTTATTCACAAAAATGGATAAACATAAAAATTACATATTCTTTATTTACCTGGGGTGTTACAAGCAATTAAATAAGAGGATGTAGAAGAATAAATAAATTTGAAAGAATCGGTAAAGGATATTACATCTTCTTCGACATGCCTCTTCGAAACCTCCTCTTATTACACTAAAGATGGTCTTTGTAGAAAACCAAGACATATAAAATATTTATAGGGAAGTGGAGAAGAGAAATTGACAGAATTTTGACGCACATGAAGGATAAAAATGTTGTCAAGAGGAGAGGGAGGAGGTTTTCTTTTACAAGAGAAGAGAGGGGAACTTTTGGAAACCTCCAAAATATTAATTTACAATATACTCAAAACCCAACTACAAACCTCCAAAATGACTCAAATTAAAATATTATATGAGATAGGGTTGTAATATCATCAAACAATAAAATTTAGACATGTTGGGAATTTATTTTAAACCTTATCATATTGATTTATCCTTATTTAATATATTTAATTTTATTTGTGTTATTAAGATTGTAAATTCTAAAATATTATAAATAATTACTTATGTGTTTTGAATTGTACAGAATTGGATACTTAAATAAATTTTAGACCATATAAATTTCAATTTATAATTTTTAAATATTTTTGTGAGTTCTAAACAATTTGATAATTTGTTATTTTTATAAAATATCAATAGTGCCAATTTTGACACTATTCAATTATTTGAATTTAAATAAAATACAATCAAAAGATATATTTCAAAAAAATATTTAATAGATCCCTAACATGTAATATTCATCTTTAAAATTAATGGACCACTTTAAATTGTTCATATAATATTTATTATAATATTTTTAAAACCATTTATTTGATATTTCAATCAATAAAATAATTTATATATCACTATTGTGTCATCAATAATTATTATTATTTAACCCCTAAAAATTATAATTAAATTCAAATGATGTAAATAATTTTATTAGATGTCGGTTGAAAATTTATTTTCGAAGATTTATGAATTTTATCAATAAATTAAAATTATTACACTCATAAGATATAAGGGAGTGGCATGTTGTCACTTTATTTGGATTTAATAAAAATTACATCATTTTCATGGAAAAAAGTCCATGAAATAATTCTATTCTGACACTTATGTGATATGTGTCATCTTTTATTCATCTAATATAATTTTTTCAGGTGTTAGGGTAATTTTATAATATCTTTTTTACCCTTAATTACCCGATTTAACTTTTACTGTAGTAAATAAAATTTATCGTGGTTACTATTCATAAAGTCTAAAAATAAAAAGTATCCCATTAACAAACTTTTTACCTACTTATTCCAAATATGGAATCCATTTTTCCAAATTCAAAACATATAAGATAAAATATTTAATTTAAAATTAGTCATGCTGTTGAGAAAACAGGTTGTAAAAGTTAAAACATTGCAAAAGATTGAAATGTTTTTACCTATGAATTCAATGTAAAATTTATTATAGTGACTTGAATTATATTAAAAGGTAAAAATATAAACTATTTATACTTTAAAACCATTCAATATTATAATTTAAACATATAATTTTTCTTGATGAAAACACTTGTTTTTAATTAAAATTTAGCATATTTTTAGTTTTCATCAAAATGTGAAAGTTAACAGAAAAAAATTATCCAAAGTAAATTTTTATATAAAAATTGCAATGACTAAGTTTATTTTATAAAATTGAACTCATAAAAGTGTCTGAAACTAGATTTAATGTGGGTGATCCCTCAAAAGGTGGAAAACTACATTTTTTTTTGAAAAATACTTATTTTAATCGAAAATTTTATTTTGTTATCATACCATGTTTGAGATAATGTGCAAGATAAATGATAATGTTATAAAATTAAATATTTGGTTAATACTATTCATAATGGCTAGTTCATAATAATATTATAACAATATATCGTTTTTTAGTGATACTCGGTATTGCGTACAACACATGCTATTGTGGAGGGTTGCTCTTACGTGCAACACACGCCGATAATAGTGTTTGTGTATACTATAAGCTAATACAGTGTTGTGTATAGCAAAATCTAATCTTGGTGCAACGTACAAAACAAGAAATCAAAATAATTAAAAATTATATTTCTCATAAAATATCGGGGTGTTATTGGGGGATGCCTAGGGGGAGTTGTTTGGGGGGGGGGGTTATCTAGGGATGAGTTTGTGTGTGTGTGTGTGGGGGGGGAGTTCGGGGAGATTTCGGATTAATTAAACTAAAATTAATTTCTACTGTCAAAACCATAAGATAGTTTTTGAGAAGGAAAAACATTAAAAATATTTTTATGTGTTTATCTCTAATTAAAAAGTGAAACTACATTCAATGAAAAAAATGGTTAACCTAATAAAAACAAAATCTAATTAATCCTCAAAATCAATTAAAAATATAATCTACCTATATAAATAAATTAGAAGAAATGATAGTTTTAAATTTAAATGCAGTAATTTTCACTATTCATTAAAAAAGATCTTTTTTAGAAAAATAAAAAAAAATTTACAAGAGTAAATTTTTATGTCCCACTTCTAAATAGAAATATTATTTTGTCCAATATAACTTATAAAAGTGTCATATTTGGGATTTAAAAAGGGTTCTCCATTAAAAGGCCGTAAAGCTACGTTTTTTTCAAATACGTTTTTTCTCTAAAAAATTGATTTTTTTTATATTATGTATAATAAACACATTTTTTGTCATTGTGGACACTCAAGAGGGGGGGTGAATTGAGTTCCAATTACAATTTTTGTTTATAAACATTGTCTTAAAATCCCCCAAATAAAACACCAAATTAAACTGTTGTGAATTTATATCATAATAAAGGTTCTGTTGGGTTCTCAAAGGATTGATTATTTCCCAGTTAATCAAATCAAAAGAAATGATTAACTTTTGAAATTAACTTATTGATTTACAAAAACTATAAACACTTGCGATTTTAATTATCAAAGTGACTTTAAAACAGTTTTGGTTTTAATGTAGTTTGCAGCAGAATAAAAATAACATTGAAAATAAATAAGCACAACAGATTTAACCAAGAGGTTCAGTCTCAAGATGTGACTTAGTCCTCTCAAAACTTTATATAAAAGTGATCCGCACCCTGGATCGGGGATTACAATAGTATACAACTGTTCAGGTCCAGGACCTCTACCACTGTTATCCGTGGGAGGAAAAACAATAGTAAACAAGATGTCCAGGTCACGCACGACCTCTACCACTATCCCAGTGGGAAATAAAAGATGTATGAGATTGAGTGAGGATTTACAGATCCTCCAGTTAAAGTACAGGAGAAAGTGTGTGTGTAAAATAATGAAGATGACACACATTGATCAATATATAAATAATAAATCACAGAGGCAAATATATAGAGTTTAGAATGCCTCTAGTGATCGCAGTGCAGCTATAGACTCCCTTGGATTGATCAGAATTGGTTCTGAGTCCTCTTCTGGTTTTTGTCTGGAAAGCAGAGTGTCGTCTGCTTCCTTGACTTCTAGGTGTAGAGACAGAGAAGAAAGTAGTCGTTGATGTTCTTGTGTGGATGTTCTCGTTCTCATTCCTTGCTTTTTTGGGTATGCAGGAACGTATGATCTCTTCATGTAAGTTCAGTCGTCTCTGTGGTATGTATGTCTCTGTGTATTCATCTATTCATTCCTCCTCTTCAGCAGAACATCCTTCTTTCATTTAAAGCACGAGATCCAGCAAATGAAATGATTTCTTTTCACAAGTACGAGGTACAGTTTCCTGACAACCAACAAACACCCATTAAATAAATGTCAGTTCATTAAAATATACCTAATATGACCATTGGTTAGATTAAACAATGATAATGAAATTAAAGAATCATTGGATTCTCTGGAATAATAGCTTTGATATCGGTAGGTAGATGTCACGGTAGGTCTGAGTATCAGCGACTTCTTGTGTAACGGTAGACATGATATGTAATATTATACTTGATGTGTAACGGTAGACATGATGTGTAATGGTAGACTTGATGTGTAATAGTAGACTTGATGTGTAACGGTAGACTTGATGTGTAACGGTAGCTGTAGACTTGTCTTGTATCGGTAGCGGTAGCTCTGTCCTATATCGGTAGCTCTATATCTGTAGCGGTAGCTCTGTATCGGTAGCTCTATATCAGTAGCGGTAGCTCTGTCTTGTATCGGTAGTTCTATATCAGTAGCGGTAGCTCTGTCTTGTATCGGTAGCTCTATATCGGTAGCAGTAGCTATGTATCGGTAGCGGTAGACTTGTCTTATATCGGTAGTGGTAGCTCTGTATCGGTGGACTTGAGTGTAACTGTAGCTAGTCTGTTTAACCATTTTATTGACAGAATATGTTGAGTCAGAGTGTACAAACATCCAGTAACTGAAAGTCTAATATTTAAACATAAAATAATAGAACAATACATAAAGAAACTATATTCCCAAATAAGTATTTAACCATTGATCAAATAGGTATTATCAAAATATAAATAATCATAATTGGGATTATCAAAATATAATAAACAACTAGATTCCCAGAGGGTTTAACAATCTCCCCCTTTTTGATAATCACAACTTATGCAAAAAATTGAAATAGTATCAGAGGAAAAAAAGGAAAAGAAATTAGCATCAAAGGAAAAGGTTTATTTTGTTTAGAAGAAAACTTGCATATTCATCCCCCTTTCAATTGTACTACAAGATTCTCTCTTAAGTCTCATTTTCTCAAGCCTCAGTTTCTCATTCACCCTTTGTGTGTTTCTCCGCCTTTGTTAATGCTTAGGTATCATTTCTTATTTTCTCTCATTGGCTCATTTTTATTTTCTTCCCCTTTGTGATTAACAAAAACAAGGGTAGCTGAGAAAAGATAAAGTAGAGAATAAGTGACAAGGAAAGATGAACAAAGTAAACAAGAGAATTTTCATTAAGGAACAATAGATACACTGAGAAAATTACGAGCTCATAAATACAAGGGAATCCTATCAAAAAAAATCTAGAATCACTCAATCCTCCTCTGGAACTGGTGTCTTTCCCTTAGGATCAGCAGAGGGTGTAGGTGCAGGGTCAGCAGAGGGTTTCAGAATAGCTGAAGGCAAAACTGGTGGTTCAGCTACAGAAACTGTACCGGATCTGAAATCTGTACTCCACTGAGTGATCATTGGTGTCAAGCTCCTAATGGCTTGAACTGGAGTTAATTGAGGGGTACTCCCAGAGGTAGAAGAAGGATGTTCATGATGTACAATTATAGGTCTTGCATCTACATGCAAGAATGGTAGCAGCAAATTCCTGAAATCCATTATAATGCTCCCTCATCTCTCCATTGCACACACAAAATCATCTTGATTTTCAATTAATTTATCCAACGCAGGAGTAAGCTCCCTAAGATTACTAATCTGTTCTCTGAAGGCTTGGGTTACTGGAGGGAACTTCATATTCTCAATGAAAAGCTTGAAATGGTTTTTCATTTGTTTCTTGGTACAATCCTTCTCGAAATTAGCATCCACCTTATTCTTGATTGCCTCTTGAGAAGCAGTAGCTTCCCCAGGTGATCACGAACAAAACTACTAACTTCCCTAGTGGTATCAAGAATCTGAGTATGTGATGCACCACTGGGACTAGCATTAGCCAATTCTTCCTGAATAATAGTGCGGATCTGGTCAAGGTTCACACTGGAGCTAGATGAGGGAAGAGGTTTCATTGAGGAGGCCGCTTTCTCCTTGAAGGATTGAGTCAGACTACTAACTACCTTCTGAAGAAGTTCGTCCTGGCTGTTCAGATATTCTTTGAATGAATTTTTAAAGGCCTCAAAAACTTTCAAAAATTTCTTGACCTCTTCTTTGATATATCGAATGTCATAGTTTACTTGAATATGAATGCTATGCATGGTAGTCAGAGAAGCAATAGATTGTCTCAAAGCAACTACAGGTCATGTCCAACTCTCGCTCTAAGTGTGGAACACTTTAATTTCATCAATCATTTCTTTCACAGGACTAGATACACCATATCCAATGGATAACTCAAGGGATTACTCCACAATTTTCATCTCTTCATCCATACTTTTCTTCATATCTGCCACTGATTCCCTTATTGCTTCTTTCAATTTAGTTTTTAAGGACTCAAGGTCCTCCTTGGTTGCCACATTTTCAGCCATAGTGGGTAGGGTAACTGATTCCTTTTGGGGTTGGTCTTCCTCATCCGAATCTCCATAGGAATGTCCAAGAACCATATATCCTGGATCTGATGTCCAGCATTCAATGTCATATAGTATTGATACTGAGCCAAGATTCTCCCCCTCAATTGGAACATTCTCATGAGGTATCTCCTCTAACTGTTCGGCTTCAGGTAATTCTACAACTTCCTCTACAATTGCATCTGGTTCAATAGGCATTTGTTCTGAGTCATCAATGACTCTCTCATCAATAGGTGTTGCTGCTGCTTCGTCCTGATCAGGCATTGTCCTGACTGTACTATCTATCAGAGGGCTCAAACTAAGCTCTTCTTCTTCATTTTCCTCATCATCTGCTTCACCAGCAGCTTCCTTTTCTCCATTAACATCATGATCTGATTCGGTTTCCTCATCCTCCTTAGAGGTGTCCTTAACAACATACTGGCATGCTTCTTCTCCTTCTTCTGTAGTCTCTATATCACTGTCCTTCAATAAAGTTTCTCTCTTTGGTAGTTCTTTTGGAGGTCTAGCTGCTCCATAAGAAATAACTTGATGCACAGGACTAGGGGGTAAGTCTGGGTCTCCTCCTTCCTGAACTGATGTCTCTTCCTCCTCAACTTTAGCTTCATCATCACTGTAGACCGGTTCTGACTCATTTGGTCCAAGACCAGGATCTCTCACATCCTTTGGTCTAGAAGGGTGATCCACAGGAGTGAATTTTTCATAAATACTACCTTCATCATTAACCCATGATTTTCCCCAAGGATTCCAGCTGACTTTCATATATTTATAGATAGTCCTGGTATTACAGAAGTTATCCTTAACTACTATCATTTCATCTTGAGGTCTAGCCACTTCCTTTGCTTTCATCATAATAGAAATCAACTTTGAGTAGAATAGTGCATTTGACTTAGACTTCGGTCTAGTCATTTCCTCAATCTGAATCATAATCAATCTACACAGATTTACCTTAACTCTATGCTTCAACATATGTAACAAATAAATATCCTGGAATCTCAGTGTAGCAATGTCTCCTCTCCTTGGACTAATTACATGCTGAATAAACTTGAAAAGAAGATTATCTTCTCCTGCCATCTCTACAGCTATAACTTTTCAAGGGGTCCCATTCCGTGTCAGCTCTAATAATGCATCTTCATACTTAAACACATCACTGGTTGAGGGAACAAATTTTGAATAGAAAGCACAGTCTTCTTCATGTGAAACTCTTAATTTCTCATCCCATTCCACTGATGTAAAAGAAACTTCCTGTCCATTCACACAAGAAATCATTCTGCTTCCTTCCTCAGACTTTTCAAAACAATAGAATTCGTAGAACTGTTTCACCAGTCCTGGATAATAGGGTCCATTGTTTTTCACGAAGCACTCAGTCCATCCTTGTTCTTCTAAAATCATAAGAACCAAGGACTTTCTCTCTATGATCCATTCTGCACACACCTCTTTCTCAAAGACAATCTCTCGCCTTGAGAGATGTGGGTTTACTGGATTCCTTCGAGCTACACTTCCACTTCCACTGGTACTAGCATTCGTTACTTTCTATCTTTTCACTGGTGGCTCATCACTCCCATCTGTAACCTGAGTTCTCATGATGCGGGCCATTACAGATTCAAGGTTTAGGGTTTTGCGGCTTTAGAGGTTTAGGTTGGAGGGATTTGAACAGATGAGTTCGTGGTGAGATTTAGTGAAGTCTAATATCAGGATTTAATATCATTTAGGATTCACAAATAAAATAAATCTTATAAAAACATTTCGTAGTCTCGGCCTTAAATATAAAAAATTAAAATAGAATGAGATGCACTGGTAAAGTCTCCTATCAGTGAGGTCTTCTATCATTGATGACTCTCTAACGGTGAGGTCTCCTAACGGTGAGGTCTCCTAACGGTGAGGACTCTCTAACGGTGAGGTCTTCTAATGGTGAGGTCTCCTAATGGTGAGGTCTCCTAACGGCGAGGTCTCCTAACGGTGAGGTCTCCTAACAGTTTAAGAGTAAGTTATCATTCCTAATTCATGTCTAATGAAACTTAATCATTCTGAACCTAAAGGCTCAGGGAATATATTAGCTAATTAAAGTTTAGTGCTTATAAATTTAAGTGTTAGATCACCTCTTTGATAATGATCTCTTAGAAAGTGGTGTCTAACATCAATGTGTTTGGTTCTAGAGTGGGACACATGATTCTTTGAGATGTTGATCGCACTAGTGTTGTCACAGTTAATTGAAACATGTTTAAAATTAAATCCATAGTCTAGTAAAGTATGTTTCATCCACAGAATCTGTGCACATCAACTACCAGTAGCTATATACTCTGCTTCAACAGTAGACAATGCAACTGAGTTCTGTTTCATTCTACACCATGATACTAGGGACTTTCCAAGTAAATGAAATGTTCCAGAAGTGCTTTTTCTATCTAAATTGCATCCAGCAAAGTCAGCGTCCGGATAACTTATTAAATCAAATGAATGTCCTTTTGGTTAAAACAATACCATATTAGAAGTACATTTAAGATATTTGAAAATCATTTTAACATCAAGTAAGTGTAACTCTTTAGGGTTATCTTGAAAACTAGAACACATACATACTCTAAACATAATATCAGGTCGACTAGTAGAAAGATAAAGTAAACTCCCAATCATACCTCTATCATTTTTTTGATCAACTGGTTTCCCAGTTTCATCAATATCCAATTTACAGGTGGTACTCATAGGTGTATCACTTCCCTTAATACTATCCAAACCAAAAAATTTAATAAATCCATAGTATATTTACTCTGATTTAAAATAATACCATCTTTAGTTTGAAAAATTTGATAACCATGAAAATACTTAATCTCCCCCATTAAGCTCATTTCAAATTCATTTTGCATAACCTCAGAAAAATCAGTACATAAATAATTTTTAGATGATCGAAAAATAATATCATCAACATAGATTTGTACTATTAAAACATCTTTTGAAATTATTTTTATAAAAAGATTGGGATCAGAAATTCCTTTTCAAAATCCTTGTGAAATAAGAAAATTTGTTAGTCTTTCATACCAAGCTCTTGGAGCTTGTTTTAAACGATATAAAGCTTTAGAAAGTTTAAAAACATGATTTTGAAAGTGAGGATTTGAAAAACTAGGTGGTTGTTCTACAAAAACATCTTCAACAATAAAACCATTTAGAAAAGCACTTTTCACATCCATTTGATATAACTTTAAATTCAGATGTGATGCAAAAGCAAGTAAGATCATAATTGCCTCTAATCTAGCTACTGGTGAAAAGGTTTCCTCATAGTCAATTCCTTCTTCTTGATTGTAACTTTCTACAACTATTCTAGGTTTGTTTCTATTTCTATTTCCATATTCATCAACTTTGTTTCTAAACACCCACTTTGTGCCTATGGTCAATGTGTCTTTAGTTCTTTCTACTTGTTCCGAGACTTTATTTCATTCAAAATAGATTTAGTTCTTCTTGCATAGCTATTACCCAAAATTCATCGTTGATAGCATCATTGATATTTTTAGGTTCTAACTGTGAATGAAAAGCTTGATGTTCAACCTGATTTCTTAGAGAAGCTCTAGTCTGTGTTCCTCTATCTAAATTACCTACAACGGCTTCTAAAGGATGGTTCTTTAGAGTCCTAGTTGGTCTAGAAAAGGTAGGACTAGAGATTTCGGGTTCATCTATAGGATGTGAATCAACAGAAGCTGGTTCTGTGAAGTTTCCCAAACTGGATTTTTTAACTATAGGTCCACTGTCCTTATCATTATGATTTAAAACTGAGAGATCATCTTCACGATTTTCAAGAGAGGTCTTAGTCTCATGTGGATCTGTTTCATCAAATTTGATGTGAACAGATTCTTCCACACATTTGGTCCTCTTATTGAAAACACTATAGGCTTTACTAGTAATAGAGTAACCTATGAAAATTCTTTCATCACTCTTAGATGCAAACTTTTCAAGACTATCTCTTGTGTTAAGAATAAAGTCTTTGCTGCCAAAAAATCTGAAGTAGTTAACCTTAGGTTTCTTATGGTTTCACAACTCATAAGGGGTTTTCTTAAGAACATGTCTGATCAAGACTCTATTGATAATATAAAAATCTATATTGACAGCTTCAACCCAAAAATAAACTGGCAGGTCATACTCATTAAGCATAGTCCAAGAGATTTCTTGAAGGGTTCCATTCCTCCTTTATACTACACCATTTTGCTGAGGTTTCCTAAGGGAAAAGAAATTGTGACTATAGCCATTATGTGAGCAGTAGGATTCAAACTCACGATTTTCAAACTCACGACCATGATCACTTCTCAAGGTTTTGATCTTGAGTCTACTAAGGTTCTCTAAAGACTTGGAATATTTAACAAAGTAAGAACATGCTTCACTTTTGTGAGCTAGGAAATATACCCAAGTATACCAAGAATAGTCATCTACTAGAACATTGGAATAGTGCTTCCCGTTTAAACTAGAAAATATAGATGGTCCAAACAAATCCATGTGAACCAACTCGAGAGTTTGAGAATTTGACACTTATTTCTTTTATTTGAAAGAAAATTTATGTTTGTTTCCCTTTTGACAGGGATTACAAAATTTATCTTCTGGGAATTCATGTTTTGGTAGGTCTCTAACTAAGATCTTCCTAGTATCTTTTCTAAGTGAATGTACATTTCAGTGTCCTAATCTTCTATCCCAAAGCCAAGACTCTTTATGAAAAGCATTTAAACACGTATTATTTTTCATAGATAAATAATTTAAATCAACAGCATATACATTTTCATTTCGCAAAGCAGAAAATACTAAAGCATTTTTAGAATTAAAAACATTGCAAGAATCATTTTAAAATTTAACATTAAAACCAACATCACATTACTAAAAAATACATAGTAAATTATACTTAAGCCCATCAACAAATAGAACTTTATAAATTAATACTGAGTCAGTGTTACCAATATGGCCTAAGCTGATGATTTTCCCTTTAGAGTTATCACCAAAAGTGACAAAACCTCCATCAACTCTGACTAAGATTTTAAAGCATGAGAAGTCTCCTAAAATATGTCTTGAACATCCACTATCCATGTACCAGGTATTTATATAGGAGATTTTTTAGCAAGATCCCTACAAAACAAATTTAAATAGGAAATGATTTTGGTACCCAGATTTTCTTGGGTCCAGACAGGTTATCCAATAAAACTTTAGGTACCCAGATTTGTCTAATGGGTCTCATAAAATTTTTAGAATCAACAGATTTTAAAAGATAAACATTATTAGATCCATAACTATGAATATAACTAGTTGAAGCATATGAACCTCCAGAATTATAACAATCTGCATGCTGTCCATATTTAGGAATAAATTTAGTTTTGGTACATTTTCTCTGTCCTGGTTGGTATCCTATTCCAGTCATGTACTTTGGTGAAACTTGCTTTCCTAGCATTTGAGTTAGAGTATCTTTACCATTTGTAAACTTTTTTAAGTATTTCTTAAGTTTCTAATTAGATAATTTTAGTGCAGTATTCTCTTTAAGCAACTGAGCATTCTTTTCTATTTCAATATCCGGATCAGATGTATGATTAACAGTTAAAGCATACTGGTTCTTTAAACCTTTATATTTTTCTTTCAGCTCATTACATGTTTCTTCTAACATATCACAATATTAAAATAGTTCAAATTTTTACATGTTTTCAGAATCAGAATCATCTCCAGAATAGTATGAATTTAATGTAGGTGTTTCAGATGTTACCTCAGATGTGTTTGTCATGAAACACATATTTGCCTTATTTCTGGTGTCAATCTCAGAGGCTTAAGACGCACTAGAGCTATCCTTAGAATCTCTCCAAGTAGTCTTCATATCCTATTTGTACTTACTATCCTTGTAATCATATTTCTTATTGAATTTGAGCTTTGGGAAGTCTGCTTTAATATGTCCTTTTCTTTTGCACTCATAACAGAAAACTTCATCACTTTTATCTGGCTTTTTCCAATCCTTCTTCTAATGTCCCTTATTGTCATACTTTCCTTTGTAATTTTATTTTCTGAAGACTTTCTTCTTCCTATAAAACTTCTTAATCCCTCTGGTAATGTGAGCCATCTCAGCATCACAATCAGAAGCACTTTCACTGTCTTCACAGCTTGAACTCTCATTTATAGCTTGAAGTTTCTCCTTATACTTGTTCTTTGAAGTCTCATATTTTGAAGCAACAATCTTTCTTATAGGTTCATATTCTTCTTCTTTGGTCACCTTATGTTCTTCTTCATACATCATCAAATTTCCAATAAGTTCCTTGACTGGAAGATCACCCATATCACATGATTATCTAATTGAGACAGAAGTCCCTCTCCATCTTTCTGGTAGACATCTCAGAATTCTCATAATTTTTTACATTGATGGAACATCCTTTCTGAGAGAGATCATTGTGTTGAAAATTTCGTTGAGACTGAGATAAAAGTCAGAAATGGGTTCATCAGGCTTCATTTTAAAATTATCATATTTAATAGTATACCTATTTAATCTCATTTCTTTAACATTAGTTGTTCCCTCATGATAAACAGCTATGGTATCCCAAATTTCAAAAGCAGTTTTACAAGCAGATATTCTATTAAATTATTCATCTCATGAAGCACAGTACAGGGAATTCATGGATTTACAATTATTATTGTAATCAGTCTTTTTAGGTTCATCCCAAGTGGATCTAGCAGTAGTGGGAAGATTATATTCCGATTCTATTGTAGTCCAAATATCAAAACCTATGCTTTCTAAATGAATTTTCATTTTAATTTTCCACTAAGCATAGTTTGTACCATTGAAGAAAGGTGGCCTATTAGTAGCAGTACCCTCAAGTCTGTTATCAATGAAAACTTACTTAAATAAAAGATTTTAAAGAGATAAAAATTTAGAAATTACAGAAATTATAAGAACTTTAAAATACAACTAAAATCATAGTTGAAAAACAGAGTACATTAAAAAAATATTTAAACAACCTCTGATACCAAATGTTGGTCGGAGTTGACACTCAAGGGGGGGGGGGGTGAATTGAGTTACAATTAAAATTTCTGTTTAAAAACTTTGTCTTAAAATCCCCCAAATAAAACACATTATTAAACTGTAGTGAATTTATATCACAATAATGATTATGTTATGCTCTTAAAGGATTGATTATTTCCCAGTTAATCGAATCATAAGAATTGATTAAATTTTGAAACTAACTTACTAATTTACAACTAATATAAACACTTGTGAGTTTAATTATCAATGTGACTTTAAAATAATTTTTCTTTTAAAGTAGTTTTCATCGGAAGAAAAATAACATTGAAAATAAATAAGCACAAGAGATTTAACCAAGAGGTTCAATCTCAATATGAGACTTAGTCCTCTCAAAAATTTATATAAAAGTGACCCACACCCTGGATCGGGGATTAAAATAGTATACAACTGTTCAGGTCCAAGACCTCTACCACTTTTATCCGTGGTAACAAAAACAACAGCAAACCAGCTATCCAGGTCACGCACGACCTCTACCACTATCCCAGTGGGAAATAAAAGATATAAGAGATTGAGTGAGGATTTACAGATCCTCCAGCTAAAGTACAGGAGACAGTGTGTGTGTAAAATATAGAATATGGAACACACTACTAAATATGTAAATAATAAATCACAAAGGCAAAGATGTAGAGTTTAGAAGGGATCTAGTGATCGCAGTGCAGCTCTGGACTCCTTTGGATTGATCAGAATTGGTTCTGAGTCCTCTACTGGTTTTTGTCTAGAAAACAGAGTGTCGTCTGCTTCCTTGAATTCCAGGTGTAGAGACAGAGAAGAAAGTAGTCGTTGAAGTTCTTGTGTTGATGTTCTCATTCTCTTTCTCAGCTCTTTCGGGTATGCAGGAATGTATGAGCTCTTCGTGTAAGTTCAGTCATCTTTGTGGTATGTATGTCTCTGTGTATTCATCTATTCATTCCTCTTTAGAAGCACATCCTTCCTTCATTTAAACCATGACCTCCGAAAAATGAAATTATTTCTTTTCGCAGGTACGAGGTACGATTTCCTGACAACCAACAAACACCCATTAAATAAATTTAAGTGCATTAAAATTTAACAAATATATCTGTTGGTTAGATTAAACAATGATAAAGAAATTAAAGCAGCATTGGATTCTCTGGAACGGTAGATTTGATATCGGTAGGTAGATGTCATGGTAGTTCTGAGTATCAGTGACTTCTTGTGTAATGGTAGACGTGATGTGTAATAGTAGACTTGATGTGTAATGGTAGAATTGATGTGTAACGGTAGACCTGATGTGTTACGGTAGACTTGATGTGTAACGGTAGACTTGATGTGTAACTGTAGCTGTAGACTTGTCTTATATCGGTAGTGGTAGCTCTGTCTTGTATTGGTAGCTCTATATCGGTAGCGGTAGCTCAGTATCGGTAGCTCTATATCGGTAGCGGTAGCTCTGTCTTGTATCGGTAGAGGTAGCTCTGTCTTGTATCGGAAGCTCTACATCGATAGCAGTAGCTCTGTATCGGTAGCAGTAGACTTGTATTATATCGGTAGCGGTAGCTCTGTATTGGTGGACTTGAGTGTAACAGTAGCTAGTCTGTTAAACCCTTTTATTGGAAAAATAGGTTAATTAAGAGTGTACAAACATCCAATAACTGAAAGACTAATATTTAAACATAAAATAATAGAACAATACTTAAAGCAACTAGATTCCCAAATAAGTATTTAACCATTGATCAAATAGGGATTATCTAAAAATAAATAATCATAATTGGGATTATCAAAATATAATAAAGCAACTAGATTCCCAGAGGGTTCAACACACATAATTTGAATGTTAAAATTATATGGAATTTATAAAATTCAATATGAGGTTAATACTATTCAAAACCGATTTTTAAGTGGCTAGTTTGGTAAGTCATGGAGCAATCAAAATCAGTGTTCCATGTAGCACATGCTATTTATTTATTTAAAAAGAAGCATTACATTGAATTTTGAGGTGTTACATTCTCCATTGATTAAATAAATTGTGTGGACTCAATTTAATATATGTATTGAAATCTAGGGGATTGGAATTTCAGAACATCTTTGTTGAAATCCTACATCGGAAAAGGGTTAATGAGACCCCTACATTAAAATAAATAATGGGAAGTATGATGGTCCCTAAATATAACAAATACTGGGGTTCCTTGTGGGAAGACATTGACATGAAAGAAAATGTAACCATCAGGACTTGATGGAGAGTGATAGAGAACATTATTAGGAGAATGTTGACAACCAGAAAGCTATAAATCAGTGATGATGCAAGGGACCATTTGATATATAAAAAAATAAAGTACTAGGTAGATGTTATTGGTTTTATGATCCCTTCCCTATTTTTATATAATTAATTAACGCCTTTGACTAAGAACACAAGGAAGCACACTTAATTTACATGTAGAGTTTCATTCGTTAAATATTTCTTACCAAAAAGTCATATTTCTCTTAATAAGATAATAAAACACAAAAATATTCCATTTATCTTAATCCTATAAGGATCCAAATATAGAAATATCCCATTTAAACAAATAAAACTATGTTATACTAAGCAGGGAAATACTATAGGCCAATGTTATGTGATATAGCCTTGTAACACTTCATTTGTGGGTCTGATTCCTGCAACCTTGTCTGAAGCGATGGGTTGTCACCCGACCTACGAGTTGTCCTTTTTCTTACACTATATTTTTATAACATTCCCGAAATAACCATAAGAAAATTTTTAACCTCAAAAAATACTATTCCAAATATAACGTAGTCCATTCCAACCTTAAGTCTTTTCCAAAATACTTTTTTCCAAAATAACAGTTTAAAATGATCTCAAAATTTCCAAATCCTATCGTACCATCAGATTACCCAATCAATTTAATGTATATATTATTGAAAAATATATTTATAACCTCAATATCCTTAATGAAATAATTTGTACTTTAAACACTTTAAAGACGATTTAGTACAATATAATCGAAAATATTATAATATAATTCATGTATCAAAAACATAAATACATTAATTATTCTATATAGACTGTAGTAACCACATAATCTTGACCAGGATCCATTAACTTATTCTGAGCCATATTTCTTTGACACATTAGAAAATCATTTTCATAAGGTCTCATCTTTTTACAATTATATAATTTCACATTTATAGATTCTGTCTTTCCCATACACTCACAAGCTTATATACCTTTTTCTCTATACTTGTAACAAACTCCCATTCCTTTTAGGAACGTACCATGGTGTTTCTTCCCAAAATTATCAAATAAGGGAAAATCCCCCTTTCCCTTTTTACCTTTATCCATCTCTTTCTCCACTATTATCTTCTTTTTTTACTTTACAATAATGTCATGAGACATAGATAATTCCTTTTCCATCTGGATAGCACATGAGACTATATCTTCATATGATGAGAAAGATTGTGAGACCAATGCCTGTTGGGGAAATGGTTTTAAACTATCAATGAATAGATCAATCTTACTTCTTGGCTTATGTATGTAGTCTGTTTCATTACTTTCTATCCTTGTGAAGTTAGCCTCCTACATTGCAATATTTTTATCCTCTTTTATCCTCAGACTATGAAATTTCGTTTCCATATCATCTCATAGATCACGAGGAAAGTAATATTTTCTAAAGAGTTCTTTAAATTCCCTATATTTATTATTATCTTCATCCTCCTTCATGTCATGAATCAATGAACACTGTTGATCTGCATCTCCAAAAAGAAAATAGACTGCCATAAAATCTTTTTCCCTTTGGTTACTCCATAAAGAAGAAATATTTTCTCTAAAGAACTTATCTATAGCTCATCTTCAAATGGATTGGTAGTCCTATTTAATGTTGGTGGTTATTGACTCTTGAAGTGATATAAAATTGATCCACCACATTACAGATCATTCGACTATCAATAGAAATGTTATTATTCATGACTAGAGTATGTTTTCCCAATATGGTTGTAAGTTGTTTAGAACTAGTTGCAGCTTCTACTCCCACATAAGTATCTTGCAATGGTGGGAAATCCCTACCAAGATTATGTGTGATGATATAGTTTCCATTATTTACACAAGGTGCCAGTTCTAAATAATGTAATACACTAGATTAGGTTATGAATCATAATGCATAATTTCATACTAGTAAACTACCTATCATAAATTGAATATATTATGCATATTTAACACATAATCCTAAAAATTGATAATTTGGAGATATATTTACTCATAAATCCTTTATAATGGATTGAAAAGAAAATGACAATTGTCCTAGGCATATCCCCCAGGAGTGTCAATCTAGGTGAATCATATGTCCCTCTTTCATGTACCAGGTTACCCTGCGTGATGACCAGAACAACTTTTCGTAGCTTTCTCTTTTAGGTACAAATTTACCAGAACCACGTTTAGTTTTAGGATCCTAAATGGGATGTATTTTCTAGTAATACCCACATAATATATATTTTTAAAAAATTATAGGATTCTTTTCAATAATTATCCTCAATGACTATCTTAAGGTAATTTTATATAATCATGTTTTGTTTCTAAATCTAGTTTCTAAGGTATTTACTGAACATACTATGATACGAACTATGACTCCCCAATAATAGTTTCCTAGAGTCTATGCTTTATTTTTATACATTGTAATGATTACTAGGAATCAAGTCTGATGGACCAATCAATTTAGTAGACTTGGAATATACTAGATACAATTTTTTTTTTACATTACATCTTGAAATTAAAAAATAAATATTATCCCCTTTTAAAACTCTCATATCCATTACACTATCTCTATAGGTCAATCATAATATAATGTTTCACATCCTGTGGAAAAATGACTCATAAGAAAGGGGTGACCTCAGGTGCTCAGAAAGGATAACAATATAGAATAAACTATCATAAATAAGAATAACCATATAAGGAAAGATATAAAACAAAAACACAATCCTTTTAAAACATTATATTTATCATAAAATGGAAAAAAATCAAAAAGTGACATTTAAACATTCAAATGGATATTCTTCTAGTCGAATAATAACATGTAATATCAATAACTAATTTTATAATAAGGGAATTCATAATTCCAAACATCATAACATCTATGTCAATGCCTCATTCTAAGACTATATATAAGTATTCTATCAAGGCCCTGTGCCAGGACTGTAGTTTGTATCATGAGATATACTGATGCCTCAGGGTTCTATATAGGGCCACACCTGTCAACTTCTATGTCCAATTCATTCTTCTTATGAAAGGGTTAATCCATAACATAAATATTTGTATCAAAACATGCATTCAAAATGTCTATACATTATCAACAAACCATGAATGGTATAGAAATAGTACATATATAGTCACACATATCATAAAATATAATATACAATATTGAAGATTTTATCATAAAAAACAATCCTAAATAATGGATAAAATCCAACAAATGATGTTGACATAGATTAAAGTAATAAAATAAAATCATTGAATACATATTTAGAGAAAAATTATCATTATAAAATTTAAATAATTTAAAAGATGTACAATTATAAAATAAAACATTTCTTTTGAAAATATACTTATAAGCTTGTAAGGGAAGCTTATAAATGTTAATGTGTCATAACAGTGTGAAATAGCTACTCAAACTGTATAATTTAAAAAACTTTATTTCATTAATTTGTTGAAAATATCAAAAAGTACATCATTTGGAATGAGATGGAATGATTCCTTTCGAAATATATTATTAAAAGTAAAACATAGGTAAAAATTTCTTTAACAAAATTTCGATAATAATTTTAAATAATTTTAATGAAACATATATTTGGAAGATAAGGTTGTCCCAATAGATACTTAAGTATAAATAATCTCAGATAATAAAGAGATTGTGAAATTAAACCTTCCCTTATACTTTACTTTAGTAAATAGTAAGTTATCCTCTTATATAATGGTTAAATCATGTTATTAAATTATACCAGGACTATATCCATATTTAGTATATCGTATATTATACTTTTATATCACTTTGGTATTAATATTTTAGTATTATTATTGTTTTGAGTGTTAATTACTTCATTTTCCCATTATAATTTTGTCTTTTAAGTCATGTTTGTTATGCATTGGATATATTTTATTCATATAAAAAAATGAAATTTAGTTCCTAATTATTATTTTTACTCCTCATATAAATTTTATAATCATTCTATGATGTTTATTGTAGAGAAAGAATCTTCCCATAACGTGGAGACAGTAGGTCGTACGTATGCATGAGTGATGGTATCATTCCCTTATTGGTTAAATAGTATGAAATTGGATGGTATATTTATCATAAAGAATCATTATAATGTTATATTATTTGTTTATATACCTTACACTCATCATTATACCCATCCAATCAATGTAGTGTTGAATAAAAAAACCCACCATAGTGTGGAGGTGGAAAGCCGTACCTATGCACGCATGGTGATATTGTTTTTCATAAGATGGATAAAATTAGGAATATGGTTGTCCCATGATAATAATAACATATTAGAAAATTTAAGATACTTGATTTTTTATATTGATATGGAAATAACAATGAATGAGGATATAGAAGAAGAAAAGAAAATTGAAAGGGTTAATAAAACAATTACATCTTCTTCGGGTGTTTCCTTTTGATTTGAACAGAAGGTCTCCATTAGATGGATTTATTCCCCAAGTTTGGCCTCGAGGAAGGAGTGGGGGAGGTTAAGAGGAGAAGTGGTCAGGTTTTTTCCGAACCATAAGGCATTATTGGTGTGAGTTATTGAGAAAATGAGGTTCCCTTTTATAAGATAGGTGAGTGATACTTTATGAAAAATCATGAAATATTAATTTTTTTATAAAATGAATTTCAGTTTCTAATAGATACAAATTGATTTCATTAGAAGATAAGATGAGTATCTGCCTAAATTATCTCAAACAATTTTTTTAGACATTTTTGGTCTTAAAAGTAATATTATATTTTAGATTTAACCCCTAGTTAAATATTTTAACTCTCACCATGTCCTCTTGTATTTTTATATTACATGGTTAATATAAATACAATTAATTTCCAAAAGAACATAAAAAGGATAATTTATGAAATTATTATCACTATACTTGTATTTTTGATGAAACATATATTTTTTTGAAGTTAATATCATTTAATAAAATAGTATTTATTTTAAAATATCATTTATGGAAATTTTATTTCTATTCCTTATTTTCATTTTTAAAAATATATAACCAACATTATAACTTCAACCAATAATTTAAATGTGAAACTAAAATATTTAAGTTAACTATAAAATTAGTTTATGTCATTAATTAATTAAAATTATATTCATTCTAATATTATTAATATAATTTATTAGTTTTTTCTTTTAATAGATTAATCACAACATCATCAGAGTGTCACAATTAAATTTAATTATTTAATGTCATAAAATTTTAATAAAATATCATTATGTAGAAACATTTATAAAATTTATAAGGAATATTTTTATTCAAATTTATCTTATGTATAACCATGTATTAAATATGAGTATGTTAATAAAATTAGAATATGACAATTTTAACCTTTCATTAAATAAAATACAATAAATGTGATAATGTGAAACAAGTTTCTTAAAAGGGATAAAATTTTCCACAAAATGGTGTTTTTTATAGAAATATACTTATCCAATATAATTAGGAAATGTTTTAGGGTAATTTTATATTATTAAAATATTAATTTTACAACAATTTCCCTATTTACCTTTAGTCGTGGAAAAAATTCAAAAGTTACTATTCACCAAAATTATTTTGATTCTATTAGACCATGTTTTTCACCATGATTTCAACCACGTATTTCAGATTTTTATAATTCAATTCTCAAAATTGGTAAAATTATGTTTAGTTTTAATTTGTAAATGTGGCTTAACCGTGGGTAAAAGAGACGTTTAAAAGTTCAATAAAGTTATATATATAATTTTATTTTAAAATGACTATAATGATTTATATTGGACTAATATATATATTATTTATCAGTATTTACTTTAAAACAAATTAAAAATATAATTATAATCTAAATTAAAAAGTCAATTTTTAAAGTCAACGTAGCGTTTTCACTATTCATCAAAATTTTCACTTTTTAGAAAATTACCAAAATTTAACCCTAAGATAATTTTGATATTATGAATTAAAAAATGATGTCTATTTTACCTAATTCAAAACACATATGTTTCATTAATTATTTTATAATTAATTCCGATTGTCTAAACCAAAAAGCGGGTATTTGAGAAGTAAAAACTATAACAAAATTGACATGTGTTTATATCCAATTTAAAAGTGAAATTACTTCAAATTTACGATGATGGATTAAATGATAAAAACATAATCTTATTTCACTTTAATATTAATAAAAATATAATATAACTATATAAATATATTAGATGAAAAGATAGTTTTGAATTAAAATATCGTATTTTTAAATATTCATTAAAAATGAACATTATTAGGAAAAGACAAAAATTTTAAAAAAGTAATTTTTAGTTTACCTATTATAATTACAAGATAATTTATTTAAAATAGGAATTATAAAAGTAAAAATGATTTATTTAAAAAGGGTTCACCATTAAAAGGTGGAAAACATAAATTTTTTAAATAATTCTTTAAGTGGAAAAATTGAATTTGTTTTTATTTTATATCAATGAAAGACATAATATGGATGATAAAATTAAATGGAATATATAAAATTCAAAATGTGTTTAATACTATTCATAATCGGTTTTTAAATTGCTAGTTTGGTAAGTCATGGCACATTTGAACTCAGTGTTGCATGTAGCACAAGTTATTGAATTATTTAAAAAACACAACGTGGATGATCAGGGTGTTACATAAATAGTTATTCCATTAAAATAAATTTTTTACCTTTATATTTCCTCACTTTATGTACTAAAAATTTGAATTTTTTTTCAAATTAATGATCTTTTTTGTTGAGAAAACGTTTTCTTCCAAAAACATGTTTTCTAAAAATATTTTGAAAAATGATTTGAACATTTCTATTAAAGAAATTTTGATGTGTATTTTTACACATGTTTTACTATTACCAAAAACATTTAAGTTAAATATTCATTTAATTTTGGAAAAAATGAAAGTTTGGATTTTACCAAAAATGTGAAAGGAACCTATGTTTCAAAATGTATGACATGAACAAATCAACCTATAATCATGAACATTATTTTAATTGAATATTAATTTATATGTTTTTTGGATTATTTCCAAATAAGGGGATTTTTAAAATGTTAATATTTTAAAAATATATTTTTGAACAATAAAGGGTATTTTCCTATGATATGTTTTAACTATTTGTTATATTTTCTTTTTTATGCTCTGAATTTTATTTTAATGAAAAAGTTTTTGAAAAAGTTTTTTAAAAAAATTTAAAAATAAATTTCATTTTCCTTAATAAATGTTTGATGTGATATTTAAAAATTATCTCTAAATAAGATGATGTAATTTTATAAATCATATCCTTAGATTTGGATGTTTAACATGGATATGATTCTTATTCATTCCCAGAATGTTTTATGTTTATGATGGCATGATGTTTATGAAACCAACTTCTTTCACACTTGCTATACCATTATAATATTATCATGAAACATTCTTCTTTATATAGGTTAAACAATAATCAAATTCTTATGAAACCCACATATTTATCCATTTGTTATTATACAGTAAAATGATGAAATGATTATGAATCATGTTTATTTTCTATTGTTTAAGATATGATTAAATGTTTATGAAGACAATTTCATTTCCTGAGTTCTGATATAATTATTGTTTTATAATATTTGAGAACACATATGTTTGATTTTATTTATTATACAACTGTAACATTATAAACAAGGATCATGGTCACATTATAAACAAAGATGTGTGAGACGAATATCTCCCTCTAATTACATTGTTAATTATTTATATCTCCTGAGACAGACAAAATAAGAATGAGGAATAAACATGGTTCAATAGTAGATGTTTTTCTATATAATGGTCATGGGAATTAACATTGACAAACTAGATGGTTAGGGGATTAAATCCATTCTACTATGAGAAATGTTCTACCATTTTGGATGGTGTTGTGTCCCTCTTAAGAAGAATATCTATATAAAATTAGGGTACATTGGTTCTTATCCAAATCCCATTGATAGTATGCTGCTGGTTACCCAAGCCTATCATGTTTTTAATGTCTTGTTGGTATGCATTGACATAATATTTTTTATTCTGACATGTATCCCACAAATATCTGTATTTTACGAATTTTATCCTCTCCTGTATCATGTTCTTTGATTCCCAGATGAATCATATCTTTTGAAAATCCAATCAATATACCAAGATATATGAATATGATTTATAAAATGTTGGGAATGAAAATTATTAGTTTGGTTCACTATCACATACCCTTATTATTATATTGTTATTTTATATGACAACAAATCAATGTATATTATATTTAACCTTATAGAGTATATGACCTCCCCCTTTCCTATGTTTCAATTCCCCATGTTATAATGATAGGTTTTGTGTAGTTTATTTAAATTAAAATTACTAAGTGAGAAGATATTTTTTGTGAAACACTGAAGGCCATTAAACAAATTAGAATATTGGGATCCATGTTTCCATAGGCACTAAACTATTACTATCCTCGAGTATGTGTTTTAGTAATGTAATTAATATTTATATAAAAAATGTAATCTTGTAACGAAACAAAATATTATCAATGGAATTTAATATATTATCATTATGTAGTATAAAACACATACATCACATATAGAATAAAAAAATAACATAAATGATACATTAATCTATAAAAAAATTCATTTCCAAATATTATATTGGAACACCAAATAGAAAATAACACAATAAGAATAAGAAGTTTTGGATTTTCTTGAACCCCTGGGAAGACGTCACTCACAAAGAATATGAATAAATAAAACATAATGTCCCTAATATAATATTATTTTTGAAGATAAAAATATATATAAGCTTGTGAGAAAATAATAAGTTATTTAAGAATGAGTTAAGTAAGTGGTTTTAATAAAAATTAAGAATTCTATACCATTGTAATAGTATCATAAATGCTGGAATAGTAACATTATCATCAGAAATGGTAAAATAACTATTATAATAGTAACTTCACCTATGTAAGTATAAATATATTTTTTTGTTTTATAAATAAATATATGATATAATTAATTTACCAAAAAAGTAACTAAATGTTTTAAAAATTAAAAAATAATTTTTTTTATTTTTGTGAAACATAAATATATTATTTACAATTTAATAATTAATATAAACATGTCATATATTATTTTTCTCCTAAAATATATGAATAAAATAATTCTTTTTCCTTATAATTATAAGATAATTTTATGATTCATTAATTAATTTTTCAATGTGTCATTAAATCAGTTATAATAGAAAAATCAACATTTTTGGAATAAATGAT
Source organism: Viscum album (assembly GCA_963277665.1). NCBI lineage: Eukaryota > Viridiplantae > Streptophyta > Magnoliopsida > Santalales > Viscaceae > Viscum > Viscum album. The sequence continues at coordinate 2,061,441,226 of OY728151.1, read as the reverse complement.
GATATTAATTAAACATTACATTCCACATATTTGGAATGTTATTTTGAAAAAATTAAGTCTATTTTTGAAATCCTCACTTTTAAAAATACTTAGTTTGAATTCTTTGTATTTTTCATTTTTTTATGAATTTTTGGTGAATAATGAAATACAACAATTTATGAAATAAGCTAAATAAAGGAATTTTGGATTCATGGGAGATGTTTGGACTTAGTAATCACCCATTAGTTAAAACTACCCTAATCCATTAACTATATTTATTCATAGGAATGATAACTAGTGATGTTCTTGAGTGAAAATAATAATCTAATTTATATGATAATAAAAAAATGTCTTTGTCCTCCCCTATAAATACCACCTCCCACCACCACCTCTCCTCATAACATATAATCCTCGTACATTGTATAAATTACACAAAATTAACTTCCAATGTATCCTCCCCTCGTTGAATGTTAACTTGTATCAACAAAATACCATACTGAAGTGGCATGTAGAGGTTCTCAAGGAGACAATATTAAAGAAGAAAAACCCCCTAACATTCTCTTTAAAATAATCTCACTCTTCTAACTTATCCTGACATCTTATCTTATAAGTGTAATGTAAACTGTAGTATTAAATATAAAATGGAATTTTGTTATGTCAATTAAATATACTCATCAATTCTATTCTCTTCTCATTTTATTATAAAAATGAAAAAATTATCATTGATGTGTCAATTTACTGCTTTCCTGGAAGACTATTATTCGTTTTCAATTACTACATTCATGTATGGTCATAAAAAAATTATTATTTTTAAATATATTTTAATATGTATGTTATAATTTTTTTAAGATTTTGTAGTAAACTTATATATATAATATTAAATAAAATAAAACTAGTTCATGATGGTTTTGAAAATAGACAAAACAATATATACATTTTTCATTAACATTTTATCTAATTAATCATTATCATATGAAAAAATGATATATAAAACCATTAAAACTTATAAAATTTAAATAATAACATATGATTAAATTATCTATAATTATTATAATTTTATAAAAACATCTATACATGTTTTCAATTGAACTGATAATGGAAACCAATAAAGATAACTCTAACTAAACAGAAAACAGATACTATATAAATCATAAAAATATACACAAGTGGACATAATAAATTTATAATAAATAAAATATATGTATAAGTTTTATTTGATTAAGTAATTAATTAACATAATATTATTATCCACGAAATCTATTCCAAGTGTAGAATGCATTCAGACGTAAGGTAAGGGGGTTCTCGAACACAAATCCCTTTATTTTGGTTATAATATTTTTCATACCAAATTTTTGGGTTTACATTATTTTAATGTTTCTTATATATAATTTCATATTTTTTACCTCTTATTTTTATATATATACATGTTTCCTACACGGATTCTAAAAAATATGTAAATTTTCAAAACTAACTCTTTTTTCTAGAAGAAATTTCGACTCTCTTTTAATTCATTAATCCTTACTCAAGATTTATGAATCTTATACCAAGTAATTCTATTCCTTTTTAATTTTTTAACTGGAGAATTTATTCATTAATGTAAGATTTATTAAATTATTTTGAAATCCATTCATTTCAAAGTGTTATTTTATTAATTCAATTCTCATATGTTTTATGTGGAATGCATGATTATGTAAATTTTATGATGTGATGGGTGGGCCCAAAATTATATATCCCTCTGATTATAGAAGTATTTGAGAAAACAAAGATTTTGGAATTAAGAAAATATGATATAATTAATTCATGTCATAAGTAAATATAATTTTTAAAAATGAAAAATTAATTATTGGTATTTTTTGGGAAAAATAAATATTTACTTACAATTTAATAATTAATCTAACTATTTCAAATATATTTTTTCTTCATAAATAATTTTAATAAAATAAATTTTTTTTCCTAAGAAATAAATGATAATTTAATGATACATTAATTAATTTTTCAACGTGTCATTAAATCAATAATAATTTAAAAATTATTATTTTTTGAATAAATGATGATATTAATTAAACATTAAATTCCATATATAGGGAATATTATTTTCAGAAAATGAAGTTAATTTTTGAAATCCTCACATTTAAAAATACATAGGTTGAATTCGTTGTATTTTTCAAAAATAGATGAATATTTGTTGTATAATGAAATACAACAATTTATGAAATAAGCTAAGTAACTGAATTTTTGAGTCATGGATGATGTGTGGATATCATAAGAACTCATTAATAAAAACTCCACTAATAAAATTACAGTATTTAGTCATAGGAATTATAACTATTGATATTCTTGAGTGAAAATAATATTCTAATTAATATGAAAATAAAAAATATCTCTCTCCTCCCCTATAAATACCACCTATCACCATCACCTCTCCTCATAAGATATAATCATTGTACATTGTATAAATTCAACTAAATTACCTTCTAATGTCTCTTCCACCAATCTAAATTTTACTTCTATCAAAAAAAGACCAAACTGATGTGGTTTCCTTTCATGTTGTTAATCCATTTGAGACTAAGTATATGTAAACTCTTATGAAATGGTGTTTTATAAAAAACCTAAACATAGGAATTCAATTATATATTCCTATATAGTTAATTGTGAATAAAAAAAATTATTAATGACTTGGTGAATTATGTTTTTTTCAATATATTTATAATTTAGAAAATGGTGGGTACTATGAGAAAACCGTCTAACAACCCTTTGAGGGACATTGAAATAATTTCATGACTTACGTACCAAATTCCTTGAGAGGTGGAGTTAAAAAAAATCCTTGATGTTATCACCCAGTTTTCTCTAGATATGAATAAAAACATGAACCATGAGGAATTTCCCCCATTACAGAAGAATGATCAACTCTCCATTGAATCTTTTATGAGTAAGGGACAATCGACATATACTAGATTTTCCAATTCACTTATTTTGAAATAGTGTGTTAACTCAATTGATATGTTCTTTTGTATGATACAATAATCTAAGAAGGATTAATTGAGTTTTTCTTGTATTTTTTAGATGATGAAGCTGATCAATAGTGGGAAATTAAAAATAACACCACGAAGAGGGATGAAATCATTAATATGGAGTGGGAAGGCTTTACAGAAATATTTATCAACATGTATTTCCAGGAATCTCTACATAAAAATATATAGAGTGAATTTCTAAAGAGAAATAAAAATGAATGTGAATATATAACGAATTATGAAGGAAACTCAAGATGGTGTGAAAAATACAACTTCGGTTGTGTAATAAAAAATGATAGAAAAATTGATATATTCTTTAGTGATTTTCAAACACACTTTCAAATAGATATAGTTATATGAGACTTTAAGAGTTATTAATTAGTTTTTAAATGTTTTCTAAAAGTGGAGATGTAATTTAATGAATGGTACCACGAATATGGAGAATTGAAATGAATGTTTGAGTCCCAATCTGGAGGATCTAATGAAAATGGTCGAAAGAAATCCTAATAACCACATATAAAAAATGTGGGATGTTGAATCTTGGGAAATGACTCAACGAGATTGGGAAATTATATATATGTGGGAAAGAATCCCACCAATATCACGAGGGTTAAAGATACATGTAGAAAATCTTGAACGTGATGTAGTAAATGAGAGAACCAACCGTAGATCAATGCTTCAACTGAAGGGAGAAAGGAAACTATTGAAACCAGTTTTCCAAACCTCGAGACCTTAAGGATAATCAATGATAGAATCTAAAAAATACAAAAAAGAAAGGGAATGATTATGACAAAACTATTTTTGATATATAGAAATAAAAAAATTCATATAAGTTACACTTCATATTCACTGATGAAGGGAAAATGTGTTATGGGATTCTGGTTGTAACATACCATTATATCCTACATGTTTTCTATTTTGTTGAATTGAATCCCTAATAACTTTAAGTATGTATGCCCATAAATTGACATAATGGTTCATCCATTAAAACCAAGGTATTATATGTTTGTATTTGGAGGAATATTCTTCTAGTGAATATTATAATACATCCCTTGGTAGAATTTGATGCTATACCGGGTATGTATTGGGATATCGTTTTATAAAGAACACATTTACTGTTGGGAGACAAAAATATTTTTATATATTCCAAACTATATCATTATCCTCTATAAATGAAAGGATGGTGATGAATATTCTTTGTAAAATACCTCAATGGTGTGGGTGTTTATGTCCTGTGAAGAAGAATACCACACTAAATTTGTTGAGTTAAAGGAAAGTATCAACATAGAGGAAATTCCTATTGTGAAGGAAAAGAGTAGTGTATTTTATAAAAAGTAATATGGAAATCCCCATTATAATGAGGTAATGTTATCAAATGAAATTATACTATGAAGCACTACTATGCCAATGTTTCCTTATAGAATAGTCTATACAAAACTAGAGGGGATAAAAAAGAATATTTCGGAGAAGTTGGACAAAGGGTTTAGACGCCCAAGTGCATCACCTTTGGGTTCTCTAGTTCTCATCATAATAAAAAGGTATGTATCAATATCACCATTTATCAATTTCCAAGATATCAATAAGATCACCATAATTTAATAGTATCGTATTCTATGTATTTATGACTTCATTGATCAACTAATAGAGCACAATAGTTTTCAATGGGGGATATTTATTCTGGATATCATGAAATTGAGGTGAAGAAGAAATGTATGTAGACGATTGACTTTTTATCAAGGTATTGGCATTATGAGTTCCAAGTGAGTCCCTTAGAACAGACTAATTCCCCTGTAATTATAGATTTTTTATGAATAAATTATTTAAAGACTACCCTAATAAATTCAAGTATTTGTTTATCAATGATATTCCCATCTACTTATATTTTGAGGAGGATCATTAGGAACACAAAACTATTGTTCTAGTGACCTTAATGAGGGGTATATTGTATGAATAGTTCAGAAAGTTTAAATTTTGGATGTGACATGTCACATTCATGGCGAACATGATCACAACTATGCGAATTTACTTGGACCCTTCAAAATCAAATGTAACTAATGTATGGACCCAACCAACTATTGTCATTGAAATATATAGTTTTATTAGAATATCAGGGTACTACCATCATTTTGTGAGAAATTTCTCATGACTGTATATCCAAATAAGCTAACATGAAAATGATTAAAATGTCACTAGTGGGACGAATGTGTGGAATGATATAAGGAAATCTAAAAGTAGCTAATCACTACACTTGTGATCACAGTACAAAAATGTGTAGAAATTATTTTTATAAACAATGATGCTTCAAATAAATTCTTGGAATTTTTACTATTGATTAATGATAATGTGATATCATATGCATAAATGTATTTGAAGACCCATGATCATAACTACTAGACACATGATATGGAGCGAGAATCTTAGTATTTTTCATTGAGAATATGGAGGCACTACCTCTATAGTGACAAGTGTGATTGATATACCAATCACAAGAGTACATATTATTTATTCACACAGAAGGATCTCCCCATGAATCAATTAATATAGTTAGATCTAATTTAGTATTATGATAAATATTGATTACCATTATAGAAAGGTGAAAAATGTACCGATTCTATTAGTAAAAAAGACATTCTACCTTATTAATGATGATAATTGAGAAAGAACCCATATTCAGGGATATTCAAATGATGGATTTTAATATCACAATGTCACTTAACACATACTACATTTCCCAAATTATTTCCCTACCATCTATCTTAGAGAAGACCACAGAGGAACACAAAGGTATGATTTGGAGCTCAGAAATATGGTTAAAGTGGTAAAGGAAGTGATGATAAATGAGATCCACATTGATGAGGATGGTGTTATATTATTTGCAAGTAGGATTTTTGTTCTTTAATCACATCAGATAAAGAAGGATCTATTTGTTATTGAATATATCTCATTTTTATATATCCATTCTAGATGTAACGTAATGTACCCTGATCTTTGAGAGAAATTCTAGTGGGAAAACATAAAGAATGGTATTTTAGATTATATTGCAAGATGTTTCATTTCCCATCAAGTTAAAGAAGATAGATAGAAGTTAAAAGGAAGGATTTAATTATTTCCCATACACACATTGAATTGGGAGAAGGTAACTATGGACTTTGTCACTAGTATTCCAAATATGTATAAAGAAAACAATGTTATATGGGCTTTGGTATACTGACTCACCAATAATACCCACAAAATTTCTATTTAGAAGGATTCCTTACCCGAAAAATGTTCCATGATATATGTGAAAGAAGTGGTGAGGAATCATGGGGTTCTACTTTTGATCCTAATTGATCATGATCAAAGGTTCACATCTAAATTTTGGATATTTATCTAACATTATTTGTGTATTAATTTAACTTTTAGTATGTAATATCACCTCCAAAATGATGGACAAGGGGAAAGGGTTCTTCATAAACTCAAGGAATTTCTATGACCCTTATCAATCGAATTCAAACGTGGATGGGATCAACTTATCCCAATGGTGAGTTATCGTATAACAAGATCTTCCCTAATGTATTCATATGGCCATATATGACGTTTTTAATGGGAATTGATGTATAAATCTAGAATAATTGGTTGAAGTTATAGAATTTAAACTAATTGGGCCTAATCTTGTGAAACAGACAACAAAGACGGTTTATTTCATCCAATAACTGTAACATCCACGTTAAATATAGAATATAAAATTTTCATATTGAATAAAATTTGTAATTAAATAATAATTTCACTTTAAAGTGTTTTCTATGTTTGATGGTGTCCCAGATACATAACAACAACTTTTTTTGAAAACATATGTTGCAAACAACGTTGAGTTATACAGTAGAATAATATTATAAATTTAAATGGTAGTTAACGCCTTTCCATTGTATTGGAAATAATGAATAAAAGTAACTAAAAAATTACTATATATGTCTATTATATGTTTTTTCATTAATCCAATAAATTTTACTGGCATAAAATGTGAAGGAATCCAATTTTAATCATAAATACTGTAATATTTTATAAAAGGTCGGTTTACCACCTTTTAATGGAGAACAATTTTTAATCTAGTTTTTTTTCATTTTTATATATCATATTTTACAATATAAAATTATTCCTTAGTTTTGGGAAAACAAAATTTACTTTAGGTAAAATTTTGGTATTTTTCGGATAAAATTCATTTTTTAATGAATAGTGAAAGATACTGTATTTTAATTCAAAAATGCCTTTTAATATAAATTATTTATTTTATTCGATTATATTTTAATTTTTTTAATGTTTAATTAGATTATATTTTTACCATTTAATCCATTTTTGGTCGTTGGGTGTAATTTCACTTCGAAATTGGACGTAAACAGGTGTCAATCTTTTGATAGTTATTATTTCATAAAAACACTTTTTTGTTTTGACAACGAGAATTAATTTTAAATTTATTTATTCCACTTTTATGTTTTGAATATTGAAAATATGATTCCCTATTTGGAATCATGAGGCCCAAATTGTGTAAATAGGTAACTTATATTTTTATAAATTATAAATATTAACTTTCGTAAAATTTTTATTTAACATGGTTAAAGGGTAAATATGGTAAATAAGGGTAACAAAATATTATTATAATAATACTAAATTACCCTAAAATGTGTCCTAATCCTATTTATAGATACATTTCCGACCATGGGAATCTTGGAGTATATTTTGGGACCCCATGGAGCACTTGGGAGTGATAATGACAATTTATATTAATTAATAAAAAGTAATGACAAAAATGACACAAACAATTACCTTTTAGTAAATAAATTATTACATGATGTTATATAAATTATCTACCTAACTAGAAATATTAATTTTAAAAATAAAATTCTTTCCTACATCATGATGTTTATTTATAATTTTTAGATATCAATTAAATAAAAATATTTATGACACAATAATGATGCAATGTTTACCTCATTAATGGATGATTTAAATAAACAAGATTTTAAATATTAAAAAATATCAAAAACCTATCCAATTCATATTGGATGATTTTATATAGAATATTTGTCTTATTATTTCTGACATTAATGAGCTTTGGGACTTTTTAATCTGTAGATAAGTTTACAATAAAATAATATTTTCAAGCTTTCCTAAAGAGCCCCTTCCGACCATTAAAAAATGACACCACTTCTATCCCATTCCACACACCTCACAACCCCCATTGATCATCCCAAAACTCCCTAAATAAGATCCCAACATCCTTATATTTCTCCCAGAAGCCTTAACATAGGTAGAAGTCCCTTTAAGAAACTGTTTTTGTTCAAACCAAAGGGAGTTACACAGTTAAAAGTTAATATCTTCTTTTAATAAGTTTCTTTTATTTTACTTCTCCAACCACCGAAGCTCTTTTTTTTTGTTTTATAACTAAAAAATTATACTAAAAATACTAGGTTGTTTTTATGATAATTATTTGAACTAAACATACACACACCTCAATATAATGGGTAAAGAATATATTTTTTCAGTGGACGGAAAATTACTACCTCCCAAAACGCTGATTTCTCAATATTTTCCTACCACATGTTATGGTGGAAAATAAAATGTAACTATTTTTGTATGTTATATATATTATATTTAAATTTTTTCTATGCTTCTGTATTTTTCATTTATAGAAAACCTTTATGGTTCTTATAGTGGGTAAATAAGATAATTTCATTTGAGGAAGTGCGAACCACCGCCCTTTAAAGGGATATGACTCATTAATTCCATAAATGGGACATATAAAGGATAGAGTTAATGAAATTATATATTATATAATACAAGAATTATAATATAGCTATGTATAATTATGTTTTCATTCCATTAAAATATTGGATAGAAATGAAATTATTGTTCATTCATATGTATGGCTTACCATCTCAATGAACGGTGCATTTCATTTTTATCTCCATATGATATGTACTATTATAAATATCTATATATACTGGATATATATTATATATATGAACTCTAAATCATTAATATCATTATAGAGATAATATAATTTTTACCACATGGACAATTTCTAATTTTAACAAGATCATTTTTAACTGATGTTCCGAATATCAACCAAATGTCTGATATGAACTCAAATAATTATAATTTTTTTATAAAAAAGTAATAATTGATATAAAAGGAATAATAAACATGAAAAATGTTCTTAATCATGTATAAAATAACTTCAGTTATTTATTCTATAGATTAATGAATGATTGAGTCAAGTCGGACACAAGGTAAGGGGTTTCTTATCTCACTTTTAATTCCATTAGATTTCCATTGTTCACCACTTTATTATTTCATGTTGTGTATTGTGTACTGAAATTTGAAATATATTATCATTATTCTATTTTTATTTATGGTATTTTGTGATTCATTATGTGGTTATTAAATTTTAGTCATACAACGTGATTGATTACAACGTGGTAAGGTGTTGTCATCTACCTTTTTTCCCTCTGAGATTCATGATAAATTTTTCACTATTTTCTTTTGTGTGGTGTATATTCTGCATGTGATAATATTAATTATGTAATATAACTCGAAATTTTTTAACTATTTACATCTTCATTTTATGATACTTCTTTCACGGGTTGTATGTTTTGTATGTTTCCAAATCGATAAGGGAACCTTTCACCTTCCTCTTTTAGTCAAAAACATCTTTTTGTTATTTTACATATTCTTATGTTAGGATATGTTCTTCTATATCTTTATTGATGTAAATTTTATGTCCATGTGATGAGATACCCTTTTTTATATCATGAAATCATTTTCTGAATTTTAATGTGGCACCGTTAGGTTGTTGAATTTTTTTACGGTAACTTCTTTACCCAATTTCTATTATTTGGGTTAATATTATACAACATGATTATGCCTTGAAATGAATATGTGTGAACGAACTATGATTGTTTTACACCTAATATACATTTATATTGGGTGTATTATTATTTTTCACACATAAATATTTCATATATTTGTCCTTAATCTAAGGACTTGATTTTTTCAAGGGACATTGTCTCAATTTACATTCCATTGAAATTTATTTATTTTTATACACCAATTCACTTTTATATGGTGTATATACTGACCATTGATATACTATATCAGGAATCTATATATTATCATGATATTATATGATTGTATTGATGTTATTCCCCAATTATTTATATTCATACATGTCACATTTGGTTAAGAATTATTTGTCTAAAATATTATTTTAACTATTTTAAAGATTTATTCTTCTAAATTATTCTCATTAATGTCCTTGTTTTAAAAATGGTATTAATGATTTATTTATATGGACATTAATGTTTTAAAATTTTAATTCATTTAAATGATTTAAAGTGGTATGGGACACATTCAATCAAAAATTACTTTATTAAATGTATTTTTTGTTTTTGAAAATGGATTGATATGTTATTTTTTTCAATATCATGATACGATATATTGTGATTGGAATGTGTAAATTTTATCATATCTTTATGCTCATGTAATTCTTTATGATTATGTTATGGTTATTGGACAATGTTTACATATACTGTTGGTTCTATGATAATCCTTTGGTGGGTGAGCTAGAGATAGCTATCCAATGCGTTGGGTAATGTGATAGAGGAAAATGTTAATGTTTCCCCAAAGGGATTTGGGGAATATACTGCAATGTGTATCCCAACGTAACTCCCTACGTATATATGGTAGATACAATGTAAGTATGAAATGGATTCTATAATTTACATGTTTGATTTATGATTTCTATGTGTTATTAATAAATCTTATGATTTCATGAGGTATGTTATGATTGAAAAGTATGGTTTCATTGATTTTTATTTATTAATGGGTTAATATTTATTTTCGTTATTTTATAACCCTTACTAAGATTTTTATTCTCATATAATGTTTTTGAAATGTTTTCCACAGAGAATAAATATGAATACGGTCATGTATGGGATCAATGAAAAAGTCATGCTGACTAAAACATGGAAGTAGAAATGTTTCTTTTTAAGAGTATTTATTTTAGGAAAAAATAGATACCGAGTAGTAATGTCTACATGAAATTTTCAAGGTGATATGTAATAGTTATGGCATAGTTCTATAAAAATCTAAACCTGAAAGGATCATCAATATGAATTATTCATTTTATTCAAGATTATATAATGACTTAAATCTTAGTCCATATAGTTGGTATCAGAGGTCAGTTTTGATTACATTAGGGATTATGAGTTTTAATTAAGCACATGGTTAATCTCTATGCCTCTTATTTTAGTTAAATATTTGTTTCATTAATTTTTCAGATGAAGGAAAGTTGGTTACAAATGGAAGTTAGAAGATCTCAAACGACAATCCTATCTCTTCCTCATGACATGCTTGAAATAATTATTACAAAGTCATGTTCAGATGATTTTGAAACATTTTATAGCATACAACTCACTTTTAAGCAGTTATTTGAGATATCAAACACCTCCACTCTACCTTCGTATCATCGTGGATCATGGGTTATATTTAATCAAATCCTATTTTCTCAATAATCTCATATTTTCATGAAAGTAAAATATTATCAAGGAATTTTAAAATATTTAACATTATCAAAAGATTTTCAAGCATATTATGATTTTAAAAAAGGTTCTGAAAAATGAGAGCCTTTCACAACCTATTTATATTTGATTTTACAATATAGTCTCTCATCACCTACTTATGGTATTTTAAAAGGACCATTTATTTTTTGTTTCAACTGAAATTTGGTCTGACTATTTTATAAAAATCAGGTTTTATTAGATGCTTTGAAATTATATGTCATACATGATAATTTTTTGATACTATTTCTCTGTGAACACCCATATGACCCATGTTGTACAAGGTGTATTTTGAGGAAGGATGTAAATGTTTTTAAGGATCTATAAATCAATGTTTCAATTCATGGACCTTCTACCTATGTGAACAAGATGTCGATGAAAAAATATGGACACCATGATGAAGGTCTGTTGTACTTTCTATAAGTAATAGTTTTATTTTATCATATGGAGGTGAAATAATAAAAGATAATTTATATATAAGGCTTCTTGAATTTAGATGTTGAGGTCTTAATGTATTGGGAGTAAAATGAAATGTGTATGAAAACCGTTGAAGTTATAACATGTTAGGGTTATTTTGAGTTTTATAAAAAGGAACAACTAGTAAGATGGGTGACAACCCATCGCGACCGGCATGGCCGCATGAATCAAATCTACATCCGATGGGCGACAAGGGAGCATAGCCTACTAATATCCTACGTGAAGTCACTGGTTAGTATGGCTTATTATTTTATTTTATTAGTTAAAAAATTTTATGGATCAAGAATAAGTTGATTTTTGGAACTTATGCTTTATCAAATGGATATCTTTAATATAGAAAAATGATTTGGTAATGAAGTGGTAAATTTTATTTTAGAATCTGTTTGCTCTTTTGGAAACACTATATTCTTAAGGAAAATAAAATACTATGGGAATTAATTTGTGGAGTAATAGTTGAAATATTATTTTGGAAGAATCTATTATTTTATTGTGGACATAAGGTGATTTGGGTCATTTATGGAATTGATTAATCTATCATATATAATTTGTGTTTTGGTTAATTACACATCAGTAAGAGACTTTAAGAGTAGTTTATGGTTTTGGAGATAAATGTTAAGATTTATTGAGCAAGACTATGTGATTAAATCCATCTTACTTTTGGGTTTCATTATTATTTTGGATTATTTTGATGAATTTTAAAGACAATTGTATATTTAATGGTCTTTCTTGAATATTGGGTTCTTTTTTTTTGAATTTTTGATATTAAGAGTAATATTTTATTTTATAAAAAATTATCCTTTTGGGGATTATTTGATCTTTTAATAACCAATTTTGGTTTTCGTTGATGTCTAAAGATTGGGGAAATATAGAGATCATCTTTTATAGATTGTGTGATACACTAGAAGTTTATTCTATCATTTTAGGTGTGCCCATGTTATCTATAATACATACCATTTGGATAAAAGATGATTTTGTGTGAGAATTTTATAAATTGATGACAGTCTACAAGAAAAGTAAGTATATTTTCTTACGATCACAGTCTAGTTATTAATAAAATATTTCAACTCTATGGAAATGAACTTGATGAAAAAATGGTATAATATCTATTTTATCATCAAACATTTACCCAACCATAAATTTATAGTGTTGTGGTGGTTAACATTCAGTGATCAAGTTCTCTTTCACTCTCTATTAATCGATGAGAGTTAGTTTCTCTTCCATTTGCATGTTTTCATGGAATCCTAATATCTATTTTCTTGGGTGACCTTTTTATTTCACTTACTTTATTTTAAAGTGATATTTTTATTGACTCTTTTTTTGATGTGATACATTCACTGAATCTTCAAAGCCCAATTTTAAAATTGTGAGGATGAAATTCCCAAAATTGGGGAAGGATGTAACATCCATGGTAAATAAAGAATATAAAATTTTCATATTTATTAATTTTTTTGAATTAAATATTCATTTTACATTAATGGGGATGCTATGTTCGATGGTGCACCGGATACACAACAATAGGGTTCTTTGAAAACAAACGTTGCACACAACGTTGAGTTATACCGAAAAATGTATAATAAATTTAAATGGTAGTTAATGCTGATCCATTGTATTACAGGTAACGAATATAAGTAATTAAAAAATTATTATATATGGTTTTTAAATGTTTTTACATTTATCCAATAAATTTCACAGGCCTAAAAATTGAATAAATCGAATTTTAAGAATAAATACACTAATATTCTTTAAAAGTCGATTTACCACCTTTTATTAATGAAACCTTTTTTAATTATAGTTTTCATCACATTTATAATTTATATATTACAAAATAAAATTCTTCTTTAGTATCACGAAATTAATATTTTCTTTGGATAAAATCATGGTATTTTTTGGATAAAATTCATTTTTAATGAATAGTGATAAATACTGTATTTTAATTCAAAATTGCCTTTTAATATAAATTAATTATATGGTTTTATTATCATTTAAAATGGTTTTAAAGTGAAATTATATATTATTTTTAAAATTTAATCATATTTTTGTCATTATATGAAATTTCATATTGAAATTGAACATAAAAAAAGTGTCAATATTTTGATAGTTATTATTTCTTAAGAACACATGTTTTATTTTGATAACGGGAATTAAATTTAAATTAATGTTTTCCAATTTGGTGTTTTGAATATGTTAAAATATAGTCCATATTTGCAATAAGGAGTTCCAAATTTTGTAAAAATGTAACTTTTTTTAGACATTATGATTATTTACATTATTAAAATTTTTATTTATTATGGTTAAAGGGTAATTCTAGTAAATAAGGGTAACAAAATATTATTATAAAAATATTAAATTTTCGTAACATGTTTTCTAATACTAATGGTTGATACATTTCCGATCAGGGGAATCTTGGGTCGATTTTGGGACCCCACAGATCCACCTAGTAGTGATAATGACACTGTATATTAATTAATTTAATGTAATGACAAAAATGACACAAACATATATCTTTTAGTAAATAAATTATTACATAGGGTTATATAAGTTATCTCCTCGACTATAAATATTCATTTGGAATATAAAAATATTTCTTACATCATGATATTTTTTTATAATTTTTAGACATCATGTAAATAAAAATATTTATAACACCATAATGATACAGTGTTTACATCATTAATATATGATTTAAATAAATAAGATTATAAATATTAAAACAATAACCAAAACCTGTCCAATTTATATTGGATGATTTTATTTCAAATATGAGTTATCGTATCTTATACTTCAATGAGTTTTGGAAGTTTTGAAACAGATGCTTTTTTTATAGTAAAATAATATTTTCAAACATTCTTAAAGAGACCCTCCTCCCCCATATACAAGGACATCACTTCTAACCAATTCTTCACACCTCCAAAGCCCCTTGGCTCATCCAAAATCTACATATATAAGGTCTCCACATACCTCTATTCCTCATGGAATCATTAACATAGGAAAAAGGAACCTCAATAAATCCTTTGGGTTTAAACGAAAGGGAGTAACTCGATTTAAAGGTAACACCTTCTATTATGTTCTTTACTTAATTTTACTTCTCCAACACTATAAAGTATTTTTATTAATTTATTTTTATAACAAAACCAATATCCTATATATACTAGGTTGTTTTTATTATAATTATGTTTACAACACATACACACACACCTACATCTATTGGGTAAAGAACATACTATTTTTGTGGATGCTGAACTACTACCTCATTAAATAATGATTGTTCAATAGTATCCTACCACCTCTTATGGTGGCCATTAAGATAGAACTATATTTATATGTGATATATATTATTTTCATATTTTTTATATGATTATGTATTTTTCATTTATAGAATAAAATTATGGTTTCCATAGTGGGTAAATACGATAATTTCATTTGAGGAATTGCGGACTACCGACCCTCAAAGTGATTTGACTCTTTCATGCCATATATGGGATTTATAATGGATTGAGTTAATGAAATTATATATTATGTTATAAAATTATTATAATATACATATGTATCACTAATTTTTCATTCCATTAAAATATAAAATAGAAAAGAAAGTATTGTTCATCCGTACGTATGGATTACCGTCTCCATGAATGGTGCATTTCATTTCATATATCCAAATATTATGTACTTTTATAAATACATATGTACAGTGGATATATATGATATATACGATATCTAAATCATGAAAAATATTATGGATATAATGGAATTTCTACCACATAGAAAATTTATAATTATAACATGTTCATTTTTAACTCAGGTTCCTAACATCGAAAAAATGTCTGATATGAACTCAAATAATTAAATAATTGATATAGAAAATACTAATTTATATAAAAGGAATAATAAAAATGAATAATTTTATTAATATAGTAGAAATTAACATTAGATTATTATTCAGGAGATTAATGAATGATCGAGTCAAGTCGGACACGAGGTAAGGGGTTTCTTATCTCACTTTTAATTTCATGAGATTTCTATTATTCACCACTTATTTATTGCATGTGGTGTATTGTGTACAGAAATTTGATATATATTTTTTTGACTATATTTATATTCATTGTATTCTATTATTCATTTGGTGGTTATTATCTTTTGTTCATACGACTCGATTGATTACAATGTCTTAAAGGGTTTTCATCTCACTTTTTTATTCCCGTGAGATTCATGCTATATTTTCCAACTATTTCCATTTGGGTGGTGTATGTACAGACCATTATTGTATTAATTGGGTAATATACTTCAATTTATGGGTATTTACATCTTCATTTTTTGATACTTTTTTCATTTGGATTTTGTTTTGTATATTACCAAATCTATAAGAGAACCTTTCACTTTCATCTTTTAGTCAAAGACTTATTTATGTTATTTTACAGCTTCTAATTTGGGATATGTTCTTATATATCCTTATTGCTATAAATTTAATTTCCATGTGATGATATACCCTTTTTTATCTCATCAATTCATTCTCTTAATATTATAGTGATTCCATTTGGCTGTCAAGTTTTTGTAAGGAAACTTCTTAACCCAATTTCAATTCTTTGGGTTAATCTTCTAAATCATGATTATATCATGATATGAATATATGTTAATTAACTCTGATAGTTTTATAAATAATATCAATTTACATGGGGTTTATTATTATTGGTCACACATAATTATTCCATTTATTTTTCCTTAATCTAATGATATGATCTTTACAGGGGACATTGTCTCAATATACATTTCATTGAAACTTATTTATTATTATACACCAATTCACTTTTATATGGTGTATATATAACCATTTGACATATAATATCATGAATATATCAATTCTCACGATATAATAAGCTTTGATTTATGTTATTATTAAATTATTTGTATTGAATAGTCTCTCATTTATTCTGTAACTCTTTAATTAAAATAACATTTTTAATGTTTTAATGATTTATTCTTCTAAATATTCATCATTAAGGTACATGTTTTAAAAATGGTTCTAAGGATTTATTTATATGGAAATTAATACTATAAAATGTTAATTATTATAAAATCTTCTATATGGTATGGGGAACATTGATTCAAAAATTTCATTATTAAATGTCTTAAATGGTTTTGAATTTTTTTTTGATAAAGCATTGTTTATTTCAATATGTTGATATGATATATTGTGACTAGAATTTGGAAATATTGTCATTCCTTTATGCTGGTGTTTTGTGTTATCATTATTTTATATTTATTGGGCACTGTTTAAATATATGGGTGGTTCCCTGATAAATCCAAGGAGGGTGAACCCAAGATAGCTCTCCAATTCATTGGGTAACGTGACAGAGTTAAACACTAATGTTTTTCCAAATAGATTTTGTGAATATAATGTGATGGGTATTCCAATGTAACTACTTACATAGATGTGATAGATACAATGTATGTATGATATAGATGCCATACATTACCTTTATTATTTATTATTTCTATGTGTTATTCATAAATCTCATGATTTCACGATGTTTGTTATGATTGAAAAGTATGTTTTCATTGATTTATATTTTCTGATGGGTTAATGTTTCCATTCCTTATTTATAAACCTTACTAATCTTTTTATGCTCATCCCAAGTTTTTGAAATGTTTTCCATTGGAAATAAAGATGAATAGTGTCAAGGATGGGGTCAAAAAAAAAGTCATCCTTTATAAAACTTGGAACTAGACATGTTTTTTTAAGAGTTTTTATTAAATTAATAAACAGATACTGAGTAGTAGTGTCTACATGTAAATTTCAAGTTGTTATGTAATAGTTATGGCCTAATTCTCTAAAACACTAAACATGAAAAGATCCTCAATGTGAATTATTTACTTAGTTCATGATTATGTAATGTTTTAAGGCTTGGTCCTTCTAATAACACATAAAATTTTCTCATATTTTAAAAAAATAAATATGTTGAACACCATCGATGTGATATAGATTTTGATGATGAAGACACTATTTTAAATTTAATATAAAAATTGAAGAGAGTCATTCAATTTTGGAAAGAAAGGGAATCTTCTCCCATTGTGAATTAGCACATTTGAGATCCTTGGTCATATATGTGTAGTGGCCTATATGCTCTCACGCCAACCAAACATATCCCATGTTCATTAAATGCTCCATGTCTCTCTCTTGAGGAAGTACATATCAAATCCATCACATGTACTGAACTCAAATGTGATATAATGAGAAAACAATCTCTATTATAAAGAGCATATAGTGATGATCTTGGACAATAGAGAGAATTTTATAAGCCACAAGAATACTCACCATGTCAAAGTGTTGCATATGAAACCTATGTATAAAGAGGTTTCATGGGAATAATATGATGAAATTAAGGATAAATACCCTTAAATATAATCATCGTAGTATATGAATTGAGATTTTGAGAATGAAATTTCAAAAAGGGAATGAATAAAACAATCCAAAGTTTTATAAACTGAATGTCATTTCTTATTATTATGTCATATATAACACATAAATTACATTGAGAATAAAAAAACACAAGTGACACATTATTTAGTTAAAAAACAATAATAATTCCAAATATTACTACAAGGCATCAAATAGAAAATAAAAAATTGGAAAAAGTTGTTTTGGATCAACTCAAACCACTGAAGAGACTAAACTAATGAACATATATATAGAAATAAAATATAATTATATTTATTTAATATTGTTGTTGAAGATGAACATATATTTAACATTGAGTGAAAACGAAGAGTGAATAAAGAATGAATGATATAAATGGTCTTAATAATAATTATGGAGCCCATACTAATGATATATCAACCTTACCATTGGAATATTAATATGACCATTAAGAATAGTAATCTAACCATTAGAGAAGTAACCTATCCTTTAGAAGTGTAAATAAAATTTATGTTTTTTTAATTAAAAATATGATATAATTATATCATAGTATAATTAAATAAATGATTTAAATATGATAAGTTATGTATTGGTATTTTTGTGAAAGGTAAATTTTTATTTAGAATTTTATATTTAAAATAATGATCTAAAATAAAATTTATTTTCATAAGATATATTCATCAATAAATATATTTTTTTCTCATAATTATAAAATAATTTTATAAGACATCAATTAAATTTTCAACATTCCATAGAATCAGTTATAATATTAAAATTCAATATTTTGAATAAATAATGTTTTTATTAAAATTAAAAATTAACACATTTAGAAAAAATATACATCATATGGAGTAAAATTTTAAAGTATAAAAATTATTAAATTTTTAGGGTGTATTTATGGATTTTCTTCTAAAATAGTTTAGTTTTTGGTGAGTAATGAAATATAGTAATTTACAAACAAAACTAAATACAAGAATATTTGAGTCATAGATTATGTATAGATAATGTAAGCACCAATTAGTATTAAATCTCATTAATAATTTACTTATTTTAGTAATATTAATCTCTAATAATTACTGTCTTGTTAAAAAATAATAAACTAATGAATATAATAATAATAAATACCCCTCTCCTCCCACTGTAAATACCACCCATCGCGACTTATTCTCCTTAGACCTTATAAGAAGTTTAAATTTTCTAAATTATTCTCAATTACCATAAAAATCCTCTTCTACACGTCTTGGATCTTTTTGGCTCAACAAAATACCAAGCCCAAGTTCTTTATGGAGTTTCTAAAATATAATCCAATCAAGAGGTAAAATCCTCATTATTTCTCTTTTAAATTAGCCCCTTATACTACCTTAAGGTCACCTCCCCTAACCAAAGAACATGATAACCTCCCTATTATATATATATATTATAATTTTATTTTTTTAGTGTAATACCCATCATTATTTATATTTTATTCTCATTTGTTTCAACCAATAAAAACATTATCTTTGATTGTTCGATTCACTACTTTCAGGGATGACTTTTGTTTATTTATAATTATCACCTTCACCGATGGCCATTAAATCATTAATATGGGTAAACCAGATTTTAATATGTATATTATAAAATTTTTAATGTTCTAAAGCTAATTTATAGAACTAATGTTTAATAAAAAGAAACTAAATCTTAATGGTTGTAAAAACATACCAAATAAACTAAACATTTTTTGTTATTGTTTTATTTAATGAACCATACTATTAAAAAAATGATATAAATTATCATGTAAACTTATTAAAGTTAATTAATGACTTATTATTTCAATTATATATAATTATTCTCATTTTACATGCACTTGTATATATGTATACAAGTGAACCGATCATAAAATCTATAAAATTAATGTTCCCAGAAGAATAAAATTGAACTATGTAAATTAGAGAAATTTCAATAAATGAAAATAATAAAATTACAATAAATAAAATAAATATATAATATGTCATATGTTAATTAATTAATTAATCTAATATGATTATCGAAGAGAATAATTGATAGTGAAGAATGTATTCAGACATAGTGTAAGAATATCCTCAAACCCAACTACCTTTCTATGGGTTATAGATATTTCATACCAAATTTTTCTATGGATATTATTTTAATGTTTCATAAATATAATTTAATTGAACATACCCCTTTTTTGTTGATATAGAAGTTTCCACTTGGTTAATGACAAATATAAATACTTTTCTAATGAACTTTTTTTTTCAAAACAGATATTTGAACCTCTTGAGATTGCTTCTCCTTCACTCATGATTGATGATTCTTATACCATGATTGTTTTTGCAGTTTTCATTTGGTAATGCAGGATAATATTAATTAGTTTATGCTTAATTAAATTCTTATAAATGAAATTAATTTTAATGGATTATTCTATGACTAGGATTGTTAAATGTTTTATATGTCATGCCTAAAAATGGAAATTTTATGACATGACGGGTGAGACTAGAATTATATATCCCCCCAATTCTTTTGTTGACATGATGTATCACATGGGATAACATGTATTATGATTTAACATGATATTATTTTTTATTTCAAAAATATTTTTTTATTATTATGCACATATGTTATTCGTGGACATGGTGATAGTTTTGTTCAAAATTATGTGTGGTATTTTTCCACTCCGAGTTGATGTTTAATTTTTATTTCTTTCCACATTCTATGCCTTAATTATAATTTCACTTTCACGGTTATTATGGAGATACTATGCTATTTTGTTTTCATAATGATGATTATTCTAACATGTGTTTTTTTGATTTACCTCTTTATAAATCATTTTACTAGGCTATTATATCACCCCATTATTTGATGTACATCCTTAGGTTACTCTATGTACTTAGGGGAATGTGCGCCTTAGAAAGATAAATAACAATATTTTAAATATTATTTTTTTTGTTATTCATAATTGATATATAATGATAATTATCCCATTATATTATAACTTTATATCAATTTTTTTAATGATAATTTGTTTTTTATCTTTAAAATGATATAATAGTCTTGTAAGAAAAAGACGGGTCACTATAAATATCAATTTATGAGAAGACTGGTACTCTATAGTTGGTATTAAAGAGAAGGTTTAGTTAAAATTTGGAAACTAGGATGATAAAACATTATGAAAATGAATTGGAATTTCGGTAAAGGATATATTGAGTAGTTTTAATGAAATTAAATATCTATCTAGATACAATAAGAGGATTTTGATATTTAAAAAATGTACCTAGATTTAATAACCTTGAAAATAATATGTTGATCTATAATATTTTGGGAACTTGTGCACAAAAGCACGCCATGCTGCAAACCTTTATCAACAATCCCAAGGGATATGATTTGGAAATTCACTAGCACATTTTGAACCGTTATAAACGCTTTCATCATATTATGTCTATGAATGAAATATGATGAACCTAATGAGTAATATATTAAATAGAAGGATTCTTGATTTTGACATCCAAAATGAGTTTACAGACAACGTGACATTCCATTATGATCAGTGTTACTCTCACTATAATTTCTGGTCTTAGTTAGTGGCAGGAAACTAAATGAACTATATTAACCTCAAGTGTGATGGAGCTTTTTTATATATTAGAAATATAGGATAAATTATTAAGTAAATGAATTATTTTATTATTTTTTATTAGTTTTCAAGGAACATTATTAACAAATTATACCTTAACAAACTCTCAAACACTCTAAATAATAGAATGATTGAGTTTTCTATGATTTTAGGTGGTAGTAACTATGGATGAATGATGTTTAAATTTTTTATAATTTGAAAATGTAGAAAAATGAACCCCAATGATTGTCTTAGAAGAATGGGAAGCTGTTTTGACTATGGAAAAGTGAGGAAAAAAAGAATGTAACTATAAAGGGAAAAAGAAATGTTCAGTTGATAAAATGTATGGGAATATTGGTATCCATAATATGTCATAGATTGTTTAATTCACAAAATGTTTAATGTATAGACATTATGAAAATAAATGACATAGGAGAAGGATCATGAAGAGAATATATATGTTGGTATGAGTAATGGTTACCATAATTACGATAAAGAGACTATAAAAGACATATGAAATGAAAGAGGTATTATGGAAAAAAGAGAAAGAATAGTTAATGAATTATATACAAGGTGGAATAATTTGTGTTTTTGTGTATTATAATTCATGAATTATGAAACTTATATTCATTGTTTATTGTAATTTTTTCATTAATGATTTTCTAGAATATGTTGAATGGTATTGATGACATAGAAAAGTGAATTAATTTATGGATTATTTTTTTCTTTGAAATTATATGATTAGGGAAAGGTAAAATTTAATATGATCCAAATGTTTAGAAAATGTTGTTTATCATGGATAAAGAGATGCTTGATATGGATAAAGTAAATTTGATAGTATTGATGTGCTCAGAACTGTTTAAATATTTGTTGAAAAAGATATTTGTGATGTCATGGATTGAGTTTACAATGCTATTGGATCTAAAGAATTTATTAAATAATTTGAGGTTTTATTCTAGCAATAAGGAATCATGAATTCTTTAGATAATATTTTATGGTAATTTAGGTTATTACCAGGTTTAAAGAGAATAAAATATGAAGGTATTATTATGTTTTGTATGTAATAATCATGATAAAAATTATATTTTATCGAAGATTAATGATAAAATGATATTGGAAATTTTGTAAACTTATTAATAATGTATTGGATTTCAATCATTTTCATGGGTTATAAGGTTAATCATTTATGTATGGTTTAATATGAATTTTTGTTAGGTTTTAATGATTTAGAAATTAATTCACCATATGAAGATATATCCATATTGTATAACTGGTGTAATGGTATTTAAATAGAGATAAAAGTAATGAATTATCATTCTATTAGGAATCTTCTGATCTGTTAGTGATTTAGTAATAAGAAATTTACCTTCATTTATTAGAGTAATAGATGAAATTGAAGTAGATCAAGGAACAACCAGAGTGTTATATTAGATCACCTACATCATAGTGATCAATTTTCTCTACCACTCTCCATATGTATTTGGGTGTCAGTTTTCAATTATATATACATGTTTTCACATCCCAACTATGTTTTACCATTTTGAAACCTCGTAAATATTATTGTATATGATTTACGCACCACCCTATCACCTTTTCAAGAGGTTTCTTAATGAATCCTATTTATAATTTGGGTTTATATGAATGA
This sequence comes from Viscum album, assembly GCA_963277665.1. NCBI lineage: Eukaryota > Viridiplantae > Streptophyta > Magnoliopsida > Santalales > Viscaceae > Viscum > Viscum album. Next base: position 2,061,417,504 of record OY728151.1, on the reverse strand, counting down.
ATATTAAAATTTAAAACCCATGATGATCTAGATGAATTTAAAGGGTGAAATTAATTTTTTGGGGGGTATCATGAAACACCCAGAGATTTTATGAAATATATATTTTATAATTTAATTTAATTTTTTAAATATAATTGTTTTCAAGCAAAAATATGATTATCTTATGTTTAATGAAATACTGAGTTTGGATTGAATTACATGAAACCCTAAACAATGCATGCATTACACAAAACACTGAGTTTAAATGAAATGTGACGTATTATTGAAAAATTATGAAGAATGTTTTTACATAATAGTTGGAATTTCTTTTAGTAATAATATTAACTATCTATGAAAAAATGGTCTAAAAATATATATAAAATTATTTATTTTGAGACCAATTATTTATATATTTAAATAAAATAATTTAAAAAAAAATTCTCTAAAAAACTATTTTTATGAACAGAACTATATTTAATATTAATTAATTAAAAAAATTACATTTTGTTGATGATTTATAAGAAATATATACAAATAAAATATTCAACGAAATGTTTAACATTCAACTTATGTGTTTTCTAGGAATGAAATAAGAATAAATACAATTCTACACTTAAAATTTTTATTTTTTCAAAAAATTATTGTTATTTCATCTCTTTTAAACTTATGATGAAATTAATTTACAAAACATTTATAAAATGAAATTTATAAAATAAACAAAATTTGTGAAATTAGAATATCAAAAAATAAATTTGGAGTTTTTTTTCTTTTTCTGAAATGTTTTCTTTTTTCATGAATATTGGATATACTGAAATTTAATTGAAAATTCCTTTTTGGTTAAATTATTTTATAATGTATAATAATATTTATAAATGGTTTTAATTGAAAATTACTAATCTTTTATATAAATTAATCCAATTTACAAAATTTTAGTGATGTTCATATTCTATTCTGACATAAAAAAATTTCCAACTTTTGAAATTTTCACTATATAACCTTGGAAACTCATCGATCTTTTAGGAATAATTTTAAATTAAATTATTCTACATATTTTAATGTAATTTACAAAATTGATTAAATATTTTGAATGATAATAAATTATAATGTTCAATAAGATCAATATATGTTTTTACCAAAATTAATAGTGAATACAGTAAAAATTTATTAAAGTAGTTAAAGTAATAATGGGGATTCTAGTTGGTTAATCTAAAAATATATGGGATAAAATGACATATATACTTTTATAAAAACACTTTACAGGCCGTATTTCGACCCTTTAACCTCTATGGTTTGATAATGGCCTCATTGGTACACTATTGACATATGAAAAATGTGTGATCACCTAGTTCAGTTAAAAATATTATGTGTGGACTCTCCCCCACTTATGTCAATATTTTCTCATGGGGATTTTTTTATTTTTGTACAATGATTACTTTTTTGATGAATAGTAAAAATACTGAGTTTTAATTAAAAATTTCATTTTCATTTAAAATATTTACAATAATAAATTATTTTTTTAATTGGATTTAATGTAATTTTTCTTCAATTTTAAATTAAATAATAAAATGTATGTTATTGTAATAAACATCACGTTGAAATTTTTTTTATAAAAAAATTTCAAAATTTTTAATGTTTTTACTTGAAACATTGACTTTATTATTGCGTATTAAAGATTAATTTTAAAGAAAAATTTTAAATTTACATGAATGGAATTTAAAAAAGGAATATATATTTATAATCCAAATAATTTAAAATGTTTTTTATAGTTAAATTTATTTTTTACCAAAATTAATATTAAATAAAGTAAAAATTAATTACCATGATTATGGTAAAAATGAGTTTACTAGGCATTAAACAATAATGATAAGGGTATAAATGACCTATACACTTTTATAAATAAATATTTTATTCCAATATTTTGACCATTAAACATATAAGGTTCACTAAATGACTAATTTGGACCCCCCTGGAAAATGAAAAATGAGTGAGGAATTAAATATTTTTAACAAATAAAAAATCTGCGCTCTCCCCCTCTTATAAAAGTTCACCCACTCTCCCAAATTCTTCACACCTTTTAAAATATTAGGTTTATCAAATTCTTTAAAAATAACCCTGAAAATTCTATCCTCTCATGTTGGAAGAATTATTTTTTATACCAATCCAACTTATTAAAGGTTTAGTGAAAAACTGAAGGGGATACATGAAGAAGAGATAATATTCTACGATGAGAATCATTATTTTATATATTTCTCCACCTACATTAATTATTATTAAAAAATTATGATATAAAAAAATAATAAAATTCTATATACAATGATTTTTTTTATAATTTTGGAATTCACTACCACCTTATCCATTTCCATTAAATGGGGTTACAAAATCATTGATGGTGTTTATGGTGGACTATCACCTCCCAAACTGATTTCATTCATTTTACATTATCACTTCTAATATTTGGATAAAGTGATGGATTTATAGTTTACACATAAAATTAATGATATTATTAGGCTTCTTGTGATATTATATCATATATAAATTTATGATTTCTATTTTACATGAATACAATATCGTCACTCGTGTGTGTTGAGGAATACCACCTTACAAAGTAATGCGATTTTTTCGTTATTTACATAGAAGGAGATAAGGGTAAAGTTATTATTATATTTTATATACATAGAATAATTATTTATTTGTGACATATTTTTCATTTTGAAAATATAATATGTATAATTTTATTTCATACCGTCTAACTCAATGAAAGTTAACAAATTTGTTTGTGTACGTGTGGACAGCCACCTTCATGAGGCGATGAGACTTTATTTTCATCACCACACTACATGAATGATATGTGTAAAGATATTAAAAGAAATAAAATTATTTTAATTTAATTATATGGTGTTTGTATGTTAATAAAATACTTACTCCCATTCGAAAATCATCATTTGTAAATGGAATAATTACTCATGTGTACGTACGACCTTCCATCTCCATGATCGTAATGTACTTCAATTCTCAAAACCATATTTCATAGTTGGTATTAAAAGTTTATTTGATGTAAAAATATAATAATTATCACCTAATTATTATAATTTATGAGATTTAAACATGATCAATGATATATGAAAAAATATCAAATCAAATCATATATGAAAAAATGAACAGTTATTAACCGAAAACAAACATTAACATATAATTATAAAAAGGGGTAAGAAAATGAAATTATTAAATAATATAGGCTATGATATATATAGGTATTAATCTATAAAAATTTATAATAAACATATAATTATTACACAGATGACCCAAATGAGTGTGTAAGTATTCAAGACATAAGGTAATAGATTTCCTTCTCACTTTTTATATCCATTAGACACATTTCATATTTACCAAATATTTATTTTATGTTTTTTATATAATTTCCATGAAATGTTAGAATGATTCTTCAAATGAAACCCTTTTCTTTCTTATTGGTTATACCATGATATTGAAACCCCTCTTTTTTCCATTGGTTATAAAATGATAAAATTATTATAAAAACTAATTCGTTTTCTAAAGGTTATGCCTTAATGAAATGATTAAATGATTATAAAACCTATATATTATCCATATATTAATATATGATGAAATTTTAATGAATCCAATTTCATTTCTTGGGTTTAGATATATAGATTTTCAATGATATTTTGTCACATATTTTTATGATTTTCCTTATGAGACAATGGTTAAATTATTACAAAGGATGGTGGTTTCATTTTTAAAAATATACGGTGATACCTTTATCTCCCTATAATGCCTTGGGTAATGAATTATATCGCTTGACATAGAGAGTACCAGAACATAGAGTTAACTCAGTTTAGTAAGGTAATTGTTCAAATATAATTTTTATTAGAGTGAACCATGACTAACATGATTGTTTGGGGAGTCAACCCATTCTACTATGAGTATTCAGATTCCACTCGAGATGGGGGTGTGTCCTACCTAGATGGTGTAGCCACTGAAAATGAGGGTACATGGGTGGATAGACCAAGCCAGATATCAGTACATGGGTGGATACCCAAAGAATAATATGTTATGAATGTGTTGGTGGGTAGTTTATACATAATAATTTATATGATTATGTTTATTCCATATATCTATGTTTTATGTTAATTTTATGCTTTCATGGATCATTTTCCTAGATTCAATTCTGATACTTTTCTTGGAACTGCTAATATTTATTTCACGACTAAGGATTATGATCTATGATTGGTTGGGTGTAAGATTCATAAGTTATGTTAATTATCACATACCGCTAATTATTATATTCTGATTTCATATTATCTTATATTGATATCTCTTATGTTTATTATTTAATGATTATATAATATCTACCTTTCTTATGTTTCCTTTCCCCAGGTTATGAAGACAAGTTTCATGTTGGGTTTGTCACTGAAGAGTATTAAATTGGAGGATCTTTTTGGTAAGCCGTGAAGATAATTCACATGATTAGAATATGGCCTCCCATGTTTCAAAAGTTATAAAACTATTACATTACTCTAGAGAGTGTTTTATTAATGTAATGAATATTCATCTAAAAAATTTAATATCCATGTATAACAACCATGAGTTATTATATATATCTAGTTTACCAGGATTACTAAACTATAAATTCATTTGGGATAATATTTCCTTTATATTATGCCTATTTAATAAATTAACTACCAACTCAGGGATACTAGGGTTAGTTTCCATACACTGTACCCCATTACCCCCTCACTAATAATCAAAAGGCTCTAGTATACATGCAAGCTCGCTTGAGGTTAAGTTTCTCTATATGGTGAGAAACCGATTAGTGATCTCCATTTGAGTGATATTAAAATATGATATCCCATACCATTGTTTTTTTGAACTTTATAGTATTAGAAAAAACATGGTATGGTATTATTAGAACATGGCACATAACACATTCCTTGGAATGGATAACCACTGTATGAGAAAATTAATCTTTTCTATGTATGATATTATGGTATCAATTTCTATTTTTTTATTAACCTATTTCACATCATGTGACACAATTGATTTTGGAATTTATAGATTTTGGGATTTCGATCCCTTCAATTTAATGGGAAGATGGTGCGTAAACATGTATCATGATATCATTGATGATTTATTTCAATTTTTCTTATACATTGGGTTCCAGTATTATGGGAAAAGTGTTCACTATTTCAAGTGTAAAAAAAACTGTTGTGGTGTTTTCCATTATATTTTTACTATTGAATCATACGTAATAGATTATTTAGTGGATAAAATCTGGTTAAATGTTTAAATATTTTTATTATTTAATGAAATAGTTAAATAAAATAGTATAAAAAATGTTATGATTTTATTAATATGTGAGATATAAATAATAATGGGATGTGAATCATGATATTTATTTCACAAGATAGAGTTGTTTAGAATTGTAATTTTAATGTGTTTCTAATAATATATTTTAAATTATATGACTTTTGAAAATTTACATTCTTATTTTCTTGTCATTGTTAACGAAAAAGTGAGAAACCACTAATGTTGTCCTAAAAAATAAAACAGAATAACATATTAAAAATGTATTGAAAAAATAGGCCAATTGGAAACATTCTCGGTATATAATTTCTAGGAGACAATCGTTACATGTTTTTCTAGATAATAATTAATCAGGTCTCTAAAGCGATATGTTATCTTTTCCCATGATTGAATGTACTCATCTCTATTGATATTATCTTTATTTAATCCTCTTATCATTTTAATATCACACTTGTTAATATATGCGAACTGGTCACTACTAATATCCACAATTATCAACCTCTCCATATTCATTTCTTCTTTCTCTGGTGTGGTATTAATGAAATGATTATTGTCTAACAATTCTATCTTTTAATGAATAATTAAATCCAATTTTTTCAAACTTTTTTCATCCTCCACACATATCTCCCACTACTAACCACTAAAAACACCAAAAAGAAGGAAAAATTTGTCATACAAGGCCTCATAATAAGAAGGATCTACAACATCGGAGTTTCCCTCAAAATGAATATTTTCATTCATGATGATCTCACCCATTCTCTCGATCATTGGAATTGTCCATTTGATTATAATTAAGTGGGTTTACACCCTTATCCCACTCTTAATCATTAACGATTAGATCTCAATAAATATAATTTGTTCTATCTTTTTTAAAAGACTTGGTCTCTTTTAGATTTTTTAAATTTGAGTATTCCTTATGTCATTGACTTTTCTTTCCTTTAGACATAATGAAACTCTTGAATCATGATTTTTCTTCTTCGATGATTTCATTCTAAAGAAGTATACACATTTTATTTTATTCATACTATTTTATCTATTGATAAATAACATGTAAATTCCTCATTATACCATACCCTATATAGTCCTATCCCCTTAATGATGTTCTCCTCATGTGGTGAAACTCTTTAGTCCAGAGCCACCCCCTCAGTTTCAATCCCTTCAAATTGGTTACTTATTATGAAATTATAAAAGTTCCACCTCAAACATGGCAAGAAGGCTCCAAATATATTACCCACAAAATAAAATAATGTTACATTAATTAAAAAATCATGTTCAATGTTACCTAATTTACTTCCCTCATTTATCTCTAGAACCACCACCTATTGATCATGTTCGCTTCCTTGTCATATAACATCATCCTATGTTGAAATATTCATCATGTTTCTCAATATAATCAACAACATGTACCCCCTAATCAGAAATGAATCATAGTTATCCACCATTTTGAACTAACTATCACCTAAATAACACTTTAATAGAATGATTTATTTTGAGAAATTGAGGTCATTCGAATGAATTTCCTCTTTTTGAATGAAAATATCAGATAGGAATTAATTACACCACAAATGATAAACCACAAGGGAAGAATAGTCATCATTCCCTATGAGTTGCTTGACCACCCAATGTTTTACTACATGAGAAAAATATGAAACCAGGTGACCCATAAGTATAGAAAAATAGAAATAATCGACCAAGATTCAATGTCCACAAAATGTTTTCATTTAAAATTATATATAGAAAAACATAAAACCCACTTCATTGGTGGAATTGAAAGGTGAACATACACACATATATGCAGATGAATTAGATGACACACTGAGTTTTTTATACTATTAGTGTAATGATATAGTAATATAAAATTTCTAATCAAACCTAAAATTGACGGATTTTGGAAGGGATGCAGGAGTTCTGGAAATCATACAAAAATAAGGATGGTAGGTGAATCTCGTTTCATATAAAAATTATATGACCATTAAAAATGGTAAAAGATGCATCATTTACATTTTCAAGGAGCACTAGAACATTAAAAAAAATCAGATATTGAATTAAGGAGAACCAAATCAACATATTATGTTTATCAAAGAGACTAATAATCACATGATATTGTAACCCCATGTTCCAAACACAAACCAATCAAAATCATCTAAAAAAGTTTGATGCTTCCTAAATCAAGTCAACAAAGTCAGATCTTGAAGACATGAATCTTATGTGAACATTGACATTGATTAAGAAAGATTAGGTACAACTGCATGTAAATAAAAATCATTTAGGCTTAATGAGATATCTGGGAAATTATGGAGAAATTTAGGATTTGAGAATGGAAGAATGGGGAATGGTTCTGTTATAGGAGAGGAGAGAGAATATTATCCCCTCCGCCAATGGGAGGGGGAACCTTCTCCATATATAAATAGATAAGTCCATGGAGAGATAACAGAATAGAAAGTTGAATATCATTGAATTATATAAGAATGTTTCTACGATGGACTTTGGCAGAGCTCCATGAACTTGTTTATGATTATAACACTTGGGTTGTTGGAAAAAACCGTCATGAATTTTTAGGTTTAGTGATGTATGTTCATATCCAAGAGAGATTATGATATTTATTGTGTTAGAGAGGGAGGATCCCTATGTTGTTGTGGTGATGTTAGATACAAAGAGTTCAAGTTTTAGTACCTAAATTAATTCTCAGGGGTTGGGGGTCACAATGAATATTAGTTTTTGGCAGAGTATATTTAAATTATCACTAGGTATCTTAAGACACCATTAAAAAAGGGGATGCATCTCAATTTTTATATTCATTGATTAATAGGGAAGTGATTATTGGATGTATTAGTCCTAGAAGACTAGTATTTGGGATGAATTGGATGGTATTTAAGACTATGTTAAAGGAATATTTGTTTCTTGATACCCTATAAGATGACATGGTTAAATATTTCCTTCATGTTGCACCTATAGGTTAAAAAATTCTACACTATGCAATTCATTTTTGTGTTTTTTGTGGTGTTCCAATATCCTTAATGAAGATGTGATAATAAGGGTGTGGAATTTTGAGATGATAATTAGTTGTAAAATACATGTAAAGCTGAGTGTTTTCTCATCTCATGCCTATTTGAGGTGGTGAATTATTCCCCTATTACTATGAGTAACCATTGGGATAAATGAGTTTATGGGCTAGTGGAATCAACTATATGGATGAGTAATGGTCCAGAATGGAGCCTATAGTGTAGTTTTGAAGGATCCTTCTTGGATAGTAGTGGGAATGGTATTTTGTGTGAGGTTTTGGTATGGTTCGATAAGTTTGGAATTCATATAGACATTCGATCTCAATTAGACATAACACGGTTTTAGTTCCATGATTGTTTTATGATGAGACAGAAGAGGATGATCTACACGTTATTTTTATAGATGTGTGATTTTTGGGTTTTCATATAGGTTCAAACATTCATAGTATCCATATAAAGAATAAATAGGTAGATAGTTGGAGTTTCACCAACTGTTCTATCCCTTTTATAGGATGTGGTGAACATGTATGAGGGAAGTACTTCCATTAGACTGGTGAAACACTAGAGATTCAATAAAAAATTAAGGACTAGGGTGTAGGATAATAACAAATCATTCCCCCACTCCCCATTGACCATGATGTATGATATTATGAAAGATTACTTATAATTATGGTAGCCTATATATTTTATATCAAACAAAAATTTCATATTATATTCAAATTATTTCAAAATTGAACAAATAGTTGAGGGATTAGGGAAATCCTTTGAGTTACAATAGGGGGGATATCCATGGAAAAACTATTGTGAGTCAAATATGCACGAATTCAAAAATATAGTGAGTATTTCCTAGTGTAAAGTGTTTATATATTTTTATGCGATATCATTATTTTAGTGATGAATGGTTTGGATATGATTCTCAGTGTTGATTGATTAATACCATACCTATCCGATATTGACTGTTATTACTGAAGGGTTCCATTGACACCTCTTGAGGGTGTCAATTATGTTCATGATACATATTTTGAATTTCATGTAGCTTTTGTATAATGTTACCATCAATAAATGAGTGGTGTTATAACTCTGATTTATTGTCTTGTTTTGGATGATTGGGAGGAACAATAAAATGATTTCTCTCCGGTGGTGTATCAGTTCTAAGTTGGTTTTCATAATTAGTTCTTATCATAGGCACCGTAGAGTGATTACATGTTTACTATCAGGCTCATATTTGAGTTGATCATGTTTTTTTCACCCAATTAGATGAAGCTGATAGGTTTTCATGAGCTAATGGCATAGTCTAAGAACATGGAGTCTATGAGAGTCATATGCATAAGTACACCGCCTTGGAGTTATCAACCTATATTCCCCAATATGGAATATATTTTATTGTGGATGTTCATAGATTATCAAATTCTCAAAATAGTGACACTTCAAAACTAATATATGCTTCCTCTTATTGAATAATTTTATTATTATCATAGGGGTACTGAATTTTCTTGATGATTTATATAGTGTCAGGTTAAAACAATTTTAGGGATAGATATTCAGACATACCTTATAGTACATTCATGGGATGGTGTTGTCTATATGTGTTTTTAGTGATACTATTTGAATGAAAAATGTGATTAATGTGGGCTTACTAGAACCCAACGTTTGATATTATTTGATTACCACTACATCTATACAATTTGGTATTGATGTGTTTGTCATACAAAAATAGTGTCAATACTTTTGCATCTATTTTATTTATGGTAATTTCATTAGATTATGTTTCATATCAAAACATTTTTGTAGATACCATGCTATATGGATAACCTTGAGATACTATGAAATTAATATTAAATATTAGTCCTACGATCTTGAGGGATATTATAGACTGGAAATTGGTTATGTTATACTATCTAATGATGGGGGATCATAATCATTGAGACTTCTTCTCATAATGTTCACACATGGTAATCTATGGTAGATGAGATCATGAGGATAATACTTCCAATAGTAAAACCACATGTTTTGGGTGTAATTCATTGTTCTTAACTAAGAACATGTGTATGATTTTTCATCATTTCATCACTACCGTAGGAATAGGCCGCAGGTTGGATGGCGATTCAGAGAAAGAACCCTAAGCTTCCTTCGCATCAATGGAGATTCAGAAAACCTTGATCTTATTACCTGAATATCTCAATGGAGCCTTTCAATCCAGAGTGGGAAATGTCCTTTAGGGACAATCGTCAAGAAGCGAAGGAAATTTACAAACCCTCGGGCTTCAAAGATTCATCAATTCTTCGAAAGAAAAATCTTTCCTTCGCAGAGGTTCTTTCTGGAGCAGAAAATCCCACAAAGGTGGATTCATCTAAATCAAATATCACCAGGTTAGAAAATGGTGGATTCTCAGTGGTTGCGGATTCAAATGCACTGCAGCAACGGCTGGACCTTTGTAAGTATTCATTACTGGGTCGTGTTATTTACTCGAAGGGAGACAAACCCTGGTCTTCTGCTGATCTCAAAAACAGAATTTCTCATTAATGGAGTTTAAGAGATTGGAAATTTATTTCAATCAGAAAAGGGTATTTTCACATTATCTTCACCTCCTCTTCTTCCTTGAATTCAGTTTGGAAGATAGGTAGCCTTCAACTCAAACCTGTAATTCTAAGGTTATCAGCAGGGAATTTTAATTTTAATCCTTTTAACTTCAAGCAATCTAATGCTCAAATTTGGGTTAAATTGCATGGATTAAATTGGGTGTATTGGCATCCTAGAATCCTCAACGACATTGAATCATGTATTGATACTCCTATGAGGATATATCAACACACCTTGGATGGTGAAAATGGTTATTTTTCCAGAATACTTGTGGACAATAACCTGGAAGTCAAAAGACCTGCTTCGATTCTGTTTAATTCTAATGGTATTAAATCTGATATTCGATGGGAATATGAGAATGTGCCCTACTTTTGTGATGTCTGTAAAATTGTGGGACATAATATCTCTAACTATAGGCTGATTCAGAGAAATGCCAAGGTGTCATCTAAGGTTTCTGAATGGATTGATGTCAACAGAAATAAAAAGAACAAGGCTGTCTTTATTGAAAAAAAGGAATTCTAAAGTCAGATGTCCCCCCTGTTAAAACTCATATTCCTTTTGAAAATGCTTCTTTACCAATTTATATTGTTTCTTCTTCATCACAAAGAGTTTCATGGGCGGATGTGGCTGAGGAGGAAGAGAAGATCTTAAAACTTGTGCCTATTCAGCCGGTTTTTGAGTGGGTTTCAAAGGAGGATCTTTACCTATTCTCTGAGATTAGCAATGATGTTTGCAATCTGGTTTATGACTTACAGAATGAAGAGGATGAGTATTAGTTTTTTCTGAATTCTCAGAATGAAATCCATGATTTTTTGATCTCTTTACAGGATGATAAAGAAGATGTTATTGATACTTCATACCTGGTTACTTCCACAGAGGTTGAAGATGGGCAGAACTGTGATTGTAATTCAGCTACAGAACTGAATTTCCGCATCAATACTCAGAAGAACCTGCAGATTCATCTACCAGCTTCCATGGAGAGCATGTCTGATACTTCGGCTATGTTATCTACTGTTAACAGTATTGTTTCTTCTGAAAATAATGCTCAATATGCTTCCCATCATTCTGGTTCCCACGGATGATCACAATGATTTTCAAAGGATAGTGGGATACCTGAAGTTGTTAATATTGATGACCTGCTTCAAGGCTACAAAGGTCCTCAATGCCCGAAAAGGAAAGTAGGGAGACCTCCTAATTACAGGAAAATCACGGATACTGCTTTAAAGTTAAGGAGTTCAAAACATATTCCCATAATGACTAAATCATGTCTTGTAGAGCTGGTTGAATCTGGAAATAAATTACCATGAGTTTTCTCTCAGCTGGTTCATGTCACTTAATGGCAATGGTTTAGACATCAAAGGATTCAAAGTTATTTTTTTTCGGAGTTCACATGGAGCTGAAAATGGCTGTGAATGGGTCGGACATCATGGTTTTGGGTGATCTTCATTGCTGGTTTTGGTTTGAACCTTATGAGATTTCCCTCAGGAACAACAATAGCGCTTTTTGTTTTTCGGGATGAGATCAGTATCACGTGAGGTTATATAGATTTGAGAACTGTCTCCTCGGTATCCTGAAAGGGACTGATAATGCAGTTTGATGGGCAGTGGGTCGCGGTGACATTAATCTGTGGAAAAAAATCTGCATTTCCTGGAGGAAATTTTATATATGGTGCAGTGGGAGGTGTTTGAAATAATTATGTCGGTCGATGAGCCGAATAGGTGTACTTTTTTCAGATCATTCTAATGAAGGTTTCAGAGTTGGGAATTCATGGATCTCATTCATTATAGAGGCAATAATGATGGGGGTTATTTATTTTTCTTTCTTTTCATCCTATATTTATTGCAAGGTTATACCTTGGAAGTTGAAATTTTTGGTTTGGCACATGTGGAATCAGGCGATTCCTTCAGATGAAAATATTTAGGTCAGAGGAATCACGCTGGCTTCTTGATTCCAGCATCGTCTTTTGACACAGCAGGAGACTTCCAATTATTTGTTCTTTCTAGGGTATTGGGAACTATTTTTTAGGGGTCTGGAACTTCATTTTGCAGGAGATGAATATTCACGTTGTTGATGTTTTGAGGCAAGAAAGGATATAAGAATGGTTTCAGAGGAAATTCATCTTGGGGTTGATGGATTCTTTTGGTGGATGGTAGGATTTTATGTTGCTACTTTTTTGGCAAATAAAGGCCAGGGCTATTGTCTGCTTTGGTTTTTTTCCTTTTCACCTTAACCATTTTTTATGGTTTTGGTGTTTTTTTCTTGTATTTTTCTTGTACTGTTTTCTTTTCCTTTAATTTTAATTAATTAATTAATCTAAGAACATGTGTATTGGTATCCTAACATGAGATCATTATCAATGTGTTTTATTGGATCATGTATATTGAAAAATGGTGAAAAATATTACTATGAATTTATGGAGAGGTGGTTTTTACTGGGTGTATCATTGATTGAATGGAATTGGATGAATTATAAAGATATAATTCCTCTCTTTCGAGTTTAGGAAGTGATATCTAGGGTCGGTTTAATCTGGATGGTAATAAATTCTTTACTTCCATGGCCATGGTAGTCGAAGGTAAGTTCATTTAGTTTGATGAATAAATTATTAAGCAAAGGATGATGAAAAATGTGTGTGTCCTAATTTATGATATATCACATGACAAAGAGACTATATACCACAATGAGTGTACGTAGGTATATTTTTATTACTATGATGACTCTTTATATATTTTTGGGCCATGATGGGTTTCTATATTCTTCTATATGTTTTTGAATATTTTTTACTACATTTTAGATATGGTCTTAGAGGGTTACGTACAATAGAACATTCATGATTCTTCTCTATTTTTTTGAATAGCTATACAAGACATGTTGGGACCCACTATGGATTCCAAGAGTTGTTCAAGACTTATCGATCACTGATATATAAGTAAATTCATTATTATTTGAATAAATAATAATCAAGATAGATTTATTTAATAATATTTATTACATTATATTATGTAAATTTATGAAATAATATTATATAAACAAAAATTATATTCAATATTCAATGTTCATTTATTATATTCATGAACTATATGTGGATTTAATGACTTGGGATTATCATGCAATATATTTAATATATACTACAATTATGTGATAAAATATAAATAATACAAATAACGAAGTTTGATTTTCGTGATTATTTATTTATTACTTATTATGTTGATGACATATATACATGGTCTAGGAACCGTAATCATGTATTTTTCAAATCCACTATATAAGTAGATAAGGTGTTCGATTCTGTTGTGCAAGAGATTTAATTTTTCTAATGGATTGAGAGCTCCTCTCTCCTACTCTCACATCTTTGAGAGATAACGATACAATTAAATCCTTCAATCCAAGGAGATATTGATGGATTGTTGGAATTAAGTTGAGCTGATATTTGAAATATTGATTAAGTCATTGAATCTCAACACTAGTGCTCAGAATTCAAAAATTGATATTCATTCAGTTTCTTAAATCATGTGTTCATAATCTAATGATGTTCAAAATTGGATTCATTAGGAAACGATCATCTATGAAAATATATAGTTTATTTAATCTTGAATCAAACATGGTACATGTCTATTTACATAATTTTTCCTTATAACATTAAAATGATATTTTTAGATCTATACCAGGGCTCAGATCATTGGAGACGATGAAGATATGTCACTCTGGTGATGAAAAATCAATAATTCGAAACACATAGACATTATATACACACCTCGTTACCTTCAATTGGTATGATAGTGATTGTGTGAATTTTTGGAGTCAAAGAAAAAAAAATTAAATTTTATAAAATTATGTAGAGAGCTTCAAATTGGTCCCAAACAAAATATACCACACATGAATACAATTCTATATGATAGAGTAATGGTCATCCAATGTTTTTTGTATGGGTAAAAATTGTATGTTTTGATTTAAATTAATTGAGAATATATCTATATATGTTTTCATGTTATGTTTTTGATGTTCCTATAGAAGAATGTGAATTTTTTGGTCATGTTTTTTTACCGGAATTTGATATCTAGTTCCAAAATGTTCAGATCATTTTTTTTCTGGGTGAAGGATTTCTTCTCTAGGTAGATAATTTTATAAATAAGGTGGTAACATTGTCTTCCTTAAATGAAGAATAAGATTTGTAATGATCTTTTTAATTATATAAAAATTAATAAAGGCCATGTATTGCCTTTATAGTGGATTGGAAAAATGGTGTTCGTTGATGACATGACAATTGACCAAATTGGACATTTTTTTTCTTCCACCTAAATCAAGAGATAAAATATATGAGATTATAAAAAATATAGGAAGGAAGAGACCTTATTTCATTGGAATCTGTGTTCTAAAATAAAATAAAAGTATGCTTCCAATAAAATCATACAAGTCTACACATCCCTTTCCGCTAGGAACCAGATCCTCCAATGTGATATAGAGCCACACAGTCGAGGCCCCTTCTCAGAAGTCTTGCCTTCACTACATGAGTAGAGGATCTCACTTATTTATATTATTCCTCCATAACATGGAGTTCCAAACCACCTCTAGTCCATCAGACACCATTGGAGATCACCTATAGTGGTAACACTGAACAATGCCGCACCTCAACTAACATGAAGATTCCATCCTGGTACTCCCCTGTTCAGCCAAGTTCACCAAATCTCTTACCACTCATCGGATTCCGGTGAATACACTTGTAACACCTCGACCCTAGTTTCCTAGAGTTAGTGCATTATTTTAATACACTGGAATGATACCAGAAATTGATTTCTGAAAGAACATTTAGTTTAGAAGTCTTGGAAATAGATTACATACATGAACGTTACATTACATTATAAAATAAAAAACTACAAAAACGTTATCTCAATTCACCACATTCACATCCCTTAGACTATACATACAGTTTAGTCATAATAAACTTCATGTAATTTTTGTGAAAATAAAACCTAAGAAAGGGGTGAGATCTGATGCTCAGTAATGGTAAACAATTTAGCGGAAGATAACATAAACAATGGGCATAGTGAATAATTGAAATCAAATGCCTTTAAAAATAATAATCAGGAACACTTTATGGCAGAACTATGAGTTGACTAAATAATTCCACAAAAAAACATAGTCATGGTTATTCTACTTGTCGAATAACCACACAAACCATCAATATTATTTTCTTAATGAGGGACTACATAATGAAAGACATTCTGAAACAATTTTTCAAGGCCTCGACGAAGTCATTAAAAATGATTAAGGCCTCATCCAAAACCATATATCAAATTGGGAAAGTCATCAGTCTATTCCACTTCTAATAGTCTCATGAGACCGACCTATCCATCTAGGAGCTATAGTGGGATCCATCCATCACATACTATGTCCAATACATTCATCATATGAAAAGGTTGAAACATAATATAAACATCAGCATTAAAAATAGCATATGAAATATATGAACTTTATCCATAAACCATGAATGGTATAAATATTACACATCTAAAGTCAAACATATCACAAAACCATTAATAAAATATGAAATATTTGTATCATAATAAATCAACTTCAAACAATTTTAAAATCCATCAAATGGTGTTGATATAGATGAAAATGATTTGTAAAACTGTTTGAGATAAATATCCAATTTTCATGAAAACATTTAAAAGTCACAAAATTCAGAAAAGAAGAAATTTAAAGACATTTTTGTTTCAATGTGTCCCATACCACTTTGAATCATTTTAAAGGAATTAACATTCTAAAACATTCATTTCCATATAAATAAATCCTTAAAACCATTTTGAACACATGGAAAATAATGAGAAAGGTTAAGAAGAATAATCCTTTAAAAGGTTTAAAATGATGTTTTAATAAAATATTAACTTAAAAATAATCCCTTTGAAAACTATTTTATGATACATGGACATGGATAATAAATATTTACCAATAAAAACATACATAAAAACAACCTCGGATAAAAAAGAGATTGTGAAATTAACCCTTTCCTTGACCTTTCAATTGGTCGAAGTTATGTTTAACCTCCTGTATAATGACCATAGTTTGTTATTAAATTACACAAAAACCATATTCATATTTATTATATCATAAATTATTCATTTATTACATTGTAATATCCATTTAATAATTATTTACATGTTATATTAACATTTCAGGTAATTATCGCTTTCTTAATCGTATGTGTTTTAACTTGTTATTCTTGATCATATCATTCAGATCATGATTTACATAATTCCAGAATATAACACATGATTTATATATAAAATATATTTACAATATAAAAATGTATAATAGATAGATATATGAAATGGAAAACGCCGTTTATGGAGATGGTAGGTCATACAAATGCATAAATGTTGTTTCCATGTTCCAAATCGTATTGAACAGAACTAAGTGAATAAGAATATATATATATATATATATGTTTTAGGTAGCATTAATATGTCATATATTTCCTAATTATTAAATATATATATATTTTATAATCATTATTGAATGGTTAATGTCGAAATGAATCTCATCATGTCATGGAGATGGTAATATGTATGTACGCACGAGTGACAATATCATTATATTGATGGTGACATATTATGTAATTGGATGGTGTATCATATATAAAGAATAAATAATGTGTTATATTTAACATTTACATTTTTTATAATCATTATTATACCAATCATAATAATGAAGTGTTTGAATAACAAACTAGACCACGACGTGGAGATGGTAAGCCGTACGTACGCACGTATGGTGACTTTGTCATTTATGAGTAGGATAGAATAATAAATATGGTTGTAAAATTTTTATAATAACACAAAAGTATATAATCGATACATGAGTTATCATTTTATCAGGGAAAAAACAAAGAAAGAGGAAGTGGAAGAAGAAAATAACTTGGAAGAGGTGATGAAATATTTACCTCTTCTTCTGGTTCTTCATTTTAATTTGATCAAAAGGGCTCGTTAGGTTGGATTTATGACCCAAGTAAGACCTCTAGGATGAATTGAGGGAATATGTGGGGATATTTGGGTAGGTTTTGTTTGATCCACATTGCTTTGGAGGTCTGAAATTAAGAGAAGGTGAAGTACCCTTTTATAAGAGAGGTGAGAGTTACTTTAGGAAAATCTTGAAATATTATTTTATAATAAAATAATGTTCCATTTCTAAGGAATCAAAAATGATTTATATCAAGAATAATTTTGGGGTGGGTCTAAAAACTCTCAAACAATATGTTTAGATAGGTTTAGGTCACTATATTAACCTTTTCGTTAAGATTTAACTCATAGTTAAAATGTTAGACATTTACCAGGTCTCTTTGTATTTTAATATTATATGGTTAATAAACTTACAATAACAAGACCAGAAAACCCCAAGTGCTTCATTATTCATATATATAACCTTATATAAGTATTTTTGACGATACTTATATTTTTATTAATATTATATCAATTAATAATATAGTATTTGTTTTAAAAACTCAATTATGTCAATTTTGACACTATTTAGTATTTGATTTTTTTAAAGATATAAAAACATTATCACTTAGCATAAAATTTATTTAACCAACCATAACATGTAATATTAACCTATAAAATTAGTATAATTCATCATAAGTCTCAGTTTACATTTATTTGGATATTTATAATATCAATTATTTTAATATTTCATTAATAAGGTAATAATGCATCATCACAGTGTAAAAAATAAAATAAAATAGATAATGTATAAAAATTATAAATAAAATACAATTATGTAGGAAATATTTTTAGCATTCTAATTAATATTTATAGTCTAATTTATATTGTGTGTAACCCTATATTAAAATATGTTTAGTTATTAAACACTGAATTTAACTCTTTTAACTCTTCTTTAAATAAAATAATAATAAATGACCTAATATAATCCAAATGGACAAAATAGGATCATATTTTATTTATAATGTTGTTTTTGGTCTAATTATTCATATCTAATAGAATTACGACATGTGTTATGATAATTATGATATCATTTTTACCCATAAGTTTCATATTTACTTTTAATCAAGGTAAATAAAAGACTAAAGATATTATTCACCAAAAATTATTTTCATCTTATTGACCAAATTTTACATACTGATATTAACTTTTCCCCTCATATTTTTTATGTTCATCTCAATGATGTTGTAAATTTATGTTTTATGAAAATTTGAAAATGCTCATTGGAGGTGGGTAAAAGAGTTTAAAAAGTTCAATAATATTTAATACATCTAATTTTATTAAAAAATGACTCCAATGTATAACATTAAACATATATAGGTATTATATATATATTTTGACTTAAAATAAATATAAATAAAATAAATAAATATATAAATAAAAAGTTGGTTTTAAATTATAACGCAGTCTCTTTCACTATTCATCAAAAATTGAATGTTTTTAGAAAAATACCAAAAAATCATTCAAAGATAATTTTGAAATTTCATATAAAAAAATGCTGACTATTTTACAAAATTCAAATCATATAAACTGAATTTATTAATCAAATATTAATTCCCATTGTCAAAACCGAAAAGTGGGTTTTTAAAAAGTGAAAACTATCAAAATATTAACATGTGCTTATGTGAAATTTAAATGTGAAATTATATATAATGACCTAAATTGTATAAAATGATAAAAATATAATATAATTATCATTCTAAAAAATTAAAATTCATAATTTATCACTACAAATTATTTATTAAAAAAGTTGTTTTCAATTAAAACATAGTATTTGTCACTTTTCATCAAAATATGAGAGTTACAAGAAAAGTACCAAAAATTTATCCAAACTAAATTTTTATGTCTGGATTCTAAAGAAGAATTTAATGTCCTAAAAATTAATATATAAATATTTCAAATATTGGTTTTAAAAATGGTTCTCTATTTAAATTCGGTAATGTGGCATTTTTCAAAAAATACTCCTTTTATCAAAAAAAATTTATTTTTTATTTTATTATGACTAAGAAACACATATTATGGATGTTAAAATTATATAGAGTATATAAGATTAAAAATTCAGTTAATACTATTAATAATAACTTTTTTAATGGTTAGTTTGGTTCATTGTGGCGCGCTCGAACTCGGTGTTGTGTGTAGCGCAATATATTGATTTATTTTAATGAGATAGCGTACTATGGAATATTTGGGTGTTATATTCTTCTATCCTTCAATAAATTGAGTCCTAGAAATTTGAAACTGTTCTTTGAAAATAAAATTTTTGAAATAGAAAAATACCTTTTTAGAAAACCCAAATCGGAAATTAGGTTAATAATACTTAGTCTTAATAAGAGGGAAAGGGAATGAAAAAATCACCAAAAAATTATAATCTCGATTATGAGAACATTGGTTGAAATTAGAGACACATAATTTGAGAAAATATGTAAAAATTTATAGGGAGAGATTAAGGTCATCAATCACAAACAAGTTTAAAACTGAGGGCCTCAAAGCCATCAATCTATGATGATTTAAAATATCATTGGTTCAACAAAACATAAGGTATTAGGATAAGACATTTTGGGGATTAAGATCCCTTCCCTAAAGTCTAAGAATTAATTTATTAATAGAAAATGATTAAAAAATATACTTGACAAGTAGAGTTTCATCCTTCAAATAATTCCTACCACAAACTCATCTTTCTCTCTAAAAGAGAATAGAATTCAAAAATATTCAATTTATCCTAATCGTATATGGTTCCAAAAATAATAAATTTATAATTTATTTGTTAGACTATTTAAAAAAAATAACATTATACAAACTAGGGCATCATGTATGTTAGTAGTTGGTGACCCACCCTTGTCGCCCTTCAGTTGCGAGTTCTAGTCTCACGGCCTTGCCAGACGCTACAGGTTGTCGCCCGACCTCCATGCTGACCTTTTTATAACAATCCAATTTTTTTTAATAAATTTATTAACCTTAATATTAGAATCAAACATCAATATTAATCTATTATAAACTTTACACTTATCCAAAAATACTTATATCCAAACACATAGTCCAAAATTTATAAGGATGGTAAACACAATGAAGACCCTTTTTTCCACATAATAACATGTGAATGACTTAATCATGTATTCTTTTAAATCACTATATCGACCTCAATTACTATAAAAATTTATTGATTACATTAATTCTACTTTATTCCTTATAGAATACTAGATGTAATCCTTCCATCCAAAAATTTTGTAAACTCCAAGAATGATGTAACATACAAACCATTAATCAGTTTCAAGGTAGTCAATAATATCAAATATAATTTATCCTAATAAATCATATATTATTCCAAAATCAATACTTATGTATCATAACCATATTATGGTTTATCTTTCTCTCAACCATATATTTTCCAAAAAATTAACTTGCTATTGAGTCAATTTTCATGGTTCCACAAAATCTCAAGTCCTTAATGAAATATTACTGCATTATAATCCTTTTGTACTATATAATTATTATTATATGAACATCATTAATACAACACAAAAATGACACAATACATTAATAATAGTCATAAGAAATATAATCATTCTTATTCATCTTCAGTTGTATCATAATTTGATTATTATCCAATAACAACATTTAGGGTATACTCTGATGATTTAGACTTTGATTCACATAGTGTCCCAACTCCATGCAGATGAAGCATTGTACATTTGAATCCTTTTTCTAACACATGAAATAACAAACTTGGAGTCCTTTTTTCCAAAATCTAAAAAAAACTTTCATTCCCACCATGCATTTACCAAGGTGATTCTTTTTATAGTTATCACATATGGGAAAATCTTTATTTCCCTTATTCACTTTATCCTTTTTTCTTTATATAATCCTTTTCTTATCTAGATATCCTTCAAATCCATAAGAATCATATATATTTATACTTAGCTTATTAACACATGATATTATTTCTTAAAATGATGATAATACATGTCAGTCTATTTCCTTTATAAATGTTGGCTTAATACCATGAAAGATATTATCCTTCTTACTCTTTGGATCATGTGTATTTCGGGAGTTATTATTCCATCTACAGGGTGACATTTCTAAACAATGTCATACCCTAGGTTAGTTAATGAGTTTCATTGTATAATTCTAAACTTGTAAAATACCTAACATAAATTAAAATGATTAGGCATATAATCTATAATAATAAAAATGTTTTCTTTGAAGAAATATTTGCTCCTAAATCCTTTCATAATGTCTTATATTGAATGTTTGAATTATCCTAATCCTATCCCCCAGGATTTTCGTAACCAAGAGGGAAGAAAGGCCTATTATCTTGTACCTGGATACCATGGATCAAGCCCAAAATTCCTTGTCAGATTTTTTACTCCTTGGTACATCTGTTCTATAGACTCCTCTAACTAATCGTATCCATATAGGGATGTATTGCTTGAAAAATTCACAGGATCTATACATTACCAAAATTCTTGGAAGATATTCTATATTAATCCTCATAGTCTATCTTATGGAAATTTGCGCTAATAAGAGTTTTTCTAAATCTTATTTAGAAGGGTTGTACTAAAAATCCTCTAATACCAACTGTAACAACCCAACCCCAGTTACCTAGAGTTAGTGCATTATTTTAGAACATTGTCATAATACAAGGAAATCATGTCCCAAAAGACTGATCGGGCTAGCAGTCTTGGAAATAGATTACTTACATGAACATTACATTACATTATAAAATGAAAAACAACAACAACATTGTCTCCACTAAACACATTAATATCCATTTGAATATCCCTATAGGTCAATCATAATATACTTTTTAGAAATCATGGGAAAATAAAACTTAAAAAATGGGTGAGCTAAAATGCTCAGTAAGCGTAAACAATTTAGCAGAAGATAACATAAACAATAGGCATGGTGAATAATTGAAAACACATGCCTTTAAAAATAATAATCAGGAAAAATTTATAGTAAAAATATGAGTTGAGTAAATAATAACATAATAAAACATAGTAATGGGTATTATACTAGTTTAATAACCACATGAACCATCAATATTATTTTCAAAATGAGGTAATTTATAATGCCAGACAATCTGAAACATTTGGGCAAGGCCTCGACCAAGAAGTCTTAAAATGATTAAGGCCTCGGCCAAAACCATATACCAAATTGGAAATTTCCTCGGCCAATTCCACATATAATTGTCTAATGAGGCCTATAGATGAATCAAGGAGCAATAGTGGGCTCCACCTGTCACATACTTTGTCCAATACATTCCTCATATGAAAAAGACTAAGCATAACAAAAACATTTATATTAGAACTTGAATATGAAATGTCAAACCATTATCCATAAACTATGAATGGTATAAAAATAACACATCCATAATCAAACATATAACAACACCTTCAATACAATATGGAGTATTTGTATCATTACAAATTATAATCAAACTAGTTTAAAATCCAACAAAGGGTGTTGACATAGATGAAAATTATTTATAAAACGATTTGAGCAAAATTTCCCTTTGTCATGAAAACATTTAAAATAAACACATTTTAAAATGGAAGATATTTAATGAAATTTTTGAACCAATGTGTCCCATACAAATTTGATACTTTTAAAAGGAATTAACATTTTAAAACATTCACAACCATATAAATAAATCCTAAAAACCATTTTGAACACATAGACATTAATGAGAAAGGGTTAGAAGAATAAATCATTAAAAAATAAAAATGATGTTTTAATAAAAGAGTCCCTTAAAAATAATCCCATTAAGAACTATTTTATGAAACATGGAAATAGATTATAAATATTTCCCTGTAAGAACTTACATTAAAACAACCTCGGATAATAAAGAGATTGTGAAATTAACCCTTTCCTTGAACTTTCCTTTGATCGAAGGAATGTTTAATGTAACACCCTAAGATTTTATAAGAAAATTTTTTTTATGTCTTCTGTTATATGCAAAAACAAGAAAATATTTCACTACACACGACACTGGAATGGATTTCATTACACTCAATCACGACCATCCTCGATAGCATGTGTAGTACGCAATACCGAGTTTCACGAAACATCAATATATTGTTATAAAATTTTTATGAACAAGTATTTATTAATAGTATTAACTACATTTTGAATTTTATAACATTATTATTCATCTTACACATTACTATAAAATGGTATGAGAACAAAATAATTTTTTCGGGTAAAATAAGTATTTTAAAAAAATGCAGTTTTGCTGCCTTTTGATGGAACACCCACTTTAAATCTAGTTTTTGATATGTTTATAAGTTAAATTTGAAAAATTAAAAATATTTTTGGGAATAAGGATATATAAAATTTTCTTTGGATAAAATTTAAATATTATTATGATAGCTTTCATATTTTAATGAATAGTAAAAACACACTATATTTTAATTAAAAACAACTTTTATAATCACAATAATTTATATGGTTAAATTATAATATTAAATGGCTTTAAAGATTAAATAGAATATATTTTGACCATTTAATATAATTTATTTCATTAACATTAATTTTACATTGAATTCATAGGTAAAAACATTCCAATCTTTGGAAAATTTTTAACTTTCAAAACCCATTTTCTTAAAAATGGGATTAATATTAAAATAATTACTGAAAATTCTGTGTTTTGAAATTTAAAAAATGGATTCAATATTATAATTTAGTGGGTCCAAATTATGTTAATATTTTACTCTTAATTTTTTGATATTATGAATAATAAATATGGTAATTTTTATTTACTGCAGTTAAAGGTAAATCAGGTAATTAAGGGTAAAAATAAGATTATAAAATTACCCTAACACTTCCCAAAATTATTTTGGATGACTAAAAGTCGACCCATATCACCTACAGGTCGGATTTGATTCATTTTATGGACTTTTGACAATGAAAATATTTTAATTATTATTAAAACCAAAGAAAGTGACAACATGTCACTTTCTTAAATATTATAAGTATAATAATTTTAATTTAGTGATAAACTTCATGAAACTTCAAACCTAAATAGTATCCAGAAAGATAATAAAATTATCTATTTCATTTAAATTTATTTATAATTTTTAGGGATTAAATAATTATCATAAAAGGAGACACAATAGTGATGTTGAAATTATTTTATGGATTGAAATATCAAATAAATGTTATTAAAAATATTAAAATAAATATTATATGAACTATTTAATGTGCTCCACGAATATTATAGATAAATATGACATGTTGCAAATCTATTAATCATTTATTTTGAACATATATTATATGTGGATTTTATTTAAATTAAAATATATGAATAGTGTCAAAATTGACACTATTGTTATTTTATAAAAATAACATAATATAAAATTGTGTAAAAATCACAAATTTTTTTAAAATTATAAATTGTAATTTATATGGTCGAAAGTGTCATATATTATCAAATTATTGACAATTCACAACACATAAGTAATTATTTATAATAATTTAAAATTTAGAATCTTATTACCAAAAATAAAATTAAATATATTAAATAAGTATAAATCAAGTTGATAAGGTTTAAAATAAATTAGAAACATGTATAAATTTTATTGGTTTATGAGATTACAACCCTATATAATATAATACTAATATATGAGTAATTTTTGGAGGATTTAAAGTGGGGTTTGATATATTATAAATTAATATTTTTGAGGTTTCCAACGGTGCCGCTCTCCTCCCTTATAAAAGGGCACCTCCTCCCTCTCCTCCTCACACAATTTTGATCCATAAAGCTTGCCCAACCCCTGCCCATTTACCTTTTAAAATTCTTTAGAAACATAATAGAGGTCCTGGTCTTCTCCAAAGACCAATTTTTCTTCCCTAAGAGGAGGTATCAAAGAGGCGTGTCGAAGAAGAGGTGATATCTGTTACCGATTCTTTCAAATTTATTTCCTCTTCTACTTCCACTTATTTAGTTGTTTCATAATGAAATAATAATATCAGTATCACTCATATATTGATATGTTATTATTAATATGAAATAACCATATTTCACCATATATCCATCCTTCAGAAAACGAAATCACCGCGCGTGTGTACTTACAGAATACCGTCTCCACGCCCTGGTGTAATCTGTTTTCCACCACCACCTTACATGGATGGGTATAAGGGTGAATGTAAAAACTATGTATATGATTCTTATAACATGAAACTAATTCTATGTTATTCTACTATCCACTCCAAGAGCATTCAATAATTTTGGGAATGATATCGTCGCTCGTGCGTACGTATGGATTACTATCTCCACGATGCGTTGTGATTCGTTCTACATGATCTTCACTAAATCATGATTATATAAACAAATTGAATGAATAAATATTATATATATAATAAATTTACCATTTTGTAAATTATGTATCTCTAACCTAAAAAAAGGTATAAGAATTTATTCGAAAAACAAGCATAAGAACATAAAGCAAAGAATACACGAATAACAAGTAGCAATGAAATATTACTTATAAAAAGATAAGAATATGACCATATATGATATAAAAAAATGAATATGATTCTTTATTAATTCAATGAAGTTATTTAAATCATTATACAGTAGTTTTAGACATGAACAAAGCATATCGGACCTACGGTAATGGAAAATCTCACAATCTCATTTTTATCTGAGATTTTTTATACATTTTAATTTATTGGGGAATATTTATCATCCACATCTAGGTTTCCTCAATATGTAATATTATTTCAATCCTCCTAAAATTTTTTAAATCCAAATTTACCTGTTGGTAAATTTTAGTAATAGATATGAAAGGAATATTTTGTAGTTTTGAGTATGAGTTACTTTTTGACTTTTCTGCCAAAGTACTAGAAGCATGTTTTTTAACGTATACAGTATGAACCGATTTTTATGATTTCATAGAATATTATTTCCATTATTCTTAATTTAATTATTTTCATGTTTATTTTTAATCAAATTATTTTACTTTAAAATTATATGACATGTTAAGAATAGAAAAATGTTTATGAAGTAGAAAGGATATTTTCCTCAAGAATAGTGTTCATGAATTTTATCAAAATTATTTTCTATCTAAGATAATATAGGGTTATATTTATATACCTATTTTTACATTGAATTGATTTAGTTATGATGGAATTATTTTTATGATGTCCTTCTACCTTATATGGATTGTGTTATGATGGAATGATGTTTAAGAATCCCATTCTTATTACATGGTTATTCAATTATGTATGATTTATGATCTTGTAGAACTCATAAGAATAGTATCCTTATGAGATGTGTGGGACCAATATATCCCTTTAATGCATTGGGTAGAGATTTATATCTCATGAGATAGACATGGCTGGAATGACAGGTTAATCAGGTTCAGTGATACAGAACAGAAACGAGGAGTGAACTCTGTTCAAAAATGGACTTTTTCCGCTAGTGTAGTCTTGGCAATGAGTCTCGACTACTAAGAAATTATTCTCTATTATTATGTGTGTATTCCACAAAGTTTCATGTTTTATGTCATGATTATTGGTATTACATTTCACTATTATGACTGATCCCATGTCATGATATTATGACCCGTTTTGCAGGATAAGATTTTCAAAATGTTATGTTCTCATGAATATGATATGATTGATATTTCATTTTTTTACCATTATTGAGCATTTGAGCTCACCCTTTTGTATCTTTTCTTTTCCCCTGGTCAGGAAGAAGGGTATTATGTAAGATATGCTAAAAGGGACTCTAAATATGATGAAATAAATGGGAGAAAATGTACCTGCTTTATGAACCAGTTGTTTATGTTTCCCAGTTTCTAAAGACACTATACCTATATGGTCCTTTCATGTTTTTTTATATTTTTTAATAAGTATGCTTCAATTCTGAATTAATAACAATGTATGTAAATTATGGGGCGTTATAGTTGGTACTATAGGAAAGGTATAGTCAACCTTTGGAAACTAGGAAGTGAATGCCTTAGTAAGAACACTATGGGTATGTCTAAGCATAGAACACAATCTTTGTGTTTTAGAAATGGCCATGAATAACCTATGATAACACCTTAAGTGTGAAATTTTATTCATGATTATGTGGTTTTCCTATTATGATTAGTGATTCTCACACGATGATTATTGGTTTTAGTCAATGGCTGGAATTCGATGGAATTGTGTTAATGCTGAATAAGACGGGAAATGAAATGTTTGTCCCCCTGAGCAACCAAACGATATGGGAGCTGGAATGAAAAATATTGTAGCCATGCTCAGACAACATTATCAAGGTATGAACCATTCAGGACTTCCAAATGAATAGAGGAAGGAGAAACATTCTTTTGATTCCTTCCTGAGGTAGTGTCCAACCCCATTCAGTGGGACTACTAATCCATTAGTGGCTGAACAATGGATCAATACCACTGAAATGATATTTTTAGTTCATCAATGATCTGATCATGATAAAGTCATCTTAGCAGTATATCGTTTTGAAGGTGAAGCAGATCAATGGTGGAATCTTATTAATAAAACGAGGAAAAGGGATGAAATTGAGTCCATGGAATGGGACGAGTTCATGAACTTATTTTTCAATAAGTACATCCCTCGTATTCTTTGAAAAAATATGGAGAAGGATTTTCTTGTACTAAAGAAAAAGGATGATGAATTTGTTGGTACCTATGAAGAAAATTTTACAAGACTTGGAAGGTATGCTTCTGGTATTACTATCCAACCTGAGAGTAAGATTGATCAATTATTAGTGGCCTAAAACCAAGTCTCTGAAGGGAATTATCCATAGAAGATTTCAATAGCTATGAGGAAATTGTTCATTGTGCTCTCCTGGTTGAGATGGAAATTAGAGTAATCCATCAGTCATATGGGTTTGATAAGAAGAGGAAAATGGAATTCAAAGGAAAATCTAAAGAGAACACTGAAAATAAGATGAGTTTTCCATTATGCTCAATGTGTGGAAATAAAAATCGAGGGACTTGTCTTAAAGGGACAAGTAAATGTTTCAAATCTTTAAAAGAAGGTCAACAGGGTTTTGAATGTCACAATGATAGGAATAAGATGTCTAGTGATACAAAAAAAGAAAAGGATACACAGAATGTTCCTCCTATACTTCAATGTTACATGTGTAAGTAAATGGAGCATTATGCTAATCAATGATATAATCCAAGGGTTGTTGACGATGATCAAATTAAACAAACTCTTAAGGCCAAAGACAAAGGAAAGTCACATGCAATTTCTATCGGTGATGTGGACTACGATAACAAAGTGGTGAAAGGTACACTTACAATCCACTCTAAAGTAGAAAATGTTTTATTTGATTTTGGATCCACCCAATATTTTATTTCTAAATAATTTTATAAGGGTATCACCGTATTACCTCAACAATTATATATTGAGTTAGATGTGACAACCCCTAATGGCACAACAGTCACATCAAAAGTTTACAATTCTTCTCCGATTGAAGTTTATGTGAAAGTGCTTCCTGCAAATCTTGTGATCCTTCCTATAGTGGAATTTGATGTGATTCTTGGCATGGATTGGATTCCTTTACATGGAGATCATATCAATTGCCAAAGAATGTAAGTCACATTTCATATTCCAGATCAATCTATGATCGTCTATCGATGCAAGGATGAACATAACCTTCTAGTGGAAATTTCTTCCATCATAGGGGTCTTGATTCTACTAAATGAAGGTTATTTATCTCAAATTTTTGGAGTGAAACTCAACATTATGAATATTCCAATTGTACGGGATGTCGATGATGTATTTCCAAAGGAATTTCTAGGTCTTACACCAAATCATGAAGTTGAGTTCTCAAAAGAACTCGTACCAGGTTCTTTACCTATTTCAAAGACACCTTATATAATGGCCCCAATTGAGTTGTAGGAATTGAAGAAGAAACTCCAAGAGAATCTTGATAAGGGATTCATACACCCTAGTGCATAACCTTGGGGAACACTTGTTCTATTTGTTAAGAAAAAAATGGATAAATGAGACTCTACATTGATTATCGAGAACATAACAAGATCACTATCAAGAACAAATATCCTCTCCCACACATTGATGAAATATTTGACCAACTATGCAGAGCTCAATACTTTTCCAAGATTGATCATCATCCAGGGTATCATCAATTAAGGGTCAAATGGGATGATATACCAAAGATAGATTTCCGTACATGGTATGGACACTATGAATTTATAGGGATGCCATTTGGTCTTACTAATGCCCCTACTATATTCATGGATCTAATGAATTGAGTCTTTAGGGACTATCTTGATCAGTTTTTTATAGTCTTTATAGACGATATTATTGTCTATTCAAAGAGTAAGGAAGAACATGAATATCACTTGAGAATTGTATTAAAGACCCTGAGAAAGGATAAGATTTATGGCAAATTTATCAAGTGTGAATTTTGGATTCAAAAAGTTTCATTTTTTGGTCACATAATCTCAAGAGAGGGGATATCTGTAGATCCAGCAAAAATGGATGTTATTGAAAGATGGTCGAGACCAACAACAGTAACTGAGATCCAATGTTTTCTTGGTTTAGCTGGGTACTATTGACATTTTGTGAAATATTT
Organism: Viscum album; assembly: GCA_963277665.1. Lineage (NCBI taxonomy): Eukaryota > Viridiplantae > Streptophyta > Magnoliopsida > Santalales > Viscaceae > Viscum > Viscum album. Next base: position 2,061,387,058 of record OY728151.1, on the reverse strand, counting down.
TTCAAGATAATCTAACCCACTCAACAAATTGACTCAGAAAGGAGTTATGTTTGTTTGTACGGAGGAATGTGGAGAGAATTTCAAAGAGCTAAAAATAAGGTTATCCATTTCACATGTGCTCACAATGCCTTGTAGTGGAGAAATGTTTGTGATCTACAGTGATGCATTCAAGAAGGGGATCAGGTGTGTTCTCATGAAAAATGATATGGTGATAGCTTATGCCACACGACAGTTGAAAATCCAAGAGCAAAATTACCCAACTCATGATTTGGAGTTAGCTGCGGTAATCTTTGCATTAATGATTTTGAGGAAATATATTTATGGTGAAAGGGGTGATATTTATGGTGATAATAAATGTTTAATGTATATTTTCACACAAAAAGAGCTGAGTATGCACCAAAGAAGATGGTTGGAGTTGATTAAGGATTACGACTTCTCAATTCATTACCACCCTAGGAAAGAAAACAAGGTTGCAGACTCATTCAATCGAAAAGATCATGCTAGCTTATCCCTGTTGAGGAGCCCAAAAGATCCAATATTTATGGATTTACAAAGAATGGATCTTGGAATTATAATGGAAGGGGAGAAATCTTATCTTTCTAAAATGAATGTTCAACCATATATACATGTGAAGATTAAAGAGGTACAGAAAGAAGATGTAGAGTTACAAAATAAGGTGAGAAATTTTCATAAATTCCACATTGATTGTGATGAAATAATACGGTTCAAGAATCAGGTTTTTGTTCCTCCCCTACCAAAATTAAAGAAGTTAATTTGGATGAAGCTCATAGTTCTTCATTCTCTATTAACCCGGGGAGCACAAAGATGTATAGGGATCTGAAAGAGTACTTATGGTGGGATGACATGAAAAGAGATGTTGCTGAATATGTCTCGATGCTTGGTTTTTCAGCATGTTAAAGCTAAGAGAGAGAATTATAAGGGGATTTTACAACCATTACCCATAACAGAAAGGAAATAGGAAACCATCACTATGGAATTTGTCAATGGGCTTCCGAAAAAATCCAAAGGCAATAATTCTATCTGGATTATAGTTGATCGTCTTACGAAGTCGGCACACTTCATTGCTATTAGAGAAGATTTCTCTCTTTATAAGCTTCCCAGGATATATGTGAAGGATGTGGTAAGATTGCATGGAGTACCACATTCCATTATTTCTTATCGGGATCCGATGTTTACCTCAATGTTTTGGTGAAGTCTTCAGCATACTCTAGATAGAGAGTTGTGTTTCAACACTTCTTATCATCCTCAGACAAATGGTCAGTGTGAGAGGAAAATTCACACTCTAGATGACATGTTGAGAGCTTGCCCTATGGATTTCAAAGGTGTTTGGGATCAACACCAACCTTTGGTGGATTTTTCTTACAATAATATCTTTTACTCTAGTATTCATATGGCTCCTTATTAATCTATCTATGGAAAAAAATGCTGAACTCCATCTTGATGGGATGAATATGGGGAAAGAAAGCTACTAGGACCTGATCTTCTTGATGTGATGGCAGAAAATGTCCGATATATTCCACAACACATAAGATTAGTTCAGAGTCGACAAAAAAGTTATGCCGACAACTGATGAAAAGACCTGGAGTTTGAAGTGGGTGATAAAGTGTTCTTACGAATATATCCTTGGAAGAGAGTAATGAGATTTGGAAGGAAGGGCAGGTTGATCCCTAGGTATATTAGTCCTTATGAAATACTAGATCGTGTTGGGAAGGTATCTTATCGATTTTCGCTTCCACCGAATCTCTCTCAAGTTCATGATGTGTTCCATGTATCTCCCTTGAGAAAGTACACACCTGATCAATCACATGTTCTAAACTCAGAAGTTGTACTACTAGAGAAAGCTCTTTCTTATAAAGAGCAGCCGATAGTGATTCTGGATCATAGAGAAAAAGTTCTACGAAACAAGACCACTCACTTGGTTAAAGTATTATGGAGGAACCACCAATTAGAAAAAGCTACATGGGAACTAGAGGATATGATGAGGGAGAGGTATCCTCATCTGTTTGTTACGAAATGACGAATTTTGAGGGAGAAATTCATTTTAAGGGGTGTAGAATGTAACACCCTGAGATTTTATGAGAAATATTTTTTATGTCTTATGTTATAAGCATCACCAAAAGAATCTTTCACTATACACAACAATGGCTTGGATTGCGTTACACGCAATCGCAACCTTTCTCGATAGCGTGTGTAGTACGCAATACCGAGTTTCACGAAAACTCGATATATATTTATAATAATATTATGGAATATCCGTTATGAATAGTATTAACTAGATTTTTAATTTTATAAAATTTTTATTCATCATACACATTACTAGAACATGGTATGAGAAAAGAATAAAATTTTTGGGTAAAATAAGTTTATTTCAAAAAATGCTGTTTTGCTGCCTTTTGATGGCGCACCCACCTTAAATATAGTTTTTGACATGTTTATAAGTTCAATTTGAAAAAATAAAATTCTTTTTTGAAATCAGGATATAAATATTTACTTTGGATAAAATTTTCATATTATTCTGATAACATTTATATTTCACTGAATAGTAAAAACACACTATATTTTAATTAAAAACATTTTTTTATCACAATAATGTATATGGGTAAATTATAATTTTAAATGGTCTTAAAGTATAAATAGAATATATTTTTACCATTTAATATAATTTATGTCATTACCATTAATTTTACATTGAATTCATAGGTAAAAACGTTTCAATTTTTGGCAATGTTTTAACATTTAAAACCCGTTTTCTTAACAATATGATTAATTTTATATTATTTACAGCAACTTCTATGTTTTGAATTTTGAAAAATAGATTACATATTTTAATTTAGTGGGTCCAAATTATGTTAATAGGTTACTCATATTTTTTTGATATTATGAATAGTAACTACGATAATTTTTATTTACTACAGTTAATGGTAAATCGGGTAATTAAGGGTAAAAATAATTTTATAAAATTTCCGTAAAAGCTGCCAAAATTCTACTGGATGACTCACTGTCAACCCATATCACCTAAGGGTCGGATTAGATTCATTTTGTGAACTTTTACCATGAAAATAATTTAATTATCATTAAAAGCAAAGAAAGTGACAACATGTCACTTTCTTAAATCATATAAATATACTAATTTTAATTTAGTGATAAACGTAATCAAACATCGAACATAAATAGTCTCCACAAATATAATAAAATTATCTACATCATTTTAATTTATTTATAATTTTTAGGGATTAGATAATTATCATTAAATGTGACATAATAGTGATGTGGAAATTATTTTATGGATTGAAATATCAAATAAATGGTTTCAAAAATATTAAAATAAATATTATATGAACTATTTAGTTTGATCCAAGAATTTTATAGATAATTATGACATGTTATGAATCTATTAAATCTTTTATTTCATACATATATTTTGTGTGGATTTTATTTAAATTAAAATAAATGAATAGTTACAAAATTGACACTATTGTTATTTTATAAAAATAACGTAATATAAAATTGTTTAAAAATTACATAAATATTTAATAATTAGAAATTAAAATTTATATAGTCTAAAATGTAATATATTATCCAATTATGGATAATTCAGAACACATAATTAAATATTTATAACAATTTAAAATTAATAATCTTGCTACCACAAATAAAAATAAATAGAATAAATAAGGATAAATCAAGTTGATAAGGTTTAAAATAAATTTCCAACATGTATAAATTTTATTGGTTGATGATATTACAACCCTATATCATCTAATATTCTAATATGAGTCATTTTAGGATGTTATTGAGTGGGTTCTTATTTATTTTATGCTTCCAAAAGGTTCCCCTCTCCTCCCTTATAAAAGGGAACCTCCACCCTCTTCTCCTCACACAATTTTGAGACATAGAGCTCGACCAAACCCTTCCCATTTCCCTTATTAACTTCCCTAGAAATATACTATAGGTCATGGGCTTCTATAAAGACTAATTTTTGTGCCCTAAAGTAGGTTTTAAAGAGGCGTGTCGAAGAAGAGGTGATATCTTTTACCGATTCCTTCAAATTTATTTCTTCTTCTACTTTCTCTTATTTAGTTGTTTAATTATGAATTAATAACATCCATATCTCTCATATAAAGATATGTTATTATAAATATGAAACAACCCTATTTCACCTTCTATCCAGCCTATGGAAAATTAATTCACCGCGCGTGCGTACGTACGGAATACCGTCTCTACGCCGTGGTGTAACTTTTTTTCACCCCCACCGTACATGGATGGGTATAATGGTGAAAGTAAAAACTGTGTATATGATTATTATAACATGATACTAATTCTGGGTTATTCTACTATCTACTACAAGACCATTCAATAATTATGGGAATGATATCGTCACACGCGTGTACGTACGGCTTACCATCTCCACAATGCGATGTGATTCGTTCTTCATGATCTTCACTAAACCATGATTATATAAACAAATTGAATGAATAAATATGATATATATTATACTATTACAATTATTTAAATGATTTTGCTGTAACCTAAAAAGAGGAATAAGAATTTATTCGACAAAACAAGTATAAGAACATAAAGCAATGAATACCCGAATAACAAGTAGCAATGAAATATTACAAATAAGAATATAAGAATATGAGAATATATGATATCATAACAATTAATATGATTCCATAATAATTAAATGAAATTATTTAAATCATTATACAGGAGGTTCGGACACGAACAAAGAATATTAGACCTATGATAAGGGAAAATATCACAATCTCATTTTTATTCGAGATTGTTTATATATCCGAATTTACAGGGGCATATTTATCATCAAAAGCAATGTTTCACCAAAATGAAATATTATTTCTATCCTCCTACAATTTATTAAATACAATTTTACCTATTTTTTAATTTTAGTAAAATATAAGAAAGGAATCTTTTGTCATTTTCAGTATGATTTACTTTTGGATTTTTCCGGCCAATGTACGTGAAGAATATTTTTTTAATGTATAAGTCATCAATGGATTTTTATGATATCATAGAACATTATTTCCATGATTCTTCCTTTACAATTTATCAATTTTATATTTAATCAACTACTTTTAGATTAAAATTCTATGATATGTTAATAAAGGGAAAAAATTAGAAGTAGAAGGATATTTTCCTCAAGAATGGAGTTCAAGCATTTTATCCAAATTATTTTCCATCTAAGATAATATAGGTTTCTTTTTCTATCCCTATTTGTACATTGTTTTGATTACATTATTATGTAGTTATTTTTATGATTTCCTTTTACCTTATATGGATTGTTTTATGATGGCATGATATTTAAAAATCCCATTCTTATTACATGGGTTATTCTATGATGTATGATTTATGATCTTGTGGAACACATAAGAATTGTATCATTATGAGATGGGTGGGACCTATATCTACCTACAATGCATTGAGTAAATATTTATATATAATGAGATTAAAATGGCTAGAATGGCATGTTAAACAGTTTCAGTGATACAAGACTGAAATGAGGAGTGAACTCTGTTCAGAAATGGACATTTTCCGCTAGGATAGTCTTGGAAATGAGTCTTGACTACTAAGAAATGATTCTATATGATTTTGTGTGTATGACACAATGTTTCATGTTTTGAGTTATTATTATTGGGATTACATTTCACTATTATGATTGATACCATGTCATGATATTATGATCTATTTTGCAGGATAAGATTTTCAAAATGTTATGTTCTTATGAATATGATATGATTGATATTTCCTTTTTTTACCATTACTGAGCATTTGAGCTCACCCTTTTGTATGTTTTCTATTCCCTAGGTCAGGAAGAAGGGTATAAGTAATATATGTTAGAAAGGGACTCTAAATATGACGAAATAAATCGGAGACAATATAACTTCTTTATGAACTAGTTTTTTATGTTTCCCAGTTTCTAAAGGCAATATACCTATATGGCCCTTTGATGGTTTTGTTATATGTTGTAATAAGTATGATTCAATTCCGAAGTAATAAGAATGTATGTAAAGTATGGGTCATTATATTTATCCTCCTGTATAATGACCATAGTATGTTAATAAATTTCACCAGAACCATATTCATATATATTATATCATACATGATTAATTTATGACTTTATAGTACCCATTTAAAAATTATTTCCATGTTAAATTAACATTTTAGTAATAATCACTTTCTATATCATATGTGTTTTAACTTGTTATTCATGATCATATCATTAAGATCATTATTTACAAACTTCCAGAATATAACATAAGATTTATATATGATATATATATTTTAAATATAAATATGTATAATAGATAGATATATGAAATGGAAAACTCCATTTATAGAGATGGTAGTCCGTACGTATGCATAAACACTATTTCTGTTTTCATATCGTAATGAATAGAACAATGTGAATAAGATATATTTAAATACGTATATATATATATATATATATGTTTTAACGGGAATTATTATGTCATAAATTTTATACATATTAGTAATATATATTTTTATAATCATCAGTGAATGGTGAATGTGGAAATGAATCTCATCGCGTCATTGAGACTGTAATCTGTACGTACATTTGACCAAAAATATCATTATATTGATGGTGAAATCGAGTGTAATTGGATGGTATGTCATATATATAAAATCATTAACATGTTATAATTATTATTTACATTATTTGACCTCATTATTATACTCATCCAAATAATGAAGTGTTTGAATAACAAACTACACCACGATGTGGAGACGGTAAGTTGTACATACGTACGTATGGTGACATTGTCATTTATAAGATGGATAGAATAATGAACATGGTTGTAACAATTTTATAATAACATGAAAGTACATATATAATACAGGAGTTATTGTTTTACAATGGAAAAAACAATGAAAGGGGATGTGGAAGAAGAAAAGAACATGAAAGATGTGATCAAGTATTTACCTATTCTTCAAGTTCTTCCTTTTGATTTGATCAAAAGGGCTCTGTGGGTTCGCTTTATGACCAAAATAATTCCTATAGGATTGAAGGAGGAAATTTGGGAGGAAATTTGAGCAGGGGTTGTCTGAGATAAATAGCTTGGGAGGTGTGAAATTAAGAGAAGGGGAATCACCCTTTTATAAGAGAGGTGAGGGTCACTTTAAGAAAAGCTTAAATATTATTTTATAATAAATTAATTTTTGGTTTATAATGGCACAAAATTGATTCATCTCAAGGATACGGTGGGGATGGATCTAAAATCTCTAAACCAATAGGTTTTATATAGGTTTATTTGACCATATTAACCTTATCAATTAGATTTAACTCTTAGTTAAAAAGTTTGACATTACTATGTCTGATTGTATTTTATTATTATATTGTTAATAAACATACTATAACAAGACAATTTAACCCCACGTGGTTAATTATTAACATATATTACGTTATCTATGTACTTTGGGAGAAACATATATTTTTAGTAACATTATATCAATTATTAATATAGTATTTTTTAAAAAGAACACAATTATGTCAATTTTGACACTTTTTAGTATTTTGTTTTTTTGGAAGTCAAAAAACATTATCACACTGAATAAAATTTATTTAACCAACCCTAGAATGTCATATTTACGTAGAGAATTATTTTAATTCATCAGAAGTAACAATTAAATTTATTTGGATATATATAAAATCAATTATTTTAATATTTCATTAATAATGTAATTACTACATCATCATTGTGTTATAAATAAATTAAATTATATAATTTATAAAAATTCTAAAAAAATACCACTATGTAGGAAATTTATTTAGATTTTTAATGAATATTTATAGTCGAATTTATATTGTGTTTATCGTTATATTAAAAATGGTTTAATTAATAATATTTGATTTTTACTCTTTTAACTCTTCTTTAAATAAAATAATAATAAATGTCCTAATGTAATCCAGGTGGATCAAAGTGGATAATATGTTATTCCTATGGTTGTTTTTGGCCGAATTACACTTATCCAATAGAATTAGGACATGTTTTAGGATAATTATGAAATCATTTTTACCCTCAATTGCCCTATTTACTTTTAACCGTGGTAAATAAAAGTCAAAAGTTACTTTTCCTAAAAAATAATTTTCATCTTTTTGAACCAAATTTTACTTACTGATATAAACCATGTCACCTGGATTTTTGAAATTCAAATTACCGATGCCGTAAAAATTATTTTATTTTAAATTTGTAAATGCTCCTAGGAGGTGGGTATAATACGTTAAAAGGTTCAATAAAATTTAATACATATATTTTTATTATAAAATTACTCCAATGAATTACATTGAACATGTATTGGTTTTATATATCTATTTTGACTTAAAATAAATTTAAATAAAATAAATAATAATTTAAATAAATAGTCAATTTTAAATAATAACGTAATGTTTTCCACTATTCATAAAAAATTGAATGTTTTTAGAAAAATACAAAAAAATCATCCAAAGATAATTTGGATATTCTGAATTAAAAAATTTAGTCTATTTTAAAAAATTCAAAACATAGAAGTTTAATTTATTAATTTAAAATTAATTTCCAATTTCAAAACGAAAAAGAGTGTTAAAAAACTATCAAAAGATTGACATGTGTTTATGTCCAATTTAAATTTGAATTTACTTTTAATGACCTACATTGTATGAAATGATACAAATATAATCTAATTATACGACCATGCCATTCAAATGAATAATTTATCACTATAAATTATTTCGATTAAAAAAGTTGTTTTCAATTAAAACATTGAATTTTTCACTATTCATCAAAATATGAAAGTTGTTAGAAAAATACCAAAAATTTATCCAAACTAAAATTTTATGTCCCACTTCTAAAAAAGAATTTTATTTCATTGAATTGAATATATAAATTTTTCAAATATTTGTTTTAAAATGTGTTCGCCATTAAAAGACGCTAATGTCGCATTTTTGGAAAATACTACTTTTACCCGAAAAATTGAATTTGTTCTTATATTATGTCTAAAAAACACATAATATGGATGTTAAAATTATATAGAGTATATAAGATTAAAAATTCAGTTAATACTATTCATAACCACTTTTTGTACGGTTAGATTGGTAAGTTATGGTATGCTCGACTTCGGTGTTCTGTGTAGCGCAAGCTATTGAATTACATTAATGAGATATCATACTATAAAATAAAGGAGTGTTACATGAATCTTTTCGACTAAGACCCATCTCCTATTACAAAATAATGAGGTAGAATGGGACGATGGATATAACTATGATGTGTGAATTGATTTCACTATCCAAAAGGGTATAATCCACACCCACGTTGATGGTGTAGGGTTCTTGGTTGAAGTATCCATCCATGATTTTACGAAGGATTGGGGAAAATAAAACACCAGTTTATTATTTCCCTGTTGCAATTATTTTTGGATAAATCTATAAAATTTATTAGATTGGAAATTTAATTAACCCATATACAATATCATCATCACATATTTGTAAATTGGAGTTGATACGAATTGCACCGGTTCGGTCAAAGAACACATTGGTTCAACCGAAACAAGAAAACTCTTGTGGAGGGAAATACCAATTCAATCTCATTATTTTGGACAAAGAACACATTGTTTCAACCGAAATGACACAAGACCTGTTGAGGGGAAAAATGTTAAATTTTGAAAAATCAATCTATTTATTTGAAGAATAATTTGAATTCAATTATAACAATAAAGTATATTGAATGAAATTATAACAATACACAACTTTTATTTAGAAATATTAATTCCCCTCATCAAAAGTGAGTCATTATACATAATAAATGTATCTTTCAATATAAACTTTTACAGAGTATCAATATCTCAATTTTTTTAAGATTAATAATTTTTCAAAACATTAAATTGATTAACCATAAAGATAAACTGAATATATAATACATATAATGAAACAATAATCAAAAATATAATTTTTTTATCTCTTTAATGGTCAAGTGCATATATCCTTTTCATGAACTCACTTTGGAGTAAACCCATTATCTTTTGTAATAAGTGGTACCACTTCCGAGTTCACATAAGAAAAATTTTACAATGTGCTTTGATTATTAGAGCGCATAACTCATTGAGTCTTAATATTTTGTTAGAAGTTTATAACTCAACCTCTAATCATTACAAACAATATGGATACTAATAAAATAGGGTTGTAATTTTCAATACCAACAATCTTATTTGTAACTTGTTTTTACCAATTAAAAACATTTATTAGGATATACCTTAAAGAAATATTAGGTTTCCATTATTGAAATGATTTATTATTTGGGTTTTATGACCATATCGTTATTTTTTTCCGGAATAATCATTTTGGTAGAGATTTTGTAAATGGATTCGTGAGGTTTTTACCCAATATCGCATAAACAATTGTCATGTTACCATCTAGAAACAATTTCTTCACATAATCGTGTCTCTAACTTATACGTATAGACATTCAATTATACATAAAACTATAAGCATTTGAAAATGTTCTTCACATTCATAACTGATTAAGATAAGAGCCATCAGACTAGGAAACAATTTAATATGAAATAATAGATTTATAATCCATTAATTTTCCTTTCCACATGCTGCTATGGAGATAAAATCCTACTCCTTCGTCAAATGTGTAATACAGGTTTTGTTTCTTCCTTTCCCAAGAAACAGAACAACCTAAAAGAGTAATTAAAAATCAATAAACAGAATGTTAATCACCAATAAGGGTAGTCAAACATACATCAGTGTATCTATATATTATATCCAGATAAAAATAATATTTTAAACTTAAACGTTTTGTCTTTCTTAAGAATCCAAAAATACTTATTACTGATCTTCAATGACCCACAATATGATTACTGGTATTTATACTCATTTTACAATATGAAAAAGAAATACCAAGTCTAGTGTAATCAATAACATATATTAAAGAACCAATTACACGTGCATACTGAAGTTGTTCTATAGCTCTACCAATATTTTAAAAAACATTAACACTAGAATCAAATGGATTATTGGAATCTTTGAGACCATGACAATCAAGTTTATTTATCTTTTTTTTCTAGGTAATGAGACTGGCATAAATAATAATCTCCACTATTATTTCTAATTTTAATACCTACAATAGAATCAACTATTTCAAGGTCCTTCATTTTAATCATAGATGACATGTAATTATTGGTCTCAAATACACAAATCATGATGGTTCCAAAAATTAACGTATCATCCACATATAGACAAGTAAGAAAGCCATATTATTTTGTAAAAATTGAATAAACAGACTTATACATATTATTATGAAAAAGTCATTTGGTAAAATAATAGGATCTAAATTCTCATTCTATTTCTTTGGAGGCTGTTTAAGACCATAAATAGAATTAACTAGATTACACACTTTGTTTTCATTTCCATGTAAAATAAACCCTTCTGTTTGTTCCATGTAAATAGCATCATTTGAACATCCATTTAAAAAATAATATTTCACATCCATTTAATGAACATAAAAAGTGATTAATGAAAGAGAAATAAAATAATATCATTTTTGAAGTAATTCGAGCTACTGGGGAATACGTATCGAAATAATCAATCTCTTTTTCTAAAATATTTGGCAACCAATCTATCTTTAAAATCCTAAATATTTCCATTGGAATCATACTTCATTCTGAAAACCAATATATTTCCAATAGGTTTTGAACATCATGTTAAATCCATAATGACCCAAGTAATATTTACCATAATGGAATCGATTTCATTATTAACTACTTCACTCATGAAAGAAAAATCTTCAAAATTTATATTCTCTTTATAAGTCATTGGGTCATCTTAAACAGTTAATATGATAGGAATCATATTCAAAAGTTTATTTTTTTTATCTAATTCAATAAGGAAAATTATGGAATCAGGAGATATAAAATTTGAATATAGATTATTCTCCTTCCTAATTCTTTTACACTCTTTAGTTTGTACACAATAATTATCATTGTTATATAGTATTTTATTTCAACTAAATGGAATACCTGAGTTAGTGGCATAAAGAATAAAATCCTTCACATCATCTTTATAAAATATATTTTCAAAAAACTAAACATCCATTTATTCAATAATTATATTAGATACCAAATACATAATTATATATGATTTTTGATTTTTTTCATCTCCAAAAAATTCAACATTAATTTTTATATGGCCAATTTTATTTCTTTTGGGATCAGGAACTATATAATAATATAAACCCATAAAATCTCTGAAATAAGAGTGATTATGTCTTCTACCTCTCCAAATTTCATAAAGGGATAACATTGTTTTCTTATAGGAAAACCTATTATGAATATAACATGTAGTGAGTAAAGAATCACCCCATAAATTTAATGTTTATTTAGATTTATTAATCATTAAATTTTCTATTTCTATAAATGGTAAATTTTTCCATTCAGCTAATAAATTTTTGTGAGGTGTGTAAGGAGAAGTTCATTCATGAATTATACAATTTTCTACTCAAAATTTATTAACTCATTCATAAATTATTCACCGCCTCTATTTGTCAATAAAAATTTAATCATTTTCTTTAATTATTTTTCAAGATATTATTTATACTTTTTAAACATAGTAAAGTCTTTATTATTTGTTTCAAGATGATAAATAGGTAAATATCTATTACACTAATCAAATAAAGTAATAAAATATCATTTCCCACTCGAGTTAACAATCCTTTTAATTATAAAATATCAAAATTTAGTAAATCTAATATATCCAAATTTCATTTAACACATTGAAAATGCATCATAAATATTTTAGATTATACACAGGTTTCAAATTTATCAAAATAATTTACAATGTTAATCATGTTTAACGTCTTCATTAGATTTAATGAATTATAATGAACATGTTCTAAATGATCATGCCAAAAATTAAAAGAATCAATCATGTAAGATGAATAATCAATCATATTATTAACAAAATTTTGATACATTCCATAATTATTCTAACCTTTTCCAAAAAACATACCTTCCTTTGAAAAGAAAACCTTTTTAAATTATAATGAAACCCTAAATCCCTCCGTACCTAAAAGAATAATAGAAACTATTTTATTTTGATGTTTCAGAACAAAAAACACATTAATAAGAGTGAAATTCTTCCCATAAGTAAGGTCTATCTCTACACTACCTTGTCTTCCAATATTGATGCATGCATTATTTCCAAGATGTTCTTTCTTTTATGATAGTATAATGCTAAAATATTTTGAACATCGAACAACCCATTCACACATGCAACATTGATTAATAATCTAGACACAATCCCATATTCATCAAATTCATATTAACTTCAGATATCATTATGACAATATTTACATCATTGAATATATTTTCATTGGGTTTTTCAACATTAATTATAATGTAAAATTACCTTGAAAAATGCATTGGATTACCAAATAAAATTTCATCATTCTTCTTGGAATGAAATTATTTTCGTGTTGATGTTTTTAATTATATTTTTGACATGTAAAGAGGAGTTAGGTTTTTTCTTTCCCTCAATGATATTAGCATTGGTATCAAATTGTGAATCCATACCCATCCATCTCAACATGGATTCCTCATCAATACAAAGAATCATTTTCAATTTCTCAAAGTAAATATCATTACTTTTTTTGATTAATGATTTACCAAAAACATTCCATTTAGGTGGAAATTTAGCAATAGTTTCACCTACATGAAAAATAAAATGTATATTAATTTTAAGGGAAGTAATTTTATTTTTTAAAATAGTATGCTCATAGAAATTATCCAACACTGACTTTTTATCAACCATCCTAAAATTTAGATACATTGTTATAATAAATTTATTGGTACCATCTTCATAAGGTTTGTATTTGTACTATAGTGCATCCCAAATCTCTTGAGATATCATCATTAGGATGAAATAACCATAAAGATGATTTTATAATGTGTAGAGAATATTTCCATGACACAATAAGTCATAATTTTCATGTTTCTTATTCATTTCTCAAATGTGGTCAACTTGAATCATGTCAATAGGTGTGCCATCAGAATTTGAAGTGGGCACCCCAGGAATGGGAGGAAGATTCAGTTTGAGATTATTAGAAATATTCAACACCGTATGAAGAAACTTCATCTTGCCATTCCTCCATGAGAAGTTGTTATGAATGGAATACTCAAGTTTAAGTATCTATTGGTTCATCACATTGAGGGATTAATAATCCATCTTCTAGGATCTACCTTTGACATCAATCCATTTTGAATATTATAAAATAAGTAGGCAGAATGTGATGATATATAGAACCTTGATGCATGAATTGAATTAAATGTAAAAAAGGGTATGATCCACTGCCACGTAGATGGTATAGGGTACTCGATGGAAGTATCCCATGAGGATATCATCATGGTTTTGGTAAAAGAAAAATAAAATGTCCGATTAGCACACTGCACCAAAGATGGGAGAATTCTAGAGAGTTTCTTGGATTTGAAAATTAATTAACGATAAGCGATCTCATCATCACTTATTTGTAATTTAGAATCAGTACGAATTACACAGATTTAGCCAAAGAACAAATTAGTTCGACCAGAACAAGACAACACTTGGTGATGGAAACATTAGCTTGATTACACCATTTCATTCAGAGAGTGCATTTGTTGAATATAAATGATAAAACTCTCTGTGAGGGACACAGAAGATTAATTTAGAAAATACACACTATTTGTTTTAATAAATAATTTGAATAAAATTTTAACAATAAAATTTATTAAATAAAATTATAAAATATTTGTCTCCTTCCCATATGTTGACTACCATTGATTTTTGAGACCATCACAGCGAGGGCTCCATCCGCTATACTAATTCATTGGCCCCACTTTACGTTAGGTCCTGTTGATATGAATTTCTCTAGGGATCACACGTGCATGTTCCATCCAGGATCCATGTCTGAAAATTATTGATGATACTTCCTGTTGTCTTCCACATAGTTTCCAAATACCTTTCCACCCAGATCTATGTAGTCAGACTATAGCCCCAGTTGTGCAGGTCACACCCAAAGTGACCGGACCCCTACGTGTGATGGAATTCTTTCTGTCTAGTCATGTAAGATCAAAATGTGTCTATATTTTACAAAACAGTTATTACAAAACTGAAACCACTTTCCAAATGATCTCCATGACCCACAATGCCCTTGGTAAGGACCATCCCTACCCGAAATGGGCCTACATGGTTCAACTAGAACTGCTAACATCATAGGTGTTATTTTTGGATTATACAGTTTTTTTATTGTAACTTTAAATCAATTTACATAACAAATTTAATTTTAGTATTAAATTATATTTATTGAATATTAATTTTGTGGTTTCAAATAATATAATAAATATTATTAAAAACCACTAATTTAATTTCGATATTAAATTAAATTATTATATTAATTTAGATTATCGAATAGAAATTAAATAAATAAGTTGACTGAAAAAACAATATTATTTAAACTATTTAATTTATCAAATTTATATTTAATCAGTCATATTTATATTTTTTCCTATTTAATTTTATCATTATTTAAATTAAAATCCCAATGCTATTGATCTATTAAAGGAACCCATGAATGTCTGGTTAATTTCATTTAATTAATTATCACTATAAGTGATGTTCGTAAAATTTATTTAATTTAAGATGGCTCATGAATCATAATTTTTATTGAATATGTATAAGGGACTACATGTACAATTTATTAGTTATATATTGCAATACAAAGACCACCTCATCTGTGTGTGAGAATAATTGTACATTTGAAAAATAAAATTTACAACGTGGATGGAGCCAAGAAATATTACTTCGTGGATGGCACCAAGATGAGGAGATGCATTGTGTGTCAAGGTATGACACAAGTACATTTTTATTATGCCATGTTCGGTCTGTTGAGTTTAAATAGATCAATCAATATTAGTTTCTCATGACTATTCATGTAATTTATTTCCTTTATGATCTTTTTATTATTTATTCATGTCCTTATTTACTATTATAAATTTGAGAATAATAATCATGAAAAATCATAAAGATATAATGAATGTTTTTTTTGTTAGTGTTTAGTTGTAGTCACAACAACATAGTATGAACATTTTAACAGAAATAGATCACATTTGTCAAAAAATATTAAGCCATCCCTGAAATATTATGTCATAAATTCCCCCCTTTATTTTATTTTTAACAAAACTAGGTGTTTGAGGAGATCATAAACTAATGTTGATGGTACATCCTACTATCGAGGAGTTCATTTGAGAGTGATGGGTTGAATTATCCAATGTTGGATGAAAATAAGAATACAAAGATTTCTTTTTACAACTTTAGTGTCAATCATAGAGTAAATTATCTTTATGATTTCAAAAGCTAGGAAATCACTCCAAAGATCAAGGAGTATCCATTCAATGTGGTTGGATGGTCAAAAATATACCTAGAACTTTCCGAGTAGTGTCATTGACAAAGTATGTGGATAATGAGGGGAGGTTGAAGGATCCTTTCAACTAGAATTCTAATGCGATGAATTATTCCAATTATGTTACAAAGGGTTTCTGGAGCTCGATAAAATAGTGGGAGACTTTTGATAATTTAATTAAAAAATAATAATTAATACATAATCCAAATAATGTAATGACTGCTAGAAATTTATTTTTTGATGAAGAAACATGGAAATCACCAATACCATTAGAACGTCATCACTACAATCAATATTGGATAAATAAAATATCTAGACAGGTAATAACCTATTGGAGTTTTATAGGAACATACTCATAACAATACACTAGTAAAAGAATCATTATGTGGTGGAATCCTCATTTACTATGATTTTCCACAAGTATATAGCAAGGAGGATAAATAAAAGTAAAAAATGTATCTAGATGATTCACTAAACAAACGATGTATAATGTTGTCATCTATTTCCAGTCAATTATAGAAAATTCATGCGGAAAAATATTCCTACAAGATAATAACCCATCACTAAGAACTATATCAGGAAAAATAATGAAATGAAAGATATTAGAGATCCATTTCATTGTATAAATGCAAATTAGTATAATAAAATCAAGAAACACCTCATCTAATCAAGATGATATGGAACATCGAATGACTTTAAGCTCTTAGGATAAAATAAAAACAAGAAATGGTGACTAATATCAATCATTCCTCTTTCCCACCAAGATTATCAACTTTTATTGTTAATTATAATATGAATAACATGATGATGTAACTTCTCGGTATTTTATGTATTGTTATCTAATATATTAAGTATATGAAGAAGACCAATTCTCTTATCTATATAATGAACTATAGGAGGAAGGGAATGGAAATGATGTCTAAGGATTAATCTATGTCAAAGACAACTAAACACCATCCTTATAAAAGATAATGATATAGAGGTAAACCAATGGGTAGGAGGCTTTCAGTTTTTCAGGGGGCATGAAAGTACACTAGATGAAAAAGTATAGAGTTGGGAAGAAAAATAAAGGTGATGATTCTACTTCTTGTACTTCTGTCAAAAAATATAATTTATATTTTAATACAAGTTGGCGATTGGATAAAAAATATAGATCAAATTTATTTATTAAAATATAAGAACAAAGTATATCCACAAAAATATCAAAAGGGAATGGGGAAATTTGGGATGGAGAATCTTAACAATGTTTTATATATACATGAACTATAAAACCCAGTAATTATAATCAATGATAAACTAGAAAACATGACTCATATAAAACCTACCTATGGATCTTCAGGCTTCGCCATGTTAAGGAGAATCATTTAATGTAATTACATCAACCATGGTATTTAGACTTGGCTTAGTTAAAACACTTGTATATATGAAATTCATGTATAAAAGGGAACTTGAGCAGATCACCGTTCTCTGGGAAGGGATAAAGAACCAATGAATTATTATAATTAATTCATAATAGATTATGCGGTCCATTTAAAATGGAGTAAATGATTGAGTTTTCATACTTAATTAACTTAATTGATGGCTATGGTAGGTACAATAATATTTAAACAATGTGTTATATGTCAAATCCCTTTTGGATGTTTAAGGAATAAAAAAATGACGTAGAAACCATATTCGTAAGAATATTAATGTACTATGATAACACCAAGGCATAAATAATCTTAACCAAGAATTCATTGATCACTTAATTGAGTGTTGTATTGTGTCCGAACACACTCTAATATATAAACCATAGGGAAATAGTTTCTTTGAATGGAGTAACATGACCTTACTTGACACAGTTAGATCAATGAGTCACATAACTATTCCATTATCTTTTTAGTGATATACTTTATAGACAACATCATATACCATTAAATAAGTATCAACAATAGATGTGGATAAGATTATATATGAGTTATGGTGTGTAAAGAAACCCAATCTATCATACCTAAAAGTATGGGGAATCATGGAATTTTTCAATACTATACTATGTAAAAAAACAGGAATCTAAAAGCACGAAGTGCATCTTTATATGTTTTCATAAAAAACTAATGGAAATTATCAATATAACCATTCATATAGAAATGTGATTATGTAAATACATTCTAAATTTCTATAAATGGAACATTGTTCTAATGGAAATATTGGGAGAAAGATTGAATTTTATGAAGTTAATGCTCTGGATGCATATGAGTTTCACTAGGAATAATATACACAAGAGATTGTACGAGATAAATAGGGTCATGATCTTCTAGCACTACATAGTTTAAATAGATAGGTTATAGAACCAAAGTCTTATGGGTTTCTTTTCTTAATGTTAGGTGGAACATTATTCGTTGATAATGATAAACATCTAACATACAAGAAAGTAATAGAAGGTAATAATGCTGATAAATGGAAATATTCCATGCATTTTGAGATGGAGTCCATGTATCCAAATCAAGTTTCGATTTTTGTAGACCCTCCTGCTGATGTAAAATCCAATGGGTGAAATTTGGTATTCATGAAAAGACAGACATGGATGATAAGGATAATACATATAATGCAAGACTTGTAACAAAGGGTTTCAGATAATTTCATCGAATTGAATATGATGAAACCTTATTACTAGTTCAAATAGAGAAATCTACTTGAATTTTAACTTTTAATAGCAGTCTTCAATGATTATGATATTTAGAAAACGGATTCCAAGAATTCTTTTCTAAATTAAAAATTAGTTCAATATGTCTATATGACTAAACTCTAAAGGTTTATTAAGTCACTAAATATCAAAATTGTATGAAATCTACAGAGATCTATTTATGGGTTAAATAAGTCATCATAATCATGGAATGTTTGTTTTGATAAGAAAATAAGAGAATTGTTTTTGCCATAAATGAAAGTTATCCTAGTGTCTATAAAATTGTTAATGGTAGCTCCATAATTTTCCTAGTTTTATGTGTTGATGAATTATTAATTATTGCAAATGATGTACTAGTCTTACAATTAGATAATACTTGGTCAAATGAATCCTTCTCCATGAATAGAATAGTTGAAAAAACCAACATTCTATGGATCATGATCTATTGATATATATCTCAGTGTTTTATTAGGATAAGTCAAAGTACATATATTGATAGGGTTCATAAAAGGCATCGAATGGAACGATCCTATAGAGGGATGTTTATAATGTTACATGGTATCAATCTCTCCAAGAAAATTTTGTAAAACACACAAAGATATGGAATGAATGAATATAATCCATTATTCCTTGGTAGTGGGATCAACCATGTATGAAATGATATGTAATAGGACTAACATTTTCTTTTCTTTAAGCATGGTGGGAAGATATCATGTGAATCTTTGAGAGATGGATTGTGTGGACGTCAAAAATATTCAAATGTACACGAGGTGTACAGATCATATATTCTAGGTGTGTGGATGAGAAACAGAACTTGTAGTGAGAGGATACATTGATACTGGTTTCTTGTTGTATAGTAATGATTTAAAATCATAGTCAATTTATATCTTTTACCTAAATAGTGGAGAAGTGAGTTGGAGATAAATTTAGAAATATGTTGCCACTGATTCTATAGGAGAATACGAGTATATAGTGGATTTTAATGCAAAAAAAAAAATATGTTTGGATAAAAAATATTTCCTTAGATATTGGTGTTCTGTCTAGCGGTGCAGACCATATTGCAATTTACTTTGATTGTACTTCAGTGGTAGTTCTTTCAAAGGTACCCAGGTCACACTAGAGGAAAAAAATACAATAGATGTTTCATCTATTAAGGGATTTTACCTAGAGATATGAAGTCACAGTTAGCAAAGTACCCACATATGAATATATGGAGGAACCCCTGTAAAAAATCCATCCCTTAGTAAAAACATGATTCTAATGTGAGAGCTAGAGGATTTAGACTTTATTTATGTTGTCTCTAGTGCATGTGGGAGTATAGAAAGTTGGTTACCTAGACCCAACTTGTGATGTTATTTTATTACCAATACTTGTATACAATTTTATATACATGTGCTTATCTTACCATAATAGTGTCAATAATTATTCGTCCATTATATTTATGGTAATTTCTTTATATTTCATGTCTTGTAAAAATGTTATATCATATCATAGGTTATAATGTGAACCATGAGATACTTTAAAATTAATCATAAATATATGTCATATGGTCTTGATACATCATACTAACTGGACATAGTAAGCGTTAAAATACCAGGGTTTTGGGGATCATAATAAATTAGACCACTTCTCATAATTTTCATTCTTGGAGATCTATGGTTGGTGAGATCATGAGGATAGACCTACCAATATGAAAATCACATGTTTTGGGTTTGATTGTTTGTTCCTATATATGGAGACATTTATTGGTCTTAGGACTTGATATCATGATCGATGTGTGATATTTGGTCACATATATTGATGTAAGGTGAAAAACCTGATAATGAAGTTGTGGTGGAGTAGATCATGTTGGGTATATCGTCAATGGTATGGCATTGGATGAATGGTCAAGATAGAATTTTTCATCTCATATTTGTGGAAGTGATATCTCTGGCATGGTTGATCAGGATTTTATTACCACCATTAAATACAAGGCCATGGTAGTCAAAGGTAACTCGATTTAGTTAGATCAAAAAATAATAATGAAATAAAAGGATGATGACACAAATGTGCATCCTAATTTATGAGATACAATAAGAAAATAGGTCATATTGTACAATGAGTGTATGTAGATTGGGTGTCATTTCTATGACTACTCATTATCTCTTTAGGTTCAATGATGTGTTTCTAGATTCATCTTTTTTAATTTTGAATATTAATCACTACAATTGAGATAATGGATTATTGGGTCACACACAATAGTGATTTCAAGATTCTACTCTCTTAAAATGAATACTTATATAAAACATAGTGGTCCCAAACACAGGGTCTACGAGTTTTTTAAGAATTATAAATAAAAAATAATTAAATGAATTCATTATTATTTGAGTATATAATTATTATGTTGGATTTATTTAATAAATGTATTTAAAAGTGTTTAAGTAAGTACATGATGTAATATTATATGAATGAATATTATATTTAATATTCATGGATCATTTAATATTAGCAAGATATACAAGTTGAATTAATAACTCTGATCTATCACATTATATATTAAATATTTATCAAATATATGTGATAAAATATAAATATTATATTTGATTCATTAATCCATCATGATTATTTATTTATTATCTATTAGGTGGATGAAAGATATACGGGGGCAAGGAACTCTAACCAGGTATATTTCACATCCACTACACATGTATATAAGGATCTCATTTCGGGTGTGAAAGGGAATTCATTTTAATAATGGATTGAGAGATCCTCTCTCCTTCGCCGCATCCTAGAGAGATAATGACACCGTTCATGAGTCCAATCTGAAGACTTCTTCATAGATCATTGTAACAGAGTCAAGGTGACCATTGCAACATCAAAGGAATCATCGAAGCTCTCCCCTGTCACTCAAAATTCAATGATCAACATTAATGTTGTTTTTGAAGTGTGTGTGGATGATCTATTGGGGTTGAACTTCTGATGCTTCAAGAAATGATCAATGATGACAATTTGTAGTCAAACTCACTGTAAATCAAATACGTTACACATTTGTTTATTTATTTTTTCATAATAAACTCAAATGAGATATTAAGAATAATATAGGGGATTATATCAACCAATATGAAAATGTTATGTGAATTTATTGAGGAAAAAATATAAATTTCCATCCCACTATCTACTCCTATGCACTATCGTATATTCCAAATGCACCAATAATGTTTATGGAAATGATGAAGTGTGTTTTTCATTAATATCTATTAACCTTTGTGGTAGTTTTAATTGATAATTTTTCTTTTAATCCATGTATTCCATTGAACAAAAAAATCATTGAGATATCATCATGGGTACCCTTATTGAGAATCATATTTATTCCCAGATCCCAATGATTCTATTTTAATCAACTGTATTTACTTTATAGGAAGTATTGCATTTAATGTGGGAATATCAATAGAAACCGAGAAGGTCAGAGATATTTTTATGGTAGTATCATTATAATGTTTTTGATATACCAAGATTTTTGTGGTTTTGGATGTATTAATAGATAATTTAATGATACTTCCCCCACAGTGAGGTGATGATGTCTTGTTTTACCAATAGCGTAGTTGATTTTGTTTTAATGGATGATTTTGAGTTTGATTTTAAAATTGATATGGGGATATTGACCCCAACACCAATCCAAACTATACACGGGTTATTTATAGAGTTATTATGAATTTTGGAACATCAAGTTATAGGTTGGTATTAGACAAAATGTTAGTATGTAATGTCGAATCTAATGGGAAAAGGTAGCGTATCCTATATGAGACGAATTACAATACACAAAAAGTTATACAAGACTTAAGGTGTTGGTTGCATTACTTTCTAGGTGATTGGTTAATGTTGAAAATAGACCATTAGTACTCAATGTATATATTCTAAGCTATACTAGATCCTTCTATAGTGAAGGTGGACTGAGTATCTACAATAATTTTATTTTAAGATGGAATATAACATTAGTATGGGTATTGTGGTGTTAGATGTGTTGAGTCAAATGATGGATACTAGGGTGGTCCATGATTCCAGTAGTAAGTGGTTGTTGATGAACCTATTTGCTATGATGTATTTGGATGTTTAGGAGTGTAATGGTGGAATCACCCTTACATCCTAATAAATTACAATGTAACTTTTTATTAGGATAATGTGGTGTAAACCATCAGATATAGAGTGTTTATCCATACGGATATTATATATAGTGGGGAGCCCCATCTTGACATGACCCTTTATGATGATGTGATAATGTCAGTCAATTTTTTTTAACTTTTTCCACATGAATACATAACGATTTTAGAAGGGGATCAGACAAATTTAAGTGGTATATACACCCATGAATGACTAAAATGTATTTTAATATATGTAGGAAATATTGATGACATCAAATAAAGAGGAAGATTAATGGTTTTCATACACAATTCCCCACCCATCATCAATTGATGGATATGAACCATTGTATCATTATTTTATTACAACCTCTTCTAATTATCCAGTTGAAATGGGATGACATGATAAGGTAGATTTTAATGGAGATGTTGTGGATAACCTAAGGAAGTAATGTAGTATTGGTTTTCATGGATCAGATGACAGAAGTCACTCATTTTGCACCAATTTTGGAGAAATTTGTAACTGATGAGTAGGGTAATCACATTGTATAAGAGATGGGTAACTTATACGGGGTTCCTTGTATAATTTTTTTAAAGGGAAACCTACAATCAATTTAATTTCTAGTTTTTATTTTTGGAAATCACTTGGTACACAAATTCATATGAGTAATTTCTATCATCCACATATTGATGGATAGCTTGAGTGTATGATTTAAAAAATAGGGGAAATGATTGTAATGTCCTAGATCTGGATGCCACAAAACTGGTCCCCCATACCCAGTTGACGACATGGCCCCAAGAACATTTCCCCAAATTTCAAAGGTTGCCAACTTGTAGTGAGGTCCTAGGGAGTGATAGTGGTTAAACAATGATCTCATAGGTAGAGTGTGACACAAAAGAATCAATAAGAAAAAAATAGTGGAAACAATAAATTGTATACAACTAACGTTAGTATTTGAATCCAGATAAGAAACCAAACAACATTTTTTTTATAAAATATGATGTTCCATGTAATTTTCTATGAAAACATTCAAAACATGTACACTGTAGAAAATCCAACATATATGTTCCAAAATCAAAAAAGAACAAAGGAATATAAAAATAATTTCTAGCCTAGGATCAATCCCATTTTATCCTTCTCCTAAATATAAAATCACATACTAGTATAAGGAATATTTCTCAGATCAACACCTATAATCATATAATCAATTTTGGCCCAAAAGCATGATCCAAACAGTGTGCAAAAGTAAATTCAAATAGGTCACCACCAATGATCTGTGCTGATCTATATGTGAATATATATATATATATATAAGTGTACAATAGTTAAACAATAAATAGTAGGTACTCAAAAGTAAGCCCAATAGATGTCTCAAAAGACAATGTAATAATGTATGGGAGAAGAATTAATCTATGCCTATTCAATGGATTGGCAAACACATAATTAGCCATTTAATTATTTATTCAATTTATAACTAAGTCTGGTCCTTACATCCAAATGTGGAAATCATGTATCACCCCTATTGTGTTTAATCCAAAACCTTATAATCATGGTATAACATAATACAAAACTTCATTAAACAAGCTATATAAGAATTTTTGCAGTCAATCAGAGTCGAAACATGGTATATAAAAATTTCATCATGTTCTTGGGTCATAACCTAATAAATAAGAATTTCAGAATCTATCCAGGTGAAGCCCGATGTCTATGTTTTTTTATCAAAAACAACACCTGTGAATTTACCTATCATAGGGTTTAAAATCAACAACTATCGTGGGAAAAATTCATATAAAAATAAACACAGGAGAATTAAACAATAACATGACTTTAGTAATAGATCAATCACATGAGAATAATTGAGGTAACATGAATATTATGTAATATAAACCATTAGAAGGACTTAGAATAACCTAACTCATTTGGGTAGCATCAGAGTTGGATAAAACATTCCAAACATGATTAAACATGCATAGTCATTAAATGGGGTAAAAGGGAAATCACTAATCCCAAACCCTTATTTAGTTCAATCACAATTTATCACAATTACAATTCTATTATAAATGTAATTCCTACATGAAAACCCAATTTGGTAAACCCGACATGCCTCCTAGAAAACCTTGGCTGAACGACCACAAATGATCATTCCATGGGAAGAAAACCCATGGGGTGGCCCTTAATAATGGTAAACAACCTACTTCAAAATTTTGAAAACATATTCTATTTCCTAAACACTAATTAACAATAATAATAGTTAATTATATATCAAGAGACTCCCAAAAAATGGTTGTCTGATAGTCCTGCATATATAAACCACATGACAATTTGTGAATGTCACAAGACCACGTACCTCATACTCGTATGAATCCCACATCCAGCGTCGGGTTTTGATTCCCCCAAAAATGTATTATATCTACAAAATGAGAAAAAATATAAATCATTGATAACTCGATTGAGGGGATAAATCATGAATAACGGATCAAGTGGAATCGAGAGCATTCCAATTGGGTTCCAACGCATCCAATGATGATCATAATGGAGTTCAGAAGAACAATCGGGAGGCAAAATGGTCTCTCAGTATGGCTATTAATCAAATGGGACGGGACTTCTACCATATGAGGAACCCATGGCTACTGTCCAATTTAGAAAATTTAAGAAAAGTAAACAAAATGTACCTGAAAATACATGTTGTGTACATAAAAGTCATAGAAAGTCCATTACATGGTCATGTGCTAGGATTATATGGTGTTTCACCCTTCTTACACTGTGCAGACTAGAAAATACATGCTGTTTATGTTTCTTTTTCAACCATATCCTTAAGTAGAAATTGACATGGAAGGATCCATACCTCAAGGAAGGAACATGGTTCTTAAAAACATCCAGCAATAAAGTAATTCATCCCCAAATTTCCATTCAAGGGTGTATAAAAAAATAGAGAAAAACTCTGGCCACTTTGATTTAACATCAGAAACCCTCTCCTTGGTCCCATACCAATCTCGACCGTGCTTCCATAGGACCCATACCAATAGAACAGACCGGTCTTGAAGAATGTTCATGGTATGATCTACTATATGAATAATATGATCCTCAAAGGATGCATCAACCTGATGCTCATCCTCCTTGGGCTGAAAAACATCAAACAAGTTTGAAAATAAACATCACAATTATGAAATATTGGAGAGGTTGTTTCTAGCCCTATAACATTGAGGTATATAAAATTGATAGGCAACTGGCCTTACACTCTCCAAAATCTCAAATAGACTGACGTATCATAAAGAAATCCTAGCCTTTATCCCAATCCTCTTGTGTCCCAATCTCATTGCAACATGTAGGATGACTAAATCTCTGACCTTGAACTCTAGAGATCATCTATAGTGATAGATATAAGATTTATGGAAAGAATACCTAGTTCCCACCCACTCCCAAATCACCTGAACCAATCCAGTTGTCTCTTGGACAATATGAAGACCCGACAAAGCTACCTCTCCTGTCACCAGCTGACACACGGTTGATCGTCATGACCTATCGTACAATGCCTCATATAGAGATACATGAAAAGTAGACTAGAAGATATTATTGTAGGTTAACTCAAAAATACGTATGTGTGTCTCCCAGTAACCCCTGAAATCCAGGTTGCATGCCCAAAGCATGTCCTCCCACACCTGAATCGTTTTCT
Source organism: Viscum album (assembly GCA_963277665.1). Classification (NCBI taxonomy): domain Eukaryota; kingdom Viridiplantae; phylum Streptophyta; class Magnoliopsida; order Santalales; family Viscaceae; genus Viscum; species Viscum album. Next base: position 2,061,360,139 of record OY728151.1, on the reverse strand, counting down.
CTGACTAGCCATCTGTCTGGGGGTGGTAAGCTTTGTTCAAAAGCACCTATGTACCCAAAGACCTATATAGACCTTTATAAAAATTATTGTAATAAAAGTGTCTATATTTGAATTGATAAAATGAGGAACCACGTATAGTCCTATAATTTTAGGGATGTAAAGCCTCCCATGTTCATCAACATTGATGTTTTCCATGATTTTTTGGGTGAGTGTAACCTTTATTAGATTTTTAAGAACAACATAGATAGTATCATTACAGCAACACCTCCACTATTGTAAGACTCCACCATGCACTCCCTTGTGAATTCTTGTAATGTATTCGGTGTGATATTCCTTCAACTTAGAAAATCAAAATATAACTGGGGTTACAACAGTAGCCTCAAAACAATGAATGGACAAAACCTGATCAGCCTCATTAAAGGATGTCATACAATATTTCTTCAAAGGTTGTTGAGTAATTTTACACCACACCCTACATAAACTAGTGGATTATTTAATATATTCTTCTAGAACCAATCATGAAGAGAAAAAAGAATAACAACTCAATCCATCACTGGATGAATTATCTAAAAATGGCTATCTTAGAAGGGCGACTTATTTCAACAGAACATAATTCCTCATAAAAAGGCCCCAAACACCCACAATGATCATGTTCACATTATCTTTTACTTATCTCTCGGTGACTCTCCTTTGTCAATCCATCCCTTGATCAATTAAAAATTCATGCCACCACATTAGTAAAGCGTAATTCCATATCCAACCAAGTGGAATCATTAACTATTTTTAAGAATAAAATAGGATCCTGAAAATATGTTCAATATTACCTTAGATTCTTGAAACTGGAGTCGATGGAACACACCATAGTGGTCCATACCCACGTTACAAGTGATATTTTGGTACAATGCCAAAATTCTACATAAGAACACTGACTGGACCCAGAGCCACAACCGTCTGGAGGTCATGTTAATGAAAGAGGAAGTCATCCAGAGTCTGTTAAATCCATTATGACAGTGAAACCCATGTATAACTCATGATTAACTAAGCCTTATTTAACTAAATGAATCCAGAGAACCGCAAAAAAAATTAATGAACGGGCCCAATGACTCTAAACTATAGTTCAATGTATAAGCGACACTCTATTTGTGTATCAAAGACAATGTAATGATAAGTTACATGCATGTTTTCTAAGGAACATCAAAGTAAGAGAATTTCAAGGATAACGAACAAAGGAATTCCATACCACTATTGGTCAACCTTCTAAAAGAAACTTGGATTCACATATCGACACATCAACATTTAACAGACCATAATGCCTTTATCCCAACGAATTTCAATGATAGATTACGCAAAACCCCTAAGGTTAATTTAAGATCACAGGTACCTTATAAGGAATGAACACACCCGAAACTGAAACAACAACATGCTTCCAAGCATGAAACAACAAGAATCAGGAAAAACAAGTCTCAAAGGCATTCAAGTAGAAATGACCATTTTTGAATGGTCTCTCATTGTGATCCCTCAACCTAGAAGGTCAGTTTTTTATAGAACTGACATGATAATACCCAACTAGTAGTGTATTATACATTGATAAGAGGGAAAAATCACTCTTAGACATTACAGTTTAGAACCAACATAAACATATGAGTGTCGTTCTATGAACCGTGATCACTTAAACACATAACATGTAATGAAAGATGAAAATTAAACCAACCGGCATGTCAAAACACATGTGTTGTATAATGTTCTCCTAAGCTGTGGGACGAACATGGTTCCAAAATGATCAGGTCACTCTATACTGGAGATAACCGAGAATAGAAACAATATCACAAAGCTCAACGATTTAACCGAACTCGGTGACTAATTTTTAACATTTAACACTCAACGAGTACCACATATGTCAACATATACTACCCTGAGTTTACAAGAAAAAACAACACATACTGGGTACTGTTCATAGGTAGTCCACCCTAAGGATCCTAGCTCCAGATGTCTCAAATAAATACTCTCTCAAAATCACATCATTATCCAAACCATTTACATAGATGAAGACATACCAAGTCACCCATTACATAATGAAATAGAGGTTCATATGACCTATTATGTGGATAACCATGCCTGAGGCATGTATAACCTAATGATCCAGGAATTCATCAATGCTCATTACCATATTGAGGTCCATGATAGAATGATGACCCATTTTAACTTGGGTGTCCTCTCTATAAACCAAACATCCTACAAGGGACAATGTAAACACCACATGTAAGTTCATTTTTGACAAGCAAGGAAAATATGAGGGTCTCTAGATACATGCAATGATCACATCTAAAAAGTGAATATATCAAACAAGGTAGGTCAACACCTTCTTCTTGGCACTCTCCCCACTTATTTTTCCATTGGTTAGTTTTAGGTTTCAAACAAAAAAATATATTAAAAAAATCCCACTACTACTGTGGGGTCTTGTCAAGTAAATCCCCGAGTGGAATCATACTTGGGATCTTCTAGGTAAACATGAGAAAAGGTATCCTACTGAGGATCCTTTTCTGAAAAGAAATGGATGAACCATATATGGGATCCTCAAATAATAACTAACAGAGGAAACCTACCACATGGATCCTTTTTATCGAAACACAAATAGAATAATTATAAATGGAATCCTCGATAACAACTGGTCTCAAGGTCTCATAGGTATGAAGGGAACATATGGAAAAGGATATTTCCCCAAAAAACATATCTCATGGGAGATAGATCATATCTCATCTCAGATCAATAGTCTCAAATAGGTTGGTCTGAATACCCAACAGATCATTCACACCATTTTTTATTCTCAAGTGACAACTAGAAACAATTACATGAGGAAGAACCTATCCTTTAGATTGATTCCACCAAAATGAAGTAGGAGTCATCAGAATGCTCCATGGGCTTTAAAATTTATATTTACATTGAAATCAACTCCGAAAGGACTAATATCTAGTGAAAAAAATCAACATGGGATAACACATGAATATACACTTAATGATTCTAAAAAGGGAGTACAGGGTGTGTGAAAACATCACACTGTGTGTACCCTGAAACTCGTACATAGGTGTGTTCTCTGACCAGCCTAGGAATGTAAAAATCCCAGGTACACAATGTGTTATTACAATACATGACATATACTCATGTTCACCCTCCTGTTCAGGTAATTCTATACACCCATACTCACAAGGTTTCCACCTACGTAATACTACACAAGGTATACATAACACACATGACATGATCTGTTCAAAACCAAACATCACATGTTCTCTTTCACCCGGTCAGAGAACTGATCATCTACCACACCAAATTTATTTATACTAATCAATGTTTACAATAAAAAAGTTCATTTACTATCGAAAAAAACACATGGAATGAATTCCTGAACCCACACACTGTGTTGTCTTGGTTTTCAAACAGTAAACCTATGAACCATCCCCAAAACCCCTTTTTATAATATTTAGAGCAACGATGTGCCAAATTATGACCCATAGCGGGGGGGGGGGGGGGTGGGTTCATACTCCCGAAGAATAAAATTTTGGAATCACATATAGAAAAAAACTACATAATATATATCTCATGGCTGAAACATGACCCACCAAATTCTGATACAAGGGGCACCTTACATCTCCAGGACCAATGTTTGTTGTCCATCCAAATCAACCGTAACATGTACCAATACACCTATCACAATAATTAGAAAATCTATCATGATACCTATCAAAATAGTAGGAATATCTAGAACAACATATATCACAACCACATGCAATTAGAAATCATCTCTAAATGGCATGGTAAGAATGCAAGACAAGTGATTACTGACATGTTTTTATATGATGTATGAGATGAAATATTGTCATCTCATCATGTTTCGAAAGAACAAAACCATAATGATACTAATAATAACAACAACAAAAAAATTTCTCACACATCGATGAATTTGAATAAACTGTAATAGCTCTAAATAAAAAAAAACAATTTCATTTGAGACTATTTGGCTTTACCATGTACGTAGGGTAGAAACTCCCAAGAACACCTTAGTACAAAACCCACTGAATTTATATATCTATCTATCATTGTCAAAAAATAAATCAAACAAAAAGATATAAACCCTCTGATAACACTTTGAAGCTTCCCAGATCTGAATTCCACTAAACTCGTGCCCCATACTCGGTTGGCCACATGGCCTTAAGTGAATTTCCCAAAATACGAGAGGCTTCAAACTAGAACCTAGGGAATACAATGTGATTTTAGGGAACTATTCCCTAATTAGCCAAGTGTAACACAGTGGAATAAAAAATAATAAAATATTGTAAATAGTAAACAACATTCAACTGATGTTAACAGCAACTGACCAAAAAAAACCAAAAATAATTTCATGCAAAAGATGATTTAACTTTTTATGTTCTATGAAAACAGAAAAAAGGTAAATATAATAGAACATCCAAAAAAATATGTTCAAATGGAAAAAAAATGAAAACGGAATATATGTATCATCAGAAGCCTCATCTTGGTCCCATGTTCTCTTTTTGTTAGACAGCAAATCAAGTACCAGTAGACAGGTACTTTCCCTGATCAACACCTGCAATAATATAATCAGTTTGGGCCCAAAATCATAACCCAAATAGGACGTGAGACTAAATATCAGTAGGTACCCACCAACGATATATGTTGATGTTTCATTTAATATATATATATAATAGGGATTTTAAAATAGTGAAATTAGTAAATATTAGGTACCCAAAAGTAAGCCCAACAGATGTCTCAAAAGACTATGTAATCTAGTATGGGTGAAGAACAAATCCTTGCTTATTCCTTGTCTTGGAAGACACATCATTAGTCTTTTAATTTCATTATTAAATTTATATCTGAGTCTGGTCATATCATTCTAATGTTGAAATCTGGTATCACCCAGGGTGTTTTAATCCATATCCATATAACCATGGTATAAAAAAATACCAAACTGGATCAAAACCATCTATATATGAATTTTAGTAGCCTATCTAGGTCAAAACCATATTTATAATAATTTCAACATGTTATAGGTTCAAATAATAGTATATAATAATTTCATCGTGTATTAGGGACATGCTCGGTGTATAATAATTTTAGCATAACAACAAAACATTGAATTAAACCATCACATTGTTAGACATCAATAACTCACATGGGTACATTTCATATACAATGAAACACATGAAAAATAAACTATCACATGGATTTTTTAGATCCCTTACATGGGAACAATTTACATAATAATCCTATTATGTAATCTAAACCATCAAAAGGCCTTATCATAACCTTACTTCATGTGGAGAGGTTTATAGTCGGAGAAAGCATTACAAACATGCTTATACAAGAATAGACATCACATGAGGAAAAGGGGAATTCAGTAATCCCAATACCTTATTGAATTTAACAAAAATTTATCACAATTTCAATTCCATTGAAAATTTAATTCATAGACGAATACTAAATTATAGATAAAAGACATGCCTCAATGGTAACCTCTTCCAAACAGGCATAAACTATCATTACAAGGAAAACACACCAATGGGGTAGCCCCAAATCAAGGTAAAAACATACTTTATACATTAAAACAAATATAAGATAACATATACACCAATAGGATACAATAAGGGTAAATTATAAAACAAGTCATACCCCATGAATGGGTAAGCGGAACTCCGACATATATAAACCTCATGATAATTCATGAAAGACACAAGACCACCTAGCTCATACTCATACGAATCTCCTCATCTAGAATTGGGATTTGATTTAAACCATAACAGAGTATATCTAAAAAATGAGGAAAAATTATAAACCATTGATAACTCAATTGTGAGATGAAACCATGAAGAATAACTCATGAGGAATCGATAGATTACCGATTGGGTTCCAATGCATCTGACAACGATTAGACTATAGTTCAGACAGACAATCAAGAGGAAAATTAAGCTCTCAGTGTGGCTGTTCATCGAACAGGATGAGACTTATATCTGACTAACAAAACATGAGGCTGCTACTCGATTTAACAAATTTTTGAAAGTTATAGGGTGTGTACTGCAAAATTCACACTATGTCCATACAACTCCTCGCAATACCACTATATGGTCGTGTACATCAATCATACGCCATGTAACCCTCCTTACACAGAAAATATTTAAAAATACCTATTGTTTTTGTTTCTTCTCTATTTGCATAAGTAAATATAGAAAATGAAGGATCTGTACCTCAAGGGAAAGAACAAGATTAATAAAATGATGAAATCATTTGTCCTTAATTGTGGGTTTTCAGGCAATAAATACGTAACCTCCAGGAAATTTTACTAGAAAAATGGTTGTTATATTTCTACACTAAGGACCCAATTAAAGGATTTATATGGGTTTCGATGTCATTAACCTCTATTTGGGAGAGGATACCAAGTTAGAGATGATCATAATGTGGCACTTGTAGGGTATTTCAGGTCACAATCAACAGATTTCAAAGAGTATAAAGAACACGTAGAGATGGTTGGGGTTGTGTGAGAACCATTTTTGATGAAATCATTGGTTTAAGGTGGTGGTAGGTTTTTGTATTAGGTTTCACTGAGGTTTTGAGATAATATTTTTTATAAGGGAAAGCAGGGTCCTATGTATTTGTGGGAATTAGAGATATTGGAGTGGATTGGAACAGTTTCGTACATGTTATGAATCCTATATAACATTTTTACTATTCACAATGTCTTTCTTATAAATTATATTTGGTGATACTATCCCAATTTATCTTATGGGATTAACACTAATTATTTCCAGTGTTAGGATAAAATTTCATTTGTGTATAAGTTGGTCATATAATGGATATGATTGAGAAGAATCTGCATGTGTAAATGACTCCTCAAGCACCCGCCAAGATGTACAATGGATAAATTCAAGTGGTACTATGGGATTGGGAAACAGATATATAAGATTAGTGGATAGAGTTATTCAGTGATGCGTTCTAGTAGTGTTAGAGAGTGCGTATTGAGGACGAACTGTTATACGGTGTAATGGTTATAAAATTACATTCCTTTTTGTGGTGTGTTTCCATTAATTTTTTACCTAATATCATATATTTTTATATTTAATGTCATATTGATGTGTTTTCAAGGATTTGGAGAGACACGAGGAGTATTTAATGGGTATAATGCTAACAAAATATAGGAAATGGGAGTTGTATCATCACGTACATGGTCAATACATGGTATTTGACGATGCCCCCTTATCCAATAATGATGATAGGTTAGTGAATATTTTGTGAGACTATGTGGATGGACCGATAGAACCATTAAAGTCCTATAATAAATTGTTAGTGTTACTATCAAGGCTGACAAAAAGTTAACTTAATCATGTAGGAAAACCAAATAGAGTTGGGTTCTTAAACCCTAGGATTTTAATTATTTATGTATGATAAACCATTCTGTGAAACCAAAATATGTGACTTTACCATGAAATCTATAATTATAAAATTAACAATGTGACCTTGTAATTTTAAAACACATAAATGATCTATTTCTCTTCAATCATTCAACCAAGAGGCCCCAATGCACCCTCCTTTTTTCTCCCACCATCATCACATGGTTTCTATTTTGATTGATGATGTGATATCTTGCCATATTTCACTATAGATATATTGATGTAGGGATAATTGACTTTATCTAACTTATATTGGAGTGCTTCACTGTCAAGACACCTCACATCATTTATGACACATTACAAATTCTTTTTCATGATATAATGATACTATTAATTTGAATTGGATTTAATGGATAGTTTCTACGATCATCTATATCTGAATAAAAGGTTATTGGTCTTGAATATATCCCTTAACGCTTCACTACTTTCATTGTGTGTGTGATGTACGATTTCATTGACATAACAAAATAATAGGCAAAATATATTAATACTTGTTTAGGTTCCCTAAACATTGAAATTGAACCTCTCCATGAGCCACGAGTACTGTTATGGTAAGTGTTGAAAAAACTTTTCCACCACATGATGTGTTCCTGACTTTTGAATTTTATTTAAAAATATTGAGACGACCATAAGGGTTATGTCACTCCTACACAACTAGATTTTAGGAGTGTTATTATTTATCTACACTAGAAGAAAACACAGATAAATGGAATATTTATCATCGTAAAAGAAAGAAATGATAAATTTAACATTTTATAAGTGATTTTATTTTAGCGCTAATAAAGAGAACATTTATCTGTGCTTTAAATCTAGAATTGATAAATTGTATCCTTTATCAACAATTTATTATTAGAAATGATAAATGGTGAACTTTATCCGTGATTAATGTTTTGTGCTAATAAATATTTCTCTAATCAACACATTTTTAGGAGTGATAAAATGAAATAATTAAAAAAAATAAAAAATAAAAAATTTGTTTAATTAAAAAAATATTGAAAATTTTATTATTTAAATTATTATTGATAAAAATTAATTGATTGATTAAACATTATTTTATATTAATAATTTTATTAATTATATATTTATGATAATTAATGTTATTAAATTGTATATATTAAACATATATATATTAACATATATATATATATGATTATATATTACAAAATATTTATGTTATTTACATGAAATTGTCATATATTAATTGAATAATAGTATATAATTAAAAATTAATAGGAATTAAAAATAATGGCTACTTTCAATGTACTCACCATATAATTGAATGTCTTTTGATATTTCAATTTAATATAGATCAAATATATGTTATATGGATTTAACATATACGTATCATTAATGCATTTTTATATACAATATGCACACTCACTGAACATATCCATTTCATCAATATAGTTAAAGTGATCCTATATTCTCAATTTATTCCATATCATGTATTCTCTACATATATGAATGTAGTCAATATCAAATATTCATTAATAATGTTTCTAATATATTTGTAAAAAATATTTTGAAATAAAAATATTTATAAATAAATTTTTTATAAATGTTAAATCACTATATTTATACAATTATATATATATATATATATATAACTATTTTATTTAAAATTATTTATTTAATTATAGAGAAATATAATTGTGTATTTTAATAATTATTAGATTTATAATAAATTTACATAAATAATGAATATATTTAGTATATTTATATTTATATATATTTAAGAAATATATAATATATAATTATAAAAATATATATAATGATACAGAAAATATATTTTTTAATTATTCATATAATTATTAAAAATAATTATAAAATAATAATAAATTTATTTATAAAGAAATACATTTAATACATTTATATTTATATATATTTAATAAATATTAATAAATATTAATAATTTTTCATTTATAATAATAATTTTAAATCCTTTTATAATGATTCAGTAATATGTTCTCATAAAAGAATCTTTATCGATGCTTTTTTAGGATGATAAAGATGAGTATTTATTAGTGGTAAAAAAGTGCTGAAAAAATTAACATTTATTAGCAGTATAAGTTAGTAATGATAAATAGTCATTTTATCACCACAAATATAAAGAATTATGATAAAAGAGATCTTTATAAGTGCCTATTGGTAAGAGCTGATAAAAGTGTTATGATCTATTTTAAAAACCCAACCCATTTGTTAACCAATCACGATATAAAACCTTTCTGTGAAGTACAACCTCTACTAGTGCTCCTCCTTAGTGAATCAAAGGACGAATCACACCACTTAACAATCTTCGAATATCTCGTCCGACATCCAAAGAGGGTCTTAGATTTTATTCAACCTAGCGAGGCAGGACTTCCAATTTTCGTGTTGTATATTTAGTTTCATTTATTATTTATTATTCAGTGACTTTTTATGATCCATTTTTTATAAATTTTTTGCGATCCATTGTTTAGAGAATGATTTGTAGTCTGTTTTTTGTATTTACTACCAATGTACGATCCTTTGTTTATATCTGACACTGAACCATGGATTTATTCATTGTTATTTTTATACTATTTTTTATATCTTGTAACAAAATAATTTTTTCATATGTTTATATAAATGTGTTTAAATTTTCTTGTGTATTTCCGTTTATTGACTACTGATTTGAGGCACATTGGTGGTTCCCTAAAGATTATATATATACTGACACCTTTCATAGACACCTTAGTAGACTTACAGCTTCAGAAGCTATTTTTCCAGAACCAAGATAGTGGAGTGATGTATGTTCCTGTATTGGTTATATGTTTGATAAGATCTATTTCCCCTTAGAATTCACAATGGTATTTAGTTTTCGTACGAAACAGATTCAAATGGGGCATCCCCAGTAAAGAATATTAGGTTTTATTACCCCATGCCTTATCTTTTTGAATCATTATGGTTCCATTAGTCCATGTTATATTTCAATATCATGTTTTTTTTTTCTATTTGATATTTCTTATAGACTATAGGTGAGTTAGTTTTTTTTACTTTCATGACATGAATGTGTTCCTATATAGCCATTAAATCATGTATTTACATATTTGTTTGTCTAACAGGTTTTCCTATATCAGGTAATTATGATTTTGGGTCTACATGTACATTAACCCTCAGGGTCATTCAATAATTTTGTTTTCCCTCTGTTACTAATTTTTACTATTAGGGGGGGGGGACCTACCATTTATAGGTTGTTACACCCAACGTTTAAACCGTACTTTACTGAATTTGAGGTTTGTTAGAGGTCATAAGATATTCTGACAAGGTGTTGTTTGGGTAATTCTGGTTAGGGTAATTACACTATCCATCTTTCAGTTTACACTTATAATGTTTATTGATAATATCATTTTATATATACCTTTATATCTTGATATTTTTTCAAATTCCAATGACCCTTGTTATTGGATTTGAAAAAATTAGGTTCTTATTTATTTTCATAGAAATGAACCATATTTCACTTATTAGAATTATATATAACTTTCAAAATTGATAATGAATATCTTATTTTTACTTATTTATTTATTGTACCAAATTATTCTTTTATGAACCCTTTAGAATGGATATTAACCGAAAGTTAATGGATGATAATCATTTAAAAACCCAATATGAAGATGAAGTTAAATAGTTCATCACATTTTCATGAGATCATATTGAAGACCCTTTTATTGTCTTCTATCCTTGTATACATTTTTGTTTCTCATGAAAATTTAGTCCAGAAGAGTTAGATGAAAATTTGATTTTTCCCAGAATAGATCAAAGCCACAAATATAGGAAAAAACACAGGAAAAAACTAAATGTGGACATCGATTGGGATGATAGTATAGTTTATGAATCATTTGATATGAATAACTTTGTAAAATATATTGGATATGGAAGAAACAAAAATTTAAATTGAATACAACATTCATGAGTAATGACAATTGATTCATGAGTTTTATAGTTGTTCTGAGAAACCATTGTATATCAATCATAGTAAATGAAAAACATTGTTAGTTGAATTGAAGTCATATAATTTGAATATTGGAAACAGATGGAGTGGAACTAGATTTATTGGACTACCTGGTCTTCTGAATGATATGATACAAGAACAAAATGAACTACCATGATGAACATATGATTCTAAATTAATGTTACTTTCATGAAACAATTTTTCCAAAAAAATAAATTCTTGTATAAATTATTGTATATAATTTTACAAGGACCATAAATCACTCATTAAATTACCTAAGTATGGTCCAGATCAATTCAGGAAAAATTTATCATGTCCTTAGAAATATGTATGGTAATTTCATATCATTAAATAGTTTTTATGTCTATATACATGTCAGAAAACCACAAGACACTTAACATGACATGTATATATAAGAATTCATGATCAGAAAGTATGTCATCGTGTATATTATTCTTAAAGGAAGAAATATGATTATGATTTCCCTGAATTTAGAGATGAACCAAGAAATTATTTTCATTAATTATTTAAAATGGAATAAATCTTTTTGGTGTATAGATTTTTACTCAAAATACATTCTCATCATGTTGGTAAATTATAACTTGATTCCCTTTTTATGCATGAAACACAATCACATTCAATTTTTCATACTTATATATGGACCAAAGAATCCCAATGATGATATTGATGTGTTGTTGGATCCAATGATCAATGATCTGAAATTTATGTGGGATATATGTGTTAAAATTTATGATTCTCATACAAGTGAATAATTCACATTGAGGTCCATGTTGTACAAAATGATAAATGACTGCCCAACTTATGGAAATTTATTCATCCAAAACATTAAAGGCATGTTAGGGAGTCCCATTTTTGAAAAAATACTCACACTCAGTTGTGTTGAACCATTCTACTAAAACTGTGAATTTAGTACATTGAAATTTTTTTCCTTGATGAAACAAATACAAATCTAGGATGACAACATTTGATGGAAATATCAAATAAGGTACAATACCAACTCCAATAACAAGTGATTAACTATAAAAATTGTAAAAAAATATTGACATTGTCTTCAGTAAACCATTATCAGAAAACAAAAAAAATCAAGTTGGAAGAAGGGATTAATTTTCTATGAAATGATGTAATAGAATTGTTTGAATGTTAGACATTTTCTTGATGTCATGTATATAGAAAATAATGTATTTGTTTGTGTTATTGAAGCATTAATAAATGTTCCTCAAAAAGATGGCATCTAAGATAGGTTACACATTATTGAAATCTGGATAAGGGAAGAGTTGGCACCAATGGAGGGTAAAAGGTGGAATTTGCTTCCTCTAGTAGCTTACACTCTATCCAGACAAAAAAAAAATTCAATTTTCCTTTTATTTACAATTGTAGAAGATCTACAGGGGTATTAATCAAATATCAAGAATTTCATGTCAATGATTAATTTGAAGATACAAAGAAGAAAATCACATATAAATCTTGTTTTGATGTATTATTTAATTTATGTTGCTTTATTTTTCATTCTACATAAAAATTTACGGCATATAATACCCAGAATATTCTTATTATTCAAACCTATATGATATAATGTGGTAGACCTAGTGAATTTTCTCATCATAAATAAGGATATTTCAATCATATTATGCTAATTAGAAATGTTTTTCCCAGCATCACTATTTGATATAGTGGTCCACCTTATGGTTCATGTGGACAGAAAGGTTCAACTATATAGTCATGTCCATTACAGATGAATCTATCCCATTGAAAAATATATAAATTTTTTGGTAGGGTTTGTCAAGAATCTATGTTGTACAGAAGGATGTATTGTAGAACAATATATTTTTGAATAATATATTTAATTCACCACAGATTTACTATCAGATGTTGTAATCATCGATCTCATAAAATCTTGTCAGAATGAACTCTATATGGGAGAAGGAAGTTCTGGAGGATTTGTTGTTACAATTACCTTGATATAGTGGGGGAAAGAAAATATTTTCATGTTATATAATAGTGTATATATTTATCCATACATTGAATCCCAAAAAAAATTCATTGATATTTTAATCCATCAATGGCTAAAATATGGATATCAAATACCCATAATAAATAGGTTATAGGATGGTCCAGAGATCAAACATATAATGAGTTATCTGAAAATTTGAATTCAATTTCCTAACTACCCCAATGACTATCTAGGGGACCGAATACAATTGTAATATCTTAAACTGAGTTTCTAATCAATGGTTATATGTTCTATTCAAAAGAACACAATGACTTCTATACGATTCGAAACAGTGTTGTTATATTGGTAGCTGAAGTGATTCATATATCTGGTTGCAAGGATAGAAATACCAGTTATGAAAATATTTCATATTTAGACATTATCAAATAGATATAAAAGTTGTATTATACAACAATTCATGTTATCCATTTCTATTTCAAATGGGTTGATATTTTCAATGGAGTGAATGTTTATGAAATTACCATTGCGAAGGTGAAATTAAATATAGAAGTGAAAAAATATGATTTGTTCATAATGGAGTCACAAGATATTAAAGTATTTTATGTCTCTAATCCAATAAAAAATAATTTGTCCATTTTTCTTCTGGGGACTTAAAAAAATATCAAGTTAGATGAAAATTCATTATTGGATACCCCTTACTTAGGGACTTCACACTCATTTCATATTGGTCCCACTGTCGAAAAAGTATTCTATGTTTGAGGGGACCAAAAAAGGGGATTTTGATTATATAAAGTGGAACGAAATCCTTTAAACCATTAAAAAAATAAAGAGAGTTCAATGATAATGAAAAATTGGTTTTTAATATATTATATTTTTTCACAAAATATTGTATGTTCTCTACTATATAAACGTAATAAAAATTAAATTTTTTATTAATCATATAGAAAAATTATTATACACATTATGATTTTACCAATACCTTAGAAGAATGTACTTTATTGAAGGAAACACATTGGATAGATGAAAAGGAAATGTCACAATATAATTTCTCTATTTTAATAAAAAATTACAGAAAGGAATATCGATTTAATTATCATTATTCCTTGAAGAGTTCATTTATTTTAGAATATTTTTCTCCATGATTCATGTCTTTGTAAGAAGCGATATAATGTTACCTCTACTCAATCAGATAGGTAATTTTGATGTTTTCATAGTTAAATCATTTTCCATAGAAATAATGTAATTTTTCATATTTATATTTATTTTTTTCTTCACAGTATTACTTATATAAATTTTTGTTTCTTATACAGGTGGATTATTTTGTTTGAGTTGGGGGGTCCTCTATCAACATTAATGATCCTTCTCACTTAAACCCCCCTAAATTTATCCATTTATCAGATTCATTCATGTTACATCAACATTATTTTCATGAAGATAAACGATGATGCCTCTGATCAATTATAGAGGTACTTTTGTTTTTTTCACAATAAAATTATTTTCCATAGAAATAATTTATTACTTCACATGTGTGTTAAATTTATTTATTACTTTTATTATTTAAATAACAATTATTTTCTTATACATTTGGATTTTATTGTTCAAGTTGGGGGTGATCTTTCCGAAATTCATGATCCTTTCGCGTAAATTTTTTTGACCAATACAGTGGTTCATTTATCAATTTATTTTATGTTACCTCTACTAGATTTGTAGGAAGAGAAATGATGCTTCCTATACTCAATTAATGAGTAAATCTATATGTTTTCACAGTAACAATATTTTCCACAAAAATAACGTATTATTTTATATTTATTCTTAATTTTTTTTTCAGTATTACTCATAGTAATTTTTATCTTATGTAGGTCGATTAATTTTTTCGAGTTGAAGTGGTTTGTTAGAAACTAATATTGCAATGTTGACAGTTCGAAAATGAATTTCAACAGAAACCATGGTAACATTGAAAGTAAGGAATGCTTTTGATTGTATGAAATAATTTGTATCTATTTAATTGTATAAACCAATATTTTAAATTACTATAATGTAGAGTATTTTTCTAGTATTTTTATTTTAAATTTAATTTCAGTTAAATAATGTATTTTTACTTGTTTTTTTTGACGTCTGATGAGTTTCTGGTACCACAGTGTTTTGTAACATCGTACAGTAGTATGAACCTTTATCGATGCTTTGAGAAGTGAGGATAAATATAAACATTATAACCACCTATAAAAGATATGATAAAAGTCCTTTATTATCACTTATATTAGGGCTGATAAAGTGTTAATTTATAAGAGATAAATTAAAGTGATGAAAAATCTTCTTTTATCAGTGATTTTAAAATCTCTAATAAAAGTCATATTTATTAGCCGTTTTTAGTGCCAGTAAAAGACCCCTGTGTCAGTGCTGATAAAAGTCATGATATTTTAACATTACTAACATTGTTAGTGTTTTTTGATCCCTAATAAAGGCCATTTCTAGTGTAACACCACAAGATTTTATGGTAGGCTTCTCTTTTAATAATAAAATAGCTTGCGTTGTATGCAGCCCTGAGTTCTAGCACACCACGACCAATCAAACTAGCAATTTAAAAATTCGTTATTTTTTCTAATACACACTTTCTAAAATTTTATAAATTTTATTTTTCAAACTAAAATTAATTTATGGAATAATAATATTTGAATTAGGTTAGGGTTATATTTTGGTATTTTTCTAAAAACATTCAATTTTTGATGAATACTGAAAACACTGAGTTATTATTTAAAGCAAACATTTAATTTAAATAAATTTTATTAATTTAAATTTATATTAAATTATAAATAGATAAACAATACCTATATAAGTCCAATTTAATTCATTTCTGTCATTTTAAAATAAGATCATATATATAAAATTTTATTGAACTTTTTAACGTCATTTACCCACCTTCTATGTACATTTTCAAATCTGCATAAAATGTATTTTTACCATTTCTATGAAAAAAAATTTAAAAATCCAACATCCACGGTTATAATTTTTAAATAAAATATCTTTCAATAGGATGAAAATAATTTCGGGTGAATACTATCTTTTGAATTTTATTTACAACTGTTAAAAGTAAAAAAGGGTAATTAAAGGTAAAAATAATATTATACTACCAAAACATCAAACGAACACATGTACTGATTCTATTTTAGAATTTTTTTCATCCAAAATAATTTTTAGGACAAAAATATGTTCCTTTTTATCCAATTGGATTATATTAGGACAATTATTATATTTTGTCTAATGAAGAGTTAAAAGTGTAAAATTCAAATTTCAATAACAAAACCATTTTTCATATATGGTAATACATATGATAAATTCACAATAAATATTCATTATAAATATAAAAAGATTTCATAAATCATAGTATTTTATTTATAATTTTTAGATATTAAATATTTAAATTTATTTATTGCACAATGATGACGTAGTAATTACATTATTAATGAACAATTAAAATAAATGTTGTTTAAAATATTAGAATAAATGTAAATAAAAACTTTTGATGACATCCACAAATTTTCTAGGTGAATATGACATGTTAGAGTTGATTCAATGTATCTTTTTGAAGTAATAAAGTTGTGATGACTTTAACAAAAACCATATATATATGGTGTCCAAATTTACATAAATGAGTTTAAAAAATACTATTTATTAAATGATATAATTGTTGTAAAAATAAAAGATTCTTCAATATGACATATATAATATTATATATTTTATTAATGAACCAATTTATTATGTCTTGTAATTTTATTGTAAAAATATTAACCATGTAGTATAAAAATACAAGAAGACATGGTAAATTTTAAACTATTTAAGTAATAGTTAAATAAAAATGATAAGGTTAATGTGGTGACCTAAAGATGTCTAAAACCAATTTTATGAAAGTTTTTTGACCCATACCCACCAAATCCTCTATATAAATCAATTTGGAGCTATTAGAAACCGAATATAATTTTGAAATAAATTAATATTTCAAGATTTTCCTAAAGTGTCCCCCAAATCTCATATAAATGGGTACTTTACCTTATCTTAAATTCACTCTGAAGACATTTTTATTGGCCAAAACCAACTCAAAAATCCTAAAAAATACCCTATCATCGTCCTATAGGTCTTCATTTCATCATAAATCCTTCATAATGAGACCTTTTTTTCAAATAAAAAAGTATCACATGATGAAGAGGTAATTATTTTATGAACTCATTCAATGTTCTTTTCTTCTTCCACTTCCTATTTCTTTTTTGATTCCATAATAAAATAAAAAATCAAGTTACTTTTACATATAATTACATTATTATAAATATAGAACAACCATATTCATTATTCTATCTATCCTATGAATGATAATGTCACTATATGCGTGTACGTACGACTTACCGTCTCCACGTCCTGGTGTAGTTTGTTATTCAACACTTCATTTTTTGGATGGGTATAATAATGTGAATATTTTATGTAAATAATAAATATAACATGTTAATTATTCTTTATATATAATATAACATCAAATTACATAAAATTTGACCATCAATATAATGATATTGTCACTCATGTGTATGTACGGCTTACCATCTCCAAGACGCGATGAAATTTTGTTCCCCATCATAACTGTTGAAAAATAATTTTAAATCGATGACTAAGGTAATAATTTTTAATAACATAATATAATTCTGGATATGAATCAAATACATCTTATTGAAAAAACAATATTTATGTAATAAAATATATAAAGGAAAACAAATCAATTAACACACGAAACAATGACACTATTGAAATATTATTGACAATGAAATATTCAATGATAATATTTGATATCATATTTATGTATGTGGTTATTATATAATTTAATAAAAATGAATTAATAATTATACATATGGTTAGCATACCTTCTACTATGGAAAATCTCAAGATAATGGTTAATTTTACAATCTCTTCATTATTCGAGGTTGTTTATAAGTAAGTATCTTCTAGAACTTATTTATCATCCATATCATTATTTCATAAAAATGAATTTCCAAACATTTTTACTATTTGTTAAATTATGGGTTAATGTTAGTTATACCCTTGATTGAAATTTTATAAATTGTTTAGAAAGTAATATTTTTGTCATTTTCAATACAATGTACTTTATGACCTTTTCGAAAAATTAAGGAAATAATGTTTTTTAACATATACAGTGGATGCGACTATTTTAAACGATTTTAAAATCTTTAAAAAATAACTTAAAATATTATATGAATATTTTATAAATATATGTTTTCTTTTATTATTACTCAAATTTTGAATGATTTTAAAATAGAAAGAGATATTTCTCTCAAATAGTATTTGTATTGATTTAAATATTTTCGACATGTATAGTTGGATTTTATGTTTAATTGATGTTGAATTATTATGATAGAATATTCCATATTTTATTGATATTTTTATGATTTTTTGACTATGGATGGGTTGTTTTTATGTTATTCATAGTTTATGATTAAAATTATTATCATTTTGTATGATAGTTTAATACAAATTTTTATTTTATGATTCACCCTTTTTCATATTATAAATGAACTGGAATTAGAAAGTGACGGGAGGGGCCTGCTATAACCCCTTGATGCATCAGTAGGTATCATGATGCAAACAAGTGTTTTGGCATAAGGCCTTGAAAATATTTAAATTTAGGGTCTTGGAAGAAGGCCCTGGTTTTATTGTAAAAACGTCCAACATTAAGCATTCCCTCATTATGAGATTAACTATTGATATTACATGTGATTATTAATTTAGTAGAATATCCATGTTAGTTAGTAAATAGAATTAATTTATTTACCTTTTCCATAGTATTCTGAAGTTTTTGTTCAAAAGGCTTTTGTTTTAGACTTATAAAATGTATTAAATGTTTATACATACTTATTATAGTTTACACTATATTTTTATCCATACTGAGCATCTGATCTCACCCCTTTCTTTTATTTATTTCACCCAGGATGTGAAGAATTAGTTTTTAACCAACCTATATAAATTGGCTAAGGTATATGAGTGTGTTCAAAGGAGACACAATATTGTTTATTTTTCATTTCATAATGTAATGTAAAACTTATGTATGTATCGAGTAATTCCATGGCTATTGAACTAATAGGTATTTCAGGAAATGATATCCTGTGATCATTCCAATGTTATGTAATAATGCACCGAATCTAGGTATTTATGGTCAAGTTTTTACATTTGGTATTAAAGGATATTTAGATCAAATATTGGAAACTAGATTTGTAAAAACACTTATTATAGAACATTCCCCTATGATAGTCATAAAATATTATTTTAGAATAACATCCAAAAAATATGGTAATATTCATATTCTATCGGTTTTACAAGAAATAAATCCCCATCTGGATACTACCACTCGATGTGGTTCTTGTACATATGTACCTAGGAGTGAAACTCCAATAAGGAATTTCAGTCTTGATATACAGTATCCTAGTATACGACAATGTTCATTACTATGCACCTAGTTTGACACTCCTGGGGCATATGCTTAAGAGAATTCACATTTAATTTACAAACCATTATGATGGATTTATGAGTAAATACTTCAAAATGAAAATATTTTTATGATTATCGATTATATGCATAAAATATTTAATTTAAGTTAAGTATTTTACATGTTTTGAAATTATGCATTGTGATTCATAAACTAATATAGTGTAAGTGATTATTTAGAAATGGTTCATAGTGAATGGAATGTAAACCATACGAACAAACGTAATCAATGTAGAGATTTCCCCCTAATTCAAGATAATTATAATGGAGCTAGTGATGAAACTGGTACAGAACAACTTATAACCATACTAGGAAACTAACTAAGGTTATGAAAAATAACCTTACACATATGGGGCACCCTGATCCACAACGCGGAGGTTCAATGTTAGAACACTTCAAGAGGTATCAACCAAAAACATTAAATGATACTACAAATACATTTTTAGTTGAGTAATGGATAATTTATTTAGAGAAAATATTACAAGCTTTGGGGAGTAGAGAAAGGGAAATGGATTTCATGGCAGTTTATCAGCCCTAAGGAGATACAGATCAATGATGGTAATTAATTAAAAATAAAAATGAGGATGAATAAGTATCAATCATGGAATGGAGGGAGTTTAATGTGATTTTCATAAAAAAATACTTTCTTTATGAACATCAAGCAAGTATAAAAAGGAAATTTCTATGTCTGAGGAAAAAGGAGGATGAGAATGTGGAAAAGTATTAGGAAAATATTACAATGGTAGTAAGGCATGATATATGTTATATATGTAACCCACTAAGTAATATTGATCAATTCATGGATGCGTAAAAATCATTTCTTCGATGAGAATTATCCTCAAAATCCTTCACATTATAGGGAGATATAGTCTCTTGTGTTATCAAGATAGAAAAGGAATTCTCTACATCTGATTACTTTAAATAGAAGCAAGAGAAGAAGGTATCTGCTAAAAACACTAGAAATGTAAATAAGGGGAAGAAAGGATTTATTGAATTTCCACCCTGCAATAATTTTTGGAATAAACACCCTAGTAGATGCCTAAATGGGATGGGAGTTTATAAAAATTGTGATGAAAAAGGCCACCATGCTTGTGATTGAGAGAGGAAGAAATATGTTGTTAATGTTCAATGATACATTTGTAATGAAATTGGGCATTATTCAAATGAATTTTCTAAGAATCAAATAATGGTAACTCAGAAAAGGGAAAGGGATAAAGTCCATGCTTATGTAATCACTACTACCATGGTTGATGTTCCTAATGATGTGGTGGGATGTAGTTTAATAATTTCCCCAAAATTATCCAATTCTTTATTTGATTCTGTATCATTGCATTCTTTTTTATCTTCCCAGTTTTCCACGAAAATTATATATTTCCAACATTAATTAACAAGGGATTTGTTAGTTAAAACTCCTAAGGGAAGTTTCATAGAAACAATGTTTTGTCAATAAGTTACCATTATGGAATATAAACACTTTTTATCTGCTGATCTTATCGTTATACCCATGATTAAATTTTATATAATCCTCAGTATGGATTGGCTTTTAGACCATGATGAAAAAATTCATTGTTATAAGGAGGTTGAAAATTTTTATGATGATAAATAATCCCTAATATTTAGAGAATAAAAATCACTATATGATCTTCATCTAGATCCCCACTAGTTGGACTATTAAATTAAATTATTTGGGAGGAAAGGAGTGAAAGAACTATGGGTGGGGAAGGAATAGTCAAATATAGGATGTACATATTTTGTAATAATATGATGATGTGTTTGCAATGGATTTACCTAGACATGATACATAATGAGAAATTGAGTTTTTCATTTACATAATTCCGCGTTAAAGGCTCGTATTGAAGACCCCCTTTAGAAGGGGAACTGTGGACTTAGTGGAACTAAATAAACAACTAGAGGAATTGATTAATAATGGATTCATTTTCTCTATTGTTTCTCCATGGATCCCCTATTCTTTTTTAATAAAAAAGATAGATCTTGGAGGTTGTGCAATGAATTAAGAGAGATCAATGCTATAAATATATATAACATGTTTCCCATACCTCTCATTGATGATTTATTTTATCAACTTCATGGATCTAAATATTTTCCCAAGATTGAAATAAGATTTGGATATCATCAATTACACATGAAGAAGCAATACATTCAAAATATATTATTTCAAACCAGGTATGGGCATTATGAGTTTACAATAATTTCCTTTGGACTAACTAATGCACCCTATATTTTTAGGGATATAATTAATAGAGTTATCAAGGAATATCTTGATAAATTTTTAGTGTTATTTACTAGTGATATCTTGTTATAAAGAAACATCTACGAATATCATGAAAATAACGTGTGAACTATTATGAAAACTAAAAAAAGATATTAATTATTTAATATGTTTAGAATTTGTGAATTATAGCATGAGGAGATTTATTTTATTGGCCATATTACCTCTAAGGATGGAATTTTTTGTGATCCTTAAAATACAAGGGAAATCCATGAATGTATAACACTGAAGAGTATAACTGAGGTATGATGTTTTATTGGATTAACATGTTATTATCAGCATTTCGCCCAAAATTTTGACCAATTGGATAACCCATTAACAAAGCTCACATGTAATGGGGTTAAATATGATGTGAAAAAATAGTGTGGAGAACATTTTGAAGAATTTATTGGAATATAATTCAATGATCATATCTTGACTCTACTGTTTGGGAATGAGGAGTTTCTCATTTATAGTGATGATTAAAAGAATGGTCTTGGGTTTGTATTTATACAGAAAAATATAGTTATTCCCTATGCATTGTGGTATTTAAAAATTCATGAAAAAAACAATCCAACACATGATCTTGAGTTAGAAGCTGTAATATTTTCTATGAAGACGTGGAAACACTCTCTATATGGTAAAAATGTGATATATATATTAATAACAAGAATTTGATTTATATTATGTCTAATAATGTATTCCAAAAGTGGAAACGGTAATGGCTCTATCTAATAAATGATTTTCATTGCACAATACACAACCTCCCAGGAAAGGGAAATAAGGTTGTAGATGCTTGGAGCAGAAAGGATCATGGAGTTCTGAACAAGATGAGAGTTGAAAGTGATCCCATGTTCATCGATCTAGTATAAATGGATATGGGAATTATCTAGGAAGTTGAATCGTTAATACTTTTTCATAAGATTTCCAAACCATCTTTACAAAAAATATATAATGTTCTCTGAATGATGATGATGTGTTTCAACATAAAATTAATGTTGTGAATGATGGGAGATTGGTTGACTTCATATATGAATATTGAGTTTTGAAATTTGGGATGATGATTTGTGCCCCAGATATACCTGTTCTAAAAATAAATAGTTTTATGATGCTCATAACTCCAATTTATATATATACCCTAGTAGCACTAAAATGTACAGAGATTTAAAGGAAAAATTCTGGGGGGAATACTTGAATTGGGAGATTTCTAATTATGTGTCAAGTAGTATTGTTAGTAAATAGGTGAAGGCTGGAAAAGAGCATCCTAGAGAAGTCATGGAACCTTTTCCCATACCTGAGTGGAAAAGAGATGATATTATGATGTACATTTTCATAGGAATACCAAAGACTACTAGAAAGAATTATTCAATATGGGTCATTATTAATCGTTGTACCTAGTACACACATTTTCTTGGAACAAGAGAAGATCCAACACTTGAATATTTAGGAATTAAATATGTTAATGAAGTTGTAAGACATCAAGGTGTACCCATATATATTCTTTCTGATTGTGATTTCCATTTTACATCATGATTCTGGAAATGTCTTCATAAATCCCTAGATACTGAACTTAATTTGAGCAATGCCTACCACAATCAAACAAATGGGTAATCAGAATGGACTATTAAAACCATAGAAGTCATGTTGAGATCTTAGTCACATGACTTTAATGTTATGTTATATAAGTATATAACTTTGGTAGAATTTTTCAAAAATAGTATCTTCCACTCAAGTATTATTATGGCACAATATGAAGCGTTACATGGAATGTGATTTCACAAAACAACTTTTAGGGATGATATTGGTGAAAAAAAATTCATCAGCCCAAAACATGTTGAGGAAACAATGGAAGAGGTAAATATTATCCAAACCCACATCAAATAGCTCAATGTTTGAAAAAGAGCTATGACGTTAACCAAATGATGTTTTTGGTATTTCGAATAGGAGATTCATTTTTCATGAAGTCATCTCCATGGAAGGGTACTGTATAATTCAGTAAGAAGGGAATATTATGTCCAAGTTACATCAAACCTTTCAAAATTCTAGAACAAATTGGAGTTATGGATTACTTTTTGGAAATTCCTCCACTTCTCTCCAAATTTAATGATGTGTTTCAAATATCAGTGTTGAGAAAATAAATTCCTCACACAATTCATTTACTCACCTATGAGGAAATTTAACTGGAACCCGATCTGCCTTATTGTGATGAACCTATCCGGATTCTTCATACTAGAAAACATGTGTTGAGATACTGGATGACTCATATTCTAAATGTTCTTAGGAGAAACCATAAAATATAAGAGGAAACGTGGGAACATGAGGAACTTATGATGAAGAACCACCCAAATATATTTTTTGCAGTAATATTCTATAAATTTCAAGGGTGAAATTATTTTTAGGGGGAGATATTGTGACACCCTAATCATCCATGGTACACATCACATTGAATAATAATATAGGTTGAATTATACGTAGCTATGAGTTCTTGAAAACCATTGCCAATCAAATTAGCTGTTTAAAAGAAGTTATGAATCATAATATACACCTTTTGAAATTTCAGTAATTTTATTTGAAAATATGGACTTCAATTTATGATTCAGAATATCAAAATTATCTTAGGGTGAGTTTTTGTTATTTTTATGAAAAAATTCAATTTTGGATGAATAGGGAAAAACACTACGTTATTGTATAAAACCAACTATTTATTTAAATAATTATTTTTTTATTTAAAATTATTTTAATGTAAAAAAATATACATAATACCAAATTTATTTCATTGGAGTAATTTTATAATAATATTATATATATATATATATAATATTATTGAACTTTTTAAAGCCTTTTACCCACCCTCTAGACACATTTGAAAATGTTCATTAAATGTAATTTTACAGCTTATGTGAATTGAAATTCAAAAATAAAATAGAAAGAGTTTTCATCAGAATGTAAAATGTGGATAAGTAGGATGAATCTAATTTTTTGTTAAGTAGTGACTTTTGAATTTTATTTACCATGGTTAAAAGTAAGGAGGGTAATTAAAGGTAAAAATAATATTTTAATTCTATAAAATTACCCCAAAAGGAGTATTAATTTTAATAGATAAGTGTTTCTCAACGAAAATCAACCATAGGAAAACATATCATCTTTTTTGATCAACTTGGATTAGATTAGTATATTTATTATAATTTATTTAATGAAGAGTTAAAAGTTTTAAATTCAAATATTAATAACTAAACTATTTTTAATATATGGATATTAATATGATAAATTCGACTATAAGTATTATTTATAATGATAAAAATATTTCATACATCATAGTTTCTTATTTATATTTTTTAGACATTATATAATGAAATTTATTTTTGACAAAATGATGGAGTAGTAATTACCATATTAATGAAAGATAAAAATATATGAGGTTATAAATATTAAAATAAATGTAAATTCAATATTTTTTTACCATTCACGAATTTTTAGGATAATATGTCTTTTCAAGAATAATTTAAGGAATTTATTCAATATACAAATATTTTTATGAATTTAACAAAAACATAATACTAAATAGAGTCAAAATTTTCATAAATGAGTTTTTAAAAACAAATCTATTATATTTAATGATAAAATAGTCTTACAATTAAGATATTCATCCAAATTACATAGATAATGTTATATATGGAATTAATTAATCCCTATAGGTTCTCTAGCCATTTTATTGTATGTAAATAAGCCATGTAGTATAAAAATACAAGAAGACATGGTAAAAGATAACTATTTAACTAAGAGTAAAATCTAAGAGATAAGGTAAACGTGGTGACCTAAAGATTTCTAAAACTTATTGTCTTAGAGTATTTTGACCCATCCCAACATTATCCTCGAAATAAATCTATTTGGAGCTATTATATATAGAAAATAACTTTATAATAAATTAATATTTCAATATTTTCTTAAATTGCCCCTGACATCTCTTATAAATGGGTACTTCTCCTTCTCTCAGATTCACAAATCCAAATCCATTTAGATCAGCCAATACCTGATCTAATATCCTCCCAAATACCCTTAATCCATTCTAGACGACATACTTTTATCTGAAAGCCAACCTACGGAACCCTTTTGTTCAAATCAAAAGGAAACACCCAAAGAAGAGGTAATTATTTTATTAACTCTTTAAAAGTTATTTTCTTCTTACACATCAACTTTCATTTTTGTCTTTATACTAAAATAATAACTCCATTACCTTCTAGATATTTCAATGTTGTTATAAACATGGTAGAATCATATTCATTATTTTTTCCATCCTATGAAGGACAAAGTCACCATACATGCTGACGTACAGCTTACCGCCTCCACGTCGTGGGGTAGTTTGTAATTAAACACATCATTATTGGGATGAGAAAAATAACAAGTATAATTGATGTAAATAATAAATATAACAAGGTAATTATTCCGTATATATAATATACCATCCAATTACAAATAATTTCACCATTAATATAATGATATTGTTCCTCAGGTGTACGTATGTATTACTATCTCCATGATGCGATGAGATTTCATTCCCCATCATAACCATTGAAGAATAATTTTCATTTCATGATTAAAAAATATTTTTTATGAACATAATATCATTTTGTATATGAATCAAATACATCCTATCAATAAATAATCATTATTTATGTAACAAAACATATAAAGGAAAACTAATCCGTTAACCCCTGAAACAATGATACAACTGAAATATTATTAACAATGAAATATTAGAGGATCATATATGATATAATATTTATGTATGGGATTCTTGTATAATTTAATAACAATTATTTAGCCATTATACAGGAATATAAAGGTCCATCCAAAAAATAGTACATGTTAATGGTTAATTTTACAATCTATTCATTGTCCTAGGTCATTTATACATAAGTATCTAGTAGGACATCTTTATCATCCACATCTGTGTTTCATAAAAATTAATTTCAAAACATTTTTAAAATTTACTGGACAATGGGTTAAAGTAATTTATACCCTTTTTTTTATTTTTATAAATTTTCGGTAAAGGAATCTTTCAATCATTTTCCAAACAAGGTATTTAATTTCCTTTTCAAAAAATTAAGGAAAGAATGGTTTTTTAACTTATACGGTGGGTGCATAAATTTTCCACAATTATAATACCATAAAAATATCCCTTACATGCTTGTATGAATATTTTAATTTTTTTTCTTTTATAGTTATTGAACATTTAAATTATTTCAACGTAAAAAGATATATTCCTCTCAAATTTTTTTTTGTATTTATTTCATATATGTAAACATCTATTGTGGGAATTTGTGTTTAATTAATGTTGATTTATTAGGATACAATATTCCATATTGTATTGATAGTTTTATGATATGTCTGAATGTGGATGTTCTGTTTTTATGTCAGTAATGGTTTATAGATAAATTATTAACATTTCATATGTTAGTTAAATAAAAAAAATTATGTTATTTCTCGTCCATTTTCATATGTGGAATACATTGGACATAGTAAGTGACGAGCAAGGCCCACTATATCCCATCGATGCACTGGTTGGTCTAATGAGACAAAATAATGTATTGGCATAAGGCCTTGATAAAATTTATAATTAGGATCTTGGAATGGGGCCTTGACATTTTGGTTAAGATGCCCGATATTATGCATTCCATTATTATAAGATTAGCTATTGATATTACATTTGATTATTCATCATGTTGAATATCCATGTGAATTAGTAAATGGTGTTATTTCATTTACCTTTCCTTATTATGCTGAAGATTATGTTTAGAAGGCTTGTGCTTTATTATTATACATTGGATTAAATATATATGCTTATTTATGATAGTTTTCACTGTATTATTATCCTTATAGAGTATCTAAGATCTCTCATTTATTATGTTTTATTTTTCCCAGGATGCGAAAAAGTATTTTATGAATGACCTACAAGGATAGTCAAAAGGATATGAGTAAGTTCAAAGGAGGAAAAATGTAGTTTATTTTTTTAATTTCATAATGATATTTAGAACATAGGTATATATCTAGTAATTACAAGGCTACTAAACTAATTTCTATTTCTGGACTTGATCTTTTGTGATCATGCCAATGGTATGTAATAATACACCAAATCTATGTAACACGGGTCGTGGCATTACATCTAGCACTGTTAAAGGCCTGTTTTGAAGTAGTTCATGTGTATTAAATAATAACCATGTATTTATTTATGGATTTATAGAATATACTCTATGATATAGTAGGAATTATTATTATGTGATCCCAAAACTATTTAAAAAAATTATTAGAGAAATTAAATTCTTATTGACATATAATTCTATGTATGCTTTCCATATATTCTACTTAATGGATTTATAAATGGAATACATTGTATGTTACCCTTGTATTCTGTTGTTTTCCGATGGTATTAAGAGTTTCTTATATATGATCCTGGTATTAGGTTGGTATTCTAAAGGCAATTAATTCCTGGGACATATCCCATGGATTTATTAGTGATCATATTATAATAAAAATACTCAAATTTTATCCTTGTGTTAAGAATTGGTCTTATAGAAATAGAGTTATATAGATTCCATCATGGGATTTTATAATGATAATATAGACTAAGCGTTCCTTTGATATATTAATTTTTTTGGGATTTTTGCCTCATTATAAGATATATTTTGATTAGAGGCTTACAAAACATTATGGAAATGGATTGGTCAATCTCAAGTGTCCCCTAAGAAATCAAGCGGTGAAGAATTTTTAATTATTTTTATTGATTCCTATAAATTTTTATGGACAATAGTTTTTACCATTTCCTAGGCCAGATATGTTTATATGCACCATTGCGGGTGGACTACTATTTCATACTAAAACATTTTTGTGGATTCAATTGTTTATCAAGAAGATATCATGTTTGAATGTAAGGATAAGGGAAATTACTCACTGATTCTTGAATGGTATTTTTTAGATGGGATTGATCCTGGCATACAAGATCATGATGGAATCAGTGATATTTTTTTTGATTTAATCCCAAATTTTTTTCCCTTTAAGTGTTTTTTAAAGAA
Source organism: Viscum album (assembly GCA_963277665.1). Taxonomy (NCBI): domain Eukaryota; kingdom Viridiplantae; phylum Streptophyta; class Magnoliopsida; order Santalales; family Viscaceae; genus Viscum; species Viscum album. The sequence goes on along the minus strand of OY728151.1, from coordinate 2,061,330,870 downwards.
TTTTCAACCATGGAGGATCCTAGTTGAATGAATTAATTTCATGGAATGTATATAGAAAAAATTTATGGGAATATCTCTTGATTTATATTATTATTGGAAAATTTCATGATGTATAAATTACATATTCATCTCGAATATGATATTGGTTTTATTTTTTGTCATTTCACACCTTTATGTCGGTATATCCTCTACAACAATCCATGATAGACCCCCACTACTACAGAAGGGAATATAACATAAGATGAAGTATGACCGAACTCAAATATATCCACCATATGAGACACCAATTAGTGAATTATTTTACTGGGATGATGCATATATATTTCAAAATTAGAGGTTCCAAAATCATTTCAATGGTATTGTTGTGAAGATATCCTAGGAATACAAAAGATGTATCTTGAAATTAGAAGGTAATTTTGGTTTACATGGATGAATAATGATATAAAAAAGATTGTATATCGATATTTAACATGAGGATAGGGAAATAATTGACTTAATAACCTCTAATAAAATTCAACCATTAGTTATGATGAATTTGAAATGCGACAATTTTAAATTTTATTTTTTAGTTGGTTTCCCAGTGTCATAGTAAAAGTATAATGTTATTTTGGTGATTGTGGATCATGTTAAAAAATCATCACACATTTTACACATTTAAGAAACTTCGTAAATATTAGACATGTTTAACTGTAATTTAAGGAATGCAGTGACGTTTAATGAAGTTACACCATAATTCATGTTTGATAGGGACCATTGATTCACTTAATAGTTTAATAGAGGATTGTAGAGGTAGTTGGGTACTCAAATAAAGATGTTAACATCACAACATCCATAGAAAGAAAACAAATTAGAATGAACCAAAAAAATCATAGAGGGATGAATTAAATTATATTCATTTTACATTAGAAGATCATGGAATTTTTTTTCATCATCTGTTTTTATACAATTATAGTTATTAAAAAAAGTTTCATATGGGCTCTTTGATTGCACTGTATAGAAAGAAATCCCAATAATCTTTATTTAAGGTTATGTTTGAAGAGTGTTCCCTCTTGGGACTATTATTGGTGTTAGATATTATTGATCATATTTATTTAAATTTGTAGACTTTAGTGTTGAATCCAGCTCAGAATAGGTCATATTTTGACCTTAGATGATGACCAATGTAATTTGTAGTTAGTGATTGGGTTTTTTTATGAGTGTTACCACTGTTGGAAAATAAATATACTATGATGCAAGGAAATTTAGTTCCTATAAATGTGAGGAGTTTTTAAATCACTCTTAATGTATGAAATGTGGATTTTCAATTGGAGTTACAAATAAAATATTCTATATTCAATCATGTGTTTCACATTTATATAATAACCAATATGGAACAACACATGAACCTTGATGCTAAAATGGCTTGCAATATACAAGATGGGGTTTCCCCAATCCTCTTGGGTTGATGAAATGTATCATGGAATTAAAATAAATAATTGGGGATCATTTTCTCGTAGTTATGATTTAATAATTTTTGTAATTAATCTATAAAATATATAATGTCCCATCAATACCTTGGATGTCTATGCGAAATTAGAAAAGAAAACATTGTATAAGAAAATAAAAATTAGTAATACCCAAATATCAACGACATAATAATTTTAAAAGAAATTAACTAGTGGACACACAAATTAGAAAAATAGAATAAAATTCCAACCTATACAACCAATACACTAAATGAAAAATAAATACCTGGATACCAAAAAATATTTAGGTGACCCCCATGGTCACCCTCCATCTATAATATTGACTCTTTCTATAAGTGATGCCAAACTAAAACATAACCTATAAAATAATCCCAGGTTTACCAATAAAAAGTGGCATGATTTAGTGTTGAGAATAAAACAACACAACAGATATTCATTATATAATTGAAATATTTCTTTTTCCCAAACCTCGCACAAAAGACAGACTAAAAATAAACTGTTGAGAAAAGAGCCTTTATTATTTTATAAAAATACAAATTTTTTCCTCAAATAAACATTAACACCAATTTAACTTTTTGAAATTATAATATTATTAAACTCACCATATAAAACCAAAGTCAAATAATTTCAGAATGTTACTATATGAAACATAAATTGGATAAATAGATAATTAAGGTCAAGAGAATGAAAAATATAAATACCCAAGCATATCATATTGGATCAATTCTAATATGAAAAGTAAGATATTACCAATGTATATTTAAAAATTGAATGATACCGAGTTTGTAATAATGGTAATTCTTAAACATCATATAATTATACCGAACATGTACTCAGTTTAGAGCCATATATAGCCTCATTAATGCATTATGTCTACAACCATCTGGATTCCCTCAACCATCCTATCAAGTGGAACTACCCTATATTTTTTCTATAACAATGCGTATTAAGAATATTTAATCTAGAGAATGTAGTAACAATATCTCATCTCTCACTTAGACACATTTAATCTAATGATGGTAATAATAATGGAGTTGATATCTCATTTTCATACAAAATATAGGCAATAATCAACATAATAAAAAATAATCTTCCTAGCCAACATACCTAAATTCATTAATGTGAATCAACGACTAACCAAATGTATTGGGATTCTAAAGAGGGGGATAATTTATCATGAAAATCAAATTAAAGTACTATTTATAATGTAAATAGTAAAACTAGTTATCATGTTTTTCTAAAATACAAATGTTTAAATGTTATTGTAAGATATATAATGGGGAAACAAACCAATTTCTCAATGTACCAAATATATTTTTACCATGTTTTATTAAAAACCCAATTAAAATAACTTTTTGATTGAATTTTAGAAATAAAGGGACAATTTGAGGGAAAATGTTTATTCAATGAGATTATATGAAATTTTTATATAGATATATACACATAGAAATTGAATTTATCATGAAAAAAACATATTTTTTCACAACCAATCACATATAAATTTTAACATTAATTAAAATTCCCCAAGAAAGAATAAGTTAAAGGAAATCCATGTCACCAAGGAATGGATAATAACATCAAAGGAAACCCCAAAAACCTCAATTACGGAATTCTTCCAAATAAATCGTTTCTAAAAATAAATTTTCAAATTAAATAAGATATTAATGTATAGTCATCACTTAAAAGAATATAATTATTTTAGTAATTAATCTTAAAAAATTAAATGAACGACTCGCATAGATATGTTTTTAATAAGAAATTTTGATCATTTTAAATATTGGAAAACAAAATTTTCAATCAAAACACTAGCTCAAACAACATTAAAAACCAATTTAGATAACTAAAAATAAGATAAAATTAATTAATATGAATCTAGAAAACATCAATAATCTCATTTCATTAAACATGAAGGGAAATTATGTAATAATGTTCCTAAAATGTGTATATTTGTAAATAAATATTAGAATATGGAAGGATCAAGGACTAATGAATCAAACCTACAACCTAAAATCAAAATAAAATAAAATAAATTCAAAATCCCCTCATTATTTTTTCCAAAGATATGAACCATAAATAAATAATATTAAAATAAGAATAAATAAAAGGATTTCGAAAAAATAGGCCTCACCATGATGAACCAGACTCAAACCATGAAAAAACCAAATCGATTAACTAGAAAAGGGTGATAAATAAAGAGAAAGAGAAGAAAAAAAGAATAGGTATTATATAGGGAAGGATAATTCCCATTTGGGATTTTATTTTATAATGAAAAAAGGATAATCCATATTTTCAATCCACTTGAATAGTTATCACAGTTTGGCTATATGGTTTTCCATACCACGTGCTAACCTTCCGATTCTCAATGGAGTCACTAGGATATCTGTATTGTTTTTACAGACAGTTTGGTAAACCATGTTCCAACAATGATTATTGTATTTATTAAAATAAAAAACCCTCAATATTGATTCCACATGGTTAGTACTTACCATGATAAAAAACCATGCACCTTGTGCCGAAATCATGAAACATCAAAATTTATAATTAGTTTTACCTAAAACTCTCGGAAAATAAAAATAAATAAGAAAAAAGATATTAAATAGGAGGTTGAGGTGCCATAATTTTCTCCACTATACTACTTTATTCCCTTATATTTCAAAAAATTGAGGTTAGAAGCTGAAAATAATCCTCTGAATTAATTTCTTCAAAATCAAGATAGAACCAACTAGAACATCACATAAGGAATGAAGTAGTTGTTTGACAAGTGAAACTAATAATTAATAATAATTAACATGTATGTTTATATTAGTAATATTTCTTCCCATCATTTATTGATTCGAAAAGAGTAGTTGTTCAATAAGGCATGTCACTCAACATAAGATACACCAGTAAAATGAGATTTCCATCAAAAGATATCAATTGAAATAAAATATTTAACACATAAAAAATTATTTCTATAATACAACATAATCCCCAACAAATAATGAGATATTAAATTACCCCAAATTGAGTCTATAGTTAAATAAATAGAAAATTTAAAATAAATTAAAGTAATATTGTGAAGTTAACTACGGGTTACTGAAAAAAAAACCTTTAACCCCCAACCAAAAATACTCAAACAAAAATTTGTAACAGAAAACTCATCCATAATCATCCAAATGAACTATTTACTATCAAAATGGGCATGATTTATGAAATTTTATTAAATAAAAAATACCCCTAGAATCTCTCCAAAAGGAACATCCAAAAAATTAATTATTTAGACACCAATAAATATTCTTATAAACAAAGATAAAATAGAAGAGAAATTGACCAAGATCACGACCAATAAAAATCACATGGTCTTTTAACAAAAATCAAAGAATTAATAATGTCAACCTAGGACCACTTATTTTGGATTCCAGTCTTGAAAATCATAGATAAACAATCAAACACCAACCAATGTGTAAAATAAATTTCTTTGATCCTAATCATAGTACTATTAAAAATAAATCTAATGTTTTTACCATGAGAAATGTTTTTGAATTAAATATCACCATAACTTTAACAAAAAAACCCAAAGGACATTTAATCATCAATAATTGAAAATAAACTCATCAAAACATCACCCTCTATATGAAACTAAAAAATAATTCTAAGGAATCAACCCATGTAATAATTACCCAAAATCCGAATCATGAAAACCCCCCAAAAACATGATATTTTACACTAGATAGTACATTTAAAAAATAATACAGGAATTATAGATGTAATGGTCTATAAATTTATAAAATAAATATCCCTATTGAATATATAAATATTTCATATTTAGTAACTTATTAATATATAAACCACATGAATTTCATGGTAGATCCAAGGGAAATATAATTTTATATTAACATGACATAGAGAGAATAAAAAAATACAAATGAATTTAAATTGTTATAATGGGGAAAGGAATGAAATTACAATAAAAACTTTCATATTTTCTTGATCCCCTAGAATGATCCCACACTCGTGATATTTTTTTATATGAAATACAATACTCTAAATTCATTTTTAATCCTCAAAATAACAATATATAAATCATGATTGAAAATATAAGTTAATGAGTAATGATTGAAATTTGATATATTTATTGAATGTAGGTAACCCTTATGACCGTTACAAATAGAATGATTGAAATAGTTATATGACCATTGGAATAGTAATATGACAATTCATTAGAAAATTAAACTCAATTTTGAAATTATAAAGTAGTAAGTTTTATCTCAAAAAATGAAGATATTTTAAATTTATATCATAATAAAAATAAATTATTTTTAAAAAATGTTAAAATAATTGTTTGGGTTTTTATGAAACACGTATATTTTATTTATATATTTCTGATAAGTACATAGATTTAATAGAAATTATATTTCAATATATGTGTTTATAAATAAAAACTATCTTTTTTAATGATAATTTAATTTTATTGGACCATTTTATTTTTCAAAAGGGAGATGAAATTGACTAAAATATTAAAATTGATATTTTTTAGAAATTGATTTTAATAAATATTATTTTCTCAATTTTTGATAATTATTGTATAAAAATTTATTTTATTTTTAAAATCTATATATTGAAATACTATAAGTGTAATTTCATTTATTTAAATAAAATAGATAACATTTTTATAAATACTTAAATATAATAAAATGAGGTATTTAATATAATATGTTAAATACATGAATGAATGAGATAATGGTGTGGTAATAAACAATTATTTCAAATATAAAATTAGAAATTATTATTTTTTGTACAAAAAAACATGACTATTGTTTGTCTTGAGAGAAAATAATAAACTAATTAATATTATATTAAAAAATAGTCATCCCCTACCCTTATAAATAACACATAGAAGACAACATATTATCACAATTTTTATGTCTGGGATATAACTAAATTTATTTTTAATTATATTACCCACACTCCCCCATGTCTTCATAGAGTTTTTCTCACAATATTGTAATGTCAAGGTACATTAAGGTTTATTTAATGATCCTATTTCTAAGAGGTAATATCCTCAATCTATCAATTTTAGATTCCATTATTCATGTACATCATACTTTCCTCACCCTTAAAATGTGACCGTATAACTACAACATAAAAAATATATTGTAATTTTAATTTTTTAATGGAATATCCATTATCAAACTTCTTCTCATTTCATTCTAAAATAAAATCAAAGTTCACAATATTAATAGTTCAACAATTCTATAAACAACATAATTCATTCAGTATCCTCTAACATTATATATGGTTAAGTAAATAACAGTATGGTTATGTGTTTTCATAACAATTTGATAAAAAATTATAAGTTGTTCTATAATCTATTGATAAAAATTTTATTAAATAAAAAAATTATAGTCTATGATTTTCAGTTAATTCCCCAAAATTGACTAATCACATAACATTAATAGTTATTATAAATTAATCATAAATATATCAGAAGACATATAGATATTTAAAACCATTTTAATTTAATAATAATATGAATATAATTTCATATCTATTCTAGAGTTTTATACCCATGTGACATGAAAAACAATAATTATCCATAAACTAAACTGGATTTGAAACCGTGAAATAAGAGAAATTGGGACAATGATTATGAACACAATATCTCAATTACATGAACCTAAAATAACCTAAAATAATGATAATACATATAATGTATTTGAATAATGTTCTCAATAATTTATTTTACTAATCTAACTTTGTTTATTTGGAGGTAAAGAGAATGTGCATAATAAATCTTGGAAAGAGGAAAGGGAACTTCTTTACCACCCTCCTTTATTTAAGAACATTCCTTTTCCATGTAATAATAATTATACTACACAATTATTATTATATATTACAATAAAGGTCAATATATATTCCCATAACATCTATACATAGTAATTCATACTATTCATTATTTGGGATATACATGTTTTTTGTTTTCCTTCTCAATTTAATTAGTTTAGAAAACCATATTAAGGGTAACTTTTCTATTTCCTACACTATTTTTAAAATCACACAATAAAATTTTATAATACATTTATGATTTATGAAATTGATCATTTTATTATGAAAATAATATTTCGTTCATTAATTTTTACAAATTATTTGTACATTTTCCTTATTTTATGATAGATTACAAATTTCCCAAAAAAATCCACTTAAGGGATATATTTCAAAAGTGACTTCTATAATATTTACCATGTATTCACTTCATATGGAAAACTATTTTCTTAGTATATTATAATTTTTCATATTTTAACATCCAAGAATAGTTTTATCTGTCAATTTTGGAAAACATTATGATATAAAAATAGATTATGCTACCATAATTGATCACGTAACACATTTCATTAAATATATATTTATTATTCTTAAGGAATATATTTTTATGAGTTTATGTGGAACACATATGATTGTACTTATTATTATAGGTGAAAATTGAAATTTCACAGAATGGGACATGTTTACACGTCATTAGATGTTATGCGAGGAAACAAGGAGGAAACCTAATCTATGAAGGACCTCTATCAACCACATTATGTTGTCTTGGATGTGAGTATTGAATTATGGTTATTTAGTGATTGGTATTGTTGTAAAATTTCCATGATTCAATTAACTTATGATTCCATAATCTTTAAATTATCCATCCATATTATTAATCAAGATCCTTTCCTTTTAACATATTATGTTTTTCCATTTCTTTGATCTGTTATGATTTCCTATTATGCTTATTCCCTGGCTATGATTTATAGATAAAAAATTTACTTCATGTGTTTCCTAGGATATCCTAAGAATTTTTACAATATTACGGAGAACCTAGATAAAATTATATGTATTATAACAAATAAGTTTTATTTTTAGAATCATATTAATGTTTTACATACTTAGTCGACTGAAGAGACTATTCCACTTGATTATTTGGTGGTTTGAGAGGATTGGGTCCAGATTTTTGTTAAAAAATAAAGGTATAGTTAATTTTTTTGATCATCATAATAATATATTAGTATAAAACATAGAGCTATGTCAACTAATATTAAAAAATAATAAAATATTTGTAAGGTATGGAGGGAGTGGTTTCCATTAAATGAAATCAATTTTAGGAAAATAAAAGTAGACAAGGATCTAACATAGATTTACCATTGGGTAATTACCCAAATAGGGAACATTGGGTATTAAATCAACCTATACGTGAAATACAATAAAGAGGCATTGTTACACCCCTGGTTTGAAACATCCCTGAGATATTCCCTGTTTAATTCAAAACATATTACAAATAATTATGAAGTAATTGAATATATTATTAGGTTATAAAACTTAACTGGAATACAATTCTGGATAATCTATACTGAAATCAATAAAATCATTATTTAGGATATATATGTCACTTATAAGATACTACTTGTAAGCTCAAAATTTCTCTTTTTTACTTAATTATCTGTTTTATTATTTTATTCCATTATTTTTAATAGTTTTATTTAATAATGGAATATATAATGAATGGTGTGAACTACCAATGTGATATAAAATGTAATGGTTTCCCTGATGAGATTTATATATTGATTTATTTAGGAGATGATACATTCATTAATGTACTAACTCAACTGACTCAAGGAATGAATAATAATATTAACTAAATGGAACACCCAATTTTTCATAAGAAACAACATGTTGTTGGATAGAACATTATGTGGAAAAGTCCTCCAACAATTAGTGAAAATTATTATCCATGTATTTTCAAAATAATGCATATAATCCATTAGTAATATGTTATCTATCCTCCAATTACATAAATAAGTTATTGTCATATTGGTAGTTTTTTTCATGGATGGAAAAAACGGTCAGTGGTGGACACTAACCAAGAATAAGATACCCAAGGAGGAAATAAATTCCATTTAATGTAAATGAATAAATTAAATATTTTCAATAAATATATTTCAATCCACTCCATCCTAAAATAGTGAGGGATTTATTTAATATGAAGATATAAAATTATGAGTCTATTGAAAAAATGAGACAACCAACACAAGTCTTGTGTAGTCTACCTCTGACTTTGGATTCCACACTAAAGTATCTTTGAATAATTATTTTGAGAAATAAATATGCATAAAAAACTTTAATGATTTTGGACATTTCCAGCTTCGAATAGATCATTCATTGTTCCATAAAGGCCGAGATTTAGATTTATGATTTTAATTTTTCCCAACTATATGCAGAAACAAAAATGATAAAATAACCATTAATTCCATATGATCAATGTATAAATCCCCTAGAGGAATGAAACAACATATTCTCACATGTTAAATGTGTTAGAATTAAAATACTATAAACTATCTCAAGGTAACATATTTATGATTCAACTGAGTAATATAGGGGAATCATTCTTTTCAATTAATATGTGAGATAGAGATGAAAATTAATGAGATGGATAGAAATATGGTTCTTATAAATCATCAACATTTTGTCTATTTTTTATTCTGTAAGGAGAAAACACATTATGTGAGACCCAATTTTTTGTTTTATTCTTTAATTATAGTTTATCTTTTGGATCTTGGATTAACTCACATGTATTTGGTGTTGAAAATATAAATGTTGTCTTTTTGGCTATTTGTTTTAGTTGCAAGACTAAAGAGCATGTTTTATGGGTAACTGTGAAACTTCTAAATGATGTGTCTCTTTTTAATCTGTTTCTTCTTTAAAGTATTGAGCTTTATTTCAATAGAGTCATTTCATCCATACCATTTCACTCTAATGGAAATAAATTTGAGCTTTGGGATGTCTCTAGTGGGGGGAATGTGACACAAGCACAATTAGAAAAATTATGAGGATGTTGTGCAATTGGTTCACCCATTTTGGAAAAAAACCATGTCATGAAGTTAGTGCAGGGTTTACCCAATGGTGTGGACAAACCCTATGTGTTCCTAGTTCATAAATTAAGGGACACACAGTTGTCACACAGTTTGGAAAGTTGTGTGGCCAAATCCTACATTGTGCCCATGAAATTAAAATTGAGACTTTTCCTCTTCACCCTTGCCAGTTTTTAACCCAAAAAAGCATTTCATCCTCTCTTAGCTAGTGTGACTTTAAGGGATCCCATATCTCCTTCTCTAAGACTCCTCCTAGATCCCATGAGTTGTATATAAGGATTTTATAATGTTTTGTGGATAGATATTCACTGTAATATTCTCCTCTGTTCTCCCCCTTCATCCTTTTTCCATTTTTATGGTCCCTATTCTATATCCATTTTGGGGATATAGTGTTCATGTTTTATTAAGATTAAATTAGTTATTTTTTGTTGAGAAAGATCCTCTTGTATGCCCTTGCATTATTGGACCCTCGTGGAGTTGTTTCCGGAGGGCGGTTTTTATGTGATTGTGATTTGAGGTAGGTTCCCTAGCATTTTACCTTCTTATATAAGAATATATTTATTTATTTCATTCTCTACCTTCCTTGGATGTTAAATATTGAGGTATGATATTTAAAATAATTATTTTATATTAAATTTTGTGGTTTCCTTATTATTTCAATGTATGTGAAATTGTTTTCATATTCTATAATTTCCATGTGTCTGAAAATATTCTAGGTTGGATTTTGTGTATGATTTATGATATCTATGTCATGTATTTGTCCTTGGAAATTTATTTTTCTTATAAATTGTGGTTTGAGTTTCTTCAAGGAATTTTTAATGTTGTATGATATTGGTAAGTGTTTCAGGTTTCCTAAATTGATTTTATAAATGGATATGGATTTATAATGGGTGTGTTTACATATTCTTCCAAATGGTTGCTAGGTCTCCCAAATAGGTTTTCTATCCAATTTCTAGTTTTGAATGTTGAGTGTTTTTGGTTCTTTAATGAAATGATTTGACATGTGGAGGTTATGAATGAAATGTTTTGAAATTTTATAAAATATGTCATTTTTAAAACTATCGTTGTATAATACTCTTACCTCAGTTATGTTAAATGGAAGATAATTTCATAATCTGAACTCATTCATGAGATATATTGTCTAAAAGGCAGGGAATTGTTACTTGCGGTGATTCGGGGAGATTATTGTTTGTTATTTTTTCATGTGTTCCATATGTATGTGTTTCTGGTTTCTTGGATCACAATTATTTTGTCTCAAAATTTGATCCTTGCATAACTAGAATATTTTTAGGGAACTATTTCTACAATACCATAGGATTTCACTCTTGATAATGGCCCATAGTATTTTCCTTTCTCTGCTTTTAGATTGTAACCCTTAGATTGCCCGTGTATGGTGAGAACAAAGCATGTTAGTGGAATTGATGTTATATATCGATTCATGCATATGGAATGGGTCCGATTTTTAACATGTTATACCTTAACTACTAAGCTCTTAGGTTCTCCCATGTAATTCAACTCATAGTTTCTATGATAGAATATTTAGATTCATTTTTCATTGGTCACTATTATGTGATATTTTCAATTTCCTTTGTTGTATGTTTTATTTATTTTATCATTGTGTTTTGTAGATTATTCTTTAAAGTGAAAATGATGGTTTCATGTGTTTATAGAAGAGGTTTTGAAGTTTTTTTCATATTACTTATGTCTTTTTATCTAAATTCATCATTCTTAATCCCTAAAATGATAATGTATCCTTCTTTTGAAAAAATATTGGTTTAAATTAAAATAAAAAGGGATCGTGTTTTCATTAAATAGAAAATTTATAGAAAACCTATGTTTTACTTATTTAATTTAAAAATTGTAACTGATTAAAGAATCTAAAGGAAATTCATGGGGAATTTTATTTGGGAATTCCTAGAGAGTTTTAATACTCACACCTATAGCTTCTTCTTATTTTTAGATTTTGTTTTTGGAATCATTTGGTTATGATCCGCATGTGAGATTTTGGGTTTTGAAATCAAAGTGTTACCCAAGGGGTCACATTTAGTTTTAGTGTCAATTAGGATCATCTTGGTTGGTCATTTGTTGTTTATGTATTCAGTTTATATATAAATGATGTTTGGTTGGATAAATTTATTAATGATTGGTTATAAATTATTATTTCCACTACTTATTTTATTTATTTATTTTTAGGGAAATCATTTCCTTGGTTCTCATTGGTGACCTTAGTTTATGTCTCTCATACGTGAGGATCAGTTTTGCCTCTCAGGCCTTATCATAGGATTACTCTGTTGAGCTTTTTGGGGTTGACCCATGTTATTTTGTGACAATATTATATAAATGGTGGTCGGGTTCCTTATAATACCTTACTCTTATAGAAGACTTTAATATTTAGAATTTCAATCTATATTGGGTAGGATTTTCATGTCATTGAGGTGAAGGTATAAGGAGGTGTATGGCCAACATATTGTAGAATAAAACATCGGTTACCATGGGAAGTCATGTTTCGTTATGTTTGTTTGGTTCTTTTGTGTTGTTATGTGTTTGGGAATGTGAAGCGAGAGTTGGTCAAGATGTCTCATGGAGCTCACATAGCCTTGAAATCCATGTAGAGATAGGGGTGTGGTTCTAAAAGACACATTATGATAGTTCTCTGATTGGAATGTGGCCACCAACCTTGTGGTCAAGTCACCCATCAAAACTAGTTTCCCAAAATTTTTATAGAACCTTATTTTGAAAATGTAAAAACAATATTTTAAAGGTCATCTTTTTATTTATAAGATACGGAAAAAGAGTATTCATATTTGATTAAAGAGGGTTTTGAAAATCTATTTTATATTATAGGAAATCTTTGATAAAATTAGGTTTTAATAAAATGTTTTTTGATGAAAATATATTGTTGAATAGATGTGAATTTATTTTTGAATGTAGTAGTTTTTGGGAAAAATGTTTTTTTGGGAATTATGGTTTTTTTTTAAATTTTAAAGATGAAATAGAATGTGATTGTTTATCATAGGGATATCATTTTGTTTTGAAAATATTATAGACTTGTTTTGTCTAATGGTAAAATTTTGAGATTTTATGTGAATGGATATGTTTGAGGAAGATGATAGTTAATGGAATGGGTGGATGAGTTCCCTTACTGGACAAGAATGTATCTCCGTGATTCTATATTGAATTACATTATTGATGGTGCTAACTTTCATTTTTTTCCCTTTTCAAAAGTTTTTTTAAGAGTAAAATAGTTTTTCTTTGATTATAGGTGATTATGTAGTATATTTTCAATTGAATTTGTAATGTTTTGATGTGGTGTTTCATGTTTGGGTTACAGTTAGTGAATTTGTTTTGATTGAAGTCTTGATTTTCTCATTTATTTATATATTCCCTCACGAATGATTTGATTGAAATTATAGGCACATTAACATGTAGTTTACCAATAGTGGAGACTCCAGTTGATCAAACGATGAACATAATTTTTGAGATTCAAAATCTGAACACACATATCTCTTATGGACACATAGATCCTTTCTTAGTAGAAGAGTGGATATAGAAAATTGAAAGGATCATTTGGTTTATTTATTTATATGAGTCTCTAATGTTTATGTTTTCTATTTTAATACATATAGGTGTAAGTTGGATATGGTTAAAGCCATCCTTTAGTACCATACCTAGTAGAGATCAAACTTGGGAGTTCTTTAATGCATTGTTCATTCGGAGATATTTTTCATTTAGGCTCTGATGGTGGACAAGGGAATGAAGATGTGATGTCTCAAAAAAGGTAACATGTCAGATATTGTTTTCATTTGACACTTTTATGTTCTAGTTCCTAATCTTCCAGATTCTATAGAGGAAGATTTTATGAAATCCAAATATTTTTTCAATGGGATTAATCTTGGTATATAGTTAAAGGTTATGGAGTTCAATTTAACCTCTTTTTCCAATGTGGTGAGGATGGATGTTGAAGTTAAAGCTGTGTTAGTAGGAGTGCTCATTGTTTCCAATCCAAAATCAGTATCTGGAAGCTTAGAAGGGAATTCAAGATTGGAAAAGTAAAATGGGATTGAATGTTTTGGTGATATATTTAGAATAAAAAGTATACTAGATCTTTCTTCATATTCTTCTATGTGTAGGATCCCGATGCATCATCAGATTTGAATGTTTGGTCATGAGAATTTGTCATGCCCATGTTCAATAAAAACCTTCTATACCTATAGATTCCTAGGCCACTAGAAACAATTACTTTTAGGGTGTTTCCAGGAATTGATGTAGAGCTATATCCACCCCTTCAAGAAACAACCCATCTTTTTTTAGTAGTATGATGTGGGTATTACTTTAGTTTGATTACCCTCACTATTTGGGGGTTTCATTTGATGTAGTGGTGTTGGTTTCCAGTTATTTACTTTTCTCTAATTACCAAATGATATTGTGTAACCTTTTAAAATGTCTATTTTAAATTAATTAGTTTCTTTTGTATATTTTGAATTTTTCAATTTTTAGTGATATGCGTCTTGTGGTGTTTCATGTTAATTTTGTTCTTCTTGGGGTTCATGTGTAGTTTTTCGAGTTTAGAGTATTTGTGGTTAGTGGGTAGTTTTGTTTCAGCACCCCCATAGAATTATTAAAATATGGGGAGTCCACTCAGGCCTCCCATGTTGAATCTTCGTAATGTTTTTTTCCATCATGTCATTATTTCTCTCCGTGGTGAATGTTGGACACTTTCAATTGGTATGGTGGATTTTTTTGGTGTTATAGTGTTTTTATTTGAGTATATGGTTTCGTATAATTTATCTAGAATTAGTTTTCAATTAGTTGGTTTTTTTGAAGTATATTTTTGTGTTTTATTATTTTTAGTGGTTATATTCTTCTTGATTTGAGGAATCTGATTGTCAGAGTGTGGAAACTATTGTCTTAATCGATCAAAGAGATATTTTATGGCTATATGGGGGAAGAAAGTGTGATAATGGGGAGAATCTTCACCCCCATATTTTTTTCATATTTAATATTGGGTTATATTATTTATCATCAATTAAATATCATAATATGAGTGTTCCATATATTAATCTTAAATTCACAGTTGTTTTTCTTCTATTTTAATGATTATATGCTTGGTTTAGGGGAAACTATGCTACTACTAGATGTTGAGTCTCATTTTAGTTCCTTTTATTCATTAAAGGTTTGAGTTTCATGACTTTAGCATGGTTTGATCCAAACCATGAGGGTCTAAGGGAAACTCTTACGAGGCTTGGTATATCGCTTCTTGGGGGTGCCCAACAGAATCACGTTTAGAAAAACTATATGGAAGGCTGGAACATGGTGATTCTTTTTTGGATAGAATAATGTCACAGAGTTTGTAAATGGTTTACCCAACTATTCATCCCAACATTGTGGGTTCCAAATTCACATAGTATGTGGAAAATGGTTGTAACATAGTTCGGAAAATTGTGAGACCACACCATACACATTTCTCAGGTCATTAAATGTGTGAATTTTCCTTTCTACTGTAATTTTATTTTAACTCAAAACACACAATTTCTTCCTATCCCAACTCGTGTGACCCAAAGGGTGCCCCTTCTTCCTTCTAAAATTATCTTTACCACTCTCATGGGTAGGTGTTTTATTTTTTTCATGCTATAGTGATAGATCATCAAATAAATATATTTATATCTTCCCCCTTCCCCCTTCTTGCATTTTTATTGTGGTCCCTTTCTCTCTAGTTTGATTAGTTATAGGGTTCATGTTTCATTGAGTTAAAATTATGTGTTTTTTTGCAGTGAAGGGTCCTCTTGGATTAACATTTCTTCATTTTCTTATATGGAGTTGTTTCGGTTTGGTATTTTTGAAGCAACAGATAATTGAGGCATTTTTTCTTTACATTTCCCTTTTTATTTAGTAATATATTGATTTTTTCACTTTTAAACCTTACATGGATGTTAATTAGTGATGTGTGGTTTTTATAATAATTTTTTGATGTGAAATTAGGTAATTAACTTCTTGTTTAATATATATGAAATTGTTTTATGCTATACGTTCCCAGTAGTTGATAAGAAGCCCGATTATATTTTTTATGTGATTTATGATTTGCATGGAAAGAATATGGAATTTAAATGAATTTGTCTCCTATAATGGTGATTTGAGTTCTTTGAAGATATTTTTTAAATGGTATTGGATTGTTAAAGGATTTTGGTTTCTTAAATGGATTTCTAAATGGGTGTGGATTTAAAACTGCCTTGTTTGACTCTTCTTTAAAATAGTGGTTTGGATTTTTCAAATGAGATTTCAAGTGGATTTTTAGTTTTCAAATTGGTGTATGTTTGGTTCTTTAATGAAAATATTTTACATGTGATGGTAATGAATGGCCTATTTTCTACTTTTATAAAATGTTTCCTCTTAAAAGATCTCCTTGGATAATCATATTCTCATAGTTGTGTTAAATGGGTGGGAGGTCCTCAGTGTGGAATCATTCATGAAATATACATTTTGATAGTAAATATATAGTTCCTTGGGGTGGTGAGGGTTGATTATTATTTGTGATTGTTGTGTATGGGATACATGTATATGTGGTTTATTTCTGGTTTGGTTTAATGGATCACCCATCTTTAGTCTTAACATGGAAATGTCATATAATTGATGAATTTTTAGTGAAAAGTTACTTCACTAGATTATGATTGCACTTGGCTAGTAACCCTTAGTTTGAACCTTACACAACCATGTGATAGTGCCCCTTGGTCAGGCCAGGTTGGGTGAAAACTGACCATCTTGGCAGAATTGATGTCATTAGTTGATGAATTCCTATTGGAAGAGTCCATTGTATATTATGTTCGTGATTATACATTGAGCTCGTAGTCTCTCCCACATACTTCAACACTAAGTTATCTACATTGGATGATTGAGATTCATTATTGTTTGGTTACTATTATGGGATATTTTCCATATTCCTTTTTTATATTGTTTTTCTTTCTTCCTTTTGTAGTGTATTTTATTCCTAATAGTGATAAAATTGTTTCGATTGTTTATAAAAAAAATTTTAAAAATGGTTTTCACTTTCTTTATCCCTTTTAAGAAAGGAAATAATCATTTTTATCTAAAATGACAATGTATACTTCTTGTTAATTAATAAATTTTTAAATTAAAAAGGAAATGAACAATTTTTGGCATTAAAGTGAATATTAGTGGAAATCCAATTATTTTTATATTGAATTTCAAACCTGGAATTGATTTTTTAGGGAATGCCTATAGAGTTATAACACTCATGCCAATATATTCTTCCTATTTTTTTCTAGTTCATTTCTATCAAGGTTTTGATCAGTCTGGTTTATTCTGGGTTTTGATATTGAAGAGTGACCCAAGGGGCTAAATTGAGTTTTAGTAGTTGTCAGGTTCTTCTTAGTTTTTTATTTAGTTTAGTTGAATTTTCATTTTATTTATAAATTATGTTTAGTTTGTGAAATGTATTAAAGTTTGGGTTGCTCATTTTTTATTATTAGATTATTTATTTATTTTTGAAGAATTCATTCCCTTTGTTTTTTTAGATTCCTTGGTAACTTGTCTCGAGTCTTAGATGTTCGGGAACAACTCTTGTGCATTAGAGAAGGCTGACTTGGGTGAATGGTTTAGGGTGAACCTGAGTCGGCTCATGAAACATTTGTATAGCCAATACCTAAAGATAAGGGTTGTTAGAGATAATAAACAGTAATAACATCCATGGATAATAGGGAAAGGAAGGTCTCAGTCTATTTGTAATAATGTGATGGACCCTGATAATGAAGAGGAAAAATAAATTCTAATATTTTTCATTTAGGAATTTATAATATCTTATTCTATTATTTTTCACTGCATTCTATAATATCATGTAATATTAGTAAAACTATTAAACCACCACATGAAAACATGGATGTTATTTTATATTTTTAAACATAAAATAGAAATATTATTGAATACCAAGTATATAACTCATACACATACCAATTTTAAGAATACGAATCACATTGATTCATGTCATACATCCGTTAGTTGAATTCTATACTCTATTTATTATGGATTTAATATCATTATATAACAAAAACATAAAATTTTTGAAGGGGGAAATTGATCTCTATAACTTGAATCATCAAAATATTTTTTACAACTGTATATAAGAAGTTGAAATTCCTCTAGATCCTTTTCCGAATAATTAATTTTATTTCCCAATAATATATACTTTATTGTCATATTTATTGAGAAAACGAAGAAAATGACTATTGAATACATTAAAAATGTGAAGTATTATATGGATATACCCACTGAAGAGTTTCATAGTCCTACTATTAGCTTAGAGAATGATTTCTCAGTTGAACATATTTCTGCTTCTTGACACATATTGACTAATCAAAAAATAATGGCCAACATTGAGTAAGAATAAGGATATAAGAAGTTACAAGAGAATATGGACAGTGTTTTATATGCTCAAGTGTTTAACTATTGGGCATGTCAGTCCACTTTATCAGGAGGAAGAATGGGTCAATAATCATTTTCATTAATTCTAATGAACCTAAAAGATCATGAAAAAAACAAGTATCTCGTGCCATGTATTGATGGATTGATAAATCTAATACATGAGTCCTAGTGCTTATTTAATTTGGACCTTCAATCCGGATGTCTACAATTAATATCTAAGAAGGAAGATATTCCCACTACTAACTTAGGAAAAAGGTACATACATTATGAGGTTATTGTGATTCCCTTCACTCTCACTAATGTTCTAGATATATTAAGGTATTTAATTAATAAATATAGAAGAGATTCTATTTTATTATTTATGATTGTATTTATAGATTTTTTTTGGATATAATCTAGAGGTATTTGGGATAATGAGGAGAATTTGAATAGTATTATATAGACTTTACAAAATGACTTGTTATAATAAATGTATAATAAATGTGAGCTTTTTATTGAGGATGTATCATTTTGGGGGAATGTTATCGAAAAAATCGATATACATGGATAATTATAAGAGAAAAGTAATTATAGAGTGGGAAAGTACAATATCTTTGATAAAGATTCATAGTTTTTATGTATTACTTCTATAACAATGATGACTTGAGAGAATCTACATGAATATCAAATCCACTAACAAGGATAACTCAAAATGGAAAAAAGTTTATCTTGGAAAATGAATATGAAGAGAACTTCACGGAATTCAAAAAGAGGCTTATTATTGCACCAATGCTCACACTACCCTCAGTGTGAAACTTTTTCTAGTAAACATTGATACTTTTCTGAATGTTTTTTAGGTGTATTGATTCAAAATGATAATGTTGTAGTCAATGCCTTAATGCAATTTAATGTTCCAAATAATAACCACCTAACAACAGATTTGGAGGTAGTTTCAGTAATATTTTCATTGAAAATATTGACGCATTATCTACTTGGGTATAAGCATGAAATATTTACATTTTAGTGGAGTCTCAAGTATATATTCCCACAAAGGGAGCATAATATTCTCTAGAGAAAATAGATGGAGATGGTAAAGGACTATGAAAACATAACCAAGTATCATCATGGGTAGGTGAAGTTTGTAGTGTATTATCATGGTATAAATGATCCTCATCCTTATTAATGATGATAATTGAGATGGGCCAAGTGATCTTAAAATTTTAGGAGATATAAATGTAATTCAAAAAGGAAGGAACAACATTATAACAATCTCAAATTATTTCCCAACTGTATATTCTAGAAACAATTAAGGATGCTAAAAGTGATAATGTGGAAATATAGAAGATGTTTGAATCCATAAAATATAAAAATACTTATATATTATATCTTATAATGAAGGAGTTATAGGACTTGATATATTACTACGAGTACCATGAAAGAATGATATAATAAAATAGATATTCAATGATGCACAAGTCATGACATTATCAATTCACCTGGAGATAAAATAGATTGATCATGATCTATAAGATAAATATTTTTCCGATAATATTAAGAATTAAATTTTATAATATACATCAATATTCCAGGTATGTCATCAATTAAAGGAAATGTGGAAAAAGTCCATGGTAATGATGAATATAAATAAAATCATCATGAAAATTGTCATTGGTAATCAAAATACAACATAAATAAGTAATTAAATATTTTTTATAGTGAAACTTATTAAAAGTAAAAATATCTTTATTAGAATTTGGGACAATTTTTTTTCTTGATGAACTTGAATGGATATACATTTGGGAAGTGGTGAGTCCTTATGGAACAACATTATCAGTTGGATCTAATAAAGATCCAAGGTATTGCTACAATTTCTAGAACATTCTACAACATGGTATGAACTCTTATTTTAATTTATATATATTTTATTATCCCAAAATAGATAGAAACCTAGAGGGGACTATCCAATCATATGAGTACCTGTTGAGATCAAGCTTGATAGAATTTAATAGAGGTTGAGACCAACATCTTTATCTGGTTATGTTTTGTACAATAATTTCTTCCACACAAGAATCTAAATTGATACATAAGAATACCTTTAATTTAAGATATGTAGAACACCAATGTGATGGTATGAATATTGTTAGTGGAATACACATGGAAATAAATTTATCGAATTAATGGTTGAAAAGGTATATATCATTAAACAACACTACATAAAATCTCATATTTGATAAAAGAGATAAACTAAAAAAATTTAGGGATACATATAGTTTGAGGTCAGAGATAATTTATTACTTCTTAAATCACTATAGAATAGATTCATGAAACTTTGGATGAAATGAAAACAATTCCCCAAATATATCGACCCCTTTGAGATTCATGGTCACATCGATGTTGTGGCCTATAAACATGAACTCCCACCATATCCACCTCATGTATATGAGATGTTCCATATTAAAATCATTAAAAATTGCATATTATATTGATTAGATATACTCAATAGAATTCTAGAATATTTGGATACTGATGTCTCTTATTTAAAGAAACATATGAAGATCCTATACTATTGAGAGAAACTCTATCATAGAATGAAAACTCAGCATATAAAGGTACTATGGTGGAACCATATCTATGAGGAGGTGAAGATAAAACGTAATGATGTAATGAAAAAGAAATACCTTCATCTTTTTCATCATACTTGGTGAATTGAAATAAAATGGGTGAAATTTTATTTACGTTTGATGATTATAACAACATAGAATTTTATGAGAAAAAAATCCATTCTAATTATATATATGTGTGTGTCATATTTAGTAATTTAATAGTATATAAAGAACATGAACCACTTGATAAAACTAAATAAATTATATTGATTTGAATAATAAATATTTAAATTAATTATTTCATTTAGAATTGAATGTATTAAAATGGAATAAAAAATTGAAAATAAGAGAACTATAATAAAAAATTTGGATATTCTTGATACCTTAAATGATCCAAATCTAGAAAAACAATGTATACATGAAGATGAATATTGGTAATTCAACATTAATTTTGAAAATCAATATCTATGTAGCTTTCTGGGAATGAATTAGTTAATAATTTATTAATGAAAAATGAGGTATTTATAGAATGTAGATAATCCAATTAGACAATAAAAATATAAAAATTTGATTATCAATTGGACTATTTTTATAGTAATATGGCCATTACGAATAGTAATCTGACCATTGGAATAGAAACATCACATATAGAAGTTGAAATTAATTGTAACTAATTTTATAAAATGAAAATATATCAAATTTGTATCATGATATGAATAAATAAACATTTTCAAATTGATAAAATTAGTCTTCAGATTTTTGGAAAAACACAAATCTTTTATTTAATTTTTTATTATTATTTAAAATTATTTAAATAATAGAATTTTTTATAAAAATGGATATGTAAATTAATTTGATGTTGAATTATAATGATGATGTAATCTTATGAGAACATATTTAATTCCTAAAAGGGGCATAAAATTGAACAAAATTTTAAAATTTATATTTATATTATAAGTAATGATATCATTTCAAAATCAATTTCATCATAATCAAAAAATTATTTAAAAAAAATATTTCATTAGTCAAGTAAAAATGGTTTAGGTGAATTTTTTTTATAGTTATGAAATTGTTTATTTTTTGGTTAAAATTGAACTATGAAAAAAAATAATATATTTAAAATTATAGGCTTATGAATGAATTAATGAGTCATAAAATATTTGAGAAAACATTAGTTCAACCTTACATGTTTTAATTAAATATATAGTAAAAAATAATCATCAATATTTTTAATTTTTGATGCTAAATAATATACTAATGACTAAAATTTAAAAAAAACGCCCCTCTCATCACCCTATAAATACCACATCCCACCACCCACTAGAATCACACATTCAACACCATAGATCTCGGAAAATTTATACCCAATTCGATTCCCAACATTGTCCCCCATGATGTAAATGTTCTTTTTTAACCAAAAGTCAATACCATGGTAAATTAAGATGTACTTGAAGAGAATAATATTAAAGAGGTAATGCCTTCAATCTATCTCATTTAAATATATTTCATCTTATTTATCCTACTTACCCCACCAATAACATATGACATATTAACTTATTTTTAAAACATTAAATTTAATGTTATCATGTTTATTTAATATATATTATCAAACATATTATAATATAATTAAAACAATTTCTGACAATATGGTTGGTTTACCACATCTATAAACAATGATAATTATTTTTCCCCCGTATTTATGAATGGATATAGAAATAATCCAGTCAATAAATAAAATAATAATAAGTATATTTTATTTTGTAACATTTTATAAAATTTATTAATAATAATTATACAAAATAAAATTAATCTAGTTCTTAATGGTTTTTAAAACTGCTAAAATGAAATAATTGTATATTTCCACCAATTATAATAGATGAACTATCCCAAAATCGGAAGAAATAAATAAATTGGGGGAAATTTTAATTTTTTTAAAAAAATTGAATATTATTTCATTTATCTTCACGAGTAATAGATCCTTTTAGGATCAACATTAATAATTATCAATAGACTAAAGCATCATTGGATTCATAAAATGAAAGACTTTTGGGCAATGGTTATTTTCAATGTACCTATGTAAAATGACATTAAACTAACATAAAATATTGATAATGAATTGAATAGTTTTAAATAAGTTATTATTAATTTATTTAATTAAATTTTTTTTTATTCATGGTTTTATATGAAATTTTCAAATGAATCTAGAAACATGGCTATAGAGATTCTGAACCATCCTCCATTAGTTTTGGTCACACCATTTCCCTCTTGAATCAAATGATCACATTATTATACTCTGGTATTAAATTAATATCATATATATATTCTCTATTAAAATATATAAATAGTTATTATTATCATTAAATGTTTGGGATATAAATGTCTTTAAGGTTTCCTTATCAATTTCATTCTTTTTTAAACCCCAATTAGAGGGATATTCTATATATCTTACCCCATTTCAGGTATCACTCCATTATTTTTTTTAATAATCCATGATTTCTAAAATTTTATTTTTTTTGATTTTATGGAATCTATTATACACTTTACAATATTTAAATAATAATTATCATAAGAGGTACATTTCCAAAGATACTTGTCCACTATTTAATTTCATCGCTTTTCTTGAACATCAATTTTCAAAATATACATTAATTTTTTAAAATGAATGAAAAATAATAGTTTCATCCAATATTTCATAAACTCAAATATTATAATTCATCTCTAATTATATAATACATTTTTATTCATCCAGTTTCATTACATTTGTATTTTTTATGCTTATACATAATGTTTAGTTTCCTTAAATGGAAAAAAATATGAATTTACCTTTTATGATGTGTGTGCCCATATTTCCCTCCAATGACATGGGTAATTTATATAACTCATGAGATGATATATATGGGACATCGGAGTAAACCTAATCTACAATGGGAATGTATACACCATGTTTTATTTCCATATAAGTGGTCTATAAACCAATATATGTAAATTTTTTTCGTTCTAATTCTTATGATGTTGTGATCTGATGATGTCATTATCTTTATGTTTGGGTTCTATTTGATTATTCACGTTTCATAAATTTTGTTATATTATGGCACTAGATTTGACTCATATGATATGCTTCACTATCATTTTCATTTCCTTACTGGGATTTTTTTCCCATTGCATTCCATTATGTATTCTCAAGGTTATCCATTCAATTTTAAATATCTCAATGGGACTTAAGTGATCAATATAAATATTAAAACAAAAATTTGGTATTTTTAGATTCTTTTTGATGTTTTATTTACCCATTATATCAAAT
Source organism: Viscum album (assembly GCA_963277665.1). Taxonomy (NCBI): domain Eukaryota; kingdom Viridiplantae; phylum Streptophyta; class Magnoliopsida; order Santalales; family Viscaceae; genus Viscum; species Viscum album. The sequence continues at coordinate 2,061,306,203 of OY728151.1, read as the reverse complement.
AAACTAGGCTTATCTATCCCTTGATGTGTATATTAGATATTTATTTCAATAATATTATAATAATATGTTAAATAAGCTCAATAAACTATTCTCAAAATAATAATAAAATTAATATGGATAAATCAATTACAACAAAAAACAAGACACATCGAACAAGAAAAAAATCACCCTTAAAAACAAATACTATAAATCAAATCAAAATGACAATCCAAAAAAAATCATTCAGAATAAGACACATAAAAAAATTCATAGAACTGTCACAAAAAGAAATTTCTCTACTCAAAAAACAAATATGAAGTGATAATTCCCAAAAATGATTAAAATAACTATAAAGAGAAACAAATAAGCGACCCTCTTTTTAAAATCTAAACCAAAATAATCATTCTAATTTTAAAGATGTAAATAAACTTCTTGGAAACCATTTTAATGTTTCCTAAGATCAATGAATAAAACATGTAAAACACTTTTAAAACCCCTAAAATATTGTTTTTATAAAATCAACTCCTAAATCATAGACTAACATTTTATTATTTTTAGTTCCCTATAAAATTCATTTATAATATTTTCCCATAAAAATGTCTTTACTATTATTCAAATCCTAGATCATTTTTTTTCAGATCAAAATTTTCATTACCAAATGTTAACACAAAGAACAATCAATATCATCATGTAAGAAAAATGAATTTTAAGAGGGACAAATGGGTTAGTGATACATGTAATAGAGATTTAAAAAACTATCTTCCAGTCATGAAACATCAATTGTATGTCATGTAATACCAGGTACTCGAACTCCAACTTGGTTTATAGGTTTCACATTTTCATTTTGTGATGAATGTTCAACTCCCATTTTCATCTGTCTCAAAAAATAATTATATTAAAAAATCATTCATATGACCCAAATACACTGAAATTAACTATCTAATACCTTGAAAAATTCATAATTCAAGACTTCTTGTCTAATATTAAATGGTAACTCATGTCTCATCCCAATTTACAGTGATTGGTCACTAACCATTTAACTACCTCCTGAGATCCTATGATCACAACTACAGTATAACATCATTTCATTAATTTTAATAATTGCTCTGACACTTGGGAAAGTGTATAAACATAGGATATGATTCCATTTTTTCATGATCTAACCTCAGATAACCCCTACACTGGGTAATTGAGCTAGCCCATGACATACCCTAGAGGAAGCCTCAATCCCCTTAATTCAACAACCAACATTATGGAATCAGAATCAATTATTAGGGATTATTTCTATCAATTATGAAGAGTTAATATGGATTAAAATTACTATAATTGTTTTTTAATGACCACTGCATATGTTTTAAATATATGCCAAATAAAATAAAAACATATAAGATTTATGAGAATCCAAATAGTGAATAACTATCAAATATAGAAATTTTCATTTTAAAAAAATAGAGCAATGATAGAACATAAAAAACACCAAGTATATTGATTATAACATTAATAATATATCCACTAAATTAAAAATGTAAACAAAAATACCAAATGAATCTCTGTGTGACCTCCAAGGTTACTATCCATTAATAATTCTAACTCACCTCAAGATAAATCCAAAACAGAACATAAACATCCAAAATATAACCTGGTTTTTGGATTCTTAGAAGTAAATGTAGGGTCTAAGGATGAAATATATTAGCAGTTAAGCCATATAAATTCCACATATTTACATTTAAAAAACATCCCATACATGATAGTTTGAAAATATACTATTTAAAATAGACCAAATAAACATTTATATTAAAAACACATTTCTTTCTAGAATATTATTTATAAACCATTTAATAATTTCTTTATAAATTTACATTTTATTAATTTCACTATTGGAATCCATACTCATGGAATCAAAAAAATATGCCTAACGGAACATCTATTATATATATAAAGTAAATCAACATAAAGAACATCATAAACCAATGTACATATCATAATAGATAAATGATAATTATAAAATTAAGGAATAATAAAAGTATATGTAATCGGTAAAAGTATATTAATATAGAATATTTATGGGAAATTTATAATCATACAATGAAGGGAATATATATATACTAGATTCAAAACAATCACCTTGACTATCAATTAATTCATAAGTTTATAACCATCCATCATACATTGACTTTCATCACTAGTGGATCTCAAAGAAACCTAATACTTATAATCCAATTTATATGTATTAAAATGAATATATAAACACTATTTTTCAAATGTTTAGATGATTTAAATAATTTTAGGTTTTCAATGTTATTTTGGTAATTTTATAAAAATGGATTAATTCATAAATTTTAAGTGTTTTTGAATGATTTAATTATCAAATTGTTTAATCAATGAATTTTATTTTTATTCGGAACTATTTATAAAAAGATTTTTTTTTAAATATGAATTATTAAATTTTGTGAAATTCTTAAACATAATTATTGATCACAAGACTCAACACATCTTATGCAGTTTTCATTCAAATCATATAGTTTGTGGGTAAGTCTTCTAATCACATTATAATGATATAAAATATATAATGCGGATTTATATTTCTTTTTTAGAGTGTGTAAAACTAGTATCATAAGAACTTTTCTGCCCAAAATGTAAATATTTTAACTCTACTATATGTATTCATTAACATTATTTTGTGTAATTTCGCACAATGATTCATCAAATGAATTAATCTTAACTCATTGGGAATGTTCATGAATTATAGGTGCGAAAATGGTCTTCTAGTATATCATCAATGTAACCCCACATGGATATATTTTTAAAGGGGAACGAAAGGGAAATGATCATAGTGTAATTTTGTGGAGAATTTATGCTTAAAGGAAATGAAAATTAGAAGATATCAAAAAATATGATCCCTTGATTATATAATAATTTCTTTTACTACCAACAGTCCATTTAAAGTATATTTTTATCATGCATAGTTATCCCCAATGACTGATTAATGTATGGAATAAAATTAAAATAATTTCACATTAACTTCTATTATAGAACCTAGGAATAAAAGGATTAGTGTTTGAGTAGATTGAATAAAAATAAGAGTAAGTGTGTGTTGTCTATTCATTGTATAATATTGGTCATGTTCGGTTGCGAATATTTCAATGGGTGAATGGGGGAGCTGATATAGAAATTTATAACAAATATACAAAGATGATGTGGAAGTTTGATCTAATAAAAAATAATTCTATGTATATGTTTTCCACTATATTCCCTTTATATTTTTCGAGATGTGTTCCTATGAATAAAGGTGTTATAATTATTTTTTGAATTATTTTATTTTACCCTATTGAGTATGTTTATTCAGTTTAGAAAATTAGATATACTATTATCATATTTTAAAATTATTTGTAAATGAAATTTCAATGGAAATATTGAATTTATCTAGTTTAACATTCATCAATGTCTTTATTAATTTTAACTAAATATAAATGTGAACAACCCCAATACTAATGTCTTGGAATAATGTTTAGTAAAAATGTGTTGTTTAATTGGATTTCATTATGTTAAAATTGTGAAATAGTGGATAGAGAGTTATTTTGGGGAGGAATAAGAGAGATTCTAAAGAATCCCCATTTTCCATGACTCCCCATTTAAAATATGAATTTAGCTCTACTTTTTTAATATGTTTTCACTATCAACATCATCATAATTGAAAATAAATTTGGTTATGTTTCAAATTTATTATTGATTGACTAAAAATATTCCCCAAATTAGTCTTAATTTATCTAATAAATATAAAACAAAAGTCATAGTTTGAACCTTAAATCTAATAATAAACCAGAGGGACAACCTGATGGGATAATTTACGACATTTTTTGGGTAATTATAATTATTAATAGTTTATCACATGATAATATATCTTCAAATAACTTGGTTTCTTTCTTGGGAGGTTTCAAATGATTATCTTAATTTTATATTTGTATATCTATAAATTCTAACCGTAATTTTTTTCCTTTCAGACGAAAAATTGATAAAAAATATATTAATTTGGATAGAAATATTAGAGATTATTTTATTCATTAATTTGGGCCTACCAATAACACATATAGAATAAAATTCATTGATCTTATAAAACCATTTTTTGAAAACACAATGTTAAATTTATTTCTTTCATATAAGGAATAAAACTGAAAAAAACCTAATAGAATACATAGATTCTCCTACTTCTTTTAAGTTCCAATCACGTTCTGTTCAAAAAATTTAAAACTATAATAGACTTCTAGGTGAAGATACATACAATAGTTTTTAATAATTAATTTATATTTGGGTCATCAGAAAACATCACTGAATATATCATTATAAAATGAAATTTAAATCCTTAAATTATTTATTTATAAGGATTTGATGAATAATTTTTTATTAATTCACATTCAACATTGATATAATATTAGAAAAAATTAAATTTTTTTCTTCTAATTTTTTTCAATGATTTCATAATTTTATCAATTTGGAATGAAATTTGTGTAATTAGATGCACCCATGGAGGGACAATTCTTGGACATAGTGAATAAATAAAGTGAAATTATTTTAGGTGTCATTATCAAAAACTAAGTGAAAACCATTAGTCCAAATTTTTATGAATCATTTTGTACTAATAATTGGAGTATAATTGACGATTCACATATATGATCATTATAAAATATAAAACATACATCTATTATAACCTTATATGAAATAAATTAAAAAATGATAAAAAAATATAGAACAATATTTCTATTACATTTTCAACCCAACTAAAAAGTTCAATACAGTAACTATGTAAATACTGTAATTATAGGCCAACATAGTGATCTCACTATAATGGTTTGGTTAATGATGTTTTCAACACTCCCCAAACTCAAACAAAACCTAAAACAACCAATCATTTACAATTTCACTATGTAATTGTTCTTAAAATGAAAACATATTTTAATATTTATCCCAGTAAAATATCTAGTTGAAATTTTAATGTTTAATATCCTATATGTCAATTTTAGTCAAAATCACATAGATATTTTCATGCTAATAATAATTATAACCAAGGATGGAATAATAAAACTAAATATTTATTTAAATTCACCAAAAAATATATTGTTACAATGATTTATTTTTAATTATAAATATAAAGACATCATTGAGAAAGATAAGGGATAATATTGAAGGAATTTCATACCTGGTCAACATATATGAAGTCTAAATTACAACTAAATTGAATGCATAATGGAACAATATATCTTGATAAATAATTTATTAAAAAATGTATTTCAATTGGATAATTACATTGGCAGAGCTATAATTCAAATCAATATAAGTTTACCATCATAGCCACAAGTGAATCCATAGGAAAGTGGAATTCAATATTTGGGTTCCCTTAAACTTATGAGTGAAACCAATAAAAATAAACCCCAACATGAGAAACCTAAATTTTTTTGAGAAGCTCAAATCATTCAAGTGAATTCATAAAAATGTTCACATATTTTGAAATAGCTATAGAGAAATAACCTATAAAATGACTTGGTAAAACAACAAGAGATGATAAAAACTAAAAATCTTTTTGGAAAAGTAAATCATTGTCATAAAAGTTGGCTTTACCAATCAAGAACATAAAATAATTTAAAAATTATTCTTAGTACTTATGTTCAAAATGATCATAAAACATTCAATCAACATTATCCTATCCTAGGAATATTACACTAGATAAAATAAGTTAATAAAAATTTATGGATAATTAATTCATGGAAACTATAAAAGAAATTAATAGTTAATATCCCTTTGTTAGAAAACTTGAAAAAAATTACGATGTATGGAATTTTTTTCAAGAAATGTCTTAAAAAAGAATATTTAAGGGTGGATATAAATTCAATTTTCAATGAATCATCTTCTCAATGATTCAACAAGATTTTACTATCAAATTTAATGATCTTAGATCATATACCTTTCTAGAAAAAATAGGATAGTTTTAATTGATGAATTTCATGATTAACATATGATCTTATATAAATGTTATTTTACAATCTATTTATTTATCATTATTGTTTTTTGAACTCTAACAAAATATAATATTTATTCAATTTTTTTAGAAATTCCACATATACTATAGGTATTATTCAATATCATATTTTTTTGATATGGAAAATGGTCTTTTATGTTGATTTTTATGTCTTGGATATAGAATATGGTAGATTAAGCACCCATTTACCTCAAATTCCTTGGAAAAATTTCTTTAAAAAACCAAATCCATTAATAGTGTCAGTTATAGAACCATGTACTTATAATTTAGAATTAAAATATCCCATTAAATTATTTCCAATAAATTTAATCTCCAATTGAAGTCCATTAATGTAACACAATTACATTATAATTAATTTATAGATGATTTTAGGTTAAGTTTTTCATTATTATTTATGGAAATTTAATAATATTCAATTTTATTTTTTTACCTTATTTAGACACTATAGTCTATGTATAGGTAAATAAAATATACACTTATATAGGATTATTTTTGGGATCGATATGAAGGTAGTTATAATTTTGGGGTTTTCTGAAAGGTAAACCCTTTATATTTAATGATATTTCATAATTACGTAGATATATCCCATAATTTTAAAATGGTATGCAAGGGTAATCTAGCCTCTCTGTTATGATGAGTCTAATTTATAGCATACATAATGGTAAAAAAATTATCACTACTTGATTTATATGATCTAAGAGGGGGGTAAACCATGTCACCCTTATGAGGAAGCATTTTTTTCATAAAGGTAGTTTTTAATATAGTATGTCGTTTTTCCCTCCTAGAATAATCCTATTAATTCGGATCACGGTTTTAAAATATTAAAATGAAGAAAAATTTATTATTTTTTACATATTTAAATTAATAACTATTATTAAAAAAATTTAACAATATTTTGATATGATAGTAATCAAATGAATTTTAATTGGTGTTTCTTAGATTTAGACTTCAGTGCAACATGCCAAAAGGTTTTAAAGTGACTTAACATTATAAATCCTTCAAATTTGATATTTTCTTCTATCCGAACTACCTATAACACCATTATTCCATATCCAAAATTTATCCTCCATCTTATTAGAGTTATTTTTCTGGTCTCTAAGGATGGTTGAATTCGATCACTCTCATGTTTCATTGGGTTCCATATTTTTATGGGAAAAAATCTTGACATTAACATGAAATTTTTGTCCCTTTATTCTAGTTATAATTTTTCAAATTATTATAAACAATATCAATTGATATGGGGTTTTATTCAACCATAATTTCTAATAAACATTAATTATCAATGAATAATATTGAATTATTACAGAATCCTTTTATGATTATTCTAGAAAGAGAAAATATCTTTAGATGAGAAGTTTTTTATTTTTGAAAATAATATTATCAAATTTTGTTCTTTCAATCATATGTGAGAATATTGAAATAATTATTATGTATACATTATTTGGGTAATGATTCCATGGTGAAAATTATGATTTTACGTTGGAATGTTTAGGTAAGAGGTAATACCATAATAGGATTTTTGTGTAATTTTCGACATGTTTTGATTGTGCATGTGACTATTATCAATAAATTTTCTAGATCATAATTGATTAAATACATTTAGTATCCACAAAAAATTTTCTTTTTTATGATATCTATGTTTCTTATTTTCACTTTTATTACTTTAGTAATATATCATAGTTTGTGGAATTACTTTTCGTGAGATATTTTTTCTTCCCATGTTATTCCATATATGTAGTTTTTTGTATGGATATTAGAATCTATGTTTTAGTACCCAAGTTTTTAGATAGAATTGAAAACAATTTATAACATCATAGGGGGGTACCAATGGAAAGAATCATTGGGTATAGATTATCATAAGATAGTTAACACCTTATCTTTTCATGCCTGAGGGAACACAATATCACCATTTTATTTGTGTCAATATATGATGATGTGATCTTCTAATGTGTAATGTCCTTGTGTATAAGAGGGACTCCATTATCTAGGTGTTCAAATCATTTTTACCATCCCTAGAGAGAAGGTAACCATGATTCAGGTGTTTGATAATTCCTTAAGGGGTCGTGGTTTAAAGAGTCCCTTAAAGGTAGAACATGAATTTTCCTTACAGATGTATGGAGTTACATAGGATGATATAATCCATTGATTTCATGTCATTCTCTTCCAATATGTTAATGAAATTGGTATGGTCGATGATCTTGGAATCTTGGTCAGTGAGTGATATATTAGTACATGATTGGCTGTATGCATGTTTACACAGTTAATTTTAATAAATTAATACACTTATATATGCATGTGAAATATTGTTAAGGAGTAATTGTAGGTTTATTAATTTTCCTACATTTACACCTTATATGGGAATCATATTTCCTATTCATACTACAACATCAGGGTTCCGAGAAAGGGAAATGGCCCTAAAACATGTTACAATAGAGATTATAGTAGGGAGATGAATGATACACTAGTATAGACTCTAGATAGATGAAATTAGAATTTTATTTATTTATTTAATTATTAATATACTACGTGTTTACCTACAATATTATTCGTCTATTTAATTATACCACCATTATTTTTCAGGACATATCGTATCATATATTTTTTTACTATATTCAACAGTGTAGTTTATTTGGTTTATATGTATTTTTTATTATCAAATGATGGATTTGATTATTGAAGGGTGGAGTATACCCATATTACTATAGGCCCTAAAAATATGTTTAAAAACTATTGTTTTCATGGATATACCCAAGAGATATGTGTATTTATGACCCATGCCGAGTGATTGGGGATGGGGAATTAGAAAGTTGTATCAAAGGCCATAGGTTTCATTTATTTTCTTTTCGGGTCATGTTAGAAATGATATTGGATTTTTTGGACTTAGTAGGTGAGTTTCAATTTACTTGTATAGATAATGTTTTGTGGACCACCTATTCATTAGTGATTTTATTTTTATTATAGATTTACTAGATATGAATGCGTCCATGATTTATGACTAGGCACATAATGTCACATGTCATATTAAAACTTATATAGTACTTCTTTATAGTTCATTATCTATATAACTTGTTTCTGCCAACTATTTCTTGATATATATATATATTTCTTATGTTTTGATACATTTTTTGTTTTTAGTTTTTTGGAAATGAATATGTTTTTGGGTTTTTTATATATTTTACTATGGCAAATGATTAGGTACAATATAATGATATAAATAGTTGAGTATATCTTGGAGGGGTATTCGTTATGTGTGGGAATATTAAAAGATATTCATTATAATTAGAATTCCCTATGTGGATCATATTACTACATTTTTTGTTATAGAAAATATGTATTTATTAGAATTCTAAATGTTATTCCAGAATGTTAAAAAACACACCTCAGTGATCCTCGATTGCACATTCTAGTGATGACATTCCTATTTCTGCACATGCTATACAATTGGATACACCTCAACATGACCCCACAACCATATCGATGGTATTAGTGGTGAAAATTCCCTTGTTCAGAGTCTTGCATATTATTCTTGATTAGAATGGAGTGGTGTAAAGGATGATGGTATGATATGATAGAGTTTTTTAGATCCATCATCCTATAACATTCTAGAGAACTATGTTTCTATAGGATGATGTGGACTAGAATTTTATCATAGAGGGACTGTTATACCTGCTGGAGAATCTTTTGTATAAGATGGTTTAAATAATAGAATTGATTCTTTTGGGACCCACCAAATGATGGTGAGGGTGTCATTATATAGGTAGGAATAAATAAGGGTCATATTTAGGAGGCCTTATTAGAGTTTTTCATTCATGAGTTCTTCCCTAAAATTCTAAAATGAGATTGGGATGTTGAGTTTATAGAGCTTCAATAGGTGAGAGACATCTAATTATTTTAATTCATCTTATTTCATAGAGTTACTATGATTTTTTTCATGTTTGTTCTAGGAACGAGGAATTAAAGTATTGGATTTTAAAGGATGGATTTTTTATAGAGATACAAGATCATGTTAGTGGATATAACTAGTCTACGTACGTATCAATGATATTAAAGACCCCATTTTTGGATAAGTGTCTATATAAGGAATATCATATAGGTATTATTATATATTAAAAAGCACAGTGACCTAAATCCCCATTGCTTTATCGAGTTCCTCTTCTAGTAGTAGGAAAATAATGTTTGAGTAGGTACATATGGGTGGGAAATATATGGAGTAATATAGGGCATATTTCACTCCCTCTATAGGATTTCGTTTAACCAGGGTTAATAATTATGGATGGAATGGTAATTTTAGGACATTGTGTGTGATGCAACCTATGAAATTGAACGGATGTGGGAAAATGGATAATCTCTATCGCATTTATTCTAAGATACAATATCCAAATAAATGTATCATGGGTTATGCTGTGGTCATGGTTCCTCAGTATCATCAATAAGAAATGGAGACTATGATGACTCAAGAAGTTATTTCATCCAATAGGAAGGGTTATCCTCTATAGGAATGAATGATTTATGTGATAGATGAGGTTTCAATAGTCAGTTTAGACAAAACATCTATAGATAGAGTTATTATATTTATTACCAATATGATATCTATAGATATTTTTTATATAGTATCTTCCAATTATTTTTTATCATCTCACGTCATTGCTAGCTGAGATTTACCTATTAATTCAACTTTAGAGTTTGTATCTCCTGACAAAACTATGAGAATTAAACTTAATCTTATCTAGTTATTTCTGATATTTCCTATATTTTTTCATACATAGACATATATTTTTCATTATGATCATATAGATGGCTTCTTTTTTTTGAACTTTTGAATGGAATAATATTACAATAATATAGATCATATCATATATTACTGGTGATGTGAGTAATTCACCACTTTTAGAGGATGTGTTTTATGTTTAAAATTCATTGGGATCTCTTATAAATAAGGATGTGACCATACTTGAGTAAGGATGGAGTGATTATAACACAATTAGTAGGCCTAGCTCTTATAATAAAATCATTAGTATCCCCCTCTATAATTCCCACATTGGTTGAAAATTATAAATATGTATTCCCATATTTATTTTAAAGTCTTCCTTTGGATAGAGGAATTATTATTGTGATTGAGATTTCTCTAGGTGTGAAATTAATATAGAGTATCTTTATCAAATGTAACTAACTGATTTGATAAAGTTGAAGGAGAAATTAGATGATTTTACAGTTATGGGATTTATGACATCAAGAATATCTCCATAGTATATAATTTTTTTTCAATAAAAAGGATATAGTATATGATAAAATGTGGACATAAAGAAGCCTAATCATGTAATAGTAAAGAATAGGTACACTTTACAAAGGACTAATGACATGTTTGATTATTTACATAGAACATGGTGATTTTCCATGATTGATTATTGATCATACTACAATATTTTTTTGAGTTAGAGGTGAGGATATTCAATAAAAAGGATAATATATTGATTATTTGAGCACCGTTTCATGAAATTTTGTAAAAAATGATTCAACTATTTTTAAGGATCTATTGAATAATATTTTCCATTCATATGATAAATCCCTCATCATTTTATTCATTTATGATATCATTATATATTCTATGACCAATAATATGAATTATATACACCATGAAAATGTAATATGTACACTTTGTGAACATTATCATCATTCAAAAATACATAAGGATCAAATATTGCTTTAGGTGGTCCAATTACAATGGAATGTAATTACAATGTTTGGAATTTATATGGACTGTGTGAAGGAAGAATATTTGATATCTTGAGAATATCCTATGAAATTGTTTATGGTTAGTATTTCCTTGGTATTATGGGGTAATATCGACTCTATATCCATGAAGTGTCTCATTTGGAAGCACTGATGATGAAATTGGTCTAGAAGGGGTTGATTTCTAAATGGTCTAATTAGTCTAAAGAGGCCTTTCCTAAACCACAATAAGAGATTGATGATATCTACAATTTGGATTCTTGTTGATCCAAGATTGTTTTTGATATTTATTTTAAAACCTTGGGAATTGTGTTGGCATCCGTTTTAATGACGATATAATTGGTTTTCTCAAATTGATCAAGTTAGCTATAAACCTAATGAGAGGAACTACCCAATAAAATAATTAGATTTGGATGTTTCAGTCTATGACCTTAACTGTTCGTGCCAAAAAAAATGGGTGAGAAATTTTTTATCTATAATTACTATAAGATTACATGATACATCTTCTCTTTTGCGGTTTTTAGTAAGGTTTAGAAGTGTTTTTTGGTGTATTTGTAGATACTCATCATTTATATGGATTATTCTAAATGGAAAGGAAACATTATCAGAGTTTCTCTATGTAGAGAAACAGTTGAGATATAATAGTAGGTTATTAAACAACACAAGAGAAATGACATCTAATTATTTCGATGGTTCAATGGTGAGTGGATGCACTTATGAATTTTGGAGTAATGAGATATGAACCTTTGGTTATGATGTATTCATTAGTGTGATAGGCGTCGGTTAGTCACGAGGCAGATTCTATGTGCGTTGTAATATATGAGTTATTGGTGTGAGATAATTCATCACTAGTGTGTTCCTTATATGATGAATACATTAGGTAAATTCATTGTAGGTTTTCAGTGCCTACAACCTTGATGGTGGATATGATGAGAGACTCTTATGTCTCAAATTGGATAGTGAAACCCGGTTTGATGAAGATTTAACATGATATCAAAATTCAGTTTTGGTGGAATGTATGAAGAGAATATTCACCAATCTTGTCTCAAGATTCCTTACCTTATAGAGGATAAAAGGTGAGAATCTAAAACCCATTGGTTATCTTCATCTATGTGACACCCTGATATTTTAAAATAGAAACAACATATTCAATTGTGGGTAAGTCATGAATAAGCATGATTATAAGAGAATGTAACACAATAACATTTTACTATATTCTTCTCTTTAAATAAATTTAATCTCTTTGATCACTTTTGGTGCATACATCCATGAAATTTTAAAAAACACTAGGTTTGATGGCTTATAGTACCCAAAACACCAAGTTCAACAAACCATGAAATTTTATTTCAATATTACCATTATAACCTACATGTTACATTGGTTAGTAGGACTAGTATTAATAAATTTTAAGAAGTATATATATAAAATACATACTTAGTACAAATGAATTGATTAATTTTCATGAAATTAGTACTCATTTTTTAGTAATGTTGTTTATAATTCATTAATATGTTTTCTTAAAAAAATTATTTAAAATATTTTATAATTAAATTATAGAATGTATAAAACATTTATATTACTAGAAAAATAATAATTAATAATTATCCTAGGTTAATATTTTTAAATTAGTCTGAAAGGATTTATTTTCAACCGAATAGTGAAAAAATATTGATTTTAATTGAAAACTGAATTTTTTTCATCTAACATTTCAAAGGATCCAATCTAATTTAAAATTATTTAAATGTAAAATTTGTTATATTATATTATTAATAACTTAATTATGTTCATTGGAACCAATTTCAATGTTGAATTTGGTGTAAACTTTATTTATACATAAAAGGGAATTTTTTTGAAAAGCTATTTTTTATTGCATTTTTCATGTTCAATTTTAAATTAAGATCTTCCAATATAATGATTTGAATTTTTAAAAATGGATTCTATAATTTTATTCATTATTTCAAAATTTATTAAATATTTACAATTTATATTTAAGAAATATGAATAGTAACCATAGTAATTTCTATTACCCCATTAAAGGGTAAATTAAGTAGTTATTGTTAAAAATAAAATTGTAACAACTATAAAATAAATGTAACACGTGTCTTTATATTATTTTATGATTCTTTGAATTCTATAATCATATATGGTTAATTTATATTGAATATAATATCTATTTCAATGAGATTAGAACATTTATAATATATTATATCAAAAAAAATTCAAACTTGTCACACTTTTATATTTAAAAACTCAATATTTAATTTTATAGGACTGCACAGAGGATATTGTCAACAATAAATAATATTTTTTAAATAAAAATATTTATATTAGTCATTTTTTAGTCAAAAATTAATTACATTAAATTCTTACAAAAATGTGGCCTAATAATTATTTAATTAATGGGAAAATCAACGAAATTAGAATTAAAATATTAAAATTAATATAATTTGAGATAAATAATATTTTCCATGAATTCTATGGATGACATTTAAATGTTAGAGTTGTAATAATATATTTCTTTTCGAATTAATTTTTTTGATAATATTAATGTCGATTTTATGAATAGGTCTAAATTTGATATTTTTTCTATTTTAAATAATAGTAATAATTTATTAAATGACCTAAAATTCTTTAAAAAAATTAAATTCTAAAAAATTAATGTGAATTGGTTAATTAAATATAGCATGGGTCATTTATAGTTATTATTTTATTTTATTTTGACATTATTTTCCCTTAGAGAGTGGAAAATTTTAATAGTATTGTAATTGCCTAAAGGGTTAAGGAGGGGTTAAAACTAAAACAAAAGGTTCAAAAAAATCCTATAATGTACAAAGTTGTTTAATGTAACTATGTTTATGTATCATAACCTTATAATTGAATTATATCAATTTGTATCCTTTTTTACATGAGAAATAATTTATAATAACTTAATATTTTAAGAATTTCCAAGAACTCTCCTCCCCTCAAATATAATAGGACACACCTTCAATCAATTATATACACCACATTGAGCCATATATTTCTTCATAAACCATCCAATTACTCTTCTAAAAATTATTATCCATATTAATTAAGTGCTTTCAATTCTATCATAGTAACCATGGGTCCCAAAAGACGAGATCTAATGGGAGTCCACCAAGGACCATCTAATCATATTTATCAAAAAATTCATGTTTATTTATTCTTATAATGGAACTTCATGCGTTTTAACAATAATGAAATAATTATTAAAATATAATAAATACAAATATATGTCATTATTATTATAGGAAAATCATTTTCAATCCCGTTTACAACATACATAAGTTTAAAACATCACACATTCATACGTACGAATTACCATCATCACAGAGCCATTTAATTCATTTTTTTCACCAAATTACTTGGATGGTAATAAATATGGAACTCAAGAAAATATAAGATATATATGACATAATTATGATTATATAACAGTTAATTATTATTTCACTTTGTTTCCTTACACCAAAAAATGAAAACAATGTTCCTATGTACATATGACCTACTTCACTATAAATAGTGTAATTAAATTTTCAACCACGGACTTTTATAGATATATGTAAATAAAAAAATATTTAACATATATGATATTTACACAATAAATAATATAATATAAATTTTTTACATTTTTTAACGAATAAGGGTAGGAACATTCAAATAAAAATATATATGAAAAATGAAGTTCTTACCACCCAAAACTGTGATTTTAAAAATACAGTAATAATAAATAGGTGATAATATTAAAATTAAGTCATATATTGTATTAATCATATGATTATAGATATATAATATATGTATTATAAATACATATTAATTATAAATGAGCTCAAAACATGTAAAATGGAATTCAACCTTATTGTAATGGTTTTTCATCTAACATTTACATCTATGATACATATACCATATTCACTATATATATATTAGAGTATATAATGGAAATATGATATATTATATCACAAATATATTTTTCTTCATGGTATTTAATATTTCAATTGAATTTTTTTATTAAATGGTATTATGATTCATAAGAAACCCATGTGGAAAGGGTTCATTTAAAATCTCATCATTATTCAGGATTTATTATTTTTATGTCTCAGTGGAGGAATCATTCTATATCATGAAATTTTTTCCAAAAAAAGTCTCTCAAAAATGACTTACTATTATAAAATTGGTTTTAAAAGTCATTTTTACCATGTTTTAATTTTTTATAATTTTTTAAACGCTATCTTCTTGTCATTTTCTAAATAATGTACTTTTATATTTTTCTTATAGAAGACAGAAATGAATATTTTATAACATATAGAACATAAAATCAATTTACTACCATTAGGATCTGCAAAGTAATTTTGGATTATATTTCATGTTTTGAAGATTAGTTTCAAGGAAAATGATGTATTTATTACCATAAAAAATTTTAGATATTAAAATTTATTTTCATTGTAAATGTGTATTTTTAGGAAGAAATATTAACATAATTTTTATTAACTAATTTGAATATATGTAAATATTTACAATCGAATATTATAATTAAGATTATCTTTAATGATTCCAATTATAATAATTATATGGATGGTTGATAATCAGTTTCACCAGAGAAAATACTGATATTCATTATGACTAGTTCATACAGTATGGAAAGATGTTGAATTTGTTCAGGCATGTTGATTCAGTTATATTATATATTCAGATGAGGAATAAATCTAACATAGTAAGTGATGGAGAAGGTCCATAATATCCCTTTGATACAATAATAGGTTTCTTCAGAAGAACTATATTTGTTTGTGGAAATGGCCTTACACATATATGTAGATCTCTTGTTAGAGGACTTGATGGTATGTTTTAGATGACCAAAATTATACATTCCATCCTTATGAATATCTTTTATTGATTTCCATGTGATTATTTGATTAGTTGAAATATCTAAAGATATGTTAGATTCTCATGTGATTATTTCTAAATAGTTAATAAAAAAACTTATTTTTTCCATATTATTCATCATGTTAATGTTTTTGATTAAATTACAAGTTTTTTTCATCTGTTTACATTGATATATTGATAGTGCATTATTTATTCCCGATATATTTCATTGTATACATACTCTTACAGATAATTATTGCAGACCCCATTTTTCTATTTTGTTTCTCCAGGATTCTAGGATGTGTATTATGATTTATATGATGGGATATACTGAACGGAATAAATTTTCACTCTAAAAAATATAATTATATATTTTATTATTTCTATTGTAATGTAAAATTCAAATATATATTAACTTTAAAATTATTAATAAACTATTTTTTCCATTTGTATGTGATTCATTATATATTGTTCTAATTTAATAATGTTACCATTGACTCTATATTACTGGATTTGGGGTTAATATTTTTGGAATAATTGGGAGATTAGTATAAAACACTGAAACTATATTTTGGAAAACATTGATTAGAGAACATTACCATATGTTAGACGTTGAGGATTTGTATAGGTGAACATCCTAATGTTTTGGTAAGATATATATTAAGTCTAGTTGTATATAATTATACATATTAATGTACACTATAAGTGGATGTGGTTTTAGGATAGATGTACCTAGGGTTAACAATAATAAAAAAGGAGTATCAAAATTAGTTTGAGATTGACCCGACAGACAACAACATTCCTTAGTACATACATGTTGTGAAACTCTATAGGGATATGCTTTGTTTAATTAATGTTTTCATTATGAACCATCATAATTTATTGGAATAAATAATTACCACTAGTATCCTTATCTAAGGTAAAAAATATTGAAAATAAATTTTCATGATTTTGACATACTATAAATGATTCTTTATGAAAATGTGATTTCCGAAAAGGACTATTTTTTCTCAAACTCTGTTATTTGGGTTTAGTCAATATATGGAAAAATAAAGAACTAATATTACACTGAATTTGATTGACAATGTCTTATTGAAAAAAAAATATGATGATAACTATATTAATGGATATTGAGATTATGCCTAATAAGTTATCATGCAATATGATTAACAACATGTACTTTAAAAAATCGCAAACTCACAAAATAAGTGATATATGGATGCCAATAAGATGTTAAATAGTATAAATAATATAGGAACAAATGGTAATTTTCCTTCATGTCAAAAATGTGGATAGAGACCCTGTAAAGAGTGTCTCAAAAAAACATTAAAAGGTTTTTTTTGGGTCAAAATTCAGGACAAAAATTATATAATTGGATAGAAAAAATGAAATGTTAAATTAACATAATGGAAGAGAATAATGGCATACCTAAGGTAATTTTGATGGTTGAAAGCTTTAAATGTGAAATGTATGGACATTTCAAAAATCATATTCGAAAGTGAAAGATTGTGATGAAAACTGAAAGGATGTTTATGTAATATGAATATTAATGATGATAAAGAGACTAAAAATGACATATTAATATGAGGGGGAATTATCGAATAAGTTGATGAATAATTCTTAATTGTTTGAGAATAAAGTTGAATGATTAATTTCATTGTGATTCAAATCATGAATTATATCAGTGGGGTATTTTGACAAAGATATTATGGTTATAATTACAATTAAATGTATATTTATTATACTATAATTATATTTCATTATGGAATTTAGTTCATGTATTGAATGGTATCGATGACCAGGAACAATTATTTTTTTGGACAGTATATATTTTTTAGATTGAGGGAATAATTTTTTTATATGTTTTCAATGTTAAGACAATAATGATAAAGATATTTTAGGGGATAACACTTGTGGCCATGAAATTTCATAGTGAATTGATGGTTTTTTTAAATTTGTTAATGATTAATATGTGTTTGGATTTATGGAATATATTCTACACCATGTGCTTTTATTTTCAGAAGAATGCATGTATTCATATTTCTTTTAAGGATATTAATAAAAACATAATTTTTCAAGTGATATTAATATCTAGAATATGTTTTTATTGTAAAATAATATTATGTTCAATTTTATAGTTTAGTGACCATCCTCAATAATTTATGGACTTTGAATTTGGAGAAACATGTTTTGGATGAGTCTTAATGTTAACTATTTATACATTGGATTATGATTAGATTTTATTTTTTTGGATGAATTGTTTTAACTATTTAGGCCCTAGAAAATATCTGGAGATATATGGAAAAAAATTTCATTCTTTTATTTAGTTAATGAAATATAAAATTGTAATTTTGTGGTTTTAGTATATACATTACTACTGGATATTGATTTTGTGTTGTTAGAGTTGAAGTAAAAACAGATAATAGAACATAAAAAGGATGAAATAATTCCGTTGAAATAGAATGATATCTAGTCAAAATATTTTCTTATATTTGTAGTTTCAATTGTAGAACAATTACTCAAATCTAGTAAAAGTATAATGAAACAAAAATGTTATCATATTAATTTTATATCCGAATAATCAATAGTCTATTGAGTCAACTAAAATTTATGGTTTTGTGGTTGTGGAAAAGATCTCTATCATTGAACTTATTTTTATTGATTAACTCTATCACCCTCTATTATGATTTTAGCATTATGATTTTCTCCCATGTCTATATCTTCACATTCCACCAATATTCACCAACACGGAATACTAGTTATGTGATAATTCCAGATGTACTTTTAATTACCTTTAGTTATAGTCAACTAGATGTTTTATTAAACTATCTCATTATTTAGAATTTAATGAAGGTTACTTTTAATGTCAAAACACCGACTCATGAGAGTCGGATTAAATTATGAGGAAAGAAATTTTTTTAAGGTGGGTAAAATGATACACCCTATGATATTAAAAGAGGAACACCATATTCAATAGTCTATATGAAATAAAAAAACATGAATAGAATAGAATTTAACACCCTAAAATTGTACTATATATTTATTTTTAAATTAATTTAATATTTTTTATAGATTATAGTGAATGGAACACTAATATTTTAAAAGGACACTTTGTTCGATAGTGTATACAACACTATACAATAATCCTCAACTATTGAAATAATATTATTAAAAAATGACCCTTATATCCTATCTATTAAATTTAAGGTTATGAATATTATTAAAAAAATAATTAAATATATATATAATGAGCATATTTTTTCCATCTTCATTGATTATTTATCATTAAATATGTAATCAATTTTCAGTAAATTTATTTTGTGCTTCAGAAATACACTTACATTAAAAAGATATATTAATTATTGAAATATTATAATTAAATTATGTAATTTTTACATATTTTATTCGATAAATGTAATATATTTTCGAAATAATTATCTAAAAATTATGATTTTTAAAATATTCATAATTTTTCGAAAATAATTATTTTCTACTGAAGAGTTAAAAATACTATATTTTTAAATTCAAATTTTTTCATCCATTTGAAAATATAAATATTATATTGAAATGGTTTCAAATATAAATTAGTTAAATTATATTACAAATACTCAATTTTTGTATTTGAATTTATCTTGTGGTTGAAATTGGTAAAAACATTTTTTATACTTAATATGGAATATTCTATTATGTTATTTTTCATTGTGTTTTGGTAGTTAAATTTTGAAATAAATTATTCCACTTTTATGTTTTCAATTTTAAAAAATTTATTCCATATTTTAATTCATTATGTCCAAATTTAGTAAATAAGATGCTTTTATTTTTGTTATATATGAATAGTAACCTTAGTTATTTTTGTGACCATGGTAAAGGGAAATTAAAGATGAAAATAAAATTATAAGGACAAAAAATGACCCTAACAGTTTCTTTAATATTATTTTTTGACTCATTTTAGTTCGTAATCATTAATAAAATCATTTTTACAATATTTTATGAAATTTTAATTCAGATCATGTCCTTTATTATTTATTATTATAAGAATAGTCAAATATATCACACTATTATTTTATACTTATAATATTTTGAATTGAGGAAAATATAGAGTATTTTATAGCCTATAAATAATATTTTCAATTTTAAAATATTTATATTAATGATGGTATTTTTTTTAAATTTTTAGTGATGAAATAATTGACTTAAATTCCTAAACAATATGAAATAATAAATATTTAATTAATAAAAAACATTAATTGATATTTAATATATTAAAAGTAATATATTTTAGACAAATAATGTGATACGTGAATTTTATAGATGACATATACATGATAAGGATATAATAAAATATTTTTTTCCAAATATAATTGTTTCCTTCATATTATTTTAGTCAACGTAATAAATAGTTCTAAATATTGACATTATTGACATTTTATAATAAATAATAAATAATTAAATGATATGAAATTACGAAAAAAAGACATGACCTAGTTAATGGGATATGATTACTAAAATATACCATGGGAAATTTATGGATATTTTATCATTTTATACAAACATTATTGGCACTTAGAGATTGGAAAATTTTAATAGTATGATAATTGTCCAATGGGATAATGGGGGGTTAAAAGTAAAAGGTAATTGTAAAAAAATATCCAAAACTTTTCCAATTTAATTTTATTAATTTATTTAGGCATATATTTACCTTATATTCAAATTATATCAATTTTAATTTATTTTTACATGATAAATAATTTATATTAATTTAATATTTTTTGGAAATCTATGAATTCCCCTCCCCTCAATTATAAAAGGTAACCGCCTCCTTCATTACTTTAATCCACATTTTGAAATATAGTTCAATAAAAAAATTCCATTCCACTTACAAACATCATTATCTATGTTCTTTTAGTTATTTACATTTTAAAATTTTAATCATATATACTTCATGAAGACATTTAAAGAGTGTCCACAAAAGAAGAAGTAATCAACTTTACCGACTCTTTCAAGATTATTTTTTCTTTTACATTCCATTCATGTGTTATAACCATAATATAATAATAAATTCAGTATTATAAATATACTGTGATATAATTATGAGTACGTTACAAACATATTGTGTCTCTTTTCCATCCTATGAAAATTGTAAAAATCACTCGTGCGTATATACGACTTTCTGACTCCATGCAATGGTGTAAGTGGATTTCATCACTACATTAAGTGGATGGTTATAAATATTGAACTAATGAATATATATTATATATATATATAATTATTATTATTATTTAATCGTTAACTATTATTTACCTTTATATCATTAAATCCATTCAGAAATAAAATAAATGTTCATGTGTACGTATGACCTACAGTCTCAAAAAATGGTGTAATTAATTTTTCTGTATAAATTTTTATGGATGACTGTAAAAATTTATTTATTTAAAATGTATAATACTTATACCATAAATAAAATTATTTATATAATGTAACAATGATAAAATTATAAATAATGAATGTACATAATCCAAACACACATGAAAAATGAAGAAATTACCACCCGAAACAGTGATTTTAGCAATGAATTGATAATAAATGGGTGATAATACTATAACATGTAAATAATATATGTGAGTATGGATCTAGAATATATTTATTGTAAATATATACTAATTATATAGGTGGTTCAAATATATATAATGAAAATCAAACATAATGTAAGGGTTTCTTATCTCACTTTTACTTTTAGGAGATATATTCTATATTCATTATTTATATACATTGTGTAGTGTATATACTTCCATATTGATATATTATATAATGAGTCTATTTGACTTCATGGAATTTGAATATTCATTTTCATTTATTTATATCATGGGTTTTAAAATTCATAATAAACCCATGTGGTGAGGGTTAATGTAAAAAACTGTTAATTCTTTGAGATTATTTATTTTTATGTCTCAAATTAAGAATAATTCACTTTCGTGTACATTTATACTAGAATAAAAATTTTAAAAAATTATTTTCAAATTTATTTACTATTATCAAATGATTTTCAAAATTATTTAAACCTTGTTTAAATATTTACTGAAACTTTTAATATAAATATTCCTATCATTTTCCCAAAATTGGATTTTTAATTTTTATTAAAAAAGTATTAATGGAATGTTTTAAATTTATATAGCCCAATAATAATTTCCCTTTCACAAATCATTAATTATGGTAAGCTCTCTTTACATGGTTACCCAATTATTTTCAAATACAATCATTTCATTAGTACAAATGCAATTTTTAGATTTAAAATTTTATTTTAAAATAAAAATATAATTTTCTAAATTAAATATTCCAACAATATATTTAAAGTATTTTAATATTTGTCAATATCCTTTAATGAATCTAATTTTTAGTATGTACTTTAATGATATCATTCATTATATTTATTTGGATGGTTTAGGTTCAGTTTGACTGGGGAATGTAATGATATTCCATGTGATGATCTGTTACAATTCAGATAGTTAATAATCTTGTATAAGAATGTTTGTTTTTTTATATAATTTATTCACATGAGAAATAAATTATACATTGTATGTTATGGATGGGTACTAGTACATCCCCTCGATATATTTTTAGGTCATTTGAGACAAACTAATTTGTGTTTTGGATGAGGCCTTACTGATTTGTTTATATGTCCTAGCCACCACCTAGACAATATGTTTCAGATGTCTGGAACTATGAATTATATCATCATGGAAATTCATTATTTATGTCCACGTGATTAATATTTAATTTTTAATATGAATTTATATATTTCAAACTCATGTTGTTATTTATATGGAATTATTTGATCATCAAATATTCCTTCTATATTATTCTTCATCTTCATGTAACTTATAAAAAGGAATGTATTTCCAGTTATTTACCTTAATAAATTGATTATACATTATTTATTCATGATAACCTCCATTATATTCATACCCTTACTTATCATTAATGATCACCCATTTTTTCTGTTTGATTTTTATAGGAATCAAGGATTTTTATTGTGATTGATATGTAGGTATATTCTGAATGGATTACTTAAGAACATAAAGAAAATATTGTGTTGTAGTTTAGGTTTTCATCATGAAATTGATATTCAAGTATGTATCTAGTTTACAAATACAAATAAAATATTTAGTCATTTGGGATGTAATTCTTGGTATCTAGTTCCAATGTAATAAAGTAACCACAGAAATTGGGATATTAGAATTGGAATATATAATATCCATTTCTAATGTCTTTTTTGTAGAGATAAAATGTGATGATGGAATTAATGATAGGTTTACAAAGGAACCTAATGACCAATGATGATTTCTTTAGTGATAGTCAACCCTTTGATAAAGGTGCATTTTTTATAATTGGATAGACCCATTATGTTGATGAGTTGGGGAAGCTATATATTCTATATATTGTATGCTTATATGAAGATCCATTGAGAATCATATATGATAGATATGGGTATTTCATGTCTTAGTTTTTTAATATCTTACCCTGATGAGACTGTGTATAGTGTACCATCCACATGATAGTGGACAATATGAGAGAAAATATATATCTTAAAGTGTATTAAATATGTATGAGTTCCATAATTTATTGAATACTGGTATGATCACCCATCCTAGGTTGATTATGTGTTAAACTGATCTCTCAAGGTTTGAAAATATATTTCATATTTTGACCCTAAATGGTCAGCCATGTGACTCTAAGCTATATTGGCATGAGGCTGATGAGGTAAAACATTTGGGGTTGATTTCGGTATAAAAGGATACTTAAAGATTATAGTTGATATAAAAGATGTTTTTAACTACTCAAAGATGAAAACTATCATATTTTGATAGGTTGAGGTGACCATTGGATTTCTCTAATGAAGATCATGTTTTCTTAAAAACTGATCCTTGAATAGGGAATCAATGTAAATAAAATCAATGGATTTTAACCTTGATATTTTCTATGGTGAACGATATTACCAAGAGTGATTGGATAATATCCAACTATTTGGGTCATATTCTATGATATTGAGTTATGTTTGAAATATTCCATGTCACTTAGAATTACTGTTACATTCACTATCCTATGTATCTGTATAACAATGTTGTTGTTTAGGTAAAGGTTAACACATTTTTTGTTGAGCGCATGGGGAATATCGTATAAAGAAGAAGAAAATATTGTAAGGATGTAATATGTAACTTGTTAGAGTCATGTGGTTTCTAGATGTATTCAAGAAAAGTCATTGTACCTAGAATATATTGTATGATCTAAATGGCCAGATATTTTGTGTTAGGAACTGTAGAGACACATCCCACTGATGAGATGTCTTTATAGATAGTGATTTGTGACATTTTATTTTAAATTTTTCTTATAGACCCATTTTGTTGTAATTAATGATAACTTTGGTGTGTAAATTTAATGAAAACCAATTTTACATTTAATCCAAACATAGACCATATGATCTATGTACATGTAATTACATCGTACTCTTGTGTATGGTGTTTAATAAAAGTGGCACAAAACAATGTAAAAATTTATAGTGTTATGTAATGGTAAACCCTGCGTACAGAAAGAAATATATGAGTTACATAGTTGTAAATATTAATATTCAAATTTTATGTAAGGATAACCGATAATATATATAATGGTGAGTCTAATTCATGACTTATATAAGGATAAAACACCCTACCATCCTGGGACAACAGTGAGATGTGTACGGTTAAAAACATGTTACACTATACAACAACATTTTTAGAGAAAAATTATTTTTTAAACCAATATTTTGTTTTTATATCAAAAAATAACCTATAAGTAGGTTTATTTATATAATAATTAAATATGTAAAACCCCGAGATTTAAATATATGACTACATTTAAATTATTCCATCTTTGAATAGCTTGATTAGAACCCAACACCAATCTAAAACAAAACAATGACATGTTTAGACTCATGATATATAGAAATGTATTTATAATGAATAATTAAGAGTAAATAATTTATGAAATATTTATATAATAAAAATTAAGGCTACGTTTAATTTTAAATTAATTCAAATAAGAAATCCAAAACAACTAATAAAATTATTTTATGTTTAAAAATATTTTTTTCTAAATTCGGTATTTATTATAATGAATTATAGTTATTAGAACTATAAAATTATATAATATATTGATATTATGTAAAATATATCACCAAAAAATTAATTATTAATTCAGAGGAAATTAAACTAAATAATAGTTTGCATTTTTTTGAAGAATCCATTTTCCAATATGATCAATTTTCTACTATATTTTGGAAT
This sequence comes from Viscum album, assembly GCA_963277665.1. NCBI lineage: Eukaryota > Viridiplantae > Streptophyta > Magnoliopsida > Santalales > Viscaceae > Viscum > Viscum album. The sequence goes on along the minus strand of OY728151.1, from coordinate 2,061,280,274 downwards.
TTTCATCAAATAATGAACTATCAACAATAATATATTAAGATTGATATAACGAATATAATTTTTAAATTAAGAATAATTATTTTTTTAAGATTTATTTTTTAGATTGATCTAAAAAATGAATTTTATGTGAATAATGAAAAATATCTTGTTAAAAAATAACCTATATTTTAGGAAATTATTAGATTATAACTATGAATTTAAAATTCTTGATATTTTTTTATATGACCAGATATTTATTTTATAGGGGAAATCATAATTTTTGAAATCATGGTTTTAATTTACAGACCATTATTTTATATTTTAGATAACTAGTAATATTTTATGTAATGTGTTTTTAATGGAATAATCATTTTTATTTTAAAATTATTTTTTATAACCTATATAAATTTGAACAAATGAAATGGATTTGAAATTTACAATTAGTGGGTTTATATTTTCTTATAGGGAATACATTTCATTCCTAATGGATATGTTTATTTTGGAAAAATTACTCCCCATGATAAAAACAAAAATGGTAAAAGTAATGATTCTAAGGGTAAAGATGTCAAACATGGGGAAACAATGATTGGGACTATTATTTTGAGGAATTGGTCGATGTTATAAATTATCATATCCTTCATTTATAATATTTGTATTGTCTTTTCTTGACTGTGAGTTCCCATCAAATGATAAATTGTGGTATTTTAAAAAAATTCATCCCTCATCATTTATAAAAGCGTCTCTCCTATCCTCACTCCCCTTCTCACCATGGCCCAAATATATAATCCAAAAATCTATCCAATAAATTCTAACACATTATTATACCCTTTTTGTATGTTTAGGTATTCCAAAAACACCATCTGTTATTGTATTAACACACATTATATGGAAACAATCTATGTAATAGGGTGTACATGTGTAACATATCAGTTCATTTTAATTTATTCATGTGCTCTAATCATTCAAAAATTTTCATTTCACCATAATAAAATAATAAAATCAGTAAAATTAATTTTCTTTTGTTATTATAATGAATTTACAATCCAAAACCACACCATTTCCATTGAAAAAAATTATAACGTGAATCATGTGTTGTGCATAATACTGTATCTATGATATAGAATGTTTTTTATTCCTTCATCACCATATAAGAATTATACTAAAATGAAATTTGATATTTAATTGTTTTATTTATGAAATGTTTTTTAATAATAAATGATATTACATATAAATCCTTCCTCATATTTTAATGACTATAAAATCATAATCATTGTGTATGTGTGGACTACATAATCCATGGAATGAATGATTTTCATTTTTTCATTTCATTATTTTCATCCATGGATGTTCTTAATAATGTGGTAAATAGATTAATATATATTTTATAAGATAATTAAGTTTCTAGTTTGATAAATATTATAACCTATTAATGATAGCATCCAGAAATGATTATCATTTATTCAATCATTTGAAACAAATGAACAAAGTGGAAAATTAAATCTTCATTACTATAAATTAATTTAGATAAATTATATTCTTTTTATGAAAATTTAATATTCTAATATATCACTATAATGACAACCAAATAACACCATTATAATTTTTTTGTAATCATATTATAACTAGGAGACATGTTAACCACACATTATTCATCGAAGGTTTATGTTTGGGTTAGTCTAAACAAAAAATGAAGAGTACATTGAATTGATATCATTGATTAATTTGAGAACTTATATACTTGTAGAATATGATATAAATAGGTATTTTTTTTAAATTATGATTATATGAATATTTAACTCACTAATTAAGAAACCAAAATTAATTTATTATGATCCATTGAAACAAATTTAGCACCAATTTCTATTCCATGAACCATAACTAAATATATCATTAAATGATATTATATATTTATAAATTATATTGGAAATCATATTAATGTAAATTAAATGATATAGTAATGATGGAATTTGTATGAATATTATACAAGGACACCATTTTTACCAAACATGTTCAAATTGGTAAAGATTACAAACACTAAGTGTTGAAAATTTGGGAATAAAAACATATATATATTTATATGTGTATATATATATATAATCTCATACCAAATTTTCTATAACCATGCCCAAATTCTATCTGACCCGACACCTAAATAGGTCTAAGACATTTCCAAAGAGGCATTCCCAATCCTCTCGAGATAACAATTTGTGCTGGGAACCAATGATAATCCCGAGGGTAGATTTATTACCAAAAAAATTTGATCAAATAACAAAAAATGGTATAGAAAAAATCTATCAATAACTGAAAATCAATAAATATAAAACATAGATCCAGATATAATAACTACTAAAAAAGTAACTAAATTAAAAACTAAAACGTAATCATACTAACATGATCTCTACATGACCTCGTGGTCACAACAAACCATATGTCTATTATACTCCAAGGAACACAGAACCACAAACATGAACCTGAAAAATATTTCAGGTCTACTGATGATGAGTAGTTGAAGTAGGGTGTTTGTATACAATAACTCAAAAGCAAATATCCATAATGTCCATGTATTTCCTTTATTGAAAAATATCATATAAATAGTAGGATGAAAAACATAATGAAAATATGATTTTAATAATATAAAGTATCCAATAACATTCTTCCACAAATTTTCTTTTTAAAAAAATTCACACATCCTTCCTTTTAAAAAACAGTTTCAAAATTCTAAATCCTAGTTCAAGTCCCAATGTTTTTGTCAAATATTGATTCCAAATGGTAAAAATGGATAGGATGATATTAATGGAAATAAAAAACAAGAATAGAATTTAATGGATAATTTCAATTGTATATTATAAGTAAATAGAATTTATAGATAGTCAATCATTTGAAATTTCCTAAAAATCTCATGATATAATTCAAGGACGTACTCAGGTTGAACTCACCCTTCGACATATGGTGTAGCTACATAGTAAATATCTAGTTGACCACCCTAAACTATCCAATCCAATGGCATGTCCCACATAAGCTCATCATATCTATGGGTACCAACCCATCTAACTAGGGTTGATATGAAACCATCACACAAATGTCTCAACTAAAACCCACTACGATCAGTTTTTTCCAAGACCAAACAATGACACCACCTATGTGGTGAGACTCACCATATAGGATACACTGTAGATATACTTGTATTAAATCAAGGTATACAAATGTTTCAACAGGGAAATCACATCTCATGAGTCTCAAAAACCCCAATGAAAACATTATAATATACCAATCAGGAATTCAGACCACATATTCTTCCAAATAATTTTTCAGGACCAATTCGAAATAAAAAAATATTCACGAATGTGAAAAATGGTTCTTTGTCTCAATTAGAGGTCTATGTATAATATAAGATACCACACATGCCAAATTTTTTGAAAAATTAATTGAAATCCACTTTAAATTCACTTAGAAAATTAAGTCTCCATTTATAAAACAAGGGAAAATTTTAAAAAATAAATTAATATTGATGAAACCATTTATGAAGTGGTTTTCTGATAACAAGGGGAAGTGATGGATCATTTTGAAATCTATTTTCAAGTTGGAAATTTATCTCAATTCCATTTTCACTTGCATGCCCATTCATAAGTGAACCTCATTCACATAGGGATATTCCAAAATATAATATAACTATTAAAATATCCATGTAATAACTGATAAACCATTTTAAATAAACACCATTTTTTACCACATAACACAACAAGCTACACATACAGAGAAACCCAAAAAATTTACCATTTTCCAAAAAAAATTCAATTTATAAGTAAATAAATATACCGAAGTTTATTCATGAAAGAACACTCTCTAAAACTCATAATTTAATATAAACAACCAATTGATATTTCCAAAAACATATTGTGTGCATTTATACAAAATCCTATCAGGAGAAAACCATTGAAAACCATTTATAGAAATTTTACCAATATGAATACACAATAATAAACCAGACCAACACATCAAAAGCATGAAAGGAAACTTTATAAATTATTTAGAATCATAAGATTCAAATGTAATGTTTCATAAATACATGGATAGAAACACCTACATCAAAGATGTGAAAATGAAACAAAAATTCAATGGAAGGAATAACTATGACTTAGGGATGATCCACAAACCCGAACATCCAATAAATCGAAACTAACATCAACTCTCACCTTTAGGGTTTTGAAAATTGGAAAACCCCACGAAGGGAAACTAAGAAATCAAGAGGGATGAATAAGAATAAGTAAAAAATGATCAAAAACACAAATAATGTTTTCAAGTAATTTTTAAGGAGTTTCAATAGATAAATAAGTGGTAGGTAGAATGGTTTTTCAATGATCCATGATGCACCTAGATAAAAAAATGTAAAATACCAAATTCGGGTTAAAACAGTGGAGGGTTAAAATAGAAATTTCACATATTTAATTACTTGCGAAAGTCGCATGGTTTGGAAACACATTTTCAAAACCATGCACCAATCGTCTAAATCCTACTGAATAAGTGGGGTGCCTTGCATGGTTTGGACACATGGTTTGGATACACCGTTTGGGTCACCATGCTCCAATCAGGAAAATTTCAATTGTTTAACTGTAGATCATACCTACATGCCTTCCTCATGGTTTCCTCTAACCTTGTGCAAGTCGTGAATGATACCCGAGACACCCAAATACTATCTGTATAACTTTTCTTAATCTACTCATAGTATAAAACATGTCATTCTCAAATAATGTTGGTCAAACCACACAACAATACAATTTACTAAAAACACCGGCAACCTCAACATGACACATGGTTAAACCTTAAACCATGCAATGAAACCATACAAATGCCAAAAATATAACTGGAAACTCCAAAAAATATAAATTAACATTGAGAAATCAACCTTATCCATAAACAAAGGATCCAATATTAAGAAATAAAATATAGATGGAAAAAAATCATTGCTAAGGGTGTGATAATTTTCCACACCACAAAAACGTTTTTCCCCAATATATCTACTCAACCGACCAGTAATTAGAGCAGGATCTATAAAATAAATGATGAAAAACAAAACCATGAACTATAGGGTGATATTTTATCCCACAAGTGACTACCGAAAAACTCAAAGAGATAAATAAATGAGAAGGGCCACCAAAAATGGGGAGGGTTCTTCCCACCACAAGAACTAGACTTGAATGTCCAACATTTAAAATCTGTGTATGGTAGAACCAACACGGGAAACCCAACATGAACTAACCAAAAATTAAATACAAAAGTTAATCAACACCTTCCAAAGAACTAGGAATTACAAACCAAAACTATTAACTCAATCTGATCAATGAGATGAACATAGATTCATAATTTCTAAATGTTCTTCGCATCCTCTAAATGGACACAACAGAACATAAAATCGAAGCAAAAACATGAAAAAAACAGACAGAAAAGATCAAATACTATTTTACAACAATAATATAAACTCAATAGAAGAAATAAAACCATATCATGAAACATATAATGGCAATGAATGATATAATAGAGAAACATCAACCAATGCCATTCCAACACTAGAGACAAAATCTCAGCCAAATTTCCCCACACACATAGTGATTCCCAAATGCATGAAAGGATTTACTCTTGGGAAAATGGAAAGAGACCTAATGTCTTTATGAATATACTTCACAACAGTCTTTAGATGACACACTAAGATCAAGGGTTCCAATTTTGGTAAATTATTCTCAATTTTTTTTCCTGATGACCTAAATAGCCACAACGATGAGACACATTCAGAGGATTTTGACAAGATGTATTCGAATTCCCAAACTGAGTTCACTAAAATCATTCAAGTGAATGGATTGATGAGTTAATTTATTGAATAAAAAGTCTTCTAAAAGACAATATCCTATGTAATATACCTCTCACTAGATTAGTATCCTTTACGAATGCCATGGGAAACTAGATTACCTACCGCCATAGACTACACTTATGGAACCAGCTCAGCTATGAACGCCACATACATCATCTTCTAAAATGAATGTATATAGATGAGATATATTGATATTTAATCTCTATATGAATACCCTAGAGAAATATAAGAGTTTTTAAGTGAGATTCTTGTTCTATCTCAAGAGAGAAAGATACCATGTCCCTTTGATTCTAAATATAATCCTTCAACATCCGCTAACATTGTTGATCATGAAACAAATTCACCAATTTCTTCACCTTCACCTTCATTGGATTGAACCATTAGAGGAATGTTGTCTTAAACATCTCTATAGTTTTCCCGACACATAATGATGATTATATTGTCACCTTGCATCGGTCCAAATTTGTACATCCAAATGAGCTCAGAATGGACAATACACTACTAAATTTGGGAGGTCCCTACAAATTGAAATACACTCTCAACATCCTCAAATCATTCTACTGCTTACAACAGTCCTTGATAGCTGTGGAAAATAGGCAACAATCTAGAAGAACTAGATTCTACCGCTACACTTAGAGAAAGGAAAAGTCCAAAAACAAGATGAAAATCACTGGAAACCACATGGACATTTCTGGGAGGCGTATTATGAAGAATATCAAAACATATAATCAAAATCATAGTTAACCAAAAATAAACCATAAGACTATACTAGGAAAAAAACTGGATCCTAATCCAAACATCAAAAACAAAACAACAAGTACTCTTTAAAAAACAATGATTTCCATTCAATTTCCAAAATGACCATCTTTTAAGGCCTCCCATAAAAATAATAAAACTCTTTTTTCTAAACCCTATCAAACAAAAAATTCATATTTTACAATAATAACCATTACCAAAATCCTTTCACCTTTTGAAATTGGATTTTCCAAAACTACATTCATTTTAAAATTCCACTCACAACAACCAAAAAACACAAATCACCCAAAATTGTCAGAATGAGGAACTATTGGCCTTGCATAACCTGATGACATGGTTAGTGGACCATGGAACATGTGATAACCATTCAAAAAGTATCCAAACCCATGAAACTTGACTCCAAATGGGTCACTACTCCATCTGAAATCGATGCATGACACTATATCACCTCAAATATCATTTACCATCAACATAAAATCTAAAAAACCAAAGACACAAATATAAAATTACCCCTAGAAACTCATGGAATAGATTGATAAAGGGTTCATGATGCCATTCCCATAACTACCTCTATTATCCTGATTATCGTATTATCCAACTACCTAACACCCCATATAAAAAGGGCCCCTCTAATTCCATTATTTCCAAACCAATATGGAATTCTATATGAATCATCACCCTAACCATTTTGAGGCCCGATTCAATAGGTGTTCCCGATTCACTCAAGATGGAGACTAACACTGAGCACCAAAGAAAACCCATAGTGGAATTATAATTTCCCAAAAAAATGTGGATAATATATCCAAATAGTGTATTTAGAAAATATATCAATAACAGAATTCCAATAAATATTAGAAACTGATACATATACAATAACTATAGAATAGAACATAAACTAAATAAAAAAACCAAAAATGAACCACACTAATAGAATATCCATGTGACCTCCTAGTCACCACCAAGAATAGGAATAACCAACTCTATGGAAAACCAAAAAATAAACATGAAACATTTATACAACCTAGGTCCATCGACACTGAGTGGAAAATGTAGGTGTGAGAATAAAACTACTCACTTGGAAATCACCAAAGAGTACATGGATTTACTTTCCCAAAAAAGTCCCCAAACAATATTGTTAAATTCAAATAAGAAATAGTTTCCTAATAATCTCATGTATCCAAACACATCCTTTCAGTTGTACTATTTTTAGAAAACACACACATCCTTACTTCAAAAAGGATGGTCTCACAATTCTAATACCTAGTTTAGAATCCAAATGAATAGTCAAAAATTAAATGAGGGATGGTAAAAAAATTATGAGAGTAAAAGAAAAGAAGAAAAAAAGGCATAGAATACCAGGGATAATATCCAATATAAAACAGAAAAAACCAGAATATATAGACAGTCAATAATGGGTATTTCCAAAATATCTCTAGTAAAATTCCCTAGAGATACTTCGATCAGACTCACATTATGGAATGTGGTGAAACACCATAGTGAATAGATAACTATCCTCTCTAATATATAGAATAATATAGACCATTCCTCTAGGCCTCATCAAATCTAGGGGGTGCTAACATGTCTAACTTTTATAGATAGAAAACATAACTCAACCCTCTAGATAATGCCCCTGAATCCAATGATGACAATGCATGGTGAAAGGGGATGTTATCACATTCAAGGATCATCTAAAACCCACCACCACCATATTTTTCTATAGTCCATAAACTGAAATCACCAATATTATGGGCTCACCTAAGAGGATACACCATAAAGGAGCCTATTTCAAATCAATCCATATACAAGTGCCAACTGGGTGGTTACATCACATGTGTATAAAAACCACTTTTACAAACATAATAAAATACCAACTGGGACTTTATGCCATATAATAATTCAAATAATAATCTAGGACAAAGTAAAAAACATACCACATTCACGAAACATGAATAATTGGTTGTTATCTCTTTTAATGGTCAGACCACCCATAAAGATTACAATAATACCCAAATTTAGGAACACATAATATAAATCCCATTTAAATTCATGTAGAATGTGAAGTAACTATTTATAAACGATGTTAAAATTTATGAGAACAATATAATTTTGATGAAACCATTTAATTCGAGGTTAATGATTTGAAGGGGAAGGGAAGGGTCATTTTGAAATCCATTTTCATGATAAAAATATCCCTCAAGACGTTTATCTCATGAATTCCAGCACACATGTGTGCCCCATGGATATATAGATAAAAAAAATCCATGAAACTCTTACAATATCCATGAAATCACCCATACACCATTTTAAAGAAATAAAATTTTCAATTCCACTAAACACAAGAAGATAAAAATTCGAACATACCCATAAATGTCACCATTTCCCACACACAACAACTTATTTTGAACCAAATAAATTTACCAAAGTATATATAGGGATAAATACTCTCAAAACTCTAAAATTCATCAAAAAATTCCAATTTAAATGTCCAAAAAACAAAATGTCCAAATTTAATCAGAATCAAAAATACAGAAGCCCTTTAAAAAGAATTTTATCAAATTTCTTAATATGAAGAAAAAAATAACCAAAACCAACATATCAGAGTCATGAGAATCACATTTATACATTATTTAGGTACACACTAGATTATATTGGAATATTTTGGAATGGAAATGGATGGAAAAACCTACCTCAATGATGTGAAAGGAAAAAAATTCTTCAAAAGAAGAAATAACTATACCCAAGGGATGATCTATAGACCCTAACATCCAAAAAATTAAATAAAACCATCCTTAACCCTATGTATTTGTTGAGTCATAAAAACCCACCAATATAGACCAATAACTCAAGAGGAAATATGAATAAGGGGAGAAAATTGACAAAAAATGCAACTAATAATAAATAAAAACTATGAGGATATCCAATAGTAGAAGGAGAGAAATGTAGAAGGGTTTTTTTGGAGCCTAGCAGTTCTCCAATTTCATAAAATGTAGATAAATACCAAATAGGGGTTAAATCCAAAGAAGGAAAAAAGGGGAATTTCACATTTTTAATGACATAGGCATGTCCCACAGTTTGGATGAATGGTTTTACAACACATGTGCCAATTGAGATCACCTTACTAGAAAAAGGGGCACCCTCACGGTTTGGCAACCCAGTTCTGGATACCATGTTCCAATCATGAAAAATGACATTATCTAACATCAAATCCTCCCCACACACATTTTTCATGGTTTCCTCAAACCATGCACAATCTATGCGATATTCCCCAAACACCCAATGACACGTGACATGATTTCTCTTATACCTTGAAAAATTCAGGACATTCCATTATAAATACTCAAAAAGAAAATAATATTAGAATATAATTAATTTAAAACACCTCATACCTCTACCAGATGCACGATTAATCGTCAAATAATACACTCCAATCGCATATAGCTGAAAAAGCAACCTAAAAAATCCCAAACATAAAAATTATAACCAAGAAATGAACCCAATCCAAAACCCAAGGGATAAAATATCAATAATATAATAAAATAATGGAAAAAATTTACTTTCAGGATGTGAAATCGATTCACTCTTATGTAATAAATCATAGTTTCCCACATGGCGTCAAGAGTTCCTCCCAATATACAATAGGATTATGACAAGATGTGAGGGAAAATGGTGCTTCACTGGGGAGACTATGACCTCATGACACAGTGTAGCATAATAGTATACAATAATAATAATTAGTGGTAGAATATATAAATAACCACTAGGGGAATAATAAATAATGCAGATAAATTAAATCGGTTGGAACAAAATCAATATCATATATATGATAATACTCATGTTGTGTGATATAAAAAATGTGAATAGTGGTATATGAATACACATATTTATATATAAAAATAGTAAAAGGATAAAAACTATCTCCATTACTGTCAGTATAATAAGCTTTCCCCCCTTTACAGGTAATGCGTCCTATGGAGAAAATGATGAATCCACAACCAAACACATCCCTTTTTTACATTTATTTATCCATAAGATCTATTAGGGTACAATCGAGTGGCCAAAACTGGGTGTGAGAAATAAAATGTAGGCTACCACCAATGGTGTATAGTAAAATATAGATAACACATATAGAATGATAAGGTGCATGTATAATAGTGAAATTAAAAACATAAAATGTATGTGGGATTCATCTTTTTCTAGAAGGAAACAAGGATGACACAACCAGCTTCAAAATTAATTTAGATGATCTACGAACAAGTGAAAAATAGTATATATATGTGTATATTTATGGTAGGTATACATACTGACATTCAAACACACACACACACACACACATATATACTACAACTGTCAAGGAGCTAATCTGTACCGTATGCATCCATGGATTGTGGTGTGAATCTCATATATTGTCATTGGACGCCCTGCCCAGGGTCAATAATCATACTGGTCTCCTTTCCCATGTATCAAAAGGGGGATTCATTTCATGGTTATCACATTTAATTAGTGTTCTCTTCCCACATATCACATTCAATTTAGATCACCATTTCCACATATCACATTTCATTTGTGACGCCAAGCCCGATTATCACATTTACCTGGGATGTTATACCCGTATATCAAAATTATATGGGACACCATGCCTGTGTATGAAATGAATATTGTACACCTTTCCCAGTATCACAAACCTCTAGAACACCATGATCATAGTATACATTAATATAACAATTCTGTTCATTCTTTAATACATTCTCAAGGCTGATTTAAATTTCATTAATAATGCAATTTAACTAAGGGAAATTACTTTTATTCATATCTAATTCATGTGGAGTGGTTGTACAATTTATTTCTGTTTAATTTGTGTTGTATCATCACATATGCATCAAACCAAGACCACATATAATGTTTTATGGTCATATAACCATTTAATAAATGAAAGGAATCATATAAGGACACCCTATGTTGTTAAAATTCTCAAGGTGGGGGAACTCTATCCATAAAAAAGGGTATATGGGGAATTTGTAACATGGTATAAAATTTGATAAAGGATAATTATAATTTTTAAGGGAACGCATGGAATGTCTTATTTGTGGCATAATGACCCATTTTATAAGATAAATCAACTTTTTGGAAAAAGTTCAAGACCTCATAAATTATTGTGTTAGATGAGCACTAATAAAATTTTTTACATTTATTTGAGTAATAATGGATGAAATCAATGACGTAGAAAAATTTATTATTAATATGGAATATTATCTCTTTCCTAAATAGTATTGAAAAAGTTTTGAGAAACAAAAGAAGGAAGTTAATGGATATAATATTTAACCAATATAAAACCAATACACATGATGGAGATGAAATCAGAGCTTGGATGGAGATATGATCTCATAACATAAGCATAGTGACAGGATAAGCTCCTCATGATGCTATGTTCTAGGGAAATTATGTCGAATCTGGGTGTTTTGAGATCTTAATGGGATAAGTGAAAAAATTAATTTTACCACATATTATAGGGGATCACAGTTTGAATACCTAATTTGTATAACCATTCTCTTTACCATGATCATATACTGGTTAAGTGGCTCTATGGGTGAGGCCTAGGTTACATGGTTTATTAAAAGAATGCATCCATTCTAGACAACATTAGATCTCTTTATAACCTTGCAGATTAAGGTGCAGGTTAAGAAATATCTGTGTGCCCATCTATTGTTTGTTGTAGTACCCACATGGTTGAGTAATGAATTTATCAGTAATAGTGATACATAATATTTCTATCAAACATTTAAGGATCCAAGCTATTAATGATCCTCGGACACTCCCAAACCACTCCTATCCTCTTAATCAAATTATTGGAATAAAATGATATTGGTTTTCACACTAAGATATTTAATCATACCTCTTTGAAAAATTGGGTACATCAAAATATATATTTAATGATTATACAAACAGAGTATAAATGGTTATAGTAATGAATAATGTTTTTATTAATGTATTTATTGAGTATAATGTTTCTATTCATGTAATTTAATGAAATTAGAAAAGTAAATAGAAATAGGTTAATGGATTCTCTATCACAATCGTCTTATTGAGACATTATTGGTATTCTTGATTTTTTTGGAGTATATTTTTCTAATTAGAGAAACTATATTTGGAATTGTATTATAATTAGGGTATTTTAGATTGAATTAGATTAATTTTATTTCATTTATATTGATTAATGTGTTACTCAAGAAAAAATTATTTTCTTATTCTAAATTCTCATTTCATGAGACATGTTACATATGATGCACCAAATTTACTTTAAAAATTAATATATTTATTCCATAAGTGATAAATATTCTATAAAATATTTACATTAAATTAATTGTATATTCTATATTAAAAAAAGGTTTTTATTAAAATTTATTTTGACTCCATTATTAAACATGTCTTAAGATTTTTTGTTAACTCAATTTACAAAAATTGAGTAATGATTGTTCACATGAAATTATTTTATATAAATTTGAAATAATTTAACCTTTTATTGTAATATGTTATATATTTCCCTCATTTATATTTTCAAAAACATAAACCAATTTTATTATATTCCATGATTCATAGAATATGTTTCCAATAAGGTATATTAATAACTCAAATCATTTATATTTGAGTTTAATTGTGTAATCTTGTACCTATATTTTAAATTATTGGGTTCCACCAAACTAATACATTATTTTATGGTAGCTTATCTAACTTTAAGGGTGAAAAGATATTATGATACAAAAAACATTATATTAATTCTTTCAGTATTAAGGTATTGAAAAATTTTATTTTTAAAATCATAAAAAGGGGTCATCGTTTCACTTTCACGTGTTTTTCCATCCTATCATATTTTCCAAAAAATAAACTTTTTTCTTTTTAAATGATATATTGTTATAGATTTTTTAAGAAAATTGGTTGTTTTAAAAATATTTCACATATCTTTTCAGAATGTTTTCTTTAAAAAGTAAACATAATATTTTTCCATCACTGTTTTTTTTAAATATCATTTATGTGTTTCTTTTCAATTTCAATTATAATTTTAAACATATATAAAAAAAATGAGATTCTTATATCATTATTTAATATCTAATATATCTATTTACAATTTTGGGTATTGAAGCCACATTATAAAAAAATTTAATTCCTGATCCCTTATTTTGAGATACCATTTAAATAAATATTTTTTCTTCTGTGTTTTTTATTTTTGTCAAAACAATTATATTTTTCTATTATTTTATTGTGTATATATTCCTTGGATAAACAAACATTTGTTATATGGATGATGTATGATCAGTTTATGCATGTATTGAATTAACCATATAATCATTGATATATACTGTGTTAGAATCATATTTTACATAATTCAGATTAGTTGATTTTCATCATGAAAAAATGTTATTCTATTAACATTATGAAAATTATTTGAATTTTGTATATTTTTAATCCAATATAGAAGAATAATTTCTAGTAGAATATGTTTTTTTTGGTCTTCTAAATTCTTTATTCAGATGGGTATTGATGGTTTTATTAATTTTTTAGCAAATGGAAAATTCATGGAATTTTTTATGATTATTGACTATTAATATGAGGTGATTATATATTGAAGATAAATATCATTATTTATATAGATAAACAAGATTTTATTATGTAATAGTTTAATTAAGAAATGGTATTAAATGTCTTGTTGAATGTAATTATTAATTCATTGGACCTAATTAAGCAATGACTGAAGAATATAATTATTTAGCCTCTCAATGTATTGAAATTTTTTATGACACAATATAGGTTGGGATTTTGTTTATACATGTCCCTATAATAAGATAATATCTCGATATAAGACCTTACCTATAGGTTTTAATGTATATCATTATTCATTCCTTAGTATGACAAAATTGTTATTGATATCCATGTTTACGAATATTTTAAGGCATACAACCCGGTCATAGTTTCACAATGAATATGGATTATTACATATTCCCTATATAAAACATGTTCCAATTTTATTCCATTATTTCCTTTAAAAAACATTTTAACACAACCCTTTTAATGTTTCCTTTTCCATATTTTATGTCTAAATCCTCTTCATGCGTCATGTTTATAAAGATATCATGTGTGAAATAATTTAAGGACTATTTTGTTGGATAATTATAGGTTTCATAGATTCATGTATAGTGATAAAAATATATGATTGATATAATAAATATTGAATTTATTAATTATTATTTTCTCATAATTCTGAAGGATTACTATCCCTGGGCATCACAATTTGATTCAAACATAAGGTATAGATATCTTTATAGAGTAGGATGATTATTGGGGACTATTTATGGGTTTATAAGTTAAGGGTTATCATATTATTAATTGTATAGATAAACCATTGAGATAATTATATTATTTAATATTATGTTAATAATATTAATTTTTAGGGAATTATGGTATGATATTTTCAATGAAAAACATTGCTATTAGTGTAAATGTTAATTCTATTTATAATATTTCATCTAAAAGTTTTTATATATGATGATTGTGGGATAATAATTGAAATCGAATCTATATGGGCATAAAATAAGTGGATACTAGATCATAAATAGATATACCTATTGATAATAGCTGTATATTGGGAGGATTGAGGATTAAGTCGATCATCTCCTAGTGCACGATAGTGTGGCATAACTGTACAGCGGTGTTGACACCCCCATGGGGTATGATATAGTTTTTTAAAATATTCTATAGTTAAAAATTATGAAGGATTTCAGTATGATGTTATCTTATTAGGTTAGATATCTTAATTTCAAAATTTCACCATATAACCAAGGATTGAACAATGAGAGTTTTATCTAGAACTAAATGTATCATATGATAAAATTGACAGTTTCATAGGGGAAGAAATCTCATATTTATTTTTATAAATTCATATTTTTAATATTATATTAATATTTTTATGTATTTGGTTGAAACATGATCATGAAAAATATAAAGAGATGTGTATGTATTGAGAGACCATTATTTTTCATAACTGAATAAGTAAGTATACTAAAATGTTTTTCGTTTTTATGAAATTCTTGTTTTGATTAGAAAATATTATTTTCATTGTTTTAACTAGTGTGGATTGGGTATATTTGAATAGAAGTTAAATCTTTGTAAACATTTCTATTTTCATTAGTGAGTGATATTTATCAATGACATTTTGGTATATTCTAAATATTTTGACCATTATCTGAAGAATCTAAGGTTTATTGTTCAATAATTTTACTTTATATCCATGGAAACATATATTAAATGGTATTAAAATATATAAAAAGTTATTTTAATAAATGTATATATTTTTTTGGGGTAATTATAGAAAAATACATTATTGAGGTACATATAGCTCTTAGTTTTAAAAAATTATTGATTTTATTGTAACATAGATTTGAATGATTTTGAGAAATGTGAGTTGGACTGTGTTAATTGCAATTGAATTGGTAAAAGTAATACATGATATTTTTGGTTAGAGTTAAATATATTTATGGATTATGATATATATAGGTTAGTGTATGACTTCATGAAAAAGTGGTTTAATGATAGAGTTATTTTTTGGATGAATATATTACGCCACATTGGTTTATTGACATATAGATTCAAACTGTTTTGCGTATAATACATTACAGAGAATATTTTATTAGGTAATATACATACTTATGAATTTGTTTTAATGATTTCTAATATTGCTATAAGAAAGATAAATTGCACGGTATCGCCTTAGGGAGAATGATAGATGTCATTTTAGAGGTTATACCTCAAATAAAAAATATAGTAACAATGTATTTACTTACATTATTCAAATAGTAATAAATAAAATTTCATATATATATTTTTTGTGGGTGGGGTAGGGGGTAGATAATAAAACCCTATGATTTATATATATGATTAAATTTAATTATGGTAATGTGTCGATTGATTTCCCCACAAGAAAATGGAACATAAACAAAAAATAATAATATGATTAAACCATCAAATCCTTCCCATTTAGTAGAAGTGAATCGATTGGAGTAATTGGATTATGAAATACTTATATAAATAAAATAATGGTTACTTTAATTTGAATTAAAATCAATTTCTATAGCTAAAACAACTAAGAAAATTATTTTTTGATTAAAATTATAATTTTAAAAAAGGATGTATTTCAAAAAACATTGTATTTTATGATTTGATAATAATAAATTATCATTATAATATGTGAACTATAACCCCAATATGTAAATTATTAATTGATAAAAAATAAGAAGAAATAATAGTGAGTATTAAAAAATTTATTTTATAATACAAACAATTTTGCAATATATTCTGACATTTTATGTAAATATTTAATTATGAAATTTGAAAAATATAAATTAAAAAATGAACATATTTTTCAAATAATCTTAATAATATATTCTTATGATAAATATTCTCGATGGTTCTGAATAATTATTTTTAATTTAGTAATGATATTTTTTAAAAAATAACCTGCTTTTAAGAATATTTTTAGTATATAATTATAAATTTAATATTTCAAAAATGTTTTTATTAGATAAAATATTTATTAAATAATTTTAAATATGTTGGAGTTAATTTATAAATCTATATTTTATATTTTATAACATGATAATTATTTTTAATATTTATTTAATAAAGTAAACATTTTTATTTTAAAAACAATATCCACTACCATTATAAATTGAATAAAATGCTGTAGATTTTTTATTAAGAGTAAATGGAAAAAATTATCTAATATTTTCAACATTATTTTTTGTGATTAAAGGATCAATAACCATATATAAAAATAGTTATGATGGTAAAAACAAGAATAGTATAAGTAATGAATATATGAGTAATGTCATCAAACATGTTTAAAACATGACTGGAAATGATATAATGAGACATCTACCATCCTTATTACTTATTATATCCATTATTAATTATTTTCCCCTTTTAATAGGAAGTGTATTACCATTATTGAAAATATTTATCTATTTACCAAAAATTTTCCCCTTTAAATTATAAAAGGGGATCTCGTATCATCAATTACCCTCATAGAAAAACAACATACATTGGGGAAAATCAACACAATACACTCAAAAACACTCCTAGAATATATTTAATTCTTATACTATATTTTATAATAATTATGGTAAAATCCTTAATAACCCACCCATTTCCCATTAGGAAAATTATAATCTCATTCGTATATTTTGCGATCTACCACCTCTATGGTGTAAGACATTTCGTTTTCCTTTACAATAATAAAAGGATTGTACTATTGTTTAATTTAATGTATAATGATTCTATTTAATAATTATTTTATTTTCTTAAATGATAAACCATTTTACTAAATCAACAAATTCTATGGAAAGTGAAATCATCTTCCGTGGATATTTTTATACTACCACATTCATGGGATTATTTATGTTAATTTATTTCATTAACAACATTGATGGTGTTAATAACAATGATTTTAATGGATAAATATTATTTTTGTGTTATGATAATGTTTTTATTAAAAATTATTATTGAACCAATTAATGATATAATTAATAAATGATTACCATTAATTCATTCATTAAGAATAAGAAAATATAATAGAATATAATATTTTCTTTCTAAATAATGAATTTAAATAAATTATCCTATTTTATAAATATTTAAATATAATATATATCACATCCATGAGTACCAAATTAGATCGTTTTTCTTCTAGTATAATTATATTACAACTTAATAACCATATAATCTTCTAATCATCCGGGTAGGTTCATGATTAGGTCAGTTTGACCACCTAATTGACCAACACTATGAATTTATATCATGGATGACTATAATAAAATATTTATTTGTTTAATATGATATAAATATAGAAATATTTTATTACATATGATATGGTTGTATGAATATTTAACTCATTAATTAAATAATGACCTAATTTATTAAGTAAAACATAAACATGTTCAAAAAATAAAAACCATATGGATCGCTACCAAAGATTCAATGAAATTAGATGATATAATCATATAACTTCACATAAAATCTACTAAATTTATACTAATGTTATAAAATTTATGTAAGTCTTTAAAATAACATATTCTAACCCATCTATTATAAAACTAGTTCGAATAGATAAAGATTACCCTTCCTCGATGATGTAAATATAAAAAATGAAATTAATATTAATATATGTTAATATAAATTGATTAAATATGGATATTATAAATGTTAATTTTTATGAATAAGATTATTAGTTATATTTCTAATTATATTAATTTTATTATTTAGGATTTTTTTATCCATGTGAAAAAAGAATCCAAACCGAGGTTTGGGTTTTCATCTCACATTGCTCTCTTTAATACATGTTTCATATTATTCAAATATTTTAATTTCATTTGTTTATATATTTAATCTTTGAGATAAAATATTATATACTATATTTAAATCAAGTAAATTTAATATCAAATATTATCCTTCTCTTTCATGGGTTATGAATAATGTATTACTAATGCCACTTGAGTTTTCATTATCTCAATTTTGATTCCTTGTATCATGTAACATGTTATGAACCATATTTCCTTCGTATGGATTTATATTTATTTAATATCCCATGAATTTACAGCAACAAATTTTCGTGAAATAGAATATATAAACTATGCTATTTCATTTTATTGTAATTATATTTATTTTAAGTCATGTATTACCGCAATCATAATAGTTTTTTGTGTCTCAATTTTTATTCATTGAGCAATTATCATTCAAATATAATTATTTCATATATTTTGGGTAAAATATATGAATTTGTTCTGTTATATTGTATTATATAACTTGTTTACTTGTTTTCTTATAAGGGATATTGAAATCACAAATCTATTTTCTTTGTATAACAATATTTCATATTGGAATTTTAATTTCTATTATTGGGTTGTTACACAATAATATTTTATTTATTATTTATTTCTCTAAATCAATGAGGAAAAGATATTTTGATATAAAAGAATGATCTATTTCTCCTTTTATAATATTAATTTAAAAAAAATTATTTTCAAAATATTAAAAACTATTTTTCCTATCACTTCAATTTGTTTTTATTCCTCCAATATTTTCCCCATGATAATATTTATTAATTTTTTAGGATAAAATGTTGGACATTATTCATTAAATTAAATTATTTCAATGTAATTCGTATTAATTTTGTAGAAGACACATTTGAATTTGATATGATTTTTTTTATTTTACACCAAAGTTAAAAATTAATTATATATGATTATTTATGTTTTAACATCTATTTTCCATATCATTTTTAAAAGGACATATCCAAATGGGGATTATTTGTTATGATTTATCTTATAATATATATATTTATCATTTGGGGAATTGAACTCATAGTACCAAGAAAATTGAATCTTGATCCTTTATATTGTGATAACATTCAAATGAATAATTTTGTGAGGATTTTTTTCATTTATATCAACACTCTTATAATTTGATATTATTTCAAAGTGGATATGTTCATTTTCAACCACCACTCTAATTTATATGGTTGGAATATTTTATATTTATTCCATTATTGAATTATTTTTATACTCATTGATCTCAATAGTTTTAACACCACATTTTATATAATTCAAGGTGGTTGATTTTCACTCACATAGAATGCTATTCCATTATCATGTTGAATGGTATTAACATTTAATATTATTTTATTCAAATGTATATGATTATTGGAAATTTGATTAGGTATTATTTTACCATAATCCTTCTTTCTAAGGATTGTTTATGATCATGTTTTCTATTTTTTTGGATAATTATTGATTTTATTTATTATTGACTACTAACGTAGGTTTGTTATGTATTTAGACCATATATATTTAATTATAGAGGATTCCATGTTTTCATTCAATAACAAGATTCTTTGGGAATGCTATCAAATTAACATTGAAACATATGGTGAATGAATTATAATTAATCAGGTGATGGGTGGAGACAATAAATATTTCTCCCCTTAATGAATGAATAGTCTCTTGAGGAAAATTCGTTGGGATTTGGTGTTTACCACTTCTTATTAAAGTATTACATCTTAGCATAAGACCTTGGTTGTAGGTTTGTGATTCCTGATATAATGTATTCCTTAGTATGAGATTATTATTATTGATATGAGTGTTTTAATTTATTTTCAAGGTTATATAATTAACCCAATTCTATATTGATTAGGTTTTCAATTTTTTTACATATTACTTCTATAATATTTATCTTATGTTTGTCAGATCAATTTCCTATTTTTATGTATTCGTTTACTGAGTGTTTTAGTACACGACATCTTATGCTTCCATATGCCTAGGATATGAATAATATTTAAAAAATACATATTTATAAGGATATGATGTGTGAATTAATTTATGGAAGATGTTCAACACTCAATATTGATTATGATGTTTTGTATATTGTGACAAAAATTCACTCGACACAAATAAAATGGGATATATTTGTAATTATTATAACAAAAGTATCTAATTATATAATCCTAAAACAATCATTGGGATGTAATATGTTTGACGATAATAATTTATTTTTTAAATAATTATTGTTTGATCTCGTCTTTTATAGCTATAATCAAATTGGTTACGTAAAGGATGTGTTTATCACACTAAATCTCAGAGTACATGTCTAGTGTGTCACAATAAAATCATGGGAAATTAATTATGTTGAATAACTTAAATTCAAAATTATTATTGTGAAACATTTTAAACACTACATATTGATTATTCATAATAATGTAAAATTTAATGATATTTTTTATTTTTATTGTTTTAATGATGCAGTCTAGAATGCCTTGATGCTATTTTTAAAATACCTAAACCACTTCCATACTTTGATTTTGATATACACAAGATTCTAGGAAACAATTGAATATAATATACAAGATATATGAAGTCATATTTGACTACAATGTAATATTATTTACATTTCTAGGAATGGAAAGACATATCTCTCCCCCCCACATTTTTCCTAATGTGTATGGTTTTCATGGGATAAATTCTCTATCTGAATTTTTAACTTCGTTTCAAAATATTAAAATTTTAAAAATTGAAAGTATCATTCTAATGATTTTTTTGATAAATGAATTTATTCAAAACTAAATGAAAATAATCGTGAATTATCAAATAATTATAAATATTTATTATATCATCATTTCTTAATTATTCCGAAGAGAGAAATTATTATTTCATAACGGAATTTAACATTTTGAAAATAAAAACATAGGAATAATTTCATGGAATACTATTTGTGAGGATTGAACCAATTAATAAATATGTTTTATTTTAGTGAAATACGTTGGTGAACTAATGGATTTCACAATAATAGTTTTGAGGTAGGAATTCTTTTTATATTTAGACTTTTTATTGAATATTTGGGCATATTTGATAGGTTCGTGTGTATAGTTTTGGGGCCATTTATTGATATATATGCTGGAAATGCATAGTTTTTTCATAAGGCATTTAATTTTTTATGGATTGTGAATTCCATAAAATTCAATTTTATTCAATAAAATTTCATTTCTTATTGAATAATTTATTTTGATAAATGTTTCCATGATATGTTGTGCATTATATAATGTTTGTGACTACCTGGTGGAATCATTATTTTAGTGTCCAAGTTAACAAGTGGACCTGATGGACAATGATGAATTCATAGTGAGGTAGTTTCCAAGAAATGACTCACTAGTGATGGATTTCCATAGGATATTTATTTCCATTTATTTACATGAATGGGGGGATACTATATAACCATTGAAAGAGTTTCCAAATATTTAAATCTCATTTTCTGATTTTGAAAATCATTGTGTATGTTAGAGAGTCCATTATTCATATTTACTACACACGAATACCATCACATGAGTTTAGGTAACCATGAATCAGGGGAAAGACATTCCCTTAAAGTCGATCATGATGGTGTCACCTAAAATAAAAAAAGGTGAATTGAAAATAATGGTGGATATAGGTACATAACTTGATATACATTATGTGATCAATTAAATGTGATATTCTATGAAAATGGAACCAAATTAGGTATGTTCAGAGATCACGGTTGCATGGTTTGTGCATAATTTGTCGACAAATGATTTCTTGCATTTTTGGTTGTATATTTTATTTTCCATCATCACATAAATGTTTAAATAAATGTGAACTTATATTAATGAAATTTTTTCTAATAGATTTATAGTAAGAACTCACCCATGAATCTTTGTGTGAATTTATACTTCATTATCTCGGTTCTTGTAAAGGTAAAGGGCCTCGAAAAGGGTATATGGGGGTGCTTAGAGATTTTAGGTTGATATAGAAATAGGACTAACGTAAAATGGATATAATAGAACATTTAACAATTTATTTAATGGTAGTATTTGTATATATTGACCTTACAAATTTGGGGTCCGTATTATTATACAACTATAAAATTTTGTGACATATGTTATAACGATTTTTTTATTATATTTCTATATATTGTTTTTTAATATATTTATGTTTTATAATCCTGTGATGGATATGATTAATATGGATATATTCTCATCATGTTACTTATACAATCACAAATAGTCATAATACTTTTGTTTATGTGGTGTCATAAAAGAGTTTATGTGGATCTCTGACTTGAACATACACATTCTGGTTAGAGTGTTACAATTCTACCACTCATGTTAAATATGACTAAATTGTGTTATTATTATATCTTTTATGACATGTCATTGAATAAAAACCCCACACTTTTAAATAGTATTTTTTTAATGTCTAAATAGATGATTTTAGTATCTTAATATTAAAAATCATGAATCAATTCAATATTAAATTATTGTAAATTGTTAAAATGAATATAATTATTTCGGTTTTGATGAAGCTATATTTTATTAATACAAATCCTATAATGTATTTTTTAAACCTGAAAAACATTTCACATGTGAAATGGACGATGTTTTGAAAACATGTCCAATTTAATTTACCTATGTCTCCTTTATTCCCATATGAGGAACGTAATTAATAATTTCATATTTTAAAAAATGTTAGAGAATTCTCAAACTGATTCCCATTTGGATGGATGATTAGATCCTACAGATCATAAAAAATAATGATTTTTTTTCTAAAACCTTACTCAGTAATCACACAGCTTGACATCACCATATCCCTAATATAAATATTAAATTTACTCATTTTAGTAAATAACTAATTGTTAAAATTTACGTACCTAATACATATAACACATTTTAAATACTAGAAAGTTTCACCTTGAATTACAGCTAAAGACAGTGTATGAAAACATAAAATAAATCTTTCTAGGTGAGAATAATAAATTACAAATAATTATTTGTAAATATCTATCAAATAAAAAATTAAAAAATATTAACTGTAATTATGTTAAATAATTATTCCATAGGATGAACTGTCTTTGATCTCATTGGAATAGGTCCCTCAACTTTCATGCATAGATTTCTGTTTGAGGAAATCACTAAAATAAAAGGGATAATAAAAAATAAGATTGATAATAACCTTGTTATTAGTTTTTTGTTGTAATTATTTTATTTATAGTATTTATGACTTATATTTATAGTATTAGATATCCATTGGGAGAGTATCATTCATGTTTTTCATATGTAATGTCACATAAAAATCACTAGTAATAAATTTGGTGAAAATTAACCTATTAGAAATAAAAAATGAGGGATGAGTATTTAATATGTAAAACATAATTTTTTGACAATTGAGTTTCATTTTACTATTTTTTTTATTGATGATGTTCATTATGATAACCATTATATAGATTAATTACTATTTTATGGCTGGAATTTTTAAGTACTTTCAAATTTCATTTGAACAAAAATATAAAGTGAAATAATATTTAATATGGGAATTTAAGGATTTTTAGGGGAATTCCCTAATGTTTATGAAGTTATTTGTAAATGATCCAACTATTTATGATTAGTATTTTCTATGAATTGTTAGAAAATTACACAAAATTTAATATATATGACATCATTATATATGGATTACATTTTGAAAATTTCATGTATTGTTTGGATAACCTTCTATAAACATTCATTCTCAACAATCCTGTTATATGTGAGGAGAAATTTTATTTTATGGTGAATAATGGAATTTTACCTAGATATGTTGCATCTCAAGAGTGAATCCAATTTAACCTTTCCAAAATTATGGCAATTTTTTCAATTCCCAAATCAAAAATTATAACCGATATCACATAATTCCGTGTTCTTGATGGATTATATAAAAAATTAATAAATGTATTTAGTAATATAGGTATTCTATTTTATAGAATTCTAAAAAATGCCACCATTTTCTTTCTATAATAACTATAAAAAAGGTAACATTGAGTTGAAATAAAATTTGATAATGAAACCAATTTTCTAGCAAAAAAACATGAATCTAGGTATTAAAATCATTAATGATTATTATGATTATTTCCATATGGATATTTAATATATAAATATGGAAATAATATCTCATATCACAAATTATGATTCTATAAATTTATATCAATAAAAATATAATTATACAACCACTTAGATGGATATACTGGTTTTTGTGTATTCTTTAGACAAATTTAGTTGTTTTTTGTTGGTTAGTAATGGGATTTTATCCACAAACCATTCAATAACTACAAATTTAATGGAAATTAATTCTTCAAAATAATTAATTTCATGTAGGATCTTATTGTACATATATATAATTTTTAATAAATTAATTTAATGGATTTAAAAATATTATGACTACCCATTTAGGAGGAGTACTTTTTTATTTTATTAATAATTTTAAGATTTGAACTCTAATTAAAACAATCATTAA
The DNA here is from genome assembly GCA_963277665.1 of Viscum album. Taxonomy (NCBI): domain Eukaryota; kingdom Viridiplantae; phylum Streptophyta; class Magnoliopsida; order Santalales; family Viscaceae; genus Viscum; species Viscum album. The sequence goes on along the minus strand of OY728151.1, from coordinate 2,061,254,804 downwards.
TAAAATAAAATTTTATCCTGTTAGAATTAAATTTCTAGTTTATTAGATTATTAAATTACTTTCACATGATAAAAATACCCCATTAGTTTCTAAAAAACATATTTCCGTGCTTGTGAGTGATTTAATGAATTAGATTCGGTATTATAATTATTATGGATTGTTCGAGGATTCCAAATGTTAAAAAAACTCATTCACATTTCTGAATCCCAAACTATCCTAAAAATAAGTCAAAATTTAATCAATGTATTCCATATTAGATCATACTCATATTATTATTAATATTCAGATTTAGGTCCATATCTACCTTACATTTTCAAATATTATTTTTAATTATTTAACAAATTAATGTTCTAACTGTTTAAAGGTAATGTTTCTGAGAGAAATTAAATTAATTAAAAGTACACTTATTTTGGGATGTAGTATTTACTTGGGGAATTTATTTCTTGGGATACATTTCGAATTATTTTATAAAAATTTACTTATTTTTTGGATTATGTGTCAAATTGGTGGAGGAAATTCCCAAATGAACTGATGAAGGAAAAGTGATTGGTAAATTTATAAAAACAAATATATATTTTTGATTCTATATGCAAAATTTCATTATAATTAACTAGTAAATCCAATTTAGGAATTAGGCCTTTGAAGCTATACAAATAAAATAGAGCCAGTCATAAGGTTTCTACTTCATTTCACCCACTCAATAATGAAATATCTGAACTATAAAATATAAAATCCCAAAAATTATAAATAAAACTATACATTAATATAGAGAAGACAAAAATTTGAGGCTAGATTATGCACTATGATCTTATATACATTATTTTAATACACTAATGAAAATAAATTCCTTGACATTAGTATATGTAAACTATTTACACATAAATCTGAGTTATAAAAAAATACACCTCCTGTGTGAAGGAATGAAACATGAGTCTATGGGCTGATAGAAAATATAGAAAACAATTTTTCATTAGCTATAACAAATTTGAGATAATTTTTATGAAATTTTTATGATATAAAAGGAAAAATTAAGGACTTTTAAATTTTATATTATAATAATAAATTTATTTTTATAATGATATAAAAATATGGTTTATAACACTATAATGATTATTTTTAGTTAAAAATCATTTAATTTGTTTAGTTACTTATAATGTCACTCATGTTTGTAACATCCAAAGACATTATACCACTCTTCTGGTGCAACATGCCCAGTTGGCCATAAGGCCACAAGCACATCTCCCCAAACACTAAAGGATGGGGACATGCATTCAAGGGATAGGTGTCTCTATGTGGAGAGTATACCCTAATCACCAGTGTTCATAAAAATATAAATACATTAACAGACAAGTAGTGAAACCTATACTGATAATCAAACAGTAGATAAACTATAAGAATAGATAATTTTGACAAAGGATTATTTTATACCGTGATGACGATACATGTCATGTTTCTAAAAAAACGTCCAAAATAGGTACACAATTGTACAATAGAATACATGTATCAAATGTATAAAATTTTGATATTAACATAGAAATCATCATGATCATCATCTTTATCCCATGATCTCCTTCTCCCAAGTAGTGACCATGAACTTCCATTTGGTAACTTAACCTTATCCATACCCACAATCATATAATATATTTTGGTACCCTTGGTTGCCAGAATAGGGTGTGGGACTAAATCCCATTATTCAACAACCCATGTTAATGTTAAATCCAGTCAGTTAATATATAAATTTCATAGTGTGTAGGAATAAATGTAATGTGTAGTGGATGTACTAGAAGTAAACATCCTCTAGTTTCTAGAATATCATTTATAATAGGTTCATATAATGATCCAATTTCATTAAATACATATGTCTCGAGGAATTTCCTAATACACAACATACCCCATATAAAGATATGATCAAAGGATTCTTATACCGGCATTCTATATCTGTATGACTAAAAATAAATCCATGTATGATCATTTCCTCTGCAGACATATCATATAACATGTTTCATTATTTAATCATTGATAAACATGATATTGTAATTGAAATTCATACTTTTCAATCTAGGTATCACTCCTGGTATAATATAAATCAATACATTACAAGTTCCACCCTGGGGAACCTCACAATAACTCAGGTATTTCTCTAGGTGTGGTATAACATCTCTTCCATTCAAGTCAGTCCTTAGCGGTCTAGTAAGGGAACCCAAGTATCGACCATGGCTTATATTGTCAAATTCCCTTTAAGTTGATCCATGGTAAACCATATGGATTCCTAGTATCACTTGGAATATAATATTTAGACCCCATGTGTTCTTCCTTGGTAGTCCGTACAAGGATTATAAGTGTAACTCAAGTATATAGTTATGTTACAAGATAATTGAGTCCATCCTTGGAATTCATCCATTAATCCATGTGTACCCCAAGGAATATTATAATAGAATAACATTACATAATATTTAACCAATTTAATTTAAACATTACACGGTCATAAAGAAGAAAATTTAAACCTAATCTCCCCTCAGAAGGTGACTAAATCATGGATACACTTTGATGGATTAGTCCATAATTATTCTAACATGGGAAAATAATTATATTATAATCTCATGCTTAATCCGACAATTCTTGGTGAGTATATATGGACATGGTTTCCATTCTATTTTCACTATTAACTAAATTCATATTTTATAATAAAATTAAACTTAACAAAAATAAATACAATTCCAATTAGAAAAAATTTTAACTGAAATTGATAGTTCATTATTAAACAACTCTTGGAATGGGGGTAATATGAACCCCTAATATGTATCTGAATTCATATAGACATCAATGGTGAAAAAATTCATTATCCACTCAACCGAAGTAATGGTTCCAATTTAATATTACACAATATATAATAATTATTTAGAAAACATATTTAATTACATAGGCCATGTCTAACAACTCAATTAATGGATTAAAATTCATTTCAAATGGGAAGATTTGAAAATTGAGCGCTTGGAAAAAATTATTATATATAAAAACATCTAATTTTAATGAAATTCATAAGTCCTCCTATCATTGGTTTTTATCATATAGCTCATCTAATACCAACACCTGATTTATCTTATATTATGAGAAAATTGATGAACTGACAAAGATACTATAAATATTGCATATTAGCTTTCACATAAATAGCGTGACCAATACAAAACCAAATAAGGGTGAAAAAAAAAATGGATAGAGATCATATTTCATGGATCCAAATTGTCAAATAGTACCTGAATCTGGGCTCATATGGAGATTAAGAGGTAAAAACTACTGTAGCTATCTATAGAGAGCTTCAAATGATTCAATGTTATTCAAAAAATGAGAATAGAGATTAGGTTGAAGGATAATAAAATTTGAATGGAATTTTTGTAAATTTACCCTATATACTAGGTCACACAGTTTGGAAACACAGTTGGATAAACCATGTTTCAATTGTGTTCCCTTTGTTATAGGAAATGGGCACACTGCACAATTTTTCTAATCGTTCTCAAAGAATGAAAAATGTTACTGTCAAAATTTAATACATTCTCCAATGAAAATAAACTCCATTATTTATGGTTTATCAAACATGATGGCCTCTTTAAGACCATTATCTAGCCTCTTATGGTTTAATATAACCATGTGGCCTTCCATAAATGGTTTCTTCTAACCATGCATCATGCCTTTTCACCGAAATGGTGGGTTCCGGGCTCCGTACCAACCCAAAAATCCCATGATAAATGTATGATATCAAAGTGTATTTATATTAGGCCATATTTAAATAGATAAACGAAGAATAAATGGAATTTAAAGGATCATTACCTCTAGAAAGAACTGATTTCTTACAAACATCCCCTTAAAAGAATTTTTCTCAAATTTCCCAATCAAGGGAGTTAAAGAATATCAGAGATAAACTCTAGCCATTATAATCATACATCAGCCTCCCACTCCAGGGTCTCATCACGTACATGACCATACATCCATAGAACTCATACTAGAGTGACCAAATTACCCCATAGAACCTTCATGATGCAATCCACAATATATATAGGATGCTCCTCAGAGGACATATATACCGAAATCTCAACTTTATTGGGCAGAAAATAATGAGACAATTATAAATAGTAAATTCATTGCCATGATACGTGAAAGAATTAATGCATGGATAAATACCTCTATGTAAAAAAAATCATATAGGATAATGGTACAACACTCTCTATAATCTCAAATAGTCCAACATAGCACAATAAAATATAACCCCGTCTTTAGATACCCATGTTTCTAAGCCTTACTGAAACACTTAAAAATACTCAATCAACAAACTCAAACTCTAGAAGTCATATACGGTGATCAACATTTGATTTTAGATGAGAGTTCTCAATATCAGTCTTCTTCGGAATAATTTAATACTTATCTTTATTTTCCTGAACAAGCTGTCGTCCAATAATAACTGCCTCTTTTTAGATTAACAAACATAGGGTTTATTGGCATGTCCTACCGTAGAAAGCCTCATAAGGCTACATTAGTATAGTAACCTGAAAGCTATTATAGTATAATAATTTAACTATGGGTATGTTCCTCCCCTGAGATCACCAAAAATCTAGGACTAATTCCTATAACATTTCCTCAAGACCCAAAATCATGACCTTTGACCAACCAACTATTTGGGGGTGATATGTAGTTCTCAGAAGCACTGCTGTACCTAAATAACTCAGTAGATCTTTATAGAACTACGATGTAAAATGTGAATCATTATCAGAAATGATAGTTCTTGGGAATCCATGGATTCTTGTTACTCATAGATGTACAACCTTACATGACTATATACATAAATGGTCCCCTTTATTAGAAAAATTGTGGAACCTTAATTAAACTATAAATAACAACCCACACATCATCATTACATCATGGTAAACTCCTTAAACCTATCAAAAAATACATCACGATGTAATACCACATCCTCCTGGGAATGGAAAGCTACGGTAAAGAACCAAATGGTTGCTAGTGTTTCTCCTTAATCTTCTGACATGAAGAACACCTAATGAAAAATAGCTACATCTCTTTTCATACCCTTCCATCAATATTGGCAATGTAAATCCCAATATATCTTTATGAATCGAGGGTGAAATTCACAATTTGGATCATGAATGTCTCTCATTATCTCCTTGAAAATTTCTATTAAAACACATACATGACCTTGTACACCAAGAATTTCATCCTCTCCTATGCCCCAACCAAGATAATGGTCCCCAAGTGCCACATTATCCTATAAGAATAGGCCTTCAGAATCTGATAGATGCCTCATTTTCACTCTATCTAGAAGGTTGTATGATATAACTGACGACGATAGAAAATGTATTACCTTGACCATACCACACCTCTCAGTGCTTCTTATAGAACACAGTCATGAGTTTCCAATTTCTATTGGCTTACTAAACTTCATGTATCTCAGTCTTCTTAATTAGTGCATCAGCCATTGTATTTCCATTACCCGGTGTGTATATGTACTCAAAGTCAAAATACTATTGTTATTCAACACACATATTAAATCATAGATTTAGATCACACCGTATAAATATGAATGTGAGGCTTTTATGGCCCTTTTACACCAAAGAATTCTCCCCAATGAAGTGATGTTTCCAAGAGCACAATCAATGAACAACCATAGAAAACTCATGATCATGGGTTCTGTAACTCCTATCATGTGGAATTAACTTCTGATACCCATACGCCAAAATTATATCACCTTTTATAACTACAAAACCTATCTTGATACCTGATGAATCGTAGTATATAGTGTAACTCTTACCATGATTTAGAACAATTTGTATTAAAATTGAATTCAATCTCCCATTTATCTCTAGAAAGCCCATCTAACATGAATCTGAAGATAAAATCATAAAACATTCTTAGTCAAGCCTATATGTCAGGATTCTCGGCATGGGAATTATTTTATGAAATTATTATATTAACTAGATATCTCAATGACACTTAAAAGCTAAAATACTTTATAGGCATTCCCCCAAAAAACCCAAAATCTAATATATTCTTTGATATTTTACTATCAAATATGTGAGATAATTTCACTTATGAAGTGGATCTGATCTATCAAGAAGTGTAACTTTGAGATATTAGAATATAATTGATGTTATCTCAGTGCATCCAATATGATATCATATTGTTTTGAATGGTCATGTCTATCTGAAATACACTATGAATTCATCAATAAATATAATGAAAAAAATCCAAACAATGATGAAAAACTTTGTTCATCAATTCTCCGACATCCATTGGCATGTTCATGAGACTGATCATCATAATAAAATCCTCATATTGAGTGTTTCTACTATGAATGTCATTATGAGGAACGTCTTATTGTCTAACATTCACCTAATGATCATCATATCTAAAATCAATTTTGGGAATACCAGTGCTCCTTGAAGCTGATCAAAGAGAGAATCTATCGATGGTAGTGGAACAAAGTTATTAACTATCAGTTGGTTCAGTCGTGGGTAATCTACACATAACTTGTGGTTTCCATCTACCTATTTCTATAAAAAGACCAATGAAACACACATATATCTTCTCAGTTGGATAAAATTATTTGACACTAAATCCTATGGCCTCCACTTGAGACACTATGTCTCAGATGTACCCATCTTGTATGGAGGAATGGATACTGGTGTAGCTCATGGAACTAGCTCGATAGAGAACATACCCTTTCTTTATAGAGGTAATCTTGAATAGTTAATTGTGAAATAATTCCAAAAAGGTTCAACTATTAGGAGAAAATATACCTGTAATGGTCCTTGATCATCTAGATATAAACTCATAATATGGGATTTCATCCTACGTAGTGCATGATGCATAGGTCCACATCCACTCACATAGAAATCCCATTCACCAATATAAATAAACAATCCAAACTCATGTGATGTTAAGGTCACAGAACTTCGAAAGTAGTCAATTAAAGTATGAAAAGGAACCAAATAGTCCATCATTGAGAATGATTTCAAAACCTATCATCTCATGGAAAAAGGGGATCCAAACGAAGTGACACAAATGAATGTCATAGGGGAACTCAATTCACAAATTTAAATCCTCCATTCTAATTCCAAATGATGTATCCATCTTTATAAATCTATTAAAATTATAAAAAATCACCACATGGTTCTCCATAATGGGCACTAATATTAGGCTATGAGAAACCCCATTTTAAATATTTAAGGTGTTAAATTATAGTCTACTAGAATAATAACTTTGAAAGTGAATGATCTGATATCCTACACTTGATGGATATTTTTCATATCATATATCCTTCCGGATCCATGAACCTTTGATACTCTCTGGATACTTTAAGAAGATCTACACTTTTTTCACATTAAATCTGGGGTCTAACTACAATGACCAAGACTACCACCTCAACCTAATAGGCCAACCATACTCTAGTTATCTACCTAATGAGATGTTGCTGAACCCAATCCTAAAGTGGAGTCAGTGCTGGCCCTCTCTCATAAGGTGCCGAAGGAAATATAATGTAGATGTGTTATAGATGACCCATCTTTCCATAGGATTGACACTTAACTAGGTCTCGCATGCACTATGGTCTCATTCTTTCATCCTATCGCACTTGTAGCACCACCCATGGATAACTAAATATGAATTATATCAACTAATTTCAACAATTAGAATATATATAAGACACATCCAATTAATAGATGAAGGAGTACCAGATATAGGTGCCAAACTACCTTGGATGTCATCTCCAGCCTCCGTCATGTTATGATCTATGATATGTTCCAGATTCACTATTCTAGAAATCATATATAGCCTAAAGACATTAAACTTCAATCATTTATCATACATGACATGATCCTTGATTTTCCTAGCTTTAGGAAGCTCATAACCCCTTATAATAGGTGAAAAGTGTTTGAGCTCAATAATGTAGACTAATGACGCTGTAACTAGTAACATTCCCTACTCCAGCTGCATGAACTCTTAAGCTCTATCGGATCAGAACATCATGGGATATAATTAGTCATATAATGACACATGAAAATCCCTCCAAGACATATCCCGATGATATTATGTCTGAGTCATGAAATTGCCCCATCTATTATAGGAATCATGAAACATATACGTAGTGAGCATCACCCTCCTCTCATGAGGCGTCTCAAGATGAACAATGATATATACCATTCTCTCTAGTAACGACACCAAAAATTGTTGTCTTTTATCTTATGAAAATATGGGTAGATGATGCTATTGGAACTCATGCATCACCTCCACCATAGTAAGGGTCGATTGTGTTTCTCTCTAAACAATCTACATAAAGAACAAGAATCACTAACGATACTATGCCTCAACACCTGTGTCCAATACAACTACTATTTCAACATCATGAACTATGGGAGGATCCACTGGTTTCCCATGGTCCACTACCTACCTCATGAAGTGAGACTGGTGGATGTCGTAGAGGCATATCTCTACAAATTTTATGATCATTCCTCATATCAATATTATAATCAAAGTTTATAGTTCAATGAACATATATATATATATATATGAAATATAGTTAAAAACCTTCCTCTATGAGAAATCACCCCTATTCCTACTTCAAGAGTCAGGTCAGGGCATCATACAACTCCTTTGTAAGCATGTGATACCACCAACTATCCACTATTAAAGCCAGGTCTAAGTCAATTTCTCTGCTGTAGCGGGCTCCACCCGTCAGTTATTAAGTCCAATGCATTCCTTATATGAACAGGTTTAAACATAACATAAACAATCATATTAAAACTAGCATATGAAATGTCTATAATTTCTTCATAAATCAATAATGGTATAAAAATAACACATCCACAGTAAAACATATCACAAAACGATCAATAAAATATGGATTTTTTGTATCTAATATAACAACTTTTAATAAACATAAAATGAATCAAAGGATGTTGACATAGATGAAATCAAAACTCTTTTTAGAGAAATATCTCTTTCTATTTTGAAAAAAATTAAGACTCATACCTTTATAAAATTAAACATTTTCTTTGAAAATATTCTTATAAAATTTTAAGGGTAGCTTAGATGATTTTATAACGGTGGAAGTTAGCTGCACCTTCCATATAAGTTTAAAAAACATTCTTACCTTAATTCTGTCGAAAAGGTTAAAAAGGAACTTGTTTGGAAAATGACAGAAAGATTCCTTAATAAACTTCTTATAAAAAGTCAAAAATGGTATAAATGACTTTATCTCATAGTATTTAAAATAGTTAGAATGATTTGTAATACATTTTTAAGAAATATGGATGTGGATGATAAAGAGGTTCCAGTAGATAATTACGTATAAACAACCTTGGATAATGAAGAGATTGTGAAATAAACCCTTACCTTGTACTTTTCCTTGGATGACGGAAGTTTAAAATCCTATATAATGGTTAAATAATTGTTATTAAAGTATACAACAATCATATATATTAATATGATATCATATATGATCTTTTAACATTTATTTGTTAATAATATCATAGTATTATCGTTGTTTCGGGTGTTAACTTACTCGTATTCTTTTATATGTTTTGTTATGTAAGATGTGATTTTCATTGATAGTTTGTATCTTATTAATATCCAGAATGATATAAAGCCCTTAAAAATTATTTTTAATCATTAAATGAGAATTATTATTGAATGGATACGATGGGGAATTAATCTCATCGCGTTCGTGGAGACGATAGTCCGTACGTACGCACGAGCGACAATATCATTCTTTTGATATTAAAATAATATATAATTGGATGGTATATCATATATATATAGAATAATTACCATGTTATATTAAATATTTAAATTAATTACACATAATTATTATATCCTTCCAAATAATAATTTATTGAATAACAATTACACAACGACGTGGAGACGGTAAGCCGTACGTACGCACGTATGGTGAAATGTCATTCAAAGGATGGATAGAATATTGAATATGGTTGTAACATATTTGTTAATAACATCAAAGTATATATAAGATACAATAGTTATTATTTTAGAATGGTAATAACAATGAATGAATAAGTTGATGAAGAAAGGAACTTGAAAGAGGTTGGTGAAAACATTACCTCTACTTCGGGTTCTTCCTTTTGATTTGATCCAAAGGGCTCCATAGGTTGGATTTATGATCACAATAATGCCTTTAAGTTGAAGTGAGGGATGTTGAGAGAGTATTTGGGCAGGTTTTGGCGGAGCCAAAAGGCTTTTAATGTGTGAATTAGTGAGAAGGCGGACTGTCCTTTTATAAGAGGGGTGAGGGGCACCTTTGAAAAAGCTAGAAATATTATATTATAATAAATTCATATATGGTTTATAATGGCTCAAAAGTGGGTTATTTAAATTTTATGGTGGGGATGGGTCAAAAACCACCCATCAAATATAATTTAGATAGGTTTGGGTCATTATATTAACATTATCTTTTTGTTTTAACTCTTAGTTAATTAGTTTGACACTTACCATGTCACATCGTGTTTTTATATTATATAGTTAATAAACATACTATATATCTCCAATAAAACCCCAAGTGTTCCATTAATTATAAAAATATCATTATATAAGTCTCTTGGCTGAACTTGTGATTTTAGGAAATGAATATAAATTAATAATATAATATTTGTTTTAAAAACTCTTTTATGTCAATTTTGACATTATTGGGTATTTTGTTTTTGATAAAGTCATAACAGTATTATTACTTCGAAAGAAATTTATATAATCAATAATAATATGTCATATTAACCTATAAAATTATTGTAATTCACAAAAGTCTCAAATTACATTTATTTTGATATTTATAATATCAATTATTTTAATATTTCATTAATTAGGTAATTACTGCATCACCATTGTGTCATAAATAAATTAAATTATTTAATTTCTAAAAATTATATATAAAATACCATTATGTAGGAAATATTTTTATCTTTATATTTAATATTCAAAATCGAATTTATCTTATGTATAACCCAAAAATAAAAATGTTTTAGTAAATAAACATTAATTTTAATTCTTTTAACTCTTATTCGAATTAAATAATAATAAATGTCCTAATCTAATCCAAGTGGACCTAAATGATAATATTTTGTTCCTACGGTTGTTTTTGGTCGATATAAACTTGTGCAATAGAATTAGGACATGTGTTAGGGTAATATTAATATCATTTTTACCCTTAATTACCTTATTTCTTTTAACTGTGGTAAATAAAAATAAAAAGTAACTATTTACCAAAAATTATTTTTATCTCATTGAACCACATTTTACTCCTTGATAATAACCGTGTCTCTTAGATTTTAGAAATTTCACTCACAGAAGCAGTAAAATTAAGTTTAATGTGAATTTTCAAATTTTCATAGAAAGTGGGTAAAAGACGGTGAAAAGTTCAATAAAATTTTTATATATCTAAAATTATTCTAATCTAACTCAAATGAATTACACTGAACTTATATAGGTAGTATATATCTATTTTTACATTTAATAAATTTATGTAAAATAAATAATTATTTAAATAAAAATTTGGTTTTAAAACTATAACTCAGTGTTTTTTTTCAGTATTCATCAAAATTTGAATGTTTTCAGAAAAATAGAAAAATTTCACCCTAGTCTAATTTTTATATTACAAATACAAAAATGAAGTCCATTTTTAATGATAAAATTTATAAACTTTCAAAAATTTCGTATTACTATTCATAACAGCAAGTTTGATTGGTTGTGGTGTGTGTGTTAGAACTCAAAGTTACGTACAACACATGCTACTGTATTATTCAAAGGAAAGCATAACATGGAAGCTTGGGGTGTTACAGATAAATAGATGTCCATAAGACAATGAAAGGTGTTGAGTTATACTGACATCGTGAAGGACATATTCTATGGCCTTTTCACGAAGAAACATGCCATGTAATAGAGGTATACACTATCTATGGATAAATGTATATCCAACCATTTGTAGGAAAAGACACGCACAACGATTTAGTTGAGGTAAAATTTTAGGTGACATGGGGTACATGCCATGTATTCCCCTCTACATGATGTTTAATTCCCTTAACATACCTTATCTCATAAATATTTATCATTAGGACTCGGTTTGAGACTCACTATTTTCCTATCATGATTATTATTTCATGTGGGAAATGATGGATTATTTTGTTTTGGCATTAGAGATGTCATAAAAGGTGATTTTTTGGGTCATTTAAGTGAGATACATATAGAAAAGTGGTATTTGAGTGATTTATTTTCATATTTTCCTATCAAGGGTTCGTGTGGAAACAAATCCTCTTCATAGGATCATGATCCCTCTATGACTATGCCAATTTTGTGTTGTATGGGTCTGTTCCTATATTTTTGAGTTAGTTATCTTAGTCTATTTTAGTAGATTTCTTAGTATTAGGGAGAGTTTTTGCCTCTAGGAGGCCTATGAATATCCTCACAAACATCATTTCCCCTATATTGTGTTTTTGGTATCAGCATGACAAATAGTTTCATGGGTTTTGACCCCTTATCCTGTAGGAAGCTTCTATTTTGACTAGTTTCCCCCTAGTGAGTCATGGGTGTTGATCCAATTTGTATGTATTGAGATTTGGAAATTTTTATGAGGTAGTGGTTTTATGGAGTGTCTATCTTGGATGAAACCAATTAATTTCCAATAGCATTCTTCCTTAATGTTATTCCATAGGAAGATTTCATTTAATAAGCATGATAAATTCTATGTAGGCACTGATCCTTAGATTAGATAGTTTTTTATAGATTTTGTTTGTGGTGAAAAACCTTTTTATGTGTTTCCTGTCATAGATTAGGTTTTTGTGTGTCCCATAAAAGTACTCAAAGTGACCCCTTCTTAATTTTTTAAATATATCATGACACACGGTTACTTTCTATGTGGTATGTCTATATGAGTGTATTCTCTTATATATATTTCATATGGGATGATGGGGACACAATATCAGATTTGTGATTCCCGATGGATAAAGCCTCTCATTTGACATTCATCTGGGATTTTAGGACTCGTGGAGAGAATTCTCATATAATTAAATTTTTTTTGATCCTTGAGTGAATTCAATGGAAAGGATAATGGTTGATAACATGAATCTTGGGGTATTTTATGAGTATATTCATGGAAATTATAATATAAATTACAGTAGGTGTCATCTTGATTGATATACTAGGTTGGGATGGATAACAAGACTTATATTTATAACAAATTGAAGGGATTGGGGTTTCACTTTTTCTTGGTTTTTTTCCTCTAGATTTGTGTTGAGAAAACTTATTATTATTTTTAAACCCTTTTCGTTTTTGGGGGTTTATATTGGGTGTTTTTATTGGGACTTCTACCCCAAATATGCCTGAACATATCATGGATTGTGTAGAGTACCCATATTCTCACATCATCTATAGTGAAATGATAGTTGTTGGTGTATTGATATGGTTTAGGAAACCCATGGGTGATCCTTTAATGCATTTTAATACATTCTCCTCTTTCTTGGTAGGATGTAATATTTTACAATTTTTTCTGGATTTTATTTTTCTATTATTCACTTTCTAGTACATATGACATACGCTGATGTAGGATTGTTGTGTGGATTCATTTTTTTTATCAGTTAAATTATTATATCCTCAATATTTCTTAGAGATATATGTGTATGTGTTAATATATGTACCATCATCTATAGGCCCTAATATATAAGATATGCCTACTAGTTTCCTATCACCATCCCCTGGACTATTAATGGTAGGATTTTGGTAGTGGAGGCTCACAAATCCACCATCCATGTGGTCCATTTTGGGTTCTATTTTTATAGAGTTATATCAATGGTTTCAATTATAACAGAGGACCTATTTTGTGAGATTGGTTTCAAATTTATTAAAAAAATGCTAATGTGTCTCCTTCTTAGACTTTAGGACAGGGAATCTAGTGTTATTGTGGAAACTGGCATATACATTCACCAGGACATTGATTACCTTCTAATTGACATTGAAAATTTTGGAACTTTTTTATGGAAGAGTTTGTACATGAATCCTCTTGGATTGTGATTTTATTCCATGTCCTTCATGATTCACCTCCACAGATATACTCTTTGTCCATGGATCACATAGTAGGGTCAAAGGTATGACTCAACGAGGCATGAGGTATCCATACATGGGTCTGGTCACGAGGAATTTTTTCATCCAAGTGGATTCTTGGTGGATCATCAACCAATTGAGAATCTTATACACCCACATATTAGGGATTAGGTTGATGAGGCTTTCCATATTATGTTTTTATGCCTCTATTAGTGAAATTTTTTGATAAATAGGTTTCACGAATTTATCATTTACATTTTAGGTATGGATCACATGTGGTATTGGTCAAGCATGACCTACTAACAGAAAGCATATGGAGCAGGATGAATCGTCATTCACATATACCTCATGGATAGGTCATCTCCCAAAGGATAAATCATTTTTTAATGATATTTCCAACCCATAATTTTTAGGAAGGGAGACAGTAATTATACCACTGAGTTAGAGGCAACCATTTCATAATGGAGGTCTACACGTAGGTGGACATGGAACACGAGATGGATGAAATGCAGGAGGTTGATGGTGCATCGATTTTTTTCCACCACCACCACTACTATAGGTGGCCAATTTTTGGGCTAGATATCTAGTGGGAAGGGACTTGGGAAGCTTAAGGTGATGGTTTGTTTTCACATATATTCATTAGAAGAGTTTGTAGGTACACATTGAAGATTTTTTTCTTCTTTAATATTAATTCTAAATTCAACATTGAGATTCTTTTTCCTTAATACATCTTTCTTAAGGATTTACCATGTGAAATAGGGATTCGTTAGAGGCTTGTGATGGTTTTTTTGACATGTATTTTAATTATTATTAAAGAGGGACACTTCCCCCACTAAGACACATACATGTTATAAGATAAATATTTATGCAATTGTGTTAGTTCTATACAATGACAATAGTATTGAGGTGTGGCAGTAGAGTTTCTTATGATCCTATCATTGGGGTAGTCTGTTGGGCTCAGGAATTAGATTGGGACCTAGTTTTGATGGGTGGGATGTAAATAGTAAATAACTCGGCTTAGGATTTTCTATCATGGATACTTTGAATTTGGTTTGAGGTGTGACATATATCTTATTTTATTTATTAATTTTTTTGTAGATTCATGAGTCATTTCTACCAGAGAGGATCCCTTGTTCAACACTTGGTGACACTAGAGGATTCTTTCTACTCAATATATAAGTAACAAAGGTCCTCTATGTGGTTTCTTGGGCTAAAGTGTAATTGGATGTATTTTGAGGGCTTGTATGACCCCGTTTGTACAATTGGGTATCCCTAGAATTTTTGGAACATAAGTTGGAGGGGTAATTGAGTTTATGTGTCATTGATGTCTCCTAGTCCAAGTAATGTTTATGGAAGGGTACATAGACCCATGAATTGTTGTATTCTTTGGATAGAGGATATTGGAAAAAAATTTCTTAATGTTTGGCCTCATGTTATCTTATCAACATCTCCAGGTTGGGGTGGAGTTTGTACCGAAGCTAGATTGCTAATTCATATGTGGTTACTTAGGTTCCTAGTGATACAATTTCTTTTGCTTTACATACACTATCATTGTTGTGAGAATTATATAAATATTCTCAACCCCTTATAGATCATTTCTATGTAGTATTATTCCTTTGAGACATCCAAATGTGCTTGATATCAATGGTTTTGTATATCAGATACTTGAAAATATTTATAATAAATCTCAAAGAATGTCCAACATGTGGAAAGATCCCTATTTATCAAATCATGATTTTAAATTTCATATCCTTGTGAAGTGTCATATTAGATACGGGATTGATGGTTAACCCTAGAATGTGTTTTGGTTGTGTTATCATCCGAACCACCCAGGGGTGTGTGTATATTAGAACATGTTTAAAACAATTTTCTCCGTATACTGTTGGTGAGGGAGGTGATGAAGAAGATAGATTTTGAAGTTGACCCTTCAATAAGGGGTTGATATAACTAATCTCTATTTAATAGTTGTGGCCCCATTGCTTCTTCTACCAGTTTTGATCATGTGACTAGATATCCATTAGAAAATTATTTGATGGATTTTTTGAAGGTGTGAAGTACATCACCATCATGAGGATTATAAATGAAACCAATAACATGATGAGAAGAGGTGAAATATTTCTATCCCCTTGATGACTGTTAGGTTGGGTGTTTTTCGATTTTTATCTATTGCAAATAACGATAATTTTTAATTACTAAAGAATAATGTTATCTAGGATGAGTAGGAAGATTAGTGAGTGGGTTTTTCCATATTAAATAGTGTAATTTTTTACCAATTAATAGAAGACTCTTTGGTGGTTTTTCCTCCCAAGGAGAATTTTTATGAAAGTACAAGATCCTCTAAGAGAGCTTCTAGTTTGGGAGATCCAGTTGAGATCTATGTTTTCTCTCTTATGGGTAGGTATTCAGTTTTTTTGGAATTTAAATACTTGAAGGTGGGAATATTTTAGAATATATAGATTTTCCAGGTAAAACTTTTTAATTTTCTAAGAAAATTTTCGATACCATGTACTGAGTTGGTGTTGGATTTTACATACCAGAGAACATTGGTGTGGTGATATAAAAAATATAAAAAATATTATATCATGAATAAAAATTCTATAATAAATTTTTCAAAAAATACATTTGTATTATAATATGGGAAAATTGAGATATCACATACATTTTTAATGACTTTTTTACTATAGGGATTTAAAAATGTTGTAGGAATCGGGAGATCGGGTGATTATAAGTGTTGGCAAGCGTATTGAGGGTATATTATATAATTTAATATAAATAAACTATTATATCTCTCCCCATTTTATTATTAACGTTTATAGAGGAATAGATGAGTTTATTTTGGTGACAAATGACATGTGGCCAATCTAAGGAGAAGAGGAACCACACAGCCTCATTATAGATGTTGATCATCATGAGATTGAGGATCAACATGTTCCAAACCTCGTTTTTGACCCACTAATTTTTTATTAATCTAAGAGGTATTTGGATTTAGTATATTTATTTTTCAATCCACTTTTTCTATTTTTTTGGATTTTTAGCCCTGATACGAATGTTATGGACCAAATTGCGGTTGACATACTATTTTCTAGTAAATATTATGGGATTTAGGTGTCATTAATGAGGTTGCTATATACAATTTTTGATCACATTATGTTTAAGGAATATATAAATTCCATGTGTTCTATATACAGAGGTAAGATGAAATTTTTGGGACTAAACGACACATTCTAGGGGTACACTAAATTTAGTGAGTAAAGATCATATGGTCAAGGGACTTGGACAGACATTTGATATCAATGGAAATGGATGTGTGGAACTACAGAACCAGAAGACATGAACATGTGTTTAGTAACATGGCAATGAGAACTGAAATTGGATAAAACCCAATCACTCAAAAATACGCCATGTACTATGGGTACACAAACTTTTTGGTTATGTTTCCAGCCGACAGTGTTTTGGAAAGGGAATGAAAAAAGATTTGGATAAGGCCACCCACCATGTGAAATGGGGTTATTCTAGTTTATTCCCCATTACAATCCATGTAAATCCCTTGGGAATTTTCTCTGACACATGTCAATTTTCGGGTCATGGTTGGTGGCCCATGAGAATCTAATAATATGACATTTTCAATGTCGAACATGATGGTTTCCATGGTTATGTCATTAGAGATGTGACATAAGGTGATCTTGGGTTTCTTTAGGGAGTGACCAATAGAATTGTGACGATTGAGTGAGTTCCATTGGTATTTTCCTACAAGGGTTTTTTGTGGCATCATGTCCTCATCACAAGTTCCTGACACCTATATGGATATCTTGATATGTGAATCATCAGTGTGTTCTCGAATTTTCGAGTGAGTTGTCTTAGCTCGCATTGAAAGATTCATTAGCATCATGGAGCATGTTTCCCTTTGTGGGGAATGCATTGATCCTTACATTCTTTAGGTTCCATATGGTTGGTTTTATGGTTTTATCCAGAAAAATATTTACATAAGAATAGATCCCCTATTAAGGAGGTTGATTCTAATGGGGTGAGGTGTCCCCCTAATGAGCCCTCAACATTGACCCCTATCTCTATGTCAGAAGATGATTTATAATGAGATATCTGTCTAATAGAGTGTTTATCATGGATGAAACCTCTTAGTTTCTTTTAATATTACTCTATTGTGTTTTCCATAGGCTTTAATTCTAGAATCAGAATGAAAAACATTACACAATCATTGAGTAAGGGTTTATGGTGTCCCCCATATTATATAAATGAACAACCATCATATCATATTATATAAAACTATAATTAAAAATTAATCATTCTCTCTATTAACCTTTGTTATTTTTGGTATCAAATAACTAAAATTAACTTCATTAAGTAATAATCATGATATTTTAATGTCAAAGATGTCAAAAAGAAGATATTTCAAACATCAAAGAATAATGAAATTAATCCAAACATGGAAATAATAATGGTATACATAATATAATAATATGATCTAGAAAATCAAAAATTGGTTCTATATACATTACATGATAAATGAAAATGTGTGTGTGGAATAGGAGGCACAACCAATCAATTAAGGTTGACTTTCCATTATTTTTATCACTACTATAATTTAAAGTGGGATTCATGGTCCCCTTTTATTTATAAATAACTTGAATATGATTAATCATTTAGATACACCAAATAACTTCCATATATCCATCATTTTTTATATTATGATACATTATATTTCACACTATTAATACCTATAAGTGTATTAAAAACTCATTTCACACACCCCACTATGTTCTGGGAAGTGTATCAAACTTTACACAATTACAAATACTAAATGAACTAAATTTTTCAAATTAATAAATTTTATAAACACGATTTTTGGAGGAACTCAGGATAATATTGATTTCTATCAAACAATTTTATAAGAATGTATTTCTATGTCTTGTTTTATTTAAAAATAATGAAAAATATCTATCCAATCATTGTTCTAAACAAGTTGGGGAACCATATTTGAAAAAAAAATTAAAATTAAAATGTATTTATTTCAATTTATTTGTAGGTGTGAATGAAATGGAAACCCTTATTGTTCATTTAAATATGGGAGATGTTTTGTAAAAGAGACAATTTTAACGAAAAACCATAAATATTTTGAGTATTTATATAATGAAAAATTTATATGGAATTACTATTTAAAAAACCTCATGTAGTGTACATGAAATAATGAGTAGAATTTGAAAACAAAATGATGTCAATTTTTTATTCATGTTTTCCTTGTTGACTTACCATTCCCCAATATTTTCACCACATAACTCACATAACATTTTGTTCCATATTTTATATTTACTTATAACTTGTCGGGGGATAAGTGGGAAGATGTGATAATTTAAATAACACATCCAGAAACACACAAATAACTAAATTTTAACAAAAATAAAATAACTACAAATAAAATTATCTGAATAATAAGTTATACAGTCATAAAAAACAATTTAGTAGTTCTGTTTCTTTGGAAAACCACCATTCAAAAAATTAGGTTTCTGAACCCTATCATATATGGTAAAACTCTAATATAAATTAGAGGAAACTATAAGAGATCAATATTGATAATTTAATATGTAAATATAAAATAAAAATCTCATATAATATAATGGAATATATATTTACTTTATAATGAATTTGGAATAAATAATATGTTAAAAACTATTCCAATAAATAATTTCCTATTCATATTCATGAGAATATGAGTTATTATTTATTATGGGGTTTCAAAACATTTTACAATTATTTAACATGTATTACCCAAGAATCAATCAAATGATTAGAACCACTTAACCTAAATTAAGGTTTAATTTACTTGGTTTTTAGATTCTCTAGGGAACAATTTTCAATAAATAGAAAATATTCTGAACCAAGAAGTTCAAATAATAATTAACTAGAGACCATGAGTCACCCAAAATCCAAAGAAAATATATTCACAAGGAATTAAAATTTTCACATATACTATAAAAAATAATTAAAAAATTCCAACATCTATTTGAATAAATTATATCCCCTAAAAAGAAATTATAATAATTAAGAATATATAAATCACCATTCTTGAAAATAATGATAAATGAGGGGAGAGAAAACCATATAATCTACCTTGAACAAAAAATGAGAAGAATCCCAAAACTGGAATGCAATTTTATCATTAACGAGTGAAATAATAGCACTAAATATATAATTAATGTTATGGGAAACAATTACAAAAGAATAAGAGGGAAGAAGATGAAAAAACAGAATCCTTACCTTAAATGTATTATAAAAAATTACCCATAAAACCTAATTTAATTATATGGTAAGAATATCGATATAATATGGTCAATATTTAGGAAAGTACGATTTCCGAAAAATTTAAGATGAGTGTTGTTAAAGTGATAATTCCACAGGGGTTATGTATATTATAATGAAAATGACTAAAATATGTAATGAAAAAACATTTCCTCAGTGTATTTAGTTTTTAGTGTGGTGAAATAATGAGCATTTTGGCACCCTTAGATACCTTTGTACTCTATAAAGATCATTTTGTACAAAATACCATCCATTGCCTTCATGGGGTTACCTATAATCATAGATTTTTTTTCCTCCTCCCCAACCTATTATAATGTATAGAACCCACTCCCCAACATAAAACCAAATCCAAAACATCCTCTAAAGTAATTAAAAAAATTCAAATTCAATAGATTAATCCCAAAATAAAAACCAAAAGTCATTTTGGACCCAAACAATAAAAATAACAGGAACATTCATCACTAAATCATTTAATACTAAATTTAATTTATTGTGGTCAAAATAGGGGACATTACAATAGTATATTTAATTACTATTATATTTTCCCTGGTACTATAAATTATATAATTGGTATTATTTGACAATATAAAAGAATATTTTATTTTTTGAAATATGGTCTCTTTAGTAATCATTAAGAGAGTTATGTTTTTCATTTTAAAATAAATTATGAAGTTTTAAAAAATAAATTACTTAATCACATTTGGAAATTAAATTTATAACATGAATAATAATATATCATAAATATGAATTCAAAGTAGTGATTTGGGAAAATCTTACTAAATAATATATTAGTCACCAATTCCAATACATCTCTTTGTGTGTCTAATTGTTGTTTCTATTGATATTTGAAATAGAAAGAATACCTTTTATGTTGATGATGAATACATGTAGGTATACTAAATTTAAAATATGTATGTGTTTAATAAATTACCATTGTAGGAGTTCTTTATCATGGACATATATATTTTGGTAATCCACTAGTGTTATGTTTTATGATTATTCATTTTTATCGATACTCAGTTTCAAAATGGTGGTTTTTTATGATTGTTATGTAACTCAATTTTAAATGAATTCATGTTTACATATGGTTCTTTATATTACTGGAGTGTTAATAATTACCTAGGAGTTATTTTTTATCCCAAAATATTTGTTATCAGCCTATGGAAATTGATGATTGTGTTTGGGGAGATATTGTTATCTGGGTTAAATCATAGGATATTGGTACCTAGTTTTTTATTATATTTTTGAATTATATATATCAAAACTCATTACATGATGCTGAAAAATATATCTTAATATATCTTGATACCTAAGTTATATGATTAATTTCTTATATATTTATTTGAGAATATTTTACCGTGAAATTTAATTATAGATAGTAGATTTGACATGTCATTTTCTATGAGTATTTCTTCCCCAATATAAATGTGTAGAAATAAAATTATATCCCCACTAATGTTCTATATAATAAAATTTAATCCATATTATTAACAAATACAATATCATTAATTACTATATAAAATCAATCAATCAATCTTAATGAACTATTGTAATTTCCAATAATTCATCGTTGTAGCTTAAATAAAATTATATCTTTCATTAGTTAAAAAACATTTTATTGTGTTATATACATGTCCTTATATAGATTCCTATTATGGAATTCCATTTTTTCTTATATATAACATATTTGATAATCTTATAACACTATTATAGGATGATCTCGATAGATTTAATCATCAAAATTGGTGACAGGGTTTATTCATAAATAATTAGATGGATTTACTTAAAACCTTTTGGAACTAATAATAATGTAAGTGTGGAAATTATACTATAAAAATTCTTATTCATTTTAATGAACCATTTCTATAATATTATTTGATAACGATCATGTAAAAAAACCAAATTTTTAACCTAGTTAGTGAACATGGATCCCATCACATCCTTCTTGGCTTGAAGAAATTTTTAACATATAGAATAATAAATGTCTATTTAATAGGTGGTTCCCTTATCATCAGTGATAAAAACATCACCATTAGTTTTCTTGTGATGTTCATACCTATTTATAACAAGAACAAATATTATCTAGACAATTTTTTAGTGAATTTTTTGTTTGTTATTCTTCCACTACCTCTTATGGATCTAAATGACCTATCATAGATAATAAGTGATGTTGTTATTCTAAAACATCCCAAATCATAAATTCATTCAATAAATGTATCTTTTAACTTAAACTTTTTAATTTAACAATAACATTTTGAAACAATATATTTTTTATAGGGATTATAAAATAAATACCCAATTATTATTTTGGAAAACCATCAATTATTCACAAATATATTTTTGGTCCTAACATAGTGGAATTAATATGCCAAAATTATTCTTTACAAATCTATATTCATATAATCAAAATTCAGGATTTAACCCATTATACATAAAATATGGTTTCATTTCTACTCTCCATGATGAAACTCAGTTTTGTGTAATATTTTCCAATTATATATAAATAAATCTAAAAATATAAATGTAGTTTCTTATTACTAATCATGGATATAACCATATTCAATGATGATTATTTTTTTAATTTAATAGGAGTTATATTGGATATAAAACTAAATTTCATGAGATGTTCATGAAACTCATGGATTATTTATTACCCTCATTAATTATATTATAGATCCCTGAACCACTTTAAAATTATATTTTGTAATTTATTTTCCACATCCTTCAGTTTCTAAAATATTTCATACTGTGAAGACCCAGACCCCCCTTGGTCCCTTCCTTTGCCAAAAATCCGGTTTCCTTGCGGGGTACCGATCAGTGAGACCGATCAGGTGAGACCGATCGGTGAGACCGATCGGTGACACCGATCGGTGACACCGATCGGTGAGACCGGCCCTGCCAAGTTGTTCCAGTAATGTTCCTTTTTCGCAAATAGGGTTTTAAACCCTATTCTTCCTTGCTAAAAATATCTTGGAAATCTGAAACGCGCGCAAAGGTCTTAATTAAATGCTTCATTAATTCATGGGTCAGTTAAAACCACCCAGCGCCATTAATGATGAGTCAAGCCACGTGGTCAACCCACGACTCCCTCGTCTTCCGTGGTTTTGTGTTTTCATCTCAACCGTCCCCAGCCCTTATAATTAAGGGTTAGGCCGTGGTTTTTCCCCCTTCTTCGATCGTGGCTCTTCTGGTGCATGGGACCGCCGCGTCGTTATCCGTAAAGTTCCGCGCCCCCGGCCTAAACGTCGATCATCCATCAACAGGTAGGGATTTTCTCTCGTCTCTCACTTTTGTGTATCATGCGGGGTGGGCGTTACTTTTGTTCCTATGGAATTGGTTGAACCAAACCCTAATGAAGATAATAAACGAAGTTCTAAAGGAAAAAGGGGAAGGGGTTGTGATCGTTGTTTATGCTTTATCTTATGATCATCCCTTTTGTTGTACTGGTCTATGTTTTCTGAAAATTGAGGCCGTTGGTGGTCGTGTGTGTGCACTTGAATCCCCTCGTGATGTTTTAAATGGGTTGCTGAAATTGTGAACTCCTGCTGTGAAATTGGTTAACCACGTATACCCGGCTGAATAATTCAAAGCACTAGGATCGGCCCTTCTGTGATAACTCCCGGTTAGAACCCACGGAATTTGAAACCATGGAGTGTGTTAAATCGTTTAAATCTGAAAATCCCTGACTTGTGTTGGTAGTGGTTAGTGGTTGTTTTCCCTTCGGGCCGTTTGCTGGAAATATGGGAGGGGATGGGATCCCCTGTTCTTTTATACTCTCGGTGGCTGTGTGAATTTGGGGGATGAGATCTCCTGTTGGCATGGTTTCAGTGGTTGTGAGTTTTTATCACAAATTGGGGAGAGATCCTCTGTTGGTAGAACCGGGTGTGAGTGTTTTGATTGATCCATGCTTTGACACCTTCCTTGGTTATGCTTATGGTAGTTGCCCAGTAGTGATTAAAATTAATTGAACAATTGACCGAACGTGAAACAAGAATGGGACAGATGGTTTGTGGGCAAGGGTCATGAATTTTGACTCGGACGTTGTGGTGTCGTGTTCTGTAGGTTGGCTAGGAAAACCTAAGTTTTGGGTGAGTGTTTGTTACCTATATCTATATTTGTAGCTTTGTGTTTCTTATTCGCGCCCCACCCAAGTTGAGCACTTAGTGCCGAACACCCCCATTTATGGGGGAAGGGTGTTTTTCCCAACACTATACTTAGTGGCTGGTTATTAGCTCCTTTTCTGCTCCCTTTCCCGGATAGCCCAAGTACCTTCGGGCAGGCTGTGATGGCCTGAAGTCCATTATTAGCCCAAGAATCATCGGGCAGGGTGTTGTGGTGGTTGGCCAGGTGTGTGCGGCAGGTGGTTTCCCAAGTGTCTTCGGGATGAGGCCCAGGTGTTTTCGGGCGTGGCAGTGGATCCCTTAGCCCAGGTGTCTTCGGGCGTAGCGGTGGTTGTTCTGGCCTAGGTGTTTGCAGGCATGGTTACTTGTGACAGTTGAGGCCCAGGTGTGTGCGGGCGGGATTTGGCAGTGGGACTGCGTGTGGTTGTGGCCCAGGTGTGTGCGGGAGGGATTTGGCAGTGGGACTGCGTGTGGTGGTGGCCCAGGTGTGTGCGGGCGGGTGTGGCAGTGGGACTGCGGTGAGAATGGCGGGATTGGTCCGATGCGTAGGATGTCTCAATAACCAGTGGGGAAGTGGCGCGGGGTACCCAAACATCGATGTGCTCTTATTATATATATTACTTGACTTGCGTTATTTGGGGAGTGAGCCTTGGTGAGGCCTGGGATGGATAGTTTGCCTTGTTAGTTGTTTGGTTCACTCTTTTCTCACGGGACTTTAGTACGTCCCCCCACTTGTGCACGAGAGTCTTGGTTTTCCCTACTGAGTGTACTTGTATGCTCACCCTACGTTTACTTTCAGGTTTCCAGGAGGACTACCAGGGCTGCGCGGGACCCTATTAGTCGGACGGTTGGAGTTGTCGCTGTTGTTGTACCTTTGTTTTCTTTTGGTATTGTACTTGAGAGCTTTCTTTTTCTTTTGCACTTTGTGGCTTTCACTTTTGAAACATGCATGTGGGAATGGTTTACTTTTGGCTTTACTTTCTTTCTATCTCGGTGTTGTTGGGTTTTCTCCTCCTTATCTTTCTATCCTATAAAATAAAAAGGGTAATGCCTTCCATTTGCGAGAATTTCCTATACCCTTGGTGCTAGTCGCCACTCCGGGACCTATTGAAGGCGGGTTTCGGGGGTCATTATCTCTCCTTCAACTTAAAGAAGGAAGGGCCTGGCAATCTGCTGACCCTTCCCTCCTTTTGGTGAAGGCGGGTCGTGACAGAATGGTATCAGAGGCAGGTTGAGAGATAGGACGGAGTCTGGAGTTAGGCACAGTAAGGATTTCATGGGATGGTAAGGCAACAGCGTTGGGTGACCTTGGCGCATGAAATAGGCCAGGGAGGACCGGCTAGGACACGGGATTTTAGGGCCCCCCGTGATCCGATGCAAGGACTCTGGACCTACCGAACGACCAAGTGAAGCCACACTGATTGCAGGGTAGAGACCCTAGGAAAGGTACATGCATCATAAATGACTTGTGTTCTTGTGTTTCTGGGATATCTTGGGAAATTAAGAATAAATTAAATCTTAATAAGTTTTGAGAACGGTTTTCTTTGCACTACTGGGCTTAGGCATTCCTTGTTTACCTTGCAGCTATGGCACCTGGAAGGCGACCACGTGTGGTACAGGCGATCGAGACTCCTGAGACTACCTTGGCCAATCAGCAGAGAGCTGATCGGGAGGAAGAGGACGACCGGTGGCAGAAGACTCTTCGAGCCTTTCAGCGACAGGCCCTCGAGAAATATGAGGGCAGCACCTCCGACATGAAGACGGAAGGCTGGCTGGAGGAGCTAGTCATAGCCTTCGGCCTGATCCGGGCCCCGACGGAGTACTGGGTTCCTCTGGCTGTTAGCCAGATGCGAGGAGCGTCACGTCAGTGGTGGATGCTTCACCTGGGGAGTAGGAAAGAGTCTGAGGTTGCTTGGGCGGAATTCGAGAAGGAGTTCCGGGCGGAGTTTCTCTCCTCGACAATGAAGGCGGAGAAGAGGCAGGAGCTACTCTCCCTCCAGCAGGGGAGCATGTCCGTGAGGGAACTTGGAATCAAGTTCAAGGACCTCCTGCGTTTTGCTCCAGACCTCTTTCCCGATGAGGAGTCTTGGGCAAGACGTTTGGAGGAGGCGCTCCGACCCTCCCTCCAGTATGTTGTTACTCCCTTTACCCTTCCGACATACTTAGAGGTTCAGAAGAAGGCCGAAGTGGTGGAAAGGATGCACACTCTAGGCGGACTGTCACGAGAAGGGATCCAGCTGGGACCATCGAAGGGGAAGGCCGTCAGCACCAGGCCCCCAGCATCGGGACCCTCCAGGTTCCGACCCGCAGGGAGCAGGCCGCAGCAGTTTCAGTTTCGATCCCCTGGCCCACGTTCTTTTCCTTCAGGCTCGGGACCACGGTGCTTCATCTGCGGGAGCCCTGGACATCTTCGGAGTCAGTGCCCCGATCGGGTGCAGTACAGCGGTGGCAGTCATCCCCAGCATCCGCCACAGCAGCAGTTCCCAGCCAGACCCTTCCAGCAGCAGCAGCAGGGACAGCGAGCTCCCGCTCCTCCGCAGACAGACATAGGAGGGGGAGGCCGACCTCAGGGCGCTCCCCAGGGACCTCGAACAGGGCGTGGTCGGGGAGGTGGCCGACAGCCGAGGGGCAGGGCAGCTGGGCGTGGACAGTTACACGCCGCAGAAGCAACAGTTCCAGCAGGGCCAGAGGTTGTTCGAGGTACGATCAGTGTGTTTAGCACTCTTGCTTATGCTTTGTTCGATACCGGAGCTTCGCACTCCTTTGTTGCACCTGGTCTAGCCCGCGCCTTGGGACTAGATGCCGAGAGACTTCCAGTGCCCCTGGTGTTGAGCACACCAGTTGGAGGTCAGACCGACTTGCTGTTCGTTTGTCGGGGATGTAGACTGATGTTGGGGCCGCATCGGTCGGTTAGGGATCTCCTTCTGCTACAGATTCGGCCGTACGATGTCATCCTAGGCATCGGCTGGCTATTTTCTGTGTGCGCCGTCATCGACTGTTTCCAAGGGAGGGTGGTGTTCTCCGGTTTGGACGGCCAGAGTGTTACTTTCACCGGCGAGCGGAGCTGTCCGAAGGGAAACAGGAGGGAGGAACCTCTCCTCTCCTTGTTGACCGAACTGACGATAGAATCAACAGATGCGGAAATGGTGGAAGTACCAGAGATCGTTCGTGAATTTATGGATGTCTTTCCTGAGGAGGTGACGACTCTACCCCCTCGACGTGATATCGAGTTCGGGATAGACCTGCAGCCCGGCTCTCGACCAATCTCGATGGCTCCTTACCGGATGGCACCTTCGGAGCTACGGGAGTTGCGGATACAGATTGACGATCTGATGAAGAGGGGTTATGTTCGTCCAAGTGCATCACCGTGGGGTGCCCCAGTCTTGTTTGCGAAGAAGGCAGATGGTGGCCTCAGGTTATGCATTGATTACAGGAGGCTGAATCAGGTAACAATCAAGAACCGCTACCCTCTCCCAAGGATAGATGATCTTTTCGACCAGCTGAAGGGGGCAGGATGGTTCTCGAAGATCGACCTGCGATCCGGGTACCACCAGCTGAGGGTAAAGGATAACGACGTCCCGAAGACGGCGTTCAGGTGCAGGTATGGGCACTTCGAGTTCGTGGTCATGCCCTTTGGTGTTACGAACGCCCCGGCCGTGTTCATGGGGCTTATGAACTCCATCTTTCGGGAGTACCTGGATCGGTTTGTGGTGGTGTTCATCGACGATATCCTGATCTATTCAAAGTCAGAAGAGGACCATGCAGAGCACCTGAGGACAGTTTTGGAGGTCCTACGACAGCACCAGCTCTATGGGAAGTTGTCAAAGTGCAAGTTCTGGGCGCGAGAAGTGCACTTCCTTGGACATGTAGTGTCTGAGCAGGGAGTAGCAGTCGACCCATCAAAGGTTGAGGCAATTGTTTCTTGGGCAGCACCCAAGAATGTGGCGGAAGTTCGGAGTTTCCTCGGACTGGCAGGCTACTACCGGAGATTCGTACCCAACTTCTCCCGGGTAGCAGCCCCTTTGACGGCTTTGACCAAGAAGGACCAAGTTTTCATGTGGAGCGAGCAATGTGAGTCGTCCTTCAGCTACCTAAAGGAAAAACTGGTTAGTGCCCCAGTGTTGAGGTTTCCAGAAGAAGGGATGGCCTATGAGGTATTCTGTGATGCTTCAGGACAGGGCCTAGGGTGCGTATTGATGCAGCGACAAGGGGTGATCTCTTACGGGTCCAGGCAGCTACGCCCCCATGAGCGGAACTATGCCACCCATGACCTGGAGCTTGCAGCGGTGGTGTTCGCATTAAAGCTGTGGCGACATTACCTCTTTGGGGAGCGCTTTGTGGTCTTCACCGACCACAAAAGCTTGCGCTATATCTTCTCCCAGCGTGACTTGAACTTGCGACAGCGGAGGTGGGTCGAGTTTCTCCAGGACTACGACTTTGAGATCTCATACACTGAAGGTAAGGGAAACGTTGTGGCTGATGCCCTGAGCAGGAAGCCGCATCAGGAGGTGGTTCAGGAATCTGCCGATGCTTGGAAGGCAATGGGGGAGTTGGCTGCCTTGCACTTGGATGCAAGGGTGGAAGGTACTAGAGGTTGTTTGTTTCAGATGACGGTACAGTCCTCTTTGTTGCAGCAAGTGGAAGAGTCTCAGTGGGGAGATCCTGAGGTGGAAGTGTTGCGGGATCGTGTCGATCAGGGGAATGCCCCAGAAGGATGGTCGGAGGACAGCCGACATCGGATGCTCTTTCATCGGAGGTTGTTTGTTCTAGAGGTGATGCGTGATGGAGTCCTACATGAGTTCCATAGCTCAGCCTTGGCGGTACATCCGGGTGTTTCGAAAATGTACCAAGGCCTGAGGGGACAGTTTTGGTGGCCCGGGGTGAAACGGGCAGTGGCAGAGTTCGTGGCTAAATGCCTGGTGTGTCAGCAGGTGAAGGCTGAGCACCGTGTTCCTGGTGGTCTGTTGCATCCTCTAGATGTTCCCGAGTGGAAGTGGGACGACGTCTCAATGGACTTCGTCACGGGACTACCCAGAGCTCAGGGCGGGCATGATGCTATCTGGGTAGTGGTGGATCGATTGACAAAATCTGCTCACTTCTTGGCTATCAAGGAGTCGGGACCCGTGAGTACCTTAGCACAGAGGTACGTGGATGAGGTGGTGCGTTTGCATGGAGTTCCGAAAACGATCGTCTCAGATCGAGACACTCGATTCACCTCACGAGTCTGGAAGGGGTTACATCATGCTTTTGGCACCCAACTACGCCTTAGCACTGCTTTTCACCCTCAGACTGATGGACAGATAGAGCGGACTATCCAGACTTTGGAGGACATGCTGCGAGCATGTGTTCTGGATTTCGGAGGATCATGGGTACGACACTTGCCTTTAGTAGAGTTTGCCTACAACAACAGTTTTCACTCTACTATCGGCATGGCTCCTTTTGAGGCTTTGTATGGAAGACCATGTCGTTCACCCTTATGCTGGGCAGAGGTTGGTGAGACTGGTACTCTTGGACCAGAAGTACTGCAGAGCACCACGGAGAAAGTCCAGCTAGTGCGGGAGAGGATGAAAGCAGCTCAGGATCGGCAGAAATCTTATGCTGATCGTCGGAGGAGGCCCCTGAGGTTCAAGGTGGGAGATCATGTGTTTTTGAAGGTTTCCCCTCGACGGGGGCAGCGGAGGTTCGGAAAGGGGAGTAAGCTCTCCCCTAGGTTCATCGGACCTTTCGAGGTGCTGAGGCGAGTTGGCGAGGTGGCATATCAGCTGGCCCTACCACCTCAGATGGAGAGGGTCCATGACGTCTTCCATGTCTCCCAGCTTCGTCAGTACATACATGATGGCTCTCATGTCATCAACTGGGGAGAGCTAGACGTGGGAGGAGACGCGACCTTCGAGGAACGGCCAGTCAGAATTGAGGATCGCAAGGAGAAAGTGCTCCGTGGACGAACCGTCGGCCTGGTTCGTGTGTTGTGGAGACATGGCGGCCTCGAAGAGAGTACGTGGGAGAGGGAAGCACAGATGCGTGCCCAATACCCCGAGTTGTTCTGAGCTTTGAACCCTTGGTGCCTGTTGTGACAGAACGTTTGACCTTTTTGGCTATGAAATGTGCTAGGTTCCTTTCCTCTGTTATGTGTGGGAAGCCCCGGTTGAAGGGAAGGGGAAACCCGACCCCTAATCAGGACGCATTAAGGTGGATGCGATTAAACCCGTGCGGGCGAGTCAGTGCCGCCCAAAGCGGATAATATCTTGACATGGGGGAGGGGAACTCCCCAAACCCACATGACCGGGCGGTTTGGCGTGGTATGATGCTTGGTTCTTGACAGGGAGTGTTTTCAATTAGCGGGGGTCCACTCCTAAGAGGTATCTTCGAAGATGGTTGTTCGGATCCTCTCTTTCCTTCTAGTTTGTTTTGATTCTCGGGGACGAGAATCGTTTAAGAGGTATCTGATGTGAAGACCCAGACCCCCCTTGGTCCCTTCCTTTGCCAAAAATCCAGTTTCCTTGCGGGGTACCGATCGGTGAGACCGGCCCTGCCAAGTTGTTCCAGTAATGTTCCTTTTTCGCAAATAGGGTTTTAAACCCTATTCTTCCTTGCTAAAAATATCTTGGAAATCCGAAACGCGCGCAAAGGTCTTAATTAAATGCTTCATTAATTCATGGGTCAGTTAAAACCACCCAGCGCCATTAATGATGAGTCAAGCCACGTGGTCAACCCACGACTCCCTCATCTTCCGTGGTTTTGTGTTTTCATCTCAACCGTCCCCAGCCCTTATAATTAAGGGTTAGGCCGTGGTTTTTCCCCCTTCTTCGATCGTGGCTCTTCTGGTGCACGGGACCGCCGCGTCGTTATCCGTAAAGTTCCGCGCCCCCGGCCTAAACGTCGATCATCCATCAACAGGTAGGGATTTTCTCTCGTCTCTCACTTTTGTGTATCATGCGGGGTGGGCGTTACTTTTGTTCCTATGGAATTGGTTGAACCAAACCCTAATGAAGATAATAAAAGAAGTTCTAAAGGAAAAAGGGGAAGGGGTTGTGATCGTTGTTTATGCTTTATCTTGTGATCATCCCTTTTGTTGTACTGGTCTATGTTTTCTGAAAATTGAGGCCGTTGGTGGTCGTGTGTGTGCACTTGAATCCCCTCGTGATGTTTTAAATGGGTTGCTGAAATTGTGAACTCCTGCTGTGAAATTGGTTAACCACGTATACCCGGCTGAATAATTCAAAGCACCAGGATCGGCCCTTCTGTGATAACTCCCGGTTAGAACCCACGGAATTTGAAACCATGGAGTGTGTTAAATCGTTTAAATCTGAAAATCCCTGACTTGTGTTGGTAGTGGTTAGTGGTTGTTTTCCCTTCGGGCCGTTTGCTGGAAATATGGGAGGGGATGGGATCCCCTGTTCTTTTATACTCTCGGTGGCTGTGTGAATTTGGGGGATGAGATCTCCTGTTGGCATGGTTTCAGTGGTTGTGAGTTTTTATCACAAATTGGGGAGAGATCCTCTGTTGGTAGAACCGGGTGTGAGTGTTTTGATTGATCCATGCTTTGACACCTTCCTTGGTTATGCTTATGGTAGTTGCCCAGTAGTGCTTAAAATTAATTGAACAATTGACCGAACGTGAAACAAGAATGGGACAGATGGTTTGTGGGCAAGGGTCGTGAATTTTGACTCGGACGTTGTGGTGTCGTGTTCTGTAGGTTGGCTAGGAAAACCTAAGTTTTGGGTGAGTGTTTGTTACCTATATCTATATTTGTAGCTTTGTGTTTCTTATTCGCGCCCCACCCAAGTTGAGCACTTAGTGCCGAACACCCCCATTTATGGGGGAAGGGTGTTTTTCCCAACACTATACTTAGTGGCTGGTTATTAGCCCCTTTTCTGCTCCCTTTCCCGGATAGCCCAAGTACCTTCGGGAAGGCTGTGATGGCCTGAAGTCCATTATTAGCCCAAGAATCATCGGGCAGGGTGTTGTGGTGGTTGGCCAGGTGTGTGCGGCAGGTGGTTTCCCAAGTGTCTTCGGGATGAGGCCCAGGTGTTTTCGGGCGTGGCAGTGGATCCCTTAGCCCAGGTGTCTTCGGGCGTAGCGGTGGTTGTTCTGGCCTAGGTGTTTGCAGGCATGGTTACTTGTGACAGTTGAGGCCCAGGTGTGTGCGGGCGGGATTTGGCAGTGGGACTGCGTGTGGTTGTGGCCCAGGTGTGTGCGGGCGGGATTTGGCAGTGGGACTGCGTGTGGTGGTGGCCCAGGTGTGTGCGGGCGGGTGTGGCAGTGGGACTGCGGTGAGAATGGCGGGATTGGTCCGATGCGTAGGATGTCTCAATAACCAGTGGGGAAGTGGCGCGGGGTACCCAAACATCGATGTGCTCTTATTATATATATTACTTGACTTGCGTTATTTGGGGAGTGAGCCTTGGTGAGGCCTGGGATGGATAGTTTGCCTTGTTAGTTGTTTGGTTCACTCTTTTCTCACGGGACTTTAGTACGTCCCCCCACTTGTGCACGAGAGTCTTGGTTTTCCCTGTTGAGTGTACTTGTATGCTCACCCTACGTTTACTTTCAGGTTTCCAGGAGGACTACCAGGGCTGCGCGGGACCCTATTAGTCGGACGGTTGGAGTTGTCGCTGTTGTCGTACCTTTGTTTTCTTTTGGTATTGTACTTGAGAGCTTTCTTTTTCTTTTGCACTTTGTGGCTTTCACTTTTGAAACATGCATGTGGGAATGGTTTACTTTTGGCTTTACTTTCTTTCTATCTCGGTGTTGTTGGGTTTTCTCCTCCTTATCTTTCGATCCTATAAAATAAAAAGGGTAATGCCTTCCATTTGCGAGAATTTCCTATACCCTTGGTGCTAGTCACCACTCCGGGACCTATTGAAGGTGGGTTTCGGGGGTCATTATCTCTCCTTCAACTTAAAGAAGGAAGGGCCTGGCAATCTGCTGACCCTTCCCTCCTTTTGGTGAAGGCGGGTCGTGACACATACATTCGTGTTATATGAAACAGACACCCAGAAAAACTATAATAAATGGAAAATGTAATAATGTGTTAATAACCTCCTAAATCTAATATATTTATTTTCTAATTTGAATAATTACTTAATATGTCTAATAAATCATGTTTTCTCTAATTTTGTAAATAAATATATTATCGGTCACCTTAACCTCTAAATAATATTTACATATTATATATGATTCATAAATAAATGACTTAACGAAACTATATGAATGGTGTCTTCAAATTATATTTTGATTCGCGTGACTTGGGAAATAATTTCAAAGGCATGTGGTTTTAGAATCATTCTATTAAACATATTTTTTATCCCCCATAAGGACAAGATTTTCCCGATCATAAAGATACATATAACTTATCATATTTTATCCCCAATAATACGTTCAATTTAAATAAAAAACAAAATTTATTCTTCTATAAAATGAAAAAATATTTCATATTTAGATTTGATGAAAAACAATGTTTCTATTTATGGCGAGGGAAAAATAAAAATTATCTTACTATAGAACTAATTCATCATGATGTTTTATTTTATATATCTCCATTTAAAATGCTATAAATGGTTTCCTCTTCCAAATATAGAGTCTTATTTCTCTCTTCCACAACTCATTCTTACATCAATATCATTTCATGTAACAACACATGTGATAAAAACACAATATATCATCGTTCCATTAATTAATGATATAAAAACTACGTTATTTATGAAACTATATCATTTAAAAATCACATTTCCCACACTCTTTCCAATATAATTAATTAATTCCATGAAACTACTCTTAAAATACCATTAAATTATTTAATGGAATATATTTTCTAATGTTGATAATTTTTTTTGTGTCATTAATGCATAAATATAATTTTTAGGATTGTTTCATATATTCCTCATCTTATTTTTTCTTATTAATCCCCCCTTATCTATAAAAATATATATTAATATAATTATTTTCATTAGTTTTCATTCATTTCCCTAAATAAGTTAATTTTATGTGGGAGAGAATGGTTAATTTGATTCATATATTATTAATTAACTAACTAAACAAATTCATAATGTATTAAAATGTGATGTGCGTAGTATTCTATTAAGAGTAAAAACCCTAGCTTCAAAATTTTTAATGTTGTTAATGTTCTTATGTACAAGAGCAGACATGAGTGTACAATTACCCAATTTACCCTAAAATAGTGCCTTTGATATTTAATAGAAATAATTTCATTCATAATTTTTAAAATTATTTAGTAATAGTTTATTAACATTGAATGAATCAATAATTTCATGTTCTTATTTAAACTTTAAATTTATAGTATCTTTCATGGCATATGATATTAAAATGATATCCACTATATGATTTTTATTATAATTTCATTCTTCCAAGGTTGTGATTATATCAATATCAGTATTGATTTCATTAACAAATATATATATATATATATATATTCTTTTCCATACATGAGGAATTTTTTTTGGTTTGATACCATTTAAAGGAGTTGTCTTCTATCATTCTTATCCTATTCAAAGGAATAACTCAAAAATATATTTTAGGCTGTGGTATTTATTTCTATGTAATAAGCCATGATGAATTGAAAATTTATTAATACAATGTATATAATTGTATTCAATATGTAATTATGTTGAAAACATTTATCCAATGTAGCCCCCACTTTTTCTGGTGAACCATGATTAAAAAATAATAATCATGTTTTTTAGCTATAAAGTTTCTATAAAATCATGCTTATTTAGTGGGAAATAATTTTTCAATAGAAATCCATGATACTCTTGGTTGGTTTAGTGGATCATCCTATACAATATGAATTCATCCAACAAATTTACCTAACAATTGGGTTCAGGCATTAACAATCATGAAGAACCTACGAAACTGAAAACTACATGACCATGGGTGAGATGTTACTCTACCCTCAATATACATAGATTTTATTAATGGTGTTCATCTTAAACATTACCCACCTTATTTTATCTATAGTGGGTTTAATGTGTGTTACCATTTGGAATATTATAGAGGAATTTATTTTTGTTAATTTTTGAAAATTCATTCCCTATTTTAATATCTGTATTCCACCAATATAAAAATAAATTTAACCATCCCTTTCATATCCATATAAATATCACTATTCAGACCATATAAATTTATATATATTTAATATATATAAACATCCCAAATTGATTTCACTTTGAAAATTTATTAACATAAAACTCAAAATCCCCTAATTAGAGGTTGTAATGTGATTATAGTACATTCAATCAGGTTGTTGATAAGGCTATGTAATACCCTAATAATTCAGTGTATCATCATTGTTATGATTTTCCATGATTAGTACAGTAATAATAATTACTAATTTACCAAAATGAATAATTACATGTTAAATAATTTTCTTGATAGTTTGATTAAATATAAATATTCCTCATTAATGAAAATAAACAATCAATTCATTTCTGATTATTTTCAATTTTATAATTCCTATCTCAAAAATACTTTCAATTTGACTATTCTAGGAACTTATAAATAATTATTAAATTACAGTTGTAGATATTTTAAAAATATAAAAGAATATTCAGTTAACAGAAATCAATTAAATATCCTCAATAAAATAAAAATAAAATATTATAGTAGAGTGGTTCAATAGAAATTCATTAAACATTAAGGTAGTGGGTTCTCACATTGAGAGGAACAATTTAATTTAACATCAACGATTTTTTATTTTTTTAAATTCTATATTTCATATTAAATTAGATTTGTGTAATTAAATAATATAAATAAAACCATATGGATTCATTGTTCATGAGTCATATAATTTTAGAAATTTTGTAATAATTTTAAAAAAAATTAGGAGATAAAAAATTCATAATATAAATGTTGAAATTGAAAATATTAAATATTTAAAAAAATTATAGAAGACCCCAGAAAAATTAATTTAATATAAATAAATAATAAAAATTAATTAATATTAATTATATTCCTTAATTGGATAGACCCCATGTCAGATAAATATAAATTTTTAATAAGATATCAAACATATATTAAAAAACATGACCGCTAGTATTTTAATTACCCATATATTTCATGAAATAATATACCTCTGCATATTTTATAAATAAATACTAAATTATATAATTATAATCAAAATGATCTGAACTCTTGATTAATTTTTTTTAAAACCCAATGAACCTCATTAAAAATTTATTTCCAATAATTATAAAAAAATAATCTTAATATTTAAAACAAAATTAAAATTTAAAAGTTTCCAAATATTTTCTTAAAGAAACTAATTTTCAATAATTTTAGAAATCTAAATAGTAACATCCCATTACCATTCTATCCGTTATGTTTTACCATTTATTGGGTTTTCCTTTCTTCCTCTTTAAGTAATGTTATGAAGGAATTGGTAGGATTTTTTAATGGTGAAGTTGAATATTTGATGGAATATTCAGAATAATAACATGAAATTTTGTAGCCTTTTATAAATTGACATGCCTTGTAACGAGATTAAATTTTATGTAATCATCCATAGTATGATGCTAAAATTGGGTACATAGATTGCAAGGTTACATGCTGTGAAAATTCTACATTCTAGGTTAATTTCATAAAAAATCATATTTTTAATAAAATGTGAAGTTTTTTACTGCATATAGAACTCTACCAATAAATGACGTCAAATTGTATTACTCATTATGTAATTATCATGTGATTTATATTTTTTTTACACTAATAATTTTTATTTCTTTCAATTTTATTCCATGTCTCTCTCACCCTAGATAATATCTTAAGAATTTTTGGTGGCATCCAATCCCTCCAGATCATTGGTTTAGAGATTAATCATCTTGGTGGGTGTGGATAATCACTATAGGTAAGAGGTATCATGTACTATTTTTCTCTCTCTATTTTTAAACATTGGAATTTGATATAGCATCCATAGATTGATGGATCTAAACTATATTGTTAGGAATCCTAAATCTTGGTTGAGTTACTAGGTCTTTTTTTAATCATTCTTGTAAAAAAGGTCCATTGTGGGAGTTTATTTGTGTGAATAAAGGTAGGTTTATCCATTTAATCATGTATAATTGAATTAAAATTGAATTTTTTATTTTTTAAATCACATTAAATTGATTTATAAAAACCTAATTAATTGGGAATGGGGACTGAAATTTTTACACATATCATTTTAGGGAAACCCCCGATTATAATAGAATTAGAATTTGCGGTGAATTTTTAAAATGACTGTTGTTTTGATTTTTTTGGAGGAATATGGATTAAATTAAAATAATATAAACAAATAGTTGGTTTTTATTTTAAAAGGCTTCAATTGATGAAAAAAAAATTTCTTTGTTTTTGATATGAAATTTTCATATTGAAATTGGAAATTAAAAATTATAATTTTAAGGTGATTGGATGATATTTTAGAACTATTGATTTAATGAATAAGGAAATGTTTTTTTCTTGGTAGTGTTTGTATTATTTTGGAAAATAACTATAGTTAAAATTTCCCTAGAAAAGGGTTGACTATAAAAACTCTATCAATAACAGAAATTGATTGTTCTTATCCTTGTTTGGATAGTGATGAGTCCTTTTTGGATTGAGACTGATGTACATGTGAAACCATATTTTTATGATTAAAAATAGGATACATGTGAGTTTTCTATAACAAGGATCAATCACATCATAAGGAGGATGGGCTTGTTTCTTGTTATGATAAATTTTATTATAAATTCTAATGTTCGAGAAACTAGTTAAAACATGAATGTTATTTTCATAAATTGTTTGACATATTTTTTAAACAATATTTGAAATGTTTCCCAACATTTTGAATTGAATATAATGCTTTTGAAATATACAATTTTATCTCTATACCCTGTTTAATTGAAATTAGAATTATTATTTCAGTAATTAATATGGAATAATATTATAAAAAACATTGTGAGGGGATTTTGGGATTTTTATATCACACCATACCTATTCCTATCTTTATTTTTAGGTTTATTCATGTTAGGTTCGAGTAAGGGGAACATACATCTTCGATGAGGTGGATGTTCCTGACCCCTTTGGACATCATGTGCCGTGTCATTTTAGACATATGAGTTTTCTTTCAAAATTTGGTTACAATAATGATGTTTTCATTATGTTTATATATATATATTGGATTGTTGTAGAATCCCCTTGACTATTTTTTTCATAATGATATGTATCTTTAACTTTTGTAGTTTTTTGGAAACATTGTTCCATATTTTAAAATTTTTGATGCAAGGTGCTTGTCACCTACCCATGGGAATCAGTAATGCACTTTTGGATATTTTTTTGATGGCTCATTTATCATGGTACCAAGGTATCATGGATGGTTCATGACAATGTGGTGTCAATGGTGCATGTTGTTCATGTTTAATTGGTGTCAGAATGAATTTTGAGTCTTTTTAGGACATAAGAGGCAGTTTCAAGTGAGTTCTTAGTAAGAATTCATTTTCATGAGACTGAAGTCACCATATGTTGTTTAAGATGCGAATATTGATGATTAGTTATATTCTTTACCTTGTATATTATTTGGAAAATTCTACATAAAATTCTTTTTTATCTATCTGATGGGATTAATTTAACTTCTTCTCATATTCACATTTTTTATCAGAGTAATATTATGATTTCTTAAATGTTGTTTGTTGATGTTGTGTACCATCATGCCTGTAACACCCTAATATTTTATGAGAAATATTGTTTTTTATTTCATTGATGTCTTGTGTTGTACACCACACCATGATTATCTTGCGCTATACACAACATCATTTTACCTTGTAGTATACACAAATACTATTCTTGGATTT
Source organism: Viscum album (assembly GCA_963277665.1). NCBI lineage: Eukaryota > Viridiplantae > Streptophyta > Magnoliopsida > Santalales > Viscaceae > Viscum > Viscum album. The sequence continues at coordinate 2,061,215,452 of OY728151.1, read as the reverse complement.
TGTTGCATGCAAGAGCGACCTTCATCAATAGCGAGTGTTGTACGCAATACCAAGATTCACTAAACAACGACATATTATTATAAAATTATTATGAACTAGACTTTATGAATATTATTAACTAAATTTTGAAATTTATAACGTTATCATTCATCTTACACAAATTCAAGAACATGGTATGAGAACAAAATAAATTTTTCCTGTAAAATAAGTATTTATAAAGAAATGCAGTTTTGCTGCCTTTTAAAGGAGAAACCAATATAAATGTTGTTTTTGACATGTTTATGAGTTAAAGTTGAAAAAATAAACTTATTCACTGTAATAAGTATTTAAAAATTTACTTTTGATAATTTTTTAATATTTTTCTGTTAACATTCATATTTTGATGAATAATAAAAATACGCTAAAATTTAAAAAAAAACAACATTTTCCATCAAGATAATTTATATTGTTAAATTATAATAATGAATGGTTTTAAAGTATAAATAGAATTTATTTTTACCATCTAATATTTTGTATTTAATTATCATTAATTTTACATTGAATTCATAGGAAAAAATATTTCAATCTTTTGCAATGATTTAACTTTTAGAACCCATTATGTCAACAGTAGGATTAAGTTTAAATTAAATACTCGAATTGTTGTGTTTTGAATTTGGAAAAATGGATTCCATATATATAATCATTTGGTCCAAATTATGTTAATATGCCACTTTTTATATTTAGACATTATGAATAGTGACTACGGTAAATTTTATTTACTACATTTAAAGGTAAATCAGGTAATTAAGGGTAAATATAATATTATAAAATTACCCTAAAACATATATTAATATAATTTTATGATTATATTTCATCCTAAAATATGCTTGGGTAGAAATGGTATCTTTTGGAACCCACATTGTTGTTATTAAGTCCATTAATTTATTTTATTTAAAGAAAGTGAAATAGTTCTCACTGAAACGTTAATAATTAAAGTATTTTTAATATAATGTTATACAGAATATAAATTCAATTATAAATATTAATTTGAATGATAAAATGTTTTTCTTCATTATGGTAATTTATTTGTGATTTTCAATAAATATATAATTACCTTATTTTCATATACATTAATGATGCAGAAATTATTTATTTAGTGAAAAATCAATAATATAGTATTTATAAAAATATTATTACCCATCAAAAGGACAATAAACATGAAAAAAACCTTATTGGTAGAGTATAAATGTAGCCTAATAATCCTACGGTCGTCTTGTGGACCATTTGGAGCCTTAGAAAATAGATTATGAAATTTGTATTATTTTATTTTAAATGATGTCAAAGTTGTAACCTTCATACTTTAATAAAGATAAAATTTTAAAAGTTGGTTGTTTTAGAAAATAAATTCTACTAAAATTCTTATTATTAAATATATTAGATTTATCATAATCATTGTTTTATATTTTTACTTTTTATTCAACAAATCAATATATTAATCAATCATACAAAAATGTTGTAGTAATTATTTTATTAAGAGAAATATCAAATAAATGGTTTTAAAAATATTAAAATAAATATTATTTGAACTAATTAGAGTGCTCCAAAAAAATTTATAGACTAATATTATATGATATGAATATATTATATACTTTTCTTCAAATATATATTCTATTTGGGATTTAATTTAAATTCAAATAAATGAATACTATCAAAATTGAAAATTTTGATATTTTATAAAAATAACATTTTATTAATTTTTTTAAATATCAAAAAAATATATAAAAATTATAAATTGAAATTTTTAAGGTCTAAAATGTCATAAAGTGTCGAATTATGGACAATTCACAACACATAAGTAAGTATTTATAACAATAAGAAATTTAAAAAAATTATTACTATAAATAGATTAAATAAGGATAAATAAAATTGATATTGTTTAAAATAAATTACCCAGATGTTTAAATATTATTTTATGATGATATTAAAACCCTATATCATATAATATTCAAATTTGAGTAATTTTGGAAGTTTTTATGTGGGGTTTGAGTTTATTATAAATTAATATTTTTGAGGTTTCCAAAAGTCACCCTTTCCTCTCTTATAAAGGGGCACCTCCTCCCTCTACTATTCACTACATTTTAAGCCTTCTAGCTCGGAAAAACCCATCCAATTAATATTCTCATGCTCTATAGTTATATTATAGAGGTTTGGGTCTTCTAAAAATACCAAATCTAGTGCCCTAAGAGGATATTTAAGAGAGGCACGTCAAGGAAGAGGTAATCTCTTCTACAGATTCTTTCAAGTTTAATTCTTCCTGTACATATTCTTATTTAGTTGTCTAATTATAAAGTAATAACATAAGTATCACTAATAAAATGATATGTTTTTATAAATATGAAACAACCTAATTCAACCTTCTATCCATCCTATGAAAAACAAATTTCTGCCCGTGCGTACGTATGCCTTACCGTCTCCACGTCGTGATATAATATGTTTTTCCACCACCAACTTACATGGATGGGTATAATTCTAGAAATAATAACAATATATGATAGTTATAACATCATAATGATTCTTAGATATTATATCATCCACTCCAATTCTGTTCAATAATTATGGGAATGATATCATCGCTCCTGCGTACGTACAGATTATCGTCTCCACGACGTGATGATATTCATTCTCCATGATAATCATTTTAGAAAGATTATTAAGTATATATATTGAATCATAATGAGATATATGAAATAATAATGATACTAGATTTAGGTATATATATATATTTCATTTACTTCCATTCAATTTAAAAATGAAATGAAAACAGCCTTCATGCATACGTACGACCTACCGTCTCTATGAACGGTGTATTTAATTCCACTTATTTAACAATTAAATATATTAATATATTTAATATATATGATATATAAACCATATTTTAAATTCTGGAATTAATTTATCAGGATCTATGTAATCATATGAAATATTACAAGCCAAAACACATACGATAAATGAAACTATTTTACCCAAAATGCTGCTTTAACATGTAATTGACAAATGAATGAGAAATATAATGTCATAATGAATCATATATGATATCAAAAATATTACTATTCTTTTGTTACATGTTAATAATATGTTTAAACACACAAGACCAGAGTTTCAGACACAAATAGATGAAATTGTACCCATGGTAAGGGATAATTATTCCAATATCATTCTTATCCGAGATTGTTTATTGTTAGTAATTACTGCGGTTATGTTTATCATCCATGTCCATGTTTTCACAAAATGTTTTCATAAATTTTTTTACTATTATTACAAGTATTTTTAATGTCATTTTTACAATTTTTTGAATTTTAATACAAGGTATGGCCGGAATCGTTCATTTTTTTACCATACGAGGTACTTTTTTACTTTTCTGGCCAAAATTCGAGGAGAATGTTTTTTTAACTTATACAGTATGAATTGATTTTTACGGTTTCATAACACCATATTTTAATGAAGCTTCCTCTACATGATTTTATGATTATTTTAAAAAAAATATTTTTCATTAAAAATTACATGTCATTTTGTGAAAAGAAAATGATTTTGAAGAAGAAAAGTTATTTTCCTCAAGAATTCATTTCAAGTGTTTTATCAAAACTATTTTCCATCTATGATGATGATATTTAGAATGATAATGATTCATGTTTAATGGCTCTATTATTTACATGATTTTATTTTCCTTATGATGAAATGATATCTATTAGTTTTATATGGATTATGTTATGTTGGGATGATGTTTATGAAACCCATTTCATTATTTGGGTTATGATGAATGATTTATGTTAATTTTGTGTCAGAGAAAAGAATTATTTCATTATGAGATGGGTGGGACCTAAATCTGCATCAAATGCATTCGGTAATGATTCATATCTCATTAGATAGACATGGATGGAATGACATATAAAATCCGGTTCAGTAGTATAGTGCTGGAACAACTAGAAAACCAGGTTCAGTAATGGACTTTGTCCACTATGATAGTCTTGGGAGAAATGCCTTAGGTACTATGGAAATAATATTATGTGATTAATGGTTTTCGACAATTAAAAGTTTTATTCCTAGGCTGTTTTATTATGATTAATGTTCTTTTATGATCTATGCCTTTTGTACTACCAAGATTTATGTCATTAGTCATGTATTTCCTATTTTATGTTCATGATTTTACGTTCAAATTTTTATGGGTTGTATTATGTTCTCCATGATTTCCCTTAAAAAGGATTTGAGCTAACCTTTTTTATGTTTTCTTTTCCCCAGGATATAATGAATGGTTCTTGGTATGTAAAAAAGTGGAATATCTTTATGGGAGATGTTGAAGATCTTTCACCATAATTAGTAGATTATGTTCCGAGATTCCAAAGACACTAAACTAATACGAACATTGGGCATCTGTTTTTTTATTGTATTAATTATTCCAAAAAAGTAATATAATACCTATGTATTTAAAGATTTGGGACTCTACAGTTGGTATCAGGGTGATGGTTTATTCAACCTTTGGAAACTAGGAAGTGAAATATTTTGTGAGATCCATAGAGATATTTCTAAGGTATGTCTAGGGATATCCCTAAGGTTAAGTATAAGTATAGGTTATAGTCCTAGAATTATGGTAACAATCTTATAATTAAACCTAAGATGTTAGATATTTAAGGTACTCATACATTATTATTATGTATTCCTATCATGTTTTTTCCCTCTCAAACTATTCTTTTTTGGTTTCAGACGATGGATGGAACCTGAAAGAACCTTGTTGATCAATGTAATGGAAGATGAAATGATTTTCCTCTAGAACAAACCAATCTTATGGGATATTGATTGAAAAATCATATTTCTATACTTAAGCAAGCTATGAATCATTCTGGACTTCCAAATGGGTAGTGAGAGGAACATTATTCTATTGAGTCCTTCTTGAAGCAACGTCCACCATATTTCAATGGGTCTTCTAATCCACTTATTTTTAAATAGTGGATCAATACAATTGGATATATATTTTCCATACTTCACTGCTCAAAACATGATTGAGTAATTTTGGTTATTTACCATTTAGAAGGTGAAGCAGACCAGTGGTGGACTCTAATTAAGAATACAAGGACACAAGATGAAATTGAATCCATAGAATGGTGCGAGTTAAAGAACTTGTTTTTCAATAAGTACATCCCTCGTATTCCTTGAAAGAATATGGAAAAGGAGTTCCCTAATCTTAAGAAAAAGTACGAGGAATCTGTTTGTATATACAAGGCAAATATTAAATGGCGTTCATGCTATGCATCAGGCTTTATCATCCAACCTGAATTTAATGTTGATAGATTCTTCAGTGGCTTAAAACCAAGTGTTATAAGGGCATTAGCTATAAGAGACTTCAGTAGCTATGAAGAAATTGTGCATTGTTCTGTCATGGTAGAACTAGAAGATGGTGTTACATATCCATCTCATTGTTTTGACAAGAAACAAAATTTGGAGATCAAGGGAAAATCTAAAAACAATGGTGAAAAGGAGACAAATTTTTCTTTATGCTCAAAGTGTGGAAATAAGCATGGTGGATGTTTCCTTAAAGGGACTAGAAAATGTTTCATTTTTGGAAAAGAATGTCATTGAGCAGTTGAGTGACTATGTAATGGTAAAAATTTAGCAAATGCTGTAAATTTAGAGAAGACTACAAAGAACACACCACCAACATTTTTGTGTTATAGGTGCAGGGAAATGGGGCCTTATACTAACCAATTCCCTAATCTGAGGGTTAATTATCATCGATATAAACATCATCTTAAGGAAAAGGAAAAAGGGAAGTCACCTACTACTACTATTGGAGATTCTGAATATTAAAATGAAGTGGTGAAATGATTAAATGTTTATGTAACAGGATTACAAAATAGTGTTGTTGAAACTCAAATATAGTATCTTGGAATATTGGAATATATATGTATTGGTTTATTGTGTTTTTCAATAATTATATGGTATCGGTAACCATTAAAAGTGATTGAAATATTTTTGGAAAGAAGATGATATGCACATAATAAAGGGATATAGAGAAAATAATATGTTTGATAGTATTAATGAGCTCATGACTAATATATTGACAATGTGACATCATGGTTTGAGTATATAGAAATTTTTGGATTTTGGTATGTGTAAATAATTAACTTTTGACAAAATTCATGTTTTCACTAACGTTATGTGGTAATTCATCCATCAAGGGAATACTTGATTAATGTATTCACATGTTTTATTATTACCAATAGGATATATCTTATGATATATGGGGGGATAAATGATGGTAATCACATGCTTGGTATATCACCTCTCTAGTAATCTTTTTCTGTATACCATGATATTGGACAAAAGTGTTTGGGATAAGCCTAAAGATTAGAATGGATTAAGTTAGACATCATATTGTATTGTTTATATCTATAACTTTTTGATATAATTTTTGATATTTTATAATAGTATAGTTTTAGAAAAAGGACAACTCGTAAGACAGGCGACAACCCGTCGTATCGGACAAGGATGCGGGAATCGAACCCACAATCGAAGTGCCACCTGCCTTTATCACCAACCACTGGACTACATGAAGTCCCTTGTTATTAGAAATTAGTTTTATATTATTAATAAGTTTCATATATGAATTATAAGTCCATTATTGAAACCATATACAATTAACCTCATCATAGATGGATAGATGTATATTTAATATCTTGTGCTAACATTTTTTGTGATAGAGAGAAATAGAATGTACTATAATTCTATCGAATGGTCTTCTAATACTTCAAGAATGAAAAATTGGACTTCATTTCCTTAAATAAGAGATGATGTGTAAATTTTTAATGGAATGACCAATAGTGATATTACACTGAAATCAAGTAAATATTTCTCTTTACGCAAAAATTCATCAACTTTAAGGAAATGCTCTTGAAAACCAAAAATGTTGTCCTACTACCCACATATCCGACAAATTAGATGGTACCTTAGATCATCACAAATTTATGGCTTCTTGATTTTTGTCTTTTTCATTTCCATGTTCTTTACCACTCTTCATCATAATACGATGGTTACATTTCTCTCCTATATCCAAATTTTAACCTATATTCCTCTATGTGGAAACCCAGTGTTGAGATACATTGAATGACTGTTATGTTTTCTAACTATACTTTTTAAAATTATGTTTTAGTATTAATTTTTACGATATTGGTTTCTATTTAAAGAAAATTCATGTAGTAAATGATTTATTACCTCGGCGAATTTCGATGGAGAAATTCAATTTAAGGGGGGAAGAATGTAACACCCCGAGATTTTATAAGAATTATTTTTTAATTTAATTGATGTATTGTGTTGTACGCTACACAAATATTATTTTGTGCTATATGAAACGCAGTATTATCTTTTAGTGTATTCAAACACTATTCTTGTCTTGTGTTGCATGCAAGAGCGACCATCCTTAATAGATTGTGTTTTACACAATACCGAGTTTCACTAAACAATGATATATAGTTATAAAATATTATTAACAATCCATTATTTATATTATTAATCAAATTTTGAATTTTATAACATTATCAATCATCTTACACATATTCTAGACCATGTTATGAGAACAAAATAATTTTTTTTGGTTAAAATAAGAATTTCTTAAAAAATGCAATTTTGAAGCCTTTGGATGGGACACCCACTATAAATCTAGTTTTGACACATTTATGAGTTCAATATGAAAAAATAAACTTAATAACTGCAATAAGTATATAAAAATTTACTTTGGATAAATTTTTAGTATTTTTCTGTTAACTTTCATATTTTGACGAATAGTAAAAATATGCTTAAATTTAATTAAAAACTAATTTTTTCATCAAGATAATTTATATGGTTAAATTATAATATTTAATTGTTTTAAAATATAAATAGAATATATTTTTACAATTTAATATTATGTATTTCATTATCATTAAATTTCCATTGAATTCATAGGAGAAAATATTTCAATTGTTTGAAATGATTAAACTTTTAGAAACTGTTTTCTCAACAGCGGGAATAATTTTAAATTAAATACCTCGTCTTTTGTGTTTTAAATTTCGAAAAATGGATTAAATATTTGGAATCATGAGGTCTAAATTTTTTTAGTTGTATACATTTTATTTTTAGACATTATGAATAGTAACTATGGAAAATTTTATTTACTATATTTAAAGGTAAATCATGTAAGTAAGAGTAAAAATAATATTATAAAATTACCCTAACACATGTATTAATATAATTTGATGATTATATTTCTTCCTAAAATTCACTTGTTTCGAAATTGTATCTTTTGGAACCCACTTGTATGTGAATAAGACCTTTAATTTATTTTATTTAAAGAATGTGAAATATGTCTCACTCAAACATTAACAATTATAGTATTTTTAATATTAGTTTATACATAATATAAGATCAATTATTAATACTCCTTTTAAAGATAAAATTATTTTATTCATCATGTTAATTTATTTGTGACTTTTGATAAATAAATAATTAACTTATTATCTTATACATTAATGATGTAGAAATTATTTATTTAGCGAAAAAAAAGAATATAGTATTTATTAAAATAATAATACCCATAAAAAGGACTATAATCAAGACCAAACCTTATTAGTAGAGTATAAATACACCCTAATCATTCAAGGGTCGAATTTTGGACCATTTGGAGCCTAATAAAACTTATTATGGAATTTATATTACTTTATTGTAAATGATGTCAAAGTTTCACCTGCATACTTTAATAAGGAAATTTATTTAAAAGATGCTATTTTTTAGAAATAAATTCAACTAAAAGTATTATTATGAAATATATTAGATTTATCTAAACCATATTAATTTATTTTTAATATTTATTAAAAATGAGTATATTAAATAATCATACAAAAATTTAGTAATAATTATTTTATTAACAGAAATATCAAGTAAATGGATTTAAAAATATTAATATAAAAGCTATATTATTTAATTAGTGTGCTCCACATATATTTTATATAAATATGAAATGTTATTATTCTATTAAATATTTTGGTTCGAACATATATTTTGTGTGGTTTTTATTTAAATTCACATAAATGAATTGTTTCAAAATTGACACTATTGATATTTGAAAAAAATAACACATTATTAAATTGTTTAAAAATCACAAAAATATTTAAAAATTAAAAATTGAAATTTATATGGTCTAAAATTTCATAAATTATTCAATTATGGGAAATTTATAATTGATAATAAAATATTTATAACAATTTAAAATTTAGAAAAATATTACCATAAATAAGATTAAATAGATTAAATAAGGATAAATCAAACTCATAAGGTTCTAACTAAATTTCCAAAATTTCTAAATATTATTGGATGATGATATTGCAACCCTATATCATCTCATATTCTAATTAGATTCATTTTGGATGTTTCTTATGTGGGGTTTCAGTTTATTATAAATTAATATATTTGAGGTTTCCAAAAGTGCCCCTCTCATCTCTTATAAAAGGGAACCTCTCCCTCTTATATTCATTCTATTTTAAGACTTCATGCTTGGCCAAACCCTGCCAATTCCACTTCTAAGACTCTATATTTATATTATATAAGTTTTGGTCTTCTGAAAAGTCCATCTCTAGTGCCCTAAGAGGATGTTTAAAAGAGGCACATCAAGGAAGATGTAATCTCTTTTACTGATTCTTTCATTTTTTTTATGCTTCTACTTACTCATATTTAGTTATATAATTATAAAGTAATAAAATAATTTTCAATAATATTATGATATTTTATTATAAATATTAAACAACCCTATTTAACATTCTATCCATCCTATGAAAAATGAAATCACCACGTGTGCGTACGTTCGACTTACTGTCTCCACGTCGTGGTCTAATCTGAATTTCCACCAACACTATACATGGATGCGTATAATGGTGGAAATAATAACTATATATGATTATTATAACATCATAATAATTATTATATATTATATCATCCACACTAATGTTATTCAATAATTATGGGAATGATATCATCGCTCGTGCGTAAGTACGGATTACCGTCTCAAGGACGCGGTGAGATTCATTCTCCAGGTTAAGAAATCAACAATGATTACAAAGTATATATAATGAATAATAATGAGATATATGACATAATAATGAAACTTTATATATATATGTCATTTACATCCATTAAATTTAATAAGGAAATGAAAACAGCATTCATATGTACGTATGGCCTACCGTTTCCATGAGCGGTGTATTTCATTCCATTTATCGTTCAATTATATATTTTAATATATTGAATATATAAGATAAATAAACCATGTTTTAAATTCTGGATGTAATTAATTATCATCTAAGTAATTATATTAAGAATTACAAGTCAAAATACGTACGATAAATGAAACGATTTTACCCAAAACACTACCTTAACATGGAATTGACAGATGAAGAGGAAATATAATGTCATAGGGAAACATATATTATATCATAAATATTATTATGGTTTTGTTAAGAGTTAAAAATATATTTAAACTCACTATAAATTAATTTTGGACACGTACAGAAGAAATTGGACCTAAGGTAAGGGATAATATTTCCATTCTCATTATTATCTGAGACTGTTTATTCATAAGTATTTACTGGAGTTATGTTTATCATCCATGTCCATGTTTTCTCTAAATGTTTTAATAAAATGTTTACAATTATTCCATTTATTTTTAAATAAATTTTTATCCTTTTTTACTTTTACCACAAGATATTGAAGGAATCTTTCTTTTTTTTAACACACATGGTATTTTTGGACTTTTCTGGAAAAAGATTAAGGATAATGTTTTTTAAAGTATACGGTGTGAATGGATTTTTTAGGGTATCATAAATCATTATTTTCATGAATATTACTTAACATTAATTAATTATTATTTTCAAAAAAATCCTTTTGTTTTGGAATTACATGTTGTTTTGTGAAAAGAAAATGATTTTGAAGAAGAAAGGATATTTTCCTCCAGAATTAATTTCAACTGTTTTATCAAAACTATTTTCCATATATGATGAAATTATTTAGTATGATTATGATTCAATTATAATGTATCTATTTTTTATATGGTTTGATTTTTCTTATGATTAAATGGTATCAATTTGTTTTATATAGATTGTATTATGATGGGATGATGTTTACGAAACCCATTTTATTCTTTGCGTTATAAAGAATGATTTGTGTTTATTTTGTGGCACATGTAAGAATAATTTCATTATGAGATGGCTGGCACCTATATCTCCCTTAAATGCATTGTTTAATGATTCATATATCATGATATATACTTGTATGGAAATGCCTGTAAACTCTTGTTTTGTAAGATAGGGCTGGAACGACTTGTAAACCCAGTTCAGTATTGGAATTTTTCCACTATAATGGTCTTGGAAGAAATTCCTTAGAATCTAGGGATGTCATATCATGTGCTTAATGTTTTTCCACAATTAAATGTTTTATTACCATTATATTTTGTCATGATTAATGTTCCTTTCTGATCTATGCTTTATATATTTCCAATTTTTATGCCATTACTCATGATTTTGATGGATTATATTCATGTTTTTAAGATAAAATATTAATGAGATGTTTTATGTTCTCCATGTTTTCCCTTATTGAGAATTTAAGCTCACCCTTTTTATTATTTATATTCCCCAAGATATAAATAAAGGCTTTATATTAGAAAAATAGTGGGAAATCATTATGGGAGATGTTGAAGATCCTTCACCAGGATTAGAAGATTATGTTCCGTGATTCCAAAGGTGCTAAAATAATACTGTCTTTGGGCGTTGGTTTTTATCATGTATTAAGTTATACAAAAATGTAATGTATTGTCCATGTACATCAACCTTGGTAATATAGAACTCCTCTAAGAATATGATTAAATAGGATCCAATAGTACAATACTAATTAATCACATTGAAAAAATTATCCTGTGGTCCACAATCTGCTTGAAGTTGTTGGTTGTGTTTTCCAGGATCATGGAAATACATCTACTATCATTTCTGTTTGATCTTTAGTTGTGGATCCTCAAATAGATTAATCTATAAGTTATTATTATTATTTCATTTGATGGAATCCAAAAGCATTCCAAATATTTAATGATCCTCAAGAGAGTAAGTATTAGTTTATAAATACTGAGCATCTGTTTTATTTCTTGGAAGCTATGGAAGCATTAAATTTGAATTGAATTACCATTAACATTGAGGGACCTCGAAGGAGAATTTGCGAATCATTGGGAATGAATAATAATAATTATGGATTATAGTGGAGGTAAATTAATTTTCTATTAAATTAATAGTTCTATACAGATCCTATTATTTCATATAACGATATGATGTTTTCCAAACTCAAGAAGGCTGACACGACGGTACAAGAATTTTTTTACCAATTCCATGGACATATATATTTTTTCCTTGAGATTGTATCAAATTATAAAATGAAAATTGATGGATTGAGATGGGAGTATGAAATGATATTCAATCCGTGTTTGAATTTATCAAGTTATCTTTTTATACCGACTTTCTAGATTATGTTTTTATGGTAAATATTGATATAAATTTTATGTTATGGTAGGAAAGATTTTTTTTCTCCCAATGATAGTTCTATGAGTTCCACTAAGGAGAAGAGAATTTAGGATGAGAATCGAGGTGGATCTCGACATTAGATTTCTTTTAGACCTCCTATAGTGCCTATCAAAGTCCATTTTAGTTTCTTCTTGTGTGGAATGACTAGGAATACAAAATAGTATTTTAATAAAGAAATGAAGATATTTATTTCCCATGGTCATTCATTATCATTTATATGATATTTTATATCTATTCTATTCCATGTAAAGGAACACGATCATCAGAAGATAAATGTACCATGCTGAAATTAGATACTTCAGGATCTAAGAGGTTCTACCTACATGCATCCAGAACAAAATTCATTAAACATTAGAGGAGTCTAAATATGAAGTAGATATGGGTCAAGTAACTATGAAAGGAATCAAAACTATAGTTTCATCTTCTGAAACTAATTTATTTTATATTGGTGTATCTCATTTGATTATATCAAGTTGTATAATCATCTTGTGAAATCCCCATAAGAAGACTTTATCTTATGTGATGGATATTATTACACCCCTAAAATTTAAGAAAAATAATGGTCCACATTTTCTTTCTTGTGTGTTAACTTTATTAGAGGGGGATCTAGCTTGGAATTTGATGGTTCTTGACCTGAAATCTCTTGACATCAAATTTGGGATGGATGGGTTCATTACAAACAAATTATAAATTGATTATTATTTTCAACAAGTCTCCATTGTTTCACCTAAAGGATTTTATCTTATCCTTCTAGTAGAGTGGGACCCACAACCAAGAATATCCATACTTTTTTATCTATATTTCGTGATAGTAATATCATTTTTTATTTTGATCTAGAGTATGATTCTTTATGTGGTGATCTCTCTCAAATGATCGTTGAGTTTCGTGACATGTTTCATTCAATGATCAATATTTTTTCACCATTCAAGGAGGTAGAGTTTTATATTTATTTATTTCCTAGTGCATATCTTGTATTTATTACTTCTTACTACATGAAACACATTTAAAATTAATGATTCAGAGACTCAGATAGAGGATAATTAAGAGAAATTATTTATACATCTGAATGTTTCACCTTGGGTGGTTCATATTCTCATTGATAAGAAAGATGATGTAAAAATTCTCCTATGTGTTGATTACTAAAAACTAAATAGAGTTATGGTAATGAAAGATTATACGTTACCCGAGATTGGGGATATATTAAACTATTTGAAAGGGTATATGTTTTTCATGGAGATTAATATCCGATATGGTTATATGTTGTTGAAAATTAAAGAATATGGAATTCACAAAACCATGATCTTCATAAGGTATGACCATTATGAGTACCATTTCATTCAATTTTGTATAACCAGTAACTGTGAAGTCTTTAAAGATTTGATGAAACATATCTTCCACATATATTTTGATACATTCATGGTGTTCTTTATAGATGAAATCCGAATATAATCTATGTCCTAAGATGATCATGTGTATCATTTAAGATAAGTTATGGATCTATTGAGAAATGGAAATTTTTTGAAAAATTATAAAAATGTGGTTTATTTATTCTATAAGTGATGTTAATGGTAATAGTTGTGTTGGAATATGGTATCTTAGTTTATATTGAAAAGGTGATACCATTTTTTTAAATGGGTCAACCACAAAATGCTTTTTAGATACTGAGATTCTCGGCGTTAGTTGGATATTAATACTCGGTTTCAAATTATTTCTCAAAGATATATTCTCTAATCGCCTCTCTCACTTGGGTTGGAGAATAGTTTACATTTTATGAGAAAATTCAGAGTTAATTTATTGAGATAAAATTTATTTTTAGTTCTATAATTGTGTTATCCATTACAGATGGTGTACAGGGCTATGCGGTCTTTTGTGACTAGTTTTGTTAGGGTTTCGGTTGTGTTCTCATGATGGGTGATCGCTTCATTTCCTATGGATCATAGAAGCTTAGTCCACATAAGAATAACTATACAACCCATGAACTTGATTATTCTATGATTCATTAACTTTTTAGTTGATGGAATAAATATTATGGAGAAAGTTTTACCATGTATTCATAGCCCATGGGGAAGGATTATATATTCTCTTGGAAGTATTTTAATCTCCTCTAGAATAATTGGGAGGAGTAAAAAAATTATTTTGATTTTGATATTTCTAATACCTAGTAGAAATGGAATGGAATTTCTATATACATTATCAGGAAATAGACCACCTATCACATCAATGAATCATCCTAAGAGTTGAATGTGATGGTTCTTTTTTACATGGTTTCATATTAGATTTTGGAAAATAGGGGATGTCCTTATTTGGGATTGTGTTTCATTGAAATTTTATTTTCTTGAGAGGATTATTCATGAAAAACATATTGATGATATATTTTATAGTATTAAATACTCTCTTTATGGTGGCAAGACAATTATTGACTTATTGTTCTCCTAGGAGGGTTTTCTATGTTTTCATAAATGGTTCATTGTCCAATTACCTATAAAAAAATATATTTTAATAGATTTCTATAATTCACTGTGGGTTGTGCACCAAGGAACAGAAAAACGTTTTTTGAAATACAATGATGATTCTGGTATCCAAGTATGAGGTGAGACATCGCTGACCTTGTTTCATGCTGCTATACATTCAAACTATTCAAGGGTGAGTATCAGAGAACTGTGTGTTTTCATCAAGGACTTATAGTTCCTACATTGATTTTTGATGATATTTATGTGCATATTTTTTTGGGGTTTCTATATAAACATGAAAAGAAAAAGGATATATGGATTTTGATTTATAAACTGACCAAATTTTCAAACATTATACATATTTTTGAGACAAAACAATTGATGATATCAGAAATATCTATGCGGGGTATATTTTTTATTTTCTTATAATTCCACCAACAATATCATTAGATAGAGATTGTTGTTTTAAATATCTCTTTTAGAGATGCCTTCAAGTGGCCCTAGGATCTATGGTTCATTTGAGTATGACATACCATCCATTAAAGAATGTACAATCATATGTATCTATACAAATTCATAATGATATTATTAATTCATGCATACACAATTTTTGTTGAGCTTGGTATAACAATTTATGGGAGGTAGAGTTTTCTTATAGTTGTACATACCAGTTTGTGATCTGAATGGCTCTTTTTGGGTCCTGCTATAGAAAAATATGTAAATATTTGTTATCTTAGTCATAGAAATTTGAATGTTAATTAGTTGGAATGATATTGGATCACTTGAATATATCAAACATTTATGTGATTATTTAATTTATAGTGAGGGAATGTAGTTAGTGTAAATATTATTTTGATCATTTGTGTGGAACATTATAGTTTTCAGTTAGTTACTAGGTGTTCTTTAATGTTTTACCTAATTTAAGATATCGATTAATTGGTAGGAAAGGGATTATTTATATTTATTTTTTGGAACCTTGAGATGTTGTTGAGAAGTCCATGAGAATGGCTTATCGTTTATAATTTATACCAT
Source organism: Viscum album (assembly GCA_963277665.1). Taxonomy (NCBI): domain Eukaryota; kingdom Viridiplantae; phylum Streptophyta; class Magnoliopsida; order Santalales; family Viscaceae; genus Viscum; species Viscum album. The sequence goes on along the minus strand of OY728151.1, from coordinate 2,061,199,353 downwards.
AGTTTGTAAATTCATGGACCCAAATTCCACTAATAGTTTCCTTGATCCTAGTGGGTCACATTGCCTGAAGTGCATCTCCCGGAATTATAGAGGTTACTAAATAGTATTTAGCACATACGGTGTGTCCATGTGGAGACTATTACCACATCACTAAAGTTTAACATAGAGGAATAATAATAACAATCAATAACAGCTACATATACAACAAGTAGACAACTCATAAATAAACAAGACATGAATGCATAAGAATTGAAGAAGAGTCTCATATACAATAATGATAATACATGTATATAAAAAATAAAAATAGGTACAAAGATTCTCAATACCATAAAATATTCAAAATACCAAAAATTTTAAAATGCGCCATCTCCAAATAGCATCGCGAGCCTCATCTCAGACTAATGCTCCCCCTCCAATTCCTAGAAGAAAATCAATCCTCAAACTATTGGTGTATTCCATTTTTTCTACATGCATCCAAATAGTCTGTTTGAGTATGAAATGGAGTCCCAATCATGTTTTGAGATATAATCCTTGTAGGTAACCACCCGGTTTTCTATAAAATTCCAAGATATGCAACATATCAAGCTAAAAAATTTGTAGGTAAAAAAAAATTAGTAAATAAATTTACAGGTGCCTACAACATGTTACTAGGAAACCAGTAACACTGAAATAGCTTTCCAAATCTCCATATAATACATGTTCAAGCCCCTAATAAATTTTCGTACAATAATAGATAACGGAAACACCACAACCCGACAATATAAACTATAGAAAAAATCATCCAAGGCCTCTCCGAACAACCTGAAGTGTCAATGAAATCATGGACGAGACATTTGTCCAAGAATTAAATATTTATCCTGGTTTTGAAATATATTAAATGTTTCAAACCCAAAAGGAACTAAAAAATGTATAAAAGACCTAGGAATCCTCATCATGTCTATGGAGAGTCTCGATGGAAACTTAATTAGTCACTGGTTGGTGTGTGAGGAGCATATCTACCTAGCATGTCCTATGCGAGTCCAAGAAAGCTAAATCCAGGGAGTTGAAAGGCCCAAGATATCCCATATAATCAAGAATTAAGGAGCATAATCAGCCAAAGAAGTCCTCAACTACATTCATGAACCATGGAACATCATCCATAGAATCCATTAAGCCATTCACCATTTCATACCACATTCCATATCATACATTATTAGATTACCCACTTATAAAACCATTTACTTCCAAATAAAAATAATTAGTATACCCGCTCATTAACCATATTTTATATTTAATATATTTCAATGAGTATAAAAACTCATTCATACCATTTTTAACAAATTAATTAAAGAAATGAATTTTCAATTTAACCCATTTCACTAAATGCATCAACATGGAAAGTAGGTAACCCACCTCATATTTAATCAATTTGATTCAATTAATTCATTAATAAGACTAATCTAAATAAGAAATCACCAAATCATCCAATGGGTGGTTATACATAAAATAAATAATGAAAAATCTCCACGAATATCCCATGGGTGGACTTTTGTTGGTAAAAACCTCTAACTCAACACTAGGAAACCTAATAGATTCCCAAAAATTACCTACTCTATTAAATTGAATTAATCATTTCAATTTTAGGGAATAATTGGAGAGTATAATGGTAGTAAAATGAAAGTTAAGTCTATAAATAAGAAAAATCAATGGAAAATGTGTAGAACAGCTACTATTTCTCGACCGTTGAGTTTTTATCCAGTATCAACCAATGATTTTACTTAGATCAGGAGAAAAATTAGGAACCATTGAAGACACAAAAATTAAAGAAAAATAACCTTTCACCAAAATAACATCATCGATGTGAATGAGAATAATAAACAACTAAAAAGGAATAAAAATATTACAGTTGTTTATCTTATGAGACCGATGGAAATAAAAATTAAATCTAGATTTTCAAATAGGAGAAAAAATGACATCTTCAATTCCATGTGTCCTCCTAGACATGAAAGGGTATGGCGATGGATTCTTTCTAGAGATATAGGAGGCCCTACCAAATTTTTAAAAAAATATGTGTATTTATATGATGTGTAAATTATATACTCATCGTGTAAATCATAAGATTTTATGCCCTCTAAATAATGCTTTATAAGGCCTGAAATGTTTGGTTGAGAGCATTACACATCTTGTAACTAAATACATGTCTGTTATCCCAATTACACATTGTGTAATTAGACTACAAACAATATACATCCCATCATCTACTTCCTTACCAAGAGTTACCCAACCTACCCATGAACACACATAGGGTCTAATCCAAAATAAATTGTGTAAGAGTTCACCAAAAAACAAAATAATCCATACATCAAGAAAAAACCAGAATCATACTATCCTCCCCCATAAAGAATTTTGTCCCTGAAATTCCCTCTTAATGGTGGTAAATATTTGTCTAAGAGGAACTCTAGTGAGTGAGGATGTATATCGACCACTAGCTCCCATTTATAATCCTATAAATGGTCGTGCTTCTATAGAATTCATACTAGTGGAACTGACCAGCAACAGTGGACCTTCATGTCCCAATAAATGACACAAATATGATGCTTCTCAAAGAAATCATATGCATGTAACTCAACCACCTTGTGATTAAAGCATGAGATCTGGGTTGATTGATATGATGTTGCTGAGATTCATGGAATACATCATGCTGGGCTTAATACCTCTATGGTAAAAACAATAAATAGTATATCAACCTGAATCTACCCAAAATCTCATCAGACATGACATCTAGTTGTGAAATCTTACCATATCCCCTGATTATCTTGTTTCTTTACCTCACTGGAATGAATATGAAAACCTGATCCTTAACCTCTAATAGTATGGGTTATTTTTGGGGATTGGCGTATGAATTTTGTTGAGATTGTGTAGTATCCATCAGCTTCTAAATCAACTAAACCTAATCATGAGTTTTATCCACACGATACAGTCTCAATAATGATACCTCATAATCCTATAACTAGAGAATGGGTGGTCGGAATGGCGTAATATACAATCCCTAATAAGGTACCATCTATATAGTCTCTTAATAATTATTTTTTTTAGAGAAATCAACCAAGTGTATGTGATTCTCCCAAGTGCCCCAAAAATCTAGGAGGTTTGATCACAAAATGTACTCAATCACCTATTTCGTATGCTCTGACTAACCATCTTTCTATTGGTGGTATGTTGTTCTCAAAACAACCTATATACCCTTAACCCTCTACAAACTCTTCTAGAAACAATATTTAATGTGTGAATACCTATCATAAATGATATTATGTGGGAACTCATGGAGAAGAACTATATCCTTGATGTAAAACCTTCAACGATCATCCACAAAGATCTTCACATTGATTGGAATGAAATGAGAAACATTTGTGATCATATCAAAATAATACAACATAGCATCATCAACATGATAAGACCTCTATAATATTTTCCAAAAATCCATTGTTAAATCATCTAATTTCTACATAGGAATTTAAAACTATCATAAATATCTCACTAGTAGTTAATGTTATTCATTCACCTACCGATATCTGGAACATCACAAAATAGAAAAAGCCACCTCTCTGTTCATACCAAACCATTGGTACTATTTTTTCAATTCATGGTTCATCTTAGTGATTACGGGATGCACAAACCATTCCTAGGAATGAAACTCCCACATTAGTTCCCCATGTATATCTAATAGAACCCATAAGAAACCTTAGTTATGTGTGTTATCATCCTCACATATTGTCTAACCCAGATGTAGATACCAACCTACCAAAACCATATATAGAACTAGGCCTTAGAAATTATTTATCTACCTCGTCCTCACTATATACAGTAAGTTATTGGTCATAAGTAAGGATAATAAAAAAATTTCCCCTGACTATAATTCAGTTTCAAGAGAATCCCAAAGAACAACGCCATAAGATTCCACTCTCTAATAGTCTATTGAACTGCCTTTATCTATGACCTCTTACATAGTGAAACATCCATTTCATTTACATTATTGGGCTTGTATTAATGTTTGAATTCAAAATTATGTAGGTACTCCAGAAACCTTTAATCTCTCATATTCTAATGACGTTGTGTAAATATGATCTTGAGGGTTTTGCGGTCAGTGTGGAAAAAAAAACACTATCCCAATAATTTATGTCTCTAATTTCGAAAATCATGAACAAACACAACTAACCTGAAATCGCAAATTGTGTAATTCCTTTCATGTGGAATCATCTACTGATAGCCACTTTCCACAACTCTATCCCTCTTCATCAGCACTACTCCAATCCTGATACATGATTCCTAACAATAGGCAGTGTAGGTCATGTGCTTCTCTGGTTGTATTAGGAATGGGGGTGAAATTTAATCCCCATTTCATCTTCTGAAAGGATATATCATAGGAATATAACCATAAAAACATCACACCTTTAACATTCAAGCCCAAGAGTGGTGTTTCTAAATGTGATAAGTATTGTATTAAATGTCTACAGTAACCCGTTATCCCCACGAAACATTATATGTCAAAAAATTTCATTGGATATTTCCATGAAACTACAGTTCTAACCTTATATGGGTCTAGTAATACCTAGTATATTATATAATGTGACCTAGGAAGTGAATTTGATCCATCCATAAGTTGAGAATTGTAATATTATATTATAAATGATTCTCTCTTAGTGTATCCAAATCAGTCTCATGATATTTTTATGGTGGTGTCTATTTTGATAATAACCTGATACATCAACCATGAAAACCACCACAAATGAATCTATATAAGGATAGAAGACTCCAACCTTTTGTGCCATGAAAACTGTTTGCACATTCATGAGACTGAACAACATAACCATACACTCTTATAGACTATACCAACTATTAATGTCTGTATGAGGTATGTATTCAGGTCAAACACATACCTGGTGACTTATGGATCTCAAATCAATTTTCGAGAACACCATAGATCCAAAAATCTGATCAAACATGTTATATATCCATGGTATGAGATACCAGTTCATAACTATTAGCTGGTCCAATTTTTTATAATCCATGTAGAGCTTAAGGGAACTATCCACCTTTTTCAAAAAAGGACCATAGAACCCCATGGGTAAGTACTGGTTTGAATAAAATCCCTTTCAACTAAAGCCTCTAGGTAACTCTTGAGCTCCAGTTACTCCATCATTTCCATCCTATAATAAGGAATTGATATTGGTATAGCTCATGACACTAGCTCAACGGAGAACTCAACCTCTCTCTTAGGGGGTAAACCAGAAAAGTCACCTAGAAAAACATCCATGAAATGATAACCCACTAGATGTAGGTCCTTTTGATCCACTCCTTGATCATCCAAATACAAAAATGTGATATGATCCATCATCCCTCTAATACCATGATGCTCTGGACCATATCCGCTTTCATAGACATCCCATTCACCCTTATGAATATCAATTATGTCCTCTCATGATGAGAAAGTCACCATACAATGATAATAGTTAACAAAACCTCAGTAAGGTACTATCTAATCCATCTCATGTATGAAATCAAGCCTATTAATACTGAGGATAAAAATATCCCAAATGACGTGACACCCACCAACCTCATGGTGGACCACACTGCACTTGCATAAATTCTTCGTTTTGATTCCAATTGGATTTTCTAGCATCATAATGTTCTTGGAAGACATTGTAATGAGCCATGGATTTTCACCATAGGTGATTATATAAAACTCTATAATGAATGTATATTTAAAAGAACAGATGCAATAATATATGATACTAAGATCATACCTCTCACTATAGATATTTTTCCCCCTACTCTTCATGGGTAGTATACAAGGAATAGATCTGGCATGAATGATTTCCCTGTGACACAACCTAATTGTCCAGAGTAGGACCACTATAATTTCATTGTGTAACTAGTTCATGGTTACCTCAGACATGACCACCAGTAATTCATTCCAATAAATCAAAACTTCCATAACTATATGCCTGATGTGGTGATTAGAATAATTCCCCAACACTACTGTCATAGTTGACCGCGTACCACTCATAGTTGGAGGAAATATCCTACAAAAACATTTCATGTGGCCCATCCTATAGCAAGATTGACACATGAGTGCGTCACAGTTGTTCTTATTATTCATGTGGTCTCATCTACCACACTTATGCTAGTACACTATGATACAATTACTCATAGGTTGACTAGTACTCATCTAGTGGAGTCCTCAAAAAAAAGATTCATATATATATACTCTAAACCATTCGTTTGAGAGACTACACAACTCTTATATACACCCATAGATACCCTCCCGTTCCTCTCTATAATTATATGTTCATTAATAATTTCAGTGAGAGGGGAAAATCTAAATAGATTGACTTGAGATTTGATATCATGTAGGAGAACATCCTTGAATCACATCACCCCCGATATCTCATCAGTAATGTAATTGATTAAAAATTGTTCCAACTCAATAATGATTTTCATGCACTCCAAAACTATCATCACATTCTACACTAGACACACAAATTCAATGGACCGATCTAATCATAGTGTATCGGGTTATTATTAGTCATAGAATCAGGTTTTGAAATCAGATAGACCCATGTCTTGTATCCTGTAATCATGGTTAAGAACATCTCACCTCCACATTACTGCTTCGAGAATCATGTAAGTTGTTAGATTCACTCATAACACAGGTTCTGTCACTAGATTCTAAGATATTTATAGTTTAGTATCTATCCATAGGTCATCTAAATTTTGAATTCCATTACTGAAAAATGTTGTATAATTATACTACTGGAACCCCGACATGAGCACGTCCATAGACAAGGAAGCCTATAGTGCTCCTGGAAATGTCTTTATGAAGTGATAGAATCCCTCAAAGAACAATGCCTAAACACCTATGCTTATAACAATAGATATTTCTATATCTATCACTAAAGGAGGATCCACTAGTAGAACGTGGTCCACCACCTCCAAAGAGTGGTCATCACCACCCTACTTTTATATGAATAGAGTTCATTAGGTGGCTTGCGTCTATAATTTTAAAAAACACACATCAGAAAGGGAAACCATCCATGTTCATAGCTCCATATTATAGTCCATATCAAACACTTTATTAAACTATGTCAAACAACATAGCTTTATCCTAAATACATGACTATAAAAAGAATAGTGACCAAAAAACACAGGAGACACTGCATCTTTCCCACTCAAAATCCAGATATTGGTAAAGTCTCTTATTATAAGATTACATTTACATTTCAATTTCACATAAAATTAATTCCTATTATATCATAATTTTATTTATAATTTTATCCAAATGGGTCACCATGATCTAATCTGTGAGGGATCATAAGAAATAATAAACCAAAATTTGGTTCCCATATAATTTATACCATATCAAATTTACTCTGAATAATTGGATGAAAAGGTGAATCAATTTCTACTCCATAAGGGACCATACACATTATGAATAGAAAGATGAATTCACTTTCTCTATCCACTACACAAAAATATATCACATCAAGATGTCCATTTACCATAACATCTATCAAAATATAATGAAAATAGGTAATTAATCATAATCAAAATTGAATAATGTGTGGAATGCGATTTCTAATAGGTGCCTATACGATGAATGAGATAGAATACCCTAATCTAATTAGGTTAAAATATAAGAAAAACCAAATTCATAACAACAATAAAATCATAACTCAATTTCATCACCTAATGGTGGAATAAAAAACAATAAAATAAAAATTCCATAAAATGAATTTAATATGACGAAATTTTTCATTTTTCATATACAAGAGTTACCTATTCTTAGAAATAGCTTCTTATGAAACCTCAATAACTTTCTATCCAGTTCTATTGTCATAAAAAAAACAATAATGCTCTAATACAACTTTGTAAAATCTTAGACATGGATTCTATTTAATGGCTCCCCGACCATGGTGGGTCTTGTGGCCTCAAGCGCAAATCCCCAAAGGTCAGAGCATATAGACTAGAAGTGATGTTATATAGTGTGTCAATTGGGATACAATTCCATAATTTCTAGAGTGTACCAAAATGTAATTTTAATAATATTCAACAGTGAATGTAGAAAAAAGAAGTAGAAAACTGTTAAATAAAAAACAAGATTGCATAATAATAATAGAAGTGTCTCATATACAATGATGATGATACCTATGTATAAAAACTTTTTAAAAATAAGGTAAAAGTGATCAATATAGTACATGTTTCAAAATACCAAAACGGTTAAAATTTATATCTCTAAATTGAATCATGAGCATCAACTCAGTCCTATGCTCCCCAACTCATATGTATGGTACAAAAACAAACTTAAAAATGTGAGAACCTTTCCCTCTCTCTACCTACATCTAAATTGTTTGTTTAGGTACCCAATGGTGTCTTAAATAGGGTATGAGATACAATCATAGTAGGTAACCACACAATGATCTATACAATTCAAAGGATGTTAAATATACCATGTTAAACAATGTGTAGGTAAATTTGTTAGTTGAAAATAAATGTACAAATTCCCATGACATGTAACTATTAAACCAGTAACATTGCTATATCTTCTTAAAGCTACCTATAAATGATTTCCAAGATCCTCTATCAACAAAGATACAACAATAAATAATGTACACACAATAGCCTCACCAAATAAACTATAGAATAAAAACAACCATGAACATTTTTTATATCAAGAAGTATCAAAGAAATGATGACCAAGTCATTCAAAAAAGCATATCATATTTTTCACAATGATGTTGAATAATAAAAGTGTCAAACCATGAATGATCGTATTGAAGGTGTAGAAGACCATGGAATACCTATTGAGACTTAGGAGTATCTCCATGGAATCTTGTTTATGTACTGGGTGGAGTCATAAGATCATGTCTACCCAACATATCCAATGCGAGTCAAATCATGGAAGATTTGAGGGATAGTATGGACTGAGGAATCACATTGAATCCACACTCATGGAGAACCATCAATCCAAGGAATCCACTATGGCATTCCATATCCAAGGAACATTGTCCAATGAATTTATTCAATCATTCACCATTTCGTACCATTTACAACGTCATACCATATGAGTATACCCACACATATAACCATTGACATCTAAATACAAATGATGAGTATTCCCACTCATTAACAACATTTCACATTTAAAGGAAACCAATTAGTATACACAATCATTCATATATTTTCTAAAAAATATGTTCAATAATGAATCTTATATATAAATAATTTCATCAAAAGAATTAACATGAAATTTATGTAACCCACCTCCTATTAAAAAAATTAGACTCGGTTCAATTATTTATAATCTTACTATAAATAATATTGAATCAAAACAAACCAAGGATGGTTCTATAAAGAATAAATAATTAAAAATCTCTCAGACCACCCCATGGGTATCATTTGGTTAGGAAAAAACCTCCTAATCAACACCATGTATCCTAATGGAATTTTTGATAGATCGTATTCCCTTTAATTCAATTGATCATTTGAACTTCTGGATCACGTAGGAATGTATGGAGGGTGGAACATTAATAGGTTGGTCAATAACAACCAATGTTAATGTAAAATTTATAGACCACCTACCATAGATTAATATTAGTGTTATCATATAGTATCAACTCTTGATTCAATATAGAGCATCAGAAAAATGATGAAAATAAGAATAACCACACATTATGGAAAATCATCATTCAAAATAATAGTGTTGTCAATAGGATGATGAATTTTTAATGAATAAAAAAAGAATCAAGATATTACCATTGTGAATTTTACGAGATTTATATTGAACAAAACAGACACTAGATATGAAAATGGGATAAAATACTACCTATTATATTATTTATGTTCTCATAAGAGTGATAAGGGAGGGTGAGGGCTTCAATCGAAAAATATTGTAGGTCCTAACTATTTTTAAAAACCATGAGTATTTTTATGAAATGCATGTTCTTTATATATCTTTTAAATCGTAGGATCTTTCCCCTAAGAAAAATTTATTACATGACTTGAAAAATTCTTTAAAAGACCATTACCACATCAAGTAATTAAATTATCATCTTGTATCCTAATTCCACAACATTAAATTGTAATTTATCTTGTATACATTCCACTATCATATTCATTCCCATGAACATCCCAAATATCCCATGACCCGTCTTAGGAACTATGCCAATAGAATGTAATGAAGAGTTTAACAAGAATCAAAAGAATCCATACCTCAAGAAAAAATAGGATCTCACAATGTCTGTGTTAGAATATAATGTTTTCCATGCATCAAAACTACGAATGTATACTTACGATCCATCTCATGTTTGGAAATGGAGTGATATTGATGGTGGTCCAGATTTATCTATGACTGATCCTCCAATCAATATTGTTGATTTTAATAATAAGCTAAATCATGGGAGGACGATAACTTTGTTCTGTGGTATTGGTTAGCACACTTTTGATTTAATTTATACATAGTACTATGAAAAACTATTGAGAGATTAATGGAAACAACTCTTTAATATGCTATATTATTGACATAAATTTTGGGGAAATTTTTTTTTGTGGTCTGGAGGATGTTAAACCCCATTACATTTCTATCAGGTATGTATTATCCTTTGTTTTGTTTTTCCTTTTTTAGTGTTTGAGTTATACTAAGAAAAACATTGGAGGATACCAATAAGGGTGAATTTAGGGATTTACTAGAATTTTGAGCATAAAAAAATATTTTTTTTCATTATGCTAGAAATTTACACAAAACGTAATGGTATTACGCCACATTTTTTCTTCTCCTGAAATATATAATGAAATGGGTACACAACATTCTAGTTTTTATGTTGTGAGAAGCATACACATCATGTAATTATAAACAAACATATTTTTTATAAATTATTATGGTGTATTAGCGTATATGGAACTCAAAAAGTACAGTATGTGTAATTGTAATGCACACCATCAAATTAACAAGATATGATGTTTTATTTAATACACTCAGTTCACTTTAATTATATCATATTTTCATCTATACCGATCTCAACCCATATCTTATCTTTGAAATTTTTGGTGATTATATATCCATCTAGATCATCCATAGTATTATCATCATTTCTGGTGTTGTGAACCTCTTTGTGTATGTGGTCTCCCTGTATCTTCCACCTCAATATCTTTTTCCATAATGGGATTTGATTGATAATCTATAGATTTATGGATCTAAACACTATGATATTGATTCTTTATTTTAGGATGAGTTCATAGGTATAATTTTCCTTTGTTCTTTTTGTTAGTCATGTTGTCATTATATATATATATATTAAAGGAATGTGCTTCTATTTAATCATGGACAACTGATTAAACCTCGAACAACATGTTTTTTGAAACATCTATGAACTGATTTATGAAAAAAAATTTGACATGAATGGGGATGTAAAATAATTTTCATAATATTTTTGTAGAAACTCCCAATTCCAATGGAATATGAATTTAGGGCATAATTAAGAATTGATTAATATTTTGAAACTTTTTTTCAATTTTTTTTGGAAACAAAGAATACACTGAAATGATAAAAACCTATGATTTTGTAGGGATATAAAATGAAATAATTAATGCAAAACCTATGTGTTATTTTTTGGAATTATATTGTAATATTTAAAATATAAAAAGTGTAATTTTATTTTAAAATTATTTGAGGTGAAATTCCCATTTTTTATTGAGTGATTAAGAACATTAATGAATAGGTAGTTAATGGATTATTTTGACAAGCACACATGGATGGTAATAAACTAACAATAGATTAATGAAGAAATATATATATATAATTAATTTAGTAGATCTTACACATAATTGGATATTAATGAATCATATTCGTCCTCATCATGAGGAATTTGAGTATGCATATTTCTATGATCAATAATATTATACTTCAATTGATTCCATAACTATGAAAAATTATACTATAGGGAAGGTAATAATGTTTATTTTTATGATGATTATGAAGATATATTCTGATGTTTATGAAACTGATTTACTAATTCCTTGTGCTATGTATAATTTTTTTACATTAAATTAATATTTAATCAATGTCTGAAATGTTTTCCACTGTTTAGAAATGAAAATATTGTTTTTTTAAATAGACTATTTGATCTCCAGACCTAGTTTTATTGAAATTGAATGCATTTTGGGGTTAATAAATATGTAATATTCTTACAGAACACTTAAACATACCCAAATGAGATTTTTTATCTCACACCCTAACTTTGACAGCAGATCTGTGTACATTTTCCCCAACCAGGTCGTAGTAAATAAAAAGTGAATCATAGAATATGTGGATTTCCATGATCTCATAGAGCTTAGAGTGACATTTCCTTTGGAACATATTATTTATCTTCTCAAACATTGAGTACTTTTTTGTTCTTCTATTTTATTTTTGATATACATTTTTGTTTCTGTTTTCTCGTGGTGGGGTTTTAAGAATACTATTATATATCATTATCTTATATTAATTTTTATTTCAAAATCATTCCCTATTTATTTTGGACGATGTTAGGTGAGAGTCATAGACCCCTGTCATTAGGAACACCCTTAAGGCAATGTAAATTATGGATCAATTATCAGGGTACTAGGGTGTCTGAGATAGTTCATGGAAAAAATGTCCCGGATTCCACTATAGGAATTCAAAATATCATATAATCCTATTTTTAATATTGAATAAATATTAATTTAAAATAGATAACAATGTTTTTTAAGTAATTTAAAAACCATAATTTATATTAAAAATTTATTATGTGATAATATTTATTTTCTATAAGAAATAAGGAGTCGTCCTTTACTAATAAAAAATAAATATTGTTTTTTAAAAAATTATCTACATTATTACATTTTCTTTCTAGTATATTTGATTTGATTATCCTTTCAATATTGGTGAAGGGTAAATGTTTATAAATGATTAAGATGATCATAATGAATATGTTTCCCTTTTGGATGGTTTTGGTATACTAATCATTTTGTCCTTTCATTTATAAGCACCATGTGATGGTGATTTAGGACGTCTCAATTATTTTGTCAAATATTAATAGTCAATACCTTAAAAACAATATATTATGTTGATAAAATATCATCTACCCATCATCCATTAACTGGGTATAACAAATATAAACCAAATGAAAAAATTGAAATACATTATATATTTTTTTATATTTATCTTATTCATATAAATAAATTTTAAATAGGAATTGTTGCATCCTTTGAAATTTATCAGCAAAAAAACTAACATCATTTTAATTATATTTGTATATAATACAAATATATAAATAAATAATAAATGTATAACTTTATTTTAATTATTTAAAAAATATATTACATTTTTATTAAATTTTATAATCATAATAAATTATTTGAAATATGAAAAAATTTATATAAAATATTCTATCATACGTAACATACCAATGCAAGTCATTTTAAAAATCAACATTATGAGTATTTTTTTAATCAAAATCATAATTGTAACATACCTAATAAAATGAATCACATGATGTAATCTCCTAGGTTAATAAAATATAATGACCCTATTGGACATAAAAAAATATGAATAATTTTAATTTATTATGTTAATTCCATATCATTAATTTTAATATACCACTAATCTCAATGAATCTAATAATATATTAATATTACCATTGTTTTAGGCATGGTAGATAAAATTTTCATCATTACACAATCTTGGATCCTGATATCAATCATGTCCCATAGGAATAAAGTTATCAATTTTATCATAAGTTTCATCCCACTCATAATGAGTAGAAAACTCACTAGCTTTTATTTCGACTAAATTCAAAAAAAAATATAGTATAGAATAATTTTTATGAAAATTCTCTTGGAAATCCTACATTTAATCTATCTATCAATAGATTCATAAATTTAATCATACTAATGATACACTGAATAAATCAATTAGTCAATTCATGTTATTTTATTCAAGTAGAGTCACCTATGAGGCCACATGCCTCACTTCTATAAAATTTGATCACTCTGTATATCAATATTCATTCAAGAACTGTTTATGTTATATTTACATTATAATTCATAATTTCATAATGATTCCCTCAATTAAGGGTAAAATCCAGAACTTATATACTATGTGGATTGTTATTATGATTAATGTGTTTATAGAAACAAATAAAATGATTAATGATAATTAAGTATTGACATTCAATATTAATGAAGTAATACATAATACAAGAATTTCCACAACCCACAGTCGAATTTGTTTCCTACAAGGAAGTATTTCAACCATTATTATCTATAATTTTTAGTAATGAAATAATATTTATTAATTTTTCTTTCCATAATATATATTACCTTATTATTTTAAGATATATAAAAATTGTATTTGTTACTATAACCCTTATCTATTTTTTATGTTACCAATGCTTATCATGTTTATTTTTTTCTCAAAGTATATATGAATGAAGGTATATATAATAATCTATTTTATGTATATCATGCATGGAGGAATAAAATTATATTAGAGGATAAATTGTAATTATTCTTAAGTGTTTGAATATCATTTTTTACAATGAATCATGTATTATAATCAAATTAAATAATTATACAATTGGAAAATATTATGAAATTATGTATTAATAAATTAAGGACCATTTATAAATGATGATTTGATATATGGGAATTATAGTTGATATTTTATATTATTTATTAAAAGTAATGAACCAATATTCTAATGAATTATAATAGAGATAAATTAATTTTTTTTCAAACATTAATATATCATAATGAATCCCAAAAAATGGGTTATTTTTTAAAATTTTATAATTTTTATGGTTAACTATTATTGAATATATATAGCTCAATATAAAATATTTCTAAAATTGGTAAGTGGAACAAATTACTCTTTAACTAGACATATAGAGTGTAACCACATGATGTATTTCCCTTAAAAGGATGATTCAATTATTCTTTAATATTTAGTTAGATATGTCATGAAATTTTATATAGGATATTTTGTAAATATTATCCATTTCACCATAAATAAATTAAAAATTAAAATGATTTTTTATAAGAATTGACATGATAGTTTACATTAAAATTACCTTACAAAAAATTAGAAGTGTAACATAGTATTTAATTAAGATGTGAATTTTTTAAAAAATTTTGATTATATTAATTGGTTAAAAATGAGACAAAAACCATTTTTGGGAAAGGGATGTATATGTAATATTACAATTAACAAAAACATGGAGTGTGTATCGTTGAAAAAGAAAATCAACCTTATGAGAATTATATCCTAGGTTTGGGGAAGATAAATTACTTTTATAAAGGAACAATGTGCCCCTAAAAAACAATTTTAGATGACTTAATAAGGAAACACCATCCCCATTCAGGGAATCCACAATCCATTTTCGCATAGTTGAAACATCTATTACCATTGGAGATTAATTAATTTTAGTAGATAAATTTTTTAGATTATTTCTTAATGTTATTGAAATTATAAAATAATCTACCTTTATCAATATTCAATTATTTAATGA
The DNA here is from genome assembly GCA_963277665.1 of Viscum album. NCBI lineage: Eukaryota > Viridiplantae > Streptophyta > Magnoliopsida > Santalales > Viscaceae > Viscum > Viscum album. The sequence goes on along the minus strand of OY728151.1, from coordinate 2,061,183,793 downwards.
AATGTATTTTAACATATGAATCATAGGGAATAATTTAAAAATAAAAAATTATTAAAAATAATGTAATTAAAATCAATTCTGGGTTATGAGGGATTAATAGAATGATTATTATAATGCATGGTCTCTATGGGTTCTAATATTTATTTAATTAAGTTATTCATTGTATAGTTATTTTAGGAAACGCATTTAAGGGATTCTAGTTGTCATGATATATATCTGAATCAATTAGAGGGTTATAATTATCATAATTATTATCATATATTTAATAATCATTTTGATGAAATTATTGTAATTGATTACTAAGTTTAAATTTAATCACACTTGTCCAAACCTATCATATTCAGTTATAAAATACAATATTTATACATATTATTTGATACTAAGTGAGATGAACCATGTATAATGAATATATATTTCACGTCACCTCCATAATTTAAAAATTCCAACTACAAAATTCACACTATTCATGAAATGAATTTTTTTTTGTGTAATTTGATATTAGTTATATGATATTATTATTTTACAATAATTTTATAAGATTTCACATAGATATTATTATTTTTTGATACCCTTTTGAGACATAATTTATAATACCTTATCCATAACACATGGAATATAATCATATGATTGCGGTGAGATCCAATTCCCAGTAAGAGAAATCATAAGATATAATAACTGAAGATCACAAGTGAGAATAACATAAGATTGTGTGTTTGGGAAATATTAATGGAATATAAACTTAACATAATACAATTATACCCGATAAATCATATATAATAGATCGTAAATCATAGTTTTGGTATTTTTCCAATAAAACATTATTTTTAAATAATGTCATGAAATAATCATAAATTATAAAATTAGAATATGTAATGAATATAAGGAATGAACATAAAACATGTTTATCCATTCATAAATTCATAACTTATTATAATAGACTAACAACTAATGAAAAATATAATTGGCTTAGTTTATCCAAATCTGTTACTTTTTAATCTTGGCATATCCAACCATGTTTCCTAACATTTTATGATGAGATATTCCACATTAATCAATAAATTAGAGGAATATATAACACTATAACCTCCTATAATATAGTGATAAACCATATATATTTGTTTTAAATTTTAATATAAAATTATTTAGAATCATATCATAGCTTGATTAACATGTGATATATAAATGGTTTACATGAAATCATCCATAAGATATTATCATAATACACATTGAAACATATTTATGATTTTATCATTAGACCATATCCCCAATGAATCGTTTAATACATGAATGGAGGTTAACATAAATGGAGAACACTTTTATATAATAATTACAAAATGGTTTTAAAAAAAGAATAAATATCCCATACATTTGATAAAATTTCATTAAAATATTATCAATTTTGAATGTTTTGTGATTAGAATTATTTATTTAAAATCATTAATTTTATTAAAGGAATACCAATTATGTAAAATATATATATGGTTGGAAAAAGTAATTAATACAAAAATCATTAAAAAGGAAGAATCATTTCACACATTTGTAAAGAGTGTCAAACATGGAAGATATTTGATTAACAATAGATTTAAAGAATGATTTTTTAAAATAAATTAATGTTAATTTTAAAAACATATTTAATAATATATTAACATATAAGTACATCGATACGAAAAAATAAATAATATGAAATTAGATGATACAAACCCCAAAATAAAAATATATGATAAAGTTAGCTCAATATACATTCATTCCTTCAATGCAATTATATAAAATGGGAGATTAAATTTTATGAAGACAATAAACCCCATAAATAACTGTATGATAAAAAAATATAAAACTTTTAGATATAAATAACTTTCAATTTATAAAAAATAAGAGTTCAAAATTATAAAATCAGTATTTCAAAGTGAGATCTGTAATGAGACATTTACTTTTACGCTTGAATTACAGGAAACATATTTAAACTCTTGTATAATAAACACAAAAATATTATTAAATTATTTAGAAACCTCATTCTGAAAAATTAAATATTTAATCTTATGTTATATTCATTAATTACAGAAATATTAGTTTATAATTTTTTATTTTCTTATTAAAATGTTTCTAATTTTGAGTGTTTTATTTTAGTATCACATTAATGAAGTTTGTCCTATTTATTTTATAACATGTTCAAGATTTCAAGAATATTTAAGGTAGTGGTCAATTATTTTTCATGTTCATTTTAATTTTATGGAATATAGGGGTGCAGATCAAAAAAAGGGAATCCATGATGAGTATATTTTTGTCAATTTTCCCTAAAATGTAAATTTAATGTGACATTAATTTTTTTAACTAATATATATAAAAAAATAATTATTTGAAAAAATTAACATTAATACCATATATTACCAATATTAATTCCATGATAATACTTCATTATAAAAATAATGATGTTTTTACAACATTGTTCATGTTAGAGGATGAACTGAAGTAAACAAGAACTTGTTCTTTTAGTAAACCAGTAAATGTGTAGATTTTTATATTATTAATATCATTTTATCATAAAAATAATGATGTTAATATAATATATTTATTATTAATAATGATATTTATAAAGTGTTAATATTAAAATTCAATTGATAAATATATTGAATAATTATAAACTTTGATGAATTCTATCCTTATCAAAAATAGTTCTCTCAGAAAGAAAAATGTAGTCTTCCATATTGGAATTAGATTCCTTAAAATATATTATAATGATTTAGGAGGTAAATATTTGGTAGTGTGTCATGATATTTTCAATTGAAAAGAGTTGTTGTTAATGGGTTTGTGAGTGGGGGTCCTTTTTCTGGACAAGAATAACAATTCTTTAATATGAATAAAATATATTTTTCACTGAAAGTGGATCAATAATGAATAATTCCTAGTGAAAAGAACATAAATTCCCCATAAATAAATTATGTGATAATTTTTTCATCATATAATATGTATACAAGTATATTTAAATTCCATTTTTAAATTTTTTGTAACATTAGATAGTTAACTAAATTTTTACCTTAGTAAGTTATTTTTCTTCCTTCTAATGAAATTGACCTTATTATATAATTTGTTCACATGGATTGAATTTTTTAAATTCATTTAATATTGGAAAATTTCTACATAAAAATATTATATTTTAACTTAAAACACCCAATTTATATAAAATAATTTCTATTTTATAGAAATATTATTCTAAAATTCTTGTGTTCTTCATCATATTCTAAAAAAATTTACATGTTAACGGACTTTTACTATATTTTTTACACATTCCATAATTATCATAATATCATTATTTTGAGGTGATCTTGAAAAAAACTGTTACCCTCATATTGGTATTTCCCTTCTCATTTATATTTTCCCATATACTTGGGTTTGCCTTGAGAGTCCTAGAAATTTAGAGTATTTGATGGGGGAAATAAAAAAAAATTCATGGATGTATGTTTTTTTAATTAATAGTGTCCTAGTATAAATGGTTTACTAGAATTCAGTTTTTCATTTCAAGTATATATAATTTTTATTGGGTATTTTGTGTATTTGGTTGGGTATGAGTTTGAGATGGTATTTAGGCCGATACATTATAGTTTGGTATGAGAGGTGGGGATTTCGCAGGTATTTTTATCTTGTGATGTTTGATTAACTAGAGATAGGATTGTTAGAACATTATTGATATAATGTTTGAAGTTCATGGGAATCAATTTCCATGACGTGACCCTTGTTACCATGGGATGATGGGATCTGTGTCTTCTATTTTATGTTTTTAGTGTTTGTATCACTTTTTTCTAATGGGTTTTCTCGATAAATATATATTGTTCTATTGTCAGATCATTTATATTTTTTCATTGTATAATAGCATGACTCCAACATATTTTTAATGTTACATATGTGGGTGAAGATGATGATTCTAAAGGGAATACTTCAATGGATCAGAAAATCGTTGAGGCTATCATGTAGGAAGTTCGGCTATTGATCTGAATATTCCAAAAGAACATAACAATGTTTATGAGGCACAAACACGAGTAAGAGGATAAATGAATCAATCATCAGAGTTTTTATATAAGATTACACCATAAATTACGGGTTATAATGAACATGAATAAGAGAAGGGATCATTATATATAATCTATTAGATCATTGACATCCTGGACACACCTGAGAGCATAAAGTCATTGTGTGTTATGTTTTGACTCAGGGTCCCAGAAAGAGGTTGTTTTGTTCCGTGGTATTGAATAATAAGATTTTCTGATTTGATTTGAAGCGTTTTAGTATATTCTTCTTAATATATCTTTTTCTAGTGTCACTAATCATGGTGAAGTATTTAGAGTTTATCTGTTTATAGTAGGGAGAGTATGTGGTGCTGAAATACATCAATGAGTTTATTGATATGGTTTGTTTCCTAATGTAGGATTTAAATAATGGACATCTACAATCTCATATGTACCTATAGGGATTAGGACTAGATATTAGATCACATGTATCTATACTGATGATTTTGACCAATGATTAGATAGTAGACCAGAATATGATGGAAGAACTAAATATGGAAGACAATTATGGATAATTTCTCCTTCTCTTCCATGTAGTTCCTGCTTCAATGTCATTCTGGGAAAAAATAAGAGGTTTCATGATCATCGAATTAGTTTTAGAGGCAGTTCAATTTAACGAGACTATTTTTCACATCTTGTTTACCATAATGGGGTTCTGCTACATTGCTCTCAGTGTGGAATGGTCAGACACTCACAAGGTTTTTCCCCCACCAACAATGATGTGTAAAAACTATGTGCATTATGGTCATATGAGTATTTCTATTTGAACATGTATAATACTTTATATGGTTAGGGATCATTAGCTCCAAGTTCTACAACATCACAATCATATGATGCAAATACTATAGGGCACCAATCACATTCCTTAGGAGTGAGTCGGTTTTATTTATGTAGTATATGCCTTTCTAGAAGATTTAGATGTGGGTACATCAGTAGTGAGAGATAAAATCATCATTTCATCATCAATTGTTATTTTTCTTTTTTATAATGGTTATTCCCACTCATTTATAACTGTCAATTTTGATAATGTGTTGAAAATTAATATATATCTCATGTTATTTTTTATGTAGTTAGCACTACCTTTTGGTAAGAGGATAGATCTTGGGTTACAATTTCCTTCTTGTGCACTATCGATAGATATGATGAAGCCCATCTAGGTTTTTTTTCCTTTCTAGATCATGATTTGTTTGACATCATCATTAAGATGGATAAAATTTTTTCTCTTTGAGTTTTAGTTTATTTTTATTGTCAGTGTGTTTCATTTCTTATGTCCTATCATAACTCTCATGTTTTTTAGGGAGATTGGGATCTGAGCTCCAGTCGTGTAGGACATTCCCGCCCAAAACTAAAGAGTAATTTTTCTATAGTTACAGTGGCGGTTAACAACCATACTTTATTTTTTGATATTTCATACAATTTTTTGGGTTTTTATACTTTCCTAGATGATTATTGGGAATTCTATCAATGTGGAAGGTATATTTTATGATTGACCTCGTGTAAGAACCCAATTTTCACTCTGGTATGCATCCTATTAAATTTGGTTTATTTCTATATTATGGACCTATAATGGATTGCCAAATAATTATCAGGCGTTTAGAGGGAGTCTAATGCATTTTTAGAGCTCAGAAACCTGATTAGTTTGAAAAATAAACTGGTTTCTTAGTTAGTGGAAACCATATGAGCCATGCCGCATGGTCTCTCCAAAATGTGTAGTACTGGATATTGTGGTGTTATTGGGTGCACAGTCATTCCTAACCATGTGATAGGGACGAAAAACCATTCTGAATAGTATAGACATCTTATAGAGGTGAATCACATAGTTGGTGTATGGTATCCCTAACCGTGTGTCCTAACCGTGTGGGTCCCCCTCTTAGAGCAGACCGTGCACAATTGGTACACTGTATAGAAAAAAGTGCATCCAAACCATGTGATGTAGTGTTTTGGGTGATTAGATGATTTCTCCTTATGTTATGTTTTAAAAAATGATCATTTCTCCTATTTCTATTAAATTTGATAGAGAATCACCTTTTATATTTTTTATCCATTTTCATGCCTAATCTAGGAATTGATCTATGTCCTCCATCCAAACCCTGATCTTATCTCCATTTATTTTGTTTGATCGACATTGGTTTGATCTTGATTCATTTTTAATCTACAATGTTCATTTCTTATTGTGATGAATCTATTTAGATGAAGGCTCGTATTCACCAATTTTGAAAAATTGATTCATTCCTTAGATCCCTTCAAATACATGTAGAACTGGGGTCTTGTACTAGATGAAAAGAGTCATACAAGTACAAGGTAGGTGGTCAATAAATCATACCTCAAGTTTCCTCATTTTACAAACTTCCATGTGCATGTAGTGAATTATTCATGTGTCTCCTATTTAATTAATATTCCATTTCTGTAGATTTTAGAACCATATTCCAAGAATAATTCCTTTAATGTAATCATTAATTAGAGGTTATTTCCACAATTTCAACACCCCATGTAGGTTCCTTCAATATTTTTGCTTTTAGTGGAATGTTACGACTTAATGAATTATTATGACCATTTATATCCACCATTATGATGTGTGGATTGACCCTTATAATTTTAAACCCCTTTAGTTAGATGAATTATTTATTGATGACTGGCATATACCATGTCACATTTCACACGATCCACCTAAGGTATGTAATTTAATTTTATAAATCAATCTAAAATGAAAATGGAAATTCTATATATATATATATATATATTTTACTAACTGAATATAATCTAATGTATTGGCTTCATATCAATAAAAACCATTTACATGTATGATTAATGGTATCAATGTGAACATCGCTATATTATTATCACTTATATGAATTGAATTAAATTTTTTCATGCTCCATGGCCTTGTCACACTAATGTATGGAAATGATTGAACCAAATTAACTTATTAAATTAAAAGACCATTATAGGGATTAATTAATTAAATTAATCCATCATAATGTTCCAAATTATATATGAACCATGAAATCATTATAGTAGTGTTCATAATCGAGATATATTTTTGATTCTTGAGGTAATTCCTTGAGCCCTTATGGATGGCATTACGATTCAGAGTTTCCAGCTTCCAAGGATGATACCTAACAAAGAATCCGATCTTTTTATATTGTAGTATTCTTGTAATTAAACAATATAATCCCTAAATTATTATTATATGATCATAGGATAAACTCTATAGATCCAGTATGGATTCTACGGACATGAGGCACCTTGGTTACATCCTTGGGAAAGCCATTTTCATCATATTTTACCTTGGATGTTTTTCATGAACTCTTTTAGATCTATTATTTTGGAATGCCTTAGATGATGCTACTTTGGTTTCACTCTTACACCTATAGCTAGGATATAGTCATCACCTACATTGTCTCTATCCCAGAGGTCACAGCACTATTGGTATTAAAGGAAAATCTTTTAATTTCATGCTCCCAAATAATTTTGTAATAATAAATTAAATAAATTACAACTATTTATTTATATTAAAGAAATATATATGTTATATATTTATGTAAATATTTTATTAATTTATCCAATAGATTTTATAGGCAAAATAAATTAATATACTCAATTTTATGCAGAAAACCCTATATTTTTTTAAAGGGTTATTTTATAACCTTTAAATTGAAAACCAATTTTCAATCTAGTAATTGAAAGTATTAGTATATTTATACAAAAAGATAAATGTATTATTTTAAATAGGGATATAAAAAATATTATTGGTTTTTTTCTTTGGTTATGAAACACGGTATTTCTATGAATAGTTAAAAAATATTGTTTTTTAATTTAAACCTATTTGATTCTTCTAATTTATTCATATAGACAAATTTTAGTTTATGTTTGTTTGAGAGTAAAATTATATTAATAATAAATTTATTAATACAATTTAGTTTCCCTGAAAGTATTTTGTATTGAAAATACATTTTTGAATTGAAATTACAAATAAAAATATATTGATCTTTTTAAAATTTCCTTTTACACTCCTTCTCGCCAAAACTGTGGGATTAGCGTTAAAATTAATTCAACCACTTTTATGAATTGAATTTTTAAAAATTGGAAACAAATGATTGTGATGTGTATGAATTTAAAGTCTAATATGATAAGAATATTTTTCTTGGATATAATGAATAATTAAATTATTAAATTTTTATTTACCCTGGTTAGTGGTAAATCAAGTATGTAAAGCTAAAAATAATATCAACATATTATAAAATTAAGCTAATATTTTTCCCAATTTCATTGGATATGTGTGTTTAGAAAAAAAATGAAAAAAGGCCTTAATTATAAATCTTTTAAGAAACTTGGTTTAAAATATTATATTTCTTATATTTTATTTCAAGATATGTTAAAATTTTCAAACTCATAATTGTAATAAAAAATAAATTTTTAATATAGTGTTATACAAAAGATAAATTGAATAAAAGTATTCATATTAAATATAATAAATTATCATCATCAAGATAATTTATTATTAATTTTTATATTAAAATAATATAAATAAAGTCTTGCATTATGATCAGTCCAACGTTATTTAATTTATGAAAATAAAAAATAAATGATAATTAAATTATTTAGATAAACATAATATTACATAATTACTGACATAAAATAATTATATAAACATATTAGATATTATTTTGATATATTGTATATTTTTATTTTAATTTATCTTGTTATTAAGATATTTTTATAAAGAAAAACACTGAATAATATAAATATTGACAAAAATGATATTTAAAAATAAATAATATATTATTTATTCTTCTAAAATTAATAAAAAATAAAATTTAGAAAAATAAAAATAATATTCTTGAATAATTCATCAATGGCCCATTTGGGGTTTTCTTTAAATCATATAGAAACTATATTAACCGTAAGGAGTAAAAAAGGTTGTCACTCTATGAGTTGAAGGGTTTAACTATTTGTTAGAGACACACCATAAGGTCAATATTGTCACCAAAATATGTACATAAATCATTTATTGAGATGATTTAGACTCATAATCATCTTATATTATAAAATTCTCAGATTTTAGATATTTAAAATCTAAAATCAATTTATATTAAATTAACATTTATTGAGTATTCATTGGTTCTACTCCCCTATTTTATAAAAGGGTACCCTCCGTATCTTTTATTCACAAATATAATGCCCTTTTTGTCATACAAATTATGAAAAAGTCTTTGAAAAATATCCTTAACTACTTTATATTTTCCATATATTTTTAATAAAGCAATTCAAGAGATTTCTTTTGAGAAAATCAAAATGGAGACACGAAAGGAATAAGTAATGTTTACCAACAAATGTTTTTTTTTGAAACTCATTAAATTATTTTTATTTCATGTTTATAAAAAAAATAATTATCCTAAATATGATGGGATGTCTTTATTTTAATGTTTCATCCTACACTAACACAGAAATCCCTCTAATAGGTAATGAACATATTGTTCTTATGTATGGTGAACTACCTCCTCGTGAAATGATGTTGATCGTGTTTCCTTTATATCCTATAATAGCTCGGAATTATGATCGTAAATATATTTATATATTATATGTATTATATTTAAGATATAATTATAGTATTTTAATAATAATATAATTCATACCATTTATAACTTTTGGAAAATGATAATGTCTGTCATGCGTATATATGGCATACTACCTCCCTAAATCAATATGATTCTTTATTCACCTATATTTCATAGATGGTAACAAGGATGAATTTTTATGAATATATATGTTATATTTGACATATAAATTATTCATTAATGATAATATATCATATAATTTCTTTTCTTTTATCCCATAATAAATAGAAACAATGCTCATTCGTATTTACGACAGATCGTCTCGATGAACAGTTTATTACATTTTGATTATATATATTTTAATGATTATTATAAATTTTTATATTGTTAATATATATGATATATAAGTAATTTTTTATATTCCATAAATAATTCAATCCTTTATTATTTAAGAGGATCAAAAATTATATGTCAAAACACATACAATAATTAAAGTAGTTGTTACACAAAATGTTACATTAACAAGAGAATTGTTAATAAAAAAGTAATAAAATGTCATAAGTAAATCATATAATGTATTAAATATATTATTATGGTTCTTTTTAATAATGTATAATAATCATATATTTATGATTTATGAGGTTTTCACATATGTGAAGGAAATAAAGAATCTATGTAAGGGAATTTAATATTGTCATGACCCGTTCCTCGGGCCCCGTGACGTGACTACCCCAAACCCACCTTCTATAGACGAGAGGTTGGAAACAAGACATGAAAGGAATATCCCTAAAATGGGAATGAATTTTCTTTAAAAATAAAAACATACAGACCAAATATAGAACAAGAACGAACCACTTATTATAATTGTTGAAAGTAAAAGTGTGAACTAAAAAAGAATGGGTTAGAATAAAAACCAAACTTAAAGAAAAATATATTGTTAATGAAAAATAGCTTCTGAGGTCATCCTCCAAGGATCCTACCTAAAGGGTAGGAACAACTCGTCACTACAACTCTCTGTATTAACCAGTCTCCTCCGTGCACTGTCTGGTCCTTGCTCCCAAACCTCTGTCAAACTTTTCATTCATCTGCAGAAGACACAACAAAGTGTGGGAGAACCCCATGCATGGGTGATTATAACAATACCCAGTAGGAACCCCAAGACCCCATGAAGGTCTTCCATAATTCCATAAAAAAACCAAAATGCTTTATCCCAATCAAAAAATCGCATGTAAAATACTTATCTCAAAATATGTATATAACATAAAGAACAAGAATATTGGTTATTAGTCATTTAGTTAATTCAACTTATTCCATTTAGAAGTTCCACATCGGAACCACAAAGAAGTCGCGCTGTCACCGATCCACATAGGGTCATAAGTCACTGATCCACACGAGGTCATAAGACGTTGATCCACATAGGTTCGTCAGTCACAGATCCATGGAGAGCCGCTCTAAGTCGTGTCCACATTAGTTCAGGATACTACAGATCCATACAGGGTCATAAGTCATTGATCCAAAAAGGTTTATAAGTTGACAATCCACATAGGCACGTAAGTCGTCGATCCACATTGGGTCATAAGTCGTTGATCCACATAGGGTCATTAGTCATTGATCCATGATGTCCCTCTCTATGGAAGGTCATCATCAGGTTGCACTACTTCTGATCATAAAGGGGTCCTTATGATGCATAATTATAAAGGTTCTAATGTCATATGATATCTATCCACAAGATTCCCACATATGGTGTGCTGGAGATTAAGAAAAACTACTTCTCAGGATATTGTTCTTACATTGACCACCACAAATTCACAAAAAGAATTAACCCAACAAACTGGCATGTAATATAGTTTCCAGCGCAATAGGTGGAACACCAATCAGACACTTAGTCTGTAACTTATAGGAATATTCATTCCAAGGGACCAGTTGAATTGGAGTTCGATCCAACCCCGCCATACTCCAACATTCTCTAAAACCCATTGAGACTATCTCTAATGTACAAACTCATCCTAAGGGTTCTGGTGCAGCAAAAGGTTTATCAAATGGACATCCATTTTTGGAGATATAAACCTTTAATCAAAACTTGAGCCTAACTAGGTATGGGTCTGGTATGAGCTTATTGGATCAACCTGATCTGAAGGGGTTGGACCGTGGGCTCGGCCTGCTGGGCTGTGGGCATGGCCAACTAGCTGAAGGATTAGCCTTCTGGGCCATGGGACTGCCCCATACCACTGATCTACGTGCTTCCTACCGAGCTATTGGACTCCTACAACCCACTGGCATGGCTTGGCTCTCCAGGTGGGCTCGGGGTTCTGATCCCTCCCAAACGAACATGTTGTCCATTTTTCACTTCAATCAGCGGCCCCAGTTAGCACGGATACACCTATATAATCCATGTGGACTGGTCATTGGCTCGACCAATGAGCACAGGTATACCCTTCTACAACTATCATGGCTCGGAGCTGTTGAACCTCCTCTGTGGTGTGCTATCGTGAGGCTGCGCTTAGCTTCAATGCAACCAGAGATGGTCGACCGCCTCCTTCATCCACCACATCCACCGGTTGTTGGTGTCGCCGCACCGGTGGAGATTCTATGGACCACGTGCAAAGCTTTGATGGTCTTATTCTCTTCCCGAATACACCTACGGGCCTTCCAATACATTTCCATCACTGTGTGGACGCTGGTTTCATCATTACACCGTACCAATCAGTCACCCACAAAGAAAGCAATTAATACTCAGATCAGCAGAGGGTTTAGGACTTGTTCGGTTTGGCTCGCACCCTCTACGTTAGTAACATAACATGGTGAGGGTTCAATATCATAAAAATATTATGAAACATAAAAAAACCTTAAACAAAAACCCCTACCACAAACTCATTGGAAGACACTATGGATGAGGGGGATGAACTAGCATTCAAATGTGTTCATCGTCACACATCATTGTTTTGATCGACTCCTCCAATGGTCGTTAAAGCTCCATTCTACGTTGGTGGAAGACGTCATTGAAAAATAGTCCAGGGTTCCTCTCATAAGTGACCAAAACCCATTCCCATGCTTTGTTTATATAGTACAGAGGGAACCACCCAAGTTTCATTTCATTGATAAGGTTCGTTAATGAATCGCAATTAATGTTCCATTAATTCAATGAATGTAGTGGTTATAGAACCCAAGGGTCATGTTATTAATGACTTCCATTCAAGACTAATGTTACACTGTGGCCCTCAACTATTTCTCAATGGTTACAAGGAAATAATAAAACCTCTTTACAGTTATATTAATATTTTTTTATAATGTTCAAAAATTTACTTTTTTGTCCTACCATTTTCTATCAATGTTATGCTTCACCTAACTATATAACGACACTATGATTTCAACAGTGCCCTCAAATTTTTAGTCTAAGAACAAATTTAAAAGATTGAAATTATCGCTTGTATGTTTACAGAACATACCTTAAAAAATTTAATTTTTTTTCATTACTCTCCGGGCCTCAGAATCATGTGCCGTAAATTTTCACAGACTCATAACAATCCAAATAATTTTAAAAAAAAATTGGAAAAAAATTTCTCAGACTTTACATGCTCCTCAACATAGAGATTTACATCCCCAAAATCCACAACAAAAATAGGGAAAAAAGTAGGTGTAATGATCACGTATTTGAGACTCAAACTCCCATGTGATCTCCTATAGGTTCCCGTACTGCCATCGAACTCATACCAGAGGTATCTACTAACAACAAAGGACCTACACCTATCGATCATCTATCTCCACTAAAAACTCCGTGAATGTTGCACCAACATCAATGTCTAGATCTACCTAGTTGATGACGTGCGAGAGATCATTCATGTAACTCCTCAGATGTGACTCATAGTAAACATTATACCCCATTATATATATAGGGGAAAATCTAGGGGGTACACCAACTCACCTACTCTTCTTAGGATTTGTAAAGGTCTGATGAACCTCAGAGATAGCTTGCCGCCCTGGCTAAGTCTCTGCATTCCTCATCGGGGTGGGATGAATATGAAGACATGGTCTCCCTACTTGTACTTAAAGGGCCTCCGACTCTGGTCAGCAAAAGTGTTCTGCTAGCTCTATACAGTATTTGTCCACTCCTGGATGATATGAACTTTTTCAGTGGTATCATGTACGAACTCTGGACCCATATGTGCTGACTCAACATGGTCTATTCAGGATTTAGGTGATCGGAACGGTCTCCCTTACAAGGCCTGAAAAGTTACCATTCCTATAGTGGAGTGATAACTATTTTTGATTATTAACTCCTCTAGTGGAAGGTGGACCTCACAACTTCAGCGAAAATCAAGGACGCAAGCACATAGCATGTCCTTAAGCGTCTGTATAGTCCACTCAGTCTGACTATCACTCTAAGGATGAAAGGCAGTGCTCAAGTGCCGCTGAGTCCCAAAACCCTCCTGTAATATCTTCCAAAATTGAGATATAAATGTGTGTCACGATATGAGACATTCATCGATCCACCCCCCATGAATATGTAAAATATCTTGTATGTGGTATTGCCCCAAGCCCCCTACAGATCCCTGCTCTTGGATGGGTAGGATGTAGGGCGACATGATAAGTGGGGTCAACGATCAATCAGAAGGAATTGTGGCCCCAAGACGTATGTGGAATCCCTATAACGATGTCTATGGAGGTTACATCACACTTCCACGCTAGAACCTCGAGTGGTTGAGTCATGCCTATAGGAACATAGTGCTCAATCATCACTTGCTGACAAGTGCGGCATCAGGAAACTAACCACTCCATTACTTTCTTCATCATTAGACATGAGTACTAATTCCATAGGTCCTAGAATATCTTCACCACAATATGATGTAAATCCAAATGGGATGTATAGCATCCCGTATTTTTATAACATAAACATTCATTACATTACACAAAACTGAGGATCTTTAAGGTTTAGTGTCTTGGAAACCAGGAACTTAAAACATGAAAACATAAAACATTTTTCTTAAACACATGAAAGGCTTCTCCTCATGTTAATCCTAGGTATATTACTGCATATCATAACCTCGGGACATACATCAAAAGAAAGGGTGAGCAGAAGGCCCAGAAAGGGAAACAAGAGAAACATTTTACATGTGAACTTGAGATACTTCAATAAGGTCATGAAAAGATCTTTAAGGCATGAAAATGAAACCATGACGCATATCATAATAAAAATAACATTTTTCATAACTTGAAGATGTGGCTACAACATTTAATATTTACAGTCGTTTCGTTTCACCAAGGTCCATCCCCAAGGTGTCGTTAAAAAATACCAAGGTTATTCACCAAGGCGTCGTAAAAAATTGTCATCTCTAGAGATTAAGACTTTACCCAATGCATTGGAGCGCTATCTGGGCGCACCCTTGACATGTCATTATTATCATGTGAGCCACATATATCATAACCAATCATTTCATAAACAACCCATATAGCATAAAATAAATGGGTTTCATTTCATAATCATAACATTTTAAAAACTGATTTAATGACATGATCAGTATGTCACTTTAAAACCACAGAAAGGGAAAGCGGGTTTCATGTATGTAAATACCAGAATTTAAAATAGAAAATTTTTATATATATGTGAATACCCCTATATAAATAATATCTTTGAGTATTCGCATAATAACATAAAATAATTTTGAGAAAAAGAGAGAGGCCTTTTGAAACGAAAATTCTGCAGCATAACGGCTATGTTACAAGGTTTTAGAAAACATTGAAAAGAGAGGGGACATGGGTCACCCACTCATAAATGATCCATAAAAAAATAGAGTGAAATAATATGAAGGATATATGAACATGGTAATTAAATTTTATATATGTATAATATGAAATGAAGAACATGAAAGAAAGACAAAAATAGGATTTCTCTTATGAAAATTCGGCAGCCTAACGACGTCACATAAACTTCAACCAAAAATGAATTGATGTGATCAAATAGGGTCTATAATCATATAAAAATAAGAGTCCAGTATGATAGATATAGATATCATACCCGAAAATAATAAAATGTAACTTGAAAGACTTGACATGAAAGTAGAACATTGAAAAAGAGAAGGGTGAAAGAATCCCTTAAAAATTCGGCAACCTAACGACATCACTTAAACGTCAACAAAAATGAATTGACAAGATCAAATAGGGTCTCTCATCATATGAAAATAAGATCCCAGTGTGATAGATATAGATATCATACACTAAAATAATAAAAAGGAACTTCAAAGACTTGACAAGAAAATAGAACTTGAAAATGAGAAGGGTGAAAGAATCTGTTACACAAATTTCGGCAGCCTAAGGGCGCCACTAAAACATTCATAAAATGAATTTATGAGAGTAAGAGGGGGTCTCTAATCATATGAAAATAAATAGGACAGTATAATTAATATAAAATAATATCCTCCAACATAAGAAAATGGAGCACAAAAGAAATGACATAAAAGAGATCACTTGAAAAGAAAGAGAGAGGTCAGATCCCTTACCTTAAAACGTAACTCTTAACACTCAAAGGTTGGGACCTTGAGGGATTGAGGGCACCTTGGGAGGTCTCCTTGGGAGTTAATGAGACCAGAAATTCGTTGGGGTAGAGTGGGGAGTCGAAATGGATGAGAGGATGGCGTGGTATTTATAGGGAAAGTGAGGGACAAGGCATTAATGGCCAAGGGACACCTCACATGTGCTTTTCTCAAAATCATGTGCTCTCCCATGATATTTCCCATTAAGTTAGGACACATGGCCCCCCATACAATAATTCATCACCTTTGGTCTACCATCCCTTAAAATATCTCATGAAATCACCATGACATAGGTATGATGTCATTAAACATACTGAAACCCTAAAACTGTATTTTTACTATTCACTGAAAATTCAACTTTCTCAGAAAAATCCCAAAATTTCGCACCAACCAAATATCAATTCTCTGATTTCAAAAATGAACTCCATTTTATAAAAATATTTTTAAGAATATTTTTATTTTTATTTTTAAATAAATACACTATTCAACAAAAATTCATTTTTTCCAGAAAAAAACAAAAAAATTACCTTAACATAATATCGATGCTCTGAGTTCAAAAATGAAATCCATTTTATAAAAATAATTTTCTAAATATTTTTAATTTAATTTTTATTTAAAAAACACTATTCACCCAAAAAAACTAATACTTGAATAATAATTTATGAAACCATTATTTAACCATTTTATTGAATCACATTACTTAATCAAGGTGCCTAGATTATTTTAAAACTTTCTTTAAGTGAGATTACTAATCCATTTGGTCATATTACTAATCCTAATCATAAAATCACTATTTATAATTTACTATTCATCAAAAATAATGTTGATCTTATTAGACTCTAAATTTTGTACTGAACATAATTGTAGAAGACCATTTTTTAAAAATTATTACACATTTATAATTATTTAAGGTTTACATAAACATTTTTTTTAAAATATCCTTTCTCTAAAATTCACAAAAAAATATGCATACTATATTTATCCAGACATTTGAAAATTCATAAACATCATCATAAGAAGAAATCCCAATTATTATTTAAAACATAGGATTACACAAGGCAGTTACGGTCTCCTTACAAATCCCCTTATCACACCAGCATAGGACCTAATTGTAAGGTGTGCTAAGGTGAGAGAATCCGAGGGAGGCTCGGCCAACATCGCATGAGTAGTAATTTCTATTAGTTTGAACTTCTCACGAAGGCGATTCCGTTCTAGCTTCACACGATGAAGTTCGGCTTGGGTTTGGTCCAGAGAAAATCCCAATGGTGCTACCTCCTTCTCATGTTCTGTTAGATGGGCTTCAATCGGTCCAAGACTACAGGGGAGGCCATCGAATATTCTTTCTATAATAATTATCCAATATTACTTGTATTTAGAGAAAATAATCAAAATGTTTAGTTTCAGGGGTCATATTTACCAATGGTCATATAACAGTAAAATCTGAACTATCTCATTTTAATTATACTCATGTTATCTAATAAAATATTTTTGTTGAGTATAAAAAAATAAAATAACACATGAAATTAGGAAAGAAGATTTATTCAAAATTTCGGGTCGTTACAATCTTAACCCCTTAAGAAATTGCGTCCTCGCAATTTTTAAAATTGGGTTTTGAAATTTCATTGAATGTCCCACATCGGAAAAAGAGTCAGTAACACTATTACTTTAAAAGAAAGAAAAGGAAGTACAAAGGCCACCCGAGTTTACTCATACTAGGATTCCATGTAGGAAACATGGACATGGAGGAGAAAACAAAGGGTCACATTCTAAAGGAGAGTGATAGAAAACATTATTAGGAGAAAGTTAACCATAAGAAAATTACAAACTTATGATGTGTGTAAACAATCTTTGATTACCTAGTAGGAAACGTAAACCAACAATGTTTTTGTTTTACGTTCCTTTTCATAATTTTTAGGAATTCATTTACAACATAGAACAAAAACATAAGTAAATATATCTAACTTCATGTAGAGTTTCACCCTTTAATATGTTTCTACCAAAACTAATCTTTTATCCCAAATGATGATAATTGAAAAACACTTGGTCTCATCAAAAGCACAAGAATCATCTTCTAGAGAATAACATAATCCACAAAAGATTAACTATCTATTTCTTCTATCTTTAAACATTATCCCAAAAAACAGAAAGGGTAAGGTAAACCAACTCTTCAAAAAGAAATAATCCCATAGGAATGGAAACTACTTTTAAATCTTCAATGTTCCATGGTAATACCCAAAGTTCATCATAGACCATTCCATAAATAAAGGTCCTTAAAACTCCTCAAAATAAACCAAACTAAGATTGAAACCCAAATACAAGAAGGATTTGATAACATAGTCTTCCAAAATAAACTTCATTGTTCATCTCCAAACAATATCAACCACTCCTAACATCTTATAACAAAATTATCTAACCTAAACATATTTTACCCAAGATAGGTTAACCATTCCCATAAGTAACCTAAATTACTATAAGTCCACCCTAATTTCAACGATTCTTCAAAATATAAGTCAACCTTACTCCTCAATGAAAATACCGTAGTTATCTATTTACCTCGATCATATAGGGTCCCCAAAATAGTGAACATCTTCCAAAATAATAATCATATTTTAATCCCCTAATCATCTTTGTCATATTAATACAACAATCGTCGCATTTCCAATCACATTGGTTGTTGGTACATGTTCTTCCATTTCCCGCCATTAACTAAGAAAAGAAACTATAATTAGGGGCTTAAAAACATAGCCAATAATCATGAAAAGGAAACTTTAAGCATAAAAGGATAAACATGTAGAATAAAAGTATATCCTAACTTGTGATCCCCTAGGTTCCAATCTAGGTTATCCATGATCATATATTCTTATGTGAATCTTTATTTTGTTTTATCCTTGTTCCTTTCATAACGGTTCATACTAAGCTTATGAATTTTACAAAGCATATCCCCCGGGAGTGTCGTAACCAAGAGTGCAGCAAGGCCCGTAGTCGTGTACTAGTTCCCTTTCGAGTCTAGCTCAAAGCGGTGTTTTCGGGTTTTACCCCTATGTACATCTATTCTAGAGCCACCTGTACCTGCTCGTATCGAGACAGGGATGTATTTTCTTGGTAACCCCTTACCCAATATTCCCCAAAATACCAGGAAGATTTCTTATATTTTAACATTTCTATATGATTCTTCCTAAAGTTTTTTATCCAAATTTCCACAAATAACTTAACCATCCTTTTATACCAACTATAGAATACCGCCTTTTTATATTATAAACTTTCATTACATCACAAAAAACTGAGGATCTTTAAGGTTTAGTGTCTTGGAAACCATGAACATAAAACATGAAAACATAAAACATTCTTCTTAAACACTTGAAAGGATTCTCCTCATGTTCATCCTAGGTTCATTAATGCATCTCATAACATGGGGACATACATCAAAAGAATGTGTGAGCAGAAGGCCCAGTAAGGGAAACAAGAGAAACATTTTACATTTGAACTTGAGATAGTTCAATAAGGTCATGAAAAGAACATTAAGAATTGAAAATGAAACCATGAGGCATATCATAATAAAAATAACATATTTCATAACATGAAGATGTGGCTACAACATTTAATATTGATAATCGTTTCATTTCACCAAATTCCATCCCCAAGGTGTCGTTAAAAATTACCACGGTTATTCACCAGGGCGTCGTTAAAAATGGTCATCTCTAGAGATTAAGTCTTCACCTAACGCATTGGAGCGCTATCTGGGTGCACCCTTGACATGTCTTTACTATCATGTGAGCCACATATATCATCATCAATCATTTCATAAATAACCCATATAGCATAAAATAAATCGGTTTCATTTCATAATCATAACATTTTAAAAAATACTTTAATGACATGATCATTATGTCACTTTAAACCCACAGAAAGGGAAAGCAGGTTTCATGTATGTAAATACCAGAATTTAAAATATAACATTTTCATATATATGTGAATACCCTATAAAAATAAGATCTTTTATTTTTCTCATAATAACATAAAATAATTTTGAGAAAAAGAGAGAGGCCTTTTGAGACGAAAATTCTGCAGCATAACGGCTATGTTACAATGTTTTAGAAAACATTGAAAAGAGAGGGGACATGGGTCACCCACTCATAAATGATCCATAAAACAGTATAGGGAATGAATATGAAGGATATATGAACATGTTAATTAAATTTGAAAGATCTACTATATGAAATGAAGAACATGAAAGAAAGACAAAAATAGGATTTCTCTTATGAAAATTCGGCAGCCTAACGACGTCACATAAACATCAACCAAAAATGAATTGATGAGATCAAATGGGGTCTCTAATCATATGAACATAAGAGTACAGTATGATAGATATAGAGATCATACCCCAAAATAATAAAAAGGAACTTGAAATACTTGACATGAAAGTAGAACATTGAAAAAGAGAAGGGTGAAAGAATCCCTTAAAAATTCGGCATCCTAACGACATCACTTAAACTTCAACAAAATGAATTGAAAAGATCAAATAGGGTCACTCATGATATTAACATAAGAGTCCAGTATGATAGATATAGAGATAATACCCCAAAATAATAAAAAGGAACTTCAAAGTCTTGACAAGAAATTAGAACATGAAAATGAGAAGGGTGAAAGAATCTGTTACAAAAATTTCGGCAGCCTAAGGGCGCCACTTAAACATTCATAAAATGAAATGATGAGAGTAATAGGGGGTCTATCATCATATGAAAATAAATAGGACAGTATAATTAATATAAAATAACATCCTCAAACATAATAACATGGAGCAAAAAGGAAATGACATAAAAGAGATCACTTGAAAAGAAAGAGAGAGGTCAGACCCCTTACCTTAAAACGCAACTCTTAAAACTCAAAGGTTGGGACCTTGAGGGATTGAGGGCACCTTGGGAGGACTTCTTGGGAGCTAATGAGACCAGAAATTATTTGGGGGAGAGTGGGGAGTCGAAATGAATGAGAGTATGGCTTGGTATTTATAGGGAAAGTGAGGGGACAAGGCATTAATGGCCAAACGACACCTCACATGTGCTTTTCTCAAAACCATGTGCTCTACCATGATATTTTCCATTAAGTTAGGCCACATGGGGCCCCCATACAATAATTCATCACCTTTGGTCGAACACCCCTTAAAATATCTCATGAAATCACCATGACATAGTTATGATGTCGTTAAACATACTGAAACCCTAAAACTGTATTTTTACTATTCACTGAAAATTCAACTTTCTCAGAAAAATCCCAAAATTTCACACTTACCAAATATCAATGCTCTGATTTCAAAAATGAACTCCATTTTATAAAAATAATATTCTAAATATTTTTATTTTTATTTTTAAATAAATACACTATTCACCGAAAATTCATTTTTTCCAGAAAAAACCCCAAAAATTACCTTAACATATTATCGATGCTCTGAGTTCAAAAATGAAATCCATTTTATAAAAATATTTTTCTAAATATTTTTTTTAAATTTTTAATTAAAAAACAATATTCACCCGAAAAAACTAATACTTGAATAATAATTTATGAAACCTTTATTTAACCATTTTATTGAATCACATTACTTAATCAAGGTGCCTAGATTATTTTAAAACTTTCTTTAAGTGAGATTACTTATCCATTTGGTAATATTACTAATCCTAATCATAAAATCACTATTCATAATTTACTATTCATCAAAAATCAAGTTGATCTTGTTAGACTCTAAATTTCGTACTGAACAGAATTGTAGAAGACCATTTTTTGAAAAGCATTACACATTTCTAATTATGTAAGGTTTGCATAAACATTTTTTTTTAAAATATCCTTTCTCTAAAATTCACAAAAAAAATATGCATACTATATTTATGCAGACATTTGAAAATTCATAAACATCATCATAAGATGAAATCCCAGTTATTATTTAAAACAAAGGATTACACAAGGCAGTTATGGTCTCCATACATAGCCCCTTATCACACCAGCATAGGACCTAAGTGTAAGGTGTGCTACGGTGATATAATATGAGGGAGGCTCGACCAACATCGCAGAAGTAGTAATTTCTATTAGTTTGAACTTCTCACAAAGGCGATTCCCTTCTAGCTTCACACGATGAAGTTTGGCTTGGGTTTGGTCCAGAGCAAAGCCCAGTGGTGCAACCCCCTTCCCAGGTTCTGTTAGATTGGCTTCGATCGGTCCAAGACTACTGGGTGAGGCCATCAAATCTTCTTTCTATAATAATTAACCAAGATTACTTGTATTTAGAGACAATAATCAAAACGTTTAGTTTCCAAGGGTCATATTGACCAATTGTCATATAACAGTCAAAACCCAAGTGTCTCATTTTAATTATACTCATGTTATCAAATAAAAAAATTTTGTTGAGTAAAAAAAAAAAATAACACGTGAAATTAGGAAACAAGATTTATTCAAAATTTCGGGTCATTATAGGATGTGTGGTACTCCCTTAGCGCCTCCTCTTATATCCTCACTGGTACCACAGTGCATCCACCGAAAAGGACGATGTGCTCCTCACCATAATAAAATCTTCCATGATCCCGTTCTGAGGATATCTAAGCACATTGGACCTCGCAGTCAACATCCCCAAGCTGTGCCTCCCTTACTCGCTAAATGAGTGTGGGATTTACAGCCATTGACTCGAGGTATGCTGGTCGATACCTATCCATGAAGGGTAACTGAAATGAAGCTAGGTGCTTTGTCACCTCACTCAGCAATTGTAACCCAGACCTTCTGCTGAGTGTGTTTTCCACCACGTTCTTATTCCCAGTAGTGTAGACTATCCCAATGTCCCAGGCAAGGAGGAACTTCACCCATGACCATTGTCTCAGGTTTACGTCCTTCTATGAGAATATATACATGATTCCTTTTTGATCAAATTAGATTGTAAATAGTTCACCCATCAAGTAGTGTAACCATGTATTCAAGAAAAATACCACTTCTACTAAATCCATGTCATTAGTAGAATATTTCTACTCATTATTACTCAACTATCATGATCCATAGGTGATCACCACTTGATCCTAAATTAGGACACATACAATTCTAGTCCCTAATGTGTCAAAATAGAATAAATACCCAACTGCCTCTTTTGGTATCCACGATATTGGGGAAAACATCAGGCTCTTCCTCATCTCCTGGAAACTCAACAGACTTATCTTTGTCCAGAAGAAAGGTTGTCCACAGTTTTTCAATGTAGATAATGGTGCTTCTACTATGGAAATGTTAGGTTCAAATATTTGGTATTAGCCAACCGACTCTAGGAAACTTCACACCTCTGTCACACTCCTAGGTGGTTCCCAAACAAAAACTACCTCTACTATTGGTGGACCCACTGAATCTCAGGCCTCTGAGATAATGTCTCCAAGAATGTGGACCTCCCATATCCAGAACCAGCACATTAACATCTAGTCATAATGTTGGTTCTCTCAGAATGTATCTGAAAACTATCAATAGATGCGTAGAATTCTCCTCCTCTTCCAATGATTATATAATGATTTCGTCAATGCAAAACAACATGAATCTATCGAAATAAGGATGGAAGGTCCAGTTCATGAGACCCATGAACAATTCTAGAGAATTGGTCATAATGAAAGGAATCCCCAAGAACATGATGTGTCCATAATAGCATCTGATTATTGTCGTTGGTATGTCCTAATCCCGCACCCTGAGCGGATGATATGTTGATCTGAAGTCAATATTTGAAAACCAATTAGCTCCTTTTAGCTGATCGAAGAGATCATTAATCATCGGTAGTGGATACTAGTTCTTCTTGGTCACCTGGTTCAGGAATCGATAGTCCTCGCAAAGCCTCAAACTCCAATATTCCTTCTTAGCGAACAAGAGTGGATCTACCCATGGAGAAACAATGGTCTATTTAAACACCTTCCCCTCCAAGCCCTCTAGCTATACCCTAAACTCATTAAGCTCTGTGGGAGACATCCAATATGATGGTGTAGATATCACTATCATCATGAGGTATAGGTCGATGTAAAAGACTACCTATCTTCATGCAGGTAGTCCCAGATCATCATCAAGAAAGACATTAGCATACTAGTTGACCATAATAGGATATATCAGACTCCCCTCATCTACGACACCGAGGGTGAGGATTTCCAAATGATGAGTTATCAGCTGCACCCTCCTCCGAAAAATTCCACCCTGAGATGAAAAGTTTCCTTTATCATAAGTAAAGGAAAACGTGTTGCCGTCTTGACTGTCAAAACACACATTATGATAAAAATGGTCGATCTATGCATGGAATGTATATAGCCATTCCATACCCAAGACGATGTCATAAGGCCTTGATGTTGATACAAGGTGATCTCTGCTAAATCTCTCGCATCCTACAGTATTCTCAAACTACTTTATCTAGTGTGTAATCTTCAAATACTATCTCAAAGGAGTCTCTAATCGTAAGGATTGATTCAATGTCTCTATTGGAATCTCCATGCTCCGAATGAGACCCTGGAAAAAATGAGATCATGGAACCCATGTCTATGAAAAGTGTAGCTAGGGTGAAGTAGAACCAGATCATACCTCGAATCATCTCCAAATCACTGGGATCCTTGGCCTAAGCTACATGAATCTAAAACCATCACTATCCACATGCTCCCTGAGGTCGGGGAGGAACACTTGGAGGTGGTGGTTGTAGAACCTCAAATCTTTTCCCACCGCCTACAGCATAACTTGCTCTTATACCACATCAACTTCTCTGGAAACCTTCCTGCTCAAATCTCTACCTCTGCCTCAATGGTATCTCGACAGTTTTCAGATCGTTGGTACACTAGATTGGGTTGTCACCCATGAGACCTTACCCATTGCATGAGTATCATAGTCTGATCCTATGATGACCTTCTGTATCCAGGGAGCACTGCACCTTCAACTCTACCTTCTCGGGTCAAACACAAAAAGGTCTAGCCCACATGGTCCCCTACATCATCCATATACTACCGTCTACATATGACTTTGCCACACATTATCTGGTGCTAGCTCTTGTAGTCGGTTCCATCTTAGCTAGGAATCTCACCACCAGAAGTGCTCGGTCTGGAACCCCAACACGAATCTCTATGTTGAGATATATCATAGACTCTTTGATCTCTTATCATAGACCCAGTACAAAGGTTCATGACATAATTAAAGGGTTTTGTACCATGTCGGTGGAGTAGTGAGAGAGTTCGATAAATATTATTGTGTACTAGGCTACTATCAGTATGCCCAGCTATAAGTGTTGAAGATCCATAATACGCCAAGAGCATAGAGTCATTGGAATGAACTCTTCCTTGAAAAGGATCTCTATGTACAACTAGGTGAGAGTCTCCTAATCACGTGTCTAGAACATTAGGCTCCACCATCTCTTTGTAATTCCCTTGAAGAGACTAGTAACTAGGATCACCTTGTGGTTTGTTGGTGTCTTGACTATACAGAAAACTCTAGCCACTACCTCCATATAGTCCTCAGCCACCTGCAGATCTATCTCTCCTCAAATACTCGAAGAACCCTTCCATTAGTACTCATGTAGCATGCCATGTCAGGGTGCACCATTCACTAGTGGGGCTAGTGGGAACTGCATCCCTACGGGTAGTGGTGCTCCGGGTATAACACCTGATGGTACCATCGCCATAATAGGGCCCTACACCAAAGCCTCATCACTCAGGGGGCCATCATCACAAACTCTCTATAGAATCATGGTTAGCTGTCTAAACAGTGGAATTATGTAATGATAAATATTCTCCATGGTCAATAAGTTATAAATGGTGAGCTAAATAAAAAGATATGAAAAGAAAAACCTTTCAAAAGATCCACGCAATTATTGTTTTCATGTAGTGAGTTAGAATCCTGAATTGTGGGTCCTAGTGTATGGATTTATTGGCCGCCGCACCAACACTGGTCTCCCCAAACTAAAAACCATACCCAAAACACCTTACATTATTTCCCCATTGAAATGATTAAGGTCTTAGTTATTTGGTATAACCGACCCATTTGATACCACTTTTTCACAACCCATCCCCAAGGGGCTGAGACATGACTACCCCAAACCCTTCTTCCATAGAGAAAGGGTTGGAGACAAGCACAAAAATGGAATATCCCTAAATTGGGAAGGAATTTCCTTTCAAACTAAAAACTCATAGATCAAGAACATAACAATAAAAACAACACATCACAATTGTTGAATGTAAAAGTGTGAACTACTGTAGAATGAGACAAAATATAAACCCAACTAAAAGAAAAATGAAACATAATGGAAAACAACTTCTGTATTTGTCTGCCAAGAATCCTTCCAGAGAGGCACGTACTACTCATCACTGTGGCTCTCTTGGTCAAACAGTCAGCTCCGTGCACCATATGTTCCTAGATCCCAAAGCTTGGTCAAAACTGTCCATCGTTTTCACAAGACACAACAGTGTGTTGGAAAATCCCATTCAAGGGTGAATATAACAATACCCTGAAGGGACCCTAATACCCCCCAACGTATCCCAAAATTACACAATGGAAAAAAATGATTTATCCCTATCAAAAATCACATGTAAAAGACTCATCTAAAAAAAGTATATAACTTAAATAACAAGAATAATGATGAATAGTCATAATGTAAATACATCTTATTTCATTGATATGTTCCTCAAATAATCCACAAAGAAGACGCTCTATCACCAATCTACATAGTGTCGTAAGCCACAGATCCACCAAGGGTCATAAGTCAATAATCCGCACAGGGTCGTAACTTTAAAATTTACAACAGGTCTCTCTAATGTTGGTCCCCATCTAGTCGTACTACTAATGATCCACACAGGGTTGTAAGTCGTCGATCCACATAGGGTCATATGTCATCGATCTACATAGGGATGTATGTCGTCGATCCACGTAGGTTCATATGTCCTTGATCCATATAGGGTCATAAGTCAGCGATACACAAAGATTCAAAATTCACTGATACACGATGGGCCACTCTAAGGATGGTCCTCATCTGGTCATGCTACAACAAATCTACATAGTGTCATTCTAATGCTGAACCAAAATTGGTCGTATGTCACAATAAAATTAACCAATAGATTCCAACACATGGTATTCTTGAATTTCTATGAAATAGCCCCTCATGATATTGATCATACCTCACCACCAATAAGTCCCACAAAGAAATAACCCAATGAACTGCCTTGTCATAAGGGTTCAAGGAAATAGAAGACGCATTAATCATACAATTGGTCTGTATGTTATATGAATTTTAGTGATGGGGTCCTGATTGAATTTGAATCTAATTCGACCCAACGGTACTCCAACTTTATCCAAAACCCAGGAGGAGTATCTCATAAGGACCTCCACATACTATGTGTTCTAGTGCCACCAAAAATTAGTCTAATAGATGTATGGTTTATAACATATATCCATTTAATTGAAACTGGGCCATAAGTGGGTTCGGGTATGGCCCTACCCGGTTGGTCCGACCCGACCAGGCCTACTATGCCCGAACCAATGGGGTGGGTCAAGGGCCCAGCCTACTGGCCACAAGCTTGGCCCACTGGGCCATAGGAAGAACCGGCCTACCCAACTAGGCATGGCCAACCGATCCACTAGACTAACCTAACCCACTGACAGGGTACGGCCTGACAACTTGGTGTGGGGGTATTCTCTAATACCCAATCGAAAAGTTGTCCATTTGGCTCTTCAATCAGCAACCCCAGTTAGCGCCTCTCCACCTGGCTGGTCATTGTGGACCAGTTATCTAAGGGACACATGAGCATGGGTACTCCCTTCTCCTAGCACCACAGCTCGGTGCCATGACACCTCCTATGTGGCATGCAGCTAGGGTGCACCGCCGAGCATCAATGCGGCCGACTGCACCCATCGTCTGACATGGATCCTTTGGGCACTGCCGCACAAGTGGAGCTCACAGAGACCACCATTGAAGATCAAATGCTCATATTTTCTTCCCAACTACATGTACGTGACTTCTAGGATGTCACCATCACTGCGTGGCCTCTATTTTCATCTTGATTCCATATCGGTTGACCTCCTACGAGGAACACAATCAATACCGAGATCAGTGGAGGGTTCAGGCCTTGATTAGTTTGGCCTGCCCCCTTTTATTTAGCATCATAAAATGGGAAGGGGTCAATATCATAAAAATGAGATGAAACATAAAACCGTTAAACAAAAACCCTACATCGAACTTGTTATAAGACATTGTAGATGAGGTAGGTGAACCCATGTTTGAAGGTGTCCATCATCGCCCATCGTTTTCAGGTTTGAATCCTCCAATTGACATCTATGATCTGTTCTAGGATAGTGGAAGACTCCTTTAATACTTCATCAGATGTTCCTCTCATGAGTGACCAAAACCCATTTCCAAATTTTGTTTAAATGGAAGAGAGGGAACCTCCCAATTATCATTTCATTAATGCAGTTCATTAATGAACTAAAATTAATGCTCCACTAATTCAATGAACATCATGGATATGTAACCTAAGGTACATGTCATTAAATTACTTCAATTAAATATCTATGTTACACCATGGTCCTACCACCACTGCTCAATGGTTACAAGGAATGAATAAAATAACATTGGAGTTTTTTTTTAATTATTTTTTGTAAATTCTCAAAATTAACTTTTTTATGTTCCTTACTTTTGATGTTATGCTTTTTCTAAGAGAATATCAACAGTACGAATTCAATAGTGCCCTTGGATTTTTAATCTGAGCACTGGTTTAAAAGATAGAAATCATCCTTCACATAATTACTGACCTTACCTTAAAAAAGTATAGTATACCATTTTGGTCTCTTCGGGCCTCAAAATCAGGTGTCGTTAGTTTTTGCAGTCTTGTAATAATCCAAAAAAAATTAAAAACAATTCAAGGGAAAAAAATACCAGGTCTTTTCAAATATCACTTTTTATTTCCATGCGATACAAGCCATATTTACCACTCTCTACTTTTGGGTGGTGTATATACTGACCTATGGAATGTTATATCATTATTTTCTTTTATTGGTATAAAAATCTTTATATGATATTATTCATTCATGGGGTTTATAACCCAAAAGTTAAACAAGTAGTAAGAGGATAATTTCTTCCTTTATTTATATTTAGACACATCCCTTATACACTACATGTTTATCCTATGTAGTGTATATGTTTCCCATGAATGTATTTTATGAGTATTGTTCAGAATATTATAGAATTTATATATCCTTATAATTTAATTTCATTCATGGTTCATACTATTCTAATGATTATAATGTGATTTGTATTTATTTTCTGATCACATCAATATTTGGGAATGTTTCACTTTATGTCTATATTGATGAATATTTAAATTCCATGTCCATTTTTTAAAAAAATGTATTAAAAATTATTTCTATTATTATCCATTTTATTTTTAGTTAAATATTAACCATTTCGACTTTTTAATACACTATGATAAAGTAATTTTTTTTTCATATTCCAAAATATGTTGTTTGTGAGTTTTCAATATAAGGTATGAAATTAATGTTTCTTTTTAAATTATATAAAATGAATGATATTTTTATTCTTAATGAGGCCTTAATGTCTTTTATGATTTTATACATTTTTACAAGTTCATTTTAGAAGAATGGGTTTTCTTTTAAAATTGTGCATCATTTTATGGAAGGAAAATGTATCCAAAGATATGATATATTCTTCATGAATTATTTATTATTCATATCTAAAATGTTACTTATGATTTAATGGGAACATTTTTTCAAGAATAATATCTCAATTTTTCCTATGTTTTTCATCTTTTTATTATGGAATTCTATTTATTAATCCCTTTTCATTTATTGGATTCATTTATGATTGAATGGTGATTAAGAAATCCATTTCTTTTCATGGGATATAATATGATGATTCACTTACCTTCTTGTGGTACAAAAATGTATGTTGTGAATTTTGAGATGGGTAGGAACTACATCTCCCTTAAATGCTTGGACTAATAATAAATGTTTTATGAGATCAAATGGTACAAAGGAGGGTATCCCAAAACCAAAATAATAGCAAAAATGGCAGGGAACCAAATCTTGAAACAAGAGGGTTTACAATAGGGTATCCTAGGACCAAAGTTGGAACATTGGTGGTTATCCCAAGCCTCACATGTTACAAAGGTCGTATAAGGATGCCGTGAAAAATGGTTTTTATATTCTTATGTGTATTCCATATTACCTTATCTTATCCCTATTTTATGTTTCATAGACTATGATCATTATTTCCTAATGATTCATGTACTTTTAATTGAAAAAAAAAATTATTCCATGATTCGTGTTTATGATATTGGATATACAGGGTATTATCTTCTAATGATAATGATCGCATTGTTATTACCTTTTTTGATGACATGTTTAATAATTTCTATAATTTATTCTTACAGATAATTTAAGATCACCCCCACTATTATGGTTCCCTTCCCCACGTTATGAAGAATGGATTTTATGTATAATAACTAAGTGGGATGATTGCATTGGGGAACATTGATGATATTTCACTGGGTTAGAATATTTTTTTTCCATGTCTTTAAAGACCCAAAATTAAAAAAATATTTGGGGATATGTTTTTTTAATGTTTTATGTATTCTGTAAATGTGATGTAAGGTATATTTATGTCAATAATGTGGTTTTATAGAGACTATGATTATTGTGGCCAAGTATGAATCATGAAATTTATAATTTTTTTGTTTAATTGTTACACCTGAAAAAAGATCAAGGAAGAGAATTTGAAACCTTCTTGATTTCATCTCACTCTTCCAATTCCAATTTGGTAATCAGACAAGATATCCTTGGAATTTGTTGTCTGATTTCCCTAAAATCTCAAAGGGTGGATTTATATTGTATTGGTGATTATTTTTTGAAAAAGTAATCTAAATTTATTCCAAACACGGATATCAAAAAGTTTGATTAAATAGGGAAGCTATTTAGGCATACTGTTGTGAGGATACAAGGGGTTTCTTCAAAAGTTGTTTTAGAAAGTAAACCTTTGATTACATAAAGGATCGGGATATGTCTCCACGATTTTATGGGGACTCAGGGAATATTGATAATTTATTATCATCTATAGATAGATATATATATATGGAGTGTCTTATTTAGGTTCTACAAGAAATTCTCTATGCATTTATCTTGGACTTTTATGGATCTTGGGGTAGCCATATTAGATTGATTGAGATTTCATATAATAATAGTAATCTACCATTGATATGAATCAATCAATTATAATATTTGTTTGGTCTCTACTATATGTAACATATTTTTTAGGAAGGGGTGGGAAAAGAATCTTAGGTGGGTCCATGTTTGGTTTAGGAGATGTTCAAAATGATTCTAGATATACATTAGTGTCTAGAAAAAACGTACTATTAGTTGAAAATAGATTAAGATCCATTATGTCTTCCTTTTTAGTTTTACATGGATTTCTCGGTTTTCTTGAATATTTATCCTTGGATGTGTCCCCGTAGTGTTGAAAAATTGGGAAAATTGGTTCCAAGTTATGCCTGACCATTTGAGGTCGTTGATCGTCTTGGTCATTTTTCTTGTCAGTTGGTAATTCTTCTTTAGTTGATCGGAATTCATGACATTTTCATGTATCTAATGACATTAAATATCATCTTGATCCCTCTAATGTTCTGATTTGGGATGATTTTGATTTGTATAAAGATAACTGTGTTATTGAACTCTCAGAAGAGATCGTTGACTCTCATGTGATATTCTTTTGTGAGAATTATATTCTGTTGGACACAATTTTATGGATGTATGGATTAGATTATTCTAGTACATGGGAGAGGGAGTAATTGATGATAGATAAATTACCTCACCTATTTACCAGAATTAATTCTTCTATATAAAATACATTGGATGGAATATATTATAGTGGGGATTTTATAACATCCCTTTACCATATTTCATGTTTTCTTTTTTCATGACAGTTTTCCTCTTTAATTATGTGCACCTTGGGACACCCAATGATGGAGATTAATTTATTTGGAAAATTTCTTCATTTTTGGGGATGCATGTTTTTTTGAATTAATAAATTCAATGTGTAAATGGGTTAATGGTATTTTTTTGGTTCATCTTGTGTACAAGGAATTGACATGTTTTTTTGGGTTTCTGGGTAATAATAAGGGATTTATTCTATGTTTCGGGGTATTACAAGATTTGTAAAGGGTTTACACTATGTGTATTTGGTCACTAGACACATGGAATGGACATTCTATACATATTAAAAGTAATACATGTCATATATGAATTAATCACCATGCATTTTTTAAAGAATGGGTTTTATTAAAAAGGGGTTTGTGTATCTAGGAGTACTTGATAATCGTGGATTACATTATTTTAAATCGGTTAAACACCATGTAATTATTGTGAGTTCGACTTTTAAGGTTCTTACTCAGCTAAATTGTTATTCATTATTAAACATATCACATTTATTTTTTCCTAGAATAGTTATCCAGTGATATTTGGAGTCTCTATATATACCATATTGATTCATTCGGTGTTGTGTCACCATGGAGTTTAGTTTTTATCTCTCAAGGAAAAACCATGGTGTGATACTTTTTGGGGTCTATTCATTCGTTGGTTGTGGTGTACTCAGTGTGATTTCTTGAGGTATGTGTTATTTCCAATTCTCCACATACCATTTTATTAAATTTGATGAACTTTATAATTATTTGTTAGATTATAGTGCCATCGTTGTCACTATTTAATTCCAATTGTTAGTAGATCCTTTGTATAAAAGTGTGTCCCCATGTTTCAATGTTGGATGTTCATCCTTTATATTTAGATTATGAAATTCATTATAATTATTTTGATATACTATTATATTAATGGAAATAAAATGATATGACAGATTTGGCTTTTGTGTTGGGAATTGGTTATTAATAAACCCTAATTTTCCTATAGTTTCGCTAAATGAAAAGGGTTTTCAAATATTTATGAAATGGTTTTCTATAATTATTTTTTGATTTTGTTTTTGAAGCATGAAATGATGAATAAGGGTTGAATAATTGGTTTGGAAAATAAATAACATTAAAAGTGTTGGGTATTTAATCGGAAGTTAAATTAACAGTTCATGTCCACTATCAAGGGATATTATCATGTGCATTATCCTTGCTCCCTAGGCATGTTGTTATAGAGGCTTGTTAGAACTATTGGGGGATCAAATTCTAGTGTGATCATATTCCCTCTATAATTGAATAATATATCTAGTTTCTTTATTCATACAAAGTTTTCGATGTAAGTTATGAGTGTCCTAGCTATCCAAACCTAGTGTGATCATTGGTGTTTTGTTTCGTGGGATTCTTGGTCGATTTTTGGATTCATTGGGTTTTATTGTTATTTTGTAATTCAATGGACATTAATATAATATGCCCCGTTTGATTTTATTTTACATGATATATCCTCTTTGATATTTGGATATAAATTTTTTTGAAACTGGTTTACATGGATTAATTGAAATATGTACAAAGGTAAAATTAAAATGTTTTTCTATGAATTTGATATAAAAACTACTAATATGTTAACATTCATTATTTTCATTAATTATTATAATTAATGGATTATTGTTTATATAATTTATATATAAATAATTGTTGAGACCCTACTAATCCTATTTGATCACACCCTGCATACCACTTCTTTGGATTGTAGACTGAGTTATATCTTTGATGTTGGGAAATTCAATGAACTACAGTGAGGTGGTGATGTTTTCTATGAGATCAAATGGGAATATATTAGGATGAATGTGGGGTTTTGACCACACTATCACATAGATTATTTGGTTATTTTTCTATTTCATTGGTCCTATTTGGCTATACTTATAAAAGGAGATAGTTTCTACTATTTTTTAGTTCAGATTCGGCTATTGGATTAAGTGAGGGAATATATTTATCTTCTAATGTTTCTGTCCATTATGTATACATATGTTCCATGTCATTTTTGCAGGTTGGAAAAAATAAATCCATGTAGTTTTTTTTTCTTGAGTTCTAGTTAACAACTTCTGGGGATCGAGAAAACTCTTTGGGCACGTGGTGTGTCGAGTTAGGAACCATTTTGAGTTGGTATTCAGGTATATTAATTAAAGAACTATTTAATTTAATAAGCTAAAATTGTATAATAAATTAAATTTATTTTTTACAACTATAATTATTTTACAATAAGTAATATTAAAAACATCATATTAAATTTAATTATTCATCTTGTAATCATTTAAATGTACCAATATATTATTATTAAAATATTCATATTAATTTTTACAATAAATAAAATCTTTCATTTATAATAATAACAACAATAATAATTTTTAT
This sequence comes from Viscum album, assembly GCA_963277665.1. Lineage (NCBI taxonomy): Eukaryota > Viridiplantae > Streptophyta > Magnoliopsida > Santalales > Viscaceae > Viscum > Viscum album. Next base: position 2,061,149,321 of record OY728151.1, on the reverse strand, counting down.
TGGATAAAAATATATTTTATAAATAAATCATTTAGTTATATATTAAAATTTTATTTCATTTGTTAATTATATATTTTATATGAATTATATTATTTAAAATTTTTTACTAAATATTTTACAACATTAATATACCTATTAAATTATTGATTATACAAAAAATATTTCTCTGAAGACCATATTTCCAATGCACATGTGTCTTACAACCATCTATTTAAGCATCATATTTAATTCCAATATGTAGTCCTTTGTACAACCCTAAAATCATTCATGTTATTCAATTATATCTCTCTAACCATGTATATCATATTTTTAATTATTTACAATCTTTATGATGTTTTAATGAGAATTATGATAATCATGATGAACCTGGGGATACCAATTTCAATTCATGATATTCTTTAGTTAGTTATGGAATTAACACCACATTAATTTTCTCAATGATGTTCTATATTGAATTTTCATAATTTTTATATTACTATCTTGCATTGTAATATTTTATCTAAATAATGTGTACAATTTTTTTTATTTTAGTGTTTTTTGTGAAAAAATATATTGAACAAATTGTTTATTTAATAAGATATTCATAAAAATCATAAGGTGTAACATTATACCATCTTAAATATACTAAATTCTCTTAATTTTAATTATCACTCACTAATGAAAATGGGTGATGTTATCCAAAATATATAAAAGACAATAAATATTTTTTAATGATATATGAACCCCTCTATTATTTGTAATAATTGGAAACCCTTATTTAATTTAATATCAGACTTAAAAATAGAACTAAGTTTCCCCCTAATGATTTCAGCTAAATACCATAATTATTGGGTATATATTACCATTTAATTGAAGCAATTTTCATTGTATGATCATATATTTCATTGTACAGATTCATGATCATATTTTGAATTTGGATATGAAATATGAATCCCATATCCTGAAAATTTACATTCTCACAATATAGATAGAGAAAACCCATGAAAAAAATTAAATTAAATTTGGATAAATAGATCATAATATGATTTATATAAAATAAATTACACTAACATATATTGATGATGAGCTATAAAATTGGGATGAAATTTCCATACAATTATATTTTTTCACTACTAATTTAATATATAATTAGTGATTATTTAATTTTTTGATTTCATCGTAAATTCACGATATGAAGGAGTAGGTTTATATAGACTAAAATATGAAATTTTCAGTTCTAGAGTAGATTATGATTGTAACCTACATCACATAATCTTATTGACCTACATTATAATTTATGATTGCATAGTGTTTCCCTTTGTCCCTAGGATGTAGACACTGATAATATCGATCATTTTAATTTACCATATTGGGACACATATATTCTATGAGTAGATATCAAATCTCAATAGATTCATATTCATTACCTAACATAACCCTCCAATCCATATTTATATATGTCTAGTAAATTTGGATACAAGGATACATAAATAAATAGTTCACAAGGGAACTACAATAACCCCACTAGGTATTTAATAACTATAACCCTTCTAATACATATCAAAAATAATTTTCTTTCAAAACCTATGTAAATAAAACATAATAATGGATAATCTCAAATTATAAAGGAATGGAAGGGAGTTATCAACATAACATGATTATAAAAGAACATGAACATGATAACAACATTTTTAAACCATATCCGATATATCATATCCAATAAACATGATTCATGGAATATATAATTTCTACTAATATGACATGAATCATAAATTAATGAATAAAAATGATCTATGAGAGCATAAAATTTTCTTAAGACATATATTTATGGCATACACAATAGAATAAAAAATCATATATCAAGGATACCCACCAAGATAGTTCTTAAATGTTTTTCATGTATGAACCACCCATGTATGGTCTATGGGATTGGGATAACCACAGATTCACCTTCTTTTGGGTTTAGAAAAACCTACTTTGTACCGTCTTTTTTTGTATTGGTAAAATCTCTAGTTGACCCCTGTATTTTGAGCATTGAAGAACCCACCATATTACTTTTTTGGATTTGGATAACCTCCCTTGTGACCATTTGGATCATATAAAATTAATCATTACCTAATTAATTTTATGGGTATATAATACTATGACCACAAATAAAAAATGAAAATAATACATATTTGTGACACATATTCATTCATCATTTCATAAGTTATGAAAAATAAATGGGTTATTTTAAATATTTAAATATAACATAAACAGTGGGGATGAATCAATTTTTATAATTATTATTATATATATCAGAAACCATATAGATAAAGGATAAATTTTTCATTATTATATCATATAACATGAAAATAATAAGAATCTTCTGAAGTTGTTTTTATTAATGAATATAAATTTTATAAAAATATCATTAAAACATTCTTGAATAAAAAATCATTTCCACTTTGAAATATATTATTTAATATTTAAAATATTTAATTTTTTTATTAAATAATAGACATGGAATCTTGTAAATGATGATTAAAATACTTTACCTATTGTGACAGAGGACAGTGTTGAAAAGGATGAGAAATGGTTTTCTGATCAAATAGAATAATAAAGATAGAATTCCTTAATTTTTTGGGAACTATTGAGTAAATAAATATTATAAAACGAAAAAAACAATAAATTCTAATAAATAACCATATTATATGAAAATTAATGATTTTTTGAGATACATTATTTTGAATTTCATAATCAAGAATATAATCATAAACAATCCCGATAAACAATGAGATTGTATCTTAAAACCCTAACCACTGTGGTAACATTCTAATCATAATAACCATGAAAGAGTTAACTATAAATATATATTTATATTGTAAATTTTTTCTTAATTATTATAATTAAATTAATGAAGTGGTGTTATATAAAACATTAAAAATATATCTGTGTTTCATATGTTCTGTGTCTTGATGAAAAAATGATATAAGAATATCCATTAACTCATGTCTCAAATTTAATCATTCCTGTTAAGAAAACATATATATTAAATATATTTCTATTATACATATTTTTTGGATCCAAAATAATTTATATCTTATCATATCATATGCGATTTACTTATAACCTTTTATTATTGGTTTGTAAACAAATCATTACTAAAATCTATATTCATGGTGATACTTTCTTTTCTTTTTATACATGTGTTATTTAGTTATTTTGTTCTTTGTACTTGAATTATTGTTTCTTAATATCTAAATTTATTATATTTATATTAATATAATATATCCAAATTAGTTAAATATTTATATTCATATATAAAAGTATAGATAAAGAAACAAATTACATTGTTCAGAGAGACGGTTGGACATTCATTTTCATGAGCACTATTTATTTTTATTGAAAGATAGAATGAAATAATTGTAAATAATAATTGACATTAAATTAATAATTTTTTCATCGTATATATAATATATATTCAATATATATCTTTATTACCATACATGTGAAAATAAAAAAAAGTATCACATTGCTTTGTAGATGTGGTAGTCCACACGTACAGAAAAACAACATTATAAATTTTCAACAGATTGGATGGTATACAGTTATATGTGATATTATAACATAAAAAGTATAATTAGGTCATAAATATAATATATAGACTTTAAATGAGTCATTATATCAATCCATAATATGCGAGGATAGAAAAGGTATCACATCTGTTCGTGAAGCGGTAGTCCACCGAACACACGATCTATAGGTTTGATTCCTTTTTTATAGAACATGTGATAGTTATAGGTAATTAAATTAACATGATAACATATAACTAAAATTGATATATTTATATTATATTATCATCATATTTGCTATTTTTTAAGGATTTATGTGAATAAATAAAATAAAAGTTCATTGTTAAGTACTATAACTCTTCTTCGAAGATCCTATTTAGGTTTACCTTTAAATCCTTCATAGGAGGGTTTCATATCAAAAACATATCCTCTATGATTATTTAAGGTGGTTACGTATGGTTTTTGGTAAGGTATTTAATAGTAATTATGTATTAGGGTATGTGGAGGGGAGAAGAGGGGAGATATGTGGGAACCCATTTTGAAACCACATGAAGATTTCATAAAAGAATACAAAATGATAAAGACAATCCCAAGAATAATGATTGAAAATGACCATATATTATAAAATGGAAAATAGAAGGATAATATATGTCTATAAAATAATATTTAGATATGTTTTATTTGATACATACAATTATGTTTTGCTTTAACCCAAATGTAAAAAAGTTTATCCTTAACCATGGTAATTAATGTTATACTCCATCCCCTATTCAATTGGACCAAAAATTATGATCTTATTATTAAATAATATTTATTATTATTATTTAAAAATATGAACTATTTTTTTTAAAAAAATACAATTTTCATATGTGTATAATATTATTTATAATCCAAAATGTCGACATGATGAAAAGAGGTTTTGTCAAGAAAAATTTCTCATATGTTTAAAAGGTTTTTATATAAAAATTCAATGATGATAAAAAAAATTAAGCACTAGAGTGTTGGTGGTATATTATTTTGGAAATTATTTTCCTTCGTCGCATCCCTTAAAAATTTGTTTTCTTGTTGAACATCTCCATAAATCATGAATAATTCACATATTTCTATGATGAAATTCCCCAATTATTTATCCAATTTAATGGAAATATAAAAATAATAATCATTTTTCCTCCATGGGTTTTATCATTTTAGTTTCCTTGAAAATCAATTGTTCTCTTTTCCCCCAAACCTATGATAATAATGGTACTCCCAATAATCTATTACACCCTTAAGAACACATCTACCAAATTAATCATTGATGAAAAATACCATGATCTAAAATTATTTTTCGTGACAAGGTTCTGAGTTACTAAAGAAATGATAATTTTTTATTTCAAGGATAATGAAAAATCCATAGGCGTACTGTAACACCCCGAAATTCTGATGTAAGAACATTACGTTCGATAGAATGTATGACATGCAACACAAAGTGAGTAAGGGAATATAATATCTCATGTCTCTATAATATAATTAATATTTTAATTAAATTCAATCTTTGATAAATATTTCAATTCACATTATACAAATATAACTTTCATTACCTAAAATAAACACTTTCTTGGAAACCATACATTACACGGATGTATTGTTTTAACAAAAAACAATATATTAATTGTAACACCCCGAGATTTTATGAGATATATTATTTTAAATTTCTTTGATGTCTGCTATTGCAGAGTAAACCAAAATTATATTTTATTATATGCAACGCTGTATTATCTTGCAGTATACACAACACTATTCTTGGCTCGTGTTACACACAATTTCATTTTCATTTTGTAGAAATTATTCTACACAACATTAAGTTTAGATTTTGTTTAATGTATAAATGAAATAAGTTTTTATTATGTTATCTGCAACACCAAAGGGAGCTTTCACTACACGTCGCCCTGACATGGCTTGCATTACACGCAATCACGACCTTCCTCGATAGCGTGTGTAGTACGGAATACTGTGTTTCAGTAAACAACGATATATTATTATAATATTATTACGGACTATCCATTGTGAATATTTTTAACTAAATTTTAAATTTTATCACTTTATTATTCATCTTACATATTTTCTAGAATATGGTATACGAACAAAATAAAACTTTCGAGCAAAATATGTATTTTCTAAAAAATGCAGTTTTTTCGCCTTTTGATGGCGCACCCATACTGAATCTAGTTTTTAACATTTTTATAAGTTCAATTTGACAAAATAAAATTCTTACTTGGAATCAAGATATAAAAATTAAATTTGAATAAATTTTTCATATTATTCTGATGACTTTCATATGTTAATGAATAGTAAAAACATGCTATATTATAATTAAAAACATATTTTTTCATCGCAATCATCTATATGATTTTATTTTCACTTTTATTTGTTTGGAAGTTTAATTAGAATATATATATATCATTTAATACAATTTTGGTCATTGGAATTAATTTCACTTTTAATTTGGACATAAACATGTGTCGATCTTTTGAGAGATATTGATTTTTAAAAACATGCTATTTGTTTTGATAACGGAAATTAATTTTAAAATTAATTAATTCCACTTCTAGGTTTTGAATTTGAAAAAATTGAAATCCTTTTTGAATTCATAATACCAAATATAGCTTAGTCTGAATTTTAGGTATTTTTCTGAAAAACATCAATTTTTGATGAATAGTGAAACCACTTAGTGGAAGTTAAAAAACTAACATTTTCATTTAAATGATATTTTACCACTTCTGTGAATTTAATTTCAAATATCCAACATACATGGTTGTTATCAAGATGTAAAATGTGGTTCAATAAGAAGAAAATAATTTTTGGTGAATAGTAATGTTTGACTTTTATTTACTGTGGTTAAAGGTAAATAGGGTAATTCAAGGTTAAAAGAATATTAAAATACTTCCAAATTAACTTACAAATTGTCATAACCTTATTGGATGAGTATTATACAACCATGGTCATCCTTGGGTTGATTTTGGGACCCCATTGAGCCACTTGGTAGTGATAATGACAATTTGGATTAATTAATTTAATGTAAAGACAAAATTGACACTAACAAAAATCTTTTAGTGATTAATTATTACAAGGGGTTATATAAATTATCCTATATCATATAAATATTCATTGTAATAATAAAAATATTTCATACATGGTGGTATTTTTTTTATAATTTTTATACATCAAATATATTAAATTATTTATGACACAATGGTGAGGCACTAATTAACTAAATAATGAAATATTAAACTAATTGATATTATAAATACCCAAATAAATGTAAATGGAGACTTTTTATGAATTACACTAATTATATAGTATAATATGACATGTTATTATTGATTTTATTAATTTTTTTGAACTAATCATTTTATTATGATTTAAAAAAATCATTTAAATGATAGTGTCAGAATTGACATAAAATAGTTTTTTAAAAAAATATTATATTATTAATTGTTATTATATTCCTAAAAATCTATTTCTTGGCCAAATGACTCATATAAGGTTATATATATTAATAATGAACCACTTGTGGTTATTTTTCTTGTTATAGTAAGTTTATTAACCATATAGTGTAAGAAAACAAGAAGACACGATAAAGGTTAAATTATTTAACTTAGAGTTAAATCTAATTGATAAGGTTAAAATAGTAACCTAAACTTGTCTAAAACATATTGGTTGAGATTATTTCTACCCATAACCACTTTATCTTCTAAATTGATCAATTTAAATCTATTATAAATATAATATGTCTTTATTATAAAATAATATTTTATGTTTCTCCAAATGTGCCCCTCTCCTCCATTATAAAAAGGGAACCCCTTCCCTCTTCTCATCACATCCATTTGAGCCTTGAAGCTCGGCCAACCCATGCCAATTACTCTTCTCAACATATCTAGTTATATTCAAGAGTTTCTGTTCTTCTCAAAAGACCAACTCTTGTTCCATAAGAAGAAGTTTAAAAGAGGTGCGTCGAAGAAGAGGTAATCTGTTCTACCGATTCTTTCAAGTTTCGTTTTCTTCAACATCTTCTTATTTAGTATTTTCATTATAAATTAATAACATTAGTATCACTAATATACTGATATGTTATTATAAAAATGAAACAAACCCATTTCACCTTCTATCAATCCTAGGGAAAATGAAATCACCGTGCGTGCGTACGTACGAAATACTATCATTACGTCGTGGTGTAATTTGTTTTCCCACCACCACCTTACTTGGATGGGTATAATGGTGTAAAGAATAACTATATATAGTTATTATAACATCATACTTATTCTGATATATTATATCAACCAATCCAATATAATTCAATACTTATGGAAACGTTATCATCGCTCATGCGTATGTACGGATTACCGTCTTCACAAGGCGATGAAATTAATTCTCCATGTTAACCATTAAAGAATGATAATAAAGTATATATAATGACTTAAAATGAAATATATGACATTATAAATCTAATATATTTATGTATATATATATATGTCATATATTTAATTCAATTCAATTTAATAAGGAAATGAAAATGACGTTCATGTGTACGTACGGGCTACCGTCTCATTGAACGGTGTATTTCATTTCATTTATCTATCTATTATATATTATATATACAGAATATATATGATATATAAAACATGATTTACATTCTGGATGTAAGTAAAATATGATATAATTAATAATAATATCAAGAACAACAATTCCAAACAGGTACGATAAATAAAACGATTTTATCCAAAATGCTGCTTTAACAGGAAATTTACCAAAGAACGGGTAATATAAAAAATAATTGAACACTATATGATATAATAAAAATGAATATGATTCTTTAATAGGTCAATGAAATTATTTAAATAATTGTACAGGAGGTTCGGATATGTATGAAGCATATCAGACCTAAGGTAAGGGATAACTTTTCCAGTCTCGTTTTTATCCGAGATTGTAAATTCATAAGTATTTAATGGGGTTATTGTTATCATCAATGTCCATGTTTTCTAGAAGTTTTTTTTATATATTTTTATTGTCATTTTTACCCATTTTTTACTTTTACCATATGTTATGAAAAGAATATTTGATTCGATTACCATACGAGAAACGTTTTTACATTTCCGAAAATATTACGAGGAGGATATTGTTTTACTATATACGGCATGAATGGATTTTTATTGTTTTATGACAACTTATTTTCATGAATATTACTCTATAATATTTCATGACTATTTTTAATAAAATCCTTTTCTTTAAAAATTTCATGGCATTTTGTGAAAAGAAATTGATTTTGATGAAGAAAGGATATTTTCTTCAAGAATTCATTTCATGTGTTTTGTCATAAACATTTTCCATATAAGATGGCATTATTTCTTATTTGTATGTTTCAAGTATAATTTATATATGATTTAAATGGTTTCTCTTATCTTATGATTAAATTATTTCCATATTTTGTATGGATTTTTTTATGATGGGATGATGTTTATGAAACTCATTTTTTTTCTTTGGGTTATGATGAATGATTTATGTTTATGTTGTGGAACACATAATAATGATTTCAATATGAGATGGGTGAGACCTATATCTCTCACCATTTAATTGGGTAAATATTTATATCTCATGAGGTAGACATGGACGGAACGGAATTTTAATCCATTTCAGTGTTACAGGAATGGATTGAGGAGTGAACTCGATTCAGAATGGGACTTTGTCCACTAAGATGGATTTTGCAGCATTACCTTGGCTAGAATGGAAGTCATAACATGTGATTAATTATTTCCAAAATTACATGTTTTATTCCCAATCTATTTTATCAAGATTAATGTTTCTTTATAATCTATACCTTAAGAACTACTATGTTTTATTTCATTTCTCAATATTTTGATGTTTAAACAATATGATCATGTTTTTTTAGTTCAAATGTAAATGATTTGTTTTATTTTCTCCTTACTCACCCTTTCTAAGAATTTGAGCTCACCCATTATATGTTTTCTTTTCCCCAAGATTTAATTAAAGTCTTTAGGTATGAAAATAAATGGGGAAGATGTTTATAGGAGATGTTGAAGATCTTTCACCACTATTAGAAGATTATATTCCGAGTTTCCAAAGATACAAAATTATTATGGTCCTTGTGTGCCTATTTTTTTTATTTATTAAGTATTTCACAAAATTAATGTAATGTACATGTACGTCATGCTTGGGTCTCTACAATTGGAATCAGTGGAAAGGTTTAGTTAAAATTTGGAAACAAGGATGCGAAAACTTTATTGAGATCCCTAGAGATATTTCTAAGGTATATCTGGGGATGTCCCTAAAGTTAAGCATATGTATAGGTTATAGTACAAGAATTATAGTAACTATCTTATAATTAAACCTAAGATGTTATATATTGAAGGTACTACCCCTTTATTATGTTGTTTTCCAAGAATTATTTTTCCCCTCATACTATTCGTTTTGGGTTTTAGAAAATGGCTGGAAACATAAAGATTCATGATAATGCAGGATATGATGGACAATGGAATGATATTTTTCATGATAAAAAAATGAAATGGGATTTAGAAGTCAAAACATCATTATTATGCCTAATAAGAAGTCTCATAATAATATCAATAATCTCAACTTTGGTAAGTATCTCGACTCATCTAATAAGAGAAAGATGGAGTTTTATGATGATCATAGAGTAAATAAAGTTCAATTAACCTCATGTAAATCATGTGGGAAGAGGAATGAAGGAGAATGTTTCAAAGGAACTGGAAGATGCTTTGGATGTTTAAAGGAAGGACACAAAGCCAGTAAGTTCAATGAAAAAGGTTCAGTTAACACCATGGAAAAGTATAATGGTATTGCAACGACATCAACAACAATTAAATGTTTTAAATGTGGAATGTATGGGAATTATGAAACCCAATTCCCTAAGTGAAAATATCATGAAGAGAATCCACACTGTCATATAAGTAGTATTGATTTTGATGATTATAAAGAAACTACAAATGATATATGAGATGAAAGAAGTGTTGAGGAATAAAATGATGAAGCTCAGTTAATGGTTTAATAAGGTAGTGGAATGATTGTATGTTTACCATGAGTTATGTTAATGGTACTATGGAATAAAGAATCATTTAAGGATTGTTACAGTATTTTCTTTCCTTGAGTTTTTTAAAGTATATGATGAATGGTACCGGTAACCATGAATGGTTATTCAAATACATATGGAAAGAAGATGATATGCGCATAATGACGGGATAAAGAGATAATGAAATGAGCTCATGACTGATATATGGAAAAAGTTATATCATGGTTTGAGTAAATAGAAATTTTGGGATTTTGGTATGTGGAAAGAGTTAACTTTTGACAGAATTCATGTTTTCACTAAAGTTCTATGGTAATTCATGTTTCAAAAGAGTACATGATTAAGGTATTCACATGTTTGGATTGTGACCAACTAGATATATCTTCAGATATATGGGGGATAAATGATGGTATTCACATTCTTGTTATGTGACCATTCATGTAATCATTTTATTTATACTATGATATTGGACAGATGTATTTTGGATAATTCTAATGATTAGAATTGATTATGTTGGATATAAGTTAGTATTGTTTAAGGCTAGAACTTTTTTTCAATATTATTGATGGAATGTTATAATAGTGTAGTCTAAGAAAAGGGAAAACATGCAGAACGGTTGACAACCTTTCGTGTCGTACAAGGCTGTGTTAATCAAACCCAGAACCTAAGAGAGACATGCATTTATTGCCTACCAATTTCCTACAGGAAGTCCCTAGTTAGTTGAAGCTAGTTTTATTATATTAAGCGGTATGATATATGATGTATAAGTCAATTTTAGGAACCATATACGATTAATCTCAATATAGATGGACTTATTTATATTTAATAACTTTTGTTATCATTTTGTTTGAGAAATATGGAATGACCTATCATTATATTGAATGATCTTCTAACACTTCACAAAAGACATATTATACTTCCTTTCATTAAGAGTTGATGTGGAAATTGTTTAATGCATAAACAATAGTAATATTATACCAAAATCAAGTAAGTATTTATTTTAATACAACAATTCTTCATGTTTAGGGAAATGATCTTGAATACAAAAAATGTTGTCCTAGTGTCCTTATATCCGATGAATTAGATGTTACCTTAAATCATCACAAATTTATAGCTTTATGATTCTTTGCTTTTTCATAGCCATGTCCTCTACCACTGTCCATCATAACTTTATGGTTAGATTTTTCTTCCATATCTATATTTTCACCTATGTTCTCTTATGTGGAAACCTAGTGATTAGTTAATTTGCGTAACCGTTATGTTTTATACATCACTTTTTAAAATTATGTCTTAATATTCCTTTTTACGATGTGGGTTTCTATGAATGAAACAATCAAGTAGTAAATGATTTATAACTCTGACAAATTTTGAGGGAGAAATTAATTTTGAGGGGGGTAGAATGTATCACCCCGGGATTTTATGAGAAATATTCTTTTTAATTTCTTTGATGTCTTCTAGTGTACACTAAACCAAGATTAGATTGTACTATACACAACATCTTATTATCTTTCAGTATACACAACACTACTCTTGGCTTATGTGACACACAATTTCATATTCGTTTTGTAGAAAATATTCTACGCAACATTAATTATAGATTTTGATTAATGTATAAATGAAATATGTTTTGATTATGTTATATGAAACACCAAATGGAGGTAGCACTACACACAACCCTGACTTGGCTTGTATTACATGCAATCACGACCTTCCTCGATAGCCTATGTAGAACACAATACCTTGTTTCACTAAACAATGATATATTGTTATAATAATATTATGGACTAGACTTTATGAATAGTATTAACTACATTTTTTATTTTATACCATTATTATTAATCATACATATTTTCTAGAACATGGTATAAGAACTAAATAAAATTTTTGGGTAAAATATGTATTTTTTTAAAAAAATGTAGTTTGGCACCTTTTGATGGTGCACCCACATTGAATCTAGTTTTTGACATGTTTATAAGTTCGATTTGAAAAACTAACATTCTTCCTTGGAATCAGGATATAAAAATTTAATTTGGATAAAATTTTCATATTATTATGATAACTTTAATATTTTAATGAATAGTAAAAACATGCTATAATTTAATTAAAAACAAATTTTTTCATCACAATAATATATATGGTTATATTATCTTTTTAATTGGTTTTAAAGTGTAATTAAAATATAATTTTACAATTTAATCCAATTTTGGTCAATGGAAATAATTTCACTTAGAAATTGGACATAATCAAGTGTCGATCTTTTGATAGTTGTTATTTCTTAAAAACATGCTATTTGTTTTGATAATGGGAATTAATTTTAAACTTAATTAATGACAATTCTATGTTTTGAATTTTGAAAAATATACATCATTTTGGAATTCAGAATATCAAATATATATTAGGCTGAATTTTTGGTATTTTTCTGAAAAACATCAATTTTTGATGAATTGTAAAACCACATAGTGGTAGTTAAAAAACTAACTCTTTCATTTAAATGAAATTTTACCACTTCTTTGAATTGAATTTAAAAACCTTGACATACATGTTTGTTATGAAGAAGTAAAATGTGGTTCAATATGATGAAAATAATTTTTGGTGAATAGAAACATTTGACTTTTATTTACTGTGGTTAATGGTAAATAGGGTAATTCAATGATAAATGAATATTATAATAATTCAAAATTTCCTTAACACATGTCCTAACCTTATTTTATAAGTAGTGGCCGACCATGGAAATCCTTGGGTCGATTTTGGGACCCCATTGAGTATCTTAGTAGTGATAATGGCAATTTGGATTAATTAATTTAATGTAAAGACAAAATTGACACTAACAAAAATCTTTTAGTAATTAATTTTTATAAAGGGGTTATATAAATTATCATTTAGCCAATAAATATTCATTGGAAATATAAAAATATTTTATACATTGTGGTGTTTATTTTATAATTTTTAGACATCAAATAAATTAAATTATTTATGACACAATGATGATGCATTAATTAACTAAATAATGAAATATTAAACTAATTGATATTATAAATACCAAAATAAATGTAACTGGAGACTTTTTATGAATTACAATATTTTTCTAGGATAATATGAAATGTTAGTAATGATTAAATTGAATTTTTCCGAACTAATCATTCTGTTATGATTTACAAAAATCAATTACAAAATAGTGTCAAAATTGACATAAAATAGTTTTTAAAACAAATATTATATTATTAATTGTTATTATATTCCTAAAAATCTAAGGTTCAGATAAATGACTGAGAGAGGGTTATATATATTAATAATTAACCACTTGGGATTATTTTGTCTTGTTATTGTATGTTTATTACCCATATAGTGTAAGAAAACAAGAAGATGTAGTAAAGGGTAAATTATTCAACATAGAGTTAAATCAAAATAATATGGTTAAAATAGTAACCTAAACTAGCCTAAAACATATTGTATGAAATTATTTAGACCCATAACCACTTTAGTTTCTAAATAAATCAATTTTAAGCTATTATAAACCGAATATTACTTTATTATAAAATAATATTTTACGTTTTTCCAAAGGTACTTCTCTACTCCCTTATAAAAAGGGGTCCCCTTCCCTCTTCTCTTCACACCCTTTTGGGCCTTGAAGCTCAGAAAAACCCTGAAAATTATTCTTATCAACCTCTCTAGTTATATAATAGAGGTTTTGGTCTTCTCAAAAGACCAACTCTAGTTCCCAAATAAGAATATTAAAAGAGGTGCGTCGAAGAAGAGGTAATCTCTCGTACCGATTCTTTCAAGATTCTTTCTTCTTCAACAACTTATTATTTATTTATTTCATTATAAATAAATAACATCAGTATCAATAATATACTAATATGTTATTATAATAATGAAACAAACCCATTTCACCTTCTATCCATCCTACGGAAAACGAAATCATTATGCGTGCGTACGTAAGGAATACCGTCTCCACGCCGTGGTGTAATCTGTTTTTCCACCACCACCTTAATTGTATGGGTATAATGGTGTAATGAATAACTATATATAGTTATTATAAAATCATACTTATTCTAATATATTATATCATCCAATCCAATTCAATTCAATAATTATGGGAATGGTATCACCGCTCATGCGTACATACGGATTACCGTCTCCACGACGTGATGAAATTAGTTCTCCATGTTAAGCATTCAAGAATAACTATAAAGTATATATAATGAATAATATTTAAATATATGAAATGATAAATATACTGGATTTATGTATATATATATGTCATATACTTACATCAATTCAAGTTAATATGGAACAGAAAACATCGTTCATGCGTACGTATGACCTACCGTCTCCATGAACTGTGTATTTCATTTCATTTATCTATATAATATATATATATATACAGAATATATATGATATATAAACCTAGATTTACATTATGTAAGTATGTAAAAAATTATATAAGTAATAATAATATCATGAACAACAAGTCTAAACACATACGATAAATAAAATGATTTTACCCAAAATGCTCCTTTAACATGGAATTTACATAAGAAGAGAAATATAAAGACATTAGTGAACCATATTTGATATCATAACAATGAATATGATTCTGTAATAAGTCAATGACATTATTTAAATCATTATACATGATTTTCGGATATGTACGAAGCATATGAGACCTAAAGTAAGGGATAACTTTTCCAATCTTGTTTTTATCCGAGATTGTTTATTCATAAGTATTTACTGGGGTTATTGTTATCATCCATGTGCATGTTTTCTAAAAGTGTTTTTATGTATGTTTAAAGTCCTTTTTACCAATTTTTACTTTTACCATATGTTATGAAAGGAATATTTCTTTTGTTTACCATACGAGGAACTTTTTGACTTTTCGGATAAAAGTACGAGGAGAATATTTTTTTAACTTATACGGAATGAACAGATTTTTATGGTTTTATAACACCTTATTTTCATGAATATTACTCTAAAATATTTCATGATAATTTTCAATAAAATCATTTTCTTTTAGAATATCATGTCATTTTTTGAAAATAAAATGATTTGGAAGAAGAAAGGATATTTTCTTCAAGAATTCATTTGAAGTGTTTTATCGTAACCATTTTCCACATAAGATGGCATTATATCATATTTGTATGTTTCAAGTATAATTTCTCTATGATTTACATGGTTTCACATTCCTTATGATGAAATGATTTCCATTTTTCTATATGGATTATGTAATGATGTGATGATGTTTATGAAACCCATTTTATTCTTTGGGTTATGATGAATGATTTATGTTATGTTGTGGCACACATAAGAATGATTTCAATATGAGATGGGTGGGACCTATTTCTGCTTCCAATGCATTGGGTAAAGATTTATATCTCTTGACATAGACATGGTTGGAATGGAAATTTAATTTGGTTCAGTGATACAGTACTTGAACCAGGAGTGAACTCGATTTAGAAAGGGACATTGTCCACTATGATGGTCTTTGAAGCAATGACTTGGCTACAATGGAAATCATAACAGGTGTTTAATTGTTTCCACAATTACATGTTTTATTCCCATGATATTTTTTCATGATTATTGTTTCTTTATGATCTATTCCTTATGTACTACCATGTTTTATTTCATTGCTCATGATTTTTATTTTTAAACATTATGATCATGTTTTTTAGTTTAAATGTATATGATTTGTTTTATTTTTTCTCCATGCATACCCTTACTGAGTATTTGAGCTCACCCTTTATATGTTTTCTTTTCCCTATAATTTAATGAAATGTTTTAGGTAAGAAAAAAAAACAGGGAAGATATTTATGGGAGATATTGAAGATCTTTCACCACGATTAGAAGATTATATTCCGAGTTTCCAAGGACACTAAACTATTACTGTCCTTGTGTGTCTGTTTTTTTTATTTATTAAGTATACTGCAAAAGTAATCTAATGTACATGTACTTCAAGCTTGGGACTCTACAGTTGGTATCAGAGGAAATGTTTAGATAACAATTGGAAACTAGGATGCAAAAAATTTAGTGAGATCCCTAGATATATTTCTAAGCTATGTCTAGTGATGTCTTTAAGGTTAAGTATATGTATATGTTATAGTCTTATAATTACAGTAACAATATTATAATTAATCCTAACATGTTATATATTAATGGTACTCCCCCTTTATTATGTTGTTTTCCTAGCATTATTTTTGCCTCTCATACTATTTTTTTGGGTTTTAGAAAATGGCTGGAAACATGAAGATTCACGATAATGTAGGATATGATGGAAAATGGAAAGATATTTTTCATGAGTAACCAAATGAAACGGGTTTTGGAAGTCAAAACATCATTATTATGCCTAGTCATCAATCTCACAATAATATCAATAATCAAAACATTAGTATGTATCCCTACTCATCTAATAAGAGAAATACGGAGTATCATGATGAACATTGAAGTTATAAAGTTCAATTTCCCACATGTAAATCATGTGGGAAGAGGCATCATGGAAAATCTTTCAAAGGAACTGGAAGACGCTTTGAGTGTTGAACTGAAGGACACAAAGCAAGTAAGATCAATTGAAAAGGTTCAGTTAACACCATGGACAAGGATAATGGTATTGCAATGACATCAACAACGATTAAATGTTTTAAATGTGGAATATATGGGAATTATGAAAACCAATGCCCTAAGTGAAAATATCATGAAGAGATTCAACATGGTCATATGAGTAGTATTTATGATGATGATGATGAAGAAACTACAAATGATATATGAGATAAAATAGTGTTGAGGAATAAAATGATTAATCTCAGCCAATGGATTATGAAGGTATTGGAATTATTATATGTTTACCATGAGATATTTTAATGGTACTATGGAATAAAGAATCATCTAAGGATTGTTACACTATTGTCTTTCCTTGAGTTTTTGAAAGTATATGACGAATGGTACTGGTTACCATGAAAGGTTATACAAATATTTTTTGAAAGATGATGATATGCACAGAATTAAGGGATAAAGATATAATGAAATGAGCCCATGACTGATATATGAACAATGTTATATCAAGGTTTGAGTATATAGAAATTTTGTGATTTTTCTATGTTGAAAGATTTAACTTTTTACAGCATTCATGTTTTCACTAAGGTTCTATGGTAATTTATGTTTCAAATGAATACACGATTTAGGTATTCAAATGTTTGCAATGTGAACAACTAGATATGTCTTATGATATATGGGGGATAAATGATGATATTCAGCTGCTTGTTATGTGACCTTTCAGGTAATCGTTTTCTTTATACTATGAGCTTGGACAGATGTATTTTGGATAAGTCTAAAGATTGGAATTGATTATGTTGGTCATAAGTTAGTTTTGTTTAAGGCTAGAACATTTTTTCGATATTATTGATGGAATGTTATAATATTGTAGTTTATGAAAAGGGACAACATGCCGAATGGACGACAACCCTTCGCGTCGGACAAGGCTATGGGAATCAACCCCACAACCAAAGTTAGACATGACTTTATTGCCTACCACTGGCATATAGGAAGTTCCTGGTTAGTAGAAGCTAGTTTTATTATATTAAGAGGTATGATATATGAAGTATTAGTCCATTTTAGTAACCATATATGATTAATCTCACTATAGATGGACATATATATATTTAATAAAATTTTTATCTTTTTTTTAAAGAAATATGGAATGAAATATCATTGTATCGCATGATCTGCTAACACTTCACAGAAGACATATTCAGATTCATTTCTTTAAGAGATAATGTAGAAATTGTTCAAGGCACAAAAAAAATAATATTTTACCAAAATCAAGTTAGTATTTATTATAATTCAACAATTCTTCAACTTTAGGGAAGTGATAATGAATACAAAAAATGTTTCCCTAGTGTCCTTATATCCGATTAATCATATGGTGCCTTAAATCATCAAAAATTTATGGCTTTGTGGTTGTTGGATTTTTCATAGGCATGTCCTCTACCACTCTCCATTAGAACTTGATGGTTAGATTTTTCTTCTATCTAAATATTTTCACATATGTTCTCCTTTGTGGAAACATAGGGATGAGTTAAGTTGGCTAACCATTATGTTACATACTTCACTTTATAAAATTACGTCTTAGTATTCCTTTTTACGATGTGGGTTTCTATGAAAGAAACTATCAAGTATTAAATGATTTATAACTCCAAGGAATTTCGAGGGAGAAATTCATTTTAAGGGGGGTAGAATATAACACCCTGAGATTTTATGAGATATATTCTTTTTAATTTCTTTGATGTCTTATAGTGTACACTAGACCAAGATTAGATTGTACTATACACAACACTGTATTAGCTTGCAGTATACACAACACTATTCTTGGCTCCTATTACACACAATTTCATGTTCATTGTGTAGAAATTATTCTATGCAACATTAAGTATATATTTTGTTTAATATATAAAATAAATAAGTTTTTATTATGTTATATGCAACACCAAAGTTACCTTGCACTACACACGGCCCCGACATGGCTTTCATTACACGCAATTGCGACCTTCCTCGATAGCGTGTGTAGTTTTCAAAACCGTGTTTCACTAAACTATGATATATTGTTATAATATTATTATAGACTAGAAGTTATGAATATTATTAACTAAATTTTGTATTTTATAACTTTATTATTAATCTTACATATTTTTTAGAACATTGTATAAGAACTAAATAAAATTTTCAGGTAAAATAAGTATTTTTTGAAAAAAGAAGTTTTGCCGCCTATTGATGGCGCACCAACTTTGAATCAAGTTTTTGACAATTTTATAAGTTCAATTTGAAAAAATAAAATTTTTCCTTGGAATCTGGAAAAAAACATTATTTTTGTTAAAATTATCATATTATTCTCATAACTTTTATATTTTAATGAATAATAAAAACACACTATATTTTAATAAAAACAAATTTTTCATCGCAATAATATATATTGATAGATTCACATTTTAATTGGTTTTAAAGTGTAATTAGAATATATTTTTACCATTTAATCCAAATTTGGTCCTTGGAATTAATTTCACTTTGAATTTGGACATAAACAAGTCTCGATTTTTTATAGTTATTTTTTCTTAAAAACATGCTATTTGTTTTGATAATGAAAATTAATTTTAAAATTAATTAATTCCACTTATATGTTTTCAATTAGAAAAAATAGGTATTATTTATTAATACAGAATATCAAATATAGAATAGGCTGAATTTTTGGTATTTTTCTGAAAAACTTCAATTTTTGATGAATAGTTAATCCACTTAGTGGTAGTTAAAAAACTAACTCTTTCATTTAAATGAAATTGTACCACATCTATGAATTGAATTTAAAAAATCTAACATACATGGTTGTTATCAAGAAGTAAAATGTTGTTCAATCAGATAAAAATAATTTCTGATGAATACTAACTTTTGACTTTTATTTACTCCGGTTAAAGGTAAATTGTGTAATTCATGGTTAAAAGAATATTATAATAATTCAAAATTTCCTTAACAGTTGTCCTAACCTTACTGGATTATTAGTGGCCGACCATGGGCATCCTTGGGTGGATTTTGGGATCCCATTGAGCCACTTGGTAGTGATAATGACAATTTGGATTAATTAATTTAATGTAAAGACAAAATTGACACTAACAAAAAATATTTTAGTAATTAATTTTTATATGTGGTTTTATAAATTATAATTTAGACTATAAATATTAATTGTAAATAAAAAAACATTTCATACATGTTGGTGTTTTATTTAAAAATTTTATACATCAAATAAATTAAATTATTTATGACACAATGGTGACGTAGTAATTAACTAAATAATGAAATATTAAACTAATTGATATTATAAATACACAAATAATTGTAATTGGAGACTTTTTATGAATTAAACTACATTTATAAGTTAAAATGACTTCTTAGTATTGATTTAATAAAATTTTTTTGAACTAATAATTCTGTTAGGATTTAAAAAAAATAAAAAACAAAATAGTGTCAAAATTGACATAAAATAGTTTTTAAAACAAATATTATATTATTAATTGTTATTATATTCCAAAAAATCTAAGGTTCGTACATATATCTTAGATAAGGTTATATATATTAATAATGAACCACTTGGGGTTCTTTTGTCTTGTTATAGTAAGTTTATTAACCATATAGTGTAAGAAAAAAAGAAGACACGGTAAAGGTTAAATTATTTAACTTAGAGTTAAATCTAAATGATAAGGTTAACATAGTAACAAAAACATCACTAAAACCTATTGGATGAGAGTATTTAGAACCATACCCAATTTTTCTTTGTAATAAATAAATTTGGAGCTATTATAAATCTAAAATGACTTTATTATAAAATAATATTTTATGTTTTTCCAAAGGTTCCCCTCCCCTCCCTTATAAAAAGGGAACCCCTTTCATCTTCACTTCACACCCCTTTGAGACTTGAAGCTTAGCCAAAACCTGCATGTTCATATTCTCAACCTCTCTATTTATATCATAGAGGTTCTGGTTTTCTCAAATGACCAACTCAAGTGCCCTAAGAAGAATTTTAAAAGAGGTGCGTCGAAGAAAGGGTAATCTCTTCTACCGATTCTTTCAAGATTCTTTCTTCTTAAAATTATTTTTATTGAGTTTTTTCTTTATAAATTAATAATATTAGTATCTCTAATATTATTATATGTTATTATAAATATGAAAAAAATCGATTTCACCTTCTATCCATCTTACGGAAAATGAAATCACCGCGCATGGATCCGTACGAAATACCGTCTCCACACCGTGGTGTAATCTGTTTTCCACCACCACCTTACATGGATGGGTATAATGGTGTAAAGAATAAATATATATAGTTATTATAACATAATACTGATTATAATATATTATATTAGCCAATCCAATTCAATTCAACAATTATGGGAATGATATCATCGCTCATGCGTACATATGGATTACCGTCTCCAAGACGCGATTAAATTAATTCTCCATGTTAACCATTCAAGAATTATTATAAAGTATATACAATGAATAACACTGAAATATATGACATGATAAAGCTACTTGATTTATGTATAAGTATATGTCATATACAAACTCCAATTCAAGTCAATAAGGAAAATAAAACAGCATTCATGCATACGTACAGCCTACCATCTCCATGAACGGTGTATTTCATTTCATTTATCTATCTATTATATATATATATACAGGATATATATTATATATAAATCATGGTTTACATTCTTGAAGTAATTATAACATGATATAAGTAATAATAATATCAACAACAACAAGTCCAAACACGTACGATAAATAATACGATTTTACCCAAAACGCTGCTTTAACATGGAATTACAAAAGAATGGGTAATATAAAGAAATAAGTGAACCATAAATTATATAATAAAAATGAATATAATTCTGTAATAAGTCAATGAAATTATTTAAATCAATATACAGGATGTTTGGATACGTACGAAGCATATCAGACCTAAATTAAGTTATAACTTTTCCAATCTCATTTTTATCCGAGATTGTTTATTCGTAAGTATTCAATGGGGTTATTGTTATCATCCATGTATATGTTCTAAAAAAGAGTTTTTCTGTATGTTTAAAGTCATTTTTACCCATTTTTTACATTTCCCATATGTTATGAAATTAATATTTCTTTTATTTACCATACGAGGAACTTTTTGACTTTTCCGATAAAAGTACGAGGAGAATTTTTTTAACATATACGGCATGAACCGATTTTTATGGTTTTATAACACCTTATTTTCATGAATATTACTCTACAATATTTCATGATTATTTTCAATAAAATTCTTCTTCTTTTAAAATTTCATGGAATTTTTTAAAAGAAGATGATTTTGAAGAAGAAAGGATATTATCTTAAAGAATTCATTTCAAGTGTTTTATCATAACCATTTTCCATATAAGATGGAATTATTTCATATGTGTATGTTTCAAGTATAATTTCTTTGTGATTTACATGGTTTCACTTTTCTTATGATGAAATGATTTCCATTATTTTATATGGATTATGGTATGGTGGGATGATGTATATGAAACCCATTTTATTCTTTGGGTTATGATGAATGATTTATGTTTATGTTGTGGCACACATAAGAATGATTTCAATATGAGAGGTGTGGGACCAATATCTCCCTCCAATGTATTAAGTAAATATTTATATCTCATGAGATATACATGGATGAAACGGAATGTTAATCTGGTTCAGTGATACAGGACTGGAACGAGGAGTGAACTGAATTCAGAAAGGGACAATGTCCACTATGATGCTCTTTACAGCATTTACTTTGATAGAATGGAAATAATAATTGTGGTAAATGGTTTCCACAATTACGTGTTTTATTCCCATGATATTTTATCATGATTAATGTTTCTTTATGAACTATGCCTTACGTACTACCATGTTTTTTGTCATTGATCATGATTTTGATGTTTAATGATTATGATCATGTTTTTTAGTTCAAATGTCTATGATTTGTTTTATTTTATACATGCTTACCATTACTGAGCATTTGATCTCACCCTTTTTTTGTTTTCTTTTCCCCAGGATTTAATGAAAGGTTTTAGGTAAGAAAACAAAATGGGATGATCTTTATGGGAGATGTTGTCGATCTTTCACCATGATTAGAAGATTATATTTCGATTTTCCAAAGACACTAATCTATTATGGTCCTTTTGTGTCTATTTTTGTTATGTATTAATTATTCCAAAAAAGTAAATTAAAGTAAATATATGTCATGCTTGGGTCTCTACAGTTGGTATCAGAGGAAAGGTTTAGTTAACCTTTGGAAACTAGGATGCAAAAACATTAGTGTGATACCTAGAGATATTTCTATGGTATGTCTAGGGATGTCCCTAAGGTTAAGTATATGTATAGGTTATAGTCATAGAATTACAGTATTGATATTATAATTAAAGCTATGGTGTTTTATATTGAAGGCACTCTCCATTTATTCTGTTGTTTTCATAGCATTATTTTTTCCTCTCATACTATTATTTTTGGGTTTTAGAAAACAGATGGTAACATGAAGATTCACGATAATGCAGGGTATGATGGACAATGGAATGATATTTTTCATGATCAACCAAATGAAACAGTATTTGGAAGTCAAAACATCATTATTATGCCTAATCAGTAATCTCACAATAATATCAACAATATCAACTTTTGTAAGTATCTCGACTCATCTAATAAGAGAAATATGGAGTTTCATGATGATCATAGAGGAAATAAAGTTCAATTTCACTCATGTAAATCATGTGGGAATAGGCATCAAGGAGAATGATTCAATGGAACTGGAAGATTCTTTGGGTGAGTAAGGAAGGACACAAAAACCATTAAGTGCAATGTAAAATGTTCAGTTTACACCATGAACAAGGATAATGGTATTGCAATGACATCAACAATGATTAAATGTTTTAAATGTGGAATGTATGGGAATTATGGAAACCAATTCCCTAAGGGAAAATCTCATGATGATAATCAACAAGGTCCTATGAGTAGTATTTATGTTGATGATGATGAAGAAAATACAAATGATATATGAGATGAAATAAGTGTTGAGGAATAAAATGATGAAGCTCAGTCAATGGTTTAAGAAGGTAGTGGAATGATTGTATGTTTACCATGAGTTATATTAATGGTAATATGGAATAACGAATCATCTAAGGATTGTTACACTGTTGTATTTCCATGAGTTTTTTAATTTATATGATGTATGGTACCAGTAACCATGAATGGTTATTCAAATACTTTTGGAAAGAAGATGATATGAACATAATGAAGGGATAAAGAGATAATGAAATGAGCTCATGACTGATATATGGAAAAAGTTATATCATGGTTTGAGTATATAGAAATATTGGGATTTTGTTATATGGAAAAAGTTAACTTTTGACAGCAGTCATGTTTTCACTATGTTTTTATGGTAATTCATGTTTCAAAAGAATACATGATTAAGGTATTCACATACTTGTAATGTGACCAACTTGATATATCTTATGAAATATGGGGGATAAATGATGGTATTCATGTGCTTTTTATGTGACCTTTCAGGTAATCATTTTCTTTATACTATGAGCATGGACACATGTATTTTGGATAAGTCTAAAGATTGGAATTAATTATGTTGAACATAAGTTAGTATTGTTTATGTCTATAACATTATTTCCATATTATTTATGGAATGTTATAATAGTGTAGTTTAAGAAAAGGGACAACATGCAGAACGGGCGGCAACCCATCGCGTCAGACAAGGCTTTGGGAATGAAACCAACAACCGAAGTGCGACATGCCTTTATCGCCTACCACTAGCCTACAAGACGTCCCTTGATAGTAGAAGCTAGTTTTATTATATTAAGCAGTATGATATATGAAGTATAAGTCTATTTTTGAAACCATATACAATTAATCAAACTATAGATGTACTTATGCATATTTAATATCTTTTTTTATCCTTTTGTTTGAGACAAATGGAATGACCTATCATTGTATTGAATGATATGTTATCACTTAACAGAATACATATTCAACTTCATTTCTTTAATATATGATGTGTAAATTTTTTAGGGAACAAACAACTGTAATATTGTAACACAATCAAGTATGTATTTATTTTAATTCATCAATTATTCAACATTAGGGAAGTGATATTGAATACAAAAAATATTGTCCTTGTGTCCTTGTGTATTTATATCCGATGAATTAGATGGTACCTTAAATCATCACAAATTTACGTCTTTGTTATTTTTGTATTTTTCATAGCCATTTCCTCTACCACTCTCCATCAGAACTTGATGGTTAGATTTTTCTTCTATATCCATATTTTCAACTATGTTCTCATTTGTGGAAGTCTAGTGGAGAGTTAATTTGGGTAACCATTTTGTATCATACATAACATTTTAAAATTAAGTCTTAGTATTCCTTTTTACAATGTGTGTTTCTATGAAAGAAACTATAAAGTAGTAAACGATTTATAACTCCGACGAATTTCGGGGGTGAAATTAATTTCAAAGGGGGTAGAATGTTACACCCCGAGATTTTATGAGATATATTCATTTTAATTACATAGATGTATTCTAGTGTACACTAAACCAAGATTATATTGTACTATACGCAACACCGTATTAGCTTGAAGTATACACAACACTATTCTTGGCTCGTATTACACACAATTTAATGTTCATTTTGCATAAATTATTCTATGAAACATTAAGTAGATATTTCGTTTAATGTATAAATGAAATAAGTTTTTATAATGTTATATGCAACACCAAAGGGACCTTTCACTATAAACATCCTTTACATGGCTTGCATTGCACGTAATCACGACCTTCCTCGATAGTGTGTGTAGTACGCAATACTGCGTTTTACTAAACAATGATATATTGTTATAATATTATTATGGACTAGCCATTATGAATAGTATTAACTATAGTTTTAATTTTATAACATTATTATTCATCTTAAATATTTTCTAGAACATGGTATAATAATTAAATAAATTTTTCGCGTAAAATAAGTATTTTTTAAAAAATGCAGTTTTGACGCATTTTGATAGCGAACCCACAATGAATCTAGTGTTTGACATGTTTATATGTTCAATTTTAAAAAATACAATTCTTCCTTGGAATCAGGATATAATAATTTAATTTGGATAAATTTTTCCTATTATTCTGATAAGTTTTATATTTTCCTGAATAATAAAAACACGCAATATTTTAATTAAAAACAACTATTTTCAGTGCAATAATCTATATGGTTAGATAATCTTTTTAATTGGTTTTAATGTGTAATTAGAATATATTTTTACTATTTAATCCAATTTTGGTCATTGGAATTAATTTCATTTTGAATTTGGATATAAACAACTGTCAATCTTTTGGTAGTTGTTGTTTCTTAAAAACATTCTATTTTTTGATAATGGTAATTAATTTTAAAATTAATTAATTCCACTTATATGTTTTTAATATGGAATAATAGACATAATTTTTGAATTCGGAATATCAAATATAGCTTAGGCTGAATGTTTGGTATTTTTCTGAAAAACATCAATTTTTGATGAATAATGAAACCATTTAGTGGTAGTTAAAATACTAACTCTTTCATTTAAATGAAATTTTACCACTTCTGTGAATTGAATTTCAAAAATCCGACATACATTGTTGTTATCAAGAAGTAAAATGTGGTTCAATAAGATGAAAATAATTTTTGGTGAATAGTAACTTTTGACTTTTATTTACTACGATTAAAGGTAAATACGGTAATTCAAGGTTAAAATAATATTATAATAATTAAAAATTACATTAACACTTTTCCTAACCTTATTTTATGAGTAGTGGGTGACCATGGGAATCCTTGGGTCTATTTTGGGACCCCATTGATCCACTTGGTAGTGATAATGACAATTTGGATTAATTAATTTAATTTAAAGACAAAATTGACATTAACAAATATCGTATAGTAATTAATTTTTATAAGGGGTTATATAAATTATCTTTTCTACTATAAATATACATTATAAATATAAAAATATTTTCTACATTTTTTTTGTTTTTATAATTTTTAGACATCAAATATATTAAATTATTTATGTAACAATTTTGATGTAGTAATTACCTAAATAATGAAATATTAAAATAATTGATATTATAAATACCCAAATAAATGTAATTGGAGACTTATTATGAATTCCACTAATATAATGGGTTAACATGAAATTTTAGTATTTATTTAATTAAATTTTTTCTAACTAATCATTCTGTTATGATTTTTAAATAAATCAATTACAAAATAGTGTCAAAATTGACATAAAATAGTTTTTAAAACAAATATTATATTATTAATTGTTAGTATAGTCCTAAAAATATAAGGTTCGGCCAAATTATTTAGATAAGGTTATATATAATAATAATTAACCACTTGGGTTTCTTTTGTCTTGTTATAGTATGTTTATAAACCATACAGTTTAAGAAAACATTAAGACACAGT
Source organism: Viscum album (assembly GCA_963277665.1). NCBI lineage: Eukaryota > Viridiplantae > Streptophyta > Magnoliopsida > Santalales > Viscaceae > Viscum > Viscum album. The sequence continues at coordinate 2,061,121,682 of OY728151.1, read as the reverse complement.
AAAGGTTAAATTATTTAACATAGAGAAAAATATAAATTATAAGGTTAAAATAGTAACCTAAACTTGACTAAAACCTATTTTAAGAGATTATTTTGACCATACCTCCTTTATATTCGAAATAAATAAATTTTAGGCTATTATAAACCGAATATGATTTTATTATAAAATTATATTTTATGTTTTTCCAATGGTGCCCCTCTCCTCCACTATAAAAACGGAACCCCTTCCCTCTTTTAATCAAACCCTTTTTAGCCTTGAAGCTCGGACAAAACCTACCAATAAATCTTCTAAACCTCTCTAATTGTATCATAGAGGTTCTGGTCTTTTAAAAAGACCAACGCTTGTGCCATAAGAAGAAATTTAAAAGAGGTGCGTCGAAGAAGAGGTAATCTTTTCTACCGATTCATTCAAGATTGTTTCTTCATCAACTTATTCTTCTTTAGTTGTTTCACTATAAAGTAATAAAATAATAATAACTAATATACTGATATGTTATTATAAATATGAAACAAACCCATTTAACCTTCTATCCATCCTACGAAAAATGAAATCACTGCACGTGCGTACGTACAGAATACATTTTTCAAGCCATGGTGTAATCTTTTTTTCCACCACCACCTAACATGGATGGGTATAATGGTGTAAAGAATAAATATATATAGTTATTATAACATCATAATAATTCTGAGATATTATATCATCCAATCCGATTCAATTCAATAATTATGGGAACGATATAATCGCTCGTGCGTACGTACAGATTACCGTCTCTATGACGCGATGAAATTAATTCTCCTTGTTTACCAATAAAGATTGTTTATTAAATATATATAATGAATAATAATAAAATATATGACATGATAAAGATACTGGATTTAATTATATATATATATATATTTTATATACTTACTTCAATTCAAGTCAATAAGGAAAGGGAAACATCGTTAATGCGTATGAACGGCCTACCATCTCCATGAATGGTGTATTTCATTTCATTTATCTATATATTATATATATATATATATTTATATACTGAATATATATGATATATTAATAATTATTTACTTTATTAATGTCAGTAAAAAATGATATATGTAATAATAATATCAAGAACAACAAGTCCAAACACGTACGAGAAATAAAACGATTTTACCCAAAACACTAATTTAACATGGAATTTACAAAAGAACGAGTTATATAAAGGCATAAGTGAACCATATATGATATCATAACAATTAATATGAATCATTAATAAGTCAATGAAATTATTTAAATCATTATACGAGAGGTTCAGATACGTACCAAGCATATCAGACCTAAGGTAAAGGATAAATTTTCCAATCTCGTTTTTATCCGAGATTGTTTATTCGTATGTATTTACTGGGCTTATTATTATCAACCATGTCCATGTTTTCTAAATGTGTTTTTATTTATGTTTAAAGTCCTTTTTACCCATTTTTTACTTTTACTATATGTTATGAATGGAATATTTTTTTGATTACAATACGAGGAACTTTTTGACGTTTCTGAAAAAAGTATGAGGAGAATATTTTTTTAACTTATACGGAATGAAAATATTTTTTTCGGTTTTATAAAAACTTATTTTCATGAATATAAATCTACAATATTTCATTATTATTTTCAATAAACTCATTTTCTTTTAAATTTCGTGCCATTTTTTGAAAAGAAAATTATTTTTAAGAAGAAAGGATATTTTCTTCAAGAATTCATTTCAAGTGTTTTATCAGAAACATTTTCCATATAAGATGGAATTATTTCATAAGTGTATATTTGAAGTATAATTTCCAAATTATTTAAATGGTTTCAATTTTCTTATGATGAAATGATATCCATTTTTATGTATGGATTAGGTTATGATGGGATGATGTTTATGAAACCCATTTTATTCTTTGCATTGTGATGAATGATTTGTGTTTAGGTTGTGGCACAAATAAGAATTATTTCTATATGAGATGGGTTGGACATATATATCCCTACAATGCATTGGGTAGGGATTTATATCTCATTATATAGACATGGCTGCAACAGAAAGATAATTTTGTTCAGGGATACCGGACTGGACCGAGTAGTGAACTCGATTCTGAAAGGGACTTTGTCCACTAAGATGGTCTTGGAAGCAATGCCTTTGCTACAATGGAAATCATAACATGTGATTAATGGTTCCCAAAATTAAATGTTTTATTCCCATTCTATTTTATCATTATTAATGTTTCTTTATGATCTATGCCTTACGTACTTCCATGTTATATGTCATTGATAAAGATATTGATGTTTAAACATTATGATCATGTTTTTTTAGATAAAATGTATATGATTTGTTTTATTTTCTCCACACTTACCCTTAGTGAGATTTTGAGCTCACCCTTTATATGTTTTCTTTTCCCCAGGATTAAATGAAAGTTTTTAGGTAAGAAATCAAAATGGGAATATCTTTATGGGAGATATTGAAGATCTTTCACCACGATTATAATATTATATTCCGAGTTTCCAAAGACACTAAACTATTACGGTCTTTGTTTGTCTGTTTTTGTTATGTATTAAGTATTCCACAAAAGTAATGTAATATAGATGTACGTCAGGCATGGGTCACTACATTAATAAAACATTATTGCATAATAAAATTGGAAATAAACAAGATTTTAAATTAGTGGTTATTAATTGTTTTATATAAATTATGATAGTAAACTTTTTACACAAATACAAGATGAATACATATGTTACTAATTAATTAAAAATGAATATAAAATCCAAATAAATATAGAGGAAATTTTTTTCATACAAAGGATTAATACCATAATGACATAAAATAATTATTAATTGTTAATTATATAAAATAAATATTTATTATATATTCTATAAATTGATTTTAATATTCATCCTATTTTATTGAAAAGAATAAGATAAGAGTAAGTCCTGTTTTATGTGTAAAATTGTATTTTCCTAAAACAAAAATTTTTCCACCATTCCATGAAGATATATTTAGTACCCCCAATTTCTGTTATTTAGCTTTTACTTGATTCTTGTAATTGTTTTAAAGTTAAGGGTGATGAATGGGAGAGTCGGGAGAACTTGGGCTAATGTTTTAAGCCAAAGGGGAAGTCAAATAGGAGGCATACGGTTTGTCTAAACCATGTGGTCACACCATGCACAATGGGTCTTATAGGTAGTGGCTTCTGCATTGTCAGGGTACAGTTTGTCTAACAGTGTGGAAAAACCCTATGAGATGGGCAGTCAAGGCAGTATTTGACGCACGATTAGTGCATGGTTTGTCAAAACATATGAACTAACCATGCAGACACTTAAATGAGATCCTTAAATTGTGGATCTCACATGTTTTGTCCTCTATATGCCTCGTTTAAGATTATAAGCGGCCCTAACTCTGTATTTTGGTCCTCCTAAGGTCAATTACAGTTCTCCCTTTGTTCTATATGTGATCTGAAGGCTTCTCTTGGCGAATCGAAGATGGATTCTTGATGTTTGTTCTAATTTGTGTTTGGTTTCTTAGATCTACAAAGATCTACTTCTAATATTCTATAGGTTTCATAGATATATTCCCCTCATGGGCAGATATATGTTTTCTAATTCCAAATATGATGATATTTGATCTAGGTTGTGTTAGGAGAAGAGATCTAAGGAGGATTCTTGGAGAATTGACTCGGTTTTCTAATGAATTCTTCATTCATTGGGATTTTCATCAAAACCATTGAGGTAAGAGGAATCACTCTCAACTAATATTTCTAGAATTTATTTTCATAGTTTCAAAATGGTTTATTTGATTGGATTTGATTATGAAAATCATGGAATAAATCTCTTTTAGAGATTATTTATGGTTTTGTTGAAATTGTGAAATCTTAGTGAGTTGTTGTGAAAAGTGATTTGCCTCCTTGAATTTAAAGTGTTTATTTTAAATAATAGATTTTCTTATAATGTAAATGGTTTTATGAAATAATGGGTTTCAATAAAAATGGTGTTTTATTGAAATGGTTTGGCACTGAAATTGTTTTGATGGAAATGGTTTTCAATAACAAGGTGTTTTTACTCAAAGGGTGTTTTGTCATGATTTATGGGAATTTGTGGTGTGCGTTCATATTGCATGTATGGTGCTTGGTTAAAATATGAACTTGTGCTCAGTTCCAAAGGGTTAATGGCACATGAAAAATTAGGGGATTGGTTGAAATATGACCTTGTGCTCGGTGCCAAAGGGATAATGGAACATTGGGACGGTGTGTGATCATATTTCATTCATGACGGATGAGGGTTAGGGGTCTCCCCCATCAGTGTTGGGATGGATAAGGGTTAAGGATGTCCCCCATCAAGAATTAAAATGCATTTGGGTTGGATAAGGGTAATAAGTATCCCCCATCATGGTTGGGATGGATAAGGGTTAGTGATTCTCCCCTCTTCTAGGTAGCATGCATTGTTGGCTACATGGGATTGTGGAAATGGTTGTGTATTCCAAAAAGGAATGTTTGTGAAATGGTTCTTCAGCTTGTTTAGTTATTTTTTCTGAAAAAATAACTTGTCGGAAAAATTATGTTCAATTTCTCTTGGATGCATTTGGTTATGTATGGTTTTGGAAACTTGTTATATTTAGTTATAAACTACTTTTGAGAAAATGTTTTATATAAACTATTTTAATATGAATGTTTCTAAATCTTCTATCCTAGTGGTTGGAGTATGGATGCCATTAGGGGAAACCTACTGATTTTTATACTCACCCATGCTTTGGCATGTTGGATCATTTTTAGATGTCATATTCCGGGACAGGTAAAGGTAAAGCATATTTTTGCTAGTGACTCGTGGTGATGCCTAAGAGATGATGTGGATCTTAGAGATTATGAAGCATAGAGTCTTAGTGTATTTGAGAGTCATTAGTTGTTTATCTATTGTGCACTTTGATTCTTGGTTTAGTCTTCTTCTGTTGTGTACTTTAATGTGGTTGGACATAAATGATGTTTTTAGTTGTCTTTCAGTCGATCATGCATCATATAGTGAATGTTTGGGTATGTTTGGTTGGTTTAATGGGTTATATCTTAAAGGGTAAACTACCCCCCACATTCATTGAAACCCTTTGACATTTATTGCTAGCCTTTGGAATCTTGGGGATGTCACTTATGGCATAGTAATAACTCGTTTTACTCTCAATCCAATGAGAATTGGCGGGTTATTACAAAGGGTGTGATATCTTTGAGTCCTTGCCTAAAAAGTAGTCATTTGTGTTCTTGTTATTGGATTTGAAATTCATTCTTTTATATTCCTTGGGTCTAAATCTTAGACAGGATTAGTAATGTTAGAACTTGAAATGTATAGAATAAAAGGACATAGCTAACCTGTTTATGATAAACTTCATGTTACTAGGCTTTTGGGTACATAAGTGTTTTGGATACCCTTCTAGAATGATGGAAATCACATTGTCATGGGATTATCCAATGAGATAAGCATGACATGCATTATACATGAATGACTTCCAACTAGGATTTCATATCTCATTGTGAGGAATGAGTAAGGATTTTGTGAAAGGTGAAATCTTTTGAAAAATGATGAATTTTCTTTCAAGTAAAATATTGTGAAAACAGGGTATTTGGTGTATTTTGAATGTGGGTTTATTTTTAAAATTCAAGACTAATGTTTTCAAAAAATTTTGAACATGAGAAAAAGGATGTTTTGGAAAAAAATATTGGGATAGATTTTGGGATAGAATTTGAAATACTAAGCCATCAGTATCTAGAGAGTGAGATTGACAGAGTTTGTTGTTGGTTTAGGAAACGGAAACCTGTAGGCATTACAGAAAGTAGTCGGAAGAGGCCAGTGAGTATGTGGCTGCACCAGAACCACAGGTGAACCAAAAGATGGTCTAAATAATTGCTTAGGCTTTTGAAATTGTTGAGTTTGGGCTGCAACCAGATACTTTGTTTATGATATCTATCACTGCTGAAAATCCAAGTGGACGAAGTACGGTTATATTCACTAGAGGAGGTGAGAACTGTAACACTAAGAGCAAGAGGGAATCTGACACCTTTTCTCAAGGAGGATGAACCAATCAAAATCAGACAACAATATTGTTAAAACATCCCCAGATACCCAAGTGTATGATATGATGTTTCCAGTGTGTCTCTACGAGCCACATCAAGCAGGATTGTAAGGAACAACCTCGAAAATGACAAAATTTTAACAAGATAGTACATCTTTAGCGCTATTTCCATAATTCTCTGAGGTCATGTGTTCGTGACACTCCTCAGAAAGGGAAGTGTCAGCAGTAAAATAAAGGGCAGTTCCTGGAAGGAACACATCTTCTTGGAGCTGAGAATGATGTAGTGGATGATATTTCAGGACAATATAGAGTGCGAGTTACGGTTCTTTTTAATTTCCACTTTGATGAATGATTTTTCGGATATGGGTGCCCCACATTATTTTCTTGCTTATCATATCATTTATATGTTGTATTTACTTGTAGAAATGATTCATTCTCCTTTTAAACCAACAAACTCTTCTAGGTTAAAGAGAGTGTCCAACATTCCTATGTCGAGCATGTTGTTTAGTTTTGGATGACATCGAATTGATATGGAATTTCTTTGTTCTTGAGATGGATGTTTATGAGATAATTTAGGGAATGGATTGGTTGGTGATGTTTATGGCCCACATCGATTGCTATGCATGAACAATGAATTTTGTGACGAAGGACTGCTTTAGACATTTCATTAGAGGGGAAAAGAGTGAAAAGCTGGGTGGACCATATTGGATGGCCCCAACTGTTGGCATGATCTCATATCAGTTAGTGTTTTTTTCTTTGGAATCAATGGAAGAGATTGAGGAAAATAGTTTTCTTATTGCTGTTGATCAATTTAAATAAGTCTTTACCAATAACATTTTAGGGTTACCTCCTCTAAGGGAAGTGGATTTTATGATTTATAACCTTCTGGAGACCATTCCTATTTTCCTTACATCTTATAGGATGGCACCAACAGACTTCTAGGAATTGAAAGTGTAGTTAGAGGAGATGGAAAGCGAGGGTTTCATTTGAACAAGTACTTCTACATGGGCAGCACTGATTTTGTTTGTAAAGAAGGTCGATGGAACTATTCTGTTGTGTGTTGATTATCGTAAGATTAACCAAGTTATGATAATGAACAGATATCCATTTCAACGGATTGATGATCTATTCGATCAATTAATGGGAGCTCAGTTGTTCTCCAAGATTGACTTGCGATTCGGATATCACCAATTGTGAGTTTAGAAGATGGATATTCCATAGACAGCTTTTATAATCAAATATGTCCACTACGAATATGTATTCATGCCTTTCGGTCTAATGAATTCAACGCTGGTCTTTATGACTTTGATGAATCAGATATTCCAACGATATCTAGATTATTTTTTTGTGGTGTTTTTCGACAATATCTGGGTGTATTCAAAACAAGAGTTGAGTATGAGGTGCACCAGGAAATAGTGTTACAAATCTTGTGAGATCATCTTTTGTATGATAAATTATCAAAATGTGATTTTTGGATACTGGAAGTACGTTTCCTTGGCCTTGTCATTTCTGATAAAGGCCTTTTTGTTGATCATGAATAGATAGAAGCCGTTATCTATTGGAAACCACCAAAGAATGTGTTTTAGATACACAGTTTTCTTGGTCAAACTGGTTACTACCGACGGTTTGTACGTGATTTTTCTTAACTAAATTCACTAATGACAGCTCTGACTAAGAATAATTCTCTATTCCATAGGATTAAAGAATGTCATAAATCCTTTCAGGAACTAGTAGTGTGACTTACATTGGAACCTATCTGGATCATTCCAGAATCAGGATAAGTGTATGTGGTGTATTGTGATTCTTCAGGATTAGGGTTGGGTTGTGTTCTCATGCAAAGAAATCATGTGGTTGCTTATGGTTCAAGGCAGTTTAGGTTGCATTAGAAAAATTACCCAACACATGATTTTGATATGGCTATAATCGTCCATGCATTGAAAACATGGAAACATTATCTATTTTGCGAGAAATTCACTCTTTTTACAGATTACAAAATCTTGAAACACATTTTATCACTATGAGATATGAATCTCAAAGTAGATGGATGTAGTGTCTCTAAATTTTTTACTTTTACATGATGTACTCATCCTAAAAAGGAAATTCGGTGGCAGATGCCTTGAGTAGAAATTCATATGCCCAGTTGGAAAAAGAAAATTCCGACGAATGGCAGTTGATATCTATCTACACTGACATGAATGAGGAATGTGAAGACCGAGGTGACATTGCTGTTTTCTTTTCAGCTAAACTTGTTCCAGATTTAGTAAAGATGATAAAATAAGAACAAACATTTGATGAAAAATTCTGGTTTAAAGTTCAAATCTCAATTGTGTGGAGACCATTGATGGCTGCAAATGTGATGAGGGTTCAATTTTGTGTTTTAGAGATCAGATGGTTTTACCAATGGTTTTTTAAGAACAACTCCTTCATGCTTATCACCATTGAAGATGGTCTGTACATCCAGGTACACAGAAGATGTATAAGGAGTTGAAGGCACAGTTTTGGTGGAGCAGCTTGAGAAGGAAGGTGGCTGAGTTTATCTCAGGTTTCTTAACATGTCAGTAGGTTATAGATGAGCATCAGAGACCACCTATTATGTTACAATATTTACCTATCCCAGTGTGGAAATGGGATCAGATAGCAATGTGTTTTGTTACAGGTCATCCATGAACGGTCTAGAAACATGATGCCATTTGGGTGATAATGGGCAGTCTAACCAAGTCATCACATTTCATCCCTATTTGTGAAACCCATTGGGTAAAAGATAATTCATAAATATATATCTGAGAAGTGGTAAAGAGGCATGATGTACCGGTTTCTATAGTCTCAGATTGAGATCCGCACTTCACATCTCGTTTCTGGAAATCATTATAGTAAGCCCTTGGAACTCAGTTGACTATGATCACAACGTATCATCCTCAGACGGATGGGTAATCTGAACGGACGATAAAACCATTGGAAGACATGTAGAAAGCTTTTTTAATGGATTTTGATGGCTCATGGGAGGAGAGTATACCCTTAGTGGAGTTCTCATAAAAAAATAGCTATCAGGCCTCGATACACATGTCTACGTTTGAAGAATTGTATGGGCGCCCTTGTTGATCTTCACTTTGCTGGGTGGAGCTGGTGATACTTCACTAGTTGGGCCAAGCCTTGTCCTAGAAACAATGAAGAAGATTTAGTTGATTAGAAATAGGATGGAGATGGGTCTGAGTCGTCAATTATCTTATACAGATCACCGTCGAAAACCATTGTCGTTCGTTGTGGGTGATCATGTCGTCTTGATGATCTCTACAAGGATTGGAAATCATTGTTTCGGGAAGAAGGGAAAGTTATCTCTTAGATACATTGTCCCTTTTGAAATAATGGAATGGGTTGAAGAGGTGGGACATCTGTTGGAATTACCACCACGGTTTAGTTTGGTGCATAATGTGTTCCATGTATCTCAATTGAAAAAGTATCAGCCTGGTCCTGACCATGTGATCTGATGAGTTCACGTTGACATGAACCGGATGCTTCATTGATACATATACCGGTACGGATTTTGGATAGGCAAGAGAATGTATTACATGGTAAAATCATCGTTCTAGTGCAGGTTTTATGGAAAGATGGTTAGATTCAGGAAGAGACTTGGGAACGTGAAAATGAAATGAAAGAGCAGGGGCCGAAACTCTTTCAGTTGACTAATGGTTTTCCAATTTTTGAGGATGGAAAGACCAATGGTGGGGAGAATGTAGTACCCCTAGTATCTGGTATGTAACTCTTAATTGACACTTTTCATGGTTTTAATGTTGAAGGTATTGAATGTTAGAGTCGGTAGAACTTGGAATGTTGTTTTGAGGCAAAGGGGATGTCACATGGGAGGCGCACAGTTTGTCTAAACCGTGCAGCCAAACCGTGCACAGTGTGTCTTGGAAGTAGTGGCTTCTGCATGGTCGGTGCACAGTTTGCCTAATCATGTGGCCAATCTTTGCGAGAAGGGTAGTCAAGGTAGTAGCTAATGCACGATTAGCGCATAGTTTGTCAAACCGTGCGAACTAACCATATGGGAACTTAAATATGATCCTTAAACTATGGATCTCATGCATTTTGGCCTATAAATGCTTATTTTATGCTTCTAAACAGACCTAATGTTGGATTTTAGTTCTCCTATGGTCATGGAAGGTTCTCCCATCGTTCCGGAGGCTATCCAAAGGCATCTCTTGGGAAATCAAAGCCGAATTCTTGAGGTATGTGATCGTTTGTGTGTGGTTTCTTAGATATACTTAGATATACTTATTATATTCACTCGGTTTCTTAGATATATTCCCGTTATGGGTGGGTCTAAGTGTATGAATGCCAAATATGATGATATTTGTTCTTGGTTGTGTTAAGAGAAGAGATATACGGAGGATTCATGGAGAATCGACCCATTTTTCGTATGCGTTCTTCGTTCCTTGGGATTTTCATCAAAACATTTGAGGTAGGAGGATTCACTCTCAACTCCTCTTGCTATAATTTATTGTAATAGTTTCAATTTTGTTTTTTTGAATAGATTTGATTGTGAAAATTATGGAATAAATATTGATTAATGACGATTTTTGGTTTTGTTGAAATTCTGAAATCTTGGTGAATTGTTATGAAATGTGATTAGGATTCTTGAATTTAAAATGATGATTTTAATTTATGGATTTGATGAAATGGTAAATGGTTTGATGAAAAATTAGTTTTCATTAAAAAATGTGTTTTATTGAAATGGTTTTTATTAAAATAGTTTTCAATAAAAAGGTGTTTTTATTGAGATGGTGTTCCGGCAAGATTGATGGCCATACGTGGTTTGCGTTCATATTTTATGTACAGGGCTTGGTTGAAATATGACATTATGATCAGTTCAAAGGGTTTATGGAATACGTTAAGTACAAGGATTGGTTGAAATATGACCATGTTCTCAGTGCCAAAGGGATAATGGAACATGGGGAAGGTGTGTGTTCATATTGCATTCGGGAAGGATAAGGCATAGGGGTATCCCCCATCAGTGTTGGATTTGATAAGGCTTAGGTCTCTCCCAAATCAAGCATTCATGTGAATTTGGTTTGGATAAGGGTAAGAAGACTCCCCCATCATGGTTGGGATGGATAAGGGTTAGGGATTCTCTCCTCTTCTAGGTAGCATGTATGGTTGGTTGAACATGTTTGTGGAAATTGTTGGTTATGCCAAAAAGGAATTGTTGTGAAATGGTTCTTATGTTTGATTGGTTATTTTTATGAAAAAACAACTTGTTGGAAAAATTGGTTTCAATTGCTCTTGGATGCCTTTGGTTATGTATGGTTTTGGAAACTTGTTATATTTTGTTATAAACTGATTTTTCAGAAAATGTTTTATATAAAATGTTTTTAGATAAATGTTGCTAACTCTTCTATACTAGTGGTGTGAATAAAGAAGTCATTTGGGGAAACCTACTGAGTTTTATACTCACCCCTGCTTTGGTACGTTGGTACTTTTTTAGATGTCCTATTCATGGACAAAAGTAAAGGTAAAGAATCTTATTGTTATTTGCTTGTGGTGATGCTTAATAGATGTTGTGCAGCATAGAGATTGTGGATCACCGAGTCTTAGTGTCTTTGAGAGTCTTGGGATGTTTATCTATTGTGATCTTTGATAGTTGGTTTGGTATTCCACTTTTGTGTACTCTGATATTGTTTGGCATAAATAAAGTTGTTTAGATGTCTTTCAGTTGTTCAATAATTATATATTGAATGTTTGGTTATGGTTTTTCGGTTTATTGGGTTATTTCTTAAAGGGTCAATCGTTCCCCACTTTCATTGAAACCCTTCAGCATTTATTTCCATTCTTTGGATTCTTGGGGATGTCGCTTAAGGGCTAGTAATGGCTCATTTTATTCAAAAGCCAATGTGAATTGGCGTGTCATTACAATACTATTTTAAATGAAATTTTTATATATTTTAATAAATTAATATGAAAAAAATAATTCTTAATATATAACAACAAAAATTACAATTGGGTGAGTTTTTTGAAATTTTAATGTGAGGTTTCATTTTTTGATGTATAGTAAAAAATACAGAATTTTAATTCAAAACTGATTTTTCATCTATATTATTTATTTGGATAAATTACTAAATTTATCTGTTTTAAATTTTTATTAGATAAATTTTAGATAAATTAATCCAATATTTGTAATTTCAAAAAATTTCAATTTGAAATTGAATATTCAAACATATTACATTTTGGAATATTTTAACTTTAAAAACCTGCTTCGTCACTCGATATGCAGGTTAAATTTTATATAAATTTATACCACTTATGTGATATTAATTTGGAGAAATGGATTAGATATTTTTATATAAAATTAATTTATAATGGATAATAAGGTCAAATTATTTTTTGACCAGAATAGTATTGAATGAAATTAAAATTAATTAAAATTATTAGGTGAAAAATTAGATTAACAATATATTAATACATAATATTATGGCCCAAAATAACTAATAAACTTACCCAAAATACATTTTATTACCATATTTAGAATCATTATTCATTTTTATTAAAATTGGATCATTCCATGATCCACCTGACATTGAAAAAACATCGGTGGAATTCCCATTTAAATTATTTTCAAGAATTCCAGTCCTCCAATATAAAAATAGACTCAACATTCCAAGTTTTACACATAATTCAACAAATTTGGATTGAAAAAAACTAGTCATGTAATCTAAAAATAATGAAAAAATAATACTAAAATCATTTTTAAGGATAAATCCTTCTAATGAATCAATTTGGTGTAAACCAAAACGAGTTATCCAACGAAGAGGTAACATCCCTTTCTTGGATCGTTAGTTTTATTTACATTATACACCCTCAAATATTCCTGGTAAATTAATATATAATAACATATTTATCATCTAAATACTTATATGTTTTTAATCTTTTTTATTTTCATATATATACACACAATTCCATCTAATGGGTAACAGACATACAGTTCTGGTACAACCAACTACCCTCTCGTGAAACGGTGAATGTACACATTTCCTTTACTACCAATCATGGTTGGGAATTATGTTTTAAAAATTATTTATATATTTTATAAATGATATTAATTATGTAATTATTTTAATTTAATGTTAATATTAAATATTCATTAATTCTTTAAATTTTTTGGGAATATGATAACATTGTTTTTGGGAGTGTAGACTACCGAATCGTCAAAGTGATATAATTCATTCACGCTATATATGGAATGTATTATAGGATTATTTTAATAAAAAATAAAACATATATAAAATATATATTATAATGGAATTATAAAATATATTTACCATTAACATTTCATTATATTAAATTAATCAATGAAATGTAAGTAGTGCCCATGCGTACGTATGACCTACCGTCATCATAAACTATACATTTCATTTCTTATATGAAAATATTATAGATTATTATAAATACAAATATAGTTATTATAAATATGAATATGGTTTTGGTAAATGTTATAAACATGATTGAAACTATTATGCAAGAGGTGAAAGGTTGTTCTCTGAAAATTAAAAGCAAGGTAATGGATTTTCACCACACGTTTTACATCTGTTAGATAAATTTAATTTCTTTCACTTACATATTTTGTGACTTGTATATACTACCCATATTTATATATTATATCTGTAAATAATTTATATTCATTATATTTTAACTTTTAATTATTTTAATAAGGTGTTTTGAATTAAATGTTACCATGTGGTAAATAATTTCATTACCCTATTTCTTTTCATTGTGTGATATCATATCATCATTATCATAAATATTACAATAATATTTGTCTAAAAACACCATTCCACCTATTTTTTTTTATTCTAAATCATTTTTTGGGATTTATATTTTATATTGATAATTTATTCATTGATTTATTCTGACATCGATGTTATAGTATTTTCATGGGTCTACTTCACTGTCACATTTTTTGAAATTGTTTACACATGAGTCTTCAATTTAGGAAATTATTAGATTAATATTAAAAAACCATTTATATTTAATATTCTCTTTTTATTTATAACCATGATAATCTAATATTACCATATCTCCCCTCATTCATACTCATTATTTATTCCAATTTTTTAATAAAACCGGGAAACATTTCTCTATGTCGTTAGAGAAACTATTTTCTGGTAAATGTACAATTTTATAAAAAGGGTTTTCAATTTTTTAATCCTTTTCCAAATAATTTAATAAATAAATTCCTACCCGATTTTTATTTTCTGAGGTTTTTAAATGGATATCGATATAGTTTTCCAAATAGTTCCTTTTACTGAAATTTTTACAGAGAAACATGAATATACTTTTTACCTTGTACAACATGTACAGATTTAACATCAGTAATTTTTTGAGGATTACATTGAATATTTGAAAGGTTTATATTTAAATAAATTTTTTTAAAATGTAAATTTTAAATAATATTATTTTAAAATTAATTATCAAAATGAAAAGGATTTTCCCATAAGATTTTTTTGGAAAATATTTTTATATTATTTTTATTCAGTAGTGACAATAAATATATATTTTTTTCACCAATTAGGATATGGTGTATTGATACCATCCTTATTCTTCCAATTTATGGTTTATGATTTCTTTGACCAATGATAGTATTAAAATTCATACATGATTCCTTTTATTACCCTTTAAATATTAAATTTTTAAAGATCGTTGACCATTAAGATTTACCTATTTATCCATATCAGATATTATTGATATGTTTATTTCCTAAATCACATATAATTTTAACATATTGTGTTTTTTATAGTTATTTTATTTTCTGGGGAAATATTGTTAAATTTGTATACCATACATTATAAGGATCTTTGATATGGAACTATTTTTTAAAAACCTTTATTTGATATATGAGGAAATATTTTCTAGATATACTAAATGGGTTGGAAAATGATTAACGAAAATACTTATTAGTTGGGTACCAATTAATGAAATACCTCAAGGATGGGGATAATATTATGCCCCATAATGAATTAGTTGTCTCATGAGACAATATTAGTTGGTAAAACCCCATTGAGGTTATTTTCAAGAAGAATAGATGTATTCGTATTGATATATTAAAACATTCTTGAGAATAGAAAATGACAGTATAGTTATCATGTGCCTGGGAAAAGTGATGTGCAATTATTAAGCATTGAATTTTTTGATAATTCATTTCTAATTATTATCTATGTGATTATTTCATTTATATTATGTATGGATAAAATTTTAATCATAGTTTACAAATTAAATGGAATTTATTTTCAGTTATTTAGCATTCAATTATTTTATTTATTATAAGGTATGTGTTTTCTATTATTATCTATACATGATGACTATTATCAACCATTCATTAATTTTCAGGTCAAACTTGACCCGTACTGATAATTTCTCTCAACTGTTATTTTTTTGTCTAACCATGATTCAAAAAAGTGTTCTGAAAACTATGTTCAATGATATGATATATGGAATAAAATCTATCCTCAAAAGAAAAAAATTATTTTAATTAGTGTATTCATTTGAAATTTATGACTTATTTATATATATAGGTTATCATGAATAATAAATAGTTAAGTTTTTTGGGATTTTATTCCCTGTAATCAATGAAATATAAAGGTATTAGACACCATACCTAGGCTTCATGGGTCATGAAACCGTAGTAGGTATCAAAATAAATTTTGTAGAAATTGTGGAAACTATATTTATGAATCATAGAATAGGGAACAAAACACTATGATAAAAAATAAAGATAATTATACAATAAAATCCTTGAAAATTTTTAACATAGATATTATGTTGGTCCTCTTAGAAATAAATCCTATCTTGATATTACTATTATTTGAGTTTATGGAACATATGTATGTAGGGGTATCAACTCCAAACAGGTGCATCATGTATAACTAGAGGGTATATTGGTACCTAACAATGTGCCATAATGTGAACCTCTTTTAACACTCCAAGGGGATATGTTATGGATTATTAATATTTGCCTTATATTTTGTTGAGGGAGTAGAATAATGAATGATAATGAATGATCTAGGATGTACAATATAATAAGGAAGGACTAATGTGGAAATAAAAATAATGAATTATATAATTATTGGGGTTCTATTGAAAACATTAGTTAAATGGATACTTATTTATTTACCTTATTTCATGGATGTCCGTCGAATTTATTTTTAGAAATTATAAAAAATTGATTTTAGTCAAGGAAACCCGGTATTCTCAGTGATAACCAATCAAACCAAGAACTGTTGTGGGACTTGACCCCCTAACAAAAGTATGAAAAGGGATTAATGCAAATAATTGGCCTATGTAACGTAGTACTAAAAATTAAACAGTATATAGTTAAAAAATTTGATGAAAAAATATTAATGATGAACCAGTAGTGTTAATTTTCTTGTTAAGGGATTAATGTAGTAACCATATTAGTTTTGGAAAATAGTTAGATACAAATGTAAAAACCTTTTTTAATTTTCTAATATATAAATACTAATTGTTTGTTACATAAGAAAAACTGTTATTACTCATCATTAGTAAAATGATGAAAAAATGTGTTGTTCTAATAGCTTATTTTTTTTTGAAATGATGGTCATTTAAATCACTATTTATTTATGGATTTTATCCCCTCAAATTTACATTGATCATTAACTTATTTTTAATAAATTACTTAAATCAGTCACTTTAAATATTTCTTCTCTTCCTACATTTATGATTCTCCACCTGACACTAATGTTTTCTTACTTTGAGACCTAGTTACATGTTAGTAATTATAACCATTATAATTCCAAATCTATTTTCTAGATTATGTTTTATGAAACATTCTAAGGCATTGGATTTCACCACTATAAATATTAAAAAAATTATTATCAAGGTCTTGTATAAATTATGGGGATGCATTTGAATTATTGATGGGAGAATGTAACATTGTAAAATTCGAATGTATGAACATTGTATTTGACAGTTTGTATGAAACACAACACCAAATTCTTAAGGGAAAATAATTTACAGAGACATTAACATATAATTAATATTCTAAATAACTTTTATCCAATATATATCTTCAAACACACACAATATTTATTTACCTTTCATTAAAAATGATAAATACTTTCTTCGACAACATATATTACATGCAAGAGCGAGTTTTACCGAACACAAATATATTAATAAATTATTATAATTATTCAATATAATAATCCAAAATCTAGATATTAATTTAATGGATGTTAATATTATTATCTATCTTATGAAAATATATGGTTTAAAAATATATATGATAATTCACTAGTTACTAATTAATTAGAAATTAATATAGAAATCAATTAAATATAGTAGAAATGTATTTACACATACAATGGTGTTTTATTCAAATAAAATAAATAAATTTATGTTAGTTATCAATATTAATTATATAAATTTTATACTAAATGAATTATTTTTTAAATTCATCAAATTGGTTTGACAATTATAAGATAATAATAATTCTAGTTTTATGCATAAAAATTGAATTTTTCAAAAAAGGATATTTTAGCATATTTTAATAAGGAACATATTGAAGTCCCATAATTTGAAATTATATAAATATAATTTTTAAAAAATTCATTCTTGAATGTGACACATAAAAATTATATTATGGTGCATTATTTTTATTTTTATTTGATTTTTTATTTTTTATTAACAATGAACCTACTGAATTTTAATGCGAAATGGATTTTTTTCCAATTTATTTAAATTGATAAATAATATTTTTGATTGGTTTCAAAGTGTAATTATTCCAATTTAAAATAAATTAATCTAATATATTTCATTATAATGATTTTCACTTTGAAATTGATTATACAAACACAGAAAACTTTTGAATTTTTTTACCTTTAAATCAGGCTCTGTCGTCCTGTCAATGGGATTAATTTGAAACTATCCTATGCATATTGTATGATTGCAATTCTGAGAAATCTGTTCTGTATTTAGAATTCTAATAATTTAAAATTTATAATATCTAAAAATATTTTCTTACCATAATCAATTAGTGAATGTAAATAAAAATAATTACAATTACTAAGGAAAACATTTTCTTAACAAGGAACTAAACATAGACTTTAGTGCCACAATTAAATAAGGACGTATCAAAAAAACGTTTTACTAAAATATTTCACAATATAATACAAATTATAAAATTTTAATTATTATATGATCTAATTTACAATAAAAAAACGACTGTGAAAATCCATTTTCCAAAATCTACAAGAGTACCACTGATCCCCCATAATAAAAAGGCTTTAACCCATCTAACTCCCTCAGACAAAAAATCCAATTTATTTTTATAAAATATTATCAAATAATATACCAATATCCATGAAATAATACTATAATAATTCTTATGGGATGAAATTCATCCAAGGAATCCATTCGGTATCAAAAAAATTAGTAACCCAAAAATGATGTAACATCTCTCCTCAATCTCTGATATTTATTTCCATAGTCCTCCCCATAAAATCTTATTATTCCATGATTATATATCATTTTTAGTATCCAAATATACATATATTTTATCATTATATGTTTTATATGTACACATACACACAGTTCTATCTAATGGGTATCAAACACATCGGTCATGTATGGGGAATTACCACCTCATGAAATGATGATTGTTTGTTTTTTCCATTACCACCTATCATGGTTATTATTTTTGATGGAGAAATTATTTATATATTATATATAAGAAAATTATTATGAAATTATTATTCATTAATATATATGTTAAAAATAACATTATTCTTTTCATTTTTTGAGAATACAATAACATCATTTGTGGATGTGTGGACTACCGGCTCCTTAAAGTGATGTGATTCATTCACAGGATTCATGGACTATTTTAAGGAATGATTTTAACAAAAATATGGAACATATATGACCTATATATATGATAATATAATTATTATATACATTTATATTATTTACTTTTTATTCTTTTAAAATATGATAATGAAATGTAAGTATCGTTCATGCATACATATGACCTACCATATTCATGAATGGTGCATTTCATTTTTTATCTATAGATATTATGGATATTATTAATACACTAATAATTATTATATTTGATAATTAAATAATTATTTAAATTTTGGTGATGATTAATTCATTTATGAAATGAGAATAAAAAAATAACAGGTTAGAAACATACTCGAGAAACCAGGCAATTAACACCTAAAATATTGAATATAATGAATAATTTTTAACAACCATGTTTTAAGTTTTTATAAGAAGATAATAAATGATATTCTATATAAGATTATTGTTCATTTAAAGGTTATAATAAAGTATAAAACACATATATATGTGGTTTAAGGACGGTCTCCCAAAAGGAAATTCTAGTTATTTGTTATTCATCTCACTTGTTACATATATGAGATAAATATCATATTCCCCAGTTTGATATTTTTGATGGATGATCTTTTGACAATTTTGATATATTATATAGTTAATTATTTTTTATTTATCATATTTTGAGTTATGATTTGGATTATTTCTTATTGGAGGATTTGGATATAAATTGACAAAGTGGTAAGTAATTTCATAACATAATTTATTTTTATATGGTTATATTATGTCCTCATTACTGTTAATATTATAAAAATATATGATTAATAACATTCAAATCTATTTTTATGTAATTTTTTTTATTAATTTACATTGGTCACAAATAATATATATATTATTTTCTTCATGCATCAATTTTTTGGTCTTTTCAATGCTTAATTTCACAATCTCAATTTGCTCTAGATTGTTTACAAAAGAATTCACAGTAGGGGAAATTATGGTATGATTTTATTAGAAGACATTTATTTTTACTATCATATAGTTATTCATAACCCTTTACATGTAATATTAAAATATCCATACTCTTTGATACTCAAAATGGATAATTTTGTTTAAAAAATCCCTACTTAATTTTCCTCTTGTGTTAAAGAACCTGATTTTATATATAGACAATATTTACTAAAAATGATTCAAAAATTTATTTTTAATATTTCTAAGATGAAAAATTAAATGTATTTTTACATTTTTTTATTTAATAATTTTTACAGTGGAATTTTTTTTCATCTGACAAATGATGACCATTTCTAAACATTATTGTGTAAAAGGAATGATATTTCTACCATGAATAACATGTTTCTTTTAACTACATATCACTTCATTCAGGAATTTTTTTAATATTTTAATTGTTATATTTTAATTATTTTTTAGACATTTTCTTTTAAAATAATAGTATTTTGAAAATGTTTTTCAAAATGGTAATGATATTTTCCTCAAGAATTCTTTTTTAAAATATATTTTTATAGTACATCCATTCATCAAATATAGAAACTATTTATTTATACACCACTTGGTAGAATATGAATTGATACCATCACTGTTATCCCTTTGTATAGTTTATTATTTAATTGACTAAGGATTATATTTAAATTCAATACATTTATTACTTTTAGTTCTCTTTATATATTTAATTTACTACGATCGATGAACATTTAATGTCTCTAAATTATCTATATCACATATCATTGATTTGTTTATTTCCTAAACCATATTTAATTTTTCCATACTGTTTTAAGTTTGAAATATATTTGATTAAATGGGGTAATATTTTTAAATCTGTATACATTACTTAATATAGATACTTGATTAGGTAGTTTTTTTATTTAAATAAATTATTCAATATATGAGTAATTATTTGGACATGTACTATAAATGTTGGTGATCGATTAATGAATTCCCTATGGGTTGGGGATTATTTAATGAAATCCATATGGGTTAAATACCTTTTAATGTAAGGTCCATGAAGCATTATAATTCCTATTGTATTAAATTAGTTGGAGAAAAACCATTAATGTGTGTTTCTAAGAACTATTGAGAGCTTAATACATATAGAATTAAGCTATCTTGAGAATAGATCATGATGGTAAGGGTATCATGCTCATGGGAAAAATAAAATCAAATAATTAATCATTCCCTTTACTAATAATTCCTATATTGTTTTATTATTATCCAATGGGTTATATCTTTGACATTATATATGGATTAAAATTCATTATTATTTTATTAATTAAATGGTATAAATTATCTATTATTTACTTTAACAAATTGTTTATTCATTCTGTTTATTTATTATATGGCTTGTATGTTTAGATGTTATTTTTCTATATTTTTTATTCTCATTTATCCAATATTTCTTCTACTTCCCTTGACCCATACTGAGAATTTTAGATCTAACTTATTTTTTTTCCCATGATTCCATGAAGTGTAATATCAATGATCTGCATGGAAGTTCTAAAGGGAATAAAAATTATCCTTGAAAAAAAAATTAATATTGTAATTGGAGTATTCATTATTCATACAAGACATGTGTATGTATCTTGTTTACCATAAATAAGAAACTCTTAAGTACATTGGTGTTTTTTTCCTTATAATAATCCCAATGTAATGGTAGTAGACCCCCGGTCTAAGACTTTGGGTTCAGGGCACTACACATACCATGTACGTCCTATGACATTCTATTCCTATTTTTTTGAAATGTATTAATTTTATCTCCATCATCGTTTAAATAGTTTAAAGGAAATATTTATCAAGAAATTCCTCCTTAAAATACTCTCATTGAAGGTAGTTAATTTAATCCTTTGGAATCATGTTCTTGATTAAGGTCCACCATTGATCTGTTTAAAATTACAACTTATGGAAAAAATACCTTTTTCCCCTAAGCATTGAATAATAAATTAAATCATAACCATCTTGTTAATCCATTATTAAATAATTAGTTTCATTGAATACACATTGAAGGTTATGGGATGTTGACCCATGAACGGTCAAATAGTTTGTTTGTTTTTCTTTTGTGTGTTTGGATCCCTTGATGGTTTAGGTTATTGTTCCTAACTCAAGAAACAATTTCTATGATGTTGTTCACATCATCTTCTATTCTTTTTCATTAGAATAATAATTTCATTATCCATCACACTCATTGTTGACTCGTCTTCGTGACGATCCATCCATTTAATAAGTCCACAAAGGTTTTTATGAGTATAAAAAATAACAATCATAATATTAAATCTTATTATAAGGCATATTTATCATAACTTTGATTATTTTTTTGTTTTTTATTTTATCCTAAGAAATTTAATGTTCATACCACATCACTTTTGGTCAATAATAGGTCATATTAGATTATATTATCTTATTTATAATAATGAATATATGTCTACCTTCTCTTATATTTACAAAATTTTACAACACGTAGGATTTATGTGAGGTTATATAATAAAAGAATAAACATATTATTTTATGGAAAAGTAGAAGACCCCAAAATATAACAAAAATATTTTATATTATCTATATAATCTAAACAATTAATATGAAAAATTCACATAATAAAAAAAAATTAGTGCCTATGAGGGTTAGGTATATGATCATATAAATTTATAATATCAACTAAAAATTTCCCACAAATATTATCCCTACTGGATACACATAATGATAAATTGTACATAATACACAACCTCATAAACAATGGAATTTAAAACTAGGAATATGATGAGATCAAATTCATTATATGGGTAAACATACGAGATAATAATCCAGAATAATATTTGATAGTTGGTATGAGAATAGATTCAAGAAACACTAACATGAAATTAGTGAATTATACTTAAAAACATTGATAATAACTCATAAATCATGATGTATGGATTTTTTCATCAAACATGAGTTAGTCGTATATGAACATGTTATATGAATGATTCATTCCATATCAATATAGAATTAATATGATCATGGAAAAAATTTCAAGGATAACAACATTGACAACCATTAAATTTAGTTCTAGGAAAATTACAATCCAATATTATTGGATTTGGCTAACCACCCATGTATTGGAACCTTATAGTATTAGGATAATAACGTGTATGCCAAAAACTGTCAACATGTGATATATAAAATGAAATTTTTTGGGGGTGATATATAACATCGGTCAACCAATTATTTAGTTATTAACCAATCATATGTGTTTTATTTGAGCTTGTAACATTCATAATCACGTGATAGATTGATTAACTAGTGATAAATTTATTGGTTTTTAGAAAACCTCTAAAGGATATTATTAATAGACATATAGTCCTTGAATGAAGATCGTATTACTTACTAGTATCTACTTTTAATCATAAGAAACATTAATGGATATTAAAATAGATAAAAATGATATTTATATGATCATTAAATAAATCATAGAAAATTAAGATTAAATATACCTTACTATTGGAAAAGTTTTTTTAAATTATAATATTTTAAAATGTAATGAGGAAGATAATTAATTTTTGATATCATTGAAAGCATGGAATTGATTAATTATATTGAAAAAGGAAAATATATTCTAAAAAAGGAAGTCATGTGTAATTTTTAAAGGTATAATTATTTTGAATCATTTGTAAAGAGAGTCAATGATTGTGGAAAATGATCTTATCACATACATTTAAAGTACATTATTTTTTTATATAATGAAAATTATATTAAAAAATACCATGTATAATATTTGAATATGGTACTAGGACATCATTAATACAATATAAAAATTTTACTTTGGAGGATAATAATAATTTACTAAATACAAGAGATAATGTTGAATATATTTGAAATCATACATTTATTATAATTATGAACCAGAGAGAGATGAATTGATAAAGAGTTATATAAACCTATAAAACAAGTAGAAGATATGAAATTATTATTTTTCTATATATAAATGTAATACAAAAATTGAGAGGGGGGGAATTATTATTCCAAAATCTAAGATCAATATTCATCTACTTATAGTATAAATACATTAGAAAGATAATGATATAATTAACTTTATGAAATCTGAGTAAAATGTATATAAATAGTGGAAATTAATCTTGTAATTTTTTTACCTTTTATAATATAAATAATAATAAAAAATATAATGAATCATGAAGTACATTATTGGAAATAAAAAACCACTTAATGGATATTATAATATCACATGTTTACACAAAGTGAAAGGGGTATCATTAAACCTAACTAAATTATTTCCATTTTAAAAATATAAACATCCTTGACTATAGAAAACATTTGTAGGTATCTATAGCATCCCCTAGCCTGGATTCCTTGGACAATGAAACCATCATAAAGTGGATTATATCACCCATACAAAGAATCCTTTAATCACACTAATCAATAAAAATATTCTCCTAGAAGTGGAAAAATTATTTTCCTAATGATAAAATCTATTTTTCTATCCCAATCAAAAAATAAATTTATCCTAAACAATAAAAATAATTTTTTTCCAATGAAAATTATAAATTATTTATAATGATATTTTCAAATTTATACATTTTGATAACCACTAGGAAATGAATATTTCATTAATTTTAAGATCCCAATAATAATTAGTTTCAAGGGAAAATAAAATAAATTTACTTCCTTAAATTTTAAACATAAAAGAAATTTATTATTTTATATTCATTTATCTTCATGATATAGATATTTAATGGAAAATATTTTATTGAAATCCAATTATGATTTTTTCAATCTTTAGAGTCATTTGTAAATGCCACAGATGTAGACTCATCATCATCCAAAATACATAGTATAGATTTATTTCTTCCAATAATTCATATTAAACAAAAAAAGTACACTATAATTATTTTATAATTGTTTTTAATGAAAGAATAAGTTTATATATTTTTATTATATAATCCGTTAGTATTAATTTACTATATTTTCATCATGATAACAAAAAACAATTCAATAAAAACATTATATAGAATAAATTTAAATGAATTGTATTTTTATTATGAAAAAAATATATAAAATTGAGTAATTTAATAAAAAATATCAACATATTTGAAAAAAACACCAAGGAAAATTGGAAACATACTATCCTTTGTTAAATGATAAAACATTTCCTTTTTTAAACCTAATCATTTTTTATTTTTTTTAACATTTTATTTAAAGAATTGTATTCCAATATCTTAACCAAAATGATATTATTATTCAAGGATAATATAATTTTTAATATTACTCTCTCTATTATTTAGTTTTATAAATAAAATAATATTGAAATAATGAATAATGTTTTAAACAACAAATTTGTATCTTCATAAAAACAATATTCCCCAAATAATTAAATTTGAATAAATTTTATGAATTTTTTTGTAATTACATAATCATTATGTAACATCCCCCATGATTATTTATTTTATTTCATAAAATATAACAAAATTTCCATTTTAATTATTGAAAAAGATAATAATTAAAAATAGCCAAAAAATTTCAGTGAGATACAATGAATTCATTCCTCAATGTATTATATTAATTAGAGAAAACAAAAAATATAACACAATTATGTAATAAAAAATAAAATTTATTTCCAATGGAATAATTATATTTAGTATAATATAATTTAAAATAATGTACTGAAAAATATATTTATTATTAGTGTTATAAATTTTCTGAATTGAACAAGTACCAAAAAATGAAATTTTAGTCCACCATGAAAATTTTATTAATCATATGATTTATTTTTTTATGTTATTTTTTTCATATCAAATTTACCTTCCTTGGATACTAACATATAATCTTTTCCACTATATCTTCTTATATTACATTTTTTCATCTCCTCAAAAAATACTCTATGAAAATTTATGATGCTTCATCTATTTGATGGATTCAGAAGGCTAAAAAAGAATTCACTCCTAGTCCATGATAATTTCATTAGTCCATTTCATTAATTTACAAAAAATCATCAATATTTTCAATTATGATGTTAATCTTCTCATCAATGGTCTTATTATGTTTGTATAAAGAATGCATGTATTTTGAATAATACCTCATTTTATAGCTATATAAATTAAAAATTTATTACATATTTACAAACCATTTTGATTATATGAGATAACTAATCAACAATTTATTTTTATAATTTCATATTTATAATGTAGATAATATGATCTCAACACACATTAAATATTTCAATATTATATCACAGAAAATTATTTATATTATCCATCCTCTATGTCATATTATTAATAGAATATATGTTCCATTAAATTCTGTTAGATTTAGTTCTTCTATTAGATTATTATATATTAAAATATTTGTTATCATATATTCCTACATCTATAATTTTAGCTTCTAATTATTTATTCTCATCAAGAAAAAAATAAACCATGTATGTAGGATCACTAGATATGAAAACATCAATTCAATTCATGTCATGTAAATATGAAATCATTCTCATTTCAGAGTCATCAAAATTATATATTCTACAACTCATTATGTCTCTTATATACCATCGATGAACTATTTTTTTTAGAACTTTAAGAATTATGAGATTTTGAAAAATGAACTGCACATTATTTTTATAAATCAATACAATCATCATTTTTCAATTTATAATGTTTGTATTATTTATCTAAATCATTAATATCTTTTTCAATATCATCAATATTAACACCTCCTTAATCTAAAGGGACATCAACAGATGAAACCTCATATTTTTTAACATCCATTGGAATAAATTATAGTGGAATGAATTCATATTATCTCCACTTATGTACAACTCAGATTTATTATTGGGGGTCAGGGTGGATTATTTTTTATCCTGAATTACAATCACAATTTCCTTTATAGTTTCCCTTAATTAAATATTACACATGATATGAAAAAACTCAATACTATTCAAAGTAAAATTAATTGAATGTAAAATATGTCCCAAAATATGAGAAGCTATAACCATATTTGAATATCTCTTATTCTCATTTCCTCTAGTAATTTATAGAGATAATATTATTTCATGGCCATAGCCTTCACCTTATACAAACAAATATAATACATTAAAAAAAATTACAGCCCATTCATCAATATACATTCCATATTTCATTTACAAGATTATTTTTATTATACCTAAAATTTGATAAATAATTTATTTGAATTGATTTTACTTATATTTTATGGAACATTAAATTCATTGAATTTATTCTATTTATATGTGTATATATAGAAAAATTATAAACATTTAAATCATTCAGTTTTTTCTTTTTTTTCTTCATTCCATTCTCAACATATTTTATGATAATTAATTTTAGAACATCTGATGGAGTATTATTTGATTAATTTTTTAAAAAAATATTTAAATTGATTTAATACACTAATCTCAAACATGAGGTTTTTTTCATATTGATGAGATTTTTATTTGACATTGTAGGATGACATAAATGTTTCACCTATTTAACATGTAAAAACTAATAAAGAACCACATCTATCATCTGAAAAAATATGAAAATTTTGAAATTCATTATTCACATGAAAATTGATTTAATTTTTTCATAATAAACAAATCATGATTTGGAATCCTTAAAAAACAGATAAACTCACGCTAAAATGAATGTTCTACCAGCTCAAAAATTCTTGATATAGTTAAAATCAATGGATTTTCAAAATTGTAAATGAATTTTTTTTACAGCTATATATTTAATGAATTTTTTAGTTTTATGTATCATACATGTTATGGGGAAAAACATCTCATAGTTTTTCTTTATATATAGAAAAAACTACATTCCAAGAAATGTATTAACTTCATTTTAAAAATAATAATTTATTTAATAAAATAACATATATATGAACGTATCATTAATGATATCTCGACAAAAAATGTATTCAAATACACATGTTTTTTTTGTGTAAGAAAAATCCCACAAATATAATTTATTTTCTATGATAAAATAATAAATATTATTTCCCAAAATATAAATGAATAAATAAATTATTTAAAAGAATTTAATTCTCAATTTATAATGCTATCATATTTTTAAAAAATAAATCTATTAAATATAAATTATTTTATTCCATCGAAATTAATAATTATCAAAATATAATGATGTGAAATTCCTTTAAAAAAAGAAAAAAATAGTTCCTTTTGAAATCCAAATGTAAAACATTAGTGATTAAAATTATCAGAATGTAATTTTATAGTGTCATAGATTGATTTTATTCTTTTTAATTTTGGTGTATAAAAATAAATTTAAGGGAATAAATATTTGGAATTTTTTTATTTAAAATATAACTAAATTTTAACCCCAAAATAATTGGAATTGATATTAAATATTATGAAAAATATTATAAAAATTATAAAAATACTATAAAAAAAATTTTATATTATAAAAATAAAAAATTCTACAACCTAAATACCATGCCTAAATTATTACATTCATATAATAAAAAGAGATTGAAAAAATATGGTCCCATAAATTCTAAATTCTTTAGAGACTAGATATAAATAGTTCATCCATATTAAATTGGAATCATAATACATAATATAAAAATATTCTCAAATCGTTGATAAATAATTACGTTTTTGTTCATAAAATGAAGGTTAAAAAAATAAAAAAACATTCATACACATATTCGAAGTATGGGGAAGCATACAATAGAAAATTTGAAAAGTGGATAACAATTTCATTTTCCAATTAATTAATAACTTGAGATTTAAAAATACCACTTTTACGATTATAAATATATAAATAACATTGGTAATGATAACTAAAATCTTAATATAAGAAATTTTTATTGTGAAATATCATGAAATTACCATCAACATCTCATACTAAGACATTATTAACCTTTCCATCATGGCCTTGTACCACGTTGCATGAATATATGGTTTATAATTTAGAAACTACCAAAAAAATTTAGACAAATATTAATCTTATGATACTTGTCATGTATTGAGGGGATATATATAACTAGGAACCACCAATCAACAAAATATTTTAATTTTAATCCTCATATAATCAATAATAAATATAATACATAATAAATATCCCTTATAAATATATTAATATCTCTTTTGTGAATCATGAATACATAACATCAATATTACCTAGTAAATAAAATAAAATTCTTAAAATGAATTATCACACAAAAACCATATATTCAAATAGTATATGGTTTATAAAATAACTAATTACTAGAGATAATGATCAACGATTCTGAAAATATTGATATAGAGGAGAAAAATATTATCTCGTGAATATGGGTAAAATATATAAAACATTATCACAAGAATGCGAAAGGAATTCATTTTTTTAATTGGAAGAGAAAACTGAAGAAAAATATTATAATGAACATTACATAAATAAATTTTATTGTTTTTTTGTAAACATTATTTTAAAAATATTTCCAAAAAATATTTTCAACCTAGTAGATTCAAATTAATTTTTATTATAATGAAATAAATTAAAAATAACAAAACAATGAAAAATTATTTTATTGGTATAATCATTAAATCTTTTATATTATTCTAAATAAAAAATAATAACATTGTATGGAAGAAAATATATTTACACTATATCTATCGAAAGAAATATTCCTTTCATTGTTTTATAAAAATCCCTAAATGAATTGTTCTCTAATGATTTAAAAGATTCCATTAATTTTTTTTAATGAAAGAGAATTATTGAATAAAAATAGATTTAAAAATGTTATAGGAAATAAATTTCTATGAAATAAAAGGATGGATAAAGATATTTATGAGAAGGAATCCATACCAAAACAATAGAAATATGCTTGTTTATTATTAAAAAAACATCCCTTCGATCATTTTGGTACCAAAGAGTGGAAAATGAAGAATGAATCATGTAAAGATTATAAATATTAATATGGTAATAGTTTTTTTTATGAAATAATGTTAATATAATTCTTCTACTGTCAATTTATACATGAAAAATCCAAATAAGATTAAAATTATAAAATAAGACTTTACGTCTTTAATAACATTTGAATATAGAAATCATAAAATAGAGAACCTGAATTGATACATTAGATAACATTAATAAAGATAAATTGGGGATATAATATGTCAAATGGTAATAATATTAAACATATAAAATATTTTAAGTTCATAATTTGAAATATGTTTTATTGGTGTGGAATTAAGTAGAAAACGCCATACATTTGATGTGTTCATAGGAAGATTACTTATATTTTCCTAAATAATAAGTTGAAAATAAGTAATGACTTAAATATAATAATTTATAATATATATTATTTTTTAATATCATTTTATCATCTTATTAAATCTATTCACTACATAATACATTAAAAAAACTATGCAATATTGTAATTTAAAAACAAAACATGTCATTAATAGAGGAAGTTCTCCATACCTATGTAGGTTGGTGTTTTAATTTTACTAATGGTTGGAAAGGAATGAAATTATGATATTATTTATAATAATATAATAATATTTATATCACAAATATCATATATGTTAATAAAAACAATTCAAATGATCAGACACATAATGATCCAATTTCGAAAGAATAGTATCGGTTCTTAGAAGCGATTGTCCACACTTACGCTTGAGGGAAATTATAATTTTATAATGGATGGAAAATAAAGAAGGAATATTATATACAATATTTTAAGAATACTAGTTTTTCATAAATATCATATATATTTATTAATTACAATTTTAGAAACAACAAATTGTTACAATGATTAAAAAATAATTTCACTAATACATGGAGATGGTTGTTCATATGTAAGAATGCATGATTTCTTAGTCTTACCAATGATAGATAGGTAATTGAAAATAGTCATAAAATTAAGGAATAATTATTAGTATAGTTAATAGAATTATTTAAATTTTTTATTATGATTATTAATGATTTAGAGGAGGTTTAAGAAGAATGGTGGTTGAAAAATATTAGTGGGAACCTATTCCTTTT
Organism: Viscum album; assembly: GCA_963277665.1. Taxonomy (NCBI): domain Eukaryota; kingdom Viridiplantae; phylum Streptophyta; class Magnoliopsida; order Santalales; family Viscaceae; genus Viscum; species Viscum album. Next base: position 2,061,090,818 of record OY728151.1, on the reverse strand, counting down.
CTCATGGAAATTCCCAATTTAATACATTATAACACTTATTAATGTGAATTATTGGGATTTAAAAACATAATAGAATGTCTATAAGGATATTAGGAAGCTACTTGCTTTTATATTATTCGATCTAGGTCGTTAATGAAGTATGTTGAAGTTTATAATGGTGGTTCTCTTTTATAAGTGAGGTGGGTGGAAAAATTGTAACTACATAAAAAATTTAATATAAAATATAGTAATTAGTAAATTTCATTAGATCCAAATTCCCATTAATTTGAACATGATATGTTTAAATTAAAAATAGAACCATGAAATGTTATTTGAGAAAGGGTTTTGTGTTATACCAAAGCTTAATATAATTATTTTATCCCTTTTAATTCAATTTTCACATAATTCTAGTGATAAATATTTCTTTAGGTTACTTATTATAAAGATAAAAAAACAATTGACACTAATTAATAAAAATTTATTATTTTTACATGAAATATGGGAACTATTATAAAATATTAAATTCTATAAATTGTAGAAATTTAATATAATAAATATTTTTAAAACATAATGGAAAATAGATTTTATGAAAATTAAAATTTATGCATAAAAAATAAATGCATTAAAAATTCAAATATAATTTCAATTCAAATGTAATTAATTAGATTTTCATAAATCAGAGTAAATATATTTTAAATTAAAAAATTATAATTTTAATGAACATTTGGAATACAAAATTATGTGGTATAAAAATAATAATCATTTTAAAAAACATTCTCAGACTTTAAAAATATTAAAAAATTATTTTGAAGTTTTACATTATATTTTATAATTAAATATATTAATTATTAAATAAGAAATTATTTAATAAAAAATTTCAAAAAATTCTATGTAATTATGAATTCATTATAATGTAATAAATGTGACAAAATTTATAATAATGATATTTTTTAACTATTCACACAAAAGTCAAATATTTAGGAAAAATCCCAATTACTCAATGTAAAAAAATGTACAATATTTTTTTACAAATAAATTCCATTTCATCAAATTTGATTATTTATTTTCAATTCAATTCACATGTTTTAGTAAATCATGGTGCATTATGTTATAGTTTAGTTATAATGAATTACATAATTATAACAATTAATTTCTAGCTATTACATTCATCTATAGTTCGAAAAAATCATTCATGAAATTTATATAATTTTAAATAATAAAAAAATGAGGGTATTTAATCATCATATATTCCTCAAATCCTATGATTCTTCCAAATTATGATTATCTTTATAAAGTAGCTTCACCTACCATGTCCTTTAATTTCTCAATACTTGTTCATTAGTGTCATTAATAATTATTATCACTATATAATAAGATAAATTAAATTCCAATACCACTTATTGAGATTTATATAGATGAATTGGGTTCTAAATATTTATTTTAAAAAATGAGATATAAAATACATATTTCATGTTAGAGAGGTTTGGTGGAATTTCAAAATAGTATATGACAGTCTCATTCATTGAAAAATCAAAAAATTACCCATGTTTCTAGGATATAGTTTTTGTAAACATTAAAAATTATATGTCCCACCAGAAGATATACCTTTATAATATTATGATGATATTTTTAAAATTATATATCATTACTTATGTTATCAATATATATTTTTGATTGATTTGAGCCACCTTGATATGAATAGGAATAATTATCATTTTCACAGTTTTAGGGTCAAAATGTTCAATGAATATAAACCTCCTTTCACCAAATTAATCATCAAATGTTTTGATGAGATATTTACCTATACAACAATTTATATAGTTCAATTTGAAACACCTTTTACAAAAAACTATTTTTATGCACATAATGTGTTTTCATCTAAAGAAATAAAATAAATTTCTATTAATTAATTTTTTTAACAAAATTTATTCATTTTATAATAAATATTGTTTTTTTCTTTATGAGGAAATAAATGTATGAAAATTTAGTTGGATGTCGTAATATACAATTTTCTAAAGTGGGCTTTATAACGATCTGTGAATTTAAAAAAAATTCAATTTATACATTTATAGAAATTGAGAACATTAAAATGTATTCCATATATTTAATGATAACAATTAATATAATTTAATAAGGTAAAATTAATTTTTTTATAATAAATTTCAAATATAGTAATATTTTGTTACCACTCGTATGGTTAAAACGAGTATATCAGTGGGTTATACCAAGAGATACATGTACAATTTCCAAAAAAAACATGCATAATTATTATTTTTTGGTTGTATTTCTACCTTATAATAACCGTAAATCAAATAAGTTCCATTTTTATCAAACATCCATCAAATCTGACATTATATCATTGAAATATTTTACAAAATTCCATGTGGGTCCCGCCCCTCACTTATAAAATTTAACCTATTCCTATACCACATTCAAAAAAATTGACCCTTATTTCTCAAAAAATAACAACCTAAAATCTCTCAAATATTCATTCGCATAATTATATATTTTTTATTATCCTATGATAAATCCTTTAGAAAATATGTTGTATGACAAAGGAGGCCTTTCAAAGAAGATGAATAAATCTGAACTATATTCTTTCAGATTTATTTTTTCTTCTAATAAATATAATTTTGTTATAAAAAAAATAATTGAATATAATTTCATAAATATGAGGATAATTTATTATAATTTTATTTACTATTTTAACATCTCTTTTCCATCAAATGTATGATGAAGGAATCACTCATCAATGCATGTGGACTATATTTTTTAACTAGTGACAATATTTATTTTCTACCAACATATTTCATGGTTCATTATTATGTATGATTTAATATATTTAAATATAGATATAATTAATTTGATAAAAATTTATGTTTTTTAATTAATATTTAACTTTATTTAGTTCTATAAATCGAAAATATAAAGCATCACTTATGAGTATGCTCATACGATCATCTCTATGATGTCTTGTAATTCATTTTCCATAAATACTTTATATTAATGGATATAAATAACCATATAAGTATGATATATTATATTTATAAAAATTTAAAAAATATTTATATGAAATACCCATGATAAAATTTCAACGACCAGAACTTCAGAATAAAAATATATGTTATAAATGAGGTAGTTAACCCCTGAAATGATTATGATAATTAATAATTGTCAATGAATGGGTAATAATATGATATTGTTAAATTATTTGTGGTATTTATGTTATTTTTATCAATATATTATATAATTATAATAAATTTTAATTTGTTATAGAGTATCATTTATCCATTATAATGTGATACAGACATGAGGCAACTGTTTTATGTTACAATATAATTTTTAATATGATTAAATATGATTAAATTGTACAAATAGAAAATTATATGATATGGTTATGTGGAATATTATTTAATGTTTTCCCTTAAATAACATTATTATATTATATAATAACCTTTCATTTTACTATCTTTATGTAGTCAAAATACAAGAACACTATTTTTCAATTAAAAATGACTATTTTCTTTCCCAAGTTAGGGGATATTTAATCCTTGTTCGTATATTTGTATAAAATATCTTAATATTGTTTTTAATAATATAAAGTGATTTATTCTTATTATTTTTATCCATTTTTAATGTTATAATTTTTTTAAAATGAGTAGTAATTCTCTTTTTGAATGACTTATTTTTTATTTTTAATAATTAAATTTCACAGGAATTTGCTCTAATTGTTAAAATAATAAAATTATTTCCCTAAAATCATGAATAATATTTTATTTTAATATTATATTATATTAAAAATTGTTTATTTTGGAGGAAATATTATTCTTTATTATATACAATTTTATATATTTTAAATGATTAATTTCATAATAAAAATTTTATTCTCTTCATAAAATATCTTTGTTATATTATAAATGTTATTTTCATATAAAAAAACATAATTTGATGTATATTTTGATTGAATGGGTATATGATAAAAATTTACCATCTTCATTATTTGTTTAGATTCTTTAAAATTATAAAAATAAATGTTTATAAATGCTATATTCTTTCCATGGGATAATGTATGATGATGTGATGAATGTATAATGATTTTATTGAAGACATGTATATGTATTTAATTATGTGACTGGTGGAAGGAAAATTATATTTTCATTCAATAAATTGGGTATATAGAATATATAATGATATAATATGGACTGGAATTGGGAGTAAACCATGTTATGTGAGGGATTTTTTTCCAAAAAAATATTTGTTGGAGAAAAAAATGGTTAAAGACAAAATGAAATGTGGAGTGATCCCAATCCACTATGTTAGTATGGGAATCAATCCTCAACTAAGGAAATCATTTTCTGTTATTTTCGGTATGATTTATACTCGTTCCTTTTTCTTATGTTATGTTCGTACGATTCATGAATTATTATTTATGATTCTACACTTTTGTATATTATATATACAAATATTTAGAAAAACCCACACTCTAAGTTTACTGATTAATAATTTTTTCCTATTTTATAACGATTATTATAATTCATGGACATATTCCCATACCCATATTCTTATATTTTTATCAATCATGATCATTGTGTGATATTTTTTATTTTTTTACCAATAATGATCCTCAAATCTCAATCTTTATTGAGTTCACCTCCCCCAATAATGTGGTATTTTTATAACAAATACATGTCTAATAAAGGTGATATACGTAATAAAAAAAATGTGGAATGATGAAGTTATTTTAGAAGTAAGTATTTAATGTATTTAAGCCTCTAATTAAATTAATATTGTCTATTGTTATTGTGTATTATATTGATATATAAAAAAATTAATCTAATAACACATAATATTTACATAGGAAAAGTACGAGTTGATATTATTGGTATTATATCATAGTTTAATTACTTTTTTAAAATAAGATATTGATTATTTAGTGTGAGAACATTGGATAAGTCTTTGTATTAGATGATATCCTAGGTCATTATAAATAATGTAGTATGTTTATTATTCAAATACATAACTATCTATATAGTACTTAGGGATGTGTTTTTACATAAATTTATCTCGGGATAATAACCTCAAAAACAGGTTATAAAATATATATCAATCAATATTTTTTTTCGAGGTGAATGAGAACATATTAATAACCAATTTTTACACTTCTAGTGGATATTTTGTGGGTTTATTCACCTTTTCATTATGAGACATTATGAAGGATTAGAATAAATGGAAACCATGAATAAAATAGGGTAAAACAATGATATCAATGACTGAAATGTATGTGCCAATATTTAGACAATCTATAAATGATTTTCTTGATTATATTATTTTACACTATTGTTAAATTTTCCCATAATATGATTTTTTTGATTTAATAAACCGGTATATCCAAAAAACACAATGTTAATGTTGAACGTGATGGAAAATTCAATTATTTACCATATAAGAAACCAAATGTTATGGGATCTAGAATAAAAAACATATTTATTTTATTATTATACTTTCTCCAGACATGAGACATGGAATGGTTTAAAATATTAAAAAAATAGAACAATATAATATTGAGTGATTCATTGGATAACATCCACCACCTATTAGGGTTCACATAGTTCCACTAATTAATTTGTAACGTATTAGTACCAATATATATAAATATATCAATATTCCATTATATAGTCTACAAAACATGAAAACTATATCTTTGGTGTTTATCATTTTGAAATCTAATTGGATGAATGATTTAATCATAGAAAGTATAAAATTAAATGAGAAGAAAAATACTCCATCCATTGGGAGGAATTTAGGTGATTATTTTAAATAATTACGTTTCCAAATTTAATTTTATGATATTTTAAAATGAATTCCATACGATTATATAGATTGATGTTGAATCAACTTTTAGCTATGATGATATTTTTTTAGAACATTTTAAGTACAATTTAGGTATTTTTATTTAACTAGGAAGTATGATTGATCAACTCAACAATGTCTTAAAACTATTTCTCCAAAATAAATTATGCATAAGTGTCATCAATAGATATTAATAAATAATTCCATGTGATATTGAGGTGACATTTGAAATTGGTTTCAACCAACAATATGATATATTTGATAATAAACAAAAGAGGGAACTCTGTGTAAAATCTTACCATTTATTCAATATTGGTAAATTTGATGTTTTATACCTTATTCTATAAGTATATAAATAAAAATTAGGGAAATTAAATAAAGGGTATTGATAAATGTTTTATATTTTGAAAACATGTCCTTTGGAATATTTAATTCCAATGTAATTTAAAATGTTAAATAATAATGGAAATGGAGGGAAAACTCCAAAATATGAACAATGCAAACATGAATGTTTTATGTGAAGGGATTATAGACATAAATCTAACCAATGTAAAAATATGAATGTTAATAATAATGGTTGACTTAAATAAAACTTTTATTTATATGAAAGAATATAATTTTATGTGATCAGTATCACTAATATGGAGTTTTATAGAGATATTGTGAATGATATACCTATCATAAATTCTAAAACTAGTAAAGGATTTTTGGATTTTGGTTCTACCCACTACTTTATTTGTAAATAATTTCTAAGGGTATCACATTTCAATCCCGATGATATGTTATTTAATTAGTATTAATAAATCCCAATTGTAAAATGATCACATATCAAGTATATGAATTCTGTCTGACTGAAAAATGATGAAATGTGATCTATATAAATCATTTTATTTACTCTAGTTAAATATGATAGCATTTTGACAGTGGATTTGAATTATTTATAAAAAACCATTTTAATTACTTATTAATAGATGTAACATATGATATTCTTTACTAACCAGTGATATTTATGTTAATGACTAGGACAAATTTGAATGTATAATTAAAATTATATCATATTCATGGGACTTTATTACTATTATAAGGGTCTATTTATCATAGATTGTTTAGATGAAAATCAAAATTTAATATTTTCTTGTTATATGTGAGTTTTTTGATGTCTTTCTAGAATAGTTTCCTAGTATTCCTTTAAATCATGATATTATGATTTCAATAGAACTCATAACAAGTTATACACCTATATCAAATACTCTAAATATAATAGATTTTATTAATATTTAGGAATTGAAGAATAAACTATTGGAGAATATTGATAAGTGTGTTATTTGGATATATGAATCAAGATGGGGTGCTCTTAATTTGTTTAGAAGAAATTCCAATCAATGGTGCTCTTACATGATTATTAAGAACATAACAAGATAATAATAAAGAGTATATATCATCAACCACATTTTGATGATTTTTATGTTGCATTAATATGATCAAAGTACTCTCCAAGTCTTTTAATCGATATTGGTTTTTCTAATGGTGGGTTAAAAGATAAATCATACCATAATGAACATTTTTTTGAGTTATGTACATAATGAATTAATGGGGATCCCAATTTTTCAAACTAACTACAATGTTATATTTACGGATTTAATTAATAATGTATTAATAGTTTACCTTTATTAGTTTTCTGTTGTATTTATTTACATTCATATATATTCTATAACCAAGGAAGAGTGTGATGATCATATTAAAATTTCATTGACGATCTAATTGAAGGAGAAGGAATATAAAAAAGTAATAAACTGTGATTTTTTAATCAGGAATTATAATTTTAGGATAATATAATCTCAAAAGATCGTATAAGAATAGATAAATTAATGATGGAAGTTATAAAAATTTTCCTATATCAGACACTTTGACTAGATTCCACAGTCTTTCGTTGACTTTCTAGATATTATCATTTATTAGTGAAGGATTTTTCAGGTCTACATAATACAATCAATAGGTAAACATCAAAAGATGTGATGTTCCTTCAGACCGATGTGTCTGAATAATGTTTCAATTAAATTAATATAAAGTTGTTAAGTGAACCATTTGTCACACTACCCTACAATATTGAAGGGTTTGAGAATTATAGTGATTCATTAAATAAGGGACACAAAATGTTATTATGAATAATTGTATGAGGATTTGGTATTCCTTGTGAAAATTAAATTTTCTTGAGTGAAATTACTCAACTCAAGATTTTGAGTTAGGAATGGTAATCAATGCATTAATGATTTTGAGGTATTATAATTATAGAGAAACATGTGATGTATATTCTACTCATAAAATTTTAAAGTATATATTCAGCTACAGAGAGTTAAATTTGAAATAAAGAGCATTGTTGGAGTTAATTAATGATTATTAAGGATTAATACATTTCCACTCTAATAATGTGAATGAGATAGATGATGATTTCTCTAAAAAGGATCATGATAACTTATCTATGATATGTACCACATGATATAAAATATTTAGGGAATTTATAAATAGTAACATTGTAATATTGAATGATGCTGAGAAGTAATATATTTCTCAAATGTGTATTCTTCCATATATTCTTATAAATTTTAATGAGTATGAAAATAGGATGATCTATAATATAAGGGGATAAATTTTTATGAGTTAAACAATGATTGTAATGGAAGGATAAAGTAAAGGAACCATGTATGATGCTTATAAATACTATACATGAAAAAAGTGATTTATAAAGAAGATCATAACTCACTAATTTATAGTCAACCTAAAAGGATAATAATCTATAGAGATATAAAATAATATTTCATTTTGGAGGTAATGAATATATATATTTTAATGTATGTCTCTCAGTGATTGGAATTTTATAATATTAAGGAAGGTACATTCTCAAGATCAAGGGTTTTTAGTAGCAATTTGGTGGGGGGAGTCTAGTGTGCCACCTCTCCAGTGTCATCTCCCCATCTACTTGTTACCCCTCCCTACTTTCCCTTACTATTCTTCCGCTCGTTTGGTCATGTGATTTTTCCTAGTGGTGGCATCATCCGTCGATGTTGGTGGTTCCAGGCGTGTTTGTGCTTCTTCGTGAGACCGTTCCACTTCAAACTCTACTCTTGCATCTTGTTACTTCATCACTCATTGATTATGACTCTGGTAAAGGTTTCAAGAGGCTTTGGTAGGTGCTATTTGTTCGGTCTTTGGTGTTCTAGGAGGCACCCCCGTCGTCGACTTCGATCTGTTCTGTGCTGTTTCAGATGATTCATTGCATTTTCATTAATGTAAAATGATTATTTACACTGGTTTTAATTATTTTTTACTCATATAAGAATGTTATTTCTACAATGGGCATGAATAACTATTAGAGGCGGTTTGGTTTTCATCTTTGATGAAGTCTATGTTTTTGGAAAAAGTTTTGCAGGTTTCATTTAGATTCGAAGGTGAAATCATGTTCTATTGTTGGTTATGGTCTGACACCGTGGTGGGATGTTTTCTGATTTTTATTTGAAAATAGAAATGAGTCCTTTTCGAGGGATTCTGGTTTCTGATGATGCGATGATGACGAGGGGTGGATTGTGAATCTGATAGCATGCCTTTAAGAGGATCACAGACCAAGGTGATGCCATGTTTTTTTGAAGGTTGTATCCTGTTTTTTTTATTTTGAAATCTGAATTTGTGTTTTGATGTTTTTTGGTTGATTTTGGAACATGTTTGTGATATTTGGAATTTGGTATATTGGTGATTGAAATTGGGCATAGTATTGTGAGGTTCCCACTAACACTTAAAATGGATTATTCCGAAAATAAAAAACATATTTGAGGAGAAAGAAAGGTGGATTGATGTCAATGGAAACACTACAACCATTACCTATACCTGAATGGAAATAGAAAAAAACCTCATGTATTTTTTTCAACACACATGCCAAAATAGTTAATAAAAATGTTTTTTTGTTTTAGTTGACCACCTTATGAATTCAGAAAACATAATTAATTTTATATAATATTTAAATCTTCATCAAATTCACTAGAAATATATTAAAGAAGAAATATAGTTTTATGGAGTATCAAATTGTATAATGTCTAATTGAGATCTATGTATTACCTCGATGTTCTATAGAATAATTTAGTGAGTTGGTGATATAAATATTCCTTTTATTAATAAATATCATTTTTAGGTAGGTGGTATTTCTGAGAGGACTCTTCTGAACATATAAAAAATGTTGAAATCCAGTTCGATCAATATATAGGGTGGTAGATATCAATAAAAGTCCCTTATCGAATTCAATTCTAATAATAGTTTTAACATCGGAATTAAAACGGATCCATATAAGGACCTATACTAAAATTTGTGTATAAGAATGAAATAATGGGATGAAGAAGGATAAATATACATTTTGGTACCTAATATCGATATGGAAATGATAGATATTAATAGTGTTATTCAACATCACATTAATGAATCTTAGAGTAAACATAATAGTAGTACTAATAATTAATGGTGAGATTAGGAATTTATAGTTGCAGATAATTTTTTCTTGAGAAATAATCTAAATTAGAATGATCTAGGGATTATAAATAATGGATATATGAGACCTTGTAATATTTTTCTCTTAGAAATTCTTGATCAGGTAGGGATTGAATTTTATCAGTATGAATTCCCCATAATCCTCTCTTAAGTTCATGATGTGTTCCATTTATCTCTTCTATAGAATTATATACGTGATCCATCAAATGTAGTGAACTTAGAGGTTATCTTGTTAGATCATGAACTTTTAAATGTTGAATATATATATATATATATATATATATAATGATTGATATATGTTTCTTTATAAAAATAATGTTATATAGTTAATGTGCTATGGAGGAAACATTGATTCTAGATGAAATATAGGATCGAGAAGACCTAGAAAAGCTAGAATATATTATTTTTATTGTATCATACAAACAAAATTTTGAAGGTGATATTTATTTTAAGGGTGTTTTGAATATAAAAAATCATTATTTTATATATATTTACATTGAAATAATTGGATTTATTCCATACCTATCCTCAAATAGAACCCCGACTCTAAATAAAGAAACCATACATACTACTTTATAACTTATCCATTAAATTAGAACACATAAATAGTAGTAACCACATTACAAAAAATATATAAAAAAATATATATTTATTGATTAATGTATTAAAAATACTAACTTCCCAATAATATCATTTTATTTAAGAAAATATGTTTCCTTAAAAATGGGTTTTTATTTAACATAGCACATGAAAACATTATACTCAATTTAAAAGATTTTTTAGTTTTCAGATTAAATTAATATCATTTTCCAAATCATCATGTAAATATTAGTTTAGGGATAATTTTGTTTATTTATGTAAAATGTTTTTTTTACTGATTATGAAAGAAATATAATTTCTATAAAACATTCAATAATGTCAATGTAAATGAACCATTATGTTTTGAATTTTATTTTAAATTAATATGAGTGTCATTTATAATTAAATAATCTATTTAATTATATAGGAGTTATCATTATACATTATTTTTTGTAGGTTTATTTTTGTGTTTAATAAACATTTTTATAAAAAATATTTTTATGCACACAATGTATCGATATCATAATAAATTAAATTAACCAATATTAATTATTGGTTTTAATGAAGTTTATAGATTACATACTAAATTGTATATTTATCCTTCATTTTAGTTTTTTCCATGTAATGAATGTTAATTTAGATTTATGGTTAGATATTTATTTTTCTAAAATAAGAGGATGTTATGTTTTTCCTAAATATATAATATTAAATTATACAACTTATAAAAATTGAATCATTTTAAATAAATTAAATATAGTAAATCATCATACTTATATTAATTTAATATGGAATTGTTTTCGTAATGTATATATAAAAAAGAAAATTTTTGTTACAATTTCTAATGTTATAATGTGTATACTGATGGATTAAACCAAGATATAAGGGTAGTAATTCCACAATAAGATTCAATTTTTTTGAAGATATTTCATCCATATCCCATCCTAAATTCAAAAAAATTGACCATTTTGTAGTCTATCCTTTGAATGCGGCTTTGAAAAAATTGCAATATTTAATGAAATTTCCTATGTGTCCCTACCCTACCTAAAAAAATGGAAAATCATATACACTATTATAAGGACCATTTGATCGTTAAATATTGTCCAAGACCAAATAATAAGTCATACTAGATTCATTCCCATAATCATAGAGATAATGTACATGGACTAATACCAATCCATAAATGATTATGGTGTGAGTCAAAAGTGGTATTTTTAAGAAGTTGTTTAAATTTTTTACCAGGTTGTTTCCATTTAATATTATGTTTTACATAATTTAATGCCTTTTCATCCACAAAAAACTATTTATAATTTAAAATTTATATGTATAAATAATTTATTTATTTTTTATTTCACAACCTTTTTCCACCACTTCTCCGTCATGTGAGTGATAAATTTATCACAATTGTTTTACCACAGACTACTACCTCCACATTGAAATATAAATCATTTTACACCACCATCATTGATTTTTTATTATTATGTTAGTTAATATATATATAAATGATATTTATGTTATAATAATTTGTATTTCAATGTGATTTATTATTTAGACATATTTCAATCCATCCATCAAAAAATGGAAACATCAATCATACAGTTCTATAGACTACCATATCCATTGATTGATTTAATTATTATTACACAACCAAATTATAATAATGGTTATAAATATGTACATTATTAATGTACGCTCCTAGACATCATAGTAGTATTTCCTTGATTAATTTTTTTTAAAAGAAATTAATTTGTATATTGTAATGTTTATCAATTGTATGAGGTGACTCAATGATGTTATAGGGGTTCAGTGCATAAAAGAGAGGGATCAAATGGCCATCTAAGGCATGATTCATGGTTGAAACATGGTTAGGTGAACAATGCATCCAAACCGTGCTTTCTTGGAGGAGGGGTGGCTGGTTGAAAAAAACATTGCTAGAGGTAAATTCAAATAGAGCATACAAGGATTGTGTTATTCCACATGGTTGGAACACACATTACTAAACTGTATGTAATTCCCAAGTAACCATGTGACTTCACCCCTCTTAAAGATAGGTTTGTGCATGGTTATTAAGCGGTTTTGAAGAGAGTGTATAAAAATAGTGTTCCCCAATAAAAATTGAAAATTTACCATTTACCCCGTAGGATATTAATAGTTTCAGCAGATTTTCTTAAAATATCATTTTTATTATTCTCTAGTGATGAACCTAATCTCCAAAATCTTCCAAAGGCCCAATCTCTTATTATTCTGAACCATTTTTAGTTCTGTTGGTTTTAGATCGATGCCTCGAGTAAGTATGACTCTCTTATTTAATCTTTTCTCCAGATTTGGGTTTGGGTACTTTTTTCTTCTTTATTCAAATAAATAAACCCTTATATTCCAACGAATAATAGGTTGGGGAATCAAAGGGTGCTTGAGTACAAATATAAGGAAATGGTTATGTGATATTTCATGTATAGATTTGACATTGGTGGAATATAAGTTAAATACATCAATCATGAATTTGATTTGTGCATATGTCGTAGTGCTATTTCTTATATATTTTCGATCATTTGATTAAATTAGTAATAATTCGTAAAATGGTTGTCATAGTGATGATTTTGACCCCAATTAATCTATGTGGTATTCATTGAGATTGATTAGACCATCTGGGGCCACCCATGGGGTGTGCCAATATTAAGAAACATGGAAAATTATAATATTATGCATAATGGTCACATGAAATGAAATAGATCCCATGATAAATGTGATGAAATTTTGTTCTAATTATAATTAATTATTAATGTTATTTTTGTCTAGTTTTTGGAAATGGTATAGGGGATTGTTAAAAAAAACATGAAAAATAATTAAATGGAATAAATTTAGTGTTTTAAATGAATTATGAGTTTGAAATGGAGTTGTGTGAATTGGAAAATTCAGGTGAATTGATGAAAAATTAGAAACATGGTAATATATGGAAATTTTGGAATATTCTACATAGGTTTATGTATTAAAAGGGAATGGGTAAAATGGGATATACTATGTAAATGGTAAATGTGCTAAATGGCTATGGATAGATGATGTTTGATGTGTTATATAAAAAATAAATTGTGAAAATTTGCTGTATTGATTGTTTATGATTTGTGATACAATATTTGTAGTAAATGGATAAATAACCTTGTGCACATGGATTAAAAGTATTGGACAATGGACTGGGTCTCCTCTGACAGATCTGGTTGGACTAAGGGTCTAAACCGAAAACCTAAAATGCATGGTTTAAGGAGTATGACTGAGGCTCTAGGGCCCAAATAGATGAATTTAATGAGACTATCTAAACTGAGGATCCATGATATGTGTGAAGTAATTTTTTATGATATGATTATCCCTTGTGAGATAGGGAACATTACAAAACCCTTTATTTATGATAATTGACCAGATTATGATCGAGTGTAAATGAGGTAAATTCCTAACACATGGATGAAGTAATTAAAATGGATAATGTGAATATTATTATCTAAATTCAAATGATTTTTAGTTTTCTCACATAATTATTTATTTGGTACATTCATGAACATTCAATTTAGACTTCATATTTTGAAGATACCTTTGGTGGTGACCTTCTGATATTTACTCATACTTTTCTTGGGCCGTTGTCGGGTACCCAAAATGATTTCATGGATTTAGTTTTGGAAAAGGGAAATGCCCAATATTATATGGTTGACTTTGGGTGGGACATTATTGGATGATGGATCCACAAATTGAGTATGGAACCATTTTGGGGATGGTTCTTTTAGCCTTTATTTTAGGCATTGATCAATTTTTTCATTGTTTTCATGACATGACATATTTATTTTTTAGTTTTGGTTTGTACCCAATTTTGGAGACCATTAGTAATGTGTGTTCTTTATTGTTGTTTATTTTTTCCTTCATTTTATGAAAAATACAATGTGTCATACTTATGTAATATGGGTATAATCTCCCCACATGATTTATTCGACCATCGCCACTAGTCGGCAGCCTCTATCATGTTGGGAAACATGCTTGAGGTCATGTGGTGACCCATCTTTAGGAACCATTTTAGTGGATCAAAGGTCAAGGATGTTTCAAATTGGAATTAAAGACCAGTTCTTTTCTATGAAATATTATTTTTGAATGGTAGATTGGGTGTTAGAAATTTTTTAGTCATGGAAATAATCTCATTCATGAGATTAGATAACCCTTGTACAAGAATAAACCAATGTAAGATGTGTTGAAATTGATTCCCATGATGTTTGTTGTTACATTTGAATGATATTTCAACATTAGTTGTTTCACTTGTTACATAAAAAATATGTTTTATGATATTTTTATCATAGAAAAAATGACATGAGGTTATGCATTCATGCATCACTATATGAACATAGATATATAGGTGATATTCATCACGGTAGGAACACATGGGGATGATGTGTGAGACATGAAAGGTAGAACACATTTTATATTACATCAAAAAATGAATAAAATGGTGTTCAGTAATGAATATTTGAATTGTTAAAAAAATTAGGATGGTTAAAATATTGTTCTTAAATAAAATTATTTAAATGAACTAAAAATGTTGGTTGTAACACGTTGTGAAATAATAAATTTTCCTAAGAGATATATAGTTACCCTTAGAAAGAGATAACAGTAAAAATCATTTTTATACTAAAAGTGTCTTGTGGTTGTCTGAGTCAGTTTTTCCATGTTGAACAAAACATATAGTAGGGATTTTTGAGGGTGGCATTCTATGTGTGACTATGATTTTTTGGGATAGTGTTTGTTAATTTTGTTACTTATGGATAGTATAGAGCGTTTCTTTCTTTAAATAGTGGAGTCTTGATGTTATGTGATATAAGACTCACGTTTTTAATTATAGAGAAATTACAATACTATGACTTGTTCTGGGATGGTGTCTTGAGAGTATCACTATGAATTTACCACCTGTGGTGGATCAAGAAACAACATTGGTCTAGAGTTACGGTGGAGAGGACTACTTTCCTGAAAAATATTACCATTTTATTTATATAATGGAATAAGACCCATGGAAGGTCATGATGAGTATGTTTGATTTTTCTAGACAGTTTTTGTTGTAACACCCTATGACATTTATTAGAGACGGTCGACTTGATTTCCCATCATGCAGCTGGTTTGAACATGAAGGGACACATTATGTGGGAATCCCCAGTGTTGTGAATAGACCATATGTATGTGTGGATTGGGTTGTGAGAATACGTTATTTTGGAAGCCATGGAGTGTCTGATTTGGTGAGTGTAGGTGTGGGCCTTATGACCTTTTATTAATGTTTTGGGTATTATGATTAGGGTTATATATTGGTAGAACATATGTGGTAATCCGTATGGGTTGGTTTGTGTGGGTTTTGTTGGGTTTTTAATAGATATCATGGATCATAGTTCCATTTGGGGGGTAATCATTTTTGGGCTAGGAATTGAGAGTAAATTAATTATTTAGTGCAATGGTTGTCATTTTCAGGGATGGGGACTGGACATCATCCCATGAGTAGTGTCTTTTTAGAGTTATGATTTATATGGTGTAGATATTGTTTCGGGTGACATGTTACCCCAAAACCTACTATGGGATTTTAGTACCACTCGACCATTGTGAGTGACCCATGATAGTGGTTTTCCATTTTGAAAGTAATCATAGGTTCTTGGGGATCATGTGAATGTATTTTATTTGGATAAGTGATTGTTCGTACTAGAGGATTTATTGGTAAGGAGAATTGTTATGGTAGATGTGACATGATTTAGGATATTGAGATGAAAATATTGTGAAAATAAAGAGTCACCTTGAGGGATGTTATCCTGGTGTTGTAGGTGCCTTATAATTTGATGTGTGGGTTGGTGATTTAGAATCGAAATCGATGCAATGTATGTGTCATCTAGTCTCAATAAAAAAATTATGATTATTAATTAGTTTCACTATTAAGGAAAAAATTTATCATTCAATGATAGTTGTAAGGTTGTCCTCAGGGCGTCTGATCGTTATGGTGCACAAAATAATAGTGGACAATGTTTAATGGGGGAAGTTTGTTGAATTAGGTTGATTATTCCAGGATAAATGAGGTGTATATGGAAACATTATATATGATATTGTTAGCCAAGGTGAGGGGTATTCATGAATTTTCGATTGTTGTGAGAAGGGTTGGGTTGTTGGATTAGAAAATTTATAATGATTCTAGTCTGATGGGAGTAACAAACGTGGTTTCATGTTGAGTTGTGTTTGTGGATTAAGGGTTTAGATAATGTATATATCTTTATGTATTAGGTTGTAAAGATTGTGTGGTCTCTAAAAGGTGTCTAACCTTGAGGTGATAGATGAGGTCCATATGTGGGTACACACTGGTAAGGCCTGATGATGTTAGATATGTATGAACATGCGGCTCAGGATATGCACATTTTGTTCTCTATGAAACCAACATTTGAAGCATAACTATGCAAGAGATCTTTAGTTTTGGATTATAGAGGTCGACTATTTCTTTTTAGTCATTAAATTATAGGGTCATGTCATATGAACTTGAGAGTGGTGGTGGGAGTAGTGCCACGAGAAGCATTTGTTCTTAGATACTTCATAGTGTGTGAGGATGCGAGGGTGAGTTAGTTGGAAACCCCAACTGAGTTGCGGTGGATAAGTTTTGTTGACTTATGGGAATGAATGGAATCTAATACATTCAATAAGTTATGGTGTCCCAAAAGTGGGATTTGTTATCAGTGATGGTTAGTTGTGGTGGTGTTCATCCACTGCATGTCAACATGTTTCTAGCTAGTGACGGACATGCCAAAAATAATGACATCGTCCTTTGTATGCTAAGAGAGATCCCAATTTAAACATTTCAATATATATATTTTTAATAGATATGGGACCTCTTGGAGGGTACTCTCATGGTTCAGTTTATGATGATCTGAATATTGGGAATTGATACATCAACAATTTTCAGGTGAGGTTCTCGAAATGGAAAAAGCATCGAAAAATTCCTTATGTTCTGTTTTCCAAATCTATAAACAAATATAAAGAAATGTTTTTTATGATTTTTGAAAATCATGATAGGCATATACATGTTTTTTATTTTAGTTGATGATCAATGAATGAGGCATGTGGGATGAAGTTTCCTGATAAAAGATAGGGTAACTATGCTCTCATGGTAGGGAGTTATATGCCAATTATGTGTGTATGGAAGTGTGTTTAGTTGATGAAGTGAGATTGGGGTAAAATAAAAAACTTATGATGATAAAAAAATTCATAGAGTCTAGGTGACCCTGGATTTTGTTGGATGGTTTACCAATATGTTATATTTTTATATATGGTGGTTCCAAATGAACATCGAGAGGCCTGTATAAAATTCATTGAAGGGTGTGGTGATACATCAAAACTATTTTTGGAATGAGAGTTTGGTTATGGAAAATCTAAAAAAATCGGTGATGGACATGGGTAGGTGTCCGTGGGTGACATTGGAATTTCTTGAGGTGTGAAGGAACCATCACCGTGTTATGAACTGTCATCCCAAAAATGAAAAGTGTTCCAGGATGGGCCAACCGAGGAAGACCTAATTCCGTTATAATTAGCCTGAAAATAGGTGACTTACAAACCACCATTAGTGGATGTTTTGTAATGAAAAGTGTATTTAAATATTAGAAATGGGTTTCTAAGATGAACATATCCCACATTAGTCAATGTAGAGAAGATGAAGGTATTTGTGTGGGGAAAACAAATGCTTGTGGGGAAGCATGACAATTTTTTGGGAGGTAGTGGGTTGCTTGATCGTATATTTACTGAATGTCTTGAAATATCATTATTAGGTACATTAGATGATGTGGGTGATCCTTATGTGGGGAACCTCCTTGAGAAGGGGATGGTCATATCATGTTAATAGAGAAAAATTATTTTTTAGACAATATATTAGGAATGGTCTAATATGATATGAAAATGAAATGAATGTTGTAACTTGTAATCCACTATTGGTTTGATGTTTTATAGAATGTTCATTTCATAATTGGATGAAAAATTGAGATAGGTCATTTTTTCATGGTCTTCAATGGATGGTGGATGAATGTCTATTTATAGTAGTTGTGAAAACAAGGATGGATGGTGATGTTCATTAGATTTCATAGGGATGTCTAGGAGTTATGAGTTTGTAAATGCATTGAGTACATTGTGAATTACTATTAGAGGTTACTATGGCCTTTATCAATAGTGTGATTTTCAATTGATGTATAATTGCGGTGGTGAGATAATGTGAATGTGGATAGAACCGTAGCAGGAAATACTTTAGTCGAAAACCTTATCAATATTTCAATATGGATGGACTCTAGTGAGTACCATAATTCTGTTTAGGCCTTGACAATGATTATTGGCTCAAATGTAAATCAATTTATTTCCATGAGTATTTTTATTGAGTTTTTGATGTTCTATTTTGGAATGGTACCATTGGCCATCGAGTTTTGGATTTAATAAATTTTTTATTGTGTTTGGGAAAACCATGTGTTTATTCATGAGGTGTCTATTTTTTGGCACCATCATATTTTTAATGTTGGTAAGGAATGGTTCCAAGTGATTTTGTTCATGAGTTCTGTAGAGTATTATAATGATGGGGTGCTAATTAAATCTTACACACTTAGATGATCCTCCGTGTGAAGTATTCTTGTGTTTCAATTTATAAACATGTTTATGTGGTTTCCCTATTCATCCCTTCCAATTGATGTTATGTACTAGGTTGATGGGTCATTGTAGATAACATGGTTTATTTTTTGGAACATCGTGAGAAGGTAATCTATGGAAGGACTGTGCCATTATTTCATGTTTTAGGTCATCATGGTAATGTTCAGGAAGAATTCAGGAAAAGGAAGTGAGATATAGGAGGGAAGTGGTATTATCTATCTTCTTCAAAATCTTAGTGATGATTCGACGTGCGGCTTTAGGAATATCCATTATATGGTGGGAAGGCTATATGATCCTAGACTTTGTGGTGGTATTTAATTCTTTTTATATTTTGATTGAATATCTAAATTATGGGTAATGTAATGTTTACCAGGTGTATGAGGAGGATATGGGGTGTTTCATGGTTTCATGTAATAAAATATAAAAAATGGTTGTCCTGTGTATGTTTCATGGTAAGAATATGGTAAGAGGAAACCATGTGCCCAAAATGTAAAATCCAGGAGGAGGGGTGCACTGTTAAAAATAACCATAAATTGGGGAATGGAAAAAAAATGTAGAGATATACATAGGCTATCTTCATGGTTGCAGTAATGTTTTCCAACCCATGTGGAATACCCAGGTTACCATGTGACATCACCCCTCTCAAACAAAGGCTTCAGTGTATTTGGTGCATGGTTTGGAAAAAGGTCCGACCAAACCAAGCACACCATTAAAAAGAAATAATTTACCATTCCTCGTCAATATCTTAAGTGTATTATCCAATTTTCATCCCATTCCTTTCTCATACAGCCCTAGTGATGAAGCTAAACCCCCAAATCATCCAATGTATTGATCTCCTTAGATCTTAGGCCATTTATAGATCTTTTGGTTACAGATCCCTGACCCAAGTAAGTCTAACACACTTATTTCTTCAATTTTATATATTATGGCATTTAGATCAGTGATTCTTTTTCAGAATCCCTAAAACCTCCTTTTCTAGTGTATATTATTTGGGGAATTCAAATAGTGATTGAATACCAATATAAATCTATGGTTAAGAAATAATTTATCTATGGATTCAAGGTAGGTGGTCTTAATGGTATATCACATAGTCTTGAAGTTTATTTGTGTATATGTGGTCATGCTATTGCTTCACTTTTGTTGTGAATTTTATGCATTTATTAAGATTTGGTAAAATTAATTTATAAATTATGATTTGGACTCATCATGATCCCTATGGGATCCATTTAGATTAATTAGACCATTAAGTGCCACTTATGGGGAATGCTAATACTTCTGAACATGGAAAAATAAATTTTTTAGTATAAAGATCACATTCTTTGAAATATAGGCCATGATAAATGTGTTGGCTTGTTAGATAAAATTATAAAGAGTTAGTAATGGTAGTTTTTTCTAGTTTTTTTAAATGAAATAATGTATTGTTTATAAAAATGTGAAATTTTTTAAAAGGAATAAAGTAAATGTGTTAAAAGACTAATGAGTTTGTATGGTAATTATCATAAATGGGATAAAACATATAGAATGATGAGGTATGTGAAATGGTTTAATATATGGAAATTGTTTAATTTGATAAATTGTTTTAGGTATAAAAAAATTAGTTAAATTAGCTATTCTAAATAAATGGTAAATGTGAAAAATAATTAAGGATTGATAATGTTTCATGTGTTGAATGAAATATGAATTTTGAATGTTATGTTTGTTGACTGGGTATGATTTTTGATATGATATATGTTGTAAATGGATTAATAATCATATGAAAATAGATTTTTAATTTTGGATAATGGAAGGAAGATCCTCTTATAGGTCGGGATGGACTGAGGCTCTAAATCCCACACCTAGAATTCATAGGTTAAGGAGTCAGACTACGGATCTGGGACCCTAATAAATACATTATATGAGACTAGCTAGACTAAGAATCGAAGGTAAGTGTGATTTAATTTTTTGTTAAATTTTTATCCCTAGTGAGTTAGGGAACTTGACTTATCCCATTATATATGACAAATTTCATTCTTAAACAAGAGTGGAAATAATATAAGATTTTTTGATAGTGGACTAGAATTATATATCCCACTGATGCATTGTGTAATGATGGATATATCATGAGATAATAATAAATTGAATGGTTAGTTATGGTAGAGTAGTCTAGTATGTTTACTAATAAGATATTCGTAGGAGTGATCCTCAACGATCAGAATGATGGAATTTGGAGGGAAACCATTATAATATTATAGTCTTGGTAGTGATCATTTATTATGGAAATGATTTTAAATTCTTATGTATATGACATAAACATAACCCTTATTCATATGTTCTGTTATCTTTGATCATGATTTATTATTGATGACACCACATTGTTATGTATTATATTTTTTTGAAACCCATACACCATGTTTAATTATAAAATATCATTGACTAATTGTGTTTGATTTTTGTTTGCAATGATAATGTCTTCATACACTTATTATTATCCTATTCACACTCATTATCATTTATTTATATATCTTTTATTTATAATTTCTTTGTATTTTATCTCACACATTCATATGTTTCCCTTCCACTGGTTATAAAGAATGGTTTTGAGTATCATATTACTAAGATGGTTGATAGTTGTAGAGAACATAATTAGAAATGAAATATATATTTTCTACCGGTTATTTATTTATCCTTGTTTCTCTTCAAAATAAATAATATGGTTTTTGTGTGTAACATATTGACATATAATGATTTTTCATGTTATAAGATGTAATATTTATGAGTGAAATGTACGGGGTGGTAAAGAAAATATAAATACATTGAATGGTTCAAAAAAAATTATAAAACAATTTTTTTAGTATAATATGATTACTAAATGAGAAATTAAAATATAAATTCATTCCATTTTCATTTCATAACAGAGAATAAAACATGACTCCATTACTATAATTGTAATGACCCGAACTCAGTTAAGAAGAGTCGGTGCATTATTACATTACATTGGAATGATCACAAGAGTTCGAATCTAGAAATACTGTTCAATTTGGTATCATTGGAAGTACTAGATACATACAAAAGTTTTACATTACATTGTGAAATGAGAAATAAATATTGTGTCTCAATTGAACACACTCATATTCATTATCCTATCCCTAAATGTTAGTCATAATACACTTCTTCGCATCTGGGAAAAAATAAAACATAAGAAAGAGATGAGCTCAGATGCTTAGTAAAGATAACAATACAGATAAAACTATCTTAAATAAGCATAAATATTTAAGGAAATTTATAAGACCAAAACACAAGTATTTTATACATAAACATTTTCATAACATTGAATTGATAAATAAAATAATTCCATTTACTTATTTACATGGATATTCTAATAGTATAATAATCACATTTAATATCAATAGCAAATCTCATAATGACGGAATGCATATTGCCAGTCATCATAACCACATAGTCAAGGATTTTTTAAAAGGCAACAAATAATAACATTGTCATGGCCTTGTGCTAAGACACTATATTGTCTCATGAGACCTACCTATGCATCAAGGGGATATAGTGAGTCTCTCCCATCACTTACTACATCCATGTCATTCTTTATATTAAAAAGGTGATAAATAACATAAACATTCATATTAAACTAGCACACAATGTGTTAATACATTAACCATATACTATGAATGAAATAAAAAGCACATCTACATTCAAAAATATCATAAAAATATCAATACAGTTTGGAATATTGTAGCATAATAAATCTACATCAATTAATCAAAAAATCTTACAATATATGCTAAAAAAATGAAATCAATCAGAAATCAATTTGAGAGAAATATCTCTTTCTAATTTCAAATAATTTCATGTCCCATAATTTTAAAATAAAAAATTTATTTTGAATATATTTTATAAGTCTGTAAGGGATGCTTTGATAGTGTAATAAGGGTGGGAAATGTCTTCTCCCTCAATATTTGTTAAAAAACTTTTTTTCCTTAATTTGGGGAAAATTCCATAATGTACCTTGTTTGGAAAGCAATGGAATTATTCCCTTCAAAAAATTTATTAAAATTAAAAAATGGTATAAATTCCTTCAACACATTGTCTAGAAAATAGTAAATATTTTTTGAAATACATTTTTAGGAAACACTGATGAGGATGATAAAGAAGTCTTAGAAGATACTTATGTTTAAACAACCCAAGATAATAAAGAGATTAAAAAATCAATCATTAACATTTACTTTTCATTAGTTGAGAGTACATTAACCCCATTTAAAATTGTTAATTTTTTTTAAAATTATATTGTAACAAAATAAATAAATATTATGTCATATATTATCTTATAATATATATTTTTTAATAATATTTTAGTAGTATCATTGTTTCCGTTGTTAATGAATTAATTTTCCTTTATATATCTTTTATATATGTCATGTTTTTTATGAATATGATGTATTTTATTTATATTCAAAACTATATTAAATTTGTAAGAATTATTTTTTAACAATCAATTGAAAATTATTCTTGAATGGTAATGATGAGGAATTAAATATCATCACGATTTGTAGACGATTATCCGTACGTACGCATGGGTGACAATATCATTTTACAGATGGAGAAATCATATGTAATTGGATGGTACATTATATATACAGAATAATTAACATGTTTTTATTATTTACTTCAATTATAAAATTTGAAATACCTATCAAAAAAATCAATTGTTGAATAACACACTACACCACGACGTGGAGATGGTAAGCCGTATGTACACATGTATGGTGACATTTTCATTAATATGGTGGTTAAAATAATGAATATGGTTGTACCATATTTATAATAACATCTTAGTATTTATAGGGTAATGGATTTATTATTTTATTAATGAAACAAAAAAGAATGTGGATGTAGAAGACAAAAATAACTTTGAAATAGGTGATGAAATAATTACCTCTTCTTCGGGTGATTCTTTTTTATTTGAATAGAAGGGCTCCCTAGATTGTTTTTATGACCAATATAAGGCCTCTAAGATGAATTGATGATAAGTGGGGGATGTTTTTCCCAGCATATGTAAGATCCAAAAGGCCTTGGATGTATGAATATTAGATATGTGGAAGCACCGTCTTATAAGATAGGTGAGAGGCACTTTATGAAAATATTGAAATATTAACTTATAATAAGGATATTTTCATTTTATAATTGGTCAAAATTGATTTATCTCTATGATAAGATGGGATGGGTCGAAATACTCTCAAAAAATAGGTTTTCGAACTATTTAAGTCACCATATTAACCATATCATTTAGACTTACCCCTTAGATAAATAGTTTAACTTTTATCATATCTTCTTGTATTTTTATACTATAAGGTTAATATAGTTACAATAAAATTAAAAAAAAGAACATAAAGTGGTTAATTAATGACATATATAACATTATTTATATCAGTTATCCTATCCTAATATTTCTTAACTATTATATAATTTAATAATATAGTATTTGTTTAAAAAAACTCATTTATGTCAATTATAAAACTATTTAGAATTTGTTTTTTGTGAAATTCATAAAAAATATGTTTTCTTAGAAAAAAACTCAATTAATCAACCCTAACATGTCATATTCACCTAAAAAAATTTCGATGCCATCTATAGTTTCAATGTACATTTATATTAATATTTATTAACTCAATTATTTTTATATTTCATTAATATGGTATTTCCTCCCTCATCATTGTGTCATAAATAAATTCAAATATTTAATGTATAAAAATTATAAATAAAATACTATGATATAGGAAATATTACTATCCTTATAATTAATATTTATAGTTTAATTTACATTATTTATAACCCTAAATTAAAAATTATTTATCTATTAAAATTTAAATTAAACACTGTTAAAGCTTTGTTAAATAAAATATAATGAGTGCCCTAATCTATCCCAAATAGATCAAAAAGGATCTTATTTTTGACCTAATTTTATTTGGTATAATAAAATTTATCCCATATAATTAGGAAATGTTTTGGAGTAATTTTATATTACAATAATATTATTTTTATAATTAATTAAACTATTAACTTTTAACTGTTGAATATAAAATTCAAAAGTTTACTAATAAAAAAAAAATCATCCTACTAAAAAAAATTTCTTATAAATGAAAGCCATGTTTTTAGGATTTTATAAATTCAATTCATAGAAGAAGTAAAATTATGTTTTATGCAAACATGTCAATGTGCCTAAAGGTGGGTAACATACGTTAAAAGATCAATAAAATTTTATATATCTATACTTATTATAAAATGAATCCAATTAATTAAAATGAACTTATAGTATTATGTATCTATTTTTATTTATAATAAATTTAAATTAAAAATAACAATTTAAATAAAAATTCTATTTTAAACAATAATGTATTGTTTTTCACTATTTATAAAAAATTGAATGGTTTCAGAAAAATAACTAAAATTCACCCTAAGATAATTTTGATATTCTAAATCCAAAAATGAAGTCCAATTTGAAAAATAAAATGTATAAAATTTCATAAATTATGGTTTACTATTCATTACTACTTTTTAAATGGCTACTTTTGTTGGTCGTGGTGTCGTATAACTCAGATGTGTGTACAACACAAAATATTGTACTAATCAAAGAGAAGCATATCGTGGAAGCATAGGTTGTTACATTATTCTGTTGATCAAATAATTTCATCCTATAAATTTATATAATATTACTTTATAAAATGATTATGCTATTTCTTCATCAAATGTTCCCGAGTTTCCCACATTTCCTCTTCCATTTTATGGTTTCCCCAACAAACTTTTACCAGTTGAGTAGTCCATTTTCTCAACAAATTTTCTCTGGTATCAAGAATTCTGATAGGATATTTACAATAATATAGATCGGGTTCTATTTATATTTATTCATATGTGAGTACATGCATTCGGTGAGGCATGTATTTTCCCAATAGTGATACATGGAACACATCATGAACATTGGAGAGACTTGGTGGTATTGTTAATCGGTAAGCTACAACTCCAATTTATTCTACAATTTCGAATGGTCCGATTTACCTGGGACTTAATTCACCCATCTTATTAATTCAGATAACACCCTTACATGGAGATAACATCAATAAAAAATGATCACCCACTAGAAATTCCAAATAACATCTTCGATTATTGGAATAGATCTGTGGCCGACTTTGAGCTACTTTGACAGGGGTTTGGATAATCACCACATTTTCCATTGTTTCCTCAACATGTTCTGTGCCTACATGATTTATTTCACCAACATCATCCCAAAAAGTTGGTGTGCGACATCCCTTTCAATATAATGCCTCATACGATTCAATATGAATACTTGAATAAAAGCTAATGTTATTGGAAAATTATACTGAAGGTAAATAATAATCTCAGAAACATTGAAAGTCATGTGAGAAATATGTCATCATGTCTTCTATGTTTTTAATATTCTGTTCTGACAATCCATAAGTTTGAGGATGGTAGGCAGTGCCCAAATGATGTTTCATATCTAGGGATTCTTGAAGACCTATCGAGAATCATGATTTCAAACAAGGATCAGGATCAGATATAATTAATAGGGGTAAACCATAATGTCTTAAAACATCTTCAATATATATTCTTTCTATATATTCAAGTGGTAAATCTTCTATTATATCATGATAATGTACTGACATGGTAATAAGATCAACATTGACACCTATTTAATCATTCATTTTGAGAGTCTTTGGTATCCTTATGATAAATTCCATCATTATATAATCCCATTTCAACTCAGGTATAGGAAGAGGTTGCATGACTCCTCAAGGATGTTGTCTTCTAGCCTTCACTTGTTGACAAACCATACACCGTGACACATTATTAAAAGTCACCCTCTTAATTTTGTCTCGCCCAAAATGTTTCTTAAAATCTATATACATATTAGTTCTACCATAACGTATAGTGAAATTGGAGCTATTAACATGAACCAAACATTCCCATATTTGATCAGGTATTTTGGGAACACAAAGGCTCTTCAAAAATTTCAATATTCGATCTTCATAAACAGAGTCAATCAATCTCCCATCATTCAAATCATTAATTTTTCTTTTGAAACACCTCATCATCTGTTTGAGAACATTTTATACATTCAAGTAAATAATTTTTGGTCACCATTGGAAATATAATTGTTGTTTCACATTCTATTATTATTCCAATATCCCTTATTACTAGATCCAAGAACATAGGTTCTGTTTCATCTCCCAAAATGTTCAAAACTAAATGATACTTTGTACTCAAAGAATATACCACCTCATATTCAGTCCACAAGTGCTATTTTATTATTCAATCATAATCCTTGAGTAGTTCAAGCCACTTCCTTTTCCTCATGTTGAGTTCTTTCTATGAGAAAATATACTTCAAAGACTTTTCATCAGTATATATCTCACATTTATCACTATAGAGATAGGGTCTCCATATCATTAGAGTATAGATTACAGATGATAACTCAAGATCACTTGTAAGGGAGTTTTAAGGATAAATGTTTAGCTACCGTGATGTATAGGCAATATCTTTATCATTCTACATAAGGATGAAACAATGTGCATTCATTGATGAATCACTATAAATAACAAATCCATCATTCCTTGATTGTAGAGTAAATATTAGTGCATTGACTAATCATCTATTAAATTCTTCAAAAAATCCTTCAAACACTTTTTCCAAAAAAAAATAACACCTATACATTTGATCTTGGTTAATGGGTTAGCGAATTAGGAAAAATTCTAGATGAAATTCCTTTAATATCCCCCTAAACCAATAAAACGGAATTCATCGGTTATACTTGTCGGTGATGGAGATTAATTGATTTACCATGTTAATGAATGATCAACTAGGATTCCATGTTTAGAGATAAAATTTCCCACAAAAGAAACCACCTGAAGCTAGAATTCGTACATGCTAAATGTCCCATATAATTCATTTATTATAAGAGAATTTATAAAATTAAACAAGTTATTTTAATGATCTTCATCTCTTTTGGAGTATACCAATATGTCATTAATAAATACTGCTACAAATTAATCAAGATATTAATTAAAAAACATGTTCATCAAATCCATGATAACAGAGGTTTCATTAGTTAGTCAAGAAGAAATTAATGTAAACATGTAATGCATATACCTAGTTTGAAATTATTTCTTTGGAATGTATTCCTTCTTCCCGCACAACTAATGATTTCTAGAGAAAAGGTTAATCTTTGAAAAATATTGAATTCCATTAGTTTGATCAAATAAATCATCAATGCATGGTAGGGTAAACTTTTTCATTAATGTTATAGCATTAGTCTCCTTATAGTCAATACACAACCTCATTGATCTATCATTCTTCTTAGCAAAAAGAATAGGGGCTCCATATGGGGAAAAATCAGAAGACTAAATACTTTATTACTCAATTCCCATGGTTTTTTCTTTAGATCCACTACTTCTATAGTGTCCATTCTATAAGGGGTCTTTGATATGGGCCTTAACTAGAAATTAAGTCAATTAAAAACTCAATTTATCGTTCTAGAGGATTTCCTGGTAAATCTTATATAAAAACATCAACATATTCTTGCACAATAGGTACATCTTCTACATGAACATTCCTTTCCTAACACATAGTTATTTCACTCCCTTCTTCCACAATAATTGAACATAGTAGAGATACTAGGGGTTGATAAAATTGAGAAATATATGGTGATGTTTCTACTCTAAATATAAGGGATTCTTTATCAGCTTTAAAAATTTTAACCTCCTTATTACAATAACTTGTCACATCATGGTCTGAAAACTAATCCATAATAAGGATTATATCACATTCATTCATGGTAATAACATTATCATCATATGATAAAGCGCATTTATATGTAATAATGTTAACTAATTGAAATTGTTTTTTGTTATGATACATCTCTTATGAGTTTTTATGGATAACTCCCTTGTTTAGTAAAATTGGAAATATCTAATAATCTAGGAAAACTGGAATGATATGAAATAATGTGATGATCCAGAAGAAAAATAATGCATTTTCTACTTTTTAGGTAATGATTAAAGTACATTCCAACACGTTATTAGGAACATCATCCTCAGTAGAAGGGATCGCATAAGCTTTTCCTTTTCTTTGGTAAGTTTCCTTGATGCTTAGGAAATTAATTTGAATAATTACTCTTATATTTATAATTGTTTAATTGATCATTTAAAGTCTCTTTATTCCCCTTGTAATCATATGCTTGGTGGCATTTTTATACACATTTGTATAAAACTCCCGTCTAATATAGGATTATACCATGGTGTTTCTTCCCTCGATTACTATAGAATATAAAAATTACAATTTCCCTTTTCCCTTTATTTATTTTTATATAGTGTTTAGTAGATATCTTCTTTTCTTTCATCTCATTAATGTAATAAGATTTAGAGAACTAATTTTCTCTCTTGATAGCACATAAGGCAATAACTTCGTATGACTTGAAGGATTGTGTGACTAATGTTTGACGAAGAAATTATTTTAACCCTTAAAATAATTGACCAATATTACTTCTTAGGTTATGCATATAATCTCTAGCATGCCTTTCAATCCTTATAATGTTCACCTCATACATTTCAACATTATCATCCTCTTTTTCTTCAGACTGGGAAATTTCCATTCAATATATTCTCGATGTTCACAAGGAAGGTATCTTTCTAATAAAATATCTTCAAACTCCCTCGATTCCATATTTGGTACTTATTCATCCTCCATTATGTTTTAATTAATGACCACGATTGATCAACATCTTA
Source organism: Viscum album (assembly GCA_963277665.1). Lineage (NCBI taxonomy): Eukaryota > Viridiplantae > Streptophyta > Magnoliopsida > Santalales > Viscaceae > Viscum > Viscum album. Next base: position 2,061,060,429 of record OY728151.1, on the reverse strand, counting down.
TGAGAGTTGATAAACGACCATGAATTTTATCCCATTTACTACTCCCCAAAGTATGAAATATTTTTACTATGAAACATATTCATTACTCATCTACAAATGGATTTGTTTTCCAAATGAATGATGGTGGATTTTTACTCATGAAGAATTATAATATTGTTCCTCTACTTTGTGGATCAGGGTTCTCTATATGGGTGAAGTTATTATTCATAACCTGAGTAAGTTGTCCTAGTATATTTATAAGTTGTTCAGCACCTATTGCATCACCAACTACAATAAAATTATCATGAATAAGAGGGAAACTCCTACATGGATTACACGTGTTGATATTATTTTCATTCCTTCCACTAGGCTCCATTTATAAAAAATGTCATACTCTAGATTATTTTATGAATCAGAATGCATAATTCCAAACATGTTAAATAACAAAAATAAATTGAAAAGTTTATGCATATAATCTGTAATCAAAAATAAAATTCACTGGGGAAGTATCTAGTCATAAATCCTTCCAAATTATTTGTAAATAAAATGTGAATTATCATAATAATATCTCCTGGGAGTGTCAAACTAGGTGCATAGTAAGGCATGTTGTCGTGTACTAGGATACCCTAGGTCAAGCCCGAAACTCCTTGTCATAGTTTTTACTCCTTGGTACATCTATTCTAGAACCACATCAACTTGTAGTATCCAGACATTGATTTATATTTTAGAAAACACACATAATATCCATATTTCCAAATTTTTTGGTTTTTCTTCCATACTATTTCTCAGTGTCTATCTTTGGGTAACATTATATAATCAGATATTTTATAAATCTAGCTTCCATGGGTTGTACTAAACATTATTTGATACAAGCTGTAATTTTCGAACCCCAGCTACCCAGAGTCAAATAAAATTGGCAAGATCACGTGAGATCATGTCCTGAAAGTCCCATAAGTTTTGTAGCCTTGGAGTTAATAGATACAAACATAAGTTTTAAATTAAATTATAAAATGTAAAATAAACATTTTGTCTCCATTGAACACACTAATATTCCATAACATATCCCTGTTGGTCAATTATAATATATTTTTTCACATCCTTGTAATAATAAATCATAAAAAATGGGTGATATCAGATGCTCAGTAAGGATAAAAATGTAGTATAAACTATTATAAATAAGAATAAACATTTATGGAAATATATAAGACTAAAAAAATCATTTTAAACATAAAATTAAGAATAATATGTCAATGATATATAAAATAATTCCATTTACATATTCATATGGATATTATACTAGTATAATAATCACATGTAATATCAATACCTTATCTCATATTGATGTAATGAATAAAGTCGGGCATCATAACTGCATAGTGAAGGTCTCGTGCCCAGAATAAAAATAAAAATATTTTCAAGGCCTTATTCCAAGACACTGGTCTGTTCCATGAATCCTACCGTTGCATCGAGGGGCTATAGCAGGCCCCTCCCAACAATTAATAAACACAATGAATTCCTTATATGAAAAGTTTGAAACATAACATAAACATTCATATTAAATTATAATACGAAATTTTAATAATTTAACGATAAACTCTGAATGTCATAAAAATAGCCCATCCACAGACAAACATATCATAAAAATATGAATCCAAAATGGAATATTTTTTCATAACAAACCATCTTCAATTAAATATATAATCCAATAATAGATGTTGAAATATATGAAATCATTCCAAAAACAATTTGAGGGAAATATATATTTCTACTTTGAAATCGTTTAAAAGTCTAATAATTATGAAAGAAAAAAATAGAGAATATTCTTATAATATTGTGAGGGTTTCACTAAAGGTGTTATAATGGAGTAAAATAGGCACCCCCACTGTATAAGTTAAAAACATTATATCCTTAATATGATGAAATGTTCATAAAGTACTTTTTTGGAAAATGGTAGATTGATTCCTTCAAAAAAATTATAAAAGGTAAAATAATGGTATAAGTTAACTTAAACCATATTCTAGGATATATTAAAACTATTTTGAAATACATTTTTAAGAAACACATATGTGGATGATATTGAAGTCCTAGTAGATACTCACGTATAAAAAACATCAGATAATAAAGAGATTGTAAAATTAACCCTTACCCTATACTTTTCCTTGGTCAAGAGAATTTTAAAAACAAATATAATGGTTAAATAATTTTTATTAAATTATAAAATAACTACACACATAAATATTATATCATATAATATCCAATAATATTTATTTTTAATAATATTTTTGTAGTATCGTTGTTCTGGGCGTTAACTGATTCATTTTCCATTATTTGTTTTATTACATAAGTCTTATTTGTTGTGGATAGGATATATTTAATTGATATCTGAAATGATATTATGTTCATTATAAATTATTTTTAATCATCAAATGTAAATTATTCTTGAATGGTTTCTATGGGGGATTAAGTCTCATCGCGTCGTTGAGACGGTAAGTCGTACGCACACATGAGGGACAATATGATTCTATTGATAGTGAAATAGCTATTATTAGATGGTATATGTTGTATTCAGAATAATTAAAGTTTTATAATTATTATTTACATCAATTGTAATCATTATTATACCCATCTCTATAATGCTGTGATGAATAACAAACTACACCAGGATGTTGAGATGGAAAGTCGTACGTACGCACATATTGTGACTTTTTCATTAATTGGATCGATAGAATAATGATTATGGTTATAACATATTTATAATAACATCTTAATATGTATAATATAATGAATTTATTATTTAATATGAAAAAAACAAAGAATTAATATGCAGAATAAGAAAGGAACATTGAAAGAGGTGATTAAATAATTACCTCTTCTTCAGGTGATTCTTTTTTATTTGATCAAAAAGGAACCGTAAGATAGTTTTATTATCAAAGAGATTCCCCAATAATGAATTGAGGGTAGTTGGAAGGAGATTTGAGAAGGTTTTTCCTCAGAAAAAATTATTTGGAGTTGTGAATTTAAGAGAAGGTGAAGTACCCTTTTATAAGAGAAGTGAGGGGCACTTTATGAAAAGATTATAATATTAATTTATTATAAAATAATTTTCGGTTTCTAATAGCTCAAAATTGTTTTATTTAGAGGATAAGGTGGGGATGGGTAGAAATATACTAAAAAATAGTGTTTATACTTGTTTAGGCCACCATATTAACCATATATTTTAGACTTAACCCTTAGTTAAATAGTTTTATTTTTACCATGTCTTCTTGTATTATTTCACTTCACGGTTAATATAGTTACAATAAAATTCATAGAGGAACTAAAGTGGTTCATTAATGAAATATATAACATTATATATTTCATTTCTCAGAACAATATATTTTTTGGACTAGTATATAATTTAATAAAATAGTATTTGTTTTAAAAACTCATTAATTCCAATTTTGACACTATTTAGTATGTGGTTTTTATAAAAGTCAAAACATCTTGATTCTTTCAAATAAAAATCCACCTTAAAATGTCATAATAGCCAATAAAATTAGTGTATGGAATCAAAAGTTTAAATTTACATTTATTCTAATATTTTTTAATATAAATTATTTAAACCTTTTATTAATCTGGTAATTACTACATCATCATTGTGTAATAAATAAATTTAATTATTTAATGTATAAAATTTATAAATAAAATAGTATTAGGTAGGAAATATTTATATCTTTATAATTAATATTTATTTTATAATTTATCTTATGTATATATTCATATTAAAAATGGTTTAGCTTTTAAAATTTGAATTTAACACTTTTAACATTTATATAAATAACACATCATAAATGTCCTATTCTAACCCAAATGGATCAAAAAAGAATTTATTTTTGTCCTAAGATTAATTTTGGTGGAAATAAACTTGTCTAATAGAATTATGAAATGATTTGAGGTAATTTTATATTATTATAACACTAATTTTAACCTTCATTACACTATTTACATTAAACGGTGGTAAATAAAATTCAAAAGTTACTATTCATGAAATTTATTTTCATAAAATTGAAGAACATTTTTCAAAAGGGTAAAACTTGTATATATTTGATTTTAGAAATTCTATTCACAGAAGTAGTTAAATTATATTTTATCCAAATTTTCAAATGTTCCTAAAAGGGGGTAAAATATCGTAAATGTTCAATAAACTTATATATATATATAATCTTACTATAAAATGACTCCAATGAAATTAATTAGATTTATATAGGTACTATGAATCTTTTTTTCTTTAAAAGAAATTTAAATTTAAATTAATTATTTAAATTAATATTCGTTTTTAAATAATAACACAATGTTTTCACTATTCACAAAAAATTGAATGTTTTTCAGAAAAAACAAAAAATTAACCCTAAGTTCATTTTGATATTAGGAATCCAAAAATGATGTCCATTTTGAAATATAAAATTTATAAAATTTCAATAGTTAGGTATGATTATTCAAAACATCTTTTTTAAAAGGCATGTTTGAATGGTTGTAGTGTACTAGAACTTATAGATACGTACAACGCAAGCTATTGTATTAATCAAAGAGAAGCGTACCATTGATGTTTAGTGTGATAAAATACTATCTTCACACCATTACCCATCATCAAAAAACGCATCTGGATAAATTTTTAGTAATTTCACAAAATATTTTATTTGAATAACATTATCTTTTATCACAATACATATCAGTGCTAGTATAATGTATTGAGTAATTTTTGTTAGGTTTTTATCAACTAATTAAATATTTAACTTGGAAATTTTTGGAAGACATAGCCTCATTTGGATTTATATACACAGTCCTCACAAATAAATTCTTCCAATTTTCCATTATATAAAATAGTTATTTTCTTTAATAATATCTTATCATTAAGATGAGGCCTTTTTATCTTTTTCAATAATGATAATTTTGAAATTATTAAGTAAAATAGTGGTGTTTCCACATACTTAATGATCCATATATCTAGCATTACTATCTTAATCAGTATATGATTTTTTTCAAGAATAATTTTAGTTATAAATCCCTGATCATTCCTACTAAACACATTAACAACCAAATTCACTTTCATATAGTGATAGTGCAACTGTAAATCATAATCCTTGAGTAGATTTATCAATTTATTTTTGCCTCATGTTGAGATCCTTTTTTTAAAAAACATATATTTTATTATTTGATAATCAGTATGTTTATCACATGTTTTACTATATTGATAATGTCGTAATATCCCTAGGGATGTGATTATGGAATCAAATTCCAGATCATGGGGTGGATAATTTTATTTTTGTATATTTAACTATCCCCATCCAAGATAAATAAATTGGTTATTCTACATAAAGATGGATTTGTTGAATTTATTAGATGCATCCATATATGTAAGAAAAACATCACTTTCTAAAGTTAATTTTAATATTAAATAATTTAATAATATAATATTAATTTTTTAAAAAAATTATATACATTTAATTGCCCATATAATCTAACAAACATTACATGTAAACGTGGTCAATGGGTTAGCTAATTATGAAATTTTTTAGACATGTTACAATTAGAGATATGAATATCAAGTAAACTATATATCCTAGTTATGTTCATCAATATAGGTCATTCATTAGCTGTATTTATCATCGAATTCTTAATTTTTATTCCTTGAATTGAGACAATATACTGTGATTTTTAACATCATAAATCTAAAAATATGATGTAGAAAATATCATATAAAACTCTTTTCCATTGAGACCATAAAAAATGATTAACTACTGGGTTTTATGTAAATCATTTATTTTACCATATACCAAGATATATTAATAAATAGCATAATGAAATTATCAATATAATATTTCTATATATTTTTTCCAGATCCAAGAAATCATATTGTGTTTTTTTCAATCATAGGTCATTTCGGTAAACATATAATGGCTATAACATGTGTGAAATTGAATACTCAGAATATAATCCTTCCATTCTCATATTATAATAAAAAAATAAAGGTCAATATGGAATTTATCTCTTTATAATATATTCAATAATTATATGACCCATCAGTCATCTAAAATAAATACAAGATATCCCCATTGTAAAACACTCAAGAAAATTAATCCCTTATGAAAAAATCTTACAGTATTTTCATTAGTTCCACTAATTCATCTCTGAATATTATATAATGATTTTTAGAATATGTGATTTCAATTAAAAAATATTTCAATGTAATAATTGACTTCACTTGTTGGTGTATTTTTTGGTATTTATCTTTGAAAAATTAAATGTAATGTAACACAATAAATAAATGTTTTATTACAAGGTTACTTTTCCCATCTTTAGGTTGTGTATTCTATTATTTTTCCATAATTTATCTATAGTAGAAAATAGAAGTGGATCAAAACTAGATTTAGATAATGAGGTATCCCAAATAACATTAATTTATTCCATTTCTCTTTTTCATATTATAATATCTATTTATTTAAAATTAATTTTATCAATATAAATTTAATGAAAATCCACACAAATAATTATATCAAATTAAACTACCAGTTTGATAACAATGTTGGTATATATGGTAATCCTATGAATCATAATGGGGGATGACTAGAATATATATCTAGAAATAATATTTCTAGTAGATATCATTATTGAATAATCCCTTTATAAGGTTTAAAGAATGACATCATATTCTTATAAATAATAAGTGATATAAAAGAGTCAAAATAGGCAGAATAAAATATTAAATTCACTGATGTTGAATTTATAGTCAACATACATAAAAAAAAATATTTCAGGACTCTATATTTATATTTAGAAACAATACAATATTTCTTGGCCCTGGCCTCTTCTGATATAGGTTCTTCTTAGGAACACTATAATTCTTTTAATACCAACTATTTTTATCCATATTCCAGTAACCCATAACAAATGTTTACATAGTTACAGTGTAATTATATTTAATGGATTGGAAAATTAATGAACAATCTGTTCATAAATATTCAGATACATTAAAAATAAGCTTTCAATTTACATTGGAATGAAATTTAATGAAAAACATTCTTGCATCCTTGAAAATCAGAACTAAATTATTTTTCATATCAAATGTAAATGAAACAATAAAAGGTGATATAAAAATACCAGTATGTGATAACCTAAAATATATTATATAATTAGTAGAAAATGAATAAAATATGAAATTATCGATAATCAATGTATTTATTATATAACAAATAACTTGGGCTTCTAATGATATTAATATAATTGATTAATATAAAAATAACATGGATAATAATAAGTTGAATTCTATTAAAGTTAATTAATAATACATGATTTTACGACCATTACATCAATTCCTAGTGATGAAAAATCCTAAAACATACCATTATGTTCCTCTTTGCTAAAATATAATTGAATGTGTATGTATACACTAAATACCCAAACTAGTTTTGCAAAAATTAAATTTCATGATACCTATCAATGTATCAAGAGTAAATATATAACCAGGACCCACTCTCCACTTAAATGTGTCCAACTAATTCCCTATATATTAAATCAACAATATTTAATAAAATTTATTATGAATTATCAATAAATAAATAAATGTACTAATTATAGTATATTTAACATAAATATTTATATATGAAATGAAATGAACTTCAAAAAAATATTCCTTCAACGAAAACCATATATTGCAATATTATAATTTTAAAACAGTACTGATGTTATATAAATGAAATTAACTATTTTCATGATTCAAACAATATAAAAATGAATGCGAAATATATTGTACAATGAAACAGAGAGTTATAGATAAAATAATCAAAATACTGTGATTGATCTGATAATAAGTTATATTTCATAAATAATAATGTGTGATAAAAGACTATCTTTTTTCCTATTCCATATTTCCCTAAAATGTAATAATTCCACTTTATAAATGTGTCTTGAGGGATCCATTATATAAGGCCCAAACAACACTTAATATTAGTTAAGTCAATAATTTTACATTATTTTGGATTGAGGATATCTTCATGTTTAGATCATTAGAGAATTAGGACATAAATCATAGATAATAAAATATTAAATATTAGACTCTTTTACTCACAATACATTTGTCCATTAAACACAAATTATTTAAAATGAAACATTGTTTCGTTTCCGGTTTAAAATTCATAAATTTTCTTTGATCCCATCCCTACCTCTATTATTCATTAAATCCTATAAAAGAAGTTTGAAAAAATTAAATGAGAAAATTAATCTCATTAATGGATATAGAAAATGGAAAACTATTACTCTTTTGAGAACATATAAACCATGTATGCATTATCATAATGTTATACTTTTCACCTATAAGAATTAGTAAACACACTTCACCGAAAATATGATAACTTAATATCATTTTTGTAATCAAATGCCTAACATAAAACCTACAAATGTCAGTATATATAATATTAAGGTAACTTGGGACATAATAATTCTATTATAAAATAATCATACAGTCAACTTCCACAAATATCACTGAATGGAATAGTGATACAGCTAACATCCATACCCAATGAATTGTCAGTTATAATGTAACCCCCTATATTTGGTTTATAACAGAACCATTCATATTCAGTTTATAATGTGACCAACCATCTTTGGTTTCTACCTAACCACTGAACAAATGTATGAGTAACACTATATGATCATAACACATAAATTCTTGAAATTATCAACATTTTACTAAAAAGAACATCATTTGAAAAGGCATGAAATCTTTTCACGATATTGATATAGTCAATCCTATTTCAAAAAGATTTTTAGTATCAAGACAGTAAAATATGTAATAAGGTATTTTTCTCTTTTTAAAAACATTATGTCTAAAAGAGGAATCCAAATATAAAATAACAGTAATATCAATAGAGAATTTTTTGTCACCACATAGGTTAAGAAATAATCCTTTTTTGTTTTGTAAAAAAATTAAAACACTTATTATAAAGAGTCTAATTTTTAAAAACATTAAAATATATACAAAAAAATTTATGTCAAATCTTTTTTATAACAATATAATGAAATATTTGAATTAATATCATGATGAAAATATTTGATAAATAAATCTCAAAACATTCATGGTGTCCCAAATTACTTTGAACATTTAAATATTAATCTCAATGAATTAATACATTTACCAAATCATTGATTAACATTATTATTGATAGAATATGGATATGAAATTTTATTTTGGCGACATATATACCCCTAATAGATGAATAATGTTTTATATTATCATGAAATTTATAAATAAAATAATATTGAGATGAAGTTTGTTACTTCGAGTTTGATTTGTCATGTGTCTTATTTATCTTCTTGAATAATAAAAATAGGTTATTTTCTATTTTATTGAGAAAGAGTTTCATTTTTATGACATTTATATCACATATTACCCTGTTATCACAATTGTAGAATTATTTAAGTTAATAATTGATGTTTTGTGGATACTCAGCTCTTAAGTCGAAAAAAGTTGGAATGTTGTTAATAGTTCATGTGGTAATTATTCAAAAATTTCCATAATCTATAAAATGATATAAATATCTTATATATTCATTATATATGTATTTATAACAATATTTTAAGGAAAAATAAAAACAACATTCCAAGATATGGTAGGCCGTATGTACACATGAAGGATATTTTATCCTGGTCATATTTAAAGAAAGAATAATAAATGAAATGTATGTAAATATTTATACATATATAATTTCGTTATAGTATAATTAATGTTTCATTTATATAATATATGTTTCCTCAAACAATCTCTAATACATTACGTGTGACATGTTATGAAATCACATCGTTTTGAGGAGGCGGTAGTCCACACATCCCCAAATGAAATTATCGTATGACCACAATTTGGAAAGAATGAAGGTATTTTTAATTTAACATTTCCATAATATGGAATAGATTACTATATAAATAAATATATTATTTTTTTATAATAATAGTCTGAATACCATCAATGATGGTGGTGATGGTAAATGAACAAAATCCATATTCAAGGATGCGATTAACTGGAATAACAAGGAAAATAATAATCTCTTTTAAAAAGAGGAGGTGATAAATGAAATGGATATGATATATTCAATTAGAAGTATAAAAATTCATTATTTACATTATTTTTTATTTTTATTTTTTTGTGGATGAAGGAGGTGAGTAGAAATTAGAAATTTGATTGGAATTAAGGGAGGTACTTTGAGACAACTACCTCATGATTATGCCTGCTTTGAATGTCCCTTAAGAACCTTGTATTTTGTTATTTGGTGAGTCCCAAAACACTATGACTTGGAGAAAGTGATGATACTATTGTAAAAATATTTTAGGATCTATATGTATTTGTCGGTTCAAATGAAGAGGTGTGGGTTTTTATTTATACTTGAGGGGTGGTGGTTTCTTGTAATTAATTTATTGATAGTGTTATATTAAAAGATAACCATATAAAGGTAGAATTAAATTCAGAGACATTTTATTGGAATTAATGTTTCACATAATGGTTATGGACGACACAAACCTCTAATACCTTTTTAATATTGTTGATTTTATGTATGTCATGCTTGTAAATATTAATTTTAATCCTTGTCAAAATTCGAGTTTTACTGCGGTAAATAATTATTATACCATGGAAAAAATTTTATATCGAAAAATGAAATTGACAATAACAAATAATTTTTATCTTATGATTCAATAGATATAATCCATTTTACATAATTAAATTCATATAATTTTGAATACTAAATTTTAAATTAATTCTGTAGGAAAAACTAAAAAGAAGGGTTTTGAAGATAAACGTTCAAAATATTGAAATGTTTATATATATAATTATAAGTATAATTTAATTCCAATGAGAAAAAAGAGATTAAATGATAATAAAATAATCTAAAAATACTTTATAACCTATTATTTTGATTTTCTATCAATATACAAAAATAGGCGAAACAGATGTCTCGAATTAAAACAATATATTTTTTACTATTCATTAAATATGATTTTTATCATAAAAATACCAATACTATATCTAAAAAAATTATTACGTCCCACTTTCAAAAAATTATTTTATTTTTTTAAATTTTTACTTATTAATGTTTCAAAAACACTATTTTAAATTTTTCCACCATCAAATGCGTTAAAAATACATTTTAAAAAAATAAATATTTTACTAGAAAAATATATTGTTTTCTTATTTAAGGTCTACAAATCCTAAAATACGAAAACCAAAAATTAAATTTAATATATTAAATATATGTTTCTATAATGAAACCCCAAAAGAGTTATTTTATCAATTTATTAACTCACTTAGTATTATTTAGATTATTTTTTAGAAATACAATTCTTTTTATTAAAAACACGGTATTAAATTCATTTATAATTAATTGTGTAAAAAAGAATTAATTATAGTCATGTGAAAATAATATTACATTAATAAATTAGTAATTTTCCTTTTCCATATTTTAACAGCTAGGTTATTAAATAATAATATTTAGTTTCTCGCTTATTTCGATGTGGCATATAATGTACAATATCGAACAATTTTTCTCTATTTTTAAAAAACAGATCTGTTACAAATTACGTTACATGGAGGCCTAAATCCAGAATGATGAAGTAAAAGGTAAATAATCCTAGGGGAATATGCCTTATATATGTTTTATGAACATGGTAAAATAGAATAAAACCTTGCTAAAACCTCTTTAAATTTTACATGATCTCACCAACTGATTAATTTAAATGACATGTCGTGTCCTTGTGCATAAATGCATGATATGATGACTAAAACTATATCTATCATCCAATATTAGAACTATTTTTCTCTTCCCAATGTCTACATATACTCTGATCCATCATCTCAAGTTTTCTTAAGTAATAATAAACTTCTCAATATTATTTTCAAGGACCCTTTAGCCTAAAATAAAATAATATAATTGCACAGATATCCCATGTCCTAAAAGATAGTGGATAGCCTAAAGGCCAAATTATATGACCCAGAGTACCAATTATGCTAAATAGTTACAATTCTTTAGTACCTCTATAATACCTTATGACATACTGCTTTATTAATTTCTACTGTATTATATGAATACACCAATTCCTATATTTAAAAACATGTTCTATAATATAGGTGGTCGGTGTTCCTACCACTATAGAAAACCCATAAATCCATAGAAGTCCAAAAATTCATCACACTTTAATGTTTAATTTAATGGTATATCTATTATGAATATTTAAGGGAAAATGAAGAAAATAATTTTATGTAACTCCCCTTAAATCCTATTAAACATTTTAACAAAATAATTTATTAATCATTTTGAAAATTTCATAAACATTTAACACAATAATGAATATTTATTTCAATATAAAAGAAAAAAATTTATTGAAAAATAAAAAGTGAATTATTTTATAATATCAATAGAGGCATTACTTGAATGTGTATATGTAAAAAAGAACATACCATTATGACTTTTTAGAAAAGTAAAAAAAGAGATGTTCAGACACATAAAAAATTCATTGTTTAAACCATTATAATAAAAAATCAATGATAATATAAAAATTACTTTATAAATTATTTTAAATAATTTAAAGACTTCCATAAATAAATATTTTACATATATATATGAAAGAGGATTATTATCAACCAATATAAGTGAAATATGGTTAGATTATCATAAAAATAATATTTCAGTATTTTTGATTACCAATGAGATGAAAATATAGAAATAATCATATATAACATTGAAATATATAGAGGATATGAAAATAAATGGGCTTTATAAATGAAATGGAATATAATTAATCCAAAAATAGTTAAAAATGAAAAGATAAAATAATGGATAGATTTTCAGCTACACCATTACAAAATTTATATCTTTTTAATAAAAACACTTTAAAAGAAAAAACATAATAAATAATTTAGATGTCATTAATAAAGAAAAATTAATGAAATAATATGTTTAATTGTTATTATAAACAATGTATAAGAAAAAATATGTGTGTGATATAACATATGCATCATTGAAGTGGAATTAATAGAAAACCCCTTTCCGTAGATTCATGTATGTGAGGACACATTATATTCTTGTGAATAATCAATTTAACTTTATTAAGTACATTATTTATGAAACATTAATTCTATATTCCATTGTTTTGTTCCTTTTTTAATCAATTTACATCCATTAATTTTATAAAATATTAAAATCATCCACACAATGTGGTAATATAGAAATGAAATATGGCATTTATTGAGGCTGTATTCCACCCATATATTTCATGGTGTTTTCTTATTCCAAATTTTTAACAGAAATAATGAATATAATAATGAATATTCATGAATAATTTTTTATAATACCATATATATAACTTTTCACTAAATATATCCTTCTTAGTATCTATGTGAAGTGGAAATGAAGAATGAATCACGTCACTTCTTGGATGAGGTTGTTGACAATGATGCACAAGTGAATTTTTTATTTTCCAACAAATGAATGATAAAAAGTGGATGATATATTTATTTTTATGAATAATAATTATATTATAAATATAATATTTATCAATAAATATAATCATTTTAACCAACCATGTATAGAGGTTATGTAATTCAAATTTAACATTTATGGGGAAATAATAGTCTCTACGTTCACAATTGTGATGTTTTTGTTTTCCATAGTATGTAAGCGTTATAGAAAATTCATGATCCATTATCATAAGAACATATATTTATAATAAATATAATTATTTACTTATTTAATGTTTTTATTTAATATAAGTAATTTTTTAAAAAATAAATGAACCTGATAATTCTTATTAAGATAGTATATCACTTATATTGATAAATTTGATTACACATTATGACTTCATGAAGTGGTTTTTTTCTAATAACAGAATATCTAGAATGTAGAAACAGATGGTGGGTTGATATTTTTATAGGTAAATTTTATGATTATTGGACAAATAAGTGTGTAAATTTGAATGTATGTGGATCCCATTTATAAGTGACGTTGTTGGAAAACTTGTCAATACTTCAAACATTAGTTTATAATATATGAATCACTCTAGTAATGTGGGAATTTTTTTTTCATTTATTGATTAAAATGGTAAGATAGAAATGAAAATATAAAATTATATTAAATAAGGTTTTTATATCTTTAAGACATATAACTTTATTTAAACATTTTTTTCCATGTTTAACCTTAACCGAGGTGAATTTTTTTATTAAGGTTGCTATTTATTATGGAAGAAATCAATGTTGATTATATTAAATAATAGTAACAAAAACCATTAAAAATATTTAACACATTTAACACAATATATTTCAAATAATTGTTAGATTATACTATCAATATAAGTTCGATAAATTCAATGGTCTACAATTTTTTTTAGTAAAATTCATGTTTTTTGCATAAAATTGATTCTATTTCAAAGTTAATTATGTTGATTACCATGGAAATAATTGAATGATGTTAAAATAAATAAATTATTTCTTCATTAAAACAAAAATAAAAATATAAGGATACTTTTATATCATAGATCACAACATGAGAACAAAAAATAAAATAAATTGAATACATACATTACATATTTTTTCAAAATGCCAAAAAATATTTATAATTTAAAATAATATTATTATGTTTGTAATATTGTTTATTATATATTTTTTGTATAGATAAATCGATTCATATTAATTAATGTAATTTATGTGTATTTATAACTTAATAAATTTTAATGTATTTTTAGATTCATAATTTATCACTATTCATCAAAAAAAATTAGCTATTTCTACAAAATAAAAAAAAATCTCCCTAAGATAATTTGGGAACATTGAATTAAAAAAACTCATTTCATGAAATTTAAATGATAAAATATTAGATTTTATTTTTTAATCACATTATTGAATAAACATATTTTCAATATGCTATAGATTTTCTAAATTAATTTATTACATTCTCTAATTTAATCTTAGGCATTTCAGAGATAAACATAATAAGAATGTTACATGGTAACATATATAAATTATTTTTTCTGGTTTAATGCTAATTAATGACTATGAATGTTATGTCTGAGTAAACATATCTTGTATATATAGATTAATATTAAAATGGTTCATTATGATCCTAAATTGTTTTGGGTACTTTATTACATGGGATGAAAATTCTATTTAGATAAAAGATCATATCCATTAATATGGTGGTTTTATTTTTAAAATATTTTGTTCCCAAATACCTTATATCTAAAATGTTCTTACAGAATAGTGAAATTTTCTAGAAGAAAAACTATTCGATTAATATGTTGATCTTCCTTTTATTTATTCACAAGTTAAGAATTTGACATATTTTCTCAACTAACAGTATATTTAAGAAGAATTAATTTTTATACAATAATGTTTTTCAGTAACTACATCCATCAAATGTGTTCATCTATTAACATAATAATGAATCTTTTTTACTTCAATAATCATTATATTCTTCTCAATAAATATCACAATATATTTATCATACATTTTTTTAAATTCAGATCATTTAAGTATTGCCATAGATTTTTTGACTTCCCAAATCCATGATTCATTATGTTTATACTCTTCTAACCCAAATATTGACACTTTATATAAATATATTCACATTAAAAAACTCAAATTTTATTTATTATAGACTATTTATATTATTCCAAAAATTTAGATATATTTTGATAATAATAATTAGTATGATTATAAAAATCAACCACTATCTTCCCATATTATTCATTCAATTTAAAATCCTATTTTTATGAAATGTAATATAAAATTCCATTTCATAAAGTGTCATAGAATTTTCCTCATAATAAATTTCATGTTTTGTTCATAAAGGATACTACCCATCAAGATAAAAGTTTTTATGGGCCACACTAGTTAACTTACACATTAATCATCTCTTATTCATAATAAATTTAACAATAAATGTTATGATTCCCATTATATTTTTCACAATCATTCTAAGTTCTATAGTAAGCGACAATATCGCCACCACTATAACTCCAAGAGTTTTGTGAATATAAAATTTTAATGACTTTATTATTAATGTATTTCATTATGAATATTATATATATTTTTTATTCTCCAAAATACCCTGTTGAATGATTTTTTTACATAATTCATAATAAATGACCTTTAAAGAAATTTTTTTATCATTTTTTCCTTTTGTATCATTCCTTTTACCTCTAAAAATATTATTTTCATGCAAATATATATTTCTTCTTACACAATACTGAGTGATTTCACCTTCACATAACTCTATAGAACTATTTATATTGTATGTACTTTAAATATAATTATATAATCTCAAATTTAAGCCTTAAAATTTTAGTGTAAAATATACACATATTTATTCTACATGTTTTTAGAATCCCTTATCAAACAAAAAACAAACATTATAATAGTCCTAATCAATTATTAAAAAAATTACATGAAAATAAAAATATTTTTATAAATAAAAAATTTCATATATTTACAGTCCTTTAGAAGAATATTCATAACCTTTTCAAGTATGTTTTCATATAAAAAACTATCTCTCCTATGTGTCGTAAACTATTAATAGTGTCCATCAGTAATTGATGCGTATAAGCTATATGACCTCTTATTTATGGTTTTACCATTTTTTCTGTCTCTAAAATGTATTTAATGATTGGATAACATCATGGGATGTGTTTTGGGGGTGAATTTGAATTGAATGTATAATTTTTTAGGTGTAGTTCATGGAATATAATGTTATACAATGTATAATGGTTTCTAGATAATTTTGATTCAAATTTAATCTAGTATTTTCATGGAGTGAAACTCTAATTACATTTTGAGATTTTTTTAGAATTTTTATATTAAGGTTCAATGTTTTCAGTAATTTTTTCGAATCAATGATTTCATGGAAGGAAATCTTTTTTCAGGTCCAGAATTAAAACAATTCAATCAATAACTTTTAAATTAGATTTCCCAATTTTATCTATTTATTATTCCTTCTTTATCCTTTAAATGTATGCTTATTCTAGGATATTTTGATGAAGATATACCTTATGGACACACAATTATAGGGTTCTTAGAGAATTGGATCTATGGGATTAAATTTGATAATTACATTTCATATTATAATTTTATTCTCCTTTATTATTTTGGAATAGACTATAGATAAATGTTTTAATGATTTTATCTATTCTTAATGGGTCATTTATATTAAATATATATCAAATTACTTGATGTAATGAAATGGTAAGGTTATATCTATGAATTATAGAATAATTATTCATGTCGAAAACATTGGATTTTGGGAGATTATACATCAATTCACTTTATAAAGAAATGAAAAGGGTCTTTGTGTTCTTTTCAAAAAACCTCCCTTTATGAATAGATATATCATGTAAAAAATGAAAAGAAATATGTCTTGTTTTTTGGTCATTAAATAATTAGTTTTGTATAGTGGAAAATTTTTATAGATAAATTTATTTTACAATTTTTAAATAACTAATATTTTTGTTTCTGTAACATTGAATATAAATGATTGGTTTCTGTTAATAGTGAATTTGGAGGGGTCTTGTGGGATTGAAATGTACATTGTTCCATTTCAGTGGAATACTACCTAATATCACCAAATGTCGACTTGGGAATTTTTGTAAGGATTTATACTAATGGTATGGCTTATATAATGGGTCTACTGAGATAAAATATGCATTTTGTTTTTGAATTTCATTGGTTTGTGTGTTTCATCCAAGTGTATTGTAAGGTTTGGTTTTCTTGACATCTTTATGTATATTTTCCTTGATCATTGGATTCATAAAATTATTTTTTATTATAAATAAGATATTACCAATTGTTATTTGCTGGATTATTTTTTATGTCTTGGGGTTTTCCTTCTTGTTTTTATACTTACCACCAGTATATGCACCTTGGTGTAAATGAAAACACCATTTATCATTATAACATTAATAAGAATATTTCATTCATCACTAGAATAAAAATATTATGTTTTAGTCATATTTTTTTAGAACTAGATCTATGTGATGGCCATGTGATGGAGTTGTATTGGTGCCACATTAATTCCATAAAAAATTTATATTTTTTGATATTTTTAGAATAAGTTAGTGAATATTTATATTTAATATATAATCCCAAATTATTTTTGAAATTAGACATTGATAGTTTTTTACATTATAAATTATTTTAGGTTTTTTAATTTTAATTCAATTAATTGATTTTACTTATGTTGAAATTGACTACCTAAATTTAGTAAATACATTGGAATTCATTACATACCTTTGGTGTTTGATGATTACACATATGGTTAGTAAAATAATTTTCTAATTAATACTAATGGATATGGTGTATTTTCATACAAATGGAATAATTTTGGATTGATTTATTATTTGGGATGTTATCAAAGTTATAAGTTATATTGGAACATTGTAAGCATATAATTAATGTTTAGGTTATCCTATTTTTGATGTACTATAAGTTTGTAGAGTGTTTCAAGTATAAAAAATCATTCTTAATTAATGAAATGTGTGATAACTATCGGGAGATTTCAAATTTGGTTATTGAAAGAGACCAGTTGTATGAGAAATATAAATGATGAATAGGGTGTGGCATAGAATGTGGTTACACATGAAATATAGGTGAAACAACATAATTCATAGAGTATAATATTTGAACTCTATGAAGTAGAAGAGGGAAATAAAAATGAGGAACCATGTCATGTGGAAGTATAATTTGAAATCTATAGACAAATATGACTGAATATTTTATGATATTTAGTTTTATTGAATATATAATCTTGTGAATTCATGTAAAAATAAATAATTTATTTCATAGGAACTCAAACAGAAATTATAGACCATCATTCTATATTTATTCATGATCACCAGACATAAAAATGGGGGGATTATTTTGTTTAAGATATACATGATCATGGTGTTACATTGGATGGATTTGAGTGAATTCATATTATAAAATATGTCAATGTACCATAAAAATATTGAGAATCAAATGATTAATTAATCTATTGAATGAAATAATGGACTTCATGAAATATAGTGCTATATTTACTTACCAATCTCATCTTTATCTTAGGGTTTCATGCAACCATTCTTTGAGGGAATATATATTTTATTTGGGATTAAAATAATATAATCACACAATTATTATCATGTTATTTATTTTAAACATCATGGATATAGAGAAAAAAGTTATTTTGTATGAAAATTAAATTATAAAGAAAATGATGGGTGGAAATATAATTGTTTGAAAAGACATCTGTGGGATTTGTATTAATAGAAATAATATTATAATAGATAGCAAATATTAATGATTCATGACAATTGAGAAACAATCAGCCATATCAATATCCATTCCACCTAATCAAAATAATGTAATTTTTTCCAATAAATGTTTCATAATAGTATACATGAAGAAAGAATTTATAACAACACATCTAGACTGTCAAAACAAAAGATGATTAAGACACCTCAAGACATATTGCAGTAAAATTACAGAGTCAATGATTATGGGTGGCTTGAATTATTCTAATATACACATTCTATACCTGTATAATTTTTACAGGGTAATTATCACCCAATGAATTTTGTGACCAAGGATGATTTGTGGAAAAATCAATAGTTAATCCAATATCATCTCAAATAGTGAATAAAGAATGATGATTATAATTCAACAAAAAAATATGAATATGAGAGTTAAATATGATATGTAAAACTGTATCTCTCTATGTGGAATGGATCTGTCATTCATAATTGAACCCTTATGAAGTTCCATTTTGATATCATTGTATCTAACTCATTTTTTTCTTATGATGTGATAAATTAATTGGGATTTCATATAAAATTGTTTCATTATTTTCTAAAAATAGGGACCCCTCTTTTTTAATTGGAATTAAAATTACTTATTTTCATATCATCTACTATTAAAATTAAATAATTCAAAATTTTTGGACATTATTTTCATTGAAATGGGATTCATTTATATAATCCTAATAATGTGTTGGTTTTTATAATTCAATGTATATATAAACTACCAATGATAGAAAATAACGCATAGACTCACTGACAGTTGTGTTAACATTATCAAAGGGGTTTGTGATATGAATCATGGAAGAGAAGGACCTCATGTAACAGTGGATGGAACAATCTCTTATCTACTAACCACATTGATGTTGGGATTGACTTATTAAATAATGACTCAAGCTTTCATGCTACTATAAACAAAATTTCAAATGTCTTTGCAAAATATTAATATTGGATTCCTCTGAATGAGATATAAATTTTATTATCAATATGTATCCATGAATGGGCCATTTTTGGAATCTATCATATAGAATGGAACCAATGGATTTTCTAAAATTAAAGTAGAAATGAAAAGAAATTGAAATTAAAGACATAATTATACCATGTTCATGACCATGGTATTTTATAATTCAGTTCATAAATATTTAAGATGGTTTAATTTTATTATGTGAAAATTATCAAAAATATAATCGTTTTATTACCATGAATAAATATATTCTGTCACGACCCGCCTTCACCAAAAGGAGGGAAGGGTCAGCAGGTTGCCAGGCCCTTCCTTCTTTAAGTTGAAGGAGAGATAACGACCCCCGAAACCCGCCTTCAATAGGTCCCGGAGTGGCGACTAGCACCAAGGGTATAGGAAATTCTCGCAAATGGAAGGCATTACCCTTTTTATTTTATTGGATCGAAAGATAAGGAGGAGAAAACCCAACAACACCAAGGTAGAAAGAAAAGTAAAGCCAAAAGCAAACCATTCCCACATGCATGTTTCAAAAGTGAAAGCCACAAAGTGCAAAAGGTGACTACAAGGTAAGTACCAAAAGAAAAAGAGAAACAACTGCAACTGCTCCAGAAGTCCGAGCTAGTAAGGTCCTGCGTGATCCTCGAAGTCCTCCTGGAAACCTGAAAGCAGTTGTATATACGTAGGGTGAGCATACAAGTACACTCAGTAGGGAAAACCAAGACTCTCGTGCACAAGTGGGGGAACGTACTAAAGTCCCGTGAGAAAGAGTAAACCAAACACCTAACAAGGCAAACTATCCATCCCAGGCCTCACCAAGTCTCGCTCCCCAAATAACGCAAGTCAAGTAATATATATATAAGATCACATCGATGTTTGGGTACCCCGCGCCACTTTCCCACTGGTTATTGAGACATCCTATGCATCGGACCAATCCCGCCATTCTCACCGCAGTCCCACTGCCACACTCGCCCACACACACCTGGGCCATAACCACAAGCAGTCCCACTGCTGAATCCCGCCCGCACACACCTAGGACACAACCACACGCAGTCCCACTGCCGTATCCCGCCCGCACACACCTGGGCCACAACTATCACATGTAACCATTCCTGCAAACACCTAGGCCAGAACAACAACCGCTACGCCCGAAGACACCTGGGCTAAAGGATCCACTGCCATGCCCGAAGACACCTGGGCCTCATCCCAAAGACACATGGGAAACCACCTGCCACACACACCTGGCCAACCACCACAACACCCTGCCCGATGGTTCTTGGGCTAATAATGGACTTCAGGCCACCACAGCCTGCCCGAAGACACTTGGGCTATCCGGGAAAGGGAGCATAAAAGGAGCTAATAACCAGCCACTAAGTATAGTGTTGGGAAAAAAACCCTTCCCCCATAAATGGGGGTGTTCGACACTAAGTGCTCAACTTGGGTGGGGAGCGAATAAGAAACACAAATCTACAAGTATAGATATAGGTAACAAACACTCACCCAAAACTTAGGTTTTCCTAGCCAACCTACATAACAAAACACCACTGAGTCCGAGTCACAATTCACAACCCTTGCCCACAAAACCATTTTTCCCATTCTTGTTTCACGTTCAGTCAAAATGTTCGATTAATTTTAAGCACTACTGGGCAACTACCATATGCATAACCAAGGAAAGCGTCAAAAGCATAGATAAACCAAAACACTCACACCCGGTTCTGCCAACAGAGGATCTCTCCCCAATTTGTGATAAAAACTCACAACCACTGAAACCATACCAACAGGAGATCCCATCCCCCAAATTCACACAGCCACCGAGAGTATAAAAGAACAGGGGATCCCATCCCCTCCCACATTTACAACAAATGGCCCGAAAGGAAAACAACCAACCACCGCTACCAACACAAGTCAGGAATTTTCAGATTTAAACGACTTAACACACTCCATGATTTCAAATTCCGTGTGTTCTAACCGGGAGTTATCACAGAAGGGTTGATCCTGGTACTTTCAACTTATTCAGCCGGATATACGTGATTAACCAATTTCACAGCAGGAGTTCACAATTTCAGCAACCCATTTAAAACATCACGAGGGGATTTATCAGTGCACATACAACGACCACCAACAGCCTCAATTTTCAGAAAACATAAACTAGCACAACTAAAAAGGGATGATCACAAGATAAAGCATAAACAACGATCACAACCCCTTCCCCTTCTTTCTTTAGAACTTCATTTATTATCTTCATTAGGGTTCGGTTCAACCAATTCCGTAAGAACAAAAATAACGCCCACCCCGCATGATACACAAAAGTGAGAGACGAAAGAAATTCCCTGCTTGTTGATAGATGATCGATGTTTAGGCCGGGGGCGCGGAACTTTACGGATAACGACGCGGCGGTCCCGATGCACCAGAAGAGCCCTGGTCGAAGAAGGGGGGGAAACCACGGCCTAACCCTTAATTTATAAGAGCCAGGAACGGTTGAGATAAAAACGCCGAACCGCGTAAGACGTGGAAGTCGTGGGTTGACCACGCGGCTTGACTCATCATTAAAGGTGCTGAGTGGTTTAAATCGACTCATGAGCCGATTCAGTATTTAATTAAGCTTTTGTACGCGTTACTGGAACAACTTGGCAAGGTCGGGTGATGTCGGCCGGTTCCACCGATCGGTCACACCGATCGGTCGCACCGATCGGTCTCACCGATCGGTCGCACAGATCGGTCTCACCGATCGGTACCCCTTAAGGATCCGGATTTTGGCAAAGGGAGGGACCAAGGGGGGTCTGGGTCATCACATCAGATACCTCTTAAACGATTCTCGTCCTCGAGAATCACAACAAACCAGAAGGAAAGAGAGGGCCCGAACAACCATCTTCGAAAGATACCTCTTAGGAGTGGACCTCTGCTAACTAAAAACACTCTCCTGACAAGAACTAAGAAACATACCACGCCAAACAGACCGGTCATGTGGGTTTGGGGAGTTCCCCTCCCCCATGTCAAGATATTATCCTCTTTGGGCGGCACTGACTCGCCCGCACGGGTTCAATCGCATCCACCTTAATGCGCCTTGATTAGGGGTCGGGTTCCCTCTTCCCTTTAGCCGGGGCTTTTCACACACAACAGAGGAAATGAACTAGTACATTTCATAGCCAAAAAGGTCAAATGTTCTACCACAGCAGGTACAAAAGGAACAAAGCTCAAAACAACCCGGGGTATTGGGCACGCATCCGTGCTTCCCTTTCCCACGTACTCTCCTCGACCCGGCCATGTCTCCACAACACACGAACCAAGGGAATATCTCTCCCACGAAGCACCTTCTCCTTGCGATCCTCGATCATCACTGGTTTTTTCACAAAGGTTGCGTCGTCCTCGATGTCCAGTTCACCCCAATCAAGGACGTGTGAAACATCGTGCAGATAACGATGGAGCTGGGATACATGAAAGACATCATGTATCCTTAGCAGCGGCGGAGGTAACGCTAGCTGATAAGCCACTTCTCCGACCCCCCGTAACACTTCGAAGGGTCCAAAGAATCTAGGGGAAAGCTTACCCCCCTGTCGAACCTCCGTTGTCCACGCCGCGGGGAGAACTTCAAGAACACGTGGTCTCCAACCTTAAACTCCAAGGGCCTTCTCCTGGTATCAGCATATGACTTCTGTTGATCCTGGGCCACCTTCATCCTTTCCCGTATGAGCTGAATCGTCTCTGTCGTGTTCTGAACTACCTCCGGGCCAAGGATGCCTGCCTCTCCTACTTCGGTCCAACACACAGGTGAACGGCATGGCCTCCCGTACAGAGCCTCAAACGGGGCCATACCAATGGTAGAGTGGTAGCTATTATTGTAGGAAAACTCTACTAGAGGCAAGTATTGCACCCACGACTCTCCTGAGTCCAGAACACATGCCCGTGGCATATCCTCCAAGGTCTGGATGGTTCGCTCCGTTTGTCCATCTGTCTGGGGATGGAAAGCAGTGCTAAGGTGTAAATGGGTGCCAAACGCATGCTGCAATCCTCTCCAGATTCGTGAGGTAAAACGTGCATCCCGATCTGAGACTATAGACCTCGGAACTCCATGCAACCGCACCACCTCATTCATGTACTTTCATGCCAAAGCATCCACAATACTTGACTCCCTGATTGCCAGAAAGTGATCTGATTTCGTCAACCTGTCCACCACCACCCAAATGGCATCGCACCCTCCTTGGACCTTGGGTAGTACCGTGACGAAATCCATTGAGATGTCATCCCACTTCCACTCGGGAACAGCTAAAGGCTGCAGTAGGCCGCCTAGAACCCGGTGTTAAGCCTTCACTTGCTGACACACTAAGCATTTGGCCACGAATTCTGCCACCGCTCGCTTAACTCCGGGCCACCAGAACTACCTTTTCATCCCCTGGTACATCTTGGTAAATCCTGGGTGCACTGCCAGGGGTGAGTTGTGGAACTCACTGAGAACCTTTCCACGCATCACTATTGGAACAAACAACCTTTTCTGGAAAAGCATCCGGTGCTGACCATCCTCTGTCCATTCTCTCGGGGCATCGCCCTGGTCAACCCGATCACGCATCACTTCGCACTCGGGGTCTCCCCACTGAGACTCCGACACTTGTCGAAACAGAGACGACCGCAATATCATCTGATATAGGCATCCTCTGCCACTATCCATCTTCGCATCCAGGTGTAAGGAAGCCAACTCCTCCATTGCCTTCCAGGCATTTTCCGACTCTCGGACCGCATCCTTCTGCGTCCTCCTGCTCAAGGCATCGGCCACCACATTGCCCTTGCCCTCAGTATAAGAGATTTCAAAGTCGTAGTCCTGGAGGAACTCCACCCATCTCCGTTGTCGCAAGTTCAAGTCCCGCTGGGAGAAGATGTACTTTAAGCTTTTCTGATCTATGGAGACAACAAAGAATTCCCCGATGAGGTAGTGCCGCCATAACTTTAGCGCAAAAATGACCGCTGCAAGCTCCAGGTCATGGGTGGCGTAGTTACGCTCATGGGGGCGTAGCTGCCTGGACCCGTAAAAGATCACCCCTTGTTGCTGCATCAACACGCATCCCAGACCCTGTCCTGAAGCATCACAAAATACCTCATAGGGCATCCCTTCTTCTGGTAATCTCAACACTGGGGCACTAACTAGCTTTTCTTTTAGGTAGCTGAAGGACGACTCGCATTGCTCGCTCCACACGAAAACCTGGTCCTTCTTGGTCAAAGCCGTTAATGGGGCTGCTACTCGGGAGAAGTTGGGTACAAATCTCTGGTAGTAACCTGCCAGTCCAAGGAAACTCCGGTCTTCCGCCACATTCTTGGGTGCTGCCCAAGAAACAACTGCCTCAACCTTTGATGGGTCGACTGCTACCCCCTGCTCAGACACTACGTGCCCGAGGAAGCGCACTTCTCGTGTCCAGAACTTGCACTTTGACAACTTCCCGTAGAGTTGGTGCTGTCGGAGGACTTCCAAAACTGTCCTCAGGTGCTCTGCATGGTCCTTTTCTGACCTTGAATAGATCAGGATATCGTCGATGAATACCAACACAAACCGATCCAGATACTCCCGAAATATGGAGTTCATAAGCCCCATGAACACGACCGGGGCGTTCGTAACACCAAAGGGCATGACCATGAATTCGAAGTGCCCATGCCTGCACCTGAACGCCGTCTTCGGGACGTCGCTATCCTTTACCCTCAGCTGGTGGTATCCAGATCGCAAGTCGATCTTCGAGAACCATCCTGCCCCCTTCAGCTGGTCAAAAAGATCATCTATCCTCAGAAGAGGGTAGAGATTCTTGATCGTTACCTGATTCAGCCTCCTGTAATTGATGCACAACCTGAGGCCACCATCTGTCTTCTCTGCGAACAAGACTGGGGCACCCCACGGTGACGCACTTGGACAAACATAACCCCTCTTCATCAGATCGTCGATCTGTATCCGCAACTCCCGTAGCTCCGAAGGTGCCATCCGGTAAGGAGCCATCGAGATGGGTCGAGAGCCGGGCTGCAGGTCTATCCCGAACTCGATATGACACCGAGGGGGTAGAGTCGTCACCTCCTCAGTAAATATGTCCATAAATTCACGAACGATCTCTGGTACTTCCACCATTTCCGCATCTACTGATTCTATCGTCAGTTCGGTCAACAAGGAGAGCAGAGGTTCCTCCCTCCTGTTTCCCTTCGGACAGCTCCGCTCGCCGGTGAAAGTAACATGCTGGCCGTCCAAACCGGAGAACACCACCCTTCTTTGGAAACAGTCGATGACGGCGCACACAGAATATAGCCAGTCGATGCCAAGGATGACATCGTACGGCTGAATCTGTAGCAGAAGGAGATCCCTAACCGACTGATGTGGCCCTAACATCAGTCTACATCCCCGACAAACGAACAGCAAATCGGTCTGACCTCCAACTGGTGTGCTCAACACCAGGGGCACTGAAAGTCTCTCGGCATCTAGACCCAAGGCGCGGGCTAGACTGGGTGCAACAAAGGAGTGTGAAGCTCCAGT
Organism: Viscum album; assembly: GCA_963277665.1. Classification (NCBI taxonomy): domain Eukaryota; kingdom Viridiplantae; phylum Streptophyta; class Magnoliopsida; order Santalales; family Viscaceae; genus Viscum; species Viscum album. The sequence goes on along the minus strand of OY728151.1, from coordinate 2,061,033,661 downwards.
ATCGAACAAAGCATAAGAAAGAGTTCTAAACACACTGATCGTACCACGAACAACCTCTGGCCCTGCTGGAACTGTTGCTTTTGCGGCGTGTAATAGTCCACGCCCAGCTCCCCTACCCCTCGGCTGTCGGCCACCTCCCCGACCACGCCCTAGTCGAGGTCCCTGTGGAGTGCCCTGAGGTCGGCCTCCCCCTCCTATGTCTGCCTGCGGAGGAGCGGGAGCTCGCTGTCCCTGCTGCTGCTGCCGGAAGGGTCTGGCTGGAAAATGCTGCTGCGGCGGATGCTGGGGATGACTGCCACCGCTGTACTGCACCCGATCGGGGCAATGACTCCGGAGATGTCCAGGGCTCCCGCAGATGAAGCACCGTGGTCCCGATCCTGAAGGAAAAGAACGTGGGCCAGGGGATCGAAACTGAAACTGCTGCGGCCTACTCCCTGCGGGTCGGAACCTGGAAGGTCCCGATGCTGGAGGCCTGGCGCTGATGGCTTTCCCCTTCGATGGTCCCAGCTGGATCCCTTCTCGTGACACTCCGCCCAGCGCATGCATCCTTTCCACCACTTCGGCCTTCTTCTGAACCTCTAAGTATGTCGGAAGGGTTAAGGGGGTAACAACATACTGGAGGGATGGTCGGAGCGCCTCCTCCAAACGTCTTGCCCGAGACTCCTCATCGGGAAAGAGGTCCGGAGCAAAACGCATGAGGTCCTTGAACTTGATTCCAAGTTCCCTCACGGACATGCTCCCCTGCTGGAGGGAGAGTAGCTCCTGCCTCTTCTCCGCCTTCATTGTCGAGGAGAGAAACTCCGCCCGGAACTCCTTCTCGAAATCTTCCCAAGCAACCTCAGACTCTTTCCTATTCCCCAGGTGAAGCATCCACCACTGACATGCCGCTCCTCGCATCTGGCTAACAGCCAGAGGAACCCAGTACTCGGTCGAGGCCCGAATCAGGCTGAAGGCTATGACTAGCTCCTCTAGCCAGCCTTCCGTCTTCATATCGGAGGTGCTTCCCTCATACTTCTCGAGGGCCTGTCGCTGGAAGGCTCGAAGAGTCTTCTTCCACTGGTCGTCCTCTTCCTCTCGATCAGCTCTCTGCCGATTGGCCAAAGTAGTCTCAGGGGTCTCGATCGCCTGTACCACACGTGGTCACCTTCTAGGTTCCATAGCTGCAAGGTAAACAAGGAATTCCTAAGCCCAGTAGTGCAATGAAATTCGTTCTTAAAACTTATTAAGATTTAATTTATTCTTAGTTTCCCAAGACATCCCAGAAACACGAGAACACAAGTCATTTATGATGCATGTACCTTTCCTAGGGTCTCTACCCTGCAATCAGTGCGGCCTCACTTGGTCGTTCGGTAGGTCCAGAGTCCTTGCATCGGATCATGGGGGGCCCTAAAATCTCGTGTCCTAACCGGTCTTCCCGGGCCTAATTCACGCCCCAAGGTCACCCAACACCGTTTCCTTACCATCCCATGCAATCCTTACTGTGCCTAACTCCAGACTCTGTCCTATCTCTCAACCTCCCCTTTGATACCATTCTGTCATGACCCGCCTTCACCAAAAGGAGGGAAGGGTCAGCAGGTTGCCAGGCCCTTCCTTCTTTAAGTTGAAGGAGAGATAATGACCCCCGAAACCCGCCTTCAATAGGTCCCGGAGTGGCTACTAGCACCAAGGGTATAGGAAATTCTCGCAAATAGAAGGCATTACCCTTTTTATTTTATAGGATCGAAAGATAAGAAGGAGAAAACCCAAAAAAACCAAGGTAGAAAGAAAAGTAATGCCAAAAGTAAACCATTCCCACATGCATGTTTCAAAAGTGAAAGCCACAAAGTGCAAAAGGTGACTACAAGGTATGTACCAAAAGAAAAAGAGAAACAACTGCAACTGCTCCAGAAGTCCGAGCTAGTAAGGTCCTGCGTGATCCTCGAAGTCCTCCTGGAAACCTGAAAGCAGTTTTATATACGTAGGGTGAGCATACAAGTACACTCAGTAGGGACAACCAAGACTCTCATGCACAAGTGGGGGAACGTACTATAGTCCTGTGAGAAAGAGTAAACCAAACACCTAACAAGGCAAACTATCCATCCCAGGCCTCACCAAGGCTCTCTCCCCAAATAACGCAAGTCAAGTAATATATATATAAGAGCACATCGATGTTTGGGTACCCCGCGCCACTTTCCCACTGGTTATTGAGACATCCTACGCATCAGACCAATCCCGCCATTCTCACCGCAGTCCCACTACCACACCCGCCCGCACACACCTGGGCCACAACCACACGCAGTCCCACTGCCGAATCCCGCCCGCACACACTTGGGCCACAACCACACGCAGTCCCACTGCCGTATCCCGCCCGCACACACCTGGGCCACAACTATCACATGTAACCATGCCTGCAAACACCTAGGCCAGAACAACCACCGCTACGCCCCAAGACACCTGGGCTAAAGGATCCACTGCCACACCCGAAGACACCTGGGCCTCATCCCGAAGACACTTGGGAAACCACCTACCATACACACCTGGCCAACCACCACAACACCCTGCCCGATGGTTCTTGGGATAATAATGGACTTCAGGCCATCACAGCCTGCCCAAAGACACTTGGGCTATCCGGGAAAGGGAGCAGAAAAGGAGCTAATAACCAGCCACTAAGTATAGTGTTGGGAAAAACACCCTTCCCCCATAAATGGGGGTGTTCGGCACTAAGTGCTCAACTTGGGTGGGGCGCGAATAAGAAACACAAAGCTACAAGAATAGATATAGGTAACAAACACTCACCCAAAACTTAGGTTTTCCTAGACAACCTACAGAACACAACACCACTGAGTCCGAGTCACAATTCACAACCCTTGCCCACAAAACCATTTGTCCCATTCTTGTTTCACGTTCAGTCAAAATTTTCTATTAATTTTAAGCACTACTGGGCAACTACCATAAGCATAACCAAGGAAAGCGTCAAAAGCATAGATCAACCAAAACACTCACACCCGGTTCTGCCAACAGAGGATCTCTCCCCAATTTGTGATAAAAACTCACAACCACTGAAACCATACCAACAGGAGATCCCATCCCCCAAATTCACACTGCCACCGAGAGTATAAAACAACAGGGGATCCCATCCCCTCCCACATTTCCAGCAAACGGCCTGAAAGGAAAACAACCAACCACCGCTACCAACACAAGTCAGGAATTTTCAGATTTAAACGACTTAACACGCTCCATGATTTCAAATTCCGTGTGTTCTAACCGGGAGTTATCACAGAAGGGTTGATCCTGGTACTTTCAAATTATTCAGCCGGATATACGTGATTAACCAATTTCACAGCAGGAGTTCACAATTTCAGAAACCCATTTAAAACATCCCGAGGGGATTTATCAGTGCACATACAACGACCACCAACAGCCTCAATTTTCAGAAAACATAAACCAGCACAACTAAAAAGTGATGATCAAAAGATAAATCATAAACAACAATCAAAACCCCTTCCCCTTCTTTCTTTAGAACTTCATTTATTATCTTCATTAGGGTTCGGTTCAACCAATTCCGTAAGAACAAAAATAACGCCCACCCCGCATGATACACAAAAGTGAGAGACGAAAGAAATTCCCTACATGTTGATAGATGATCGATGTTTAGGCCGGGGGCGCGGAACTTTACGGATAACGACGCGGCGGTCCCGATGCACCAGAAGAGCCACGGTCGAAGAAGGGGGGGAAACCACGGCCTAACACTTATTTTATAAGAGCCGGGAATGGTTGAGATAAAAACGCCGAACCGCGTAAGACGTGGAAGTCGTGGGTTGACCACGCGGCTTGACTCATCATTAAAGGTGCTGAGTGGTTTAAACGGACTCATGATCCAATTCGGTATTTAATTAAGATTTTGTACGCATTACTGGAACAACTTGGCATGGCCGGGTGACGTCGGCCAGTTCCGCCGATCGGTCACACCGATCGGTCGCACCGATCGGTACCCCTTAAGGATCCGGATTTTGGCAAAGGGAGGGACCAAGGGGGTCTGGGTCATCACATATTCATTCACTAATTTGAGAAATATTTGATCAATTGAAGGGAGACAAGTAGTTTTATAAAATTTATATCATATCTTGAAATGAGGATATGCCAAAAATTTATTCTCAATTATTATATAGTCACAATGAATATTTGTTCATTCAATTTTATTTATTGTATAACCAAAAAATTTCATTCCCTAACTAAACTATATCATTCTTAATTTCTCAAAATCATTTGTCACGGTATTTATTAATAATACTGTTTTGAAATACAGAAGTAGTGATGATCGTACAACAAACACAGATATCGATTATTTTATATTTCATTATAGTTGACACTATTCTAAATTTTATAAGTGTTACATATTGATACATTAAGTATTCATCCATGATCAACATATTTATTTAGAAATGAATATTTATTGGACATAGAAATATTAAGGAAGTTAATAAACTACAATCTTTAGAAAATAATCATAGAGATACTATGATTTTGTGGGTTAATATAATTATTAACATAATTTTAATGAGATTTCTCATACCACTGTTATTATAGGAAATATTTTATAAAAATGGGTATTTGATTCTTTTGGATCAATGATTTTACAAAATCCTTTCAGGAGATCATGTTTTGACCAACTTCCAAAAATATATCCATCTTTTCAGAATCAAGACAAGGCACTGTAGTACACTATGAAGAATTTGGATAATGATTGGATTAAATTACTATGCAGGGAGACCATTTTTCATGTAACAATCGTTAATATATTCCACTACTCCAAATTTCTCTGTTTTTATCAAGATAATTTTATGTTTTATTGGTGGTTATTTTGTGATGAAATTTTATGAATCTAGAAAAATTAGGGTGAGCGCACGGTTGGTGAAAGACCAACACATAGTTTGCCAAACCATGAACCCCTCTAAGGAAAAATAGAATGTTTTTAATATAGAGATACACATGTGTTTTTTATTGTTAGTAAATCCATGAATCCCATTTGTAGATTCCAAGTGGCCCCTTTATAATGGGCACATGACCTATGCATTGTTTGTCCAAATTGTGTTCTATTTTCTAGGAAAATGTGTAGATGATATTTTTAGAGATCTATTATTTTTTTAAATTATGTAATATTTATTATTGGTCAATGGAAGACCTCTTTTGGCCGAAACCATCTTCTCCTAACCGTAGTTCACCCATGAATGATTGTTGGCCCATCCGACCCCTCCCAAAAGCCATCCATTTCTAGGTGAATTTTGGTCATCCTCTTTAGGGAAGTTTCCTCTTCCAGATCTCTTTCTCCAACTATATATATCATTATCCTTTGGGTTTTATAGATCATTTTATGTAGTTTATGTATCTAATAACTATTATTTATTTATCTAGAGAGAGTTTTTATTCTTTTCTATATCTGATTCTATTGCTTTTATTCATTTTTGATGAATCCTAACTAGGGATTAGTGACTCTTGATCTATTGGCCTCGAGGTAGGTGGTTCTATTATAACACCCAAATTATATTAAACATAATTGATCTATATAAATACCAATCAACTTAATTGAAATTAATTTATTTGCATTTGGATAATATGGATTTTCGTTAGTTGTGGGAAAACCCCAATTCTGGTGAATTATTTTTTTTAGAAAAAGGGGTATCTGGCCTAGAAATTTGAAAATTGGTGATATTTAAATAGATCAATTTAAATTTTATCTTTTTATATAAATTGTAGAAATTAAATTATTGAATTTATATTTAGAAATTGAATTGATTTAATATTTTTTAAAAACTATAAATCTAGTGAATTTGGAGTTTGTGATGAAATTTGTGGAATTATTTAAAAATTAAGTTGTTGTATTTAATTGTGCAATTGATTATTAAAGTACATGAACTATTTCAAATAACATTTAAATAAATATGGCTTAAAAATGTGTTGATGGAAAACCATTTTATCTATTAAAAAATTTAATTTTTTATTCAAAGCCCATTATGGGTTTTTGAAGGAAAATTGGCATATTGAAATGGGGTACGAGATATAATTGTATTTTAAGTAGTCATATAATATATTTCCCTTAATTGTATTTTACAAGATTAAATCAAATAAATAGGTAGTTTTTTGGCCAACAGTTCATGAAATTCAACATTCTAAAACATCATTTTATCACATCCCATTCCTTAGGCGATGATTATGGATTTTCATGGCACTTTTTCAGGTGATATATGTCCAATGTTTGTCGTATTCATATTGTTGGGTCCCTATATCCTAGAAATATCATAGGTACTTATCTCATGACCATGTTTCTTACTTTTTGTGTATTAATTATATATATATGTTGATGTTTATAAATTTTTACATTCCATGAAATTTTATACTAACTGTTTTATATAAAAGTGTTTATTTAACAAATTTGAGAAAAGTGTTATTCTATAAAACACCAATTGATATAATTTAAATTTAACCATTTAAATTTTATTACCATCAATTGAGATGTGAAGAAATAATTGGTAAATGTATTTCCTTATATTAAATCATAAATGATGAGTTTTTATATATTTATTTTATTAATGAAAAACATGATTACATTTTAAATTGAATGCCCTTTATTGGATATGTTGATATTAGAATTAAATTATCAAATCTTTGGTGGAATCCTAAATACCTTTGGATCATACCCTACATATTCCATCACATGTTTCATGATTATCTACATCGAGGTTCAAGCTAGGGGAAATGATCTATTGGAGGTGGATCCAGCTACTGAACCTTGTGTTTATTATTTGTTTCCAATCTTTAGGAGGGGAACGACCTTCTGTCCCCATTCAGGCTCTAGATATGGAATATCAATGAAATTTTATCAAATTATATTTGGGAGCTTAACTTAACTAGAATATAGAATCATTCAAAGGCTCTAATGATCCCCAAGAGGGTGAAGAGTAGTTGAGCAGAATGGAGTGTTTGGTTGGGTTATTGGACACACTTGATAAAATCAAGGTAAGGTGTTCCATGTCCATGATATAAGGACTATGTGAGACATGATGGGAAGCGATGGTAATGATAAATAATTAAGATTAATTAGAGTTTAAAGTCTTCAAATTCATTTTTAGAGATAAGTTCTTTATATAGTCAACGCTATTATCCAAGTCCGGTAATTTTTACGAACTCGAGTTAGTTGATAGGCCTGTAACAGGGTATGGAAACCATTTTTATGATCTTGTGATCACTTCTCTTGAAATAGTATTTAATGAAAGGTTGAATGTTATAATTTTTGATTTGGGTGTTCATCAATATATTCATTCTATAGGTTTCATAATAAAGATGCCTTATTATGAAGATGTACTGGATAAGATACTAATGTTTGATATTGATAAAGATGTAAATTCAGGGTTATTTAGATCTTCTTTCTATCCCATTGATAGAATGTGTTCAATTAAGTAAAAGAGGATGTGTGATGATTCTCCTACTACTTCACAATAACATGGTCATTATAGACCTCCTATAGAACATGAATGATGTCCTTTGGTTTTTCTACCATTGTGGAAAGGCATGACATTCGAAGAGATTTTTCATTAAGGAACCCAAAAACTGTGATTCATTTGGTCTTTTAGGGAAAATCATGAATTCATCCACATTTATTAGACTCCCAATTGTGTAAGAGGAACGTAAGCTCCTTTTAAAATAGTGGTGAAATTAGATGATTCACATGAAAAAGGATTCCAGCGACAGAAATCTAGAACAGAACTTCTTCCCACAATGGAATAGTCTCTAGAAAAAGTGGATATGGGTCCATCAACTATGAGTGGTATAATTATAATATATTCATCATCTATGACTTCTCTATTTTATACCGGTTCAGATCATTCATTTATTCAACATGTGTTGTTAATTTTCTAAATCATCTTAGAGAAAATTTATATTATGCATTGGATATTACCACAACCCTTGGTACGAAGAGAGAGAATGGTCTCCATAGTCACTCTTATATCATATCTCTTTTATATTTTTATCATTCATGATGTTTTTATATTCTCTACATGAAATCAATTGACTTAATTTTATATATGGATTGTTTCATTTCCCGAAAATTTCATATAGATTGTTACCTTTGATGGATATCCTTTATTACACCCATAGGTGTGTTCCATGTCATCCAATGTGAATGGGACCAAATATTGGACAGTTCCAAACCATCTTATCCAATGTTTGGGAAAGATATATCAGTTTTTACCTTTAATCTAGAGCGAGAATCATTGTGTGGTGATCTCCCTCTGGTTTTTGATGAGTTTCTCAATGAATTTCCTTCTAACATCTCTAGTTTTTAATAGGTAAAGGTGGTAGAGTTTTTTATTGACTTGATTTATAATACTCAAACAAAATTTATTCTATCTTACCATAAGGAACCAGATGTTCTATAATATGTTAAGTTATAGTTGGATGATCTTTTATAGGAATTATTTATACACCAGAGTGTTCGACCATAGGCGGCCCTAGTTTTCTTTTCTAAGAAAGATGATTGTTCACATAACCTATGAATTTATTAAAACAAGATCAATTGAATGAATTTAAGGAACAAGTATATATTTCAACAAATTGATGATCAGTTTGGTCATTTCAAAGGGGTGGTGTGGTTCTTATATATTGATCATTTAAATGGTCACCATTAATTGGGGATAAAATAATAAGGCATTTAAAGAACTGCATTTCAGAGAAGGTAGGACCATTATGAGTAAATTTTTATACACATTGGTCTAAACAATTCTCCTAAAATTTTCTTTCAATTAATGAAAATGATTTTCCATTATCATATAAATATAATCATAGTAGTCATTATATGTGATATTCTTGTTTACACTAAAACTGAGGAGGATTATGTGAATCACGTGATAATAGTTATGTGATTGATGAGAATTTACTGACTTTATGAAAAGATTTTGAAATGTTATTTCTATATCTAGGAAGTTAATTTAATGTTACATGTTGTTTCAGAACAAGGAATATATTTTGATCCTAACAATGTTTAGGATTTTAGGACTTGGGGGAAACCAAAAAATGTCTTAAAGATTCAATGTTTATTGAGCTTAGCCAAATATTATAATCCATTTTTGAAGGTATTATTATTTTCGGAATATATAATGATAGAAATAACATAGAAGGAGTAATTTTTTCTTGAAATGATAATATTCAAAGTTCTTTTTTTTTTGCAGAAACACCTTTTTACTACCACATCGATGTTGACTATTCAGGAGACCATGAATAACCTTGTGGTCTTCTATGACACTTCGGGTTCATGCTTTTACTGTGTTCATGATCCAGGTAACCATGTTTTTTGTTAGGTATCTCTTCATATTAGGCCACATGAGAATAATTATCCAACCTGTGACCATGAACATATAAATGTGATGTAGGAGATTAAAATATGGTGACACTACCTTTACAGGGAATTGTTTATCCAATATTCTAACTACAATATATTGAGATATATGTTCTCCTAAAAATAAAAGAATCACTTCCAGAGGTGTAGTTTGGAATACCTACAACATTTCTAGTTTGAAATATCATATTCCATGGTTAAATTAAATGTCATTGTAGATGAATTGAGTCATAATCTTCCATATTAGGTCGTGAAAAAAATCAATGGATGTATTTGAAAAATTTCATATTGGAGTTTCCGAGAAAGGGTTCAATGTTTCATTGGATAGTTTTTAGAAGAAATAAACTCTTATCAATTAAATTTTGTAGTAACAACAACTTAATGATTGTTTTGGATGAAATAGATACTCTCTTAATGATGGGGAGTTAGTTTCCTAGTGTTCATTCTCCAAAGAGGAAATTCTAAGCTGTAGAAATCATTTTGTAATGAAATTTTTCATAAGGTGTGGTATTATTGGGGATTAACATATTTTCCAGTTGAATGCTCACCTAGTTTGTAAAAAATATTATCTATAAAATGAAGAGATAGTTTTGGTGTCCATGTATGATACTGTGAATTGTTGAGATTGATTATTGTTATTATACATCCTAACAAGTTAAAGATACACACCCAAAACCTTCGAGTTTGATTTATACAATTACAATATTTACATGGATATGAGATGAGATCTATATAAAAATTGAGGGTGGGTTTCTTGATACCTTGATATTGAGGAATGTGATATGCTTTGTGATTGATAGATTGATGAAATCATATAACTTCTTACCAGTTCCTGATCTTTCAAAAGTTGAGGAGTTGGGAAATCACTATATGAAAGCGATTGTCCAGGGTATTGTTATCAACAATTTTGGGTATTAGGTTGATAAATTGGAGTTTATTGAGTATAATTATAAAAATAGTTTTTAGGCCATGATCAAAATTTCTCTTTTTGATGCCTTTATGGTTAGCATTTTAAACCATTTTTGAGTTGGTCAGAGATTGGTGAGAGTGCCTCGGTCAGACCATGATTAGTGAGAGAGATGAATAATGAGATTCAATTCATTCAGAAGATGATTTTTATGGAACATAGTTGATAGAAATATTATTCAGTTCATCATCGATGACCTTTGGAGTTCTTAGTTAGTGACCTGGTTTTCCTGAAGGTTTCACCGCAGTTGGGTCATCGACGACATGAGAGGTCTGGGATGATTGATACTTCATTTTTTGGACCATTTGAGGTTATTGATAAGGTAATGAATTTTTCATATTTTTATATACTAACAACAAAACTATCATTGATACATAATATGATTCATGTATATCATCTTCAAAATCATTTATCGGATTCATCTCATGTACTAAGTCGGAATTACTTTGATGTTGAAACTGATTTATATGTGACGAAACAACCATCGAGGATAGATTATTTTTAAATAAGGGTATTTCATGGGGGGATGATTCATTTTTTTCATATGATATGGATCCAGGGTTCAGATTATCCTAACATGTGAGATAGGGAGAAACTAATTAGAGAGCAGTAGCCTCATATTTTTGACATTGATGCCTCTTCGTAAGAATTATGGGTGTAATAATATATAATGGTTGAGAGGTTGTAACATTTAGTTATTGATTTCAGTTCCTCAAAATAAATTTATTATCGAGCTATGATTATGTTTCTTTTGGGGGGTTTTGAGTATAATATTTATGAATCATGAAAATTATGGGCCAGTGCACGATATGCCAAACCGTAAATCTTATTACATAAAATGTATGGTTTTTTAAAGATAGATATGCAAAAAATACACATTTATGGTCTAGTTGTGAATACAAATAAAATATACAGTGCGGCCTATTTATATTGGGCACCCAACGTGTAGACAGTTTTCTCAAACTGTGTAGCGTTTCCCGAGAAACCATGTGGGTGAGATTTTTACAGATCTGATTTTTTAAAAAAAATCTCAAACTAATGGTATTTGTCCCTGATGGTCCTATTTAAACCCAAATCATTTTAACACACCTTATATATTCTATGTAGGTTTTTTCCCCTAGTACCCCTCCCGGAAGAGATCTAATTCTAGGCGACAGTTGTTCAATCCCCTTCTGGTTAGTTTCTTTTTCTAGATCTTTATATCCAACAATCTTTCTCTTTTTTCATAGGGTTTTATTGATCTTCATACCATAGTGGTGGATATAATAACCACTATTTTCTATATAAACTTAGGTTTTGTTCTTCTTTATCCCAGATACTATTTCTTTCATTTTTCACTGACGAAAACGAACTAGGGTTCCGTGATTCAAGAGCCATTGTTCTTGCAGAATTTGGTTATGTGATGATGCCAAATTATATTAACACTAATTTATTTATTTTAAATTAAATGAAAATATTTGGAAAAGGATAATATGGATTTTATTTTTTTATGGGGAAAAACAAATTCCAGGGAATGAGGTTTTTAATAAAAATTGGGTTTTGGCATAGAAATTAGAAATTGGTGAGATTTAAATTGTTTGATTTAATTTTTGGATTTTTAAATGAATTAAAAAATTTATTTTATTTAATTTAAATTTAAATTTTTATTTTATGTAAAATTTGTGAAATAACCCAAATCTAATAAATTGCGGGATTGTGATGAAATAGAAGAAATTATTTGAAAATTAAAATTTTGTATTTAATTGTGTATTAGATTATTGATTTTACATGAATTGATTTGAAATCATTTTGAATGATAACTAGCATAAAAATGGATTTTATGTAAACCCAATGGTTTAAATTTATGAAAATTTTATGATTTTTGATTAAAAAATGGTTATGGGTTTTAAAGGTAAAATTGGAATATTGAAATGGAGTATGAGAATTAGTTGTATTTCAAGAAGTATTAATATAAATTTCCACCATTGTTTTACTAGATAACATGAAAGGATTATATAGTTAGTCTTAAATTTTGGAATACTCTTCATGATATAAAATTTTCTAAAATATCAAATCATCACAACTCATTCCTTAGGTTATAGTGGTGAACCATCATGTACTTATTTCAAGGGATATATGTACATAATTTTTGGTATTCATAGTGTTGCATCCCTATATCGTAGAACTATCATACCTACTAGGCACATGACCATGTTACTCACATTTTTTTATTTTTATTACATATATATATATATATTGAGCATTGTTCTATTCTATTTTATATTTTAAATAAATTTATCTAAAATATTTTAAATAAAATTATTTACTTAATAGATTTCGAGAAAAGTGATTTTGTGTATATCATCTTTTCATTAAATGTAAATTCCATCATTGAAATATTTTACTTCTATTAATATTTTCCTCATGAATTTATAATTGCATTCACATATTTGAAATCATAATGAAGGAGTTGGTTAAATATTCATTTTTTCAAATACAAACCATTTTATATTTTCAATTGAAATCACTTTATTAGTTAATTTGATATCAAAATCCTAATATGAAATCTTCAGTGGAAGCCTATAGGGATTTGGATTACACCCTACTTGTGACTTCATGTTTTTTTAGCTTTTCTCTTTCTAGGATTATGAAAGGTGAAATTATCCTTTATAGGTGGATTCAACTATTTAACCTTGGAATTGGGGAGTTGTTTCCATTGGGACCTAGGACATTTTCCCAATTTTGTCCTTGGGATATATTATATTGGGTTTCAAATCCTATTTGACCTCTAGTACCTTAATCTTAATGGAGTTTCCTTTGATATGAACATTGTGTTGTTTTTTTTACTTCTTCAATGTTTGTTTGAAAAGAATTCCTATTTCTAGATTGAATGATGCCATATTCAAGTCATCCACCCATGGTTATTGGGAACTTCCATTAGGAAATGTTGAGACTATATTAGTTATCCGATTAGTAGTGTACCTGGGCTGGTTTGTGACATTATAATATATATAATGACATAATTTTCAACATATGAAATAACTACCAAATACATGATGAATAATAATATGTTATTTTATTTATAATTATAAATGGTTTCACTATTTTTAGTTAAAATACAACCATATTAGATGGTTATATTATAATTAATCATATATCTTCACAAAAGGAACTAACCTCACATAATGATAGAGGATTTTATATATCACGATGTTCAACTTGGTATATGGTTTTGATTTTTTGATTTGGAATTATTCTATGTAATATTTTAATGACCCACATGGCCAGTGGCCCCCTTTTGGAGTAATTATTAAAAGAAATTTTTATTTTATGGAATAGAATCAGGATTTAATATTTTTTCTACTAACTTTTTTTCATTATTGAGTTACCTTGGGAACGGTGGACAAACAATATTCACAGAATTCCATACTGTTATTTAAAACATCAATGATGGGGAGTCCATTGATGGTTGGATAGAGGATACAATATCATGGTCGAGATATTGTGATTAGATCCATAGATCCATCATTATTACATGAAAAAATAATGTATTGTTATGACCAATTGGAAATGATCCTTCACCAAATTATTCATATAGTTAACATGTTAATGATGACCCATTTTTGGTAGCAGAGTTTGAAATAAATATTGTATTATTTTGTTTTGAGATGTCTCATCTATCAACTGGTACAAATTCCACATCAATAACTCTTAGATATGTTTGAATATATGTCCAATTCTTTATGTATATTAAAAGTCATTTTCATGAGAATTATAAAGATCCTTTCCTAGAAAATTAGAAAGGATAATTCTATAATGGTAAAAATATAAAAAATCATAATGTTGATATACTTTTTACTAATATGAGTGACTAATACAGTATAATAATTTGAAAATATAGAATTTTATAAAATAGTAAAATTGAATAGAGTATCAATTTATATTATTTTTGACCTAAATATGATGCTCACCTCATATATTAGTAATTTCATTTGAATCCGACTAAAACATATTTATCAATGAACATGATTTAACTCCCTTAAATGGATGGATTGTTATGCTAAAACGTGATTGAAAATTAGATCTTATTTAATGAATTCAGTGGTTCATGGGAAGATCATTAATATTTAGTATATTTTATATATAATAATAATTTGTAATCAATGATACATATGGCTCCAACTGAATCATTTTATGGATATCCTTGATTATCTCCATTTTTTATGTAAATAAGGGGAACATTTATGATTAGAGTAATTATTATCCTGAGACTACTATGAAAACACAAATGACCATGAATCATATGGAAATGGGTTTAATACATTAGAATATATATTCATATCAACAGAAAAAACCATATATTCTTTTATAGGGGACCATGCTTCCTTAATGGGTTAATGGGACAATGTTACCATATTTTTAGAAAATGAGGAAAAATTAACTTAGTGTTATTGCTGACCATTTTTGATTTTGGAGAAAATTGGTGCATTACATATAGGCTATTTTTACCAACAAGATTATGTTCTTTTTATATTGTTTTCTATGTATCTAAAATAATTATTTTCCAATATGATCCTAGATAAGTGATTTATTGGGACTATATTACTCTTGATTTGGATGCTACATTTATACTAGAGATTATTTTTATTCTGGATTCACTAGAAATGATCTTCATAGGTTGAAATATCACATAGTTATGTGTCTTATTATAGCACAATTATATTGAAGAGTAATCATTGGAATTTTTTTAATTTATAATATATAATACCCTTTAATGATTCCACCAAACTAATTTTTTATGAGGATGTTAGGTCCATCAGTTTGTCGAATGTTACACCATAATTTTAGTTTTTTCATTATTTTATTGATTGAGTTTTTATCTATGGTATGTTTCAATTGCATCAAGGGATGTATTCGGATAATAACGTAATTATGATACCAAAATTTGGTTATAAGATTCTATTTACTATATGGAATTCTATTAATGGTGTGGATGGTTTCATGGATGTTTTGTTCTAAAAATATTATGGGGATATTCATGGATTGAATCTATATTCATGGTGTGAAAACATTTTTAGATATTTATAAATGATGTTCCATGATTTTTAAAATAGGAGGGAATTGATTATACAACTATTTGATTTCCAATAGAAGATAGAGACTGATTTACATTCCTACCATCCTTTTTTTAAATTCTAACACTGATTCAACTGTTATTAGTTTTATTTAATTCCCCAAAATTTCATGGATTTCTCCATGTGGTTGTTTTTATCCTCCTCATATTAGTGATTTTGTTGTAAGGGATATCGATGATCTATACCTAGTAGATGTGATTTTTTGATCTATGATTTAGTTCTTGTTTTGATATTTATTTTATATTATTTTTAGAGCGAATATAAATTGGAGACTATATATATTTATCATTTAATGAATCATACCATATTTTTAATTAGGGGAAGGTGGATTATCTATCATTCTTGTCTGACATGTAATTAAAATTATTTATATTTTATAAACAAATGGAATTTAAATTTTAATATAAAAATCATGATAAATTCCTCTTTGAAATCAATCATACTACATACACTTACAACGACTCATTGTGGATTATTAGAACAATGTGTTCTATAAAATTATTTAATGGATTTTCATTAAAATGTTTTTTTTTCTTTTAGAACATGGAAATAAAATAGTCAAAATTCATTTATATGTATTTGGGAAATGCCTTGTGGGTTTGACATGGTCACTATGCAAATTATAGGAATTTGTGGGTAATATTTCCACGTGTGAAATTGGGACTCGAGGGATGAGATTCTACTAATTATTTGGAATGATAGGAGGGTCTATTAATATAGAATATGAATTAATTGTGTGTGTTTCATCGGTCAGTAGATTCATTCCAGGTGTATCCATTTTATGGGTTATTTTGTTGAACTAAACACACACACACACACACACACACACACACACACATATATATATATATATCAAATTTCTAATTTTTACATTACATTCAAAATATTTTAAATATTAATTTTTAGATTTCGTGTTATTGTTTTAGTGGAATGGTTGAGAAGTCGGAATTTTTTCCTATATAGTAATATACTTAACACTATAATATGATTCTTAGTTTCAATAAAGATTCATTATATTATGACACTGGTAAGGGGAATATTTCATAATATAATAGAGGAGCACCACGATGCAACATTCATGATTTTTAGATGTGAGATCATGGTGTTGTTCATACGATGGAGTCTTCATAGTGCCACATTTGGTCCCCTATATAATTGTTGTTTTGATATGTTTTAGATTTTCCATTTTCTATTTTTCTTAACTCCCATTTTCTATTTTATTTATTAAATTGGTGTTTTATTTGGATTTATATTGTGAACCAAATTATTTCCCTTAAATTTTTTATTCTAGTTATTTTCATAAGGTAAAATAATATTCTTTAATTTATTAAAGAACATGGCATTTATTTAAGGCCATTGGTTTCTAGGGGATGTTACATTAGTTTAATGACATTCTGGTCAATCCCAATCCAATTTCATAGGATTGGTATATTATAAATTGTATCATCTTAGTATGGTCTTTAATGTCCTGGTCTCTAGAATCCCAAATCTGATAGGTGAATTAAATTACTAGTACAAAATATGCGACATAAAAATCGATCAAAAATTTTTGTTGCAATGGAAGACCATAGAAATAGATAAAATAGAATTCAAAACATATTTTAAATCATGAACATTTTGAGAGAAAATGATTTTCCTCCCACCATATATATAAAAATTACACACATTTATCTAATTGTATTATTGGAGAATTTAAAATAAATAATGTTGAGATTAGATGCTTAGTATGGGGATGAATATATTTTATAATTTCATAACATAACCATATAATAAGTTATATATAATTAATAAATGATCATATTTAAGGTAATATCAACTAAAACTAATGGAATGATATATACAAGGAACACCATGATGGAATGGATAAAAATAATCATTGATCACATTCTGATGGAGTCAATAATATTGGGAATAAAAAATATCAATGATATATTTTTTCAAGAGAATATACTATTTTTGGAATATGTACATCATAAATACCCACCCATTTTAAATCATGAAAAGTTTCGATACATTTATGATCTATAAAATTCAAGGCTGCACCATTCATCTGATCATGACTGGTGACTTCAACATAATAGTCACATAGACCTTTCATTTATTTTCAATATAACCAGTTAATCAATTAAACATGGTGATATATATAATAATGATATATATAAATCCAATGCATCTAAATATTTATAATAATCTGGATGTCCCTGAGAAGTTCTCAAATTAAATTTATAATCCATGGGGAATCATCAATGTGACATGAAGTACCCATACTAAAGAGAAATTGTTGGAAGAGTACATATAATTTGTTGGCTTGCCAATGAATCATAATGATTTGTTTAAATGAAAATTATTTTCATAAAACCAAAGGAATTTTATTAACCTTCAAACATCATGGTTCATATAGACAATGAAAACAATTTATGCCTATCCCTATGTAGTTTCCATATATGTGTACAGTCATATGCCAATTTCTCATTTATAAAATTAATTTTTGGGTAATGATAAACTAACCCTTTTTGGGGGATTATCACTAGGTTATTATGTTATATAATACCAAAAATATTATATTATCAAAACATGGATTTATTTTTATATGAAACTACAAATGAATTTAATTTACCAAAATATAGGATGGGTTTCTACCACAAAAATGAATACGTTTAACAATTTTTTTATTTCACAATATTTAAAAGAATATGGTTTATAGATAAAAATATAAACATTTAAATTTATTATTTTTCATGAAATATATGGTAAATTTATTCTAAATCAAGGTATAAACCACACACATGGATACATGTTATTAATATATCATGTCCCAATGTAAAAAAGTTGATATTAAAAAATTGCAATATATGGATTAGGTATTAATTCAATCTTTACCTAATAAAACATGGGTCTTAAACATGATCATAAAATACCCTTAATAATTTAATTTCTAGACATTGTATGTAAAATAGGAATTATTTACAGCACTTAAAAAAATTTGGTTTATAATAATTAAAATGTCTATAATATAGTAATTTGAAACAAAAAGCCCTTACCTCATATAGTGAATTCAAAAAAAAGTAAACACATATATAAAAAATATGACTAACTTAATTATATAATTAAAAACCATAATCATATTCATTTTCAATTATAGTCTTCATAAATGATCATTCTCAACATGAATTCTATGTAATTTTCAGATCGGGGTTTATATTTTTGATTGTTTGATCTAGTTTCACAATAACAATGCTCATATTCATTCTTCATAAAATGTAAAAAATTAATGGATCATTAATTTATCACTGAAGGATTATTTATAGTAATATATTATTTCTAAAATTCTATTTATGAGTGTTGTATTCATTATCCTTAAAGAAGAAATCAGTTATAAACATATTTTTGTATCTTTTGATGAACAAAGGTTATTTTATTAATTGATTAATTCCATACTGATATATCATATTTTTAAAAACAATCCAAATTTTTTCAATTTTAAAATTTTATAATTTTATACATGTTTTCATATAAACCATGATCTAAATTAATATTATTTTTCAGGTAGTTTTTTAAACTAAAACAAGCATGAACATTCAATAAGTTAATCAATGGTTATGATGTATTTTTTTTAATATATTTATAAAATAATAATAATGAAGTAATTTAATGTTTATTATCATCATTTAATATAATACAAAGGTTGTATATGTTTACTTAATGGATATAAAAATGTTACGCATTTTGAAAAAATATTATTCATTTTAGCACACTTGTTTTATATAATTAAATTAATGAATTGAATTTATATATCATAAAATTAATATATTATCTAATATTTCTTAAAAGAAATAAATTTTATCCTAAAAAACATTTATCATTTAAAACCATCCATATATCAACATTTTATAGTGCAGAAAGAAAATAAATCATGATGCGTCACTAATGCAGTAGTCTACACAATACACAAATAAAAATTTTATTTTCCTTAATGGATAGGGTATATGAAAAAATAATAACAATAGTCATAATATGTAAACAATTAAATATAAAAATATTTCAATTATCATTATTTTAGTGTGACTATAATAAATTCATAAGAAGATAATTGAAGAGAAAATATAAGTATTTGATAATATTGATGTTATAGAATCAGATTTTCCTTGGATGTATCTATAGAAATAATGGCCTTATGAAACAAATAGTGTAAAAAGGTTTATAATCAGGGGATATAATTATAATATCATAAAAATAGCATATTTTCAAGATGAAATTTGATGTATAGGTTGGTCGTGAAATGTTGTTGATGTCCTCATATTTTATGTGAGAGAAAGGACAGTTTTTTTCGTAACACATACATTTTCAATAATATATTGTTAATATTGAATAGTAAAAGGACACAAGATGGAAAACAACATTAGAAAAATGTGGTAGTGGGTAAAAACTCATCTTTTCAACTTTTTTTAGACAACTTTTACTATTTTTTATTATTTTGTTTTTCTTTTTACAGATTTTATTTTACAAAAGTTTTTAATTTTTATCCATTGAAAAAAAATTTAAATGAGGAAGATAATTTTTTTACATAATTTTATATATATAATTTAAATTTTAAAATGATTATAGTATATAATAATTCAAAATCAAGAGAAATATAATTTTAAAATAAATATACGTAATTTTGAAAAAACAGTTTTGGAGAAATAATTTTATTATGATTTATATTCTTATTTAATATAAAAATATTTTTGATACTTATTTTGATAATGAATATTTATTTTTCATAAAAAATGAATGTTATTATAATTTTTCTGTAATAAAAAACTGAACCCCATTGATAATATACGAATCACAAAGTATACCTATAACCATTTTTTAAAAAATGTTATATTTTAATTGTTTCATAAAAATTCAATCAGTGGATATATAAATATGTTCAATGAATATTTAACATTTATATTTGAATTAATATTTAATATTTTATATTATTTTTTAGTTTCATGGTCTTTCTAATATAATGATAAATTAAAAAACACAATTTTAAATGGAAAACGTTTTTTTAATAATAAATAAAACATTTTAGAAAATAAATTAAATACATAATAATATAATTATTATATGATGAATAAAAAATGAAGTTACTTTGTTAAATTTTAAAATCTAAAACTTATAATTTATGTGATATCATAACTAATGGTTCTTTAGAGTGCGATAATCCATCATATGTTCTAAACCTCTTACAGTTGGGCCTTGGGTATTACATAATCACAATTTAAAGCCTCTATCCTTGAAATTGGGCATATGTACAGTCTATTTAAAATATATAGATACTTCATCATTATCTCTTCAATAGGATCCATGGATTCATCTTCTAGTTCTTTATTACTATGATGTACTTTCACCAATCAGGTATTTTGATCATTTATAACTTTTCCTTTGTTTTTAAGAGACTAAAAAGATACTTTATTATCATACATGTGATAATTTAATTTTATTCCTATAGATATGAACATATTTATTAGATCTGGAATGTATTTTTTAATAATAATATATGGAATTTTTCATGTACTTTTTAATGGATGGGAAATATAAATAATTGGTAATATACAACCATGATTCATTATAATCATTTAAAATAGTCATTTATAATTAGATAACCATTATCTTATTACAAGGTCATACTAATCCATTCTATCATAAAACCTTCATGAATAAATGATCCCTGGTTCGAAACTAAAATTATTTTCTTCAATTATCAACATACTACTTTATCATGCTCTATGATACTGTAACATGATCCTAAATAGTTTTCACATTAACAGTTTTCACCTAAAAAAGTTCTTAGTAATGTATTTATCATTCTATAGATTTTCCTCAATATGTAGGATAATGAAAAATATTCGCATGGAATGCTACAAATGGTTCCATCTAGAATTGTGAGTAGAATCTTTTATTTTATCCAAATTGTACAAAATGTAGACATTAAGAAAACATTACTTATATGTCAAGAGAACATGATCTTAATATGCCTTCCAATGACTAGATAGAATTTATAGATTTTCTTCCATTCTAGGGGTGATAGGTGTTGTTTAAATATATCATTGTGTTTAAAGATCATGCAAGAATCATCATGAATTTCAATATGAACCATGTTATATATTCTATAGGTATCTTTACGATTAATATGGTATAGATGTAGAATACATTATGAAGATATATATCCTCTTTTATTGATATGAAATTAATATAATTTTTGTGATGATTGATGATAAACCATATAGTATAATTATTACTTTTAATCATTTTGAATCTACTGACATAATATGTTGTAATATATTTACCCTTCCATATAGGTGTGGGATGTGGTTTAATGAATACCTAAGGATGTTATATTTTCACTTGTACATGTTTTTATATTATGAATATTGACACATAACACGTAATTTCCCACTTCATACCATCGAACTAGACATTCTATCTTAAATACCTATACGTCTCTATACAATCAATTTGTATATATTAATGTGATCATTTTCCATCATATTTTATTTCCATTGTCATCTATTGTACTAATGGAATGCATAAAATCATCCCAATCATCAACAATCCATATATATAGATAAATTCATAGAATTTTCCACCATTCATTTCTTTAATCTTCTTTTTTTATGTTCTCATCAACCCATCTGTAATTATCTATCTAATATTGTATGTATAGTATTTTATATTCTTGAAAATTGAAATATGTATCCCGAAGACTAAAAAAACCACACCTATTTTTACTACACACATATATATGACCCTTGTGTACCACTATAATGGTCATAATTCAATGGTACCTCCATCTCAATGCATCATCCACAATACTTTTTCCTATGGTGGTAATGTATTGAGAAATCGTAGTCCATATGTACATCCATACATATTACATTCAACATATTAACCACCTTCTAAGATATGATATACATCAAAATCATAGGGAATGTTTATATATATCACATTTCTTACAATAGAGGAACTCTCTTCACATTATAAACGTAAATATAATTTATTATAGTTGGAGTTCATGATTTGTATTTTTCTTTTTATCGATTATAAATTTTACATGATTCATATGCATCGACATATCATTCTACAAAAGGACACAATCAAGTCCTTTTAGAGATGATTTATTATATATTATATATCCTTTTTAATCATTGGTTGAGTTAATATCGGTGCATTAATCAATATCCTATTTGGATCCTAATGAAATTACTCACATAACCTTGTGAGTGTCAATTTAACCAATTTATGTGTTAATAAGGTTAACATTTTGTTCACCCTGAAAAAAACATGACCAACCCATTATTAGTATATTCCAAAGAAAAAGTGATATTAGACCCTAGTTATGTTCATATATATAGGCCATTCATTGAAAATTTGTATCTTTTAAGGGATAAATATATTACATAGTTTGAGATAATATGGATAAAAAAAGTTTATTAACTATGACAAATATCATATTTACTATAAATCGTATATATTATTTTTTGAGGCTCCTCGAATTTATTTTTAGATGACTCTCATATTTTTTATAGTTATTTTATTATATAATAATTTCATTAAAAATACCTCCATAAAATTATAAATGGTCTCTTTGAATACTCCATTCATGAGAGCCATAATCCTAGAAGGTGTATTATTTACTCTTAAATGACAAAAAATAAATTAATAATATTTATAACTTTCTCTAAAATTTCATATTCAATATCTCATACTTTTTTACCCATAGATGATGACAACGAATGAAATGTTTGTTTTTAAAATGACTTAATTTTCATTATTCTGAATAAATAATTCATCAATGCATGGTAAATGATACATTTTAATTAATGAAATGGAGTTGATTTCCCAATTTTTGATTAATAATCTCATTTTCCAATCATTACATTCAACGAATAAAACTATGGGTTCCCATGGTGAAATTCTACGGTATATATATCCTATTCCACTCAACTACTAAAACTATTTCAATAACTACACAAAATCTATTGGAACAATTATATATGGATTATTATATAGAGGTTTTTGCATTATAAATGATTTCAACGAAGTTATAAACTTCAAAAATAGGTGGATGACCATTTAATTCTTTTGAAAAAATGTCAATGAATCTTATTACTAGGGGAACATAATCTATTCATAGAATAAATTATTTATCTATGAATAAGTCATCATCTTCCTATATTATGGGGAATTTAATTAAAGAGACCAACCAGGTGAGGGTCGGAATACAAATTTGACAATGAAGATTCCCCTTTAGAGACAAGAGATTCTACCTCACCATCTTGAATTCCAATATTATTCTCTTGAAAATTATATAATGAATACCAATTTCAAAACCATTCCTTAAAAAGGATTATATCAATATAAACCATAATAATAATGTCTAGGATTTCAAATATGGTTCACTCATGCATCATAATTGGAATTTCATAAAATATAATTACTTCTATCGTATTCCCAGATTATAGAGAACCAGACCACAGTAGACTAGAGCATGTGTTTACATTATTTCATTGGTTCTAGATACATGTTGTTGCATCCCATAAGGAAGAACAGTTTTATATAATTTGTTAAGTACTATCATAATTGAGTAATTTATTACATGTGAAAACATAAAATAAAATGAATGTATAAATTTTTCATCTTTGAACTAATTCAACTATTCGTTATTCATATCCATGGGAAAGGGAAGAAAATTTCGGTGAGATCAGATTCTCAATAAGAGATCCATAATGTGGTTGTAATCATGAAAAAATAATCATAAATAATCATGTATAATAAATGTTTATGTTTTAATATCAGAACACACATTATATTTAATCAGTTACATATATATCATAATTGGAAAATCAATAATATATATTGAATGGTTAGTAACAAAACACATGATCCATTTAATGAATAACATGATAATGAAAGGAGTCTATTGATAACATTAATGAAATAATAAAATGGAAAACAATAATTGAATTATTACTGAAGAAAATTATTAATATTGGATGTCATGATTTCAGACCACATGATATCTATACTACCAAGACCATTCACATGATGGAATAAAAATTTTGGTAAAAAACCCATTTAATGCCAATATACTAATTATCCTCTTGATATAATCAATTCATTGAGGTAATATATAATTTCGTTCCCCAAACTTCAATAAATGTTTAACCAATTCTAAAAATTTTGAATGATCATTTAAATTCATGAATAATAAATATTTTCATTAAATGTATGTATTACATAAAAATATGAAATATGAATATTTTCAAAGTCATTAATATATATTTTAGTTTAAAAAATGTATATTAAAATTATATAAGGATTGAAAATATCTAGGATAAAAATTTAAAATAATTATGGGAAATAGAGTTTTAAATGATCATATGAATGTAAAGATTTCAAGTTAACATTAATGATTTAAAAATTTAAACCAGAAACATATTTTAAACACATTCCCACAGTGAACTGATCACAAACCTTATAGGGAAACAATTACAATTGAATTATTAAAACATATATCTAGTGGAGAATATGTAAAATAATGATTTAATATTTTTGAGGAATTGGGATATAATAACAATATGATTAAAGTCATTATATATAAAAATATCATTATAGAATTGAAAAAATATTTAACAACCCTATTAGTATATAGAATTTCAAGGAAAAATTTTATATAAAAAACATTTATAACATAATAAAGAAGGCCCAAATAAATGATTAGTCATGACTCTGGGAAACACATGTTCATATCTATTAGGTTATTAAAAAATTATATTAAAATATAATTAGGAATACTAAAAAGTACTCTCTATAGGATGTTATAGAAATATGTGTTTTAAAAAATTTCCCAAAAAATAATTATTTTAAAACATTAAATTTAAAAATAATTGTTAATTTTTTTGAATTTTATTTATAAAAAAAGATTGTAGATGAAACTATATGCAACTAAATAGTGAAATAAAGTTTAATTTTTTTAAAACCCTTTACTCAATCATTTTATTTACCAAATATTTGAAAATGGAACTATGTATTGAAAAATTCATGAGTAACTAGATGATATGAAAATTAGATTAGTTTATTAGAAAATTATCTATTAATTTCATTTATTTGAATTTGAAGTATAAATAATCCGGATTAAAATTAGAATGAAACATAAATATCTTTCCAAATTGGTATCTTTTGAATGGTATGAGAATGAAATAAAAAACATAAAAGGAATCATTAAATACCATGAATCTAAATCGATTTTATGATATGAAATATGAAAGGCATTTTAGATATACCTCTAGAAGGTATATAGGTATCAAACCTGAGATATTTTCCATAGAAAGCAATTGGATAAGAGAAACCCTTACAATGTTCACAAAATTTATGTATGAATTAATCAATGTTTAAATTTTGTGTATAAAAAGTGATTACATTAAAAATTTAATGAAAATAAAATTATTTACAATATAAAATAATTATATTTCATTAAATAAATAATCTTAAAATATCAATGAAAATTAATAATTAATATAAATTGAGTTATAAAATCCTTTACCCCTTGGTTATTTTGAAGTCAAATCCCCCTGTATGAAATAATTGGAATTTTAATAAAAAATGTATAATTACTTATTATAGATTAATGATATTATGTAAAATTGGGGAATTATATACATTATTTTTTAAATTTGTTGTATAACATATCAATATCCCTTGGTGAAATGAATTTGAGATAAAATCCCAAAACACATTCTTCTATTTAGATGAAAAAACCATAAAAACTATTACAATGGTATCAATAATGTTATTGACTTAGTTAATGACCATATTTATGTTTATAATTTCATATATGATCATATTATAACATATTTTTTCTCTTTCATGAAAAATAATTTGTAATATTATTGTTTCTGGTGTTAATTTATTTATTTTTATATCCATAATTTTTCATAAAAAATCTAGTTATTGTTTATAGTATATGTATAAATCATCTAATCAATTATATTTATTTTTAAAATATCATATAAAATCATTATATAATTTTTTTTAACTATTATTGAATTTTTATGAAGGAAAATGAAACACATCGCTTCCTGGTGACGATAGGACATACGTACACACAAGCAACAATATCATTACCTTATTGGGTTAAAGGGTGATGAAAATAATGATTAATTAATTTTAAAGATACTATATAATGTCATAAGTATCATATATATTTATTATTTTAATCATTATGAGAATCCATTTGTTTCTCTGAGGGAAACAAAATTACATCAGTTTGAGAGGTTGAAGTCCACTGCAAACATCAATGATGACTAGATTTCTAATTTTATGTAAAAGGATATGGATAAATATTTTATATATATATAATAAAATTTCATTATTTGTGATATAATGGTTTTATTATAATGTAATTTTAAATATATTATTGATAGTTGTGAAATAAGAAAGAAACTGAAATTACATAGTTAAAGAGAGTAGTTTATTTTAGAGAAACCTCATTGTGAGATCTTATTAAGGGGACTCGGTTAGGTATTATCAGATAAAAGCACATCTAGAATGTGTAAAATGGTTTTTGGAAGAGATTTTCATAGGTTTGTTCCAGCCCAAATTGCATTATAGTTGTGAATGGGTGAGAGGAGGGTGGTTACTTTTATAATTAAGGTGGAGTGGCTTTTTATAATAAAAATAGATATTCAATAATGGGAAGTCAATACCCCCCAAAATTTCTCAGAAATTTTAAAAAATGTATTTTTGATAATATAAAGTCAATAAACACTTCCAAAATGTTAAAAAAAATCATGTCTCAAAATTTTCATTCCCTTATTTTTTAAGTATATTATCTTTTTACCATTTATGTTTTCACAATAGTAAGTAGTTTTTTTATTTTAGATTGTTACACATATAGGTATGAAATATATTTATAATTGTTAGATAATTTTTCCTCAATAATCCTAAATATTAATCAAGGTTTACCAAAAAAAATACTTTGTGGAAAACTGATTTGAACATTATCCAATGTAACACGCCAAACATCATTTTTAGCATAACATCGATAAATAAATTTTTAAAAAATTACTAATAAGTATAAATAATAATAAATATTCTATATTAATATAATATTAATTATTTATATTCAATACAAGGAATCAATTTTATGAAATTCTATTCATTTTTTCTGAATATTTTATTTTAAAATATAATCTTGCAAATCGTGTTGAAAAACAGTTTTCTATGAATTGAAATATTCAACCATAATATGATCTGAAAATAAATATATGATAAGTGATAATAATTTAATGTATTTAAATGGATTTATTTATATATAAAATCTATAAATTATATATATAACATTCATTATTATTTATCATTTTAGTTAATTAAAATGGTGGAAAAATTTGCATTTAAGAATATCATTTAAAAAATAATAATTTATCCCTAAATATAAACTAATAAATAATTTAATAATACAGATCATCCACAAATTATTGTTTATTTAAAATCTATATAAATAATACCAGATTTATAACTATTCAATGTAAAAAAGGAATATTTAAAAAATGAATATTTAATAAACTCCAAAATTTTAATGTAGGAATATTTTTATGTGGTTTTTAAAAATATGGAATTTATTTTAGATAATTTTTTTAAAAATTTTTAGGATAATTGAAAATATTTTTTCTCAGATAGTGTAGAAATTTCAATTTGGAATAGACATATATTTTTTAATAAGAAATTTATATTACTAAAATTTTATTGTTTTTATTAACATATCCTACTAATTGATACCACTATATATATTTTATAATTCAATTAATCTTTTACTAACCACCAATTCAAATAAAAGTTTATAATTATCATATTTGTGAAATATATTTCATGGTTTGTTTACGAATAGTGATTATTGTAGTATACACTATTAAACATAATTCACATATTTTAAAATACTAGGGTTTCATGTACTAAACTATATATAAATGAGATTAAATTTACATAAAATAAATTTAATTTAAAATCTTATGGTGTTACATTATCTCCAATTTCTATAAATTTTATCTTCATAATTTGAGTGTTCACATGGAAATCAATGGTTTGAAATTGTGAAATTATTTTATTTCAAACCCACACGATTCATTGGGAAAACAATATTTTATATTTACAAGGGAGAAAATGAAATATGAAACCCATCCATAGTAATAAATAAATTTGTATGCAAATATTGGATCTTTTTTGGGATGTGGTAATATAGATATGAAAAAATGTCTTAAAGAAATATGGAGAGAAATTTAGATCACTGATCAAAATAAAGTGAATGATCAAGAGAAATCTAATGAAAAGAAGGAAGACTATGATGAGTTAAAATGAAATTTTATCTATCAGATATGAATTAAATATGATA
Organism: Viscum album; assembly: GCA_963277665.1. Lineage (NCBI taxonomy): Eukaryota > Viridiplantae > Streptophyta > Magnoliopsida > Santalales > Viscaceae > Viscum > Viscum album. The sequence continues at coordinate 2,061,004,790 of OY728151.1, read as the reverse complement.
ATTTTTTAGAAGTCCTTACATAGATAATGGGTATTATATTAATATAAGGATATCGAATGCCATAAAATAATCATACAAGATATATATTTTATTTCATAATTACTATTTGATCCATTTGCTATGCTTTGATCAATTCCTACTTCATTTTATAAAAAATGAAATGAATATACATGAAAATGTTTTATAACAAAATAACTAAAATAAAATTCTAACAGATTAATTGATCTAAAATGGATATTAACATATTCCTCAATTCATTTGTAAAATAAAAATGATTAGATTACATCATCAAATATGGTAAAATATAATACATTAATCCCAGAAAATGGAAATAGTAAAAAATATAATTTAATTGATCTCATTCCATAGTTGACTATTAGTTAAAATGTTTTTTTAAAAAATATCATAATATAACATACATCATGTATGATAGTGGTAAGGGCCATACACTTTTCAACCATTGAATGTGGGTTTGATCCATGATTCCTTCCCAGATGTGACAAATTATCACCAGGAATGATGGATGTCATTTATTCCTATAATATATTAATATAAATCAAATAGCATTCCCAAATTACAATTACCCATAATCACCACATAATCAACGATACGATAGACCATAAATGTTATTAATTTATTAAATATTATTCCCACAAAATTTAAAGTCACTAATAATTTAAAAAAATTTAAAGACAAATGGGTTATATTTCTAAAAATGTCTCCCAAAATATCTTTAATATTCATAAAATATTATCACATAAAACCTCAAAAGGATGTTTGATTAATTTATCATATTATCAAACATAAACAAATAAAACCATGACTATATCCATATTCCTTAAGTTAATGTTTCATGAAGTCATTTATTATTCCAAAATTATCACAATCATTAGATGTTTCGTGATTCCTATATCGAAAATACATTTGTAAAAAATAAATCATTAAAATATTTATTGAATCCCAATAAATAAATACCTCAACCTTTTCCACTTCAACATTATTCATTCCATGGTCTCGATGTTAGACATTAAAAGTGAGAATGAATCAGATTATTCCATAGTTTACCTCATTCAAGAAAATGATCATTAAATAGAATCCTATGATGAAATTTATTTCACTCCACTAAACTCCTCACTTTTTTAGGGAATTTTTTCTGTCTATACACATATTTTAAAGAAAGAAATCATTTTACTATCCCTTTTATAAATTAATATTGTTATCTATTTCTAAATTATTTACTTGAATTAAATCTTCCATTTTTATTAAATTGTATCCAACTGTTACAAGCATGGTGGAATCAATCCTTATCATCATTGGTGAGTATGATATTTTTTTAAGATTATTAATCAAATATCATGATAACATCTTATGAAAACTCATGAAATCATTCAGTCCAGTCTTTAACTAATTTGAATTATCATGATCAACACATTTTCTATCATATTCAATGTTAAGATGATTTATTTAGTCTCTATAAATTGAATAAAATTTAGAATAATTATATGAGTAATAATAATCATAGTGGGAAAACCATATAAACATTTACAAGATTTCCATATTATGTAACTGTATTTATTAGTATAAGAAATCAGATGTTTATCCAATTTCATTTATTTTTAAAATATATAAAAATTTATATTAATGGTTTATAAAAAAATTTAATTATTAAAAATATCATTGGGTAGTGTAAAACATGGTGGGAAGTGACTCATGTTTTTTATTCATCAGGTCTAGAACAATTCAATTCTGAATTAACACTTTTTAGAGATATTACCACTAGGTACAATTATTCCAGAACCATTTCCAAATGCACTATCCCAATAAGGATGTATTTCTAGGAAAACCACAAAATATTTTCCCCATAATGTCTTTTGGTTATTCTTCTATACTAACCATAAAATATTATCAAAATTCTGGTTCACTATTTTATGTTTTCTAAAATATAATTCACTATGTTTATAACAATTTTTACCTGATTCGAACTGTAAAGAGACTAAAATCAGTAGCCCTAATACAATGTCTAAATTTTTAAATTGGCTCTAGATAATATAGATATAGAGAACCCATATTAACATAAATATATTTAAAATCATATTAGATTAATTCTTTGTAAATTACAAATATAATTTCCATTGTATTGTAATAGTTTAATTTATTTTAAAACCTGGAATGAAAATCATCTATCCTAGTAAAATTTATCCAACTTATTCCATTAAACACTCCACCCATAGTACTTCTACCTAAAATATTTCATCATAACCATGAGAGACGAAGCATTTAAAAGGGGTGAGTTTAGATTCTTAGTATGTAAAATAAATAAATTCTTAAGCATAAAATTTTAAATGGTACAGAAGTTTAGCATAACATTTGAATATCATGACCTGTATATTATAGATCGAAATTAAAATTTTTAGTTCACAAGACATGAATCATGTGAATATAAATAACATTTGACATTAAAGAATAACAAAGTAATAAAACATGGAATCATGGATGACACATAATAATATAATATGATTTCCATGGTAGACAATTCATTATTTGTATAATCATCTTGGTAGTATGGGTTCACTTCTCATACTATATTGGTAGTCACGGTTCACTACCATTTTTAACTAAGTTGCATGAGTTCACTCCTCATACCATCATTGTAGACATGGCGTAGTCCCTTGTCCAACATAGTAGTCATGTTTCATTCCCAAGTCCATTTAGGTATATCTCATTAGATATAAATCATTACCTAATGATTGGAAGGATGTATTGGTCCCACCTTTATCATAGTGTAATTGTATATACATGTGACATAAGATCATAAAGAACCATATCATAACCCATGAAATTTAATTGTTTTCATAACAATATAATAATATCATAACATATATAAAATATCAGGATTCGTAATCATTTTATCAAAATAATAACCCATAAAAGAGAAAAGGATTTCATAAACATATAACCCATGAAAGAGAGACATTTTTCATAAACATGTCACCTTTTAAAGCGAAATAAGTTTCATTATAATATAACTTGTGAAAGATAGATCAATTTCAAAAAGGCCATGAAATTAATCATAACCATTCACTATAAATTATATGAATGTCACATTTAGATCATTTTTTATTAGGGTATGAGTACCATCATCAGATTTCATATGAGATGGAAAATAATTTAAAAACCTCTTTAAAGATGGTTTCTTGAGTAAACTATCTTTTATTCTTTGAAAATTTATTTTTTAATACATTATAATACTCTAAAATAGTTTTTTAGAAAATATTTAGAAAAATTATACATAAGAAGTGAAATTATTTTTGAAACCATTTTCAGTGAAATCGATAAAAATATTATTTAAAAAAAAATTTACGAAAATTTTCATTAAAAATACATTGAAATATTATACAGCATTCTCGAAATTGTTTTTTAACATTTTCGTTAAAAAAAACATTGAAAGAAAAAAAAATTAATACTTGAAAACAATTTTAAAAACCTGTTACTTGAAAACATATAATCTGATTTAGAAAAACTTTTGAAAATAATTTGAATACGATTTTTGTTGAAAACAATTAAAACCATTTAGAAAACATTTTTAAATCCATTTTCATTAAAAAATTATAAAATTTTCTTGATAATATTTTGAAAACAATGTCCTTGATACCCATATAATATTCTTGAAAACATTTTCCTTGAAAATATATTGAAAAAAAATCATTTTAAAAATTCACCTTTAAACATGAAATGAAAACATTAAAGGATTTATGATAGACAAATTCATATATAAGGTATGATGTAAAAAAATATTCCTTTTAAAATAGGGGTTAATGAAAAAGGGTAAAAATTTAATTAAAATATTAGAGGAAAATGTTATAATATTAAAGTTAATTCTTCTTTGAATATATATTTTTGAAGGAATATATATTTTACACTGAAGAGAGGGTAATGACTAGATTTCATAAAAACAATTTCTTACCTATATTATGTACCAGAGAATGTAATTAATAGTTTGATTATGTTAATAAATCATTAATAACTAGATTAAAATAAAATTAATGATATTTATTGAGATATGGGTCGAAATATTCCATCAAAGGAAGCATAAATGTAAATAATATTGAAAAGTGTTGAGATTTTTCCAATGAACTCTATTAACATGGTAACTTGGTATCAAACTCTCTATTTAAACAAAGAAAACTTTATGAAACATAAAATATAATGAAATTAATTATATTCAATATATAACATGAAAAATTTATGTATATAGATATCTAATTATAATTTATGTGCATAACAAAACATGAGTCTCAATGAAGGGACTTTAAGACAAAACAATTTCACAGATTTGGAATCTTTTGAATCATAATCTCAATTAAAAATATATATATATTAAAATGGAAGTGGTAATACCTATAAATTAAATTATAATATATATATAATTTAATCATGGTATGTATATACACCACACCAAATGAATGAGTGGTGCACGTAGCATGTGCCTCACAGAAATAAAAAAGTGAGATGATATCCCTTTACCTTCTGTGTCGATATTCACCGAAATCATTCAAAACACATGTATAATAAATATAAATTTAATATAAATATTTTAAATAACCATATTATTGTATCTAATAGCACATATGGTGTTATTACGACCTTATATTTCCAGTTTTTTAACAATCCATTTTTATGATTTCACTTCGTGTAATATTTGCATTATTCATCGCCTGTTTCTTAATTTTATAATTAATGGTAATTATAAATTACACCATGATTCCATGAATTAAAAACATGATTTAACTAAAATTTATATCCATTTTAAATATATTATAATTAACTATTTATTGTATTAGTAAAAATATAGATCAACCGTTTATGGAGACGGTAAGCCATACGTATGCCTGGACATTGTTTTAGTTTTTAATGTCGTATTGAAAGAAGGAATTAAAATGAAATATATGTATATATTTATATAATTATTATAGTAGTTTTATGATATAAAATATATCATATATAATCCCAAAAATCATCATTAATAAATTATATTTAGTGTATGAATGAATCATATCTCTTTGAGGGGGCAATAATATATACTTCCTCAAACAAATTGTTGTTTTAAAAAAAATGAAAATTGTAAGATATGTGTTCCAAAAAAGAATAAATAAGATTAAAGGCATAGTATATGTAATATATTACATATATAAATAGAGTTTCAATTATAATTTCTACCATTATAGGTGGTAAAAAATTGAATAATCATCTTTAAGTGAGGTGGTAGTTAATCGTACCTGTAAATAGTAGCTTCATTACCCATTAGATGGAGGTGTGTGTAATTTTAGGTAAAAAAATATCATAAAAGAATACATGTATATTTATTATAATGTTTTTTGTACAGAAATTTAATAAATATGGTGGTGGTGGTGGTGAATGAAAATTAATGAAAGTACTTGAAGGAAGATGTTACTTCTTAATCGGGTAACAACATTAAGTTTCTTCCCAAAGAATTAATTTTAAAAAAGATTGTGAACTAGGTGAGTATTAATTTAATAAATAATTGAAGTTGGGAGCATATTTTGTCAGTTTTTTGTTGAGATAATGAGATTTTTAGGTTTAATAAATAGGGAGGAATAGACCCCTTTTTAAAGTGGCATAGGAGTTCCCCCCTTGTAATTATTTTAAGAGTGATTTCCAACCACGATTTTCATGTTACAAGTGGGAAAAATATTGATGAAGATATATAAAAAGGAAGTATAAGGTCGATATATGGACATAAAATGGCATTTAGAAAATTTTATTGGTCTTTTTGGGACTTATATTTGTGGTTTAATCCTTATTTAAGCATAATTATACCTTGACCAATTTAATTAATTTTAATTACATTAACTAATAATTTTGGTCAGAAACTAATTTAACCTTAATAGAAATTTTAATTTATGATTATTTGAAATATGGAATCGATTTTGAAAATTTTTAATCACATTAGTGATATAAATTAATTTAAAATTAATCCTCCTAACGAGACGACACTACGGGTTTTTAATATAAAAATGATCAAAAGATTGCTACGTTTTTATATAAAATTTCAATGTGAAATTGATTACAATGAAATAAATTTAATTAATATACAAATATAATATATAATTAAACATTTAAATAAAATTGAAATATAATTTATCCATATAAATAAATTATATGAAAATGGGGATTTGAAATAATTTCAGGTAATTTTAAATACTCATTAAAAATGAATCCATACAGATAATTACCAAAACATTATCCTAGAACATTTTTTAGGAATATATTCTAAATATAATTTTTATTTTTACAAATTAAATATATAAAATTTGAAAAATTGGAATGTGAAAAGGGGATCATAACTAAATGGCCTTAAAACTATCTTTATAATAAATATAGGTTTTTATGCATAATATTAGATTTATTCTTATCTTATGTCCATACAATAGATTAGATGAACAATATAAATATTTTTTTAAAATATATAACATATATAATAATTTAATATAACTCATTAATTGTAATTATTTATATTTATTATAATAATGAATCATTGAGACTCTAAAAATTATAAGGATTTATTTTATATTAAAATTGGTTTCCTTTTTATTTTTCATTAATTGGTAACCTATGAATTCATGTTATATTTGGGTAAACCATATATTTTCAACAACTATTTAATATTATTCATAACTTCTAATTTAACTTCTAGGATATAGATTATTATATTAAATAAAAATATTTTAATAATATAATATTTTTTGGTAAAACACTATCATGTGTGTTATTAAATCTTTAGAGGAAAGTCATTGTTGTCTATACTGAAAGATAAATATGGTGTTATATGTTGATAATTCTAAAATTTATGTTGTGTGTAGTGCACTGTTAACCTGGAATTATATATAATTCATGCCAAAAATAGTTATTAAATATAAAATAATCTATTTTATAATTTATGTGAAAATAAATATTTTAGAAATGTTTAATTAATATAGAGAAACATAATTCCCAAAATCTCAGGGTGTGACATTCAACCCCAATTAAAATGAACTTATACCTATAAATTTCTCTGGGAAATCAGTGGTTTAATAATTGAATGTTTCATTCAATGAAACCAACATCATAAAAATGGATACAAAAACATCCCTTAAATAAGAAAACATGGAACCATAATGGTTACCCAAAGTAAAAAATAACCGAGTTTCATAATAGTAAAACATGGGTATAAATAAATTATTGTACATGGTGGAAAAGTGTAAATATTTATATGGAGTTTCTAAGGTCATCAATCAAAGAAAAGTGAATTATCAAAAACAATTGAGGGCCTCAAAGTCATAATTTGGTTATGATTTAAAAGGACATTGGTTCAAAAAAAATAAAGTATTATGTCAACACATTTTCTTTTTATAATTATCCTAATGTCAGTAAATTATTTTGTCGACCATGATATATTTCTATAAACAAAATTTTATTCTTTGGTTGTGCTTTTAAGTATTTATAATTCATTCCTGACTTAATGAAAAGTATTTTAAAAAATTAACATTGATTCCGGAAGCACTATAATGTACATTCAACTAATATATAAGGCCATTTAAATGAAAAGTATAATTATTTATCTAAAACTATTATGAAAAATTAATATGGTTAATAAAAGAATCTCTAAAAATTAAATGTACCACTATTTTTCATCATAATAATGTAATTACTTAAATAATTATTCATTAACTAGAACATCACGTAGGCTAGTGGTAGGCATGATACCCTTATCTTCCTTCATTCATGGGTCCAAGACCCAAATACTTTCAAAACATGATTGGTTGTCACCAGAAATACATGATTTTATTTTCTAAAACATCACAAATATAATTCCAAAAATAAATAATATAGACATCCTTGAAATAATTTTATTAACTAAATATCCTTTTAAATCATTTTTTCAAAACAAATTCCTGGTAAAAATACTTCCTCTAATGTTTAACATGAACATTTAAAAATTGATTAACCTTATAAAAATTCTAAATGATGAAATTACAAAAAATTATAAATAATGTCACCAAATTAGTTTAAAATTTATTCCTCCATATATCAGGATGAATCTACTGTTTTTCAAATTCAAAACATGTGAATACCCACATCTTATACTCTCTTGAAACATGGTAACAAACAGAATTACTAGAAATACATATTGAAAACATGTCTGATTCATTATTCCAATTATATTTGATTTAATCCATAAATTCAAATAGTTGTAAACTACAAAAATGATAGTATAAAATACTTTTCAACAAGTAATTAATTGGTTCTAAGTTAATAAGCACCATCCAATTTACTCATTCATCCCACATATATTAAACTAAAAAACATTATCATTATATATGTAACATATAAAGGGTTATATATCCCTTAATCATGTTTTTTCCATCGAAATAACCTTTCCATTATATAACATTTCAATTCTATCGAACCATTCAACATGTTGTTGTAAATTCATAGTGAAAAACATAAAATGAACAATACATATTTATTTCACCTTTCATATAAAAGACTTATTAAATCCAAATACATAAATTCTTTTATTACACCACATAATCCTTATAGAATTATAAAGGCTACCTCATCCAATTACACAATACCTCTTTCATTTCACATTTAATATGTAGTAACTTCATCATCAGCATTGTAACCATTACTCGTACCACCATTCTTATTATCTTTTGGAGAATTCCTCTTGGGAAATTGAAATGTATAATGACTATTTATTCCACACTTAAAAAACATATACTTTAATTATTCCTTAGTGTAGCCAACATTCCTATAAATTCTATTAACCCAAATGATCTTTTCCCATGAAATAAATTTCTTTATTTCCTTCCATACCACAGCCAAAACATATTATTATTCCTATAATACTTTCAATTTAGCAACTCGTCCAACTTTCATGACCCAAATGAAACCAAATATTCTTTCCTCCATGGTATCCACTACCGAAACTCTCAGTGAACAGCTTCTTCCACTTCCTGGGGGAGTCTATGTGTTGGTTAAGGTATATGTTGTTAATCATGATTTGTAAAATATTATTAGACATCATCACATCATATCTCGCAGCAGTGATAATTTCACATTACATATCATTAGTAAATATTAAATCACATTAAATTTTAATCCACTTCCATCTAGTTTTCTCCATTAACTAGAACTATAAGCATTTTATGGGCATTACGTGTCATTATAGAAAACTATACAGTCATGAGAATAGTTACTTTTAGGATGTATAAATCATGACACAATTATTAATCTATGACTCCATATGTGGATACATAGTTTTTTATATCCAACATATATTTAAAGACTTCATAATATTTTGTGAAGAGTTTTTGAATTCCTAAAGTATAACCCCACAAATGTCATTACAGGTGTGCAGAAAGGCATGCATTCTTATACCAAATTACCCCGGGTAAGACCTAGAACATCTTGTCATATTTGTCACCCCTAGGTACATATATACCATATCTACATCCACTTTTAGTATCTTGAAAGAGATGTATTACCTAGAAACCTTTCAATTTATCCTAAACTAAAATTATTAGACATTTTAATAAATGATAACCCATCTGCATAATAATCCTTAGAGACATACCTCGAAACATACATTGAAATATACATAGTGATCTCACTAATGTTTTCTAATCCTAATTTTCAAAGGCTATCTAAACTTTTACATTGATACCTACTATAGTAAACTAAGGTTAAAATACATGTATATTACAAAATTTTACATGAATACTTTGTGAACTAAAAAATACATGGCTGAGGACCATAATAGTTTAGTGTCATTGGAAACATAGAAATGAAATATTTTAACCTGATTAATTTTCTTCAATATCTCTAATAAAGATCTCCACCTTTAGTACTTCTACCGAGAAACATTTTTTATAAAATTGGGAGAGGAATCATAAGAAATGGGTGACCTATAATGCACAATAAGGTACATAAATATAATGTATATGCATGACATGAATGAAAGGGTGTGGAACTTGGGAGTAACATTTGAATATAAAACCATAAATATTAGAAATCATAATATATATTGGATGTTCATAAGACATGAATCATATAGAAATAAATAACTTAATCCTTGAAATCCAAACATAAGAATAAAACATTGAATTTTGGAACACACAGAATCATATAATGTTATTTTCATAGTATCTAAGGAATAACATACAAGAACATATTGGTAGTATGGGTTCAATACCCATAAAATAATGGTTTTCATGGTTAATTTTCGTGGACATCTTAGTAGCATGAGTTCACTCATACTATCTTGGTATTATTAATTCACTCAGATGGCCATCTTAGTATTCAAGGTTTATTCCCAAGATCATCTTATTATAGCCCATAAAATATGAATAATTTTCCAATTCATTAGAGAGAGATATTGGTCAAATCCCACAAATTGTGAAATCATTTATATGTGTTCCAAAAGTTCATAAAAATCGTATCATAACCCATGAAATTAAATGGGTATCATAAACAAGTAATCATATCCCAACCTATGAAAAAAGACCGGTTTCATACTCAGTTCATCCAAATAATAAACCATGAATGAGAAATGGATTCAATAAACATAAAACCTTTGAAAGAGATATATATTTTGATAATCATATTACATGAGAAAGCGAATCTATTTTCATAATCATTTAACTCGGGAAAAATAAATGGATTTCATAATAACCATGACACAAAGAATAACAAATTCATAGAAAGAATATTTATAGAACCGTTAGATAATTTCTTATAAGGGTATGAGTAATATCATCTAATAACATCATATGTGGATAATAATTTTGAAATATACTTCAAAAATTATTCTTGAGTAAAATATTCATTATTATTTGAAAAAAGATTTTTAATACATAAAATTATTTGAAAAATAATTTTCATAGAAAATACCATTAAGACATATAAATAATGATTGAAATAATTTAGAAATACTTTTTTTGTGAAAACTTATAATATAACCTTCAAAACATTTCAAAAATATTCTTCTTCAAAAACACATTGAAAACATTAAAGAATGCTTGAAAACATCAATGAATGCTTGAAAACGTTTTTAAAACTATTTAATTGAATATAATTTGAAAACATCTATATATTTCCCGAATTGTTTTTGAAAGCCACTTCATTGAATACATATAAAACATGATTGAATTTCTTTTTGAAAACATTTCATTAAAAATACTATAAAAATATATAAAAAAAGACTTGAAAAATTTTTTAAAACCATTTTCAAGGAAAATATTTTATAATGACATTTTCATAAAAATTAACATTTAATAATGAAAAATCAATCAAATGAATGATGGAATGTATATTCCAACATGTATTATAAGGTAAAAATAACATTCCCTTTTCATGGTAAAGGATATAAAATGTCTCTTTTATAATGAAAAAAGAATATTCCTTTGAGAACAATGTTAAAATAAAAATGGGTAAAATTTTATTTTAAATTTTAATGGATAATGGTACAATATTCGTGGAAACCAATTTTATAAAACATGGTTTTTCTGGAACATTGATTTCTGACAGAAGAGAGGGTAAATTTAGGATTTCTTAAACAAATTACTGAAAATATTATATACCAAATAGTTGATTAAATGGTACATTTAAAGTAATAAATAATTAATAACCATAGATTAAATAAATCCACGAGTATTCTTGAGAGATGTGTCATAGGATATCATTATTGAACTCATAAACATAAATATTCTCAAATTGTGATGAAATTATTTTAATAAACTCAAATAACATGGCAACATGGGATCATAATCTCTATATGAAAAATAAAATTTCATGAAAAATAAAATATCATTAAATGAAATAAATTCATGATGTGAATTGTAAATTTGTAGTACATAACCCTGATAAGAGAATTTATATTTATAAAAATAAATGAGTCTCAATGAACGAATATTTTGACAGAAAATTTCTATAATGTATTAGAAAATCATGGTAATTGTTTTATTATATGGAATTTTTCTCTGACCACGCGCTCTGAGGGCATGTGATTTTGAGACCTGGAGATCATAGAACGGAATTTTGATCTTTTCAATATAATGTAATGACCCTAGTTACCTAGAGTCGATGCTTTATTATATAACATTTATATGATCAAAAGGGATAAAATCCTAAAAGACTGATCTGTTTAGTAGCCTTGGAAGTACTATAATAATACATATGTTTTATGTTACATTATTAAATTTTAAAAAAAACAATTGTATCCATTAAACAAATTTATCTCCCTTAGACTATTTATATAAGTCGATCATAAAATACTTCATCACCTCCTGTGGAAAACTAGGCATAGAAAGGGGTGAGTTCAGGTGCTCAGTAAGGATAAAAATACAGCAGAAACATTCATAAATAAGCATAAATATTTATTTCAATGTATAAGACTAAAATTATAATACATTCAAAAATAAATATCATCATAATATGGAAAATATAAACCAAATAATGCCATTTACTTATTCACATGGATATTCATCTAGTAGAATAATCACATGAAATATTAATACCCAATTTCATAATGATGGAATGCATAATGCTGGACATCAAAACAACAGAGACAAGGACTTATTCCAAGACAAAAAATATATTTTTTCAAGGCCTTATTCCAAGACACTAGTTTTTCTCATTAGACCAACCGATGCATCGAGGAGCTATAGCAGGCTTTACCCGTCATGTACTAAGTCCAATACATTCCTCATATATGAAATGGTTGAAACATAACATAAACAGTCTTATTAAAACTAGTATACAAAATTTTAATACATTATCCATAAACTAGAAATGGTATAAATATAACACATCCATAGTCAAATATTTCACAAAACCTTCAATACAATATGCCATGCATAATGCCAGACATCATACGCACATAGTCAAGGACTCATGCCAAGAATAAAAATATAATTTTTTCAAAGCCTTGTTACAAGACACTATATTGTCTCATGAGACATACTAATGCATCAAAGAGCTATAGTGGGCTCCATCTATTAGTTACTAAGTCTAATGCATTCCTTATATGAAATTATTGAATCATAATATAAACATTTGTACTAAAACAAACTAATTAAATGTCAATACATTAACTATAAACCATGAATGGTATAAAATTAACACATACATAGTCAAAAATATCACAAAACCATAAATACAATATTTATTAGTGTATCATAATAAATCAACTTCATACAAGTGTAAAATCTGTCAAAGGATGTTGACATAGATGAAATCAAAACGATTTGAGAGGAATATATCATTCTCTTTTAAAATGATTTAAATGTCACATTCTTATAATAGAAAAATTTTATTTTGAAATTTTTTATATATTCTTGTATGGGAAACTTCAATGGTGTTATAGTGGTGGAAAATAGTTGCACCCACAATATATGTTAAAAAAACATTTTTCCTTTATTTTATAAAAATGGTCCTAAAAGAATTTTTTTTGGAAAACGATAGAATGATTCCATTTTTAAAATGTTATAAAAACTAAAATAAGGGTATATATTAGTTTAACCCATAGTCTATGAAATAGTAAAAATACTTTGAAATACATTTTTAAGGAACGCAGATGTGGATGATAAAGAGGTCCCAGTAGATTACTTACATATAAACAACCTCAAATAAGTAAAAAGATAGTAAAATCAACCATTACCTTATACATTTCATTGATTTAGTATTCTTTAACCTCCATTATAATATTTAACTCACTGTTATTAAATTATACAATAACTACATATATAAATCTGATATCAAATATGATATTCTAATATTACCTTGTTAATATTATATCAGTAGTTTCATTATTTCAGGTGTTAGACGACTCATTTTCCTTTATATGTTTTATTATATAAGTCATGTTTTCTATAAATAAGAAGTATTTTATTAATATATATATTTATATTAAGTTATTAAACATTAATTTTAATCATCAAATGAACATTATACTTGAATGGTTAATATGGGGAATGAATCTCATCGCTTTCGCGGAGACTAGAATCCGTACGTACGCACGAGCAACAATACCATTCTATTGGTGGTGAAATAATATATAATTGGATGGTATATCATATAAAAAGAATACTTTAGATGTTATAGTTATTATTTACTTCAATTATACTCATTATTATACCCATCCAAAAAATGATATGTTGAATAACATACTACAGCATGACGTGGAGACGGTAAGCCGTACGTACACACTTATGGTGACATTTTAATTCCTAGGATGGATAGAATAATTAATATAGTTGTAACATATTTATAATAAAATAATATTATGTATATTTAAATTAATTTATTATTTAGGTATGAAAAAATATAGAATGAGAAAGTGGAAGTAGAAAAGAACCTTAAAAGAGGTGATGAATATATTACGTCTTCTTCAGGTGATTTTTTTTTGATTTGATCAAAAGTGCTATGTAGGTTGGCTTTCTGATCAAAATAAGGCCTCTAGGATGAATTTAGTGTAGTTTTGAGTTTAATTGGGATGGTTTTGACCATGCCAAATAGTAATTGATGTGTGATTTTGAGAGTTGGAAGTACCCTTTTATAAGAGTGGTGAGGGTTACTTTATGAAATGCTTGAAATGTTATTTAATTATACATTAATATTCGGTTCATAATGGATAAAAATTTATTTATTTTGAATCTAAGGTTTGTATTGGTAGAAAATCTCTCAATAAATAGGTTTTTCAAAGGTTTAGGTCACCATATTAACCATATCTTTTATATTTAACTCTTTGTTAAATAGTTTAACTTTTACCATGTATTCTTGTATTATTAAAATAAATTGTTAATAAACATACAATAAAATCCATGGGAACCCCATGTGATTCTTTATTGGCATATATAACTTTATATAAGACCTTTGGAAGATCATTTGAATTTTAGGAATATTATATCAATTAATAATATAATATTTGTTTTAAAAACTCATTTATGTCAATTTTGACACTAGTTGGTAATTAATTTTTTTATGTTCCCAAAAACATTATCAATTAGAAAAAAATTTATCTAATAAACTCTTCGATGTCATATTAACCAATAAAATTAGTGTAATTCATCAGACATCTCAATTTAGAATTATTTTGATATTTACTAGATCAATTATTTTAATCATCCATTAATTAGGTAATTAGTACCTCATCATTGTGTAATAAATAAATTTAATTATATAATGTTTACATTTTTTTAATAAAATACCATTAAGTAGGAAATTATTTTATCATTCTAATTATTATCAATAGACATATTTATATTATGTATAACCCTATATTAAAAAAAGTTTAGTTATTAATCATTGAATTTAACACTTTTAACTCTTCTTTAAATAATATAATAATAAATGTACAAATATAATCCTTGTAGACCAAAAGTATAATATTTTATTGATAATGTTTATTTTGGTCTAAAAACACTTATCCAATAAAATTAATACATGTTTTCGGGTAATAATAATATCATTTTTACCTATAATTACCCTATTTATTTTTAATTGTGGTAAATAAAAGTCCAAAGTTACTATTCAAAAAAAATATTTTAATATTATTGAACCAAATAATACTTACTGATATCAACCGTGTATCTTGGATTTTTGAAATTCAACTCACAGAAGTGATAAAAGTTCTTTTTATTCCAATTTGCTAACACAATTAGATGATGGGTAAAAGATAGTAAAAAGTTCAGTAAAATTGTATATATCTAATTTTATTGAAAAAATGACTCCAATAAATTATATTTAACCTATATAGGTATTATATATATATTTTGAGTTAAAATAGATCTAAATAAAATAAATAATTATTTAAATAAAAATCAATTTTATTCAATAACGTAGTGTTTTTCACCACTCATAAAAAATTTGAAGTTTTATGAAAAATTCTATAAATTCACACTAAGCTAATTTTTAAATTACAAATCCAAAAATAAAGTACATTGTGAAAAATAAAATTTATATAATTTCCAAAAGTGTGTATTACTATTCATAACAACTTATTTGATTGTTTGTGGTTTGTTAGAACTCGATGTTGTGTACAACGCAAGATATTGTATTTTTCAAAGAGAAGCATACCATGGAAGCTTGGGGTGTCACATTCTTCCCTCATTAAAATGATTTATTCCTCAAAATTTATAGAATATTACTGCATAAAAAATATTTGGGTGGTTCTTCATCATATGTTACACAGGATCCCATGTTTTCGCATCCATCTTATTGTTTCTTCGTAGAACATTCACCAGAAAAGTTGTCCAGTTTCTAAACACTTGTACTCTAGTATCATGAATTCTAATAGGCTCATCAAAATATGGAAGGCCATGTTCTAGTACTATTTCTTCATAGCTGAGTTCATGCGTTGGGTGAGCCATGTATTTTCTCAACAGTGATACGTGGAACACCTCATGAACATTATAGAGACATGGAATCATTGTAAAACGATAATCTACAACTCCAATTCGTTCTAGAATTTTGAAAGGTCCTATGTACATGGGACTCAATTTTCCCTTGTTATCAAATTGTATAACTACCTTCAGTAGATATAAATTCGAAAAAACAAGATCTCCTTCTTGAAATTCTAGATCCTTCCTTTGGTGTGCGACATCTCCTTCCATATAACGCTTCACACGTTGCCATATGAATACTTGAATGGAAGATATTGTTGTAAGAAAATTCTACCTGAGGAAAATATTGATCCCAAATACCTTGAATGTCAAGTGAGAAAGATCTCAACATGGCTTATAAGGTTTGAATAGTATGTTCTGATTTTCCATCAGTTTGAGGGTGGTAGGCAGTGCTCAAATGATGTTTAGTATCCAAAGTATTCTAAATAATTTTCTAGAATCATGATGTAAAATCGTGATCATGATTAGAAACAATATATCGGGATACTCCATTAAGTATTACAACTTCATTAATATATAGTCTTGATAAATGATAATGTTTGAAATCTTCTCTGATAGCATGAATAAGTTCTGACTTGGTAAAACGATCAATAATGACCAATATTTCATCGTTCCTTCTAGGAGTATTTTGTAGTCCCATGAAAAAGCCCATCATAATATCATCCCATATCAACTTAGGTATAGGAAGAGGTTGCTTGAATCCTTCTGTATGATGTCTTCCAGACTTTACCTATTCACACACCATATATCATGACACATAATTATAAATCTTATTGTTGTCCCACCCAAAATGTTCATTCAAATCTCTATACATCATAGTTCTACATGAATGTATAAATAAATTAGAGTTATGAGCATTATCCAAAAATTTCCTTTTTATAGCAGGTATATCAAGATCACAAAGTTGTTTCCCAGATTTCAAAATTACTTCATTATATATGAATTCGATCAATCTCTCATCGTTCACAGCTTTAAAATTATTTTTAAACTCTTCATCATCTGTCTAAAAACTTCTTATCCTTACTAGTAAAGATGGTTTGGAAACTATTTGAAAAAGTATTGATGTTTCAAATTCCATGGTTATTCCCATATCTATCTTTACTACATCCATGAAAATAGGATCCCTTTCATCTATCATCTTGTTCAAAACTCCATGATCCTTTCTACTCAAAGCATCTTCTGATTTATTTTCCTTCCCATGTTGGTAGTGTATAGTGCAATCCCAATCCTCGAGTAGCTCAAGCCATAGACTTTTCCTCATGTTGAATTCTTTTTGTGATAAAATATAATTCAATCTCTTTTGATCAGATTATATCTCACATATTTCAACATAGAGATAGTGTCTCCAAATCTTTAATGCAATGATTACAGCTGCTAACTGAAGATCATGAGTGGGATAGATTTTTCTTGAATTTTTAGATTTCGTGATGCATAGGCAATAACTCTATCATATTGCATATGTACACAACCAGGTCCTTTAATTGAAGCATCACTATAAACATCAAACCCATCATTCCACGATGGTATAGTCAATATAAGAGAATTGACTAATCTTCTATTTTGTTCTTCAAAACATTTTTCAAAACCATTTTTTTTAACAAATTTATCCCCTTTATGTGTGATATTGGTTAATGGGTTATCCAATCAGGCAAAATTCTCGTCAAAATGTTGATAATAACCTGCAAACCCAAAAAAATACATAAATAAATTATACTTGTTGGTGCTGGACATTCATGTATTTCCTTGGTCTATAATGGATGAACACAGATTACATCCTTAGAGACAATATGGCCATTAAACTAAATCTCCTGAAGTTAGAATTCACACATACTAAACATCCCATATAATTCATTTCATCTATGTTGTTTTAGAATAGTTGTAAAGTTATTTTCAGGACCTTCGTAGATTTTGTTGTATATTAAGATATAATCAATAAATATCACTACAAAATCATGAAAATATTCCTTGAAAACTTTGTTAATTAGATCAATTAAAACAGAGGGTGCATTTTTTAGTCCAAAAGGCATTACTGTAAAGTCGTAATGCTAGTACCTGGATCGAAATGCTGCGTTTAGAATGTCTTCCTTCTTCACACACAACTTAGGATATCCGATTCGAAGGTCAATATTTGAAAAATATTGATCTCCATGATGTTGATCAACTTAATCATCAATTTGAGGTTGGTGATAAGTGTTATTTATTGTTATAGCATTTTTCTCCCTGTTGTCACTGCACAACCCCATTGATCCATCATTCTTCTTAACAAAAAAACAAGGGATCCCCCAGGAGAAACACTAGGGAAAATAAATACCTTATTAGTCAATCCCGCTAGGTGTTTCTTTTGTTCCACTAATTCCATAGTGAACATTATACATGGGGTATTCAATATGGGCATTAGACCATGAATTAAATCAAGGGAAAACTCAATTTCCCATTTTGGAGGATGTCCAGGTAAATATTATAGAAACACATCTATATATTATTTCACAATAGGTTCATACTCTACTTTAAAATTATATTACTCACCCATATTTATTTCATTCTCTTCCTCCCCAATAATTGTATTTAGTAGAGTAATTGGGGTTGGATATAGATGAGACTCAATTGGTGATATTTCTGCCTTAAAATAAGGTACTCCTTATTAACCTGGAATAGTGTGACCTCCTTCTTCTTACAATATATTTTAGAAACATGGTCCAAAATACAATCCATACTAAGGATTATATCAAATTCATTCATGGGTATGAAAATGAGATGAGTTGATAAATAACGTTTATATGCAATAATGGGATTTCATTCACAAAACATTGTGGCAATGATACTTCCCCTAGAAGTTATGACTGAAAACTGCCTTGTTTAATCAAATAGGAAATATCGAATTTTCTTAGCAAACATGGTATATATGAAACAATGCAATGATCTATGATCAAATATATCATTATCTAAACTTGATGAAACCATTAAATTACTTACCACCATGTTATTGGTCGCTACAACCTCAGTAGTAGTGATCACATAAGTTTGGCATTGATCCCTTGAACATGTTTAAGTAATTTTCCTTCGCGCCTAGGAAATTCATTTTCATAATTCCCCATATCTCTACAATTGTAGAATTCAACATTGATTGCCTCTTTCATTCCCTTTCAATCACGAGCTTGGTGTCCTTTTTCCCCATAATTATAATAGACTCCCCTTCCCTTCAGGAAAATACTAGGGTGTTTCTTCCAAAATTTACCAAATGATGGATATTCCACATTCCCCTTCTTCCCCATATTTCCATTTCTATAGTGTTCAGTTGATCTCTTCATCAAATTATATTCTTTAAATCCATAAAACATTGAGAATTACTTTTCTATCCTGATAGCACATGACAATATATCATCGTACGATTAAAAGGATTTTGGGACTAATGCTCGATGGGGAAATAGTTTTATACAATCAATGAATAGATCAATATTACTCCTTGATATATGTATATAATCAGCAGCATGTCTCTCTATCCTTTTAATGTTATCCTCATACATTGCGACATTCTCATCCTCCTTTTTCCTCAGACTCAGAAATTGTCTTTTCATATCCTCTTGATGGTCACAAGGAAAGTATTTTTTCTAAGAAGAGATCCTTAAACTCCATCCATTAAATATTTAAAACTTCTTCATCCTCATTTCAATTTTTAATTAATTAACACCATTGATTTATATCTCATGTGAGTTAATAAAAATCCATGACAACTTTTTTCCTTTTGCTTCTCGTCAAATCATGAAATATTTTTTTCTAAGGAAAATATCCTTTGAACAGCTTCAAATGGATTTGTAGTCCCATTGAATGATGGGGGGTTTTTGCCTCATGAAGTTTTCAAAAATTGATCCTCTGCATTGTGGATCAGGATGCTCCATTTGGGTAAGGTTATTATTCATAACATGGGTGAGTTATCCCAGTATGGTGATAAGTTGATCAGCACCTATTTCATCACCAACATGACTATAATTATCTTGAGTAAGAGGTAAACCCCTACATGGATTATATTTGTTGATATAGATTCCATTATCTCTACTAGGAACCATTTCTAAACAATGGAATACAATGGATTAGTTTATGAATCACAATACATAAATGGAAAGATGTAAAGCACATAACATTAATTGAATAGTTTAGGGATATAGTCCATAATCATACAAAAAAAATTTCTTTGAGGATGTATATATTCATAAATCCTTTATAATATTTTTTAATTGAAATGAGAATTATCCTAAAAATATCCCTCATAAGTGTCCTAACCATGTGGGTAGCAAGGCCCATTGTCATTTACCAAGATACCCCTGGTCAATCCTAAAACTCCTTGTCTGAGGTTTCACTCTTAGGTAAATATGTGCTAGAGCGGCCTCTACCTGCTCATATCTAGAAAATGATTTTCTTCTTGTAAAACTCACAAAATGTCCAAATTACCAAAATTATAGAAGTTTCTTCTATACAAATCCTCATATTTTATCTTAAGTTATTGTTCTCTAATTATTGTTTATCTAAATCTAGTTTACAAGGATTGTACTAAACTTCTCTGATAGCAACTATAATTCCCTTAACATAGTTACCTAGAGTTCTTGCATTATTACATAACATTGGCACAATCACAAGGGATAAAATCTCGAAAGACAGACCAATTTACTATCCAAGGAAGTACTAGATACATAAATGAGTTTTACATTACATTATAAAATTAAAAACAACAACAACATTGTCTACATTGAACACATTCATCTTCCTTATAATATCTCTTATATTCTGTCATAATATATATCTTCACATCCTGGGAAAAATAAAACATAGAAAGGGGTGAGCTCAGGAGCTCAGTAAGGATATCAATATAGCAAAAACATTCATAAAAAATCATAAACATTTAAGGCAATGTATAACACTAAAACATATTCTTTTAAAACATAAACATCCGAATAATATGACCAATATAAATCAAATAATTACATTTACTTATTCACATGGATATTATACTGGTCTAGTTGTCACATGAATTATCATTATCCAATATCATTATGATAGAATGCATAATACAAGACATCATACGCACATAGTGAAGGCCTCATTCCAAGGCTAAAAATATGATTTCTTCAAAGACTTGTTTCAAGACAATAGTTTTTCTAATGAGACCTACCGATGCATCGAGGAGCTATAGCAGGCTCCACCTATCACTTTCTAAGTCCAATGCATTTCTTATATGAAAAGTTTCTAATATTACATAATCATTCTTATTAAAACTAGAAAATGAAATTTCAATACATTGAACATAAACCATGAATGGTATAAAAATAACACATCCATAATCAAACATATCATAAAACCATCAATAAAATATGGATGACTGTATCATCATATATCAACTTCATACGAGTGTAAAATCAATCAAAGAATGTTGACATAGATAAAATCAAAACAATATGTGAGAAATATTTCTTTCTATTTTGAAATCATTTAATAGTCCCATAGTTATAAAATAAAACATTTATTTAAAAAATATATTTATATTCATGTGAGGGAATATTCAAAGGTGTTATAACAATTTAAAATTTATTCACTTGCCGTATAAGATAAAAAAATTCTTTCCTTATATTTTTTCAAAAAGGTCATAATGTACCTTTTTTAGAAAATGAATGAAAGATTCCATTATAAATATTTTTTACAAATTCAAAAAATGTTATAAATGAAGATGTCACATAGTCTATGAAATATTAATTTTTTATATACAATTTTAGGAAATACAGATGTGGATGATAAAGAGGTCCGAGTAGATTAATTATATATAAACAATGTCGAATAAGTAAAGAGATTTTAAAATTAACACTTACCATGTAATTTTCCTTGATAGAGGGTTTATTAATCTTCTATATTATATTTAAATCATTGTTATTTAATTATACAATAACCACATAGAAAATTATTATATCATATAATATATTTGAATACCACTTTGTTAATAATATATCAGTACTATCATTGTTTCGGGTGTTAACTTATTCATTTTCCTATATATGTTTGGTTATATAATCCATGTTTGTTATGTATAGGATGTATTTTATTCATATCCTGAATGATATTATGTTTTTAACATCATTTTTAATCAAAATATGAAAATTACTCTAGGATGGTTATAATGGGGAATGAATCTCGTCATGTTCAGGGAGAGGGTAATCCGTACGTACGCATGAGAGAAAATATCATTCTATTGGTGGTGAAATTGTATATAATTGGATGTTAAATCATATATATAGAATTATCAACATTTTATATATATTATTTAAATAAATTACTATCATTATTATACCCATCCAAATAATGATGTGTTGAATAAAAAACTACACCAAAACGTGGAGAGGGTAAGCCGTACATACAGATGTATGAATACATTGTCATTAATAGGATTGATAGAACAATGAACATGGTTGTACAATATTTATAATAATATAATTATATTTAGAACGTACTGGAGTTGTAATTTTGGTATGGAATCAACAATGAAATAGGAATTCGAAAAGAAAATTTCTTTGAAAGAGGTAATAAAATTATTATCTCTTCTTCGAGTGATTCTTTTTGATTTTACCAAATGGTCTCTTTAAGATGCCTTTATGATAAATGTAATTCCTCTAGGTTTATTTGACAGTAGTTGGCAGGATTTTTAGTCTGGGTTTGGGCAATCCAAATGTCTTTGGAGGAGTGATTTTGAGAGAATGGAAGTACCCTTTTATAAGAGAGGTGAGGGTCAATTTAAGAAAAGATTGAAATATTATTTTATTATACAATCATATTCATTTTATAATGGCTCCAAAATTATCTATTTCATGTCTAAGGTGGGTATGGATCGAAAATCTATATACCAATAGGTTTTATAATGGTTTAGTTCAATATATTATCAAAAAAAAATTATATTTAACTCTTAGATAAATATTTTAACTTTTACCCTATATTCTCGTATTATTATAATAAATCATTAATGAAATTACTATAAAAATACAATAGAACCCCAAGTGGTTCATTATTGTATATAAAAACTTTTATAAGTATTTTCCCGAAGCATATATTTTTAATAATATTATATCAATTAATGATATAGTATTTGTTTGAAAAACTCATTTATGTCAATTTTGACATTATTTGTTTTTTTGTTATAGTCCTAACAACTTTATCACATCGAACAAAATTTACCTCATAAACTAAAAAATATAATATTAACCAATAAAATTAGTGGAATTTATCATAATCTTTAATTTACATTTATTTGGATATTTATAATATCAATTATTTTAATATTTCATTAATAATGTAATTACTGCATCATTATTGTGTCATAAATAAAATTTAAATATTTAATGTATGAAAATTATAAATAAAATACCATTATGTAGGAAATATTTTTATATATTTAATAAATATTTATAGTCAAATTTATCTTATATATAACCCAATATTAAAATTTATTATTTACTAAACATTGAATTTAACACTTTTAACTCTTCTTTAAATAAAATATTAATAAATCTTCTAATCTAATTCATGTGGATTAATATAATCATATATTATTTATATGGTATGATTTTGGTCCAAAAAACTTATTTCATAGAATTAGGATAGGTGTTCGGGTAACAATAATATAATTTTTACCTTTAATTTCCCTATTTACTTTTAACCGTGGTAAATAAAAGTCAAAAGTTACTATTCACCAAAAATTATTTAATCTTATTGAACAGAATTTACAAAATTATATCAATCGTGTATCTCAGATTTTTTAAATTCAATACACAGAAGTGGTAAAATTACGTTTTATGGAAATTTGCTAATGTGCCTAGAAGGTGGGTAAAAGGCGGTAAAAAGATCAATACAATTTTATACATATAATATTTTTATAAAATTACTCTAATAAATTTAATTGATCTTATATAGGAATTATCTATATATTTTTTGTTAAAATAAATTAAATAAAAATAATAAATTATTTAAAATAACAGTCGGTTTTAAACAATAACGTAGTGTTTTTCACTATTAAAAAAAAATTGATGTATTCTGAAAAATAAAAAATCTTCACCCTATGATAATTTTTATATTTAGAATTCAAAAATGAAGTCGATTTTGAAAAATGAAATTTAAAAAATATAGAAATGTGGGTATTACTATTCATAACGGCTTGTTTAATTTGTCGTGGCATGTAATAACTCGAAGTTGTGTAAATGAAAAGATACTATATTTTTCAAAGAGAAGTATACCATGGATTCATGGGGTGTTACATATAAGATGCATTTAGTAAATGTGTGGGATCATTTGTCAAAATTTTGAATTGGTTCACGATTCGAAAATTCAGGGGAGCTGTTGAACTTAGAAGGTCGGGATTCACCTAGAAATGGGATAACATCAGTCGACAAGGGCCGAATGGAAAAGTTATTTTTAAGACTCTTTTAGAAAAATATTAAAATAATTTAAAAGAATAATTTTATTTATTTTGTCAAATTTGTGTAGCGAATGATAGCGCAGCGGTGAAACCGTGATGATCTTTAATGGTGGGTCATTAATGGCTCATTTATAATTGTGACATTGTTTTCATAATAGATCATTAAACATGAATTATTAATGAGTGTCATTAATGAGAGCACCTTTTCAATGCGAGTTCTTTTAATATTCAGAGATGTTGGTGTTTGGGGATTTACAAAAGCGAAAAATCTCTTACAAACCACCGGAAGAAGCCCTGTCCAACAAAGAATGGTGAATGATGTGATGAATGTTGGAGGATCAGATCCAGAGGACAACGAGTGGTGACCAATGCCAAATAACACGGATCAAAGATAAAATCAAACCCTTCCTATGTCCTCAGCATAACCAACATATCATGATATAGTTTTATATGTTATTTTTAATTGATAAATCTTTCCATGTTCGTGATGTTAACAATGAACGTGGATCAACCGACTAAAGGGCTGATCCAAGATCCTTTCGTTTTTGTGGGAGGTTTTAATTCGCATATTTGAATTGGGGTTTTACATTTTCTATTTGGTCAATAATTCCTTCTTTCTTAAAATATATCTCAGAGGGTTTGAGCCTACATGAACAAGGACCAGTCCCTCTTCCATATTTTTATATTTTCCATTCATTGAGGCCAAATGTTCAAGTTTTTGAAACGCGATTCTGAGTGCCTCACAGTGTAGAAGGAATTCTATAGAGGCTATAAGTGCGATAAGATTATGAAAGGGACCACCAGAGTACCTACAGTGGCCCGAATAAGGAGCCCCTTTTGGCGGCTGATGAAGCCCACGATGGCGGCCACATGAAGAGGGTGGTGACGTGCCTGTTGGTGCACGGTGAAAAAAGGAGGCCACGGATTGCAAACTATGATGGTGAGGTGTGGCAGTTCCTATCATCACCATAAGGAGGAGAAGATTCCTTAGGCTACTTGGTGGAGCAGGAGGCATATAGAACTCAATCTCCTGCTTGAGAAATGGCAGGGTGCCTACCTGCTGTACTGGGCGATGGGGCAGTGCCAGCTTGTGCTGCTGGGTAGAAACTAGATGTGCCTGCATCTGGGATAGTGAATCTCCTGTTACCATGCATGACATGATTATTCTAGTGGGTCACACCCTAACATTTGGGTTGGGCTACCAAATGGGCTGGCAGGGCCATACCCATGTTGGACCCATGGAGAGGGTCGGGTTGGGTCGGTCTGACCGGGTCAGACTGGACCCGGGCCCGTCCGACCACATTTCACAGAAATGATCATAACATGCAGATGAAGTGTCCGATTGAAGTACCATATATGGTGTCGTGACCCTCTCAATGAGGATTTCATTTTAAGATATTGCACTATTTTTTGGAAGATGTTGGATTATGCTAGGTTGGATCGGACTCGAATGAAACCTATCCCCTTTTACTAAAAAGCCTATAACATACACACCGGGAAACTGATCGATGCGCTGTCTGTTGAATCTGAACCCTTATGAAAAGAAGGATCAGTGTTTTAATTCTACATGAGAATTCATTGCTGGTGAAATAAAATAATTTTATTGAGTATAAAAACCTTCATAACTCATATATACAAGGCGCGTAAATCCTGTTGTTGGTTGTCATGTGAAGAGGGACCCTTTGGGGATCAGCAAGTGGGTGACCCCATGAGGATCTACAATGGTGGAAACCAACATGGATCATCATTCTAGAGGCCCTACATGGATCCCAAGTATCACAAACATCTATGGATTAGATGTAGTGTGACCCATCATGGACTAGCTGTAGTGAGACCCGTCATTGATCAGTGGTGGGGAAACACTATGTGGGATGGTAGTAGAGAAACCCTTCTAATATTAGATGTCAAGCCTCTCAATAAAATAGAATGATATAGCTTATGAAAAATACGCTTTATTTATTTGATTATGTTGCGTACCTGGTATGAGTTGTCTTTTACTTTGTGATTCATGATTCAGATATTTATTTTAGGTTTACCTTTATGGATTTCATAGAGACCTTCAGGGGTTGCGGGTCCTTACTGAGTATTGGTATACTCAACCCTACATGGGATTCACCCACACTTATAGTGTACTATGAAAATGACATACAGTTTTACTGAGACTTGGGGTTCTAGGGAAAAATGGTTATCAGAGGAGATTGGTAGATGTGGTGAGCTGTCGTGATGTCAGAAAATGAGTTGTAACTACTTTTCATGTGGGGTTCTTCTACGGACAATCTCCAGATCTTATTTTTATTTTTGTTGGTTTTATGTTTCTTTTTTTTGGGATTGTATACTAGACCCTTTAATTTTATTATTTACATTTACTCTTATTAGTAGTTCCTTGTGTTTAGATTTGTTTGTTTATTCTATATATGTGAATATATGTTTAAAGGAAATGGGTTTCTGCTTTGGGATACGGATTTCTGGTGCTAGTCACCATCCCATGGTCTATGTAAAGTGGTTTTGTGGTAGACACAGCACAAGCCCCAGGGGATGGGTTGGGACAAAGTGGTATCTGAGGGTGATTGGTTCTACCAGAAGAAGAAAAATACAGCAATTTTTCAATGGAAAAATTGTTTTTAGTGTCTTGAGTATGAATTTTATTTCATTGACTCTAGTGTTGGTGTAGTGACCAACCTATCAATAAAATTGTACCATGAGTTATTATTTCTGACTCGGTATTGAAAAACATCAGTTATGTGTGTTTCATAATTTTTTTCCCTTGATATCATTTTAGTTATCTCACGATGTATAACATATCGATTGTGACACATATTTGTCCGTATAGGATGCCTCCACAAAGACAGCCATCCATTATTCCAGGGAGATATCATGACGATGGCCCACTGAGTGATGAGGTGTCATTACTAGGATCACATATATTGGTATCACCTATGGGTGGTGTACCAGTAGAAGCACCACCTTATGACTAGATGACACTACCAACCCCGACATAAATCATTCCACACTGATTGATAGTGTTGTGTGTGTTACAGAGGTAGAGGCCTCTATGGTTTTGAGGAGAGATAGATCCTTAGGCAGCAAAGGACTAGATGGAGGCTATGGAATGAATTTTTCTCCATGTAAGGACACCATCAGATCAGATGGTGATCATAGTTTCTAGCCTTTTTAGGGAACAATTGGGAGATAGTGTTTCTTGACTCTCCAAACACACAAGGAGGCAGCCCTTTCCTATTTGGAATTCAAGCACCAATTCAAGGTGGATTCGTACCATTGACTTTATGATATGTGTGTATTAATGAACTTATACACCTACAATAGGGTAGTTTGACTATGTCTTAGTTCTCTTTGAGGTTTACCGACCTCTAATGATACTCCAGCAACATGGTGCGAGACCCTTTCTTCAGGTTCTGAACCATTTTGCAGGAAAACCGATGGTGATGAGAATGTCGATGATTTCACTAGATATCCCAATGCAGGCTATGTTCTAGAGCAAGAACTACTGGTGGAGACTTTCCTTGCCAAGAAGGCACCAATAGTGAGATCCACCACCGAATGATAGGTAGCCGAGTCTTCTACAACATGCAGTAGGAAGATGACACATGGGCCCAAACATGCCAGACCTTCTAGAGGAAAACCCTTGAATATAAGGTCGAATTTGCAGAGCTCGAGAGGAAGAGGATATAAGGACCCATCCTTAAAAAATTAAATAATCATGAATTAAATGAATAATTCACATATCGTATCTTTTCAGGTTTATAGTATTATAGAATTAGGACATAACTATTACATCTCCAAAGATTACAAAGTAGCTACTTCTACTATGTTTCCATAAAATAAAAACTCTTAAAAATAAACATGTCTACTTCCATGTTATAGATAGCATGTCATTCCTTGATCCCATCTTTGACCTATTCCACATTATGTCCTATGAAAAAAATTTCAAAAAAAACTTTGGATGATCATAAAAAGCTCAGTAAGAAATACACAAAGAAGGAAAACTGTATGTTTTTCAAAACAACAAGTAAACCATGAATACTTTATCAAAGTAATACTTTTCACCTTTATAAAGTAGTAAATACTCTTCACTGAATAAAAAATCATTACTTACCCTTTTTTAACCAAAATATTACCATAAAAACTGATATAAAGAACCCATAACATATAAAGGTAACTTGAGACGTAAACATACTTAAATTGAATAACCATACGGTCGACTTCCACACATATCACTATATGAAATAGCCATATGACTGACTTCCATACCCATTGAATTGGAGGTTATAATGTAACCACCAGTCCTGGTATTCACGGCACCACCTGTCATATGGTTTATCACGTAACCACCCATCAAATGTCCATGTACCATTATAAAGTCATAAGACAGAAAACAAATATAATGGAAAGAAAAAATTCCCACATTCCGATAACAATATATCACATAAATATATTGACATAAAAAATACATTATAAAAACCATTTTCCGTACCAAAATACAGAAAAGAGTATATGGTATTTATTTTATTTTAAAAACATTACATCTTATTGAGGAATCCAAAGACCAAATAATACTTGCCGTGGTGGAAAAGGTCATTGTAAACGCATACGTTATAAGAAACATTACTTTTTGTCATTTAGTAAAATGATTTGTAGAAATATATTCTCATTGAAGAAATGAAATTTCAAAGGTGTTTTATAAATCGTATAAAAGAAAGTTGTGTATAAAAAAAAATATGCCTCAATGAAAGGAGATTGAGATGAATTCCCTTACCTCGTGTCCGACTTGACTTCATCGCTCTTTAATCTACTGAATAATAAACTAGTGTTAATTTATACTTTATTAAGAACCTTTTTCAAGCTTTATATTGGTTTTTTATCACTTATTTCTATGTTACAAAAATTATGTAATCATTTAAGTTAATAATGTTTGTTTTGTAGATATATGTTTCTTAAGTCAAAAATGGACTTCTTACAATTACATGTTGTTCATGTGGTCAATGGTTAATTATGTCCATAATTATATACATGATTTATATATCATATATATCATATATATTCAGTATATACATGTTTTTATAATATTATATAACATTTAGAATTATGAAATAAAATGCACCGTTCATGGAGACAGTAAGTCGTAAGTAAACATGAACACTGCATTCATTTATATTTCATATTTAATGGAGTGAAATCATAATTATATAATGTTATATTATATTTAGATTATAATATCATATATAATATCATTAAATACATCCCTTATGCTTCCTACATATGTCATTAATGAATCCAATCACTTTGAGGGGGCGGTAGTCCGCACTTTCTAAAATGAAGATATCGCGTTTACATATAATGGAAACCATAAAGGTATTACATCAATTGAAAATAAATAAGCATAAGGAAAACATAGAAATAATATATATCATATATAAATAGAGTTACATATTAATATCCACCATTAAAATAGTTAAAATAATTTTGAACTATCATCGTTTCGTGAGGCGAAATTCACCAACCACAGAAACAGTATGTTCTTTAACAATTAGACGAAGGTGTGTGTATGTGTAGCTATAAAACATCTCATAAAAACATTCTAGTATAATGAAGATACTGTTTTTGTTACAAAAAAATGGAATAAAATGATTTTAGGGGGTTGTAGAAGAAAAATAAAACAAAATAACACAAGTGAATACATTTCCATTAAATCGGGTAACACTTCTTAGTTTGAACCAAAAGGGTTTATTGAAGAGCTTTCTGCCTAATGTAAGGCTTCTAGGATGAAGAGAGAAATGTAGAGAGATAAAATGAGAAGTGTTTGGTCGAGCCAAAGGCTTGAGAGGTGTGGGTACGGGGGCATAGGTGGGGGCATTTTATAAGAGGAGGGGAGGGGAACTCTTGGAATCACTTTAAAATATACTTTATTATAAAATTATTTTCATATATCAAAGGTCCCAAAATTATATATTTCGAGTATACTGTTATAAGGGTTAGAAATCCACCCATACAATAGGTTTTTGACTTGTTTAGGTCTTTGATTTTACATTATCTTTTCATTTTATTTAAATCATTAAATAATGTGGTAATCGCTGCATCATCATGGTGTCATAAATAATTTAATTTATATAATGTCTAAAAATTATAAAAAAATATCATGATGTAAGAAATATTTTTATCTTTCTAATGAATATTTATAGTAAAAAATATGACTTGTATTACCCCATGTAAAAATTGTTTTAGTAAAACAATACATGTTTGTGACATTTTTTTAACTTTAAATAAAAAGTTATTATTGTCATTTTCTTACCCATGTGGATCCATGGGGTCCCAATGTTGACCCATGTATTTTCGTGGTCATCCATAGAACATCCAATAATGGCCGGACATGTTTCAAGGTCATTTCATATTATTAAAACATTATTTTCACCATTAATTACACTAATTACCTCTAATCACGATTAATAAAACATATAAGTTACCATTCCCCAAAAAATTATTTTAATCCCATTGAACCACATTTTACATTCTAATGACAACCATATATGTCGGATTTTTGGAATTCAATTCACAAAACTGGTAAAGTTTAATTTAATTGAAAAATCAGTTTTTAACTACCACTTAGTGGTTTCACTATTCATCAAAAATTGAAGTTTTTCAGAAAAATACCAAAAATTCACCCTAAGCTATATTTAATATTCCAAATTAAAAAATTATATCTATTTTAAAAAAATAAAAAAAATATAATTTTAATTAATTAATTTAATAATTAATTCCCATTTTCAAAATAAATTACATGTTTTTATGAAACAATATATATCAAAAGATTGAGACTAGTTTAAGTCTAATTTCAATGTGAAATTAATTCCAATGACCACCATTTGATTAAATGGTAGAAATATATTCTAATTTCACTTTGAAACCAATTAAATTGATAATCTAATCATATGAATAAATTAGATTAAAAAGTTTTTTTGAGTTTAAAATACAACATCTTCACTATTCATTAAAAAATGAACTTTATCGGAAAAATACCAAAAATTTACACAAATAAATTTTGATGTCCTTATTCTAAAGAAAAATATATTTGGTCCAATATAATGTATAATATTGACCAAAACTATTTTAAATAGGGTTCACCATCAAAAGGTGATATATCGACCTTTTAGTGAATATTAGAGTATTTAAGCTTAAAATTGAATTCTTTTCTTATTTTAAGCCTTTATCATTTATTGTATAAATTTTAAAACATATAAAAAACATATATAATCATATTTTAGTTATTTATATTCATTCACACCAATACAATGGCTAGGATTTAACTACCATTTAAAATAATGTTATTTTATTATTAGAGTGCAACGTAAGATTTCAAAGAAACTCGTTGTTGCGTATTGGGTACACCATCAAGCATAGAGTTCCGTTTAAAGTAATATTAATATTTTATTCACAAATATTAATAAATATGAAAAAGTAATATTCTATATTTACCTGGGATGTTACATCCTTCCCCCCTTTTGGGAATTGCGTCCTCGCAATTTTTAAAATTGGGCGTGGAAACTTCATTGAATGCCCCACATCGGAAAAGGAGAAAATTATACTGTCACTTTAAAAGAAATAAAGGTAAGTACAAAGGATAACCTATACTATGATTCCATGTATGAAAAAAAGGAAATGTAAGAGAAAACAAAGGGTCATGTTCTGATGGAGGGTGATAGAAAACATGATTAGAAGAAAGTTAACCACCAGAAAATCACCAACTTGTGATGGGTTAATCGGTATTAGATTCCCAAATAGGAAAAGGTAATATACAATTTTTTTGTCTTAGGTTAATTTTCATTGGGAAATTTATTTATGAACTTAACTAAATCCTATGTAAACATGCTTACTTTCCATGTAGACTTTCATCTCTTACTA
The DNA here is from genome assembly GCA_963277665.1 of Viscum album. NCBI lineage: Eukaryota > Viridiplantae > Streptophyta > Magnoliopsida > Santalales > Viscaceae > Viscum > Viscum album. Next base: position 2,060,971,964 of record OY728151.1, on the reverse strand, counting down.
GATTTATTACACAGACTCATATTTTTTCAGAAATACAAGTATTTAGGATGACTTGCTCACATTAGGAGTGCTATAATAAACTTTTAGAGAATAACCTAATCCAAAAAAGATAACTATATATTTCACTTTTCTTTATACCCTTTCCAAAACAAAAATTGTTGGAACAAGATCATATAATCCACAAAATGATAATCCTTTATAAAAAGAAAATCTATTCTTAATCTGGAAAATTTGTCCAACAAAACCAAAAGTTCAACGAAGACCATTCGATAAAATATTTGTCCATAAAATTCATCAATGTAAACCAAACTAAGATTGAGACCCAAAAATTTGAAGGATTTAATCACATAGTCTTCCAAGGTAAAAATAAACATTTATCTCCAAACAACATCAGTTTCTCTTAATGTCTCATATTGAAAAGTAATTAACCTAATCATATATTCTCCATGACAGGTCACTATTTTCCTAGATAACCCAAAATCAACTTATTCTTGATTCATAAAATTATATAACTAAAAATAATTTTTCATACTAACAATGGACTTCACATAGTGCAGTGGTAGGCGATAAATACCAGCCGCACTTTGGTTGTGGGTTCGATTCCCACAGCTTCGTCCGACACGACAGGTTGTCACACGGCCTGTGTGTTTTCCTTTTTCCAAAATTATATAATTCTTAAAACATTCCACAAAAAGAGGTAAAATATTCAAAAATAACCATAACATAATTTAACCTCAATTTTACCTCATGCCTTTCATCTTTCATCATATAGTAACCCATAATTAACTCAAAAGTAAGGATCATATTAACCATAATGATTACCAGTATAATTATTACAAGAACTTCCACATAAAGTTGGTTATCTTGTACATGATGAATCAGAGAACTCACCAAGGTTCAAGTGGTTTATCATGACTTCTTGATAGTTGGTTATGAATAACCACGAGATTCGTCATTGAATCCCCAATTTCATCCAGTCTCTTAATCAGAGAACCATCATAGTTTCCTTAAAACCCATTGTTAGTTTTGTACCTCCTAGATCCATCCATTTACTAAAACCAAAAATGTCAGTGTGAGTATATCAAAAAAATTATCTTTTACTAACGAGGAAGATAAACACTAATATATAATTAATCATTCACTTTATCTAAAACTATGACCCTTTCTAAAATCCTAACCATTATGGTAATGTCACTTATGATTAGAGAATACCCTAACCTCTCATGTTATCTAAACCGGCCATTGATACCAACTATAAGGACCTAGCCTTAAAACATTACATAGTCCTGAATTAAATGAATAATTCACATATAGGATCATTTCAGGACTAGACTTTAATAGAATTAGTACATAACTATTACATTTCAAGTGATTAAAAAGTAGACACTTCTACTATGTTTCCATAAAATAAATAATCAAAAAAAGAAACATGTCTAGTTCCATGTTTTAGATAACATGTATTTCCTTGATCCCATCCTTGACCCTATTCCACATTATTTCCTGTGAAAAACATTTCAAAAAAAAAAACATTGGATGAGCATAAAAAGCTCAGTAAGGGATACACAAAGAAGGAAAACTGCTAGTGTTTCAAAAAACAAGTAAACCATGAATACTTTATCAAAGTAATATGTTTCACCTTTATGAAGTAGTAAATAATCTCACTGAATAAAATATCATTTCTTACCCTTTTGCTACCAAAATATTACCATAAAACCCTTATAAAAACACATAACATATAAATATAACTTGGGACATAAACATACTAAAATGGAATAACCATATGGTCGACATCCACACATATCACTACATGGAATAGCCATACAACCGACTTCCATAACCAATGCAATGGTGGTTATAACGTAACCACCCGTCTGGGTATTCACGACACCACTCGTCATATGGTTTACAACATAACCACCCATCAAATGTCCATGTACCATTATAAAATCATAAGACATAAAACACATATAATGGAAAGAAAAGATTTCCACATTCCGATTAAAATATATCACATAAATATATTGATATAACAAATCCATTATAAAAACCATTTTCAATACCAAAATACATAAAAGAGTATATGGTGTTTATTTCATTTTAAAAACATTACGGTTTGTTGAGGAAGCCGAAGACCAAATAATACAGGTGGCGGTGGAAAAGGTCATTGTCACCGCGTACATTAAGAGAAAAATTATTTTGTGTCATTTATTAAAACACTTCATAGAAAAATATTCCCTTTGAATGAAATGAAACATCAAAGGATTTTTATACGGCATATAAATGAAAGTTGTGTATAAAACAAAATATGCCTCAACAAAAGGAGATTGAGACGAAGTCCCTTACCTCGTGGCTGAGATGACTCGATTGCTCTTTAATCTCCTGAATAATAAACTAGTGTTAATTTATACTTGATTAAAAACTTTTTTAAAGCATACTATTCCTTTTATATCCCTTATTTCCATGTTATAATCATTATGTAATCATTTAAGTTAACAATGTTTGTTTTGTCGATATCTGGTTCTTAAGTCAAAAATGGACTTCTTACAATTACATGTTGTTCATGTGGTCAATGGTTCATTATATACAGAATGAGATTCATGATTTTTATATCATATATATCATATATATCAATAATATAATTGTATTTATAATAGTATATAACATTTATAGGTAAAAAATGAAATGCACCATTCATTGAGACGGTAAGTCGTATGTACGAATAAACGCTACTTTCATTTGTATTTCATATTTAATGGAGTGAAATCATATAGATATAAAGGTATATTATAGTTCCAGTATAATATCATGTATAATACCATTAACTCTATCCTTTATATGTCCCACATATGGCATTAACGAATCAAATCACATTGAGGGGGCAGTAGTCCGCACTTCCTAAAATGAGGATATCACGTTTACCCATAATGGAAACCATAAATGTATGCCATAAAATAAAAATACAGAATAATAATGAAAAAATAAACATCATATATATCATATATAATTAGATTTTAATCTTAATGGACACAATGAAAGGTGTTAAAAGAAGATTGAACAATCATCGTTTCGTGAGGTAGAAATTCACCAACCATAGAAACAGTATATTTTTTAACAATTAGACGAAGGTGTGTGTAAGTGTAGCTCGAATAATTCTCATAAAAACATCCTAGTATTATGAAGATACTGTTTTTGTTACAAAATAACGGAATAAAAAGTGTTTAGGGGTTTGGAGAAGCAAAATAAAACAAAAGAACACAAGTGAAGACATTACCTTTAAATCGGGTCACTCCTCTTGGTTTGAACCAAAAGGGTTTCTTAAAGAGCTTTATGCCTATGTTAAGGATTCTAGGATGAAGACAGGGATTTGTAAAGATAAAATGAGCAGAGTTTAGTCAATCCAAAGGCTTGAGATGTGTGGGTAAGGGGTTAGAGGTGGGGGCCTTTATAAGAGGAGAGTAGGGGCACTCTTGGAAAGACTTGAAAAGTTACTTTATTATAAAATGATTTTCAGATATAAAAGCACCCACAATTATATATTAAGAGGATAAGGTGATAAGGGTTCTAAATCCACCCATATAATAGGTTTTTGACAAGTGTATGTTTTATATTTTACATTATCTTTTTTTATTTAAATCTTTAAATAATGAGGTAATCGTTGCATCATCATGGTGTCATAAATAATTTAATTTATTTAATGTCTAAAAATTATAACAAAAATATAATTATGTAGGAAATATTTTTATATTTATAATGAATATTTATAGTAAAAAATATTACTTGTATAACCTCATGTAATTTTTTTAGTAAAACAGCACATGTTTGTGATATTTTTATTTTAACTATAAATAAAAAGTTATTGATGTCATTTTCTTACCCAAGTGGATCCATGAGGTACCCAAGTTGACCCATGGATTTTAATGGTCATCCATAACACATCAAATAAGGTTAGGACATGTTTCAATGTCATTTAATATTATTAAAACACTAGTTTTACCTTAAATTACACTAATTACCTCTAATCGCGATTAATAAAACATTAAAATTACTATTCACCAAAAAATATTTTAATCCCATAGAACCAAATTTTACATCCTAATGACAACCATGTATTTCGGATTTTTGAAATTAATTCACAAAAGTGGGAAAGTTTAATTTATATGAAAAATCAGTTTTTAACTACCACTTAGTGGTTTCACTATTCATCAAAAATTGATGTTTTTCTGAAAAATAAAAAAAAATCACCCTAACATATATTTGATATTATGAATTCAAAAATGATGTATATTTTAAAAAATTCAAAACATATAGGTTGAATTAATTAATTAATTAATTAATTCATGTTGCCAAAAAAAATAGCGTGTTTTTATGAAACAATATATTTCAGAAGATTGACACTAGTTTAGGACTAATTTCCAAGTGAAATTAATTTCAGTGACCACCATTGGATTAAATGGTAAAAATATATTCTAATTTCACTTTAAAACCAATTAAAATGATAATATAATCATATAATTAAATTAAATTAAAAAGTGGTTTTGATTTTAAATTACAACATCTTCACTATTCATTAAAAAATGAACTTTATCGGAAAAATACAAAAACATTACACAAATTAAATTTTGATGTCCCGATTCTAAAGAAGAATTATATTTGGTCCAATATAATATATAAAACTGACCAAAACTATTTTAATGAGGGTTCACCATCAAAAGGCGATAAATCGACCTTTTAGTGAATATTAGAGTATTTATGCTTAAAATTGATTTTTTTTCTTATTTTATGCCCTTATATTTTATTGGATAAATGTATAAACATTTAACAAACATATATAATCATATTTTAGTTATTTATTTTCATTATCACAAATACAACGACTAGGCACTTACTACAATTTAAAATAATATTATTTTATTATTAGTGTGCAATGTAAGATTTCTAAGAAACTCATTGTTGCATATTGGGTACGCCATCGAGCATAGTGTTCCATTTAAAGTAATATTAATATTTTATTCACAAATATTAATAAATTTGAAAAAGTCATATTTTTATTTACCTGAGATGTTATAGAGGAGGTCAGCAGAGGAGCATACTATTCTATTCATTCAGCAGGTTAGGTCACATGGTTTGCAACAACACCAATAACAACATTGATGATCATCATATGGTCGAGGAATATATTTCCCAACCCGTCCTCTGGTCCCGTGTCGTGACTACCCCCAGCCCGTCATCTATAGGCCAGGGGATGGAGACTAGAACTAAAGTCGAATCCCAGATAAAAATGGAAGGCATTGCCATTATACCTATAACTCACATAGTTTGAACACAAGCTGTAGAAGCAAAAAGCACTAATATAGAAAATAATGTTGTGATGAAAGTAAGTGGGATAATATACCAACCCAACTAAACAACAATTAGAAGTACAAGTAAAAAGGGAAAAACAGCTCTTGGATCATCCACCGGGGAACCCTACCTGAAGGGTAGGTACATATCACGAACAAATCGTCCCTACAGTAAGTCCTGTGTAGTCCAGATCTGTGTAGCCTCACGTCCATCTCCCACTTCCTCTATCACTACTGACCATCATCTACAAAGAACACAACAAGGTGTGGGAAAAGCCCATGTAGGGGTTAATATAACAATACTATGTATGGGACCCCGAGACCCCCAAAGGTCTCCCTGAATCCACTAAAGATAAACCAAATTAGTAACATAAAATCATGAAGTATCAAACATCCCTACATAGGTATAGGCCCATACATATACCTAAGTTACGAAACATAGTCTTCCTCCAACACACAAGCCCAAGATCAACCCATTCCATGATGGAAGTAATGTTAATATTCTCGATGATAATAACATAAAGACAATAATCAACTCACACTGGTATAAAACTCATGAAGAGGGGTAGACAATATTAGTTATATCCACTGAATCATCTCCTCTGTCGAAACCACGTAGGATCACGGTACTCTATCAGTGATGTCGAACCCACAGAGGATCTCGGTACAGAAGTCAGCGTCGTCGATCCCACAGGGGATCCTGGTATAGAATTCATCGCTATCAAACCCACAGAGGATCCTGGTACAGAAGTAATCGTTGTCAATCCCACTGAGGATCCCGTTACAGTAGTGTGTCCACGTCGGATCCTATCTTCATAGTTGTAGCTTGCCATAGGGTCCTCGCACACAACATGCTTGATTACGGGAGGGTCCGCTCCTTTAGCCACGTGTCGATACATCAACTAAAACGATGTCTCGAGTTGATGTATCTCGTAGTTCCGTCACATCTTAATGAACTCAATGAGATAGAAAGTGCGTCAATCGGACGCCCGGTCTGAGAGTTATTGGAATTTCTATTCGAGGGGCCTGGTTGGTTTTTAAGTTAAAACATACTTGACCATACCCAAAATATTTCCAAGCCTCATGTGGTGTATGTCAGAAGAACCTCCATGCTCTAATAATTCTATCTCCAAAGAAGGTTCGTCGTTCAGACACAAGTAGCCCACAATATGGGAAGAAAGATAAAACTAACCATAGTGGGTCTGGGTCTGGTCCGACCCAGTCGAAGCGACCTGGCCCAACCCGGTCCAGAGTGATGTACAACCCGGTCCGAGGGTCCGAGCTCGTCTAAGGAAACAGCTCGGCCCGAGGTCGGCCCAACCCAATGACGGCCCATCCCAGGGTGGCCCGACCATGGGTGGCCTGACCAAGGGCGGCCTGGCTGAGGGCGGCCCAGCTGAGGGAGGCGTAGCCATGGGAAACCCGGCTGAGGGAAACAAAGCTGTGGGTGGCTCGGCCAATGGCGGCCTGACGGCCTTCCCTGGCTGTGCCCAGGGGGGGTGCACGACCCCTCTCACCCGAACAATATAATCATTTGGGTGGACCAAATAAGTTCTAGGTGGCACCGGTCTTGATCACGCGGGACCTGACGGGGTCCTACTTCTCCCGGCTGGCTGAGCGGCCAGCCGCTCCATCTTCCTTGCGGCCGGCCCAGCCGGCTGCCTCTACACCTCCACTACGGCACGATGGCGCCGCCGTCCTACTACACTCCACGTGGAACGACGAATCCAGGCCACCATTACCTTGGCCTGACCTAGTAGTGGCCTCCTGGTTCACCGCACAACATGACGGTGTCTTGCCTCCTCCACCGCTGCCAAGTTTGGTCGCAGCCCTCCGATCCTGCATGTGGCGTGACGACAGCGCATGCCTCCACCACAGCCCATCAGTTTTTTTTGTGGTCCACCTCCATCTTCAACAAACAAGAACACCCATAGGGGGAGGGTCGGGCCCTATTCGTGTGGTCTGAACCCTCCTCATCATGGCTATAACATTTGGAATAAATAATTTGAGGTTTGAATGACGAAGAACAAGAAAGAAAATTTTAGTCAAACACATACCTCGTTTCGATGAACATTGAAAAAGTATCCGAAAAAAGTGGCATCGATTCGTTGATGTCGAGAAGAATCTGAGGAAGAAGCTATATCGACGTTCCTCATGGGAGGCTCATTCTCTTTTGGCTGGGTCGAAGATCGAATACGTTGTTCATCATTCTTCATTGGAAAGTGGGCGTTCTTCATGGAAAAAAGTCATTCTCCAAGAACTCCAAATCTCTCCCAAAAGAAAGTTCCCAACCCAAAAATAATGGATGAATTGTCTATATTTTGTTGGAACAACCATTTGAATTCTCCTATTTAAATTAAATAAAACAACTCATCCAATTAATGTGTGGAATGGTTACAATTCAAAATGATTAGGGGAAGTGATGAGTTATATTAAATGTAGAGAGATGTCAAATTAAATAATGGGGAGTTATTGGGGGTAAGAAGCTCAGGTGGGACCCACTAAATAATATCTTCCCATGGAAGTTTATTCAACAGTGGGCCCCACCTCTATCCTCCCCTTGGAGACCCCCACAAATAAATATAAAGTAACACTTTTATTTTTATTTAAATTAAATAAAAACACAATAATCTAACTTCACAACACATTAAAACACAACTGTGGTGAAGGTCTTACTAAGAAATCAGCGATGCTGTGAGTTCAACAGTGCCCTCAAGTATCGATTTCGAGCATCAGTTTAAGAGATTTAAATTCCCGCTCGTACGTTTATTGAATATACCCAAAAAAGTTTCATAAATTGATTCCAGGCACACCGGGCCTTAGAATCAGGCACCGTCAGAAACTGCGGACTAATAAAATTACAATGAATTTATGAAAAAAAATTCAATTGAATTTAAAGGTATTTAAATTCTTCCCACCCCAGGGCTTTACATCCTCGTAAGCTACAACTCACACTAAGGAAACAAATGGGGGTATTGAGCATGCATTTCAGCCTCCCGCTCCCATGTGCTCTCTTTGAGGTTCTCGTGCTTCCATCAAACGCACACAAGAGGTATCGAATGTCCATGTATTACATGCTCATGTCGATCCTTAATATAAATTGGAATATTATTGAATTTCTCCCGGTCATCGATGTTCAGCTCCCCATGGTCGATGATGTGGGATGGGTCGTGCACGTATCTCCTTAGTTGAGATAAGTGGAAGACGTCGTCCACCCGGTGCAATTGAGGTGGTTGAACCAAGCAGTAATCCACCTCACCTACTCTACTGATGACCTAGAAAGGTCTGATTAATCATGGAGATAACTTTACACCTCAACCAAATCTCTATAGACCTCATCGAGATGAGACTCATAGAAAGTCGTGGTCACCATCCGTGAACTCCAGTGGTCTCCGTATCCTATCAGCATTGGAATTCTTCCTGCTCTGTGTAGTCTTCATCTGCTCCAGGATGATCTTAACATTCTCCGTTGTAGCCTACACCATCTCTTGTCCCATAAGTGCTGAATCCCCTGGGCCAGTCCAACACAGAGGCGATCTACAAGGTCAGAAGTAAAGTGCTTTGAAAGGTGTCATCCCGATGCTGGAGTGGTAGCTGTTGTTATACACAAAATCAACCATGGGTATCTTATCCTCCCAGATGCGATTGAAGTCGAGGACATATGCACGGGGAATGTCACTGATATTTGGAATGGTCTTCTCAGTATGACCATTCGTCTGAGGATGGAAGGCGGTGCTAAAGGAAACCTGCTTCCCGAAAGCATCCTGCAACCCCTTCCACATGTGGGAAGTCAAACAAGCATCTCGATTGGAAACAATCATCAATGGCACACCATTAAGTAATACGATATCACTTACGTAGAGTTATCCCAGGCTCTCTACTGAACCCTGATATCTAATTAGTAGGAAGTGGGCTGACTTGGTGAGTGGGTTGAAAATCACCCAGATAAAGTCATGTCCTCTAGATGTATGTGGATGTTCCATCATGAAATTCATGGAAATCCCATCCCACTTCCGTTCTAAGACCCCATAGTGATGAACCAAGCCTGCTGAAACCTGGTTCTCCTCTATCACTAGCTAAAAAGTGAGGCATCATGAGACAAACATTGCTACTACTTTTTTCATACCTAGAAACCCGTGCTGTCATCAGAGCTCCTGATACATCTTATTCCCTCTTAGATGTACTGCTAAAAGAGATGTGTGAAAAACCCTCAACACATCCCCCTAAAGTGCAACTGGTACCCTGGTACATTCTCGGAAGAGAATGACGTGATCCCAACCTTCAGAAAATCCATCAGGTGCATGCCCTGTGGATATCTGAGGACATTGTGTCTCACAGTCAACGTCCCCATGTTGTGCCTCCCTGACTCACTGATGAAGTAGAATAGTGACTGTGAGAGTCCATAGAAAGGCTTATCCATATCTATCCATAAAGGATATCTGCAATGTGGCCAGCTGCTATGTCGCCTCTCTTAGATCATGAATCCCTGACCTTCTACAGAGAGCATCTGCTATAATGTTTTCCACCCCAAAAGTTTAGTCTATCTCAATGTCATAGTCCTAGAGGAACTCAATACATTGTCTCTGTCTCATGTTCAGGTCATTATGAGAGAATATATACCTGAGACTCTGGTGGTCATATTAGACTATAAAACACATGCCCATCATATAGTGTCACCACATCTTTATGGATAAGACCACTGCTCCTAACTCCAGTTCATGGGTAGCGTATTTTTTCTCATGCTGTCTCAGCTGCCTAGAACCATAAGTGATCACTGCTCGCTTTTTCATCAGGACACACCCGAGTCCGGTCCCAGATGAATCGCAGTAAACTATGTACCTTACGCCATCCTTTAGAATCCTGAAGATGGGGGAACTATCCATCCTATGCCTCAACTCTTGAAAGTTGTGTTGGCTTCTCTCTGAACAAACAATGGGTTGACCCTTATTCGTCAATGCAGAAAGCGGTTCTGAAACTCTGTAGAAGTTTGGAACTAATATTTGATATTACACAGACAATCCTAGAAAACTCTGTACCTCCGTTACACTCCGGGGTGGCTCCCAAGAATGCACTGCCTTGATCTTCGCTGGATCCACTGAAACACCAGCCTCCGAGATGACATGTCCCATGAATTGAACCTCTCGGATCCAAAACTGGCATTTTGAGAGCTTACGATAAATATGGTGCTCTTGAAGTGTGTCCAGTACTACCTGCAAATGGAATACATTCTCTCCCTCAGTAGTTGAGTAGATAAGTCTATTGTCAATGAAGACTATGACAAAGCGATCGAGGTAAGGCCAGAACATCATGTTCATTAGACTCATTATCACTGCTGGAGTGTTGGTTATGCCTAAGGTCATAACCAAGAACTCGTAGTGGCCATACTGACACTTGAAAGTTGTCTTATGGACATAATTGCCTCGAACTCTGAGCTGGTGATAGCCTGACCTAAGGTATATCTTTGAGAACCATCTTGATACCTTGAGCTGATCAAAGAGGTTGTCAATCCTCAAGAGCGGGTACTTGTTTTTCACAGTCACCCGGTTCAGGTGCCGGTAATCAACACATAATCTCATAATCCCATCAGCCTTCTTGGTGAACAAAATCAGTTATTCCTAGGGTGAAACACTGGGTAGGATAAATCCCTTCCCCTGAAAGTCCTCCATCAGTACCCGCAGCTCATGAAGCTCAATGGGATCCATCTGATATGCTTGAGTATATATCAAGGACGTCTTGGGCTACAGGTCAATATATAAGTCCACCACTTTGCGAGGAGATAGTCCTAGAACATCTTCAGGAAAAAAATCCACATACTGATCCACCACAATAGGAAAACTCAGACTCCGCACATCAACCACTCTAAGAATTAGACAAGACAAATGATGTGTGATCATTTTCCCCCTCCTTTGGGTAAGTCCATATTGCATTACAAAGGCTCCCTTATCTTAGGGAAAGGTAAACCTCATCCATTCCTCACAGACACACTTCAATTTATACCTAATATAGTCAATATGAGCATAAACTATGGATATCCAGTCCATACCCATGATGAAATTGTAAGGACTCGACGCTGCTATGATAAGATCCTAGCCGATGTTCTGACCTCCTAGAGTAATCTCACACTAACAGTACAACTTTGTAATCATTGAGTCTACTCCCGAAGGAGACTCTAGTCATAAGGATCGAGCCAATGAGTCTGTCAGATTCTACAAGCTCATAATGAAGGTAGTATAAATAAAAGAATGACACAAACATGTCTCTAAAATTACTACAAAAAGGGTGTAGTAGAGACAGATAGTACCTCGAATCATCTTAGGTGCGTCGTGGTCATATGACTCAATTTCCTAGAGCTATGAACGTCTCTGTATTCTAGATCCATGTCGTTGGGGTGGACTTCATGGTGGTGGTTGTGGTCGGGCCTCAAAACTTCGTCCCCCAACTATTGCTCGACTAGCTCCTCAGCCACATCTGCCTGCTCCTGGTGGACCACCACGGTAGAATCTCTGACTTGGCCTGGGATGTCCCTCTACAATCTGTGCTCATCTAAATAGTGATTCGAGCTGTCACGAGCCATGTGATCCTACCCACCGCATGCATAGCACTGCCTTCTCCACTTATTGTTGGGTCTATCTTGTGTTCCCCGCACAGCAAAACATGTATCCCAGGGTTTCCCACCTGATGGCCTAGTTTTCTTGAACCTATACGACATCTTTCTACTACCGGCTGTAGAAGACTTTGATATGTGTCGCCCTGTGTTTGGTCTCACTGCTGGTGACTGCTCAGCATGAAAACTCACCTCTAGAAGGGCTCACTCCAGCACCTATGCCTATGTCAAGATACTGAGGGAGATCATAGAATCCCTGATCTCATGCATTTGTCCCTGCTCGATGGTTTGGGCCATAAGAATGGGTCCAGCACCATATCCATGGATTGCATGAAAGGTTGGTGAACTTTGCTGAGTACTGAGCTACTGTCAAGTTTCCCTTCTGCAGATTAAGTAACTCCTGAATCTCCATCGCACGAAGGGTGGCTGGAACAATCTTTTACCAGAAGAGACTCTCTATGCCCTCCTAGAGTAATTATTCCTAGTCATTCACGAAGAGCATTAGGATCTACCATTTTCCTGCTGCTGCGTGCAGGAGACTCGCGACAAGGATCACCATGAAGTCGGCTGATGTCCTTATCAATCTGAAAACTCTCACAAGAGCCTCCAGCCAATCCTAAGTTCATGTGGGTCAGTCTCTCCCCTAAAACAAGACAGTCTCTGGTACTGGAACTCGTGCAACGAACTCAGAAGGTGTCCACTCCTTCTTGCTGGAGTTGGTGGAATCCGTGGCCTAGCGGGTAATGGTACCGTTGTTACATCCGCTATAATGGGGCCCTGCACCAAGGCCTCGTCACTTGGTGTGCTACCATCTCGTACGAAACTCAGAACCCTAGATGGATTCCTAGGTTGGGCCATCTTGAAATGAAATAGGTGTGCCACGGTCAAAACAATATATCTGGTGAGCTGACACAAAGTAATCACAAAGAAAACTTTTCAAAAGAAACACACACGCAATCATTGTTTAGGTGCACTAAGTCAGAAATTACAAGTCAGAGTCCTAGTGTATGGATAAATCTGCCTCTGCACCAACACCGGATTCCCTAAACATATAACCACACCCAAAACACTTAACACTGTTTCTGTTTTAAAATATCAGATTCCATGTTATGTGGAAGAACCAACTTTGATGATACCAATTTTTCAAGACCCGTCATCGGGGACTTGCTGTGACTACCCCAAGACCGTCTCCCATTGGCCAGGGGCTCGCGACTAACACCAAAAGATAATCCTTGATTAAAAGGGAAGGAATTTTCTTTTATACTTGTAACTCACACAGTCTGAACACATGTAGTAAAAGTAACAAGTACAAATATAGGAAATAAAGGTGTGCTGAAATTAAGTGGGAAAGTATCAAACCCAATGGAACAACAAGTACATGTACACATAATAAGGTAAAAACAGTTCCTGGATCATCCACCGGGGAATCCTACCAAATGGGTAGGTACAGATCTTGAACAACTTGTCCCTGCGGTATGTCATGTCTAGTCCAGCTCTGAGGTGCCTCTCATCCATCACCCTCTACCTCGATCACTGCTGACCATCGTCTGCACAAAATACAACAAGGTGTGGGCGATGCCAATGCACGGGTGAGTATAACAATACTCAGTAGGGGCCTGCAAGACCCCCAAAGGTCTCATAGAATACACTATGGATAAACCACAGTAGTAAGATACAATCACGACGTATTAACCATCCCTACTTAGGTATATTCCCATACATATATTTATGATACCAAACACAGTCTACTCAGACACTCTAGCCCAAGCACAATCAATTCCAAAAATGAATTAAAGTCAATCATCTCGACAATAACAACTTAATGACAAGACTCAGCTCACGGAGGTATACAACTCATGAAGAGGGGTAGAGATGATTAGTTGTAGCCACTGAATCATATCCTCTTTCTAACCCACGTAGGATCCTAGTACAGTATTAGAGTTGTTGAACCCATGGAGGATCCGAGTACCGATGCAATTACTGTTAAACCCACAGAGGATCCCAGTAAAGTAGAAGGTCCACGTTGGATCCTATCATAACAGTTGCATCCAGCCGTAGGGTCCTCGCACACAACACACTTGATTCCAGGAGGGTCCACCCCTCGAGAAAAGTATCGATAAATCAACTACTACGAAGTCTCTAGTTGATCTATCTCATAGTTACGTCTCATCATAAGGAACTCAACGCGACAGACGATGCGTCAATCAGACGTCAGGTCTGAGAGTTATTGGCATTTCTGTTCTAGGGGCCCATTTGGTTATTATGTTCAAACAAACCAAACCACACCCCAACTATGTACAAACCTAAATTGAGGTATTCCAAAAGAACAATCCTTCTCTAATACTTCCATCGCCGTAGACGGTTCATAATTCGGACACTTGTAGCCCAAAATATGGTAAGAAAGGTGAAACTGGCCATAGCGGGTCGAGGTCTGGTCCAACCCAGTCGAAGCGATCCGGTCTCACCCGGTCTGGATCGGGGTCCGACCCGGTCCAAGGGTCTGACTCGGTTCGAGGAAATGGCCCGGACCGAGGGACGGCCCGACCTGAAGGTGACCCGACCCAGTGGCACCCGAAAGGTATAAGCATTTGGGTGGACCGAACTAGAGCTAGTTGGAACCAATCCATCTAACGCGGGACTGACGAGATCCGGCTTATCCCTGCTGGCTTAGTAGCTAGCCACTCTGGCTCCAAAACGGCTGGCCCGGCCGACCGCCGCCGCACCTCGACCGTGGCGCGACAACGCTGCTGTCATGCTTCCCTCTGCGTGACGTGACGACGTTGTGCCACCTTCGTCGCGGCCTAGCCTGGCTGTGGCCTCCTATTTCACCGCGCGATGCGAAGCCGCCGCACCTCTCCTGTCGATGCCTGGTTTGGCTGCGGACCTTGGCTCTTCTGTGCGACATGATGGCGCCACATGCCTCTTCCGTGGCCCTTCATGGCTGTGCCTCTCCTTCCACGCAACACGATGGTGCCACACCTGATTTTCTACCCAGAGGCCTTGAACTGCCAGTTTTCTTCGTGGTCCACCTCCATCATCAACAAACAAGAACACCCATAGGGGGAGGGTCGGGCCGTGTACGTGGGTTCCAAACCCTCCTTTTCATGGAGATAAAATTTGGCATAAATAATCTGAGGTTTTAATGATGTATAAAAAGAATGAGAATTCTACTCAAACCCCTACCTCATTTCGATGAACCTTGATGAAGTCATGGAAAAAAGGAAGCATCTATTCATTGATGTCGAGAAGAGTCTGAGGAAGAAGAGTCATCAACATTCTTCATGGTCATCTCTTTATCTTTTTTCTTGGTCGAACATCAAAGATGGTGTTCATCATTCTTCAGTGAAAAGTGGGCGTTCTACTTTGGAAGAAGTCACTCTCCAAGAACTCGAAATTTCTCACAAAAGAAAGTTCCCAACCCAAAAATAATATATGAATTGTCTATTATTTTTTGGAAGAACTATTCGAATTATAATATTTTAATTAAATGAAACAACTTATCTAATTAATGGGTGGAATGGTCCAAATTTAAAAAAGTGTAGGGGAGGTGAGGAGTTCCATTAAATGAAGAGAGGTTTCAAATTAAATATTGGGGAGTTAATGGGGGTAGGAAGCTTGGGTGGGCCACTGTAAATAATATCCTACCAAGGGAGGATATTTGTAGGTGGGCCCCATATCCAACCTCAACTTGGAGGATTAAACCCCCCCAAATAAAAATAATTTTACACTTTTATTTTTATTTAAATTAATTAGAAACCCCATAACCTAACATCCAAAAACGATAAAATACAATTGCGGTGAAGGTCTTACTTTTAAATAACCGACACTGCGAGTTCAACGGTGCCCTCAAAATTCGATTCTGGTCATCGGTTCAAGAGATTTAAAATCCCTCTCATATGTTTATTGAATGTACCCGAACAATACATCAGAAATTGATATCGGGAACATCGAGGCTCAGAATCAGGCACCGTAAAAAACTACAGACTTGTAATATTTCCATGAATTTAAGAAAAAAAAATTCCATAGAATTTCAGGTTCATTACAATAGATGAGGTAGAGGCTGCAGCTCGAGCAAGTAGATCTCCAGTGATGTGGACATAGAAGGGGATGATGCTAAGTATCAGGGGGTGGGTGACTGATTGAGGTTTTATCGCCCCCACCCCTAAGTGGTCCACACAGACAACAGGGAGTAGGAGAACATGGGAAACCCCAACATCAAGTAGTGGCTGCTTGTAAACACGATTCTCTAGAGATGTTTTGATTTACGATCTATTTCTATCAACTCTAGTTTTAGTTCATATAGACACAGGAACTAGTCACTCCTTCCTTTTCAGGGATCTTGTTTGGATATCGGAGATTCCGGGGGAGACATTTTCTCGATCATTATGGATAAAGATGCAAATAGTAGGGTATTAAACAATTAAAAAAATGTTTCGATAGTGTTTGCTTACTCTTGGAGGTGAGATCATTGGATGCGATCTCCCAGTAGCACCATTAAGTCCTTACGATGTCATCTTTGGGATGGAATGGTTATCCACAATACATGATTAGATCGACCGTTTTAATAGTATAGTGCAGTGTGTCCGTGGAGATGGGACCTGGTTTTTATTTACATGCGAGACAGAAATCCTTGTACCACATGAAATATTTTCTCTGATGAGTGTTCATATGATCACTGTTCAATTGACTAGCCCTGTCTTCAGTGTTGTGGATTAGAGGAGTCCAAGCATTCCATTAGTTTTTTAAGAGTACAAGTTTGTTTTTCCTATGGATGTTTTTGCACTAACTCCTCATAGGGAGGTAGGATTCTACATTTCCATGTACCCAGATACATAACCGATATCCACACCAGTATATCAGAGGAGTCATATAGAGCTTCTAATGCTGAGGGTATAGATAAAGGACATGAATGAGATGGGGTTCGTAAGGCCTATAGTTTCACCCTGGGAATCCCTGGTGATTTTTTCTAGGAAGTAGACGGGAGTTTGAGGTTGTGCGTGGACATCCGTCACCTGAGCTAGGTGACCGTGATGAAAAAGGATCCACTTCCAAGGATCAATAACCTCTTGGAATTAACGAAGGGAGTGAGGGGGTTCTCGAAGATATTCCTTAGATCGGGATATCACTAGCTTTGGGTATGGGATGAGGATGTGTTGAAGATAGCCTTCAGGTGCCGATACAACCCCTACTCATTCCTAGTGTTGCCTTTCAGCGTGACCAATTACCCAACAATGTACATGGGACTTATAAACATGATTTTCTAGCCTTACCTTGACCGATTTTTTGTGGTCTTCATTGATTAAATTTTGGTGTACTCAGAACTAGAGGAGGAGAAAGTTACAAAACTATAGATAGTACTAGATACACCTGTTGGTATGTGTTTTAATAAAATTTGGTCTGACTCATGAGTAATCTCGGGAATGATAAATGTTTTTATTTTTGTAATTTTGAATAGAATGCCCTGAAACCTCCAACATTTAGCTTTATATTGATGGAAAAACCAATGTTAGGCAGAATTTAATATCCCAAAATTCAGGTAAAATGGTATTTTATATTTTTCATAATATAAAATGATTTAGTTTGATTAGGTGAGGTATTTGGAGGATGAAGTTGATATGGTACTAGAATCTTTTTGAAGATAGTGGATGATGGTGTAAAATAGTATTACTAGCATGAATGGAATTAAAACATATTGAAGTAATTTTTTGAGGATTTTCAGGAAATGAAAATATATTCATTATGTTAATGAATTTCTAGGTTTGTAAGAATTTGGAACCATGTTTTTCAGCATTAGTGGTCGTTAATCATTTATTAGCGTAAATTCTTAGGAAGCCCACAAATAATATGTGGTCTAGCCATAACATTTTAATATTAGTACCCATGTGGTTTCATTATAATTCCTTGTTCCCACTCAGACTCTAGGATTCCTCCAGTTGATTTTTTGTGATCATATTCTTTCCATAGATGGATTGGAATGGATCATTGAGAATTAGTCCAAGGTAATCAATGGTAATAATTTTATTTATTATTATCCACTATGTTATATTCATCTTCTTTTGGGAGAAAATATATATCTAGGATGTCATTTGTTGATCCATATATTATGGATAATTTTTATTGAACTTATTTTTGGTATATTGAAGGAATAACAAGTGCATCTAAGATTAATGAATCATAGAAAAATCCCCCATGCAGAATGCTTTGCATGTTGGAATATTCTCCCTTGTGAAAAATTCTCAAAGAACAATAAGGATAATTATTTTATGTATAATATTGTTCTTCATTTTATTTGAAATATAATTGTAATACCTCAATAGAAATATTATGTATAATGTATTATTTAAAAAATGAGATGTGGGTGATGTCAAAAAGTTGTTTGATAATTTGTTTCATTCTTCAAACAAATATTGTTTTTGAATCTGATAAATATCATGGAAATAGTTGGTATGAATTTATATATATTTAGGATTTACCTTTTAGGTTTTACATGGCTATGTTTCCCATTGTGGGGATAACTGGTTTATGTTCCAAGTGATCTCGTGGTATAATATTAATGGGATTTAAATTGAGATAAAAAATGTTCAAATTTTATTAAAGGAATGAAGAAATCGTTTGTTGGTGTAGTGTATGGATGTGTGGGTTCAAACATTTAGTATGTTTTAGTGTTTATTATTTCAAAACATTATGTATATCGATCATGATCACTGGTTACTTACGTTAACCCTACTTTATTTTATAATTTTGTGATTATATTTTTTTAGAGTCATGTTTTGGGGGTATGGTGATTTTAACAATTTCTTGTATATCAACCATGCATATGTACCTTAGTGTGTATGTAGATTCTGAATTTCATGATATATGTAGGGGAAAAATTCATACTTCACTAGTTGAGCATCATGATTATTCAATTATCGTTTATGTTATTTAGATCATGGTGGCAGTAATGTGACAGAGTCTTCATAGTTCAACATCCGTTCTTATAATGATTTTTGGTTTTTGATGTTTTAGTCTTTCTTTTGACTTTTATTGTTGTTTATAAAATTGTATTTTATTTATTTATTTGGTGTTTTCTCATTTTATATATTATGAACTATATTATATCTCATCATTCTCTTCTATTATACATTATTTTCCTTAGTAAACATTAACCTCATTAGTAATTTATATAACATGGTTTATATTCCAATCCTTCGGTGTCTTAATAATATCACCTGTGTTTAGTGGAATTATTTTCTAACCTAAGAAAATGGATTTGTCTTTATATTTTACATAATAAAGACTCTCTCCAAATTTAAAATCAAAGTCTTTTTAGTCTTTTTTTGAGGATGAGTGTTTTAGTTTTAAGAGCATTGAGGTTTCTAATTGTGTGAGTCCATACTGAATTCATATATCACATGTTATTATATATGAATAATCAAGTAAATATTGGATATATTTAGTTTAATATAAAATATTATTCAACAATACCTTTTTTGTGAATTTAATTTCTATCTCCTTGTGATAATGATGAAATATCATTCACATTATTTTTACAACTTCTTATTAATATTAAATAATTATAAACTCCAGTGACTGTAGTCAATGCTTCCATTTAGTCTCCCCTTACTCATTATCACCATAATTAATGATTATCTATCAATTTATATATAGATTATGAAATGATTGATGTTAAACCTATATCATGAAAAAAGATAATTGATTTTTTCTTCTATAAGGTTAGTGTCATGAAATTAGTAATCAAACACTAGAAACCTATAGATATTAGAAGAATAATTTCATAATTATGATTAGTTATAAAGAGATAAATATTTCCAAATTTCACTCCATATATTAAGGGATGAAAAAATATAATGGGGGTAGGGGTAAATTCGAGTTTAAGATGAGAAATATATTTTTTTCCATCCTCAAGGGTAAAAACACTAGAATGATGATGTTTTGATTAACTCACAAAATATAATAATATATATATATGTATATAATAAACTTAAATAATTTAAATTTATGAACACTTGATAAATGAATATCTATAATGAATTTATGAGAAAAAGAATTACTAGTTAAAAACCAAGAATCCTAAAAAGGATATTAAAAAATCAAACATTTACCAAATGTGAATGGATGAACCTTCATATTAATTCAATATATCACCAATATATACACTAAATATCATTATAAATAATACTTTAATTAGGTATATAGATATATTAATACCTTTGTATTCCTTGAATATAAACTCATTGGATTTTTTATTCTATATTAATTACATGGAACCCCACAACCACACTAATTAGAAACAACTCACCTCTACATCTCAAATACCCCTAATCTCAATGATCAGAAACATAGAATTGTCATTATAACACAAACCACTAATCCTCATGGATCAAAAAAATTAATAATGGAAATGATAATAATTATAAAATAGAGGACTCAAAAGTGAACTCCTATAAAAGTATACGTAAAAAACTACAATGATTAGATGGTCTGCACAATAACCAGTTACGTGAAACAATCTACTAATGACCATTTTAAATGATCATAGGAATGTAAATATATTATAATTTTATATTTATATATTTAAGGCTACATAAATTTATAAATAATTCTAGGAAAGAAATGAGAAATGATATTTTGTAGTTTTCAGAGTCAGTTGTAAATATATTAGACGTATCATCCTCATGTTCTTTTGGACACCTCATACCTTCATATCATCTAATGAGGATATTATTACAGAAACAAATAACCATAAATCTAGTGATTAGAATTTGTAATCATCACATATTCATATAATCCAATGATGATATTAATAGAAAAATATAATTATGATAAATACGATGAATGTGATCAATAAAAAATAGTTCTCTATAAATTGAGGATATGATTATTTTGTATTTATATAATATAATTTTTTTAATATTTTCTAAAAATAATAAAACAATATAAATCATATTAAATAGAATTTATATATTGGTTATTGTGATTTTAAAATAGTGTACTAAAAAAGAGTTAGAAAATAACTAAATTGATGTTGTTTAAGAGTGAAAAAATTTTAATGTCATCCTAAAATCAATTGGGACTTGTAAAATAGAAAATTTAAAAATTAGAATGGAAATGAAACATAGAAAATTACACTTAATTTCAGAAAAAAACTATTTATCCTAAAATATAATAAATATAACATCATAATTATTTATTTCATTTTCTTATTTTTTTTACATAACAATTTTTCTCTATAGATACATCAGTTCGTTACATATAATATAGTATATTGATGTTATCTATCAATAACTATTTTTTAATTTTTATTGTTTCATCAATGTTTCAAAATATAAATTCATAATGTGGGATCTAAAAAATATAAATAAAAATTACATCCCTTTTTGATTAAAAAAGAACGTATTAAATAATAATTCAACCCATAGAATTGTAAATGTTTAGATACCTTGGAGACATGATATATAATAAAATTACATCATGATATATCATTAATATATCCCATAGAGTTATTATCTCGCTATATTATTGTTAGGTATATCATAAATTTTTCTTTGGCATTACCTATGGAAAACAAAAACATTGGGAAGTATGATATTTGATAATTAATAAGGGTAAACATGGGATATAGCAATCTATGATCATGAAAAATTATAAGACAATAAAAATGGTATGAATTCATTTTTATAAATGATTGTTTTATTCCTAATTAGTCATAGATCATAAGTCATGACTCATGGAATAAAAAGATATCATTTCAAATATCCTAATTTATAAGAGTTAAGAAACATAATTAATCAATAATGATCTATGAAAGAATATCATATGAATAAAAATGTTACATAATAATTTTCTTAAATTAATAATAATATAAATCATTTCATTGGTAATGTTTTGCTTGGAAAAGAGTAATCACATAGTGGCTAATTTCCCATAATCGAGTGGGTTCACTTCCAAGCATATTTTCATTTGATGAATTGGTCCACTCATTATATTTCATGTTTTTTGTTGATAAATTAATCATTATATAATTTCTTCAAGGTCCATATAATTCTGGTACCACCCATAACAGAATGAAAAACCATACATATGTGTTCTCTTAGATCATAGAAATAATTACCAATCCATCAAAGTATAATCCCTAGATGAGATATGGTTTTCAAAATGATTTTCTCATCACATAATCCTAATAAATATTAATAATGAAAATATAAATTATAAATTGATTATATAATCAATGTGAAATATGAAAACCTATATATATTTGGCATAGATAAAAAATAAATTTATAATAACATTCACACATTTCTTTTAAAGAACGAGAAAAAATAAATTTTATTTTAATAAAATATTAAAATAATTCCATGAACAATTTGAAAAATATTATCTTATAATATAAACAATGAAAATAATTTATAGAAGCTTATAAAAATGATGTGTGTGAAACATTTAAAATCCTTTTATATATGAAATATTATAACACCTATTCATTTCATATTTTTTTAAAAAATTCCATTAAATAATGGTCTAAAAACATTTTGAAAATTAAAATTAATAATTTGAAATGAATGTAAAACATAGATGAAAATGAAATTAAATAATATTATTATTATTTATTAGAATGTTCTGGAAAACATTTTAACTTACATGAACATGATAGAGAACATTTATTTCTTATATAGGAAAGAGCATAAAATATTACTAACTTTTCTATGATCATATTAATTAATAAACTGAGGATAATGGAAGGAAAATATGAAAAAATAGAGTTATGTAAACTATATGGTTTTAATTAGATAAATTTCCCATCAATCCCAAAAATAAAATTTTCATGTTTACACTCTTCATTTTATATTAGATTACAACATAAATCTTTACATCATCTCTTGAATTTCTTAAAATATAAACTAATTTTATTTTATAATTAATTTATAATAATCATACATCCATAATAGAACCAAATTAATGTATGTTTTAAAATATTAAATTTCCATATAATTTATAATTACACATTTATTAATAAATATTATTTAAAATGAATATTCAGGTGAAAACTGGTTAGTTTTACTTTCTTATATCATTTTGATATTTTTGAACACTTCATATTAGTCATGGATTAATGAAATAAATAATATAAATCCTTTCATTTGTTTCATATATATTCAATATATATAGAATTAGAACCATTTAAAAAATGTGGTACTGAAAAAGAAATTACATCCCTTCGTGGAGATAGTAGTTCATATGTACTAATGAGTAATGTTTTCATTTTAAGATTAATGGGCTGACAGAAAGATAAATAAAAATATATCATTGAAGAATATTAATAATATCATAAATACCCTATATATTAATTATAAAAGTCTATATGACTATAGTGGTATCAAAAAAAATTAAAAAAGAATCAAATAGCTTATAATAGGTTGTAGTTCAACCATCCAGACGAAAAAGTCATCATTTCAAATATGTTTGAAATAAGATAAAAAATGTATTAATAGTTACATAAAATCATTTAAGTATATTATTTAAATTGATAAAATCATGTTATGATACATAGAGGTTATTCTGAAGAGGTTGGTTTTGATCTTAACCTTAATGGATTCATTGAAGATCTTTTCATCTACTTCATGTATACCCTAGTGAAACTCTTCATAAGAACCCTGGGGTTGGTTTTTTAAGATTACCAAAACATATATAATGTTCATAGGGAAACATAAAAGATATTCACCATTGTAACTCTTCATAGTTTCCCTCAACTACACACCTTACCATGTACCTCTTTTAGGGGTAGCACAGTTCCTCCATTTACAGAAAACGGTTTGAAAAACTATTCACCATCAATGATATACCACTCAGTATAGGGATTCACAGTTTTCAAGGACATTGAACAGAAAAGAGAAAACTATGTGCAACCATGCCCTTCCCATTTCTTCCATTATACTCATTTTAAAAATAAAAACATTACTAGGAAAAACCATTCTGAAAAGTACTAATCAGAAGGAAAACTATGTACAAGTAAATGTGGTTGTAACATGTCAAGAAAAATGATATGATCTTACTATCTTAGCACCATATAATGTATCATCCTTGATATGTAATCCAATTAATCCCTAATATTCTGAGTTAAAAAAATTTGGCCATTGAGCCCCCTTACCATCTTTTCCCTCTCATGTTTCCACCAGAACCTGACCGTTTTTTCATAATACACAATATATGTGCCGATATTTCCCATAAATGTTTCTCACTCTGATCTTACACATTTATTAGATGATCCTTGATGGAAAAATAAATTCCACTTTCAATATCCACAACAAACCTAATGTGATTACCAACTCACGGTTCCTAACAACCGCAAGGAAACCATCGGACATTGGTACATTTCAATTGCATCGAAAACCATAGAGAAATGATATACATCCACCACATCCAAGGCCCAAATAGCCTATCCTTGAGGAATTTAAGCATGCTACCTATAAGTTCCTCATTTAAAAACTATTTATGGTGTACCCAACACCATATATCTCTATATATAATTCTTCATAAGAGCAACATATAAGGGACCCTTCCTACTACCAAAACACATCCAAATGGAGAGGATTAATGATATATATTTCTTATTGAACTTGAGAATATATCATGGTATGGGGTGTGATCATCACTAATTAAATTCTTGGTAAGAATTAATCAGTGAACACCACAAAAAATCCCATATCACCAATGATACATCAAATTACAGACACTCCCTAATCCATCGAGAGTCTTAGGCTTCCATTCCCACTAGCATCTCACTACATCGATGCAAAACTATATAGATCTCAGATAACCAACCACTGAGATATCAAACTAACAAATACTTACCACTTAGAACACCCACAAAATGGAAATTAATATGAAATAAAACATTAACACAGTTATCAAAATGGATTTACACAAAACAACTAAATGTATTTAGCCCTTTTTTGGAACACATGGAAATACTAAGGCACTGAATCTACCCTTAATGATCCTAAAAATAGTATACAGTTAATAAATGGATTTAACATTATCAATTAACGTTTTTTATTAGACACCCATTTATTCAAATCTTGCATTAATTTTTATTTTTTAAAAATTCAAATTATGCACAATTTAATTTTAATTTTACAAGAAAGGGAAAAAATTTCAAGCTGAAAAACTGACACAAAAAACCTATTTTCCTTGTGTTCCGAAAATTATGCATGTGAAAAATGATATTGAGTGCCTAGAATTATGAAATCATGCTCATCTCTCATGCCACACTAGACCAAGAGTTAATTATCACACAATCTCATAAAATAAAATAACATCACACCACATGTAAATCACCTATAGGGAAATAATATTCAACTATAATAATAAACAAAAAAGTACAACAATCACACCCAAGGTACTTGGGTTCTCCCCTATATATGGCTTAGCTACTCCCACACATGGTCTCATAACCAAGGTGTAACTATTACTAGTCTCTAATATACAT
This sequence comes from Viscum album, assembly GCA_963277665.1. Classification (NCBI taxonomy): domain Eukaryota; kingdom Viridiplantae; phylum Streptophyta; class Magnoliopsida; order Santalales; family Viscaceae; genus Viscum; species Viscum album. Next base: position 2,060,946,532 of record OY728151.1, on the reverse strand, counting down.
TTTCAATAATGTAATATAAAATATAATGAAAATAAATCATTCCTTATGTACCAATTTGTAACATCCTGACCTAGGTGCCACATGCCAGTTCCCTAGGCGGTTTGATCAGAAGACCTCAAGAGCACCTTACCGTACAACAGAGGCTGTAAACTAATAGAGAGTGTCTAATATAAATCATGGGGTTACTATATAATATTTTATTAGAGTAATAAACCATCGTAAATAATCAAAAAACATAAACCAAATGATTATATGGAATGACTAGAACATAACCAGTATCACAAGATGAACAAAACAAGAAATATAGTATGACAAAATAGAAAATATACAATCATAATGTATGTGTAAAGTATATAAAATGAAAACCCAAAATAAATACACTAACAACTCGACAATGTGGGAAATGAATTGTGTTAGTTTACATAATCCATGGTAAATCCCAACACATCTATCTGACAAATGTACTCTTCAATTATCATAGCCTACAATTTGCAAATCTATTCGGGTATCGTTGAAGGGTCTAGAGTAGGGTTGAGTATACCTCAGTTGGACACAACCAATGATTTATAAAAAAATAACTATTCAATAACCTTGAATTATTTTTTTATAAATAAATAAACACAATCTATAATTATAGTGTTATCAAATTATCAATTACCATTTATATAGAAAAATAATCCCTTAGGTTCTCGAGGACACCCAAAAATCAAAACCTTATTTGGCATATGCCATGTATAATCCATGTAACATATCCATTACACATTTAATTATAACACAAGGTATTTCATTATCCATTTCATTTAAATTCATTATTATTCCTTTTAGAAGCATATTCCAATGCCATTATTTTTTTCTTAGAAAACTATGTTTAGAACCCTATGAGTATTTGTAGCATCATTCTGTATCTCAAACCTCAGGGGTTTTTAGAGCACCATCCTATGTACAATAAAATTCTTCATGTATTCTATTGGTGTAGAATTACATTTCTAGAACCCCTTATATATTTGGAGTATTAGTCCCTTTCCCAAACCTCATGGGTATTTGAATAATAATTCCTCATCCCATACAAATTATCATGCATGCTTTTGGTCTAGAATTCCATGTCTAACACCCTTTGGGATATTTGGATCACACTTATTTATCCCACACCGCATTCATAATCATATACATTTACAATATAAATATTTTTATTCAAGATTAATGAAAATTAATTTTATATCAAAATATTAATGCATCAGATAACCAATAATTAATTCAACAATAAATTAGTCACATGAAACACACTAATTAATGAAATAATTAATTGATCATGAAAATTTCATTAATTAATTCAGTAATTATTTAATTTTTTCAAGATCATTAATGAATTGAAGAATTAATTGGTCACAAAAATTTTATTAATTAATGCATCAATTAAATAATCATGTCAATATAACTAATTAATTCAATAGTTACTTAATTACCACAACTCCATCAATTAATTCCACAATTAATTAATAACATCATAGTATCAAAATTAAAACAATAAATTCAATAACTATTTTTCTCAGTTAAAAATTATAATCCTCTAATTAATAATTCAATAACTAATTATATTAATTCCACAATAGCATCACTTCAATAATTAATCCAAAAATTAATTATTCACATTAAATTTATTTTATTAATTCACCAATTCATTGTTCATGTGAACTCCATAATTATCTCAACAATTAATTAATCACATTATATCCCTTAAATAAATTTAACAATTAATTTTTCATGTAAACTACATAAATTCATTCTCTAATAATTTTTTCATGTTAAAATACCTCAAATAATTAACCAATTAATTGTTCACATTAATTTCTATTAATTAATTTGATAATTAATTAATCATTTTAAAAACCATCAATAAATATTCCTATTAAATTTCATTTTAAAATACAATTAATTAAATCAAAATTAATTAACCCCAATAAAACCCTTCAATTAATTCTCCAATTAATTTTCCAAATCTATCCCATTAATTATTTCAATAAATTTTTATTATCAATACTATTATTTAATTCAGAAAAAAATATAATTATGTCCATCCATTAATTAATTAATCAATTAATTATGACCATAAGTACCAATAACTATTCAACAATATAATAATTTTATTACTCTATTAATTATGTCATCAATTAATCAATCACATCAATCACATTATTTAATTTAATATTAAAATTATCACATTAATCCATTAATTAATTCATTAATTATTTAATACCATCAATACCATTATTTATTAGCAATAAAAATTAAATTACTCTATTAATTATTTAATCAATTAATTTATGACATTACTTTCATTAATTAAATTCTAATTAATTAATTAGATCTAAAATCACATAAATTCCCATAATAAATTCCTCAATTAATTATTTAAAATTAAACAATTCAATAATCCGAATTAAATAATATATTAATTGTTCCATTTTAATCAATTCAATATACCTAATTAAATACTCAATTAATTATAATTTCTTAATCAATTTAATATCTACTAATTTATTACTCAATAAAATTTTCTATCACAATAAAGTCAATAATCCAAATTTAAAAAATAAAATAATTATTAAACCTACCCAAATAATTAATTCAATATAGGAATACTCAAATTATAATCACCAATAAATATTCCAAAATTAAATAGATTTAATCAAGATCAATACACTAAGATGTGAAATATAGACCACCTACCTCATGATTGATGTTGAATTCTTGCAAATATATAATCCCTAATTTCATATAAAATGATTAATAATAGTGTAAGGAATATAATCTAGATCTGAAACTAGGATCAAATATTAAATTTATAAAGATCTCATAATCCTAGATCTATATTTATATCTAACAAGAGATAGAATCACTATTTTGAGCCTAAAAGTAGAGTAAGAGAGATAGAGTGATCTAAATTGGATGAAACAACATAAATAGACAGGTATAGATCATTAATCTTCCATTCCATTCACTAAGAACAGAGGTCAAGAGGGATTGAAATTTGTATGGGAGCCTCAAAAAAGGATAAGAATATCATATGTCTTAGTTTGGATCGATTATTTTGTTAATATTGGGGCTGGGTATTTTAAAATATAAATTCTAGGTTTATTTAATATTCATGAACGATTTTATGGGATATGGTGCAGAGTTTAATTTAATTGTGCACCTTAACCCTATTGCTATATTATGTGGGGTGGGGGTGCATGTCTTAAAACATTGTGCACATGACATGAAAATAGAATCTTTCAATGGTTTCATAGTTTGTTGGGACAGGGCGCACGGTTAGAGAAAAATATGCTCCCACCCTATAATGCCTTCTTTCTTCCATTTTTATCAAATTATCACCTAATGAAATAACAATGTAATACCCAACAAAATTAAACTCAACAAAAGAAAAAAAATATTACCTATAAATGAGCAAGTTATGTCTCCCAAAAAGGCCTTTCTCTTACACCAACACACTATGATTTTAGTACTGGAGTATTATGTGTTTGTCTATTAGTTATAAATATACAATCATTTTATTGGATTCACTATTTATATCTCTTTGACATTAACTTTCTCTATAAAATATTTTCTACACATAAAACCATATTACTATTCCATTAAGAAAATTCCCTCTATTATTCATTCCACACATATAGAAAAATAATATAGATTTTCATTCTTACAAAGGGTTTTATTATTTTAATTTCATAAAAAATACAACCTTATTTTCTTATCAATAATGTTATAATTATATAAACATCCACTATCCATATCAACCTTGAGAGATCCTAGATTTATTTCATCAAATCTACTAATGATCCTTGTTTTCAATCAATTTTTAGTGTCTTAGTTTTCAAAAACTGAATATATGACCCATTCTACATTTAAGTTTGAGGATAAAATCAAAATCATACCGTATAACACTAGTAAAAGTTTACTCATTGGTGCCAATATAGTCATCATACATATTATTATACATAATAAATTCCATTTCAATTTCCATATGAAGTGTCAAGGGACTATACTAATTAAAAATAACATATTAAACACAATTCATTACCCTATGTAAATTTATTACCTTTTATTAATATTCATAAAAATAAATAATTATTGATATTCATTTTCTTCCAATCAATACTCCATATGGAAATAATTTTCCAGCACCAAGTACTAGGGAATAGAAAATAACTTTTCAATGTTGATGATGTATTTCATGGCCACTAGTGGATTAGATTTTCCACATATGGCTAAAAAATATAATTAAACGCATTTTTAATTTTATTTTACATCAATATAAATTCCATTTTAAAATTTTTCATAAAAACCAGAGAAGAAAATTATTAGTGTCTTGAAGGTGGATCTACAGAATAAAAATATTTTGTAATTATCATTAATTGTTTATTTTAAAACAACTCAATTATAATCCACCTTATTAAAATATCATATGAAATACCGAACATCAAATCCTATAGAATGAAAAAAAGAAACAGATTATCTCAAACACTCAGTATGAGAGAAAATAAATATATCTATATTCCTATAATGATAAATTAATAAGATTATGAAACAATATAAACATATAAGAAAAATTATTTCAATATAACAACTAATAAAAATAAAAAATTTAGTATTAAAAGATAATAAATAAGGGCAGAAATCAAAAAAATATAGAAATGGAATTCCATTTTTAAAAATAATTTCTAATAATATTTTACAGAGACCATGAATCATGATATTATAATATTAAAATTCATAACATATTTCAATATTTCATGAAACATCTTAATATAATAAAATTATATTTATGAATCATACAATTTTACTCATTATTATAATTCAACATAATAGTACTCGTCTATATATTACCATCATTAGTTACATAACTATATGCATGCTTGAAAAGAAATTAATTATGACCCCATATACAAATCTCATGAGATAAATGTTTTTACCAAATGCATTAGAGGGTGATATAGGAACCATCCCATATTCATCCATATTTAATAGTTCCAAAATAAAAAATTTCACATATAATATAATAAATATCCAATTTAAATAAAATAGGATTAATAAAACCATTAATTAAAAATAATTTATTTTTCATAGAGAATATCTTAATGTAAAAAGGTATTCATGAAAATTTCAAAATAAAAACCATTTAAATTTTATATAATAAAGTACCTATTTATGTAAAAGTAGATATTATTATATTTTGAATGAGTTTAAAAACATGATCTCCAAAAAATTATCATGTTATCATACAATATAAATTGATGAAATATGAAACATTACTCCAGTGATGGTTGATATTTAAAATATAGTGTTAATAATTCTAACCAAATCATAGTAATGATTCCTTGATTCTTTTTAAATAATTAATCTTAAGGACATAGATATATGTATTTTTTAATGATATCACATTTATTTTCATAAAATAATGTAAATAATAAATAAATTAGGTAATAAATTTGAATATAACATTATATTTACCGGATATAAATAAAAGAATATTATTAAAAATGAAATATCAATTAATTATGAAAAAATTTGGGATATATATTCCTGAGTATTTTTTATATTTCAATGAAAGAAATACAAAGTATCAAATTCATTACATTAATTATTAAATTTTAGAGAAGTTATTTGAAATAACCTATGAAAAATAAATTATCATAAAAAAATATTTTTGATGCTTATTCATTTTTATAGGATTATATAAATGAAAATTATAATTATTAAATAAATTTATATTAGTAATTTATTTAAAAATTTCAATTTTAATCATTATTAACCCTATTTGTTCTAAAATAGCTTCGTAAAATTAGTGTTGGATTTCATTATTTATATAATTTTAACCATTAAATAATATTTAGTGATAATGAAATTGTTTTTCACTAATATGGGTGGGGGTTAATTTCAATTAAATTGTATTTTGGGTTACTAACCATTAATTAAGAATAATTGATGAATAGGATTTGATGATTCTAAATGAATAAAAGGTATTTTCTTAATTAATGAGTACATTAAAAATGTTACCATCATAGAATGAAATAAATAATTATTAAATTATTTATATTAGATAGTATATATGATGAATTTCTTATCGTATTCCTTGATATAAATTTATATAATTGTTTATTTAGGTGGTTAAACTGCCCCAAAAAATAATATACCATGGTTAATGGATGATTATGAGGTAGTTTAGATATAATTTCATTATAATATAAACTTAAGTATATTAATCTCTTATTAATTGTTTATATATATGAAATTAAATTTTTTTGTAAAAATATGTTACGAATTTTAAAATATTACGTAATATGAATAAGAATATTTTGTACTTAGTATGAATGTTTTAATGTATTTTATTAATGATGACTGTTTATTGATCAAATCATTAATAGGATATCCAATTTTTAATAAAATTACATTAATGACATCATAAAAATAATTTTCAAACATGAAATACTTTCTTTTAATCAACTATGAATGGATGTTATGATATGTTGTCATGTTTTTTGGTGAATGTGGTAGTCCACACATACACAAGAATCACATTTTAATTTTCTCATGGGAAGATGGAAAATGTTGTTAATGATTCATACCATAACATAAAAAATGAATACGTAACCAATAAATATTTTACCATATATGGATAATTAAATTACAATTTGAATTGGTATATATATATTGTGGAGATGAAACTTTTATAATAGAAATAGAATGAAATTTCAATAAATACAAATAATAATAATAATTATATGTCATTATCTATTAATTTGGATCTAAAAATCAGATTCATAGGAATAAGGATGATATAATGTTTATCAACCCACCAGAATAAATTACAAATAAATATTATAATGTTTTATACTTTTGAAGTATGTTAATCCCTTTTTCCCTTATAAACTATTACAACAATTAATAGTTTTTACAAATTTAATTTATATTTTTTTTCCAAAATATAATATTATACATCTTATATGAGTATGAAAAATTATTATTAATTATAAATCACTTTAATAAAATTATATTTATAAAACCGATAAAATATGTATTTTAAATGTATTAATATTTAATATGTTAAATTTAATTTAATTAGAAAAATATTTCTTATGTTAAAAAATATATGATAAATGTTTGGAAAATATAAGTAATACTTATTATCTTAGTGAAAATTTTTAGATAGTAATTTTTTTTTGAAATTATTTTCAAATTTTTTTAAGAAATACATACATAGTAATATTTCCATTAATTCATATTATTTGTTAGTATAGTATATTTAACTATTCACCTTAAAATCAATTTTTTATAAAAAAAAAGAAAAAAATTTAATATTTGGATTATTCCAAAAATGTTTTAAATATTTTAAATTAAAATATCAATATTTAAAAATTAAAAATTAAAATAAAATTATAAAATATAATGAAAAGGTATTTTTTTGATAAAATAATTCATTGCATAAAATAAATTATTTTTATTATCTCATATCCATCACTAATTATAGTTAAAAGTTTATTATTATTAAATTATCATATTTTTCATGTCATAAAAAAATATTTCTCATAAAAGACACTTTCTTAGAAAAATATAATTATACGCTTAAAATGATATTGTATTTCATTTTTACTAAACCAATTGAAATTTGTTAAAATTAGAAGTATAATTCAAATTATTCACTTAAATAATTCACCAAGTAATTTATCCGTTTTATTAATAGTAATTAAATAGTTCAGTTTGAGTGGACAAACACAAAAATTATATTCTATTTAAATGTATCAGAATTTTTTTAAAAATTTACAAATAGTTTGGCGAAAAATATATTAAATAATATATATTTAATTAAGAATAATTAATTTAATTCTTGGGTATTTATATTCTATCCCCCTAAAGTAATGTAATACTCCAAATCCTGTTACATGTATGGAAAATATTGAATGTTTTTTCTCTCATTATATCCTAATATTCCCACATTTATTTAACAAACATAAGATTCCTCCATAGAATTTTTAAAAGTTGAGTGATATTATTCCAAATAACTTTATCTGCTTGGTCCATAAATTCCAATACTTGTTCCTAAAATGTGAGATCCTGATTCATTTCCATGGAATATGAGTTTAGTACATGTGATGAATCTGTTATATACTTACAAAAAATTGATACATTAATAAGGTCATAAAATTGGTATAAGTTTGGATTGAGTAATAAGGTATATTCTACTACAATGACATGATAACGCCTCTCAAAGGTCACAATATACTTAGGGGCCAACATTATGTTGTTCCCAATTTTCACAACCCAGTTCCATTTTGATATTTGAAGGAACATCTTTTCACCAACATCATTTTCATGATCTCATTAATGCTTTTTTCACAGTACTATTCTATTAAGAAAAAAAATCTTTCACATGACACAAAATTTTATATACTTTTATTAAATATCATCAGTAAAGAATGATACAAAAATCATCATCTGAAAAAAAATATCCCTTTAGGATAGAATCCTACATATCTTGCATAATATGGTTTTATATAAATTCTAGAATAGAACCTTTTTTTATATGAGTACTCTATAATGGGGAAATTATTTATTTTAATGGTTATGTTCTATAGGTATAGCTTCTATGATCGATACAAGTTAATAATATGGTGTTTATTTCTTTAAAAGATAATTTTTTAACACATCATGGACATGAGATATGTGTGGATAGAGTCTTATGTGATATAATATGATTACAAAACAAGAAATGATCTCAATGTGAATGAAATATCTATGGTTCATCATCTTTTTATTACAATATTTGATAACCCACTTCCTTGGTGATAGTCATTGGATTACCTTTTAAAGAATCAATCTATTGATATGATATAGGATTATTTGTTAAACTCTTCTATTTAATTCTCACCACTATCATGTTCAATTGTATAGTCATAAATTCGTTTCTATTTTTGTGAAAATTTATGTAGATACCATATTCCCATCTCCAGCTTCATCTAAACAAGTTGGAGTTCCACTTCTCTTCTTGTATAGAGCCTCATATTGATCTATCTAAATATTTATATGGAAAATATTATTAAATGAGAACACTACCAAAGAGAGATGATTGTCCCAAAATCCTTGTATGACCATTTTAAAATATCTCTACATATCCTCTAGTGTTTTACTTATCCTCTTAGATAAACCATTTGTTTGAGGATGATATAAAATGATAAAATTGTAACAACCTCAACTCATGTAACCATGAACTAGTTATTAACTTATAACTTTATCATAGATACTAGGATTGTAATCAAAAAGGTAAAATCAGTTTTGTATCCAATTAGGGATAGATACATACATGATAAATATTTTACATTGATAATAATATATAAATCATAGTATTGGGAAACATTCAACATCCTTGAACTCAATAAAATTATTCTTCTTTATATCATAGAAAAAATATTGATATAAAGGTGAGATAAAATAATTTTTAAGGGTTATGTATTTTATAATATATAATGAGTAAATAAGTATTAATCAATATTAATATGTAAAATGTAGAAAAAACACACCATTTAGATAATTATTTGAGTCGGAAATGCCAACATAAATAACATCAATGAAAAAAATATCATGGATAATAATAAAGAATTCTCAATGATGAATCTTCTTAATACATGACATATTGATCTTATACATCATGAAATATATAATCACATGATCTTTCACAAAGATAGTTTAATTAATGCATATGTATACATGAAAATCCATTTAAATTATTAAAATGATTTTCTCAAGAGACTTTTCAATGAATAGTGGGGATATTTACAACTAGGTCCCGCTCATCACTATATGACCAATGAAATCTTCACATATTTAATGATAAAATTAATTCATAGAAAATATATAATTTTTTATTATTTTTTATGTTGAATAAAAAATAATGAATATTGATATTATATTTTTTAATCAAATAACATTTATTGTAAACCAGCACATGTAAAATGGGTGTGTGGTTTAAGAAATAATCATATGCATGATACAATTAATATGGATATTTATGGTAAATTTAATATACAATTATTATAATAATATATATTATTCATGGTAATGTTAATTACTCAAAAATTAATAATATATAAGACATAACCATCAGTAAATCCAAACCAAAGGCTTATTAATAAAATCATTTCATTATTAAAATTAAAAAAATTGGTTCTGGACAATAAAAAACAATATTTTTATAATGGGTATTGTATAAAATAATTTAAAAAGTGTAAAAGACGCTTAATATAAAAAAAATTATATAACATCATGTATTTTAGTTAACATCAAATATGATAAATACAAACATTTTAAATTTTTATAAAAATTTTTAAAAATGAACCCTTAAGAAAAAAATATATAATTACTCCATTGAAACTATTTAAAATGATCTAGATAATATAAAATATATATAGTATATTATTTGACACTAAAAATGAATTGTTTAAAATATTTATTTAAAATATGAATTTTAATGAAAACTATACAAAATTATAATGAAAAAAAAGATCGACATTTCTTATAAGTGTTTAATTTCCTGATTAAAGTGTTAAAGCAGGGGAAATGTTGAAAAAAATGGAAACTCATTAAATATATAGACGATGATATAATAGTTGGAATATATGAATGATAAATTATAATATTCATTCAATGATAATTTAGGTAATCTGTTGAAAATGAGATTGCAAAATATATAATTAAGTCATTAATAACTTTTAAATTGTTACCCCCTTGAAGGAATAAATGTTATTTAAAATATTAAAAATTAATGATAAATATTAATTCACGATAGTTATATATAAATGTTAGTATACACACCAAAAAATCTAAATAAGTACAAAATATAAAATGGCCTCAGTTTAATGTAAATTGAGATGAAATCCACTACCTCACACTATTATTTAGATGAATTTGAATTAACATAATATATAATGTAGTTAAAACTATTATATATTTATTTCAACACAATGTTATTATTTATAATATCCCATATTTTCATCCTAAAAAATATTATCACCCTCTTATTTTAGAATATTTAATTATTACTATTATTTCAGGTGTTAAATGCCTTCTTTTCTCATGTATTTTTATCTTGAAATTTCATAATTTTATTTTGTAGGATATCATTAAATCTAAATAGAATTAAATTTTATTATTAATGTAATATTTATTCATTTGACACATTTTTAGAAACATTCATTAATTTTTTATAAGGAAAATGAATCACATCACTTCATGGAGATGTTAGGTCGTACATATAGACAAGTGACATTATAATTTAATTAATTAGAAAAATGATTTCGGAAGTGGATGATATAGTAATTTTAATGAATTAAAATTATTTTTAAATATTTATATATATTGATTATTTCAATAATATTATTGTTTTGGTGATGGATAGAAAATTACATCAGTTTAACAGGTGGTAGTTCACTAAAAACATGGGTGATGGCTTTGTTTCCCATTTTATGTATAAGGAGATTGATAAATATTACGTGATCTAAATAATAAAAATATTTATATATAATAAAATGGATTCACTATATTTCAATAGATATTACATAATTTACTGCTACAAAATTTGAAGTATATATGATAGATTATGGGGAATAAGATTAACTTAACTTTGAAAAACCACATTTGAGTATCATTTTAGGACCCCAAAGTTAGTATTTTGGGAACAAACATCTACATTGTGTATAATGATTTTTTGGAGAGATTATGGTAGACCTTGGTTAGGAAACTGCCATTATATTTGTTAAAATATGAGCAGAATCAGTTCTCTTTTTTAATTTAGGTGACTTGATCAATTATAAATTTTCAACATTTATAATAATGTATACTCATATTTAAGGGATTATTGAAAAAAAATTTCTCATAATATATGGGGATTCGGATGAGGGAAAAAAATAAAACCATCCAATGGGGTTTTAGAAATTGGATAATTAATTTTACCCATTATCTATATATATTAACCCATCGTAAACCACTTTTGACATTAAACATATTAATTAATTTTTAATCATTTTAATATTCATTATGAGAAACATTTATTTTGAACATGTTACCTAATATTAATTTTTATGTTTTAATAAATTGAATCATTTGTATTAATTTTAAATCAAATTTTTTGTGTATTTAATTTGAAAATAAATAGTCATAACAATGATGAGAAATGATTTTTTATGAAATGCCTTTTTCAAACAAAATATGATCATACATTAACGATGAGGATATTAATAATAATGTCATATATTTAAATTCAAATATACATATTTCAAAAATATAGATTTAATTTAAATCATACAACATTAAATATCATTTTAATTAATTTAAATAGAAAGACATTAGGCCTTAAAAAACTAGAAAAATATCACATTTTACCTCTAAATTATGTTATGTTTATTTATATAAGTATTATAGAAAATATTTTTTTAATTATTCAAATTTTAAAATATTATAATATTATAATATTTTAATATTAAAATAATATTTCTTGAAATATTGTTTAAATATTTTTTCATAGGGTAAAAAACAAAATTTCATTCTAGTATTATTTTGATCTATTAAGATAATAATAGATATTCACTATATAAAATTGTAATTTTTGTTCTTGAAATATTGGAATTATCCTATTATTATAAATATTTAAAATATAATGTTGAATTACAATAATTTAATCTCAATTTTTATAGAAAAACTTATTTTTCTCCCATGGATTTTCAATATTTCTACAGAAATATGAGGAAAATATAGGATTCTGATTAGTTACAAAGCATAATGGTATGCCAAGAAATCATACCACATCCATTAAATATATCATTTTTATTTTTCTAAGTGTGTAATCACAATATATGATAAAAAGATTCATCTACTAATTATGTTTGTCTAATAACACCCAATTTAAATTACCGAGCATAAACATTTAGTATAGTCCTATGATGAAATCTAATATAATGTTTTCCAATTTTCATATTAGTATATTTAATTGATTGAATATATTATTATACTTATAATGTTTGAATTTAAATTTCTATAATAACAAGAATCTTTATATTTTTTTATCAAATCTCTCGTTACATCTTATAACACTAATGTGATTTTAATAGTATACATATGCATGATTTATTGGTAAATAGAGAATGATGATCAATGAGATGTTACCAAATGTTCCATATTAAATTTGGATTTTCATGGAAAACATATTTGGTTTTGAAAACATATAACTCAAACATTATCAATGTTTTACTCTACAATAATCAATAACTTTTTCTATTGTTGTGAAACCTACTTTTTTTCTTCTTTGATCTTCACTTTAATGGATGGTTATGTAGTAATTTCTGAAATTAATGATATTACCCTACCATTAATAATTTTTCTTCATCCTATAAAAATATATTATTATTATCCATTTTTTAATAATCATGAAGGATAATGTAACATGATCTTTCCTATTTCGAGCAACAATAACCTTGGTTTCCTTCTCTAGGTGTTAATTAACTATGTAGTCATTAAAATTCAGTAATTCCAAACAAATTATTTAGCTCATATTCCACTACTTCATTGTTATAATCACATTAATAATCATTTTATTAGTATATATATCAAAATTTTCAACATAGAGATGATTCTACCAAATAATAAAGTAAAATATCTCTAATTCCATCTATAAATCATACTTATATTATTTTCATTCACAAGACATTAATTGTAAAGAACCACAAGAAGTTAGATGTTAATTCTACATGTGAATTTAATTTAATAAAATTTTAAATGCATCACTATATATGAAAAATAATTACCCATAATATAGTATTGAATTTATATGTGTAGCAAATAACCTCTTTATTAGTTTCAAATAAATTACCTACATTCCCCTCTCTAATTTTTATTCACTCCCTTTCTTGTTACATGATGATTGGGATTGAAATCCATACTGAATAACACAAAATGTTTTTATAGTATCCTACTATCATGATAAAACTCTATATCTTTGTTATTGTGGTTGATTTGGGGGACATCATGATTAAATCTATATTTTAAGGATATATAGATTGTCCTATATATGTGATTACCTAATAAAATGATTATACATTGTGTAACTATAATTAACTATATATAAAATTTTCATAAGTTTCCTCCTTTCATATTGTATTTAACTCAATCTATAAATAATATTTTTACACTTTTTTCCAATTTAATTTATAAAATTTACATCTTTAAAGACAACCAAAAATTGATCATGGTTTTCTCTAATATCTATATTCATTATATTAATTTTTATTTTAGAATCATTACTATGTATAAAATTATTTACAATAAAGTCATCATTCTTATAACTGGTACATAACTTTTTCTTACAAATACCCAGCATTTTAACCATTAACTGATGATATCCAGATCAATGGTCAATATTTAAGAGGTATTGAGGTCCTTTTAGTTGGTCAAATAAATCATCAATACTGGGTAGGGGATGCTTTTTCAGGAAAATTATTCAACTTAACTCAGGATATTCTGTGAAAATTCAATTGTTACAACCTTATTTTTGACAGTTAGGATTGGTTCACCCCATATAGAATCAATAGATTTTTTAGAAACAAATGTTTTGATTCTATTGTACATACTTATTTAATTCTTATAACTAATATAGTGTTATAATATAAGGGACCATTGTTATAACCATGGTCAAGGTAAGAGTTCAACATAAATATAAACCTCAAACATTGCCTTAAGACAAAAAAAAATTATCTTGAAATATCCTTATATTTGCGTCTTATCAATATTGAATTCCTCCAAAATAATATAGTTATAACTCAATCGTTTCTAGGTTTCCGGAAAAATATGACCATATTTTCATTCAAGGAACATTTTTATTCATCCAAACATTGATATTTTACTTGTAATTGGGATATATAAACATGTTAATAACATGAAAGTATCCTAAATTTCACAACATATGTTCCAACTAAATCATTATCATTTTAAATTAGCTCTAATATTTTTCTCTTCATATTCTAATAGTGTAGTTTGAATAATATTATTGATGAATACTTATTTCTTTAAATCCTAGTATTATATAGGTTCTATCCCCCTTCTCTATGTTTTCTATGTTTGAGTCCAGCATTGGTCCACATCTTATTCAAAATGAAATACTACCATGAATATTTTTGGATATTAGCACCATAGAATGGAAAATTTCATTTAAATCATACTGAACCTTTTATCATCAATAACTAGATTATAATATCAAATAAATGAATGTGATGGTTGTATCATAAAATTCCTGATAAAATCATTATCCTTAATTGTTTTTTTTTGTGATCTGAATATGGTTTGTGTTATTAATCGTAATTTGCAATAGTCAGGAGTGAATTTCTAGGAGGTACTATACAATAGCTCCCATACAATCTGGTTGTTCATTTGTACTATCAAATCACCTAATAAAACACCAATTAATAACCTATTTTTTCCATTTCACTAACATTTTATAAAAAAAATAAAATTCACATGTAAGATTATTTGATTTGAAAAAAATAATATTATCATAGAATGATGAAATCATAAATAACAATTTCTCTATACCACAATAGTGTCAATTCATTAATATGGGATATTCATGGTAATTTGATATTATATTATCTAACATAAAATAATAATAGAACCCAATTATTGTTCAAAAATATAATGAGAATTTACTAATGAATATTCCCCAAGTGTGTAAAACCATGACTAGAGATAAAACGTTTTTTCATATAACTTATGAAAATATAGCTAATACCCAGCATTCCCTTTTCATGTTATTAACCCAAGGTATATATACAGAACATATTTTTATATCTATCTAATACATGATTTAATACATTATAGAGTTTTAATCTTTTATTTCCTCGGTAGGGACTACATGGAGATTGGGGATATCTGTTATGGTGATGTTAGATATTTTTTGTAATTTTCTACAAAAAACCTACTATGAATTTACACGTACTTTATTGTGGTTATATAATTTTTAAATTCTAATTAAATAGTAAATCAATTTTTTTAAAAGGATTTGGTGTTTTCATTAAATAAGTGGCTTTTAATTATATGAAATGTAATTGGGTCACAACTCTTGTAATGTCTTGTGTATCAATTTTAAGAAGGCATATTGGATGATATTTTTATTCCCATTCCCCTATGTTTTTTGGTATAATCCTAGATCCATACCCTTATTATTTTGGTTCCCTCCTACACTTTTATGTCATTTTGAATAGTTATTGATCATTGTTGTTGCTATTGTGTGACTCTCTGTGTACGAAACCTCACTAAAACATTTATTGTTTTCTTTATCTACTTGTATTTTTTAAATATTTTCATTGGATTGATGGATCTAAAATCCATTTTTTTGAATCCATTGTCTTGGTTGAGTTCCCAAATCACTTTTTCCATCTTTCATCATTGGATTTTCCCACTATGGATGTTGTGAGATGTGATATATTTGTTTTTGTAGGTGGTTCTATTTAATATTGGCCTATTCATTTAACCCTAAATTTATATATTTAAATTATTTTTTTATTTATATTTTTAAAATATAAAATTCATTATGAATGGTGATTTGGTTTTTCTTTGGTTTGAAAATTCCGAAAACCCCTTATTCTTGTGAATTGGGGGTGTGATTGTGGAGTTTGATGGGATATTTGAAATTGATTTGTAAAATTTATTTGTGACGTAGATTTAGAATATTCCATTGAGAATTTTTTTATAAGAACATATTGTTTTATCAAGAAAAAACAAATGAATTAATTAAAATCATATTTTATTCTTAAAATAGAAGTTGGTTTAATAGAACGTGAAATGGGGTTTCCATATATTGAATAGATAAGAAATGAATTTTCCATTATTGATTATTTTTTATAAAATTAATGCATTGTTAGCTAATGAGTTATTAGAGAAAATCATTAGGGGATGGGAATTCCTCTTCAATAGATTTAAACATTAAAAATATAATATAAACTGATTGGTAGATCTTATCCTAATTTAGATGCTTCTTTTTTTTCTTTGGACAGTTTAAGAGATACCTATGTGCACATTATTGTTATGATCATATGTGTGTGTGAGTATCCCATAACATAGAACTGTTATACCTCATAGAAGATGAGCATGTGTCTTAGAAGTTATTTATTTGATAAATATATGTATATATACATATATTCCATTTCTTATAAACTATTTTACAAATTCCTTGTGAATTTATATTAAAATATTAATATAAAAATCATTTTAAATCCATTATTCATAATATTTTTCCTTCAATTAAATTGTAAATGATAAAATTTTTTCTAAATATTATTTTGAAAATAAATTATTTTTTATTTAAAATTGAATGATATATTTGGTTTATTAATGTGATATCTTCTCATGGAATAATTTTAAAGAGCATACAAGGATTTTAGATCACACTAAATCAATTCCTTTAGGTTTTGGTCAATTATATTATTCTAGTATCGATTAAGTGTAACTATCAACATGGAGGTGGTTCTAGTTGATGATCCTTGTCATTATAGAGTAGTTTCCATTGGGAAATTTTTTATTATTCGTATTTTCTTGTAATTATTGGTTTAAAATAGGATTATATACCTATTTGACTTCTTTTACTTGTTCTACATGTACATATTTATTTTTATAATTACATCATGTTTCTATTTTCTTTCATTGATTTTGTGGAAAAACCATTTCAACAATTAACAATCGTGATACATGGTGCTCATTAACAACTAATGGGGATCAAGAATTACCTTCGGTACTTATCAAAACCAACTCATTAAAAATATAATAGGTTCTCCAGAATGGTTCATAATAAATTTCTTCTATAAGAATATTTTAAGATTCATGTCCTTATGATATTATGAGGATTCGATAATATTGCTAGGGATTAATTGGTTTTTTTAAATAAGAATTTGGAATCACTCATAAAAATTATCCTGAGGTCTAAAGGGGTTGTTTTGGAAAGGCATCATGATGATTATTTCTAGTTACTTCCCTGTTTTTGGTTTTGTTATGTTGAAATCAAAATCATGATTATTAATTTGATGAGATTAAATTCCCTTGTTGATCTATTTTAATAATAATTTGATGTCTTAAATGTTGAATGTTAATGTTGTGTATCATCACACATCTGATAGAATGAGTAAATTAGATATCTAAGGAATCTATTGATGAAACAGCATAAGAAAATACTCCCATGGAATAGAAACTTGTTGACGTTATTTTATGTGTACTCCACACTATTAGACATAAACATTCATAAGTTCCCATTTAGGATCAAGGAATATATCATATAAGGTATGTATTCAGTATTCATGATCAAGATTTACTTCACCAAAATCCACCATCTTTGCAAGGATCTAAAAACCCATGGTTATATGAGAATTTTTTGAGAATGTTTGAGATTTTTTTTCAGTTCATGAAGATGCTTGATGAAATCAGGGAGAAATTTTCCTTCTTCAAACTAGAAGGACATATTAGGAAATGGTGGGAAACTATAGTGATTGAGAATAAGAATGAGTTATTAGAGTGTAATGATATTTATGTTATTTTAACTGGATAGTTCTATATAGATTCCATGTTTTATGAAAAACATATAGATATTTAAAAACTAAAATAGGCTAACATGAAAATAAGATAATATTAAAATTGTTTTGATAAGATAATTCTGTATTAAAATTAGATTGTGAAAAATGAAAATATGAGGACTCAGTGTCTCAATATTAGACTATGATATGATATTCATTATATGGTATTATTATAGAACATACATTCTTATGATAATGTGTTGTAAAGAGTAGATGGATGAGATGGACATGGGTAGAATGTCAAGGTAAATTTGGGTTTATTTTTTTCCCAGTGGTAGTTCGGGGATTTAATAATTAGTCAAGACATGTCTTGATTAGTCTCTTGATTTTTCATGTTAGAATAGAATTTATAGACCTCCTAATGTACCTATCATAAGACCTTTTATTTGTTACCTGTGTGAAAATCTTATCACATCAAATGGGATTATATTACAGAATCCAAGGTTTGGAGTTCCTCTAAATGGACACTGTACTTAAATGTGTTCTTAAATGTATTTTATACTCTATATAGTGTCACTAGATCATCCATGCATAATAATAATATGGTGAAATCAGATTCTTTATAGAAAAAGGGGTTCCATCCACAACATTCAAAACAGATCATTTGTATGTTATGTAAGAGTATTCAGATGAATAAAATCTGGGTTCAGTGAGTGTGAGATGTTCCGTGAATGTAGATTCATTAATATTTACTACATTATTTGATATTGGTGCATTACATTCATTTATTTAGACAAGTATTATTACATTGACATGTATTCATATGATGATTTTATCTTATGTGATGTATAATAAAGAACCCCTTGGAAAAATGAGAGGGTAGGGCCTCTATAGAATGGATTCTATTTTCTCATTATCAAATTTCCATATATCATTGAATTTTTTTGTTTCTTAACATTAGGCTTCTTGAAAAAAAGTCGTACTGGGTGGCCCATTTCCTATATATATAATATTTATTATTATCAATGCTGGAAATCCTTTATAATAGAAAATGGAATTTTCCATATATTTCATGGAGAATGGGACCCAAGGTTGAGTGGAGACATACCTTCTCTAGATCTAGGTAATGTAATATCATTGTTTTATTTTGATTTGAAGATAGAGTCTTTTAGAAGTGATATAACTCCATTTGTTGTCTATTTTACAAATATTTTCCCTTCTCAATTCTGATGTTTTCCACTGGTAATAGAGGTAGATTTTTCTATTGATTTAGTGATGGGTACTCAACCAGTATCTTTTCCTTCTTACAACATTTTACCATATGAAATAAATTAGTAGATGACTATGTTGGAGTACCTTCTAATTAAAGGATTTATAGGCATATGTATATCGGGATGGGTGGCATCAGCCCTATTTTATATGAAAGGTTATGGGTCGATTCATCATTGTGTTGATAAGTTGAAAATCAATAGAGTTATGGTAAAGAACAAGTATCATTTTCTATGGATTTGCTATCATTTTGATTGGTTGAAATGGTTGAGTTGTTCATGAAGATTTATCATTTATCTGGCATCCATCATTTAAAAATAAAAGAATCCAAAAATTATGAAACATTATTTCAGAGAAGTTATGACTATTATGAGTACATTTTCTAGTCATTTGTTTTAACCAATACTTTTATAGTTTTATAGATTTAATGTAAATGATTTTCAATGAGTCTCTAGATATTTTTGTGGTGGTCTTCATAGATGAAATCTTGGTTTACCATATTTCATGGGAAGAGGATGTGATTCATCTTAGTGATGTTCTAAATTTATTTAAAAATATTGAAATTTATGCAAATAATTCGAGATGTGATTTTGGGATTTGGGGAGTGATGTTCTAGGGACAAATGGAGTCATAACATGGTGTCTTAGTTGATACTTAAAAGGTTAAATCTATTATTAAATGGGATCAACCATGAAATGTATTTTATATTCATAGATTCTTGTGTTTAGTGGGGTATTGTACTCAAACTTTAAATTTATTTAAAATGTTATATTCTCCAAAGAATGCTCACACTTGGAATCGAGAAAATTCCCATTAGGATGAGAATCATTAGAATTATTTTTTTGAGATGGAGAACATTTTTTGTATATCACTGGTGATGACACTGCCATTGGTTAGGCATTGCTGTGTGGTCTTCTATAATGTCTCAGGATTAGTTTTGGGATGCATCCATTTGAATAGTGATAATTTCATTTCTAATTGATACTGAAAGAATAGAAAACAAGATAATAATTACCCAACCCATGACCATGATAAATCACTTGTAATTTATTCTTTTAATAATTAATGTATTTAACATCTTAGGGGATTGTTTAATGAATTTTATGAATTATAGATCATGAAGAATATATTCTCTCTAATATATTTTGATATCTATTAGAGACATTTCATGGACTCCCTGAAATTGTTTTTGATTAGCATCACACATAAGCTAGGGAAAGGGAATGTCATACAGATTATTTGTGAAGGAAAATTTTAACCCAATCCATGAAAAAATCATCAGATGAGTGGGTATTAATGACTATTTTTTCACAGTTGGAGATAAGAATATGGTAATGAGGGTTCTTGGTTGTTTTGGACAGTTTTCAGTTGCGATTGACTCTTCTTGTGATGATTATACTGTAACATAATCATTATTATGAGTTCTAAGGAATTAGAAACTCTAGTATGGGTTAATTGTATATTTAATAGTTTTGTAATAAATTTTATAATATTTATTATTGATTGAGAAAATAAAACAATTTTTACTTAGGGATTTATTTTTGGTAAACATGCTCTGAAGAGAATTTCGTATAAATAGATTATTTCCATAACAATCTTATATAAACTAATAATCATATATTATCCCCACTGGGATGTTGGTTAGTCTTATTTGG
Organism: Viscum album; assembly: GCA_963277665.1. Taxonomy (NCBI): domain Eukaryota; kingdom Viridiplantae; phylum Streptophyta; class Magnoliopsida; order Santalales; family Viscaceae; genus Viscum; species Viscum album. The sequence continues at coordinate 2,060,925,018 of OY728151.1, read as the reverse complement.
CCAGTGTTAGAGACACATGCATTCACATTTTCATTATTTTCATATGAGTGTGTGAGAATCCCCGAACCTAGAACTATCGTACCACTGGAAGATTACCATGTATCTCCTTTCTGATTTCATATATATATATATATAATACGGTTTGTAAAAAATTTTAAAAATTCATAATGCCTTTATAAAAAGTACTTTTATATAATGTGTATATTAATCCACTGTTTAGAAATATATTAAATCAATTGAAATTTAGATGAGGATTATTTTTAAATATTATTTTCTACTTCAATTTCCTTTTATTTCAAATTTAAATCATTATTTGGTTAATTAACATGGATATTTTTATGTAAAACATGGTGATACCCTAATGGGATATTAACTCACACCCTAAATGTTCCTTCTATTATTTGATGATTAACTTCTTCCTAGTTCAAGGAAGAGTATAGTTCCATATAGAGGTGGTTCCTATTTTTTATCCTTGGACTTTGGTGAGCAATGTGTATTGGGACATGGAAGGTTATTTATATTCTTTTGGTACTATGTGGTTGTATATTACATTATATTACATTAATAATAACCTGTAGCAGTTTTCTTCTTCTTTTTATGTAGAAAAACTATTACAACCATTACCTTTTTGATTCTATGGGCTAGTCACCAACCCTTAGGGATCCAGAATACCATTCAAGCTAGGATAGGACCCGGTCGTTTATCATGGTATCAAGTCCTTCATAATGGTTAAGGACAATATATTATACATATTTCATTAATTTATAATATTTATGGGGTAGGTTATTAATATGAGGATCATATTATCTCTAAACTACGTAAACACCATGATGCGATCATATCAAATGAATCATCAGTTATAATTACCCCTTGGTATTTTAAATAATTTTTCTAAAAAAGTCCCTAAAATATCTTAATCCTATTATAATATTGACTGTGGATATATAGGGTATATTAAAACATTTATTTAATCATTTTACATGATTATAAATTCATTAAAATATTAACAAAATTCATAGAACCATTGTTATAGATTTTTATATGATTAAATATTTAAAGAACATATTTAAAATACTCAAAAACATTTAATCATACACTCTAAACTATAAAGCCCCAAATATATCTAATATTAAATACACATACTTTAATCTATGGGAATGAAAAATATCAAATTTGTTTGACCAATTTCTTAGTAATGGAAAAAATGAACCTATCAAAATTTATAAAAATATATGATCATAATATCATAGATTGATATAGTAAAAGAAAAAAATAAAAAAAAATTATTAATCATATGATATATGTGAGGAAAAATGTAATTGAAATATGAACATTAATCTGTAAAATATGGTCTAGGAAATTTAATAGCCAAAATATTGAGTAAAATAATTCAAAAAAACCATATTCATGAGTGAAAATTATCAAAATACATAAAATTGTTAAAATATTTCTGTTCTATTATAATATATAATGATTACTTTCATTAGTCACACACTTGTACCCATGGTTGTGAAAAAATTAAATTATACCACTTTATATGTCACCTTCATGAGTCAAACACCTGATCCCAAGGTTTTAAACAAAAAATTAATGCTTCTGTGTACATATATCATTAAGTTTACGATTTTAAATAATTAATTAGTTGGTGATATATTAATGAATCCATCATCATCCAAACTTTTGAGATCCATATTGTAAATCATTATCTTATCACATCGTAATGAAAAAATGGAAATAAAACGGGTTACATAAAACATTTAATTGAAAATAAATCCCTATTCATATTGAACCCTAAAAATAAAAAATGGGTTTTATATAAAATTTAATGGAAAATAATTCTTATTTCATGGAATAAATAACCGATAGAAAATATTCAATTTAATTAAATTTCCAAATAGAAAAAAATAAAATAAATCATTTGACATTGAGAAACTTATCACCCGGATATAATAAAAAAATAATTGAAGAATTAATGTTGACACAATAATCATAACCCCATTGGAGATATATATTTTTATATATATTTTGGAAAAAAACTAGTCATAAAATAGAATTCCTAAATAATTTTTTAAATCATCGATTTATAATTCAATATTGATCATAAATTTTAAAAAAGAATATTTCTTAAACAAATGATTGGTTCACACCTTATTGTTGTAGATTTAAATTATTAATTTAATTCCCTAAATAAGTAATAATAAACATAATTTCATATATAAAATATGTTAATTTAGTACGCAGAGTGGGAAATATTCAATAATATTTCATATAACTGAAAGAAATTGTTTTGAGTTACCAAATTCCTTAGCTCTACAAATTATTTCTAAGTGATTTAACGCCCAATAGAAATAAAATAAATACCTTTATTTGATATTCATGAACATTATTATTATAAATTATAATTTTTAATCATAATTGTTTTTAACACTATCGACAAGAACATTAGTTAGTTCATAACTATTTTTACTTCGGGTCTGAGTAATCTTGATAATTTTAAACTTGTTTCATAAAACGTTTGTCAATAAACATTATTAATAAAAATTTAATAATTAAATGATAATTTATGGTACTAATATATATATATATTTATATATATAGTGATATAATTTCAATCCTTAGTAGTTATGGTAACAAAATGTGTAGATGTAGTCAACAATGTTCATGTTTCTATGATTCATAATGAAATAAAGTCATTTTCCAAAATAAAAAGTTGGAAAATATTTTTACCAATATCGAAAAAATATTATCAATTAGGTTATTTATATCAATTTTTTATTATTAATTATGTTCCTATAGTCAACAATGGTATAAATTCATAACAGTTCTCAAGTGGGTGGCTAAACCGACAAAAAAAAGAATATTCCATGAATAAGTGATCATTATTCAGTTTTTTAGTTTTAGTATAACTACACGAAAAGAATAATGATATTTTTTATCTTTATTAATGTGTTATTTTATAATTTTATGGATGTATAAGAGGTATTAGTGTATATGAAAATATTAAATTACAAGTATAAGAATACTTTCCTCTAAGTAGTCTTATTTTAAATGATTGAATTAATGTTACTCATTTGATCATCAAATTAATAACAAGTTATCAAATTTTCACTAATAAAATCTTAATAATAACATTAATATATTATTTATCCATTAATACTATTATTAAATATTATATTATATGATTATACTGAAAATAGAACATGAAACTTATAGGAAGTGGTTGTCCACACATATGCACATCCAAAATTGTCATTTTCCATAAGGATATACGAGAAACATGGTAAATTATTATAAAATTAACATAAAAAATTGGTATATAAGAAATACTAATGTTACAATATAGGGATGAGAAAATTATAATAGTAATGTTAATACATAGTGGAAATAAGTTAAGTAAAAAGGGTTAGTCATGTTGAGAACTTTGAGAATTTATTGGAGACTCCCTTCAAAATTAAGGTAATATAATTAAATTTTGTCACCAAAATATAGTGAAAGAAATATATTATTTAAGGATGATTAAAATGCGAAGGTTTTCATTAGTTAACATAATTTTATGATTTTTATTGAAGGGGTGATAATAGGCCCCTTTTATAATTGAGTAGAGATTGTATTTCTACAAATACCAGTGAGATTAAAATTATTCAAAGATAATATAAAATTAAGATGCTCAAAAAATGATAAATAATGAATTGTGGAAGTGATTTGGATTAGTAATTACCCATGAATTCATTATAAAAAATGGGTTTAACTCATTTTTTTCTATTTTCACTATGGTTAACCCAATTAACCCAAATTTTACTTTTCCCATTATAATAAGTTTATACCTAAGAAATTTATGCTTTATATATAAAAATAAAATAATCTATTTTTTCATAATTTATAAGCCTTATTTCAAATTTTTATATTCATTTAACAAAATTAAAATTACAAAAGTGAAAAAAATATATGTAGAGTCATAAATGTATAATGTGTGATAATGTTTTCCTTTATAAACATATCATTTATGTTCTTAAATAAAAAATATAGACTTTTTTTAATAAAAATACATATTTTTATATTAATATTTTCAATCTTAATATGTATAGATTTTGTAAAAAATTATTTAATATTTTTTTTATGACCAAAAAATATAGTTATGATGTCAAAAAATCATGGTATTTCTTAAAACTGTATATTACACTATTCAACAAAAAATCAAAATTTACCAATAAATATTCAAAACACATATTAATAAAATAAAAAAATAATTAATCCAAAAAAACTATTTTTCCAAATTCATTTTAAAAAAATTATATGATTAACTTTAAATAAAATTTTAAAATATGACGACAAACTGTTATTATAGGGAAAATGACACTTTAGAACACAAACTCATATTCTTTTTAATTGATATAATTTATAAATTTTTAGAATTAATTATTAAAACTAATCATAAAATTAATTATGTTAAAATATTATAGTTCATGAAAGGATAATTTTTAAGAATATACAATTATAATACTAATATGAACGTATTATAAATTTTAATTATACCAATGTAATTTCATTCATATTAAACATAACATTTATTATTTCATAACTTTTTCATAAATAAGTTACTATTATTAATTTATACTAATTATCTAAATGTGTTTTATCAGTTATACATATATTTTTATATTTTATATAAATATATCATGTTTTCATTTATGTTTTTTCTGGAATCTGGAGAAATATATCAACTGAAATATTTATTTATAGAGGATTATTTAATTATATTAAAGGTTTATTTAACTAATTAATGATTATGGTTATTTCCTCTTGAAAGAATCCATTGTACATTATAACATACACTTGTTATTCAGATGTTGGACATGTTTCATAGATTGAGATATTTTTTTATCATACCAACAAGATTTTAAATACTAAATCTCATTTAGTTTGGTTACTCAAAATGATATCATTAAAATTTCCCCACCATTCATTATCAACAAGATTCTAGGTTTTATGATTCTTTTATTAATCTCAAATATCATAGTTTAAGAAATATTCTAGATTTATTATAGTGTGTACTAATAATATAATAAAAATAAATCATGATATTTCTTAAATTATATGACTTTATAATCCACGTATGATATATTTAGGATCACCTTATATCTCACTCAACAAATTAAAGTCTAATATAAATTATATCATCATACTAATTATAAAATATTCCCAATAATCAACTAAACAACTCTATAATACAATTTTATGAAAGAAAAAAAAATCATAAATTTGTGTTCATATTAGTTTTTTTAATGGTTGGGTCATGACCAATATTTTTATTATTAAAGAAAATACCTATTTTTTAATGGGTATAGGAGGAACCATTACACAACATATAGTCATGATGGCATGAAATCCCAAATACAAGGCCCGAAATCCCATTTTTTGGACCAAAGGGCCCTTTGGTGAATAGTACTACTAAATTATTGTTACTAGTATAGTGCCTTGTTATAGTATTCCATGTTCTATAGTTCATTCGCTGATACAGTGTCACTGCAGATATAATACCGCCAGTACTACAATTCCACTTCAATGCCCTGCTGCCGTGCTGCTATAATATCGAAAAATTTGTCCCAGCAAGGATTCGATCTGGGGTCTGTTGGATGCCAAGATGGATCCTTTTCCACTTGGGTATAGTTTTTTTGGAAAGAAAAAATTTTAGTTGAAATCATAATATATTATATGATAAATAACACCCTATAATTGATTAGTTTGATTTGTTTAGACACTAAATAATGATATTTACCAGATTATCCATAACATATCCTATAATTTTATTCCCTCATCGAACCCATCATAGACATATGATACATAAAATATTCATAATAATCTATGGAAAATGGAAACGTACAAAATGTGTAGTTAGATTCTTAATAAGGGTAAATATGAGAGATATGAATTCATGTCCATATTTTATAATTAGATAAACAAATTTTTACGATAACATGTTCATACAAAAAAAATTAATAACTAATAAGATATAGATCAAAGATAATGATTTATTTTTTAATGATTTAGTATTTCAAATGAATAAATCCATATGATTATATAACTATAAATAATATATCATGGGCGATGATAGAATATCATATGAATAATAACATTAAATATGAAATGTGGAACAATCATATGTTTTGAAAATTTTATAATTATTAATGGTTCACTTACAATACCAATACCACGTAGTAAAAAAGAACCAATAATGGATTAGGTTCTCTCCATGACCTTTTCTCATTCTGGTAATTGGTTCCCTCACCATCCCCTTATATAAAATATTATGAGAAATCAATCATTAAAAAATTTATTTGAGGGATATATAAATATGGGCCCAACGATCCCTTAATTAAAACATTATATATATTCTCAACAATATCATATAAACATTCATAATTAGATCATATAATCACCCAAGAAAATTAAACAGGATTCATATGTATTTCCTCAACACACAATATCAATAAATATATGGACGAAATATTGATGGTATTAAAATATTTTACCTTTTTTGAATAATTAGTATATGTAAAGGATATTTAAATAGGGAAAAAATAATGTTAAATTTTCATTTAAATCATAAGAAACAAATCATTTTATCTTAATAAAATTTCACTTCAAAAAAAAAATTATTATTTATAAATAATTACCATGAAACATATAATGGATTGTAAAAAGTAAAAAGATTTTATTATGGTTTTAAAATTATTTCATGAGGTCAATGTTAAAATACAAAATAATTTTAAATTTTTTGTACAAACCCATAAATAACCACTTCTTAAATGATTGTAAATACAATATTTAAATCTATAGAAAATAGTGAAATAATTTTTTAAATAACATTAAATAACAATAAGATGATATAAAAAAACATTCTTAATAACGTTTTTATAATTTTTTACATGAATGTAGAGGTTCATTGGCCTAAAGAAGAAATTCACCTTTTCATTAAAAGATTATCCTGATCATTTTATGTACCAAATTGTGAGAATAAAAGGAAATATAGAAAAAATATAAAATATAAATTTTGGATAAAATAATATTTGATAATAAAAATAAATGTAACTAATAATTTCACTAAAGGATATTGAAAAAGATCAATACCAATTAAAAATTTGATTACATCATAAACTCCTACTTTATGTTATGAAGTTTACTACATCATCTCTTATGTTCAAATTTATTTTACTTATTTTTTTATACATATATACCATATCCATATTAATACCTATCATAAAGCATAAAATTATCTAAAAATTTCCAACTTCGCATTTATTTAGAATTATTCCTTAAAATAAATATTCATGTGAAAAGTGGTCCATTTTCAGTGAATTCTTTAATTTGATGGTTTCATTACTTTTACCTTGGTTAGAGAATCTCCAACTCCAAAATCAAAACCGTATTATTATTATCTTATTTATTTATTTTATAAACTTTTAAAACATTTTTATATTTTTATTATGAAAATAAATGACATCACTTCATGTAGAATGTTGTGTATACATATACACAGGTAATATTTTACTTTTCCAATGAGTGGAAAAAAATAAAGAGACATAGGAAGTAATTTTTTTAATCATAATAATATCCCAAATATAATATATGATCCCTAAATCTATCCAAATGATTTGTCATATATTTCTTTCACAAAAAACCAAACCTGACCGCTTCATGGTGGTGGTAGTACACACAAATGAATGAATGATATTATCATTTAATGTAATATGGATGTGATATATATGCTGGATATTCTATTAACATAAAAAAGTTTTATTATATTAATTAATATTATTAAATAATTTATATATAGTTATGTAATATTTTTTTACGGTAGATGAAAAAATAAACATAAATGGAGTTTGTGAAGGGAATTAACTATTCTTTGAGAAACCACCCTGGAATTTATTTTTTTACTTATTTTATCAGGATAATATGTTGAAAATTACAGATATAAAATGTATAGATAATATGAGGGAATATAAAGGTTAATATTTTCTATAATTGTTGTTTATTATGTTAGAAATATAAGAAGAGATGTTGTTCTTATATATATGAAACACCCCAGCCTTAAACATTACATAATCTTGGGTTATGTTGAAAATTTGACAATTAGGGAATTTTTAGGTTTAGAGAATTAGATAATTAAGCCATAACTTTTTCATTACATCTCAAACATTAAAAAGTATGAATTTATACTATAAATATATTTTACAATAATTAATTTCATTAAATAAAATAAATATTTTTCATGATAAAAATATTCCTGAATTTTTCTTTTTTATTTACCTCACTTATACCTTGTGAATATTTTTTCAAAAATATAAGATGACCCTAAAAATACCAGCAATGGATATAAAATAAGGGGACAAAACATTAATCCATGAAAACATACCAATAAAAAATAATACTTTTAAATCATAAATCATAGTTCTTTAACATATCTAATGAAATAATAATATTTATAAATAACACATAGAAATCATAAATCCTGAAGGTAACATGTGGAACGAATAACATACTAACATTATAGATTTCATATCTATATAGGTAGTTACATTCAGAATACTCATTATACAACATTCTCTAAATATATATAAAGAAACATTTACCGTTACCTACATCACATTACCCAATGCATTGGATGGCTATCTTAGGCTCACCCACCCAAGGTTTGTCATAGAACCACCCGTATACATAAACAATTCCCAAGAACCATAACAAAATCAAAACAAATAAAAAAGCATAAAGAAAGGAAATCTTTTTCTCATTTCTGTCAAAATGTATTATTTCATGATATTGACATAATCATTGGTTTATCTAAAAATTTTCAATTCTATAATACCAAAAAAGGGTGTATGGTAGTTATTTTTCTTTTTAAAAACATTATGACTTATTATGGAATCCAAATATTAAATAATACTCGTGGTAGAAAAAAGGTCATTGTCACTGCATACCTTACAAAGAAACATTATTTATGTCATTTAGTAAAAAAATTATAGAAAAAGGATTATAATTTATTGAAATTAATATTCAAAGGGTGTTATAAACCATATAAAAGAAAGTTATATATAAAAATAAATATGCCGTAATGAATGGAGATTGATACCGAGCCCCTTATAAAGATGATTTTGAAAATTAAATAGATCTATTACATCTTTACACTATAAATTCACAGAAAGTACATTTAAATACAATATAGGATATCAAAATTTATTTCTTACATAAACATATCATGACATATTCAAGAATTATAAGTTCAACCCAAAGAATGAAAATTGGGTTAAGAACTTCCCTTACAATGTATACGACTTGTCTTGTTAGTTCATTATCTCCCTGAATAATAATCATATAATAATTTAAACCTACATCAGAACAATTTTCAATTTTAATATTCCTTTTATATAACTCATTACTTTTCTATAACAATACAATATTTATTCATGTTCATATCGTGTGTTTCGTTGATGTTTGGTACTTGAGTAAAAAATGAAAATGTTAAAATTACCAATTGTCCAAGTGGCCAAAAGTACGTTATCTCGATAATCCTATTAATGATTAAAATATCATATATATTCAGTGAATTAATATTTAGATCCAGTATATATGTATTTATAATAGTCCATAACATTCAGATATATGAAATTAAATCCACCGTTCATGGAGACGGTATGTCGTACGTATGCATGAATGCTACATTCATTTCTTTTTCATATTTAATGAAATTAAATATAAATGATGTGTATGTGTATTATAATTCTATTATAATTTCATAAGATACAAATATGATATAAGTTCATTAATTCCTTACTTTATATGTTCAATGTATAGAATGAACGAGTCATATCTCGTTGAGGGAGCGGTAGTCCGCACTTCTACAAATGAAATTATCATTTTTACACATCATGAAAAAATAAGGTATGTTTTTATATAAAATTAAAGTACAATAGTGAAAATATAAATCATATATAAATATAGTTCCATTATAATGGCCACCTTGAGCGGTGGTAGGGGAAAATCGACCAATCCTTGTTTCGTCAGGTAGCAGTTCACTATAGTAAGAAATATTCTATTCATATCTATTTTATAGAGGTGTTTATAAGGGTTTTTAGAATACTTTTCATAACAAAATCCTAGTATATTTTGGATACTGTTTTTGTTATTTAATAAAATAATATTAATATAATAGGTAGTATATTGGTAAAAAATGGAAATGAAATTTAGAGAAGATTATACCTCTATAACATGTAACTCCCATTAATTTGAGCCAAAATTCATTATTGAATGTCCTTGGTATGGATTCTAAGTGAAAGATATGGATTTTGGGAGAATAAATGGTTAAAGGATTGATTATCTATGTGGATTTAGTAGTTTTATTAAATGGTTAAAAGTGATTCCCTTATATTAGGGAGAGGATAGGCACTTTAGGAATATTTTGAAATATTATTTTATTATAAATTTTTTTAGTTTCAAATTGCCCCAATGTCATTTATTTCAAAGATAAAATTATTTTTCCTTGAAATACTCTCAACTAAAAAGTTTTATACTTTTATAGGTCTTAAATTTAACATAATAATTTAGATTTAATCCTTATTTAACTAATTTGACTCTTACCATGTCTTCTTGTATATTCATACAATATTGTTAATATAGTTACAATAACCTACCAATAGTACATAAAGTGGTTTATTAATGAAATTTTCAACATTATATATGTAATTTGAATGATTATTAGAATTTAGGACTATAATATCATTTAATAAAATAGTATTTTTTTTTGAAAAAACTCATTTATGTCAATTTTCATAGTATTCATATCATGACTTTTTAAAAATACATAACTTGATTCTTTTGAAAAAAAAATTATTAAAATTTAATAAGTCATACACAACTGTAAAATGTATGGATGGAAAAAAATGTTTCAAATTAAATTTATTTTTATATTTATATTATCATTTAATTAAAACATTCATCAAAAAAATAATAACTACATCATCACTGTTTCATGAATTGATTTACTTATTTCATATCTACAAATTATAAATAAAATAAAATGATGTAGGAAAAATATATTTATATTTCAAATGATAATTTATAGTATAGATATCACATATATAACCCCATATAAAAATTATTTTACTGAAAGATACATGTTTATGTTAACATTTTCCTTACATTAAATTAATTCTTATAAAATGTCATTTACACATCTATGTAGATCCTTGGGGTCCCAAAATCTACCCAAGGATTTTCATGGCCGGACATATCTTATCCAGTATGATTAGGACATGTTTTAGTGTAGTTTAATGTAATTATAATATTATTCTTAACCATATTTAGCAGATTTACCTTTTAACCATGGTAAATATAATAATTACTGAAGATACTATTCATAATATCAAATAATAAATGGTACCTATTTAAAAAATTTGGAGCTTCTAATTCCAAATATGGAATCAATTTTTTCAAATTCATTATACAGAAGTTGTAGTAAATAATTTAAAATTAATTACCAATTTCAAAACCAAAAAACGGTTTTTTAAGAAGTAATAAATATAAAAATGATTGACATGAGTTTATTTCCAATTTCAAATTGAAATTACATACAAAGACCAAAATTTGACTAAATGATGAAACTATAATCCATTTATACTTTAAAATCAATTAAATACAAAATCTAACTTTATAAAATAATTATATTATATAGCAGTTTCTAAATAATGTGCAATATTTTTCACTATTCATATAAGTAAGAATTTCACTAGAAAAATAAAAATATTTCATTCAACGTAAAATTGGATTTTCCTCTTCTAAAGGAAAAAAATTATTTATTCAAATTGAACATATGAAATTTATTAAAATAATATTTAAAAAGGGTTCTCTATTAAATGGTTTTAAAATATGATCAGGAGAAAGATAACCACGAAAACATAACAAACTTTTGATTAGTTAAATGGTCTTTAAATCCCTATTAGTAAAAGAAAATGAACATAGATTTTTATATTATCCCATTAATAATTTTAAAGAATTTATTTATGAACATGACTAAGAAAATAAGGAAACATACTTACATGTTATGTAGACTTTAATAGTTTACTATATTTAAAAAAGAAACTCGTCCTTTCAGCTAATTATGTGTATTCAAGATGACTTAGTCACACCTAAAAAAAAGAATAAACTAGTATATAACCACAACATACAAAAAATATGAAATATATATATATACTATATCTTTAGATATTAAACATAACCAACATGGTTAGTACATGATCAGATAATCCCCCAAAATGAATAATCCTTTTAGCTCCAAAATTCAACAATCCAAAACCAAAGTTAAAGAAAGACAATTCAATAAAAATTTGTTCTTAAATTTTTTTAATATAATCCAAACTAATATGGAAATCCAAAATTCATAAGTTTTTGATCACATAATCTACCACGATAAATCTTGATTGTTACCTGCAAATAACATCGACTACTTTTAATGTCTCATATTGAAAAGTAATTAACATAATAAAATATTCTTGATAGATTAACCATTTCTATAAATATCCCATATAATAATATTTCCAGGAAAAATAAATATATATTCTTCTGAAAAAATTGACTAATTACTCCTCAAATGAAATCCAAGTGTATTCTACTTCCCTTAGGCATATAGTGTCTCCAAAAGGGAAAACATTTTACAAAATAACATTATCACATAATAACCAAATCATTTTTATAGTAAGGATATCTATATGATAAAAAAAAGTTCCCAAATAAACTTATTCTTTATCCATAAATTCATTTAACTGAAATGAAAATGGAATAATAATGAGGGACATCATGTAGGCCAATGGTAGGTGATGCACAATTTTCGCCCTTCGGATGGGGGATCGATTTCCATGGCCTTATCAGAGGTGACGGGTTATCACCCATCCTACATGTTTTATATCTTCTAAAACCATATCATTTTTATAAAATTATCAAAAATAAGGCAATTTATTCAAAAATAACAATAATATTCATTATACTCAAAGGTTATATAACACCTTTCATTTTTTATCCCAAAATGTAGTAACCTATAATTGCTTCAAATTCATGTATCATTTAAATCCAAATAGTTATTTATAAGTATATCCACCAAAGAAATAATTATTCCTCAAATAGAATTTTTACATAACAAACATCTGGGTTAATTATATAAGAGAAATGTCTTCCAAAGTAATCTCATCATCCAAAGAGCATTAAGACTTTTAAATATTTCATCACCTAGATATCTAACATAATTCGTGAATTTCTAAAATATATACATCTTAATCATCCAGAAATATTTATGATCCCCTAATTTTTTTAACTAATTCCAGAATTCTTTTTTCTTATAAAATATCATGAATCATAACATATGATACAATAGTATCAAGACATCATCAAAGACATAATCCATACCTTTCATTTTCATTAATAGTTTCCTCATTCTAAATTACAACGGAATTAAGAATTGGTAAAAATATATTTATATGGTCCTATTGATCCCATTCTCGAATCATACATGTAGGACACATATTTGTGTAATGATCAATCACACCACTTTTTAAACATTCAATTGATCCCTCAGAAATAACATCATTCCCTTTCATGGAGTCAAATGAATGTTTCCTTTTTCCATGTAATTTTATTGTTTTGTGACCTTCATTACCTCATATATAACTTCTTATCATCCTGTTGAATCATTTTCCCAGGTGTTTATTTCCACATCCTTCACACATAGGTTTTTAAATATACTTACCATTATGATTGTTACTTTAACTAATAAATGGATTTGTTTCTCACATATATGGTTCCATAGAGAAATCATCAATATTATAGTGGTAAATCAGGACTCTATGTAGTTAGTTTAGAATAAACACAAGATTTCTCATTGCATCACCCATTTCATTCTATTCCATATTCAGAAAAACATCGTTGTTTTCTTCATATCCATTGTTATTTTAGTTCTTTCTAGATAAAACCATTTACTAAAACCAAAATGGTAAGTGTAATTATATCATTAAAATATTAATATATATTCATATGAGTAGGGTAAAAAATAAGATATACTTATTCATGTTATCTTAAACTAATTATATTTATCTAAAATAAATATGAAACCTTTTAATATGCTAAGAATTACGGTTATGTCACTTATTATTATATAAAACCATAACCTCTAAATTTATCTAAACCGACATCTCATACCAACTGTAAGGCCCCAGCATTAAACATTATATAATCATTAGTTAATTCTAGAATTATACATTGATTAGTTTTTCAAGTATATAGTTTTAGATAATTAGGCCATAACTATTACATTACATCTCAAATATTACAAAGAATGCATTTGCACTCTAACCAAATTTTCCCCAACAATAAAACACATTAAAATAATATTAATTAATTCCATGATAAAAATATTCCAAAAATATTCCATTCTCTTACCCCTCCATATACCCTGTGAAAAAAATTTCAAAAACATGTGATAAGCATAAAAATCTCAGTAAGGGATATAAAATAATGGAATAATACATTACTCCATGAATACATAAAAATATGAAATTATTTATTTTCAATCAAAAATTATATCTCCTTAACATATTGCATGAAATTAAAATATTTATGAATAATACATAGAAATAATAATTGAAAAAAGTAACTTGTGGAATTGATAAAATACATTAATTATAGCTTTAACATCTATATATGGAGTAACATTCGGAATACACATCAAAATATATTCCCAAATTATCTTAAGAGAATATTTAACGTTTACCTCTGTCACATTACCCAATGCATTAGAGCGCTATCCCATCCTCACCCGCCCTAGGTTTAACATGCAACAACATATATACATAATCAATTCCCATGAACCATAACATAATCATAACACATAAAACACGCACAAAAAAATGATAACCTTTTTGCGTTACAATCGAAATATATAATTTCAAGATATTGACATTATAAATGAATTCTCAAACCATTTTCAAATCCAAAATATATAAAAATGGTATATTGTAGTTATTTACATTTTAAAAACCCTTAAACATATTATGGAATCCAAATATCAACGAATGATCACGGTGGAGGAAGGTCATTGTCACCACGATCGTTAAAAAGAATCATTCATTTTTTCATATAAGAAAAATCATTGTAGAAAAAATAATCCTTTTGAATGAAAGTAAATGTCATAGGGGGTTATGAAATGTATAAAATAATGTCATTTATAAATCAAAATATTCCTCAATTAAAGGATTTTGAGACAATGTCCTTTAAAATATCATTTTTGTAAATAAATTTTATTTGATTATGTGAATTATTTATAAATAATCATAAAAATTTATAAATACATGTTAGTATTTCAAAATCCATTTCTCACAAAATCATATCATGTCCTAGTCAAGAAGAAGAAGATTTACCCAAAGAGTGGAAATTGGGTTAATGAGGTATATTACATAGTGTCTGAATTGTCATGTTCATTATTTATCTCCCTATATAATAATATTATGATAATTTATACTTTCATTAGAACATTTTCATGTATTTTATTTCTTTTATATCACTTATCACATTTCTTTAACAATAATATAATTATTCATGTTCATATTGGTCGTTTCATCGTTGTTCGGTAGATGAGTCAATATGAATTTGTTATAATTACAAATTGTCCATGTGGTCAAAATTCCATTATCTCCAAAATTCTATTAATGATTTAAATATAAAATATATCTAGTATATATGTATTTATATATATATTATTTATATATATTATATTCCATAACAATTGGAAATAATAAATGAAATGCAACCATCATGGAGACAGTAAGTTGTACGTACGCATGAATGCTACATTCATTTCTTTTTCTTATTTAATGAAATGAAAACTAAATGATACCTATGTATATTATAATTCCATTATAATATCATAATATATATATATATATAATAAGTTCATTATCACCATCCTTTATACGTTCCATGTATGTAGTTAACGAATCATATAACTTTGAGGGGTCGGTAGTCTGTACTTTCTCAAACGAAACTATCATATTTAAAAACCATGAAAAGAATAAATTATGTTTTTAAATAAAATTTAATAATAATAGAGACAATATATATCATATAAAAATAAATTTTCAACTTAATTTATACCATGAGAGGTGGTGTGGAAAATTGAACAGTCATCGTTTTGTGAGGCATTAGTTCACCGTACACAGAAACAATTTTTTTCTATCAATTAGATGGGGTTGTTTGTAAGTGTAGTTTGAATATTTGTAAACAAATATAGTATATTTAGTATACTAGTGATATTATGTAAAAAAATATAAGAAATGAAAAGATATTGTAGATGTAAAATAATGTAAATGAACTTTAGAGAAGACGCTACCTCTAAAATGTGTAACTCGCTCTGATTTGATCCAAAAGGAATTCTTGAATTACATTTTTCCTAAGGTAAGGATTCCAGACGGAATACATAGATGTATGGAGATTATATGGGCAGAGTTTGGACGAGACATGTGGCTTGATATGTGTTATTAAATTGGTAGATGAGATTCCCTTTTATAAGAGGTAGGTGGGAAACATTATGAATATTTTGAAATATTATTTTATTATAAATTTATTTTCAGTTTAAAATGTTCCCAAAGTCATTTATTTTAAAGATAAAATGATTTTAGGTCCCAAAACTCTCAACCAATAGGTTTTACAAAATTATAGGTTGCAAATTTAACAATATCGTTTATATTTAAACATTAGTTAACTTATTTGAACCGTACCATGTATTCTTGTATATTCATACTATATGGTCAATATAGTTACAATACTATGACTATAGAACCTAAAGTGGTTCATTAATTACATAATAAACATTATCTAAGTCATTTTTACAAAACATATATTTTTAAGACTAATATATCATTTCATAAAATAGTATTTGTTTTAAAAATTCATTTATGCTAATTTTTATACTATTCATATCTTGACTTTTTAAAAGTACATAACAATTCTATTCATTTGAAGAAACATCATTAATTGAAACATAACAAGTCATACTCATCTATAAAATTAATCGATGGCATCAGCAGTTTCAAAATATAATTATTTTAACTTTTATAATTTCATTTATTTAAAGAAATCATTAATAAGGTAATCACTACATCTTTGTGTCATAAATATATATATTTATTTGATGTCTAAATATTAGAATTAAAATACCATGAAAAAAAGAATCTTTTTACATTTCATATTACTATTTATAGTCGATGATATCACTTATATAAAACCATATGAAATTTGTTTTACAAAAAAAATACATATTTATGTTGTATTTTTAATTTCTATAAATTATTTATTATTCAAATTCATTTTCACTTCCATGTGGCTACATGGGGTCCCAAAATCGACATAAGGATTACCATGGTTGATAATATCTTTTTCAATGGTATTACGACATGTTTTATGGTAGCTTATTGTTCTTATAATATTATTTTTACCATTATTTACCAGAATTACCAATTAACCATGGTAATTAAAATAATTACTAAAGTTACTATTTGTAATATCTTAAAATAAAAGGAAATTATTATCACAATTTGGAGATATTTATTCCAAATATGGAATACATTTTTCTAAATACAAAACACAGATGTTTTAGTAATTAATTTCAAATTAATTTTCATTTATAAAAACTAAAAATGGGGTTTTAAGAAGTAATTACTATTAAAAGATTGAAATATGTTTGTGTAAAATTTATAATTGAGATTAATTCCAATGACAAACATTACATTAAATGATAAAAATATCATTAAATTATACATTAAAACTAATTAAATGAATAATATAACTATATTTTGTCTTTTTGAAAACATAAAATTGAAAACCTATATTTAAAATGGGTTCTCTATCCAAAAGTGTTAAAAAAACTTTTATAAATATTAGAGTATTTCATACATAAAATCATAATTATTTTTATTTGAAGCCTTTAATATTCATTTTATAAATGTAATAATATTTTAAAAATATTTAAAATAATAATATAGTAATTTTTTTCAGTCCCTCTATTACAACAGCTAGGCATTAACTACCATTTAAAATAATAATGAACTTATACTACTATTTTCTATAACTCAAAGTTGTTTTCAACATAGGATTTCAAAGAAAGATTTTGTTTCTTGTGGAGTACATTATCATAAGAATTCTCCTATTTAACATAAAATTAATATCTGAGTCCAAATTATAAATTAAAATCCATCATTATTATTTAAAAAAAACCTGGGTCGTTATAATATATGTGAGAGGGGTGGGAATGTTGTAAATAAAAAGGAATTAAAATATAATGAATTACTATTAATATTATTTTTTAAATATGTGTGTAAAGATGAAAATAAATGTTATATTATGATTGAAATATCATTATCCAATAAAATTTAGACTTTTTTTAGTGAACTTTTTGTATTTATATTTTAGTTGAACACCCTCATAAACCCTATTTAACCATAACCATGTTAAAAAATTATAAGTATAGTTACTATTAATTTTAAGAAGAATAAATGTGGACTAATTAAACAAATTCAATTATGATTCCAAATATTTAAATAATTTTTACCAAAAACAACATCTATAAGTGTCATGAATTATTTTGAAAATAATCTTGAATAACACAACATAAGCACTCTATAGAAAATTGGATTGTGAAGCATAAAATTGATTTATTTTGATAAATTTTCTTGTAAAACCTATTCCAGGAAAGTTAATATATTTTATATAATATATTATAAATAAATTTAATTAAATAATATAAATATGGATTAGTTTATTTCATGAAGTAAAATCATATTGCACGTATAAGATTAATTTTTTAGGAATATATATATATTTTCCTTTAAAATGAATATATTATGTTTTAAAACCAATTGATAACCATTTATTTAATTATTTAGGTGAAAAAAGTAATCACCATCAAATTCAATAAAATTAGTTATTTCACTAAAAACATATCTGAAAAAAATAATGCTCATAGTGAAATTGTTTAAAATTGTACACTAAAATCCATAGTATTTTGTAATTAAAGAAGTCATTTATATAAATAATTACATTTAAATTTAATATAATATACTTCTATATTTATATAAATTAGGAAATATTTTTACATAATTTATGGGTTTCATTTATCATAAGATATCAAAAACATTTATTGATTAAATAGTAATATATTCTAGAATCTCTGGGTGTAACAATGTTTTTAACCATTCTTTGATACAATGTTAATCATTCAAATATTTGTAGATTTAGTGAAATAATTTATTTTTATATTTTAATGATTCCCATTATCAATTGTTATATTGAATGTGTATGATTCATGGGAATAGAATACATGAGTATCCTATTTTTTGGTAAAATAAAGATTAAAAAAAATTAAATTATAGTACAAATTTTATGATATATATCTATAATCACATTAATGAAAATTATATCAATGAATATAAAATATAAAAAAAAATTGACACTTATCGTTGATGAAAATTTTTATGTTAGTATAACATTGTTGACATAGGTAGTTGAACCGATCAGAACTATAACATTCCATACTAATAAATATGTAAGAGTATAGAGTTTTATAATGATTAAATTTTTCTATCAGATTAATAATTACATTAATATAACATAATTATTGTAAATAATTATTTTTAGAATGACTGAAAATAATAGGGTGATTGAAATAAATGAAGAAGAATAAGGTAATAATTTTGATGATTTCACTCCATCTTGAAAGAGTTTATTGTATAATTAATTTATAGGGACTGCACTGAACTAGATGATAATGACCATCATATAATAATTTAGAGAGAAAAATTATGAAATATATAACAGTATTTTTATTGAAACTATATGTTTTGTAAGGGGATTATTATGGGTCCTAAAATAGGTGATAAGGGGTGGATATTATGTGAATTACAAAAACATTAGGGAGAATTGAATTTCATTTCCTAGGGAATTTGATTAGTAATGTACAAGATATGTTAATATGTACTGAAAGATCTCATAGACTTATTTAGATATTTTTTGTTTTATATTTCATGTATATACATGTTAGATAAATCTCTTTTTTCACATTGTTGTATGCTAACCATAATAACTAATTTTTACATTAGTAAATTATGTATATGAGTAAAAATTGAATTAAAATCATTATAATTTTTTTTATTTATTCTATTTTGTGGAATCTATTAAATTTAAATAAATATCATTTATATTCTAAATACATATTTTTTATTGAAAAAATAAAATATATATAAAACAATTGATTATAGAAAAATAACCTTATTAAATTTATGTGTTCTGAATACAATTTCTTATCATTTAATAATTACATAATTATAACGTATTTTTTATAAAAATTGAAACATCAAATTAAATATTCCCTTTAGAAATGATCAATTTCATTGATTATGATATAATTACACAATACTAATATAACGACTTCATGGAAAACAAATCATTTTTAATATTAAAATTTTTTAACCATATATAATGAAAAATAAATATTCATATTAAAACATTATAATTTTTTGAATCCATTGTTGTTTAAATATTTCATTGAATTTCATATATACAAAACATCAACTTTTAATAATGCTAAAAAAATAAAAATAAATTTTAATTCCTAAAATTATATTTTTCTAGTAATATATTTCCATTAAATACTTCCATTTAAATTTATTACAAATTTATTTATTATTCATGATTTATATTCCAACCAATTTTTAGAAAAAATTACAGATCATTAATAAACCTGTTAGATACATGCATACCTAAAAACAATATATCAAAATTCCATAATTTCAATAACAATTTGTCTAATTACAAAATATATAATTATCATATTTCATTATTATATATTACCTACATAGATCACAAAAAGTATTTATCCTACTCAATTACAGATTTCATATCATTGTTTCTGAATATATATTTTTTCCTTCATTCTATAGTAATTATTCTGTGTATGATTTTTTTATGAAATATTGACGATATATATTTCATGTTTATTTCCATATTATTTACATGTGAATTCATTCCTAATGAATGCTTCTTAATGATTTTTCATATTTTATTATTATAATTTAATAATATATATGTTTAATTTTAATATTTTACCTCTATAAAATGCAGAATTTGTCAATTGAGTTCTGTGATACATATGATAAATTAGATTTAACATAGTATTTATTTAAATACAAATACAAACTATAATCATGATTTTAATCATTAAGGATGTAAATGGAAGGGATATTTTGTGGATGGAACATGTTGTTATACCTTAGATAGAGGAGGTTATATTTGAGTTAAATTGACTATATATTTTAGTCTGTAAGGAGATACATCTATCCATGGTAGATTTATGGTGGAAATAGAGAAATTTGGCCTAAAAATATATGGGTATGATAAAATACGCCCCTCATTGATCCCTCGAAATTATTCTCCATTAGTGGAAGTGACATCATAGACCTAGTTTATTGAATGACTGTATGGTAGTATATTTATCAATGCATTTTGTGGTTAGTTATTAGAAAATGATAGAATATATATAACAAGGTTTTTTATATAATTCATCCTTATCCCCTAAACACCTCATTTTCATGTTTCTCTCTCTAAATATTATAAATGAGTTATTTATGATAAATTTCATATAACTGTGAAAAATTATCAAATATCCTTTCCACTCTCATGTATTTAATCATAGAATCCCATTATTTAAAAATATATCTTAGCAAGTTACTAGAGTTAATGGTTATTGTCATTAAGGATGTTCCACTCATCGGAGGTCCTATAATTTATACCCTTGAGTCAAAAGAGGGCCATGATATTCTAAAATGGGTCGTCATAATTAATTATGGGGATAATATGAATGTTCACAATCAATGAAAACATTACTATATTAAAATATTCATTCCATTATTAATGAATTTATTTATCATGTGGGATTTTGATGATACAGAATGAATAATTTTCCTAATTAAAGTACATGTCTTTTAATCATGTGGTGATTTATTAGAAAATAGACTCTGTTTATGATATCAGTATGATAGCCTTGTTGATAATTATTCTATTTCATATGAGTTATGTGGTTTTCATTATTATAATATCTAAGAAAATAATTTATTTGGAATTGATTTTATAATATGACTTTTCATATAGATTTATGAAAAGTAAAAATATCAATTTCAAAGGAAAACATACTTAATTGGTTTTAAAATCATTTTATTTTATTTTTTAATATTGGATATGTAATATAATTATTGAATTAATTTTGGATTTATTAGTTATAGTATTTTGTTAAAAGATGTATTTTTTTACAAAAAATGTACATTGTCATGAAAATTATAGTAAATTGATGACCATTATTGATTCCATGAATAGAATTAACAAAGATATATGCTTGGAAAAATACAAAAATAGTGTGGAAAACCCTATATGGAATCATTTGGTTGTGTGGCGATTTATTCATTTTTATTATAATTACAACCACGTAACTATATGAGTGGTTTTATATTTTATTATATTTTATATTACATTAAATATTAAATTATGTTACTACGTATTATGTTATAATGATAGGGATATTTGGTATTTTTTGAATGATGGTTACTATGACAACTATTCTTCAAATTTAGTTTGATTTATTTAATTGAATTATTAATTTAAATTTTTTATATTATTTTTAAAAAAAACTAAATTGTTACAGGGTGTTGAATTGATCATACATGATGATATTTTGGAGTGAAATAAATAAATTATATAGAGTAATGAGTTACAAACCCCTAGAATAACATCATTGTATAGTTTTTTTTGTTATTGTATATATTTATAGAAAAAAATTATACTTTTTTCGTATCTTTTGGATCCTAAGACATATGTTCATTATAGGACAAGATAGTTTTCATCATGAAATCCTTATGGGATTTTCTATCCAAGTGGGTAAGTGTCACATTAACCCCTTTATTATTGTTTCTAAATTATTCAATTATTTTTTAACAACCTGATATATTTATATATTTTTTCATTAAATGATCCAAATATGTCTGAAAAGATTCTCCACATGACACACAAAAGATAAATTGAAGTTCAATATATTAATATCAAATATTAATATTAAATTATAACCGTTAAATCTTACACATTAATTTTGTATCAATAAATAGTCATAAATCATTTATAAATATATGTATATATAAATAAAATTTACATTTAATATGAATAAAATTTAATTAGAATAACAAAAATGACTAATAATATCACTTACGATACATAAAAGTAATTAACCTAAATATTGGCATTTAATATGACATGAATTTCTATTTCAATAATTGTATGATTATTTTGGATAAATTTTGTTTTGAAAAAATAATTTTAGGACACTATCTATTTTGATAAATTATGTGAAATATGAATAATAACTATTGAAATTTGATACCGAATTTTAAAAAAAAATAGTGTGTTTAATTATATTTTATTATATTATCAAACACATAATTTTTATACCTTATAACATCGAAATTGAAAAAAAATATTTTTTTGGGGTTTATAATAACAATATTATATTAATGTTTTTAGATTTATCAAAAAAAAATTTATGAATATTAAAAATGTAATAATTTCCTACAATCTTTCAAATTTATGAAATTTTATAATATAAAAATGACATACTTTCATTTGATATATTATTCAATAAAAAAAAATGTTTATATGTGAAATTAATATTTTAAAATTACCATGTTGTTTTTTGTTTTTAGAAAACCCATATATATCTTTTGGGAAAAATAAGTATAATATTATTCTATAAGCTCATTTTTTATATATTAAAAAAATCATCACTTTTTAAAATTTAATCAATCAATATTTATTTTATTTTTTAAAAAAAAATCAATATATTATGAAATAGTGTAAATTTAAATTTTGTGCATAAAACTGTTAATACGAATATTAATGATAGGGACAATGATAATAGTATGTCTCTTATATTCATTGAACTAATTTATTTACATTTGGAAATATATATCTATTATATTAAGTAAATATTATTTAGTTTATTATTATAATTTTTTATTAAACATTTTTATAGTCACATTACCACAGATATAATTAGTAACTAATGTGATTAAGAACACAAAATTCTTAATACACAAATTTTTCTACAGAAATTTGATTTAAATATATAATAATTTAATTTTAGAGTAACATTTTATTCCCTATAAAATTAAATAGATAAAATGGATATATCATTTATGATCATTAAATAATATTTTTCTAATTTGGGTTAATATATTTTTTTAGTAAATATATTAAAATACTTTAAAATGGATATCATGTAAAAAAAATTCAAAAGAAATAACTGATGAATAAATCACTTCCGACATATTTGAATGATGCGTGGAAATAATATTTTATTTATTTATTTTTTTATTATCACCCCAAACCCCATTAAATATTATTTTGGTGTCTTAGATTATTAAAAAACATTCATCAAATATCTCAAAGCATCTGTTTTCAATATTACATTGTCATAGAATCTAATGTTCTAATCCTAAAGGACTGATTTATTTAGAGGCCTTAGAGAGCCATATAAATACAGGATAACAATTTCACATTGTGTCTAGAAAATAAAATCTAATAATGTAGAATATTCTATGTAAATAATTGTCCATATTGTGTAAAGAATATAAAATTCACAATATAACTGCATTCAGTCAAATAAAATTCCTATTAGAACTCTATATGTATAAATTAAAATAATGTTTTTGAAATATGAATGTATACGTAAAAAAATGTTGATATATATGGGGAATATAATTTCTAAGATACATGTGAATATTAATTTTTAAAAAAAGATAATATTCGTAATAAAAAAAAGGAAAATATAGGATGATTGTTTTATTGAGAATATAGATTTTGTGATAAAATAATTTAACATGTATATATAATGTTAATGGAAGTTAAATATTTAAATAATATTTAACATAAGAGTTTTAAATGTAAAACCATGGAAAATGGGTTTAAGAAGATATATTTTGTAAAAAAGTATTGATTGTGGTGATGTTTGTTATTGTCATTCACATAAAAAAATATTTATTATGACTTATCAAAGAAATTCAAAAAAATCACTTCTACAAAATAGTAGAAATATTTGTTTTCAAAATCATTTTAGAAAAAATATACATAAAACATCCTTAATAAAATTTTTGAGTAAGAAAAAGGAAAATTTTGAAATAATTTCAAATGAAATTTACATGGAAGAAAAATATACTCTACAAAATGCAAAAAGGTAGTTTTTATTTTAAAATTTTCATTGATTGAATGATATACCATTGAGATAAATAGTGGGAATAAAATATTAATACAACGTAAATATACATTGAATAAGGAAATAGGTGGACTTTATTACGGTCATGTTTAATGGTTCACTAATGAAAATATAAAAACACTAAAATATGTATTTATAAAAACAATTCTTATATATTTGGTGACATTAAAATTTAAAACCATTCAATGATTATAATATAATTGAAATATAAATCATTATTAAAAAATATATATTCATTTTATACACATCAAAGGGGTATAAAATACCACTCTAAAAGTGACTTGTTAGATAATATCATTTTTTCTCAATGGGATGTATATTGAGTCAAAATCCATTACCAATTGGTAAAATTTATATAAAACAACAATAGATGAAATAATTTTATTTTATATATCTAATACCCTAATAAATGATGGTATCATTATATGACAAGTAAATGGGAAGTATATACACCATATAGAATAAATTAGTGTATAACATTTAAATATTCCTAAATGAAAAGAAATTGAGGTAAAATACCTTACATAATAATTCAATTAAGTTAACCTCAATTTAACCTATTTTATATTGTTTTTAATGTGTTTATTAATTTATTCCATAAACATATTCATGTTTATAATAACATATATGATCCTATTATAACTTCTTTCCACCTATTCATTAATAATATTTTATTATTACAATTTTTTTTGTTAAATACTTATTTTTCTCATTGATTTTCATTCACTAATGTTCATATTCTTGTGAATAGTATAACAATTAATTAAATAAATAATAAAATTAATGTTATACACATCATATTTATTCAGTACATAAATTTTTATCATCAATTTTCAAATATGGACCTAAATGTGTAATTGTATCACTTTGAGGAGAGGGAAGGACGTACGTCTCATGACCCCATCCCTTCGAAGACACCGAAATGAGGAGAGAGAGATAATGAACCCACATTAATACCTCCAATAGTTCCTAGAAATGGGACTTTCACAGTTTTTATAAAAAAAATATATTATAAGGATGGAATTACCCACTCTAATATAAATAGGATTGTGAGAGAAGATGAATAAAAAAATAAATTGCATAGAATAATATAAGAAATCAAAAAACAACCCCTAATGCATGTTTAAATAAAACTATTAAAAACAATGGCGTCCATTGTAATTACCAAGAAACAATGCTAAAGTAGTGACATAATAAATATAGAATGTTATAAGATAGTAATATCCAACACGATCCATGTACTCCTCATATAATCTTTAAAATTTGTATATATACATATAGGGTGATAATATTGATATATGCAGTAGGGAAACCAATGTATATCTTGCATGTTTGAAAATAGAACATGAGTTCATACACAATAAAATAGTAGAATCAAAATGTACCAATAAAAGTATACAAACTAAAACCCTATCCTCACCAAGGATAACTCCATATATAATTTGTCTAATTATAATAATATAATAATAAGTATATCGATCATGGGTACCCCACACATATTTTCCATATATTTTCTACTCTCACACCCCTACTTCGTATATCCTAAAGATCACACCTCTTCTGAATAACATCAATAACACACTTTGTCATCTGTGAAATCACATTGATGTCATATTTCATAACAATTGTAGTTTTGTATCATGAAAATGAATTAAATCAACATCCTAATCTCTTATGACCATGAATGACCCCCACCATAAGCCATGTTATCACATATATTCCAATGTCACTTTGTACATTACATCTCAACACATCACATGTATATAGTGGAAAATTTTTCATATGGTTATCACAACCTATGAATACCACCATTTTATATAAGTGGGAGCATTGAAGAGAGGGTATCTAACTATCCATCTTCCCAATATGGTTTTGGGAAAAAACCACAATAAATTTTAATATTTGTTCATGGTCTTCGTAGTGGGTGGGGTGATAAAAGAAAACACAAGTGAAAGTTAATATATATATATATATATATATATTCATAACATATAGACCCCCTCCAATGGGATCCTAAGAAATGTATAAATCATCTCATTAGTTTCCCTGGAATTTCTTATTCATCATACTATAAAAAACAATTAAAAATTCATGATCCCAAAATAGTTTTCAATTAAATACAATCTCCCAATTATCCATTATCATCCCAATTAAATTGAAACAATAACCTCATTTTAAATTTCCCACTGATTAGTTCTTATATAAATACTATTCTTTTAAACAACATGAGGATTCATAGAATAATTCATTAAAAATCCGCAATTTATATCATTGTCATGAATTTAATTCCATTAGTAATTAAAAAACATGTGTAAGAAACCACCACAACAAACTCACTATGTAACTATAGAATAACCACCATATCAACCAAATTAGATAACCATACCAAAACCACTATCTGAGACCCGTTTCAAAACCACAACACCACAACCAATGTTTCCCCACATCATATCATATCCACATCACCCACACACATCACAACATATAATCCACCTATTCATCACAACATTATATCTAATCCACAATTAACATCTGTATGTAAAAAATCACAATACATGCCACATAATTTCCTCGATTAGGAATATGGGGTTCTATTTTTTCAACTTATTTATTTGAGGTCATGATCATATAATCCATAAGATTCTAGTGTGTCTATTTCATTAACTAAATATATGTGGTTAAACAGTAATTTATGATGATGTCACAAAAAATCACATAAGAGAAACATGAAAACATTTTTTAAAACCAAAAAAATAGGCGATATCAATTTCTATGGTTTTTTCTAATATATCAATCATAGATAATCTAAATATCAAAATATAATAAATATATAAAATCATGTAAATCATTCCATTTTCCTATTATATTTTATTTAAACCGGTTAATTATATTTTTTATATCTGATGAAAATATCTCCCCAACTTGAAACATGATTGAACCCAATCCTCATGATATACAAAAAGGAGAAATGAAAGAAATTCATACATAGAATAATTATTATTTATAAATTCTCAGTACACAAAAAATAGTTTGTTAGTCTTAGGGGAGGAAACATCCCATAGGGAGAACTCGAACCAATAACATCAATAAGGATAAATTAATAAATGTGAAACGAAATCAGGATCAATATTTTCAAGGGAAACAAATAATGAAATAGGAAATTAAGTATCATCACATTATAAATATTATATTCTAAATTAGAAAATTTTAATATGTTTCAGTTTACCATTAGAAGTAGATTTCATAAAAACCACACATTTTTAACAATTAAACGGTATTAATAATTTTTTGAAATTAAATATATGTCTAATTAATATTGAAATTTTATTAATGGAAATTAATTATTCAATTAAACCAATTTTTCTTCACAAAAGTCCCAAAAATGGAAGAAATATAAATTTATAAAAATTGGAAACACTTTTCTTCAAACCTTCTCAAGAGTGACCGCTATGGAGTCACCACCAGGGAGTCTCCCCAATAAATTCACCATCAAGGAGTCCACAGCATGGAATCACCTATAAAGATTAAATGCTTGGGAGTCGCCTCTTGGGAGTCACTACCTAGAAGTCTCCTTCAGGGAGTCACCACATGGGTGGCCTACTACTAGAAATAGAATGTCACCAAAATCATATACCTCCAAAACAACCCCCCACCAGAATGAAAAAAAAACAAAATGAACCACACCATAATTCCCCAATATCATAATGTCATAATAATAGACTGATCTACCCCAATATGACCTACCAATATAATAATATACCAAAATAATTCCTCACCACTGGAATACCATGGTTATCCCCTAATAAAACATGTAATTCCACCAATATCCTCAATCATTTGATATTACAAAATGTAAGAGTCCTTATTGATTAAATTGTATCTTTACATACCTCTCCAAATATTCTCACCCTCATGAATTAATTGAAACATTGATGTAGTGAGAGAAATGTTCTAGAAAAAAACTCTTTAATATATGTCTAATAGATTTCATTACATCTATAATACCACCACCAATGAAACATGTTAACCCAAACTCCCCAGATAGCTAGACAACCCATATTGGTATTACCATAGTAATCTGTGAATTCCTTCATCCATGTCAAGATACAATCTACTCTAGGTGGCACTGACATTCCCATATAGGTTTAGTCACATCATTGTAAAATGCATCTCTATTAAAAATAGTGTTTTCCCTTTTATAAATGTTTGTACATTATTACACATCACCCAATACACATCACATTTTGGGGAGATATATATTTTAAAACACTAGTGTTCAAATAGAAAATCACAAAGTGAAAATGAGAATGTAAAAAAAATCTATGTATTGTGAACGCATCTATATCTCATGTTTCTATGTACTCTCCTATGGGAAACCATCCCTACACAACACATGAACCAAGGGAATGGTTATTACATACTATACCTTATCTATAAAATCATTAATCTCAAATGGAAGCTTCATAAATTTCATTTCATAATCGATACTCAACACCCCCATGTATATTATATGGGAGTCATCATGAAGAAACTGAACTATCTATGTTATGATGATGTTGTTATGGATCTATTATAGTTGAGCCAGAGGTTCCAATCGATATGACACAATGCCAACATTCCCTCTCACCTCAAATTTCGGAAAAACAAGGGATACAAATTAACCCATTTTTCTAAACCACTACACAAAAAATCACTGTAAAACCATAAAGAACACATGACTCCAAAAATAAATAACCATATTCCACCTTCGGTGATCATCATTAATCATTGTCATATGATGTACAAAATTCATCTTATATTGAACCAAAAAAAAACTTCTATGGCTTGATATTCACCTCAACCAGTCAAAGAATTGTTGATTCCCAAACATCATCCCAAGATAATGAAAAAATACATAGCCTTCCATACAAATCCTCAATTAGGGCCATTCCAATGGATTATTTATAGATGATTTTATAGAAAACATCAACCAAAGGAATGAGTTTTCCCATGATTAGTGAATGTCAAAGACATATTCCCACTACAGGTCATCCAATGTCATGATAGTCTATTATTTTTTCCCATCCATCTGAAGGTGGAAAGCCATGTTGATTCTTAACTGAGTCCCAAGAAAATGATTCTATTTTCTCCACACTAACAAGGGAAAATGAGAATACTGATGAGAGATAATGGACCTTGGGACTCCGTGAAATAACACCACATCATCTATATAACTATTTGAAATAACATACAATGTACCTGACTACGTGATATATATGATACGAACTGATTTCATCAAATGACCAACAAATTTCCTAGATATAATTAAAAAATGTTGGATCTTAGAATAACCATGTGATGAAATCTGTTGATATTTCATCCTATTTCCATTAGTGAAAATCTAAGGGCTGTAAAAAACAACAAGGTACATAATGATAGTAATTATCCAATTGAAAAACCATAGATAGAGCTAAAAAATCAACCAATACTCATTTCATATAATGGTAAATGAATAACATCTTTATTACATTGTATATCTTTTATAATCCCAAGTGAACATAAAAATATGATAAATGAAACATAATGAATCCCTCATAAATCAAAAAAAAAAAAACCTCCCATGAAACGTATTATTATTATTATTATTCTTCAAATATATTTCTAGAGAATTTCCATGTTTAAAATCGTCACACATAACCTCTTACTATGAGTCCCATGAGACTCCTCTATCAACAACATTAGCTTTACCAATAACTTCATATGAATGGACAACCTCAACAATCATCCAAAATTGATTTTATATTCCTACATACGAAGTCATCCATCACTCTCCAAGAATCCTTAGACACGTTAAAAATATAATTACGTGAAATTATATTCAAATAAAAAAATAAACATTTCTTATTTCCATTGAAATAGGCAATATGAAAATCACAATACTAAAGAAAAAGTATCCCCCTCCTTTATTTTAAATAGAGAACAAGATGAGAAAAGGTGTACTTGATGCTCATGTGATCCATAAAGACCAAATAACAATCCTCATTGAGGTAATTACACCATAGCTTCTGCATAATCAAAATTACATCTAGCATCGACTCATTGGTGGAATAATAACATTCATTGGACAAAACTTCCTTGAATCTTAATACACCATTTACTTATATTATATATATAAGAATACATACCCAAATAAGATTCATCAAAGAAAACCAAGAACAGTAAAACCTACTCCAATAGCTATATAACTCATGGACTATCCAAATTCCCCATTCATATAATGAAATACTATTTGAAATAGATTAGTCTACACAAAATTTTGGTTCTTCCTAGTCAACAATATAAATGAGGATAAAATTTGGTGGAAATACGGAACAATCCTTTGATAATAGCATCTGATACTGATGAAGCTATAAACTAATACAACATTATTAACATCTATCAATAAATAAATTATCTCTAATTTCAATGGGTCCTCAGCCATAGCCTGTTGAGAATCAAAACGTCTGAGGAAATACATATATCATGTCAAAAAATAATATTGGAAAAATAACCATATAGCAGGTGGTGAAGAAAATCCTCTAAAAATTCTTAGTGATGATTACAATCATCCACTTATGAAATTGATTAGATCATTATTTCATCGATGAAAATAGAAAATACTTGTCTAGCAATTCATAGAATATATAGTTCATGAGCCCCATGAACACAACTAATGTTTTAGTGACACAGAAATATATAACTTCAAAATAAAATTAACCATACCATCATTTGAAGAGAATATTTTAAATATATCTATCCTTCATCCTTAATTAGTGATAAATAAGAAAAATATAATTTTTGGATAACTACTATATACCAAAAAATAGTAAAAAAACATCCCTGATCTTTAGAAGAGGTTATTAATTTGTGATTGTCACTTGGTTCATCCTTCAGTTGTCTATGAAAATCCTCACACTACCATCCTTTTAGAAAAAGAAATATAGAGATCCCCCTTGTGAAACACTGGGTTGGATGATACACATATACATAAAATATTCTATTTGAATTCTCAAAACACATACTAAAAAGGCCTCAAATGATATAGCGGAGTCGAAATTAGAGAACCACTAGTATGTAAGTATATCCTATAATAAAAAACAAGTCAAGGGGGGGGGGGGAATTCCATAAAATACATTGTTAAATCATAATGTAATAATCTAACAACATTGGGGGCCTCATATACTACATATTTTATTGAATACCCTCA
The DNA here is from genome assembly GCA_963277665.1 of Viscum album. Lineage (NCBI taxonomy): Eukaryota > Viridiplantae > Streptophyta > Magnoliopsida > Santalales > Viscaceae > Viscum > Viscum album. The sequence goes on along the minus strand of OY728151.1, from coordinate 2,060,892,394 downwards.
CATATATTATATCATAGAAAAAAGGTGATCAATATAATAACAACCCATCTAACAACCCAAATCACTAATAGAAACCACCTATTGGCCATTAACATATGAGAACATGACCCTATATTATAAGAAGTCAAGAAAATCACCCACATAAAAAAATAATGATACTAAGGAAGAAATCATACAGATAAATATAAATTAATAATAGGTCCTCACATGATTCAGGTATCTACAGATTTTGTTTATATCCTTTTAATAGATCAAACAAGTTGTTCGAGACTCCAAATGTCATAGTCAAAAAAGGGGTAATGAGAAGACTCTCTATATATATTCCCATGTAATGGATATGATATGGGGAAACAAAGGAGGGAACAACTATAGAATCAAATAAAAAACAAACCTGGGTACATGATAATGATAGTGTACCTCTAATGATATCTATCCCCTCTTGTGAAACTACTTATACTAGATGAAAATGAAAATTAGTATCTCCCCAACCTCTCTACTAACAAACACCTCTATGATTAAACTTGGGTCAAGGTCTATAAACATTAGAAACAACCTAATATTTTCCAATTCCCACTACAAATCTCAATGGAATTACGTCAACCTTCTTCCCCTTCCACTAAAATGTTTTCAGTAAAAATTGTTAATGTGGTTAGAACTAAACCCACCCATCTCACAATAAAATTCCTGATAAGCCACTGTAAAATGATTCGGATGATTACCATATACTCCATAGATGAAATGCATTTCTCTATAGCACACAAAAAGATAGAAAAGAATATGCTAAGGCCATCCCGTAGGTGAGTCGAAACCATAGTGGATTTGTTTCCAAAAACCAATACTTGAATACTATACTCCTTAAGGAACCTTTCTAGTTACCCACTAGCGGTAATCCTCCTCATGATTGAATCCTTTAAATCACAATTTCCTTATTTTGAATCACAATATATATTAGAAACGTAAATAGAGTTAATAAATAACAAATTATAGGGATGTTTATTTATTATGATGCCTCAATCGTGAAACTTCATCTTGTAAAAGATATGGGAAAATCATAGAATGTCCATGAACATGATCTCAATATTCCACACATACATACTCTCCTACTGAATGGATTGTATCTCCTGACTCTTCACAAAAATCATTTTCAATGGATGGAACTCTTCCACGAACTGCTTTTGGATATCTACATTAGAAACATCTTCCTCCCTCTACTCACCAGGGTAAAACATTGACCAATGGTGAGTTGTTACTCACATATGACTATCTTCAATGGGGCCCCTATAATTTTTTGGGACCTAATAAAATTGAAATCAATCTCCATATCCTATAACCAAACATATTTCTCTACATCAGAAACACTTCCCCCATACTTTCTAAAATCCTTAACTATAATGATTGCTATGTACTATTCCTATAATCATTGTCCTCAACCAGATGAACTCTATAGTGGTAATCAGGGTCAATATCCCGAACTCGCACTACATGATCCACACATGGAAGATGAATAGAATCCATAAATGAAATCGAATCAAAGACATTCTAATCCTAGTATTATAGAATTTTATATTGATTCATTATAAGTCACATTACCCATTTTTATCATTCCCAAAATATTATACCAAAAAGAACAAAAGTCTGATCGATGAATGTACCTTACCAGGGTCACTGCGCAGAAATTAGGTCAACCTCCCATGGTCATTAAATATGTTCATATTTCATGAACTAGAACTTGGGGTCCCTTAAAATGATGTGTCACAGTAGGTATCCCAAGACTGTGTCATGAACCAATGTCAAATAGACCTATTTTCATACCGACCAATGAAATTCACATTGTTCCTAAATCTAATGTAAAGACATTCTCTCATTAGTCTCTAATGATACCACTATTTCATGACCTCACCTATCATTGAATTTCACAATGAGGGGGGAATTTAATTAACCATGAGCCCCTCCACAAATCAACCAAAATTAACACCATTAAAGATACATATAAAAAAAGCGTACCACATTAGATGTGTAAAAAACTAGTATACATAATGGTATCGAAATTAGATAACAAAACAATTATAATACAATGAATTATGTACTATGCAAAGGACTGATATAGAAATGTACAACATGGTCTATAAAGTCCTCATGTAATCCTAATAATTTATTATTATATATAGGGTGATCATAATTATATTTTTAGTAGTAAAACAATGTTATTTCTAGTACATTTGAAAATTGGATACTAATGATCCTTTGATAATCTTTTAGAATATAACAGTTCTTGTATGGTAATAATAACCAAAAACCCCAACATAACTATGGATCACTATATAAATAACACATCCTGGTATAAAAATATAATATGAAACATATCAATGATGAATACACCACACTGTTAACCCACTCAATTTGCACTTTCTCGCCCCAAATTCATAAATCTTGGCACTCCACCGCATCCAAATAATATCAAATCACATCACATAACTCACATTGCCACCTATACCATAACCTCTTGTCCCATCACAAAATTACTACAGTATAGTATCCTGAAATTAGAGGACATCAACATTGTGAACTCTTCCTACCATGCAAGAGTCCCACCATACGTCGTCTCATAAGATCTTAACTGAAGAAAAATTGTCCATCACATATCAGTACATCACATATAGACATAGAAACATGATAGTTATATCCATTATAGTCCCATCGTATCACCAATTAATGGATGTGGGTTAAGGGAAGAGAGAGTAGCTGCCCAGCCATCATCCCTTAGGGACATTGGATAAACTACCCAAAAAAAATTTTTCTGCACAATTTGCACGATGTGGATTTTGTGTGTAAAGAAATCACAATGAAAATACAATTTATATACATATAAATTAATATAACTCATTCTACATCTGATGGTTCCACTACACTGGAAAAAAAATTCATAACTTTACCTCATCGTGCTTCTTCCACAAAATACATAAATATCCCCAAAACCATCCTTGACCAAAATATCATTTTTAATTACATTTATTTTCCAGATTATCTATTATCAACCCATATTTGATAAGATAGTTATTATGTTTCTTTTTTCAAGACCATTAGTTATTATACAAACATTAACCATTTAAACAAAGAACCCTTTTTCAAATTAATCTTTAATCATTCCTAATTGGGCCATTATAATGAATTTATTTCCATTACGTCTTATTAAACTATCATAACCAACCATAATCATAGACCTTCTACATAACCATACCTCAAAAACTCTCACAACCCTCAATTTAACCGTACCATAACCAGAATCAAAACCAACTACACAATCACACCACCACCAAAACATCATCCATACTTCACATCCAATACACTACCCCCCACACATCACACCATAGCTTCCTTCCATGCATTACGTCATCGAAACTGACACCCACCACACAAACTTATCAAAAAAATTATCAAAACACATACCCAATATATTTATAGATTAGTTATAGGGGATTTCATTAATTTCCACTTATTTTAAAGAGGGAAATATCTCACAAGACATTTTATCATGGGGAATCCATATCATTAATCATATAACGTGGTTATGCATTTATTTACTATGGTGTCAAAGAAAATCTCAGATCAGGGTAATCACAATATATATGAAAACAAAAAAATTGGTGATAAAAACTTCTATTTTATTTATTGACCCAACAAATATAGATAATATCACTATCACAATATCAAAAAAATTATAATCATTCAAATCATCCCCCTTCCCTTTAAGTATAATTTAAGCATTATAATTATCTTTATTAAATTATATATAAATATCTTCACATGTGACGATAAGAGTAACACCTCCCCACATGATATAAAAAATGTCTAAATGAAGGAATTCTTACATAGAAGAAAGGATAATTACAATAAATAAATTCCCCACAAATAAGGGGTTAACCTAGAAGATGAAACTACAATGTGGGAGAACAAAAACAAACACCAGTAATCCTCTCCAAAAATACATGGGAAAATCCTTCATATCTACTATTTGTGATAGAATACAAACCTAAATTATAAAATTAATGATCTCTATAAAAGAAAGATTATATATATAATTAAAGGAATTTGATAGGGATTATTTTTCCATTAAATGAGGACCACAATAAAACCACATGTTTAAAAAATATAAATGGTCCCAATTTTTTTAAAAAAATTGAATTTAAGATTAATAAAATTTTAAATAGGTATATGAACCATTAATTAGATAAAAAAACCCATTTTATATAATAAATTACATTAAAAAGGTAAAATAATAAAATTTTGGAAATTTATGAAAAATTGTTCACTGCCACCACCATCGTGTCTTGGCCCAAGAGTAACCCCTAATGAGTCTTCCCCAGTGAGTCATTACTAGGGATTCATCATCCGGGGGTCACTAAAAGGTAGTCACCACCAGGATGAAAAACCACCAGAAATTACCTACCATTAAAGTGAACTACCACACGAATGAGCCTATGCCAGAATGACCTAATTCCATAAAGACGTACTGTAAGAATGACATACAACCAAAAATACGTACCAAAAAAATAATCTAACACCAGAAATGACCCACCACCAGAATTAACATCCACTAGAATGACCTACAACCAACATTTCCCAATGCTAGAATGACCTACCACCGTAATGAACTACTTCCAAAATTACTTAAAAGTCGAATTTCCAATGACCAGAATGTCCCACTGTAAGAAATGACTTATCCCCCAAATGAAATATACCAAAATGGGCTACCACCTGAATGAACCACCAAAATAATGAATCATTTAGCCTCCAAACACCTTATAGTTCCCCCATAAAATCTAAAACCTTATATTTTCTTCAATGATGCAGGCTGGAAGGTCCGGGTTGTTACAGTACATATACATAGGTGATTATATCAATTTATTTAATGGAGAAATATAAATAATGTGTATTGTATATTAATTTTAAATAATTAATATATTTTTCTTATATATCATATATATTAAATATTTCCATATTTATGACTATTTATGTACGTTAGTGGTCTGAAAACTTTTGTTGGTTCATGAGGTGTTTTTCCATTTCCCACAAAAGAGAATGAATTGATTTTTTTGGAGATAGAGATATCAAAATATTATTCCATCAACAAATTTTTTTTCATAGTATATTACAAAAAATTATTTTATTACATTGTACCATTTAAGAAATAATTGAAGGTGATAAAATATGATGTAAAAATAAAGAGCTCAGTGAAGAGGGTTACCTTCACATTGAAGGACATCCTATGGATTTCTTAATATTGACCATAGGATTGTTATATTGGAATGAAAAAAAATATATAATTTGTGGATAAGTTTGATTGGGAGAGAGTTATTGTGGATTTGTTATAGATAAATGGCTTAAGAGGTGTGAGTAATTATGGGGACGAGGATTCCTTTATATAAGTAGGGGAGAAGACCTTCATGGAAATTGCATAGAAATTTCCCATAAAAATATAAAATTAACAATTAATTCGCAAGCCAAATGATTAAACAATATATTACATGATAACATGGAATGAATAAAGATAAAATATTTCCAGCAATAATATTTTGAATAGTTTAATTATAAAATAGACAATAAACATTTTACTTAGCCCCTAGTAATACTATTTTATCCTTAAATAGGGAATTAATCTTAAATATTCTTACTATTAATTATAATAATAAACAAAGTCAAAATTATTATATAATATAAATAATATATTTTTAATATTTGGAATTAATTTTATCAAATTGAATTCATAGTAGTTATTGTAACATCCCAATTAAGTAATGAATAAGGTATTTTCTTATCAATGTGTATTTATGAATTAGATATTGTTTTAATGACTTAAAATGAGAATAAATCCAATCATAAGCATAAAATACTCTAATATTTTTAAAAGATTATTTTACATCCTTTTGATGGAAAAACATTTATAAATCAATATTTTGACAATATTATAAGATCTAATTGTCAAAATTAAATTATTCATTAGAATTGGGACATTGAAATTTACTTTGGATAAATTTTTGGTATTTTTCTAACAATGTTCATTTTTAATGAATAATGAAAAATAATGCATTTTACATTAAAATATCCTATTCATATAAATTAATTATATAGATAGATTGTCCTTTTAATTGTTTTAAAGTTTAATTAGCATATATTTTTACCATTTAATCCAATGGTGGTCATTAGAATTTATTTCACTTTAAAATTGGGCCTAAACAAGTGCAAAACTTTTCATATATATTTTTAAATAACCGCTATTTGTTTTGACAATGAGATTCATTTTTAAATTAGTTACTTAAATTTTTTGTGTTACTAATTTGTTAAAATTGATTCCATATTTGGAATCATAAGGTCCAAATTATGCAATTAAGACACTTTTGTTTTTGGATATTATGAATAGTAACGACGGTAATTATCTTTAATTTTCGTGATTAATTAGTAATTGGGTAGTTAAGGTTAATAAAATAATATCATAATAATAAAAAATGACCCCTACATGTGTCATAATTCTACTGGTTGTTTCATGGACGACCATGGGATTTCGTGTGCCAAATTAGGGACCCCATGGAATGACTTTTGGGTGATAGTGACACTTTATCATTTTATTTTTAAAGAAAGGGGAATATCAAAAACATTTGTAACACCTAAGTAAAAAAAAATTAATTTTGTCTACATAAATGATCCTTTGGTCTATAAATATTCATTGGAAATATAAAAATATTTCTTACATCATAGTATTATTTTTATAATTTTTAGTTATTAAATAAATTAAATGTTTTTATGACACCATGATGATGCATTAATTACCTCATTAATGAACGATTTAAATAAAATGAAAAGATAATTTAAAATATAAGAATTACACTTGTCAAAAACCTATTGGATGAATATATTTCGAACCCTTATCTCCTTGTCCTCGAAATATATGAAGGTGGGACCTTTAAAATCCTAATCTAATTTTAATATAAAGTAACATTTCTTGACATTCCATGAGTACCCCTCCTCCCTCTTATAAAATGTTCCCACGTCTACCTCCTTACCCACACCTCCCAAGCTATTGGCTCAGACAAGATCTTGTAATTTTATCTCTCCACATCCCTCTCTTCATTCTAGAATTCTTACAGTAGGCAAAAAGCTCTTCATGAAACCCTTTTAGTTCCAACGAAATGGAGTTAACCGATTTATAGGTAATGTCTTCAGTTGTGTTCTTTTGTTTTATTTTTCTTCTCCAACCCCATAAACTCTTTTTATTCCCTTATTTTGTAATAAAACCTATATAATCAATATACTATGATATTGTTATGATATGTATTTAAGATACTATTACACACACCTTCATCTAATGGTTAATGAATATACTGTTTCTGTGGATGGAGAATTTCTGCCTCACGAAATGATGATTGTTCAATATTATTTTAACACCTTTCATAGTGGAAATTAAGATGTAACTATATTTATATATTATATATATTATGTTTATTTTTTCCTTATGTTTCTGTATTTTTCATTTATGGAATACCTTTATGGTTTCAATTATGGGTTAACGTGATATCTTCATTTTAGGAAGTGCGGACTACCGCCCCCACAAAGTGATTTGATTCGTTAATTCTATATGTGGGACATATAAAGGATGGAGTTAATGATATTATATATTATATTATACTGTAATTATAATATACCTTTATATCATTATTAATTCATTCCATTAAATACGAAATAGAAATGAAAGTAGCATTCATGCGTGCATACGGCTTACCGTCTCCATGAATAGTGCATTTCATTTCCTACCTCTAAATGTTATGTAATATTATAAATGCAAGTATATACTGGATATAGATGATATATAAAATATCTACATCATGAATATAATTCTGGATATAATGGACATTTTACCACATGAACAACATGTAATTATAAAGAGGTTATTTTTGACTCAAGTACCAATGATCGACAAAACAACCATTATTAACTTAAATAATTACATAGTGTTTATAACATGGTAATAAGTGATCTAAATGGAATAATGAACATAAAAAAAGGTTCTTAATCAAGTAAAAATTAACTCAATTTTATTAGTCAGGAGATAAAATAATGATCGAGGCAGTCGGACACGAGGTATGTGACTTCGTCTCAATCTCCTTCCATTGAGGAATATTTTGTTTTATAGACAAATTTATTTTATACGATGTATAAATCCCTTAGAATTTTACATTTATTCAAAAGGAATATTTTTTTATATGAAGCGTTTTACTAAACGACAAAAGGTAATGTTTTTGTCATACATATACGACGACAACGACTTCTCTGCCGTCGTGACCATTATTTGAGATTCGGCTTCCACTACAAGCCATAAATTTTTTTAAATGAAAAATAAATACCATGTTTTACTTTTATTTTATTTAGGTATTTAAAATTGTGTTGATAATGTTTTTATTATATCAATGTGTTATTGATATCTTGTGATTGAAATATGGAAATTTTATGTTTCCTTTATGCATGTTTTATGTGATACGATTCTGATATGGTTCATTGGAATTGTTTAAGAACATGTGTGGTTTTGTGATAAACTAAGGGCAGGTGAGCCCAATATATCTCTCCAATGCATTGGGTTACGTGAAGGGGTATTACACTAAGGTTTATCTGAAGAGATTTTGGGTATATACTATGATAAGTATTCCAAACGTAACCATGAGGGTTACTCCCTATGTAAGAATGCTATGAATTTCTCATGTTACCTTTATGTCTTATGATTTCTAAGATTTATTCATGATTTGATGAGGTAAGTAAAAGTGCGTATGTTTTTGGAGAAAAGTCTTATTTCGTTAATTCTTATGTATACATGGACTAATGTTTTCATTTCGTACATTTATATCCCTTACTAAGATTTTATGCTCATCCCATGTTATTGAAATTTTTTTCACAGGTCAAGGGAAAAGTACATATTGTGTTGATAGTGTCGAGGAAGTGTCATGAAAGAATCTATGTTTTATTTTAAATATGTATCTTTTGATGGGAAAAAATAATACTATATTTTATGTAACCGCCTTGTTTAAATGTGGAATGTAATGCATGATTTATGATCTAATTCTCTAAAACTCTAAACCTGAAAACATCGTCAATGTGTATTCTTGAAATAACTCAAGATTATGTAATGTTTAAGGATGGGGCCTTATAGTTGGTATCAGAGGTCGGTTTAGATAACATTAGGAGTTATAATTCTATTAAATTCTTATCCAAAAATACTTTTTTATGGTCAAATGGAAATGATATATAATTTCAAGATTACCATGGTGCTTCATCTAAGATATGATTGTTCAGAATAGTTTTTCATAGAGGAAATAGGGAAGTAGTGCTAGGAAGGCATACAGAAGGAAATGACCTTCTGAATCAACATCTTGAGATTGTCAGAATTGGAACTAAAAATTTTATTTCAGTAATGTCATGATTGACTCACGTGATAAATGGTGGTGGTATCCATGCACGGGATCGGCCAGATCTACCGCAGAAGAACATATCAGTGGTGGAACATTTCATGAGGCAACATCCCTCATCATTCAAAGTATCATCTGACCCTGTGCTATCTTAAGGGTGGATGAAAGCACTGGAGAAGATTTTCAATGTCATGGGGTATTCAGAGAATCTAAAGGTTTGTCTTGCAATTTACCGTTTATTGGGTGAAGTAGATCAGTGGTGGTAAATGGTTGAAAATACTAGGGATGCTGATGATATTTATGCTCTTGATTGGGATGAATTCAAATTTATGTTTCTTGACAAATATTTTCCTAAGTTTGATCGACATAGGTTGGAAAAACAATTCTTGGAATTGAGTCAAGATGACGAATCAGTGGCTGCTTATGAAGAAATGTTCACTCGATTGGCAAGGTATGCTCCAAAATTTTATCCGAGACCTTTATAGTAAAAACAATCATTTTTACTTTAGATTATAGCCAAAATATTGAAGGGATTTAGACTATTTCAAGTTGAAGAGTTATGAAAAACTTGTTCGACGTGCTGAGATGGTGGAAATGGAGTTTGTCTATGATCACGTGTTCTATAACATCCAATATAAGAAGAGATCGAGGTGGTAGGATAAAGGGAAGAGTCCTTCAAAAATGTCTGATAGTAAGAAAACTAAGTTTCCATTTTGATATAAATGTGGTAAAAGGCATGCTGGGGAATGTCTTCTGAATTCTATAAACTGCTACAGATGTGGTAATATGGGACATAAGGCTCGTGATTGCACTGAAAAAAATCAGGGTGATGGTATTACCAAATTTTATTTACAGTTAGTGAAATGATACATGTGTAATGAGATGGGTCATTATGAAAATGAGTGTTTGACAAAGAGCTCAGGTGATTGGATGGAGTCTGACTACATGAAAATGGAGTGGTGAAATCCTTTGAAAATACATCAGCAGATGTTGGGCCATCAAAAGAAGTGGTATCTCGTACTTTGTTTTTTTTCTCAGATTATGCTAATGTGTTTTTTGATTCGGGGTCTACATATTCTTCCACCTCTGAAAAAGATTCTTGTAAATTGGGAATACCATCTCAAGAAATGACTCAGGAACTTATGGTAAAAACACATGGATTAAATGTTGAGGCAAAAAGAATTTATAAGAGTATTCATATCCTTATCCATGGAAAGAACCTACTTGATGACCTTATTGTTTTACCTCTAGTAGAGTTTGATATTATCCTGGGTCTATATTGGATCTTTGTTTACCATGCTAATATTGATTGTAGAGCTAAAGAAGTTTCTTCTCAGAAAGACTTTTAGTTCGTGTAAAATAATGAACATTTACTGTTGATAATATATCAAGAGGCTGAGAAACTTTTAAAAGATATAAATGAATGTTACCTTAATCATATTGTTGAAAAAAAAAGGAATCGCTCATATTAATGATGTGAAAGTGGTAAATGAGTATCTTGATGCTTTCCCTGAGGAGTTCCCTGGAATAATACGAGATCAAGAAGTTGAATTTACTATTGACTTAGTTCCAGATGCTAAGAAAATATCAAAACCCCCTTATCGAATGGATCAAATTGAACTTTTAGAGTTGAAAGAGAAATTGCAAGATTTATTTGAGAAAGGCTTCATTCGACCTATAACATCACCATGGGGTGCTCCTGTATTATTTTTTTAAAAAGAATGATGGTTCTATGCGACACTGCATTGATTATAGAGCCTTGAATAACATCACTGTTAAGACCAAATATCCTTTACCTCATATCGATGATTTTTTTGATCAACTCCAGGGAGCTCTGTATTTTTCAAAGATTGACCTGAGGTTGGGGTACCATCAGTTGAAAGTAAAAGAAGAATACATTTCGAAGACTGTGTTTTGTACTAGATATGGTCATTATGAATTTTTAGTTATGCCTTTTGGGTTAACCAATGCACCTGCTGTATTCATGGATCATATGAATAAAATTTACCATGAGTTCTTGGATAAGTTTTTGGTTGTTTTCATTGATGATATTTTGTTGTTTTCTAAAAGTAAAGTGGAGCATGAATGTCATTTATTTGATATCATACAAAATTTAAAATAAAAGAAACTATATGGAAAATTCAGCAAGTTTGAGTTTTGGTTACAACAAATTTCTTTCCTTGGTCATATTGTTTCTAAAGATGGGATAACTGTTGATCCTGAAAAAACAAAGGTTTTTGAAGAATGGGCAATACCCACAAATGTAACTGAGATTCATAGTTTTCTTAGTTTGGAAGGCTATTATCGATGGTTTGTTAGAAGGTTTTCACAGTTATCTAGTCCAATGACTAAGCTAACTGGGAAGGTTGTTATGTTTATTTAGACAAATTAATGTGATGATTGTTTTCTGAATTGAAAAGAATATTGGTGAATGCTCTAGTTTTGCACTACCTTCTAGGAATGGTGATTTTGTTAACTACAGTGATGATTCATTGAAAGGAATTGTTTGAATCATAATTCAGAATGATCATGTAATTGCTTATGCTTCACGATAGTTGAAAACGCATGAGTTAAATTTCCGTACACATGATTTGGAATTAGCTGCTGTTGTTTTCGCTTTAAAAATTTGGAGGCATCATTTGTATAGTGTAAAGTGTAAAATATATACTGATCAAAAATGTTTAAAGTATATATTCACTCAGAAAGTATTGAACATTCCACAGAAGAGATGTCAAGAGTTAATCATGAATTATTATTGTACAATTCATTACCATCCGGGAAAAGCAAATAAAGTGGCTGATGCTTTTAGTAGAAAAAGTAATCCTTCATTAACCACGTTTTTTATGGATAATGCTCCATTAATTAAGGAATTGATGAACCTTAGAATATAATTTTTTTGTGCAGGAAGTCCTTTTGTCTTGTTTTAGGTATCAGTGAAATCATCTCTATCAAATAGAATTAAGCAAGCACAGAAGCAAGATAGTGAGTTGCGGTAAAAGGAAGAGCTGGTTTAGAAGGGTAAGTTTTCTGAATTCAACATTGATAATGATTGTGTTTTGGTATTTGGGAAGAGATTGTGTGTGTCGTGTGATTCACATTTTAAGGGAGAGTTGTTATTTGAATCTCACAGTTCCCCACTTTCAGTTCATCCAAGCAGTGCTAAGATGTATAGAGATCTTCGAGAGTATTACTATTGGGATTGAATGAAAAGAGATATTGCTGATTTTATTGTGAGGTTATTGACTTGTAAAAATTTTAAATTAGAGTGGTAGTTACTGAAGGAGATGCTTCAACCTTTACCAGTACCAGAGTGGAAATGAGAGAATATATCCATGTACTTCATTGTGGGATTGCTGAAGACACCTCGAGGTAATAATGCAATCTGGGTTATTGTTGATCGCTTGACTAAATCTATTCATTTCCTTTCTATACGAGATACTTTTTCCCTAGATCAACTTTCTTGTTTGTATTTTAAAGAGATAGTCATGTTACATGGAGTTCCCATCTCCATTGTATCTAATCGTGATCCCAGGATTACTTCTAACTTTTGGAAAGGCCATCAGAATTCGTTGGGTACTGAATTAAATTTTAGTATAACTTTTCATCCTCAATCTTATGGGTAGTCAGAACAAACAATTCAGACATTGGAGGATATGCTACGTGATTGTTCAATGGTTTATCAGGGATGTTGGGACCAACATCATTCTTTTGTTGAGTTTTCTTTTAATAACAGTTTTTGTCAAATATATAGATGGTACCATTTGAGGCATTATATGGGAAGCGGTGTTGAACTCCAGCTTTTTGGGACGAAGTGGTTAAAAGGATGTTGATGGGACCAGAATTTGTAGAAGAGTTGGCAGAAAATGTTTAGCTGATACAGAGACACATTAGAATAGCTTAGAGCAGGAAGAAACGTTATGCAGACAATAGGAGGAAGGATCTCTCTTTTGAGGTAGGTGATCATGTTCTTCTCAAAGTTTCACCATGGAAAATGGTGATGCGATTTGGTAAGAAAGGAAATTTGAGTCCAAGTATCATTGGACCATATGAAATTCTGGAGAGAGTTGGATCAGTTGCATACCTAGTGTATCTACCTTTGAGCTTATCTCAGGTACACAATGTTTTTCATGTTTCAATGTTTAAGAAGTACATGCCAGATCCATCTCATGTTTTGATTCCAGAGGTAGTTCAGCTAGAAGAGAACCTATATTATGAGGAACAACTGGTCCAGATTCTTGACCATACGGAGAAAGTGTTGTGGAATATGGTTATTCATCATGTAAAGGTTTTTTTTGGAAAAACCACATGATTGAAGATGCTACAAGTGAATATTAAAATACAATGATGGATAAATACCACCACTTATTCGATAAGTAAATAAATTGCGGGGACACAATTTTCTAAAGGGGGAAGGACGTAACATCCCATGTATGTAATGAATAATGTATTTTCATGTCTTTGAATATTTATGAATTAGATGGTTTTTAAATACTTAAAATGAGAATAATTCCAATCGTAAGCATAGAATTCTCTAATATTTTTAAAAGATTATTTTAACTCTTTTTGATGGAAAACCATTTTTAAATAAATATTTTGATAATTTTATGAGCTATACTTGTCAAAATAATCTTATTAATTATAATTTTGACATTGAAATTTACATTGGATAAATTTTTGGTATTTTTCTAACAATGTTAATTTTTTAATGAATAGTGAAAAATATTGCATTTTACTTCAAAACTGCTTTTTCATATAATTTAATTGTATAGATATATTATCCTTTTAATTGGTTTTAAAGTTTAATTAGAATATATTTTTACCATTTAATCCAATTGTGGTCATTATAATTTATTTCTCTTTGAAATTGTGCATAAACAAATGCCAAACTTTTCATAGATATTCTTTTAGAAAAACCAGCTATTTGTTTTGACAACGGGTATCATTTTTAAATTAATTACTTTAATTTTTGTGTTTGTAATTTGGTAAAATGGATTCCATAAATGGAATCATAAGTTTCAAATTATTTAATTAAGTATATTTTGTTTTTGGACATTATGAATAGTAATGACAGAATTTATCTTTAATTATCGTGATTAATTAGTAATCAAGTAGTTAAGGGGAATAAAATAATATCATAATAATAACAATTGACCCCAAAATTAGTCATAATTCAACTATTTGTTTCATGGCTGACCATGGGATGCCTTGTGCCAATCTTAGGGACCCCATGGAATCAACTTTGGGTGATAGTGACACTTTATCATTTTATTTTTAAAGAATGGGGAATATCACCAAAGTATGTAACACCTAATTAAAACAATTTTAATTTTGTCTACATAAATGATATCTTGGACTATAAATAGTCATTGGAATTCTAAAAATATTTAATACATCATATTATTTTTTCTAATTTTTAGACATTAAATAAATCAATTTTTCTTATGACCCCATGATGATGTGGCCATTACCTCATTAATGAATGATTTAAATAAAATGAAATGATAATGTAAAATATAAGACACACACTTTTAAAAAACATATTGGATGAGTATCTATTGAACCCTTATCACCGTATCCTTGAAATATATCAATTTGGGACCTTTAAAATCCAAAAACTCATTTTAATATAATGTAACATTTCCTGACTTTCGAAGAGAGCCCCTCCTCCCTCTTATAAAAGTCCCCCACCTCTACCAGCTTACCCACACCTCTCAAGTAATTGGAACGGCCATGATCTGCTCATTTTATCCCTCCACACCCCTCATTTCATCCTATAATACCTTCCATAGGCAGAAAGCACTTCAAGAGACCCTTCTGGTTCAAACCAAGTGGAGTTACCAGATTTAAAGGCAATGTCTTCACTTGTGTTCTTTTGTTTTTTTTTGCTTCTCCAACACCCTAAACACTTTTTATTACATTATTTTGTGACAAAAATAGTATATTAAATATACTGGGACGTTTTTATGAGAAGTATTTGAGATAGACATACACAGTATTCCGTCTAATTGTTAAAGAACATATTATTTCTGTGGATGGAGAATTTCTGCATCATGAAACGATGATTGTTCAATCATCATTTAAAACTTTTCGTGGTGGCCATTAAGATGTAATTCTATTTATATATGATATATATTATGTTTATGTTTTCCTTATGCTTCTGTATTTTTTATTTATGGAATACCTTTATGGTTTCCATTATGGGAAAACACGATATCTTATTTTTAGGAAGTGCGAACTACCACCCCCTCAAAGTGATTTGATTTGTTAATGCCATATGTGGGATGTATAAAGGATGGAGTTAATGATATTATATATGATATTATACTGGAATTATAATATAACTTTATATCATTATGAATTCATTCCATGAAATATGAAATAGAAATGAAAGTAGCGTTCATACATACGTACAACTTACCGTCTCCATGAACGGTTCATTTCATTTCTTACCTCTAAATGTTATTTAATATTATAAATGCATGTATATACTGGATATATATTATATATATCATATCTACATACTGAATATAATTATGGATATAATGGTTATTTTACCACATGAACAACTTGTAATTATATGGAGTTTATTCTTGACTCAAGTATCAATGATTGACAAAAAACCCTTATTAACTTAAATAATAACATAGTGTTCATAACATGGTAATAAGTGATATAAAAGGAATAATTAAAATGAAAATGTTTCTTAAGAAAGTAAAAATTAACTCATGTTTATTATTTTGGATATTAAAGAATGATCAAGTCATGTCGGTCACTAGGTATGGGACATTGTCTCAATCTCCTTTCATTGAAGCATATTTTGTATTATAAACAACATTATTTTATATAGTGTATAAACCCCTTTGACTTTTACATTTATTCAAAAGGAATATTTTTTTACTAATCGTTTTACTAAACAAAAAAATGGAATGTTTTTGTCGTATGTATGCGGCGACAATGACTTCTCCGCCTCCGTGACCATTATTTTAGTTTTGGATTCCTATACAAGCCATAAATTTATTTAAATGAAAAATAAATACCATGTTTTAGTTTTCTTTTATTTTGGTATTGAAAATGATTTTGATAATGTTTTTATTATATAAATGTGTTATTGATATCTTGTTATTGAAATGTGTAAATTTTATGTTTCTCTTATGCATTTTTTATGTGATATGATTATATTATGTGTCTTGGGCATTATTTATGAAGATGGGTGGTTTCGTGATAAACTAAGGGAAGATGAGCCCAATATAGATCTCCTATTCATTGGGTAACTCGAAGGGGTTAAACTCTATGGTTTGTCCAAAGATATTTAGGGAATATACGATGATGGGTATTCCAATCATAACCATGTGGGTTGCGCCCTATGTAAGAATGTTATGAATGCCTCAAGATACCTTTATGTCTTATGATATCTATGATTTATTCATGATTTGATGAGTTATTTTAATGTTATTATGTTTTATGAGTAAATTATGATATCATTAATTCTTATGTATACATGGACTAATTTTTTCATTTCATACTTTATATCCCTTACTGAGCTTTTTATGCTCATCCCCTGTTTTTGAAATGTTTTTCACAGGTCAATGGAAAAGTACATGATGTTTTGATAGTGTCGAGGAAGTGTCACAAAAGAACTTATGTTTTATTTTAAATATGTCTCTTTTGATGGGAAAAAATAATATTGTGTTTTATGTATCCTCCTTGTTTAAATGTGGAATGTATTGCAAGATTTATGATCTAATTCTCTAAAACTCTAAACCTGAAAAGATCTTCAATGTGTATTCTTTAAATAACTCAAGATTAAGTTATGTTTAAGGTTGGGGCGTTATAATTATCAAATATAATTTTAAAATAAATCCCACTCATCGAATTGAATAAATAATTTCCCAAGAAATACATTTTCATTACTTAATGTGATGTTATATTTACTATATCGCAATTAATATTCATTAAATTATTTGAAATTAATATATTTATATTTTATAATAGATATATTTAATATAAATAATTTATCATTATGTATTAAATAATTTAATTAAATTTATTCACATTATGCATTATTTTTAAATAAAAACAATTTTCTACGTGAAATTTAGAAATCATATTTCTAGGATTATCTTGACTATATATGTTCCAAATCAATATTCATGATATAAAATTAGAATTGTTTTTCAGGAATGAATAAAACTATATTCATATTGTTTAAATAAAATATAATGGTCACTTACAATATTTTAATCTCATGGGATCAATTCTTCCATCCTAAAAAATATTCATCATAAAAATATTCGTGGATATTTGCTAATAAAAAATTTAGGGCAATTCTTATTTTGCTCTTATGGTCCCCAAATTAATTCCACCATTTTATTATTTCAATAAAGTGATAATATTTTTATAGTTATCAAATTCCACAATAATTTCATTATATTACAAAGAATATCGGTGGCCACTTCATTGAATGAATGATGAGGTTCCAATTATTTTTCTTTAGAAAGGTGAAAAGGAATTCGGTATGGATTGTAATTCAATATCAAAGAAATATGGAACCCATTTTGTATATTTTAATGGCATAATTTTATTTCCAGTTGATAACACAAAAAAAATTACCTTTATAAAATTTCCAAGGGTTTAATATACATGTGGATTAATTTTACAATCTTATTGAACATTATAATAACATTCCATGGGGATGATATCTGGACAATGGTATCTCCCACATTAACATATAAATAATACATCCATGTATCGATATTAATTGTTTTTACTTATTATACCTTCATTAATATAAGCTCGAATGATCTTTAAATTTTAAATTGTCTCCGTAACATGTTTTGGGCCTAAAAATTTCTTCTCACTATATAAATAAAATGATTTTAGAGTATGGAATTTATTTTCATTTAATGCATCACGAAAAGAAATATATAAATTTGAATAGAAAATATTGTTATGTAAAAACACTATAAAAATTAAATAATTATCCAAAATTGCATGAAAGTGAGTGATAATGACCTCATCATTCCATAAAAGTATTGAATAGTCTTTTTAGACATTCCATCAGATTGGCGATGGTATGTCACATTCAAATGAAGATGTGTGTTAAGATATTTCTAAATAATATTCTAGAATATTGAGATAAAATGGGGATCATCATTAGATAAAATATAAATGGGTTGATGTTGAATTATTATAGAACAAATAATATGGAACATTGAAATGGGATGGAGAGGTTAATAATCAGTTTATAGTGAGTAAATGTGTAGATTTGGTTAGGCTAGCAACTACATCACATACTTCCTTATTGAATTATATTTTAGTCCTATGATAATTTCCATAGTAATTCTAATATGACTCGATTTTTTCTTAAATGACCGTTACACCATTTTTATTTTATATAACCTAATTGAGATACAAATCCAAGATCAAAAGGTTTAGTGTTTAGGGAACAATAGGCTTATTAAACACTTGTACATAATAAAATAGAAACATTTATTTAAATAATTATTATTCCTCATTCAAAAGTCTCACATTATAATTATTACAACTAATGAACCCTGGATATCCATAATCAAAATGGGTGACCTCATATCTTAGTAAATGGAGTAGTATGGGAATTAAATTAGTAGATCATATGTGAATAAATTTACTGTAATAATATCAAAATTATGGGAACATCTTCCAAATCATGAAGAAATAATTTTATAATTTCATTGAATGTTTAATGTGGGTAAAAATGAGAAAACATGTAATATTTGTCAATTAAAATGCATTAATGTAAAAAAAACATAACATCATGTTCACACATAACAAATGGTTATAGTCATAAAATAATCATTTTGAAAATATATAGTGTACGTTTCACACTTAATAGACATTTTATCATTATATTCATTTCATTATCCAATTTATTAATGTTCTATATAATTTCAGGCCAACCCTTCACATAAAAAGTCTCAAAAATGTCTTTTGGAATGAAATTCATTTTTCAAAAAATAATTTATCTGTCCTAAAAATAATTTTCTAAAGGTATAAAATAGGTCTACATATAAGAACAAAATGTATGAATTCTGATTTTATATTTAATTAATATTAAGTGAGTATATATAATGAACATGTGGAGAAATATAGATAACTGAAAGAAAATGAGTTGTGTTTGAGAATCCCCTTACCTTAAATCACATAATATTTCATAGATTTTACGGAAAAAAATAAATATATTTTTATAATAATTTTAAAATAAAATTGTATTATATTAATTATGGTCACCATTTATCAATTATAATCAATGCATTGTATTAATTAATATAAAATGTTGAATTTGATGAGATTGAATATAATTTTTTTTTAATGAATCTCTGTTTTTCATCGAATTCAGTATTTTATTCAATGTAATTTATATATACGTAAATAATAATTCAGAAGCAATTAATAATTTTTTAAAAAAATTAAATATAATAATTATTTTTTAATAACAATTCATATGGTTTGTGATACTAATAGTATTGGAAATGTTCCCCCTTGCAGTTATCCTTTATTTATCGGGAACATCATCTATAAGAGGAGAAAGAGTGGTATAAGTTATAAATAAATAAAAATATATTTTCATAGAGGGTTAAAATCATTAATATATTATTAAAATACTATAATATTATCCTTAGAATATTACTTTATTGAATAGATAGATAAAAAGTGTAATAGAAGATGAGAAGAAAAAAAGAAGAGTTTATGAAAACAAACAAACATCAGGGAGTAGTTTTCTTATGTAAACATAAATTTAATTAGAGAATGTAGTCTGTGTCATTAACCATCCCTCAGGTCCCATGCCATGACTACCCGTACACCGCCTCCCAAAGGCTAGTGGATAGGGAATATCGCAACGTAGGATGTTTCTACAAAGGGGAAGCATTTTCCTATAAACATGTACATAACCACACATCCCAATGAAAAGTTATGAATTGAAAAACACTGATTAAACAAACATGAAACCCACATAGAGTAAAATTTAAAACATAAAAGTAAACAATCCAGAATACAATCCCAACTAAAATATAAAAGTTCAATCTCATACATCTTGTCTGTAGGAAATCATACCAGATGAGTATCTAGAGTACGTTGTCTGAATTTCATTGAAGCGTACCACATTTTTCAGTTCTCCATAAAGCACCCATGTCTACAGTCCCCCAATAACTCTCTCAAAGATTACAATCATCTTCACAAGAGACTACATCTTCGAGTGAAGACCATTCAGGGTTGCGTAATAAAATACTCATTAAGGACCCAAAACCACAATGGAAGTACACAAAGTAAACCACAAGGAAGGGAACTGAGAAGAACCATGATGCAAGACGATTAAATAATTCCTTTATTGGACACCACTAAATACTAAAATTAATGAACACCAACAATTAATATCATGATGCAACAACACTAAGGAATACCATTAAGAAACACCGTGAATGGACACCATTATGTTATACCATGAAGGAACAATAGTAAGGAATACCATGGAGTAACACCACTAAATAATACCATTAAGGAACACCACGAACAAACTCCACTAAGAAATACCTAGAAAGAACCACTATAGAAAACCACACAGGAACACCCCAAAAGGACACCACTAACGAATACCAAAATGGACCACCGCTAAGGAATACCACTAAAGAACACCATGAATGAACACCACTAATGATTTCCAAGAAGGAACACTATTATATAATACCATGAAGAAACACCACTAAGTAATACCACAAAAGAAGGCCACAAAGTATTACCAAAGAGGAGAAAAAGTGTATCCTATAAGGGGTAAAATCATTATATTCTATTGAGTCCGCTCACATATGTATAAAATAATGTTTTAAAATAAATTCTGTCAGAAATAATCAAATAATTCCTAGTACTATTGATTCATGTTGATCTTCTGAGTAAATTAGTCATGTTGAGTCACATAGACTCACATAATCACTCAAAAACACTAGGTTACATAAACCACTGATTCACTTTGACCCACTGAATCACTTAGACCCACTATGTCACATTGACCTATAGTAATTGTATTGTCTTCAATGCCATCCACATCATTCCTACTTGTAGCATGCATGTTCTGGGAGAACATGCTCCCCATAACAAAGGTTGTATGTCTACTTCCATGAAAACAGACTTACTTTCACTCAAAAGGACTACCTAATCCCAATGTTACCATCACTAATTTTTTTTCAATTGGATGTATAGTTTGAATGTTACGTGGATTTTTGTACAAAGGGAATGAATGGGTCTGGGCTCGGTCTTACCCGGATAGACCAAACTGACAAGATCTAGCCTAGGGTCCATCCAACCAAGTCATCAGGTCAACCTGAAATGTTGGCCAACTCGGGGAATCCCAATATTCCTAATATGGAACCCTGTGAGTGGGCTAACTCATCTTTTGGCCCAGATCAAATCCTACAACTCAAACACATGTCTTTTAACCTACCGCAAATCCTATCCAACATCGTTGTTCACTACTTCAACATGTTCCTAATCCATCCCCGCCAGTGCAAAAATTCCTCCAGAAATATATATGGTATCCTCAAGTCCCAATATTCACTGATCTGGTCTCTTCGTTAAAAAATGATTTTGATATGCGTTCCCGAACGCATATAGAACCCCCCCAAAAATGGTTGAACTGTGACCATAGTGGTTCAATGGTGACACAAAATGAATGTGGAAGGAAAAAATAATTGTAAATACCCAATATAGAAGGATAATTTCATTTCAACCATGAAATTTCAAAGATAGATGTAGAATGAAGTTGAATATTAATCCAAATTATGAATTTAGTTAACCAAATTCCATCCCCATAATAGAGGTTAAACCAACCCAATAGAACAATTGAGCCACATATCAACCTATTTGGGTGTCGATCTCCATTCATCGTTGGATGAATGGATGATAATTAGGAAATCGAAAAGAATAAAAGGCCCTACCTTGAGTTTGGATTGCTTCCAATAAAATATTGAAGTCACGTCATCCCATCGATCATTGTTCCACTAGCGTTCGCCGTTTCGTTGTCGCTTGACTGAATCCTGACCGAGATCTGTCATCATCGGTGAGAGATCCTCCTCCTCATTGGCTTAAGGAAACTCCAGTTTTATAAAAATTACCCTATATTTCTGATGATGCTTATTAATAGAATAAAACACCACTGTGTCATAAAATAACATCCAAACAAACAATTTTTATTAAATTTTATAATGAACTTCTCTTCCAAAAACTAACTTTCACCCTCGTCTAGTTCGGGTTGAGATTATGTTTAGTATAAGGAAAATCCTATTAAGAACTCAATAGTGGTATCCAGTTTTCAATCAGATTCACCGTTAATGAGTTATAGGGATTGGAAAAATAATATAATTTTATTTAAATAATTCATTTAAGGTTATTCCATTTTTGTGTTTTCTCAATGGAGACTTATGATGACTAATGTTATGTCGCGCCTAAGGTAAATCTGCAATCCCAAACAAAAAAATTCCCATGAATTTCGGATCGGGGCACAATTATAAGAGTTATTCCACTTTTTTAGGAAAACTACTCATGCATTTTATTTATAAACTTTTCATTTTTTCCAGATCGTTCCGGGCATTCCAGACCTTGGAATCACATGCCATCTTAGCCCCTGGTCTCTTAATTTTCCAACAATTTTCATTATAATTGTATCCAAAAATAGGATTCATTATAATTCATTTAACCCATAATGACTCCATGGAAAATAATATGGTTACTGTACAATATTTGGGAAGGCGTTTTGATTTTCATTCTGTAATTGAAGTTGTTTTCCGAGGGGAGGGAGATGGGTTATTTATACATAGGAAGGGGGGTATTTTTCCAATAAAATAATTAATATAATACTATATCTAAGGTAAACCATGTAATAGTGATATTTATAATATAATAAATAATAAATAATGATAATTATGTGTTTTACTTAAAAAACATTTATGATATTAAATAAATAGTTTATTAAAAAACAAAAAATGTTATATTGAATTTTTTTTAAGTAATTATTTTAATTTTAGATGTTTGAATCTAATATTTGAGAATAAAAAACATATTAATTTTATATTAATGAATAATTTTTTAAATTATGTTTTTTTGGAATAGAATCCAGATCTAGAAATTATTAAATCATTATTAAATCAGTAATGATGCAGTTCAAGATACATCAGTTGGGGGAAAAATTTATTTTACAATTCAACAGAATGATGATTTATTTTATAAAAATAGAAAAACATAATATGTTGATAATTATGAATTGATTATTTATAAAATATCTATAATTTAATAAAACTATATTTTTATCAATATTAATTTAAATTTAATATATATTCACTATGTGTTTATAATGATATACTATATTGTATAGTTTATTAAAAATGAGATTAAATTGTCATTGTGTTTATGATCATGATATTTATTTAATAGAAATATATTATTTATATTTACATAAATTAAACAACTTAAATATTATTTATATTACATTTTATTATTTCTGGTTCAAATTACAATTCCTACGGTTATGTTGCTCTTCTAAATGGTCAAGATATTATTCCAATAGTCACATTACTATTACAATGGTAACATTATATCCTACAAATAATAATTTATTAATTTATTAATTATTAATATAAATTTTAATCGAGGTTATATATTTCCATTTTAAATAATGTTTTTTGGTTTTCTAATATATTGTTTTTTACGCAATGTTATCCATGGGACAGATGAATGAAGAAAAACGAGGTGATCCAAATTCCCTATTTTAGTTTTTATATTCTCTATTTTTTGTTAGCTTATAATAATTTTAATTTTAATGGGTTTTGTAATTTATTAATATAATTTTTTGACGTAATGAATTAATGTGTTTTTGGTTTCTCCATGTAATCTATGTCTATAATTATTATATAATATATTATAAAAATAATTTATTTTATAAATAATTATCTTTTACAAATTTTCATTCATTAAATTACTCCAACATTTAGAAATTTTACCCACAATGTTTAAAATCATATTATCTTTTGAAAATATATGAGGGTTCTTATGTTCCACAATTTTTTCTACATCCCACATTTCCTCTTCACACTAATGATTCATCCAAACTACATTAAAATTGAATGTTCTTTTTGTGTGTATAACATTGTCTCTGTGGACCAAAATTCTTTCAAGATGATCCTCATAGGGAAGACATTCTCTAGTTCGTCCACCTTCAGATTATATTATTAACAGGATGATGATTGTACTTCCTCAGGATAAATCGGTGGAAATAATCATGAAATTGATCCATATTCAGTGGACAAGTTATTCTATGGACCACATATAACATCAAAAAATATTCACACATAAATCTGGGGATGAATAATAATATTTACATTTTCGTCATTGATACCTATGGATATGACCCATTTTTATCCCCCATCATATTAATCCATCAAATTGGAAAATTGGATCAGCTTAATTATAAATGGCCTTTTTGGTTTACAGCTTTAATGAATTATGAAAAAATATTAATCATAATAATACATTTAATTATGGATAGAATCTTTCCAAAAAAACAACTCTTCATATTCAATATTAGTTCATCAATATCATCTATATAAACCCTATAATGAAGTAATTAATTAAACATCATATATGATTTTAAGGAGGAATTGTAACATACTAAGAGTGTGATAAAATTTTCATTAAGGTCAAATAAAATCATTAACCGTTGGAAGTAATTAGTGATTATAAGAACATAATACATTTATGAAAATATAATCAGATTGATAGATCAAATCATAAAAGAACTCATACCAGTAAATAATAATATAACAATAATGAAACAAGAAATATGCCTTTTAAAAAGTAAAGGTAAATAAGAATAAATATTTATGGGACATGTGATATAAATATTGGTCAAATTAAACATTATAAAATCTAAAAAATCAAAGAAAAAATGTGTTGTTATCTCAGAACATCATATTGATAGTAAACATAGAAAACCCATATTGAACAATTACAACTTGAATAAATATACTACATAGTTCTAAAATAATTATCCATATAATATGATGATTACACAATGTAATAGAAATATATTAGGTTTAATCTATATATTATGATATATCCGGATAACCTTGTGCTATATGTGTCCAACTATCATACTTGGAATGAATAATATCCACAACATAAATAATGTACATATAGATTTTATTTCTCCATAAAAATAATAAAAAACATTAAAACGTTTGTAATGTGAATAGTATGTGAAATAATGTGTTGCATAACAATATCTTTGATACATGATGAAACCATGGAAACGAAATGGGTTTTGTAAAAATATATTTGAATTAGATTAAACATTGGAAAATGAAGTGGTTCTTCAAAAATTTATTTGAGACAGTCCTAATCCATACAAATAAATAATGCAAAAAGGAATTATTAAATGTAAAACCCAAATCATCCATCCTATTTTTATTTTTAAATAAATTCAATAGCTTGGGTCGTGCACTACATCTTGATAAGCCTGGGCTATAGCCAACACCATTTTAGATTGCACTACAAGTACCACCTTGTTCAAGAACACCATAACCAAGAAAACTATCCATTTAAAAGGTGGTTAAAAATAATATTAACCACATTATTAATTTTATATATGTCCCATATAATTTTTATATTCATCCTATGTGTTTCAAAGATTTAATATAAGTACAAAATTTATTTTTCAGATAAAAGAACTATTTTTTAAAAAATGTAGTTTTTCCACTTTTTAATGGAAAACCCTATTTGAATACAATATTTTACATATTTATAAATTAAATGTGACTAAATAAAATTATTATATAAAATAAGGGTAGAAAAATTTAGTTTGGATAAATATATGGTGTTTTTCTGATAAAATTCAAATTTTAATGAATAGTGAAAATTAATGAATTTTAATTAGTAACATATTTTCCATATAAATTATTTATATTGTTATATTTTATTTTTAATTTGTTTTAAAGGGTAAATTTTTTATATTTTTTATCATTTAATATATTTTTTATCATGTTATGTAATGTCTCATTTAAATTGGACAAAATCACATGTAAATTATTTGATTGTATTTACTTCATAAAATCCCTCATTATGGTTTCGACAACGAGAATTAATTTTAAATTAATTTATAAAAATAATATTTTTTGAATTTAGAAAAAGTTATTTCGTATTTAGAATTAAATTTTCAAAATTTTGTAAATAATAATTTTTTTTATTTTGGACATTATGAATTGTTGCTTCAGTAATTATTTCTATTTACAATGGTTAAAGATAAAATTAGGTAAATAAGGATAAAAAATATTATTTTAACAATATAAAACTACCCTAACACATGTAATAATCCAATTGGATAATATATCTACGACAAGGATCATTCATAGGTAAATTTTAGAACACCATGGTGCCACTAGGGTGTGAAAATTACATGTTATAATAATCAATTAAAACTAATGGGAAATATAACATAAACATGTATATTACTACAAAAAATATTTTCATTTGAGTTACATATATGATATATTCATCTATTAAAAATAATTATAAAGATAAAAATATTTTCTACATCATGGTATTATATTTATGATTTTTAGAAATTAAATAATTAAATTCATTTATGTCTTAATAATGTTGTAGTATTTTTCTTTACTAATGAAATAATGAAATATATGATATTATAAATTTTAAAATATATGTAATTTGAATTTTTTTAGGACATAAACTAATTTAATGTATAAATATTTATTTTCATATTTTATTTAATTCATTTTTTACAATTAAATTTTTTTTTATGGATTTAAAAAATGCAATTACTATATAGTGTGAAAATTGACATAAATGAATTTTTAATCCAAATAATATTCGATTATATGAAAATAAAATCCTAAAAACAAAAAATATTTCAAATGAAAAATATAATGTTAAAATTTTAAATAATAACTCACACTAGGTTGCATTGTCATTTTATATTAACTATATTTACCAAATAGTATGAAAATACAAGAATACATGGTAAAAGAAAACATATTTAACTAAGGGTTAAGGCTAAAAGATAAGGGTAAATTTCTGAACTAATCATGTCTAAAACCTATTTTTGGGATTATCTCTACCCATAATCATATTATTTTTTACATAAATTATGATGGATCCATTATAAAGTGAAAATAAATTTATAACAAATAAATAGTTCAAAACATTCCTAAAGTGTCGGTCTCCCCTCCTATAAAAAGGCACGCCTCATTATCAATGATTTATTCCTCCAAATCCCATTGGCATGGTCAACCCAAACCCAAACCTTATCCCATCATCCCACTAATCAAACTAAATATTACCCTTTGTGAATAAAACCAACTTATACAGTCATTTTGTGAAAATCAAAATTAGACAGCTAAAAAAGAGGTAATTGTTTTATCCCAATTTTCAATGTACTTTTCTTATTCTACTTTATCTTCCTAAATTGTTAACATAATAAAATAGTAAATCATGCATATAATATTTTCTAACATATTTTTATGATTATGGGAAAACCATATTCAACCTTTTAATAATCTTATTAAAAAAATATCACCATGAACAAGTACGTACTGTTTAATGTCTCCACGCCGTTGTGTAAACTTTTTTTCATCAATAAATTATTTTTACTTGTTTAATAGTGAATATAAATGACTTAAATAAAAAAATAATGATTATATTATTACTATAAAATTAATATTTCATCCAATTAAATACTATTTAACCATTAATGGAATGAAATCATTGCTCGTGCATACGTACAACTTACCATTTCAATGACATGATGAGAGTCATCTTCCATGTTCACCATCAACGAATGACAAAATATATATATATAAATTATGAATAATTAAAAAATATATGACATAATAAGTATAATTGAATAATATATAAATATATAAATATATATACATATATTTAATTCTCTTACAT
Source organism: Viscum album (assembly GCA_963277665.1). Lineage (NCBI taxonomy): Eukaryota > Viridiplantae > Streptophyta > Magnoliopsida > Santalales > Viscaceae > Viscum > Viscum album. The sequence goes on along the minus strand of OY728151.1, from coordinate 2,060,863,955 downwards.
CTATTCACTATGATTAGAAAACGTAAACAACATTCATGCGTACATACCACCTTCAATCTCCATGAACAGTTTATTCTATTTAAAATATCTATATATTATATATATTTATATTATGAATATATATGATATATAAATCAAATTATACATTATGAATTTAACTAAATCATCATCTAAATAATTTTATCGAGAATAACAAGTCAAAAAACGTATGAAAAAAGTGATTATTACACGAAATGTTGAATTGACGTGGAATTGTTAATAAATGGGTAACATAACAACATAAAAGAATCATATAAAATATCGTAAATATGATTTTTATTCTTATATGTGTAAATAATATGTATAAAAATATAATACATGAGTTTCAGTCATGTACAGTGAGTATCAGACCTAGGGTAAGAGTTAATTTAACAGTTTAATTATTATTCCAGGTTATGGATGTGTCTGTATCTATTAGAACAAAATTATAATCCTAGTCCAAGTTTCTAAAAAGTTTTTCATAAAATATTATATTATTATTCTACGACCTGATTGTATATTTTCCTCTATTATATCACCTAAACATATTGAATATTTCTTTATAATATCAAAATGGTATTTTCAAAATATATGTATTATTTTATAATTACCCTTGTTTTTAATAATTTAATGTTAAAAAGTTTATTTCCCACTACGAGTGTTAATGAATTATTTTCATTTATTTCAATATCCTTTGTTGGATTTTATGCTTCTTTGAGGTAGATTAATTATTATACAATCATAATTATTGTATTTATTGGTTTATGATATGTTTTACTGTGGGATTTCTATTTTTATACCCTTCATAGAATTTTTTTTAGTATTAACATCTCATATGCTATTTTAAATATGAATGGTTATGTTATGTTTCTCCTATTTAATATGAGTAATGTATTGTACTTAGTAAGTGATTTGTGGGTACCTATATATCCCCTATATGAATCATTATGTATCAAGATGAAGAATAGATATTTACATGAATAAGTCCTTGACTATTTGTTTTCATATATGTTTTTGACCGAGTCCATAAAAATTTATCTTTAAATTTCTTCGTTTAGGCCTTGATTGTATGTTTTAGATGTTTGGCATTATGCATTCCCTTATTATGAGACATTTATTAATATCTCATGGAATTATTTGACTATTAGAATATCCATATTCACTTTTAATTGGAATTATTTGAGTTATTCTTTCCATATTATGCTGAAAACTATGATTAAATGGATTTGTTTTTAGTTATATACCATTTCTAAAATGTTTGTAAATATTTATGATATATTAAGCATTATTTTTTGTCCTTATTGAGAATCTGATCTAACCCCTTTCTTATGTTTCATTTTGAGCTTTGATGAGATTAAGTAAATTATTATTGATGTAAAATTATAATATAAGTGATATAAGTGCATTTAAAGGGGACAATATGATGTTTTTGATTTCATGTTTTAAAGTAAAACTTATTTTTGTGTCTATTATTTCCAAGACTACTAAAATTATTGGTCATTTGGGACATTATACCTTGTAACCATGACAATGTTTTAAAATAATCCATATTTTCGTGGTTTTTGGGGTCTAGGTGTTACATTTTTATTATAGGATGTTTAGAAAAAACCATGGAAATATATTTAGAAAAAATATATTAGGTATCATTACCCTACGATAGAGATTGAGAAAAAGTATATATGTACCCCCTTGAATTTTGGTTATGCTCATGGATAAACTATTATTAAATATAATATTTTTATTATTCAAAGTACCTTAGCTTGATTATGTGGTTCTCACGTTGTGCATAATTGTCTTAGTTAATGGAGGAAAAAAGAGGGAATATGATTAACATTGAGTTAGATGGAAAATCATGTGATTTTGAGCAACATAATTGGATTTATGTTAGAGAGAAAGATATAGTGATTATGTTGAATAAATTATCACGATATATTATTTCCAACGTGATCATTGATTAATATCAAAACACATTTCATAAATTGATGATGTACATGTACAAATGTTCAAATTTTAAGATTCATAGTGAAAATAACATTCAGATTCATACATTCCAAGAGGAAGAGAAGAATATCCTTGTGGAATACTAAAAAATAGGGGTTGATATTTTCTTTTCAGGAGTAACATTCATAGAGTGACCAATTATTATGGACCTCAATGTCTCATCTATGGAAATCATGTGTATTATCCAACTCAATGCCCAGATATGAGAATCTAATTCTAAATCATGTAAGGACCAAATCAATTCCAACAATTAAAGTAGAAATATTGATGTTTTTATGTATTTAGATCCATGAATTATAAATAGAGAATAATATAAAGAGTATTCAGTTTATTTTTTTCATTAAGGATTTTAATGAATATATGGAATAGTTATAATAGACTAGAAAATTTATTTAAGGGTAAGATTATATTTTGAGAACATAGGATTAATGTAAAGATAACCCTTAATATGTTTTTTATTTTATGATAATGATGTTTGGGTAATGATATGATGGATTTCAAGAATAAATTTGGATGATGCAGGTTTTATTAAAACTAATTTTTTATTTCTTAGAATGAATGGTTGATGCATAGAACTTTTTGGGACATAAATAATAATCCATTATGATGTGGAATATAAGAACAAACATGTTTTTAATAAGGATATCTAATAAAATTGGTATTCATCATGACTGAAGACAATTCATGATGAAGGTTTTTACATGTTTGGATGTGACAACCAAGAACTCTCATATAAGATATGAGAGTTAAATGCTAAGTCAATTTGGTTCACCTCATTATTAAGCTGTAGATTTTCATTTTTGGTAGTATTATAAGGTTATCCATTTATTCAAAGTATATTTTAAACTCTTGTTGATGTCTGTTAGATTAATGTATTATCTCACAATAGGTGGAATTATGAACATATGGTAACACGAGCTAATTTTTTGAGATAGATGGAAATACCTACCATATTATTTATTGATCACATGATCCTCCTAAACATCAAGAATGCCAAAATCATCATTATTTGATTGATGCAGATATGAAATTGAAATAGTTCAAGGCATGACCAACAATAAAATTACACTGAAATCAAGTAAGTATTTCATCTCATTCTCTTCAAATTTAGGAAATGGATCTTGAATTCCAAAAAACATTACCTAGTACATTATTTTGTGATAAATCAAACGTCCCCTTATATCATCATATATTTATACCTTAATAGTTTTTCACCTTTTCCAAATTATGTTCTCTATTTCTCTCCATCAAAACATGACCGTCAATTTATTCTTCCATATCCATATTTTCTTACATGTATTCCATTATATGTTATATATGGTAACCTTCTTACATTATTTTCTCTATTTTAAAGTTGAGGATTTATTATGTCATTTTTCTGATGTCGTATTGAAATATAGGGATTTTGAATAATCATATCTATGTTACCAAACATAAATTTGAAAATTTCGAGGACACAATCGATTAATGAGTATATAATGTAACATCCCAAGATTCTATGGTATGTTTATTTTTTAATAAATTAAATATATTATGTTGTATGATACACTATAATAATCTTGAGATACACTAAATAATGTCTTAGATTGCGCTACATGCACCACTGAGTTCAAACACACCATGAACTATCAAACTAGCCATTCAAAAAGTGGTTATGAATAGTAATAACAACATTATAATTTTTTTCTATATCCCATATTATTTTAAAATTAATATTATGTGTGTCTTAGACATAATTTAAGGACAAATTCAATTTTTTAGATAAACAAAGTATTTTTTTAAATGTAGTTTGTCCTTTTTTAAACGGAGGACCCTTTTTAAATCCAATATTTGAAAGTTTTATTTATTAAATTTAGTAAAATGAAATTACTTTATAATAGAGGGGAAAATTAGTTTGGATAAATTTCTTCCGTTTTTTATAACATTCACATTTTAATGAATATTTAAAAAAATGCAGTTTAATTTGAAACTACATTTTCATTTAAATTATTTATATAGTTATATTGTCTTACTAATTAATTTAAAATGTAATTATATTATTTTTTATCATTTAATATAGTATTTTTTCAATGCATGTAATTTCACATTTAAATTTCACATACACATATATTAATATTTTGATAGGTTTTACTTCATAAAACTCAACTTTTGGTTTTGGAAATAAGAATTAATTTCAAAAAAATTTATGCCAATTATCTGTTCTGAATTAGAAAATAATTGTTCCCATAGATAGATTATATAAGTCCATTTTTTTTAATAAGTAACTTTTATTTTTGGACATTATGAATAAAAACTTCAGTAATTATTTTTAATTACCATGGTTAATGGGTTAATCTTGTAAATAAGGGTAAAAAATATTATAATAATATAAAACAACATTAACCCATGTACGGATCATATTGGATGATATATGGATGATCATGATCAAAATTAGGTCTAATTTTGGACCCCATGGATCCACATGGGTGGAACCAACACATATAATAATACATAATTTAATGTAAAGGGAAATGATAAATAAACATGTTTCTTATTACTAAAAAAATTTAATTTAGAGTTATATAAATGAACTCTTAAACTATAAATAGTCATTAGACAGATAATGAATTTCCTACATATGGTATTTAATTTGTAAATTTTATACATTAAATAGTTAAATTTATTTATGACATAATAATGATTTAGTATTTTTCTTTTAAATGAATTAATTAGAAAAATAATATTATAAATATTAAAATAAATTTAATTTAGCATCTTTATTCTATTCACGATTTTTATGGATTACTATGACTTGTTATATTTTATTTAATTCCTTTGGTTAAAATGAATAATGTTCTTATAATTTTAACAGAAATAAATTACTAAATACAATAAAAATGACATAAATACATTTTTGAAACAAATATTATATCTTTTAAATTAAATAAAAATACTAAAAATATATGATTTGTCCAATTTACATAGATAATGTTAAAATATTCATTTATTACCAACTTTATATTCTCTTGAAATTTTATACTAAATATATTTACCATATAATATGAAAATTTTAGATGACATTGTAAGTGTTAAAAAATTTAAAAAATTGTTAAATCCTAAGGATATGGTTCAATTCACAACCAAAATTTGTATAAATCATACTAGTAGAGAGGATTTAAACCGATACTCATCATATCCTCGAGGTAAATCACTCTTGATCCATTAGAAATTGTAAATCAAATTATAATAAATTATTATATCAAGACATTCCTAATGTGTTCCTCACCTCTCCTATGAATGGGGAATTACACTTCTCTTTGATTCACACATAAAACAACCTTTCTCCTTACCAAACCCTTCCCAACCCTCCTCTCAACTCCCCTCATTTCATCCTGGAGGCCACCCATATGGGAAAAACCAAGTTAAGGAGACCTTTAGGGAAAATACAAAGAAGACACACTAAGAAGATATAAATGTTTTATCCTTTTTTTCAAAATTCTTTTTTTCATGTACTACATATTCCTATGTTGATTCAATGATAAATTAAAAAAAATCTAATATATGAATCGATTTTGTTACGTTATCATCATGCGTACATATATATGTCTTACCATCTCCGCACCACGGTGAAATCTTTTTTTCCCATATATATTTTTTACAAGTATAATGGTGAATTTAAATGACTTAAATAAATAATATATCAGGATATATTCATTATAAAATTAATATACCATCAATTTCGATACAATTTAATAATTAAGGTAATGATTCCATTGCTCATGCATACATATATTTTACCTTCTCTACAACGTGATGACACTCATCTTACATGTTCATCAACAAAGAATGATTATATATATATTATGAATAGATATGAAATATAAGACCTAATAAGGATAATATAATATTTATATTTATTTAAATATATTTCATTCACTTACTTCCATTGAATATGATAAAAAAATGGAAACAATGTTCATGAAAACGTACGGCCTTCTATCTTCATGAACAACGTAATCCATTTCATATATCTATCTATTTATATATTTATATTATTAATATATATGATATATAAATAATATTATACATAATTTAATTAATAAAATCATGATCTGTGTAATATGATCAAGAATAACAAGTCAAAACATGTAGGATAAACAATGCAATTATTACATAAAATATTGCAATAACATGGAGTTATTAATATACATCTAATGTAATGTCATTAAAGAATTATATATTGTATAATTAATATTATTTTGATTCATATATAAGTCAATAATATGTTTAAAAACATCATACAATATTTTCAGGCATGTTTGAATAGTATCAGACCTAAGGTAAGGGTTCAGTTTCCAGTATCATTATTATTTATGGTTGTTGATGAGTATGTATCTACTGGGAAATATTTATCATCCATGTTTTTCTTTCTAAATTTTTTACCATTAATGGTTTTAAATTTATTGTCTATATGTTTCAAGGTATTTTTACCCATATTTTACTTTTTATAAAAAATTTGAAAGAAATGTTTCAGAAATTTTCCAAACAATGTACATTATGACCTTTCAACAAATTAAGGAAAGAATGATTTTTAACATACACGGAACGGGCGTTTATTTTCATCCATTATGTCACCTTTCCAATTTGAATCATTCATTATAGTATTAAATTTTTAGTTTCAATTTTTTTTTTTAAATTCGACAACTTTTATATGATTTAATGTAAAATGTGTTATTTACCCAAATTAGTATTAATTAATTATTTTCAACTATGTAAGCATACTTTGAAAGATATTATGATTTTGGTGGTTGATTTATTATTATAAAATAATCATAATAGTATTGAATGGTTTGTGATTTGATTTAATGTGGGTGTAGTATTTTTACACAACTCATGGATTATAGTTTATGTATTAACATTTTGTATTCCAGTTTTAGTACCAATGTTTATAATTTGTTTCAACATTTTTATATGAGAAATGTATTGAACTTATTATGTGATCGGAGAGCACCAATATAGCCCCTTGATGCGTTGGTAGGACTCCCATGACAAACTATATATGGACATGGATGAGGCCTTAACCATTTATTTTTTGATATGGGTTTGACCAAGGCCATATATAGTCATTTTTAGATGTCCTTATCGAGGCCTCGATTGTATGTTTTAGATGTAGGAAATTATGAATCCATTCATTATGTGATTAGTTATTGATATTAGATGTTTTTATTCAACATGTAGAATATCCATGATAAAATATTAAAAGGAATTATTTGATTTATTCTTTCAATATTTTGTTGAAGATTGTTTTTAAAAGGATTTTGTTTGTGTTTTAAACCTTTCCGTAAACATTTATGCTTATTTATGATAGCTTCTTCTATATTGTATATCATTTCCAACCATCTGATCTCACCAATTTCATATGATTAATTTTTTCTCAAGACATAAAGGTGTAAATTATGAATGAAATGTAATGATAATATACAGGATATAAGAGATTTCAAAGGGGATAATTTGTTGTCTCTTCATTTCAAGTTTTAATGTAAAACTTATGTTTCTATCATTTATTTCCATGATTGATAAACAGATCGGTCCATTGTGAATTTATTCCTTATAATTAGGATAATATATTAAAATAATGTACTAGCATAATGTTTTAGGGGTTAGATCATTATATTAAAAATTATTACCAGTAAAAAAATGTGAAGGATGATTTGAAAAATTAATTAACATATTTCTTGTTGAAAATATATATTAAATTGTGATTGTATTTAAATAATAAAAATTTTGAAAATAATTTTCTTTTAAAATAATGTTTCTAAATTTTAATTTAATTACAAAATGAATTGTTGGTGTAATTTTTTTCCATTTTGTACAAATTAAAACAATGATTCATTTCAAATTTTTTATAAAATCCACACAAGCATTATTTTGAAAATATCTTAAATACATCATAAATTTTATTATTAAAAATTATAATATAGGAAAAAATTATTTCATATATTATTTGGGTAATTATAAATATATTATTTATATTATTTTAAAAAACATGGTTTTGGAAGAAAATGGGTTTTAGACCAAATATATAAATAAAGGTGAATATGGTTAATTTTTTTCTTAATTATTTTAAGAAATAAAGAGTCTATGAATATTAGTATTACATGATAATATCCTGAATAACTAGATAATATAAAAAATGATAAGTATCTTGAAACGATAGATCATATTATTTCGACATTTTAGAGGTTGGGATAAGAAATCACAATAAAATATGTGATTATAACATAAAACTATTACCACAATAGTAACCATGAATCATAATCCCCTTGGAAGTATAAAATTAAATTAAAATTAAATTATAATGAGAATAAATAAATTCATGATATAATATTTCAAATGGGATGTATATAATCCTAAAAAAAGATGAGTTTATAAAAAAACATTAGTCTCAAAGAAAGAAAATTGATACTAAAATCCCTTAAAAATATAACATCATTGTAATGGGGAATAATCAATGAAATTATTATATGTCTCAAATGTAAATAAATACAATTTTTCTAAAAATAATATAAAATATAATAAAATGTCATTAAAACAGAATAATAGAATTTCATAATCAATGATGTATATTATTCACTTAATTAATGGAAAATAAGTCATGAAATCACTTACCAAAGGATTTATTTAATATAGAAGAACATTAATCTATCTCATAATAGTGTTAAAAAATTTATTATGTTATTAAAGAACAATATTAATATTTATAATATAATATACTATCCTTTTAGCAGAGCTTATCACTAGTTTGTTAATAATTTTTCATTATTTTCATTCTTTCGGTTGTTAATTTCCTTGTTTTCTCATTCATGTTTTGTTATTAATGTATCGGTTCATTGGAATATATTATATTTATAAAATTTTAAAAAAATACTCTGGAAATAATTATTATATTTATAAATAAATTAAACTTTTTTGATTAATTATGAATGTAGGTTTTTTAAAAATTAAATATGTTACGATCATAGTGATGGTATGCTTTATGTACTCAAGAGTGTTGTTTCTATTTATCAATGATCATTATGTAAAAGATGTAAGTAATATATTACCTTCGTATAGTATTAATATTAGGACATATATCATATTATTTATTTAAATATACTTATATATATATAATAAATTTGGTTTGGTGTTAAAAATATAGATTTGCATTGCATTGTGAAGGTGGTAGTCCACATATACATGATTGATGTTATCATTATTCAGTGACTGAAAAAGTAAGAAAAAAATGATATATTATATTATCATAATGATAAATATGTAATGGATATAAAAATTTGGTCATTTATAATATATATTTATTAAATTTATCCTTATTATTTTACATGTAATGCGTTTGTGAAAACAAATGACGTCGCTTCATAAGGCGGTAGTCTATCGTTCAAATGAAAAATGTTATTGTATCCGCTAAGGAATAGAATGTAAGAATGAATATATTATAAAATTACTAAATATTTATAATAATTTTATAAATATATTATATATATTTGAACAAATATAATACCTAACATTGATTTTTGGAAATTGAAAAATTAATAAAATTGGTTTTGGAGGTGGTAGTTCGCCTTACACGTGAATAATGATTTCATACACCATTTTATGTGAATAGATAATGATTTAGGTTATTAAATTAATATAATAGATTATCCATATATTTAATATAATTATATAATTATATAATTATGTTTTAGGAATATTTTAATGATGTTGAGGAATATATTACGTAAAAATTCTTGTTGAAGAACATAACCTCTCCTCCGGGTAACTTCTTTTGGTTTCACCAAAGGACATATATGGATAGATTGATGCCTATAATAACACTTATATAATAATGGGACTGTATAATTTAACTTAATTGGATAGTTATCTATTGATAAAATGGGTTTTTATGGTGTTAATAGTGGTTGAGAGGGGTGGCCTATTATAAGTGCGGTGAATGGAGCACTCATAATTTTAAAAATCAATGAATTCCACACTTATTTTAATGTCACAAGTCTTCAATAATATGAAATAATATAAAATTAATGGTATATCATATATATATATGACCATTAAATAAATTATATATAATATTTAGGTAATTTTTACAATTATCTTTTTAGTTTAACCCCCGATAAATATATTCTTACGTTAATATCCCGAATTATTTTTAACTATTTTCACTATTCATGTTGGTAAAAAACTAAGTCAACCATATTAAATAATATTAATTACTATTATTCAGTGTATGTAATTATATTTTTCAAATTAAATCTATAAAACTGGATAAATTAAAATTAAAATTGATCAAGTATCTGTGATGAGAAAATAGGTTAAAAAGTGAAAATGTTCAAATTTTTACACTTTTTATAAAGAATTTCAGTATAAAATTTCTTAAATGACATAAATTGGACTAAATTAAATAGTGATGAATTAATTTTACATGAAAACATATGAAAATATAAATTTACTATATAAATAATTTAATCAAAACGGTTGTTTTAAATTAAAATTCATTAGTTTTGACTTTTCCTCATCAAATTATTCTTTTCAAGAAATTCAAAACAAGTTACCCTAATATAAATATTACATGGTGAATTAGAAAATGAATATTATTTTTTAAAATAATTTTTAAAAACTTTCAAACATTAAATTTAAAACAAAATCCATAGACATGAAGAAAATGTGGTATTTCGAGAAGTCTTTTTACAGGCAAAAGATTATTTCACATGAAATATGTATCTAATAAAAATAATATTATGAATGTAAATTAATATTTAAGAAAATATATAATATAAATTTAATTTAAAACAATCCCCATTAGGTTATATTTTGTTAATTAAAATATGGAAACATTTTTTGTATTAAAACAGTTTTTATAAATATATCGTTTTAAATACCAAAAACATACCTATACTAAAATTTAATATAATGATTATTAAAACGTTATTATGTAAATTAAATAAAAATAATGATTACATTTGTTATTTTAAATAATATTAAAAACATAACATGACTTCAGAATTATGTAATTTATTGAAAATAAATTATATTTCTACAAAAATATGTATTTATCAGGAAAATGGAGAATTTTTTAAAAAAAATCCAAAAAATTTACGAAAATGATTTTTTAATAACATGATTTAAAATAAGATTTAATAATATCAGTTGAATTTTCCAATATTTCATAAAATTAATTTTATTTTATTTTTATGAAAACAAATAAAATTAATTTTTGAAAAAAACAAATTTTTTATGATTCAAATTACATTAATAAAAGTTGTTTTATTATTTACTAATTTTTTTTAATTAATTTTAATTAACTAGGAAATATGAGTGTGTATTTGTGTGTTTTTACGTTATTAATGTTATATATGTCATTGGTCATTTAATCTTGGTGTTCAGTGTTGAATATGGGGTCGAACACAATATTCATGGGGTTATGTTTAATACATATATTAAAGATACTAAATTTAATTAAAAATTATAATATCATAAACTGTAGAGGAGTCACGCTCTTATATAATGTCAGTAAAGGATGTTTTTTAAACTATCAAATATAATTTTATTCATTTAAATTATCAGGGTGTGACACCACATCTCCTTTGGGATCAAGAATATCAAAGGGGCCGATGTACCTAATGGTTAGAATAAATTTATTTCCAAACAACATTAATATATAAAATGGGGATATTCAATGGAATATTTTTTCCAATAACAAGATCCAATCCACTTCTATGGTTTTCATTGAATTTTTTTTCAACTTTAAGAAAATTTTATATGTTGATGTATGGATTGAATCATATCTTACATCTCTTTCACCGGATGAGATCAAAGTATCCTTCACTCGCAAACATAATCCCATCATGTAAGATTTTTACATTACATCCAATCCATAGCTTAATATGGATATAATTGAAGTGTTCTGGGAAATAATTTATTGTATTAGAACTCAACTGATTGGATATTTTTTTCACATCTAACTTTAAATTCCACTACTCAGGATCCTAGTATGTCCCAATTGACTAAATAGTATTTTCAAATTGAACATTATTTTAGGAGACATTTTATGTATTTAAATAAAATTAATGTTGATACTTATCTATAATTTAGAAGTGAAAATTCAATCATGATCAAAGTTGATAAAAATTTCCACCCTACAATGCCTCAACACTTTTCTTACAAATATCATTATAATTTTTCATGTGAGAAATAAATGAAATGAGATGTGAAGTGGGATGTTTTGTTTAGTCTATCCACCATAACTCATATCACATAGTTTAATTTGGATGAGTTCGACAGAACTATTATAATATACCTAGTTATGTTATACCATTTCAACATAGGTATCATAAATAGTTTCATTTTAATATTGGACATCGGTCACTCTCCATTAACATGATGAAATGCCACAAATTTTGAGATATACATGGAAATATCATTCAATAAGTTCTCCCACTAGAAATTATTGTGAATGACTCATTATATCATGATACTATTGGCAGGTATTTATAAATATTATATATTTTAATTATCTAGTATGCACTTATTTAACAATGGTGATGAAGAAAGATATCGTAGTTTCAGACAAAAAACCATTATTATAAATGTTGTAGAATTCATAAAGCTTCTATTACTTTTAATATACCACACATTTTTGGATGATTATAACCATTCCTCTATGTCTCCTTAAAAATATCATTGATAAATGGATGCAAAGTCATTTTTTAATTATGGGATGTACATCTTATAATTATTATTTCTAGTTCTATCTCTATCACATCAAGGATTATAAGGCATTTCTCAATAAACATCATAGATAGGGTATCCATTATTTCTACTGAGAGAATCAACAAAATATTTTTCCTTTACCTATTATAGTAATGTTTGAAATATTATTAATTCATGTTCTCTAACAATATCAAATTATTAATGTTGTGAACCTTCTATGAGAATATATACTTTAGACGGTAGTGATTGTTATATATGCCATACATCTCACCTTAGATTTATTTCCTATAAATTAATATAGAAATGATAATGGATTCAATATGAATATCATAAATTGGGTAGTTATTTTCATGGATATTTAGATATAATGGGGTTTAGGCTATAACCTTTTCATTATACACAAGTAAGCAACTGAATCCTTTATTTGAAGAATCATTGTATATTATAAAACCATACCCACATAATGGTTTGTGAGTACTGGTGTTGTTTATATCCTCATATTCAGTTCCATAATTCTTTCATCACAATCTTTTATCCAACAACAAATTTTGATTTTATGTGTTAACTTAGGTACAAGGACACACAACCATGAGTAATTTCCAAAAAAAATGTCATTAACACACAACTATTAAAAGATTACAATGGATTTTTGTGATACTAGTGGATCATAGAAATTATAATTTTGACATTGTATTTTAGGGATGCATAAAAATTACATCACACATTATTATGTTCCAAATGAATGTGAGTTTCTAAATCAAAAATTTACCCTTACTGAACATATCGTATATTTTTTCCACTCTTAATGTCTATAAAAAATACTTATTTTCACTTGATGATCCTCATTTACATTACTGTATTATCAAATATAATCAATTAATACTAAAAAATACTCTTGATGAAAAATATAATGTGTATATTCCTCAAATACATGAAGTCCATGGGGAAATAGTTATTCTGAAGGAATCACTATGACCTCACATTTTCCATACCTTGTATGAAAAACTATATTTTAAATATATTTCTTTGTCACATTAAACTGATGATATAGAGATTAAATTTACATATTTGAGATGTTGGTAGATTCCGATAGTGGATAAGATAAGTCCACAATTCTTAGAATGAGATACTTATTCATTTTTTTGATATTTTTCATCTCCCATTAATTTATACATAGCTGCATTTATCTATCATTTTTGTTAAAAAGAGAACATGTGCATCTCATGGTGATGTTGTAGGCTATGTAAACCCTATTTCAAAATTACCATCTAGATTTTTTATTGAGTACTCGGATTTGATCAAAGGCGCAATGTAGTAAAATTTGGATATAAGAGTGGATCTAGGTATAAGATCTATTGATAACACTACCTCACGATCTAGTGAATTTATATTAATCTCTTTGGGAAATACATATGTGTATTCCCTAAAAATGGTGAGTTCCTCAAGGTTGAATAAATTATTTAATAAAAATATTTGTGAATTACGTACTTCTACATAGGGTATAAAAACCCAAACTATTGGGGGATATTACATTGGAGACAAAATATCTTGCTTTTATTTTTATAGTATCATTGGATAATTCATAATATAAAAATACATTTCCTTCACCCGATTGATGATGCATGATGTTTACAATGAGATTCAATCCATTCCAAGTATAGCATTAAATTCTAAAAAGGAATGGATTATGATATATAATAGAAGAATATTCCCACATATGATACAATGAGAAGACTCTATCAAATGGGATACAAGGATCAAACCACAAGGTTGTTTTAATAGATATCTATGCTTCATGTATTTTGGGTATCAATTCAACAATTCGTGGAAACTTATCATGTATAATTGAATGTGTAGAACATGAATAAAATAATACATTTTTAGTTCTTGAGTTAAAAAGAGTTGTACCTTGTATGAATTCATTTTCACTTTACAATTTAGTTGTATTGAACAATTATACTTTCTATAAATCCATTTTCTTTGGTGAATGATGACGCTGGTTACCCACAAGGACTAATGGATTAGTACAATCATTTACATAGTGTATTTTATCCCTATAGGTTATGTAATAGACAATGGGTAGTCCATAAAGAGGTTAAAAACTTTCTTCCATATCTTTTCAAAATTTATTCATGCATCATGAATTATTTTTATCGTGGTAGCCTTTAATAACATAGTTGAATAATTTACCCACACTTCTAAGGATAATTATCATGATGTTTCAGCCTAAATTTTGTACATGTTTTATGTTGGATCCTTTTTCTCATTTTTTATTTTAACAACAGGCTTGAAACTTTATTTTACATTTATATATCTAATATCCTGGGATAATTTTTAAAAAACCATATCTATTTTGAAATCACATCAAAATACTTCTTCATAAATCCCAATGTCACTAATTTCTAGAGCCAAAGAGTGGTATGGTTTTAAATCACTAAATTATATATCTTTTTATCGATAATTATTCATAAAAACTAGATGTGTTTCTTTCAAAATATTTAATGTCTTTTACATGTTTCATGATAGATTAACCTTCCATTAACTTCATCTATATGAAATCACACTCACTATTGGGTTGAATATTTCTTGGGAAATACTTAAAATAAAATGTTTTATTAAATATATAGAGTCCATACATTACATTTTATCATTTTGGATGGTGTTATATATCAATTACCAACACTTATAGGCCTCTCAATTTTAATTATAGAGATCCAATGTCAATTTATCCTTATCTAGACAATATAGAATAAAAATTTCATCTTTAGTGAGTTAACCCAAGGTTTCTCAATTAGTGTATATGAAGATATATTAAAAATTGATGTTTCTTGTTTCATAAGGGATGAAATTACTTGTTGAAAATTACTTGGTGAAGTTGGAAAGTACCAACTATTTTGTTTACTATTAATTACCTGAGATAGTTTTGTACCATTTCTATAATCTTTTGGCTCCACCTCCTACAAAATTAGAGATATCAATCATAAAATCAGTACACATAACAACATAATTTTTTTCAGACTAATTTACCCTAGGTCACACCACTCCATAAAATAAAATAGGTTTTAACAAAAAATATTTCCAAAATTTTTTTATAAATAACATATTCTTATGCAAAAATAGGCCCAGAAAGCATATCTTATGGTGTGACTATTTTTATATTTTTTATAAACTAATTTTCCTAGGTTGATTATATAATAATTTAATTATACATATGGATTTCAATAATGTTTTCTAATAAAATTTACAAATTAACTAAACCATACTATGATACAAACTATAGAGACCTGATATTTTCTTAAATATCAACTCAATAATTTTTAAGATAAACAGCCTAATTATGATATAATTCTAGGATCAAAAGGATTAGTGTATTTGAAAAATGAGGCACATCTATAAATTTTAAATAATATATTATAAAAATTATTTACATACATCACCTTTAACCTTATATAATCTAATCTTCTCTTTAGAGCGTGTAATAAACAGTGGATATAAATCAATGAAAGGGGGAGGAAAATTCATAGTAATATTAGGTATAATGTACATTAATAAATGGAACTGAGGTGAGTATAATTATCTTCCTAATATCATAAGAATAGAATCAAAATCATAATCATAAGGGAAACATTTGATAATTTCATAGAATGTGGAATATTCATAAAAAGGATACATCAAGCCATAATGTTCAATTAAAACACATATGTGTAAAAAAAGATGAAATCATGTTCATGCGTAACATATGTTCTTAATCATTAAATCATACATACTAATATACATAAAATCATATTAATGCATAACAAAATCCTTTTAATTGGATAAATCACACTGCCAAATTCATTTTAGGGCTACAAAATTCGTATCCCACCCATCTTAATATAAATTCTCATAATCATATATCCCACATATAATAAATAAAAAATATAGAAATGTAATAAAAAATTGAAATGAATATGTTTCAATAGTTTTTCATAAATTATAATATTTCAAATAAACATTGGAGTTCTAAAATGGATAAGGGAAATATATTTGTTATAAACCACATTATTCTTTATGGAATAAGTAAAAAATCAAGATGGGTTAGAGATGAATTTTGGAAATACAATTACTTTTGAAACATAGTTTTATATGAAATAATTGTAATTTTATCAAGGTGGAAAGAATAAATATACCAAAAAGGAAAATTAATATTAGTGAAATAATATTTCAGGAATATTAGTTTAATTTACATACTTAAAATGATGATAAAGATGGACATCACAAAGAAAATGTGTAAGGTTCGATGATCAACTTATCTTAAATTGAACTATTTATTTTGGAATTTCGACCACTTAAAAAATCCAACTTCGTTTATTAAAATGTTAAAAATGAACTAAAATATTTTTAATTATGTATGTATTTATCAATTTCATTCATTATACTATATTTCTGAATTTCAATATTTTATGTTCAAGGTTTTTGATACTGTGGTCTTATGAATTCTCCAATTTGATTCAATTTCACTATCGTGTTCAATGTAATTTATATATACATAGAATAAATTATAGAAGAATAGTATTAATATATATATATCATAATCAATTTATTAAATCCATTAATATGGATTTTGATTAGGAAAAAATTGGAAATTTTCTCACTGGCAGTTAAAGGTATATTATTGGGAACATTGTCCAAATGGGGAGAATCATATATATTTAAAATAAATGACAAAAATATATATTATTTTTTAGTTGATTAAAAATCATTTATATAATTTAATAATTATACATAGTTATTATTATAACATGTGTTTTTGAAATGGATAGTGAAAAATTGGAAGACCAGTGGAAAACATAATGAATAGTTAATGAAAACATTCCACCTTCATGATGTTTTTTCTATACTATGACACTAAACTTCATTGATGATTGGAAAGATTAAGTATTGATTAATCCCATGGGTATGTATATAGGGTTATTTTTTCATAAATAAAGGAGTGTTTTATGAATATAATTATGAATATAATACTGAATCCAAATAAACTATGTAACAGTGATATTTTTTACACAATGAATCATTAATTAATGAAATATATAGGTTTTTTTAATATATATCCCATTATAATTTGAATTAAATATTTTAATGAAAATCAGTGTGATAAAACTAGATTGATTGGAATGAAATATTTTTGACTTTAATCTTTGGGATGTAATTTATATGATTAGAAAATGTGTCTATATTATTTTATTGTCCAATTTAATAAATGAATTATGTTTTGGTCATGAAATAAGTTATAGAAATGATTAGGTCATTATTAAATTATAAAATATTTAATTCATGATATATTGGTTTTGTAAACAAGGTTTTTTTAATAATAACTTGAATATTGATATATATCTTAAAATTATCAAAAAAAGTAATGCATTCACATTTTTTTGGTGTTGATTATAACAATGTAAATAATTTTATCCGAATAAATTTATATAATATGTAATTTTAATTTTTAATATAACAAAATAAAATTCACAAAATTCCATAAACTATAAATTATTAGAAATGTGATTAAATTATCATTGAGTTTTTTGTATTGATTTTAATTTAATGGAATTAAAAAATTTATATTTACATAAATTTCTAAAGATAAATATTATTTATGTTGGATTTTAATAATTTTTGTTAAAATTACCTTTCCAACTATCTTATTACTATATCAATTGTTATAGTATTTATTCTAATGGTCACATTACTATTTCGACCATCACATTACCTACAATAAATACTACTTTATTCATTTATTTATAATTCACCTCAATATCTCCAATGGATTCATATTTACATTTAATAATATTGTAACGCCCCAACCCCAGTTACCAAGAGGCAGTGCATCATTACAGAACATTGTCTTGATCACAAAAGATCATGTCTCGAAAGATCGATTTGTTTAGTATCATTGGAATCACTAGATACATTCATAAAGATTACACTACATCATAAAGTGATAAAATACAAAAACAACATGTCTCCATAGACCACACTCATAACCCCTTAAAACTATCCCTATAGGTCAGTTATAAAATATTTCTTCACATCTAGGGAAAAATAAAACATAGAAAGGGGTGAGCTCAGATGCTCAGTAAGGGTAACAATATATGGGAAACTTTCACAAATAATCATAAACATTTAAGGCAATGTACAACTAAAACAAAAGCTTTTTAAATGTGAACATAACCATAATATGGAAAAAATAAAATCAAATAATTCCATTTACATATTCACATAGATATTCTACTAGTCGAATAATCACATGCAATATCAATAACCACTTTCATAATGATGGAATGCATAATGCCAGACTATCATATACACATAGTCAAGGACTCGTGCCATGAATACAAATACGATTTTTTCAATGCCTTGTTCCAAGACACTAGTTTTTCTCATAAGACCTACTGATGCATCTAGTAGCTATAACAGGCTCCACCCATCACATACTAAGTCCAATTCATTCCTTATATGAATAGGTTTAAACATTACATAAACATTTGTATTAAAACTAGCTTACGAAATGTAAATACATTATCCATAAACCATTATTGGTATAAAAAAACACATCCACAATCAAACATATCACAAAACCTTCAATACAATATGGTTGTTTTGTATCATAATAAATCAACATCAAATAAGCATAAAATCAATAAAAGGATGTTGACATAGATGAAATCAAAAATATTTGAGAAAATTACCACTTTTTTTAAATCATTTAAAAGTCACATATTTATAAAATAAAACATTTACTTTGAAAATATTCTTATAATCTTGTATGGGGTGATTAGAAGAATTTACAACGGTGGAAAATAGCCGCACCCACCATATAAGTTAAAAAAGGACATTCTTACCTTAATTTTTTCGAAAAGGATAAAAAGGACCTTGTTTAGAAAATGACGAAAAGATTCCTTTATAAACATCTTATAAAATTTCAAACAAGTTATAAATTACATAAACACATATTTTGTATAATATTAAGGATGTTTTGAAATACATTTTTAAGAAACAAGGATGTGGATGATAAAGAGGTCCAAGTAGATAATTATGTATAAACAACCTCAGATAATGAAGAGATTGTGAAATAAACCCTTACCTTGTTATTTTAATTGGTTGAGGGTAGGTTAACCTCCTGTATAATGGTGAAATAATTGTTACTAAATTATAAAAGAATAATATACACTAATATGATATCATAAATGATATTTTAACATTGATTTGTTAATAATATCATAGTATTATCGTCCTTTCAGGTGTTATCTTACTCATTTTCTTTTATATGTTTTGTTACATAAGCCATTTTTTATGGATGGGTTGTATCTTATTCATATCCATAATTATATCAAGTCCTTTAAAATTATTTTTATTCATCAAATGAGAATTATACTTGAATAGATATGATGGGAAATGAATCTCATAGCATTTGTGGAGACGGTAGTCCGTACGTATGCACGAGCGACAATATCATTCTTTTGATATTAAAATAATATATAATTGGATGTTATATCATATATTAAGAATCATTATAAAGTTATATTTATTATTTAAATGAATTACACATCATTATTATACCCATCCAAATAATAATTTGTTGAATAAAAATTACACCACGACGTGGAGATGGTAGGTCGTATGTACGCATGTATGGTGATATGTCATTAAAAGGATGGATAGAATAATGAATATGGTTGTACCATATTTATAATAACATTATAGTATATAGAAGACACCAGAGATATTATTTTAGAATGGAAATAACAATGAATGAAGAAGTGGAGGAAGAAAGGAACCTAAAGAGGGTGGTGAAAACATTACCTCTTCTTCAGGTTCTTCCTTTTGATTTGATCAAAAGGGCTCATTAGGTTGGATTTATGATCAACATAAGGCCTCTAGGTTGAAGTGAGGGATGTTGAGATAATAATTTGGCATGGTTTGGCTGAACCAAAAGGATTTGAAGGTGTGAAGAATTCGTTAAAAGTGGTTTTCTTTTATAAGGGGGTGGAGGGGCTCTTTATGAAAAAATTAATAGTATTATTTTATAATAAATTCATATTCAGTTTCTAATGGCTAAAAAGTGGATTATTATAATTATATGGTGGGTGTGGGACGAAATACTTTCAACTAATAGATTTTATAAAGATTTGGGTCACTATATTAACATTATTTTTTAGTTTTAACTCTTAGTTGATTAGTTTGACATTTACCATGTCACTTTGTATTTTTATATTATATAGTTAATAAACGTTCTATGTACAACCAAGAGTCACCCATGTGGTCCACTAATGATACAAAAATCATGATATAAGTCTTTTGGATGATCCTTATATTTTTAGGAACATAATATTAATTAATAATATAATATTTGTTTTAAAAACTCTTTTATGTCAATTTTGACACTATTGGGTATTTTGTTTTTGATATATTCATAAAATCATTATTAAATTGAATAAAATTCATATAACCTATACTAATATGATGTATTAACCATGAAAATTATTTTAATTCATAAAAATTATCATATTACATTTATTTTGATATTTATATTATCAATTATTTTAATATTTCATTAATACAGTAATTACTGTATCATCATTCTGTCATAAATAAATTAAATTATTTAATCTCTAAAAATTATAAATAAAATATCATTATTTTGTAAATCTGTTTATATTTCTAATAAATAATTATAATCGAATTTATCTTATGTATAACCCTATATTAAAAATGTTTTAGTTAATAAACATTGACATTAACTCTTTTAACTCTTCTTTGAATCAAATAATAATAAATGACATAATCTAATCCCAGTGGACCTAAATGATAATATTTTATTCATAATGTTGTTTTTGGTCGAGGTACAGTTGTCCAATAGAATTTGTAAAAGTGTTAGGGTAATATTAATATCATTTTTACCCAGAATTACCCTATTTACTTTTAACCGTTGTAAATAAAAGTAAAAAGTTATTATTCACCAAAAATTATTTTTATCTTATTGAACCTCATTTTACTCCTTGATATTAACTATGTCTCTTCGAGTTTCGATGTTCCACTCACAGAAGTGGTAAAATTATGTTTTATGTGAATTTCCAAATTCTCCTAGGAGGTGGGTAAAAGACTGCGAAATGTTCAATAAATATTTATATATCTAAATTTATTCTGAACTAACTCCAATGAATTAAATAGAACATACATAATTATTACGTATCCATTTTAACATTAATTAAATTTAAATAAAATAAATAATTATTTAAATAACGATTCATTTTTAAACTATAACTCAATGTTTTTTTACTATTCATAATAAATTGAATGTTTTCAGAAAAAATACCAAAAAATCACCCTAAGTTAATTTGGATATTCCGAATCCAAAAATGAAGTCCATTTTGAATGATAAAATTTATAAAATTTCAAAAAGGGGATATTACTATTCATAACGGCTAATTTGATTGATTGTGGTGTCTGTTAGAACTCGAAGTTGGTACAACACACGCTACTGTATTATTCAAAGAAAAGCATACTGTGGAAGCTTGGGATGTTACATTCTCCCCACCTTCAAATAATTTCATCCTATAAATTTCTAAAATACTAGGGCATGAAATGACTTGGGTGATTCTTCATCATAAGTTCCTCAGGATCCATGTTGCCTCTTCCATCTTATGGTTTCTCCATAGAACTTTGACCAGATGAGTAGTCCAGTTTCATAGCACTTGTTTTCTTGTATCAAGAATCCTGATGGGATCTTCACAATAAGACAGATTAGATTCTAGTTCTAATTTCTCATAAGTGAGTACATGCGTTGGGTCAGGAATGCATTCTCTCAAGAGTGATACATGGAACACATCATGAACTTTGGTGAGACTTGGCGGCATGGCCAAACGTTATGCTACACCCCCAATTTTTTCTAGAATTTTGAATGGTCCAATGTACATGGGACTCAATTTAACTTTATTACAGAAACATATAACTCCCTTCCATGGATATACCATCAAGAAACCATGATCTCCAATCTGAAATTCCAAACCCTTCTTTCAGTTATCGGCATAGCTCTTCTGCCTACTTTGAGATTCTTTGATGTGGTTTTTGAATACCATCACCTTTTCTTTTGTTTTCTCCACCAGTTCTGGGCCTATATGTTTTCTTTCACTAATTTCATCCCAAAAAGTTTATGTGTGAAATCTCTTTCCATAAAACCCTTCATATGGTTCCATCTGAATACTTGAATGGAAGCTATTGTTATTGGAAAATTCAACCAGTGGTAAATATTGATCCCACATACCCTGAAAGTCAAGTGAGCATGATGTCAACATGTCTTCTAAGGTTTGAATAGTCCATTTTGATTGTCGATCTGTTTGAGGGTGGTAGGCATTGATCAAATGAAGTTCAGTATCCAGGGCTTTCAGAATACTTTTCCAGAATATTGATGTGAAACGTAGATGACGGTTAGAAACAATTGATAGGGGAACTCCATGATGTCTCACAACATCAGTAATATATATTTTTTCTAGTCGTTCAAGTGGTAAATCCTTCTTTATAAGATGAAAATGTGGTGACTTGTTAAGACGACCAACAATGACCCATATAGCATCGTTCCCTCAAAGAGCCTTTTGTAGTTCCATGAAAAATTCCATCGTGATATTATCCCATTTACACTCAGGTATGGGAAAAGGTAGCAATACTCCACCAGGCTGTTGCCTTCTAGCATTCACTTGTTGACAAACCATACATCTTGAGACAAAATCAGAAATCTCTCTCTTCATGTTGTCCCACCAAAAATGTTCCTTAAAATATCTATACATTTTGGTGCTCCCAGGGTGTATAGAGAAATTGGAACTATGAGCATCATCCAAAAATTCCCTTTTTAGATCAGGTATATTGGGAACAAAAATTCTCTTCCCAAATTTCAAATTTCCATCATCACACACAATTTCACTCAATCTCCCATCATTCACAGCATTAATCTTCTTTTGAAAATCTTCATCATCAGTTTGAGAACTCATAATCCTTTCTAGTAAAGATGGTTTGGAAGCCATTTGAAAAAGTATTGATGTTTCACGTTCCCTAGTAATTCACATATCCATCTTCACTAGATCCATGAAAATAGAATCCCTTTCAATTATCATCATGTTCAAAACTCCATGATCATTTTGGCTTAAAGCATCTGCCGCCTTATTTGCTTTCCCCGGGTGGTAGTGTATCGTGCAATCATAATCCTGGAGTAGTTCAAGGCATCACCTTAGCCTCATGTTGAGTTCTTTATGTGATAAAATGTACTTCAAACTCTTGTGATTAGTATAAATATTATATTTTTCACCATAGAGATAATGTCTCCATATCTTAAAAGAAAATATTACAGTAGCAAACTCAATATCATGAGTAGGATAGTTTTTCTCATGAATTTTTAGATATCGTGATTCATAGGAAATAACCCTATCATTTTTCATAAGGACACAACCATGTCCTTTCATTGATGTAATACTATAAATAACGAACCCATCATTCCCTGATAGTAGAGTCAAAATAAGGGCATTAGCTAATATTATCTTCAGTTCTTCAAAACATTCTTCACACTCTTTTTTCCAAAAATAAAATCAAACCCTTTATGTGGGATCTTTGTTAATGGATAAGCCAATCAGGAAATGTTATGGAAAAAACTCCGATAATAACATGCTAAGCCAATAAAACTGTGTACCTCAGTTACAATCGTCGGGGCTGGCCATTCTTGTATTTCCTTGGTCTTAGAAGGATCAATAGATATTCCATCATATAAGACAATATGGCCAAGAAAAGAAACCTCCTAAAGCCAGAATTCAAACTTTCTGAACTTTTCATATAATTCATGTCTTCTTAGTGTCTTCAGGATAATGCATAAGTGATTTTCACGATCTTCATGGATTTTTGAGTATACTATGATATCAACAATAAATACAACTACAAATGCATCAAGATATTTCTTGAAAACTCTATTCATTAGATCCAAGAAAATAGAGGGTGCATTAGTCATCACAAAAGGCATTACTGTTAACTCGTAATGCCCGTACCTTGTCCAAAATGATGTCTTCAGAATGTCTTCTGACTTCACATACAACTGATGATATAATGATTTTACGTCAATCCTTGAAAATTATTGAGGTCTATTTAGTTCTTCAACTAAATTATCAATACGAGGTAGGGGATACTTTCTCTTTATTGTTATAGCATTGATCTACCTATAGTCGATACATAACCTCATAAATACATATTCCTTCTTAATAAAAATAATAGTGGCTCCCCACAGAGAAATACTACGGTAAATAAATCCCTTATTACTCAATTCCTCTAGTTGTTTCTTTAGTTACACCAATTCCACAATGTCCATTCTATAAGGGGTCTTCGATATAGGCATTGATCAAGGAATTAAATCAATGTAAATATCAATTTCTCATTCTGGAGGATGTCTAGATAAATCATCCAAAAACACATCTACATATTCATTCACAATATTCAGATCCTCTATTTTAACATTCCTTTCCTTACCCACAATCATTTCATTCTCTTCCTCCCCAATAATTAAATTTAGTTGAGCTACTGGGGGTAGATCTAGATATGAACTAGGTTGTAACACCCCGATATTTTATGATAAGTATTATTTTTAATTTATTTCATGTCATGTGTTTTATGCTACACCAAGATTATCTTGTGCTATATGCAACACCGTATTAGCTTGCAGTATACACAACACAATTCTTGGATCGTGTTACACACAATTTCAAGTTCATTTGATACAAGTTATTCTACGAAACATTGAGTGTATATATATATATATATTCAATGTATAAATGAAATATGGTTGGATTTTTTATACACAACAACAAAGGAGTCTTGCACTACACGCAACCCTGACATGGCTTTCATTACACGCAATCACGACCTTCCTCGATAGCGTGTGTTGTACGCAATACCGGGTTTCACTAAACAACGATATATGGTTATAATATTATCAATTACTAGACGTTATTAAATGAATTAACCACATTTTGAATTTCATATCATTTTCATTCATCTTATAAATTTTCTAACACATTTTATGTGAACAAAATATGTTTTTTGGGTGAAATAAGTATTTTTCAAAAAATGCAGTTTTGCCGCCTTTTGATGGTGCACCCAATTTAAATCTAGTTTTTGACATTTTATAAGTTCAATTTTACAAAATAAAATTTTTCTTTCGAATAAGGATATAAAATTTTATATTGAATAAAAATTCCATGTTATTCTGATAACTTTCATATTTTAATGAATAGTAAAACATGCTATATTTTAAATAAAAACAACTTTTTTCATCATAATAATTTATGTTGATAAATTATAATATTTAATGGTTTTAAAGTATAAATAGAATATATTTTTACCATTTAATATAATTTATGTCATTAACCTTGATTTTACATCGAATTCTTAGGTTAAATAAATTCAATCTTTTGCAATGTTTTAAACAAAAACCCGTTTTCTTTCGACATTGAGATTAATTTTAATTTAATTTCTGCAACTTCTATGTATTGAATTTGGAAAAATGGATTCCATATTTTGAATCAGTGGGTAAAAATAATATTAATAGACTACTTTTTATTTTTGGGCTTTATGAATAGTAACAACAGTAAATTTTATTTACCATTGTAAAAGGTAAATTAGTTAATTATGAATAAATATAATATTATAAAATTACCCTAACACCTGCCAAAATCCAATTGGATGACTAAAAGTCGACCCATATCACCTAAGGGTCATATTAGAATCATTTAATGGACTTTTGTCCATGAAAATACTTTAATTATTATTAAAACCAAAGAATGTGACAACATGTCACTCTCTTAAATCTTATAAGTATATTAATTTTAATTTAGTGATAAACATCAAAAAACGTTGAACATAAATAGTCTCCAGAAAGATAATGAAATTTTCTACATCATATTAATTTATTTATAATTTTTAGGGATTAAATAATTATCATTAATTATGACACAATACTGAAGCAAAAATTGTTTATCTAGTGAAAAATCAAAAATATAGTTTTTATTAAACTAATAGTGACCATAAAAGGCAAAAAACCCTATCAAAATCTTATTGGTCATATAAAATTAAACCATAATCATAAAATGTTGAATATTTTACCATTTTGAGTCTTATAAAATTGATTATGACACTTATATTATTTTATTTTAAATGATGCCAAAGTTGTCACCATCATAATTTAATAAATATAAAAATTTAAATATTGTTATATTAAAATGATAAATTCGAGTAAAAGTGTTACTGTGAAAGCTAATATATATATCTTCATCATAGGATTTTATTTTTTATTTTTATTTAATAAATATGTATATTAAATAATTATAGGAAAATCTTGTAGAAATTATTTTTTGAAGAGATAAACCAAATAAATGGTTTTAAAAATAATAAAATAAATATTATATGAACTATTTAATGTGCTCCACTAATTTTATAGATACATATGAACTTTTATGAATCTATTAAAGCTTTTAGTTCTAACATATCTTCTGTATATATTTTATTTAAGTTCAAATAAATGAATAGTGTCAAAATTGACACCATTGTTATTTTATAAAAATAACATATTATAAAATTGATTAAAAATCACAGAAATATTTAAAAATTATAAATTTAAATTTATAAGGTCTATAATTTTATAGAGTAACCAATTATGGACAATTAACAACAAATAAGTAATTATTTATTATAATTTAAAATTTTGAATGTTATTACAACAAATAAAATTAAATTGATTAAATAAGGATAAATCAAGTTGATAATGTTTAAACTAAATTCCTATCATGTCTAAATTTTATTGGTTGATGTGATTACAACCCTATCGCATCTAATATTTGAATATGAGTCATTTTTGGAGATTTTTAAGTGGTGTTAGATTTATAATAAATTAATATATTTAATATTTCCAAAGGTGGCCATCTCCTCCCTTATAAAAGGGAATCTCCTCCCTCTATTCCTCAAAAAAATTTGAGACTTGATGCTTGGACAAACCCTGACAAATTATCTTCTCCACTTCTCTAGAAACATCCTAGAGGTCCTGGTATTCTTCAAAGACCAATTTTAGTGCCCTAAGAGGAGGTCTCAAAGAGGCGCTTCAAAGAAAAGATAATGTCTGTTACTGATTCTTTCAACTTTATTTCTTCTTATAATTCTTATTCATTAGTTTTTCATTATTAAGAAATAAAATCAGTATAACTCATATACTGATATTTTATTATATGTATGGAACGACCCTATTTCACCATCTATCCATCCTACAGAAAACGAAATCACCGAGTGTGCGTACGAACGAAATACCGTCTCCACGCCGTGGTGTAATCTGTTTTTCCAACACCACCTTACATGGATGGGTATAATGGTGTAAATAATAACTATAAATAGTTATTATAACATCATACTGATTCTGATATATTGTATCATCCACTCCAATTCAATTCAATAATTATGGAAACAATATCATCGCTCATGCGTACGTACGGACTACCGTCTCCACGACGCGATGAGATTCATTCTCCGTGTTAACCATTTATGAATGATTATAAAGTATATCTAAGAAATAATAATGAAATATATGACATTATAAATCAACTATATTTATGTATATATTTCATCTACTTAATTCCATTCAACTCAATAAGGAAATGAAAACATCCTTCATGCGTACGTATGGCCTACCGTCTCCATGAACGGTGTATTTCTTTCCATTTACCGATCTATTATATATATATATATTATGAATATATATTATATAAAAATCTTGTTTTATATTTTTTAATTAATGAATCATGATCTATGTAATCATATGAATAATTACAAGTCAAAACACGGACGACAAATGAAACGGTTTTACCCAAAACACTCTTTAACACGGAATTTACGAAGGAACGGGTAATATAAAGTCATAAGTAAACCATATATGATATCAAAACAATGAATATGATTCTGTAATAAGTAAATGAAATTATTTAAATAATTATACAGGATGTTCGGATACATACGAAGCATATTGGACTTAAGGTAAGGGATAATTTTGAAAATCTCATTTTTATCCGGGATTGCTTATTCGTAAGTATTTACTGGGGTTATTTATATCATCCATGTCCATGTTTTATAAAAGTGTTTTCATGTATGTTTAAAGACATTTTTAACAATTTTTGACTTTTACTATATGGTATGTAAGGAATCTTTTTTTTACAATACAATGTACTTTTTGAATTTTCCAACAAAAGTACGAGGAAAATGTTATTAGTAACTTATACGGCATGAATGGATTTTTACAGTTTAATAACACCTCATTTTCATGAAGCTTACTCTATATGATTTTATGACTATTTTCAACAAAATTCTATTATTTTAAAAGTCCATGTATTTTTTTTGAAAAGAAAATGATTTTGACAAAGAATGGATATTTTCCTCAAGAATTCATTTCAAATGTTTTATAAAACCATTTTCCATATAAGATGACATTATTTCATATGTGTATGATTCATGTCTAATGTCTCTATGATTTACATGGTTCAATTTTCTTGTGATGAAATTTCCATTTGTTTTATATGGATTATGAAATGATGGGATGATGTTTATGAAACACATTTTATTCTTTGGGTTATGATGAATATTTTATGTTTATTTTGTGGAAAAAGTAATAATGATTTCATTATGAGATGGGTGGGACCTATATCTCCATCCAATGTATTGGGTAAAGATTTATATCTCATGAGATAAACACGGTTAGAATGGTAAGTTAATCCGGTTCAGTGTTACAGGACTGAAACGAGGAGTAAACTCGATTCCGAAAGGGACTTTTTCCACTAAGATAGTCTTGCCAGCAATGCCTGGGCTAATATGGAAATAATAACATGTGCTGAATAGTTGCCACAATTACATGTTTTACTCCCATGCTATTTTATCACGCTTAATGTTTATTTATGATCTATGAATTACGTACTTCCATGTTTTATGTCTTTGCTCAAGATTTTGATGTTTAAACATTATGTTCATGTTTTTTAAGTTAAAATGTATATGATTTGTTTTATTTTATCCATTCTTACCATTGCTGAGCATTTGAGCTCACCCTTTTTATGTTTTCTTTTCCCAGGATATAAAGAAAGGTTTTAGGTAAGAATAAAAAGGGGGAATATCGAGATGGGATATGTTAAGGATATTTCAACAGGATTAGGTGATTATATTCCGAGTTTTCAAAGACACTAAACTATTACGATCCTTGTGTGTCTGTTTTTGTTATGTATTAATTATTCTGAAAAAGTAATGTAATGTACATGTACCTCAATCTTCGGGTCTCTACTATTTGTATCAGAGGAAATTTTTAGTCAACCTTTGGAAACTAGGATGCGAAAACATTAGTGAGATCCCTAGAAATATTTCTAAGGTATGTATAGGGATGTACCTAAGGTTAAGTATACATATAGGTTATAGTCCTAGAATTGCGCTAATGATATTTGAACTAAACCTAAGATGTTAGATATTTAGGGTACTCCCCCTTTGCTATGTTTTTTTCCCTATCATGATTTTTTCCTCTCACACTATTCCTTTTGGGTTTTAGAAAATGGCTGGAAACAGGAAGATTTACGATAATAGAGGATATAACGGACAATGGAATGATATTCTTCATTAGCAACCAAGTGAAATGGTATATGGAAGTCCAAACACCGTTATTATTCCTAATCAGCAATCTCATAATATGATCAATAATCTAAACTTTGGTATGTTTCCCGACTCAGATAATAAGATAAAGATGATGTTTAATGATGATCATAGAGGAAAGAAAGTTCAATTTCCCTCATGTAAATAATATTGGAAGAGGTATCAGGGAGATTGTTTCAAAGGAACTGTAAGATTCTTTGGGTGTGGAAAAGAAGGACAGAAAGCCAGTAAGTGCAAAGGAAAAGGGTCAGTTAACACCATGGACAAGGCTAATGGTATTTCTAAGACATTAACAGTGATTAGATGTTTTAAATGTGGAATGTATGGACATTTTGAAAACCAATTTCCTAAAGGAAAATCTCATGAAGAGAATCAGCATGGTCATATGATTAGTATTTATGTGTATGACGATGAAGATACTAAAAATGAAATATGAGATGAAAGAAATGATGAAGCTCAATCAGTGGTTTAGGAAGTTAGTGGAATGATTGTATGTTTATAAAGAAAAATGTTTGGTACTATGGAATAAAGAATCATCTAATGATTGTTACACTATTGTTTTTCCTAAAGTATTTGGAAGTATATGTTGAATGGTACCGGTAACCATGGAATATTATTCAGATATTTTGGAAAGCATATGATATTCGCATAATGAAGGGATAAAGAGAAAATGAAATGTTTGATAGTATTCATGAGCTCATGATTTTTATAAGGGCTAAGTTATATCATGGTTTGAGTATATAGACTTTTGAGGATTTTAGTATGTGGAAAAAGTTAACTTTTGACATCACTCATGTTTTCAATAAGATTTAATGGGTATTCATTTTTCAAGAGAAAACATGATTAAGGTATTCACATTAATGGAATGTGAACAAAAAGATATATGAGGGATAAATGATGTTATTCACGTTCTTGTTATATGACCTTTTTTGTAATCGTTCTCTTTATACAATGAGTTTTTAAATAAGTATTTTGGATAAGACTAAAGATTGGAATGAATAATATTTTTTACAGCTCAAACTTTTTGTTATAATAGTATTTTTTTAAAGGATAACCTGTAGGATGGGAGAAAACCCATCACGTCGTACAATGTTGTAGGAATCGAACCTACAACCGAAGTGCGACTGGCATTTATCACCTTCCACTGGCCTACAGAAAGTCCCTGGTAAGTATAAACTATATTTATTTTATTAAGCGGTATGATATATGAAGTATAAGTTCATTTTTGGAATCATATACGATTAACCACACCATAGATGGACTTATGTATATTTGATCACTTTTTCAATCCTTTTGTTTGAAACAGATGCAATGA
Organism: Viscum album; assembly: GCA_963277665.1. NCBI lineage: Eukaryota > Viridiplantae > Streptophyta > Magnoliopsida > Santalales > Viscaceae > Viscum > Viscum album. The sequence goes on along the minus strand of OY728151.1, from coordinate 2,060,832,151 downwards.
CTCATCATTCGGTCACATGATCTGCTAAAACGTCATGAATTGAAAATTCAACTTCATTTCTTTATGAGATGAAGTGGAAATTGTTCAAAGCACGAACAATGGTGATATTGTACCAAAATCATGTAAGTATTTCTTTTGATTCAAAAATTCTTCAACATTAGAGAAATGATCCTAAAAACAAAAAATGTTGTTCTAGTTCTCTTATATCTGATAAATCAGATGGTACATTAGATCATCGCAAATTTATGTCTTTGTGATTGTTGGCTATTTCATAGCCATGTTCTCTACCACTCTCCATCTGAAAATGATGGTTAGATTTTTCCTCCATATCCATATTTTCACCTATACTCTCCTATGTGGAAACCCAATGTTGAGTAACCTTGGGTGACCATTAAGTTTCTAACTTTATTTTTTTAATGTTAAGTTTTAGTATTTCATTTTATGTTGTGGATTTCAATTAATGAAACTTTCAAGTAGAAAACCATGTATAACCTCGATGAATTTCGAGGGTGAAATTTATTTTAAGGTGGGTAGAATTTAACACCCTGAGATTTTATGATAAGTATTATTTTTAATTTATTTTATGTCAGGTGTTTTATGCTACACAAAGATTATCTTGTGCTATATTCAACACCGTATTAGCTTGCAGTATACACACACCATTCTTGGATTGTGTTACACACAATTTCAAGTACATTTGATAGAAGTTATTCTACGCAACATTGAGTGTATATATATATATATAAATATTCAATGTATAAATGAAATATGGTTGGATTTTTTTATAGGAAACAACAAAGGAGTATTTCACTACACGCAACCCTGACATGGCTTTCATTACACGCAATCGCGACCTTCCTCGATAGCGTGTGTTGTACGCAATACCGAGTTTCACTAAACAACGATATGTAATTATAATATTATCACGAACTAGCCTTTATTAAAGGAATTAACCACATTTTTAATTTCATAACATTGTCATTCATCTTATATATTTTCTAAAACATTTTATGTGAACAAAATAAATTTTTCCGGTGAAATAAGTATTTTTTTAAAAATGCAGTTTTTCCGCCTTTTAAGGGGGCATCCACTTTAAATATAGTTTTTGACATGTTTATAAGTTCAATTTTACAAAATAAAATTTTTCTTTTGAATAAGGATATACAATTTTACATTGGATAGAAATTTCATGTTATTCTGATAACTTTCATATTTTAAAGAATAGTAAAAACACGCTATATTTTAATTAAAAACAACTTTTTTCATCGTAATAATTTATGTGGATATATTATAATATTTAATGGTTTTAAAGTATAAATACAATATATTTTTACCATTTAATATAATTTATGCCATTATCCTTGATTTTACATCGAATTCGTAGGTTAAATAAATTCAATCTTTTGCAATGTTTTTACAAAAACCCGTTTTCTTTCGACAAAAGATTTATTTTAATTTAATTTCTGAAACTTCTGTGTATTGAATTTGGAAAAATGGATTCCATATTTGGAATCAGTGGGTCCAAATTATATTAATAGACTACTTTTTATTTTTGGGATTTATGAATAGTAACAATGGTATATTTTATTTACCATTGTAAAAGGTAAATTGGGTAATTAAGAATATATATAATATTATAAAATTACCCTAACACCTGCCAAAATCCAATTGGATGACTAAAAGTCTACCCATATCACCTAAGGGTCATATTAGAATCATTTAATAGACTTGTTTCCATGAAAATACTTTAATTATTATTAAAACCAAACAAAGTGACAATATGTCACTCTCTTAAATCTTATAAATATATTAATTTTAATTTAGTGATAAACATCATAAAAATTCGAACATAAATAGTCTCCAGAAATCTAATGAAATTTTCTACATCATATGAATTTATTTATAATTTTTAGGGATTAAATAATTATCATTAATTATGACACAATAGTGAAGCAGAAATTGTTTATCTAGTGAAAAATCAAAAATATAGTTTTTATTAAATTAATAGTGACCATAAAAGGCACAAAACCCTAACAAAAACTTATTGGACGTGTAACGTTAAACCTTAATCATCGAATGGTCGAATATTTGACCATTTGGAGTCTTATAAAAGAGATTATGACACTTATATTATTTTATTTTAAACGATTCCAATGTTGTCACTTTCATAAATTAATAAATATAAAAATTTAAATATTGTTATATTAAGATGATAAATTCGAGTAAAAGTATTATTGTGAAAGGTAATATATATATATTCATCATAGAATTTTAGTTTTAATTTTTATGCAACAAATATTTATATTAAATAATTATACGAAAATGTTGTAGAAATTATTTTTTTAAGAGATAAACCAAATAAATATTTTTAAAAATAATAAAATAAATATTATATGAACTATTTAATGTGATACAATAATTTTATAGATACATATGACATTTTATGAATCTATTAATGATTTTATTTCTAAAATATCTTCTGTATATATTTTATTTATGTTCAAATAAATGAATAGTGTCAAAATTGACACTATTGTTCTTTTATAAAAATAACATATTATTAAATTTTTTAAAAATCACAGAAATATTTAAAAATTATAAATTTAAATTTATATGGTTAGAATGTTATAAAGTAACCAATTATGGACAATTAACAACAAATAAGTAATTATTTATTATAATTTAAAATTTAGAATGTTATTACCACAAATAAAATTGAATTGATTAAATAAGGATAAATCAAGTTGATAATGTTTAAAATAAATTCCTAACATGTATAAATTTTATTGGATGATGAGATTACAACCCTATCGCATCTAATATTAGAATATGAGTCATTTTTTGAGATTTTTAAGTGGGGTTGGATTTATTATAAATTAATATTTTTATGATTTCCAAAGGTGTCCATCTCCTCCCTTATTAAAGGGCATCTCCTCCCTCTCTTCCTCACAACAATTTGAGACTTCCTTCTCGGCAAAACCCTGCCAAATTCTCTTCTACACATCTCTAGAAACATCGTAGAGGTCCTGGTCCCCTTCAAAGAACAATTTTAGTGCCCGAAAAGGAGGTCTCAAAGAGGCGCTTCAATGAAGAGATAATGTTCGTTACCGATTCATTCAACATTATTCCTTCTTCAACTTATTATTATTTAGTTTTTAATTATTAAGTAATAACATCATTATAACTCATATAATGATATGTTATTATATGTATGGAACAACCCTATTTCACCATCATCCATCCTACAGAAAAAGAAATCACCGAGCGTGCGTACGAACGAAATACCATCTCCACACTGTGGTGTAATCTATTTTTCCAACACCAGCTTACTTGGATGGGTATAATGGTGTAAATAATAACTACAAATACTTATTATAACATCATACAGATTCTGATATATTTTATCATCCAATCGAATTCAATTCAATAATTATGGAAACAATATCATTGCTCTTGCGTACGTACGGACTACCGTCTCCACGACGCGATGAGATTCATTCTCCGTGTCAACCATTTATGAATGATTATAAAGTATATATAAGAAATAATAATGAAATAATGGAAATTATAAAGATACTGGATTTATGTATATATGTCATTTACTTAATTCCATTCAACTCAATAAGGAAATGAAAACAGCATTCATGCGTACGTACGGCCTACCGTCTCCATGAACGGTGTATTTCATTCCATTTATCGATCTATTATATATATGTATATTCTAAATATATATTATATATAAATCAGGTTTTATATTTTGGAATTAATTAATCATGACCTATGTAATCATATGAATAATTACAAGTCAAAACACGGATGACAAATGAAACAATTTTACCCAAAACACTCTTTAACATGGAATTTACGAAAGAACAGGTAATATAAAGTCATAAGTAAACCATATATGATATCATAACAATGAATATGATGCTATAATAAGTAAATTACATTTTTTAAATCTTTATACAGGAGTTTCAGATACATACTAAGCATATCGGACTTAAGGTAAGGGATAATTTTGAAAATCTCATTTCTATCTGGGATTGCTTATTCGTAAGTATTTACTTGGGTTATTTCAATCATCTATGTCCATGTTTTATAAAAGTGTTTTCATGTATGTTTAATGTCATTTTTAACCATTTTTTACTTTTACTACATGGTATGTATGGAATCGTTTTTTTACCATACAAGGTACTTTTTGACTTTTCCGACAAAAGTACGAGGAGAATGTTATTTTTAACTTATACGGCATGAATGGATTTCTACGGTTTAATAACACCTACTTTTCATGAAGCTTACTCTACATGATTTTATGACTATTTTCAACAAAATTCGTTTATTTTAAAAGTGCATGGAATTTTTTTGAAAAGAAAATGATTTTGACAAAGAATGGATATTTTCCTCAAGAATTCATTTCAAATGTTTTATCAAAACCATTTTTCATATAAGATGACATTATTTCATATGTGTATATTTCATGTTTAATGTATCTATGATTTACATGGTTCAATTTTCTTCTGATGAAGTGTCCATTTTTTTATATGGATTATGAAATGATGGGATGATGTTTATGAAACACATTTTATTCTATGGGTTATGATGAATGATTTATGTTTATTTTGCGGTAAAAGTAAGAATGATTTCATTATGAGATTGTTGATACCTATATCTCCCTCCAATGCATTGGGTAAAGATTTATAACTCATGATATAGACATGGCAAGAATGGTATGTTAATCCGGTTCAGTGTTACAGGACTGAAACGAAGAGTGAACTCGATTCAGAATGGGACTTTCTCCACTAAGATGGTCTTAGGAGCAATGCCTTGGAAAATATGGAAATCATAACATGTGCTGAATGGTTGCCACAATTACATGTTGTAATCCCATGATATTTTATCATGCTTAATGTTTCTTTTGATCTATGCCTTATGTACTTCCATATTTTATGTCTTTTCTCAAGATTTTGATGTTTAAACATTATGTTCATGTTTTTTAAGTTCAAATGTATATGATTTGTTTTATTTTATCCATTCTTACCATTATTGAGAATTTGAGCTCACCCTTTTTATGTTTTCTTTTCCTGAGGATATAAAGAAATGTTTTAGGTAAGAATAAAAAGGTAAAATATCGATATGGGATATGTTAAGGATCTTTCAACGGGATTAGATCTTTATATTCCGAGTTTCCAAAGACACTAAACTATTACGATCCCGGTGTGTCTGTTTTTGTTTTGTATTAAGCATTCTAAAAAAGTAATGTAATTTCCATGTACATCAAGCTTCGGGTCTCTACTGTTGATATCATAGGAAATTTATAGTCAACCTTTGGAAACTAGGATTCGAAAACATTAGTGAGATCCCTGGATATATTTCTAAGGTATGTCTAGGGATGTCCCTAAGGTTAAGTATATGTATAGGTTATAGTCCTAGAATTGCGATAATGATCTTAGAACTACACCTATGATGTTAGATATTGAGGGTACTCCCCCTTTACTATGTTTTTTCCCTATCATGATTTTTTCCTCTCACACTATTCTTTTTGGGTTTTAGAAAATGGCTGGAAATAAGAATATTCACGATAATAGAGGATATAACAGACAATGGAATGATATTCCTCATGAGCAGCCAAATGAAATGGTATATGGAAGTCCAAACATCGTTATTATTCCTAATTAGCAATCTCATAATATGATCAATAATCTCAACTTTGGTATGTTTCCCGACTCAGTTAATAAGAGAAAGATGATGTTTAAAGATGATCATAGAGGAAAGAAAGTTCAATTTCCCTCATGTAAATAATATTGGAAGAGGCATCAGGGAGATTGTTTCAAAGGAACTATTAGATTCTTTGGGAGTGGAAAAGAAGCAAAGAAAGCTAGTAAGTGAAAAGGAAAAGGTTCAGTTAACACCATGGACACGGATAATGGAATTTCTAAGACATTAACAGTGATTAGATGTTTTAAATGTGGAATGTATGGACATTATGCAAACCAATGCCCTAAAGGAAAATCACATGAAGAGAATCAACATGATCATATGAGTAGTATTTATGTGGATGACGATGAAGAGACTACAAATGAAATATGAGATGAAAGAAATGATGAAGCTCAATCAGTGGTTTAAGAAGTTAGTGGAATGATTGTATGTTTATAAAGAATAATGTTTGGTACTATGGAATAACGAATCATATAAGGATTGTTACACTATTGTTTTTCCTAATGTATTTGGAAGTATATGTTGAATGGTACGAGTAACCATGGAATGTTATTCAGATATTTTGGAAAGCAGATGATTTTCGCATAATGAAGGGATAAGGAGAAAATGAAATGTTTGACAGTATTCATGAGCTCATGATTTTTATAAGGGCTATGTGATATCATGGTTTGAGTATATAGAATTTTGAGGATTTTGGTATGTGGAAAGAGTTAACTTTTGACATCACTCATGTTTTCACTAAAATTCAATGGGTATTCATTTTTTAAGAGAATACATGATTTAAGGTATTCACATGAATGGAATGTGACCAAAAAGATATATGAGGGATAAATTGCGGTATTCACGTGCTTGTTATATAACCTTTTTAGTAATCGTTATCTTTATACAATGAGTTTTTAAAGAAGTATTTTGGATAAGACTAAAGATTGGAATGAATAATATTGTTTACAGCTCAATCTTTTTGTTATAATAGTATTGTTTTAGAAAAAGGATAACCTACAAGATGGGAGACAACCCATCACGTTGTACAATGATGCGGGAATCGAACCCACAACCGAAGTGCGACTAGCATTTATCTCCTACCACTGGCCTACATAAAGTCCCTGGTTAGTATAAACCAGATTTATTTTATTAATCGGTATGATATATGAAGTATAAGTTCATTTTTGGAATCGTATATGATTAACCACACCATAGATGGACTTATGTATATTTGATCACTTTTTCAATCCTTTTGGTGGAAACAGATGGAATGACTCATCATTCTATCACAGGATCTGCTAACACTTCATGAATGGAAAATTCAACTTCATTTCTTTAAGAGATGAAGTGGAAATTGTTCAAGGCACCAACAATGGTGAGATTGTACCAAAATCATGTAAGTATTTCTTTTGATTCGAAAATTCTTCAACATTAGAGAAATGATCCTGAAAACCAAAAATGTGGTTCTAGTGCTCTTATATCTGATAAATCAGATGGTACCTTAGATCATCACAAATTTATGGCTTTGTGATTGTTGGCTATTTCATAGCCATGTTCTCTACCACTCTCCATCAGAACATGATGGTTAGATTTTTCCTCCATGTCCATATTTTCACCTATACTCTCCTATGTGGAAACCTAATGTTTAGTAACCTTGGGTTACCATTAAGTTTCTAACTTTCTTTTTTTAAATTTATGTTTTGTTATTTCATTTTACGATGTGGTTTTTAATTAATGAAACTTTCATGTAGAAAACCATGTAAGTCCTCAAACATCTTTTCCATATTTCTTCTTTCCTCATAAAGACTTGTTCATTCCCTATATGAACATTCCCTAGTTGTATCCTCATACACTGAATAGAGGAGTCTCTTAAACACTTAGATATATAAAAATTATTACTACAGATAAATTATCAAATTAATGATCAATATAGTAACATGAATTCAAAAATATAGTAAACGACACTGATTATATAAATCATTCATGTCTAAATTCTCCTAAAAAATGTTTCAATTAGATCATTTTCCAAATTAACCTTTACCTATTAAATGGACATACCTAGATTACTCATTTTATTTATCAACCTTCAAAATATCCCTTATAGTATAAGAAACATCCAAAATAATAACCAGATTCCCAAAATATCAACAAAGACTCCAAATTAGAAACCATGTTTGCAGTGAGGAAGTTATTTTTACAATGGGATTTGAATGAGGAACTGATTATTTCAGCACAATGAAACAAGGTTTCCGAGGAATAAGTCTAAACCCCATTGAAATATTTTTTAAATATTTTTAGCGAAATAAAACAAAAAAACATTACATTTTTTATTGGTATCAGGTTCCAATCACTAAATACCCAATAATAAATCAATCGATCTCGAAAAACATCCAGAATCAAAAGAAAATCCCTATGGAACCTAAGATCCAAGAATGTAGAGAGAAGAGATATTTAAAAATACGGTCTTTAATCATTTTAGGGATATATTACACTTATTAAATTGACCCATTTTTAGCGATTCCCTTCTGCCTGTAGTCTGAATTTTAATGAAGATCTAAAAAAATGTGCTCTATGAGGAATGAAATTTCGACCGACCATGTGATACCATTAGGTTCCATTCGTCAGGAGTTTCTACACCAAGGGCATCATAAATAGTTGAACCACTCTTAAAATCCTTATTCTGAGGAATAAAAAAATTATGTCATCAATGTAGGAGACCAATAGGTTAGTTGTGTATCGATTCAACATCATGTAGTAGCGATTCACCATATAATCATCAAGCATGAGAGTAAATAAATTTTCCCCTCATGATTAGACTAGTAATAGTCAATATTTGATAGAAAATTAAATAATAAAAATTCAATTTATCTAATAACTTAATCACTAAATCAATATCTAATGGTAAATGATAGAAGACACGTGTAATTTAATCGATAACATGTGAAAAAATTGATTCCATGGGTAATACTTATTAAAGAATCAATAGTATAAATATAATTGAATTCATAATAAATAAAATTCATAATATATGACTTTATGATCATTTAAATCATGATATATATACATTCAAGACCTTTTCCAATGATTTTTTAGGACTATGTGCAATATACCATTTAAATTAGATATAATGACCTGGAAATTATGTGGATAATCTTTTCTTAAATTCATTGGATTTTTACGAGTCCGCGAAATCTAACGGTGTGTGATTCTGAGGCCCGGAGTGCCCAAAAATTATCAATTGATGTTTTTAGATAAGGTTAAGTAACATGGATAAGCAGTATTCCAGAAAAATTGGGAAAACACTTAAACGGTAACCCTGAACAAAAATATGAGGGCACCATTGTGCTCAGGATGGTGAGTTTACCCTTGGCGGGACTTAAGATCGGTCGGTGCGGGCTTCCTGTGTGGAAACCCAAAAAATGGAATAATCGTAAGTAAAAGAATTAAATAATTTATTTTATTTTTCAAATTCTTAAAACTCCCAAATGATAACTCGGATTAAAAATCTAGGACCACCGATGAACTCGTGAGTGTATGCATTTTTTAAGCAGATACAATCATTGGCCAGTGCGGGCCACCAGGGAAAGTTAGATTTGGCCACAAATAAAATAATTAAGTGAAAATTATTTTATTTTAAAATTCATAACTTCTAAATGGTATCTTAGAGTGAAAATATGAGAATATCATTGGGTTCTATGGGCTGTGTTTCACCAAGGCATATCCTATCCTTGACTGCAGTGAGTCACGGTTGACTGATATTAATATTCTAAACATTTTTTGGGTACGTTTAGTAAACTTGTGAGAGATGTTCCATATCTCTTGAAGCAGTGCTCGGAACTGAAATCCGAGGGCCTAGTTAAACTCGAAGTGTTGAAGATTTATTAGTAATACCATCACTATAGTTTCATTCTAATGTGAATGGAAGTTAGTTTTGGGGGTTTTTAAATATAATGAAATTAAAATAAAGTGTGCTAATTTTTATTTGTTGGTCGTTAAAACCTCCAAGTTGTGGTTTCATGTGGAACACAAATGAACATAACCTCCCTTAAGTGGAAATTATTTGTTGGGTCCCACCCAATGTTTAACACCTCTTGTAGTCAAAGTGTTGGCGCCGACACTGGCTTTAAACCCTTGAACTCCCACAAATTGAGGAACTCTTGAACTTCCCCATAATGGTGGCTATTCACCCAAAAATTAGTTAATGGCATAAATTTATAAGTTTTTTAAATCTTTTGAATTCATTCCAACCATTAAAATAATAGTGAGTCTATTATTTTTTGTGTTGGCATAATCTATTGGGGGATCTTGAGAGAGGGCTTGGAGAAACCTTGGAAAAATTCATCCATCCAATGAAGACCCACCGAAGAATGATGAACCTCTCCTTTGATCTTTAACATAGTCAAAAGATAAGGATCTGACCATGAAGAACACCAACGATGATTCTTAATCAGTATCCTACCCTGGATGCTTCTCAACGTCAATGGAACGATGTCTGCCTTACAACGACTTCGTTAATGATAAGCGAACTCGAGGTTGGGGTATGAGTTTAAATTATTCCCATTCTTCGACTTTTAAATTATGTTCTAAGAATTGCCGATTTTTATCACCATAATGAGGTGGGATCAGACCGCATGAACAAGGTCTCACCATCCCCCTTTGTTCAATCACATTTGTTGGAAATGGCGGTGGTGAAACAGCACCACCGGACGGAAGAACAACGGTGGAGAAACATGACCGGAAATGAGCCGGCCGCAGAAGAAGCCAGCGACACAAGGCCCACTGGGCCGCTGGAGAGGGGTGGTTCTGTGGCGCTGCATAGGAATCCAGGCCATGGCCAGGTGGGCCACGGCGGTGCTAGAGGGGCGCAGTGCCATCACACTACGCCGGAGAGGAACTACTGCCAGGAGGGCCACAGATAATGGAAGAGGCGTGGCTCCGTTGCGTCACAGGGAGGGCAGCAGAACCACGACACTGTCGCGCCGAGGTGGAGGTGCAATGTAGGCCATGGAGCCGGAGCGACTGGCCGCTCGGCTAGCTAGGAGGAGTAGGTCCTCGTTGGGTCCCGCCTGTGCTGGACTGGTGCAACTTGGCGCCAGTTGGAGCACCACCCGAATGGCATAGCCATTCGGGATCCAGGGGTGCATGCAACCACCCGGGTCATAGCATAGGCAGACCCCCATGGGGCCACTGGGTTTCTAGGTTGACCGGGACTCCAGGCCGAACGGGCCACCGGGCCAACCGGGCTGCTAGGACACCTTCGGGCCAGGCCTCACACAGAGGTCGGGACGACCACTCGGGCCGAGACGACCACATGGGTCGGGCCGCTCTCTCAGTTCAAGTCAAACTCGAATATCAGGTCGGGATGGGTCGGTCTGACATGTTCGGACTGGACGGAGACCCATTTGGCCCATTTACACCTTTTCTCCCCTATCATTGGATATGGGTGTCTGATTGAATAATCTCCTACGGTGATGGATGTCTTGGAGAATGATGATTCTTTTGGAAAATGCAACAAGTGGTTTGGAGATAGTTGGAGTACAGTTGGGTTGGTATGATCCTAAAAACCAACTGATCCCCTAGAACATAAATGCCAATAACTCACAGACCGGGCGTCGGATTGACGCATCGTCTGTCATTTTGTATGACTTACGACATAATAGTCCTTTGTGTTACTCCTTTTTGAAGTTTAGTGGTGGTAGAGGTGTGAACAATATCTCATGGGTATATTCTACGGAACTCAAGCGCACAGGGTGTGAGGAATCCAATGGATGATAGTGAGGCGGAGATTGGAGACATGTCATATGGAGGTCAGTACTTAGCAATCATGTATAGGTTAGCACATACCTATCCTGTGTGGGTCAGATCCTGTGTGGGTCAGTTCTCAGCGATCCTGTGAGGGTCAGTGTATACCGATCCTATGTGGATCAGATCCTGTGTGGGTCATTACGGGGGTTAGTTCCTATCGATCCTATGTGGGTCAGACTCCGTATGGTCAGAACCAATGCCTCATGAAAGAATAAGATGATCTAGTTTCGTGACTAATAATCTATACATCAACACTTCACTGAAATCTGGGTTTTAGCTGAGTTAATCAATTTTGTGATTTCCTCATGATTGAGATGGTTTACTATATAACTTAGGTATATGAATGGGCATATACCTATGTAAGGGTTCTTCGTTGACTCCATAATTTGTGGTTATCTTTGTTGGATGTTGTGAGACCATGAGGGTATTAGGGTCTCTACTGAGTATCGTTATACATACCCCTACACGTTCTATTCCCGCTCCTCGTTGCATTGGTTATAGATGACAGACACTGCTGATCGGGGCAGAGTGTAGCAGAACTAGACGGTACCCAGAGGTGGAACACTCGACGAGACGTACACGGAGCGGACGGACGTACTTGTGGTGCTGAGGAGGCAATCTGTACCCACCCATTAGGTGGTAATGTCGGAGGATGACCCAGTAGCTTCTTTACTTCCTTTCTTTAGTTGTACTATAATTTTAGTTGTATTGTACCTTAATGTTGGGCTTGTATTTTTGGCCCCCTATACTTTTAGCACACTTTTTTGTATAATTTTTTAATTAGATTTTTTACTTCCATTTTCATACACTATTGTGTTTGTTTACTATTATAAAGGAAATTCCTTCCCATATTAGGGATTTTCGCCTTTAGTGCTAGTCGCCAGCCCCTGGACTATAGAAGGCGGGCTTGGGGTAGTCACAGTACGGTCCCTGGGGAATGAGTCCTGAAAAATTGGTATCAAAGGAGTTGGTTCTACTGAAAAACTTCTGACTCTGATCTTTTCTAGGAAGCAATAGTGTTATGTGTAGTGTGCGCAGTTATCAGTTCTGGGAGTCCAATATTGGTTCGGTTTCCAATGTATCCATACACCAGGACCCTGACTTTTGATTTCCGACTATGTGAAAGAAAACACTGATTGCGTGTGTGTTTTCAAATTTTTTCATTAAGTCAACTCAACCAGGTTATCTCCCCAGGTATAATATGTTGATAGTGTTGCATCTATTCAGGATTCCTCCACCTAGAAAACCAGTTACAGTTTTGAGAGAGTACACGATGACGGCCCACCGGGCGACGACACTCTAGTGCATGACCCTCTTACTATATTGGCACCATCCAATGGTTTACCAGAAGCACCACCACCCATTGGGTAGTAGATTCCACCAGCCACACTGCTGGATGATACACAACGACTAAGTGCATTGAACGAGTTCCAGTGGTAGTGGCCTCTGAGGTTATGAGGTGATACAGATTCCCAGGTAGTAGAGGACTGAGTGGAGGCGATTGATAGAGTTCTCCACCTAGATGAGACACCAGTAGAGTAGACGGTGATCTTAGCTACTAGTGTTTCCCAATGAGTGACCATGAGGTTGGACCACATTGTGATGATGCTTCGGTAAGTGGACCATTACCTGAGATTGTACCTTCAGGTAGTGTGTCAGCTATATCACAACCTGTTGTTCAGGAGTTTCAACTGGTGGTATCAGTAGATGAAACTTGTAGGTTTAGTGCCTTACATGTGTTTTAGAATCAAATAACCCTTAGGTTTTAAGGGGATCCCGACATATAGGTGGATGAGGACATGGACGGGGGACGTGGCTGAGAGTTATCTATAACTTCTACATCTTCGACAGGGTGACATGTCGGAAGATGAGTATTCATCGATTCATACTGATCGTTCATGGTACTCAATGAATACGATATGATCAGTGCTTCAGATCTTGGACCACTGAGTGAGGTGTGATTAGTTCCATCAGAGATAGCACTTTTATCCTCTATGAACTCCTACCTATGTTAGAATTCAAGAGAGAACCTTTGCAGTTGATTGTTCATTGGATGAGCAGATACTACATGTGAATGTTAGTAGTGGGAGAACTGAAAACCAGCACTGGTCTCAGAGACTGGGAGTGTAAACTGATTCAGAAAGAGGAAGTATTAAGGAAAGATGAATATGTAGACCAACAGATGTGGAAGAAGATCTAGGAGGGCAGTATGAGGTGGTGTACATTTTGACATGTTACACCCGCCCCTTTTCTTTGTAGATCCCACCATTCTTAGGGAGATGGTGGGCATGTAAATAGAGTAGCTGCATGTTGTCAAGGAGTGTGACCCAAGGGATCTAGGAATTATTTGAGGTACAAACTGTGTATTATACTAGCTACGGTATCAATAGACATAGGTACCAATCATTCATTCCTTCCTCGAATCATGTACCAGACCTAGAGTTTCCGGTTAAACCATTGACTTGACCCTCACGTCTTGAGATACCTTTGGGAGGAGACATGATAATTACACTAACTCCGATGGTGTGATCTGAACCTAGAGCCTAGAGTTTCGGTTGGATCCTCATGGTGGCAGCGTTGATGCCTTATGACGTTAGTTTGGGTATAAACTGGGAAACCACAGTTCATACACAGATTGATAATATTAGGAAAAATGGTTGTGGTTTATCTAGAACATTGGGATAATTTTTTCCTTAGTCATTGAAAAAGGAAACCCAGGTAGAACCGATTAATATCATGCATATGAGGGTGCATATGATCACTCATGAGTCGGCCATCCTTAACCTCATGGAAGCAGGATTTTTTATTTTTCCATTCCAAACTGGAGTGACAGAACATGGGGACAACTTTTAGAAATATGTTTCCAGGATTACCACCCAAAGGGGGAGGGATGTCAGTTTTTGCTAGATACTACTGGAGGATAGTTCCATACTTCACCAGAGTTACAGAACCACTATGAGCCTTGACAATGAAGGGGAAACCCTTCGTGTGATCTGAGAGATGCTAGGAGAGCTTTCAGGAGATGAGGAAGAGGCTGAATACTGCCCCCATCGTGAGGCTTCTAGATGAATTCGTATGGTACGTAGTCTACAACAATTCATCACAGTACATTCATGGGTGTGTTTGGATGTAGGGGCGAGTAGTGATCGCATATGGTTCTTAGCGGCTAAGACAACACGAGCAGTACTACGCAACCCATGACCCATAGTTAGCCGTAGCGGTCATCACATTGATGATGTGGCAGCACTATCTTATGGGTTAATATTTTACCACGTACTCTGATCACAAGAGTCTCAGGTATATCTTCTCTTATAAGGAAATGAACCCGAGATTGTGGCGATGGCTTGAGTTCCTCCAAGATTATGACATTGTGATATTCTATACTCTAGGGAAGGAAAATGTTGATACAGATTTTTAACAGGAGGTCTATAATACAATTTCTAGGAGAGGCGACATTTTAGATGGCTGCTTAATAGATATCCTTTATGGATTGAAAGGGAGCAGCCTTTCTACAGTCTCTTATAGTCACTCCCCCGCTTCTTCAGTTATTCAGGGAGGCGCTGCGTGGAGATGGTGAGTGCAAGACACGATGTGACCAGATATCCACAGGGCAAGAAACTGATGGGTTTCTGAAGGTAGGGAGTAATTCTCTTCATAGGATCTACCATGGTAATAGTAAAACTTAGAGAGGATGTGTTGAGGGAGTTCCACACATCCACTCTAGTGGTACATCCAGGTGTGGTGAAGATGTACCAGGACCTTCGATGACAGCACTGGTGGCCTGGTATGAAGAAGGTGGTAGCAGAGTTTGTCTCTTGATTTTTCTCTTTGCACCAAGTGAAGGAGTGGCATCACTTACCACCAGGCTTGGTTCACCCTTTAGATGTCCCAAATTAGAATAGGGATGAGATATCGATGGACTTCATGACGGGTCTTCCTTGTACATCTAGGGGACATGACTCTCTTTAGGTGATCATCGACTGACTCACCAAGTCGGCCAACTTCATAATGACAAGAGATGATACGAGCTTCCACGAAGAAGTTAAATGTCATCAAAGAGAGGATGAAGACTACAGAGAGCAGAAAGAAGTCGAATGCTGATAGGATACTGAGACCATTGGAGTTTCAGGATGGTGACCACGTCTTTCTAGGGGTCTCACCTCAATGAGGTTTACAATGATTTGGCTGAGGAGGCAAGTTATCTCCAGGTTTCATCAGACCTTTTCAGTTCCTCAACAGAGTTGGTGAGGTGGTATATTGTTTATCTCTTCCACCTTAGTTACACCGGGTGCACGATGTCTTCCACGTATCCCTGCTCATGACCATTCCTGCATCATCGACAATGGAGAGCTGGATGTTGATGATGGGGAAACATTAACGGTGGTTCTATTAGGGATTTATGATCGACAAGAGTGAGTCCTTCATGGATGGATGATTTTTCTAGGGTGTGTTCGCTGGTAGCATGAGAACCTCTAGGAGAGCACATGGGGAGCAGGAGGCTCAGATGCTTGGTCAGTATGCCCACTTGTTCCCTTAGTTGTGAGTTGTAGCTTACAGGGACGTAAATCCCTACGGTGGGGAGAATGTAATGTCCTGGGAATTCTGTGGTATTTTATTTCTTCAATTTTGGGGGATTTTTAAGAGTCTGTGAAATCTGACAGTGCGTGATTCTAAAGCCCGAAGTGCCCGGAATGATCCGTCGAAGTATTTGTTAAGCTTATGTTAACATGCAAAGTAGTTTTCTAGAAAAAGTGAAATAACTATAAATGGTGACTCGGAATAGAAATATGAGGGCACAGTTTCACTAAGGATGGCCAGTTCACCCTTGGAAATACATAATACTAGTCGGCGTGGGCCTCTGGTGAGGAAACCCAAAAATGGCATAATCGTAAATAAAATAAATAAAATGATTATTTTATTTTTCAAATACTTATAACTCACAAATGGTAACTCGGCTTAAAAATCCAAGACCACTGTTGAACACGTGAGTGTATGAATTCTTTTAGAAGATACATATTTTTGCCAGTGCATGCCACCATAGAATGTTAGTTTTTGGCTGAAAATAAAATAATTAAGTGAAAATTATTTTATTGTAAAATTCATAACTTCTATATAGTAAGTCAGACTAAAAATATGAGAGTACCGTTGGGTTCTTTGGGTACTTTTTCACTTAGACAGAGCCTAACCATGACCAAAGTGAGTTGCGGGTGACTGATTTTAATTTTATGAACTTTTTTGTGTACATTTAGTAAACATGCGAGTGATGTTTCATAACATTGGAACCGGTCCTCGGAATTAAAATATTAGGGCACCGTTAAACTCATAGAATTAGTGATTACAGAGTGATACCTTCACCGTAGTTGCATTCTAATTCGAATGGAACTCAGTTTTTCTTATTTTTAAATAATATTCAAAAAATAAGGTGTGCTTATTTTTATTTGTTGGTGGTTAAAACCTCCAGGTGGAGGTTAGTGGTGGAACCCACCCACACATAACCTCCCTTGGGATGATATTATTTGGTGGGGCCCACCCGATGTTTAACACCTCTTTTAATAAAAGAGGTGGGGCCACAATGGCTTTAACCCCTTGAACTCCCCATAAACGGGGGAACTCTTGAACATCCCCATAATGGTGCCAATTCACACAAAAATTAATTAATGGATTAAATTAATTTATTTTTATAATCATTTGAATTCTAGACAACCTATAAAATAATAGTGAGTCTATTATTTTTGATTTTGGAATAATCTTTTGGTGGATCTTGAAAGAGGTCCTGGAGAAACCTTGGAGAACTTCATCCTTCCAACGAAGAACCACCGTAGAATGACGACCTTCTCCTTTGATCTTCTACCGAGTCAAAAGAGAAGGAGCTAACCACGAAGAATGTTGAAGACGATTCTTCCTTGGTCTCCTACTCCGGATTTTTATCGACGTCATCTTAACGATGTCCACCTTACCACGACTCTGTCAAAGATCACCGAATTTGAGGTAGGGGTTTGAGTTTATATTATTCCCATTATTTGATGTTCAAATTATGGTTTGAGAATTGCTTATTCATTTCACCATAATGAATGATAGGACCTCATGAACATGGACCAACACTACCCCTTTTTTAATCATGTTTTTTGGAAATGGAAACAGTGCAACGACGCCATTGGAAGGAAGAAATGTGGTGGAGCAACACAACCGGCAATGAGCTGGCCGCAGAAGAAGCTGGAGGCGCAAGGGCCTCCGGGGAGGTGCGACGTCGTCGTGCCGAGCATGAAACTATGCCATGTCCAGGTGGGCTACGACAGTTCTATAGGGTCGCAATTCCATCTCACTGAGGAATTGAGGAACCATGACCAGAAGGACCGTAGCAGATGGATGAGGCGTGTTGTCACCGCGCCTGGCGGAGAAGGTGAAGGATGGAGCTAGGTTGGGCCGCAGAGGTTGTGGCATTGAGCCATCACGTCACGCAGAGGGCAGTAGAATCACGCCATCGTCATGCCATGGTGGAGGTGCAAGGGATGCCGTGGAGCCGGAGTGGTTGGTCGCTCAACCACCAGTGTGGAGCGGTACCCCATCGGGTCCCACGTGTGCTGGACCTGCACCACCTGTCAATGGTTGGAGAACCACCCGAACGGAAGATCCGTTCAGGAGCCAGGGGCTCACGCTACCCCCTGCCCACGGATTTGGCGCAACTTCATTGGGCCGCCGGGTTTCCAGGCTGGCCGGGCCTCCATGCCGCTGGGCCAACCGGGCTGTCAGGCAAACTGGGCCACCGGGCCGCCCACTCGGGTCGGGCTGACCACTCTGGTCTGGACGCTCTCTCAGACTGTGTCGGACCTGGGGATCGGGTCAGACCCCGGTTCAGATCGGGTTAGGTCGGGTCAGTCCGACAAGGTCGGACCAGAGACTGACCCGTTTGGCCAGTTTACACCTTTTTGCCCCTATCTTGGGCTACGGGTGTCCGATTGACGAATCGCCTGTTACGATGGAAGGGTATCAGAAATACGGTTCTTTTGGAATAAACCACATGCGGATTGGACATAGTTGGAGTACGGTAAGTTTTTATTGAATCTAAATACAAACCGGGCCCCTAGAATGGAAATGCTAATAACTCAGAGACTGGGTGTCCCATTAATGCACCGTCTGTCGCGTTGCAACCCTTACAACATGGAGCTCCTTTGGAATAAACCTTTTTTAATTTTTGTGGCTGTCATGGTACACACGATATCTCGAAGGTGGATTCTCTAGAACTTGAGTGCACCCGGTGCGAGCAATCCAGTGGCTGATAGTTAGGCGGAGGTTGGAGACATATCATACAGAGGTCAGCGCTCAACAATCCTGTGTGGGTCAGTGCATACGGATCCTTTGTGGGTCATATCCTGTGTGAGTCAGCGTTCAGAAATCCTGTGTGGCTTAGTGCATACTAATCTTGCGTGGGTCAGATCTTGTGTGGATCATTGCATGGGTTAGTTATTATTGATCATGTGGGGGTCAGACTCCGTATGGTCAGTAGAAATGGGTCTTGATAGAGTAGGATGATCTATCTTCGTGACTAATCATTTGTACTTCTATACTTCACTGAAATCCTATTTTGGGATGAGTTATTGAATTTCGTTTTTTCCTCATGATTGAGACGGGTTGGTAAATAACTTAGGTATATAAATGAGCATATACCTATGTAATGGTTTTATATTGACTCCATAATTTTTTGTTATATTGTTTTGGATATTTTAAGACCATGAGGGTCTTGGGGTCCCTGCTATGTATCATTATACTTACCCTTTCATGAGATATGCCCGATCCTCATTGTTTTGGTTATAGAAGATGGACATCGCTGATCGGGGAAGAGAGTGGTAGAACTAGATGGTACCCAGAGGTGGACCACTCGAAGAGACGTACATGGAGAGAACAAACGGACATGGGGTGCTGAGGAGTCCATATGTACCCACCCTTCTGGTGGGAATGTCTAAGGATGACCCATTAGATTCTTTACATAATTTATTTAGTTGTACTATCATTTCAGTGGTAGTGTACTTTACTGTTGGGCTTGTATTTTTGGCCCCCATTACTTTTAGCACACTCTTTTGTATACAGTTTTACTTAGCATTTTACATCCAGTTGTGTACTCTGTTCTGTTTGTTTGCTATTATAAAGTAAATTCATTCCCAATTTAGGGGTTTTCACCTTTGGTTCTAGAAGCATGCCCCTGGCCTATGGAAGGCGGTCTTTGGGTAGTCACAATACATGCCCTGGGGAATGAGTCCTGACATTAGCCATGTGATTTGTATCGTGAGACATATCAATGGATCAAGGTGATAAATAATGATAGTCCCACGTATCACTTCAGGGAGAAATGATTTCAAATATATTTAATGTTCAATACAAAAAAAATGTTCCATAATAATAAATATCTTTATTGGTTACTGTTTATATATTTTAAAATATTTAACCATAAAATCAAATAATATTTAATGTAATACTATATATGTAGAAATGATATATGTTTTATGAAATAAAAAATTAAATTTTAAATAATATATATATTGAAAGGAAATTTAATTTATAATGATCATATTAAGTGAATTTTTTTTAATAATACAACAACCACAAAATTAATAAGAGAAAATTCATGATAATCATTTCACGGAGAATATAAGATTGGTAATAAAATATTCTCTTTCCAAAGGATTAATGGAATGGTAGGTAAATAATAAAATATTTTATCAAATTCATTAAGCCATTGATAATTTTTAAAATAAGATAATTTTTTCTAGATATATATGATAGTGGGGAAGTTAGTTTTTTCTGTATATATTAAAAAATATTATATTGAATTTTTTAAAGAAATAAGAAAATATATATTTCAGAAAAATGTATTGTTATTTATTTAATAAAATTAAAATCCATAGATAATGAAAAATTTATTTTATCAATAATTAGAGTAAATAAAAATTCTTTTGTACATTTTTTTAATTACACATAAATTGAAGTAAAATATATCCCATTAAAAGTTAAAAAAAATCGGATTATCAATTAAACTATTATTCTACCAACAAATATATCAAATAAATGATTTTTTGGCTGAAAAGAATTCATAAGAAATATAATGATGATTAAATAAATAGTTATTAATAAGTATAAGTTTTCTGGTTCCTTCAAATAAAATATAATCAATCAAAATAATTGTTACATCGAAAAAACTTCTTACCTCTTTGGAATATTTTAATTTGAAACCCCTTGAAAGATTATTCAATACATAAAATACATATCATCATGAATTAATAGTTACTAATGTTGAATATATAAAATACAGATGTTATAACCCAAATAAAATTGAATAATTGAATAATAATAAGTATTTCTCAATAGAGTGTAAAATAGAATGGAATCCTATACAATTTTGAATCTTTTAATTCAAATCAAAAGGAATGACATAATTTGAATTAAAAAATATATAAAAATAATTTATAATAATTCATTCAATAATATTTTCATTGGTTTTCAATAAAACATATTATATAAATATTTTCATAACATTCAATTATTCCCACATAGAAATATAATAACACAAAATCTATTATATCACACATCAATTTTTTTAACGTTATATAAACTCTATTATAATGGTTTAAAACATAGTAATAATTTATACTCTAAGTAAATTTATATTAATAACATAATATATCATCAAGTTATAACAATTTTATACCCATTCATTAATAATATTTCATTATTACAATTATTTTCCATGCTAATTTCTTTTTTTTCTCCCAATTGTTTTATGTTTCATTTTGTAGTAATATTATATAGATACATCATATCAATAATTTTATGATTTAAATAGATATCATAATTATTAATTATATATATTTTAATGACCATTTGAAAATATTATTCATAAGAGATTAATTGCATCGCTTCCTCGATACAGTTGGTCTTATGTACGCATGAGTGGTGATATCATTAACTCAATGGTTGAAATTGTGTGTTAGTGGATGATATATTAATTTATCAACATACCTATCCTGTAATATTTGTAATTTTTTTCATTAGTTACATAATTATAACTATACATGAATTCTTATTATGTAATAAATTTCCAGCTATTCGTAAAGTGGTATTCCATTTTACACAAGAGAAACATCTTTTTTTTCCATTTTACAGAGATGGATATAAATAATTTTTATGAAATAAATATAATAAAATATATGTTTATGGGAGATATTTTTTGTTTTCACTAGGTAATTTTAAATATATGATTTAATGTGTTAAAATAATAAGTAAAATAACGATCTCAGTGAAGATGATAACAATCTCTTAGGGGAACATCCTTTTGACCTTTTATAATGTAACCTTGAATTGGTCTTATATTAAGAATAGAATCTATATAATTTGGATAATGATGTTGGGGATATGATGTTCTTGGGTATTTTCATGAAAAATTACTTGGGATATTTTAAAATGTTTGGATAGTTCATTGCCTTCCAGTAAGTGGGGGAGGGGACATCATGGAATACAATTAGAAATTTCAATAAAGAACATAAAATTTTATTGTAAAACACAATAATAATTCATAAAAATTATCTTATAATCCTTTTTCTAATCGATAGGATCTAAATATTTCCACCCAATAATATATTCTCATTTTAAATTGGAATAATTTTAATTATATTTTGGTTTATAACTATTGGAAACCTATTTTCACCTTAACCAAAGTAATATATTTTGACATTTTTTTAATATTTATTATGAAAATAAATTTTTTTGAATATATGACTACATAATAATTATTATAATTAAAAATATGTAATAAATTTTTTCAAATTAAAATCATTGCTGTGGAATAATTTAATTAATGAAATAAACCTAGAATTCTTGACTAAAAATAAGATTACATGAAATGAATTTTTCATGCATAAGATGATATTATTTTAACAAGTTTACTTGTAATCATAATTAGTTTTATATAAAATTAAAAATGTATAAAAAATATAAATTTAATTCCAATAATTCATCATTAGATATTATTTTTATTAACAAAAAATGATATACATTATGAATTATGAAACAATTTTTTTTATGAAATATATCCATTTGACCAGAAAATGATATTTCCATCATTGACCTTTAATTTTTTTAAAAGAAATAATGAAATATGATTACTAATTATTATAAATAAAATTATTAGTATTTAGATACCATTTTTTTAAATTTTTCAAAGAATATTATTTCTTATGAAAATTTTATAAAATTCATTATCTGTTTATTTTTTCCATTTACTGTCAAATTAATATTCATCCAATCAAAATAGAATTTATGTGTGATAAAATATTAAAATATATGATATTTTATAGTTTATTAAATATATTCCTCACATGAAATAATTTATCAATTTGTGATACATTATCCCTATAATAGTGAAATGATATCCTTTAAAATAAAAATTGTGTATTAAAAAGTTTCATTTATTCAGCTATAAAAGGGGAAACTTTCATCCCTTCATAAATACCTCATTTCATTGAATTACATCATAAATCTATGATATTTTTCTACTAATATAATTATATATTTTTTTAAGCCTATAACCGAAATAATTTAACTGAGGAGAATCATTTTGAAGGATACTCTCAAAAAATATCATGCCACCATAGTGTGTGTTATCAAAATCATACCATTTCCTTTTAAAAATCACCATCTAAAAAATCATCACCAAGATAATATGATTTTATCTATATTATTATTATATTTAACTTCTATATATTCATGGAGAATGTTTTTCATTTTATATAAAATTAATAAAATAATAGAACGTTCATTGTTCATTTTAAATAATGCAACCTACATAAAGTTAGTTTTTTAATACTTCATATTAATTTTATTTATTTGATAAAATCACATAAAATTTTATTGGCCTAAATTAAGAATATATATATAATCACTATTATTTTTCTATAATAATGTTTTACACTTTATTTTTATTAGTGACCATCAAGATATAATTTGTTTGTATTTAGGGATACTTTAACCATCAACTTAAACAATGCTATACAACACTTTAATGGATGACTATGATAACATTAAAAATAATGATATTATAATTGAATAATTATTATTTTATTACTGGGTCTCTAATGGTAGTAATAAGTGTTTAAATGTTTTTAAAATATTTTATCTGATATCTAAAATTAAAATATTATGCCTACATCAACTAAAATTTCAGACAATCAAAAAAATTATATAATAAAAAAATAATTTATGACAATAAATAGTAAATGTAAAAAAATATATAATAAGTAGTTTCTATATTGGGATTCTAATATAACAAATTTTACTATAAAGGGTGTTTATCACATCTAATGAATTTATTTTCAATATAGTCTGTGTTATTACCTCAAAATTTCCCCTTATTGACATATTTGATATTATGAATCATATTTAATATATATGGTGTATATAATATATATTTTAAATATCATATAATGAATTAACATTAAAAATTTCATTTTATGTCCAAATAAAAAACCAAATTTAAAAGGGAAATGATTAAAATGTTACTCAAATCAGAAGTGATATTTGCCTTAAAAATTAATTTCTTGAGACATGATTATGTAATACACCATGATTTGATTTGAAATATTTATTAAATTAGAATGTATTTGTTACTATCATATTTTTTATTAATTGTAAATATTATCCATTATCGGTATCTATTAATGGAAAAGATTTTACTTCATTCATATAGTAATTGTAAATATTTTTTTAAGTCACATTTTATTTACTTATGTATGTTAGTCCTCCTAGAAGTAAATGATAAGAACATTCTTCCAATTGATTAAAATTCTTGTTGATCTACATTTATTATATGAATTTACATTTTTTTACCCCATAATAAACCCTTTTGAAAAATTTATTTATCCCTAGATAAAGATTCCCAAAAGGGATATTGATAACATAAATATCATTTTTTGAATTATATTGTTTATTAATGAACATTTTATTTCCATTATAACATTACAATAAAATAATATTTTATATAATAGTAATTTATATTCATATGTGGATAAAAGTATTTTTATACAAAATAATGATTTATTTCCCTTTTTACTGTGTGTGTTTTGAAAAAAGTTCTTTTTCTATATAGTAAGAGGAATTAACCTATGAAAGTCCTATGTTTTGGATTCAATATATCATATATATATTATAATAATTATGAAATTCATTGTCCCAATAAAAGACTATTATTTTTAAAATTATTTTTTTTAAATATATTTCACTTCACCTATTGAAAAATACTTTTGGGGGTGACCTATAACTTCGTGTTTTACATAAATGTTAATAAAGTTTCGAAAAATAATCTTTCAAGATTTATCATTAATTTATATTTTCATTTTAAAGGATTTATCCTAATAGGTATTATTATTAACTATTTATTAATTAATTTAAATTTATCATTTGGGAAATATAACTGAAAATTTCAAATAAATCAATTTTTGTTTTATTATTTTATGGTACAGTTCAATGTTGTATTTTTTTAGGTGTTTCCATTAATCTCCATATATATCCTTGTTTCCATTGACACACTGGTGATATGTTGTTTTTCAACAATAATTATTTTTTATTTAGAAGGATTATGAAATTACAATATATACTAGGAAAATTACCCTTTAATTTCATTGTCTTATTTTACATTCCACCATTGTTCATTGTATGTGTTATGATAATGTTATCCCATATATGGACATGACAAAAAGTATTGGGATTCATTATTTTGATACTCAAATTATGATTATTATGAACAACATTAATAGGTATTTTTAACATCCCACTAGCTCTCTATATATGGTTTATGATTTTGTTATCCCATTCATTAACATCAGGAAATGTATAGAAATTTTCTATACTCTTATTCCAATGTGATGATTATTAGAAATGATGACCTTGATTTTTTAATTAATTTTTTTATATGATGAATTAGTTGGAAATAAAAAAGGGAATTGTTTGAAATGAAAATATATTTCCCATGGATTATTCAACAAGACTTGTTAGGGAAATAGATTGGTTTTGGTTTATATCTCATCCCATATTAATAATATATATTTGCGTAAATTCTTGAAAAAAGTATTTGACTTCATAAAATATCCAATCCATCTGTATGATATCCTTAATTTTTGTTATTAATGTTTTTGTATATTTTTATGAAGATAACATGATATTAGATTCATTTTATTATATCATATATTGTATCATTTAATCATTCCATGTTATTTATACCATTATTTTTTCATTCACTACTCCTTGTACATGATTCCTTATTGATAACTTTATCTTACCAATTTGTTGTGATTATAATCATAATGTTGTATATAATATTAGTAATAATGATATTCCAAGAAGGATAACCTTTGTAGAAGAATTTTTTGGAGATTTTTAAAACATATTATCAATTATCTAGTGACTTATAAAGTGAAAAAAAATTCAAT
Source organism: Viscum album (assembly GCA_963277665.1). Classification (NCBI taxonomy): domain Eukaryota; kingdom Viridiplantae; phylum Streptophyta; class Magnoliopsida; order Santalales; family Viscaceae; genus Viscum; species Viscum album. Next base: position 2,060,806,178 of record OY728151.1, on the reverse strand, counting down.
TAGTTGAGAATGACAATGGTTTTATTGGTTTTTGTTTTTTTAATTATCAAATATCGAATAGAACGATTTCATGGAATTATATGTAATTTAATATTTTATTTAGTAAATATAATTATGTTAAATTAATTTCCATGAATCAATATTTTTTATCAATCCAGTATATAATGTATATGTTTATGAACATTGGATCTTTGAGTCTAGGATTGTGGTATCATAGTTACTACCAAGAAGGGATTAGATAAATTTATGGAATATTATGTATTTTAGGATATATTATTTATTGATAAGTTAGGATTATTCAAAATTTAAATAGAATACATAAATAAACAGGACAGTATATGATTAAATGTTATTTTAATAATGCATCATTTTGGGGGGTTTTGGATAATTTTACATTAGAGAAACCCCTAGGGATAATCTATTAATGGATTAAATGGATGTTCTAGAAATTTCACCACTATTTTGATACTACAGAATGATTTTGGCTCTAGAAGATATATACCAAGGGGTAAAAACCCAAGAATGGTATCATTGTGTATTAACATGTTCATCACCAAGTGAAAAGCAATGAGGCCACACTGCACACTATGATTTGAAAACATAGGTGATATACTATGTGTTTTCATATTTTAATTTTAGACTATTATGTTGGATTTTGGTGTAATTAAAAATAATTATGTTAGGATGCCAACGATCATGTACCAAATTGGTAAGGCTTCTTCTTTACATCCAAAATATCCAAGATCGAGTTTGGGCCAATACGAATATTTTGCGTACTGTAGTTTCACTAGAGAAGGTACTATAATGGTAATATAGTAGCGGTATACTGTAGCAGTAGTAGAAATTTAGTAGGGAAATCACAATAGAAGAACTTTTGTACTTGTTGTACAATAGAAGGTATTGTAGTAACTTAGTACTATAGAGGTACTATTTATCGAGGGGCCCTTTGTGTCAAAAATGGCCTTTCTGGCCTTGTATTCAAACAATATAGTCATGGGAATTCAAGCTATTTAATGGGTCTCTCTCTACCTAGTTTAAAAAGTTTTATTTTATTTAAATAATAAATAAGGCTTTGACACCAAACTTATAAAAAAATTAGGATAAGAATCCTAATAGTTAAATTATAATTTATAACCAAGGATTGAAAAAATGAATTTGTAAGATAAATTGAATGTTTCCTTTGTAAAAAATGATATTTCCAACATGGAATAAATTTTTACATTTCTAATTTAATATTCATATTTTAGATATTATCAAAAAAAATTATTATTTGGACAAAATAATAATGGAAATATGAATATATGAAGTCTATGTATCTAGAAACCACTATAACGTATAACTGAATTAGGGAGAATGTTTAAATAGTTGAGAATTTTAGTATATACCAATTGTGATGGAAAATGTAAATATCCTAGTATGTCATAATGCATATAGAGTGATATTAAAATATAAAATAAATCATGATAATCATAACTATTTTTTGGTGAGAAATATTTATTAATGATATTATGGTATATTAAAAATGTTTTACATATTAGGTCAACCATCCAAGTATTTTTCAACAATAGATCTTCATTAATGGTTTAGAATCATATATTAAATCATATAAAAATCATTAAAAAAATAATTATATTATATGGTCCTACTTTTAGGGAAAAATAATTATGAACACATTATTGTGGTTTGGATAAATAAAATATTTAAATGGTGCTTCATATGGACGAAATAACTATTTTGTTTATTTAGGATTGGTGGGCTTGATATTAGAGGTTTTTATTATTAATTTTACAAAAAAATAAACCATGATATTTTTTTAATAGTGATCAAATTTTATTATTATGGAATATATTGAATAATTTTGACTTAATGAGCTAGTGATTAATATATTCGTATGTTAAAGGAAGTATTAAATTTTGACGGAATATTTGATTTCTTTATAGTTCAATGTCATAGATATTGAAATGGTTTCTAGAATGTTATTTAATAAATTATATAATATTATGGTGTATATATACTTCATAATAAAATTATTTGACTGGTTAATATTGTTTCAGGTATGAAAATATAATTGATACGACCAAAGAGAGTAAGTCATATTTTATGTTAGAGGTTATATCTCAAATGAATTTTTTTTAAATACATTCAATTACATTCATAATCATATAATAATTATAATTTCTTGGATGATATTTATTTAGTGTGTGGTGATATAACACCCCAATAATTTAATAACTTAATTCCCTTATAAGATCCAAATTTGTTGGATCCCATTGTCCACATGAAACACTAAACATAAATCAATCCACAATATATTTTGGTCATATATATATATATATATATATTAAATTATGAATGTTGAAAACAAGATTTTGAATTAGTGCGAATGAATAAGAGTAATTGCATTATGAAATAAATTTTTAATAAAAATTAATCATAATTTTTATATAAACTAAATTTAATTAGTTTCCCTACAATTATTTTCAATGAAATTATTTATTTTCAAAAGATATTTTTTTTTTAAAAATTACCATTTTATGTTATATGAATTTCTATTTCAACAATCAAGGGAATAAAGATGATAAATTATGATATATATTAATTATTTTTTACCCCAATTCATTTGTAAAATTATGTGAAATATGAATAAGAATAAATAAAATTAAAAAATTAAAAAACTCAATAAAAATATCTTTTCATTTCACTATATTATATTAATTAGAAAATAAATTGATAAATTTTTTAATATAATTTTTAAAAAATGAAAATTTTTTATTATTTAAAATATAAATACATGTTAACATGATTTGTATGAAATAGTTGGTTTGATGATGATTAATGAAAAATTAATGATTTTTCTTAAACAATTTACTATAATTAATTAATTTTTAAAAATAATTAGTTTAATGTATTTTGAAATATTTTTTTAAATAAATATATAAATAATTAAAATAAATCATTCGAAATTATTATGTTTTTTTCGAACCCATTTATATCATTTTAGATTCATTGGATATATTATAGTAAGAACTATTTTTTCTTTCATATATTAATAATTTTTTTTATCTTGTAAAAATTATATATATCAAAATAATTTTAATATTATAGAACCAAAAATAAATAATAATGTTAATTCCCATTTAATATTTTGGAAATAGATTATTAATTTATTTATCAATGTTAATTATCATGTTAATGGTAAAAAATTACTTTAATAGAATTGTTATATTAAATTCTTTAAATTTTTAATATCAAATTAAATTATAATATTATAGATGGTGTCCCTAATATGATTATTAAATAAAAATACAATAATATAAAATAAAATTTATTTTCTATCCAATGGAAAATAATAATATAAATGAACAATGGTTTTTTTCAAAATATTTTTCCTATATATAATATGTTTTTATTAAAAATTTAAATTCTTATAATATAGAAATTGAAATAGGTAAATTTGATATTAAATATGGGTTCATAAAACCAAAATTTTTAATTTTGGAGATTACAATTATTTTATTAAAATATAAATTACTTATTTAAAAACATGTTTCAATGGAACAATAGAAAAGTTAAAAGGAAAATCATAAGAAAAAGTGGCATCCAACATGATTAAAACTTGTTTTGAATTACATTACGGAGTATTTATAGACCCAATATCACCCCCAAAATTTAGTATTTATAACATTTAGGTTATCTTGCTATTATATACTATAATGATACAATTTATAATTAAATGCTTATCCCAAAATATTTTTTTTCATTCACTTAAAAATAGATACTTCCATACGCCACACAAATTACATAAAATGAAATCCCTAAAATATAATATTTTCCCCTTATATAACAATCATTAAATGTGATGATCCTTTATTTTAAATAATGTTCCTTATTCTCTAAATTTAAATTGAGTTTCGTGGAAAAATATCAAGGTACCAATATGTGTGTTAACTACTCCATATAATTTAATATTAAACATTATCTCCCAAATATACACTAACCAATATAATATGAAAATTTATTTTAATTATTAAGCTAATGTTTTATTTTAATAATTTAATAAAATTATTTATACATTTCAATCAACATTATAGAATGAAATAACTTTTTCTATACATTGTACACACTATTATCTCTATGTCATTTCATATTCTCATTTTTAATATAAATTTTCATTATTTATAAAAAACCAAAAATATTATCTAGAAACACCTTATAATATAAATAATGTATGTATTCTGGTATTATAATTATATTGTGAACAGCGTTAACCATAATCAACAATTGATATAGAACTAGTGTTGTTAGAGGTTAGTATAAACACTGACATGAAAATTTCTATAAACACTATCATGGATAAATTTTAATAAATTAATAATATTTTTATTAATGATTATAAGAACATGTGTATAATGAATATCGAATATTATAAGGTTTTTACATGAAATTCAAATATATGTGATTTTTTTGTAATATCCACAAACTTTGTTTGAGTGATATAAGAAATTTTAATTGGAGATATCCTATCATGAATTAACATTTAATCATGGTATATTATTTTCAATTAAAATACCTTAGTGATGGTGTTTTTTAAATGATACTCATGTTATCAGGGATTTTTTTCTAAAATTTCAATTCATTAATTTATTTATCTGTTACACATCCTGTTTTACATGTAATGGTTTAGTCAATACACATAGATGTATCCTAATAATTTATATTTCTTGATAAATTGGAAATTCTAAATTAAACTATTTAATTTTCATTTAATTTATTATATTCAATAGTTTCTGTAGTTTTAATGTTTTTTGGATACCCAATATTTAATCATCGAGTTATGATGATTCAGTTAGACATAAAACTTGGATGATTTAAAAAAAATCCAATTTGGTATTCAATTTTTTTGAAATGTATCAAAATTACTACCCCACAAAACACTTTTTTAAATATATTTTTTTTTATTGAGTATGATTACCAAAAGGTATATTCACTACTCAAGTTTTTTTTAATTGAGTTGTATTATATCACAATGAACATATTTATTTCATACGTTGGTTTTCACAATCTATAATTTTTTATGTTGGAAATTTATATACCTTTATTGGGAAAATATATTTTTATATAAAATATTGTTTTTATTATTTTTACAATACTATTTATGAATAATAGTATATTTCATCACATTAAAATGTAATTTTCCATTCAATTTCATAAGTTTTTTCTTAGTCACCACAATTATCCAAGATTAAGATTATTTATTTTTTAGGACATAATATTAAATAATTAATTTAAATGTAGTGTTTTTATATATTTTTCAACTATCCTTTTGATGAAAACATTTATAATCGACCCATACCTTCATCATTAACATCGATGTTAAAAATATTTTTTGAAACATATTTTATGATAAAACTACCATTTTCCATTATGTATTGAAAGAGTATTACCCTAAACGTGTTTATATTTCATAATTTATACTCATAAATATTTTTATAATTTTGGTAATTTTACTAAAAATTTCATGAAATTGAATTCTTCATCCCATCTATTGTTATATTGTTCAAAGAATTATTTTTTTGGATTTTAATTTTAATTTAAGTAAAACTTTTTCTATAATTATCATTTTACATTTGGGATACATTAATTTGAAAACATTTCTCTTCTTTATCATAATTTAATATAATGTTTTTCATTATTCATATAATGATCCATATATTCCATTATCTTGTTCAACCATCCACCTTCATTATTTTGAAATAATATGAACACGATATATATTTTGTTTAAATTGGTAAATGTAATTAAATTCCTTGCGATGATAAGAAATAATGGACTATTTTATTCTATTTACTATGTATTTCTTAACAATTCATCTTATTTTTTCAAATATTTTATGATCATTTTTTCCATTTTCATAATATTGTGAAAATATTAGTTATTATATATGTGGTTATTATAATTGGGATGATTACAAAAAAAAATATTATGAGGATTTTATTAATTTTTACAAATGATCAATATATTTTACTATTTTTTTATTAATGGATACTATAAATATAAATCCCTTCAATTAATTGATATTTATTATTTGAAAAAACAACATGGTTTTTAGTTTATAGATCTTCTAATAACAATATAACATCATAGAAAAATTCCTTAACAATATTTTTTTGATTCTTGACAATATTATTTACATTAGAGTGGTATTATTATTTATTATTAGCCATTTTTTAAATTAGATTCCTGGATATCATATTATTTTTGTTTCATGTGATTTTGAAATTATTTAGAATATTTAATCCTACTATATTATGTGTACTATGTATATATTATCAACTACTACTACTATATATATATTTTAGTGGTAATTGTTTTCACCCCATTGATATATTTTCATTCACTAGTATTTTAATAAAATTAGTAAGACATGAAGGTATATAGGGATAGAATGTGTGGAATAATATATGGGATTTGATTAATGATTATTCAGAATTATATAGTTTCAAATTCATTCAAAAAATCAATTTGTTGATATATACACGATGTAATGATCCAATAATTAACAACATAGAAATTACAACAATTTTTTGGAATCCTAAAAACATTACAAAAATAGACTCCAAATGATAATGTTATTTTATTTTATTTGGAAACATGGATCACATTTTTCTATTTTGTTAAAATATCTTCAAAATATCACATAAGGATAGTCCCCTTCAGTACCCTAAACTGAATCCTTTCTTTATAAAATGGGGAAAATAAAACTTAAGAATAAGTGTAAACATAAATGCTCATTATGTTAAAACAATGGAACCATGTAAACAAAATCATGAGAATACAGGTATGAATTCCTGATCATTAATGTAGATGATTGAACCATGCATATAAAATAACATTAACATGAGTCATGGAATAAATATTGGTAGTTCATAAAACATGAATCATGTTTAAATAAAGAACATGTGTAATACAAGTATAACATAAGAATAAAACATGGAAATGTGGAAAACACGTAATCATATACTGATTTACATTGTAACCAATTCATCTATTCCAAGACTATCTTAGCAGTATGGGTCACAACTCATACTATATTAGTGGTCATGGTTAACTACCATGGCCATTTAGTATCATAAGTTCAGTCCTCATACCAACTAAGTATTCATGGTTCACACCCATTGTAATCTTACTAGTTAAGGCTAACTCCCAAGAACATCATAGTTAATCTAATTATATATAAATCCTTACTCAATACATGAGAGGGTGGTATAGGTCCCACTGATCTCATAATGAAATCACATGAACATGTGGCACCGAAAAATAAAACATTTATCATAAACATAACCCAAAGAATAAAAATGGAATCATACTCAGTTAATAATATCATGACTTTTATAAAAGGTACATGTTTCATAACAATTTCATCAAAATAATAACTGATTAAATGAAGTGGGTTTTCTTAAACAATATTCCATCAAAACATAAACCATTCAGAGAAATAATTTTGTTTCTATTCTTGTACAATAACAAAGTATGTCATCATAGTTTGGGATGGATTTTGATAGATCACATGGAACATAAATTATATTTAAAAATAAAATTTTTAAACATAAAATTTTTTAAAACCCCATCCATTGAATCACTTTGAAACATATAAAGTTATCATGAAAATAATTTAAAATAGTTTTGGAGGAAAACATTCTATTTTGTTAAAATAGTTTTATTTTCTTAAAATGCAACAAAATTTTAAAAGAGAAAATTTCATTTTAAAATAAAATTGTATTATTTTAAGGTACACATAATGTATTTAATGAATTATTAATGAATAAAAATTCATTCCTTCTGTATAAGTTAAAAAAAATTATACTCATACTTTTACTGGAAATGTGAAAAATTACATTATTTGAAAAAAAAATGAAAGAATAATTCAATTAAAACCATGAAGTAAAAAGAAAAAATGTATTATAAATGAATTTAAACATACATTTGAGAATAAAAAATATTGTATGAAAAAAAGTTAAAAAAATGTACATGGATGATAAATATTACCAATTCGAGATTTAAAATGAATCAATCCTAAATATGGAAGAGATTTTAAATCAATTTATGACCAATTGAAAAATATTCCCCATTTAAAAAAATTATAATAATATTTAAATATCATAATATTCTTGATAAGAATAATAAAATATTTTAATGGGATGTATATAAAACATGTTTAAGAAACATGTAAGGTGTGAAGCATGTGTCTCACAGAAAGAAAGGAGAGATAAAATAATCCTTTACCATGTGTCATGATTCTCTTCATAATCGAACAATATTTTTATATAATATATATCAGTTTATTATAAATTTTATATTGAATAATATTCTTATATATAATACCACATTTGGTTTTATTGTTACCTTATATTACTAAATTTTTAAGGATCTTTTCATACAGTTTAGCTTCGGGTAATATTCCCATTGTTCTTCGTATGTTTCTTACATTATTATATCAGTGGTCCTTATACTTATATCATGATTCTAGATTTAAAATCATGATATAAATATCATTTATATACATTATATTTATATTATAATAACATAATTCATATTTCTTTATGACATGGAAGAAACTGTTCATGGAGACGGTAAGTCGTACGTGTGCATGAAGATTGTTTCTGTTTTAATTGTCACATTGATGGAAAGTACATAAATTCAATATTTATATATATGTATCATTATTAAAAAACAATTATTATATCATATATATCATATATGTTCCTCAAAACACATCCTTACTACATTCCTTGTAGTTTTTTAACGTATCCCATCGCATTGAGGGGCGGTAGTCCACACTTTCCAAAAATATATTATCTTATTAACACTAACTAGAGAGAAACAAAATGTGATGTAAAAAAGGAATAAAGAAGATTAAATAATTAATAAATATTATTTATAACATATATAGATATATTTTCCATAAAAATGGCCACTGTGATTGGTTGTAATAGAAAAATGAAAAATCATTGTTTTGTGAGGTAGTAGTTAACCACACAAAATACAACATGTTTGATTCCATTATATAGAGGTGTGTGTATTTTTCTATTTAAAAAATTTCATAAAAACAACATATTATATTTTTAATTCTAGTTTTGTAATAAGATAAAGGAATAAATATATATTATGGGGTGGATATGGAAAATAAAGGAAGGAGCGTGAAAGAAGACATTACCTCTTAATCTGGTAACTCATTTTGGTTTGGGACAAAGTATACCTTTAGATTCCTTCATCCAAAGGAATGATTCTAGAAGTAATATATTAATATTGGGAAAAGAAATTTGCAGAGTTTTTCTTAGTCCAAATGATTTAGAAGTGTCAATTAAATAGAAGGAGAGGTTCTCTTTTATAAGAGGGAGGAGGAGCACTTTTGGAAACTCCAAAGCTATTAATTTATTATAAAATGTTATTCGATTTCAAATAGATCCAAAGTGAGTCGTTTAGAGTATAATATGAGTATGGGATTAAATACACTCAAAAAATAACTTTTATAAATTTTTTGGTCACAAAAGTAACCTTATCTTTAGGATTTACCCCTTAGTTATATAATTTAACTTTTATCGTGACATATTGTTTTTTTAATATAATGTTAATATAGTTACTATAAAATGAAAATAGAACACCAATTGGATTATTTAGGACATATTAGACACTATATAGGATATTTGGACTAAATATATATATTTATGAATTTTTTTATCATTCAATAAAATATTATTTATTTGAAAATGATATTTATGCTTATTTTAGCACTATTTATTACAAGATTTATTAAAAAATACAAAAAAAATATTCCTTTAAATAAGATAAATTATCTAATAACTAAAATTTCATTCTCAATAATTTTTCTGGTGGCATAAAATATCTAAAATGTTATTTCTTTTAATATTATTATTATCATTTAATTGATTCTTCCTTTAATAAATCTATTACTACATCATTATTGTGTCACCATTAAATTTATATATATAATGTCTAAAAATTATAAATAAATAATAATTATATAGATATGTATATTATATTTCTTATTAACATTTATATTCTAATTTATCTTATGTGTAACACTATATTGAATATTATTTAATTATTAAAACTATAATAAGAAACAATTAAATCTCATTTAAAGAAAACATAATAAATGCCTTAATCTGACACAATTATCTTAAAAGGGATCATATTTAAGAAATAAGTTTGACATTGTCTTGAAAAAAATTATCCAATGAAATTTGGGCAAGTTTTAGGATAATTTTATATTATTATAATATTATTTTTACCTTTAATTACTCTATTTTCCTTTAACTATGATCAAAAAAATTCAAAAGTAACTATTCCCCGAAAAATATTTTCTCCCTATAAGGCCTCATATTTCATACTGATTACAACTGTGTATGTATTTTTTTGTAATTCAATTCATAGAAGAGGTAAAATTACATTTAATTTAAATCCATCAAAAGTGGTTAGAACGCAGGAAAATGAGACGTTCAAAAGCTCAATAAATTTTGTTATTAAATTATATTATAAAATGATTATAATAAATAAAAATGGAATAATATTGTTATTATTTATCTATTTTCTATTTAAAATAAATTTTATGTAAAATATTATTTTAAATGAAAATGTCTTTTTTTAACTGCTCTTAGTATTTTCACTATTCATCAAAAATATGAAAAATTTCAGAAAAATATCAAAAATTCACCAAATGCTAATTTTGTTATTATGAATTAAAAATTAATGTTAATTTTTTTAATGTCAAATTCTATGACTGAATAAAATTAATATTATTGTTTTTCATAAAAGTACATGAAAAACATTTCCTTTTTGAAAATAATTATTTTAAACATATAATGATTTTATCATATATTATATGTTTCATTTTCAAAACCATTATAAAAAATATTTAAATGTTAGTTATTAATATTCATATTACATGTTTATCATGTAAGTTATAACTATATTATATAAATAATTATAATCAATATGTTTTGTATAGAAACAAAGTGTTCTGTGTAACACAAGCCATGTCAGTGTTACATGGCCTGAATATATCGAAAGAAAAAAATTCAAAATATCTAGTGGTGTTACATTCAACCCCAATAAAAATAATTTCTACCTTCAAATACATTTGGTATAAAAAAATATTTAAACACACATTGTAAAAAAATGACTAAAACATTTATTTTAAAATGGAATTGTTGGAAATATTGTTTTCCCAAAATAAGTCATGACTTTGTCTCGAAGTAGAATTACATATCAGAAGATTTGTTAATGAATTAAAAGTTTAAATAATCATAGATATTGATAAAGATCACTAACCACAATAAATAATTTTATCCAAAGAAAGTAATTAATCAGAAAAATGTAAAGTGAAGAAGCATAAAATAGGTCATTGAAATCATCAAAATGATGGTTATAGGACACCACGTTATATTAGGATTCGTTTTCCTAATGTTGAATATTTTTTAGAGAATATATTATTACTTGTTTTTGTATAACATCACACTTTTTTGTAATATGATCATTTTCTACTTCATCTCTTATTCTAAAAAATGATGTTGAATTTTCCATTCTTGATGTTTTAATAAATCGTGAGGAGAAAGATAGGTCATTTAATCAATATTCAACAAAAATATTTCCACATATATTTAAATATATTTAAATATAAATGTGCTATGATAATAATTTAATCTCATAAGATTATCTAATGTCCAACCTAAACATTCCAAAAATTGATAAGCCTACAATCCTTTCAAAAGAAGAAAATCCAAATCATTATAAATTAGGGGAATAAATCAGATTAATATTTTTCTACCATATATCATAAAGAGGTTCTTGGTCCTCACATTCTAATAATGTGAATTACTTGATCTTTTTTCCCTTGAAACATGGAAATAACCGGAATTATGGTATGTCCTTACTAAAAACAAGCACCTTTCCTTATTCCAAAACTTATTGGATATATTATGTAAGTCCCTAAAATTTTTATAATTAATATATTTTATCATAAAACCCTTGAAAAAAATACATAATTAATTCCTAATAAACTATAATAATCCAATTTACTTATTTAAATCAACATATTTTTATCCAAATATATTTGTTGAAAAATAAGGGACATATTAAGTGTTATCATTCCATTTATCATGTGTTCTCCAAGAATATCTAATTACCCTTAAATAAATTTTTAGGTCCTTATAACTATTAAACATATCAATCAAAATCCTTAACAAAAATCATATACTTAAAAACTAAAATATTTCCTGAATCATATAATGTAATCTTTGAATACTGAAAGATATACCGCTCAATCATCCTGCATTATTCTTAATCAATTAATCAGGTTGCATCGTATTACTCTTTCCTAAAATAAGAATCATGTCTTATGGTTCCGAATCTTTAATCTATTCATTCTTATTAGTATTAAAGTTAAAAATAATGCTAGAACATCCCTTACCATTCACCTGTCATTTGCAATCTCTTTCTCCTTTGCGGTATAAACAATACTCAAATAACCTTCATGATTATATTTATTATATTTAAACTTAGTAATTCAGTTTTTATATTTTCTATACTATCCACATCTAAAACATTAAATATTAACTATGTTCTATCTATTTTTGGTGATTGAATAAGACACGAAATAAAAGTGTGAGAAACACATATTTGAGGTTAAAATCATATAAGTATGGTAGATTATATATAATTTTTCAATCTATTATATCATTGGATTATTCATAGGTTATTTATGACTATAATAAAATTTCATGGATCATAACATACATAGACTTTTTTTTTGTAAATACTAAAGATATATCCTTAGAAATATCTCTTGGGATATCACTAATTTTTTCAAATCCTAGTTTTGAAATGTCTAGTAAAATTTCTATCTAATACCAATTTTAATGACCCAATCTTGTCATAGATGGAAATTACATCACTATTGAAGAATACATAAAACATTACAAAACCACTTTCCCAAAGGTTGTGTTAATTTAGTGTCTTTGGAAAAATGGAAAATTTTTATCTAATTTTGTGAATGATTGTTATCATTTCCCATAATTATCATCCCATTTATCCAAAGAATCGGTTCTATGACCATCCTAGTACAATGGGTTCACTCCCAATACCATATTAGTAGTTATGGTTCACTCCCATATCTATCTTAGTACCATGAATTCACTCCACACTCAATATTATTTTTATTGGTTCACACTCATGAGAATATTAGTAATCGAAGTTCACTAACATTACCATCTTCATTTATCTCACTAGATATAAATCATTACCCAATGAATTAGAGGTTGATAAAGGTTCCACCCATATTATAATGAAATCATACGTACGTTTTCCACCAAAACAGAAACAATCTATAATAAACATTACCCATGGAATAAACTGGGAATCATAAACAAGTAATAATATGAAAAATGTTGATGTAAAATATTTTCATAACCATTTAATCAAAATAATAACCCAGGAATTATTTTGGGTGTCTTGAACATCATTCCATCAAAACATAAACCATTCAGAGAATTAATATGATTGTTATTCCTAAAAAATAAAAAAGTATGTCATCATAGGCGGGGAAGGATTTTAAAAGATACATGGGACATGAATTTTCCTTAAAATATTTTTTTAGAATATAAGAATTTTTTCGAACACATTTATTTGAAACCACATTCAATAATATAATATAATCATTAATATATTTTAAAATAGTTCATGAGGAAAGTACATTTTTTAGAAATGTTTTTCTTTTAATAAACTAACACACAATTTTAAATGAGAAGTTGTTATTTAAAAATAACCATGTAATATTATTGGGGATTATTCAATGAATTAAGGCATTATGAAAGCATAAAAATAAAAAGTTCCAAATTTGTTAAAAGACATCCATCTCATACTTTTTCAATAATTGTAAAAAATACATCATCTGAAAGATATATAATTCTTTTCAAACCTGGTAGTAAAAATTTATAAAATGGGTAAAAAATGACCTTATCCATAAATAAGAGAATAATTAAACATTTTATGATTTTTTTTAAAACAACAATATGAATGATAAATATTACCCTCAAAGACTTAAAACTAAACAATCCCAAATATAGAAGAGATTGTGAAATCAGTTTATAAAAAATATTATTGTATGCCCCTTGTAAAAATAAAATTATAAGAATATTGATATATTTGGATCATATAGATAATACACATAAAATAAATTCATGGTAAGTATATACATCATGTTTAAGAAACAAGTAGTGTATGAGTCATGTGTCTCATAGAAATAATAGATAGACAAAAATAATCCCTTAACTTGTGTCTTAACTCTCTTCATACTCGAACTAGATTCAAGTATAATATATATGAGTTTTTTATATATATTTTATAAAAACTATTCTTATATCAAATACCACATAAGGACTGATTCTAAATTTATATGACACTTTTGTTAGTGATATTTTGTTATGGTTTCACTTCAGATAATATTTTTACAGTTCTTCGCATTTGTCTAAATTTGTTATATCATTTGTCCTTATACATTTATCATGATTAATGAATATAAATAATTATATAAATAGAAATTATAGAAATTATTTTTATATTATAATAACTTATAGAAAAAATAAGTATGAAATGGAATACATCGTTCATTGATATGCTAAGCCGTATATACACATGAGCGTTGTTTCCATTTTAATTTTTATATAGAAATAAAGTGGGTATATTTCATATGTATAAATATGTATCATTGTTGGGGTAGAATTATTATATCATATATGTCATATAAGTATATAGAACCCATTTTTTGTTACATTCCATGTGGTTTGTGAATGAATCACTTAACTTTGAGGGGGTGGTAGTCCACACTTCGTCAAATGATATTATCATATTAACACAAAATGGAAAGTAAAAAAGGTATGTGATGTACAAAATAATACAAAATTATATATACATAATAAATATTATATTATATATATATATTCCATCTTATTGGACACCATGATTAGTGGTAAAGGAAAAAATAACAATCATCATTTTGTGAAGTAGTAGTTCGACGTACATAGAAATAGTATGTTTGATATCCATTAGACCAAGGTGTTTGTAATTGTAGGTCAACATATTACCATAAAAACATCATAGTATTTTGATTATATTTTTGTTGTAATAAATTAATTTAATAAATATATATTATTGTTGACAAACGAAAATAAAAGGAGTTAGAGAGAAGATGTTGCCTCTTAATTGGGTAACTCTTTTCAGTTTGTGTAAAAAGGATTCCTTAATATGTCTTCATCTCAAAAGAAATATTATTTCACTAAGATAATAAAATTTTAAGGGAAAATTACATGATTTTGGTTGATCCAAAAGGCTTTATAGGTGTGAATAAAATAGAATGAGAGTTTCCCATTTATAAGGGGGGGGAGGGGCTCTTTAAGAAACTCTAAAACTGTTATTTTATTATAAAATAATTTCATATATAAAATATATAAAATGAATATATTTTTAGGATAATTTGAGTATGGGTCAAAATCATCTCAAAATAGTATTATATATATATTTAGGTCATAAAAGTGACCTTATTTTTTGGTTTTAACCCTTAGTTAAATCATTTAATATTTACCGTGAAAACATGTTCTTTTACACTATAGGAATAATATAGTTACTATAAAATAAAAATATAACACCAATTGGATAATTTATGAAATATATGACACTAGAAAATATTATTGGACGAAATGAATATTTTTTATGAATTTTTGTTTCATTTTAAAAAATATTTTTTATTTTAAAATAAAACTTATGTTAATTTCGAAACTATTTATTACATAATTTTTTATAAAATACTAACAACAAGATTCCTTAAAAAATGATAAATTAACTCATCCCTAATATGTAATATGTATAAAAAAAATTTATATGGAATTAAATAGCTCGAATGATATTTCTTTTAGGATTATTTGTATCATTTAATTAATTCATTCTTTAATAAGACTTTTACTACATCATTATTTTGTTCAGGGTTGAATTGAATTATATAATGTATAAAATTTAAAAATAAATTATTATGATGTAGATAATATTCACATATTTATAATTAATATATATATAATAATTTATCTTGTGTATATAACTATATTAAAAATTATTTAGATATAAAAATGTTAATAAGACACTTTTTAATATTCTTTAAATAAAACACAATAAATGCCCAAATCGGAAACAATTGTCATCAAAAGGATCATATTTTATATCCAAGGATTATTTGGATGAATAAAAATTATCCAATGAAATTTGTAAATGTTTTAGAGTAATTTTATATTGTAATAATATTTTTGTTACCTTTAATTACCCTATTTACCTTTAACCGTGGTAAATCAAATTCAAAAGATACTATTCACCAAAAAAAATTTGATCCTTACAGAAATAATATTTCATACTTATTACAACCATGTATTTCCATTTTTTTATAATTCAATTCACATAAATGGTGATATTTTATTTAATTCTAATCCTGCAAAATTGGCATAGAGGCGCGTAAAAGAGACGTTCAAAAGTTTAATAAATTTTTTATCTATATCTAATATAAACAAATTCATATACCTTAAATATTAATATTATATTTATTATTTATCTATTGGTACTTCAAAATATATTTTATGTAAAATAATTATTTAAATGAAAAATCAATGTTAATTTAATTTGTATCATTTTTCACTACTCATCAATAATTAAAAGTTATGATTAAAATACCTAAAATTCATCAAAATATAATTTTGTTATTTAAAATCATATAAAATAATTATTTATGAAAAATAAATTTATATGAGAGTCTAAAATAAATTTTATATTAATTCATAGAAAGACATGAAAAACATTACATTTTAGAAAATAGTAGTTTTAAACATATTATGATTTTACCATTGATTATATGTTTCATTATCAAAATAATTAAAATTATTTTTAAAAGGTAGTTATTACTATTTATATTACAAGTTTATCATCTTGGTTATTACTATTGTATTTAAATAATTATAATAGCATAGTGTTGTTTCATTGAAACACTGTGTTTCATGTAACATAATCCAAGTCAGTGATGGGTGAAGTGAAAATATCAAAATTAAATGAAAATATCATGGGGTGTAACACATGGGTTCGATTTGTGTAGGATGTTTCCTAACTCTATAAATCTATAAATTTATAAATTTATTTTAAAAATAATAGTTTAAATAATCTCTAAATATATTTTAACTAATTATCTTCATATCTAAGATATATTTCCTCAAATAAAAAATATGTGTAATGTGTATTTTCATTGAACCGGTGCTAGGATATTGAGTATAGGGTATCAGATATTTCTGATACATATTTCAATATTTTTTATTTAAAGTTAATTAATAGGATTAGTTTTAATTTTGAAATAATGATAAAATTTTATTTATATATAATAGTTTATTCTATTTGAGTGAAAAAAATTATAACATTATATGGTATAATAAAATATGATTTTCCATCCACTGGTTGTCGTGGAACACAATTGAATCTATATGGTGATTCAATCAATGAATAGGGATTTGGGTACCCATGCTATGTTGTTATTAAATGGAATTTTTAAATTTATTTATATTTTGTATTGGTATGTTTTGTATTAATGTGTAATTGGATGGTTTGAGCTCATGATATAGATATAAAAATTAACTACTATATGCATGATTGTTAAAAATGAGTTTCTAGGGAATTAATGTATAAAAAATGATAAAATAATATATTATAGGATTTTTTAACTATCGATGTCTATAACCATGATAGGAAAGGATATGAATAGATTGAATGATTATTTTTATTATTTTTTTTGGTAGTATTCATGTAATTTAGATTCTTTAAATAGTTTATTACCAATAATTTTCCTCTTAATCAATTTATAATGGGTTTTTTAATATTTCTAGTTTTGTGGAAGGATCTGGATGATGTTCATTGTGATTTCTCTTTGACATTTTAATTAATGTCAATATATTTAATTCTAATGGAGAATCAAATATATTTTTAATTATTTATGTTTAGAGTGGATAAACTCTTATAGTTAATGAAATTGGTATTTCTACATTATAAATCAACTAAGAATAAGTTTAATACCATTATAAAAATTCCTCCACATAAAAATAATATTAATCATTAAGAAATTAGGATTTTTTAAATCGTTAAAGATTTTACTAATTTATTAGTTCATGTAGTTTATGTTTTTCAAGGAGGATAAAATCTTAATTGTCATAATAAAAAAATTTAAGATGTAGAGTTTTAGAAATAGAGTCATCATATATTTTTGTGGGATCGTTGAAAATGAAAATATGAAAATATTTTGTGGAGGATCATCTGAATCTCCGTTTTCATCACAATATTAATATATATATTGGGTAATTTTGTACCTTCACACTTGATGTATAATAATGAATTTTCTGAAAAATCAATTGGAGTAAATTGGAATAAGGATTTAATGTTGTTCAGGATTTATAATAATCTGTAATGAAACGTATCATATAGTGAATTAATGTTTACATTAGCTTGAGATATATTAGATATTTTATAATGGAACCTGAAAATACTTAAAAAATCTCTCAAATTTCCATTCAACTTATTTATACACTAATGAAGATTACAAATGAAAATCATGATTCTATGCTTTCAAATTTTTCATTACTGGGTTTAGGTTACAAATTATATGGTTTGACTTACCCATCAATACATTAGTGGTGAAAAGTAATCATTAGATATAGAAAATATGATGTATGATAATGATAAATTTTAAATCCATCAACAACTTAGTGGATAATGTTTTTTACTAATGGAAAAATGTTGATTAGAAATAATATTTCCAAAGGACGTATTCAAATATATTTTTTGACCATAGAATCATATCCTGGGTTGATATTGAATTTATTTTATTAGTGTGGTTGAATGATTAATTTAAATTGGTTCTTTATAATGACAATAAAAATGACATACATTTTAGAATATATCATTCTTATTATAATTTTTAGAAATAAAATTTGTAGATAATTTAATAACATGTCAATATCAAGGATTCCAACAATGAAATAAATGAATGATGAATCTGTGTCTAATGTGATGATAAGAAAAAACTCATAATATTAGAATATGTTGATGATATTGGGGAATCCATTCTTTTTTTTTCATGTTTATAAAGAACCAATAGAGGATACTATGATAGTATGAGATACAATACTTATGGCTTCTACTATGATCACTTCGAATTTTGATTTAGCTACATATCAATCACTTTTTTACATGACCCTGTTAATTAAATGAAATTATTGATTTGTTAATGATATCACATTTGATGATAAGGATAATAGGATAATAAGAATTATTTTTGGGAAAAAATATGGTGTTATTAATGGGTGATTCCAAACTCTATATGTATTTTTGATGATGGGGATTATATAGTGATAAGAATTTAGTTTTTTTATTACTTATGTAAAGGACTAAAAAGACACCTAACATATTATCATCTATCATTCAACACATTTACTTCTTTAGGAAAGGTTATTCCTAATTATTATATAATGATACTTATAATTTTTCACCAACCAAAATCAATAAAGTAATTCCTAAAAGTCCTTTTTAAATATAATTGAACAGTTTCAATTTACTTTCAATGAAGGTAAAAAAATCTTTTTAACAAAGAGAATAGTTGTCACAAAAAGTTGTGTGATCTTAGTGGAAGATATAAGGTGGTGAAACATGTGAGACATGTTGAGATTTTTTCTTGGTGAATATAGTAATTTTTAAGATAAAAATTAGTAATCTAGCTAAACCTTGATTTTATATATTTTGAATACAAAATATCATTTTATATTATTATATATTTTCTATTAATCATAAAATATAATCTAGGTTATGTATAAATTTTTCATCAGTTTCATTGATATCATGCATGGATTTTTTTTGGTTTGAGAAATAATGATACAAATGATTAATTTATTTATTAAATTTTATTCTAATATACTATATTTTATTAAATTAAATTTCTCTTATACAAATGGAATATCAATTATATATTTTAATACAGGTTTCATTTTTATTTTTTTTGCGAATATTATGACTTGGAAATTAGTGGTGGTG
This sequence comes from Viscum album, assembly GCA_963277665.1. NCBI lineage: Eukaryota > Viridiplantae > Streptophyta > Magnoliopsida > Santalales > Viscaceae > Viscum > Viscum album. Next base: position 2,060,786,003 of record OY728151.1, on the reverse strand, counting down.
TGTGAAATTTTTTGGGATTACTTATTATTTTCTAATCTAATGATAATTTATTATAAATAAAATTATGTAAACATAAAAAATAAATATTCAATGATTTATATTAATAATAAATAGTTTTTAAATAATATTTAGCGGTGGATATAAATTTATTTATGGATAATAACATTGGTGGTTGGTAATGATTATAATTTTAATGTTGTTAAATTGGAGGCGGGAAAGGCTATAGGGGTATTAGAATTATTAAATGTTGAAATTAAAAATACATATTTCCATTGAGTAATTTAAATGGGTAGAAATATTAAATTTCATTGTATTATCTATGGAGAATTATTTTTTAGGTTATTATTAAACTGATGTATAATTCACTTCATAAATGGTGTTTTTATTCAAGAATAAAGTAGATAGTTAGAATAAAGTTGTTTCTGATGAGGCACATGTTGAAACGCCATATTATTGTAACAATTAACTAATTACATTGTGATTATTAAAGAGGGGATATCAATAACATCTCAGTTTCAGGTATATTATTTTTTTAATCGTTAGGATGGTTTTTATGGATTTGAATGTGTTTTCATATGCTCTTTGGACTAAAAATTGTTTTTTGAATTTCTTAGTGTAAAGTGGGGTATACCACATCATTGTCTATTATGTTTAAATAATTTGAATTTTATTTTTATAATGAGATTGGAATACATGTATATAGAAGGGTGTGGTCATGTGAATGGGGATTCACTGTATGTTCAATGTTCGTTCTGGTCTAGAAAATTACCTGGTTATAGTCTTGGTGTCTCCAAAATAAAAAATGTTACCCCAAAATTTGATGGTATGTTACTATGTTAGTCTCTTTAGATTATCTAGACCGAGACCACCACAGGAATTGTTGAAGCCCCATAGTATGGTGTCACTATTTTGGACATATTAATCGAGAGAATATCTACACTGTTCATTTAGGGAAATTTTTACCCATGATTTGGGATCATGAGAACATTATGGGAGTATTGTTGGGGACTTTGGGATTGATTTTATCTCTTTCAAACCACTATTTTAAAATACATTTTATGGTTTATGATTTATCAAATTATGTGTATGGAATTGTTCAACCTATACTCGATCCACATATTTTCCTAGGTTGATAATGTTCTTCCATGACCCATTTTTATTCCCATCATGTGCGGATGTAAGTTTAATGGACATAGATATTTTTTTAACTCACTATTTGTCTGTTTCATTAGGAATCATTGATATAATAATGTTCCCCTAGTATTTCTTTTATATAAGTGATGATTTAATTTAGAACTCATGATATGTGTTCCATTGTTTATGATATTTTATTGATATTATAGACACCAATTTCACATGGATTTTGGATCCCATGAATTTATTGAAAATATTCTATAACATCATGTGATTTTGGAGTGTGTCAAAGTCCTTTTCCATTGAGAATTTTAGGAGACACCTAGAGGATGAAAATTTATATCATTTATCAAAACATAATTACTAGTTTTAATTCAATACAATTTCTTGTGTTTTGGATTGGTATTGTGGTTTGAAAAATTCCATGAGTATTTAGATGGGTTTTAGGTGGATTGGAGGCCATATTTTATAGAAGTAAAGCCTATGGATCTTGGATAGATCTAATTGTGTGACCCCATATACAAATTGTGTGACTTTTTACATATACCATATTTTGAAAAACTATGAATGTGTTGCTGAAATGGAGTTCTTCAATATATGTATTATTTAGTAGATGTATTCAAAAGGCTTATTGATAGAATGAAAAAACCATGTTCAAGACACACATCCAACACATTTTGGGATGTTCCCTTGAAATAAATAGTTCTATGTTATCACACGGTTGGGCATAACCATGTTGTATATCTGTACAAGGCATTACTCCTAAGAAACAGGGGCCACACAGTTTCCCTAGGGTTAGTTATACTATACACTCTAATTATGGGGCCCATTAATTTTTTGAAATGACCAAATATAACATTATTTTATAAAACTAATTTTATTCCCATTATCTTCACATATGTGCCATACAAAAAGTACCTCTCCACCCTTTTTTTCTTTCTCTTTATTTTGATACCACTCCCTTATCGATGATCCATTATTCATGATGTTTGTGGCATTGGATAATTATTGGTAAGGATCCCTAATATATTTTCTATATTTTTTATTCCACTCACCTCATTTACACTAAATTTGTTCGATTTATTTTGAAATATTTTTTGGGAGATTATTAAATCATCAATTTACCCTAATTAGATAGAGTTATAGGCTATGAACAGACATTACTACATCTATGACTATAATATATATGGTGAAAATTTTTATTTCCAATTTCATTAGTTTTTTGTATAATTCTCTAGAGTTCTATTTTTTGGGCCGAGTGTGACCCTAATAATATCATGGATATTTTAAATTAATTAAATTATACATTGTGATATCCTGATGGGATGGACTACAAGAGTCTAGATATGGTCCCATCCTTGTGAGAGGTTTTGTACCATAGCTAGGTAGGTCAGTGTGTGTTTTTATATTAAAATTAAGTTTATTATTTACATTTTATGGATTTCTATCAATATTAAATCCTTGGGATACTTTACTGAGATCCTTGGAATCATGATATGATCGTCCTGATGAAGGAGTTATCCTGACTATATGTTTTGAGGTGATGTGATCGTCAAGTAGGGTGTCGATCAATATATATGTTTTTAGGGTTATTTCAATCATATGTCCATTTATTAGGTTTTTGTGTGAGGTATCTTTTCCACTAGGTTTTGGTATTCTCCAGATATATTTGGGATGGAACCTAAATTCTATTGATCCACATGGTCATATGGGCATGAGGTGCCATAAATCAGTTTAGCTTAGATTTTAAATTTTTGATTTCTACTCACCTGTATTATCCCATTCACCATTAAGAATAAATTTTTACATTGGATGCCTCAATGATGAGGTGTTATCTACAAATCATGTGGGTAAATTCCTCTAGTTCGTTGGGTCTTAGCTAATTGGTTTGTGTTTTTTGAAGAAGAAATAAAATTCTATTTGGAGGATCCATTTTATGAAAATTTTGTGGATGTGAGTTGGGGGATAAGTGTCTTCATGAATGAGTCCATTGGGCAGGTAATTATTTATTAGGTAAAACATCATCATTACTCAATATTTCACACTTCAATCGGGTTTTGATATTACTTACGAAAAATATTGATGTCCCTCCACAAATCGGGATTCGAGATAAATTGTGCTTTCGAGCAGTAGTTGGGGGAATATATTTGTATTGATTGGAATTTCTTTTATGATGTTGATGACTCAACATGGAAATGATGTGTCTAGAAGAATATGGTTACTGGTGACATGTTTTTAGGTTGAACTTGAGGGTTCACCTAAACATTTCTATATAAAGGGATTCATTAGGCCACGAGATATAGATCATATCCTCCATAATGGTTCCATTATTGGTGGAGAAGGAAATAGATTATTTATAGTTGTTAAGAACCAATGAAGTTTGTGATTAATTCATATATGGGAAACTTATTTATTTATTTTTACTAAAAAATTATTAATCACAAATATAAGGTAGGAACACAATCATGGGGGGCCTAATGTGGCTCGTTCTCGCACACTACACATGCCATTCATGTTGTGTGTAGACAACATGATTTTGGGTTCCTGTAAGGGGTTTTTCTATAGAGATATATCATTGTGGTTGTGTTGTTTTGGATGGTAGGAAATTTAACTTGATTCTCCTCAATTATATGGTGTTTTTTATAGGATTGCGCTTATTTTTGTTTAAAAATTGTGGTCTGGTGTTGGAAAAACTCCACACTCTTGACATGTACGACCTGATATGTATGAATTTTCTATTCTAGTTTCTAAAAATTATATGTCTAGATTTTTTATTATATTTCTAATATATTAATGATTATTCTCCCCCTATTTTAAGTTATTTATTGTACATCCACTAAGGGAGGGATACCGATACAATTCTATGTGGTCATTTTGTTTATGTGTTATTCTAATATAGGTCATTATTATATCGTCAAAAGATTGCATAGTATCCCAACTAACACCTATTTAATCCATTTCTACAGGTCTCCAGCCTTTTATGGTTGGGGATATTCCCTTAAGGGCAAGTAGGTGATGAACCATTTCACTATTCGGGTGAAAACTTTTCTTGGGGTGTTAAAAATGGAATCAGAGGGGTTTCTTTTACCTATTTCATGGTTTTAGTATTTGTTATATTGTAGAATATATATTATGATGTTTTTATAAATATATTTACAGAATGTGTTTGGTTTCATGCTTCCTCATGCATGAGAAATGGACTAAGACAAAATGGAAAGGAATTTTAATTATATTTTTCTCATTTTACAGTTTATTTTATATCCACCTCGAGAGGTTCACTTATATGTGACTTTTTATCTATTATGATATTATTCTATTGACCACGTATGGGACTGGAGGAGTAATTTGACCCTTGTACCAGAATGTCTGAGGTTTTTCTAATCTTTTCTATATATTCTTATTATTATGACTTGCACATCCTGAATTTTAAATTCAATATATATATATATATATATATATGTCCAATGATAGAAATGAGTTTAAAATTGTAACAAACTGTGTGATATATATATATATGGACATGTATCATATTGGAGAAGGAACGGACTATTATATGGGTGATGTTGATTAAAATTTTGGGAAATGTGGTTGTTGGTTTTATGTGACATGGTTTTCCAGGATGGGAATAGAAAAATTCATAATTAATGCATAGTTTTAATGAGGGTGGGTAAGGAGTTCATGAGGTTAGGATGTCATGTGACATGGATTCAATGGAGTAGGTTAAGGGTAGTGACATCGCATTACCTATTACATCTTTAATCATCCACATTATATATATATATATTCTTTATGTTACCATTTAATGGTATTCAGTTGGTTTACACCAGGATGACTTTAGATGGAGCGTCAGGTAGGTGGTGAAAGGTTTCTGCTAGAGCATGCATAAGTTGATACCCCTGTGGGTGAGGCAGACCCTGAGTCAAAGGTACAAGATATTGTACATGATCCATTACTTGTAGGTTGGATAAAAAATATGTTAGAATGTGGTTTTGTCATGATGAGTAGCTTAGAGTGAGCCTGGTTCGTGTTATCCATGGGATTGATAGGGGATATCAAGGAGGATAGCCATATATAAAATACCATTCTCAATAATTACATTCGCAAAACCCACTAATTTTTTAGGTTGATAGTGATCCATAGGTGGCTAATAATTGGATAGAGTATATTGAGACTATTTTTATTCCGCTAGATATTCCACCTTTGTGGAAGGTAAATCTTGAAAGACACATTCTCAGAAGACCAGCTACGTGATGGTGGGACATGTAGTTTCATTCAAGATGACCTGACAGACTGGACTAGAAGGATTTTGATATAATTTTCTTTATGCACTTCATCCTAGGGACGCTGATGGAAGAGATATATGAAGAGCTCTTGATCATTCAGTAAGGTAATATGGTCACCATGGACTACGTAGCGATGTTCATCATATTGAATATCATTGAAAATAACATGGTGAACGGTGAAAACTATATAATGATTCATTTTAAGGAATGTTTTCAGAATACCATTTATGTGAAGGTAAATATCATCACGTTTGCATCATTATTAGTGGAGGTGAATCAGACACCCCTAGACAGTGGAAATTTGAATTACCATCTTACTTGATATGGGTGGGGGAATCATTTTGTTTTAGTGATGGTGTTTTAGATAGAAATATGTTAGGTTGGGAATGGTTCCGACATGGTAGTTAGGAAACATAATCAATCAAACCACATCATAGGGGATCATCAAAAGTGTTCTTCTAGATTTTTCATCTAGGACAAGACTGAACACAGTGCGATAAACCGCCAAAAGATGTTTGTGCATGTGGATACATTTGGCATCATGAGAGGTTCTACAAGAAGACTTGTCAGATATGGGATAGTCATTGACTTGGTATGACTTAGGGTACTAATATAATACTACGTTCGGTACTATGTAATGGTGTCTAATCATTAGTTTCACATTGAGGTCATGGAAGAGTCAGTGGGACCGTTTAGTGGGGTCAGTGGCTAGTGGAATTTATAGCACCACAAGGTGGTCATGAATCCCAATGTCGAGCATCTGTCTATGTGAATGCATTGTATATTACTCTTTCAAATCAGGGTTTTAATACAGAGACAATCAGATATATTCCATGGAAATCCCTAGGGATCTCTTTTGTCATGGTATTGGGTTTTCCGTTTTGAGGCATATCCATTTAGGGTGCACGAGATATATGCATGGACTAACCAGATGATGGTTAGTGGGATGTAATAATTTTAGATATGATATATATATATATGAAGTGCACAAAACTAGGACATAAATATGATCATTGTTTGATTCATGATTATTTATGTGGGTTGGTATAGGGTAATCAAGGATATTTGGGTTACATGAGGAGTCTGGGAATCTAGGATTCATTTTTGTCTGGGACATGACTGTGGTAAAAGAAACCATGTTATTTTACAATCTTTAGAGATATATGAACTCATAGATGAAATGTGTGGAATAGGTATGAGGGGAGGACCGATGTAGTTCATGATTTGGATGGGAGACACGTATGATACATGATCAATTGATTATGTGAATGGATGACAATGTGTCACAAGAGGATGTTGACTCTATGGATAGTTATTGGACCATCGGTTTGATTTGAGTTTGCTGTTGGTATGCGACAGGGGTAGGTCACTCGTAGGGTGGGGATCCCCTAGAGGTAGTTGACATGTTTCCTTTTATATGAGTAATTGACATTAATTTTAATATTACAACTATGTTTGGAACCATCATTAGATTTTATTTTATTTCATAGGGAATATCTTTGTTAACATCAGGTGATCGTAACATCTGGGGTTTTTTGAGAACGCTGAAATCCTTTCCTGATTTAAATTTTTTGATTTTAGCGGAGGTTCCAACACATTTTTTTATTATCGTAATACAATAAAAAGTTTTCCTTGGATAAAATTCCCTATATTAGATGGGTTAAGAGATTTATATATATTCGTTGGGAGTTTAGATGGATTTTGGGTGTGTCAAAGGAAAGATTACCCTTTTTTGAAGAAGTGTAGGCAAAGGCACACAACTCGATTTAATAGTGCAGCCTCCTATGGCTTACTATGTGCCCAATTTTTGGAATGATAAGGGATTAATAATCAATGAAAGAGGAGGAACATGATATTAAATGATCATTTCTAGTTTTTACAAAATGCGTTTTCACACATAAAATAGGGTGAGGAAAAAATGTGCATAAGACACACGGTTAGTGTCATTTATGATGTACCCTTATATTTTATTGTTCACAGTTACCACATTATTTTGCCAAAACATGTATGCTAAACATGCATGGAATGGATCCTTAGAAGCAATAGACACAATGTTTTAGAATAGTTGGTAAAATAGTGTATTCTAACCATGTTGACCATTAATGTGGTGAAAACCCAAAATTTTCCCTCCTAATATAAACCTAAATTTATGCTCAGTATTCACTCAATCATGTTTTATGCATAAAGAGAATCATCTATTTCCTCAAAAAATTGAGTTAGATCCCTCTCCCTCATCGGATTTCATTCTTTAATGTATTTTTGGCTGTGGATCCATATATGTAAGGCCCTAATGTCATTCGATTATATTTCACCCCACTCTCTCCTCATAGACCACTAAATCTATTCGAGGCGTTTTTTTTCTAATTTTATGGTGACAATATAAAACCTCAATTAATCCCAAATTGTGCAGAGTTAGAGGATATAATATTACATGCCTAAATCAATAACTATGAGGATCATGGTTCATAATTTAGTTTATGATTTCACGATTTCTTTGATGGTGATTCTATGAGCATTTCACTGTGTAGACCGAGAGAGACAGTAATAATTAAATGGTTTGTTTTATTTAATTAAATTGAAAATTTTGGGATGATTATGGGAATGATATTTAACATCATATCATGAGTTCCACACATGATTCCCGGAGCTGGTCGGTCACATGACCTCAGGCACACCTCCCCTTATGCTAGTGTCTTCAGACTGTTAGCAAGGTTCAAATATTGATCATGGGGAGAGAAAAAACAATTTTTTCATTTTAATATACCATAAAAGTAAAAAATACTTAATTATATAATCATAATTAGAATTTTTCAAGTATCACAAGACAACCATAACATCAAATAAAAAATCAAAATCAAATTTGAAAATAAATCATTCTAATGTACATGACAAGGGTCTAAAATAAAAACCCAAAATAAACAAACCATAAAATTCCCCAATGAGACCCAAACTCATTTAAGGTTCCCTTATCCATTATTTCTCCAGACACATCCATATAACACATAAATGATTACCTTATCCTATCATAAAAACATAAAAAATATTCAGGTACCAATCGGGAAGCCCAATTAGGGCTTGTGTAAAACTCTGAAGGCCACCACCAAATCTGTATAAAACAATATGAAGTCAATAAATTTTTATGAAGTTACAAAAAAATAAATATGTAAAATTATTAAATAAATAACTATCAAATTATAAATTAGTGTATATCTAACCTCATAATCCACCAACTTCCCAAGGACACCTGAACCTCAATTCCTACATCGGTGTGCATCAGGTTTGAACCATGCCACATACTTAGTTCATATTTCATTATATCAAATTGGATTTAATTATCTGTGTCATTTTATTTCATTATTATAGAAAATGGAACCATATTTTATAGCTAGTATTTTGGGGGTAGAACATCATGTCATGTACCCCATGAGTATTCATAGAATCTGTCCGTATCTCACACCTCATGGTTATATAGAGCATCAGTCCATATCCAACACAATTTAGCCTGCATGAATTGGGTGTATGATTCCATGTTTAAAACCATATGAGTGTTTGCAACATCATTCCATGTCTCACACCCTGTTTTTGAATCATTCTCATATATCACAATATATATCATCGTATCACATGAATCACAATATCACATATTTTCACATTATCACAACAACCAAGAAGAATAAATACTAATCCTATTATGCAAATTAACCAATATAATCATTAATTAATTAATTAATCATTTAAATAATCAAATTCCATTAATTAATTAAATAATTAATTATTCACAAAAATTTCTTTTAATTAATTCAACAATTAATAAATCACATTTATGCCATTAATTAATTCAAAAATTAATAAATAACATTTATCCCATTAATTAGTAAATAATTAATTCATCATAATAAATGATTATAAAATGACAATAATTAATTAAACAATAAATGATTCCCACATCCCACAATTTGAACACTATCGTAATTAATTAAACAATTAATTTTTCGCAATTCCCAACAACGTATCTCTTTAATTAAAGTCACAATTAATTATCCTAATTTCACAATAATAATATCTAAATAACCAACTTAACAATTAATTTTCCCAATTTCAAAAATGACTTTCTTCAATCAAATCACCACTTCCATAATAAATTAATTGACCACATTAGTTATTTCTATTTAGGTGTTTCAAAAATCTAAAAAATCTATATAATTATTATAATTGAATACAAATAATTGAAATCATGACTATGAGATTTGAATAATCTACCACATACCTCGATTCATTGACAAGAATTCACCCAAAATAAATCCCCAATTTCCAATGAGTAATGATGTATAAAAAGATCCAGACCTATAAACTTAATCAAGTTATAAAAAATCAAGATCTCTTAAATCTGTATCTAGATCTACAATTATAGACATATTTACACATAACTATATCTATTTCTGACAAAAAAGATAATTTAGTTCCTTAAATAAGGAATGATGAATTAGAGAAGAATGTTAAATTAACTATGATGTGATTCTATTACCAAAAAGGGTGAAAATATTTGATCAAAGTATTAAAACCTAGGAGCCAAGGCCGAGGGAGATTCCAGTGAAACATAGAGTCTCTCAAATGTGAAATGATTTTTGGTGTTGAATGAGGGCCTATTTGGTGGGTTTTAGTGGTTCGGGTAAATTTTAAACAAATTTTCAGGTGAATTAAAAAGTCATTCATGGTTTTTCGGGAAGGGACCCATGGTTTTAATTAACCATGTAACCAAATTGTGTCACTATTTTTATAGGGGTTCATGGATACTCTTCAGAGGGATCATGGTTTGGAAAACCATGTGGTAATTGTGAAATTCCATTCTTTCCAGGGTTGCCTGGTTTTTTAGGACCAGGCACATGGTTAGGGAAAATCATATTCCCAATATTCACTAATCTCCTTCCATTAAATTTTATCTTTTTCAACCAAAAACACTCTGAATTAATACCCCAAAAAGAATTATCAAGAAAATATTTAAAAATAATATATGAAAATAACTAAAAACACCTATGGAAAAGGTCATTATCTTTTAATATATTCCCTTTATAATAGCTCTTCCTCAAGTTGAACTCCCAAGAATCATTATGATTATAAGACAAAAATATAGTTACATTGAGCCCTTATATCTATTTATCTCTCACATGATTCTTCTTTCACAAGGTTATGGTTCCATAATATACTATCTTTTTTCATAGTTTTTACTACGATCCAACACACGTATTTGATGTCTATCAAAGGAAGCATATCTGTCTTGTTCATCAACATCAACATCATACACATGTGATGGGTAAGGGTGATAAACCATAGTTTTGATACATTAAAAAACTAATTCATAACACTGCATATCTATATATGATTCAATTGGTATGGCACTATCCTAGTTCTATCCACAACCTCAAATAGTTTATCAAACATAGGAGAAAACTTTCTCTTCCTCTGTATCCTGCATGGACCCAATATAGGAAACACCCAAAGGAATACACGGCCTCCCTCTGTAAATTATAGGGTTATTCTTCATGTATCATAATATTACATATTTCTTCTCCGAGTTGTAGTCAAACAATTATGAATCAACAACACCTTTTTTGACATCTCCTGCACGAGGATTGTTTCCTTCAACTTTAACTCACCAGCCTCCATCCAGCTAAGTAGTGATATTAATTTCCAACCATATTAGAATCAAATATTTTAATCTATATAATAGATTTATAAATAATGATATAGGGAATCTATTCCAAAGATATTCTCTTTTACCATGATCCACTAGAGTCTAGGAAACACGCTCATAACATATCTGCATGCACATCTATTTTACGATCCGATTTCCCATCTGTATGTCGGTGGAATTTCATACTCAATAGATCTATTGTATCACGATCCTTCAATAATACTTTCTAGAAGAATGATGTCAAATGTGATTCATGGTCAGAAACTATAGTATATCGAACCACATGATGACAAACACTCTCTCGAATGTACATGTATCCCATGTACTCTACTAAGAATGTATCCTCCAGAGAAAATATATTTGATACCTTCATCAGTTGTTCCATAATAACACAATAGCATCATTATTATGATTCATCTTTGGGATACCACCATATCATCCATATTCACGTCATAACACTTCCATTCTGGATAGGTAAACAATTTTAGTAATCTTCTAGGTTGTTTATTCACTACCTTCACCTGATGATAGGTGATGCATTATGTCATGAACTGTAATATTTCATTTTTTCATGACCAGCCACAAATATTATCATCATTGGTCCTAGTTTGTTTTTTTCACACTGGGTTACACCTCCCACTTCGAGGCATGAAATTTATAGCCTCAACTCTTCATGAACACTCATAAGAATAACTACCTCATTTTTTACATTGATGATTATGTACACATCTATCATCCATTTTGAAGGTGTCTCCCCTCCCATGAGGATATCCATCTAGGATGGGTAGTCTAGGTCCTCCTATTTCCCATCTCGGATTCTTCCAAAAAGTATTTACTCCATTGAAACTGATAGGAGATTCTAATTATCATAATTATGCTTTACCAGAACAAGATAATTATCTAGTAATTTCATCATCTTCCACTCAACACAAGACAATTGAACAACCTAAGTCTCATTTTTCCTTCTTTAATCATTAGAATGATTTTTTTCAACACCTTTTTTAATATTACATTTCAAAATATAATGACTTCATATAATCCACCCAGATCCTCTGTTGTTGATTATAATATTAATGTGGAAATATAAAAGTCATGCTGTTGTGATATCTATAAAAATTAATGTTCTCACCCGATATATATTTCCATGAACATATCAATGTATAAACAACTCCTGCCATATCGAGGTCATACATAGGGTTATTCTGTTCATGAGGTCTCAATTGTGGTGACTCGTACACCACGAATAGATCTATTTAAAATAACAATGCTACATTCCATATTGTAGAAGAATTAAAATACACCATTTACACCTCACCTGACTCTGGTTGGATCATGATTGGTGACAATTTCAATCCATCATTCATGTCCAAGAAATAAATCTCACATGATTCAGACCATTTTAACATTATCACTTTTTTTTCATGCATTAGAAGAGGTGCTGGAAATTTTAAAATGTCTTGGATAAATAACTGATAAATTATAGATGATCCCATAAAAATACATATATCAAAAACATTCATGGGTTATTCTGATGATACAAATACATGAACCTTCTATGGGTTTGCCGAAACACCTTACTCTAAAAGAATGGGACCCAGGATGTGTGCATGATTAATCCATAATTATTTCATTGATATGCTTGGTTATATTTAATTTTATCCCAATATATTTAGTATGATGTCAATATGTTGTTAATGATCATTATGAGTCTAAGAGTACACCATGATTTCATCCACAAACACGTCCACAAACTTATCCGGGTATTGATATAATATTCTATTTATCAAGTAGATCTCAAGATTCATGCATGATATGGGGTATAAGATCAAAACCCCACACCATAGTTCTATCTAGATCCTAATTCACTACCTATTTTTTATGGGATCTAAAAGAACATGAATAGATTCCCTATCAATCCACAAGATCATTAATCAACTAGTAGTAATGAATTTTTTTTCTAAAGTTCTAAGGACAATTACACTTGTGGAAATGAACAAGGGAAAGGTCTAATATAACTTATTCATATTTCTATACACTATACTTACTAGTGATCTAGCTAATTCTATCACAACAAAAAATCATGTTATTAGAAATCTAACCTCTATATCATCTCGCATAAACCACCTGCCTTCCACAGGATGCATTTTCATGTTCCCCTCAGAAATGAGTGACTGATTTATCAATTCTAAAAACATCCTCAGGATGATGATATTCAACTAGGTTATAATTTCAGACATAAGTCCAAACTGAAACCATTTTCCAAAGGTAGCATCATCCATTTCCCATTATGGATAAAATCACTACAAATCTATAATGCATCTAGAATAGTCCATTAGTGAAATACACCCATGATTCAATATCATAAAAAGATCTTCTCTATTTTAGATGAGTGTATCTATAAAAATTGTTCCATGAACCTCTCATGATCATTCTTCCCCTATATATTATTCAGCTATCCATCCAAATTCTAGATGTCCCACCAATGTTTCTCTTGACCACACAACATGTAATAATCTTTCATTACTCTCATCTCACATGATTCTCTATGTGCCCAATTATTGTCTGGATGGATTAAACCACTAACTCTGCCCCCTTAGGTCAAATATCTCATATAAATGTTATATAGTGATGAAAATAAAACTATCTAGTACGAGTAGAAATTCTCCTCACAACCTACTCCTGTCCCATTCTATATACTGTATGTAGTGTGCAATGTACTCTTGGAACTGCTCTCCCACTTCATCTCTTGACACTATTGGTTCCTTAGGTTTCACCAATAGAGGATCATCCACATTGATGTCATAATGTTATCATATCAACAAGATTCATTTAGGATTCAGAGATCTACAATGAAAAGAACACTCTTTAGGATAATTTTCACTAAGTTAACACAATAATGGGAAACATAATATTTCATAATAAGTTATTTACCTAACACATAACAAATAGTTAAAATCATGGTAATATCACTACCCTTTAAAATAGTACACTAATGTAGTAGTTGAAAAAGGTGAACATATTGTCAATATTTCACTTTCTCATTAAACACCAATCTATACACATTTTATGTGATTTATAATTTCCAAATTTCACATTATACACCATTAAAATTTCAATTTCAGAAAATAAATTTAACGTATTAAAAAATTACAAATTACCAAAAACCTAATTTTTTTCATGCCTAAAAATAAGCATGACACAAAATAATCATTAGTTCCGATAATTATGAATTGATACTAAATTATCATTCCATTTTGGCCCAGGAGTCAAATATTAACAAATTTATGAAAAAATAATCACATCACACAATAATTGTCACACCAAATGTTAAATAGAATTATGTTGTAAAAGAAAAAAGTAATAATAATTATAAAACTATGGGTATATGGGGTTTTCTCATCTACATGGGTTTTTGTTTCAATTACATGATCTCATTTCCAAGGCTAGACTCTCCCTAATGAATACTATAACATTCAAAAATAGTAATACAATATAAAAGAGAAGAAGACTCCATTGATTCCACTATGTAACGTCCCGTCTTGGGTTCCACATGATGGTGAACATGTCCTTTTGTCAAAAGATCTCATGCGAACTCACCATATGCCATAGGTTATATATTAGAAGCATGGTCTGAGTATCAGTCATCGGGAAACTATACAAACTTTTTTTGGTGTAATATGAAAGTGGAAATAATAAAAATAACCAAAAGTTATAATAATAATTAGAATAGTACCTGTATCAAAAAATGTCCCACATATGAAATATATAATAAAAACTATAGCAGAAAATATTCCATGCCAATGTATATGTCATGATTCTAAAATGAATACCAAGAATAAATACACTAACAACTTCCCCAATTGGGGCTCGAATTGTGTATATTTGCATTATCCATGCTCTATCCCATCTCATCCATATAACACAGGGCCTTTTATTATAGATTGTTACGATAACATGAAATTTATTTAGGTAGTAATCAAGTATCTTGAGTAAGGTGTGAGTAAAATTTAGTAAGAAACTACTATCATTTTAAAAAAAATACCAAGTCAATAACAATGTATGCATTTATAAAAAGAAATAAGTATAATTAATAAATAAATATTTATCATATTATCAATTATTATTTATTAAACCACATACACACTTGGGTTCCAATGGACACCCAAACCTCAATACCAACTTCAGTCCACACTGGGTTAGAATCATGTCAAATATTAAACTCACATTTCGTTAAAACATATGGGATTTCATTATCCATTTCATTTATATTCATTTTTATGGCCAACTGAAACCATATTCCAATCCTAATATTTTATCAGCTGAACTCCATGTCTACCACACAGTCTGTATTTCATGAATCATTCCCTATCTAAATCCTTATTTCTATTTGGTGTAGTAGTCAACATCCTATACATTTTTTCATGCATTCTATTGGTTCGGAATGTAATGTCTTGCACCAGGTGATTATTTGGAGCATCAGACCCTATCTCATACCTTGTATATCAATCATTAAAAAATATCACATTATATATCAGTTTATAACATGAATATCAACATCACATGTACTCAAATTATTTCATCATACAGGATTAGTAAACATTAATCCTCTTATAAAAATTTAGCATGATAACATTCCCTTAATTAATTCATTAATTAAATAATTTATAACCATTAATTAATTTAACCATTAATTAATCATATTAATTTCCTTTAGATAATTAAACAATTAATAGATCACATTTATCCCATTAATTAATTATGAAATTAATTTTTCATATTTATTCAATTAATTTATTTAATAGATAATTATTTAGAATAAATGATTTCAATACTCATATAATTCATTCAACAATTAATGATTCCAAAATATAATAATTTCAACATTCTGATAATTAATTCAACTATTAATTATTCGAAATTCAAAGTAACATATCTATATAATTAATTTATCATCTAATTATAAAAATTTCATAATACAAATACCCTAATAATTAATATAACAATTAATTATCAAAATTCAAAAAACCACATTATTCTAAAAGATCCCAAATACCATAATTAATTAGTGGACATCATTAATCAATTCAATTTTATAGTTTCCAATTTCTAAATGAACCATATAATATCAAAAATAACATTCAATTAATCAAAATCAAGTCTATGGAATTTCAATAATAGACCACCTAACTCGATTTTTTCTTCATATATCGCCAAAAATAAATCCCCATTTTCAGTAGAGTAACGATGTAAGAAGAAATATCGTTTTAAAATATTAATAAATAAAAGAAAAACCAATATATTTTAAATACATATATATATATATATATAATAAAATACCTAGAACCTAAAAAATAGATCTATACATAACAAACAAAGATAATATAATTCCTTAAAAAGGATAGAAGAGTGGTAGAAGAATGAGAAGACAACCGTGAGGGGTGTAGATCATTAATCCTAGATTTAAAACTCCATGAATTGAGGTAGAGAGGGTTGAGAATGTGTCTGAGGGGATCGAAAATTAAGAAATGGTATCATGGGGCTAATTAGATTTAATTTGAATCCTATTCTTAGTTCGAGTTATCATAAAACAAATTTTTAGATTAATTAAAAATTCATGCAAAAATTTCTCGATAAGGGTGAAGAGTTTTCCATTACAATGTTTCCAAACCATTTTCCTATTTCTATATCAGTGTATAGTTACTCATAATAGGGTTCATGGTTTGTCTAACCATCTACTTATAGTGAAATTCTCTTCAATCTGAGGATTCATAGATTTCTAGTGTAATGCGTAGGTCAGGGAAACCTATGTTCTTACCGTTCACTTCCACCTTCAATTAAATTTTTTCCATTTTCACCCAAATGTACCCTAGGTTAAACCAAAACATTCATGATAAAATAAAAAAAAATTTATTCCTCAAAATATCTTGATATATCTACTTATGTGGATGGAATCTCTAATCCTTTCATGGGTCTACAAATAGTTTGATCCATGTGATAGGATTTAGACTATGGGAGGTTAGAAAAAGGTGTGTTTGATTATTTTAATTTAATTTTAGCATATTATTTTAGGTGAATTATATATAAATGAAATTATTTTCAATTAATATTTATATAATTGGGATCATGATAAGATCATCATGAGGATTGAAATAGTGATGGCTATCAGTTTTGAGGTGATGTGATTATCTAGACTAGCCTGCTCAATTATATTTATTTTTTGGGTGATCGATATCACAGATTGGGTGATTTGGTCATTGGTTGAGGAAGATATTCCATAAATATGGGGTAATGGAACAATATATTTGAGATTGGAATACCATTTGATTGAGATACATGATCTTAGGTGAATATTGTGTCGTGAATTGGGGTTGAATATTTTTACGTATTAGTGATTTTTCTCACCCGCATAGTCCAACGACCTTTTTGGAGGATTAGGTAGACATGTTTACTTAGTGATGATAAATACTGACCACTAATGTCTGTATAGGCCCACAATAGTTTTATCTTATGTAAATGGATGGGCGTTCATTCCATGAAAATTCATGGTGGCTGTGATGAGACATCATATTACAGTTTTGAGACAATCTATTTGAGGTCGAGGCTTGTCGTGCATATGCCCATTGGGTCTGGGTTATTTTAGAGGAAATACATCATCATTCCTAGGGAATACATAATTTGAGATTATAAAAACCCTGCTCATTATTACATATTTTTTTATTATTTATTACATAAACATTCAATTAATAAAAATCAGATGATCGAGAGGTCTAGTGTCTTTGGGGATTACGAACATTATATAACAACATAAAACACGAAATACATGTCTTAATTGAAAAATTATTTTACATGACCAAAATATTCCTTCATACTTTTCATTTCTTCGGATAACCATAGGATATTCATATGATAAGGGTGATTTTTAATTCCTAGTAATAAATAAAACAAGTAATAACATGAAGAATACTATACTTGTTTGGAAATAGGCATGTAAATGGAGAACAAGAGAAAAATGAACATAAAGGCATGATATATCATGATTATCATAAAATAGAATTTTGAAAACAACATAAAACATGATATTAGGTTGTTCTATGGCTCATTGAACATGGATTGTCATGAGTAAACCCTCATTGCACATGAATTGGCATGAGAAAACCCTCATTGCACATGAATAAGCTTGGGTAAACCCTCATTGAACATGAATTATCATGAATAAACACTAATTGCACATGAATTATCATGAATAAAATGTCATTTCACCAAGAATATCATGACACAAAACATTACCCAATGCATTCAAGAACTATTACAGTAAACCCTTCATTGTCATTTCATTCTCATGCATATGTTTCCCACATAATTCCTAAAACATAGAATCATTAAACATCATCATTTATTCCACGATAAATGATTGTGGAGTAAAAACATGTATGTACTTAGTCAATGATAATATGTGAATAATGGTGAATAAACATGATAGATAAATGGGTATGGTACTCACTACATGATCAGTTTGGTATGGAAAATGTCGATGTAGTTTTGGTAGAATAATGGTGTTATTTGGAAATTCATAAAATAGTTTTATGAGAAAGAAAAGGGTATATAATAATTTACACAAGAAATACATTTTAATAGAGACAAAAAGGATGTTCCCTAACATAATTAATTGGATATAGAAGGCGTAAAATATTAAAGAGTCATGAAGTAAGAGATAACTGCAAAAGAACCCTTTAAAATTTTCCGCATGGTAATAGGTGTACATAAAAGACAATATGAGGTATAAGTGAGAGTGGAATGGGACCTAATAAATTATACATATATTGGATTGTATTGAGATATTTAATAATATATACCAACATATGGAAAATGGAAAATAAGAGAGATAACATGAAAGAAATGCATGATAAAAGTGTTGGGTGGAAGACCCCTTATTGGATTTTGGAATACTAACGAGCATGCTTAATGGATTATAGGGAGATTTTGATGAGAGTTAATGGAAGATATCATAATATATACATAAAATGGATATAATGGGGGTTGGGTAACCTCATAACCATAAATATAAATATGGAATGTAAAAATCATAATGTAAAAGAGTATCTTGAATTGAAACAAGAAGAGTGAAATCCCATATGGAATTTCGGAAAAAGTAACGGAGTTGGTATGGGTCCAAATGGGAGAGGATAAATGGACCCTCATTGAAATAAAATCAATTTCAATATAGGAAATTTATTATAAATTGATGAAAATAGAATCTATTTAAATGAAAAAGAAATAATTTCAAACAAGGTTTTTGAATTGAAAAGAAGGGAATAAGGTGAGGATCCATTACTTGGATGTGTGATACCAAAGGATTGGAAGAGGATTCATGGGACATTGGGGGAACCTTGGTAGGACCATAGGGAGGTTTTTATTGAGGTTTGTCGAGTTAAAAATGGTTTTAGAGAATCAGAATGGGAGATTGGATGGGTTTATATAGGAAAAGAGAGGGAATTAATTATTATTTAGGTTTTGGACACTACACATTAAACTAATCAAAACAAAAAACCATCCAAAGTTTTTTTCCCATTTTTTCAGTATAGGGGATGTGGTATAAACTTTTTTATATGTTTACGGGATCAAAAAACAAAAATAATAGGCTTTCCGATGTAGAGATGAGTCACACTCTGAAAGAAATCATTTAAAAATATTAAAAAATATTATATATCATGGAGGGTATACTAAGGCATGATAAAAATAAGCAAAAAATTCTAAAATCCAATAAATTTTATGTTGAAACATATAATTTCCAAATAAACCTTTTATAGTATTTTATTACATAAATATTTGTTCATTATGATGTAATAAAACACATATTTTATTTATATAGTATTTAATTTTTACCTAAATATTCAACTGTCTCAAAAAATTATGAAATATTCACCATTGGATAATTTAAAAATCATGATTAAAAATTATATTAATTTTCTCTAAATAATTTAAAAAATATTTTAATTTTCACTTTTAAAATAGAAACCATTTTTTTAAAAAATTCACTGGTTTGACAAAAACAGTTTTTAAACCACAATACAGATTAAAATATTATTCATAAAAAATATATGTTCATTTAAATTTATTAAAATTTAATTTAGCAATAATATTTTATTAAAATATTATTTAATTAAATAATCTAATAATTCCTCAAAAATATATTTCTCAATTAAATTTTAATATTAACTAAAAGTACTTTTTGTGTTTTAAAAACCGATTACAAAGTAAAAATAATAAAATGAATGTATATTATTTATTCTATAAAAAAATTAATGCCCATAATAATAATTATATTGTCTTTTTACCTATCCCTTTATTACACCAAAATATTCACTAAGAGTATGGTGTGAGATGGTTGGGATTTATGGGGTTCGTATGGTGAACATTGTTTGGGACGTGATCTAGATGAGCATGAACATCATCTATAAAAGGTTTCACTCATTATTTATTTGGCAGTTATCAGATTGGGATTTATCTAGGAAAAAAATCCTATAGGTGATATCTCCCTCAAATGATTATATAAATTGTCTTCAATGTGAATTAACTAATATGTCTAGGGAATCGCTTCGATGGACTGTGTCAAAATATTATGTTAAAACCCTATATTTATAATAGTCATTTGATCACTTTTCAATGTATATATTATCAATGGTAAGGATACTTAATTGTTCTTTAAACCAAATAAAAAAATTCATGTGTTTTATATATCCCTAACTCATTAAAATAAATGTAATTTCCTTCATAAAATATCAGGTCGTTACAACATTCCCCTTTCCAAAAAATTTCTCTCAATTTTATTTCCAACTAAAACAAACTAGGGTAACTCTACCACATCACTTCTTCTGATTCCCACATTCCTTATTCAAACTTGTGGTTCTTACACCACCATTCTATTAGGGGAATTTTCATATTTTGTAGAAAATTATCCCTAAAATCGGCGATCTTCACAAGATTATCTTCATAGAAGCAGTCATTTTTTATTGTAACACCTCTTGATTGAGTACATGCAATGAGTCAGGTATGTACATCATCAAGTGTGATTCATGGAAGCAATCATGTACTTGATATAGGTTTGGTGGGAGTTCTAGTTAGTAGGCCATTTCTCCAATGCGATCAATGATCTCAACATGGCCAATGTACCTTGGTATATGATTTCCATTCTTCCAAAATCTCTTTATTATCTTCCATGGGGATATGAAAGAGATACCATGTCCCCAATATCTAATTCTAGGTCTCATTAATGGTTATCAGCATATCCTTTTTTGGACTCTGAGAATCCTTAATTTCCTTTACGATGTTAGAAACCTTCTCTAAAATATAATTTTCCATTTTTTGGACCTATAATATTTGGTTCCCCAACATCATCCAAACATGTTGGTGTTCTACACCTCTTCCCATAACAGGCTTAATAATGAGCATTTTGGATTCTTGAGTGGAAATAGTTGTTGTAATAGAACACCACCAAAAAATATTATGGCCTAATCCTCCTATGAAGCCATTTTATAATTATCTATACTTATCCCCATATTATTGGATAGTATTTTCAGATTTTCAATTATTTTGTGGATGATAAGTTGTACTGATGTTCAACTTTTTATTCAGAGCATGTTGGAAACTCTTCCAGAACATAGAGGTGAATCATGGATCTCAATCAAACTCAATCAACAGTGGTACTCCATGGAGCATTACCACTTATCTTATGAATATTTTTTATATTTGATCTAATGTGAAATAATCTTGAATTACAATGAAGTGTATAGTTTTTGTAATACTATTCATAACATCCCGGATAGCACTGTTTCCTATGGATGTCTTCAGGTGTCCGAAAACAATGTCGATTTTGATGTTTCCCCATTTCCTTGTTAGTATGGGTAATGGTTACATCATCCCCCAAGAATTTTTCCTCTCATAATTCACTTTCTGACATACTGTGAATTTTCTGGTATACATAGGGATCTCATTCATGTTATCCCACCAATAATTCTCTTGGAATCACGATAGGTCTTTGTGTTTCCTAGGTGAATGGAGAAATTTGAACTGTGTGAATTATCCAAAATTTCATTCATTAAATCTATATTTTATTGAACAAATAGTCTTTACACGAATCTTATAATTTCTTCTTCATTGACATTGAACTCAGAGGATTTACATTTTCTAATAGTCTCCACATTTTTAAGAATTCCCACATCATCATTTTGAGCGTCTTTTAACCATTCAAAAAGTGGTTGTTGAGAAATAATTTGTGAATGAATTGACGATGTTCTCTTATTTATGATTCCCATGTCCATATTCATAAAATCTATAAATATTATATCAATTTCAATTCACATCAATTAATGTGTTGTGGGATCATTCATACATATTGTGTCTACTACATTATTTTCATTCCCTAGATGGTTGTGAATTGAGAATTAATTGTATTTTATATGATATAACTATCATCATTGGTGCATATATAACAATTTTTATGTGAATATATACTTGAATATTTTATGATCGATATATATTTTACACTTCTTCTGAAGTGGAAATGTCACAAAATTTTCAATGCGAGGATTATTGCATCCAACTCCAGATCATGGTATGGATTATTATGATCATGAGCATTCAATTTCCATGAAGAATAGGCAATGAATTTTTTATTTATCATCAAAACACATCCAAAACCCTTCTATAAGGAATCACTAAATAATAATAAAATTTATCCACTTCTTGGTTGTGTGACCATAAGAACAGTGATAATTCTCTCTTTCTACTCATTGAATCTCTCTTTTTATTCATCACCCCAAAAAAATTTGACTCCCTTCAAGGTTAGCTTAGAAATAGGGTTTAAAAATTGTGAGAAATTTCTCTTAAATTAGCGATAATATCTATTTATCCCACGGAAGATACGGATATCCATCCTAGATGTTGGCCTTGGCCATCCCTCAATTTCATTTGTCTTGGATGGATCCACATATATCCTATTACATATGATGAAATTCCTGATTAATGGGACTTCCTTATACGAGAACTCACATATGTTGTACTTTTCTTATTGATTATCATTTCGCAAGGTCTCTAGTATAGTGATTAGAGTTTCCTCATGCTCCTCCTTGGTTTTTTATTATATTAGAATATTTTACATAAAACTACCACAAATTTATCAAGGTAATATCTAAAGACTCTATTAATCAATCCCATGATGATTTTAGGAGCATTATTGAGTTTGAAAAAAAATTACTATGAATTCATAGTGTCTGTACCTTATACAGAAATTCTTGGGATATGCCCCCTTTTCACCCTTGCATTATAATATCAAGACCGCAATCCCACCATAGGGAATTTTTGTGCTCCATGTAGCTAATCGAACAATCCTCAATTATTGGAAAAGGTTACTTGTTGTTTATCATGATTTTTTTTGTGCCCATGATAATCAATTCAATGGTGCATTGAACTATCCTTATTATTGATGAAGAGGACTAGTGCATCCCCATGGTTATGCACTTGGGAATATAATCAAATTATCTAGATTATCCAATAGTTTTTTCTTTATATGTTCTAGCCCTAAAATATCAATTCAATATATGGTATTGTATATTTTTATTGCCCCTTGTATATGATCAATCGATAATTCAGCATATATTTTTGGAGGAAGACTAGGAAATTCCTTGAGAAACAATTCAAAAAATTCCCTCATAATAGGCATGCTTTCTAGGATGATAAGTTCTATTGACACAATCATATGAGCATGATACATGTGCTCGTAGGGTAGTAATATACATGCTTGTGATGGTGGTTCTATATAATATTTATTCTCTTACTTGAACTTGTATGTAATCAAGGTTTGATTCCCTATATGGATGGAGATTCACCTCGCATGATAATTTATGTTGGTTCCTTATAGGGAATGATAATCCATGCCATGAATTACATCAAATTCTACTAGATGGAGTAGTATAAGGTTGACTAAAAAATTAAATCCAAATAATTATGACAATGGAGGAGTTATATTGATGGGATTTAATAATTTACTAAATTTTTTCCACTGAAATATCAACATAAATTATTTGGGATAGTGTTTGGATTTTTCAACTAAACATTCTAGAAATAAAAAATTCATTGTAATAGAAAAACAATTGTGTTCACTATTCTTGAATGAATAACTATAATACATGTCACTAGTTCATTTTCAAGATTCAATTCAGCAGTAGTGATGGAAAAATCTCTCCCTTTATACCATAAAGGTTGTTGGTTGCCTCAGAAAAACCCTTTTTTGAGGGCACATGTTCTCAATGTTCCCTGGTTCTTTGGAGTTGCAGCAATGAAAAATGTGTTGAGGGTCTAATAAGGGATTTCTCTCATCTATTTTAGCAATGGGGGTTTTTTATCAGTAATTAATTTCCATGTTCCCTTCTTTTACACACCTAAATCATTTCCTAATCGCAATAAATTAATTTCTTGGGTGATTTTATCGTCAAATTTAGAAAGTGGGGTGCTATAATTTCATAGTACCATTGGATTTAACATTCAGACTTCCATAAATAAATTACAAATATCTCTTCTTATCCACACGATACCCATGAGATTCTCTAATCATAATTTCAATATTGAGGGCACATCAGAAAATTTACACATAGATATCAAAGTCACGAATCAATATGTCATTATGTATGCTATGTTTTATAACACAAAAGTAGCGTTCATCCATGAATTCTGGGGTAATGATAGTGAAGGAGGGATATCGTGAAAGCATTGTGGTGTTTTCCTCTTATGATCTTACTGATTCATATCCTTTTTCTTTAATGTAATGGATATTAATTTCCATCTTATGTTAGTGGGCGTGAGGATAATATTTATCAAAAAATATTATCTAGAAATCCTTCAATTTCAATGCCTTTATCTCATCCTTGAGATTCATATTTTTTATCAGTGTAAACCAATGATCAGATTCAAAAACAATACAATAAGAAACCCAAATAACATTGTCATATAGTAAACATTGAATGATGGATAAATCACCTAATTGGAGTTTACCAATTATTCTATGATTGAGGGGTCAGACGATCCAATGAATACCCGAGGCCTTTGTCTCATGAATCTGTTGATTTCATATCGTTCTTTCTTTAGAGGGGGGGGGGGTTGAATATTATTCACAAAAGTTTAATCTATTCAAAATATGAGATAAATATATGATTATCATGACAATGTTTGAGATTCCTGCCAACATCATATTGGGAATCTTATTAAAATAGTCATCACAGTGATCTTTATATCAGTTGCAAGCCTGAGTCATCCTATTACTAGCCACTTACAAGAACAAAAGTAATGTTAGGTTAATGATTATTAAATACACAATGTGGAATCCAATGAAAAAAGGGATAACTTATAAATTAAATTTATTTAATTGACAATTGAATTTATATGCTTCAATCTATGTTATCCACAGTCTACTTTCCAACATATATTCTTAAGAAATTTTTTTATTCCCTTAATTATGGTTCATACTGAGTTTATGAATTTACCAAAGCATTTCCCCCCTAGATTGTCAGATCAAGAGGTCATCAATGCCTATTATAGTTCACTAGTTCATATTCAGGTCTAGAAAAAATGCAGTGTTTTAGTATTTTACCCATTGATACATCTTGGCCGAATCCACCTCAAATTGTTTATATCCAGTAAGGGTTGCATTGTCATGATAAACTAATAACTCTATAATGACCAAAATTTAGGAATTTTGTTCTCATATATAGTCGTATCCCTAAGACTTTCACTAGAGTATTGTAACCCTAATCCCAAAAATACCTAAACATATCCTGTCATTAAAAGTATAATAACTATACACTTTTTTACATATATTAACATGATTTATTATATAAACATTCACTTAATTCAACTCATAAGATATATAGGCCTTGAGTATTTGGGGCATAGGGACATTACAAAACAACATAAATCATGAAATACACATCTTCATTGAAAAATTATTTTACATGACCGTAATATATATTCATACATAGCATTGCATGGGATAACCTGAGGACATACATAAGAAAAGAGTGATCTATAATGCCTAATAACGTAGTAAAAAAGGCATAATAGGATGAATACAATACATTCAATGAAATAGGAATATCATTGGAGAATTGGACAAAAATGAACAAAAGGCATGATATAACATGTCTATCATTGCACGAAATTGTGGAAGCAACATACACTAAGATATTCGCATGATAAAAGGATCATCATACATATATTAGCATTAGTAAACCCTTAATGCACATGAATGAGCATGAGTAAATACTCATTTCACATGAATCATCTTGAGTAAACCCTAATCGCACATGAATTAATATGAGGAAAACCCCATATCAAATTAATTTTATTTAATAGACCCAAATTTAACATGTATTATCATGATAATATACATTACACAGTTCATTGAAGTGCTATTTAGGAACACCCTTCATAATCTTTTCAATCCCTTGCTTAAGTGTCCCATGTAGATCATAAAACATAGAATCATTCAACATCATCATTTATTACATGATAATGGAATGTGGAGTAAAAAAATATAAGTCTATAATCAGTGAGTATATGTTAATAAAGATGAACACTTTTGATATAGATATGGGTATGTTATTCACTACACGATCATTTTGGCATAGTCAATCGTGGTGAAATTTTTGAAGCATAATGGCGTCATATGGAAATTCATAATATGGGTTCATGAGAGAGAAAGTAGTCTCTAATCATTTAGAAATTAAATTTAAAGTAATATATTTATGTAAAGACATTCCATAACATAATTAATTGTATATATAAATCATAACATTATAAAGAGTCTTGAAGTAAGTGAAAAAAGAAAAATAAACCTTATGAAATCATAGAACGGTAACATTTTTACATAATATATCATAGGAGGTATAAATTAGATTGAAAGAGGATCTAATAATTTAAAAATATATAGGAAATTAATTAAGACATTTAATAACATATCGCAAAATAGTTAAAAAGGAAATTAAATGACATAACATGAAATAAATTCCTGGTAAAAGAGAAGTGTGCAGGACCCCTTACGGAATTTAGGCATAGTAAAACGTATGCTGAAACGATCACATGGTGGCTTTATGAGAGTGAAAAGAAATAAAAATAAAATATAAATTAAATGGAATGTATGGGGGTCATAGAACATCATAAATCAACTTATACATATGTATCTTAAGAAGCATAATATAAAATTCTATCTTGAATGGAAATGATAAGAGTGAAATCCCATACGGAATTTCAGCATAGTAACTTCTTAGGTATTTGATAAAATAAGGAAGGATAAATTATAACTCATAGAAATATAATAAAATTGAATGTATGTAATTTATTACAAAATGATTGAAATATACGAAATAGAAGTAAAAAACCCTAATTTCAAACAAGCTTCTTGAATTGAAAGGAAGATGGAAAGGTGAGGATCCTTTACAAGGAAGTGTGATCCGAAGGGCTTGGTAGTGGCTTATTAAGAGCTTCAGGCACCATGTAAAGACTCAAGTAAGTATGCAGATGAGGTTGGTCTATCTCTAAATGGATTTTGTGGAGAATAATGGGTGATTGTGTGGGTTTATATAGGAATGGAATGGAAATTATTCATAATTTACATGTTGGCCACAACACATTAAACTTATCCAAACCAAAAACTATCCCTTATTTTTTACCATGGTTTCAATCAAAGGGGTGTGGAATAAAGTATTTTTTAAGGAAAAGGTCTGGAAAAATTAAAATATTATGCTTCATTATGTGAAGGTGATTTACACTCTCAAGAAAATCATTTTAAAATGTCAAAATATTTTATATGTCTTGGAGGGTCCACTAAGGCATTATATAATTAATCAAACAAAAATAAAATCACGTTATTTAAACGTTAAAATGTATATTAGATGAATATTCGTTTTATATTATTTTATAACATCAATATTGGTTCATTATGATGTCATAAAACACATATTTTATTTATACGGTTATTAATTTTTACCCAAAATTTTGATGATCTCAGAAAATTCAGAAAAAATCGTCATGGGATAATTTGGATGACCTAATTACAGATATAATATTCATTTTATCAAAATAATTTACTAAATATGTGAATTTTCTCTTTTTAAATGGAATCTGACATTTAGTTAAAGGTCATGGGTTTGAGAAAAATAGTTTTCAAGCATTAATGATAATTACAATTTGTATTTAAATTTTTTTATATAATCATTTATATTGAATAAAATGTTATTTTTGTAATAATATTTAATTAATGTTATTTAATTCCAAAATCCATTAATTATACAGAAATTTCTTTTTAATGTAATATTAATAATAACATAAAATACCATTTCTTCATTAAAACCCATTTACAAAGAAACAATAATAAAATGAGTGTATATTCATTATTCTATATAAAAATAATACATATAATCATGATATTAGAGTCTTATTACATATCCATTTATTACACCAACATATTCTCTAAGATTATGGTGTGTGGTGGTGGAGATTTCATAGGGTTATTTGGGGAACATGTTTTGGGTCGTGATCTCGAGGAGCTTGAACTTCTCCCTTAATGGGTTCTCTCATGCTTAAGTTGTTAGATATCATCTTGTGCTTGGTCTAGGGAAAATCTAAAAATTTCTATATCAGTTAAAATATCCAGTTAATGGAATTCAATGGGAACGATCGTACTGGTCTAGGCCATAAAATCCATTGTCTGTGTCAAAAGGTTTTGTTAAAACTCTATAATTATACTAGTCATTTGATCATTTTTCAATAGCTATATTATCAACAGTTATGAAACCTAATGGTTATTTATACCAAATAAAAAAATTCATGTATTCATATATCCATAAGACATTATAAGAAAGGTAATTATATTCATAAAATATCAGGACGTTACATAGATGATCTAGATATTAGGTGATGATATATATCACTATGCCTCTAGAAATATCTCTTTGAGACGACATATGCTTTCGAGTAGGGGTCAAATAGACTTGAATTATATCTATTATGCCTTATTTCAGCATCCAACAGACATGACATAGACAGGAGGTTTAATTAGGCATGTGGTTCCTGGTAAATAATTTAGAGGTTTAACATGAGGGTTAACATAGACATTTCTACATCAGGGGATGCCTCTGGATATGGGATAAAGAACCACTCCACTATAGTGATTATGACATTATCTAGGGCCCGAAATATCTTATTCGTGGATAATAATAACTAATGTATTTATTTGTTACTTATATTCATTCTTAGATTCATTATTTCTTTTTTGTATACACTTTCATAATCATAAATTTATGTCAGGAACATATTGGTTGTGGCCTACTACTACTAATTCCCACAAACTACAGAGTCCCTCTTGGTAGCATATAGACATTATGATTTTGTGTTCGGGTAAGGGTTTGGGATACTAAGATGGATCCTATTAGATGATATGTAATGTATGGAAGACAGTGGAATTTGAGGTTCCTACTTTATCAATGTTATCCACTTTGTTTTAATTTTCAGTACTATCATGCTTATATATATAGGTATGTGTTGTGGTTAACCTTTCATGACTATCCTGGTTATTGACATGTACAACCTGATACATATGCATTCTATATTTTAGTTTCTAAAAATGGATTGTTTTGATAGTTTATTTTATTTCACTTATATTATTGATTATTCTTCCTCTATTGTATGATATTCATTTTCTTTTTTCATTAATGGGTTAATCATTTTAATATTCATGGAATTTCTTTTCGATAAATTATACATTTATAAACCATTATTATATAATCACAAGATTGTATTTTAAAACAAATATAACCACATTCGATATAAATTCTAGTCATAAGCCTTGGATGTTTGAGGTTTCTCGCTTAAGGCCTAGTGTCACTCAACTCGATGCACTGTTTGGGTGGAAATTCAGTTAGGGGAGCTACAAATACTATGTATTTTGGGGTAGGTGATTTCAAGAATTTTATTATTTGATGAAAACTTATTCCTCCCACATTTTTAGGTGGATTATAATTTGATTTAGTCATGTAATTTGAATTGAATAAATATATATATTTCTTATGTGGAATTACACTTCAATTTGATTTGATAATTATATTTTGTTTCAAAACATGATGACTTTTTATTAAAAAAAATTCAAGTACTTTATTATTAATATTTTATGTTATTTAAAAACAAGTTTAATTTGGATTAAATATTTCAAATTATGTTTTACTTTTAGGAAAATTTATTATAAATTGTTTTGTATAAAATTTAATATCCTACAATTTTAGGGATATACATGTTTTCATTAACAGACAACAATGTTTTATGCTGATCACATGGGGAACTATAGTTTATAGGAGGGATATAGTCTTGGAACAATCATTCAAGGAATGATTGGATTTTTCTTAAATAAATATCAAAATAAAAATATCAATAATTATATATTTCATGCAAAATATTAGCGTTTACCTTATTAGAGTATTCCCATATCACTAGACACATTAATCTAGGGATTTTTGTATATAATAGTCATGATTGTTTACTATGGGGTAATGATTCTTGCAAACCTAAACCTAAACAACCATATCATATATTTTTGTCATTCTACTCATAGATAATTATTCCAATAATTGGATTTTAAATAAAATAATTTTTTTTTTAAATTTAAATTTAAGGAAATAAGTCTTATCAAAAAATTCATTAAAATATATTTTTTTCATTAATTCTTTATGAATAGTTTCAAAATTGTGGATTTCTATTATTTATTAAAAAATGTGAAAAGAAGCATTTAATTATCTATTTTTGCATAAATAATCACAATTAGTTTATTTTATATTATACTCTTGGATAAAATAGTTTGACACCCACATGGATTTTTTCTCTCCCAACAAGCATATATCATTAGTTGTGTGTGCATCAAGTTTTATCTAGTGAAAGTAATGAAACGGTGTTGTATAGTCATACAATGGATTTATACTTGTAGGTTGTGGGAGTCTGGGGGTAACATGATATGATTTTTACTCTCAAATCATGAATACATATAATATATTTTGTATCAACTACATTGGATTCTCAATTTTGGCGGGGTACTTTATATAACAAGTAATCATTTTGTATTTATGGTGGATTTTGTAGCATATTTTCTATCATTTATATATATGAAATGTTGTTCTTTTGTTAGGTATTGGATAAATCATTCCCTATGGAAATTCTTATTTCCCAATAACTTGTCTCCATGTCAGGAGGTTCAGGAATTCAACCCATAGTGATTTCATATGTATTTACATATTAATGAAATTGAATTATTTAATATCATGCTATTCATGAAACTGAGAGTGTAAATGCACCATAAAAATTTAATACTATATAAACTATCATTTCAATTCATATGTAGGAATAATAATAAAGTCATTATAAAAATATTTGAATAATAAATATGTATTTATTAATCCATAATAAATTAATACTAAATTCTATGTAATTTCATTTTATTCCTCAAAAATATATTTTCATCAAAAAATAGTTTTATTTATTTATTTTTGTGTACAAATAATAAAATTAATTAATAAATTTTTTTTGTATATTTAATATAATTAAATGAATATTATTATATAAATAATCATATAAATATTAACTATAGGTGATTTTTTTAATTTTTATAATATTTTTTAAATGATTAGTGAACAAATACTAGTTTCTTCTAAAAAAATCATTTCATTTCAATTTGACAGCCAATTATGTTTTATTTTTATCTCAAATTTATATGAGAATAATTTAATTACATATTATATATTAAATTAAATATGAAACATCATCATGATTCATTTTGAATATGTATCATTTTTGGTGATACAAACACAATTGCATAAAAATAATTTTTATTCGTGCAATGAGTATTAATATTAATAAATCAAATTATTCATTTTTTGTTTTTATTTTAATAAATATTTATAAAATAATTATTAAATAAATCATTTAAATAATAATTTTTTCATTTTTAAATGTCAGTGAATAGATTTAAAATAAGTTTTAGGCGTAAAATGTAATTTTCTAAAATGGGGTTCCATTTTAATTTATGGGTTTATTTAAAATTTTATTCAAACCCTTATTGAAAATAAATATAGTAAAAAATATTCCATAACATTTTCATCATAATTAATATAATTAAATTTTTAAATATAACTTTTGGACATAATAAATAATAAATATTGTAAAATTATATTACCATGTTTATGGGTAAAATAAGTTTACTTGAGGTATATCCAAGTGATATGGGTAAGGCTGCCACAAA
This sequence comes from Viscum album, assembly GCA_963277665.1. Taxonomy (NCBI): domain Eukaryota; kingdom Viridiplantae; phylum Streptophyta; class Magnoliopsida; order Santalales; family Viscaceae; genus Viscum; species Viscum album. The sequence continues at coordinate 2,060,753,566 of OY728151.1, read as the reverse complement.
ATATTTCCAAAATCACAATGGATAAATAAATTTAAACCATATATTATCATAAATTTAAATACATGGCCACTTGGGTCATTATTACCATGAATTTGAACTTATATCATGGAAATAATTTATGTAGGTTGCATTGAGTGGAACCCATACATTATAAAAGGGAACATATTCTACTCCATAAATCAAAATATTTGAGCCTTTTAGTTTATAGAATCCATTATTAAATGAATTTCTAGAAATAATAAAATCAATATAGAGTTTCTAGTATTATTTTATTACCAATCTATCAAGGGATAAGGTGTAAACTAAATGAGGTATTTTAAAAAAGAGTTGTAAATCATAACCAAGAACATTAAATTTATGTTTTTATTATAATATATATCATACAGTTTTATCTATGAATAACTTATGAATCCATTATAAAAAATACAGAGTCATGTTATTATAAATATTTCACAACCATATATCACCTAATATCTGTCAAAATGTTACATGAATGTATTGATTGGGCATACATGCACACCACATGATGGTCATAGTGATACATTTAATATTCCACGATCATCATTAATCATTGGTTATTTTTTTAGATTAAATGTATTTATATTTTATTTATATTAATATTCATTCCCTAATTTGAATTATTAATTACCTTTCATGATTTTCAACCATAAAAAAAAGGAAACATCACTAGTGTGTATGAATAGACTATTATATAAACATATTGATGTAATTTATTTTTAGACACTAATTTATACAAATAGTTATAAATATTAATATAATAAATATAATTATTATTAAAATAATTATTAATTTTATATTTTTTAATTAAAATAGTTTTTACTATAGGGACCATAAGTATTAAACCATTATATACAAGAAAAATGAAGTAGGAAAAACCCGAAATGATGTTGATAAATAAATGTTCCCCACAAACTGGTGGTAATCATTTATAAGTAAAACATGTATGGTATTTTGAATATTATTTTTGATATATTATATAACTAAAATAAATTTACATTTCTTATTTTGGATATAAAAGAATCTGTAAATTAATAAATAATTTTTTCACATATTTTACATTACAATCTAATTTTAATAGGATTTCATGTTGTGAAATTTTAATGGTTGAAATTATATTATTTATCATCCATAATAGTTATAAATTGTTTCATCTATTTATTTATTGATATTAAATACCTTCCTTTAATTGTATTATATTTATGTTCTAAGTAGATGAAATAATGTTTTTTAATAAAAAATTACTTCATTTCTCTAATCATTCATGTATCTTTTTTACCAAGTATATATTTTTATTCAAAATCTTTTAAGACGATTTTTAAATTTATTTAATGTTTTATTAAATAATTTTTCACCCACATTTAACATTAAATAATTTTTTGAAAAAGCGTCATTATTTAAAATTTTTAAATGGGGTAGTTTTTAGTTTTAAAAAAAATTATTTTTGGAATTTCTTTTTTAACATACATTATATTAAAAGGACAATGTAACATCATGTATAATATTTTATATTGATAATCCTTTATAATATCAATATTTTTTATTCAATGATAAATTTTTCCTTAATCTTTTGTAGTTTTCATATTTTAATATGAGATATTTTGAAATTAAATATGGTGTTGTATTTAAATACTAGTGAACTTGTAAGGGTATTTTCATTTATAATAAAATTATATGATGTTTCTAATGATTAAAAATGGATATAATCTAATTTTTATATATTATTTAATTCTCTATATCTTTTATAATTATTATGTTTATTTTTTATGAAACTCATATCCATTCAACGAGTTTTGATATGATGATATGATAAACGTTCTATGGGATTTTGGAACAAATATGCATGGATTTATTTTTATTAAGGGTGTTACTTGAATTATAAATCACTATAATGTCTTGGTTAATTATGTAATTATCATTAGATAATAATTAATGGAATGGGAAGTAAACTAATTTCATTATAGTAAATTAGCTAATAATAAACTTTTTGGTGTGATCCTTGACTAAGGATATGATTGAATAGGGATTGAACCCAATAATATATAATATCCTCTGAGTGAGCATTGAGAAATGAAATAATATTTTATACATATGTGCACTCCAAAAAAATTAATCATTATTCTTATGTTATGTTATCATGTATTAGGTTTGGTTATTGATGCATCCAAACAATTATATATTACATCATTTGTTTCACAAAACCATATCCCAAGTTCAATGATTAGTGATATTAAACCAATATGTAATTACTATTCTATGTTATGATAAACGTTTTCATTGTGTTTTTATTATAATATTCTCTATGACAATCCAAATTTTTAAACACTGTAAATCATGATTTATGAAACAATAGTCCATAAAAATCACAAAATAACACCTATTCTAGTTACTTTGGGAAATTAGTTATATAATAAGTCATCTTGATACATGTATAAAATAGAATTTTTAAATGTTCCTATAACATCATCTAAAATTACAATTTTCTTCTAGATCATCTTTGGATAACATATCAACATAAATAAGAAAGGGTTGAGTTATAATGTATAATGAGGGAATAAAAAATCATACCATAAGTTGGATAAATACATGAGGACAATGTGGCATATCATAGAATCATAGGATGAAATATAATCATAATTTTTAATAATATGCCATTAGATAAAATGATAGTATAAATGAATAATGGGATGGTGGAAAAAATTTTGATAGGACCAAAAAAAATTGTTCAATGATAACTTCCAAGACATTATAACCTTTTTAAAATAATCCATAATGGATTATGTTTACTTGTTAATCCCAAACACAACATCACATTATAATAAAACATTACGAAATGCATTAGATATTTATCTGGCAACAACCCTAAATTTCATATCATGTTCAATCATATGTTTGCATCAAAAATCCTATTAAATAAATATGACTCTCATAAAATATTATAATGTAATGAAGAATCATGGTGTATATAAAAATAATTACCCAATAAATTTAATATATACCCATGTTGGTGAATAATCTTGATTGAAAATAATTAATGTGAATTGAAATAAATTTTAGTATTGAAGAAGCACAAGATAATTATAGAAACATAAAACTGTTATGTAAGGGTTTATTAGAGGGATTAAACAGAGTTACATGGTTCTATCATCACCCAAAAATAATAAGGTAATAAATTTATATGTTTGAAATAATATATCATTAAAAAATAATATTTTAAACAAATAGAATAATATATAAGAGGTTATTAGGTAAATAGAGGTAAGACATGAACCCTTACATTGATAGAGAGTTTCCTTAATATTGATATAAGATTCTTGATATTATGGGTAAAAATTAAGAGGTATCTATAGAGTTAAGGGAAAATTAATGTCACGATAAAAAGAGTTTAATTGATGATAAATGGTTATATGTTTGGTTTTATATTTTAAAATGGTTTATAGTTCCTTATTATTTTCGGAAAAAAATAATTTTTTGGCCATTATATGATATTTTAATGAAACCCACAAAAAATCCCATAGGTTTTCCCTTTGTTTCTGCAAAAGAGGTATTGGGGTTTTAGAGACCTAACCACTGTAGCCATGAATTTCTTTATACATTACTATATTGGTAAAAGATACATTGAATAACATCCCGAATTATAGAATAATTATTTTGTCTTGGGAATCATGATAAATGAATGAAATTATCCTTACAATTGAAATCACAAATTAAAAAAATTATTTTAAATTAATATTCTTTTATTAAACATTCTGTATCACTATATATAAATAAAAAAACACATCCTTATATCCTAGGTAAAATATATCCCAAAATTGGTTGAGGTAAACTTCTCAAAAATGGTTTTCATACAATTGATGTAATAATTATATATGTCATTATCATTATGGAGGGAAAATTACTGAAGCACATGACATCTAATAAATAATTTGTTCATAATATTTTAGGAAAAATAATGATCAAATAATTCCATATAAATAATCACATGATCATTAATTCATAACTGTGGATATCATAACTAATCAAATAATCACATAGAAGTCAATAAATGAATTTTTAATGATAGAATGAATATTTCTGATGTTTTATAATAGACTTTTGGGGAATTACTCTTGGATATATAATACCATAATATCCATTTACAAAGAAATACATATAAATGGGGAAGTATATACTGAAAACTCAATCATGTATTTCACACGAGACCTACAGAATCATTGTGGGGAAATAGAATGCCCCACCCATCATAGACTAAGTCCATAGAATTTCGCATATGAAAGTGCTGAAACATATTAAACATAAATATTTATATATTATCTAGCACATGAAATTTAAATAATTTCACATGTTGTTAAACATAATTTTTATCCATTGAATTTAGAGGGAATGGTATTGATAAAGTGTATCCCTATAAGATTATATATAAAATAATGGTTTTTTGTTATTAAAAAATTGAAAAAAATATATTTTCAAAACATTATTGAAGATAAAATATATTCAATTATGAAAATGAAGTTTTAAAAATAACAACTCATAAAAATGTTCAAAACACGTTTCCTTGAAAATATCATTTTGAAATTATATAGGATGTTTTAAAATATTGAATTTTCATGAAAACAAGAACATTAATACATTCATAGTATACGAAAATAATGATTCCAATAACATTTATGTAAAAATACAAATGGTACATCATTTGAAAAAGATATGAATATTCTATAAATATTATTAATCAATAATAATTAGTATAACAATCTCTAGTAAATCATTTTTTAAATTGTTAATATATTAATTTTGTCATTTTTGTAAGACATGGTTATAAAAGGATGATGATTTACTATCAAAGAGGGAAATGATTTTATATTTTTTTTAATGATTTTCTCAATTTTTTTAATTAAAAAGTGTCGGAAAATGAATGAATTACTTTAAATTTTTTATTAATAACCATATAAGAAGAAAATTTAAGGGTTTATTAATAAATTAAAAAATTATTCTCTTTAATGGATGTTTTCATATAAAAAATTTGTATTGAAATGGTATTTTTTAATAAACCATTTCAATGGTCAAAACATATAAGTCTGAATTAATCAATGATGATGTTATGTGATTCAGATGTAAATCCACATGAAAAAAATTAAAACACAAAAAAATAAAATTAAATGTATTTAAACACATATTTTGAGAAAATCATATATAACAACGAACATATATGTCATAAGGAAATGAAATTGCTTTATGAGATTCTAGACCACTTGTTAATGTTGATGTCATATTAACATTAGATATATAATTCAAATTGAATCATATAATACCAAGATTCATTGATTAATTAGTATTGTACCTTTCAATAGGGTATTATAAAAACTAGGTGCAAAACATTGCATTAAGAATTAATGAAGGGAAATAGTGATTATGTCCCATGATTTTTTGGTTGAATATTTTTTAATCTCTAATATAATATGTTTTAAATATGACATTAACATATAAAATAACCATATCAATATTTCTTATATATAAAATAATTCTTATATAACATATTATCTCCCATTCATTAATAATGTGTAATTTTTTTAAATTTTTTAGGTGTTAATTTCCTTTTTTCTCATTCATGATTTCTCACAAACGTCCCGATTCATATTTTTAATATACACATAAATCAACTCTTCAATAGTTTTCATGAAATAATAAAAATTTTTTAAAAAAATTTATTATTTTAGGATGAATCAAGAATAATGGTTTTTAAAAGTGAATAGTTTTATTTTCATGGAGTTGGAATGTCATATGTACTGATGGTTAAGGATTCAATTTTTCAACAATGAATATGCAAAGGAGGTAAGTAATAATTTTATTCTACAGAATTATCATAAAATTGTCAATACCATATTATTTATTTCAATATAATTACATATTTCATCCATGTTTCGGGGTGATGAAAAAGGAATCACATCGCTTCGTGAAGGTGGAATTCTAAAAATACATGCATGATGTTATCCTCTTTATGTGAGTAAAATAGTAAAGAATAAAACAATATATTATTTTTTATCAACACTGAATATGTCATCAATATAATAATAATGTCATTAATATCAATTATAATTATTAAAATTATCTTTGTTACCTTAAAAGACTTGCATTAGTGAAAAATTAATCCAATCACTTCATCAGGTGGTAGTCCTCCACACACACACAAAACAATAGTGTATCCTCTAGGGAATGGAATGTAAAATGTTATATATTATATAATGAAAATATAGGTATAATTATGTAATAATAATCGTAAATATACTATATATCATTCATCATGACCAACTATGATAGGTGAAAATGAAAAAATGAATTGCATCGGTTCACAAGGTGGTATTCCACCAAACACTCGAATGATAATTTTATAACATAATGGATTGATGTGGGATGGATTTAGGTCAGTAAAACCATAAAAAAGTCATATAATATTTTATATAATTTTTTTTATATCAACATGTTTTATTAATAATTAATATTGGTGGATGAAGGAAAAAAAATAAAAACTCTAGATTATGAATGTTACATCTTCCTCATGTAACCTCAATAGGTGTTCACCAAATGATATACAATGATGAATTTATGATAATACTCAGGATTCATGGATAATAATATGGATTTTTCAATTTATTTTTCATTGTTCGTGGCCAATCCATGAGCATGTGATTGTGATAATATGAGAGGACAGGGCACAACCATTTATAGGGGAGGTGAGTGGTACACATGATATTCTGAAAAAAGAGTATACCCATGTTATTCATCTTGAATATGTGAAAAAAATATAGTATTATCAAAAAATATACCATATAGGGTAAAATATATCCATAAAATATTATTTAGAATTGTTTTATGTAATTGTGACCATTATATATTTTTTTAACATCTACAAACACCATTTTTTATATTAGCCGTAGTAAATAATTCTTATATCTTTTAGTATTAATTATGGATAAAATTTATTTTATCAAAATTAGAAAATTTTAATTGTTATGATTCAAAATATGGAATTAATTTTTCTTAATTCCATTCACATAAGCTGAAAATTATAATTTTAAATCAATCAAACATATGCCAAAATATGGTGATATTTTAATTTTAAAATGGTAAAATGATTATAATTCTTATATAACAAATGACCACCTAAAAATGATTCAATTAACTAAATTCAAATAATAGATATATAATATAAAATTTTTATATTTGAATCCAATATAAAATATAATTTAATATTATAAATAATATAAATTAAAATGAATATTTAATTTCAAATTCATTAATTTTCACTATTTATTGAAAAATTAAAAATTTCTAAATATTACAAAAAATTTACATGAATATAATTCCGATATTACAATATATAGACATTAATTAATATTTTAAATTATATTTTATATGTATTCTAAATAATAATTATAAATTATTAATGCAATGTATTAATAAATTGTCTTTTATTATTTCATTTAAAAAAATACAATACTAAAATAGATGTTAGATTATTTCTAAAAAATATATATATCATTGATTTATTTTAGAAATATACAAACTATACAAATTAAATAATTTACTAATTAGTATTCATAACCTCTAACTTAACAGTTTGTTATAATTTTTACATTTAAATAATAATATTTTAATCGAGTATCATGTTTCGTTCAAAAAATGTGTGGCATGAATTGAATTATATAGAAGAGATTGATATTATTTAATAATTATTTTATATTAATATATATTGGTATAAAATTATCTTCAGATATTAGGTTAACATGTCATATATGTTATCTAATATGATGTTCCTCTTTAATTTTATTAGGCAGTTAAACTCAATCCCCATAAATATATTACATCCTCATAATTTAACCTTCATATGAGTAATATGTTGTTTGAAATTTAAATATAAATTTCATGAAATACCAAATTATGATAAGGGTTGATGAAAAACTATTTTGATACGAGGTAAATGGTTGTAAAAAGATCAAATATAATAAAACACAACAGTAGTTATTGTAGGAGAACATTGGTGGAAACAGAAGATATTAACATGGAAGGAAAGTGTAACATAAAAAGAGTGATATAGATTGATAGAGATTGTGGATAATAATAATGTTCTAGTTATTTTGAATATATAAAACCATGAAACCATAAACCAAATAGGTTTGTAAAATGTAAATGATATAATCAACAATAATGGAAATATGATAAGATTTTATCTCAAGATCATTTTCCTTATATTGATTAATTTTAATTAGATGATATACAGCCACGATTTCATTCTATTTCAAATGATCAATATCATCATTTGGTTGTGGCTTGATAAATTTCTAATTAAACAGTCTAATTAATAAACGAATATTAATTTGTTATCCATAAAGCACTAATAGATGAATCAATTTTTATATCCTTCTTTTGAACTCTAGTTCCCTTTATAACAAATTTTTTTGAACTAGTTATACATAATGGAAAACCTATAATACAGTGAAGTAATTAATTAATCTATAAAACCTCATCCAAATATCAACTTAAACTATTTCATAAATTTTTAACCTTATGATCCATTTTATATATTATGATCCAAAACATTAGAAATAATGTCACCAAATTTATAAAATGAAATTACCATTACACTTCCAAAACACATGAATAATATCTTAATCATAAAATATAAAACATGTGAATACCCTCATCATGTCTTTTACTGAAAATTATTAGTAATATTAATTAGTATAAATCCTTAATGAGAACATTTTATCTTCCTTTTTAATTAAATAAAAAACATCCTTTTAAATCTTCAATAAATCCATAAAAGATGTTAACACCTTCAATGATATAATGAACCACATTGTCATAAAATCATTAATCAGTTATAAGGTATTAATTATTATCCAATTTATTTTATTCATATCAATAACCCCTTTATCATAATATAATTATCTCAACATCAAAAACAAATTTGGGGTAATACTTCCATCAAATATTTGTCTTACAATATGATCAACTTTCCACTTAATCACTTTTCATGGACATCAGTTCCATTTGACATATTATCTAAAAATATTTTAGAAATTGTATTGTGGTATAATAATTATATGTATCATGATTATTATAATGAAAATTTCATTAATAATATAAATTTAATGAATATGTATTGGATCTAAATACACAACAACAATAATCATCCACTTTAGCTATATCTGTATCATAATCTTAAATATTATCCTATAGCTTCTTTTAGGGTATATTACCTTTACACCTTGGTATTTAATTTCTTGTGTTCCATATATAATTATAGTGTAATAATTTCACATTATATGATTTATTCATTCAAATGAAATCATTATAATTTTTTCCTTTTTCTATAAACAAAAATAAAAAATTTATTCTATTTAATCATGTGAAATGTTTTTCCTCCCACAATTATCACAAGTTGGATAATTCTTATTTCCATTCATCTATTATATTTGTTTCTATTACAGAATCTTTTTCAATTTTTTCATTCAAATCCATATTACATGGATAATTATTTATCTATCATGATATTACATGATATGATAACATTGTATAATGAGAATTTATTTGAGACAAGTTCCCATCAAAGGATTTTCATATCCCCATAAAATTAATGGTGAATCATACTCTTTGTATTATGTACATATTTCATAGAATTACTTGATACCATCATAAGTTTTCTTTCAAACATAGAAAAACAATCATATTATTTCTATTGTACACTTAGTAACAATATTTCTATATCCTCTAATTTCATAAGTGTAAAATATCTTTACAGGGATGTGTACATTTAAATATTTTACTCCAGGATTGATATTTCATAATCATCTTTAGTGTTGCGAAATAATTACAACTATTGATCCACATATCCTATGAGATGAATCAATTAACATACATTATTCACTCACTCACTTCATCCTATATTGGGAAATATATTATCAATGCATCTAAACCATTTCTCAGAAAAAATTGGGTATTTATTCCCATATAATGTTGAAGGATATTGATTCATAATGTGGTCTAACATTTTTTCACCATGTGGCTGATAAGAAGGATCCTCCATATTTGAAATGTTATTACTCAAAAAAATGAGTTAGCTAGAGAAATATAGTTAAATTTTTTTCAGTTCCGTCTCCAAATCATGATTTATTAGCTTCTCAAAAGGGTAATCCTTATAAGGAATATGTGCATTGATACAACTCCAATTCCTTATGTCAGGTCCATTTATATAAATTAGAATGCACTATATTAGATCAAAACATTATGAAACATTATGTGTAACCACAAAAATTGTGAAATGGTTAATATAAATTTTAATGTTCATTATTAGATTATTTAATAATCATAATCATGATTTCATTGGTGATATATTTATTTTCAAATCCAACATTACTTTCCATAATGAAATTTTGATTTTAACTATACATATATATTTGAACTATCAAACCATGTGGGTAGTAATAACCACCTGCATGAACTAAGTTGCAATCAAGTAAATACTAATGTAACCGTTTGGAGGATATTACCCTAGGATACATCTATTCTAAAAATATGTACATTTTTATTATTCATAAAGGGATACATTTTATTAAAAAAATCACATAACCAATTCATTACCAAAATATTTCGATATTATTCAATAATTATCCTCCAATTTAATCGTAGGGTTCCATTCAATAAACTATGTATTCATAAACCTAGTTCCTATGGATTCCAAAAAAATTCCATTGATTCAAATGTAGGGACCCACCAAAAAAAGCTTGATTAATGTTTTTAAATTAGTATATTTTCATAAGAAATTAGTAATCAAATACTGAATTATATAATTGTCTTGTACTATAATCAACCTAGATACATATGGTAAATTAATATTAAAATTTAAAACATAAAATGCAGAATATTTTTTTTTGAAAAAATCATTATTCCCAATATCATATGTATGCATATTATAGAAAAAGAAACTTTTTGGTATCCTAGGGAAAATAAATCAAAATAAATTGTATATCACATATTTTCAGGTAGTGGAAGTATATAATGAATGTTATTATTAAATAATTCAGGATCAATATGAAACCATATATATGTGAAACAAAAGCCACACAATAAATTAAATGATCATATTTTGGATGTAGTAAATATTTTTCAAATAACTCCACATAAACAATCACATGATAATGAAGAAATAACAATGGATATTACAACTAATCAATTAATAACATGGAATTATATTATATAAAATAATAATGATGGAATATTTAATTTTTGAAATCTAAAACACACCATCAAGGCCTTTCACTAAAAAAATTATTATTTCCAAGTCCTTATTCCATGAAATCCATTTAAATGGGTAAGTCCACAACAAATAATTTTTTTTTATCATTAGTCTAATCGAAGCATCTAGGGGAAATATGTGCTCCCTAACCTCACCAACTAAGTACATTTTAATGCTCATATAAATGGGGTGAATATTAATGTAAGAAAAAATTCAAATTAAATTTATCAAAGGAAATGTGAATAAATTCCAAAATAATTATAAATAATAGTCATATACCATTCAGAATAATTTGAATGGTGACAAAACATCATATCCATAAATTAGAATATGCAAAATAAATCAATTTTTCCATTGATGAATATTAATACAATAAAAATCTCATTAAAAAAATTATTTAAAAAAATATACTACTCATTTTCGAAATAACGGTTTAAAAAAATTAAAAAAATATTATAATTTTTTTAAATAAACTCTGAATGAAAAAATTTGATTCATAAAAAAATCGAGTTGTCATGATGGAATTAACTTACATCCATTAGGATTATATTAATATAATTATTCGTTTTAATTCCTTAGTGAATGTAAAATGGTAATTGATTTGAAAATAGAATTATTATTCAATTCAAATGATTTTTAAAATGTAAAAATGGGTTATAATTTCTTTAAAAATACATTTTTAAAGTTGCTAAAAAATTATTAAAATACATGATTTTGAATGAAAATAGATTTTAACCATTGAGATAAATGATTTAAGGTTTTATTAAAAAATATTTTTTATCCATTTAATGTTCTAATGTTATGAAAAATTATACTATTACCTAAAAAATATCAGTAATAAATGATTGATAAATATATAAATTTATTTATTAATCAATTATCAAATGATAGCTTTTAATGGTAATTGAGGTGTAACTAATCCTAATTAAAATTGGATTATAAAATAAACCCTTGAAATGATTATAGTGTTGAATGAATTTATTATGTCTATCAAATGTATGATCCAATTAAAATAGATTAAAAAAAGATTATAAGAAGTCAATTCACACATAATATTATAAAAATAATGATAATTAAGACATAATATAACCTAATTAAAGGAAATTTACTTATAAAATTATATACGGCATGGAAACTTTTATGAAAATCCCCTTGGATAAATTAATTAAATGTAAACATAAAATAAAATGAATTACTTTGTAAAACTAATATTACAATTTATATTGGTATTATATTCAACAAATAAAAAAAATTATGTTCATAAAATTACAATATACTATAATGAAATTAAATTGTGACTATGCACATTATCTCATGCTTCATATCGATTAAACAAAATTTGACCTAATTTATAATAGTTTGAAACATGTTGTTAACATAAAAAATAAGGATATTAATATTTATATTATAATATATTTTACTTTTCTAAAATATTAAGTCTGTTTTCATTAGTCTTACAATTTTTTCATTCTTTCAGGTGTTAGTTTCATCTATTTCTCAGTCGTTCTTTTTCAAAAATGATTCAATTATTAGGAATGTTATACAGGTACATAATCTACAAAATAATAATAATTAAATATTCCTAATATTTATAAATAAATATTTATTTTAATACCAATTATGAATAATGATTCAGAAAAAATAATTATTTTAGCATCATAGAGAAGATATGGCATATGCACAAATGGGTTTTGTTTCAATTTTTCAACAATCATCATAGAAATGAGTTATTTAATATTTAATATGTAAACAATGATAATAATATAATAAATACCATATTATATCATTATATATATCATATATCATATATATTTTGTGGTGATGAATATATGGTCACGTAGATTTGTGAAGGTGGTTGTTTACATTTACAAGAATGATTTTATCATCATTATGTGAATGAGAAGGTAAGAAATAATTTATATATATTCACTTAATAAATATAAATAATTATGGAATATAATAAATATTTCATGTATAATACATATAATAATTAATATAATGAGGGTGTTGAATAATCACAGTTTAATAATAATTGATCATGGCGGATGAAACAACAATAAAAAACCCTAAATGATGAAAGTTACCTCATCCTTAGATAACATTATTTTGTTTCCACAAAATCTTTCAAAGGATGTATTTTAGTCAAGAATAAGGGATATAGGATGATAGGGAAATGATTTTACGATGTTTTTATAGGCAATGAATGAATAAAAAGTGTTTTATTGTTTCACTAATAGAGGAGAGGGGAGTACATTTATACATTAGTGAGGGGAACAATTATAAATTTAAAAAATAACAAAGTGTACCCACATTTTTCAAATTAAAAATGGTCCAAAATGGATTATGTTTTTGAATTAGAAATTATAGTGTCAAAAAAATGTTGAAAATAGATTTTATACAGTTTTTAAGGTTATTATAACCCTTATATATTTAGTTAAACTACCATTAACTCTATTTTTACCTTAACCACAATAAATAATTTTTAATATTTATAATATTTATTAAATTTAAAAAATAAGTATAAATTATTTGGTAACATAAAATATTACTATTTAAAAAATTGAATCCATTTTTCCAAATTACATTTTTATAAGTGATATAATTTAGTTAAAATATAAACCATAAATATGAATAGAATGAGTGGTTTTGAAGAGAAAATGTTCAAAAGGTTAAAAACTTATATCAAAATTATATATTAAAATGATTTAAATGGCCTATATCAGATTAATAGAAAAATAATTTTTCATTACTAAAATTATAATATTTTTAAAATATAAATTAAATTTACAGATAATTTAAATGAAAAGCCAGTTTTCAATTATAATTTAGTAATTTTCACCATTCATTGAAAAATAAAACATTTCTGAAAAGTTGAACCATTTTTTCAAAAGATATTATTGATATTCATATTTAAAATAATAAAACTAAATTTTAAAATTAATTTCAGGAAAAGTTGTAAAAATTAATAACAAATTATGCATTCAATGACTGACTAAAAGTCCTTTTAGAAAAAATATAGTTTTTTGAAATCAATTTATTTACATTCAAATGATTTCTATTTCATTTTTAATAAATAGGTTGACATTAAATATATTTTATAAATTTGAATACCATATAATTTTTATTACTTATTTATTAAAATTCATACTCCTGATCATAATAGAATGACTATAATTGTATTGTTTAAGGAACAACATTTTAACAGTGTATCATGTTACATAAAAACTTAATGATGCATTCATCTAATGTAATTAAAGGGAATAAATTAATTTTAAAATAAATATGTCATAATGTTATATTGTGTTACATTATTTTCTATGAATTTAGTGTTATTAAATTGTGTTATAAAATATAATATTTCACTATAAAATTATGACCATGTTATAGCTCTTACTATTTAACATGTTTAAAAATTGATCTCAATAAATGAGCACCCTAGGGGTTGAATAAGGAATTCAGGTATACAAATAATTTATTTCTAAACCTTGAAATATAATAATTGTTTGGGAGGATTCATTAAGGGGTTATAAAATTATACAAATAACATAAAAATACATAATTTAAAATTTGATATTTTTTTCATGGAATCCATTTTATGCATGAATTAATTCACTTATGTGTCATTTTTATGCAATAACACACATCATGTATTTATATCATATTTAAATTTTATGTGAAAATTATTTTATCTCATAAATGTATGAATAAATACTATTGGATTATTTAGATGTGATGATTCCAAAAATAATATTTATTTTATAAAACAATTTAAATTTGAGAATTTACATGTTTAAATATAAAATCTTAATTAATTGAGAATTTTTATTATTGAAACAATAATTGGTTTCTAACCCATATGAACATTTGTTTACATTAAATTATTATATTATAATTTATATTTAACAAATAATATTTATTCATACTATTTAAATAGAATATCATTTTGTTAAAAATTATTGAATTTATTAAAATGGAGAATATTTTTTGAAAGTACACATTATTCAAAATCACAATTTCGGTTTCACCGTTTCAAAATTTAATTTAAATAAAAATAAAAATCTATTTATTTTAATGTGAATAATAAAATGGGGTGAATAAAATAATTGTTTTATTAAATGAAAATTTAAACATCCATTCTAATAGGCTTTCGATACATAGCCTTTTATTATACTAGTGAATACATGAATGGTATGGTGTGCGATAATGATATTTTCATGTGTGGTTTGGAAAATATATTTTGGGCCATGTTCTCAATGAGATTTAACATTTATCATTAATTATTTTGTCTACTATTTTTTTTCGAATCACGTCTTAGGATGGAATAAGGATAAGTACTAGTGAATCTACCTCCCTAACAAGTTCGGATAAATTGGCTTTATATTTTTTGATCCTAATAGTAAATGTTAAATATTATTTTTTCTATATCAACTAAACTTTATCAAAATTCTTATTATATTAATATTAATGGTAATTATTCAAAGTAATTATTAAGATCATTTATGTTGAAAAATCATGTTTTATATTTGATAGTCCAAATTAATGATCGAATTAGCCAAATAATTTCATTTTTTTACTATAACACCATTATATAACAATGAATTTATTTATTGAATCAGAGGAAATTTTATTTATAAATATTTGATTCAATACATTCATCCCCATTTAAAAATATCAAACATTTCATTCACTAAAACCGAGGAGGGTAATTCTATTTAATAACCTCTTATAGTTCTTATTTAAATTCCCAAAACATTTTGTCTCACTAAAACACATTAACCAGGTCAGTTATCATGGTTCAGATAACTACTCCACTACAATTTAATATTATAACAAATCACTCCCCCTATGAATTAACATTTTGAAATGGTACGACCTTTTGATTTAGTATATATGAGGTGTCCAGCTTTTAATTCATAATAAAGGATACATAGAATAGAACATGTACTTGAGTTATGATAGGTGGGAGTGATAGTTGATAAGACACCTCTCTGGTTTGTTAAAGGATATCAAAAGGGTGGATGTATCTATGAATATCCCTTCACTCCTTCCCAAAAATATTAAATTTATTCGATTAAAATATATGAATTAACAAATTATCTTTAGAATCAAACTCCATAACATAATGATTATTGTTTATATATATATATAAATTTTATGGATTTCATAAAACATTGAATGGATTTAACATCTATTCCATTTATTGGATATGATATGGTCCGATTAGATTCAATTCAATAACAGTATCCCAATATGTTGGTGTCAGGAATAGCTTCCCATAATGAGCCTTATAAGGTTAAATTTGAATTCAATAATAAAAAATGAGTTGTTATGAAAAGTACACAACAAGAAGGGGATGGCCCCTACATCCTTGTAAATACGTTGAAAATTATATTAGTATATCATCAAATTTGTTAATCATTATTTAAGACAAATAATCATTCTAAGGGTGATAAGATGTGCTGGTGATTAATTTTGTATATAATTATTTATGAATGATTCTCCAAGACCTCAATTCAGAAATGAATCTCAATATAATACAATATAGAGAGTACCTATGTGAAATAATTTTAATTTAAATATATATATATATCATAGTGAGTTTTTTAAGAGAGAAAGATTCATCCCTAGAAATCAAATGTGATGACTTGATAATGTGATCGACTACCACCATGACACTTTTATATCCTTTAAGTGTCATGGGGAGTCCAAAAAAATCTATAATTATGTTTTACCAATTTTATAATATTATTGTACAAGGATTAATTAAACTAATAGAATCATATCTCTCATGATTGGATTGTTGTAAATCAAAGAATCAAGATACAGACACCACAATATCCCTCTTCATGTTTCCCAACTAGTTATTTTTCTTCAAATATCTATACATATTAGTGGTTCCATGCTTAATAGAGAAGGATGTGCTAAGTGCCTCTTCCAAAAGTCCAATTTTTTTTGGATATATGGGAAAAATATCTAGGATATAAATCAAATAAAAACATTATCTACAAAGTTTGACTCAAGAATATTCCCATCATTCTTATAAATAAACCAATCATATTTAAAATCCTCCATGATTCAACAAAAAATTGATGTTTGAGATGCCATCTCATAATGATATAACAAATAACCTTTTATAATTCAAATTTCCAACATTTTATTTTCCGAAAATATTGGACCCCATACAATCCTCATCATGGATAAAGTTGGAAGAAAATTTATATTATGAGTATTTACCACATTTTATTTGTTTTAGGATTTTATTTAATTTAAAAATCATCATCTTCAAGTATCTCAATCAACCTTCATTAGTACATATTATGTTCCAATTTTGTGAATATATACTTATTGAATTTATGATTAGTAAATATGTCAAACATTTCAATGTAGATGAAATATCAGTATAAATTCAATAAAAGATCACTATAGCAAATCCCAGATCATGAGTGAGGTAGTTTTAAAAATGGATCATTAATTGGTGTGAGGAATATTCTATAATTTTATTTTTATATATGAGTACAAATCTAAAACCATTATAAGAATTTCATGATGTAAAAAAATCCTTCCCCATTATTGGTCAATTCATGAAAAAATGTAGTGATTAGACAAATCATTGCCTCTTGAAAACATTATTCACATCTATCGATATAAAAAATCATAAATCAAATCTTTGTAATATTGGTTAGTGGTAATGAAGATCATGATATTTTTTTAAATTTGTTTTCATATTATAAAATATAATCAATGGAATCTCTAAATTATAAACACTTTTCTTTTTATGGGACATCATTAAACTGCTAATATTATTAAATAATCCACATTTAACCCATTACAAGAGATAACCTGTCCCAGGAAAGATACATTTTCCAACTAAACATCACATTTAATATACAAAAAATATAGATTTTTGATTCTCAATTTCATCAATGTAGATATAAAATTCTACTCATGCTCCTCCTTTATTTTAGAGTTGTGAAGAATATCATCTATATTGACTAGAAACAATTTATCATGGTTATAACTGAAGAATCTGGTAATTAAATCGATGGTTTTTATTTTTATTAACATGTTTAAAGTGGATTAACTATGATTATTTAGTTACATTAACTTATATAAATAGTATTCTTGGGTAAATCCTCTTTCTTTGGCTTTAAATGATTGTATCTTGACTGATAATAAATGTAAGAGAAATAATGTGCTTCACATAGTTGATTAAACAATCCATCAATCCATAGATGAGGATTGTCATTTTCAAAAAGGATCATTTTTAGGTCATTATTATCAATGAAAAATTTCATTAACACATCTTTAATATAGATAATGAGGATTGATGCACACATTAGTGATGTACTTTTGTGTGTGAACCCTTTATTCTGATTCATGTGTAGTGTAATAACTTATAATTTCATCAATTGAAGATATATTCTTATAATTATTATATATATTATAAATCCTATAAATTAACCATGATTAGACAATAAAATCATTATAAATGATGAAAATATAGAATAAAAGGTATTTTTAGAAGTTAAAGAACCTTTACAAATGGAATGGTAAATTGATCATTGGAATAGTAATATAATCAATAGGAATAGTAATCCAGCCATTATAATAGTACCTGAATATATGGTAGTATAATTAATTTTTAGGTATCTTAAAAATGATAATATGAAATAATTATATCAATCTATAAATAAGAACTATTTTAAATATAATTAAATAACTGTTGATATTTTTATAAATCCCAAATGTTTATTTTTAGTTTTATAAATAATATAATAATTTGAAAGGAATTTTATTTTCAAAAAATAGATTCACAAATAAATGTTTTTATTCCATATTAATCTAATATAATTTTGTGGGACATAATTAAATTTTAAAAGTATTACAAAATAAGTTGTATTTTTTAAATAATTTTTTTTTCAAAATTATGAGGATTTTAATTTTAAATAAAAATCCATTGATTTAGAAATTATCTTTCACAAATGGAGCATATTTCTTATTCTACACATCAAAAAATAGTTACTGTGGAATTTTTTTTCTTAAATAATTTAACATTTTATGAATAATAAATTGTGATAATTTACAATAAAAGATAAATACATGAATTTCTGAGTCATTGTTGATGTTTGTCCAATGTTTGACAAAAATCTAGATATATCCTTCAATAAGTTAGTATATGTAGTGATAAGGTTAAAATTAGTAATATTTTAATACCAAAATAATTAACTTGTGAATAAAATAACGAGAAACCACCACTATTGTTTCCCTATAAATACTACCACTCACCTCGTCTCCAAACACCTTACAAGCCTCAAAGAATGTACAATTTTTTCTCAATATTCTTCTAATTATCTCTCCCACACCTAGTATCCTTTGGTCTCATAAAATAACCTATTCATTTTCCCCTATGGAGGTTCCCAAGGATAACAAAATCCATAGGTGAAATCTTAATTTTTTTTAATTTATTATCAATTTTAATTATTTTCCTATCCTCTACTCACATATAATTATCCATGTAGAATAAAAAATATGGTAACTTTTATATACTATATTTTTATTATGTTCATGGAACAATTCATCGTCATATATCTTCAATTATCATTTTTTTTCTAAAAATGGATTCATTATTCATGATGTGTCGATTTACATCAATCGTGCATGATGTCCATTAAATTTGCAATAAAGATTTCAAAGATGGTCATAAAACCATTTTAATGGTTTTAAAAAATTATAAAATATATTTTATACCTTTTTAATTATATGTAACAAACATATAACCCAAATTTTCAATAATAAAAAAAAACATCTTTGTGATCGGAAATGACCAAATTAATTTAAATAATTATTACTTCCATATTATCTAATGAATCATATTCATATATGAAAAAAATTATATATACGACCAATTATTCATCTTGATGTTCTATAAAAATATTTAATTTCTTGTCTATAAAATTATACTCATTTTACATGATCTTCCAAACATGTACACATGTGAACCAATAATGAAAACAAAGAAAACCAACACACATGAATGTTGATATAGAACTCCCTAACTCATCACAATGGAAACTATGAACATTAAAAAATTATAATAAATAAAATAAATTTATAAGAGGTAATTTATTTATTAATTAGTGAATCTAATTTTATTATCTAGGATATTAATGTGAAGAAATAATTTATATATAATGAAAGATGATTCTCGAATGTAATTTTCTTTCTTTTGGTTATTCCACTTTTATGCCAAATTTCAATGTTCTTGGTCTTTAATATACCTAAAATATAACTTTATTTTACTTCTCTATTAATTACTTGGATATATATATATCTAATATTATTTTAAAAAAAGAAAATCTTGTTTTCAAATGAACTATTTCATTTGAAAAATAGTCTTTAACATCTCTGGACAATTTATTTTATTCCATCAAGAATGAAGATTTTTGTAACAATTTTTTATTACATTTTTATATTTGGAACCCTAATAATTGTTCATTAATGCATTAATTATGTCATTTTAATGAAAACCATTTCCATTTATATTTTTATTTTATAGACAATATTGGTATACAATCTATGTGAAAAGTCATGATTATTTAAATATTATTATATGAATAATGAGCCCAAAATTATATAGGCTACAATGAATTGGGTAAGTTGATATATCTCATGTTATATTGTGAAACATTTATGAATATGATGCAATTTTTTTAAATGATAATTTTATGATTATTAGCATATGTTATGCGTGAAAATGAAGATAGCTTTTCTCAAAACCATGTGTCTTAGTTGAACACTATGTATTAATTGATGGACACAAAGAATATAGAGAAGATTGAAATAAATAATGTTTATTAATTAATATGTAATTGTTTTTATGGTCCACATTTTATAAAGAAAATAAATCATTAGACCATTGTTCTGTAAATGTTTTGTGATATTTATCTTTAAATTGGTCTAATAATCATGTATGAATAGTAGGGAATGTATATTTAGTATTCGAGCATGGTTTAGTAAATTTTGGAATTAGGATTAGAGAACCATAGTGAAAAACCTTAGCATGAGAATAAGTTTATGTAATAAACCAATATATTATTTTTGAACGATGTTAAACCTACTGGCCCAATAAGATATGAATTTAAAGTTAATTTCAGAAAAGAATAATTAATTTTCCATGAAATGTTTACTTATGTTTTATTCAAAACATTTATATTTAATAAAATACTGGGAACTAAGAGATGATTAGCAATTAACCCATGTCCAGGACCATGCAGTGATTTCCCATATGATATCCTCAATTCCATGAAAAGTGGTGCATAAAATTTCATGGAGATTCTTATGTAGCTGTCTGAGGCTATGAAAAGTAACATTGATAATGTGGAAATTTCTCCATTACTATAGAATTAGAAACTAGTGATCATTTAATTTTTGATTCAATAACCATTGAAATTTAATATATTTTCTGATACACTAACCAACGAACTATGGGTGAGGACATTGGATAAGATATTTTAATTGATTTAATGTCAGAGAACGATAATGTATCTCTAACCATTTTTCATTTTGGAGGAGAGGCCTATCAATGTTTTTGTTGATTAAGAAAATTAATCTGAAGGATTAAATTGATGAGTTGGAGTGGTAAGTCATTAATAAATTATTTATTAACATGTATTTCCCTCAAATGATTTGGGCAATGTAGGATAGAATTTTCTTAGAGTTGTATCCAAAGCATGGAGACTCTATACAAGCATTTGAAACCAATTTCACATGTCTTTGAATGGATGAGTCATGTTATATTAACATCAATGAAAAAAAGAGATTTTTTAGTGGTTTAAATTAACACTTTCAAAAGGCACTCGAAATACAAGACTTCAAGTGTTATGAATAAGTTATTCAATGTTCTATCAAAGTGGATATAGAGTTTCATGAATTTTTCCATGGTAATGGGGATATGAAACGAAATTTGTTTTTTTAATATGGGGGATGTAATTATATTGTTGATATTAAATATCAACCAATCACATGTAAATATTGTGGTAAGAATAATCCTTGAAATTATGTCAAAGGAATAAGAAAATTCTTTATTTATGAGAGAGAAGGCCACTATGATCCTGAATGATGAAGAGGCAAGATGATTATTGAGAATGTTTTAGAGTAATGCATAGCATCACCCGTGGTCTAATGCTTAAACTGTAGGGACCAAGGGTATTATACATGACAACGCACTAAAACATGAGTTTTTAATCATAATCAGTGTTAGAAAAAACCAAATCCAAGAGATATAGATAAATATTTTATCGTTAATACTTCATAGGATGGTGTCCAATAATTAATTGGTGACATGTACAATGGTTAATCATTCATGTATAAAAAATGTAATATTTTAATATACTTCTGATAGTTCATTCATATAAGTCATGTTTATTAGTACAATTCAAACACCGCATTCAAAAATGGAGGTTGAGTTATCTGTGAGAACATAAATTTGTGAAATAATTTCTTTAAATGTATAAAAATCACCCATTTTCAATGTTTCTGGACGAATCATTCCTGAAAATATTGTTATACATCAATTTCTGGAGTTTGATTCTATTTTGGGAATGAAATCACTATCTTTGTAAAATTCCAACATCAACTTTCAAGAGAGGGATATCACTCATCAAATCCCTAATCATCCTCCAATTCTATAAAATCATATGTAAGATGATGAATTTTATTTCGATCCATCATTTCATATGTGAATATTATTGGCTAATGAGAAATAATATGTACATAATATTATTTATATGAAGGATGGAATCATGCTCGATGAAATTCCCATTGTGAGAGACAATAATGAAGTGTTAGATGAAATATTTCTTGTTCTTCCTCTGAAATGAGAGTTTGAGTTCTCAATTGAACTTATTCATGTATCTTTTCCTATATTGATGAAACATTATTTTACATACCCCATTGAGTAAAATAAACTAACAAAGTTGTTATAATAAAATCAGTAAAATAGTTTTGCATTCCAATGTGCCTCAGTATGGGGTGAATCATTCTTCTTCATTGTGTAGAAGGAATGATCAATGTGCCTCTGCATTGATCATCATGATCTTAATAAAATAAAAATAAAAAATAAGTATCCACTTATATGAATAGATTACTTACTCAATTAACTACATGATAATAGGTATTTCACTAAGGTGTACAATTAGACGGGAAATCACTAATTAATGGTTTCGAAGGAAGATGTTCCTAGTGATGCCTTTTAAAAGTGGTGTGGACACTATGAGTTCATAATTATTTCCTTCAGAATAAATAATTCTCTTGAAATGTATATGAACCAAATGAATATACTCTTTAAATATATCTTTGAAAGGATTGTGGTAGTCATTATTGATGATATTATGATATACTCTAATAGCTATTAGGAACATCTAGGGAATTTGAATACTATAGTGAATACTATTACAATGGATAAAGTATATGTAATGTTTAGTAACTATTAGTTATTCATAGAGGATGTATACTTCTCGGGGATTGTTTTCTCTTGAAAAGTAATATTCATTGACCTATAAAATTTGATGTAAATTGATAATTATCCAATTCCAATATCTTTCTTGTAAATATATAGTTTCCTTGGACTATCAGGATGATACTATTGATTTGTGAAGAACATCTCATGAATTTTAAACTCACTAAATAAGATGTCTCAGAAGAGAGAATTTTTTCATGACCAGTTAATGGGAATAATGCATCAAATAGTTAAAAATAGTCTCATAATCATGTTATCACTCACACTATTTATATGTCGGGAAGTCATTATTTTATACATAGACACCTAAAAATGGTTTAATATTAAATTTACTAATGATAAATGATAAAGTTCTATGATACACCTAAATTAATCTGAAAATTAATCAGAAAAACAACCCCACACATGATATGGAGTTTATAGCTCTGATAATCGCATTGAATGTATTATGGCATTACGTCTATGAGGAGAAAAGTGAGATTTATACTAATCATAAGATATAAGAATATATATTAACATAGGAGGATCTTAATCAATTCCAATTAATATGGTTGGTGCTCAATAAGGATTATGAATTCTAAAACCCCTTCTTTCCCAGAAAAGATAATAATGTTGTAGATACTTTGTGTATAAATTATCTGGAAGCATTATCATTGATGAGAATTGAGAAGGATCAAATCTTATTATATTTTCAATGGATTAACATGGGAATCATAATAGATTGAAAAAAAATCATACCTTTTGTAAATTATTTCAAAACTATACCTCATGTATAAAATAAAGGATTCTTAATGAAATAATATTGAAATTCAGAAGAAGTTAGAAATTTTCATAAAGGGGTAATGATTATATTTCAAATTCTATGAGGAATGAGTTATATGATTTTGAAAAACCATTGTGTGTAGCATAATATCCAGATAGAAATAATATGTTTCTTAGTTAATCCTATATCATAACATTCTCTAATAACCCAAGCATCACAAAGATGTATTGAGATCACTATGAGAACAATTATTGGGACAATATTAAGAAGGATACTACTGAATAAATATCAAATATCCATGTAATTATGAAAATGAATGATAAGAGGAAAATTATATGGGGATGAAGAAATCATTAAAAGTAAAAACATCAGGATGGGAAAACATATCCATAGACATTTTCAACGAAATTTGAATGCCATATACTGGACATTTCTATACGGGTTGTTGTGGATCATATCACAAAGACATCTCACTTAATTTCAGTTAGAGATGAATTATTAATGGACCAACATGATGGGATATATGTTATTGAAGTGGTAAGGCTTAATGGAGTACCAATATCTATTTTATATGATCGATATTTGAGATTCAAGGTGATGTTCTATAGAAGTCTCTAAAATTATCCAAACACTATTATGAACTTATGTAAGGCATATCTTCCTCAAACTGATGGCCAAATAGATCATTTTATTAAGAAACTAGATGAAATGTTGAGGGAATGTTATATAGACATCAAAGGTTTATGGGACCAACATCTTCCAATGGTTGAATTCTCTTACAATGATATATTCTAATTAAGAATTCAAATGACCCTATATGAATATTTTTATTTTAAAAAATGTAGAAAAATGGTGTTATAGGATGAACTAATTTTATTTATACATCATGGATAGAAAATGGTTGAAGAGATGGTGGAAAAGTTGAATTCCATTCACTAGGACATCAATGATTCCAAATTTCAGAAGAATAGATATGTGGAGAATAATCAATGGGACCTAGAGATTAAGGCTAGAGACATGGTATTCCTCCAAATATCTTCGTGGATGTAAATCATGAGATTTGGGAAGAAATGATTCTTGAGTCATAGGTACATCAGACCCATTGAGCTTCATGATCATGTCAGATCCCTGAACTATCAATTTTCATTTCAAAATATTGTGTCTTAAGTACAGTATATAATCTTTCAATCCCTCACAAGGATTTATATACTAGATACTAGACAAAAACTAAATCATGATGTGTTATAGTTGTAAACTATGCTCTCTTACAAGGATTATACACCGAAGATCATGGATCGTTGATATAATGTTTTATGCCACAAGAATACACAACATGTCAATGTACTTAGTCAAAACCATAATTACAGATAGGAAATATTATATAAATATTAAGTGTTGATGGATAAGTACCCTCAGTTATTTTCCCAAAGTTTATATAACATAATTTGAATGGAAAATTTTAATAAGTGGAGATAATGTCACAACCCAAAATATTATCAATTAAAAATACCCTAATATAATATCACATATAGCATAAATTAGTTAAAGTGACATATAAAATACAATAGAAACATTGTAAAAATAATAAATAATTGAATAAGTGGAATTTATAGACCTTAAGTAACCTATATCATTAGAATTATAACGTGATGTTTGGAATAGTAATGTGACCATTAATAATAATAATAATATAGCCCATAGAATCGTAACCTTCTCTATAAAAGTGTAAATTAAATTTATGAATCTATTATATTATAATATTATATAATTATATCATGGTATAACTAAATATATTTTTTTGATAAATTTTAATTATGAGTTTATATTTTTATAAAACATAAATTTTTATTTTTAATTATATATTTAATATAATATTTTAAAATAATGTTTATATTCATAAAATAAAATGAAAAATTAATAATTGTTTGTCTTATGAATATAAGATATTTTTAGTAGATCTCAATTAATATTTCAAAGTACTATATAATCTGTAATAATTTTATAATATATAATTTCCACGTAAATGTTGAATTTAATTAAAAATTAAATTTCTCATATATAAAAAATAATAAAATCAAATTTAGTCAAATTTTTAATTCTTAACAACAAAAAAATTCTATGGGTGATTTATTTGGATTTATTTCGAAAATACTCAAATTTTTTTTCTGAATAGTAAAATACTTTAATTTTTTACAAAACATAAATAAATGAATTTATTATAAATTAAAGAAGTAATGATTATTTGGGCCCAAATTATAAAAAAACTATTTTATTTTCAAATATTTTTTTATGTTTCAAACTAGTGAAAGTCTTGAGCCAAAATAATAAACCAATGTTTAAAATAATGAGAAAACAACCATGTCCTTATGTATAAACACCACCCCTCACCACCTCTTATCCTCTCTCCTCAAAATCCATAAATCATGCCCAATATCAACTCAATACTCATACCATATCCTTCCCACACGTATAAGATCCCTTAGACTCAAAATTGTTCTAAAACCTTTTCCCTAATGAGGTTCTCAAGGAGGAGAAAATCTTGTGGTAAAATATTCTTCATTTTCTTTTAATTAAATTGTAATTTCATCAATTTTTTTTATTTTATCGTCACCAAAAATTATTCATGTTGTATGATAACTATAGTGTCCATTATATACAAAAAATTAATTATGTTAATAGAATAAATCATTTTCATATTTTGTCCCTTTTTGTTTTATTCTAAATATGTTTATATCATCAATTAAATGTCGATCTTTATTCATAATTTATGATTCCTATTGAATTTACTATACCACATTAAATGATTATAACAGAACCATTATAATAATTGAAAACCATTTTGAAAATTATTTTATAACCTTTTTTATGTTAGGGAACAAAATTGTATACATATATTGAATAATAAGACAAAAAAGTTCATTTTGATCGAAAACATCCATAATAATCTAACCCATTATCATTGAAATTTTATCTAATCAATAATATATATATATTTTCACAAAAAAATATATAAGTCCAGTTAAATTTATTAATGTTCAATAATAAAATTTATTTTCAATTCTTGATAATTATCCACATTTTACACGATCTTCCATACATGTAAACAAGTGAAATGATCATGAATCCAAGAAAACACACACTCCCAAACAAAGAAATTGAATTCTATTACACATCATAATGTATATAAGTGAACATGATTACATAAAAATAAATCATTTTCCTATATAAGATGTTATGGATTTATCAATTGATGAATATAATTTGTTTATCATGGATATTAAAGTGATGAAATCATTCTGAAATAAGGTTAGGGGATTCTTGAACCCAATTTCCTTTCTTTGGGTAGTTCCACTATCTTTCAATATTTAATTGTGGATTTTCATTTAATTTTTCTCAATTATGTCTTCATTTTCCTTACTTTTTCTTCTATATGATATACATGTTGCCTATTTTATTTTTTGAAGAACAAAAAAATATTTTCCAAAATAAATAATCCTCTAAAAGAACATTTATTTTACTTCTCCAGAAATTATTTATTATTAAGTACATATTGGTGATTCTTATACAAATATTATTATTCAATTTTATTTTGGGAACCCCAATGATTAATCATGAAATAATTATTTTTGAAATTCTTATAAAACCCATTTCATTTCTATTGTATATTTTATGCAATAGATTGTTTTTTGTTTTTTCTTCCAATTATGATTATATAAATGTTGTTATGTTCTGGGTGCACCCAAAATTATATAATACTCCAATTCATGGATTAGTATGATTTATTTCATTATATAATTTAAAATATGGGTGAAAATGTTTCTATTTTTTTCATAGTAATGATGAAATGATTATTCACATATGTTGCACATGAACTTTATGCTATCATATTTCACAAACTATGTGTGGTATTTTACGACTAATACATGATGTTTCATTTTTATGCATTTCCACATTCCATTAATTTATATAATGATTCCTCGCGTGACTATAATGATAATTACATGTTTATGTTATAATGATGATGATTATTATCACCCATTTTATATTGATTCATGTTATTATTTGTCCTCTTTCGGGGTTTTAGCTCACCCTTTATTTTGATGAACATCCATAGGTTATTACATTTACTAATGAGTACATGAGTTCGACTAATATTCAAGGGAAGGAGTTAAATAATTTTTATTATCTTTATGTAACTATTTTGTATGTTAATTATTTTTAATAGAAACTAATCCTTTATATCGTGACTAGGTATCATTTTTATGTTCATTATCTATAAAATGTTGTAAATATCATGTACGAAATGTAGGGTATCTATAGTTTTTTTTTCAACACCCAAAGTTCAAAAAACTCTATTATATACATACTCTTGGATATTGGTAAAGCTCTTTGTTTGGTGGAATATATGAAAATTAATCTAAAAACCCATCCTCACATTCCCTCGCAATGGGAATATCTTCAAGGGTGAAAATTTTCATTAGTCTCAATATTTTGAAATTATTAATGTTTCTTATAAGTAAATAAGATCCATTACTATGTATATGGTACCAAATAAGATTCATCATCCTCCTATAAGTTCAATTAAAATAGACGGTGATTTAGGATATAGAGGGAGACTTCTTTCTATTAAACTATTATATTGGATATATAAATGGAAATACAATTACTTCCCTGAACATCATATAATTATATTAGTGGGTGGATAAATGTAAAAATATAATGTATGATACATCCACTTCATGGGTTTTTATTCTTAATCAATTAGATGATTACATAATATTGGTATGGAGAAGAGTAAAATGGAATATATGCCTATTTTATATGAGTTTATGTATTTCTATCTGGAATATTTTTCTACACTTCCTATTAATTATTACATTTAATTTCCAATAGAACTCATACATGGAGAAACACCTATAAATCAAACTATATATAATGTACTTAGTTGTGTTCTAAGAAGTTGATAAGAAAATACATGAGAATAATTATAATTTATTCATTAATCCAAATACATTTCTTAAAGTTACAACTATTTATTTTATTTTGAATATTGATGGATAAATGTAACTATACATTGTCTACTATGAACATAACTAGGTCAAAATCAATAATAAATAACAATTTCCACATATTTATTCATTATTTGATCAATTAAGAGGATATAAATATTTTTCTAATATTGACCTTTTATCTGGATAACATCCATTGTTGGTAAAAAGTGAATACAAACCAATGATATTCTTGAATTATGCTTATAGACTATATGGATTTTTATTTTTGTAATATGGTCTTTCTAAATCCCCTATTAACATCATTGAATTAATGAATAGTGTATTGAGAGATTTCCTTAGTTCAATCAGTTATAATCTTTATGGATTATATTATTATATACTCCAAGAGAGTGGAAGTACTTGATGATTAGATAAGTGTTAAAATATAGATATAATTATTGGTAATCTGTATTTTCGTAATAAATATTTTAATTCAAGCTACAAAAATTTTTATTCATGTTTGAAATAATAGCAATCAGGGGTATATTGATGGATCTAAAAAACATTGAAGTTATTGAAAAATGGCACCAAATAACCACTATGATTTTTATCTATAGTTTAGTTATATTGGATGGATATTATAAACTCATTATAAATTAATTTTCATGTATATAGAATCCAGTAACCATTATAATACAGAAGAGAGTAATGCTCCATCAAAATAACAAATGTGTGTAAAATTTCATGTAACTAATGAGAATGTTGGTTAGTGGACCTGTTCACATTCAAACCTATGTTAGATAAGTATATATTATTTACTATGATAAAAATAAGAAGAGTATATGAAGTGTTATTTCGTAGAATGATATGCCAATTTTATATAACTCATGATAATCTATGATTCATTAGAAAAGATACCCACTAATTTTTTTGGAGTTATAATTGACAATATTTTTGTTAATGATATGGATTCATTTTCATTTAATCTAATTAACTGACATAATTAATAATTATTAAATGATAATATATATATATATATATTAACATATAATGGTGTGACTATGTTGTCGATATGTTATTTGGAGTTTATTAATGATTAAGACTGGTGAATACATTACTATCATTGAAAATATTACATGGTTGTTTAATATTCCACACTAAATGGTATTGATATATTTTCTATGATAAGGATATAAAATATAATATATTTATGAGAATGAAAATTTTTTACATGGAAATTTTGAATGAAATGGTGAAATATTATCTTTCTCAAATATGTTTTAGACAATGTATTTATATGGTGATAAAAGAGGAGTATAAGGGGGATATAGAGTTGACAAATGAGGAAAGAAATGTTATTCAGTTTATCATTGATATGTGATGGAATGATAATGTTTATGAAAATATTATGTGTCCCATTATGAATATATTTTTATTTAGAGACATTTGATTATGTTCATAGATCTCCATTTACATTTCATCATGAATGAATAATGATTATATTGATTTTTAGGAGTATTTATAGGGTCAATAATGAAGATTTACATAAAAGAATATATATCTCGATTATTGGTATTTAATTAAGTTAGGTCTAATAAAAATAACATTAATATATTTTTAAAAACATTACACATAGTATAATTAAAATGGGATAAAATCATTGTGAATTATTTTCATTGGACATCCCAAAACATCTGGAGTACATAATAATATATTGGTTGTAGTTGATCACCATATAAACTCTTCAGAATCCAGTTATATTTGAGAAGATTCAATCTTTATATTACTTCATATATACACATTAAATAAGTAAACATGATACATGTACATACAAATTCTATTATATTTGATTGAAAATCATTGTTTCCCTAAATGTTATAGATAACTCCTTCGCGTGCTCAAGATATAGAGTTCTATTATATTATTTCATATCATCCCCATATAGATGGTTAGTCTGAGATGACCATTCAATCCTTATAGGTTATTTCATTGTCTTTTTATGTATATATTAACATTGGTTAATATCAAAACAATCCTTTTTTAGATTTATCTTATAAATATATATTTTTATCGAACATTAATATAGTTCCCTATAAATTCCTCTATGGAAATAAGTGATGAACACTGATATACTGAGAAAAAGTTAGAGGAATAAATCTATTGGGATGTGAAATTAATGGATGAACATAATAGAATGTTAAATTCAATCAATAATAAATCATATTAGCTCAGAGAAGAGGGATTAATTTTGGTGAAAACAATTAATGAGATATGGAATTACTTGTGATTGAGATGCTTTCCTATTTTATCCCATCTAATAATTTTATGAGAATAAAATATATGGGAAATATGAGAACATGGTATATTGAATACATCAATATTGTTGATTGAGTAGGGACCATATCTTATAAAATTACACTCCCTTTGTACATATCTCTTGTTCATGATGTGTTCCATGTATATCACATGAAGAAGTGTATACATGATACATGAAATGTACTGAACAAATAATAATACCTCAGGATTATGATAATTCCTATAAAGAACCAAAATTATATGTCTTTGATTTTATTGATAAGGTTCTATAATTAAAGACTACATATTGGTATAAGGTTATTTAGATAAATGAGAATTTTTTGGAAGCCACACAGGATCCTGAGGATTTGATGATGTAGTGATGTAGTAATTTTTTGATTCATTGTGAATGAGTCCCAAAGGGAAAATTCATCTTAATGGGTGTAGAATATAACACCCAAGGATTTGTTTTGTGTTTCCTTTTAATAATGATGAATGTATGGATATCCTGGATTATATACATCCCATGGTCCAAATGAAAAATAAAAATGTAATCCATTAAATCATAGACATTAAATTGAAAAGTACAATGAAATATAATTCAAATAATGAAAATTTATTTTTTAATACAGGATAAATAAATACTTATTTTATCAAATGTCACATTAGGCTTCCAATATATATAATCAATAAAAAAGGTTTTATTATATTTTTCATAAAAGATTATAAATTATTTCTTTCATTTTCAGAAATTTTATTTTATTATAGTAGAAGAATTTTCGTAATCAAAATGATAATCTAACATTTTTGAGATTTTTTAGGATTTATCTAAAAATGATTATTTTTATTGGAATAGTGAACAAATACTACCTTTTTTTAAAAAAATATTATTTTATTTAAAGTAATATTATTATATTGTTTTAAAATTAATTGTTAAACTACAATAATTCTGACTTAATTATTAATTTTCAAATTAAATACAATGGAATCATCATTATAGATGTTTTTTTATTAAATAATTTTTAGTCTTAAGAACACATTTTCTTAAAATTTATTTATTTCTTAAAATGTGTTTTTTATTAATAATTAATATAATAATTTATACTTATTAGTTTTTTAGTGAAATTTATATATTTTATATTGAATAATATATCTTAAAAATCATTCATGGTCTTTATTAGTCAAATAAGAACAATAAATTTAGATTTCTGCTTAATAATATAGTTCCCTAAAACAAGGTATCATTTTATTCTGGAAAAATATTTATTTATAAATTCCAACACATATATAGATTTATTATATTTAAATATATTTCATAATTTTTAAAATCAAAATAAATGTTCATTAATAGTCATTATTTATTTTTTTATAGTAATGAATTGAAAAAATAGTAGTATTGTGTTCCTCTATTAAGGATAAAATAACATTACACGGCTATTAAACAAACAAAAGATTGATGGATATGCAACCAAACATGACTAAGTTGTATTGGTTTTCGACATATCAACCTGATACTATATTTTAAATTAATTATTGACCATATGTATCCAAATTACAATGATTGATTTCTTATATAATTTAATCATTTTATGCAATTTAATGTGTATCCTTCTAATCCCTTATAAAATAGAAATTATTCCAGCCACTTATTTAAACTATTTTATTTATCTATATTGACCAATATATTATAAAAGGAAATTATATAATCCTTTCATTTATAAAAGTTCTTCTATTATACTCTTTTGATAAATCTTATGGTGTATTCCAAAGGAGGGGATTCAGTGAAGTGTTATAAATCTTATCCAATATCAATCAATTTTATTATCATCTACTTTATATAATACTAATTTATCCCTAAAAAATTAGGGACAATGTTTCATAAATATATTAATATGATATTATAATAATGGAAAAACCATTTTCCACACATTCTATATCAAATGCGATATAGAAGTATCAGTCATGTGTGGGATCGTACTACCGCCTCTACATAGTTACATGAATAGTTTTACACCTCCATCATTAATGGATGATTAAAATATTTATAAATAAATTTCTATATATTATATATAGGAAATAATAATTTTTCTGGGGATGTGAATTATTATTTTATATTCATTACATCTATCATTCAAAAAATAGAAACACAACATGTGCATGCATATGAACGATCATCTCCACATAGAGTTGTTAATCATTTAACATAACCATTTGATATGAATTACTGAAAATATAAATTTAATCAACATTATTTTTATTTTAATTAATAATATTAAATATATTAATTAATCATTATCAAATTATATAGACTTTAAAAAACAACCAAAAAAATATTAAAATGAAGTAGTTTTCACCCTAAATGATTATGATTATGAATTATTATTAGAAAATAGTTGGGATAATATTTTACATAAAATAAGTTTTATATTATACGTATGGATATTTATCTCTATAGAACTATAGAAATTTTAAATTTATTATACAAGTTCTTAGATTTCATATAATGAAATAAAGGCATAAAGTGAAGGTTTTATATTAAAATCATTTTTTTATCAGGATTTCTTATGATTAAATTTTCTGATCATGAAATTATATGATCTATATATAAAATATACAATTTATTTAGTAGTTATTATGGTAAATGATATATTATAATTTAATTTTCCACTTTTTAGTTACTCAAAAGGATGAAAGAACGTTGTTATGGAATACTGAATTCATTTATCTCTTCGGTCGAGGATATTTTCACATATGTAAATATATTTCCTAAAAATGTTTTCATGAATTTTATAACCCAGATATTGTGAATTAGTAAATTTAAATTTTCACATATTTTATATTTATTATTTTTTTATAGAAATCATACATTAATTTTTCAAAATAGGTATTTTTGGGCTTTCAAAAAATTGAATGGAAATGTTTTATATATACTTCATTAATGGATTTACCCAAAATATTAATTATTTTTTTATTTTATGATTAAAATATATATTTAGTTGGTCAAATTCAATGATAATTTATAATTTTTTATTTTTTATTTTTAGACAATAAATGAGTGATTTCAAAATGAAAAATGATATTTTCCTCAAATAAATTCATTATGGTCTAGTAATGGTATTTTCATATATATCTACATATATTGATAATTATTATGCTTTAATATGAATGTGATCAAATATTACCATCAATATTATTTAGTTTTATGGTTTATCATTATGAGGATGAAATTATTGTGAAACACATAACCTTTCCATGGGTCATTATATCGCTATGTGTTGAATGATTTATGGTTATACACAAAACATGTGTTTTTTTCATTATGTGATCAGTGGAAACCAACTTATATAGGCCTCCAATAAATTTTTAAAATTATTATATATCAATAGATAATATAGACGATAATAAGGTGTAATCCCATTTTGGAATGGGACTTTATCTATGAATATAGTTTTGGGTGTATCCCATGGATAATGAAATGGTAGAATGAGGATTGAACCAAATCATCTCTGATAGTCTTACAAGTAATAATCTACTAAAGAACAACTTTTAGATTGTTAGTTTTATGACAAAAACTTATTAATTACTCTTATTTTATGTTCTCATGGATAAAAATTAAATATCAATGATTCCATAAACTTATTTCTTATATATTTCTTTTTACAAAACCTTATTCCTTATTTCAGGTTGAAATACCATTGAATAAAGAGGTATGATTATTTTAATCCATTTTATTATCCTCAAAAAATTATACACACATTGTTATCTTCCATGATCAGTGATTTATATCTCTTATGTTTATGAAGGGTGCATGTTGTGATGAACATTATGAGAAATCATGCGGATATTTTTTTTACAAAATTTTTTATATCCTAATTCCAAAAAAAAAATTAAACCATTATGGATTGAGAATTGATTTTATTGATATATAATGAATTTTCATCATAAGATTTTTATTATTTATTAATGATAATTATTGGTCACTATATAGAACACACATAATGTATTTCAATATTTCATCTTAGGTGCTTGGTTCATGGATGAACCTGATTAGGTTGCCAATAAAATTTATCATTTCCCAATTATTTATCCTATGTATTCTAACAATAGGATGTCTTGTTAGACCATTTATTGTATTTTTCAGACTTATTGGGAACCCTATGCGATGTTTCTAAATATATACGATCAAAATGATCTTTTAATAACAATAATATAGTGTGATGTTTATCAATGAAGTTTATTTTTGATATAATATATAATATATAATTATAATTTATTTATTAAAAAACTAACTTATTTTATGGTCCATCTTCATTCTTTGATTTAATTTGATTCTCCTTGAATGGTGTATAAGAGATACAATGGAGGGTTCTGCATATGACTTTCTATGTGAAAACCATCCAATCAATCATATCTTTATTGAATGTGTAATTTGAGTATTCCATGATATGGTTCATGGGGTATCCCCATGCCCGATCATGAATGGGATGTGTAACTATAAACTAGTGGAGATAAAGATAAATCCTAATAATAACTCGTATAGAAATGACAATCCTTTGAAGTAATGAATGATCCTCCGGAGATATAGGGTTTTGTGGGGTTGATCATGTGTATTTTTTATATAATCAAAAATATTAATAATCTAAAATAAAAATGCAAAACGTTTAATAATCAAGTCTATAACAAAGGGATTTTGGGTCACTATATTCTAATTAAAAACATGATGGTTTAGAGAGGAGGGACATTAAGACCATTGTTTTTGTGTTTGATTATCTATGTTGTGGTTGATTAATTAATCACCTGATTTCCAAAATAACTAATAGAGTAATAAAAATATAATATAATATTCATAACACAACAATAAAATTCTTCATGTATCTCCAGATATTGTATCTCATGATATGTTGTTTTATCGGAGATTTTAGATGGTATTATGAACACATATTCATTATGAAATTTATAAGATGAATCTAACCATTTTTAATGAAATTTTGTAATGATATATAACGGTAGTGATGGAAATTAAATGAATTCTAGGTTCAATTAGAAATAATATACTACTTTTTGTAGATTAAATGGATCATCTATGAATAGGAACTAATGTATAGAGACACATAATGGTAGTGGATGTGACTCCCCGAAAATTGGATTACACCGAGCCTCTTTTATAATTTATTGGTGTTCATATAAATTTATACTAGAGAGTAATAAATAAATATTTAATGATTTATTAACTTACACCACCAATTAAATATAACTCGTGTGGTTGCTAAGGCTACTTGTAAATGTTTTATTGGTCTTTTTCAGTGTCACACAAGTTTTTTCATGTCATTGTTTTGATCTGGTTTATTCAAAATTCCAATCCATTTATTAGTTATTGTGAGAGATGAATTTTTAGTTTTGAATTTTCATCTATTCCTAATCACCCTAATTTTGGTTCCCTGTTGCTTGTTTAGGAGTTTTTGGAGAATGGGTGGTTATT
The DNA here is from genome assembly GCA_963277665.1 of Viscum album. Classification (NCBI taxonomy): domain Eukaryota; kingdom Viridiplantae; phylum Streptophyta; class Magnoliopsida; order Santalales; family Viscaceae; genus Viscum; species Viscum album. The sequence goes on along the minus strand of OY728151.1, from coordinate 2,060,716,210 downwards.
TCAGGATTTGGGCCTACCGTAAGCCCATTTACAACTTTAAAAATATAATTTTCTCTTTTATAACTCTTTATTTTTCAATATTATTCACTCATTTCTCTTCCCAAGATATATCTTCTGACATTTTAAAACTACCATATCCTTTTGGTCCCCTTAAAAATTCATAAGAATTGTCAATTTGGATTATCTATTAAGGTATTGGGCAAACACGAGGGCCCATTCAATGTTTTTTTAAAAAAATTGTTTCTTTTATATATTTTTCATTTATTAATATATTATTTTCAATTAAAACACATACCCGAATCCCTAATCACTATATCACCCCCATTAAATACTTTTCCTCTTTGGAGCTCCCTTGAATCACATTTTGGGGAGAATGTCCTCAGGGTTCCTCAAATTGTTCTGTTTGGAGAAGGTAAATCCCATCATCCATAAATCATTCATTTTTTAATATATATCCCCTAAAAAACATTCAACTAGTTCTTATAGACCCAAAGTGACCCTACACAGAGTTTCAATCCATTACCTTTCTACTATGGGTGATGATTCAATGAAAAAAAGATGAGTTTTTGCGTTCCCTAGGAGAGATTCCTTATCATTTATCCTCCCTCTAACTCTTTTATTCATTATTTACTAGTTTTCTCTTCAAAAATATTCATGAAAGACCTATGTTTCTGTTATAACTTGAATTGTTATGGGGTTTTTTTCTTTTGGGGATGGTCGTCATGGGTTTAGGGGTTATAAACCGACGGATGGTGATATGAGGTGTGCATTTACATTAACCCTAGGATTTGATGTAGGATATCCATTGAACAAGCCTTTATCATTTATGATTCAAAATTATCTTATTTTTATCAAATGATATATATTTTTATTATTGTTTTTCATCCTTTGTATAATTTTATTTTTGTGCGAAATTTTGGTTTATTCCTAGTTTTTTGAATGGTAGTTTTGTTTTTTCAAAAAAGTGAACACCAAATGCTAGTTTATTTGTTCATTTATCATTCTCAAAAGTTTTGGGAGTTCTAGAACCTGGTTAATGGTATTTTATACATTTTATAGTATCTTGAATTTAATATGTCATGCATTAGGTGTTTTATTCCTTTTCAAGTGCTTAAAATAGGTTATTTTGTTTAGAAGGGCAGGTCATGTGTTCGATAAATTTCTCGGTCATCTTTTATGTGTTATGTGTGATTTAAATATAAATTTATGGGATTTAATAATGAATTGGAAGAAATAAATATAGTATTTTTTAGTATTTATATGCCTTTATAATTTTTATTCGGTTTGACAAACATATGTGTCTTAGTTTAAAAAATGTTTGGGCCCAAGTTTCTAAAAAAAGCCCATTTCAAATCCATTTGAAAATGGTTGTGTTTTGAATATGTATCCTGAGTGTTTTTAGTGATTTTGAATTTTTTTTCTACTTTAAATTGTGCGTAGACACCATCTTAATAAAACTGAAATGTATACCCTTGTCAAATGTTAGTTTTGAGAAATGCTTAATGGCCTCTTTCTCATTTTTTTTAAAAAATGGTTTCCATCTGTATATCATGTTCAATATTTTGGGAACATTTTATGGTCCATGAAATTGATTTATTACTTTGGAAGGGGGATGAAAAATATGGTTTGATATGTTATTGATGGGTTTTTGTCCTTAAAAGTTCTTTTTGAATGGATTTAATGTGCTAGGCATAGTTATACTCCTTGAATTTTTTTTAGAAACTTTTTAGTGGTTTATTGATTAGTAAAGGAATTGTCAAGCATTTTTTGGGATGTCTCTGTTATTATTTTTTTAATCAAATTTTGATTTGAAAAGTTTATTTTATAATATGTGTAACTTGATTGAGAACTAAATGAAATCCCTGGTATCTAGGTGGGCACACATGTACTAGTATACTGGTGATCCTGTGGGGTCTAGACACTATTCATGTAGCAAGTTTGAGGATGATAACACTAACTAAACTATGATGATAATGATGATGTTGGGGGACAACTAGATTATGGGTATTATCCCAACTAGTGTATTTTTTTCCTAATAAAAGATATTTATTATGGATACTTTCCTAGAGTTATGAGGAACCTAGATATACCATCTAACTAGTGCCTTAGGGTGTTCCTATGACTTGCGTTCATTAGATATTTTGAACACACCATCACCATAGGGTGTGTTTGGTTGATAAATTCAGCAGTATTTGTGATTTATTTAAAAGTGTACATTCATTAATGCATCCCACTAGAAAACGTTTTTCATTTTAAAGTTTCACCTTTTTGAAAATTGATACAAGCTTTCTTGATTATAAAGCATAAATGATTTTTTCTGGAAAATTTTATAGCTTTAGAACTCATTTGGAAAAAATACCTTTAGATATTGTATTTAAAACTTGAAATGAATGTTTTGTTTCATTTTAAATGTCATTCATTGAGAATATAATATCTGGCTAACCTACTTTGTTTTAATACTCACACCTACAATCGTCATCTATTTTTTTCCCTTTTGTAGGTTTCTGCGTGGGTTTGATCCCCTTGGGATATTTTTGAACATTGTGTTAGAGATTTACTAGAGGGGCCAGATGGAGTTAGTTGGTTATCATGATTGGTTATTTGAGTTGTTGGTTTAGTTGTACTTTCAGTTTCTTATACATATAAAGTTCACTTTCATTTATAAGTAAATGTATTTTCGGTTTTCCATTTAATTCTTATGTTTTTTTGATTGATTATATTTGGGATAAATAGTTCCCTTGTGTACTCTATTGATTCCCTTAGTTCTTTTTTCCATCCCAGGAGGATCAAGAAGACCAATCGGGACTTGTTGCGGGCTGGCCTGGGTGACCGATTCCATGTCGACTAGGTCTGGTTCAGGACAAAATGTTATCAAAGGTTGTCAGCTCTTAGAAAACCATATTTTTAGAACGCCCTTTTTATTTTGGGGATCTCAAGTTAGATAGAGTAGGATTTTTGGGACCATAGAGATAAGTGTGGGAAGAGTATCATGAACTCTTTCTCGTTCAGATCATCGAGTTTCCATGGGAAGTATGGTATTATTAGTGTCCTCTTTTTTGAATAATTTTTTAGTGTTGGGATATAAGAAGGGTATTTTGACTAATGACCTCCATGAGTTCATAGGGCCTATAAATCCATGTGGACCTGTGAATGGTCATAATAAGTCTCTCTTTGTTTGTGTTTTCTTTGACATGTGGCCCCCCAACAATATGTCCAAGTAACCCACTAGACCTATTTCTCTTTGGTGCTTCTCTTGGACCTTTCTATAATTATGAATATTTTTTTGAAAATTATAGTGTCAGAATTGTGGAAATTGGTTTTAAATGAAGGGTATGATTTTTCAATGTAGAAAAGGTGTTTTCAAAAATTAAATATAATAAATGTTTTGGATGGTTGTGTTTTTGTGAAACCAGTTTTGGGGAGGAAGTGGAAATGGTTTAATGGGATTGGATTTTCCCTAATTTAAACATGTTGTTTGTTGAAATAAAATGTTTTGAAAGTGTGATCCATTTTAAGGTGATTCAAAATAATTATATAAAATGGGGTGTTTTGGGATGTTTAAAAGTGTTTGAATATGATGAATTGGTTGTGGAAATTTCTTTTGAGCTATTGGTGTTTTCCATGAAGGTGTATTGGTCTGAATTTCCATCAGGTTACAAAAATATTCCTTGTTGAATTTTAGAAAATGGTAAGGGTTTTTTTGGAGTAACATGGTATTTTGGAAAGATGTGAAAATTATAAGGAATTTGTTTTTAAGAAAATGGTTCTTGATGAAGTGTGGATTGTTTTGTGAAATATGAAAAGGTTTTGACTTTATTTTTAGCATTCCTTTAGAAGGTATATAATTTTTGTAATGGTTTTATTTTCTGTTATCATTTGGTGTTTTCATGGGTTCTCACATACATGGTTTTCATGATATCTAGAAGTATGGATTATACGACATGTTGGGTGGGTTCCTAGGTGGCAAGGGAATTTTCTAGTGAGTGAGATTTGATGAAACACTATTGGTGAATGTGGAAATCCACCAAGTTAGCATGTTTTTCAAAAGATTATTCAAGTGAAAAATTGTGGAATATGTTTATAATCCAATGATGGGAGAGTTGTTTATTCAGTAAGCATTATTGTGATATGGATTTGATAGTTTTGTTGTGTCTTGAGATTGGATCTTGATGGTGGCTGGGTTTTTGAGTAATGTTCAGTGGGTTTCTAAATATGTGATGGATGTTGTGATGTGGCCCTAGATAGTTCTCTATTAGAAATAATTACTATTGATAAACCTACCTATTCAGCTCATATATTAAATCATCCTATTCGGAAGATGCCTTGTCCAGTTTTTTTGAATAGATAGCTGTTTGGGTTTTATTTATGGTTCCATCGTGTACCGATGATTCTCTTGGATAATGGTTTTGTTCGGTGATGCTTGGTGTGTTTCACTGTGTTTATTATTTATTTAACTCCTCGTTATATGTAAGTTAAAATGGTGGTGTTTATCCTTCATAATCTATTAGGTATTGGTGTTTTTATATGCTACTATGATTCATGAGTAATGTGATTTGTAGCTCTGAACTACGGCGCGACAGATGCTTCAAACAATACTGCACCAGCCATGTGCCTTGGAGTGAAGCATTTCACATAGTCAGAAAATCTCCAGAGGTGTGGGAAGATTGACTATCCTCTTGCCTCCACAATTGTGGTTTGGTAGATTCTATGTTTATATTTTTGTTCCTCATCACTGTGAATTTCAATTTTTTGTAACAAGCATGGAGGACTTACCCCTCACATAGTGTCTCTGGTTATGCCTTCATGGATTTGGGATTATGATTAATGTCCCTATATGGACTTCTTGTGTAGATCGGGTGTAGTCTTGGTGTTTCGTGTTAGTAGGTGGATAATGATGGGAGATTATTTTTTTCTTTTTTGTAGTGGACTAATGATTCGGTCCCCTTACCTACCCTCCTTGAGTGGTTATGATCTGGATCTTTGCTAAAAGTGTTGGTCCATTTCTTGTCTGCTATGTTTGGGAGTGGTTGGTTTAGATGTTCATGTTTTAAACCTCTTAACATGGGGTTTTATTTAATTGTGGGAGATTTTTGGTGGTCATGTGTTGGTGTTCCCCAATTCTAATACATTTTTAATTCTTTTTTGTTCATTTATAGTTTGTCTCTGATGGGTGGTAGACCCACTATGGGTCACGAAGATATTTCCTTTAATGATTTTTCAGTGTGATAGTTGTGATTTAATGGTGGGGATCCATTCCAAAAACCCCCAAAATTCATTGGATTTTGTGAGTGAACAATGGTTTAGGGGATCGTTTGTTTCATTGGGAGAAGGCCCAACAATCTGGTTCATGGCTTGGTTATGGGGGTGGTGTTTTGATCATTCCATTGATTATAAGGATGTGGAGATGAGTATGTGTTTTGTGTGAGGGAGATAATTATAATCCATTGGTGGTGAATGATATTTCTATATTATTATAATATGTATTATTTTGATAAGTAATCATTTGGTGTTGAACAATCACCATGAACGGGTTGTGGCTTTCCGGGAAACGAAAACATTAATGGTGTGGAGAATTGTCACACCATGTTTTTCATGTCTTTATTTTGATTTGGTTCATTGGAAATCTAGATAATTTTCTAAGGTCTTGGGTGAGAATATTGTTTACATTTCAAGTTTCATATATGTATAATAACCTTAATTTGGGTTCCCCATTACTTGATTAGGAGTATTTGGAGGAAGGGTGGTTACATCGTGATTTGGGCCAACTGTGAGCCCATTTCTATATTAAAAACCCAAATTTGTTTCTTTTATAATTCTTTAATTTTAAAGATTATTAAATCATTCTAATTAAAAATTTTCCTCCAATGACATTTAAAAAATACAATTCCCTTTTGGACCCCTTATAAATTCATAAGAATGGTGAATTTGGGTTATTTATTTAGGTATTGGGTCAACTCGAGGGCTCGTTTCCTATTTAAAAAATATAATTTGTTTCTATTACATAATTTTAATATATTTATATTGTTTGGATATTCCACCACAAACTAGAATCCAAAATCAAAATCATTTCCCCAATTATCTACATGTACAATTTGGAGATAATTAGCAATTCACTGTTGGGAGAAATTTCTCAGGGTTCCTCAAATCATTCAGATTTGAGAAGGAAAATTCAATTATCCATAAATAATTAATTTTTACTCTTTTATACACAAAATTGTTTCCTCAAGTTCTCCTAGACATAAGGAGACCCAACACAGAGTTTCAATCTATTCCATTTTCTCTATGGGTGCATATCTAAGAGAATACAAAGAGTTTTTGAGTTTCTAATGTGTGATTCTTTTTCATTTCACTTCCCTCTTCCTATTTATTTCAATATTTATTTTTTCTATTATATTGCAGAAATTATAGATGTGTGGTTATGATATACCATGATTTTTATGGGTTTTTTTGGGTATTCTATTCAATGATTTAGGGTTTATAAATCATCTAAAGGTGATATCGGGTGTGCATTTCCATTACTCTAATGATTTGAGTTACGATATCCCCTTCCCCTGACTTTTAATATAAGTTACATCATTTTTTTATTCTTATGACATGATATATATGATTAATATTTTTCAGACATTAGATATTTTTCTTAGTTTTCAAAATGGTTGTTTAAGCCTTGTTTTGTGAAAGGTAGTTTTGTTTGTCATAAATGTGCACACTATATGTTTGTTTAACTATTCCACTATCTATTGTAATTGTTTTCAGCGTTATAAAACATGGTTAATTGTATTTTCAACATGTTAAAGTATCATTAATTAAATATGGAATGAAATAAGTGTTTTATTTCTAATTCCTTATATTTATTTATAATTTGGTTTTGGTTTTACAAACATATGGGTGTTCATTTACAACATGTTTTGGCCCGAGTTACTGGAAAATGGCCCATTTCACATCCATAAGAAAATGGTTGTGTTTTGAATATATAACCTGAGTGTTTTAAGGGATTTATGAATTTATTTTGATACTGTATATTGTGTGTATAAAAATCCTTAATAAAAGTTAAATTCATACCCTTGTCAAATGATGATTTTGAGAAATACTAAACGGCCCCTTTGGCATTTTTTTGTAAAAATGGTTTCCATTTATATTGATTATTCTATCTTTTGGGTATATTTTATAATCCATGAAATAGATTTATTAATTGCTTCTGGGGATTCCAAATTTGGTTTTACATGTTATTTATGGGGTTTTATCCTTAACAGATCATTTTAGAATGGATTTCATGTGTATGGCCTCATGAAACTCCTTGACGTTTTTTACGAAACTTTTTTCTGGTATAATTATTTGTGGAAGAAATGTGAATTATTTTTGCAGACTCTTTGTGGGTTTTTGTTTTGGTAATATAATATTTATGTGAAAATTTTATTTGATAATATGGGTAACTTGATTGAGCACTAATGGAAATTCCATGTATTTAGGTTGGCAGACGTGTACTAGTATGCTAGCGATCCAAGGGGGTTTCCCCCTATTTCACGTAGTAAGATTGACAATGAAAACACAAACTATACTATGATGATGTTGTTGTCGGGGGACAATAGGTTATGGTTATTCTCCCAACTAGTGTCTCTAGTGCATGAAAACATATATTTATTATTGTTACTTTCACCGAGATACGAGGTACCCATGTCTCAAAACTAACAAGTGCATAGGGGTGTTACTGTGACTTGTGCTCATTGCCTTTTTTGTAGTCACCATCGGCATATAGAGTTTTCAGTTGGTAAATTCTGGAGAATGTGTGATTTGTTTAAAATTGTACATTCTATAAATAATCTCTATTGAAAACTATTTTCATTTTGATGTATCACATATTTGATAATTGTTACTAGTATTAATGTTTATAAAACATGCCAGTTTTTGTCTGGTAATTGTGTAACAGAATGGGACTATATTTTGAAAACATGCCTTCAAATATTTTATTTCAAATATGAAATTGATTTTTATTTTATTTTAAATTTTTTCCATTGGTAATATAATATCAGGCTATCATTTTGAGTTTTAATACTCACACATATAGTATTCTCTAGTTTTTTCCCTTGTGAATGTTTCAGCATGGGTTCGATTTCCATGTGAGATGTGTCAAAATTGTGTTGGAGATTGAAAAGAGCGGTCACCTAGAATTAGTTGGTCATTAATTTTGCTAATTTGAGTTATTGGATTAGTTGTACATTCAGTTTCTTGTACAAATAATGCTCAGTTAAATTTTTATGTAAATGTAATTTGGGCTGGCCATATCATTCCATTATTTGTTTGATTGTTTAAATTTGGGAGAAATAATTCCCTTGTGTAATCTATTGATTTCCCCGGTTCTTGTCTCTATCCCAGGAGGATCAAGAATTCCCTTTGGGACTTCTCGTGGGCTGGCCTCGGGGACTTGTTCAGTATCGACTTGGGATAGTTTGTGACATTCTAAAACATGTTTTTCTATAGTTTTTTAAAAAACGGTTGGGTCTATGGTGTAGTCATATTCATCTATGACTACAATGCTACAATTATAATCATTTTAAATAAAGAAGTTTTATGTTGTGGAAGATTATAACCTATATTTTTATACACTTCCTAGAAATGCGGGTTGTTTTATATTTATAACATAATAATTAATGAGTAAATTATATGATATCTGTTCCTCTAATTGGTTTTATATACAAAAAATTTAAATCATTTAAGAAATCCAATAGAACTGATACCAATTTTTAAAGTGTTAATGAATCCTCTTGGTAATAACAAAGAGTATGGTGTTTTATATCCCTCCTGGTCTCATTTTATATTGGATTTTGATATGGTTTATGATTTTATACTTCCAAACTAGGATGTCAATGATGTTAATAGTGGTATATATTTTTCATTTTGGTTATACTATAGAATTATTTCTATAATCCGTAGTTATTATATAACACATGTGATGGAAAATCATGTGTGATTTAGAGAAAGTTTGGATCAATATGTAGTAATGAAGGTCCTCCTTTATTGAACCATAGAATATTATTTTCTTCTTTCGTGATAGAACCTAGAGATAAACTATTGGGTTCTATTATTTTGTTAATGATAAAGAAATTTATTAAGGTGTTTCAAAATAGTATCATTGTTGTTACTCAATATTTTTATTTATTTTATACTAATAATTTAACCCCATTATCTTCATTAATATATAATTTCTCTAGTATAACTAGTGGACATAATTCTTACATGTGGTGATTTTAAATCTAAATAATACATTTTCCCTTATATATCACCTTTTGTATCCCCTATTTCTAGCAAAAAGATATTTTACCTCTCTATTTGTCTATAAATTATTGTAACATTAATCCTGAGGTGATTAAAAACATATATACTTTTCCCTCTATTGTTAAATTTCTTAATATATTTAATTTGGAGTGATGGTTCCTGAAAATCTACCTTCAGTTAATTCATAATAATCTCAAATCTAAGGGATAAAATATTTTAAATACAACTAGAAAGATATTTTTAGGACACATTAAATTTAATATGATTTTTATGTTGGATTAAATAATACAAGAACTATTTTTATGGTCTTGATGAATTATATATTCCATAACTACCTAGATAGTTTTATTTCACTATTATTGGATGATATATTTGTTTATTAAAAATATGTGTATGTTAATGACCATCAATTAAATTGTGTTTTTTATCTTAAGAGATTCTATCTATAAATTTTTTTATGTAAATGTCATTTGTGTGTTCGATAAGTTATTTTATTTGTACATGTATTCAATAAACCTGGAAAATGTGTGGATCTTTTAATGGTGAAATCTATATTTTCATGGGAAGATCCAGGGAATGTCATTGATATTTGAACATTCATTGGGTTGGAAGAATATTGTTGATAGTTTTTATATGGAATTACCAAATATTACGTTTTTATTTTATTCCCTTCTAAATAAATGCATAATATTAAGGTGGGATTCGAAGTGTTATACATCCATTGATGAATTTATGAAATAAATACCCACAATAAATATTTTAATTTTAGTTGATATTGAAAAGGTATATTAATTATTTTATGACACTTAATGTGTATGTTATTATTTTTTTCTTATATATTAAGATCCTGTAGTGTCATATAAATCTAATTTGATTTCACAACATTAGAAATGCTTCCCTACCCATGATCTAGAAGGTTCATCAGTTTTAATGCTATTAAGTTTGAGTTACATTACCCATTTTGGGAACGGTTTATAGTCTTTTCTGAATATAATATTTTAGGATATATATATTCATAGATGTAACCAAACCTTATGAAAATTTGATGGGTGAAGTGTCATCAGTATTGATAAATTGACATTGATTTTACCCCTGGAATGAGGGTTTTTTGTAGGTAATTTTAGTTGACATTTTCTTTCATGGGAATGTATGGAATTAAATGACGTATGGAATAGTATGTGACTCATTTATTGAATTCATGGTGATATATAGGAGGGAGATACTGGTATTATTTGAGATACTTCATAGTGTACAACAACACTTCTAGGATTTTTTTACAAGATAAATAATAATGTGATGAGTTAATGGGGATCATGAGATACATATAAGGTGTAGTGATGATTGGTGAGTTGTATTTCCCATATTAAGGCCAACATTGTTCTAGAATATAGGTTTTATTTTTTTTCTTCTGCGAGGATGTTTGTGGTGGGATTTTTCTATTCCAAGAGAGGGGTAGTTCATAATGATAGTTAGAAGATGTAAATTTTCATCAAGAATATATTTTTAATGAAATGTTTGAAATGAAACAACACAAATATTTTCATTTATTTATATAAATATTATCATATTAAGGATAATTCTTCCACTTCTAGTACCTAAATGGAAATGGGCTGAGGTCTCCATAGATGTAGTCAACAAGTTTCCATGGACTCCCTGAGGTAGGAATTATATATGTGAGATTATTGATCAACTAACCAAGTCAACTCATTTAATTCTTATTGCAGTCACAACCATACCGGATGATTTAGGAATGCTATATTTATAGAATGTCATGACGTTAAAGAAAATTTATCTATTGTTAGTATTGAGTCAGGATATCTTATTTACCTCTCAATTTTTTGAGTACACTATATGTTGAAGGTTTTTGAAATTATGTTTATCATTAAATACCGTACTTAGACTGATAGATAAATAGAGTAAAAATATCATAATTTGTATAATAATCTCAATACATTCAACATGGGAAATAGAGTATCTTAGGATATATTTTTTGGACCATTGATGTCTTCAAAAAATAACAATTATAACTCATCCATCATGAGGGGTCCCGTTGATTTTTTGTATGACCATCCTTTTAAATTTCATTTTTATTGGTTAATGGTGGATGAAGTCTCCCTTGATAGGAAAACTCTTTATTAGAAGATATCATGGACGTTATAGATTATATTTCAGATGTAAGTGAATTCAATGAGACTGTACAAGTCATATGAGTATCATCAACTCCATCTTTCGAATATTTTGACATGTTACTAGGTTCTCTATAAGGCATTATTTTGGTTGGGTCACCAATGTCTTGGTATGTATTGATATATTTCTATGGGATACATGTGATCTATTTAGATCATAAATTGGATTTTAATGATGGGATATAATTTAACTTTTCAATCTCATTTGACTTCTATAAATTATTTTTCCATGTATCTCTGTGTAAAAATTATAATTCTAATATCTCTCATGTTATAAACATCTAGGAAGGGGATGATTAGTATGAAGACACATTTATATTAAAATCACCAGTTCTAGTTGTTGATTCATTGTGGAATATTTTTCATGGAAATAATATTCCACATATCCATGTTTTACATATTAAATAAATAAATTCTCGTCAAATATTAGTATGAAAATCAATGATGATGGTGAAATGGAATTATATTTTAGTGAAACAACCTTTTTTAACTTGTGTTTATTAGAATATAAAGTTATATATTGGTGATATTTTCATAGTTTTTTAGGAATATTCTCATTATTATGATTTAATATCATTATTCATTTGGTTCAATATGTTTTTTTGGAGTTCAATGGAATAAAAATGGTACTGTCATTTCATGGTGAAAATCAATATAGGCCATGTAATGGTCTAAGAATTTTTATTCATTTAGATCATATGTCCCCCATGGATAGAACCAACAATCCATGTATAGGAAGTGGTCTCAATCTTGATGTTTATGGAATCTCTATATGTTTCATGACCCTTTTGGACTCCACCACACTATGATAATTGTTTTGGGGAGTATAAAATGGTTAATATTTTACATGACTCCACCATTTGACTGTATGTTGGGATCTAGGGAGTGGAGAAATCAGGAAAATTAATGGAATGGTGAACACAAACAATTCCATGGTTTTACATGATATATAATTTTTAAATATCTAATAAGTTTATTAATTATTTAGAGGATGCTACACTAATTAGTATGTCACACATGATCATTATGGGAGCTTGATTAATTAAATTTTGAATATGATTACATATATTAAACCATTTTTTCATTAATTTTCTAGAGAGTTTTTTTCATCAGATTCAAGAAAGTGTGTTAGTCGACTTGAAAAGAATTTTTACATATACCTTTGTAATCAAATACATCATTGTTCGAAGCGGGACCTCTGAGAGCCATCATCCCAAGATCATGTGGTGGCTAGGGTTCTACCTCCTCTCCTTCTCCCCTTCCCCCTCTATCCTGGATCAGCTCGGCTCCTTCAGGCATCAGCTGAGTGTGGAATCTTCAAGTGTGACACATCTGGGTTTTGAGGCTTGCTTCTTTGGATTCTACTCCCGATGGCATCATATCGGTGGTGTTCTGGCATGCATCTTGTAATTCTCATGCCTTTTGAAGAAGACGTATGTTTGAAAAAGTCCATGTGGTGCTCTGATGTTCATCAGAGCACCCCTTTCATCGGTGACGTCTCAATTCAGATCGGTCAGATTGGTTCCTTCGGTGCTGAATGTGTTTCAGATCGGTTCTTCCACCGCATCCTCGCATTTCCCCAAGTAGTTCCAAAAGGTTTCCATGGGGCACTTCATCGTTCATCAGTTACATAGGGGGATGTTTTTTAATCTATTTTATGTGTGTTTTGCCCAGAGTTATTGCTTGATTGCTTCAGGATGTGATGTTGGTTTTTGGTTTGGATTTGGATCTGGATTTATGATTTTTGTTTGGACTATTTCGACATTACATTGGCGGCATGTTCCAACAATGGTGGAGTATGAAGGATGGTTGTATGTTTTTGTGAATTTTTTGCAGTTTAAGAGAGGAGTTTCATCTGTGTAGCTGTTGGTTGTTTGTGATGAATTTTTTGAATGGTTTCTTAGAATTATGAATCCTTGTGGCCATGTGGTTCAATGTTCATGAGTTTCTGCATCTATCACACAGGGGGTTGCTCCAGATGAGGATTAGAGAAGATGTTTTTCTTTTGATCTTCTCTTTAAAATTTAATATTTCTTATTGTTATGGATTTTCTATCGATTCCAGGCCCATGCATTCTTGTACAGGATAGTTTTATGATAGTGAGGAGTAGAAGGAAACTTATCTCATTGTTTTTTATACTGGTTAGGGGAACTTTTATGGTGTCTTGATGTTGTTTTCCCTCTAATATTTGAACCATGGTGGTTTGGTTGTTTTAAGTCATGAGGTCTTCTGTAGTTTCTCACTTTCTCCTCAAAAGTGTTTGAATACTAAAAATATAATTTTCAATCAGTCAGTGTTAGTCGACCTATCATCTTTAGTACATTTTCCAATGGTAATGTTGAAATTTTAGGACCTATATCCATTCAACCGTTCATGGAAATAAATTTAAGGGACATACAGATCTATTTTTATTTAATAATTTTGATTTGCAAGAGAATCATTAGGATAATTTTTCATGTCTTTATAGGACTTTGAGAATGATGAATTTGAAATTCATTATGTGGATTCCATTGTTTATGATATTATTTCCCAACATTAGTGGCCTCATAATTTTTCCATATGGAATTTGATGAATTGCTGAAAATAATAAGTGTTTTAGGTAAGATGGTTTCATTAATGGTATTTCAATAAAATACATTATAATTAAATAATTTTAAATTTTTACTGATTTTTAATATTGATGTTTATTATTTATAGAAATGGACATGTTTTTAATATTTGTATGAAATTAAATCTACACTATGTATCTTCATTAATGGGGTTTTAGCATGATGTATTTCAATAAAATATAGTTTAAATTAATGATGTATTTTGTATCGAAATTAATTTCAAAATATGTTTTATTTTTAGAAAAACTGATGTTAATACATGATTCATTTCTTAGGATATTGATTTTTATGTATGGTATGTGAAGTTAAATAGCAATGATGTGTTGACAATGAATATTTTTTCCTTTGAATTTATTAGCCTCGGTATAGGTAGAGAACATCGGAACTTGGTATAATCAGATATGGGATAGTTGTGGGAAAATCATATTTGGAATGATTTGTTTTTATTATAATGGATATATGATAACAATTGTAACATAACTTTGGAAATATTGATAATGTCATGGGTTTTATATATAGGGTTTTATCTGGTACCTTCACCCACTGATATATCAACTTTGGAAAATAGTACTCATGATTGTTCAATGATGTGGGGTGATCCCAAAATTCATTGACCAAAACTACATTATAATATGTTTCCATGTATCAACTTATTAATTATTTTGGATATAGTACAATTTTAAATTAAAAGGATCCTTTTGAAATTTACATTGAATGATAAATGATTCTTCAAAAAATTATTCCAAAAATGATATCTTTATAAATTATATACAACTATATTAAAAGGGTGTATTTTTTTTTGTTTTATCATAAATTCTAAAAACATATATTCTAGGAATTTTTTTTGTAAAAAAATCATATTTGGATTGTTTTTTACGAAATATTATGAAAAACAAAATTCAATCCTATAAGGGAATTTTCTATTAGACACTACACATAATGTAGGGTGATTTAAGATCATGTTTTATCTAGATCATCAATAATCAAGGAGTAATATATTGGAAATGATTATATGTAATAATTATGTTTCATTGTATCATGGTTCCATAACATTCTGTTTTCCCACCTAATGAATGAAGATGAATTTTTATATGTCTTGATTACTTTTTCCAAAGTATTTTTACTATTATTTCTTTACAATACACGTCATCAACTATCAGACATTATATTTTATTATGGTAATTATTTAAAATATTTAGACTATTAGTTTTAAGTTCAATATGGAAAAAATCATTCCCAATATCATATCATTGTACCCTAGAACATTTCGTCCATTTATAGGGGTCTAGAATACCCTTTGGCATTACCTTGAGTAAGATTAGAAGCCTTATTGATTGATGAAATTTATCAGTTTGTTACAATTTCATTGAGGAACCAAAATTGTTAGTTTTAAGTCATGAATTTGAATTGTTTTCATTTAACATTCTATGGGTTCTGATACAAATAAATTTTTGGGAGACCGTAGAGTATATAAATTATATATTAAATTCATTAGAGACCAATGTTTTCCATGATTTTTTAAATATTGAAATAACATGTGATTAATTTCTAAAATTTAATCCATTTGAAAATAAAAGTTCACTCATTAATTTAGAAGAATTACAATAAATTATATTTTATTCATACATAATAAAATTAATAATAAATCGATTATTTTCATAGAGGTTTTTGGTGTAAAAAGATATTCCCTTATTACTATCTATAAATACACAATGGAAATTAGATTTCTTATTTAAAATAATTTAGTCAAGGGATATTGATTTATTATTGAACGAATTGGTAAAATATTTTTAACAAGTCTAAGGCCGTTATGGTGGGTTGTATTATAAAAAATATACCATATATATCATCCATTCGAATAGTACATGAATTATCAAGAAGAAAAATAGAAATGAGGATTTTAGAGTTTATATGTATGAATAAAATTGTGTTTGATCATAGTAGATGGTCAAAATTTTATTTAGATATATTCAAGGAAAATTAACAATGTCCATTGATTTAGATTTTGTTATTTCAATAATTATGATATTAGTATTTAATAAATTATAATATATATGTATTTTAAAATGGATGAAAATATTTTAAAGTGATATTTTTAAATTAATAAAATAGTCTTTGTAACTCACATCAAAAGGATGTCAATTTTTTCATCAACCACAAGAATTTTATTTAGAATGAATAAATTATTACTATTATGGTGATTATTTCATTTAATTTATAAATAATATTTATCATAAAACAAAAACTAAAATGAAATGAAATTTTTTTATCAAAAAAAATGAAAATATTTTTTTTAAACTTATAAAATATTATAATTTTTTAAAGAGTCCTAAAATTTAATTCGTTAAAATTATTCTAGTCCCTTTTAATAAATTGAATGAATTTTTATTAAAAAATGGTATTTAGAATAAAATAACAACACATAAGAATAAAATTACTTCAAAATAAGTTATGTAAGTAGAATGGATGTTTTTTAAAACATTTAATAAATTAAATAATAAATTATATATGATTCATGTAGATATAAATTATTCATTATAAAATTGTATCATTATTATTTCACATAGGGTAAAAATTTATCTATATTTCATTATTATATATATATATATATGTTCTACCACATGACTAAGACACTTAAAATTGATACTGTAACTTTCAAAATTTTAAACCAATTCAAAAATAGTCGATGTAAAAATTAAATTACGATATTGAAAATAAATAAATGAGACTAAAAATATCCATTTTTTATGTAATGATGGGGTAATGTACAATCCCTTATGCAACCATAATTCATCCCAGAGCTGGTGGGTCACATAGATTCAAGAACACCTCCCTATACGCTATAGGGAGATGACTAATTGTGATTTTTTAAGGTTTTATAGTCGGGAAACATTACCTTCCTATCCGAGTAAATCATTGAAAATAGTTAATGAAATTTTTGGTATCATAATAAATATGAAAAATGTGAAGAAGAAAATACACATAATTAAGTATGGAAGATAAATATCTATGTAATAATAAATATTTGACGACATAGGTTGTGTCATATAATGAAGATGTTATGTCATATTGATATACCAAAATGGGATACAATGTACCTAAATATAAGACATGATATTCAAAAATATAAATAAATACAATACATATCCACTAGCATCATAAGAATATGTTGGGTCTTCTAATATTATACTCCCATTTTATTAGATTAATTGATCAATCATATGTTGTTGGGTGATTGTGGAAGAACAATTGTTTTCACTAAGGTATGGATCCAGTTAATTTTTTTCAATTCTGTTTTGTCTAATATTTATTCCTAATGAGTTCTCTAATGTCATAGGGTTTATTGGGGATTTATTTGATCTATAAACCCTATTTTTGGATAAACTATTATTATAACACAGTTAGAGGAAACCATGCTGGTAATGTCTCCTGGTTTGTTCAAACCAGGTGAGGCTAGACAATGGGCGGGAGTAGGCTCTGTGGTTTTTCTTAACTATGGGCCAGGGGTTGCACAATAGTGAAAAATGTATCATAAAAATTGTATAAGAATTTAACATGTTTTGAAAATTATTTACCTTAATCTTCACCATAATCATGTGGGTTCCCCCTTCTATAGTAGACTACTCATAGTATCCACAGGGTAAAAAAATAATGTTACCAAACCTTGTGGAGGACATTTTTGGTTGATTTCAAAAATTTTCATTTAAAACAAACGTTCAATAAATCAACAGTTCCAAATTATTTATTTAGTAGAAAACAAAATTTTATTTCTTCCTTTTGAAAAAAAATAATTCTTAAATATCATTTGATATGGATCTCTAATCATGAGTCTGATTTGATCTTGGTTTTTATTATTGGATCCAAATTTGTAAGATCTATACTCCTTTTTATCCATTCATCATTTGACTCTATATCATCATTTTTTTATATGTAATCTAATATGACCCATTTTTTATAAATTTATATTTGATTCTGATATATTTTGATATAGGAAAAACTAGAGGTTGATAAATTACCAGTATATTTGAACAGGTATGAATTAGGTGGTCTTTAACGTATCCCTCAAGATTTTTGTATTAAAAGTTTCCATGTGTGCAGGCCAATTTCATTGAGTGTGTTCTATTTAAATAATTTTCATTTATTATAGTCATTTTAGCTATATTTTATGACTCTCAATAAATTTTTTATCTATCATTGGAAATGGTGACCTTAATGATAAAACCCCCTTTTTGATTGTTTTCAATAATTGGTATTTAATGGTTGGTTATGAATGTTTATCAACTATCCATGTGTGAGAATTGACCCCACTAATGGTAATCCCCTTGAATTAGATGAATTTTGAAATTGATAAATGGATAGATCGATGTTTTTCATCCTACTTGACACACTAATGATAAGTGATTCAACTTAATAAATCAATCATAGATGGAAATTGAAATATAATTGGATACAAATGAATTGGCCAAATGGATTATAAAGGAATGGATTTGTTTCATGTATGTAAAACCGATTTCACATTCTAATGGAAGGTATCTGAGTGATTCTTATTAAATTTTTATTACATATATAAAATGAATTAAATGGTTTCCTATCCCTTATCCTTGTAAGATAAATGAAATTCATTTATTGAACCAAATGAAATTATTAAATGGGGTGGAAATTACGTATCCTTATTAATTTGAGGTATCAAAGGAATGGTAAAATATTTTTTGTCCATTGAAATCATTATAAGGGTTTGTAGACATGTTTTATATTTTTATTTCCCCTATATAATACATTGAGAACTCATTTATTCATTAAGATTATGAGATGCTGATTTCCAAGGGTGAGACCCTCCTCAGAACCTGATTCATGTCGTTCTTTGGATGCCCAACATGAAAGTTTTGGATTCTTCCTTTACTATTACTTGATTCATTGGATATTCTCTATGGATCAATTATAATTTCTAAAAACAGGAGACCCCTGGGTTACATCTATGGGTTTGGCCATTTATTATGTATTTTTATCTTGTATATTTTACGTATACTAAAATAAATTTTAGTATTATGTAATTACATGGATGATGCTACTTGGGTTACCCTCCTACCCCATAGACATTATTTAGTTACTACAACGTATGAGACCCTTAATGTCAATATTACCTTGGTTTTTACCATGGAACATATTCCTTATTAATATAATAATCACAACTTATTCCCCTTGGTTCCATCACAATTATCGTGTTAGTGATGGTATTACATTACATGACCTAATCATATGAAAATATAAAACAATTAATTACTGAAAAATGTCACATGTTCTAACACCAGATGAAGTATAAATAATGTAGTTTGGTATTTACATTACAGAACTTCTTTAATTTTATATTTAATTAATTGCACACTATTTAGTCGGTATAACATGAACTGGGTGTTATAGACATCATTGGTGGTTTCCTATTAAGATTTCTCTACCACCCTATTCTGTCTTTCATTGGCACACTGGTAGACTATATTTATATTGGTGTGAAAAATGTTTAGTTTACCAGTTCAGACATATTATTTCATTATTTCTTAGGTTGGAGTTTGTACCAGATGACAAAGATGGAGCTCAAGATACTAGGGATAGTTTTTAGATTCCATTTTTATACTTTTTTATAGAATTTATTGAATCATACTTTGTATCCATTTTGTACCCTTATAGATACTGAAAACATCATCATCATCTTTTAGATATGTGTATCAAATTTTTATGTTCATTATTAATCATTTATATTTCATTTGTGCCTCCCATTTACTTATACGACATTAGTTATTTACCTTGAATTATTATATCTATCAATTATGTTACACACTATTAATGAGGTCATAGTCTCAACATAGACTCACCCAATACCCTCATTTAAATTCAATAACCTCTATAATTCGAGGAGATTTTTATTGATTCCATGTGGATAATCAAGCATGGGGAACTTTTAAGTGGTATTTTGGTTCAGGACATCATAATGTTGTATTAGTTTTTGTTCATTTATTGGTCTATTATTTGTATACTATATTTAAGTGATTACAAATGCTTGGAAGATGGTTATAAATTGTCAGTGGGTGTAGCTAAATGATAGTCTGTGTAAATTCAATGTTTCCCAGATTACGATTGATGGAATTATTTTTCTAATTACAGTTGATATAATTTCACCGTTGGATGAAAAATATTCTATGTGTTTGTTTTTATAATTATTTTTATTTAGGATATTATAATATCATTTTTTGATTATATTAGAGAATGTATAATTTCTATATACGTCATTATAGGGACCTAAAATTCATATTCCGTGCATATCACATACTGTAAATGTGCATTTCACTACATGTAATAATTTATTTGACTATGATTGTTGAGGTGGCCTTATTTGTCAATTGTGCTTATTCTAGTCTTCGGCTATGATTGAGTGATTTCCTTATTCAATTTCATAGATGTGTGTTCCTAGATTCATTAAAAATGGAAAATAATTTTATATGATCCATGATATATAGAAATAATTAAATTAAAATTGAAATGTGAAATTTGAATAAATAAATTTTATTGGATTCTAATAAATGTCGAGGTAAGGTATAGTCGAACAGTAATCTCTATGAACTAAAAAAAATTATACCTGATCACATTATAGTACCAAGACTACTAATAAAGTAGTTGTGTAGTATACCATGGGTAGTGAGCCCATTCCATTGATTCTGCTTCTACAAGGTTTTCTATATATTGAAATAAATCAAGTTTCGTGGTGATTTCATTTCATTTTTAGTCAAATTATGAAATAATGTCCACATGTCATGCACAAAGGAGAGGGGATATTTCCATGTTCTAAATGTTGGGGGACCTGTTTTACCAACCATACCGCTAGGAGTTCAAATTGCATAATTTTTTATTATATATAGTCTGGTCACTAATACCCAACATTGAGATATTTTCATATATAAAATGTAGTTCATTCATGGTGCTTCATGATCTACACCTATGATGAATTATATGAATTGTGAGTTCTAATAGTTTTATCTTTACAACTTCTTGGGAGATTGATGACCCCAGGATGTGGATTCTTGGATAGAGTCCACCCTCTTTATCCTTGACAATCTCAAGATTCCTCTAGAGTGGAGGGTCTTGTTTTCTATATAAATGCTCTATAATTTTACAAAGTGATGGTGGGATGTGGTTAACAAGGATAGTTTCCATTAGGTCATTGAAAGGGTTGATTTCTAGATAGCCATCAATGATCAGGTTTTTCCCTTAGACACATAGAGATGATAATGCCAGAGTGTTTATGTATCCTGAGTAGGGTTCTATGTCTATTATTTAATATTTATCATGTTTTGTAGATTTACATTTCTTGGACAATATCTATAATGTGGTGAGATTTCCCATGCCAAATTATTTTAGAATGGTATCATGTATGCCATAGGTAAATTTATGAACATATTTATCATACCAAACTTTTTTTAAATAGTTATTCATTCTCATGTCAGTAAGTGAAACATGTTGGATGGTAATAATACAAAGATTATAGGATCAGTACCAGGTTAGTCCAATAGTACTTTCGGGAGAATTAAATTTTCCCTTGAAGTTTCTCGTTAGAGATGTGGTATAAATATTATTCATACTAATAGATTATGGTGTTTTATAATTGTCAAAGAAATTGGAACCTAAATCCTTATATTTATATAGGCTCACTAGAGGGTCAGGCTTCTGGACTTATGTTCCATAATTAAATATTCTATCAGGACATTCAATAATATTATATTATAAGAGTTTATGCACTAGTTATACCTACAAGAGAAGGTTATTTTCTTACATGTGGGTTGTGGATTTAGAGTAGCATCAGTCGGACATTCTGGGGGGGCGGTGGTCATGGCTATCATATCCAGACACTTGATCACCAATAGGGCTAGCAGATATATCATTATTGTGGATGTTTATCTATTTCACTTGGGTGTGGAATTGGTTAGTAGAATGCACTGTAGTTAATACCTTGGGATCATGATATGATAGAATTTATTGTACGAGGTAAAATACAAGTCAACTCTTCTATAGAATATGATTTATTTTATTTAGTTTCTTCAAACTCTTTCATATGATTAACAATAAAGGAATGTATTGGGCAAGGAATATATTATTATTTTGGTGTAGTGACCTTGTATACACCATTGGGAGTATGGTAAGTGGGCATACATCAATGTAGGGACTACCCCCTTGAAGTAAGATATTTTCCCTTCTTAGGGGATCTCTTTGTACTCAGGATGATACAATTCTATGTCATTACAAGGATGGATTGGTTGGTTCAATATCACACCGTTGTATATTTCTATCCTTAAAAGGTGTCATTTACATAACAAGAGGGAATAATTTATCTACATAAGGGTGAGTGGAATTGACAGGATAGTATATTTGAATCATATCATCATGGTATTGGTGGAGTGACACCGCATATTGATTATATATTTGTGGTGTATCAAGGATTATATCAAGAGAGATTCCATTTGGTAATAGATCATTACATGAATAACTTACCTGATAATTGTTATATATTTCCTCTCAATAGAGAGGTTGTTTTTATGATCAATAATATTCATAGAGAATCTTTAGTTTCCCTTACACTATATAGAATGGAACCAACTGAGCTCCCAGACCTGAAGATGAAGTTATTGGATTTAGAGGCCAATGGTTTTATATATCCCAATAGTTACACATGGGGTTTACATGTTATTCTCAAAAAGAATTATAATGGTGGCCTTCATATATTTTTGGATTACAGATACGTGAACTATCATATGATCAAGAACATGTATCCAATTCCTTGATTAAATGATCTCTCTGATTAGATCTTGGTATCCAGGGTATTCTTTAAAATATACCTTAGATTAGGAAATCATTAAGTGCAATAGGGGCCATAGGGAAAACTTCATAATTCTTTCCATAGATGGTATGGCATGTATGAGTACATAACTATGTTGTTCAGTCATAAAAAGGTGCCTTCCATTTTCATGGATAGAATGTATAGCGAGTTCCATTCCTATTTAGATTCTATGTTCATACTATTTTTTTTATGAAGTGTTGGTGTATTCCAAAACTCATAGTAATAATAATTCATAGCTTAATATCATTATGAGAAAAAAGAGAGACCATAAAAATTATACATTGATTTATAAGATACACTTTTAGATAGAAAATGATAAATTATTTGGTTATATTATCGCATAATCAGTTTTCTTTGTTGGACCAATGAAGGTCAGTGTTGTGGTATCTTGAGATAATTCAAAGAACATGTTTGATATATTGAGAGCCTTAAGGATAGATATATATTATATGAATTTTATAAAATAAACCCTACACATTTAAATATCCCTTTTTGGTCAAAATTTTCATGGTTTCATGTTCATATTTTCAAAAGTGTGAAAGGAATCCTTTCACGAGCTTATGGGCATCATCCCTCATCACATATTCTTATTCTTCTAATTCCATTCATAGGGTATACCACTTTCTAGGATGAATCCATGATTAGGGTAAATTAAGTGTTGATGATGGAGGAAAGATTAATTTTGAACAAATATCAAATGATTAGTCCCTAAGAGAGGTATTACCCAATGAATGACATTGATCTATAAGTATTTGTTCAAGACTTACATTACTGGAGACACTTTTTTATGGGAGATAACTTATTAGTGTATACAAATCATAAGATCCATGAATATATTTTTAGACAACATGACACCAATGATAGATAGTGATGATGCTTTGTGTATCTCTAGTCCTTTAATTTTGCGATTTTCCATACACCTGAAAGGTTCAATATAGCAGTAGATTGAAGAGTCGAAAAACATTGCCACAATAACAACGAGAAGCCCATTATGATTGGAACATTATGTCCCTCATATCTAGGTTTAATCTATAGATTCATGAAATTCATGATCAACCATATCTCTCTACATTACTAGATACTTCTTTCATCCATGAGACGGTGGATAGAAGGAATCATTCCAGTCCTAAAGGGTTTGTTCTCCATGAGATTATTTTTGGAGATGACCCACCTCAATATTGTTATATGGAACGAAAATAAACCTTACATATATATGTATTCATAAATGTTTCGATAGCTATGATGGTGGAGTTGATGTGTGACTTCTAGTCATCTATGTGGGAAGATCAACTTAGCATCTCCAAGATGCATCATGATATGTGACGATAGTGTTGATATCAGGAATGAAACCTCATATGGAAGAATTATTTACTTGGAGATCCACCTATGGGTTAGTAGAGAAAGATCAGTAAGGAACCATAGGCATGTTATATCCTCTTATAGTCCTTAAACAAAAAAGAGATGATTTTTTATGGATCTTGTAGTCATCATACCATCGTCTCCTAGAGGTAGTGGCATTCCATGGATTGTTATTGATCGAATGATTAAAGTATCCTACATACATCGTATTCATTGGACATTCTTTATTACATTGTTTGAAGTATTATATCTATGTATGATCATATGACTACATAGGGTCCCTAATTCTTTAATATCCGATTGTGATTTTTGTTTCACATAACAGTTATGGTAGGGGGTATAGAAGAATATGGGTATACATGTGATAATTAGAAAAACTTCTCACACTCAGGCCAATGGATTGGAAAAACGAAAGATACATGTTATATATGACATGCCCCAGGAATCAGTCATTCATTTTGGTGATTCATGGGAGAACTATGTCCCTCTCATTGAGTTATCAACCAATAATATATTTCATGAAAAAAATAAATTGGATCCTTTTGAGTTCTCATATAAAAGGCTATTCTGTTAACCTTGTGATAGGTAGAGGATGTAGAGGCCGCTAAACTAGGTCATCATCAAATTATAGAGATCATAGAGTAGGTTCAACTAGTCATAATGTGTACATCTACTACAAAGTACAGAAATAAATCATTTTTAGATTTACATTGATGACCTCATGAGTTTGAGGTTGGAGATTGTGTTTTCTGATGGGCATCACCCATTCTAAGGAATATACAATTATAGATCAATAGAAAATTTTACCCTAATTTTGAAGGGAAACCAAACATTATATATTGATTCTGGCCTATTTAATATATGTTTATATTACATTTGTGGTACAATGTCATCCATGAAGTCTTTCCCATTTTATAGTTTCATTAGTATCATCCTTACCGGTCTCACACTTTTCATTAAAAGTAATTTTAATTATATTGTAATGATTTTTTAAAGAGTATATTATATGTATCACTGACTATAGAATGAAGGACATATAAGGCTAGTTTATCCAAGAGATATGGGTGTTATGGAAGAATATATATATATATAACATGTATTGGGAACGAGAGGTCAAAAAATATGCCCAATTTATATGGTTTTTCACTAATTTTGTTTCTCCCCCTTAGAAATTGAATGTCATTAAGAGTTTCCTTAATGTGGGAAGACTAATAAATCCTTTTTTTCAAATATTTTATGGATCCTTTTAATGTTGTCCTGAATCATTTTTGTGGGCCTAATATTGATGCCTAATGGGTTCTCTATGTTGTTAGGGGTTTCATTGGATTATTCAGAACTCGGAATGAGGTTTTATAGGGGAAATTAGCTTGTCACGTATATAGATGAATCCATTTGGGTAAGCCATTAGATTAGTTCTAACTGTGAATGTTTGAATAGTGGGATGGAGTAGGGGGTATAATTTTCTGTAAACTTGTTCTCATTCCTGCATATCCATGAAAAATGTTGTAGATAAATTATGGTGACATTTTATTATAGATGGTGGATGATTTTTCTAACCATTCTTTCTAACCATGTGGGTAACCCATCTTTATAGAAGACCATCGACATTTTGGTAAATTATGTGACCAAAACATTAGAAGGCCATTTCTTGAGTTAATATACCATTTTCCATTAATAAAATAATTAAATTAATCATCCTTCATCATTTCTTTCTCCATTGTACAATAATATCCTTTCATCCATTTTAATCATTAAATTCATATAAATTATCTTTTATCTTGTTTTTCAATCCAATTATAATTTTATCATTGTTCGTCTCGTTAGAATTTCATAGGTAAGATATCTATTCATTTTTATCCTCTATTGATTGGAATTTTTATCAAAAAGTATATTTACATGCATGATCATAGCCTCCATTTTTTGTTCATTGATCCATTCACCTGATCTCATATAATATAGGCCAAACTAGAGGATGATACACTATGAGGAGAGTCATATGATTATGAGGTTGGTGGTCTATAAATAATCCCTAAAGACTCATTTTTTACGAAGTATCTAGTGTGCACACAAATTGAAACGGGTATCGTCTATTTAATTAATTGGTATTTTTTATAATACTTAGAACCATATTCTAAGACATTTAGTAAATATTCTATCTCACATTGGTGGTTGTGACCTAAACAATGATGTCCCCATATAGGATGGTTTCCATAATTTGGATTTAACAATTTTTTTTGACATTTTCTCCACTGTTCAGGTGTGAGGATTTACCATGATAATGGTATGCCCCTTGAAATTGATGAATTATTAGTTTAATAATTTATTGTACTGTGTTTTCGTCCCATTTTACCCACGTAGGGTATGTTCTTCAACTTGATGAATCAAAAAAAATGTAAACACAAAATATATTGTATATATATATCTTTCTATAATGTGTTATAATTGAATATCATTGATTCACATTCATTGAACCCAATTCCATGTCTAGTGGTAAGTATCTAAGTTATCCTTTTTAAATGATCATGAATTATATTAAATGAAATAACTAGTTTCATTCCCCTTTGCATTATCATAACAATTAAAAGGAAATTCTTGACCCAAAAGAACTAATTAAATATTATGGAAATTACATTGCCTGATAAATTAAAAGAAATAAAAAAAAGATGAAAATTATATAGGGAACATGAAATCTTTATAGGAGTGGTTAGACATGAGTTATCTTTTTTATTCCTAAGGGAATTCCTTGGGCACTAATGTCCTCCTTTCAGAATCAGAGACTCAAGTTGCCAAGGGTTGGACCCACCTTGGAACCTGATAATTTTCTATCAGTAGATGATTGGTATGACACCATATGATCCCTCATTTACTGTTATATGATTACATGGATACATTCCTTGGATCAAAGATGACTTCTATAAACATGATACATGTTGGTTAAAAATTAGGCCTAGCCATTTCTTATGTTACCTAAATTGGATGTCTTCCTGTGACTCATTTAGATATTTCTATTGTTGGATTACATGGATGAAGATCATGTGATTTCATTCTTTACCATTATCTAAAATTCATTAACTACTATGTTGGATACCCTTGAGGTTAAAGTTCCCTTAAAATATATTGAATATTAAAATCATCAGGATTCATGGTTCACCATGGATCTATCTCTATTGTAGTGTTAGTGCTGGTATTACCTCACATTACATAATCTTATTAAAATAAAACATAATTAATTAATGAACTATATAAATGCTCAAAATCTAGCTAAAGGATGAATTTGGTACATGCATATTTATTTTATTTTAGTCTGTTACTTTTATATATTCATTATATCAGAATATTTAGTTTACATTATATAGATGGTAGTTATAGATGTCTTTGGTTTTCCTTAATGTGATTTATCTCACACCCCATCCAATAACCCATTGAAACACATAAATACTATTTGTTGGATGTGTTTTAAAATGGGAAGCATACTACTTCAGAAACATGAAGTCATAATTATATAGGATGGAGATAGTAGAATATGACCTAGATGAAGCTCTTGATATTGGAAATTGTTTTATGATTCATTTTTTTTACATTTATAAATATTGTACTATATGATCCCTTTATTCTTGTTTTCAATATTTGTAGATTCATGACACACCATCTTCAGCTTTTTCATAAGCTTGTCCATTTATTTAGTTATCTATCAGTTTTTTATGATTAAGTTGGGTCATCTATTAAATTATATTTCATTTAGTATAGACCTTTGTTATAATAACTATCTAATGTAACACACTCTAGTAATGATGGAATATTCTCCACAAAGACACACCCTAGTTCCATTCAACTAGTCAGTATCCTTTGGCATTCAGCGAGATGCGTTTGTGGTAACATTTCCAATTATGCTTAGGGGTCTTCAAATTTGAATTTAGGTCATGAGGTCACTTATATTCCTTAAAAAAACCATGCAACCATAAAGACTTATCGAGTGCTGATAGAGGCCGAGATAGGGTATGGGATAAATGTTATTAGGTATTCACCAATGGTTTCAAAAATAAACATGTTAGTGTATATATCATGGATGTCTACAAGTATAACTGATAAAAAAATGTTGAAAATAAATACAGGTCTGCTTCAGATCTTATTGGAAAACTATCCAACATTACCTGCATCAACATAGGTTATAATAAGTCTGAACTCAGTGACTATATATGCATTTCCCCCATGTTTGGTATTTAAATAATTATTTTTTTATTTTAAATATTTAATGTAATTGGGTTTCTTTCAGGAGGGTTGGAGGAGTTTTGGCCTATTGTTTTGGATATTTTCACGAGGTGAATGGTTCATTTATTGTTATAAAAATGGTTAAATACATTATAGAAAATAGTGAAACATAACTAGTGTTAATTAGGTAAGATTTTGATTAGGTTCAATGTTTGGAATAACAATATGTAAGGATCAGTGAAACTATGAATGTTTGTATAAAGGGATTTAACACTACTGGTGCACATTGTTTTCTATATATGTGAGGAAATAGTGTGAGGTGCGTTGAAAGGATGTGTCTAGTATTGAGTTATCAAACATGTTTCATAACTATGCACATTAAACATGCACTATATTGAATTGAATCTAAATTTTTATTGATCTAATCCAATTTACACCCAATAATATTCATTTACCATAAACATGTCTTACCTATATTTCATCTCACTATCATTGATGTGGAGACCCCTAATCATGATTCAAAATTGGTTTGTTGCAAAATAATGGAATGTTGGAGGCATTATTCTTTGGTATGTTTCCATTCGTAATGAGATTCCACAGTTTTCTTATTCTTTCCTCTTATGGATTCATTGTTCCAATCTATTGGGGATATATCTTTAACAACTTGAGTTTTAATGAATTAACATTAAAAAAATTTAAAATATATTTATGGATTGCGTTTCATGATAGACCAAGTCATTATTTCATTAAACATTGTCTTAAACTAAACTCAAAACATAGTTTTACATATGATAATTGTATAACTAATGTATTATTGTGAAACCCACACCAATGAGTTCCTTCGATAGTATGTGTTACATAATATACTGACTTTTATCCAACAATAATATACCATTCATTATTATAATTATCACATATATTTTTGAATGGGTTAAATGAATAGTATTTACTAAATTATGAAAAGAAATCATAGGTTAACAATTAATTAAAAATGATGTTAAAAAATAATTAAAATAAAGGGCGTGTTTTAAAAAAACTATTATTTTTCCCACAAAGGAATTTTATTGTTAAAAGTTAAAACAATCATTATCAATAAATTATACTAATAATAGTTATATGTTATATGATCAATTAAATGTTTTGGAATGCATCCAATATGCTTTATAGGCATAAAATAAAAACAAATCCTATTTTGAGCACAAAAAATTATTTTTATCTAAAAGGATGTTTCCGGCCTATTAATTTCATACATGTTTAAGTTTATTGATAATTATATAAATTTTATTTAAAAAAATGAATGTTTAATATAAAAAAATTGTTACTGTAAATTTTTGGGTCTTTTCTAAAATGATTCTTCATTTGATGAATAGTGAAGATACTAATTTTTAATTGAGAATGGTATTTTCATCCAACACTTTTATAATGTTGAATTATATTTTATATTTTATTTAAAATTAAAATAGTTAAATTATACATCCATTAAACAAATTTAGGCAATTGGAAACATTTTTATTTTAAATTAAGATAAAAAACATATCTATCTTTTGAACAATTTCACTTTGAAATCTCCCTTACTAGCACCATATACAGGATGTGTTTTTAACTAATTTTATCCACTAATAATTTTTTAGACTAAAAAATTAAATTCCATATTTTTTATAATAAGACGAAAATTTCGTAAGTAGTTCCCTTTTATTTTTGACCATTTTGAACAGTTTTCTTTATAATTTTTATTAATGCGGTTAATAGTAAATAGGCTAATTATTAGTAAAATTAATATTATAAATATTATGAAATGACCCTAATACTTTCAACAATTTTATTGGATTATATTTTTTCATACATTTTATTTAAAAGATCATTTATGTGACAATTTATGTGCATTTTGATGACATTTTCTCTTTTATATTATATTATTCAATGAAAATTCAATCTTGTCACAAACATTTTTTTAACAAGTGAAATATTATTAATATGGGGTAATCAAGGTGATATGTTCTACTATAAATAGAAATTTGTCCGTTTACTTACATATATTCTTCATGTAATCTAATTTTTTTTATTTTATTGATGTAATAATTTTCATAAATAATTACACAATGTTGATGAAAAAATTATTCTATCAATGAAAAATCAGATAACAACATGATCAATATTAAAGGAAATATGATTTTAATCAATTAAGGATGTATATAAATCTTATAGATTTATATGACATCATATCATTGTATTAAATGGGTTTTCAATATATACTTCCTTGTGGACTTTTTTAAAGTCAATGTAATGAATAGTGTCCAAATTGACAAAAAAGATATTTTAAGAAAATAATATTTAAATAAATTATTTATAAAAATTTAAAATTTAAATATATAAAATGGGATGTTATATGGAATAAAGAATAATAAAATATCCATCTATGTCCCAATTTGAACATTATATTCAAAAATTACATCCATTTAATGTTGATTTTTTTACCGTAGTTAAAACTGAAATGTGTTCACTAAACTTTAAAAAATGAAAATGTTTAAAATGATGCCAAAACATGACTAAAATATATTTGATGATTATATTATAACATTATCATATATTATATAATTATAAAGTGCCATTTGGATATATTTTTGTTATATATAATTGTTTATTAATGGATATTTTGAAAAATTTCGAAAGTGACCATGCCCTCTCTTAAAAAAGGGAACATCTTATTATGTTTAATTAACACATAAAATCCATTTGGATCATAAAAAACCTAACTAAATAAACTATGAAATTCACTTCAATATTCCTATAATATTTTTCTTTAAAAATCCAACCAATGGTATTTTTTTGGTGAAATCCAAACAGATATATATGAAGAAGATGTAATGTTCGTAAAAAACATTAATTGATTATTTGTATATTATACCCCTTAAATTATATTAATTTAATTTTAATATCAAATATTCAGTATCATAAATATAGATATTTTTTTTTTAATTTTATGACCTATAAATTTTCAAACAACTATCAAATGTGTTACACAGTCATTGTTCGTGTGTATTATAGACTACCAGATTTTGAATAGATGTCATTCATCCTACAATTACATCAATAATAGATTGATAATAATAATTTTTTTATAGTTTATATACAATATATATTATTATTATTATTATTATTTTAATTTTTTAATCACACATAACATCAGTGTTTTCATTTTTTGGGAATATAATAACGTCATTTGTATATACGGATGACTAACACTGTCAAAAGAGATATGGTTTGCTCAAAAATTACATGGAATAATTTAGGAATGGTTTTAATAAAAAATATATGATATATATGAAATATTAATTATTATTAATTATAATTTATCATATAATATTGATTCGATTAATCATAAAATATATAGATGACATCTTATATTCATACAAAAGGGTTATTGTCACCATAAACGATGTATTTTATTGTCTTTGTTTATCTTATATGAATATTCACAAAAAAATAAGAAATATATATGATATTTATATCATTTTTGAAATTATTCTGATTTTCAAAAATTTAAACATTTAAATATAGCCAGAATAATATGTCAAAACATGAATGAAAATCAACACAGTTTTTAAACTAAAGAGAATATTAACATTGAATAGTTAATAAACGAGTTATATAAAGTCACACAAAAATAATATATGGTATGATATATATGAATATGGCTCAATTTGTATATTTATGGTAAAATAATAGATTTTATAAAGGATGTGTGATCATGTTGAAATGATATCAATACATATGGTAATAGGATTTCTAGTCCCACATTTATTTCTGCAAGACTTATGAAATATTCAAAACTCATTTCTTTTCAGCTGTATAAATAATTAACATGCCTATAATATATAATTTTTTCCATAATCTTATAATAATATAAAAATAAATTTTATGATGTCTCTTTCATGGGGTTTATGCTTCAAAACATACCAAATCTGTAATGTAATTTTCCCCCAATTTAACTTCTTTGAGAACCATGTTATTTTATGCACCCATACGAGGTGTATAAAATAAAATTTTACACGATGATTCCTTGATTTAACTACATTCATTATATTATAAAATTCATTTATTTGAAATATTACTTCAATCATATTTGACTTTTAAAAAAATTGTTTTTTCTATAAATGTTTAATTTTTTTTTCAAATACCCTATTTAGGATTTTCATAGAATTTTAATAAAAAATGATTAATATGTTTTTAAATGAATAATTTATTATCTTTGAATATTATTTTCCAATAAAAAGGTTTCCAAAATTTTTTATGATTTTTGAAGCATTATTTAGTGTGGAATGTATATTTATTTAGGTATTTTTTTAAAATGATCATTTAAAAATATTTTTTTAGCTATGATGATTTCATTAAGTGTTACTGATATCTCACTACGGATATGATCCATTGTTACTGTTATTGTTTTTTATATGAATGTTTTATGTTTCTCATGGAATGATGATTGTGAATTTTGTTTATATTCATTGACTTATGCTATGGTGAATTTTTTTGGATCCCATTTAATTTTTATGGGTTCTAATACGATGAATGATTATACTCTCATGGAACACATATGTGTGGTTTGAATTATGTTATGGGTGGGAACTATGTATACCACTAATTAATTGGGTAATTAGTCAGATCTACATAAATAGTTAGTAGAAAAAACATGATGTTCTTGATCACCTATGGGAAACAGATATATTATATTGATCCATTGATTCATAACAAGTGTTAAGGCATTATCTGATGGTCTTGGTAGTTAAACATTACATATAAAATGGTTTCAATATTTATGATGTTTCCAAAAAACATATCTATGATAAGAACAAATGATTAATTATTTATTTATGATGAATAATCATTCTTATGATTTATTTCAATTGAAATGTTAATGATTTATGACATAACTCATGATCAATTTCTATGAATGGTTGTTTATGACCATCATAAGTTATATTCAAGATCACATACCCATATTATTATACTATGCATTCATAAGGTCAAAAATTTATATCATCTATGTTTACCCTTAGTGAGTATCTGAGCTCACCCATTTCATATTTTTTCCCTTTCCATAGATGATGAATAATTTTATTATGTATGGATACTAATGGGGAATATATTTGTTGGGAAATTGAAGGTATTTTTCAACAGATTATTTTTTCTCATATTCCTAAATAAACGAATGAATTATGGTCCCCAGGCATGTGATTGATTAATATAGTGAATAGTTATCTAAAAATATGTAATATTCATGTATGAGAATCATTGGTCATTATTGAAAATAACCGTTGAATGGTTTAGTCAACCAGTGGATACATGGATGGAAAAACATTAGCAATCATCCTATTGATATTTCTAGGGATATTTATTTTGATTTTTTGATGGATAATTATAATTTTGAGTTAAATTATACGAATTTTTACTATAGTTTTGGTAACAGATAGAGAAATTGGTTTCCTAGAAACACAACCTTGTCTCCGTACTACATGAGGATGTTTCTATAGCACCAATGTAACTCATGGTAAATTCTATAAAGAGACCATATTGACCTATACTTAATTAGGAATAAGAGCACGATAATAAAACTTTATGTACATCTGTTTTCATAATACCGGTGGATTTGTATTAGAAATATACATACAATTTATGAACTATCAAGAAAAAATTTAAATAGTATATGACTATGAATAACCTAGGATAAGCATATGATATCATGTAAGGTTTCATTATTTAGTCAACGTATAGGATAAGCTTCATTATTAACTGGTTTTACACTATGATAAGTCTTTTTCACAATATTATTTTTTGGTTTTAGTAAATGGAGGGATCTATAAAAAAATTATTAATGTTCAATGTGACTTAACATTTTCAGATGAGATTTCAAATGAGATTATAATAGTATTAAAAGAAATTTTATTTATTTCAATTAACTTTTCAATGAACATGATTAGTAATGTATACCTTAGTCAACTCTTAGGCTCACCAAAGTAGATAATGAATGAGTTCTCTCCCAGTTTAAGTAGTAGAGACAATGGGGGATAGAAGATATAGATTCCTAATGGTTGATAATTTTTGGTGTAATACCCATGTGAACGTGTTTGACTAGCATGAAGTGGTTTTGATTGTAAAAAATAAGGATATAAAGGAAGTAACTGCATAGGAAAAATTAAATGATCATTTAAATCAATGGATTAGAATATTAGTATCCCTATGATATCATCAAATTTTAAATTCCTTTAATGAATAATGTATGTGAATTTTTGAAAATAACTTTTCTAATGTGAAGTCTCAAGATGAAAATCAATAATGTGGATCGTTTAATGGCTATTTTTTTGACGATGATACTAAATATGATTTGTGAAATGAAACAATTTTAATAGAATATAATAATTAATATGAGTTAACTATTTTAGAATGAATTAGGATGAATGATTTATTTATACGTATGAATTTAATGAATTTATTATCTGAATTTTTAAATATATAAAGTCTATTCAGATTAATTTTTTCATTAAGGATAAGAAAGAGTATGTTGAATAATGCTGATGTACTAAAAAATTAAATTAATCAAAATATTACATTAATGGAAAATAGATTGTTAAGGGGATGATAACCATTTTAATGTTCCTCATGTTGAAATAATACATTTTGGATAATGTGAATATTTATTTGGATAATATTAACTGGATATTATTTATTACATTGTAACTGATTAATGGCCTATCAAAAAAATTATGTCCTTATGGATGGTGTTTAATGATGATTTCAGATTTATGGAATATAACTAATAATATATATTATGAATAATGAAGAAATAATTTTTTCAATTAGGATTTATAATAGTTAAGGTTATTTAAATATATCTGAATAATACATAATGTTGTAATTCATAAGTTTTTTTATGTAATAATTAGGCAGTATGAAATGATAAATGTGGGATTAATGTAATGTTTATTTCGATAAATTTTGTGACCTTATAAAATTTTAGATTTTCATATGTCGAAAGACTCAAAAATTTAACCATTTATGAAAATTTTAATGTTGACCATTCAATGATGTTTTGGATATTAATGCTTCACAATGTGAATATTTATTCATATTAGATAATAGTTCTAACAATTTTGTTTTTGTGATACATTAATATTGGAAACATGAATTATCAGTCAACATCTGGATCATATGATCTATTCAAGATTTGGGGATAGAAAATTAATATTCATTTCATGGAGTGACATGTGATGTGTAAATTTATTAAGCCCCAACCAATAATGAGATTGTTCTTATGAAAGGGAATGAAATCAAGTAAGTATATCTTTATGTGAAAATTATTCAAATTTTGGGAAAGGACCTAATAAAATTGTTATATTATTACCTTCATTTATGATTAATATAATAGTCCAATAGATAATCAATTAATTCACACTCTATATTGGTTAAATTTATAAATACATTTTTGTATATCACTAACTATCCGAACATAATTGTTACTTTTTCTCTTCTATTTATATGTTTTAACTTTTCAACTATATTCTCGAATATGGAAACCCTATCCTGAGATACATTTTTTAACATTTATTTCAATAAATTTCATTGTTTAAATTTAGTTTAGTTATTAATTTATATGATGTGGGTTTCAATTAATGTTAAATTCATGTGTTAAAACACTGACAATCGAGATTATGTTTTAGGGTGGAATGATTTTTAAGGGGGATATAATTTAACACGATGATTTTTTTGAATTATTTCTTTTAATATAAATAAAAATACAATAATTTAACAAATTAGGTGATAAAACAAGTAATTATCACATTATTCCTATGATTTATCTACATGAAACATAGATTTGTTCAAATAGTACACACAAGAATAGTTTCGTATTCTATTATAAAAAAGAAAAAGTTCCTTTGATTGCATGTGTTACATGAAAGAATGAGTTTTATAGAAATGAATAATTATTATTTATTATGATAGTTATTACATAGACATTTTAATGATATGAATTAATATGGTTAATTAAATTATTAAATGAACTCATGGGTTATCAATTAATTATAAATGGAGATAAAAACTATATGAAAATAAAGGATGGGTTTTTATTAAACCCATTTTATATTCCACCAAAAGGAATTATATAATAATAAATGAAATTAATAACAATTTTTGAATGATATTAATTAAATTTTGGGTTATATATTCAAGTAAATATTTTATATTCTTCCAATATACTTTATGAGAACATGAAAATAAAATTATATATTTTTAAATGGTAGGTTTTCCACCATTTGATGGATGATATATTTTAAAACAATATTCTAACACCATTATAATTTTTTTATAAAGTTTTTTAATGTGGAGTTTGAAATTAATATAGTGGTTAATTTTTGGGTTTCCTCTAAAATTATATATTTTTTCTTGAATATTAAAAATATTGAACTCTACCTTAAATATATTATATATTATATACATATATTATAATATTAAATTACTTTTAAAATTGGTTTTGTATTTAAAATAGTCTAATTATAAATCCAATAATCTACTTTATGTAATTTTACTCATTTTTTTTGAATTTAAAAATAAAAAATACTAATCTTCTTAACATTTTTGTCTTGAAAACTAACATTCCCACCATCTCTATGAATTTTATTTTTGAAAAATTCTACCCACTTATGTATTTTGAATATATAAAAATTGATTAAATATTTATAATCATATGATTCAAATTTATTAAATATATACCAATTATTTTTTAAAAATATAAATTGTAAACATAGTAATTTTTTTATAGTGGTCAATAGTAAATAAGATAATTATTGGTAAAAATAATTTCCAACTAATTATTAAATTATACCTAAACATAGAAAAAACTCATTGGATCGTTATTTTTATTCCATTATCATTTAAGGATAGGTTATTTTACTAATTTGGTTTTTTTGGATGATGTTAAATACTTTATAATATTTTAGTCATTAAAACGTCAACCATTACATACTCTCATTTTTACAAGTTATTTTTTAATATTTGGTAATCTTGGGGCTAGGTTCAAAAAAAATATCCATTTGAAAGATGTAACATTTTACATCATCAGGTAATTTTATTTCGGTTCCTTATCAAAGAAACAATTATAATAAATAATTAAACAATTATGATGATACAATTATTCTATTAATGAAAAATAAATTAAATAATATTATAAATATTATAAGAAATATAAATTGAATTAATTCAGATTCTAGAATAATTTTATATATGAATATTAAATGTCAGGTTTATATTAAATGGTACTTTGAATATATCTTTTTATATATATATTTTTAACGTCAATGTAATGGCTAATTTCAAAATTGATAGTAATGACATTTTATGAAATTAATATTTTATAAAAATACTTAATAATAAATAAATATTAAACAATGATAGATGGATAAAATATATTCTAATATATAATAAATTATCCATTAATGGTCTGATTAACACTACATATGTAAATGTTAAATAATCTTAATATTGATAAATTTGTTAAAGTAGTTAAAATTAAAATGTATTAAATAAGCGTTAATTAAAATGATAATGTAAAAAATAACACCAATACATGAATTAAATATTTTTTTATGCAATTAAAACATTAAAATAAATTATTTCCAATCAATGTTCTTTTTAAGGAATTTGAATTTTGATTAAATGTATTTAAAATTATACTATTTTTAATGTCT
This sequence comes from Viscum album, assembly GCA_963277665.1. Classification (NCBI taxonomy): domain Eukaryota; kingdom Viridiplantae; phylum Streptophyta; class Magnoliopsida; order Santalales; family Viscaceae; genus Viscum; species Viscum album. The sequence continues at coordinate 2,060,677,959 of OY728151.1, read as the reverse complement.
CAAAATTTCCATGTTCTTTTAAATTATATGGAATTATTTCGAGAACACACGCTTTGATGTAATGTGATTCAGAGGCCCGGAGTGCCTGGTATATAATTTTGAACTTATTTTAATATACATTCAGTAAATGTGTGCGATAGTTTTTCTAACATAAGAACCGTTGTTCGGATTTTAAATCTCAAGACAATGCTGAACTTAGAACGCCAGAATTCAACTAGAAAAGACATCACTTTGACTATCAAGGGTCTGGTAGAAATGATAATTTATTGTACTTTTCAGTAAATTATAAAATAACATTAAAATTTAATTTTATTTATTTTCTCAATCATTGAGAGGCTGATTGTGACTCTACGGTGCGACGATGAGGCAATGACATGGCACATTAATGGAATCCCCTTAATGGATCATTATGTTATATCATAACAGCTACTTTGTTTCATGAATGCAACAACATAATGATGCAATGTCGTAGCACACCAAAAACACTGTAATTTTTTCCCTTTTTTAATTAGCTAACGTGTTGGAGAGTTGGTAATTAAATCGTGGCAAATTTCTTAATGAACCTCCAACATCTTTCCTCACTAATGAAGAACGATGAACACTGGAAGAACATCATCGACATTGATATTTCTCAGAGAACAAAGCTTATGTGTGACGAACTATGTCATCCTCTTGAACCCTCGAGGATAGAATTCCATAAAAATTACTTAAAACAATGTAGGTGTCTGAAATATTTAATGTCTCTTAATGATTTTCTAAAAATGATGAACGTAGATCAACTAATGAACCTGTTGATCTGTAGATCCTATTTTCATAAGGGAGGGTAACATCCTTTTTGATTCCTCAACATGGGATTACATTATCACTCATATTTATGGATTTACAATCCTCAAACCTCCCAATGTTATAAAACTTCTAAGGCGGAGGGAGTGGGATGACATGAACAAGGCCTTGGCCTATACACATGATAGTTTTTCATGAATTAATTCTCAAAATAGTAGCAAGGAGAGTTTAAGGTCATCATATTGAAACATGTAGTTTTATTATCCTTGTGGTATAGAGAGATCAAGAAACTGACCAACAGAGAAACTCTGGTGGCCCATAGAAGAAACAGCTTATGGTGGTTGCAGGCGGATAGAAGGGGAATTCCCATTGGCACTCTGTGACAACATATGGCAGTGGCTAGTGGCAGTGTTGGTGTTTTGGTTTCGCACTGAATGACAATGACTGGAGGTAGTTTCCAACATCCAGGCCACCCAGTTGAATGATAGAGGTCGCGCCCATTGTAGTTGTGGCGCTGGAGACCGGGGGCACAGTGCGGGTGCCGCATTGAACCTGTTAACCCATGGACTCAGACCGCGGGTGATGTAGAGGGAATGACCAGTTTCCCCGACCACATGTGTTAATGACCAGTTGTGGTTATTCCATGTCCGGCTGGAGAAACCAGCCGGCTATAGAGGGCTGGATAAAACTAGTGGGCCTGAAAAAACTGACCCTTTGGACCACCCCTACCAGGACAAACATGACCTATCCGACTGAGTCAGTCCCATGGCCCAACGGGCCGGGCCAGATCCTTTCTAGATCCGAACTGGAACCTCAGCCTAATGGTCCAGGCATAGGATGGTCTAGATCCAAGTCGGGTCGGGTCAGTCCGACCGGCGTGACCCATAACCATACCCAAACAGGGCCCCATATCACTAAAATACATGTATCATCAAACCTGGCGTCTGATTGGTGTGTCTTCAGTGGCATTGGGATTCATTCAATGAGGATTTCCTTCTTAGAGACTCTACATGAGGTTTTTTAGTGGTTTTCATATGGATGGGTTCGAACAGACTCAAATCCAAGAAGTCACTTTTTAAAAAAATTCCCATATCGTAGAGAACATGTGTTAGTTTGACGCATCGTATCTTGTATTGGGACCCTTTCTACGAGATTTTCCATTGGGTTACTCTATGTGGGACTTCATGTTGGATAAGGTATGACAACATTATGGAGGAGAAGATCCTCTTGGAACCAAGAGTGATAAGTGTTGGAATCCAGTGCCTGGATGTGACATAAAAAATTAATAGAGATTCTTCATGGATCAATATCCTAGAAACCATCTGTGGATCATCACCTAGCGGCTCGATGTGGATCGGCACCTAGTAACCCTATGTGGATCATCACCTAGAGACCCGGTGTGGATTAGTGCCTAGTGGCCATATGTGGATCATTGACTAGCGACCCTCTATTGATCAACACCTAGACACCCTATGTGGATCAGTTCTTAATGATCTTTTTTGGGTTATCACTTAGTGACCCTGTGAGGAGTAGTACCTAGATACCCTATGTGGATCAACAACAAGAGACCCTCTATTGGTCAGCACCTAGAGACCCTGTGTGGATCAACGCCAAGAGACCAGGTGTGGACCAGCACCTTCCCACCCTGTGGGGATAAGCTCCTAGCGACCCTGTGAGGATTAAAACCTAGAAAAACTCTATGGACCAGAAATAGAGTCTCTCAATTGAATAATATAATATATCTTTATGAGTAAAAATCCTAACATATATACTAATGTTATACCAAGTGTGAGCTGTGTCTCTTGCATTGGTATGTACATTGAGATGTTTATTTGGGCTGTTTTCTATTGTGGATTATTGTGAGACCCGATTTGGTCTTGGGGTACCTACTATGTTTTGTTATAATCACCCCTACATGGGCATCGCTCGCACCTATTGTGTATTATGCAGACAAAAATCAACTGTGGCTGGGACATTGGGGATCCATGCCAGAGGATTCTTAGAGGTGGATTTATAGACATGGTGTGTGGTAGTGACATCCGACTGTGAGATGTTCCATCCCTCCAGGTACAATCCTTGGCAGACAAAATACATAAATTGTATTTCATTATCTATACATTCATTTCATTTGTGCTTGTATTATATCCCCTTAACTTTCAGTTAACACCTTTTACACTCAGTGGTGGTTCATGTGGTGGTTTTACTATTTCCTTTCATTTTTGGTTTTATTTTTTTAGTATGCCCTGTTTGTGTGTGTACAAAATTAATGTAAATTCTTTCCCTTTTAGGGATATGAATTTACAGTGCTAGTCACTATCCCGAGGCCTATAGAAGGAAGTCTTTGGATTAGTCTTGGCTTGGTCCCTAGGGGACGGGTCATGAGAAAGAAGTATCAAAGGATTATTTGTTCTACTAGAAGAACTACAATTTTGTATTTTCAAAAGAGGAAGGGGTGTAAAGTGTCATGACTTTGAATTTTAGTCCAGGGAGTCAAGCGATTGTGTGACAGCCTATGTATCTATACACAAGGACCCTGAATTCAGTTTTCCAACTCGGTACACAAAAAAAAAGTATCATATGTTTTGGAAAAAATATTCTCTTGATATATTTTGAGTTAGCTCACCATGTATAACTTATTTAACACGAAACATCTAAGTCCCTATAGGATGCCTCCATGAAGATAGAAAATCAAGATTCTAGTGAGAGAGCATGATTATGGGCCACCAAATGATGAGGTGTTGGTGTTAGGACCTCTCACCACAACCGAACCTTCATGTTGTGTACTAGCCACACCACCACCCAGAGATCAGTAGTTTCTCCCATCCCCACTTGAGGATAGTGCACGCTGACTATGTGACATTCACAAGTTCCAGAGATAGAGGTTTTTGAGGTTTTGAGGCAATATAGGACCTTAGGCAACAAAAGATTATATTGAGGCAATTATTTGGTTTTTTCACATGGTGGAGACACCTACAGGTCATATGGTGGTCCTAGCCGCTAGGAATTTTGAGGGAACGACATGTAAATGGTAGATTTTGACACTCTATGAACACGAGGAGGATACCTTTGTCTGGTCATACATAAATATCCTTTAAAGGGTGGAGTTTTTACCAGCGATAGTACCCTCACTACGTATTTAGGTGCTACTACCCCAACAACACGACATCCTAACTGTGGCCCACTATTCAGCAAGGTTTATGACCTCTCCCACTAGTCCAAATAAATTGAACAAGACCCTTGATTCAGAACTCATACCGATGAACTGGGACTTCGACGGGTGATCTGGCTGTTAAAGGGTCCACAGATCATCCCGACGTAGGATGTAGTGCTATAGTGAGCTCTACTAGTGGAGAGCTTCCTACTCGAGAAAGCACTGACTATGAGAGTCACCACCAGACGACAAGTGTCTAAGTCATCTGTAGCTATAAATTGGAAGAAGACGTAGAGTCCCAAGTGAGCCAACCCTTCCGTAGGATTACCCATGACATATGGTTAGATTTGCGGAGCTCGTGAGGCAGGTTAATTCATATGAGGGATAAAGATTGTTAATCCTAAAATGGAAAGGGGAACGTGGTTCATGACTATCTGAATTCCAACAAGGATGAATATCATGTGGTCTAGGGACAACCAAGGTAGATACAATGGTTCAAACAAGGAGGTACGTAGTGTTACAGATGTGGAAAAAGAGCATGATGAGTGATATGTGGTGGATGACGGTTTGAGGTACTACCACCACCACAGACTCAAGGAGCCAGCAGACAGGGCTGAGGCCAGCTTCAACCGATGGAGGCCTATGACCATGGTGCACTAGAGATGATTAGTTTTATGATCTGTGTATTATCCACTATATTTTCAGTTCTTATTAACATAGGTTTCGGTCACTCATTCCTTTCCAGAGACCTTGTCCTAGGTTTAGACATTCCGGTGGAGATGTTGGCTCGATCCTTCTAATTTGGGAGTCTTATGGGAGATGATTAAATGAAGAAACAATGTTGGAAATAGTGTGAGCATACTATAGGTGGCGAGATATTCAGCTAGGATATCCTAGTAGCAGCATCGAGGCCTTACGATGTCATCTTGGTTATGGACCGATTATCTACAGTCCATGCTCAGATTGATTATTTTAGGCATAAAGTGAGGTGTTTCCATGAGTATGAGACAATGATTTCATTTATCGGTGAGAAGGAAACAATTATATCACATGATAAAATTTCTTTGAGGAGGGTGCAGCAGATGACTCACCAGTTGGCTAGCCTCACCCTCGGTGTGGTGGATGAGAGGAGCCCTAGAATTCCTATAGGGGTGGATGAGTATGAGGATGACTTTATAGAAGATGTCCCAAGGGTAACTGCTCATAGGGATGTATACTTATTCATTGAATTTTACTCAAAGATAGAATCGATATCTACATAGGATTATTATATGTCTCCCATAGTGCTTCCGGAGTTGAGGGTACAACTAGAGGACTTACTGGAGAAGGGGTTCGTATGTCCCAGGGTTTCACCATGGACAATCCCTGTATTGTTTGTTAAGAAAGAACATGAGAGATTTAGGTTATGAGTGGATGTCTGGTTCATGAACTAGGTGAAAATGAAGAAAAAGTATACTATGCCAAGGATTTATGACATTTTCATCTATCTAATGGGAGTTAGGTGGTTCCTAAAAAAGGACCTCAGATGAGGCTATCATTAGCTTTGGGTACGGGATAATGACGTACCAAATACAATATTCATATCCCGTTATGGCCACTATATGTTCTTGGTGATTCCCTTCGGTGTGACCAATACCCCTACAGTATTCATAGTACTCGTGCACAGGATCATCCCACAATGCCTCGATTATATCATGGTGGCTTCATTAATGAATCCTTGTGGTACTTGATGATAGAGTAGGAGCATGCGACACACCTTTGGATAGTCATGGATAAGCACTATGAGCACTCGATTTATAGTAAGATCTTAAAGTAAATGATATGGATTTAGGAGGTCCACCTCATGGGACACGACAACTCAATGGAAAGACTTGCAGTGGATCATGCAATGATAGGGCAACTGCTTCCTTGGGATCCTCTCTGAAGTGTGACTGAGGTGCAATGTTTATTGTGGTTTGATGAATATTACAAGAGGTTCATGCCTGAAATTTATGGATTCGTATTACCCTGTATATATTTGACCAAAAAGGAACAACCCTTCATGTTGATGGAGTGGTGAAAACATATATTCTAGTAGATGACGCTTACACTAACTAGTTATCCCATATTTAGGTTTCTAGAAGATATAACCCACTATGTGGTATACTGTGATGCATCAGGGACCGAACTGGGTTGTGTCACGATGCAAGAGCGAGCAATGACTTCCAACGACTCATTGATGTTGATGTAGTATTAGCAGAATCACAAGACCCATGTACTAGAGTTAGTTGTTGTGGGCGATTCCTTGAAGATGTGGTAGCACTACTTGATGAGTTAATGGTTTAACATTTACTCATACCAAAGGATTCTCAGGTATATATTCTCATAAAAGGACATGAATATGAGCTAGCAGTGAGGGCTATATATCCTCCAGGACTATGACTTTGTGATTTTCATTACTCCAAAGATGGGGAATGTGGTTTTTGACGTTCTCCACATGAGGTCTAGTTTTTGGCCACTATATGAGGTGGCAGAGAAGCTATCCATGATGCAAATATATGTTGTGGATGCAGATGATGAAGCTTACCTCTAGTGTATGACAGTCTCTCCCCCACTCCATTATTGAATTAGGGATGCATGAATTGTGGATGTTTACTTCAAGGCCTGACGTCCACATATATCCCGAGGACATTCTCCAACTATATTATCGATAGTTGGGGAGAACATCATCCATTTTATTGGAAGCCCTATAGTACAAGGGACGTTACTAGATGAGGCATGGAGGGAGATCCATACATCCCATTTGGTGTTACATCCTAGTGTGGAGATAATGTACCAAGACCTCCGATGACAGTACTGGTAGATAAGGATAAAGAAAGTGGTGGCAGTGTTCATATATTGATGTCTCATTTTTCAGAAAGTGAATGTTGAGCATCAGGTCCCAAAATAAATGACACAACCACTTGAGGTACCGAAGTGGGAGTGAGATGGTATCTCCATGGGCTTGGGGATGGGGTTACCATGAACATCCATGGACCACGACACTATTTGGGTGATTGTTGACCAATTCACCAAGTCATCTCACATTCTACATTTCCGAGAGAAGGGATTGGTCGAGGTATTGAGATGCCTCTATGTCCATGAGATAGTGTTTAATCACGAGGTGCCTTCAATGATAAAATCGGACCGTGATTCATGCTTTACATCCCAGTTTTGGAAGGGGGTGCATTAGTCATTCAGGACATAGCTGCGCTAGAGAACAATCTTTCACTCTAAGAGGGATGGTTAGGTGGAGCAAACCATACAAGCCTTGGATGATATTCATCATTCTTGTGTCCTGGATTTTAGTTGTGGTTCTGAGGACCACCTACCACTGCTGTATTTTGAGTACAAAAATAGATATCACTCCATCATTGGCATGGAACCGTTTGATGACTTGTATTGGTGGCCACGAAGATCACTTATATGATAGATAGACCCAAGGGATTTAACACTCATAGGTCCTGAGTTGGTACAAGATACCACTGAGAAGGTGGGGATTATCCAAAAGCAGATGAGGGAAACACATATCAGACACGAGTTTAATACCGATAGTAGATGGAGACCCATGTAATTCGAGGAGGTTGACCATGTTTTACTCTAGGTCTCACCAAAATTGCGATTGTAAAGATTTTCTCAGGGCAATGTGTTATATCAGAGGTTCATCGGACCTTTCTAGATTCTCAGCTAATTTGGAGAGTTGGCATACCGCCTAGATCTTCCCACATAGTTGTGTTGAGTGCATTAGGATTTTCACATTTCATAGCTCAAGAGGTACGTGCAGCATCCATCGCACAACATCAACTAGGGCGAGTTGATCATTGATTATGGGGTGATGTTTTAGGTGTTCATGGTGGAGATATAGGATCAACATGAGTAGGTCCATCATGGATTTTTGATTCCTTGGGTTCAAATTTGGTGGCAGCACGGGAACCTCCAAGATAGAACATGTGAGCAGGAGGCTCAGATTCACGCCCATTATCCCAAACTGTATGATTATCCCTTGTTTTGGATTTTGAAGATGTAAATACCTAAGGCTGTGATAATTTAATGCGTTTGAATTTCCATGTAATTTTTTTTTAAATTATATGGAATTATTTCGACACTCCAAGAATTGATGGAAAGCAATTCTGAATCTCAGAGAGCCTGAAATTTAATTTTTAAAAAATATTAAATTACATTCATTAAATTTGTGAGTATGTTTTTCTAAATTTTAAACCAATGATACAATAAAAAATTTGAGGGAACTACTAAACTCTGAATAATGGTATTCTCCTTGGAATGAAATAACATTACCAGAAAGGGTCTGATTGAAAAGTTATATTTTTGATTATTTTTGAAAATAATAATAACATTAAAATTTATTTTATTTTATTTTCCCAACCATGGATTGAAAAACAATGATTATGCAATGTAGTGACTAGGTGACGATGAAGAGCATTAATTTATGTCCCTTAATTGATTGTTATTTCAAAACATAACACCTATGTTGTTTCATTAATGAAAGAGAGTAACAACGTAACGTCATAGTGTAACATAAACACAGCTACATTTTACCTTTTATAATTTGATAACTCATTGGAGAGTTGGGAATTAAACTGTGGGAAATTCCCTAAAAAAACTCCAGTGAGTATCCTCTACAATGAATAATAACAAACACTAGAAGATCATCATCAACTTTGACATTCCTCAAAGAATGATGTTGGGAAGAGACGAACGATGTAGACCTCTTGAACACTCAAGGTTGGAACATTATAGCAACGAACATCAAATGAGTTAGGGATTTGAACTATTTAATGTTTCCCCATTATTTTATGAAAACGAAGAACATGGATCAACCCACAAACAGGTTGATTCAAGGATTAGGAGTTATTTTTGGAGGGTGACTACTTTTGGTATTCCTTTATCATGGATTAAATTATCACTTGTATTGACTAAACTAAAATATTTGGTCGTCCCCATGTTTTCCAAACTACAAACATTGAGGGTGTGAGATGACATAAAAAAGGCCTCAAACCCTACTTATGTGATTTCTTTATTGTTGGATTTTTTAAATGGCACAAGGAATGTTCAAGGTTGTCAAAGGGAAGGGATCAACCTTGTGATCCCATTGTAAAAACAGATCGAGAAGCAGACCACCAGAGAAACTCATGGGGACTGTAAAAGAAACAGCTAGTGTGCCAGTGTATGCAGGGGACAACAACGGCCACAGGAAGAGGGAGGTCGGGTACCCGTCAGTGCACCGCGGTGGAAAAGGCTTCTGTTAGTGGCCGTGGATATAGGCTGTAGTGGAGTGGAGGTGCGGCGCTGACCGGAACCATGTGGTGGTGGCAGCCCACAAATGGGATTTCTAGACAAGCGATGTAGGACACGAACACTGCAACTACGATGCTAGAGACCCGTAGGGCCATGTAGGAAACATATTTACTAGGTCAAAAAGCTTACTACGTCCACAGGTGATGAGGAAGATGCATTAGGTTTCACCTACGACATGTGTTGAAGACCTAAGGCAGCTGTGATGCATCCTGATGGAAGAGATGGCCCGCTATATGAGCACGGGTAAAATAGGTGTTCCATACCCGCCCTATCGGGCTGGGTTGGGTTGACTAGACCTGACAGACTGGACCCATTCCAAATGAGCCCCCATTTCACTAAAACACATATATATCTCAAAATAGAAAAACAACTGAGATGTTGTGGGTGGCGTTGGGATCCTTGAGAGAAGGAGATAATTCTCTGATACTCTACATGAGTTTTGGTTGAGTTTTCTGCATGTTCGGGCTGGATCAGAATCTAATCTGACCAGACCCTTTTTAAAATAACTCTCATATCTTACTAATTGGGCATCCATTCAACGTGTCATCTATTGCGTTGGGAACCATACGAGGAGACGATCCATTGGGTTACACTATGTGGGACTTCATAGTATTTGAGGTATGACTGTTGACTTTTGGATCATATCATCTTGGAATCATGCATGCAATGTGGGTGAATCTAATGGATCTCTATGACATGAATAATGAATAGAGACCCTTCGTGGATGAATATCCTATAAAAACTGTGTGGATAAACACCTATCATCCATATGTGGGTCTAAATCTAGAAACCATGTGTGGATCATTCCCAAGAAACCCTATGTGGATCATCACCTGGCGACCCTATGTGGATCATCCCCTAGAGAACCTCTGTGGACCAGCTACTAGCGACCCCGTGTGGATCAGCACCTTCTGACAATGTGTGGATCAATGCCAAGAGACCCTTTTTGAGTCCACACCTAGACACCCTATTTGGATCATAACCTTACACCCCGGCGTGGATCAGCTCCTAGAGACCCTATGTGGATACGACCCTGATGACCCTCTGTGGATCAGCTCATAGAGACCCTGTGTGGATCAGCACATAGAGACCCTCTGTGGGTCATCACCTAGCAACCCTACGTGGATCAGCATCAGAGCCTCTAAAAAAAATAACATGATCTATCTTTACTACTAATAATCTTTAATTATATACTTAAGTTATACATTGTGTGATTTGTGTCTTTTCCTTTGTTCTTTACTTTGATATCTTTATTTGTGGTATTTTCCTTTGTGGATTACTATGACACCTGAGTTGGTCTCAGAGTACCTACTGGTTATTATTATGCTCACCCCTATATGGGCTTCTCCCAAACCTATTGTGTCTTCTACATATAACTAACAAAATTGAATTGGACTTTGGGGAGCCTGGGCTAGTGGGTTCTTAGAGGTTGATCTATAGACGTGGTATGTTTCAGTGACATCCAACAGTGAGATGTACCAACCTTTCTGGTTGGATCTTTAAGGGATGACCTTCAGATCATGTATTTATTTTTTGTACATTAATTTTATTTGGTCTTGTATTTTGGAACCTCTACAATCAATTTAACCCTTTTACTCTCTATGGGGGTACTTTTTTTAGGTTGTACTATTTTCTTTCTTTCCTGGTTTTCCTTGTGCCGTATTCCCTGTCTGTGTGTCTACATTTTTGAAGGAAACACCTTAACTTTTTGATATATTCCTTTCTTGTTCTATTTACCACCCTCTGTAATATGAAAAAGAATTCTTGGGGTTAGTCACGACACATGCCATGGGGGACAAGTAGTGACTATTTTGATAAATATCAAAAAGTTCCCCTTCCTCCCTTATAATGTGGCACATATTGGTCTCTTCCCTTAAAACAATAAAACATTTGTTTTTCATCAAATACCTATCAAAATCTCCCCCACAAACATTGACATATTATAAGAAGCTCTATTTTATGAATAAATCCTTCCATGAATGTCCTGTGGTGAAAATATAAAAGAGATATTCAACAAATAGTTAGTGTCCATGCACAAAAAATTTTATATTACTTTTAAATTAACCAACCTAAATTATTTTTAATTAATGTTTACATAAAAACATTTCAGTCATCAATTTACTGATATGTTTATTGTTAAGAGTTCCTCATAAAAATACACACACTTCAATAAAATGGGATACCCCATCTTCATTGAGGTGTATAGTGGACTATCGCCTCTTGAACTCATGTCATTTGTTATTCCGTTACCAAATTTATAGGATGAATATAATGACATATTTATAGTTTATAAATTATATTTAATATTTATGATGTTATTAACATTATCTAATTATTATATGACACATATCATAATGATTTCCATTTTTTGGGAATATAATAAACCCCTTCCAATGTATATTAGATTACTACACCATGAAGCAATGTGATTCATTCATATTTCACATAGAATTTATTACTAATGGTTTAAAAAGAACATATATGATATATATGAACAAACGTTTTTTATTAAATGTCATTATATCATATAATTGTATTTATTTTAATTTTAATGGAAAATGAAATTAATGTTCCTTAATACATATGACCTACCATCTCCTTGAATGATGTATTTCATTTTCTACATATAAATTTTATAAATCACCATAAATAAATATTTAATGAATAAATATTATATTTATTTCTTGTTAATAATTATTTAGATGATGAAATCATGATCTATATAAAAGTACGAAAAATAAAAAGTTAAAACGTGCCCAAAAATTAATGTGGTTATTACCCGAGTCCTTACATAAACATGGAATTGATGATAAATAAGGAATACAATTATATATGTAAATAATATATGGTATGATATATAGGAATATTCTAATTTGATAAATGTATTATAAAATTATTCTCATTTTACATTATAATTTATCATGTATGGATTAATTCAATGATTATGTTAAGGGGATTTCTAGTATCACTTTTATTTCTATGAGGCTTATGCCATATTCAAAAATCATTTACCATATTAGGTGTATATACTACCCATTCATATATTATTTTCTTATTTTCAATAATTTCTTGGGTATTTATATATATATTTTATGATATCTCTTTTATGGGGTTTAAGGTTAAATGTTACCTAATCGGTATGGTAATTTAGTCCCAATTCACCTTCATTGAGACACATGCTATATTATGAACAAATATGAGGTATAAATAATTAAATTTTAATTTTAATATCATTAATATGTTTACATTCATTATATTATATATTTCTTGTAATATTATTCTCTCTTAGATAGGAATTTTTTTGAAAACTTTGTTTTCAAAAAATGTATTCAAAAATGTTTTCAAATGAAATTTTATTAATGAATGTGATTCAAAAATATTGTAATTTGTTTTTAAATAATTATATAGATGATTTAAAGGATAATTTTTATGGATAATTTTATTTCAAAAAATTTTATTATTTAAAGAGTGTTTCAGTGTATAAAGGTTATTTTCATCAAGATATATTTTAAAAATACATTTCTGAATTATTTTTTGATATAATATGACTTCAATTGGTGTTAATCATACCTTACTATGGATATGATTCAATGATACCATTCTTATTCATTTGTTAATGTTTAATTTTTATGATGGAATAGTGTTTGTTAATTTTTTATCTCTTCCATTATTTATTTTATGATGTAATATTTATGAAACTGATTTCTTTTTATGGGGTATAATATGAACAATGATTTATATTTCCGTGGTACACATATATATGGTTTAAAATTTTTTATGGGTGGGACATATATCTCCCTCAAATTCATTTGGTAATTAATTTTATATCATGATATTGTTTTTCGAAACTAAGAAATGTTATTGATTCACAATTGGAAACTAGTATATATTCTTGATTAGTAAATGGTAAACATTTTTTAAGGCCAGATCTAATTATATTAGTAGTCATCATTGAAATTTGAATTTTTTTTTTATAATTATGATGAAACCACACACATTCCATTGATATGAACAAATTTTTAATGATTGATTTTTGATTAATTTTAATTATTATAATTCATGCCTTTTAAAATGATATTGTTTTATTCCATGACTCATGATTATGTTCTATGATGGGTAGGGTATGATCATTTTATATTATTATCATGATCATAAACCTATATTAATATAATATTCTTACATGATATAATGAATTCATAGCTTCCATGATTACTCTCACTGCTCATAAGAGATCAACATTTCCCTAGCATTCCAATCCATAAGTTATAATTAAAGGTATTATGTATGGGTACTAATGTGGAAGGTTTTTGTGGGAGAGTTTAAAGATCATTCTCTAGTCTAAATTCTTATGTTACATATTTCAAATTCACAAAACAATTCTGGTCCTTGGGAATGTGTTTGAGTAATGTGGTGAATATTCATCTAAAAACATGTAATATCCATGTACAAGAAGCCTAGTTCTTTATTAGATCATTGTTGTGTTATTATAATAATCACTATGTGTTGCTACGTTGATGGAAATGAATAATATCTATGTATGTTTTAGGGATTTTTTTTAATAATTTGGGATGTTCTACATTTTTTACCAAAGCTTACGAGGTTTGTGGGATCACACTCAAATAATATTTTTATAACATCAAGTATGTATTTCATTTTTTTGATTATATTGAATTTAATAGTGATATTTATTTTTAATGCTTAATAGAAACCATATATAGTGATTGTTTTTTTAGTTGTGATTATTGGTTGTTTGTGGAATGTGAAATTTGATACATGGTTTTAAAAAGATTTTATTAAAATGTTGTTTTTTTATTAGTGGAAATAGTTTTATATAAGTGTATTCTAGGAATATATTGTTTTATTGAAATGGTTTGGGATAATTTGTGTGCCATGGTATTTTGAAAAAATTGATGACCTGTGTTCATTTACATTGACGTGACTATGTGGAAGAGGTGGGTTTTATTTGGGAACTTGTTTTATGGATACCTGGTGAATAAATGGTATATAGACAAGAGACTACTCATTAGTATTGAAATATCCCCTAGAAATGAATGTTCGGTTGCATAAAATTGAATGATATATTATAAATTTATTTATAAAACTATTTGAATGTCATATTGTCAAACATTACATGTGAACATGTTTTTCTTATAAATTATATTTATTTCTATAAAAATTAATTAAATTTTTTTCTATAAATGTGATAACATATACTATTATATTTTCATTAATAGGGATATCATTTTTAAAATCCTATTGAGTTTTACACTCACCCCCATATAGTGATAAATTTTCTATTTTTATATTTTGTAAATTGAGACACAAGTAAAAGAATTAATATCTCCATTCTTTAGTAATTCATGATTATAAAATGGACGTAGATTATTGAGTAAGATATTGGATCTCGTTATGAGAGTCTTCTAGATGTGTTGGTTGTATTTTTGTTCATGGTTTTGTTTTCAACATTATAATCCCATATGATACATGTTTTCATTTGGTTTTTTTGTTTGTAGTACATTGAGTTCAATTTCATTTAACTCATACATAATATAGTGGTTGTTGGGTTATGGTTATCATGACTTGGGAGATTTATTTTCAAAAGGAAAATATTCCCCAACCATTTCTAAACCCAATAGAATTTATTTCTTGATTTTTTGTCTTGGGGATATCACCTAAGGCATAGTAACACCCTTCACAACTTCCCAAGACAAAAACATTGTAGAGTGATGCTATAAATAGTATTATTATTTGTTAGTCTACATATCATTTGGAAAAAATGTTATCATTTCATTTTTCCTTCAATTGAATAATATATATATATATATATTGTCATTTCTCTGGATGGGTATCAAGGATTTGGATTGTCAAAACAAGGAAGGGAGAGCATAAAAAGGGGTAGTTAACCTATATAAAATGAACATCAAGTTACCAGGGAGATTTGTTACATGATATTTTAAGAAATTCATATGAGTTTTTACATCAATATCGTGGGTTTAGACAATGGGAAGATAATGACATTAATTGTTAAAAATTACAACCCACCTTGATTTAATAATTTTTTTTGAGTAATGATTTTTGTTTTATTGAAAATGTGTTGAATTTTAAAAATAGTTGATAATTATTCTATTTTGAGATATTATGGTGCAATTTATAAAAAGTGTTTTGAAATGGAAATAAGGTAATTTTTTAAATCCTTATTGTGATAAATTTGATTTTTTAAATTTCAATTTTTTATACCTTCAGTTTATAGGAAGTGAGATTAGATAGAGTTTACATTTGGTTATAGAAAATGAACAGGTTTTGTGTCGAAAAAACCAACAAGAAAAAGATTATATGATTGTGGTTTCACATGGTCTATTGGTGAACCAAAAACCTATTCAGTGTATTATTCAATACTTCAATGATGTTTATAGAGGATAATAAGGGATGAACCAAGGAATGTAGTTCCTTTCATTTAGTTTCAGATATAGAATCCACCTATTATTCATGGTGATTCAGAAATGAAAAAATAATAGTTGTGGAAGAAAGGTAGAAATAGAATAACTAATTTAATAGGATCACCAATTTAGTTGAAATTTTAGGTGGAAATACACAAGTTAAAAGATCATTCACCATAGTGGTAGGATTGACCAGTTTACAAAAGATTACACCAAGGCATTTTATTAGGGTATTTTGAAGAATTTCTCAGAAAAAATTATCCTAACATGTTAAAAATGCAATAAATTATTTAAATATTTATCTCAAAACAAGATAATCCCATATTGGTAGAGTCTATAGGTAAATTTACGAGTTTAGTCAAATATTCAATTGGTTCTTTTAGATTTGCATCCTTGACGGTACACATGATTGAATATATAACATGGATAGAGATTCTCTAAATTATTTCCATGAATTTTATAATGGATTATATTGGGATGATAAATTGAGAGACATTGCTAAAAATAGACATATCTTGAACAGAAGATGGAGGAATCATGTAGATACCTATGGGAAATTGTGGAAACATTAATGATGAGAATAAGAAAATCATTGTGAGCTATTTTCAATGAAGTGGTATGACATTGAATTAGACATCGGTATCAGTGAATCATCCTACTAAACCGAATATTAGTTTAAAATTTTTCTATGGGGTTATTTTTATCACTAGATATGTGATTGAAACCCCCCCCCCCAATAGCATTCATGAATTCCAACCATATGTTACATATTTAATGTTATTGTCATTGTTCTATATGATCTTATGTCTGGGACACATATCATGTATTAAAGACATCATATACAATAATGAGATGAGGGTTGATGAATAATTTTCATTTGAAAAACTGATCTCATGATGGATTTATAATAATACCAGGACTCCTTATATAGTGCACTCTCAACGTAGTAATATTGAAGAGTGTGTAGAATGTTATCGATATTATTTAGGTGTGAAATTTATTTTGTGTGATAAATTTAGAACATCAATAGTGATAGGTTTTATTATTTTGAATTATACCATTATAAATGATTTTTTTTATTTTGGTGAATCCCATTAATTTATTTCTTCTCATGATGTTGAACATACTAGTATTCTTTTTAAGATGATTCCTTCTATTTTGAACATCATACCTCTCTTAGTCAGAGAGATTGTAAATCCATTATATGAAAATAATTTTAGATAACTATTAATGGGGATAAATTGATATGGGATTTATTTATGAATGAGATATATGTATAAGAAATACTAATAGGTAGTATTAGTGACAATGATTAAACCTGAAATTCTCTATTATATCCAAAGGGACTATTTTACAATTTATTACAACATTAAGAATCCATTTATAGGAAACCATAATGGTATGGTAGGTTTAGTGGTGGTATTTGAACATAAAATTTGATTGATATCAAACAATATCATGGATTTTAACATAGAATTAGTTTATAAGAAGGGTGATAGTATTTTTCTTATTATCATTTATTAATTTCATCATGTTCTTCCTGAGAATTTATCATGGATTCCACCCACTAGATATGTGGAGTTTATAAATGATCCCTTACATAGGACCAATCCTATCTCACATCCATCTTACCTGATAGAAATAATATAATTTAGGGAATTAAATGTACTATTGGATGAATATAAAAGAGAAGGATTCATTACAACTATTACATCAACATGGGATGTAATAGTCTTGTTTGTGAAAAATGGTGATTAATCTCTTTAGACATGAGTAGATAGTTTAGTACCTTGAAAGTTATTATAATTAATATGTATCATATTCCAAAACGTGAGGAAATTTGTGATCAACTAATTGGATTTTAGTGGTAGTAAAATTTTTATTTGTTTTTGGGATATCACCAATTCTGGGTAAAAAAGCATATTCTAAAAAAATAATTCAAAAGTTGATAGGTCTATTAAGAGTATGTGGATATGCCTTTTAGTCTAAATAATTCACTATATTTCTATATATAATTTTTTAATTAGATATTTAAAAGGTTTATTGGGTCACTTTATGGTTGTGTTTTTAGGGACAATATTCGTGTACTCAATGACTATGGCTGATCATGATAAACACATGGAGACGTTGTTTGTTAATTTTTGGGGAAAATCATTTTTATTCCAAATGATTGAAGTGAAATTTTTTTATACAATAGGTACATTTTATAGATTAGTTAATATCTGAAAAATGTATTTATTTGGATCTATAAAAGTTATAGTTTTTTATAACATAAACAATTCTAAATAATATCATTGTGATATGATGTTTCCTTGGTCAAATTAGTTATTATCGATATTTTCTTCATGAATTTTCATGAATAGGTTCACTAAGTAATTATTTGACAAGGAAATGTGTTCTATTTCAATGGAATTAGAAATATAAAAATTATATTCAAGATATTATTAGTTTCTTTAAATAAAAAAAATCTTTATATGAATATAATTATGATAGGGTTACGTAGTTTATTATAATTCCACATGATCTGGGATGGGATTCATTCCCATGTAAAGAGATAATGATGTTGGTTAGGACCTATTAAAATTATTATATACTATGAAGAACTTCCCAGAAGATGATTTTGAATTAGGTACTATAGTTATTTAATTGTAAACAATTTGTCATTACCTTTTTGGTGAGATATTTTTGGTGCTTATTGAGCATTATATCTAAAACCGAATTTTCTAAAAAATTTATTTGAATCAGAAAAAAAGAAGGTGGATTGACTACTATCAAATGACTAACATCAACTATAATTAAATTAATTAATGGAAATTATGTGGATGATTGATTAGAAAGGATGTCTTATAGTCTGTTGGAAAAAAGATACGTTATATATGTGATATGTGATGTTAGTGATAGAAAATATCCACTTGGATTATAAATAAAAAATTAGTGATATTGTTTTCTTTCATGTTTATTTTGTTTTTTTTGATGGAAAAATAAATAGGAATAAAAGACCAATTCATATTTTATTTTTATGTGGTCATAAATTAATAGTAGGGAGACCATTGAAGGATAGATTATTTGTAGG
The DNA here is from genome assembly GCA_963277665.1 of Viscum album. Lineage (NCBI taxonomy): Eukaryota > Viridiplantae > Streptophyta > Magnoliopsida > Santalales > Viscaceae > Viscum > Viscum album. The sequence continues at coordinate 2,060,659,181 of OY728151.1, read as the reverse complement.
GGATCATTATTTTGTTTTCCATATTCGATGATCATTCCTACAAAATTTTAAGAAAAACTTCTTGATGGTATCCAAATTTTGAGATTGGTTGTTCATCTATGAATAAGAAATACAAATATGGAATTTAAACCACAATTTTGGTGTGTTGTGACAAAAAATACTAGATTAACTTTTAGTAGTATTTATCAACTATTAATTGGTTAAGGAAAATAAATGGATTCTATAGGGTATCTTAGAATCATTACCTCTTATTGTTTTTGAATGAGAGTATATAACCATGTATTTCATGAATGGACTCCTTTTTCTAGTTTGTAAATGTAATTCCATTTGGGTGATAGTGGATCTGATAACAAAATCAACCCATTTCAACCCAATTTATGAATATATAATGATGTAATACAGGACTAAAATCTATATATATGAAGTTGTAAAGAGTAATTTCATACATGTTTTTATATTATAATACATTCATTCAAGGATTATGTCACAATTTTGGAAAACCTAAAAACAATCCCTTTGGACTCTATTGTTTAGGATCATGGCATATCGTCCTCATATAGATGGAAAATAAGAAATGAAATACCAAATTTTAAAAGAAATTATTTTGGAAGATATAATGTATTTTCATCACTCATTGGAGGAAAACATATCTTTAGTGAAGTTGTCATATAACAAAAAATTTTGGCCTCAATACATATGGTAATATTTGACGTATTGGGTGGGAGTACATTATATTCTCCACATTGTTCATTGGAAAGAGGTTAATATTAACTTTTTGGTATGATCCATGTGAATGAGATAAAAATGATGATTTAGTTCATCATGAAGATAATGAATATGGGGTAGTGTCTTCAAAAATCATAGGCAAATAATCTTCAGTAGTAATTTTAATTTTTGGATTGTGATTTTATGTTCTTCATAGTATCTCAATGTCTTGGAAATTTTCATTTTGGAAAAAATGGAATGTTATGTGCACGGATAATAGGCCCTAATGAGATAAGTTAATGTGTTGGTGTGGTATAATATTAGAATTAATTGTTACCTATGTTTAGTTTAGTGCACAATTGGTTTCATATATCTCAAATAAAAATGTATCACCCTAGTACAAACCATCTGATTAAATGGGATCACGTTGAATTAGAACTATATTCTACAATGGTTAATTATCTAGTAAAGATTATCGATGGACATGATAATTTATTTAAATTGAAAATTATTGGACTAGTGTATGTTTTGTGGAAACAATGAATGATTTTTTATTAAACATAGTAGTAAACGAATGAAATGGCCTAAGAATAGAATACATTTTTTTTGGAAAACATTAATGGCCAGACCCCAGAATCCCTAAGAAGATGAATTTTTTAATTAAATTTAATTTTTTACAAGGAATAAAATCTAGAAGGACGGAACCATTTATTGGTTTTGTAAATCCAAATTACATGATTGATATCCATAATCCCTTGAGGAATATTAAATAAAACATGAAACAAGTAGAAACTCAATATCCCAGAACCACATTCTATGGATTCCTCTTCATAATTTTGTGAAATGAAACATAGTAATGGGGAGATAAAATATTAAGTACGTGTAGTTAAACTAGAATAAAAATGGAATAAATCAGAATAAATCACAAGGAATGATAAATAAATATGAATGAAAATAATATAAATAAATTGATAAGTCTGAATCAATATAGAAATGTATGAATCAAAAATAAAACCATTTAATAAATAAATTGTTAATATAATTCATTAATTGAATTTATCTTTTAAAATTCCCAGGGATAATAATAATAACAATTATAATAAGTATTAAAGAAATTTTTAATTTATGGATTTCATATCTGAGGGACATGGAAACCTATATCGTAAAGACCATTCACATGACAGTTTCAAATAATATGTTAAAAACAATATTATTTTGAAAACATATTTTTCTCATGAGGAAATATCGACAAAATGAGGTGATATATAATTTATGTCTTCCGCCCACAACTACATTTTAAAATGATAAAGAGCCTCAGTTTATTTGGTGATAACTCAACAAGTGCATCAAAGAGACCCAATACCAAAACTGGGTGGACACATAATTTCTAGGAACTGTTATCATGACCCTTCCTCGGATCCCGTGCCGTGACTACCTCATTCCCGACTTCCATAGTCTAGGGTATGACGAATAGTACCTAAGGCGTGAATCTCAATAACTGGTAAGGAATTGCCTTTATAAACACAAACACATCCAACCAGAGTACAAGATGAAGTAAACACGATGTAGAATTGAATACAAAAGTATTGCTGAATGTAATGTGGACGGATATACAATCCCAACTATAATGTACAAGGAAATTGACAAAACAACTAGAAGGTGATAAGATGCTCCTGGATTGTCCACCACGTATCATACCTGAAGGGTTGGTACCGATTGTGAAGCTCCTGGATTGTCCACCATGGATCCTACCTGAAGGGTAGGTACAGATAGCCTCCGCAGTACCCTCATCTGTCAAACTCCTCCTATACTGACTCGTCGTGAGGTCCACCTCTGTGTACTGACTCATCGTGATGTCCTCCTCCAGGTGTCATCCAGTCCTCGTACACTATGCCTCGGGCAGCGTCATCCATCTTCTACATCCAACAAAACGTGGTGGGGCATAACACGTGTAGGGGTGAGTATAATGATACTCAATAGAGACCCCGAGACCCTCAAGGTCTCTCTAAAATCTAAAAAAGATAACCACAAAGAAGGTTCTCAACAGATAACACATACTTAGGTATAAGCCCATACATATACCTAAGTTATCATGTAACCCATCTCAATCATGAGGAAACACAAAGGTATGAAATCAATGGATAACCACTACTTAGGTATATTCCCATACATATACCTAAGACATCAAGTAACCCATCTCAAACATGAGGTGACCAAAAAAGGCAATTGATTCAGCTCAAACTAGTATTTTCATTATCGAAACCACAAATGCTGGAGAACTCCTCCTCTGTCGAATACAGTAGTCTTGTTACGAGTATAAGGTGCTGCTCACAAACCTTAGACTGCTGAGGTACTTCTCCTGTCGAGTACTGCGGGTCTTCCACCTCACAAAGTAGTTCTTCTCATCATGGGTCTCCCACCTCACATAGTAGTGCTCCCCTTCATAGCCAACAGAGGTACTCCTCCTATCGAGTACCACGGGTCTGCCACCTCACAAAGTAGTTCTCCACCACCATGGGTCTTCCACCTCAAATAGTAGTGTTCCCCACTAGGTTATACCAGTCACTCTGAATCAAATCGTACAAGCAGTCATCAGATCTCATCCACCTACAAGGTCATTGTACTCCATTTTCTCGTCTCTGGGAGAATCCACACCATGAGTTACTTGTTGACCCTCAAAGTGTCACAAAGTCCCATGAAGAAATGTCTCAAAGAACCACCTCGTCATGGGGTTCTCAATGCAATAGACGGCGCATCTATCGGATGCTTGGTCTATGAGTTATTATACTTTTAGTCATGGGGGCCCGGTTGGGTTTTTGTACCAAACAACCCGACCGTATCTAAACTATACCCAGAACACTCATAGATTATAATCAATGGGATCATTTCTCAACAAGATTACCAACTTCGTTGATGGTTCATCAAACTGACATCCAGTCGGAATGCTATCGTCTTTTCCGTTCTAGGGGCCCGTTTGGTTTCTAAGATAAAACTTACCTGACCATACTCCAATGGAATCCAATCCTCAAGTGAAGTAGAAAAAAATATCCGTCTCATCAAGAGGAATCCAACAATGTCGACAGCATTCCAATCAGGCGTCCGGAGCTCAAGTTATAAGCGTTTCCGCTCCGAGGGGCCGGTTAGTTTCTGGTTCGAACTAACCCGACCATTACCTATATTTTCTAAAAGAGTGACTATAATATACTTAAATTACCATCTCGATCCTTGTATCCCTATGAAACTAACGGTGCATCGATCGGAGGTCAGTAGTCCATGATATGGGTGTTTGAACGAACCTGATCCGAAAATAGGGGGTCTGGGACCGGTCTGACCCGACCCAATACCCCTTCAGTCGCCTCGAACCGGGTTGACCCAACCTGGGTCTGGGTCTGGCCAGATTGGGTGTGGTCCAGCCCGACATGGTGCAGCCCGGCCTAGCTGGGCGAGGCCGGCCCAGCCCTTGCGGCCTGTGGCCCGGCTCGGAAGCTGGCCGCGGCTCGGCCCTGCCGAGCGGGATGCAAATGGGGTTCCCCCCTATTTGCGGAAACGGCAGACCTGGTGGGGTCAGCCCTAAAAACTGGTCCGGGTGGGGGGTTACGCCCCCCCCCCCCGGTTTATTAGAAACAGACGGCTGTAATGGTCATCCTTTTTGTAACCGTGGGACCCCATTGGGTCCCGCCTCCAGGTGGCTCCTGTGGCCGGCACAGCCGGCTACCCATTGGATGTCTGTCGTGGCTCTTTTTCGACCGGCGTGGCGCACCGATTCCACACCCCTCTGCCGCAGCCTGCCCCAACCGTGACCCCCTTGTAGCTCTGGCATGGGGTGATGGCACCGTACCCCACCTCTGTGGCCCACCCCGGCCGCGTATCCTGTAGCTCCGGCGTGGCGCGATGGCCTCGCGCCCCTTCCCCGTGGTCTGGCTCTACTCCGCGCAGTATGACAGTGCCCAGCCTTTTCAGTGCACCAAACGTTGATGATCCACTCGTGATCGGCCCGACGCCAGTTGGTTCTTCATAGTCCAGCTCCATCATCCCTAATCAAACAAAAGGGGAAGGGTCGGACCATGTTCGTGTGGTCTGATCCCTTCCTCATCATGATGGTATCATGTGTCCCAACGAAACTCAAGAATTGTAGAATGTTGTTGACGGTATTAAAATGTTGAACATAACAACCCCTACCTCTTGTCATTCGTCATTTGATGACGATATCACGAAATAGAGTGGATGTTGGTTTGTTGACTTCATCACAAGGTAAGAGGTGAAGGTGATGATGGTCATTGGTGTTGGTCGTTTACTCAAAGTCCTTCGATCTGTCTCGAGCATCGTTCATTGGAGATCCGACGGATGGAGAACTAGTCTTCACGGAGGGAAGAACTCTTCTATTCCTCTAGAGGATTCCCCCTCATGACTATTTTCCAAACAAATATTACAAATGATTTCCCCCATATTAAAGAATGCCAACTATCTCTTCATTAATTATATGTGTATGAAAACATAAATGGAGGAGTGGAAGGTAGAGAGGTTTCTTAATTAATGAAGATTTTACAACATAATTAAAGGTGTGATTAAAAAGGGAGGTTTAGGGAGTTGAGAGGGGAGTGGGGAGTTAAAGTCTCATGTGGGACCCTCCTCAATAAACCCTCCCATTTTGTAGGATAATGATTACCCTCCACAAATATAAATATTAATCACATATTTTTATTTATTCTTTAAAAAAACCAAAAATTTAACCTCTTCTCCTATCAAAATGTAACTACAGTAAAGGTCCCCTTAAGAAATTACCGGCATTTTGGTTTCTTCAGTGCCCTCAGATTTCAATTATGAGCACCTGTTCAAAATATAGAAAATCTTTCTCATTCGATTACTAAACATACCCAAGCTGAACTTCAGAAATTTATTCCGAACACACCGGTCCTCGGAATCAGGTGCTGTCAGAAACTGCGCACTCATATAATTACAAAGAAATAAAAATAAATTTCCTGGAAATTTTCAGGTCTTTATATTATTCCCACCTCCGGGTTTTACGTCCCCGTAAATCTACATCACAATCTTGAGAAATTATAGGAGGTACCGAGCACGCATTTTAGTCTCCATCTCCAATGTGCCCTCTTGGAGGTTCCCATTCTTCCAACAAAAGGAAAAAAGAAAAATTGACCGTCCCCATCGGACCTGCTCATGTAGATTCGCAACCTCATCTGGAACCTCATGAAAGTCACCCCACCATCAATGTCCAGCTCACCGTGGTCGATGATGATGAATAGGTCCTGCACACATCTCCTCAGTTGAGATAAGTGAATGACGTCATGACCCTGGTGCAACTAATGTGGAAGGGATAGAGGGTAATCCTCCTTTCCTACCCTACTGAGGACTTGGAAAGGATTGATGAATCTCAAGGATTACTTTCCACCTAAGACAAATCTCCTTAGACCTCGTCGAGGTGATACCCGTAATAAGATGTGGTCGCCACTCTCTTTCCCCAGTGGTCTTGACTCCTATCAACACATGACATATGTCTGCTCTGTGCAGTCTTCATCATCTCTTGGATGATCTGCACCTTTTTTTTCGTAGATTGAACCATCTCTGGTTCTTCACATACTGACCCCATCACTATCTAGAAAGGATATCTAAAACACGGCCAACTACTATCTCGCCACTCCAAATAGGTGAACTCCCGATCTCCTAGTAAGAGCTTCTGCTAGAACGTTCCCCTCCCCAAGAGTATAAACCATCTCAAAGTCCTAGTCCTGGAGGAATTCAAGCCATCACTGTTGTCTCGAGTTCATGTCCTTCTGAGAGTAGATACAACTTACACTATTTGAGATAGAGAGAACTGTAAACCATTCGTTCAATGAACAATGGGTGACACTATCCAATTCTAAGAACTCATCTCCACCCATTTTTGTCTACATTCCACCAAAGAACTGATGAGATTTCTCCTTTGCCGAAAAGATAAATCTGGTCTCATCCCCTAAATGAACCATGTTCATTGCCTAATACAGTTAATCCTGACAAGAATGGTACTATTTCATGCCATGGAAGACATATTAAGGCCTCGATGATACTACCAAGAGATCCAACTGTTACACTCTCCTCCAAGGGTCGAGTCACACTGTCGGCAACAATGTGTTTTCACTGGGTGTCCTCTAGTAGGTATCTCAAAACTGAAGATCAAGTCAACAATATTAAACCAGAACCTCTTTGTATTAACCATACGACATGGACACGAAATTAATCGTCACCAAGATAAGTGACATTTATTACTGCAGCTCGATGTACAATGACACAAGGAATACACAACAACTACAACATGGAGACTAAAAACATCATGAATAAAGGCCACCATGCCTAGTACCACTCCCATCCACCTTCTTTCGGATCCCCATACTCACATGCTTCAGCTACCTGAAGATGAGCTCTCCTATATCCACTTATTCCCTATGGTCGGGTGGTACTCCGGGTGGTGGTGGTGGCAACACCTCGAAGCATCATCCACCTCCATCTGCACGAACAACTCCTCTTCCTCTTCCTCCTACTCCTTGTGGTCCGTCATGATCGAACCTCTACCTCTACTTGAGATGTCCTTCATCTATCTATTGATCGTCCGATGGGTAGGTCGGACAGTCATTAGCCATGTGACCCTGTCTGCTACATGTGTAACACAGCAAGGTAGGTCTGGTTCTGTCTCTACACTTGGTGCCTCACAATACCAATCATGAGTCATGCGGTCGACCACCTATAGGTTTGGCCCTCCTAGACATCTGCGTCATCTATCTACTGTGATCTGTAGAAGATTCTACTGAAAGTCCACTTGTGGCGGGTCCCGCTGCAAGATTCTGCTCAGCATGGTAACACTCCACTAATAGGGCTCGCTCCAACACCCCTGCCTGAGTCGAGATACTAAGAGGTATCGTCAAAGCTCTGATCTCGTGCCTCAGTCCATGCTCGATTGTTGGGGCCCTAAAGAACGGGTTCCATACCATGTCTGTAGAGTAGCATGAGAGGTCATTGAACCTCACTGACTACTGAGCTAAACTCATGATGCCCGGCTGCAGATGAAGTAGCTCTTGTATCAGCACCGCTCGAAGGGTGGATGGTGAAAACTCTTCCCCGAACATGCTCTCGAAGTCTTCCCCATAGAAGTGCCGTCTCATCATTCATCTGGAGCATCAGGCTCCACTATATTCCTACTACTTCCTGAAGGAGGTTGGCAGCAAGGATCACCATGAAGTTTGCTGGTGTACCTACTAGCCTGAAGATTCTCACCACAGCCTCCAGCCAATCCTCAGCCGCATGTGGGTCCATCTATCCTCAGATCCTAGGTGGCCTCTGGTGCTGGAACTCATGCAGCGTTCTCAAGGGGTGTGCATCGCCTACTACTGGGGCTGGTGGCATCGGTGGCCCAATGGTCGGTAGTACCACGGGTGCCTCTGATGGTGCCTCAACTGGATGAGAACCCTGCACTGAGGCCTCGTCACTCGGCAACCTATCAGTACGTACAACTCTCAAGGCTCTAGCTGGTCGTCCATGGGGAGGCATACGAAAAGAACAGATGTGTCATGGTCAAAATACTACACCTCGTGAGCTGACCTTGTTTGAGCTAACTTGAATGGACTTTTTGACAACATACATGCAATTAGTGCTTTCGTTCAAATATTTGGTAATCAGAATTCAGGGTCCTGGGGTATGGATACGTCTGCCACCCACACCAACACTCGACTCCATTAACTAAAAACCACACATAGTACGCTTAACACTATTTCTTCATAGAAAGAAAATATCAGAGTCCTATGTTCTATGGTAGAACCGACTGCTCTGATAACAATTTTTCACGACCCGTCCTTGGGGTCCATTCTGCGACTACCCCAAGCCCACCTTCAATAGGCCAGGTGCTGGAAACTAGCACCAAAGGCGTGAATCCCGATAATTGGGAAGGAATTTCCATTATAAAACACAAACACATCCAACCAGAGTACAAGCAGATGTTAACAAAAAGTAACACTGAATACAAAATTAGTGATGAATTTAAAGGGGATGGAAATACATGACCAACTGTAATGTACAAGGAAATAGACAAAATAGCTAGAAGGTGACATGCATCTCCTGGATCGTCCACCACGGATCCAACCTGAATGGTAGGAACATATTACGCAGCTCCTAGATCATCCTCCATGGATCCTACTTAATGGCTAGGTACAGATAGCCTCCTCAACGCCCTCGTCTGTCAGCCTCCTCTGGTACTGACTCACCGTGAGGTCCTCCTCTGTGTACCGACTCATGGTGAGGTCCTCCTCCAGGTGTCATCCTGTCCTCATACACTCTCCCTTGGTCAGCGCCATCTATCTTCTGCATCCAACACAACGAGGTGCGTGCATAGCCCATGCAGGGGTGAGTATAACGATACCCAGTAGGGACCCCAAGACCCTCATGGTCTCACTAAAATCTAACAATGATAACCACAAAGATGGTCCTCAACAGATAACCCATACTTAGGTATATGCCCATACATATACCTATGTTATCAAGTAAACTCTCTCAATCACGAGGAAACACAAAGGTTATGAAATCAACGGAAAACCACTACTTAGGTATATGCCCATACATATATGTAAGTTATCATGTAACCCATCTCAATCATGAGATAAACAAAGAGGTCATTGACACAGCTCAAACCAGGATTTCCATTATTGAAACCACAACTACTAGTGAACTCCAACTTTGTCGAGTACAGTATTCCCGTCACGACTCTGAGGCGCTGCTCACTAACCTTTGACCACTGAGTTACTCCTCCTGTCGAGTACCGTGAGTCTGCCACCTCAGAAAGTAGTTCTCCCCTCCATGGGTCTTCCACCTCACACAGTACTGCTCTACCTCATAGCCTAAAGAGGTATATCTCATGTCGAGTACTGTGGGTCTGCCACCTCACAAAGTAGTGCTCTTCTACCATGGGTCTGCCACCTCATATAGTAGTGCTCCCCACAGTGCTATACCAGTCACTTCGAATCGAATCAGACAAGTAGTCATCAGATCTCAGCCTGCTACAAGTTCACCATACTCCGTATACTTGTCTCAGGGAGAATCCACACCACGATCTATTGGTCGACACTCCAAGTGTCGTTAAGTCCCATGATGAAATATATTAATGAACCGCCTTATCATAGGGATCTCAATGCAACAGACAGTGCGTTTATCAAACACCTGGTCTATGAGTTATTAGCCTTTTAGTCACGGGGGGCCAGTTGGTTTCGTGTATTCACCAACCTGATTGTATCTCAACTGTACCCCTAACTCTCATAGATTATATTCAAAGGGAACGTTTCTCAACAATATTACAAATGCCATTGACGGGCCGTCAAACAGACGTTCGGTCATAAAGTTATCGGCTTTTCCGTTCCAAGGGCCCAGTTGGTTTCTAAGCTAAAACCAACCCAACCGTACTTCAACTTTTTCCAAACCATTGGTGAAGTATTCCAAAAGATATGTCTCATCAAGGGGAATCTAACAAAGTTGACATCACATCAATCGGACATCCGGAGCTCATGTTATAAGTGCTTCCACTCCGAGGCCCCAGTTGGTTTCGGGTTCGAACCAACCCGTCCATGCCCTATATTTTCCAAAATCTTGAGTGTAATATACCTAAATGACCATTTATATCCAAGGAATCCTACACAAATGACAGTGTGTCGATCAGAGGTCTGTAGCCCAAGATATGGGCGTTTGAACGAACCTGGTCCGAAAATAGGGGGTCTGGGACAGGTCTGACCAGACGCAATACCCCTTGTGTCGGCCCGAACCGGGTCGACCCGACCCGGGTCCGGGTCTGGCCTGATTGGGAGTTTCCCGGCCTGGCTGGCGCGGCCTGGCCCAACTCTGGTGGCCGGGCCCGGCGCGGGCGGCCTGGCCCGGCCCGGAAGGGCGCGGCCGGCCCAGCCCGTGCGGCCTATGGCCCTGCTCGGAAGCTGGCCACGGCTTGGCGCTGCCGAGTGGGACGCAAAGTGGGTGCCACCCTCTATTTGCAGAAACGGCAGACCCAGTGGGGTCTGCCCTAAAAACTGGTCATGGGGGTCGTTACCCCCCCTAATTCTTTGAAATCAGCGGCCGTAATGGTCGGCATTTGTGTAACCACGGGACCCCTTTGGGTCCCTCCTCCAGGTGGTTTCGCCGGCCGGCATAGCTGGTCCGCCCTTAGAATTCTGACGCGGCCTTAGGCTGCGGCTCTTCTTTTACCGGCGTGGAGCGGCGGTGCCGCGGCCCTCCACCGTGACCCGCCCCATCTGTGACCCCCTTGTAGCTCCGACACCAGGAGACAGCGCTACACCCCACCTCCACACCCCGCCCCGGCCATGACCCCTAAAGCTTTAGCGCAGTGCGACGACGCCGTGCCCCTTCCCCGCGGTCCAGCTCTACACTGCTCGGCTCGACGACGTCGTGCCTTTGTGGTGAAACAAACGTTGACAATCCGCCCGTGATTGGCCCGAAGCTGGCCAGTTCTTCGCAGTCCTTCTCCATCAACCATAATCAAACGAAAAGGGAAGCGTCAGACCGTGTTCATGTCATCTGAGCCCTCCCTCATTAAGATGGTATCAAGTGGCCCAACGAAACTCAAGAATTGTAGAACATTACAGACTGTATTAAATCTTTGAAAATAAAATACCCTACCTCATGTCGTTCATCGTTCATTGACGATATCAGGAAAGGGAGTGTACATCTGTTTATTGACGTTATCACAAGGTAATAGGTGAGGTTGATGATGGTCCTTAGCATTCTTCATTTCCTCAAAGGCCTTCGATCCGGCTCGAGAATCGTTCGTTGTAGATCCGACATAGGGAGAACCGTTCATCACAGAGGGAAGGATCTCTTCTATTCCTCTAGAGGTTTCCCCCTCAAGATTATTTTCCAAATAAATATTACCAAAGCTTTCCCCCATTTTAATGAATTCCATCTATCTCTTCATTAATTATATGTGTAAGCAATCATATATGGAGGAGTGGAAGGTAGAGAGGATTCTTAATTAATGAAGAGTTTACATCATAATAAAAGGGGTGCTTAAAAGGGGGGGGGGGTTTAGAGAGTTTATAGGGGAGTGAGGTGTTAAAGTCTCGTGTGGAACCTCCTCACTAAACCCTCCCATTTTTAGGAAAATGATTACCCACCAAAAATAAAAATATTGAACACATATTTTTATTTATTCCTTAAAAAACCAAAAATTTAACCTCTTCTCCCGTAAAAACTCAAATACGGTAACGGTACCCTTATGCAATTACCGGCGCTATGGTTTCATCAATTCCCTTGTATTTCAATTCCGAGCACCGGTTCAAAAGATAGAAAATCATGCTCGTTCGTTTACTGAACGTACCCTAGCTGAACTTCAGAAATTGATCCTAGACACACTGGGCCTCAGAATCAGGTTCCGTCAGAAACTACGCACACATAAAATTCCAATGAAATTAAGAAAAAAATTTCCTTGAATTTTTCATGTCCGTAAATTACTCCCACCTCAGGGATTTAAGTCCCCGTAAAGCTACATCAAAATCCAGAGAAACTATAGGAGGTACCGAGCACACATTTGAGCCTCCAACTCCCATGTGCCCCCCTGGAGGTTCCAATTATGACAAAAAAAGTGCACAAGAGGAATCGACCATCCCAATAGGACCCACTCATGTCAACCCTCAACCTCTACTGGAACCTTGTGAAAGTCATCTCGTCATCAATGTCCATCTCTCCTTGGTCGATGATGATGGATAGATCATGCACACATCTCCTCAACTGAGGTATGTGAATGATGTCGTGCACCCAGTGCAACTGAGGTGGAAGGGACAGATTGTAAGCCACCTATCCTACCCTACAGAGGACTTGGAAAGGTCTGATGAATCTCAGAGACTACTTTCCACCTCAGCCAAATCTCCTTAGACCTCATCGAGGTGAGACCCGTAAGAAGACATGGTCACCACCCTCATTCTCTAATGGTCTTGTCTCCTATAAGCATAGGACTTCTGTCTGCTCTGTGCAGTCTTCATCTGCTCTTAGATGATCTGCACCATTTTCATCATAGCTTGAACCATCTCTAGTTCTACACGTGCTGACTCCATCACTATCCACAAAGGATATTTGAAACACGGCCAGTTGCTGTCTCTCCACTCCTAACAGTTGAACTCCCTATCTCCTACTAAGATCAACTGCTACAACGTTCCCCTCCCCATGAGTATAAACTAACTCGAATTCATAGTCCTGGAAGAATTCAATCCATCACCGCTATCTCAGGTTCATGTCCTTCTGAGAGTAGATAAACCTGAGAGAATTTTCGATGGAGAGAACCATAAACCGTTCGTTCAACGAACAATGGGTGACACTAGCCAATTGTAAGAACTCATCTCCATGCTTTTTCATCTACAATCCACCAAAGAGCTGCTGGGATTTCTCCTCTGTCGATAAGATAAATCTGTTCTCATCCCCTAGATGAACCACTTTCTTTTCCTAATATAGTCAATCCTGACATGAACGATACTATTTCATGCCATGGACGACGTCGTAAGGCCTCGACGCTACCACCAACAGATCCAACCATTACTCTCACCACCAAGGTTCGAGTCACACTGTCGGAAGTAGTGTGTGGTCACTGGCTCTCATTTAGTAGATATATCTAATGTTAGGATCAAGTCAATAGTTTTAAACCAGAACCAATTAGTATCAAGAAAAAAAAGTGGACAAGAAAGTAATCATCACAAAGATAAGTGTCTTTTATTACTGCAGCTCGTAGTACATAGACACAAGGAAAACACAACATCGACAAAATGGAGACTAAAAACACCATGAATAAAGGCCTCCATGCCTAGTCCCACTCCCGTACACCCACTTCCGGAGCTCCATAGTAGTATGCTCCAGCTACCTGAAGATGAGCTCTCCCATAACCACCCATTTCCTGTGGTCGAGGTGGTCCTCCGGGTGGTGGTGGTGGCAACACCTCAAAGCATCATCCACCTCCATCTGCATGGCCAGCTCCTCTACCTCTTCCTCCAGCTCCTTGCTATCCATCACGATCAAGTTTTTTTTCATCATAAATCCAATTCCATACCTTCTTTATAATATTCACTCGGTTCACGAAATAGATATATGAGTGTTACCAATCCCCTTAGGTAGGTACAGGTTCCCAAGATATAAAGATTCTTCTATTGGAAATGAATATTCATGATAAGAATTAATTAAGTATGATGTTCTATAAATTTAATAAAATTTCCTCATGAACTATCCATAGTTAAAAAATAAAAAACATATAAATATAAAACAAACATTCTAATATAAAAATTAGGAAAGCAACCAAGAAACAATGATCCCCAAAAGATCCCCTACCATCTGAACAACCTATCATGATGTTAAAGGATTCATATATATTAATCATCAAGAACTATAGTTACCCACTACCTATATAAATATGTAAAATAATTAATGACCAATGAGATAAAATAATCTAATATAAAAAACTAAAATATAAACATTCATGCCTTTTGGTGATTATACAAGTCACCACTAGGCAAAAAAAATACCACAATACCCCGTGGTTCAGAATAAAAGGTAATCTAACAAAACAATTAAAAAATAAGTGAAATATATAAATCTACATAAAAATTATGATTAAAAGTGTAAAATGAACAATAATGACTTATTCGTTACCCTTAAAAGGAATACCAAATAATGATAAATTTATATATAATCAAATTAAAATTTAGTAATACATTGCTTCTAAAAAAGGTATGAAGAATCTATTTTATGAAGAAACATTTTCCATCTCACATTTAAAAATATTATAAATCATTGATGTCGAGATAGCCTAGGATGACGCTATATATGTTCTCACAATCAATCTCAAAAAAATATATCATTTGTCACTACCAAAAGACATGGTCACACCCTCCATCGTTCATTTGAGGGGAACATACCATGGCATGTATGGTTATCCAATTGATGACACATTTCAGTGTGTAATATCAACTAGTTAAACATGTGTACGTACGGCTCACACCTAAATACCTATGAATTCATATGACATATAAGTCGATTTGATTTTTTATTATGATATAATATACATACATATCATTCAATATTCACAAAAATCCACCATTCCCTTTCTCACATCCATCCTCTCTCCTTATGTGCATCCCATTCAACATGTTACATCAACAAGAACATACCCATTGCTGGGGAAACATAAAATTTCACACATTTATAAAATTGTACATATGAAATACATGGATCATGTCTCCAGAGTGGTCTTAATTCCCATAAATAAATTCAACGTTTCAAATGGGATTAATTATTTAAAAAAGGAAGATAGATTGTTTCAAAAAAAATTACAAATTCATTCATGTTTCAAAAACCTCACATCAGACTTTAAAATATATTCAAATTTATATATATAAGCACCCCTTTGTCCTAATGTATAGTTTCATATCTCCATGAGTGAATCTATACAAAGTGGGAAACTGTATATATATATATATTTATTTATATATATGTATATATGGTTATGTCATATTTTAATATATTAACTATTTAAAATCACATAGATGATATATATGATACAAAAAACATTGCATTGGGACTTTATATAAAGGTGTTATATATAATTAATAATCATTAATCATTTAAAATTTACCTAATTAATATAATTTATGAAACCAAATGACAACATATGTAGTTTAATATTTCAAAACAATCTTGGTTATATAATTTCATAAAAGAACCCATTCCAAAAATTCGTGGAATGTGAATAAATAATGAAATAAACAGATTTAATTATTCAAATTAACTTTCTATAATTTATTTCTAAAATTGAATTTCTAATTCATAAAAATAATTCTAATTAACCCTCTTTAGAGTAACATATGCTTAAAAAGGACATAAATAACAATTCATATTTGGGGAACCATATTGTAAATGTGATAAAAAAAATTGGAACCTTGTGTCATGGGATCTCATATTCTGGTTGAGATGGATGAAAATGAATCTATAAATACACTATTAAAAATTGTCTACTTGTGTTGGATATCATCAATATCTTCCCAAACACTTTTTTATTCCCTACATGGTTCGATTGAGGAGAACATACCATGTAGAGTCATGTTATATTCTTAGGGTCACTATTTTCTATGTAATATCAACTAGTGAAGAATGTGTAGCTAGGGATCCCACCTCACTAAACAAGGCTTCCCATTATGTATAAATAGTATTTATTTTTATAATTATAGCATATACATATATATAATACAAATTTAATGTTATTCTACCATTCAATATCTCACCTTCAACCTCCCTACTTATGAATAACATTGTGTTCAGGTTACATCAACATGTTCAATTTCCTTATCATGAATAAAAAATATTACATTTATTTATCTCATTACACATTTAAAAAACAATGGAAATTCATTAACATGGTTTTTGATTTCCATAAATCAATAAAATGTGGAAATCATGCCTCGTCATTTAAAATTGTGTCCCCATTTATTGGGAAAACACTTTTTTATTACATATT
Organism: Viscum album; assembly: GCA_963277665.1. Lineage (NCBI taxonomy): Eukaryota > Viridiplantae > Streptophyta > Magnoliopsida > Santalales > Viscaceae > Viscum > Viscum album. The sequence goes on along the minus strand of OY728151.1, from coordinate 2,060,642,950 downwards.
TAATGTTTTGTAATATGACCTCACAAAAAGACACATATACACCGATAAATATCTAATAACCTCTTATATTCAATTACATGTTTCCATCATTATGAGTAAATATTTACATAGAGGAATCCTATATATGTATTTAAATGTATAGATATGGTTATATATCATTTAAATATAATTATTATTTTAAATTACATTTTGTATTTATAGGAATCCAAATCATTTCATTACACTTTTATAGAAAACAAGTCTAAAGAAGAAATCATATTTAAGAATTTCCAATTTACATAATTAATTACATTTCTAAAACGAAATGATCACTTCAAAAATTTAAAATTACAAACACAAACAATGAAATCTGATTCCATGGATGGACCCATACTCTTAATATGAGTAATGAGTGGAAATTATGTAACAATCATATTTCATTCATCAAATAATCATTCTATAAATTATTTAAATAGTAATATAATAAAATGTCTTGTCAAAAATTCAAGCAATCATGAATTCCAATTCAATATCTTGTTCAGAGGGGAACAAACCTCAAAATGAATAATAACTCAGCGCCTTTGATGCATGGCACCCAATCATGTATTATTCCAGTCCATATAATCCTAAAGAATGTTATGAAACCCTATCCAAAAATATAACCATAAAAAAATTCACCAGAAAGAAACTCTATAGTTTGGAAAACCTCATGTTGTAGTGAGGGAGAGAAAAAAGTGTATGAACAAAGTGACATAGCATAAAAATACTAACATAATACTATCACGCATTGTATTTGGAAGATAAAAGGCTGATTAAGGCGGAGTAAGTGTAATATCCTCAATATTTTTGATAATAAATACAATTTTTTCTAACAATTCATGAGTATTTTTATATGATATTTTAATTTCTCATTATATATTACTTTATAATAAATATATAGGATTTATGTAATGAAAAATCCCAATAAGCATCTTAGAGTAATATATAGAATTTTGATGGATTTAGGTGCTAAGATAACGTGACATTTTAGGACCATTTAGCATTAATTGTAGTATATTTAAAATATCAAATACTTTGTATATTATAAGAATTTTTTTTTGAAATAATGGAGTATCATCCAAATGGTTCCTCAGATTGGAAATTTAATACACACATTGGGTAGGAGATGTGGGATTTACCCTAAGAATGGTATATAATTTTCAAACATCGAGTTTTTTGTTAAGTCACATTTGACTGTAATTTATTTAATTTTTAATTTTTTTTAAAAAAATATTTATCTTATGTATAGTTTCTCATATGACAAATCTGAAACCTCTATTAATTGTAGAATACTTATTTTTCATTAGTTGAAACAAAAAATATGTGTGTTTCAAGAATTTAGTAAATTTTAACCCAATAGTAATAAAAATTTCTATCTAGATATTTTTAGTCATAATAATAATAACAATATTATTATTATTATTTTTATATGTTTCAATGAAAAACAGGAGGAAAAGTTACATTCATAATGAATTATAGTTTTACTATGGAAGTATTAGTTGGGTGAATAATTATTAGTGTTATAGTATTAAATTTGATATTATTAGATGTCCAAAATAAATTCGATTATGTAGAGAAGAGAAATTTATTAACTATTATCATCATTTAATTGATTTTATATTGGAAATTTTAATAGTGGTAAAAATGTGATATATTTTAAAATTATTAATATTAATGTTTTTTTGTTATTTTTATTATTAAATTTATAAAATAATATTTGTGTCTAATAAAATTAAAATATGGATATATATTTGGGATTAATATATATGTCTGTATATATATTAGTTTGTGTATATATATAATATTTAGAAGTTATATATATATATATATATATATTTGGATAACTTTTTAAAATATATTTCATGATGATTCAATTTATTTAAAAATGATAATTTAATGAAAAAAGGTATAAGTGCTGAAGAGGATGAAAAATAACATTAAGAAGGTAGAGGAAAGAGAAAGTATTATGTTTAATCATAAACAATAATGAAATAATTTGATTGAAAAATATATAATGGAAAAAGAGATCAAAACACATCTTATTGAGGGATATCACACCTTTATCCCTCCCTCATGTATCTCATTCCCCATTCTACACTCACTCTATATTTTATTATTATTATTATTATCAAAATTATCTAATAGATATCTTATGATATACTGATCTGGTAGATCCTCCATCAGTACCATTGGATTCAACTCGATGAGATGAATTTATAACCATGTTTTTCTTATAAAGATGGTGATATATTTTATTCTGATTTAATTTTATCCTTTTTCAAATTTAAAATTTTTAATATCATGATTATTTTAAATAATATCTATGTATGAATGGTACTAAGATATTGTAAGGAATGTATAGTCAGTTAGAAAACCTTATCATCATAATATTATTACATATAAGGTTAAAAGATCCCACCTTATTGGTCTTTTTTTAAACATGTTTCTATGGTATGATTATTGTGTTTTTATATTTTATATTAATGAATGATTAGTTATTTCTTGTGTTTGAGTGTGTATCATGTGATACCATTGGACTTGGTTACTTCATAATTGTGGATGTAGTTATATTCCCGGATGATTATTGATTAACATGTTTCATATACGATTATGGTATATTTTCTCCTAATGTGTGTTATTGATATTATCATCCTATACCTTGTAATATTCTCCTCCACAATATTGGATTTTTTATATGTGACAGATGGTCATAAATATTGTTGTTACTCCTTGAAGGGTATACACATGAAGTGTTATGATGATGAATGTGGTACATGAAATCCCTGTAACATGGTATCTATTTGATTCCATGTGAAGATAGATTACACTAGATGCCTTGTGGATTCTATTATTTACTCAATTTCTTGTAGATTTTGAGTATTACCCAATTTCATGTGGATTCAGTGTATCTTACTCACTTAATGAATTTTGTATTCCATGTGACACACCAATAGCCTAGTAGCTGGTTTTGAACTCTATTTGACCTGCTACACATTTTCTAGTATGGACTTAAAGAAGTTAAATCTTGGGGTTTGTATACACTAGTGCAGAAAACATTTTTTAGATCGGTTATTTTTAATTTTTTACGTCGGTTTCTAGTCGACATTAATACGTACGACGTTATAAATAAGGTTTTTGACGTCAGTTATTTAAAAACCGTCGTCAAAAACATAAAATCGCGATGTTTATCACGTCGGTTATTTTAGAACCGACATGATAAACGGCCTGGAGAATGGTTTATTGCGTCGGTTATTTTAGAACCGACATGATAAAGGGTCTGGAGAATGGTTTATCACGTCGTTTATTGAATAACCAACGTGATAAACGGCCTGGACAATGGTTTATCACGTCGGTTCTTAAACAACTGACGTGATAAACAGGGGCGAGGGGGTTTATCACGTCGGTTCATATAGAACCGACGTGATAAACTGGGGTGAGGGCAGTTTATCACGTCCATTCTATAAGAACGTACGTGATAAACCGGGCTGAGCGTGGTTTATCACATCGGTTCATATAAAACCGACGTGAAAAACTGGGGGAGGGGGGTTTATTACGTCTGCTATTATATAACCGTCGTGATAAACCGGAGGCAGGCGGTTTATCACGTCAGTTATTCAATAACCGACGTGATAAACTATTGTCCAGGCCGTTTAGCACGTCAGTTAATCAATAAATGACGTGATAAACCAATCTCCACACCCTTTATCACGTCTGTTATTGAATAATCGATGTGATAAACCATTCTTCATGCCCTTTATTACGTCGATTATTAAATAACCGACGTGATAAACCATTCTCCGGGCCTTTTATCACATCGGTTATTAAATAACCGATGTGATAAACCATTCTGCAGACCTTTTATCACATCGGTTATTAAATAACCGACGTGATAAACTATTTTCCAGGCATTTTATCACGTCGGTTATCAAATAACCGACGTGATAAACCCAATTTCTTTTTTAAACAAAATGCAGTGATCTTCTCTCCACCAAAATCAACCGAAAAACAAATCAAGAAATTGTACCACAAAAACAGAAGTACATCAAAATTAAGCATGTACATAGATAACATATAAAACATACCCACTAGACAGCATCCACCCTCATTTATACCCCATGGATAGCCCTCCCCCACCCTGTTGGAGCCCTCACCCTCATGTATACCCCCTGGACAGCCCTCCCCCACCCATTGGAGCTCCCACCCTCATGTACACCCCTTGGACAACCCTCCCCCACCCCATTAGAGCCCCCACCACACTCCTGGACTGCCCCCCGACCCCCAGACACCCACAAACACCCCTCAACAACCCCCCACCCACCTGAATAGAACATCCTCACCCCCTCACCCCACTTGACAACCCCCACCACACCCCTGGACAGCCCCAAACACCCCTGGACAACCCCCCAACCCCTGGACAGCACTCCCACACCCATGGATCGGCTTCCCACACCCCTGGACATCCCTGCCACCCCCAGGACTGTCCCCCCACCCCACCGGACAGCCCTCCCAGACTGCTGGACACCCCCAAACCCACTGAACACACCACCACACCATTGGAACCCCTCCCCCACAGACCCAAATCCATACCAGAAGAACCATCAAAAGTAGACCAAAACAATAAGTAGAGCAAAATTAAACATACAATTATATAACATTCAAAACTTACACTGTCAACTTCAAAAAAAATAAATCAAACCTAAACAACTACCAAATACACAATTAAAACGACAATATTCAAAATTACATTTTACATTACAAACAACTAAAATTCAATAAAACCTGTAAAATAATTTGACCACTCCACTTGTACGTGTTTGATGTCTTCAGCAGTATAGGGTTGAGGGTCATCAAAAAGCTACAAATGAAAAAGAAGATAGTTAACGTGTATAATGAACAAATAAAATTGAAATATTATGGAAATTTTTAAGAGGAAATCGTACTAGGTCAAAATTCACAATTGTCCCAGCTGTTATTATTTCATACATAAATATTAACATATAATATCCGCATTCGATGAGGCCTTGTTGTCCATGAAAATTCTGTTTTGAATGAGTGTAAATTCAATATATTATTTTTATGTAATAAATCAAAAATAAAAAATTAAAAATAGAAATTTACCTTCGCATTTACATATTTGATATTTGCATTTCTTTTCTTTGTGTTTTTTCGAAAGTAGACCCAAGCACTGTTAGAAAATAATACGAATGGGGTAAATTTAAAATTCATTATAATATATAAAACTATTGAGAAATTGAAACATACTTTTCTAATATATTCTTAAAACTTTCCCACAAATCACCATGAACAGAGCATAACCAACAAAGAGCTTTCTCCCTTGGGAAAAAAATCCCTAACATCCAATGATCTCTGATAAAAGGAAATTTAATGTTAGTGGTTTTTTATGTTAAAAGATAATTAACTCTTTGAGATAAATGTGTTTCATACCTCTCACAAAAAGGCATCATCCAACATTGTCTGATTATATTCTTTTCAAATCATTCACTAATATAAACCATTCTTTGTTCCTCAGTCAATGCAAATGCTTCAGGGGAAATCAATTGCGGGTCCATGAATCCATATACTTCTGTCAGTTCATTCCTCTCACAAATTTTCTAAAGATACCTAATAAAAAACATATATACGTATACATTTTTAATACATATAACGCAGGGAAAAGGTGTTAAGACTTACATGGAAAAAATTTGCACCACATTGATGCCCAACTTATCTCCAGTAACAAGCTCCATGTTATCATATTTTGTAATCCCCACACTTATTTCCCGTCCACAAACATGATATTCCATTGGAAACTCATAAAAACCCAACAACAAATGTGAATATCTTGACAATCTGTCAAGACCACTGGAATCTGTATCTGATGTCATAGCATGTTGTCTTTGTTGTTGTCTATACAGTATTTCTTTACCTTTAATGTATTCCTGTGAAAAAAAAATTGAGAAATATAGTAGTTTTCAAATGATAAAACAACTTTAATAAATAAAATAAAATAAAATATATAGCATTCAAACCTCTATGGTAATGAGTCGAAGAAGTATGGATGGCCAAACTAAAAAATGGCTGATACTCTATCCAACTATCGCCACCTCATCTGTAGGTATTGGTACCCTAGCTGATCTATCTATAATATCCTTTACAGTGACCCTCTGATTCTCTACCTCTAATTATTGATGATAAACTGTATCTCCTATACAATATACCAACCTGTATTCTACTATATGATGATGAGAATCATCAACATACAACATGAAATATGTAGGAAGCTGCGGTGGAGGCGTAGGATAAAAAATGGGGTCTGCAGGCTGAGGTGGGGGAGTGGGAGCTACTGGCGGAGGTGGAGGATAAATAATGGGGTCTGCAAGGGGAGGTGGAGGAGTGAGAGCTGCAGTCTGAAATTGTCTTTTCATTTCTGCAAACATAGACTACACCGACTCTCTAATCTTTTCTTCCATCGTCGAATTAATATTTTGATCTTAAGCCTCCAATGATTATATTTTTTTATAAACCCCCTCAATGATAGAAGTTGAAGAACGTGGAATCACTTTTCTTACCGATACACCTACCGTATATCCTCTTACACGACCAGGATGTTCGGGCCTTCCCAATGCTGCAAATAAAATATCTTCCCTCCCAGTAGCTGTAAATGTCCCCTCTGAACTCTGCTCCCCAAGAGTGTCTTGTATTAATTAATTGAACATTTCTATAATGATTGAAACATATATGAAGAAAAAAGTTAACTTAAATAAATTAAATATTTATCTTACAATCCTATCAGCTACGATTCCCGATTCTTCTGAAAGATATTACCCTTTTATTCCCTTTCGAGCGCTCTTCCATTTTTCATGTCTAGTTGGAGGGGATGGAGGGGCCACCTCTCCATATCTTGAAGACTCAGCTCTTAGTTGTTGAAATTTTTCTGCCATCATTTTTTCTTCCAATAATGTATACCCTCCCCGAGATAAACTATGAGGGTATACATTTTTACATTGGATCTCCTGATGAGCTTTCCTTGTTTTCTGTAATTTAAGAATAAGAAATCATTAACAAAACATTAATAAAATCAATTGTATAAGAAATTTTATAAAAGTTTACATTGCCCTTACCAGAAATCACTCTTTTTTTCTACTTTCAAAAAATTGTCTTCATGTGTCTTCATCTATAAAAGGATATATAGGACATGGATTGTCATAACTCCTATGATCATAAATGAAATCAGATGAGAGGGTTGATTTGAAATCCCTTCATCTCCTGGCCGCCAACGATAAGCATTTCTTCTTGACTCCTCCAGTGTCAAGAATATCAAATGTCATCTGATAAAGAAGAGGCTAAACATATTATATAAACTAGAAACATTAAAAGAATGGTCAAAAAATGACAAAAAGATCTTACTAAAATAGTCTCCCACAACTGATAGATAATCACTTTATCCACACCTCTCCAATCATCATACATAATTCTTACTTTTGTTTTAGCCCGAGTTGCAACAAAACTCTTAAAATCATTGGCATTCAGACCTCTAGGAATATCATCATTACCTAACTCAACTACTATCCTCTGATCCTGCGTACGGGCAAGTGATAATTTTGGTAAACGTGTGCACCGACGTTTACCAACCATTGAACACTTTGTTGTAATAGGAGAATGTGAATGTTCATCCCCAGAGGTATGACCAGCAATATGCTCCTCTCCAGAATCATGTGGTTGATCATCTGAATGATCTATCATTATCCTCCAAATCAAAAAAAACAAACGTCAGATCACAAATATACAAATTAAAATATTTTAATACTACTGTAATCAGAAAATAGAAAAGTGTACTAAGTTACATAATAGTAAACATTGGTAATATGGTAAGCATGTTAAACAATGGTAAAGATGGAAAAGATGGTAAAGATGGTCAAGATGGTAAAAATGGTTAAAATGGTAAACCTGGTAAACACTATAAACATGGTAAAGTAATTGTTAGTGAACAAATATACAAATTCAAATATTTTAATACTACTGTAATCAGAAAATAGAAAAGTGTACTAAGTTAAATAATAGTAAACATTGGTAATAAGGTAAGCATGTTAAACAATGGTAATGATGACAAAGATGGTCAAGATGGTCAAGATGGTAAAAATGGTAAAAATGGTAAACCTGGTAAACATTGTAAACATGGTAAAGTAATTGACAGTGATCAAAAATAAGCATTTTAAAATTCATGTAATGGTTATAAAAATGATAAAGTAAACTAAAAAAACTTAAAATAAACAAAAACATATACTTATATTATTTTAAAACATGTTTTAATAAATAATAAACTTACAATATCTAACATTTATGGAAAAAATAAATGTAAACAAGAAATAAACATATGTTACCTGTAATTTTAGGAATGTACAGATGGATTGTTTTCCCAAATTCATACGTCGTGATGGTTCCTTATGGCACAAACTATGTCATAAACATGATCGTCATTATGTTCTGTTAATATTTCCATGGAAGTAGGGATCTCACATAAATCAGCATATTCATCAAGTTCATCCTCAACAACATATTGTTTTCTCCCTTGTAAAACAACAGCCCACTGCATATCTGATTGATCTACTACATAAAAAATTTGTTTTGCATGTGTGGCCATTATAAAATAATCAGCTGTGTCTTCTAATCTATTCAGACTAACAAGTGTCATTCCAAATTCATCGTGTCTGACACTGTTGTTACCATTAAACCATTTACAGTTAAAAACGGGAACATTAATTTTAAAGTAATCAACTTCCCATATGTCTTCAATCACTCCATAATATGCATTTGATGCAGAAATTGTGTTTTTGTCCTTAGCACTCGAAAAATGCATTGCTTCTGCAAACACCAATACACCACTATTTTTAATTGCACTTTTGTTGTCCTGAGCTTTTGTATGAAATGTATAACCATTAATGTCATAACCAGACCATGTTATCACATTTAAACATGGACCACCCACTATCCATTTTAATGTCTCTGATACATATGATCTACCAAGCAAAGTCTTTTTAATCCATGACAAAAAAAGTTTTGTTGTGCTCATTCAAAATACACATTTCTTTCTTCTTTGGATGACATTGTTTCAACTCATTAATATGCACATTTATATACGGTTGAGCATCAGATATGTTATTCAAGATGTATGATTCTGACTTCATCATCTATTCAGCTGACAATGATTTGACTTTCAAGCCACGAATCCCCTTTCCCTCATTATTAACTCATTCATGGTGAGATGGAGGCAAACCTATGTGTTGCGCCGCAGCCAAGTAGCTCGTACAAAAATCTGCTACCTCCTCAGAAATATACTTTTCAATAATGGAGGCTTCAGGTCGATATTTATTTTTAACATACCCCTTTAATATTTTTATATAACTTTCAAAAGGATACATCCAACGATGATATACAGGTCCAGAAAGCTTTATTTCTCGAACCAGATGAATCATTAAATGCACCATTATATCAAAAAAGGTTGGAGGAAAATACATTTCCAATTGACAAAGTATAAAAATTGAATCCTTTTCCAAAATGTTCCAAGCATTCACATCAATAGCCTTGTTACAAATTGAATTGAAAAAATAACACAACTTCATTATAGTCATTCTGACACGAATGGGAAATATTTCACTCAATGCAACTGGAAGAATTTGTTGCATCATGACGTGACAATCATGTGATTTCATACCTATCAACTTCAAGTCCTTCAATGAGACAAAATTTTTTACATTAGAAGAATAACCTTGAGGCACTTTGGTATCATGAAGACACTGACATAAGCAAATTTTCTCCCTCTTCGATAATGTATGACAAGCCGTGGGAAGAAATGTTCATCTTCCTTTAGGAGTGGGAGATAACTCCAAACGTATTCCCATTGATAGTAAGTCTAATCTTGCATTCAACCCATCTTTATTCTTTTCTTTAATATCTAACAATGTTCCAATCAAAGAATCACAGATATTCTTCTCCACGTGCATGAAATCAATATTATGTTTAACTTCATGATACCTCCAATATGGTAGCTCAAAAAAATTGTCCTTTTCTTCCAAATATGTCTATCATTACCAGATTTATGTGTCTTTCCCAATGTCACGTCAAGGTTTTTCACCCTATCAAAATACAGATCAGGGGATAAAGGTTTTGTAGCAGTATCAAATTCTTGTGAGCCATTGAATGCCTTTTTTAGTTTTCTATAAGGGTGTTCCATAGGCAAAAACGTTTGATGACCCATTTACACTGTTTTCCTCCCATGATGCAATTGACAAGAGGGCGTCTATTGTTCGCAAATTAGACATGCTTTATGCCCTTTAACACTGTATCCAGACAAATTTCCATATGCTGGGAAGTCATTTATAGTGAACAGAAGCACTGCATGCAGTTGAAAATATTCCATTTTATAAGAATCATACGCCCTAATACCATCAGCCCATAATAGTTTCAAATCATCAATCAACGGTGACAAGTAAACATCAATATCATTACCGGGTTGCTTTGGACCAGAGATCATTGTACTCAACATGACATATTTTCTCTTCATACAAAATTCAGGAGATAGGTTTTAAATTACCAATAAAATAGGCCATGAACTATGTGTGCTACTGAGTGTTCAGTATGGATTCATTCCATCTGTGCACAACCCTAGTCTGAGATTTCTAATTTCATTTCCAAATGTAGAATACTGCGCATCAATTTTCTTCCATTGTGTACAATCAGCTGGATGACGTATATTTCCATCACATACCAGCTCTTCAGCATGCCATCTTATCTTTTTTGCATCATGTGAATTAGCAAATAAACGTTTGAAATGATTAATTATAGGAAGATACCAAAATACCTTTTAAGGGAGCTTTGTAATCTCTACATCACCCTGTGATTTTTCTTTCACCTTATACCGTGATTTCCCACATTTTGGACACTCTGACAGAAATTCATATTCTGTCATATATATAATGCAGTCATTTGGAAAGGCATGTATTTTCTTGTATACCAATCCCATTGGGCATAATATTTTCTTGGCTTTGTAATGTGAATCTGGAAGATCGTTATCTTTTGGAAGAATGTCTTTCATCAATTGTAGCAGCTCTGTAAAACTTCTATCACTCCATCCATGCTTCACCTTCAGGTTAATCAATCTTAACACCGTCGACAAAACCGTAAAATCTGTACAACTGGGATATAATGGTTTTTCAGTATCACCATATAGAAGCGCAACTATCGGTTCTATCTCAATTTGTTCTGCTACAATATTGTGAATCATTTCTTCAATTCCATCGGAGTTACCATCTTGCAAATCATCATCATCAGTGACATTCCGTCCAGTTTCACCATGCCAAATCCAAGGGCTGTAACTCGGATTAAAACCATGACATATCAGATGATCTTTTATCTCTCTACTTTTCAACTTCTTCATATTCAAACATTTCAGGCATGTACAGAAAAAAAATGTCACTACTTGGAACATTTCGTTTTGCAAATTCCAAAAAGGCATCAACACCTTCCTCAAATTCATTGCTCATTCGATGTGCCATAATCCAACTTCGACTCATTATTACCTATAACAAATATCAAAAAAAAATATATATTTTTAAGATAAGACAAATACATGTTTATAAGAAAAAAATCATAATTTTAATGTAAAGAAATTTAAAATATAATACAAATCTATAGGTATTTAAAAAAATATGCTTGAATATTATTTTTGAAACAAAATATAGTTATATATAACAGTTTTAAATTATATTGAATCAAAGAAAACCATGACGCCTACATAGATTAATATTGATTGTGGTTTTGATGTTTTAATATATTAGATAAACAACCTAATTTAAATGGCGTGCAGACCTTGATATTGGTCTTCATCACCCTTCGGTGTGACTGGAAAAAAGAGGTCTACCAGCATGTTATTATTTTATCAACAATTCACTCATTCTTGTTTCTGATGATCGTTAATTGCATTGGTGGGCTGAGAGGGCCGCCCAGCGCATCCAACACTGGTCTGCTCAGAATGACAATAGTCCCACTGATTCGGTTTAATCCTTTATTTCTACTTTTTAATCCCATGTAACATATCTTGTGGGGATTTGATTTTGTACTTGGCCTTCAGCTTTAACGGTTATCAATCAAAATAAAACTCGACTAAAAACTCTGTTTATTTTAGGTTTTCAAAATCCAAAAACGAAAACAAACAACCATGGACAAAAACTGAATTCCAATTACAGGAAACATGTTCAGAAATTCTAAACACCAAGAATTAACAAATATCAACAACAATAGTGAACAGCCTGGAAATTACAAGACTAAATATGTATATGTATATGATTAAAAATAATAATGTGTTTTATATTCTCAAGTTAATGTTCTAAATTATATGGTAATTCATATTGTTTAATATCATTGGTAACATGTTTTCGATTCCAATGAGACATAGGTGTGAGAGCCATTGATAATGGAGTGGTGGCCTAATCTCAATCTAGGTCCAACATCCTCAACATATTCTTCTAGGGGTAGAATTTAGTATGGTTTGTGTTATTTTAACACCTCTATATTTATTTTAGGTTATTAAATCAAATTATTTTGATTAACATATTTTTATTCATCCTTGTATTATTTTTTTTGACTTTTTAGGATATTATAGTTTAATATTCTTATTCATGGTTGGAACATGGTTAGTGAATACCATGAGGTTATACCTAGGAAACATTTTATATTTGTTTACAAATATAATGGAGGAAATATATTTTATACAAACCATACTTATTTATAATGAAATCACACAGCATGATGAATATGTATTTTTAGGGTTGGTTCTAGGTTTTCCATACTGTGTGGTTAAACCATGGTACTCCTCCAATATCATATAATGGGGATCAAATTTATTGTTTTAATTTATAAAAAACCGATCCAAAATATGATATAAAAAGTAATTATTATTTATTTTCCTTTAAAGTAACGACGCACGTCTTTTTTATCTCATTATTCATCTAGTTTAATGTTCCCTCAACATAGTCTGTTATATTAACAAAATAGTCTCTTATATCAACAAAAAATTCCACGAGATTAAAATAACCATTTCCAATAACAAATTACAAATAACCATTTTCAATACAAATAACCATTTGAAATAACAAAATCCAAATAACCATTTGCAAATAACCATTTGCAATAACAAAAGATTCCACGAGATTCAAAAAAGAATGAAAAGCACATCAAGAATCAAAACAAAAACGAATGAAATAAATTTGTGGAAGGCTTACTTGAATGTTGAGAGTTGAGATGATAGATCCGAGAGGATTGAAGAAGATAAAAAATGAAGCCAAATTAAGTTTAACGCATGTCGATCGGAGAGCCGATTAGGGTTTACCGCGCAAGTGAGACGAGCCGGCGGACTGTCAATCGAAAAATCGTAAATGACAGTCCACGGGCATAATTTTTTTTTAAAGTTTTATAATGTCGTTTATTATATAATCGATGTTATAAACTATTTTTTAAATGTATAACATCAGTTATTTTAAAACCGACCTAAAAAAAGAGATATCTACGCGTTTTTACGTCTATTATTTGGAAACTGAAGTAAAAAAACCCGATATCTACGCGTTTTTTACGTCGGTTATTTTATAACCGATGTAAAAAACCAAATCACGGTGGGGTTTTTACGTCGGTTTTTTGGAAACCGACGTAAAAAACCCGATATGGAAGCATTTTTTACGTCGGTTATTAGATAACCGACGTAAAAAACCAAAGCCCGGACGTGTTTTTTACGTCGGTTATAAAATAGCCGACGTAAAAAACCCGTCGATATCGGGTTTTTTTGTCGGTTTCCAAATAACCGATGTAAAAAACCCACCGTGCTTTGGTTTTTTATGTCGGTAATAAAATAACCGACGTAAAAACCCAACAGGCGTGATTTCTAACGTCGATTATTAACCAAGTGTTATAAAATAACCGACGTAAAAATGCGGCGAAAGTAAATAATTTTTTATTCTCTTTTCTTTGTTATGTGTCAAGATTGACAATAGATTAGACAGTTGGGACACATGGAGTGAATCTATAAAAGTGTCTAGAAAACACTGTAAAACTAACTTCTAATTTTCCATAATGTTGGGGAATTATGTTTTCCTATTTATATTGATTATATTAAACATTGATGAAGCTCATGACCCTTTTATGTGATTTATGATATTTTGGGTGTGTTCATGCATCATTATTAGGTATGTAGGTTCACATTCCAAATCTATATATATCTCATGTTGTGATGCACAAGTGTTATTTAATTCATTTCCTTCATTTCATTTTTATGTATGAGATATTTTTCTTTTTCTGATATATATTTTTTCTATACTTCTTGGATATATCTTTTTGGGAATTAATAAAATGAACTGAGTTTATTATTGTGTTAGTATAAATATGATAATTGTGACTAATGTGCAGAGAAAGAGACCAGGTTTTGTGTTAGGAGGGGTATACAATCAGAGAGTGGTATACTCTTAGTACAACCATGTTTGATATCATATAGTGTTTGTGGTTTATCATAGTGGAAATATTTATTATTTTGATGTATTTATACTATTTTTTATAGAATATCTCACCACTACATATTCTATTGGAACTATTCAACATGATAATAAAAACACTATCATAAGGGAGGATTCTTCTATATGACCACTAGAGGTGTGAGAGAATGAAACTGAACATGCTCAAACACATTCTCTGTGGTTTTGGAAGTAAGGCTACTAAAACCTAATGTCTTTCACAAAGATATTTTCTAATTAATTATATGTGAACCCTTTGGAAAACATTATCTAACATCACTCTAGAAATATCTATCCTTACAGGGTGTTGGTGGACCTATTGATTCTCAAGAATTGGGTGAAATATATTTAGTAATATTTTACCTACTAGTGGAAAGAAAGTATCAGAATATTAATCTAACATTGTAATTATGTATAGTTTGAAACCAATTTTTATACCCCCACCATATCATTTGGTACCCACCAAGTTGAAGGTTCTCAAGGTGCTGCGAGAAGACATGGGGTACAAAGGATATACTATGCCAATTACATCCAGGTGGGGTGCACATAATCTATTTTCCAATATGTTGGATTACATTTATTTAATATTTGTTAATTTCTATATTCTGAACCAGGTGATGGTGAATAATATATTTCCCTTTAATGTAATCTATTGTTATTTCAATCAATTACAATGGTCTTGTTGATTTTCCTTGATTAGTCAATAATTTGGATATCAGTAATAGTGAGTAAGAAAATGAATATTATGAAGAAAAAATTTCAAATCACTTATGGGTTATACATGTATATGTTGATATATATCAAATGACTTAACACATATGATCTGTTAATGAATCTCATGACCAATATTTCCTACCATACCATGAATCCTTCACTATGTTGTTTATATATATATATATATTATTTTCATTTACTCACTTTCACCATAGAAACACACTAGACAACTCTAGATACTATATATTATTTATTGAGTGAATCATAAATATGAAATATTTTCATGGTGTGTCATATGGATACAAGAGGTGAGATTCATTGGGCATGTGGTGTTTGATAGAAAATATACATTGGAAGTAAATTCGGTTATTTATGGGACAAAATCACTCTAGTGTGATCAATATCAAGAGATCCAGGGCATTGAGGGATATTACTAATGATTTATCTATGATTTCTCTATGCTATATTCACCCATGACATTTATGATGATGGAGGTTGTGAAAATCTTGTGGATAGACTATATCGAAGATACATTCCATGTTATGAATGATAGAATGAATATATATCTGGTACAAACACTTCCAGGTCTTGGGATTATATATAAAGTGTAATTTTATACATTGGGCATTGATATGTGAGTGGTGAAGACATTGAGAGAGTAGGAAATTTCATTTGGGTATCATCAGCTATAACACAATGAGTGGAACTTTAGTACACATTATATGGAGTCAGAAACTATTGTTCATGATATGATGTGTTGGTGAAACAAGGACTTATTGGGGGAGATTTATTGTTTATACATACCAAAATAACTTCTTCCACAACTTCACTACGAGGGACCTGAATCTGAGATAGAGGTTTTTGGTTTTGTATGTATAGATGCTAGATTTTGATATTTCTTATTCTTTTGAAAATATTAACACCATTGGAAATTATTTGACTAGGATAATGGAATGAGACCATAAGGGGAATAATTATGCTTGATGAGCTCATTGGGGTATTAGAGAATTTATGATCATAAGTATATGGATCTATTAATTGTTCCATATTTCATGATCATATCCTCACCATTATACCATGTGGAGAATAGTCAATATTTTGACCTAAAATGTGTCTAGATAATGGAATAGCTAGCTGGTGGTGAAACAATTCCCCGATGGTGGATAAACGATGTTGATAAGATAATGGTACATGGGAGGGAATTATCCCATATTTCTTTCAGATATGATCATATTAGATATTAAAATAACACTATACATGATAATATTTCAGTGTGACCAAGATGTATCAGGACATTAAAAACCAGTTCTAGTGTCCTGGGATGAAGAGGTACATGTTGGGATATATCTCCCAATTCTTTACATTTCAAAATGTGAATGATGGGCATCAACGATTTCGTAGTTTCCTAACACAACATTATTTACCTATGTGGAAGTGGGAAGATTTATCTATATACATCATGATGAAGGTTCTATATACTATGAAGAGTTATGATGAATTATGGATGATTTTTTTTCGATAAAGAATACTACATTCCTCCTTTCAATTAAAGAGACTCACCCAATAGAGGATATTTGAAAAATAAATGTCTGAGTGATCATATTCCTTTGCTGGGTTCCCTTTCTTATTTTGTTAGAGAGTAAAAAAAATTACAATATGGTTTTGGATATATTTGTTTCGGGACCTAGGGACTCAGTTAATATTGACTATGGAATGACATACACTGACGTATGGATACTCCATATAGACTAAACACATATTTTAGGAAATGATATAAACATGACCTATAGAAATTATTGAATAATGTAATTATAATATTTAATAGTTTTCGTTTGTGTGAAATAATAGTTACTAGGATTCTATCTTGATAGAACCAAAATATCTTCTTTACTGGAGACTATGTAGATCAACACATTGTTGGGATGTAGCAAGTGTGGTAGTGTTTTTGTGGCCTAATATTGTTTAGTAGATATATGAAAGTGCGTATATAATTTATAATAGGATGATCATTACTCAAAAAAGGAATATACCATATCTAGACGGTTGTAAGAGACCCTTGTTGTTTGTTGTGGGTGATTGGGTTTTCGTAAGGGTGAACACTCAGTTTGATCACCAATATTTGAGAAATAATTTAGATCTTACACAATTATTTTTTGTGTATATTATGATCACTAAACATATTTGGTTATAGTTATAACATTTGAACCTTCATCAAAATCATTGACGCATGCATGATTTGTTTAATGTGTCTCATATGTGGAGGTATTTACCGATCCTTTGTAAGTTTAAGCTATGAGTAGATTGAGTTGGAGACTGACACATCTTATAAATAGCATTAGATTCTATTAATAGACTAGAGATATTAGGTCCTATAAGGGAATAATGGACTTCTTAGTAGAGATTCTATGACAACATATAAAAATCCAACTGGAGACCTAGTATCATGTGTTTGATGTATATGATTAGTGGACTATGTTTTTCAATAAATACCACTAATGATAATTCATAGAGATGATATGTCAATAGATGGATAGAATATAAATAACATATAAATTTTATTTAGAATAAAAAATATTCTTGATAGAAATTTATATGTATTTTTATGTAAAACTGTAATTTCTAAATAAAAATCCCTTAATAAATGAATTAAAATGGTTATGTAAGTGTAGAAATTTTTTTAAACATGGAATATTCTATGATATATTTAGGTATTTTGATTCTAATTTATCACGAGATTATATGGGCCATAGTTACTCATCATGGATAGAATAAAATAGAAAATATATTATATCATTCAAGCATGTTTATTTCCAAAATAATGTAATATCACAAAAATGGTGTGTCGGATTGAAAATATGATACCATTGTTATATTTGTGATATGGTAATTACCCTATGTGTCATATAGCATTCATGCACATCGTGTGATTGGTTAAATATCAAGGGTGGGAAATTTTTTTAATAATTTTATTATAATTTTTACCAATAATATTATGTAACTCAAAAACGATGTCTCATATGAGAAATTTAGGACCTCTATTAGGTATATAATTCTAGTTTTATCTTATATACAATGGAACATTTCGGAACATCAAGATTTTAGTTACATCGCATACATGGGTACTTAAATGTTGTCACATAATATTAATGGGGTAGAATAATTATAATCATATTATTATTATTCGATGAAAAATGGATATAAATATATATACATAATTAAAAATTATTATGTGGTGGAAATATTTGTTAGATGAATAATTATTATTGATCAAAGTGAAAACAGTTATATTATTACTCACTCTAATTAAATGAAATTTTGTGGTCAATAATAATTCATTAACTATTATCAACATTTAATGGATGTAATATATGAAATCATAATGGTGGTAATAATAAGAGATATTTAATAAAATATAATATTAATTCTTATTTTTATTATAAAATTGGGAAATTAATATTATTTATCATAAAATTAAAAAATATATTTCTGTGGGTAGTATATATGAATATATTATTGTCTATATATTTATATATGGGAGTGAATATATATAATTTGAATAATATATATATATATATTGATGAATTATAAAAATGTATTTTTGTAAAATATAATATATTAAAATAGGGGAATTTAAATTAAAAACCTCTAATAGTTCATGAGGGTATAAAATGGATTTATGATGGGAGTAGAAGGAATAATTTTAATGTTTAATAATTAAAAGAAAAAATAATGGGAAAAACATAAAAGTGTAGAAAGGGATAGTTTTCACCACATATATGGATCTCACATCTCTCCCACTATCTTAACTCTCTACCATATGTATCTTCTTTCCATATCACTTTTTTATTATATTGTATTTATCATTAAACATATCTCATAGATATATCTATTGAAACTGATCGAATTGGTGCTTTGTCAGTGTTGTCGAATTCATCTCTAATAGTATAATTTTAAAACTAATTTTTTTTCAATGTTATTATCTTATTATATTCATATTTAGTATATTAATTGTTTCATATTTCAAATATCAAATATGTGTATAATTCTAAATTAGGATGAAACCAAAATGATACTTGGATTATATAGTCCAATTGGACTCTATTTCAATCCGTTGTCATAAAAATATAATTGTATAAAATAAAGGAAGTTTTGTTTCTTTATGGGATATCATTACATATGAACCCATGGATTGACTATTATGATGGATTGTTTGGTATTAATGATTGATTTGTGAATGTATGTGGGTGACTGTGTAGCTTGTGACACTATATGACTTCAATCATGAAGAATTATTGATGTAAATAGATTGCATGATGCTGTTGGATTCCCATATTGGATGTATTATGATTATATAATTATCCATGATGTGTTTTTTGGATATAATAATGTTATTAATTGTCATGTTTCCCCTTTATAGGATTTGTAATGTGTCAACATTGTAGGTAGACATCAGGGAATTAATACTCCTTTAAGGGTAACAATATGGATTATGGTGATGAAGAAAATTGTGTATGATATCCTTGTAACATGACATCTTGTCTATGACCTATAGATTCAAAGTATAGGGTCCATTCATGAGTTTCTGTTTATTGAAAGTGTTAATCAATGCCTTATAGATTCTAGGTAGGATACAGATACACAATGCATTGTGGATTACGAGTATTTCATGATGCCTTGGGGATTCTAGGAATGTTACTCACATAATTCCTTGTTGTATCTAGTTGACATGAAAACTGTTTGGTGGATTGTTTTATATTGTTACCAATATAGAATACATTTTACAACATTTAGATCATGTAGGTACAAATAGAAGTTTGTGGGCACTTGGTTAGTTGGAAAATGCACTGTTGTGGTTGAATGTTTATGATTATTATATAATTATTATTATTATAACATAAAATAATATAATATATCACACCAGGTAATGGATGCATTGGTGGTGTCCTCGTAAATATTTTACTCCCACCCTAAATGATAATTTTAGTTCTCTTTTAGATTTCCTGATGTATTTAACAAACTGAAAAGGCTATGTGGTGGAATACATATTTAAGGAATGTGGATTTGGGGGGCGACTATGATATGAATTGTTGGACCCATGGTTATTTGTTAATTTTTAAAAGAACATATTACTATGGTTGGATTACCACTTTGGGATTCCCTTTATTTAACTAACATGTAGTCCATCTTCATTTTATCATAATTAAATTGAATACCTATTTAGTTATTTATTATTATTATTTATTATTTATTATTGTTAAATGGAATCATATTAAGGGTATTGTAACCCCAATAATGAACTTCTACACTCACTACATGTCAGCAACCCCATTCTTATCAGGGGGAACACATAATTTAATGTAATATTATAGCTCTAACCTGGTGGTTTAAGTTGGGTTGTTTCTAGAAAGGAAAAGGGATGTGTGCATTTGAGAGCCCCCTGTCGGTGGATTTAAATGAGTTAGTTATGGGGAGGATGATTTAATCAATCAATTATGGTGGATGGATATTAGAATTAATTAATTATTATAACCAATTTTAATAATTTAATATTTATTGGGTATGGAAAACATAATTTTTTCCCCATGGTTGGACAAACCGTGTTCCAACCCTGCACCTCGTTCAAAATGTTTTGGGGAACCACACATGGTTAGGTCACATAAATATAGAAATTTTGTTTCATTTGTTTTTTTGGATCTATAAAAAATAAAAAATCACCCACACAGTATACATATTATTTCTACAAACCATGCACCTCCCATGAAGCTATAAAAAAATGAAAATTTTATAATTAAATAAACAGTTCATCCCAAAATTCAATAATGAGGAAAAATATAAATTTACTAATTATAATGTATGAGAAATAATTAATAAATCATGTTCAATTTGAGATATTTATTGTCATAAAAAATTTATAATACTGTGCATAATTTATATAAAAAAACCAAATAAAACCATTAAAAAAATTATATCATTTATTTACATCATAACCATATGGTCAATATATAATAATATCATGGGGATCAATAACAAAAGTGATGTCTTTATCATGGTATATGATGAATAATAATTGCCAAAAATAGATTTGTTAAAGAAAAAATGATCATGTTTTTATGAAATATTAATTCATAAGACTGTCATAACATATCAAATATCATTATTATATAATATGTAAAAAATCCACGGTCGTTCCCAAATATAGTCTACCTAAAATTGCTTCCTTATAAGGGATTATTTCTATCAAAAATTGTTATTGTATTCCCAATATAATAATTGTTTATTTAGGGAATGAAATTAAGTCTGGAAAATATATATAATGGTGATGGTGTGATGAATTTTAATGAAAAATTATTTTTCATTATAAATCATTAAAAATATCATCATCGTTGAAGGGTAATTAATGTAATTTTTTTTTATAAAATAGATATGGTTTTAAGGATAATTTTTATGGTTTATAAATTAAAATTTGTTTATATATTTTTATTACTGAAAAAATAATGGTTTTTATATTTATATATGAATTATTCATATATTATAATATAAATTTATGATATTGAAAGACTTGTTTATAAAATGTGTGACTATTATTTCATATAAAATGTTCACATAAAACATTCTTATTTTTATTATTTTATGAAAATATGACGGTGATCATAAATTTTTTTAAATATCATAGAAAATAATATATGAATTATCCATTAAAAATATACTTATTTATTGGATGTCATGTAATTAGAATATAGCTCTTATATATTCATGATATCTTACAAAATCGATTGAATCTAATGTATAAAAACCAATATTCTTTGTCCAAATGTACATCAACTGTCAATACCATTCCCAAGATAGCCTGAAACTATTGGGTAGAAACTCATAGTGTATGGACAACAAATTTTTCTCATGAGAACTACCAATCAGGAAGGATATTTATATAATTGTACCCCAAATGTAACTACATGTATATGAAATTCCATATATATCGAATAATTTTTTTAATTCTTGAATAATTTGATTTAAAAAAAAAATATATTTATTTGGTAAAAGATATATATTTATTAATATTTTATTGAATACTCAATTAAATGTTAATGTAAAACCATATTTTAGAATGGAATAGGGTTTAAGAAATAATAATATCCATAATTACTGAATATTGATCATTAAAATAAAAATAATTTTTAATGAAAAATTTTCACAAGAGAGTTATTGTTTTGAGTGAAAGTTAAAAATCCCCAAAAAATGTGAGATTTTATAAAAAATATTACCGCTCAAAAATTTCCAATTCAAATCCTCTTGGATGAAATTATTCGAATTGATACAAAATATAACATGAATTATGAATGAATAATTTTATTTTCTCTTAATGGGGATGTATATAAACCACATAAATTTAGATTGGGGCATAATAACAATCATGGATCAATAGAATGTAAATTGAGACAAAACACCTTACCTCAAGTTTCATTTTGATGGAACATTATTTAAAATATTAACTAGTGGTTTAAAAAATGTTATTACATTAAAAAAGAAAAAAATTAAAAATTATAATTTCAAATATGATCATTTTATAACATCTAATCACACATTAATTAATAATAATTCTTTATATTAATTGTTTTTTATTTTAATCACCTTGTTTTCTAATTGGTTTTTTATCATTAATGATATAGAATTTATGCATATTATATAGTTTAATAATATATATATTAATATTCATGAAATTATAATCATATTTATAAATAAATTATACTTTTAAAACCAATAATTAAAGGTGGTTTTGATACATGATGTTCATTACGACAATTGAGAAACAAGGTTTCTTATATGCATGAGTAACATTTCCATTTTCCAATAATCATTATGTGAAAAGGTAGGTAACATATTTTAATTATATAATGATAATAATATAAAAAATACCACTTTATTTTTTAAATATACTATTATATTTCATACATGTGGTGTGGTGATGCAAATAGAGTCACAAAGTGTTCTGAAGGCATCATCCCACATGTACAAGAACGAATTTAACATCATTCATTGAGTGAAATGTTAAGAAGGAAAATGATATATATATATATTTTTTATAATATAAGAAATATATAATTTTCCAGAATATACTTATTTTGTCAGGAATAACATAAATATTAATTAAAATTTTCTTCATTATATTTTGTGAAAATTGTTAGTGAAAAAAACGGATCACATTGCTTCCTGATGTCGTAGTCTATTGTACACATGACTAAAATTATCGTATACATTATATAATCGAATGTAAAAAAGTTATATATGATATAATTAACCAAAAGGTATAGTTATATTATAAATATATTATTTTTTACTTTAAATACATCACCATACCCAACTATGATATGTGGTATGGTAAAAATTGTTGCCATCAATTAGTGAGACGGTAGTCTTCCATACACACGAATGATGATTTCATTCCCATTTGATGTATGTGAAGATGGAATTAGATCATGACTATATTATTTAAAAATATAATTATATGGAATATAATAAGGTTATTATATAATAATGATTTAAAATTAATTTATGTTGTTTGAGGATAAAATAAAATAAAATATCACATTGAAGAAAGATTCCTATTTATTGGATATCCTCATTATGTTTTAACCAAATACTTCATAGTATAGATGTATAAAGAAAATAATGATTATAGTATGATAAAAAAAATTTAAGTTATTATGGTTGGTCATTATGAACCAAATAGGTCTAATGGTGTGAAGAATGAAGGGGAGTGAACTCCCTTTTATAATTGAGATGGGATTTCATTTCTGCTAATAATAAAATGTATTCACTGTTATAAGGTTAGTCTTATCCAATTTTCCAAAAATATGAATCAATAATATATTTGAGGTATTATTTTTTGATTAATACCTTCAAAATAAAAATAAACCCATTTTATATCATGTGATTCCAGGATCAACATGATTACTCAGTGTTATCCAATTAGTTTTTTTCTAAGGTAACTAATTTTTTTATGATGGATAATTTATCCATTAACAAAAATATAAAATAATAATTAAATATTTTTTTGACCACTAATTGTAAATATTAATACATATGTATCAAATAATAAAAATTTATTGGTTGAAAATGTATCTTAATAGGAGCGATTGTAATGTTAAAAAATATTGTCTTAGACTTAACTACTCTAACAGTGTTTTTAAAATTTTCTGATAAATAAAGTAATTATAAAAGAAATTTTCTTCCATTAATGGGACATAATTTATATTTATTACCATTTAAAATTAAATCGTCATAATATACAATTTTTAGTAATAGTAAATCATTTAATAAATTATCATTTATCATAAAATAACATTAATGTCAATTTTGACATTATTTATTTCATTAGAAATTATAAATATCAATAAATAATTTAATTAAAACATGTAACGTTAAACAACATATAATATGATATAATTATCAAATAAATTAGTGGAACACAATAATTCATTAAATTAACATTACATTTACTATTTTAGTGAGATTTATTTTATTTATTTATTAAATAAATAATGCAGGCATTGATTTTTTTTAGAATATAATCTAATTATTTGATATATAAAAATATTAAAAGAAATTTTGTTTTCAAAAAATTAATTTATTATTCAAAATTATATTTATAACTGATCATGTGATTTCTTTTCACTATCCTAAATCTATATAGACATAAAAGGCATAAAAGGTTCATTTTTTCATCTTCATTACCTACATTATTATATACATATATTTCATTAAAATGTGTCCCAAAAACTCAAAAAATACATTTAATATTTATAAGTGAATATATATGTCTATAAAATGGGTTTTGCACATGATTTGTGTCATTTTATCTCACATCTATTATGTTTATCCCCTGTTGTATGCATTTTTATAATATACATTGTAAATATTTTTAACTTTTTTATAAAAATTACATTAAAAAATTATGACTATTTTTTTATAATAATGATTATGATGATACCATATATAAAATCCATTTTTACCAAAAATATAAATGAACTAGAAAAATTGCAATTAAAATAAATCCTGCAGACATGGTGAAAAACTAGGTATTTATAGTGAAAAAGTTGAATGGAATACAAAGTTTTCATAGAAAAATAAAATATAAAAATTATAAAAATGAAAAAAATATAAAAAATTGATATACTATTGAGCTAATATTACTTTAAACCAAATAAAAAACATAATTTATCTATATATATATATTAAATGAAATGTTGTTTTTAATTAAAATTTATCTTTTTCACTATTCATAGACAAATGAAACATATCATAAAAATACAAAAAATAACCCTAAGATAATTTTTATTTGATTATATAAAAAGAAAAATTCCAATAAGTTTTATATAATTTTCAAAATAGAAATTTTAAATTGTGGTGTAAAATCGTGTTTAAACTGGGGTTTTTACTTAATGTTTTGTTCATCACATGTTGTCGACAAAATTAAATTTATTATAGAAGATATTATTTTTGAATCACAATTTTGTGACATTCTCCAAACCATGAATTGATTTCCTCATAATAATATAATCTTGATCTCAGTAATCAATATTATTATATTTAAAAATATAATTGTTGTAACCCTGTATCAGATAATCTGTTAAAAAATGCTCTTAGTAAAAGAGTAATAGGAGTACAAATATCTTATAAAATAATATATTTTGAGAATCTATATAAGATAAAAGTGTTGGAATGTTATGATATGAAAATTTATGAAAAATATTATAATTTATAGTGGGTGATAGGGGTCATTTATCACAAGAAACTACGTGATCAATGGAAAGATGACATGCTCAAAACCATAAATTTGTGATTACATGAATAACCATATGATTTATCAGATACGAATGTAAAAGGGTTAAATTTCTATCTATATTTGTATATTAATGTTGAGGAATTATTTTACTCTATAGGAACATATGTAACTAAACATACAAGATACCTTTCTGTTTTATAATAATAATTTCATCCTTTGGTTACAATTCAATCGACTTCCAATTAATCACTTATTATAAAAACCGAATATTCATGAAAGAATAAATTTATTTCTAAAAAACTAAAATTCACTTATTATAGATCGTAATATCTATAAAATAAATGCATGTCTTCCAGTTTGTCACCAATTATTTGGTAAAACCAATAAGGTTAGAACATGTTATCAAATATTCATAAAACTCTATATAGTGATGTAATACATTAATCCCAAAATCATCATCCAATGTAAAAAAAAAACACATTTTATAATTGATTAACCATATGGCCCTTACAAAAAATTAAGATAAAAAAATTTAGAAATAAGGTCACTGGATTTCCAAAATTGATCTTATCATTAATCCCTAAAATAATATGTTGTGTCTCTTAATAATCACATACTGAACACATGAAGTACATCATCATGTATTATATTGATATATGGTAATAACATGAATTGACATAAAAAATATTTATTACATGAATGCCTTCTTATTTCATAAGTAAAACACATATTATTAGATATAATACTTATATTATGTTTTTAACTCCATTAATAATAATCCACTTTTTTAACAAATAATTAATCATTTATAATGTAGTAATAACAACGAAAATTACATTATAAATATCAACAAAAACATTATCCCAACATAATAATACTATAATTATGATCTTTTTAAGAGTTATGTTTCCTTCAATATAGTATTTTACAAAACGTTCAAATTGCTTCTAAATCATTTTTCATGGCCACTAGTACGGTAGAATATATTATTTCAAATCAATTATGAAATGGTACTATAATTACATCCATTTATATTTTATTATTCTTATAAATAGGATATCATTGATAATATACTCATATGAAATAACTCTTTTTCACATACACTAGCACGTTAGTCATTAAACATTTTATATGTTATATCATAATGTTGACGATGACCCATTAGCTTCTTTAGAGGTATAATCCTTTGAAACATGAGATATTACTTATCATAGTGCCTAATATAATTATATTCGAATAATTTTAAATTGTAAATCATTTTATTGTCCATGAATTTATAATCATTTTTACATTTATCTATACACTTCTAGAAAACTCAAATTTCTTTTTTAGAATGACGAAGGGTGTTTCTTTCTTAAATTATTACATCTGGGAAATACCTTCTTCCCCGTAATCACATTATCCATATTTTTATATTCTATACACCTCTTCTCTTGATTCCATTTTATTACATAATATTTATAGGATTATTTATTTATTTTTTTAGCATGTTATATTATGTCTGAATTTTGTGAGAATGTGTTGGAGACCTGTTCCCTTTCAATAACTGAATTTATCCCAACAAATAAACTATCAATATTAATAATTGTATCAAGTAAATTGATTTCATTATAATTCCTTATAGTATTCCCCATTTATATGTGATTTAATACACAATATTAAATCATATCATTATGAATAATATTATATAATCCCAAAACAAGTAAAACCCATTTAGATAATTGAAATTTTTATTCATAGATAATATCATAATCATAAATAATGTTTCTTTATGTATGTCACCATTTTAAAATCCTTAACAATTGTATTTATATAAAATTTTAATTACCTTAAGAATATCCTATGAAAGTGTCAAAAAATGTTCCTAGTAAGGCATGTTGTCATGCACCCAGTGACAATCGAGTCAAGTCTAGTGCACCATTTTCAAAGTTATTCCCCATATACAACTTCAAAATTACCAAGTACAATTGTAGTATATATATATATAGATTTATTTTCTATAAAAAACCATGTCATGAAACATCCCAGTGGGGCCCGTTCCATGACTCCCCATGCCCACCTTTAATAGGCCAGGTGCGGTTCACTATCACCAAGTAGGCATATCATTATCTTTGGGTGCATTGCTTATGTACCTGTACACACAAATTGTAACATCCCTGCTAAATAAAGAATATGATATTTTCATATTTATTAATATATTTTAATATAAAGTTAATATTACATTAAAGGGAATGCTATGTTCAATGGTGTAACTAATATACAACAATGAGTTTTTGGAAATCTTACATTGCACACTAATAATTTAATAATATTATTTTAAATGGTAGTTAATGCCTAGACATTGTAATGGAGGGAATGAATAGAACTAAATAAAAAATGATTATATATGTTTGTTAGATATTTTACCAATTACCCAATAAATTATATTTCCATAAAATACAAACGAGTCCAATTTTAAGAATAAATAATCTAATATTATTTAAATGGTCGATTAACAACCTTTTTATGTAAAAACCTTTTTAAAAATAATTTTTTCAATTTTATATGTTATATTTGAAAACATAAAATCCTTATTTAGATTCAGGACATCAAAATGTTCTTTGTGTAAATTTTGGTTATTTTTCCGATAAAGATCATTTTTAATGAATAGTGAAAACTGCTATATTATAATTCAAAACCTCCTTTTAAACTAATTTATTTATATGGTTATATTATCTTATTAATTAGTTTTAAATTTTAATTACAATATATTTTTACCATTTAATTAAATTGTGGTAATTGGAATTAATTTCACTTTGAAATTGGAGATAAACAAGTGTCAATATTTTGATAGATAATGTTTCTTAAAAACACGCTATTTGTTTTCACAGCGGAAATTATTTATAAAATTAATTAATGGATCTTATATGTTTTAAATTATGTAAAATGTTCAAACATTTTGAATTTAGAATATCAATTTTACTTTGGATAAATTTTTTGGTATTTTTCTGATAAATGTTAATTTTTAATGAATAGTGAAAAATACTGCATTTTACTTCAAAACTGCCTTTTCATCTAATTTAATGATATATATAGATTTTCAATTTTATTGGTTTTAAAGTTTAATTGAATTATTTTTTTTATCACTTAATAAAATTTTGTTCATTGTATGTAAAATCACTTTTCAATTGGATGTAAAAACGAGTCAATCTTTTGATAAATTTTACTTCTTAAAAACTCGTCTTTGGTTTTGAAAACAGAAATTATATACAAATTATTTACTGCAATTTATGTGTTTGAAATTTGGTAAAATAGATTCCATATTTTGAATCAGAATGTCCAAATTATGTAATTATGTCTCTTTTGTTTTTGGACATTTTGAATAGTAACAACGACAATTATATTTAATTATCATGATTAATTAGTAATTGGGTAGTTAAGGGTAATAAAATAAAATCATATTAACATAAAATGACCCCAAAATGTGTCCAAAAACTCTTTTTTGAGTCATTTCCGATCATGGGAAGCTTTTTACCAAACCTGGGGTCCCATGGAGTCACATGGGTGTGATAATGACATTTATGATTTTTTTTTTGAAAAATACGATAAATAAAAAAAAGGTTTCTATATCCTAAGAAAAATAATTTTAAAATTGTTTAAATAATTGATTTATTAGACTATAAATAGTCATTGGAAATATAAAAATATTTCCTACATCATGGTATTTTTTTAAATAATTTATAGACATTAATTAAATAAATTTATGTATGACACCATGGTTATGTGGTGATTACCTCATTATTGAATGATTTAAATAATATGAAAATATAAGGTAGAATGTAAGAATTAAACATGTATAAAACCTATTGGATGGGTAAATTTTGAACACATATCAACCTATTCTCTAAATATATTATTGTGGGACCATTAAAATCTGAAAATAATTTGATAATAAAGTTACATTTCAAGACTTTGCAAAAGTGACCCTTTCCCTCATATAAAAAGCCCCCACCTCTACCCACATACACACACCTCTCAGGCCCATGGCTCATCCAAACTCTGTTCATATTATCTCTCCAAATCCCTCTTTCATTCCTATAATCCTCACTTTGTGAATAAGTATTTCCAAGCAAGCCATTGGCTCAAATCCAAAATAGTTACCTGATTTAGAGGTAATGTCTTCTCTCGAGATTCATTGTTTTATTTTCCTTCTTCACTCACCACTATATTCATATTATTTGATCCCATAATAACACCAGTATCCTAAATATACTAGGATGTGGTTATGATATGTATTCTACCTACACTTACACATATCTCTGTCTAATGGTTAAGAAAATACTGTTTTTGTGTGTGGTGAATTATAGCCTCACGAAACGATGATTGTTCAATGTTCTTTTAACACCTATAATGGTGGAAATTATTATAGAACTATATTTATAAAAGATCCATATAATATTTATGTCCTCTCTATGATACTGTATTATTTATTAAAATTATACCCTTATTCTTTACATGATGTGCAAATGCGATAATGTAATATGAGGATGTGTGGACTACTGCCCCTCAAGTGATATGACTCATTCATGGAAAACATGGAATTTATAAGGAATTTAATTAATGAAATTATGTTACCTATATATCATATATATAATACTGTAATTATAAAATATCTTTGTCTAATTTTGTTTTAATGTCCATTAATATGAGAAAAAATGAAAGTAGTGTTCATACGTACGTACGGCTTACCATCTCCATTAACAGTACATTACATTTAATATCTCCAAATATATGGATTTTTATTAATTAAATATATACTAGATAAATATGATATTTAAATCATGAACACAATTCTGGAGATGATTTACTTTTAACTACAAGGACTATTCTCTTCAAAAAAAAATATTTTTGACTCATGTACCAAACATTGAAAAAACGTATGATATGAACTCACATAATTATCTATTTATTATAAAATGATAATATGTGATATGAATTTAATAGTAAACTTTAAAGGAATTACATATAAAATTTTAAATTTAACAATGTTTATTATTCAGGAATATAATGAAACAAACCAGACAAGTCGGACTTGAGGTATGGGGATTTCTTATCTCATATTTAATTCAGTGAGATTTCCATTATTCACCACATATTTGTTGCATGTGGTGTATTATGAAATGCTATTTCATATCTATTATAATTATTCTATTTATATTCATGTTATTATGTGATTAATATGGTGTTTATTATCTTTTGGTCATACGACTCGATTGATTACAATGAGGTAAGGGGTTTTTATCTCACATTTTATTCCCGTGAGATTCATGCGATATTTTCCACTATTTACATTATTTTGGTGTTTGTACTGCCCATGATTGTCTTATTTATGAAATATACATTAATTTATGGGAATTTAAATCTTCATTTGTTGACCCTTCTTTCATGGGTTATACGTTTCAAAATTTACCCAAATCGGTAAGGGAACCTTTCAGCCTCCACTTTTTAAAAGACTTCTTTTTTTAGGTCTTTTAATTTACATCATATTAGGTTGGGATATGTTATTATATATCCTTATTGCTGTAAATTATAGGTCCATGTGATGATATACCCTTTTTATCTATCATCAAATCATTTTCGGAATTTTAAAGTGACGTTTTTGGCTGTCGAATTTCTTTAAGGGAATATCTTAACCCAATTTCAATTATTTGGGTTAAAAATCTACTTATTTATTATGTCTTTAAATTAATATGTGTGGATGACCACTGATTTTTTTACACTTAATATCCACTTATATTGAGTTTATTTATATTTTTCACACATAATTATGTAATTCATTTATCCTTAATCTAAGGATACCGTCATTGTATGGGACTTCGTCTCCATTTCCATTCATTGAGGCGTATTTTGATTTCTACACAACATTATTTTATACGGTGTATAAAACCCTTTTGACTTTTAATTTCATTCACATGAACTATTTTTACATGAATGTTTTTACTAAAAAACTGGAATGTTTTTGTCATACGTATGCGGTGACAACAAATTTTTCACCGACGTGACCGTTATTTGTGATTTAGCTTCATCTACAAGACATAACATTTTTAAATGAAAAATAAATATCATTTTTTAATTTTATTTTAATTTTTTATTTAAAATGGTTCTGATAATGTTTGGATTATATCAATGTGTTTTTTGATAACTTGTGATTGAAATATAGAAATGTTATGTTTCTTTTATGCATGTTCTATGTGATACGATTATGTTATGGTTCTTGGGCATTGTTTATGAATTCCGGTGGTTCCAGGATAAACTAATGGCGGGTAAGCCTGATATAGATCTCCAAATAATTGGGTAATGCAAAGGAATTATAAACAAATGTTTCTCTGAAGAGAATTAATGAATATACTGCGATGGGTATTCCAAATGTAACTATGATGGTCACTCCCTACGTAAGAATGACATGAATGCCTAAAGTTTCATTTATGTCTTATGATTTCTATGATTTCTTCATAAATCTTATGACTTCATTAGGTATGATAAAGTTCTTAGGTTTTAAGAGTAAAGTATGATTTTATTGATTCTTATGTAGACATGGACTAATGTTTTCATTTCTTATTTTTATATCCCTTACTGTGATTTTTATGCTCATACCATGTTTTTGAAATGTTTTACACATGAAATAAAGATAAAATTGGTAAAGGATTGGATCAAGGAAAGACATGATGTCTAAAACACGGAACTAGCCATGTTTCTTTTTTATGTGTTTTTATTTTATGAAAAAATGGAAACAGAGTAGAAATGTATACTTTATAATCTTTTGAGATGTAATAGTTATGTCCTAATTCTCTAAAACTCTAAACCAAAAAATATCCCCAATGTGAATTATTAATTTAATTCAATATTATGTAATCTTTTAAGGTCGGGTCCTTATATTTGGTATCATAGGTCGGTTTAGATAACTTTAGATGTTAGGGTATTCTTTAAGAATAAGTGACATTACCATAATGGTTAAGATATTAGAAATATTTATAGTTATAATGTGAATGAGTTTAAGATAACATTAACAAGTATATCATAGAATTTAACCTCCTCATAAGTTATTATATTTTGATTTTATTGATATACTCACACTGAACTTTTTGGTTTTAGTAAATGGTTGGATCAAGAAGGCACCAAAGTAACAATGGATGTGAAGAAAACTGTGACGGTTTTCTGAACTAGCTACTAATTGATATGGGAGCTGCAATGAGAACTCATGTGGTTATTCTCAACCAACAATCTAGAATCATTATTGACCACCTAAACCTTAGAAATTTTTATAAGGCATCATATATGCTAGAAACAAACCCCTACGGATGTTCAGGTAATAATCATAAAGGTAAGTATGTTCAATAAACAATGTGTCAAAGTTGTGTAATGATACATGTAGGAAAATGTTTCAAATGGACAAAGGGATGCTATAGATGTGGTAATGAAGGTCATAAAGAAAGAACCTTCCATTGAAAAAGGAAGCATCTAGTTGACTCTAGGAAAGGGAAAGAAGTTCTTTCTGAATGATCAATTGAATGTTTTAAATGTGGTGTGCATGTTCATTATACAAACACATGTCCAGTGAAGAAGTCTTGGGAATGGGATCACCAGAATAAAAAAATATTTGTTTACCAATACTTAATTCCATTACAATTGAGGAAGAAGAAACTGACAATAACCAATGAAAGGTATGGATTATTTCTTATCATATGCTTTCCTATTATTGAATCTTAGGATATGATTCCTGATTTTGTTTGTAGGAAAGAAGTATTTAAAAATAATTTGGAATGGGATGGTTAATTTGTCATGAATAATGTTCAATGAGTAAGAATTAAACATATAAGGGATTCAAGAGTTATGTTAGATTTTAGGATTGTGAAATTCATAAAAGTATTAAGTCTCTTTTGAGGATGGGATTACATTTGGAGACTATTTATAGTATGTGTAACCCTGATGATTGTATATGAAAATTTTATTCAAGGAATGATTATCTGTTCTTTTGTGGATATAGTTTTAGAGAACCATTTTGGTTTATATGATCTTTGAATTTCAGGCAATTTCTGGTTTATACATTTTGGGATTCAAAAAGACAATTATTAGGTAAACATTGTGGTTAAAATATTTTATGGTTATTTTTGATGAATTTATCACTTTTTGGGAATGTTATAAAATTATATAGTTTTTTAAAAGGGAAAACATGGAAACCGTGTGACAACTCATCACTTCGGAAGAAGCTTGTGGTAATTGAACCCAACACCAAAGTGCGACTAGTTTTTATCTCCTACCACCGGGCTATGTGAATTCCATGGTAATTATTACTAATTTTTTTTAATTAGATGTTCGTATGAGTCAGTAAGATGAAGATTTTGTGTTATTAATGTAAATGATTAGCCTATCATGGGGGATATGTGATTAGGTTAATTACTTTTTAATATGATACTTTATGAGTAAATAATGTTATTTGTAGATAGATGTTAAGATTTACCATGGAAGAAAATGTGAATAAATCATTCAGAGATTTGGGTTTCAATCATATTTTGGATTAATTTGATGAATTTTATGGATAGTTGTTTATTTAATTGTATTTGTTGAACATTCAGTATTGTTGGACAAATATTGGAGATTAAGAGTAGATTTTCTTTTTGTAAATGATTATCCTTTTTTGGGATTATCTGATCTTGTACTAACCATTTTGGATTTGGTTAATTCTAAATTCATGGGAAATATATAGTTCATTTTATTTGGATTAAGTGATTCTAT
Source organism: Viscum album (assembly GCA_963277665.1). Taxonomy (NCBI): domain Eukaryota; kingdom Viridiplantae; phylum Streptophyta; class Magnoliopsida; order Santalales; family Viscaceae; genus Viscum; species Viscum album. The sequence goes on along the minus strand of OY728151.1, from coordinate 2,060,608,111 downwards.
AGAAGTTGATTGTAGTGCTATTAATGTGAAAAAGTCATCCTGAATACTCATCGTTTGGAGAAAATATGTGTTTGTGTTAGAAATCTAGTAAAAGATGAAAGTCTACTTGACAAGTAAGTATGTTTCCTTATTTTTTAGTTAAGATCATAAATAAATTCCTCAATGAAAAGTAAATTAAAACAAAAATGTTTTCTGTAATCTTTTCTTACTGGGGAATCAAATATTGTTTAACCCATCACATGTTTGTGATTTTCTGGTGGTTAACATTCTCCAAAATCATGTTTTTATCACTCTCCATCACACCTTGATGGTTTGTTTCTCCTCCATATCCATGTTTTGAAGGAATACTAGTATCTTTTGTCTTGGGTGACCATTTTACTTATCTTTATTTCTTTTAAAGTGATAGTTTTATTGTCTCCTTTTCCAATGTGGGGATTTCAATGAATTTCTGGAGCCCAATTTTAAAATTGCAAGGACACAATTCCTAAAAGGGGGAAGGATGTAACATCCCAGGTAAATAAATAATATGAAATTTTCATATTTATTAATATTATTGAATAAAATGTTAATATTATTTTAAAGTGAATGCTATGTTTGACGGCGTACCGAATACACAACAATGAGTTTCTTTGAAATCTTACGTTGCACACTAATAATATAATAACATTATTTGAAATGATATTTAATGACTAGCCATTGTAATGGCAGGAATTAACAGAACTAAATAAAAAATGATTATATATTTTTGATAAATATTTTAACAATTACCCAATAACTGATAGAGGCTTAAAATTCAAATGAATTCAATTTTAATAATATATATTCTAATATTCTTTAAATGGTCGATTAACTGCCTTTTGATAGAGAAACCTTTTTAAAACTACTTTTGACAATTTTATTTGTTATAATTGAAAAAATAAAATTCTTCTTTATATTCGAGAAATCAAAATTTACTTTGTGTAATTTTTTTTTATTTTTCCGATAAAGTTCATTTTTAATCAACAGTGAAAATTCTGTATTTTAATTCAAAAGCTCATTATAATTAAATTTATTTATATGGTTAGATTATCATTTTAATTGGTTTTAAATTGTAATTATAATATTTTTTTATCATTTAATTCAATGTTGGCCATTATAATTAATTTTACTTTGAAATTGGATATAAATAAGTGTCAATCTTTTGATAGATATTGTTTCTTAAAAAACGCTGTTTTCATTACTGCGGGAATTAATTATAAAATTAATTAATGAAACTTCTATGTTTTGAATTTGGTAAAATGGAAATCATTTTTTAATTTGGAACATAAAAATTACTTTGGATAAATATTTGGTATTTTTCTGACAAATGTTCATTTTTAAGGAATAGTGAAAATACTACATTTTACTTCAAAAGTGTATTTTCATCTAATTTAATTATATAGTTAATTTTTAATTTTAATTGGTTTTAAATTATAATTGAATTATTTTTTATCACTTAATACAATGCTGTTCAGTGGATGTAATTTCACTTTTAAATTGGAGGTAAAACAAGTCATTCTTTTGATAAATTTTACTTCTTAAAAACCCGTCATTGGTTTTGACAATGGGAATAATTTTTAAATTAATTACCGAAATTTCTGTGTTTTTTATTTGGTAAAATGGATTCTATATTTGGAATTAGAAGGTCCATATTATTTAATTAAGCCTCTTTTTATTATGAACATTATGAATAGTACTGACAACAATTATCTTTAATTATCATGAATAATTAGTAATCACATAGTTAAGGATAATAAAATAATATCATAATAATCTAAAATGACCCCAAAATGTGTCGAAATCCTTTTTTTAGTCATGGCTGACCATGGGATGATTTTTACCAAACTGGAGGGCCCATGGAGTCACATGGGTGTGATAGTGACATTTATGACATTTTTATTATAGAGAAGAGAATTATAACAAAGGTTTGTATATTCTAAATAAAAAAATTTTAATTCTAATTACATAAATGATCTATTAGACTATAAATAGTCATTATAAAGAATGAAAAATTTCCTACATCTTGGTATTCTTTTATAATTTTTATACATTAAATAAATAAATTTATTTATGACACTATGATGATGGAGTGATTATCTCATTAATGAACGATTTAAATATAATGAAAAGATAAGGTCAAATATAAGACATAAAATTGTAGAAAACCTCTTTTATTGGTATATATCGATCCCTTATCACCATATCATAGAAATATATCATATTGGTACCTTTAAAATCCGAAAAACATATTATAATAATGTAACATTTCCAGACATTCTAATAGTGACCCTCCTCCCTCTTATAAAAGGACCCAACCTCTACCCCCTTACCCCCACATCTCAAGCCCTTGGATCGTCCAACCATTGTTCATATTATCTTTCCAAATACCTCTCTCACTCTTAGAAGTCGTTGGCTCAAATCAAAAATAGTTACCCGATATAGAGATAATGTCTTCTCTTGAGTTTCTTTCTTTTCTTTTCCTTCTTAACTCACCACAATATTCTTATTATTTGATCCAATAATAAAAATATTATCCTAAATATACTAGTATTTTGTTATGATAAGGATTCTAACTTCACATACACACACCTCGGTCTAATTGAAAAAAAACATACTATTTCTGTGGTTGGTGAATTACTACCACACGAGACGATGATTGTTCAATCTTCTTTTAACACCTCTTATGGTGGCCATTATGATGTCACTATATTTATATATGATATATATTATATTTATTTCCTCTCTATGATTCCATATTTTTTATCTAAAACATACCATTATTCTATGCATGGTGTGAAAATTCGATAATGTCATATGAGGATGTTTGGACTACCGTCACCTCAAGTGATGTGACTTGTTCATGACAAACACGGAATTTATAAAGAGTGTAATTAATGAACATATGTTACCTATATAACATATATATTATACTATAATTTTAATATATCTATATCTAATTTAATTTTAATGTCCTTTTATATGACAAAAAAATTATTGTAGCGCTCATGCTTACGTATGGCTTACCATCTCCATGAATGGTACATTTCATTTCATATATCCAAACTTTATAAAAAATTATTAAATACATATATACTAGTTATATATGATATTTAAAACATAAAAACCATTCCTGATATTATGTAATTATAACTCCATGGACAATTCTCTTTATACAAGTTTATTTTTGACTTAAGTACTGAACATCCAGAAAACGTACGATATAGACTCACATAATTACCTAATATTTATAACATGATAATATGTGATATAAATTTAACAATAAAATTTATAGGATGTACTTATGAAATGATAATTTTACCAAATATTATTATTCAGGAATATAATGAAACGAACAAGACTTGTCGGACTTGAGGTAAGGGGATTTCTTATCTCACTTTTAATTCGGTGAGATTTCCATTGTTCGTCACTTATTTGTTGCATGGGGTGTATTGTGTACTTGCATTTCATATATATTACCATGTTACCATTTATATTCAGGGTATTATGTGATTCATTTGGTGTTTATTATCTTTTGTTCATATGAATCGATTGATTACAACGAGGTAAGGGGTTTTATCTCACTTTTTATTCTTGTGAGATTCATGCTTAATTTTCAAATATTTGTTTTTGTGTGGTGTTTGTAATGACAATTATTTTATTATTTGTGTAATATTATTTAATTTATGGGTATTTACATCTTAACTGTATGACCCTTCTTTCAAGGGGTGTACATTTCAAAAGTTACCCAGATCAGTAAGGGAGCCCTTCACCCGCCTCTTTTTAAAAGAAATATTTTTGTTAGGTATTTTAATTTAAATCTTCTTATGTTGGGATATGTTATTATATATCCTTATTGCTGTAAATTTTATTTACATGTGATTAGATACCCTTTTTTCTCTTATCAACTCATTTTCTTAATTTTAAAGTGACACCGTTAAGCTGTTGAATTTCTGTAAGGGAACTTCTTAACCCAATTTCAATTCTTTGGGTTAAACCTATAATTCTTGATTATGTCATGTTATGAATATATGATATGACCTCTAATTGTTTTTCACTTAATATCTACCTATATTGAGTTTATTTATACTTTCCATACATAATTATGTAATTGATCTATCCATAATCTAAGGATACTGTCTTTGTGCAGGACATCATCTTAATCTCCTTTAATTGAGGAATATTTTTATTTATGCACGACATTATTTTATATGGTTTATAAAATGATTTTGACTTTTAATTTAATTCAAAAATTATATTTTTGCTTGATTAGTTTTACTAAACGTCAAAAGGAATGTTTTTGTCTTACGTATGCGGCGACAATGACTTCTCCACCACCGTGACCATTTTTTGAGTTTCATCTTCTTCTATAAGAAAGTACTTTTTTAAATGAAAATTAAATACCATGTTTTACTTTTCTTATATTTCTGTATTGAAAATGGTTCTGATAATGTTTTTGTTATATCAATGTGTTTTTTTCATATCATGTGATTGAAATGAGGAAATGTTTTGATTCCTTTATAAATGTTTTATGTGATATGATTATGTTATGGTTCTTGAGAATTGTTTATAAAGTTGGGTGGTTCCATGATAAACTAAGGGCGGGTGAGCACGAGATAGCTCTCTAAATCATTGTGTAATGCAAAGGAGTTTAATGCTAATGTTTCTCCCAAGATATTTAGGGAATATACTGCAATGGGTATTCTAAATGTAACCGTGAGGGCTACTCCCTACGTAATAATGTTATGAATGCCTCAAGTTACCTTTATGTCTTATGATTTCTATGATTAATTCATAAATATTATTATCTCATGAGGTATGTTAAAGTTATTATGTTTTATTAGTGAAGTATGATTTCATTTATTCTTACTTATACATGGACTAATGTTTTCTATCTGTATTTTTATATCCCTTACGGAGCTTTTTACACTCATCCCTTGTTTTTGAAATGTTTTCCACATGACTTAATGATGAATAGGGTCAAGGATGGGATTAAGGAATGGCATGCTATCTAAAACATGGAATCATCCATGTTACTTCATTAAGAGTTTTTATTTTATGGAAAAATGTAAACTGAGTAGAAGTGTCTACTTTATAATATTTTGAGATGTAATACTTATGTACTAATGATATAATACACTAAACCTGAAAAGATCCACATTTTCAATTATTCATTTAATTAAATATTATATAATGTTTTAAGGTCGAGTCCTTATTCATATATATCTCCCAGAACACAATAATGAAATGTAAACCCCACTATGAAAAAAATGCATCCATACAACTAAACCCAACAAATATTGTACAATGGAATGTAATGTTGAGAGTACACTATGATATAATAAAAGAAATCCAATAGGAAGAGTTTGAAAACTAAAATTACCATCCTTTTTGTAAATAATAGTTATTTGGATTTATTCTCATAGCTGTAGGAATACATCATACTGTAACGAAGTTCACACTGCTCAGTCCAGTCCTAGTCTGCCCTGAACTTGGAAAATAGGCCACTTGTATGCACAAGACACGCCCTGTGTGGGAAAAAGCCTGTGAATATTTTAGTATAGAAATACTCAGTAGAGGACCCTGAAACCAAAAAAATTAAAATATTTAATGTTGAAGTCATGTATACATAATATATGTCTACAAAACATATAAAATGATAAACATATCCATTTATACATGAATCCAAGACCCATAGTCCAGAGGTAAGTCACAATGACCTGCATACCCATTCTAGGGATTCAGTATGAAGATTCCAAGAAGCAATCATCTGGGGGAACTAACTCTAGAAGTCTAGTACCTCTGATGATGTCCATCCATAAAGTCTCATTAATCTATATTGTTAACAAGGGAGATAGATAGATACACAGATAGATATTAAGAGATAACAGATAACTCATTCTGGGAGAACTCACTCATGATTTTGGAATGATCATGATACATAGATAAAGATCACTCCCATGGCCATGACATATTTGTGTCAGCCAAATTTACACAAGTTCTAAGGGTTAAGCGATCCCTTGCACTGTTGCTTAGGTTGTCGAATCCTTAGAGACCTAAGAAGTCCGTTAGACAGACAATAAAATGATATGGATTTTTGGCTATGAAGTTGGAAAAATCTGTTGATTTTATATGGTTTTAAAAGAGAACTATGAGATATATGTGAATTAAAATTTTGAGAAAATGGGTTGATCGGGGTTATTTCTCGGAGTGTATTGGATGAATTAATTTTTCTATAATTTCAATTTCATTAAATTGAGAAGGGTTCATGTAATGAATTAAAACTAACCTCATCACTTAATAATTAAACACCTTCAAAAACACATGATAATAACCTATACACTTGATGCATCATTTCCATGAGAACTCCAAGGTAAAGGATATACTTATCACATAAAAGTGGGGTAAATAAATTCAATAAGGAAGTGGAAGAGAGGAAATCCTTGAATAAAAGAATCTCAAAAAAACATATTAATAATATTTAGAGAGTGATAAGTAACATAAAATCCAGACCATTTCTACTACCAATGATGAACCCATAAAATATTTATCCATCCATTGATTTCATTTTTTCAATGTAAGTGTCAAGTATACTTACGAGTGTTTAATTGAAGAAGTAAAAACAACAAAATAATGATCACTCAACCATTGTGTGAAGAAAATCACATGATTTGGTGTGAAAAAGGTCACAACATGAGGAAACACTATCAATGTGATGTGAATTATAATAGAATAAGTGAATAAGAAGAACCTTTATTGAAAACTAAGGTGATTCGAACAACATACATGAGACGGATGAACGTTACAAAGGAAAATTGGCCTAATAACATTACAATGAATACACAGCTCCATGATCTTCCAAATCCTACACAACTACTTCCATAAATAGGAATTTAGGAAGACTTTTGACAAGCCCCCATATTTCCATGTGTCTTTAATTAATTGTGGTGGGACTAGGTGGGTGGGAAATTAATGTAGATGAGACTTTTCCACTCTTCCCCCGAAGTGGCATCTATCTTGCATCCACTGCAATAATGTGCCTAAATGACCTTCTAGAGGGAAGAATTATAGTCAGAAATAGTAGGATAAAATGTTTTCCCCTATTTCACCTAATATACTATAAATTATCATCCCATATAAATAATCGTTTCGTGAGATATGATAATAATGGTGGGCTATTTTCCTGGGCCTCATAATCTGGCCCAAAATTTCATCATCAACTTGGGCCTCATGTAACACTATTAAAATGTCTGAATTATCTGGTAAAAATTTTATATAAAATGTTCTCTATAATATCCTATATATTAATATAAATTTTCTGAATAATTGGGCTTCCATTATGTCCAATACAGTACTTTTATGGGGCTGCTATCCAATTCACATCGTCCAAAACCTTATTGGTTAAAGACCCACTTTGTTGGTCTTCCAAATTTTATCTCCAACTTATCCAAAAGAATGAATTGTTACTTATAGCATGGTAGACCTGAAAATAAAATATTAAACCAAGAAAAATATTTTTTAATGATATTTTCAAGAAGGTACCATGTAATAGTGCATTTTAAGAAGTTATTGCAATCATAATGTGAAATAATGTTCAATGTGTAAACTGAACTAATAATGGTGTCTATGATTAAAAAAGCACATGAATATTAGCCTCTTTTAGGGGCTAATCACACTACCCCAAATTTTGTTATTCTTGTCCTGAACAAAATATATCTCATAAATATGAAATTTTAATTTCCTTTTCCAAAAACATTTTAATACACATTTCTCACCCAAATATCTCATACCAAAATATTATGAAAAACATAAAAATAATTTAAAACAAGATATTACCATATGCATATCGCAAGACCATGCCAAACTCTTTTTTTTCAAATTGACCTCCATATTTCATCCAATTTTTATTAAGCATGATGAAGTGTTGTGTGTCACAATAGACATTTGGGTTCATTTTTGATTCGAGGGAGAAAGGATGGAAGCTCTAGGAGGGATAAAAATTAAATATTAAGATGAGTGTTCTTTTTTTTCATTTTATTTTTTTTTCAATTTTTCCATGTTAATTGAAATTTAACTCAATCGAGTCAACCCTTATATCAAGACATTTCCAATGACTCCCAGGATCAATGACTATAGGGAACCAAATGAAGTTCACATACTAAGGCATCATCTCATGTTAAATCAATCAAAAACAAATTCAAATTACCAAAAATAGAGATAATATGACCAACTCCTGGACAAACAACTGTGGAGTCACAATCTCCAATTGCTGAAAGCCTCACATTAGGTCAATCCATTGATCTATGCGCAATAGATGAATACTCATGTTAAAATTAAAATGATCACCAACACTATAAAATTTATTATGGACCCCCAGAACTCAAACTAATACCACACAATATAGGGGACATGCAATGTCTTTTTTTAAATAAATGTATGAAAATATAAATGGTGAAAAATCTCATCACACAACCATACATTCCAAAATCTATTTACATGAACTTATACTTTAATTAAAATCATAATCAAGACATGAAAAATTATTTGATATCCAATTTATAGTTTTCAATGTGTGTTATCATGTTCAAGGTTTATGAATATTTTTCTTCCACATATTATATGATGAAAAAAATATTAGTTCTTTTATTTCATCTCCCCCAACATAGAATAAAATTGTCCACAGTGTTTAATGAAATGAAAACATAGATGGGGTATGAGAGAAGTTCAAAAAATACATTGAAAATGAAAATTATGGAATGATTTCAGTTGGTGGTTGATGATAAAAATTCATTCCCCGATCTCCCTTCATGTCTGGTTCGAGTCCCAACATCTTGTAAAGTTGTGACAAGATTTTCACAATGACCTATGATTTGTCATTAAATATTTTTATTATATATATTTTTTGTATATTTTTTAACCTAAAAAACATAAAAATAAAATAAAATAATCAAATGATACATTGTCTTATCTTAAATTTCAAGGTAAGTTATAACTCAGGGATCACACAATGTAACATAGATGAATATGGTTCACTCATTTCATACCCATCCTTACTCATAAAAGAAGAACATGTCAATAATATAAATTAGTATTATTATTATTATTATTATTTAACCTACAAAAACATTAAAATAAAATAAACTGATGATACATTGACTTCTCTTAAATTTCTAGGTAAGTTATTACTCAGGGATTATACCACCTACCACGGGTGAATATGGAACTCCCCTTTCATACCCATCATTACACATATAAGAATAACATGTCAACAGTCTAAGGATTTTTTTTGTATTTTTCCTTTAACATACAAACACATATAATTAAAATAAACGAATGATACGTTGTATTCTCTTAAATCTTTGGGTAAGGAATTACTCAGAGATCACACTACATGACACAGATGAATATGGTGATCCCCTTTCATATAATTTTTTACTCATTAAAAAAGAACATGTTAACAGTCTGTGGTACTAATTAAATGAATGGAAACAAGAAAACCATGGGTTGCCTCTCATGCGGTTCTTTTGTTTAACATCGCTAGATCAATTTAATCCTCTAATTGTTTAAGTATTTTACACATATAAGGTTGGTTCACACATGTATTAAATAACTTTCTATTTTTTGAAATGGTTCAACGAATGGTTTGACTCTATGGGCATTAACATTAATGGTTTGAAAATTGGTGGGATCATGAATTTCTATAGCCCCATGGGGGTACACCATATCCACTATGTATGGACGTGACCATCTGGAACTCAACATTCCTGGGTGTAAATAAATTTTTGAACTATATAAAATATTAGGTTTACCTGGTACACTGTGTATAGATTTAAGATTTCGAGATTGGTAGGCTTGTACTTTAGCTTTATTGATCCTTGAATTCTCATAAGCCTCTATCCTAAGTTCCTCAAGTTCATTGAGATCTAATTTCCTATTTGTTTCAGCCAATGGGAGGTCATAATTTATTTTCTTAATTTCCCAAAAGGCCTTCTGTTCAATCTCCACTGGAAAATGGCATGCATTACCCTAAACCAACCTATATGGGGACATTCATAAAATGGTTTTAAATGTCATTAGATAGGCCCAAATAGATTCTAATAGTTTTATTGACCAATAATTCCTAGATGGATTAAATTATTTCTCAAGAATTTGTTTGATTTCTATATTGGATAACTCATCTTTACCATTGGATTATGGGTCGTAAGCAGTTGACACTTTGGGATAAATTCAATACATGTCCATGAGTGCTGAGAATGGACGATTGTGAATATGAGTTCTATAGTCACTAATGATAGCCCTAGGAATTCCAAATCTAGAGAGGTTTTTTTCCTTGAGAAATCTAATCAAACCTTGATGATCATTAGATTTTGCAGGAATCACCTAAACCCATTTTGAGACATTTTTGACAGCTAAAATAATGTACAAAAATCCATTAGAGTTTTGGAAGGGACCCATGAAATCGATTCCCTAGAAGTCAAATATTTCAATCACTGTGATGGGAGTGAGTGGAATTTGATTCATTTTTGTGATGGATGCTATAAATTGACACCTAGGACAACATTGAAAAAATGAGTAGGAGTCCCTTGAGAGGGTGGGACAGAAGATACCACTCTGAAGAACATTAATATAAGTTTTCTTAGAATAAAATTGACCTCCACATGCCTCTCTATGTCAAAATTTAATGATGAAATTTTGTTCATATTCTTGGTCACACCTCTTAATTACTTGGCCAGGGAAGAACTTATATGTGTATGGATCATTAATCACATAGTGCCTGACATCATAAAGGAATTTAAATCTTGATTGACTCCCTAATTATTTTTGAATTACTCTTGTAACTAAGAAGGTGGATATGTCAGCATACCAAGGGAAATCACTCAAAAATTATAGGTGTTCATCAGGGAATGAATCAGACGTATAAAGGTGAGATAATTTTTCATTAAATTCTATCCTAGAAATATGAACTGCTACAACATTTTTAACAACCTTTTTTCCTTGGTTGTGAGGTAAATTTTTTGTAAAAGTAAGACCCACCTAATTAGTATAGCCTTAGAATCTTGTTTCTAGAAAAGGTATTTCAGAGTAGAATGGTTAGTTAACACATTGATGGGGGATTCTATGTGGTTAGGCCTAAACATTTGTAATGCAAACACAACAGCAAGTAACTCATTCTTAGTGTTAATATAGTTTATTTGTGAATAATTTATGTATTTTCTGGCATACGAAATTATGTAATGATTTTTATCACAACATTGTCCTAACACAGCTCCTAAAGAAAAGCCACTGGCACCACACATCAGTTCAATAGGAAGTTTCCAATTTGGGGATTTCATGATCTATATTGATGTAAAGGCCTGGAAATTTCAAGGAAAATTTTTTATCATAATTTTTTTGGAATTTTACGAGTCTGTAGATTCGGATGGAACCTAATTCTGAAGCTCAGTGTGCCCGGAATCAATTTCTGAATTTTTTCTTGCATACATTCAGTGAACGAATGATCGGGTTTTCTATCATTTAAAACGTTGCTCGGAATTGAAATCTGAGGGAACCGATGAAACCGCAGCACCGGTAATTTCTTAAAAATAGCTTCATTGGAGTTTCATTTTCTAGAGAAGAGTTGATAAAAAATGGATTAAGTGTTAAGTAAATAATGTTGTGTACGACATTATTTCACTTCCAGGTGGTTTAACCCCATGTTTGGGAGTAGGGTGGATCCAACTTGAACCTAAATCTTCTTGATAGGATTTTGTGATGTGGGTCCCACATGAGCCCCATCACTTCAAATTCCCTAAAATCTCTAAAACCCCCACTTTAATTTTGTGACACTATCTCACATTAATGTTGCCAACTTTACTTCATTTAATTTTGACAAGCTCAAGATTAAATAGGTTAAGTTACTTCAACTTTTGAATTTTGGAAATGCATGTGTTGGGGAATAAAATTAGAAGATTCTTATTTTATTTGTTGTTGGTTGGTTGTGTGGGAAATTGGAGGAGATAGAACTTGTCTATTATGTTGGAGAATGTGAAGAATGTCAATACCTCGACAAAGATCGTCGTCACCGCAAGGAGTGATCGACGTGCCATTCTTCTCCTATCGGTAGCCGGTGTGAGACGCCATCAACCTTGGACGTACGCCGACACCATCAACCATGACACTAACTTTGGACATCTTTGTTGAGGTCGGGGTTTGATTTTGGAGTGTTAATATTTTCGTGATTTTTCCCTTCTAAAATAAGGAATGCGAATCAACTCATTATCAAGTTGATCAGAAAATGTTTTTATTTGCGGGATGGGAATATTTATTTTCGGGTGTGGTTTTGGGAACTAGGTTAAATTTTAACTAATTAAAATTGTGCCTTGTATGTTGATGAATTCATGTGTTGATTAATGCCAATTGATAACACCAAACGCTGAGGGTGCGGGCTGAACAAACACGGCCCGATAACCCTCTGTAGTTTGTTTGTTGATGTGTGGATTGATGGGAGATGTTTTAACAGGTCAAAAAGGCGATTTGAAGTATCTGAAATGATTATCGGGTACCTTAATGACCGTAGGAGTAGACGACTGGCAAAACAGAGAAGCGCTGTGTGTCTGGTGGTCTGTGGAAAACGGCGGCGGTGGCACGCTGCTGGAGAAGACCATCGCGGAAGAGCCGTGGCGGACCGGAATGACAATGCAGTTCCAGTTTTGGTGGTGTCACAGTTTAAAAGGTACACTGATTCTCTGTCAACCAGGGGGAATAGCGCCCCCCCCCCTCCGCATTCGTTTAGCGCGCGGGCGCCCGCACCGGGCCGGACCACCCACGCTGGGCCGGACCCTCACGTCGGGCCAGGCCACACCAGTTAGGGTGGACCCGTGCAAACCGGGCCAGGCCACGTCCAACCTTGCTGGACCTAGACCCGGTTCGGGCCGACCAAGGGGGTATCGGACCGGGTCAGACCAGGCCCGAACCCCCTACTTTCAAGACAGATCTGTTCAGACAACCGTAACATGGGATAAGAACCTCCGATCGATGCACCGTATGTTTTGTAGCCATCCTTGGACTGAAACGGTCATTTTGGAATATCACACTAAGGGTTTCCGAGAACTTTGGATACATCCGGGTTGGTTCGAACATGAAACCAACCGGGCCCTCAGAGCAGAAATGCTTATAACATGAGTTTCGGATGTCCGATTTACGTGCCATAAACTTTGTTTATTTCCTCATAGTGAGACGGTTCTTTTGGATAACACCACTCGAGGTTTTGATTCAGATAGATTACAGTCGGGTTTGTTTTAACTGAAAAACCAACTGGGCGCCTAGGATGAAAAAGCCAATAACTCTCAGACCGGGCATCCGATTGACGCACCGTCTGTCGCGTTGAGTTTTTATTGACGAGTCGGAACCTTGGGATTCATAAAATCCAGACTTCATGTCAGTTGATTTATTGACCCCCATTTGGCTCGTGGAGTGGACCCTCCCTGAATCGAGCATGTTGTGTATGAGAACCCTAGAGCTGGCTGTGACGAAGACGACTACCGTACGGGGATCCTCTGTGGGTTCGACGAGGATGACTACCGTACTAGGATCTTCCATGGTTTCGACGAGGACAACTACCTTACTAGGATCATCCGTTGGTTCGACAAGGATGACTACTGTATTGGGATCCTCAATGGGGTTGACGAGGATGACTACCATACAGGGATCCTCCGTGGGTTCTACGAGGACGACTATTTTACTAGGATCCTCCGTGGGTTAAACTACCATGCTGGTATCCTCCGTGGGGTCGACGAAGATGACTACTATACTTGGATCCTACGTGGGATCGGCAGAGGAGATGATTCAGAGGCAACATCTAATCATCTCCACCCCACTTCGTAAATGGATACATGTGTGAGCTGAGTCTTAACATATAATCATTATCATCGATAAGATTGTTGTGTTTTCCTGTGTGTATTGGGTTGTGCTTTCCTTTGTGGATTTGGTTGTGAATTCCTATGTGGAATGGCTTATGTTCTCTTGTGTGGACTGGGTTGTACTTGTGCTCGTGTGCTGGAGCCAAGCTGGAATTGATGACTTAGGTATATGTATTGGCATATACCTAAGTAGAGTTGGTTATTACCTCATGATTGTATCTTTTCTTTTTGGTTTATCCTTTGTGGATTCTGGGAGACCTTAGGGGGTCTCGGGGTCCCTACTAAGAAGTGTATACTCACCCCTACATGGGCTATGCCTGCACTACGTTGTGTTGGATGCAAACGACGGATAGAGCTGATCGAGGTAGGAGTTCGTGGAGATGGACGGTACCTGGAGGTGGATCACTGGACGGGACATACACGGAGCGGACGGTTGGAACCGAGGAGCTATGGAGACTATCTATACCCACCCATTAGGTTGGATTTCTAGTGGATGACTCAATTTTGATGATTTACTTTTCTGCTGTTGTACTTCCTTTCATCTATACTTTACTTTCAGTTGGGTTTGAATACTAGCCCATTACTTTCTAGCATGTACTTGGTACTCAGTTAACTTAGTGTTTATTTCAGCTTGCATACTCTGTGGTGTTTGTTTACATTATAAAGGAAATTCCTTCCCTTTTTATCGTGATTTACGCTTTAGGTTCTAGTCTCCAACCACTGGCCTATGGGAGGCAGGCTTGGGGTATTCATGGCAGGGGCCCCGAGGACAGGTCGTGACAAATTAGTATCATAGGTGTTCTGTTCTAACGTAGAACTCATGACTCTGACCTTTCTTCTATGTGAAGCAATAGTATTAAGGGTATTGAGTGTGGTTATCAGTCTAGGGATTCCAGTGATGGTGTGATGACCGACGTATCCATACACTAGGACCCTGGCTTTTGATTTCCAACTCAGTGCATGAAAACATTCATTGCTTGTGTGTTTCAAATTTTTATTTTTGATTACTTGTGTCAGCTCACCAGGTATACTGTATTTACCGTGGTGTACCTGTTTCTATTCAGGATGGACCCACGATGGCATCCAGCTGAGGTTCCCAATTACATACGAGATGGTAGCCCACCGAGTGGCGAGGCCTCGGTGCATGTCCCCTTTACAGCAGAGGCACCGGCAGTACCTTTACCCACCAAGCCACCGATTCTACCGGCCCCAACAGGTGAGAGTGCACATCGCCCAAGTGCACTACATGAGTTTCAATGATAGAGACCACCCAGTTTCTGTGGAGAGAAGGACCCTCAAGCAGCCGAGGATTGGTAGGAGGTAGTCGTTTGAGTCTTTAGGTTAGTAGGGACACCAGCTGACCTCATGGTGATCCTTGCAGTGTGTTTCATGCACGTGGCAGCAGGTAGCTGGTGGAGCTTGATGCTCCATGTGCACGACGAGGCAACACTTCTTTAGACGGGCTTCAAGATCCTCTTCCGCTAGGAGTTTGTTTGAGCCACCCTCCGTGCGTTGCGCATTGAGGTGCTACTACAGCTGTGGTAGGGCAGCATGATGGTAGCCCAGTACTCAATGAGGTTTATCGATCTCTCGCGCTACTCCAACGAAATGGTACGAGATCCATTCTTCCAGGCCCGGACCATCAAGCAGAGACTGAGGCATGAGATCAGGGCTTCGATGTTCTCCCTCAACATCCTGACGCAGGTGAAGGTACTGGAGAGAGAACTTCTATTTGGGAGTTTTCTTCCTGAGAAGACAATAGCAGTGAGACCCTCCCCAGGACGAACCATAGCAGAGTCTTCTGTAGCTGACAATAGATAGTTGACACAAATGTCTAAGTGGTCCAAGACATCATATGAGCAATATCAGGATGGATATTTGATTGTACAGGGAACACAAAGGATATCCAACCACACATTGAGAATGCAGTGCTATGCATGCGGTAGGCGGGGTCATATGGCTCGAGACTGCCCGACCCGCCCGACAGATGAGCAGTATGTGTTAGAGGGACCTTCCAGGAAGAGGTTCAACCTTGGAAGTTTGCAGGGAGCAGGTGGAAGAGGCAGAGGAATTGTATGAACAATGGATGGTGGGAGACGATTTGAGGCCCTACCACCATCACCACCAGGAATACCACCCTCGACCGTAGGGAATGGGAGGACAGGGGAGAGCTCAGCTTCAAGCAGCTGAGGCCTATGACCATAAAGCTCCGGGAAAAGATAGACAGGAGTGGTACTAGCTCTAGACATGGAGAAATTTTATCATGATGCTTCTAGCTTTGTTGATGTTTTGGATGGTTTGTGACTTTGTACATTGAGCACCAGTAATAAAAGACACTTGTTCATGTGAAGTTTTCTTCCCTGAACTTTCTATGTAGTTGATATTGAGAGGTTCTAGTAAAAACCATTGACTTTACCCTCACTTCTGAGATTCCTATAGGAGGAGACCAAGTGACCACACACTACTGCCGACAGTGTGACTCGACCATTTGTGGTGAGAGTAATGGTTGGATCTCTTGGTAGTAGCGTCGAGGCCTTACTACACCATCCATGGCATGAAATAGTACAGTTCATGTCAGGATTGACTGTATTAGCCAAAAAACGTGGTTCATCCAGGGGATGTGACCAGATTTCTCTTTTCAGTAGAGGAGGAATCTCAGCAACTCTGGTACATCGTAGATGAAGAAGGGTGGATATGAGTACATGAAAATGGCTAGTCTCACCCGTAGATCTTCGAGAGAACGGTTTATTATTCTCATCAAATCATTAGTCTCAGGTGTATCCTCTCTATGAATGATATGAACCTGAGATAGCGACAAAGGCTGAAGTTCCTCCAGTACTATGACTTTGAGATAGTCTATACTCCTGGGAAGGGGATCATAGTAACTGATGCTCTCAGCCAGAGGTTAGACATCAATCTACTTGGAGTGGCGATGGAGAAGCTATCCATTTTTCAGATATCCTATGGGGATGGTTTTGAAGTTAGTACGTCTATAACCGTAGATGGTTCAGGAACTAATTGAGAAAGTGCTTATCATTCAGGAGCAGATGAAAATTGCACAGAGCAGACTAAGTCCTATGAAAATAGGAGACGGAGACCACTTAAGTTTGAGGGTGGAGACCACGTATTCTAATTGGTCTCACCTCGACGTGGATAAGGGAGATTTGACCGGGGTGACAAGCTATCTTCGCGCTTCATCAGACTATTCCAGGTTCTCAGCAGGGTAGGTGAGGTGGATTACCAGCTGGCCCTTCCACCACAGTTGCACCTGGTGCATGACGTCTTCCACAAATCTCATTAGAGGAGATACATGCATGACCCGAGGCATATCAACGACCATGGGGAGCTGGACATTGTTGACGGGGCGACTTTAGGGGAGGTTTCAGTGGATATAGAGTATATACAGGAGTGGGTCCTATGTGGATAGTCAATTCCACATTTTCTCTTTCACTGATATCCCTAGAAACTCCAGGAGAGCACATGGGAGCGGATTTCTCAGATGCGTTCTCAGTACCTTTGTTATTCATAGTGTGTATTGATGCTTTACAGGGACATAAATCCCTGAGATGGGAGTAATTTAAAGACACTTAAATTTAAAGTAAATTTTTTTTCTTATTTTATTTAGAATTTTACAAGTCCATAGTTTCTGACGACACCTGATTCTGAGGCCCGATGTGCCCATAATCAATTTCTGATGTTTAGCTCGAGTATGTTCAGTGAATGAATTAGCGAGTTTTTCAAAATTTTAAACCGGTGCTTGGAATTGAAATCCAAGGGCATCGATGAAAGCACAACACCAATAATTTCTTAAGAAGACGTTCACTGGAGTTGCGTTTTCTCAGGAAGAGTTGTTAAAAAATGGATTAAGTGTTAAATGAAATAATGATGTGTACGACTTTATTTCACATCCAAGTAGTTTAACTCCATGTGTGGCAGTTGGGTGGAACCCACTTGAACCTAAATCCTCTTGATAGGATTTTGTGAGGTGGATCCCGCAGGATCCCCATCCCTTCAAATTCCCTATCATCTCTAAAACCCCCACTTTATTTATGTGACACTCCCTCACAATAATGTTTCCAACTTTACTTCATTTAATTTTCACAAGATCAATATTAACTTGGTATTGATAATTCAACTATTGAATTTTGGTAATGCATGGGATGGGTAATATAATAAGAATAGTCTTATTTTATCTGGAGTTGGTTGGCTGTGTGGGAAATTGGAGGAGATAGAACACGTCTTCTATGTTGTAGAACGCAAATAATGTCAAGACCTCGATGAAGAACGTTGTCACCACAAGGAGTGATCGACGTGCCATTCTTCTCCTCTCCACAGTCGGTGTGAGATTACATCCACCTTGGACATATTCCAATTTCTTCAACTACAACATAGACTTTTGACATCGTTGTTGAGGTAGGGGTTTTATTTTAGTGTGTTAATATTCTCGTGATTTTTCCCTTCTAAAACAAGGAACACGGATCAACTCATTAGAAAGTTGATCCACGAATGTTTTTATTTGAGGTACATGAATATTTATTTTCGAATGTTTGGTTGGGAACTAGGTTCAATTTTAATTGATTAAAATTATTCCTTGTATGTTGTTGAATTCATGTGTTGATTAATTCCAATTGATAACTCCTAACGCGGAGGGTGCGGGCCGAACAAACATGGCCAGATAACCCTCCGCAGTTTGATTGTTGATGTGGGGATTGACGAGCAATGTCGGAACAAACATAAATAGTGATTTGAAATCTCCGCAATGATGTTCGGGTCCCGTAATTACTATAGTCACATAAGGCAGGTGAAACAGACAACCGGTGCGGGTCCGGTGGTCCGCAGAAAACGACGGCGGCGTGCTGCCGGAGAAGACCGCCGTTGATGAGCCACGAATGACTGGAATGACAAAGCTGTTCCAGATTTGGGGGGAATCATAAATGCCAATCCGGTTCACTGTCAACCAGGGGGGAACAACCCCCCCCCCCCCCTTCCGTGTCCACTCAGCGCACGGGCGCCCACACCGGGTCGGACCGGCCGCGCTGGGCCGGACCGCCAACGCCGGGCTGGACCGCCCGCGCTGGGCCGGGCCACCCGCAATGAGCCGGACCCTCACTCTAGGCTGGGCCGCGCTGGCAGGGCTGGACCCACATCATCTCGGCCGCACCGCACCTACCCGGCCCAGACTCGGACCCGGGTCAGACCGGGCCCAAACCCCCTACTTTCAGGACAGATCCGTTCAAAGGCCCTAAACAAGGGCTACAGACCTCCGATCAATACACCGTCAGTTGCATAGCGATACTTGGATAAAGATGGTCGTTTTGGTATATCAAAATCAGGGTTTATGAGAACGTATTGTATGGATGTGTTGGTCCGAACACGAAACCAACCGGGCCCTCAGAGCGAAAACGCTTATAAGATGAGTTCCGGATGTCCGATTGATGTGTCGTCGACTTTGTTTGTTTCCTCTTAGTGAGGCGGTTCTTTTGGCTTACTCCACTTGAAGTTTGGATGCAGCTGGAGTACGGTCTGGTTGGTTTTAACATAAAAACCAACCGGGCCCCTGGGTCGAAAAAGCCAATAACACTCAGACCAGGCATCTGATTGACGAGTCGTCTATCCCGTTTAGTTCCTATTGACGAGACGGAGCTTTGGGATACATCAAATCTGGTCTTCGTGTCAGTTGATGTATCAACCCCCCTTTGCTCCTGGAGAAGACCCTCCCAGAATCAAGCATTGTGTATGCAGGAACCCTAGAGCTGGCTGCGACTAAGATGACTACCGTACTAGGATCTTCCGTGGGTTCGACGAGAATGACTACCGTACTCGGATCCTCTGTGGGTTCGACGAGGATGACTATCGTACTAGGATCCTCTATGGGTTCGGCGAGGATGAATACCATATTGGGATCCTATGTGGGTTCGATAAGGACGACTACCGTACTTGTATCCTTCGTTTGTTCGACGAGGACGACTACGGTACTAGGATCCTCTATGGGTTTGACTACCGTGATGGGATCCTCTGTGGGATCGACATCGATGACTACTATACTTGGATCCTACGTGGGTTCGGAAGAAGAGATGATTCAGTGGCTACATCTAATCATCTCCACCCCTCCTCGTAAATGGATACCTGTGTGAGCTGAGTCATAACATACAATCATTATCATCGATAAGATTGTTGTGCATTCCAGTGTGGATTGGGTTGTTCTTTCCTATGTGGATTGGGTTGTGAATTTCTATGTGGAATGGGTTATGTTCTCCTTTGTGGACTGGGTTGTACATGGGCTCGTGTGCTGGAGCCGAGCTGGAATTGATGACATAGGTATATGTATTAGCATATACCTAAGTAGAGTTGGATGTTACCTCGTGATTGTATCTTTCCTTTGTGGTTTATCCTTTGTGGATTCTGGGAGACCTTCGGGGGTCATGGAGTCCCTACTGAGTCACATATACTAACCCTGGAATGGGCTATTCCCGCACTATGTTGTGTTGGATACAGACGACGGACAATGCTAATCGAGGTAGGAGTTCATGGAGCTAGACGGTACCTGGAGGTGGATCACAGGACGAGACGTACACGGAGCGGACAGTTGGACCCGAGGAGCTATGGAGACTATCTGTACCCACCCTTCAGGTGGGATTTTCAGTGGATGGATGAAGGTTGCTGCTTTAATTTTCTACTGATGTACTTCCTTTCAGTTTTACTTTACTTTCAATTAGGTTTGTATACTGGCCCATTAATTTCCAGCACGTACATTGTACTCAGTTTATTTAGTGTTTACTTTAGCTTGAGTACTATATGGTGTTTGTTTACTTTATAAAGGCAATGCCTTCCCTTTTTTAGGGATTTTCACCATAGGTGCTAGTCGCCAACCCCTGGCCTATGGGAGGCAGGCTTAGGGTAGTCACGGTAGGGGCCCCGATGGTGGGTCTTGACAGTAGAGGTGAGAGATGATTTGAGAGTTGAGAATGAATCCTCAAATCTTTCTCTAAAACCAAATGGAACATCCTTTACTAAAATACCACAAAGGAGATTGGCGATTGAACAAAAGTTCGTAACAAATATTATATAAAAACCAACATGTCTAATGAAAGACCACACTTCCTTAACAAATTTGTGTGATCAATGGTGACAAATGATGTCAACCTTGGCTTCATCGACATTAATTCCCCTACCCGAGACAAGATGTACAAGGACTTGTCCCTCTTTATCTATGAAATGACATTATTCCCAGTTTATGATGAGATTATTTTCGTCAAATATTGACAAAAATCTCTCCACATTCCATAGAAATCCCTCAAATTTATCCCCAAACACAGATAATTCATCCATGAATACCTGTAGAAAATCTCTTACCATGTTTGAGAATATTCCCATCATTCACCACTAAAATATTCTAGGGGAATTTCATAACCCGGAGGGCATGCATTTGAAAGAGAAGGTGCCAAATGGACATGTGAATGTAGTCTCACCTTGATCCCTTAGGGATACCTCAATTTGATTATATCCTATGTACCCATCCAAGAAATAGTAGAAGGCATGACCTGCCACTCTCTCATGGACTTGGTCAATGAATGGTAAGGGAAATGATCCTTCTTGGTAAATGAGTTTATCTTCCTATAGTCGATGCAGACTCTCCAACCACTACTCACCCTTATTGGAATAATCTCTCCATCCTCATTGGCTATCAATGTGATTCCATCCTTTTTTGGAGAAACTTGGATTGGGCTCACCCACTCATTCCCAGCATTGGGATAGATGATACTAGCTTTTAAAATTTTCAGAAGTTCTTTTCTCTCTAATTCCATGAGATTAGGATTGACTCTCCATTGAGGTTGATGACATGGATTTGAATCATATTCTAGAACAATCCTATGAGTCCTGATAAATTGGGTAATCCCCGGAATATCACATAGGGTCCAACCCATGGCTTCATTTTGTATCCTAAGGACTTCTAGAAGCATCATCTCATGATTTGATTCATGGTATGAATAAATGAAAATAGGATGTGTTTAATTTTCCCCTAGGAATTCATTCCTGAGTGCGGCAGGATGTTCCTTCAATTCATGCTCATGTTGGTTCGAAATTTCAGTATAAGATTGGGACATTGGATCAAGATCAATTTTGTTTGCAATACTATTAGATAGGAATTTTCCCACCCATTTATAATGTTTTTCTACTATATTGGCTTGATCAAATTTAAGGAAGGGAGTTTTATTAGTCAATATGAAAGTGTATTCCAAAAATGTTACACTGATTATTGGACCTAAGACATAATCATAAGTGAAATTTGAAAATTACTCAAGCCAGTGAGATAAACATCATTCATTGGAACAAAAGAAAATCAATCTCATCCTGACTTAAACATCCATCAAATATTCAATGATATTCATTGTATTTATTATCAATGTTTCCTATCATGTTTACTTCATAAATGTATACATCATCCCCTGTTTGTGAGCGTGCATTATTAATGTTCAAGTCTAGACTCGTGTTTCAAAAGGTTATTGTCTTGTTCTCGTTTCGAACGTGGATAATAGAGTTGTTTGTTACAAGGAAATTACGACCACACATGATTTTTGTTTGTTCCTTATTTCCTATGTTTGGATGGTTGTCATCAAAAATGAAGTTAGCAGGGTAGATGATGTTTTCAACCTTTACCAGAATACCCTTCCAAATACCCATTGGAACCCTAATTCTACAATCAGCAAGTTGAAGTCTGACAGATGTGGTTTGGAGATCTTTGATGCCTAACTATCAATACACATCATAGGGGGTGAGATTTACACTATCACCGAGGTCACACAAGGCCATTAAAAATTTGTTCTCTCATAGTTCAACAATGATGTAAGGGAAACTCAAGCCATTCAACTTAGTTGAAATGGACCCTTGAATTTTTTTGCAAACATTGGCTGCTAGAAGGACATGGTTCTTTTGTGAGAATTTCCATTTAAATGTATAGAGGTGCTTAATGTATTTTGAGTATGAAGGAATGTATTGAATAAAATCTAGGATTGGAATGTTCAACTATACTTTTGAGAATATTTCCCTCAACGTTTCATTAAATTCAGGCTTGGTTTTCCCCCTCTTGCATTAATGAAATGGTGTATGCTGTGGGGTTGCTTGTTTAAAAGTTGTTTCATTGAAAATGTTGTTGTGTATTTCAGTTAGAACATTTGGTTCATTTGAATTTTCATCCATGTCTGAATCTTCAGATGGGTTTTGAATTATTTGTTCAAGTTTCTCAATTGATTTCCCACTATATTCACAGCCTTTAGTTGATCATGTGTTTTTTGAGTGCAACCTGACTATACCCTTAGTGTTTTTATGGAATGGCTTCTGTAGGAATGGGTTCCTTTCCAGTTATGATGGTTTTATGTTCTTGTTTAATAGAAGAGACTTTTGAGTTCATCATTTCAATTTGATTGCACAATTGTTCTAGTAGGCTTTGTGGAATAGTTTTAGTTGGTGCTTGAGAAGATTGGTTTATCCTAGGGGGATATTTTAGAGGTAGGGAGGTTTGTTTTAAATGGACTGGTTGTTGTTGGTATTGGATATGTTGTGTTTGGAACTAGTTATGGTTTCGGTAGTTCTAATGGTGTTATGGATTTTGTCGTTGTGGCTAGCTAAGTTGTTGGTTATCTCTCTAGCGAAAAACTGGGTGATCATTATTCCTTGGGATTAATGTGTTTTGGTATTGGGGATTTTTAATGTTTAGGGAATTGACATTAGCATGTTGTCTTCCTAGAAGAATATCCTTGATGGATGGAATGGTTGGTCAGTTGTCTGTTCTTGGGTCACATTTGTCAAAAATTGTGTGAACAAGGTTTACAGTTTCGATTTCATGGATTTTTATAAGGTCTATCTCTATGACCATTCTAGTGAGTGTTGATAGTTTAACTCTAAGGATTTATTCATCTCTAAGTGTATGAATTTCAGTAGTTCTTTGTGGAATTTTAGAATAATGTGAAGTTCCCCATTTTTTGTTTTGTTTATAAAGGATTTATAGACACTCATAATCATCATTTGTGGATTTGTTTATAATGGTGAGATAACACATCATTTCAATGAATTGTTTGTTCCCCGATCCTAAGAAATCATTGAAAATTTTCACTTGTTCAGGAATAGAAAACAATGGCGTGGAACCATTTTTAGGGTGTATTTGAACCTCTCCGATGATTCATAGAATGAAGATCCCTCATTTTCAAAAATGTTTTTGGATTCTATTTTTAAATGCAATTTTTTTTTGTGTGGTGAGGAATGAATTTTTATCGAATTTTATTTTTAATTGGTCCCAATAGTTTATGGATTATGGTCCCAAAATATTTACCCAATTTTAGCTCTATACATTAATGAAAAATGATATAGCCACATTTTAGATGATTCAAGTTGATGTTGTGGACACATGGTTTCTATAATGTCATTGAACTCCTTAACATGAAGGTAGGGCCTCTCAGACTCCATTCCATGGAATGTTGGAAGGTGGGTTAGGACATGGGGTTCAAATATGTATGTGGCATCTCTGAAGGAATTGTGTCTAATTAATGAGGGGGTATTGGTCCATGCTGGAGTGAGGCATTCATTCATGGTTTGATCGACCACATTCCCAATGTTTAGAGATTCTTGGTTTGGGTTTCCCATTTGATACCCTACAGGGTTTACCATCTAATTTCATTGAAGACCATCCATTGGACTATTTATAATTGGTTAATTTTGAGTTTCAAGAATATTTGGATCAAATGTAAACAATCCCATATATGAACATGACTACACTATCCTAGGAGTTTCCACCCTAACTAATCAATTTGACTAATCGTGGGTGTAAGTGGACATGCGCAAAAAAAAGAGAGTAAGGGAAAAGATAAGAGAATTTTGGTGAGAATAGAATAATGGGGGTGAGAATAGAAATTTTTTGGTCTAGGGAAGTTACTTGGTCCCCAAAAACAGTCCCAAAATTTGGTGTCCCTCAAATTTACCCAAGTTCTAAGGGTTATGCGGTCATTTGCTATGTATCTTGGGTTGTTGAATCCTTAGATACCTATGAAGATCCATAGAGTCACAATTAAAAGAGATGGATTTTTGGATATGAAGTGGAAAACATGTGTTGATTTTATATGGTTTTAAATGAGAACTATGATATCTAAGAGAATTCAAATTATGAGAAAAAGAGTTGATCTATTTTATTTCTCGGGGTGGATTGGATGAATTATTTTTTTTGCAATTTCAATTTCATTAACATGAGAAGGGTTCATGAATGTAATTAAAACAAACCTCATCACTTACTGATTAAACACATTAAAAAACACATTCTAATCACCTATAAACTTATTTGATAATTTTCATGATCACTTCAAGGAAAATTATCTAATTAGCATATAAAAGATGGGTGAATAAATTCAATAAGGAAGGGGAAGAGAGAAAATCATTGAATGAATGAAACTCAAATAAAATAAATTAATAACATTTAAAGATTGGTAAATGAAATAAAATAAAGAACCTTGATACTCCCTTGGATCAAAATATAAAAGATTTATCCCTCCATTGATGACATTTTTTCAACAGATGGAGGAAGTAGACTTACGAGGGTGGAATTGAAGAAGTAAAAACAAAAAAATAACATTCACTCAACTATTGTGTGAATAAAATCACAAGGTTTGGTATGAAAAAGTTTAATCCTTGAGGAAACAGTATCATGGTGATTTGATGAAAAAAATAATAATAGAAAAAGAAGAACTTTTATTGAAAACTAAGGTGATTCGAACAACTTAAATGAGAAGGAAGAACGTTACAAAGAAAAATTGGCATAATAACAATACAATGAAATCAAATCTCCAAGATAATATAAATCCTACACCATTATTACCTTAAATATGAATCTAGGAATCTTTTGGAGGATACCCCAACTTCTCATGTGTCTTTAATTAATTATAGTTGGCCTAGGTGGGTGGAAAATTATTTTAGATGAGACTTTTCCACTCTTCCCTTTAAGTGGCATCCAGATTACATACACTGCAAAGATGTGCCTAAAGGACCTTCTATATTGAAAAATTATAGTGGGCTATAGAATGATAAAATTTATCCCCAGATGTCTTATAATATCCTGTAACATTTCAGCCCAAAATTATTTACGGTTTGCAAGATATGATTAAAATAGTGGGATGTTTTTCTAGGCCTCAGAATCTGGCCAAGAATTTCATCATCAACTTGGGCCACCTGGAACTCCATTAAAACGTCCAAATTATCTTTTATGACTATTTAATATATTTTCCTCATAATATATTCTATGTTAATATAAATTTTTGAAATCATTGGGCATGCATATATTCCTCTACAGTACTTTTATTAGGTTGTTATCTAGTTCATTTCACCCATAACCATGTTGGTTAAATGCCCACATTGGTGGTCTTTCGAATTGAATCTCCTAGATCTCCAAAAAAATGAATTGGTCTTTATATCATGGGAGACCTGAAAATAAAAAATGAAATCATGAACATTATGTTTTTTATGTTATTTTCAAGAAGTTACCATGTCATAGTTCATTTTAAGAAGAAATTGCAATCATAATATGAAATAATCTTCAATGTGTAAAATTCACTAATAAAGGAGTCTATGAATAATAAAGACCATGAATAATATATTATAAAAAATTAATATTAGCTTCTTTTAGGAGATAATCACATATACCACAAATCATTATTATTAACCTACTATATTTGGAGATGTACATATTATAGGATTGGTCACTCCGATACATAACTCTAACTAGGGCCATGAATTGGCAGCAGATCTTGTTCGGGGCCTCTTAGAGGGATTTTGACTCTAACCAGATAGTCCTACTGAAGGGATCATAATCCTGGGGTTGGAAATGAAAACTGAACATTAGTGGAGTTGGAAAATAGGGAAAAACACACACAAAACATGTCCAAGGAATGGTGTACAAGGATATAAATCCTTGTAGAACAGAGTAAATGACGTGTAGTAAGGTCACACAATGTGTACCATATCTTTAGGTACAACCCTTGTGAAATAAACATTGTAAGTAGACATGATGTGTATAAATAACATACACGAAATTTAGTGATGATCACACATCATTTCCAAATATTCCGGGCATGCTCCGTGTACACTGGCCATATGCCAGTACATTACTTAGAACTGCATATGCCAAACCCTTTACCAGTATACAAGGTAACCCATGTAACCGTCCTGGTTTGGCTTTGTGGTGGAGAAAATGCATGTGTACTCCAGTCCATAACTTTGTATTCTCCTAGATATACTCCATGTCCCACGTAAGGACCCACACAATCTGGGATAGATGTCACATTATTTGTCATCTCTTCCGGCATCATAAAACCCTTGTTTCCTAAGTGCTGGCCCATATGACTTGTTATTCGTGATTTTCTAGAATCGATGTACTTCTTTCTCTTGCCTCTTATGATCTTTAAATTGATAATACAGCCATTCAATCTCAATGAATCGCAGGATCATGGATTTTTCTGTCATGTAAAGGTTGTATCTGAATGTTTTGGGCATCTCATCATCCCCAAAAAGGTGTTTTGATCATTTTTGTGAGGAATACTCGAAGAACAATTTCCTATGTTCTGTGTCAATTCATCTTCTACCACTATCATCGCACCTCTGATGGTTCTTCACGATGTTGGATCTCCAATTTTGGAAAGCTGTGTTTCAAAAAATACGGGTAAAGATCCATTGTTCATAACCCCACAAAGAAAGCATTGTCAAAAGGGGGAATTAAATCCAATTAGGCAATTTGATGAACAAACCTTTGACATCATTCATTTTTATGTTTTTCTTATCCCATTATATTGATCAAAAGGATAAAATAATAATATGAATCATAATAAGAATGGATTGATTCCCCAAAATAGAACCCAAAAAAAGGCCCTCTTTTAAGAATGTATGATCTGTGAGTCATCCTATTTATGGGTTGAATTTCATTTGTCATTAAATCAATGAACAAGGAAAACAAATCCAAATAAAAAGACCTTTGTCGATAATTGACAATGAATTAGAGAAGTCATTGGCTAGGTTTCTATCTCACATTATAATGATCCACACATCTTTTCTTATCATCATTTGTTGATATTCCTCCAAGGATGGATCCTCTAAAATCACAATTGACCAAGGAATGTTTTCTAGGTTTATGAGCCTAACCCTGGGCTCTTGATTTTTTTGAAACACAAAATGTTTCACTTTTTTAATTAAAATGTATAAAATAAATTAAATTACTAATTTATTTTATTTCCATTAAAACGTCAACTAATTAACATTTCTAGTTTAACCACACAATTCGATTTTAGTCCCTGACTACGGTGAAGTCATTTATGTAAATGTAACAGTTCCCTTAGACTTCTCATCTAGAAACCTTTTTAAAATTTCATCCACTTTTCTAGGAAGATCACTTGTCCACTTGGATAAATGTTTATTTTCATTAAAACAAATATTTAGTGAAACTAGGGGCTCAAAATCGCATGTCGTCACACCTTCTAGCCTCAAAATAAATCAATATAATATTTAAAAATAAAAAAAACTAGGACATTACATTCTCCCTAGCATGGGGTTATGACATCCATAAAAATCTATAACGAAAGGATACATAAACACACGTGGGTACTACACCCGAATCTAAGCCTACATTTCAACTTTTTCTTCTGAAGGTTCCTATGAAACCACTGGACAAGCACCAACAGAATCAATAACCCTTGAAAGATCCTCTTCGGTCAATCCATGATCTCCAATAGGTAATATATAATTGTCTCTCCAT
The DNA here is from genome assembly GCA_963277665.1 of Viscum album. Classification (NCBI taxonomy): domain Eukaryota; kingdom Viridiplantae; phylum Streptophyta; class Magnoliopsida; order Santalales; family Viscaceae; genus Viscum; species Viscum album. Next base: position 2,060,579,416 of record OY728151.1, on the reverse strand, counting down.
CCTCATTTCCACCTCACTCCAGTCGATTACGAAAGTTGGGTCCTCCAAACACCTTCTCAGTTGAAACACTTGGAAGAATTCATGTACCTGGTGAAATTTTTTTGGTAGAGATAGGTGGTATGCCACCTCACCAACTCTACCCAATATCTAAAAAGAGCCAATGATCTTTAGAGAGTAATATCCACCCCAGCCAAATCTATAAAACCCAAATCAAATGTGAGACCTGAACGATGATAATGTATCCATCTTTGATCACAAGAAGTATCCCCCATCATTCAATATAAGACTTATGTCAGCTATGTGCAGTCATCATCCACTACTATATGATCTTCACCTTCTCAATGGTATCTCACAACAACTCTAGACTGTTGTGTGATGAATCTCTAGGGTCTTTCTAGCAATGTGGTGACCATTAGGGTCTCCCATAAAATCTCAAGTGGTCCATAATAATGATAGAGTAGTATCAATTGTTTCACAAAAACTCCACCCATGCTAGGTGGTCCTCCCAACAATGACCAATGCCGATGATACAAGCCCCCAATATATCCTACAAAACCTGAATTGTTCTCTCTGTGTGACCATCTATCTGGGGATAAAATGATGTGATCAAGTGATTCTGATTCCCAAATTCCTTATGCAATCCCTTCCACATCTAAGATGATAAATGGTAATTTTGATCATATTCTGTCGTTGAAGAGACTCCATGAATCCAAACATTCTCTTTCACGTAGAGTCATCTCATTGTCACTACAAAACTATTCCTACTGATAGCCTGGAAGTGGGCCAACTATGCGAGTCTTTTAATAATAAACAAGATGGGATTGAGTCCCAAAGAAATTTGTGTTAATTCCATCATTAATTCCATCAATATTATATCCCACTTCAACTATGGAACTTATATAGGGAAGGATAACCCCGCTAGCACATGGTTATCAGTCTTTACCTACTGTAATTTAAGTCACCAATAAAATAACTCAGTTACTTCCATCATTATACTGGGCCAAAAAATTTAACACTGGAAGTCCTTATACATTTTCCCCTCCATGATGTTCCACTAAGGGGGTGTATGAAACTCCATCCAAACCTCCTACTGTAATGTTTCTAGTGCAATTTTGTTCCCATTAAAAAGAACTATGTGCACCCCAAACTAAAAATATCCATCAAGATCATGTCTTGTGAATAACTGAGCATTTAATATCTCATAGCCTACATCCCCTATTTGTGCCTCACTGACTTGTTGTAAGAGTATAGGGGGGACAACCATCAACGGGAGATGAGGGACATCATCTCCATTCATGAACGATAACTATTGTGAGGCCAAATACTCTAATTCCTCACTCGGAAGCTATAAATGCGATATACTACTCAGAGAATATTCATCAAAATTCTCCATCCCATGAGTATGGATGATCTCAAAGTCCTATTCCTAGAGGAACACCATCCATCACCTCTTCCGTAGATTGAGGTCATTCTGCAATAATATTCAATTTAGGCTCTTGTGGTCAGAGTATATGATAAATCATTATCCATTCAGGCAGTGTCTCCACATATTGAATGATAATACTACCTTTGACAACTCATGATCATGGGTTGTGTTGTTATTCTCATATTGACTATGTTTTTGCGAACAATATGAAGATGCTGCATGTCTCTCTATTATGAAACAACCAAGGCTAGTCCATGATAGGTCACAGAAAACTATTTACTAGAAGCCCTCTTATAGAAATCTCATGATTTGTGAGCTCATAAAACTATTACATAACTACATGAAACCCAACTGGAACTTCTCTGTCCATATGAAAGGTTTAACTTTCTAGGTCAAGGAATTCATCAGTGTTGATACCTAGGATAAATTAGTGATAAATCTCCTAAATTATCATTCCAACCCAAGGATTATTCACACCTACATCACAATCTGAGGTGGATCCCATACTACCACTACCTCGACCATGGTTGGGTCCAATGCTAATCCATATGGTGAGAAAACATGTCCTATAAATCTTATCTCATTTCTCTAGAACTAGATCTTCAAGAGGATCCCATAAATCAGGTCCTCTCGAAGTATGTTTAAAACCATTCATAGGGGTCTCATGTGATCCTCCTCTGAAACTGAGTACAAAAGGATTTCATCAATGAAGATCACTATGAACTGTGATATGTACGGATGAATGATCTGTTTCATAAGTCCTATGAACATTTTGTGGTCATTCATCACACTGAATGTCATCACCAAGTACTCATATTAATCGTAGTGGCATCTAAAAGTGTTTTTCAGTATATCCTAGTCTCTTACTCATAACTGGTGGTAACCCAATCACAGTTAAACCCTCTAGTACCACTATTACATTCTTATCAGAACAAATATGTCATTGATACTTTGTATGGGATACCTATTCTTCACTTTTATCTTATCTAGGAACAATAATCCACACATGATCTCAAACTCTCTTATGCCTTCTTGGAAAAAAAATGGTGGATGCCCATGCTGGAATAATCTGTCTTATGAAGACAATACTCTAAAATCATCCAAATTTACCCTCTTCTCATGAACCTCTACAAGATCCTTCTGATGCACTAGTGAGGAAATCAGTGCCATCCTTGGGTTTAATTTGATGCAAAAGCTTATTTCCCGATTGGGTGGTAATATTGGAAAACTATTGGAAATGCATCCTTGTACTCTACCACCACTATTGGGAACTAAAATCTCACAACATCTACTACTCTAAGGTTAATTATATCCAACTCATGAGTGATCAGATGCTCCCTCCTAATCATGAGATCGTTCTATGCTGTCTGGGTTTCCTTTTCACCAAAAAAGGATAACCTCATGAGATCACTGGGGACACACTGCTCTCTTCTCCTAAATTAGTCAATCTAGGCATGGAACAAAGATAACCAATCCATATTGAGAACAAACTATTAATGCCTCAAATCTTCCACCAATAGATTCCAACCAAAACTCTCCCCTCTAAGAGTTTGATAACACTATTGGAAAAGATTCATTATCATCGAGCTCCACTCATAGCTATCTCTAAGTGAAAGGGTCAAGTTAACAGGTCCACCAGAATCTCAAGGTATATCAAAATACATGTGGAAAGGAATTAATGACTTTAAAATGGGTCTACAAGTATGATATATATTGTAGAAAAGATAAATATAGTATCTCAGATCATCACTAGAGTCCATGGGTCAAACTACGTGAGCGCTTGTATATTCCCCCACAGATTCTCCCAGCTCCCACAACCTTGTATAGGCCTACTAGGGGTGGTGGTGGACATATGTCAAAGGATCTTCCACATCATGTAGCTATCCATACTCTTCTACCACATCCTCCTCCTGTAGGGGCCGCATTATCCACTCTCTACCTCTACCTCAGTGGTCCATCCACCTCTTCCCTATCAGTTGTTCGATGGGTAGAGAAATCTCTAGAGAGATATCCCTTGCCATTTCACATGTATCATCACCTCTCCTAAGGCTGAATGGATTTATCATGAGAGCCATGGACTGCATATCCCCTATCATGTGTTCTCTTAGGACATCTCCCACATATTGATCCCTTTTCCTAACATGGAATCCTTGTGGCCGAGTTCTCTACACCTGCCTTCTTAATTCTAACTACCAGTAGTTGTCTCTACTCAGCCTGGATGCTCTCAACCACCAAATCATGCTTGATCGCTCCTACAAATGTTGAAAAGAATATATGAGTGAAACTATCATGGATATCACATCATATACCACAATCTATGGTCCAATCCTGAACTCGCTTATCTCTGACCATATCCATAAAATACCTAGTGATTTTGGTGAACCTCGATGAATAGTTAGCCACCATTAAACATACCTTCTATATCCAAAGGAGCTATTGTTTATGAATTTATCTTAGTGTAACTGGAGAGAACTCATCCCTAAAAATTCACTCGAACTATGTCCATGAAAGTGTATCCTCATCATGAGTATGCATGGTCAAACTCTAATATCACCCAAACAAAAACTGAAGAAGTCTCTCTCCTTGGATAAAATTTTGGCCCACTTGTATCATCACTAGACATAAAACACTAGTCACCACCTCAATCCAGTCCTTATACACTTTATTTTTAGGCTCATCTTGGAACATGAGGTGTCTCTATCACTGAAAGTAACAGAGTATGCTTAGACTGCACTCCCCATCTACTGGAACTACATTTACCATGTTCTACAACACAAGTGGTGGTATAGAATGTTCACCACTTATAGGTAATTCCTGGTGTATTGGTCCTAGAATTGAAGCCTCATCACTGAGGGGTTCATCCTCATGGTCGAGTTTCTAAATCCAAATTGGTACCCATTGTGGAGGCATCTAATAAAGAAATAAATTGTACCTTGGTAAAAGACCATAGTTGGATAGCAAAGACTAATGTAGATGAAAAACACAAACCATTTCTAAATGATTCATGAACTATTTTTCCCCTTAAACTTGTGTTTTCATGTACCGAGTCAAAAATCTGGATATCAGAGTCATAGTGTGTGGTTACTTCGGCCATCTGTACCAACACTGAAGTCCCTAGCATAAAATTCAAGATCGAAACACCTAACAATGTTTCCCCAAACTATTCTCATAGACTATTGATCCTGTTGTGGAGCCATGTAATTCTAATACAACACTTTCATGACACGTCCCAGTGGGGCTCATGTGACGAATCACCAAGCTCACCTCCAATAGGCTACGGTGAAGAAAATAGCATTGAGAAGGCATATAAGTAACATGGGAAGCATTACCTATGTACTTATAAACACAGACACATATCCAAGCCCACAATTATGAAATGAAAAAACTACAAAAGAACAAAAAATCATGCATACAATTAATCCCAACCGACAGAGTAAAATATAATGTAATATAAAGAATTTAAACATGTGGAAGACAAAATCCCACCAACAAAAAGTTTCTAAAAACTACAAAGTACTACTTATAAGAAAGACATATATACTGGGCTATTTCTTATAGCCATAAGAATAGAACTTCCTATAAGGATTCTTAAAAATATAGGTATGGTCCCAGTCCATGAGGAGCTCCGTCAATAAGACACACATTTTCATAAGACATGAATCATGTAAAAAATTCCCATGCACGGTTGACTATTACAATCCTCTGTAGAGGACCTCAATATCTAAAAATAAATACAAAATGTAAATGTGCATTAATATCTACACATTATATGTCTACAAGACATATAATAAGAGAAACATATATAGATATCCTAGAAACCCAGATCCCTTGTCTAGAGGTATGTCACAACGACCCACATACCAATGGTTGGGATTCAGTTTGAAGATTCCATAAAGAAATCATCTGAGATAACACACTCGGCGAGTCTTGTATCTCTAATGATGTCTTCCCATTAAGTACCATTCACTCGGGAGTTTTATGATAGAGATAGAGATACATTGAATGATCTAATGACAGAAAAGATTCACTCATTCTAAGAGAAATCACCCCTGAGTGGGGAAAGATCGCAATACACGGGTTGGGATCACTACCATGGACTTGGAATATACCACAACTCATTTTATTTCTCTTGATAAGTTGAGGATCAACATACTTTATGATTGGTCACATTGATACCAGACTCTACATAGGGTAAATAATTGGTAGATGATTTCACTCAGGGTCACGTAAAGGGATCCTAACGCTATCTTGAAAGACTTTCCAAAGAGATCATACACTTGTGAATGGAAATGAAACCTGACCATTAGGGGAATTGGAAAATGGGGCACATAACCAAATAAAACATATCCATAGAACGATGGAAAAGGAGATCAGGCCCTATAGAATATCGTACACAATTTTTGTAAGGTCACATGATATATCCACTAACATCGGGTACTGACCATGTTGAACGACATGAGGCAGAGGACATGACATTTGAAAATAACTTACATGACTTGTAGTGATGGTAAAATTCCATATCTGATTATCTAGTGTCTGTTCTGTGTACTCTGGCTATGTACCCACACATGGCTTAGACCCATGTATGCCAACCCATGTACCGGTATATGCGGTAACCCGCATATCCGGCCTGGTCATACATTGTGATAGAGTATATGGCATGTACTACACCCGATGTACTTGTATCATTAGATATAAACTTTGATTCCCACATAAGGACCCACATACCATGTGATAGTTGTCACACATTGTTTCATTACTTCATGCATCACAAAACACTAGCTACCACATATCCGACCACACATGTCATTTTCATCGGGATTTTACAGGATCATTGTTCTTCATCCACGTTGCTACGGTGATCTGCGATCTGTCGATATAGTTGAACAATCTCATAGAAACTAAATATCATGGGTCATCCCATCAAGGAAACACCAAATCCGTATGTTCTGGGCATCTATTCGGCTCCAAAATGTGGTTAGTTCCTACATGAGAAGAATGGTCAATGAACAATTTCTTTCAATTTCTGTAAATTTTTCATATTCTATCATCATCGCACATTAGATGGGTCATCACGATATCATATATTCAATTTTGGATCATTGAATTGTGAAACGAACAAAAAAATATCCAATTTTCATAACCATGTGTTGAACCCATAGAACACATGGTCAAATGGATGTAGAAAATAAAAATAGAAAATCAAGGAATGAATCTCTACCATTGTTCATCAAGGAGTTGATCTGATCCTTTTAGAGGGATCTAATGAAGAAAATAAAAATATGTATCATAATAATCATTGATTGATTCCCCAAAATAAAACCATATAACTGATCCATCCAAAAGAAGGAATTGATCTGTGGGTCAACCTTGTAAGGGGTTGATCGGAATTCATCATAAAATCCATCAATGGAAAAAAAAAATCAAAAAAACCCCTCTATATCTTATTGATGTAGAGGGAGAGAAGTCATAGGAAATGATTTGATCTCAGTATACAATGCTCCACACGTCATTTCTCATCATTGTTCATCAATATTCCTCCAAGTATGGATCATCTCCAAAACTCAAAAGCATGCTAGGAAAATTTTCCATGGTTATGAGCCTACCCATTGTCTACTATCTATTTAAAACCAACACACATGTACTTGAATTAATTAAAACATTTAAAATAAAAAAATTGATAATCTATATTTTTTTTTAAAACATACAAAAATTAACTTGTGAAACCGACCGACGCCATTCAATGTTAGCACATGCCTAAGGTAAAGTCACTACTTTGAACATAATGGTGCCATCAGATTTCGGATTCAGGAACCCCTGGAATTGTTATTCCACATTTTCATGAAAACCACTCATGCACTCTTTTTAAATGTTTATTTTATGTAAATAATTTATTTTGGGAACCCTAGGCCTTGGAATCACAAGTTGTACCAAATCCTGATCTAGAAATAATTCAATTTTATATTTGAAAATAATACACAGAAAATATGACAAATTACAAACCAACTAGTTTATTCCTTACCAAATGTATGATATGTTCTTCTATATTAATCATCAAAGTCTATAATTAGTTTACAAACATTAATATATGTTTTATTAAATATTTATCACATGGTATCTACTAAACTATCCCTAAACCCCAATTTAGTGACCCCAACAACAGTATCAAATTGTTGGTGTATTTATTTATTATATCTGAATAAGATACAAGGAATTACATCCCAAAGGACCAAATAGTTTAGTAGTGTTGGAAAACAATATTCCTATATGAGACATTACTTACATTTGAAAACATAAATTACAACATATTTTTTTGGAAAGTAAAATTATTCCCCAATAATATCATTTCATACCAAATATATGACACATTATGAATTCATGGGGATATGAAACAAAATAAGGGTGAACTCTAATGCTTAGTATGGGTTCCGTATAATGTAATAATTTATGTATCTTAAATAATAATCAATATGAAAATGTAAATAACTGAACACACATTCCATTTCAATAACTTCAATGCATAAGTTGATAAGGTATAATAAATATTTCATGGTAATTAACAAAAAATATGTCAGATCACCAATAATATGATAACGAAATGCATCTAGATATAAATAATTTTCAATATATCGTGGATAATAATAACTAAATGCTTAATATAGTAAATTATTAATTATTGGACATCATATATCAGGATCATGATATATATACTATCATTAACATTAACAATATGGTTTAAAACTACTACGTACAAAAATGATCAGGTTTGGCCGACTATGAATCTACTAGAATGACCTTTTATAAGATGTTTAAAACATTTAGGTAGAGACTCATAGGGATTGGCCAATTTATTTGACTTATGAGACCTATCTATGCAATGAAGGAATTCATATAAATTTTCCTCAACAAAAACTGCATGTCCAAAGATTTCTTTATATATTGATTAATCAATTTAATTCATGAATAATGTTCTTTATAATGAAAACATGTTAAAAAAGATATTATTTATCAATATATCCACAATTAATCATAAAAATTTCGAAATAAAATTTTTATTTAGAAGGTGTAAATGGTTTATGAAATATTCATATACATCCGGAAATAATATTAAATTTGATATAAATTCATTTTATTATTGATAAACATTATAATAGTATAATTGTATGAAGATAAATTTAACAATCCCAAAATAAGGTGATATATTACAATATCATTTACCAATTGATATTTTTCATGTGAAATCCCCTTACATGAAATGATTCAATGTAAAAAAAAATCCCATAAGTTATTAATTAATAATTATATTACATTTCGAAGGTGTAGTATAGAGACCACATAAGTGTGAATTTTATCATAATGACAATTTATTCTATACATAATAATAATTTAGAAAAAATCCATTTCCTCACATTTAGTTTTTATTGTACATTTTTTTCCTAATATATATTTGTTTTGTATATTTTATTAACATAAAACCCATATTAATATTTATAACATCATATATTATCCATTAATGACATCGTTTCTCCTGTTCATGAATAATCACTCATTATTTTCATTATTCATGGTGTTAATTATATTGTTTTCCCATGCATCATTTACCATTAATGAATCTGTCTGTGCACATATTATACTGTTTAATCATCTATAGGATAATAATACTAAAATAAATTCACATGTATACATAAATTATACTTTTAAGAAAAATGATGAATGTGTTTATTAAAAAATGATTTAATTTAAGAGCATGGAGATAGTAACCATACATACAACAGTGTAATGTCTCCATTTTCCAATGATCTTAATGAAGAAAAGGTAAGTAATATACTATCATTCAAAAATGATATTAATATCATAGATATGATAATATATATTTAAATATAGTTTCATATATTATTTTTTGTGTTGTGTTGATGAAAAAAAAATCACATCATTTTGGGAAGAAGGTTGTCCACGCATGTACGAACAACGTTGTCATATTTCTTTGAGTGAAAAGTAATGAATGAAAGTGATATATATTATATTAAAAGAATGATAAAAATGTCATGAATATTTTATTTATTTAATTTATATAATTTATAAGAATTAACTTTATCCTTATCACCATCCATGTAAAGTGTTAGTGGAAAATTGAATCACATCGATTCACCCGGCGGTAGTCCAGTGTACACATGAGTGATGTTATAATTAAACCAATAGAAGATAATTTAAAAGGTTATATAATATTTAATGAATCATGTAATATAATAATTTTTTAAATATCATATATAAATTTTATATCCATCATCATACCCAACTATGAGAGGAAGAATTGGAAAAACAGAAGACATTTGTTAATGAGTTGGTAGTCCTCTATACGCAGAAAATATGATTTCGTAACCCATTTTATAGAGGTGGATATGATTTTATTTGAAATACTTATTATATAAAAATCATATTTTTTTTAATATACAAATTTTTTTATATCATATTGGTTTAATAATAATTGTAAGAGGTAGAGGATGAAATAAAATAAATGCACTCATTGTAGATAGTTTCTTCTTTTTGGGTAATCCTCCATGAGATTGAACCCATTAATTAAAAGGATGGATTTATAAAAAAACAATGAATTCTTGTATAAGAGGAGTTTATTTATGAACTGATTGATTCTGGGATTTTTTGAACAAATAGTTTGGAATTTGTGAATATGGGATGGGTCTTAATGAAAATTTTTAATTGAGTGCCTGAATTTTGGTAAATAATATAATTTATTAACTATTGTGAAGTCACTAATACCTAATGTCCCTAAAACATAGAACAACTATGTAGTTGAAGGATTATTTTATCAAGTAACTTATCAAGACAAATTAAATTGATATTTTAATTTTTTACTCCTTACTATTTAAATTTATATATTTTTAATGTTTATTTTTTTACCATAATAACAAATCATTTTGACAGTGTTAATTTATACATTAATACTAAAATAAAATAATAATTACATATTTTTTAACACATAATTATAAATATGAAATACATAATATCATATAAAAATTCTATCTATGTTAAAAATATATTTTAACACAAGTGCATGTTATATGGGAAATATAATTTTAACCTTAACCGTGATAATATAGTTTTTACTAGTGTTTATTAACTAGATTAGTTATAAAAGGAAAATTATTATGTTAATTAAAATAGTTTATATTTAGTAATATTTAAACATTACTTGGAAGATTAAAGGATTTTTAGTTACTTTGATTCACTTGATAAATTATTATTTATTATTAAAAAACATTAACATCAATATTGAAATTAATCATTTAATTTGAAATGAAGAATTTCATCATAATGAGGTAATTTATATTTTATGTTCAAAATTGGGTAACATTCTATAACAATCAAAAAAATATAATTGAGAAAAATAATTCATTCAATTTATATCCATTTTATATTTTTATTGTTATTTAGTATATATAATTATTTCCTAAATAATACAGGAATTTTTTTTTCTTATGAAAATAAATAAATTCATTACCCTAAAAAAATTAATAAATTATCATGGTAAAAAAAGTAATTTAAATTGAAAATTAATATTTATAATGGAATATATGTTGTTCATTCCGTTCCTAAATTATTATTGATATTAAATGTACAAGATGTTCATTTTTTGTCTATTTATTTACATAACATATTATTTACAAAAATTTACCATAAATTTATCCCATTAAATAATAAAAATAAATTATAAGGGGATAATGGTATAAATAGGATCATAAAATTATTTTTGTACAAATGTTATCATCATTTTACTCCTAATTTATTATGATTATCCCTACATAAACACTTTTTTAATATAAAAATGGTGATTAATTTTAATATTATTCACTAATAATTAATTTAAATTATTAATATGAACTTATTAGATAATTGAGAATATTATAATTACAAATATGAAATCTATTTTTCTAAATTAAAAAAATAGATGTCGCCACATATAATTTAATTTTAATCTCATGAATACAATGAAAATGAGGGGTTTTAAAGTGAAAATGTTTAATGGAATAAAATGTTATTATATTAAAAATAAATATAAGAATTATTCCTATTATATAAATTTAACTATTTAATATATATTTCAAATTAAGTTACATTAAAACCAATTAAAACTACAATTTAACATTATAAATAATTTAATCAAAAAAGAAGTTCCCAATTAAAATCCACCATGTTTTTGTATTCATTGAGAAATGGAAAAATATAAAAGATATCCTATAATTTACCATAATACAATTTTTTATTTTAACAATTAGAAAATACATAATATTTTTTCATATAATGTTTTTAAAAGTGAAAAATATATTTTAAATCGATTTTTTAATGACTGACTAAACCGTGTTTTGTTTAAAGCTAACGTTACATGTGTAGTATGATTTCTAAGAAATTTAATTAATTCTAAATCAAATATATTTTATATTTTCTCAGTTTCACAGTAAGTGAGAGATAGTATATTTCCAAATCAAGCATTCAATGTAATTTTTATGATGATACTACAATCTATTCTATTCTAATCAAAATGAAGGTGGTACTTTGATATCTTAGACTAGTTTGTTTCCACTCTATTACTTTATCTTGACATAGACATCGGTATAATAACATTATCAAAAAGGAATCATTTTTTTAAACTTATATATTAATTATTTAAATTAAAAATTTCCAAATATCGTTAATAGATTTAGGATTTAATAGAAGTACATCTAAATTATCTGTCCAGATGGAGAAGAAAAGTGGTGGTAGAATGTATGAACAAAATTTTAAACAAGTGAAAAGGGAATCCTATAATATGAAGTGTTTTTACATTGGTAAAAGATGAAATTTGAAGAAAAATTATATAATGTCTAACGGAATGAATCAAACACTATGGACTATCCACTCTATTCATTAATACTATGGAAATCGATTCTAGGATTTTGATGTGTATATGAAATTGATATCACTTTATTTTGAAAATTTTAGTATGTATATATTTTAAAGTAGAAAATCAATTACATTTTATAGTTTAATCTATAGATTCACATGATGGAGGAATATATACCAATATCATGTATTTGTGTTCAATGAAATAATTTAATGCTAGAATATATTGGACTAAATATTGGGTATTTATATCATGTTTTCCTTTTTTGTAATAAACTGTGTTACTATGACCAATGTTTGTTATTAATATTATAGATGATGTTTCTTTTATAAATGTTTATATATTGTTTGATTATATAATATAATTGAGAAGAGGAAAATATTAAATTTTTTTCATAACTGATAAAACAATTATCTAATATAATTGTTAACATATAGATGAAATAGTTCTCACTACTTGGTATTGTCATATTTATAAGATTAAAAAATTATTAACATAATAATTTTATAAATACATAAGTTATCAAATATGATATGGTTTAAATATATAACGTGTAAAATATTCTCAATATTTGATATATGGTTTATTTCCTAACCCAAATGAGTTTATTTATTATTTGATGATATTAAAGATATAATATAGTTTTAAATAGGCGAATGGGTTTATATTTGGACAATGTAAAGGTCAAAGTATAAAAAATAAATTATGAAATCTGTTATTTTATAATTTAATATCACATTATTTTTTAGGAATGTGTTGGTAAATAAAAATATCAATGTATATGTTATATTTGGTTTAATTTTTTTATTATAAAATGAATTTATTGGATCATTCAATAATGAATGGGATGAAACTAGAATGATTTTTAAGGAGAAGAAATAATTATTAATGTTATCACATTTCATGTTAGGAATATAAACATTAATAATAATATTTTTAATTAGTTGAATATTATTAATATGAATAATATATATCCCTATTTTCAAAATAAATATTCTTCATACGTGTTAGTCATTATTTAATTTTAGTGGTAGCTTTATCAGATTTTCAAATTGAGTTGTGGATAGAATTTCATATATATGTACATAGTTTTTAATATCCCAAAAAATATAGAAAAATAATGAATATGATTAAAAAAGTTTCTATGTATAATATTTATAATATTGATAATAATACTTTTCAGAATTAAAATTTTCACATTCTAAAAATGGAAATATATATTATTTTAATCTTTCTAGTCGGGGGTGTAAATTACATTACTTGGAATGATAATTAACATCCCAATGTATGAATAATTGTTATATAGTGTTTTTTTCATCATGGATAATTACAGTATGTGAATAAATTTAAATATTAGAATGATTAGGATTATGTGTATGGATAAAATGTTTATACATAATATATAAAATGAATTTGTATTGTATGATGGTCCAAAAAGCATACCCATTGTATTGTAAAAAACAATAAGTTATCAATTATATGGGTAACTATTTCATTATGATTCCTCATACCATTGGATTTAATGATACCATGTATTTTAACTATAATACATGTATTCATTTCTTATTCAATCCTTATAGATTAAAATATCAGGGAGTGGTAGGGCATAGGTTTTATCATGTCATCAGCTGGGGCTCAATCATGAGGGGATTAACATCTCAAAATATGAATATAAAATATTTTCCCTCATTTAAGATAGACTAAAAATTTGTGTGGATATAACTAGATATGGTTTATGACATGGGGTTATCATTTTGGATGTGGTTAATTTTATATTCTCATATTCCAAGAAGAATTACATGATATGTGTTTATCTATGTAGTCAATTTACATGTATTTAATTGAGAGTGTTTGAGATGGGCACAATTTTTTTGATATATTTCCAATATTATTGTCACCTGATTTCATATAAAATTATATTATAAATTTATTCATAGTATTATATGTAACTAATGAAAATTAGAAGATTGAATATACATACTTATAATAGTTACCACTAGTGATAAATCCATAGATTGGTGACAATTAATGATTTTCTAAATGATACATGACAAGAAATTACCTATGATTGTAACGTGGCTTGGGTCAAAATAAATAGTTTTAAACATACTTACACTATAATTATGGTAAAAAGGGTTGAACTAATGTGATGTAAAATATATTTATAAAAAAACAGAATCCAAGAATATTTAAAAATAAATTAGGCATATACATATTAGTATGTGAATTTTTGATGTGAATGTGGAAAATGGATAAATTCATTAGGATAGAGGAAAACCTAAAAAAATGGAGGTGGAATACAAATAATTGAATGATTTATGGGAACTATATATGCTGATATTGATAGATAATTCACTACATTTTTATATAATAAATTGAAGTGGTCCTAATTTATTTTACAGATTAATGATTTTTCTTACTATCAATAGAAAAATAACACTTTCCAGAGACCATTATTGAGAACTATTATATATAATAGTACAAATTATAATAGTGTTTTCTAATAGAGAATTTATTACCAAAACCATTTTTAGTTTTGTAATTTATTAATATACTCTTTGGAAAAAGATATCATAATTTTCACTTTTCCATATATGGGGTCAAGTGCAATAATGCTCCTGGGGAAGAGAGTGTGTGATCTCGGGCAAAAAAAAATATAAATCTATGATTTAAAATAATATTAGAAAAAAATTAAATTACTTAGATCCATCCATGATGATCCCCCTAAATTGACAATCTACTCATTCCTAATGAAACCATAGTATAAATCACTAAAATAACCAATAAACTATTTGATAAGCAGTAATGAAGGGGGAAGGAAGATTATATAGTGTGTTAAGCCTCTTCCTCCAGATCCATACCCTGGTTCACTGCCATTATTGTGTTCCTTATCCTATAAGACATACCCACTCAAAATTGATTTCATGATATATGATAGATTATTCAAGGAATTAAATGGTCTTTGGATGTGGAATGATTATTTATGGTGTGAATCCAGAAATATAGTTGATGGTTCTCCATAGTGAATCCAATAGGATAAACTAAACCTCACATATATGTATTATTTTCTTTGTATCACAGATAAACATAAAAAATAGAATTTAATTTGACTCATCAGCCTCCATTTTGAAGGGTTTTTTCCTTACATCTTCCTCCTCAGGTGACTAGATGGAATCTAGCTTATCAAAAAGCACATTGCTATGAGGCTCAGTCTCCTATATCATCACATACTACCCATTCTAAAATCTTCTCATGCACCTCTTGGTGTTATTCTCCTATTTTAATTAATTTATTATAATAACATTAATTTCAACAATTTTTGAGGTCAAATGATTTTCAACAAAATTTTATTTATACAGTACAATTTCCGTCTTCCCTTAAAAAATCCACCAATAATTGTACTGACAACTGCTTCATAAATTTTCCAAACTAGTGTCTTTAGACATTTATAATCATAAAATACTTCCACATAAATCATCACATTGTAATTAATTTGAGAACATTCTATCTCCAATCCCATATCATGGTTTCACTTTATTCATGGCATCAAATTCATCATCAATTTCCATGTATGAAGTCCAAATTCACTTACATTGTGTATGGAAGCTCAATAACAACACACCTATTTGATTGAAAAAAATTAAATTATACATGTTGAATGCGTTGACTACACATTACTCCATTATTGTACTCACAAATGTGGGGAAGAAAAGAGGCCAACATAACCTTCAATGGTCAACACACAATTTCATGAACATACCACTATGAACAAACAATAGTCCCTAATTTTCACTCCAAAATGCAACCTATAGGTCCATTTAGTGTTTTCTCTCTCCAATCCTTGCATTTTTCTACACATAAACCTTATCATTATTAATTAATATATCATAATATAACTTTTATGGTCCTTTTTATTATCACCTAGGACATCAAATTCACCTCATAATTGGATATATCTTATATTTATGCATGTTATTCATCCAAATCATAAAACGATCTCAAAATCATAAATTATTTTCAACGCACTAAATGAATAAAACCTCTTCATTTTTAATGATCATATCATTAGGGTAATTATTATTCCACCAAAAAACCTAGAACATATTTAAATAAGAACATAACATGAATTCATTATCATGGGAGAATAGTACAGTAATTACATAACATTAAATATTAAATTATAAGGTTGTGTTTCGTCTCTTTTTGGTGTCATATAGCAAGAGTTATATCCTTAATAAAATATTTGACGACTTTGATGAGAACACGTATTCAAGGGATCAACATGTGTCTTTGGAATTCTATTCTTTATTTTAGGTTTCATAGTTCCTTCATTGAAAATTAGATTCATTTTGCATCATCACTCTTCATCAGTGGAACTCATAGTTCCTTAGATAGGTAACACATTTATAATTTTCATTCATGTTATTGTTTTCAATAAGATATTTATGATATATTTTTAGAGACTCGTCATCGGTCCACTATCATAGATATTATCTTCATGTATTAATGTTCACAGGATCATACAATTTTTAGCCATCCGTTCCGATCGTTTCATTATATATTTGGGGTGGATACCCTAAAATTGTTAGGGAATATATTTTTTTTATTGTGTGTTTTTATCAATATGATAATGATTCTTAATCATATAGTGGATTACATGGTTGGCGTCAAAGTAATTTCTTATTCAAATATTTGATTTGACATTTTTACAACATGTTAATCTTAACCTAATTTCATGAAATCATAAAACTAGGGGGGAGCTCGTGGAAGATTCATGATTGTTCCTATGGTATGTCAGAATGCATGGTAAATTTAATATTTTTTTCTTAAGACCTATATCATGAGATATGTTTTTCCTTCCCCTTATCATGGTAGGATTCATAATTCCATTGGTACTTTTTATTTTATATATATTATAGCTTCAATAATTATATTTTGTTAATACCAAGGAAACCATCAAATAATGAGTTGTCGAGCTCGAGGTAGGTTGGAGTGGAGGTAGCAGGTGTCTTAAAGTTTTATTAATGGAGTAACTGATATTTTATTCATAGGAAAAATATGTTGCTTCAAATTATTTTCATGAATCATAGGATGTAAATTTTCTCATATGATCAATTATTCCAAAATATACCAGCTTTCATTATCATGGACAACAATGTAAAATATTATTCACTTGGTATTCTAACATCCTATCTTATGGTCACTTACAATAACATGGTCAATTGGATTATTCATAAGTTGTAAATTGAAATTTCATTCTTGTGGTCACTTAAGGGACTCTACTCAGTTTCTATGGTCAATTAAACACTTTATACAAAAATTATACAAATACTAAAAATAGGGAGTTTAAAACTCATTGAATATTAAATATTTAATTTAAAATTGATGGTAACGTGTCTGTATATTTTAAAATAAAAAATTGCAAATATTTTTAATTAAAAAAATTGAATAATGAAATAATCAATTAAAACACTGAATTTTTTTGAGATTTTATAGAAAAATAATATAAATAAATTCTATGTAAAAAATATCAAAAAATTGTTGTTCTAAAAAAATAATAAAAAATTAAATCCATCATAATTAAATCAATTAATCACCCAAATAACAATATTATTTAAAATTTTATATTAATTCAATGTTTCAATGAAAAATCCAACAAATTTAATATTTTTTCATTAGAATAAATTTATCACCATAAAATTGTAATTTTATTCAAAAAATATAATTCAAGAATATATTTTTTTTAAATAATATTGCAATAAATTCTACCACACATAAATTAATAAAATTCTCATGCCTTTTATAGAATAATCACTCACTGATAATATTACATTAATATCCATGTCCATGTTCTGTGAGAGAAGACAAGGGATATTATATTAGAATTAAAATAAAAACAACAAGCACTGCCATTTTCAACAAACTCTTAGATTCCTGCCACTAATTTTAAACCTTCTACATTATTGATAATCTAAAAAAAATATGTATTATTTTGTTTCACCCTTCACTTTTTCTATTCAATTTTCACCCCAACTAAATTAAAACAGTTTTGATAATTGAACATTATATAAATATTTTACACCCAGGAGCATGTGCATTTCACTTTGAAAAGATCTTATTGAATTTTGAAAATGATAAATTTACCAAAAATAACCAGATATTGTCTCATATATTTAATATGGGATCTCAATTTCTCATTTAACTACACATTCAAAGAAATTATAATAATATTTATTGAAATGGTTTCTCTTAGGTATCTTATTTGGCCATGGATTATTTAATTATTTTAAGTTCAAAAATCCTGTTTCCTAATGTTTTCATTCAAAATATATTGAAATATAACATGTCACACATAATTTCATAGTTACCAATTGGTTTTCCCAAAATAAAGTCTTATCACTCACTAGTAACTAATTTCTAGAAACATTATAACCAGTATAATCCCTCATAATGATGATATGTTGTTTCCTTTAGATCAAGACATATACATTTTTTATTTTACTAACATAAAACACAAAAAAATTATTTAAAGCCATAATGAAGATTTTATTTTTAGAAATATGGAAATTATGCTCCCAACAGAGGTATTTTGAAATAATTTTCAGTGTATTTATTTGTATATAATTGAAGAATAGTATATAAAAGAAATTAAACCACCTACATCAAACATAAATCCCAAAATTATCCAAAATTTGGAATCGTATATTGGGATAAAATTTTCATTCTAAATATATATTCAATTTAATACTTCATATAATGTTTTAATGGTTCACAATGAAATTAAAAAATCACTTTTTCACATTTCACAAAAAATTATAAATATATATTTCTTTTTGGAAATTTCATGATTTTGAATTTTTTTTTAAATGAAAAATGATTTCATAATTCAAATCAAACAAAATCATGATAAAAATTATTTTTCAAAACAAGAATCATGTTTAGTACAATCCTAAATTAAGTGTTCTATCCATGTAAACAATTTGGTTAATAATGATTTCTAAATTTTAGGACAACTATAGAGCTAGAAACCAATTTAAGAAGAAATTTTATTCACAATTCAAAATCAAACAAAAGGGGTATTCCCCTACAGTTAATTCCTATTAGTATGTAATAAATTTGAGAAAAATAAAATGTAAAACAACAAAGGTTTGTATTGTTTTAATCTTTGGGGTTTATGAAATACACCGCCAATGATATCCTTATGAATGATATTTTTCTCCTCTATTTAAGATCATTTAATATGTAAATAAAATAACATTATTGTTATCCTTGTAAATTATATGTAAACGAAAACTATGATTGAATTTAGAATCGTTGATCCAGTAGATTAAATATTTTATCTCCTCCTATAGTTTTAAAATTATGAAATTTTTTAAAGAAAATAAAAGTTATGAACAACATGGATAGAGCAGGAATTGATCAATGTTATATGATTTTTTGGAGGAAATTTTAGAATTTTAAAATACAAAATATGGGTTACCTCCCATATAATGCTAAATTTATTTCATTATCCAAAGTCACAACTATGGTTTATACTAACCATGATTATTCAGTTTGTATTATTTATTTAGGAGTTTTTATTTCTTAGTGCATTTAGAGTTATGTTATCTTAGGGTCTCAACAATTTTATCTTCTGCCAATATGTTAAAAAATTATTTTATCATTTTAAATGTGATGTGTTTATCCGAACAAGTATATATTCCAAAATTCTCTCAAAGAGTGATAAAGATTGAATATTTCAATATGGAAAATTTATGAATGATCACCAACAGAATTCTCCAAGTCCCCCCCACAAAATTGGTGATTTAATAGCTAAATAATTTTTTATAAATTTCAAAAACTTGCTCATTATTTTTAAAAATAGATTTCAATTAATACAGATAATGATACATCTATCTATAGAATTCCAATGTAGCTTCTATGATATACATTTCATACTCTTCATTTGACACAAAATTATGGATTTTTCTAAAAAAGTTTGAAGATTAGTATGTTGAGTATCAATAATAGTATGTGAGGGATTTTGAAGAAAAAAATATTGTTCAAATTTAAAATAATTTAGACTGTTAAGAGGTTGTAATAACAAACTCTCTTCAACTATGGTGACTTATAAAATGTAAGTCTCTTATGGGAAACACTCATAAATTGGTTCAGTAAATCCAATAAAAATGGATTTTTGTTTGGATTACAACACCATATTGGGATATAGGGTTTAAATATTATTTTCAAATGGATGAGGGGGTCAAACTATATCTTGAGTAATAAATTCAATTGATTGGAAAATACTATTCTCTATAACCTTAATGGGGAAGTAACCATACTAAAATCTTATCTCAATTTTGATGTAGTCATGCATATATACATTAATATTTTCAAATAACTCCTATAGATTATGTTTAATAAAAAAATCACCCAATTCTTATATGTAATGTCTTGACTAGGAAGCCTATAAATGGTTCCCCAAACTGGTTGGTCAATGGCCTTATGTACACATCCTCGTACAAAAGAAAATTCCAACACACAGTAATGGTGAGAGGTGGTACAACGAAAAATAATACCATTATGATCAATGTAGATTATAGTAGTATCACAAGTGAATAAATAAGTACACGTATAATATTAATCAATAAATATGATAAAATACATAACAATGTTATAATAATAAATCCAAAAGTACTGTAATATAAAATATGATGATCCCGTCATGTCTCTATAGAAAATGGTAGGATATACCTGGAAACATGATTCCATTACAACACTTGTATAATAATAGAAATGAAAAAAATGAACTATCTCTTACTTGAATAAAACTTTTAGCTCAGAAATATGATCTCCTACTCCTATGAAATTATATAATCATGCATAGTACAATGGGTTTTTTTCCTAGTCCCAACATGAATCAATGAATTCCACATAAGAAACCAATAGTGGCTTGAATAGGGTGTGATATTACACTGTATTTTCTACCACCAACAATGTCTTTAACCTGTGTAGTTTAGGTATAAAAAAAATCATTGGCTACTATATCACATGAATAAAAATAATGAATGTAATGATTCAAATAAAAAATTGTTACATCATGTCTACAAATTATACTGAAACACTCTTTATAATGGTAAACTATATTAAATTTACCTAATTCAGATCTATAAATAAATAATAGTAAAATATCCACAATTTCTATGTATTTTAATCACGTTTATAACATCCAAAAAGGACATTCCATGTAATCAGGTATATAACATCCACAAGGTTTTATGATATGTAATATGATATCAGAGAATGAAGGTCCATATCCATGTAATAAAATACGAAATAATCATTATCAAGTACATGTATTATCTTGATGGAATCTCATTAATTACATGGTTAGAGTTTAAGGATATTGTCCACTGATCTTGTCAAATGATATTCCGTGTATATTAGATCCTAGGAGTAATAATTATTATGGAATCCTGTGGAATTAGGATTTATGAAATAGATATATCCTGGACATCCACTTCTATAATCATGTTACATGGAGTATAAATTGTCATTGAATCTTATAGAGTTCGGATCCATGATGTAGAAAATTACACGGAATCCAATACAATAATTATTTCCTCACATTGTAATAATTCATAAGGCTTTTCATAATTTTAAACAAGAAATGAGTTCATCCAACACATCCAACAATATCCCTATAATCCAATTAAAATTTTAAATCATATGTTATAACAAGCACAAGAGGCATAAAATATATCATATCATTCAGTTAATTATCATTAAATTCATTATGGATCCTAAAAAAGTGGAGTGGTAACACACACAATAGGGTGGTACAACATGGTACAAATATGTGGTCATAAACATGGGTTTCTCAAGAAGTGTTGAATGACATCCAGCCATACAAAGACACTATTAAAAACCCCTAATATGTTTTAATTAATTCAATTCAAGAATTAAATTAATTTTTGGAATAATTATGAATATTTTAGTATGTGTAATAATGGTAATAATGCATATAAAAAACTAAACTTTGGGAGAATGGTATAATCCAACAACCATATAACTATTGTAAAAAAGTGTCTAGTATAAAATCCTAAATCAATTTGGATTAAAAGAATATGATGAAATGGGTAAAAATAATAAAAATAGGGAATATTTTCATTCACCCAAATAAATGATGAAAAAATAATAATAATATATAATATAGATCAAGGAATGAAATTTTTTTTGGCATGGATCTAAGAGACAAGTAGTTCTCAGTTATGGGGTTGTATGAAGAATTAAAATCCAATGAAAGGATATTGATTCGTTGGGATCTCCCAAAAATAGAGGATTTTATCTTCTATGTAAAATAAAAATCATATTTCTGTTAAAATAATTTTTTAGGTAATTGTTTTTCATTTCTTGTAAATTTCATGTGTCGCTGGGTTTGGTTGCATAGTTGTCAAAACTGTGTGAAAACTGGACCCGTGTGATTCTACTATAGTGGACCCACGTGGTTTGGAATCCTATGAAAAAACCATTAAGTATGCCTCAGTCCCCTTTCTCCCATCACACATTCATAGAAAATAGTTAAAAACAATCATTCACCAAATGTCATTTGTTTCTTCTACTAAAATTTATAGTTTTCCACGAATTATCATGTGGTTTCAGAGATTGATTAAGGAAAACGGTGCCCCCTATTATTAATTATAAAACTCTATTAATATTTTTGTCAAACCATGTGACATGGTTCACAAGGATTCTACTAATCGTGCAACCAATATTCCTTTTCCACACACTACGTCTATGGGTTCTAAATGTTCCTCGAATACCCCAAACCCAAAAACTATTTTAATATCATTTGGAACTCACATAAGGTCAAAAACAAAAGCTAAACTGAAATTAATATGATTTTTACCTCATAAAAAGATATTACTATACAATCATTCCCAATTAAGCAATAAAAACTTAATTTCCCTTCCAAGGATGGTCATGAATCTCTTGAGAATAACTCATGCCATGAACATGAATGTAAGTCTCCAAATCCCATATATCATAAGTTAAATGTGTGTATTTCTATAACACACAAACTATTGGAATTGAACGACCATAATGATCCTTTTTTTCCTATCAATTATGTGAATGTGATTGTCCTTAATTGATGCATATACGTGTAGATCAACCACATCAAGACGTAGAGTATGAGACATGTTTGAGTGATATTGGTGAAACCTAGATACCTGGAATACATCATTTAGGTATCATTACCTATGTGTTAACTACAACTGATAAAATACAATCCTTACTCTCTCCTTAATATCAAGCAGCCTGTAATATCACGGTGTAAGATTTATATATACCCTAATTCATATATGTCCCTTCCATAGTGAGATACATAGAAAGACCAAATTGACATTCTCAAATTCTAGAGGTCATCAAGAATGACAGATGTATGATTTCAATCTCAGTTAGGTGCTTTCCTTCCATTTTTAGAATCACCTGAACTTTTTCTGGAGTCTTGTGTATGAGATAGAATCTAAGTATCACTGCCTCTCAATCCTCTAACCAGAACAGGGGCTATCAGCATGGCATAATGTATAAATAATCATATGATTCCATATTAATTTTTTCTTAATAGATATTATTATTGTCCAATTCATCCTCGGTTATATTCTCCTCATAAGGGACCCTAAAATAAATGATTCATGTCGTATGAATTTTCTCCAGTACATGTGTAGTGCACTCTGACATTCCATTAGATTGAGGGTGGAATGTTCTGCTCAGAAGAACCAATGTACCCAAACCCATTTTTAAGTCAGTATGGAATATATATCATCTTGTAATACTTATCATATATTATGGTATGAAAAACCCTTTTAATGGTGAACAATCTCACATATGTATATGATCCTAAGATCCATTTCAATGAATGTACCAATTATTATAAGGAAATGAGTTACCATTATGAGTTTATCCATTAAAATCATCATGGATTCACTACATCAAGGTTACATCATCAATCCAACCACAAAATACCTCACAAAAGAATTCCATTTAGGTCCATGAATGGTTAACTACTATAAAATCCCAGTTGGTATATATATTTTATCCTTCACCAACATATATGTTTAACACCACATTAAGAAAAATATTATATCTCATTTTATCCATAGAAAATAATAATGGAAGCATAGAACCTAATACATATTAATTACAACCTTATGTACTCTTCCAGATGATTCATGAAACCCTTACAATAGTTCCTCCCATTTATTTTGTAGTACCTATGAATGATCGTAAAGAAAAAATATTTTATCCTCTCAAATTATTCTACCATGAGGTGGATCTTCACCTACCACACTCTCAAACAGGACAAGGACCCAATGATAGATAGAAATATAATCTTATCTCAGTCCCTAATATTGAAATTCAAAAATAATAAAGATATAAATTTATTGTTGGTACAATACCACACCTCAAAGTACATATCTGATGGAAAATCTATAAGCTACAACTCGATAATGGATTCTTGAAATAATTTTATATGAGCCCTCCTGATAAATATATCAAAAAATTTATTTCCATTAATGGGAATGTTGAAAAAAATTCAATATACTATAAGTCATCCAACCACATTAGTTTCCTCATATTCAGATAATGTTGTGTAAATATATACTTCTTGATATTTTGATCTATGTACACTGCAAAACACACTCCCAGAAAATAATCCCTCAAATAACACCAGACATGTACAAAATTATCTAACTTGAGAATGTGAGTTGGGTAGTTATACTTGTATGGACTCAACAAACAAGGATCACTCCACTAACATTATAACATTACATATCCCAATACATGATGCATCAAAATAAACAATATAGATCCTATCTAGATCTGGACGAATCAGTATTAGAGATAAATTTGGTCTAACTTTACACTCCAAAATGGTTTACCCACAGGATTATGATGATACAAGAATGACACCGTTCTTAGAAAATCCTATAAGAGGTATTGTTAATCATGAGAAATCTATTATTAAATGATTTTAAAATCCATCTTTCCTCCAATAACACTATATATCAGATAAATTATGTAGATTCTCCTAGGAAACTATTGATTTTTCTTTTTATGGGTCAACTGATAATCTTATCACATATATAATATGAAACCTGAACTAAATCATATCCATTAAAATTATTCCCATTTTTATCTTATCATATAAATTAATATATGATTATGTATCCAAAATAATTTCAGCATTTTTTAAATGGTCATGTCCATTGTGAGGCAATAAAATGATATCATCCATTAATACCACCACAAATGAATCTTGATATTGATAGAGAACTCAGTTCACCAGTTCTATAAAAACCACATTTAATTTTGTTAGAAAAAAATGTAAATAGATACTAATATCGACCATACCTTCTATGTAAATATGACTGAGGTATATACTTAAGTCAAACACGCACCTGGGGATGAGTTAACCTAAAATATTTCTTTCGTAAAAACAGACCTCTTTTGATTTAGTCAAATAGATCATATCACTATGAAAGGGTATATCAGTTCTTAACCACCATCTGGTTCAATTTTCATTTATAATCATGTATCATAAGGTTCCATCATCCTTTCTAAAAAAACCAGAGACCCCCATGGATATCTACTGGGTCATATAATCCCATTTACCTCTAATTCCTATAGCTATCTCTTTATCACCGTCAACTCCATAGTAGCTATCCAGTAAATAATAATGGATACTGATGTAGCTTTTTGAACCATCACAATATGGAACTCCACCTATACATCTGTAGGTAGGAATGAAAAGAAAACTAGAAAAACATCCCTTTAGTGATCAAACCCTAAAGGGAAATTTTTCGAAATAAGTGACACTACTCCAACTCCCATCCTAATATGGATCTATGAATCCTTCCCCTAAACATAGAGTCAGTGCCAATCCACATCCACGTACTAATAAAGGGAAGGTCTAACATAATAAATATTCACTACCATTCTTGTAACATGCTGGTCATTCGACCGAGTCTCAATCACACTACTCCTCAAATGTCTCCATCTATCTCATTGATCAATGAAGGATGAACTGCCACCACTCTCACTCAGGTTTGTATTCCCCTCACAATAGGCCCCAAAATTGTGATTTACTGATAGCTGACAGCGAACCACTCGGTGTAGAGGATAAACATCCTTATTCTGCACACATATATACCCCAAGGGTCAATTTAGTAATCAACGTATAATTCACTATCTATGTAATATTTTTCAACTAAAACATGTTGACTTGTGATTGATCAAATTTGAAGATACCTTCCTCAATGTGACTATCCCTCAAGGATTCATAAACAACATAAATAAGTTTAAAGTGATAAATATCTATAATTTGTGTAGAATAATACATAATGATCGTCTCTCTCTACACTAGACGCATATACTCACTATCCCATTCATCTTATAGTGTATCTTGAAAGAAGTAATAGTAAATCCTCAATTGAAAATACCTACAAAAAATATTCAAAAGTCTATCTGGCTAGTTTAAATAATCCAAAAAATTCTTAGATGCTTCCCAAATCATATATGTCACAAGCATCACTCTCATCTCAAGTGATGTTTCAAAATGTTAATTGATCAAAATAATAGTGTTAATCCAGGATACATATAATTTTTATTCTATTCCATAAAAATATTGTAATATGTTGTTTATGGAACACATGTGTTAGCTCTACAATAGATGAGGTGTGATGTAGTGATCCCATAAAGGTGTGCGTAGAGATTATTAAACTCTCTCGGAATAGGAAATTAAAACTCATATTAGGAAGATTTGACGATGTCACACATGGATATTTTTGAGGATCATCTAGTATCCCATGACCCACCACCTCCAGTGAATGGTTTTCTCTATCCTCCTATCACATGAATAGAGGGAATGGGGGTGTAAAATGTCTCTAAAATGATATTCATAGTCCATTGAATATAATCACTGATTTTGAGAACACATATAAAAACACAGTATAGGTCAGTTCCATGAAATAATAAAGTCAAAATCATGTTCCCACTCCAAAAGTCTACATTGGGTAATAGGAATAGTCCTAAAAATCACTAGATCCATAACCTACAACCCACCCAAATGTCTGTTCAATGTGATTCTCTCTACTCCCAAATATTAAGAAATTATGAATTCATATTTATTTACAAATTATTTTAATTGAATAAACCAAATGGATATTCTCTTTATACCTTTAAGGTATCAAACGCCTCATAAATTGAAGAGTGACATCCAATAATTTGTAACTATAATACAGTAAAGTCCGTGTGTCCATTGTCCCATGATTCAACCTACCATAATTGGATTCATAGGGTGTGTAAAGTACCTTACATTTGAAAATATTATTGATGATAGTGTAGGCACACAAAATACCAATTAATGTATCTCAAATAACTACAATAATCGTTAAATGATAAAAATTCTATTACATAAGGCAGAAATAAAAAATGTCATGTAATAAAGAAATAAATCTTATATTATATGGAAAATGATTTTAATCTATATAATATATGGTTTCTACGATGATACATGAGATGAAATACCCTCATCTCATCGAGCTATAATAAAATCCATAATCTTAAAAAATATTAATCATCATATCTGTTACCTAATGATGGAATCAAATTAATTATAGAAGATGAAATATTAATAAAATGTCTTGTTCTAGGCAATATTACTTTTTCCTGTACATGGATTAGCTATTCATAGGAAGAGTTCGTTATCAAATTCCAAATTTTTCATAATTTATTATCTATTATCTGGAAATAATAACTCCAAAAAGGAAATTCCAAAATACAAATTTTTAAAATACAAACTCAAGATCCATGAAATAGTGCCCCGAGCTGATGGGTCAAATGGTCTCAAGTGCACCTCCTTGTATGCCAAAGGATACCGATTGGTAGTGAGTGGTTGAGGGAGTATAGTGACGAGACTATAGCTCAATGATTATAGTGTAGCACAATGGAATCAAAATTGAATAAATAAATAGAAAATAATATAAATTAAGATAGAAGTTATAATTTAGTAGATTATAATATAAATAAACCCAAAATAAGTGTCATATACAATATTATGGTCATATATTGTCTCATTATAATTTGAAATGTAATATAATGCAATAGGAATATTATACAATACATGTATCAAAATAATAAAAAGAAAAAAATGAACAATCTCATGCTTTCATCCCAAGAATAGATCTGTCATGTGATCCACTTTTCTTATGAAATGATCAAATCAAGCATCGTTCCCTAGGAGATTTACCTGATGCCTTCCTGCACCATTGTTGTCTATCAAGGTACCCGATTATGGTCTGAACATGCATTGAGTTGACACTCAGTAGGCCAGTAGAAAACATGTCCATAAAATGTGTGGTTTTTTTATTAATAGTAAAGCAGCATGCAATTTATCATAGGAATAATAATAAATAATTTAATGATTCAATAAAATAAGTGTTACTATCTAGTATAACACGTGTAATCAGGCACACCTTGTAAGGGTTGTATGTAATCATGCCACTAAAATCAATGGATTTCTGAAAATTATAAAAAAATATTCATAATGACAATGTCATTGAATCATCTGTATAATATCAATAGTGGAAAGGTTATTTATTTAATTGTATAACATCCAAAAAAATTTATTCCACGTGATATAGTGTTATGACCTAACTGGATGGATCAAAGGTATAAAAGTCTATGGAATTTTTCATTGAGTCCACAAATCATCATAATGGAAACTCATTAACGACTTGGGTTGAATCCAAGGAGCATATATAATTATACTTCAATAAATATAGACTCAATGGGATGGAATTCCCTTGGAACCCTATGGAATAAATTTCCAAATAGAATAAATATACATTGAATCTACTAACATAATGATTATCTGTTTAGTAGAAATGCCCATGGAATCTTATAGATTCAATATCTAAAATTTAGAATTTTCATTGGTATCCATTACCATGACAAATTTATTTACTCATAATCATTCACTTGACATTTCATAATAATAAACAAGAAAAAATCTCAAAAAACACATTCAACACATTCCATATAATCCATTTAACCATTAAAATCATTTTTCACCACATAAAAAGAATGGATAAAACTTCCCCAATCATTAATTAAATTATCATTTAATACATTAAGTGTCACAAAACTAGTGGGGAGCTCACAAACACCCAACGTTGTGGTACATACTGGTGTCAATATGTGGACACCCCACAATGGTGGTCTGTGTTGATCTAAATGGTATCTTAGCATACAGTGTCACTACTAGGCACCACTAATGGGTTCTCGCTTATTTAA
Organism: Viscum album; assembly: GCA_963277665.1. NCBI lineage: Eukaryota > Viridiplantae > Streptophyta > Magnoliopsida > Santalales > Viscaceae > Viscum > Viscum album. Next base: position 2,060,549,756 of record OY728151.1, on the reverse strand, counting down.
TTCAATAATTCAATTAATTTTATGAGAAATGATGAAACATATTTAATTTTATTAATTTTTATATAATCATATAAAAAAATTATTTTAATATATATCCCATTTACTATATACATGTCGTAGAATACTCATCCAATATCGACTCTTATATCATGCTGGATTGGAAGAAAATAATGAAATAAATTGATTCCTAAAAAATAAGGAAAATTATGTAGAACCAAAATAAAACTTTTAATATGAATACAGACATGTAAAAACACATGAGAGGCAAATAAAAATATAGTATGGATCCATAAAGTTGAATATATCATAATTTTAAGGACAGACAGAGAATTGAAACAAAATACTACTATATGTATTCAATAGGATCTAAAAAAATATGGGGATTTTGTTTTCTATGTGAAAGTAAAAAATTTCTTTACAATAATATAAATATTAATGGAAATTTTATCATTTAACATCCTGTTATTGGGTTACACAGTTTTGTCACATATTTGAACAAACCATTTTCCAACTGTGTTCCCCCCAATGCCTCTTTAGGAAACTGACCTCGTTTATGTGCACAATTTGGAATACCAAGATGAATCTATAACATATGGCTCTATCATCTCTAACCACTCACATTAACCTAGTAAAATATTATAAAAAATGTATGCTAACATTATGTTATAGTTAGCGAAATATTACATGTGGCTAACAAGGAGTTTATGGCCCTTGACACATTGATCTAGAAAACCATGCAACCTCCACTAAATCATAAAATTCACTGAACGTTTCCTCATACCATGTGGCCTTGGTAAAAAAGTATCCACTGACTATAAAACTCATATTCCATTTCGAATAATTGGCCCCATGATTGAACAATCCGTAAGAACCCCCAAAACATTCATTATCTCCTTAAAAACAAACATAATTTCAAAACTAACGTGTTAAACCAATGTTAAAATGATTTATACATCATAGGAAAAAATGATGACTTAAAATCTATATCTTGGAGGGTAATTATTCTTTTGGAAACATAAATGGAATACGCCCCATGAAATAAAAAGACTACCTATAGTGATTGAATCCAATTCATCACACTCCATTTCAAGAATTAGAAAATCAGTGTGTAATATTATATTCACTACTCTATGAAATATGTTATCTAAGAATCCATTGAGATTATCGAGTGACTTAATAATAATTTTTATGTAAAAAAATGTTTTTTTGTAAATCCTTATTTCCTAAGTTTCTTAATAAATATTAAGGAATAATATAAATACTCTCACCCAAAACAAAAAAAATAACTTACTTTTTTGATTATTCATATTAATCATTGAATTTAAAAACAACTAATCCCCTTCAAAATTAGAATATCTATCCTCATTATAAATATGATTCAATCCACTATATGATTGATTTTATACAATTTTTTCCAATCATTATAATATCAAGATAACATTTTCTAAATTTATCATATGAGTTTTTCTTTCAAATTGTTCTTAAATTTTCTTATTGATTTTAAAGGTTCTAATCGTTTTCATGATTATACACTAATCAGGTTCATCATTCATTATCAGACATTCAAGAATGGGAATGGAGGTAAAACTTATTAATTTTTTTAAAATTCTTACCATATCTTGAAATACATATTTTTTCATTAAAATCATAAATAATACACACCATATTTCTTAAATCATTATAATTATGTAGTTTTTCATCAATTTTATAATTTTGGATCTTACTATCCAGATAAAAAAAATTATTTTCCAAATTTGGGTTCTCAAAATCAGTGGAATCTTCCATTTAATTTTTGGAAGGATTCATCCTAATCAATTATTTCATTTTTATCCCACTTATTAGGGTGGAATATGTCACATTTTTTTGGATTCTAAATTATTGTATGTGGAATCATAAATTTTCCTTCTAATTAATGTCCATGGTATTTTTTCCATTTGAGTTGGTATTTCTTCAGGGCTTGACTATTTGGAATCCATTATTATAATGATCTTCCTATAATGATCTACAAATTCATATTTTAATTTGAATTTCATGAAAAACAATTTAATGTTAATTCATGATTTAATTAAGTATTTGAGCATAGAAACAGTTTATTTGATGATCCATTGGCCATTATAAGACATTTTTTCCATTTTCAAAAACAATAATTAAATTGATATGAAAATGGGTCATTTTTTTCTATATCCTACCCCCAAAATCCATAATTTTAGAAATATACCCATGTTGTGTAGGTAAATAAAAATAGTGAAAATATTTTTTTTGGGATCATACATCCAACAAATAAGTGCATTTCTCCCTAAGTGTGATTTTAGTGTAAAATACAGTTTTGTGAGGGTTGGATTCATATCCATCAATCAATCACTTCTCTGTATACGTATAATATGTTATTTGATAAATTTTATCCTCGATTCATTTATATTATTTACTTTTATTATTAGAAGCATCAACTCAACTTAATTTATTTAAAATTATTTCCATTTTATTTTTTGAGACTATTATGAAACGTATTTATTAAAACATGGTTAGAAAATTGAAGGTTGGGACAATCCTTAGTTAAAATTCTATACCAAACTCAAGTCACATGAATGAAATCACGCTAATATTTTATAAATACTATCATTTCAATCCTAAATTCTATGTATCTATTCATATGATAAATGTTTGATATGAATTTATTGGCTAGTTGGTCTCTGTTATATAAAATATCATTATCCAAATTTTGAAACCCAGTGAAATCTTTTATATTGAGAAAAAATGGGATAACGAAAAATCTTAACCGCTCCTCACTCAAACCATGGTTAAGAAACTATTGTCAAAATTCTAAAAAATATCTTATGAACTCATGTGGATCACCATTATGAAAAGTGGTGAAAGAAGGTGGAAAAGAAATATAAAACTATTTTAGTTCATAGTTCCTATACCAAGGAGTGAGTATTTTTGTTATGAATTCTTGACATGAAATGTAGAATTAACAATCTATGTAATTAAATATTACTTATATGCTTTTGTGTTTATGGGTAAACCATGTATTGGTTTTAATTTTCTCATTCTTGAAAAACATAATTATCCATTTAATATGATCTGTACCATATTTTGGTGAATTTTCTATGATTTATTTTCATATATAGGTTTTCATTTGATCCTATTATTTTTATTATGTTTGAGTTATTTATTTTTATCCTTTCTATACTTCGTCACAAGATATTTCCCAAAAAAATAGTGAAATAATTTATTTCCAAATGGCATAGATCACAAACTACCATTTTTTTCAAAATAATTATTACAACAACACTGTGGGTAGGGGAAAAACAAAAATATAAAAAAAAATGTGCAAGGGGAGGCTTGATAATGAGAACTCGCAAATAAAACCATATGGATGCAACCTCAAGGTTGTTCCTAGAAGGAAGATTATGAAAATTTATTTATTTATAAAAATATTTAGAGTATTTTTGTTGTATGGATGGTTGTACCGCATCAAATGAAAATTTTTAGAGACCAAAAAAATAATAAGCAAAAAATTGAAAACAGGAACAAAAAAGATAAGGAGGTGATGATGTCACGTGAATGTGTAGTTATTGAGAAATGTCTATAGATTTATGTGAACAACAAAAATGAAGAGGTAATGTAGAAATTTTTTTGACTCGGTGTAATTAGAATAGATGATATTGAGTGAAATTTCACTCTTGTTACATGGATTTAATCACTCCATTAATAAATATTTGTGTAAAGGAATTGCATTTCTAACTTCTTTATATTTATCTCCCTCTCCAATGATCTATCTTGAGAAAACGTATCTCCAACAGAAACTAATATGACAATTCTTACTCATAGGGATGATCTTACCACAACCTTTTCGATGTTATTACCTCAGTTGTGGTCACTAATGAAACTTTTACACTACATATTACAACATTCTAAATAAGGTATATTGAAAATATGCACATGATGAAAATAAAATGATATATACTATAGAATGATAACATATCACATTGATTTTAAAAAAATGAACTGAAAATTTAAGTATTTTAATATATCTTGAATTACCCAACTAAACTCTTGAGATTATCTACATATAATTAATAATAGTATATATCATTAAAATTAACATGGTATTTTTTTATAATAACTATGGGAGGTATAATGTTGCTTATCTATTGGGATTTTACTATTCCTCCATCTTCAGCTCTAGGTTATCTACCATGAGTTTGTTCTCCATGTTTTCATCTAAAATTTATGTAAGTTTAATTATATTTGGTCAATCAATGATACAATGAATTTAATAATTATTGGATAGGGAATTTAAATTTATTGTGTGAATCGGGAAATATGGTCGATGGTTCTAGGCATGGATTCCACTGGGATCCATTATTTCTCTCATGTAAGGATTATTTCCCCCTCATTAAGAATATTTTTCCATAATTCATGTACACATTACTTACATCACTGAAATCTCAGAGACACCATATTTTAACATTTCAATATGGATTCCTTATAGAGTTATTTTCACTATAAATATTAATCCATTTGTGATTAGAGTGAATCCACATTAATAGAAATCACTCTTGGAACATGGACCTCTCTCCCTTACAAACACATCTATAATATGATATAATCTACTTTTTCACATATTAGTTTATTTCACCAATATTCTTAGGATGTTTATTTTAGATATAATATAAAAAAATTGCAATGTCACCTTATTTTCAACTAAATTTTAAATTTTCATCACTCTATTTGACTTATAATAATTCAACAAAATATATAATTCCAAACTACATTGGAAAATTTCCTAAAAAATGACTTGGGGTTTCATGATCATTAAATAATTCCTCCTCACTCATCAAAAAGGGATTAATTTGAGTTCCTTCTATCTCTAAACCAACGACCCCAACATTAAATCATTCATGGATTCAAAATCATTGTCAAAAACAATTTACCATGTCCATATACATGCACCTAGTATCCACACCCTAAAAAATGCACCTAGTTTTTCAATCATAGTTGTAGATATAATGGAATTGGTTGTGTCACCATTCCTTTAACAATTTGGTGACAAGATTCAAGAAGAATAAATACTCATGTAATCTTCTATCAGCCACTTCTAATTCAGTGAGTTTACACGAATACAAGTAAAACACTCTATAATTATCAATCCTCAACATAACATGGGGATTTATTTATTTTTTCCCATCATCAAGATGTTTCTTCTTCAACACATGCCACTAGTTATTAATAACTAATATTAAATAATACAACCAAGATTATCGTACTAATTTTTTTTGTCATTGAAGGTAACTAGGACTCAACCATATTTAAAATATATCATCATAAAACATCATCTTGTAATATCCAAAATGGACTCAAATTAATTAAGAAATTTAAAATAATAAGATAAATAAAACATCCTACTGTATCCTAGCTACATCATTAGGGTGTCGTGAAAATTCACTGAACTAAGATCAAACAAACAATAACAACATATCATGAAATATTTATCAGGGATGATCTGAATCATTAATAACTCACATAAAAAATCAATGGTAAATTTTTTATTCCATATCTTATATAATTTATCAATCGTGAGTAATCGTCTTTATGTAATCTTAGACATATTTAATGGGAAACCATGTCAGATCATATGACATAAAGCATCGATAAAGGATAATTCATTTTAGGTTTCACATAACCTACATAAAACATGATTAATTTTTTATCTTCATACTCCATCATCGAATCTCAAAATACATTTGATCTGAAAAATCACAATCATTTTCCATTATTTTCATATGTTAAATCAGAACAGTTATCAATTTTTTGGTGAATCATCATTAGTATAACAATATTAATCTATTCATTAAGAATCCAAATTAACATTTTCATTTGGTACATTATCCATTAGTTCTAATGGGTTCATCGTTGGTTTATTGTTAACATCCCGAAAATGTTTTGTGACTGTTCTTGATTCTGCCTTGTGTACACAAGACTCTAGAATCATGATTCATCATTAGATAGTGGAATTATTGGGTGGAGAAATATTCATTTCTTATTCCTAATATTTATTTATAATTGGTCTGTTATAGTGAATCTTGACATATTTTAATGTAAATGTAAAAATTTGGGGATCTTTCATAATATTCAAGGTTGTATTAGGATCACATTTTCGGGCGCTTCAAATTGGTAGTTTAATTTTGACTATAATTTCTGCAGTATTTCAGCAACCCCTATGTCATTTCTCGATGGATAATTAGATCATTAATTTAAATAGTGGGTTTTTATTATGACAATTTATGGGGAATGAGATTTTGGAAAAAAATGGGGTTTGATGAATAAATATGATAATTGGATATGAAAATGATAAAAAAAAGTAAAAATGAACAAATATCAACCCTGTGATGTCTTGTGATGCTCAGCCATAAACACTTCAACAGAATGGGTATAGATCTTTTCATCCATTGTTTGTTTCAACCAGTACCATAATGTAATTATGTTTATGATTGGATACCACCTAGGGTTCAGTTGAAAACAAACAATGGTTCACTAGACACCGCATAGGATTGGGTGATTTAGGTTTAACATCATAACAAAAACTCACCAAGGCAACACACGAAGAACTAGATGTGTTATCAAGGTTTGTATGTTATTTTATTATTCCATGATATAAATTTACAAGACCTAGACAATGCTTATGTGAGAGAAATTGACCAATATGTACCACAAAAACAACACTATTGAATGAGGGATTAAAAATGGGTGAACAATGTGTGAAACATGAAATGTAATGTTACCCCCAAACATTGTCATTCAAATTTGAGTATAACATACATGTATGTAAATCAATTTAATAAGAATATGGGATAGTGAAAAACAACTTACAACCTGGAATTAAAAAGATCATTCAAAATAAAACCAATATAAAGCTCGAGATTACATCACATTCCTTACCAGGTAATCACAAAGGGGTACAGAAATCCATGTGAGGGGAGGAAGAAGAAGATGATGGGGTAGCACTTCCCATAGCAACTAGAACATCTAGTTATGATGATAATACCACATTGGTACTCCAAAATAGTAACACCATGTCTCCTAGTGAACTAAAAACGTGGTTCCCAAGGTACCAATTTATATTCAATGTGCGATGTAGTTTTGGGAACCATGATTCTGAGAACACTTTTTGTACAATGTTGTTGTCAGTAATAATGTCTTAAATATTTTGATAAAAAAATAAAATTTGGGTTTATACCCCTTAAATATGAAAATATTTTTGATAAATGAGCCCATATGGGGCAGAGTGTGAGCGGGAGTTTCTCGGCGGTCTAGGGTTTCCCAACCGCCACATCTTCATTCCTCTGTTCGATGACTTTGGGTTCGGAAACATGGCAGGTTCCCTTGTTTGTTTTTCATCAGGGCTGTAAAGGTGGTGATATGTGGCCGTTGTTGCGATGGTCATCGGTGGAAGCATATTGGCGGTGCGGCGATCTACCTCTACAAAGCTGGATCTGGTTTAGAATACCAGATCTGGTCAGAATTAGTCTTGGTGTGATGTCGTTGGACGATGGTAGGCTTGTTTCGACAGTGGCGACGACGGCTTGGAACGGTCCAGCGACACGACCATTCTAGTATTCAGCGGCGTCTCCCCTTGCAGTTTCTCTCAGGCTATGGTGAATGGGCATCAGGATGAGGTAGAGACTTGGATCGTTGAGGGTGCGGGTTATCCACCAGCACAGTGATGATTGTCAATGGCGTAGAGGATAGGGGACTCGGCGTTCTGGCTACGACATGTGGTAACGGCCTTCTCAGTGGCAGTGGTGGGCATTTGATCAGGCTTCTGTGTTTGGCGAGGTTTCAGTGGCATTCATGTGTGGGTTTGGCCAAAATCTATTTGGTGCGCGGCGGTGATGTGAGTTGGTCCTGCACGACTGCGGGTTTGTTGTCGGCAGCGGCGTGCCACCATGCGACTAGGGTTTCATTTGTAATGGGATATCCCACTGGGCTCTCAAGCCATTAGATCTTTTGCCTTAGAGACTTTGGACTCGTTATGGGATTTTTTGTTTTCCATTCTCCCACAAAAGGGGTTTGTATGTTTTATTTTCTTTTTTTTAATAAAGTTGTACGCCCCCACCTTTCCTAATAAGAGATATTTCCAAAATACAAAAGAAATGTTTTAACCGAGTGAAGATTCCTTTTATTGGACATATTAGTTTGAATGGGCCTCTTAGTGGACTAATTGATTTTTTCATCAATAATGAATGTTTTATCCAATAGAAATATGGAACAACTCCCAATACTTCAATAAATTCGGATGCACATATTTCTTGAATCATGAAAAATAATGGACATGTGTTCATGGGATTCAATTCAGTGTGGACAATTTTCCATCCGCATCATCGTGGGGGGAGCGCTCTGGCCATAACCCAAGGAACTAGAATGCATCCATTGAGGTAGAGTGTGGCTCATCCCGACCACTAAAGAGAGTTGTGGTGCATCAAATTAACCTGAAATTATATCATGTCCTAATTAGATTGAGGCTAAACATGGACGAACATTCTAACTACAGTGCATAGATACATAATGGTTGTGTGAGGAAAAAAAGTGGTTCTTCTATAAGAAAATAGAGTGGAAAATCTTTTGTATATACCTAAACATGTGGGGGTTCATATTTCAGATCAAGGGATTAATGGTCTTAAAGAGGTTGTTTTGGCGTCAGTGGGTTCCAGTAAAATATATCCTTCGAATAATCATTCTTATAAAAAACTTTCTATGGAAAGCAAGGTTCGTAAGGTAATAGAAAAAAGGGGTCTACATGTAGATTAATCGAGGGCCAAGTGCACCAGGTTCAAATGGTGAATTGGTGAAGTGGGGGAAGGATGGGGGCAGAGCTAATATGAATTTTACTATGCCACTGATTAATATCATTAACTGTTTTGAAGGTATGGGATTAGCCTCTAATGAGGCTATAGAGGATGAGTAGGGAGAACTATAGGTTATCATGGCTAGCCTGACACGGGATATTGTCACAAAGACCATGGGGATCCATGTGACCTTCCTATGCACTATGAGGAAGAGATGATTGAGAAGGTAGTGTATTTTAATGCTTCTAAAGAGGATGCTGAAAATTTTAATGGTAAACAAATTCATGAGGACAATAACAATGAGCATAAAGACTAGATCATCAACCAACACATAATCATGACCAGTGGCTCCAATTCCAATAATATAACGGTGGAAGAGTTTATGTAGACATGGGAAAAATTGATCTATTAATTTGATGATAAAATCAGTGATGATCGTGATAAAAATGTAACCGAACATTCTTGGAATTCATATAGGTAATATGCTTCCAATATGTTGAAGTTGGACTTTAGGAATGTTGGAGGGTCACATACTCTTGTTTGTACCGTATGGTTTCTCACATTCATCCAAAAAAGATTTTTTTTAAATAAAAATGTTAAATTGGAGGAATCACCTCCACCGTCAATGAAATCATCAAAACAAGTGATATTTCCTTTCTAACAATGATAAGAGAAAAATTATTTAATGAATCATGAATTGAAATTTTTTATTATATTTATAATTTTCAAGAGAAAACCTATTTAATACAGTGGTATATGTGTGAAATGAAACTATAAATCATGTAACGATCACACCACCACACCGAAACATTTTCACATCAGGTTAAATTATAATATCCTATTCATTTCCCATTCTTAAATAAAAGGTTCCAAAACATAAAATATTCTATTTAAATGATATCCATCGTGTCTCATTTAAGGAATAATGTTTTCTATAATTTTTCTTTCTGTCACATTCAATTTTTTTTAACATTATTTGGTCACCCACAAAACATGTCGCAACCTACCTCACCAAGATATTTTTTCTCATTACCCAAGGAAAATCTGATTGTGGAGTAATGCTATTATCCCAGAGTTCATGTAATCATTCCATATGCATTCCAAGATTATCTGTTCTCTATCGGTTATAACCATTTTGTTACTCAAGAGGTCTTCCAACTGGTTATTCTGAGGTTTAAGGGTTGGTTGGATTTAAGGTTTAAAAATATGAGGCTGAAGAGAAGTTTTTAATCATTTATGTACAAAATATTTAAAAATTAATAATTTTTACACAATGAATGTACACACTCAACCCATCACAATTTGTATTACATCCAACTCACTAGATCCATTGTCCATTTTTGCAGGTCACAATCAAGTAGTGATTAATAAGGAGTAGACGTCCACTTTTATACATTTTATTCTATTTTTCTATTTTTTTTTCAATGTACAGAACTAATTTTTTTAATATATTTTTTTTAGATAAATAAGAATACATGTGTAAACCATTTATGTAATATGGATTGTGACCTAATTTTCCATGTATACTTTTGGAACCATTTATGTCAACCCATAACCATGATTCACTTCCCATAATTCCTAGGGAAACACCCTCTCTCTCACACGTGCTAAATATAAAACATGAATATAAAAAAAGTATGGGTAGTTAGGGATAAAATAGATTGTAATGAGGATACATAATTCGGATATCATGGTCTCTTAGGCATAATAAGGATAAAATGTTAAGGTGGAGGAATATAAAGTATAATTGTACAAAGGTATTTTCAATGAATGATGACATCTATCATGAATGTAGCATTCTTGAATCATATATATTCTAATAGAAATAAGGAATGATACAGTTTCTCTACATGACTCGAGATGCTCAAGAAATTGATTAAAATGAATAAAATTCAATAAATGGATTAGAATGTCTCTATGGTAAGTGATTAAAATATTGGTCATTGCTAATGTGGAAGGGGATATAAAAAACATAAAACATATATGAATTTTTTTAAATACAAATTCTAGAAAAAGATTAATTATCCACATTCAATATAAAGCCATTATTCCAAAAACATTATAATTTTTAGCATAGTTGACTCAAGTATTGAAAATGATTTTGGATATTCTTTTTAAGATCAATGTTTATCTAAAAACCTAATATAATGAAAAATAAATCAAAAAAGAAACCAAAATTTTATTGATGTTATTGTTTTTGGTTTATTTAATCCTTACAATGACATGTCTCCTCCCCCACACATAAAAGATATATTATTATGAATGAATGTATTTTAAATAAATAGATAAGTAAATAAAGTTAGAGAGAAGGGACCACATAATATGTGGCATCAAATGTGGAATCTATCAGTTGGATTTCTACCATGATATTCATTAGAATATCCACGTAAAATTGTTTGAACCTCTTCCGAGTGACAGTAATCCTCTGTCAACTATTTTCCTGAAGAAACTATTATAGTATCAAATGGGTAAACATAAGTAACGATATAAGGATCGAGCCATTGGGAACGATTCTTACCAGGGTGGAGATTTAGCCTCGAATCATAGATGGTAACCTTCTCACCAATATGAAATATTCACTGATGGTAACCTTCTGTTATTTACAGATTTGACAATCCTCATATGCATCATTTCGAATTTCCTCTAACTCTCGAATATGAAGATTCCAATTCTCACCTGCATATGAAAGATTCATATTAAATTGTTTAACAAACCAATATACATGGTGTTATACATATACTAGGAGTTGAGAAACCATTCCCAAAACAATCTGGGATGGTGACATTCTGAATGGGGTTTTGAAAGATGTACACTTTCTCCAATGTGCATCATCTGAGTGCAAACTCCAACCATTCTTATAGGATTGCACCATTTTTAGAGATTCGAATTACATCTGAATTTGTGATTTTTGGTTTCCTGATAGTTTGGGGGTGATATGCAATAGAGAAATAATTAACAAACCTATACTTATGAAGAAAATTTCCCAATTTTTGACAGTAAAAAATGTGATCCATGATCACATATGATGAATCTCAGAAAACAAAACCTACTAAAAATTTGGGACGTCATAAAATCAACAACAACCTGAGAGTCATCAGTCCTTGTGTCCATTTATTTCACTCATTTATATTAATAGTCAATATTCAATAAGATGTACATTTATCCAAATGAATTTGGAAAAGGCTCCATGAATTCAATGCCCCATTCATCAAAGATCTCAGAAAATACTATGGGGTGTTGGGTTATGTCATTACTCTTAGAGACATTCCATGGGAATTGACATGAAGTACATGACATAAAAATGGGGATCTCTATAAATTTTTTTAAAATAATGACCTGATTGAAATACCCTTACAACCATACATTGAGAGCCATAGTGACCCCCACAAGCCATAGTGTGGAAGAAGGACAACAAATTGTTGAACTCATGGTCAGGGACACACTGATGAAAAAATTTGTCACTAAAAATTATCCACAGGTATGTGTCATCCAAAATGTACCATGAAGAATAATGATTAAGTCTCTGGGATTAAGTGGTTCTAAAATTAGTGTGACCCTAGATGTTTCAAGAAAATTCACAATGTGCGCATACCTTGGGGTAAGGTCCACATCATTACAAATTTTATAATGAGGGATAAATTATACAATGGGGAGGGGTGAGTAAACATGATGGTCTAATAGTGGAGAAACCCTACTAATGTGGTCATCTATACTATTTTACACTCTTATCACATCTCTAATATTAATGTCAAACTCATAGTGGTGGACCATCCACCGAATAAGGAGGGTCTTAGCTTCAGGTTTTTTAAAAGTAAACAAAGGGTAGCATGATCAAAAAAGACAATGATTTTTGATCTGATAGTATATCAATGAAACTTTTCCATGAAAAACACAATAGAAATAATTTATTTTTCAATGGTTGTTTAGTTTTCATGGTCAAGGTAATGGGTATGTGATGCATACATAATGACACGAGGACCCTTAAACCCAATGTGATAAAACTGCCTGAACTACAATGTTAGAGGAATCACATATAAGCTCAAAGTGGAGATCCCACCATGGTGGTTGGATGATAGGATGTGATGTGAGACACTTTTTTAGTGAATTGAAATAATCTTCACAATTTTTATCAAACATAATCTCCTAATATTTTTGTAATAACTAAGACAAGGGATGTGTGATCATTCTGAAGTCTTTAATGAATCGACGGTAAAAACTAGTATAAACCAAGAAATATCACACATAAAAAACACATATTGGATATTTAATATTTGAAAGTAATTCAATATTTTAATTTATCCAATTTAATTACCTCTTTTGAAATATCATTCCGGGGAACTATCCCTCATTCAACCATGTAAGGGAATTTCTTGAAATCTAATACAAGTTCTTTTTCGTTGTGACGGTGGATGATAGAACCTAGGTGAACCAAAAATTCAACAATTGATGGTCCATAAACCGTGAAATAATCCATAAATATATCAATTATATTCTCCAGGTACTCTGAAAATATACACAACATACATCACTAAAAAGTAGACGGAGCATTACATAGAACAATATGCATCCTACTATAAAAAAATGATCAAAATGGACAAGTAAATGTTATTTTTCATGATCCTTAGGGGATATATTGATTTGAAAATAACCTGAATTGACATTAAGGATACGATAATAAGACTTTAAAACTAATCTTTCTATCATCTGTCCTATAAAAGGTTGAAGAAAATGGTCCTTTAATCTTAATTGATTCAGTCACCAGTAGTCAATACGGCCTTTCAAACATTTTTGAACACGTTTTGGAACCAATTCATTCCATTAATTAGACACTACTATTATTTTAGTTTTTTGAGGCATAATTTGAACTGGGAAAACCCATTAACTATTATATATAGGATAAATGATCTGAACAACATGTAATTTTATAACATTAAATATTACCACTTCATGGAGAGTGGGATTCAACTACTGTTGAGCCTGCCTTACGGACATATCCTCATAACCCAAATGTATATGGTGCATACAAATTGATGGGATAATCCTATGAATATCATCCAATGTCAATCGTATTTCAATTTTTATACTCCCCCAAACGATCAATCAATATTTATTCTGGCTGTTGAGATAGTTTTAGGGAAATATTGACATGAAATTTGTTAATACGCTCATGATAGGCTTATATTAAATTAGATAGATGTGGGTTTAATTACAACTATAGGGGTTTTTGGATTGAGGGAGGGAATTTAGGGGGTGTTAGTTCCCTAAAATTTTCTACCTTCTCATTTTTATTCTCTAATGATATAGAATCTATTGAAATGATATTTTCATAATCATCGAGGGTCATGGGTATCTAAAAATGTACACACTAATCAAATAAATCAACAAATTTACAAATCTCAGAACCCACAAAACTCTCAAAACATGAATCAAAGAAAAAAAAAATCCAATAATGAAGAATAAGAAAATGAACCAGAGCATGTGTCAAGGAGAGAATTTTCTATCTATATGTCATTTCAGATCTCTTCCATAGAATAGACAAGAAGATTGGAGTCTTCTACAATGGGGTGTTTTATATCCTCAAGGTTGTTAAAACATACCATTTGTCCACCGAACTCCATAAACATTATACCATTGTGAACTTTTATGATCATATTTACTGTTTTGAGGAATGGTCACCCAAGAATGAGAGGGGAATGTCCATGGGTTCAGGTATCCTCTATCTCAAGAATGTAGATTTCAGCAGGGAATATGATATTCTTCACTTTTATATGGATGTCCTCGAACACTCCAGATGGGTGTGTTGTGATCTAGTTAGAAAGTTGTACATTGATTATTATTAATTAATTATCTCTAACCTATAGAGAAGTGTTCAAAGATTAAGTCATTACATTAATTGAAGCACATAAATTTAACATATCATCTAAAAATAATTTCTCTCATATGGTTCAAGGTATCGTGAAAGTTCCAAATCCTTGCACATGGTTGGAATGTCTAGTTGAATCATGGAAACGATATTGCTTACTAAGTTGACTCTCTCATTCCTCTTTGTTCTTTTTTTTACGGGTGCACATATCATTACAAAATTTGGCATATTGATGATTTTTTAACATAATCTAATAAAATAATGTTAACTTGCACATTTTTAAATGAACCCATTATTTCTTTTTCAATGTCATAATCAAAATTTATCATAGATTTAGTTTGTATTTGGGGTAAAGTAAGATAAACATATTGTTCATTGAAATTCTCAATGATAATTGGTTAACCCTTTTGGTTTTGTTATTCTTCCCTAGAATCATTTATGGGATGACAAAGAGTGTTTTTAGGAGGGTAAAAAACCTATTGTGTATAATTAGTAGAAGGAGAATCTTTTTTACCAATAAAATGTTAAATTGATCATATATTACCTTTATACATCGGATTAGAAATGTGTTGGGATGGTAGATTTCCATAACCTTGAATCATGATCTCACTGGGAGTGTCTCCCAATAATCCCATTTGAGTTCATATGTCTTGAATATCTAATTTTGTGGTCTATTGGAAAATGAGTATTTTGGAATCCATTTTCTTCGACCTCTCATCGAGGCTTCATTCAATTTTTTGAAGAGGATGTGGATGGTTATTTCGAGATGTTTATGGATAAGAATATTGAAAACCACGACCTTGTTGATACCAATTTTTATTGGGGTAGCTCGTGTTACCTCATTGTTGGTACAATGGTTGTGCTTTACAGTAGGGGTTTGGATTTGTCCTAAATGGTTCTTGATATATTGGAGGTGCATGCTGAAATGTATTCCCTAGGAATACTAGTGCCCATGACATAGATGAATCCAGATGTTTTGGGCACTGGTTAGAAAAAATGAGTTTCAAGAGAACAAATACCACAATGTAAAGGAATAAAATTAGATTGGAAGTTACCTTTATCTTGAGATAATTTCATTACAAGGTTATGCATCTCATCAAGTTTATTATCTACATTTTTTTCTAGGGATGAATGACATATCTCAAGAACTCTTCTGGTGGGTGTAATAACATGCATACCAAATATTTGTGCATTTTGAGGCATGTTATCTATTAAGTCAAGAGTGGAGGATGGAGCTTTTACAAAAAGGGAATAACTAAATACATCATATATCATTACAAAATCCATGGGGAAAAGTACATCATTGATGTATTTAATTATAAATTGTTCACTAATTTTTTGTAGGGGGAAACATGGGGAATTTATTTGGAATCTCTCCCTATATTCATGTAAGATCTCTCCTTTGGATTACCTAATTCCCCAAATTTCATTTCTAATTGATGATGTTTGGTAGGAAGGGATGAAAATATATATAAATAGTTGTTTAAGTTCATAATTCCCCAATTGTGGTAGAAAAATAATATATCCAGTAATTGGCTACACTATCATGGTAGAAATGGAAGGCCCTAAACATAATGAGGTCCTCAGTTACATTTTTGGTTTTCATTATGGAGGAAAAAGTTTGAATCTCTTTGAGATGTTTTTGAGGTTCGTCATTGGGAAGACCAATGGAATTGATAATTAGTTGGATGAGGTTTGATCTTAGCTCAATTATGTCTACTTCCTCGGAATATTGGATGTATGCAGGTTGGTACTCCACATCTGTGGTGGTTAGTTCTTTTAAATTTTGATTAATTACTTCCATATTTTAAGGGGTTTGATTAAGATTAATTTTTTATTGACTTAGGACAACATGAGTTTCCCAAAGTGTTTCCTAGTGTACCTTGATTTTCCTACACTATATTCATTGATTTTTTAAGGAAGTGTATTTTCAATTTCTAGGTAAAATTCAAGTAGTGTTTCTTTAACAGATCATTTCATGCAACAATGATGTCCAATTTAATTGAAAGATTTATTGTTATACTTTTTATATTTATTTAAATTTTTATATATAGGATGAATGAAATAAAAAAATTTATTATATTAAAGGATAAAATAAAATATATTTTTTTACCAAATATTTATAGAGGGACAGAAAAAAGAAGAATATAGAGAGTGTTTTAGAAAGAACAGAAAAAAACAAACAAAATAAAAAACAAAAAATAATAGAAGGGGGATGTGATATTAAAAAGAATAAAAATTAAAAATGAAAATAAATAAATAAATTAGAAAATGAATAAATATTTTTCTTGGATCCCCAAAAATTGTGCCAAAATTTAAACTCAGTGTCGAGCATGTCAAATTAGTTGCTTAATTTTGAATAGAATTTCTGCAGTATAGATGTAAACCTAGGTTGTCTCTCGATGGAGCCATAGAACAATAATTTTAAAAGAGGGTTTCTATTATAAAAATATAATGGAAATTATTTTTTGTAAAACATGGGTTTTGATGATTAAATATAATAATAGAAAAAACAATAAAACAATGTAGAAATGAACAAGACTAATTAAATGTGAACAACCTAGGGAACACTTGTGATTCTCATCATTCATCACTTCAAGAGATAGGGTATATAAATTTTAAATCATAGATTTTAACACCTATAGTCATAATGTTACTGATTTTAGGCATGGATACCTCCTAGGTTTTAGTCGAAAACACAAAATGAGTAACCAAACACTCCTGTGGATTGGGTGATTTGCGTTCGACGTCATAATTGAAACTCTTAAAGGGAACCCAAGAAGAAAAAAATGTCCTCTCTAGGTTTGTATTATATTTCTTTTGGATTCCATGAATGAAAATTAAATGACCTTGAATGTTCTTAGGTTATTTCAATTGATGAATATGTTCCAAAAAAACACAATTCAATGTGGAAATAAAAAGGGATGAACATTTTGTGAAACATCAAAAGAAAGTGTACCCCCAGAGACGATCATTTTACATTTAGTATAACATAAAAGTATATATTCTCATTAAATAAGAATCTATGATGTATATAAACAATAAAAAATCTGGAATGAAAAATATAGTTCAATATAATACAATCATGATGCTTGGGATTTCATCACGTTTCTCCCTAGGTGATCATAAGGGGATCAAAAATCCATGGGTGGGAAGAAAGAAGAAGAAGTTTGATTAGAATTTTCTAGGGAATCCAAGAACATTTATGGATGATGAGAAGGCCTATTTGGGACTCCAATATATAAACACATCGCCTCCTAGTCAAACACCAAAATGGGGTTCCCGAGCTTCCATTATATAGGCGAAGTTAGTAGTGCTTTTGGGCACCCTAATTTTGAGAATCCTATTTGAAAATTGTTTTGGTCAGTTATAAAATAATACATCACATTGGAAAAAACTAAAATACAATTTTTGGACACCATTTATACCTCCATGTCAATCTTAGAGGCCATATCATGTATATAATAAGAGATATTTCTTAAATATAGAGGAAATTGTTTTTCCCCTTCTAGATTCCTTTTATTGGATAGATAAGTTTGTATGGGCCTTTTAATGGATGAATTGAGCATTTGTTACTTAAAAAAAGGTCCATCCCCTAGAGATATAGATATTCTCACAAACATTAAGACCATTTCGTTGCACATATTTCTTGTTTGAAGATAAAATTATACTTCTTTTCATGGTCTTCCTTGCATCCTGGCCTATTTTTTTTCTATATCATCGCGGCCTCTATGAATCAACTCCCCCTTCATTGAAACCATCATAACAAGTGAAATTTAGTTTTCTAATTGTGAAAAGTGTATTTTTTTAATCATCAATGAATTGAAATTTGATATTTTAATTATAATTTTCAATTAAAAACCTATTTAATACATTTTTAAAATTGAGAAATAAAATAGTGAATTGAGGTATGATCACATTACGGTTTGTATGAAGTCATGATAACACTAATGTTGATTTTATAGTAAATTAATTATTTTGTAATGTGGTATAATTTACGTTCTGATACTGTGTCTCACAATTATTATAGTAACAAAGATTCTAAACATATGGTAGCTTTAGTCATAATATGTTTTGTAATTCACTGCCCAAGGTCTTTTGATCCACATCCAAGCTAAGGGTAGGTTAGAGTTATGTCATGTGTTCAAATTGAATAATAGTATTGTAGTAAAATATATTTTATTCATGTGGCAAGTATTATGCATCATGGTATTCCGGTGTAGCATGTTGGAATTTTTCCCATGCGGTCACATCAATATTCATTTCGAAACATTCCTTGATAGGTATAATTACACGAAAGATAATTCATGTGGTTTGTCAAATTCAAATCTAGTGGTAACATACATTTATTAATTCACTTTTAATTTTTAACCTCTGATCACAAGAATGTGCCTCCAATGTTACTTTAATTTTAATTTTTTGGTCACATTAGTCAATGTACACCAATAATGTGGTTTGTTCAACCCTTTACCCATTTTTATAACAGGCCCTAAAAATAAGGAATTCAACTCTTAGTGAATGTAAAATAATGAACATTAAATTCATGAAAGAAATTACATTATTTATATAAATAAATAAATAATATATTTTTAGTACAAAATATGGATTTTTTTAAAAAATAGATTCACCCAATATGAAATTATTATTATTTTTAAAATTTCATTACAAATAAAATTTACATGAATAACTGAAAAAAATTACTCTTTTATAATTGAAATTTAGCCCGCACCAATATAGTAAATGCCTCAAAAATTTAAATTTTTTATTAAAATATTCAATGAATTGTAATAATTAAAAATAAATGACCAAATGAAATATTTTTTCATTGTAATAACATTTTCACAATAAAAATCTCATTTTACTAAATATTAAATATATGAAAAGAGGTGTTAAATAATTTCACCTCACTTATATTTACATATAATTATAAATTTTTAATTCACATGTTGTCAATTAAATTAAGGATCATGGTGTCACACAATGAGTTTATATGTGTGATGATTAGGTTTTGGTACACATTTTTTTAAAAAAACAGTAATTGATAAAACAATTTTTTTTTTGGAGAATATCAAAATAAAAAAATTTAATGGAGATTATCATTTTTTACCATATAAAAAACATGTGGTGAAATTGATTAAAAAATTTTTATTGGTTTTTTAGATGGAATCAGAATTATTTTTATTGGAAAAGGTTTCAAATATTATTATTATGGTGTGGAATAAGGCTAATATGTTCTAGTAATGCAGATTATTTTTATGTGGGATGTATTGAAAATACATACAAATGTCTTGAAAATGGAATTGTGGTTAGAATTGTAACGCCCTGACCCCAGTTACCTAGAGTCGGTGCATTATTGGGTAACATTGGCATGATCACAAAAGATCAAGTCTTGAATGGCCGATTAGTTTAGTAGCCTTGGAAACACTAGATACATTCATAAATGTTACATTACATCATAAAGTGAAAAACTACAATACCAAAGTCTCCATATTCCACACTCATATCCTCTTCTGACTATCCATGAAGGTCATTCATAAAATACTTCATCACATCCTAGAAAATATTAAAACATTGAAAGGGGTGAGCTCAGATGCTCAGTAAAGATAACAATATTGCGGAAGCTTTCATAAATAAACATTAACATTTAAGGAAATGTATAACTAAAACAAAATCCTTTTTAAACATTAACTTCAACATAATATGTCAAAAAAAATTAAATAATTCCATTATATAATCACATTGATATTATACTAGTCGAATAATCACATGCAATATAAATGACCACTTTCACAATGATGTAATTCCTAATGCCAGACTATCATAACCACATAGCCAAGGCCTTGTGCCAAGAATACAAATAAGATTTTGTCAAGGCCTCATGCCAAGACACTAGTTTGTCTCATGAGACCTACCTATGCATTAAGGAGCTATAGTGGGCTCCACCCATCACTTATTAAGTCCAATGCATTCCTCATATGAACAGGTTTAATCATATCATAAACAATAACATAATTTTATCACATAAAACATGAA
Organism: Viscum album; assembly: GCA_963277665.1. Taxonomy (NCBI): domain Eukaryota; kingdom Viridiplantae; phylum Streptophyta; class Magnoliopsida; order Santalales; family Viscaceae; genus Viscum; species Viscum album. The sequence continues at coordinate 2,060,529,011 of OY728151.1, read as the reverse complement.
TAAAAGAAACATAACATTTACACATTTCAATCAAAAGATATAAATACAACAAATTGATATATTAAAACATTATCAAAACCATTTTCGATACCAAAATAAATGAATGTTAAAACATGGTTTTTATTTTTCATTTAAAAAATGATATGGCTTATAGGGGAAGCTGAAACTAAAATAATGGTCATGATGGCGGAGAAGTCTTTGTTTCCGAATACGTACGACAAGAAAAACATTCCTTTTTTTCGTTTAGTAAAACAATTCGTATAAAAAGATTCCTTTTGAATAAATGTAAATGTCAAAGGGGTTTATACACCGTATAAAAGAAATTTGTCTATAAACCAAAATATCCCTCAATGAATGGTGAATGAGATGATTTCCCTTAAAAAGGTCATTTTTTTAAATAAAATAGATCTATTATGTGTATTCACTATAAGTTCACATAAAGAAAGTAAAAATACAAGATAGGACATAATAATATCATGAAATAATTTGAATGTAGGAGATTAACCCTAAGAATGGAAATTGGGTTAAGAAATTCCCTTACCTCGTGTCCGGCATGACTCGACCGCTCTTTAACCTCATGAATAATAAACTAGAGTTAATCTATACCTTCTTAAGAACCTTTTTCAAGTTCATTATTCCTTTTATATTACTTATTACCATGTCATGAACATTATGTAATTATTTAAGTTTATAACGGTCGTTTTTTCGATCTTAGGTACTTGAGTCAAAACTAAACTTCTTATAATTACACTTTCTTCATGTGGTAAAATATCTATTATATATATAATTATATTCATGATTTATATATCATATACATCATATATATCCAGTATATACATTGATTTATAATATTACATAACATTTAGAGGTAAGAAATGAAATGCACCGTTCATGGAGACGGTAAGCCGTACGTACGAATGAACGCTACATTCATTTCTATTTCATATTTAATGGAAGGAAGATATAATTATATATAGGTATAATATAATTACAGTATAATATAATGTGTAATACCATTTAATCCATCCTTTATACATCCCACATATGGCATTAACGATTCAAATCCCATTGAGGGGGCGGTAGTCCGCACTTCCTAAAATGAAATTATCACGTTTACCCATAATGGAAATCATAATGTATGCCATAAATGAGAAATACAGAAGCATAAGGAAAACATAAAAATAATATATATATCATATATGCAAATAGTGTCATCAAAATGGCCACCATTAAAGGTGTTAATAGAATATTGAACAATCATCGTTTCTTGAGGCAGTATTTCGCCACCCACAGAAATAGTATGTCCATTAACCATTAGATAAAGGTGTGTGTAATTTTAAACCAAAGACATATCATCAAAACTTCCTAGTATATTTTAGACTCTGGTTTTTTTACAAAAGAATGGAATAAAAAGAGTTTAAGGGGTTGAGGAAGAAAAATAAAACAATACAACATTAGGGAAGACATTACCTTAAAATCGGGCAACTCTTTTTGATTTGAGCCAAAGGCTTCCTTGGGAAGACTAATGCCCAAAGTGAGGCTTATAAGAGTAATGGAGAGAAGTTTAGAGAGTATCTCAATAGAGGTTGTCCGAGTCAAAAGTCTATGAAGGTGTGAGTAAGGTGGTAGTGGTGGGGGCCTTTTATAAGAGAAGAGAAGGGGCACTCTTGGAAAGATTGAAATGTTACATTATTAAGAAATTATTTTTAGGATTCTACAGGTCCCACAATGATATATTTAGAGGATAAGGTGATAAGGGTTCTAAATATACTCATCCAATATGTTTTTTACAAGTTTAAGCCTTAGATTTTACATTATATTTTCATTTTATTTAAATCGTTAATTAATGAGGTAATCGTGGCATCATTATGGTGTCATTTATAATTTAATATATTTAATGTCTAAAAATAAAAAAAAAAATTCATGATGTAGGAAATAGTTTTATATTTCTAATTAATATTTATAGTAAACAATATGACTTGTATAACCCCATTTAAAAATTGTTTTAGTAAAACAACTCATGTTTGTGAAATTTTTATTTTAACATAAAATTAATAGTTTTTAATGTCCTTTTCCTACCAAAGTGGCTCCATGGGGTCCCCAAGTTGACCCATGTATTTTCTTGGTCGTCCATGACTCATCCAAAAGTGGTATGAAAAGTTTAAATGTCATTTAATATTATTATAACATTATCTTTACCTTAAATTACACTAATTACCTTTAATCGCGATTAATTAAACATAAAAGTTACTATTCACCAAAATTTATTTTAATCCCATTGATCCAAATTTTACTTCATAAATACTACAATGTATGTTCGATTTTTGAAAATCAAGTCACAAATGTGGTATTGATTCATTTAAACTAAAAATCAGTTTTTTAACTACCACTTAGTGGTTTCACTATTCATCAAGAATTGATGTTTTTCAGAACAATGCCAAAATTTCACCCTAAGATATAATTGATATTAAGAATTCAAAAATGATGTCTAATTTACACAGTTATAGACATATAAGTTGCATTAATTAATTTTATAATTAACTCCTGTCGTCACAACAAATAGTTTATTTTTAAGAAACAATAAATATCAAAAGATTGACAATTGTTTATGTCCAATTTCAAATTGAAATTAATTATAATGACCACCATTGGATAAAATGGTAACAATATATTCTAATTACACTTTAAAACCACTAAATATTATAATTTACCACTATAAATTATTTTGATTAAAAAAAATTGTTTTTATGTATTTTTTACTATTCATAAAAAAATTGGAAGTACTCAGAAAAATACCAAAAAATCAACATAGGCTAATTTCGATATTCTGAATCCTAAAATGAAGTCCATTTTGAAATATAAAAAATATATAATTTCAAAAAGTGGGTATTACTATTCATAATGGCTATTTTGATTGGTTGCGGTGTGTTAGAATCTCGAATTTGCGTAAAATGAAAGCTATTTCATTATTGAAAGATATACTATCGTGGAAGTTCGGGGTGTTACATTATCCCCTTCTTCAATAAATTGCATCCTCACAATTTTAAATTTTTCATTGAAAATAAATGGTTGAAAATAGAAAATACCATTGCGGAAAACCCACATCGGAAATAGCATTAATAAAAATATAACATTAAAAGAAAGAATAAGAAGTAAAAAGGTCACTCGAGATAGCCCATACTAGGATTCTATGAAAATATGGATATGGAGGAAGAACAAACCATCATGGTCTGATGGAGAGTTGTAGAAAATAGGATTATGAGAAAGTTAACCACAAGAAAATCACAAACTTGTGATTGGTTAAACGGTCATTGAATCCCCAGTTGGAAAAGTTAACCGACAATGTTTTTGTTTTAAGTCACCTTTCATAAACATGAGGAATTTATTTAAGATATTTACTAAGAATGTAAGTAAATATACTTACTTTTTAGGTAGACTTCCATTCTTTAATAAATTTTTTCCACAAACCCATCTTTCACTCCAAATGGTAACAGAACTCAAAAATATTCTATTTATCCTAATTGTATAAGGTTCCAAATATTACAACATACCGTTTAGATTAGGAAAACTATTTTTTAATAACCAGTGACTTCCTATAGGCTAGTGGTAGGTAATAAAGGCCTGTCGCACTATGGTTGTGGGTTCGATTCCTGCAGCTTTGTCCGACGCGACGAGTAATCCCCCACCCTGCAGGTTGTCCCTTTCCTAAAAATATAATATTATAATATTCCAAAAAAAATATTCAGAAATTTTTTATCCTTAAACAATACTATCCAAATATCAACTTAATCCATTCCAACCATTATAGATATCCAAAATACTTTTGTCCAACTCATTGTCCAAATTTTATAAGGAAGGTAAACATAATGAAGATCCTTTTTCCACATAACAACATGTGAACACCTTCATCATGTATTCTTTTAAAACACTGAAACATACAGAATTACCATAAATCCTTGTTGATTAAATTCATAATCCCTTATTCCTTATAGAATACAAGATATACTCCTTCTATCCAAAAATATATACAAATCATTAATCAGTTTCAAGGAAGTTAAGAATATCCAATATAATTTATCCAAATCAGTCATGTATTATTCCAAAATCATTATCTATATATCAAAACCATATTATGGTCTATCTTTCTCTCAACCATTTATTTTCCAAAAATTTAACCTACTATGGAGTATCTTTTCATGGTTCCACACAATCTCAATTCCTTGATGAAATAATACTGCAGTACAATCCTTATATACTCCATAATTATTATAACCAGTACATCATTGATACAACACTCAAATGACAAAATTCTTTAATAACAACAAAATAACTCTAATCATTCATACTCATTTTTGGTAGTATCATAACATTATTATTGTCCAATAACATCATTTGGGGCATACTCTGATGATTTGGACATTGGTTTGAGTAGTGTCCCTACTCCTTGCAGATGAAGCATTTTATATTTAAATCCTTTTTCTTACCCTTGCAGTCACGCACTTGGTGTCATTTTTCTCCGCACTTATAACAAACTCCCATTCCCTTCAGGAATGTTCCAAGGTGTTTCTTCCCACAGTTTTCACATATTGGAAAATTCTTCTTTTCCCTCGTCCCTTTATCCACCATTCTCTCTTCCATCCTTTTCTTCTCTTTCATTCCTTCAAATCCATAAGACTCAGAGAATTCTCTACTTATCTTATTAACACATGATACTATTTCTTAATATGTTGATTACACATGGGAGGCTATTTCCATTCTAAATGCTGGCTTAATACAATGAAAGATGTCATCCTTCTTACTCTTTGGATCATACATATTGATGGAGTTCATATTCCTTCTACTAGGCGACATTTCAATACAATGGAATAAAATAGATCTGTTTATGAATCAAAATACATAATTCCATACTTTTAAAACACATAACATAAATTGAACTATTTATGGATATAATCCATAATCATAATAATGTTTTCTTTGAGAAGTATATACGCATAACCCTTTATAGTGGTTTGTAAATAAAATGAGAATTATCCTAAGCAAATCCCCCGGGAGTGACGTAACCAAGAGTGCAGCAATGCCCGTTGTCGTGCACTAGTTCCCATTCGAGTCTTGCTCAAAGTGGTGTTTTTGGGCTTTACCCCTAGGTACATTTGTGCCAGAGCCGCCTCTACCTACTCGTATCCAGATAGGGATGTATTTCTTGGAAAACTCACAAAATCACTATAATACCAAAATTCTAGTAAGTTCTTCTATACTAATCCTCAATGTCTATCTTTGGGCTATGTGCTCTAATCAGAGTTTATCTAAATCTAGCTTCCAAGGTTAGTACTAACCTGCCTTTGATACCAACTGTAACGCCCCATCCCTAGTTACCCAGAGTCGGTTCATTACTTCGTTACATTGGCATGATCACAAAAGATAATGTCTTGAAAGACCAATTAGTTTAGTAGCCTTGGAAACACTACATACATTCATAAATGTTACATTACATCATAATGTGAAAAACTACAATAACAATGTCTCCATAGTCCACACTCATATCCTCTTCTGACTATCCCTGCTGTTCATTCATAAAATACTTCTTCACATCCTGGAAAATCTTAAAACATTGAATGGGGTGAGCTCAGATGCTCAGTAAGGATAACAATATTGCGAAATCATTCATAAATATACATTAACATTTAAGGCAATGTATAACTAAAACAAAAGCCTTTTTAAACTTGATATTCAGCATAATATGGAAAAAATAAAATTAAATAATGCCATTTACTTACGCACATGGATATTCTACTAGTCGAATAATCACATGCAATATCAATAACCACTTTCATAATGATGGAATGCATAATGCTAGACTATCATAACCACATATCCAAGGCCTTATGCCAAGAATACAAATAAGATTTTGTCAAGGCCTCATGAAAAGACACTATATTGTCTCATGAGACCTACCGATGCATCGAGGAGCTATAGCAGGCTCCACCTGTCACTTATTATGTCCAATGCATTCCTCATATGAACAGGTTTAAACATATCATTAACCATAACAAAATCGTATCACATAAAACATGAATAAAAGAAACATAACATTTCCACATTTGAATCACAAGATATCAATACAACAAATTGATATATTAAAACATTATCAAAACCATTTTCGATACCAAAATAAATGAAAGTTAAAAATATTGGTCACGACAGCGGAGAAGTCGTTGTTGCTGCATACGTAGGACAAGAAAAAAATTCCTTTTTGTCATTTAGTAAAACACTTCGTATAAAAATATTCCTTTTGAATAAATGTAAAAGTCAAAGTGTTTTATACACCGTATAACAGAAATGTATAAAACAAAATATGCCTCGATGAATGGAGATTGAGACGAAGTCCCTTAATAAGATCGTTTTTTTAAATAAAATAGACCTATTATGTGTATTCACTATAAGTACACATAAAGAAAGTAAAAATAAAAGATAGGAAATAATAATATCATGAAATAAATTGAATGTAGGAGATTAACCCAAAGAATGGAAATTGGGTTAAGAAAATCCCTTACCTCGTGTCCGACTTGACTCGACCGCTCTTTAACCTCCAGAATAATAAACTAGAGTTAATGTCTACCTTCTTAAGAACCTTTTTCAAATTCATTATTCCTTTTATATCACTTATTACCATGACATGAATATTATTTAATTATTTAAGTTTATAACGGTCGTTTTGTCGATTTTAGGTACTTGAGTCAAAAATAAACTTCTTATAATTACACTTTGTTCATGTGGTAAATTATCCATTATATCCATAATTATGTTCATGATATATATATCATATACATAATATATATCCATTATATACATTCATTTATAAAATTACATAACATTTAGAGGTAAGAAATGAAATGCACCGTTCATGGAGACGGTAAGCCGTACGTACTCATGAACGCTACTTTCATTTCTATTTCGTATTAAATGGAATGAAGTTATAATTGTATAAAGGTATAATATAGTTAAAGTATAATATAATGTATAATACCATTTAATCTATCCTTTATACATCCCACATATGGAATTAATGATTCAAATCACTTTGAGGGGGCGGTAGTCCGCACTTCCTAAAATGAAATTATCGCGTTTACCCATAATGGAAATCATAAAGTATGACATAAATGAGAAATACAGAAGCATAAGTAAAACATAAACATAATATCTATATCATATATGAAAATAGTGTCATCAAAATGGCCACCATTAGAGGTGTTAAAAGAATATTGAACAATCATCGTTTCGTGAGGCAGTATTTCGCCATCCACAGAAACAGTATGTTCTTTTACTATTAGACGAAGGTGTGTGTATGTGTAAACCAAATACTTATCATAAAAACTTCCTAGTATATTTTAGATACTAGGTTCATTACAAATTAATGTAATAAAAAGAGTTTAAGGGGTTGGAGAAGAAAAATAAAACAAAACAACATTAGAGAAGACATTACCTTAAAATCGGGTAACTCTTTTTGATTTGAGACAAAGGATTCCTTGGTAAGACTTCTGCCCAATGTGAGGCTTCTAAGAGTAAGGGAGGGAAGTTGAGAGAGTATTTGGGCAGAGGTTGGCCGAGCCAAAAGGATTTTATGGTGTGAGTAAGGTGGGAGTGGTGGGGGCCTTTTATAAGAGGAGAGAAGGGGAACTCTTGGAAATATTGAAATGATACTTTATTATAAAATGATTTTTCGGATTCTAAAGGTCCCGAAATGATATATTTCGAGGCTAAGGTGATAAGGGTTCTAAATATACTCATCAAATAGGTTTTTGAAAAGTTTAAGTCTTAGATTGTACTTTATCCTTTCATTTTATTTAAATCGTTAATTAATGAGATAATCGCTGCATCATCATGGTGTCATAAATAATTTAATTTATTTAATGTCTAAAAATTATAAAAAAAATATCATGATGTATGAAATAGCTTTAAATTTCTAATTAATATTTATAGTAAAAAATATGACTTGTATAACCCCATTTAAAAAATGTTTTAGTAAAATAACTCATGTTTGTGACATTTTTATTTTAACATTAATTAAAAAGTTTTTAATGACATTTTCCTACCAAAGTGGCTCCATGGGGTCCCCATGTTGACCCATGGATTTCCATGGTCGGCCATGAATCATCCAATAGGGTTAGGACAAGTGTAAAGGTCATTTAATATTATTATAAAATTATCTTTACCTTAAATTACACTAATTACCTTTAATCGCGATTAATTAAACTAAAAAGTTACTATTCACCAAAATTTATTTTCATACCATTGAACCAAATTTTACTTTCTAATGACAACCATGTATGTCGGATTTTTGAAAATCAAATCACAAAAGTGGTAATGTTTCATTTAAACGAAAAATCAGTTTTTTAACTACCACTTAGTGGTTTCACTATTCATCAAAAATTGAAGTTTTTCAGAATAATGCCAAAATTTCACCCTATGCTATAATTGATATTCTGAATTCAAAAATGATTTAAATTTTAAAAAATTACAAACATATAAGTTGAATTAATGAATTTTATAATTAACTCCCTCTGTCACAACAAATAGCGTGTTTTTAGGAAACAATATATATCAAAATATTGACAATTGTTTATTTCCAATTTCAAAGTGAAATTAATTATAATGACCACCATTGGATAAAATGGTAAAAATATATTCTAATTACACTTTAAAACCACTCAAAAGTATAATTTATCACTATAAATTATTTTTATTAAAAAATTTGTTTTTAAGTATTTTTCATTATTCTTAAAAAAATTAGAAGTTCTCAGAAAAATACCAAAAATTCAACATTCTCTATTTTTTATATTCCAAGTCAAAAAATGAAGTCCATTTTGATATATAAAATATATATAATATCAAAAATTGTGTATTACTATTCATAATGGCTATTTTGATTGGTCGCGGTGTGTTAGAATCTTGAACTTGCGTACAATTCAAGCTATTGCATTATTGAAAGAGAAGCTATCGTGGAAGCTCGGGGTGTTACAAGAATAATAACATTTTATTTTCATGGATAGAATTTCCTATTCCCAATTTCATTTGGGTATAGTTTTGTGGCATGTATTTCTATATTTTACCACCTTGATTTTCATTCAAATTCAACATTATGATGTCAATATCATTTAAAATAACATGATGATAATGAAAATTAGCTAAATTCAATAATTAAATAGAAAATTCAAATAAAACTAATTATAAATAACAAACCATGTATTTAAACTATTCAAACTCATTTGGAATTTATAAAATATCTCATTTATTATTGAACAATGTTCCAAATACATGGACAATACATTTAATTTTATATGATATAGATTACATCATTTATTGATTATAGATGAAAATTCAATGAGACTACCAAAATATGAATATATCATTATATCTCTCTGAATCTAGATCTATTGAAATATTGTTATAGGGAACCATAAATAAGAAACATCCAATCCATGGTCTAGTTGATTTTCAAAACCTATTGATACACTTAGAGGAGGATAATCAATTGCTACATCTATGTGATCAGAATAATTTTCATATAAATTATATTAGAAATATTAAAATCAACATATATATGGTATTTTATTCATTATATATTTTATTTAATTCAATTTTAATTTTTAGATAAATGCATATATATTATAGATTGTCAGATGATTTTTTTCTTTAGGTAAGATCCATCCCTTAAAAATGTATATATTATGGATGAATCTCTATTTCTATGGATGTGTTTCGATCAGCCCCCACATCCTCTATGGTTTTTATGTAGATACCAAGGAGTATGTTTTGGTGGGGAGTAGGTGATGTAATATGGGAAAATTATGGCGATGTATTAATTCATTTCTACCACTACAACCTCAATTTGGGAAAAATTATGCTCTTAGTGATAACAATAAAATCTATGGAAATATTCATTTAATGAATCTTATAAATAAGATTGTGCATGACATAATTTAATTTATGATATTTATACTTTGTAATTTGCTATCAATACATAGTTACAATATCTTTTTCCACACTATTATTTCTATATCATTAATTTGATGGAGAATAATATAGTTGTATAACATATCACAACATTTGTTACATGATTCTCTTAGTTGGAAAATTACAACCTCACTCAAATATTTTTCATGTTAAATATCTATATTGGAAAATAGGGTTTTGGGATATTATCATATTATGGATGAGTCCCTATAACATCATCCACTGAATGGATAGTTCTTTCTTCACCAAATAATGTGTGGACTTATAAAATTATATATTTTTATGTTATTAAGAAAAAGGATGAAATTTTATCATTATTATTGAAATAGACTAACAAATTTGTTGAGTAGGAATTAGACTTATAACATTGTGGCTCATTACACTCTAGTTAAATATACTATCATTATATGTTTTTGATTAATTTTAGGATAAACATACATATTGTTGGAAGAGTGTGAGATAGTTTATCGAAAGGAAATATTATTATTTTATATTTATAGAGATAATTATTTCTCCATTGACAAAAAACCTAGTAACACATATATAACTTATACCAATTCAAAATAGTGTTGATTGAGCTCAAAATATTGTGAGAGCACATGGAAGAGATTTTATAGTATGGTTGCATCAATACATTTGTGTATATGTATTTTTTTTACATTTTTCACCGTTAATATTAATGAGAACTGGTGTATCTTAATATATAATAATTTTAAAATAATGGTGAAAAAAATTATTGAATATTGTATTTCATGGATATAGAAAATTTAAAACAACATGATGGGATTTAATTAGTCTTGAATGATTTATATAAGGTATAGATGTCATCAATATTAGTTTCATGATGGAATTAACAATAGGGCCTTCTGGTTTCATTATATGAATTATGAGTTCCTTGTGATAGATTGGAAGTAATAAGAGAATGTTTTGAGGTTCACATGTTTCTTTAGATAAAATTATACTATCAATGATTCATAGAGTACTTCTCATGGAATAGAACTCCCATAATTTATGAAACGTCTAAGATAAATCCATTAACATGATCTGGTCAATATATAAGAGATTTTAAAGTGTTGAATTTGATATTTACCATTTATCATGTTATATAATTTCAATAAAATAAAATTGAGTATTCTAACCTCTTGGGGTTATTGATTAGTGATCATTAAATTTATTCTAATCTTTTCATCTATTAATATTCAAAAAATGTGATAGTTATATTTCTTTTGCATGTCCATGTTTTCATATACCAACTATGTTCTCTAAAAAAATAGCTACTTTGGGTAACCATTATGGTCCCAACATTACATTATAAAAGAAATTTTTAGTATTCATTTTTATGATGTGTGTTTCAATGAAAGGAAAATACATGTATTAAAAAATTGATAACCAATATGAATTTAGAGGAAGATATTAAAATTATGGGAGAACAATGTAACACCCAGAGAGTACCTGTAATAATTTTTTTCAATTTAATTTAATATTTTAGATATTTTTCATTTGACACAACACTGAATTAATCTTATGTTATACAAAATCACGAAGTGATTTTTTCTCTATACGCAACTCCAAGTCTATCATGTACCATGTGAAACACATAGAGTAGCATTCACTACATGAGACATTCTTCTTAGATTGGCTATACATATTTCTAAGTTCCATAGATAATTTCCGTTCCATGCATAAATTAGTTTTAACTAACTAAAATGTTATATCTTTATAATATTATTATAATTATCTCCTAGATTTTAAGATTGAAAATATGAATTAAATTGAATAAAATATAAAAAATGGTTTACACGTGAATATATAATGAATCCATTGGTTATTAGTCAGTTTTAAATGATATTAATATATATTTGAAAAAAATAAATTCATTTTCTATGAAAACTATTTTTTTATTTATAGACACCATTTTGTCACAATTAATTATCAAAAATACTATGTATGATTTTTTTAATAAAATGAAAAAATTATTTTTTGAATTATTATTTTGGCACTCGTCCAAAAAGTTTAAAAGGAATAATATATGGAAAAAATGAAAATTTATGAATTAAAAAATTTATTTCTCATAACAAGTAATTTTATTAAAATATAATTAAGGAATTTTTTAAATAAAATATTTTTAAATTATAATAAAATTATTGGCCAAATAAAATAATACCATATAATGAAAATATACATTGTTTATTTTTTGGAATTTTATAAAGAATTTTTATTTTTTGAATAATATTAAAGACATTGAACTTTAAATCAAAACAAAATTTTCATCCAATTTATATTAATGTAAAATTATATTTTAATATTTCATTAAAATTTTATTATTATAATTTTTTATCAATTAAACCAATTTAGTACATTTTAACCAATTTAACATTTATGTGGGATTTAAAAACAGTTCAAACATTTTGATTTTTTATTTTAAAAACTATTCGTCTTTCTCCATCTACAAGATTATTATTAATTAAATTTCATAAATTTTCATTTTTAGTATTCATAAAAATTGATTAAATATAGGTAATAAGATAAATATATAATGAATAACAAGATCGAAATAGTTTTTTCCAAAAAAATTAGTTAATGTAATTAAAATAAATCTCATTGATTAAGGTAGAAACGAGCTTAATTGATGGCTATTCAAAGAAAATATTGTTTATAATTGACCATAAACATGTTTTAAAATTACTTCCATTTAATAATTAGAACAAAAATCATCTATGGATCTATAATGGTTCATTTTGACCCCATGTTTGATATGTAATATATTGGGATAACATAATGATTTTCAATAACAAACAATGATTCTTTTTCTAAAATTATAAATATCTCCTAAACTCCAATATATTTACACAACTAAATCCCTTTTTTATCAGAAAAAATATTCTCATATATCCCCCCAATATCCATCACATCATTCTAAAAAAATCTATTTGGGAATAAATCCATCCAAGTAATCTTTTCAGTGCAAACATAATGGGGTCACCCAAATAATATGTAACATTCTTCGACATGCTATTTTGATTAGTTTTCATTATCCACACCCCAATATATTATTTTTACAAGATTAAATAATTAAAACATTATCCAAAATAAGCTGAAGTTATATTTTAATGTTTATACCTACACTAACACACACATCCATCATATTGGATACACAATTATCTTTCCTATGTAAAACGGACTATCACCTCAAGAACCGACATTTTTCGTTCTAACACTACCAAATTTAATGGTTAAGAATAATGATGTAATTTGAATATGAAATATCTGTTATTTATGGTTTTATTATTATTTTATAATTGTTATATAAATCATACCATTGTGCTTTCCATTTAGTGTAAATACGATAGCTTCATATTAGGGTGTGTGGACTACCGCCTCCGTAATGAAATGTTATTTGTCTAAACAGTAAATGGAATGTATTAAGATTGGGTATAGTAAATATATATTATATATATGAAATAAAAACACTACTTTAATGATAATATATATATACATTCATGTCATTTAGCTTCATTCAATGGGAGAGGAAGAAGGAATCATTATTCTATCATAGGTACAACATACCATCTACATAAACAATGTCCTCTATTTATTATTTCAATATATTATATATTTTTATTGAAATTTATATAATTAACATTATTATATCTTAAAAAATTATATTCCTTAAATATTTAAAAAATTATCTATGTAAGATGATCAATAATAAAAAGACATTACACATACGAAAAATATTGAATATATCATAGGAACCATAACATTAGCATGAAATGTATAGTAAAACGGTAATATAAAGCCATAATAAAATAATATATGATATAATATGTAAAAATATCTTTACATGGATGATTTAAAATAAAAATATATTTATCATACCTGAGTTTTGAATGAGTATGTTGGGATTCAAGACATAAGATAAAGGTTATCTCGTCTCCCTTTTATTTCAATGAGACTTATAATTTATTCAACACAAATATTTTTAGTCTTCTATAAATACTTATCATGAATGTATTATATGATTTTAAAAGAAAATTTACTGGTATTTACATTTTCCTTTTATTATATTTCATTCATGGGGTATATGGATCAAATGTTTAGAAATCAGTCATGTAATTTTCTATCAGTTTGCCTTCTTTGAGACAGATATCATGTTATACAGCTATATTTTTAAATTAAGTATACATACTACCATTTGAAATTTTATATCAAGTATATACATATTTTAATTATATATTAATATTAATTTTATTTTATTCATTGAATGTCACAAAAGTGGTATCAATTTATTTCTAAAATCTCATCAATTATCGATATTGTTTATGATTACATTTTAATTTATTAAATATTATGATCTTTATATCATGAACCAACATGAATTTTAAATTACCCAATTTATAGACAACGTGTCCATTTATTGGTACCATATTCGAATCTTAGATACACAAGATAATTAGTAATGTATTATTAAGAATATCAAACATTATTTATCTCTTGGGATGGAAAATTGTTTGGTTCAAAAAAACATTATTTCAAATAATTTATATAAAAATAATTTAATATTATGTGTATAATACATTATAAAAGTGTTTTATCTTTTTAATTAAAATGGGTTTAAAAGGAATATCCTTGTATTATTCATATCTGGGAATATAATTGAAATTTACTATGGATCATGAATATTCGGCATGTATGGATTTACCCTCTTCCATTTCCTTGATGATTGCTTTCAATGTTTAGAATGATATTATTTAATAAAATTATCTTCAAATTTTTTAGTAAAATATATATTTTTAAATTGTAATTTCATCCAATTTTTTCATATAATGTTTTATATGGGTATTAAATGACCCATTATTTGTTTTCAAGGTTATTTTTAGGGAAAATGTTTCCAAATATTTATGTTTTAGAAAACAATTCCAAGTCGAAAGGTTATTTTCCTAAAGAAATATTATAAATAAATTTTCATGATTCCTATAAATATTTTGCAAGGGGATTAAAGGAAAATTATTTTGATAATATTTATTCTTGAAATGGTGATTTTAAAAGAAATATTATTCCACATTTGAATTTTTAAATTCCTTATCCATATAAGATAATATACTTTGACATGGTTTATGATTTACTTCGATATTAATTAAAGAAATAGTTTTTATTGTTTAAATTAATGGTAAACTATGAAAATGTATTTTTTTTGGAAACATGTTTCTCTTCCATGAGTTAACGATGATAAAAATATTCTAAAAGACAATACATTTCATGTGATATTTTATCACAAAATTATCATATAACCTGTATATTTTTCAGATGTTTTTATATGAGGAAATATTTATGATTCCAATTTTATTTAATCGGTTATGATATGAATTTTATGAAATTCGTATCATTTTATTGATCATGATATCCTAACTGTTTATTATATTATGACATAATAATGTATGATTTTATTGTGTGATTGGTAGGACATATATATTCCTCAAATTCAATGGGTAATTATTTACATATAATTAAATAATAATGGGAATAAAGTCAATTGGATTGATACAAAATGGGTAATATGTGTTTTATGTTCTAAAATGGGAAACCGGAGTGTCCTAAATAAAAATGAAAAACATGTGTGTCATAATCAAAAATGGGAAACATCTATGTCATTTTCCACTAAAAGAACGAAGTGTGTCCTGGTCCACTATAGAAATCATGTTCTTCCTAATCCCAAAAGGAGAAATTTGTGTGTTCGGATCCACTATGTTTATGTCCATTATAGTTATCCATAATAGATGATATTATTTTATATAGTTATATTAGTGAAACACTTATTTGACATGAGTTTATTTTTTCATGGATGATTTTTTATGATTTAACACACTTAGTATTCATGTCTTATGAGATTCCAATATTTATGTCATGAATCATAATTATGAAATTTCAAATCCATGTTAGGATCCTCTAATGTGAAAACAATGTTTCCATACCCTTATGGTCATGTTATTCACACATATTTTCTTTGGTGACACTTACAGAGAATCTAAGAACACATATTTCCTATGTTTACTTTCACCAATTTGTGAAGAATTTTATCTAATGGGAGTAATAAATTGGAGGATCTTTATAGGGGATATTAAAGATCCATCACCATTTAGATTATTATGTTTTGACATTTCCAAAGACAATAAACTATTACTGTCTACATGAATGTTTTTTATAATGCACTGAATATTCATATAAAATGTTGTAATATCTGTATATGTCAATCCATGGTTGCTATACCAGTATCCTAGTTCCCTCATGCATGTTTTTAGATAAGATCTTTGGACCTCATTTTTTTTAAATCAAACACATTTAGTACTCGAACAATAATTTTTTTATATTATCATTTTTGAAATTTCAACTATATATATATATTTATTTACATACAAGCATGTTTTTTATTCATATATATATAATATATTTTAAATACATTAATAAATAATATGTTTTCATGTATTTTTGATATATATTTACTTATAGTTACTTAAATATATTGTATATTAATTTTCATTTACATATATTAAAACATAAATTTATATATAAATATATATATAAACATACTAAAACAGAAAAATATGTATATATAAAAATTATATATAAATTTTAATGAGTATATATATAAAAATCCATATTATTTTTAATTAAAATTTTATTTAAATATTGTTTCAAATAAATTGGATAATAATAAATTCCACATGATTTGTATATATATTTTTAAATACATTTTCCATATATGTTAATATATATTTTTTGGACGAAAATTTTATACATGACATATATATTTGTACTTATATATTTTTAAAAATAAATATTTATATATATTCACATAAAATTGTGTATTTAGATATAATTTTTTTAATATTTTTTAATAAATATTTTCTATAAATTTTTATATGGGATATATTTAATGGTAAAGAAAATGATTTAATAATAAAAATGATTTTATATATTATATATTTACACAATATTAATACACAGACACATATATTTATACACACACACATTTATATTATTAGCATAATTGAAAAAATATTTATATATATATATTTAATTATATATTTTAGAATACACACATGAACATATATTTTTTTAATGACATCAACATATTTATATATAAACATTACTTGTATATGTAAATGTATATATTAATAACTTATATAAGGTAAATAATAAGGATAATTATTATTTTTAAATGAAATTAATAATAAATATTTATTTTCATATAGATTATATTTTTAAAAATACATTTTTAAATAAAAATGTTCAAATACTTATATATAAAATTAAATAATTATATTTAAATAAAAAAAATATTGATAAATTTAATAATAAATAATGAAAAAATATAAAGGGTGAAAAAAATTTAATACCATAATATCAATATAAATGTACGCCTTGAGAATAATTTTATTCTCCACTGAATAAAGACTAAAATCTCCATTATGAGTTGATGAAATATGATTGAATGTGAAAACAATTTGGGTAGCATGACTGAAAACCAATTTTAGAGAACCTATTGGCCTTATTACATCCAAAATGTGACCTATGTTTCTAAGTGAATTGGCGTAGATCTCTTCATAGGATTCCATTTGATATGTGGTGGAGATCAAAGGGACACTCAGAACAAATGTTATGGCCGATTAATTTTCATGTCATGTTTTCAACTTAACATAGATTATTCATTCATATGTTGAATCATTGGGTCATCCAATGTTGATTAAATCGATATTACTCGATAATAAATAAAATATTATTATTTATTTTTTTAAATAATTTTATAACCCATTCATAAATTAATATATTATAAATTAAATTTAAATGAATATTTAATATTAAAATAATTAATATATAATAAAATATATTCTATTTATATCAATATAAATATATTTAATTATGAATATATTACTTTTAATGATATATTTTTTGAATTATATTTATTCTAGTGACAAATTGTTGATAAAATTTATATATTAAGAGTACATTTTTTAACAATAATAAAAATACAAATTTTCCTAGATATTGTATAGGACCAATATAAGAACCAATTATGAAAACTTTTTTAGCATAGTAAAAACCAACATTGATCGGCTCTAGAAAAAAGAAATAATATGGTGTATTTTACCAATTCTTTTATAATAAATCAACTATATATGTTCACAAGGGTTATTGTTTTTTGAAATATCATTATGTATTTATTTTTTATTTATTATTTATTAAAGAAAAAAATAACTTATAATTTCACTAAATATTTATTCATATTATTTAATTCTTTTCAGTTGACGAACTCATAGAAAAATGGAAATTTTTTACCATAAAAAGTTATCATAAGAGGATTTAGGTTACTATTTTGTTATATCTACTTATGGTGGGTATCGACCCGGCTATTTGTGACTATAAAAGAAGCCAACAATGAACTTATTATTTGAAAATTATTTCATAATAACATGTAAAAATTGATCATAATGTAAAAAGCCAAAATCAAATAATCACTAAACTATAATACTTTAATAAATCCATTTCTTGTTATGGAAAAATTATGTTACCATGCATGAAATTCAATACCATAAAAAAGAAATAATGGTTGCTAATATTCCAGTCATTCATAATTAATGGGTATATTGATAGAAATGTTCTAGTAACTATTGATAAAATTCAATAAAGATCCCTACACTTGGACATTGGTTACTCTCGATGAAATTTCTGATCAATGACTCATCTAATGGGAAGAATTTTCTAGAAAATATATCCAGTGAGAATAAAAATTAATTTTTTTGATGTAATTGATATATTTTGTTATGTTATATAGAAAAACATTGAGAAATACATATAATATTTTAAATAAATATAACTTTGAGAAATTTTATATAATATCACAAAGTATGTATAAAAATACAAAACAATATTTATAAATTAATGAATTAATTTAAAATATGTTACATAATATAAAATTAGAATAAAAATTAAATATATATAGAATAATTAAACTATATATAAAAATTTAAACATTAGTGAAATTTAAATAAAGAAAACACACAATTTGGTGGAGAGGTGATGCAATTAAGATGAGAGAGTTTAGGTAAGGTAAGTAATCTAAGATAAGTATGTGGTAGGTGGGTGAGTCAAGTGCATTGGTGTGGAAACTGGATAACGTGGAAGGGGTGAGGAGTTTCAGAAGTGGTGATGGGATTCTATATGTGGATCTGGTGAGACTCGATTATAAATACAATTTTATAACATCTCATAAAATTATTTGGTACAACAAAATATCTATTGAGTGTTGTCATCGTATTCCAATACAGTAGTGGAATAGGCCTTTTCAATTAGGAATTTAAAATAATATATTTCTCATTGTATCATATATTTTAAATCATATAACAATAAAAAACTAGAGGATAAATATATTTTTAAAAAATAGTGAGTATATTTATATAGAACCTTAAAGACATATTATTTAGTGATCTGCCTCACAATATCTAGATGAAATATCCCATGGTCAAAAAAATAACAACAAAAAGAGCACTTGTCTAGTACCAATATCACATTCTTAAAAATTTAACTAATATCTCCTATGATTATGAACTCCATATTTTATCAAGGATATATCAATAGAGTTATAATAATGTAACATTTCATTGATTTTGAGAATCTAACCTGAAAATAAAATCATATTCTTGTGAAATCCAAACCATGGATACATCACCACCCAAATCCCATCATGAGAAAAAAAATTAATAAAACAAAATGTGTAGATTTTAATTATATGACAAAATATGCACAATAATCATATAAGAAAAAAACAAGATTATTCGCATTCTATGCTTCCATGGTATATTTTATATTTTGTAACGGGTGAACCAGTGTCGTGCAGGGGAGGTGGGAATATATAAAAATTGAGAATCTTAATGGATTAATGGATGTGGGAAGTGGGATAATAAGATAGTATTATGGATAGGGGTGGGGTGATGGGGATATGTATTTGAATTTTAGTAGAAATGGAGAGACCTCTATAAGAGATTCAAATTAAAGTATTTCAGTGATATATTTTGGTAGTGACCTAACATCCCCAACTCATTTACATGATTTTATACTATTGAAAAATATTATGTCATCTAATATAAAATAAAATTCAAAAACACAATTATTCAATATTCATAAACCAATTTTTATGGTTTAATGGATTTATTCTAAATTATATGGATTTTTGTCTAATTACATTAATTAGTTTTTATTGATTTTTTTAATAAGGAACAATATTTAATGGATCAACAATTATTTGATTTTTTAATTCTTTTGGTAACTTAAGGTAACTATTTCAAAATTGTTCTCGGTGTTACCAAATGATGTTGTAATAATATTTATTTTCCTATTTATAATTCATTCTTTACCATGATATCCTAATGCAACATGTTGTACGTATATAGTTAGTTTCATTGATTCAACCCATCATATTATTTCATTTCCAATTAGGGTGTTTTTATTTCAATTTTTGATTTTATCAATGTTCATTTCATATTAGAAAAACAAAAAATCGGTTCAAATAACATTGTAAATATTTATTTAACAAACCTAAATATAATTATTTTCATAACAAACCTCATTTCATGAACCATCCACATTACAACCACTAATGGGATGATAGTGAAGAAAACAAACACCTGCAAATCCCACCTTTTAATGATCATGGATTAGAGAGTGACATAGATGTTACAAAACATAAATAATAAGAGTTGAAACCCACTAATTTGATAAAAATTTAAATATATCAAATATAAAATCCTTAGTATAAGAAAAAAACAATTCCCATTAATGATGTCAAATAAATATTATTATCCATATAAAAATTAATCAAAATAAAATCTTAAAAAAATTCCTCCAATGTGAGAAACATGACACCATTAAACAAAATGTTTTATTATTTTACAGTTTGATCACCCACACCATAATATAAATCTATAGAAAATATATAGAATATAGATGTGATCGAAAAAGTATACTAAATTGGATCCTTCCTACAAACACTAATGAAAATAACCATGTATAATTTTGAAACATTGTGAATAAAAAATGAAACCAACTGTAATGGTTCATACCTTTCGACCCATTACATCATTGAAATTTGGGTGGTTGAGGTGTTCAGGGGGGTAGATGGAGGTATTTGGTATAAAGAAGGTGTAGTTGTGTGTGAATAATTCAGAAATGATGAATTCTATGGTGTTGATAATTGAACTGTTTCCTATATGAGAGTAGTAGAAAATGGAGAGGACAACTACAAAATAGAGTCTCAAATGTGTATAGGAGATTCTATTAAATATGGCATGGATGTGGCATGGTAATCTAGGTACATATTCGATCTATAGAGGGTAAATCCTATGGTTATGTTATTTTGTGGTAGGTTCTCCATGTATCATCGAAATGGCCTGGGCCACCTCTCGGTGGTTGATCTTTACGATGTAGTGGTTCCTTCAATGCCATATTCTTTTTTCCTATTTTATCAGAAATGCACCATGCACCTCACAATTTTTATAATATTTGTCTTCGACCAACATCATTATTGTGTGGTCCTTTACTATACACCAGGGTCCATTTCTTTTTCAATACTTCTATTCTTTTCAAATGTAAGCTGCACCATGTTCTGTTGTTTTCTAGACATCATATAAAATCCCCAATCCCCTTGAACACTACCTTTGTCCTAAATTTTCTTTTAGTTCAAGGGTGAATCTAGAATTTCTGTAGGACGTCATTCATCCCCTCATCATTGTGTTTCATCCCCGACATTGTGAGATCAACCCATGGTGGTCTTATAGAACTGTTTGTTTTAGTGATTTTTCAATAAGAAGATGATATGTGATATTATGTTTTAGGATGATCAATGTGTATCCATTCTTTTTGGTTCTATATAATTGTCTTAAATCTTTCCCAACCATCGAAGTGGTTCATAAACATTTTATTGACGTAGTGGATACTTTTCTTTATTCTAGATATATTAGTGGGAGGGATCATGCATTATTTTTCCACTGTAGAGGAATTATGGACCAAGAAAAGAATAATAATGAAAAATATTAATAAAAATTGAATGAATATGGAAAATAATCTAATGTTTTATTTATTTTTATGTAGTTTATATTTTTCATTATTAATGTATAACTAAAAATTTCAGATGTTGGGAGCCTTGTTTTACGTTTAAATTTTATGGTCGTAGAACCCTTGATTGTGTGATGTTTTCACATCACCATGAATAATTTTATAATAACATATATCCAGATAGTAAATTTTTTATTATGAAAATTATATCATGTGTGAGAGTACCAATGAAAATTAAAGTAAATGTATAAAGAGTTCATTTATTTAAACTTGAAAAAAGATTTAAGAATGTATGAAATGTTGTTGTGATTTATGGTTGTAATTTGAAATGGTAAAAATGTGTCCCTTGTTGGAATGGGGATTATGGGTTTTTGTGTCTTGATGTGTTGGCCTATATTCCATGTAGTAATGTAATAAAATGATAATGATGAAACTAAAATGGAAAGGGTTGGAATAACTAATGAAAACTTTAATTGAAATGGAAATTATGGATAATGTGGTTATTGTTTAATGCGAATTAAATTTGATGAATAAATGATTTATATTGAAATAGAGAGTCTATAATTTGGATTTACTTGAATGGATGGTGGAATATGGCTTGCATCTTGAGGCATTCTTATTTGGTGTTATATATTTAGAGCTGTAAGACAATGTGAATGAGGTTTTCAGGTTTTGTGGTGACGTTGGAAGTGTGGATGGTACCCATATTGTTAACCAGTTGGTTAGGATTGTGTGTCTAGATACAATATTTACATTTTATTGACAGCGTGGTGTCTATATAGACCCCCAAAAAATTGACAACCATGTGAAGACACCCAAATGTTATAGTGAAGTTCTTCATAATCTCTTTATTGTGAGGATAGATGGTTTGATACCCCATATTCCCCACATTCTACTCTAGGTAAGTCTTATATGCATGGGCGATGATCTCTATAATAAAATGTGCATTAGTAGTGAGGATTAATGAGATTATGAAGTGGAAATATTGGGGGTATTTCATTATAATATGAGGGAACAAAGATGATTTACTTCTTGTTAATGATATCATGTTATTACTGTTATGGATATGTGTGAGATGAGATGTGATGACCTATGATTCTTTAGTTCAGTTTGTTGAAATGTCCCATGTGGAATTGGGTTAGATGTGATGTGATAAACTACATATCTTCAAGAAGGGTTATTATATGAAATAGATTGGATAATTGGGACAGATGACATTGGGGTGTGATTGGAGAACACCAGTTATAATGTGATTTGGGGTGTCTTTTAATCGATATGTTTATTATTATTTTATTATACTTGTAGGTGTCGTTCTGTGAGTATGAAATAATGAGGAATTGAATGATTAGTTTCCCTTCATGGGTTCTACTTGTTCTGTTTATTTATAAGCGTTGAATTAATGGGATCTTGTCACGACCCGCACTAGTGGGGCCAATGTCACGACTCCCCATCCCCGCCTCCAAAAGGCCAGGGGCTGGTGACTAGAACTGAGTTAGTATATCACTAACATGGGAGATATTTCCTATGTACGTGTACAAACAGATAAAATACAAATCCCACAAACACTAAATGGTAAAACCCAGTAAGGTACAAAATTCATCCATATAACTAAATCCAACCAACAATGTCCAATAGAATTAAAGTGCAGAATGTAATTTCAGAAATAATACAAGACCACCAAGATCTAGAGTATGAAAACTACAATGTTTAACCTGCATACAAGAAAAATGCATTGTGGCAACTATGCATAGATGGTTGAATACCTCAGCCAGCAAGGAACTGAGAATCTTGGTCTGATCCTAGTCCACCCTGGACTCTGTTAAAAGGTCACTCATCTGCACAAGACGAGAGACATGTGGGAAAATCTCCTATAAGGGTGAGTATAAATATACTCAGTAGGGGAACCCAAAAACAAACAATCAATACACAATGTAAAGGTATAGTCAGCTCTACACAATATATGTATACTGAACATATAGAAAGAGAAACACATCACGATATACTCAGAGCCAATACTTTGAGTATACAACAACTGGATATCCACACAAGGGATTCAGTTCGAATATTTTAAATACACTTTTCCAGGAGAAATATCCCCACGGGTATGATAAATCTGAATAAATCTATCCAAGAAGTATTGTTCATCGGGAAAATCCATGAGATGGATAGATGAACTAATAAATTTAAATGGAGATCATGTAAACTCATTCATTGAGAACTCACTCATGAGTGAGAAAATGCCATGATACACAGATGATGATCACTGCTAGGGAATTGGTGGACACCATGACTCACCTGGATTCACCAAATATGTAGAATATTAGTGACATGCATGATATTTCATGTCAATACCAGACTCCACATGGGTTCAATAATGGATAGAGGATTTTCCTCCGGGCTTCTTGGAGGGATACATGACACAATCTCGGAATTTCCTACTAGAGGGATCCCACTCCTATGGATAGAAATGATACCTGGACATCAGTGGAACGAGAAAAGGGAAACTATCCCCAATGAATCCTATCAATGGTATGGTGGACTAGTGGATCAAGCCATGTATTGAAAATTACACGGCATGTTGAAATATCAGACGCCATGTCCTCTTATGTCGGGTACTGCATGTGGACAATGTCCCAAGTCGCAAGGCTAGTTATATAGATTAAGGTATACACGACATGTAAAATAATTCCATGCCATGTTCCATGATATGGGGAAGACTCCATTTATGTTTTCCATGTGCCCATATACATATTCAACATGTGTGTCCCAGAGCAAGTAGCGATACACGGGGTATCTAGAATATCCGGATGTGTATGGCCGTGTGGTGGAGTACATGTTGTGTACTCATCCCTGTGTTTGTGTATCGTTTGACATACACGCTGAGTCCACATAAGACCCACACACCTTGTATAATTTTACTATCACCCGGAACACCAGTCATTATTGGGTGGTGCCCACACATTTGTTCCTCATAGAAGCACAATGTGTCCTTCACCGTGTACCACACACATACCCTAGCTGCCACCATGCAAGTCCCACAAGACATTTTCTTCAGAATACAAGAGATTTTGATAAGGATATTCATGAAATAGTCATTCACACCATTGTTCCTTGGATGATATCAAGATATTCGATCCGGCAATCTGATGACTTCGAAACTCAAGGGTTGTGGGTGCCCTGACATCAAAAAGCTGCTTCTGATGGCTCCATTCCTATGATTGTCCCTAGAAACACATATTGATCCACTCACATGAGGAAATATTGAAGAATGATCTCCCTTGATATGAGATTATTCGTCACCTACCATCTATGTCACACAATATCTAGGTCGTCTTGATGTTCTATCAATGATTTGGTATCATTTTGTTGTGAAAACAGATTGCAAAAATCCATAATTCGTCACCCTGTGAAGAAATCGAAGAATGTAGGGCAGGAAGAGAAGAAATAAACGAATAAAGGATGAACACACCAATTCTATCATACATCATAGTGTTGATCCAATATATTTAATAGTTTTAATAGGTGAATCAAAATGAAAATTTTACAATTATCATTGAAACTGATTCTCGAATGAAAACCTCAGAAGAAACCAAAAACAACAACCTCTAACCAGAACGCTCGAGCCACGGATCATCCTCTTCATAGGTTGATCTTCATTAATCATTTAAATAAATTTTAGGGAATGAAAAAATAGAGAATATATCCTTTACCCCAGTTTAGTTGAAGAAGGATTTTTGTTTCACTTTTTTGGGTGACGATCTATCGAATCAGAGATGCATTGATCGATCACATCATTGGTGTATGCCAAAATTTTATCATTTAAATCTCTAATGGAAATCATCAACTCACATGGTTATGTGACTAACCCTAATTTTTTTCCATATGTTAGTATTAATAGGTTTTGATTATGTCATTTCATTGTGAAAAAAATTTAACAAAAATATATTATTAATTTATTTATTTCCCTCAAAAATTCCAATAAGTTAATTTTCAGTTGACCCACACTGGTCGACTTTAGGACCCAACTAATGTAAGGTCTCTACTAAGAATGCAACCGTTCCCTTAAATTTCTGATCTAGGAACCCATTTAAGTGTTACATATATTTTTAGGAAAACCTCTCATGAGAAAAATTTATTTTTTAATTTATTTCAATCATATATTATGGGTACTTAGGGCCTCAGAATAGAATTCTTTTGAAGAGCCTAGTCTCATAATAATTTCAAATAAAAATTAAAAATAATACACAAAAACTAATATTATTTACATTCTCCCTATCTTAGGGCATTATGTCGTGCTTCCACCGGCCACACACTATGGGAATCGCTCACCTGGAAAGGATTTTTTCTGACAGTTACTTGATATGCATCTAGTACACTAATAAGGTAACTCCATCCTCGATATCCAGAATTCCCCATTCAATGACATGTGATGGGTCATGCACATTCATCCTCAGTTGTGACATGTGAAAGAAATTGTGCACCCGGTGAAACTGTGGTGGTCGGGATAGGTAGTCTGCCACATTTCTGACTCTGTGCAGTATCTAGAAAAGGTCTATAAACATTAGAGAAAACATTCATCATCACCGGATATATTAAGTCTTCATTCCCTCAGGTATGATATGCCCCTTATCGGTTGAAGCACACACCAACTCTGGAAACATGAGTGCAGACACTCCAGGATTAGTCTAGTAAAGTAGAGACTAGTAGCGTTACCAATAAAAGGCCATGAACAAAGCCATTACAATGGTGGAGGGGTAGCTATTACTGTAAGAAAAATTCACCATTAGTGGTGGATCTCTCAAATGTGACAAATTTCCAAGATACAATCCAACAAAATATATTCAATAACATGAATGGATCTCTCCGTCTGACCATTAGTCCGGGGATGTAATTCCATTTCAAAGCATAGATGAGTCCCAAAAGCATCCTACAATCCCTTCCACATCCATGATGTTAAGCACACATCTTGATACAAGAATATCATCGAAGGTACTCCATGAATCCAAACTATCTCCTACACATAGAATAATCCCACACTCTATTTGGAACCCATCTCCCTAATAGCTATGAAGTGGGCCAACATGGTCAGTCGGTAAACAATCACCCAAATGGAATCATTTCTTTTTTTCATTTGTGGTAATAATATCATGAATTACATTGATATTCCATCACACTTCCACTCTAGCACATCTAGGGGAGTTCTAATATTTCTCAAACCCGGTTCAAAGCCTTAATCTTCTGGCATGTAAGGCATCGAAAAACGATCTCTTCTACAACCTTATTTATACATGTACACTAGAACTGACACCGGAGTGAATATTAGATTTTCTCCACTCTAGGATATTATTACAAAGGGGATATATTAGTCTACCTTAGAAAATCCTCCCACTATTCCACTATCACAACTATGCATCCTCTGAAAAAGAAGTCATGCTCTCTACCATTTGAATATCCATATAGAGATTGTCCTACGGATAATTGAGCACAACGATTCTAGTAGTTGAAATCCCCTACATGTGCCTCCCTAGAACACTATAATAGTATAAGGGTCACAACCATCTACTAAAGATAAGATGTATCTTCTCTATCCACGGTGGACAATAGTAGTGAGGAAAACTGCTTTCCTACCTCACTCATCAGGTGAAAACTCGATCTCTTGCTGATAGCATCTTCAACAAAATTCCCCTTCCTTGTGGTATAGATGATATAGGAGTCATAATACTAGATAAAATCTTGAAATCTTATCTATATCAGATACATATCCTTTTATGAGAAGATATTCTTGAAGAACATGTGGTTGTTATAGATGATAGTATGTTCTCCCTTTAGGTAGTGTCGCCACATATTAAATTAGAAGAAAATTTTTTCCAACTAAAGTTCATGGATCACATAGTTATTCTTGTGTGGAAATAGCTTGCGTGAACAATAAGAAAGTAATAACTATCTCTATTTCAGGATATATACAAGCCCGAACCCTATTGTGTCATAGAAAACTATGTACATGACAACCAATTTTGGAAATATCAAGATCGGTGAGCTCATCAAAATCCACATTAGAAAGCCTTATGGAATAGCTACGTCCATATTAATAGTTACTCATTTCGAGACATGGTTTTAATTGGTGCTGATATACATAAGAAATCAGGGATAAATCTTGGATAGTATCTTTCTAGCCCAAGGAATATCTACACATCTATCACACTCTAGGGTGGCTCCCATGCTAAAACTATCTCAATTATGGCTGGGTCCATTAGTACTCCATCTGCTAAGATGACATGTCCTAGTAATCAGACCTCATGTATCCCAAACTGGCACTTCGAGAGCTTACCATTGTGTTAGTTATCTCAGTGTACATCTAGAACCATCCATAGGTGTCTTGAATTCTCATCCTCTGATTCCAAGTACACAAGGATGTCATCGATGAATACCACTATGAACTGGTCTAGGTATGGCTAATATATCTGGTTCATAAGTCCCATGAAAATTGTAGTGGAGTTCTTCATGCCGAAGGGAATCATTATGTACTTGTAGTGACTGTAATGACATTTGAAAGTCATATTTGGCATGTCCTCATCCCGTACTCAATGCTCGCGATTACCCAACCTGAGGTCAACATTCAAAAACCTATGAGGAATTATCATCCTATAGAAGAGGAATTTGGTCCTCGTTGGTGTATACTTATTCTTAATCATTACCGGATTCGGGGACTGGTAATCCACACACAATCTGTAACTATCTTCTGTCTTCATGGATAAGAAAACATGGGCCACCCAGTGTGAAACTCTATGTCTTAAAAATACCGTAATCTAGAAATCCAACAACTACACCTTCATATCAAGAAGCTATATGGGAACCATCTTGAACACTGTTAAGGATATTTGATCCATCTTTTGGGGAATTTCAATGCACACGATGATCTCCTAGTAGGAAGGTAATCCTGGAACATCATCTAGAAAGATTTCATCATACTCTACCACCACTACTGGGAAATGGAATCTCAAAAACACTACTATTTAGAGGGAATGGCTAGGTAACTCATGAGTGATCAACTAATCCCTCCCAAGAATAAAAAAAATCATTGCTTGTTGGGTGTCTTTTTCCCCAACAAAATAAAACCTCAACCCATCACTACAGACACACCACACTCTTCCCCTAAAGCAGTCAATCTGGGCATGGACCGAAGATTTCTAATCCATACTATGAATAACGTCATAAGGCCTTGGTGCTACCATGATGAGGATCCATCTAAAACTCTTACCTACAATAGAAAATATTTCATTATATGTAGAGATGTGTGATCATCAAGTCTCCTACAATAGGTTTCCCCAAGCATAAGTGTCATGTTAATGGATCTACCATAATCATAATGTTTTTCACAAGTCATGTGGAGAGGATAGAATGACTGGAACCTGTGTATAGTAGTATTAATTATAAGATAGAAAATACACATATCATACCTCATATCATCCATATGTTTTCTGGGCCATACACCTCAACCATAATCAGCTATCCCCTCCCCCATTCCCCATCTCCCAAATCCAGGTGAAATCCTCCTGGGGGTAGTGGTGAAAGTATAGAAAATAGTAGGCCACCACATGAAGCTCTCCCTACCACTCTACCACATCTTCCACTTGGTGGGTATTCCTGGTCCATTATATGCCTCTTCCTCAGTGGTGCTTCCACCTCTTCCCTGTAAAAATCCCGATGGGTTGGATAGTCACTAGGCGTGATGTCCTCTAACGTCGCACGTGCAACATCAACTCCTCCTAGGATAATTGGATCTAGACTTTGAGCCATGAAATATAGATCCCCTAACATGGGTCCCCATGTGACATCTCCCATGTCCTTATCACAATGTCTGACATCGGATCCATACTTCTTGGGTCTCTAAACCTGTCTGTCTGCTACAAACTCTCACTGGCTATCTCTACTCTGCCAATAATCTCTCTATCCCCTTGGCCTACTCGAGCACTCCATCATAAGTCGAAATTCTTAGAATCACATCGCTAACATAGATGTCCTATCATATACCTCATTCAAAGGTCCGAGCTCCGATGTACTGATCCTTGAACATAAACATCGAGTACTTTGAGAGGTTGGTGAACCACAATGAATAGTCATCCACTATAAATCTACCCAGTTGGATGTGAAGAAGCCCCTGGATACACACTTCTCTTAGTGCATCCTAGGAGGACTCCACCCTAATGGGTCACTCGAACTCTATCGATGATTTATTTTCATCGTCTTGAGTCTTCTTGGTCAAACTACACCATCGTCCCTCTGAAAACTAAAAATGTCATGCTCTTATGATACCTATATAGAATGTTAGGGTCTTCAATAGAAAAAATACTCTTGTCAGCACCTCAATATAGTCCTCACATGCCTGAGGGTCAGTCTCCCCTCAAAACCTGAGGGATTTCTATCTTCTAAACTCATGGAGCATGCCCAAACATAGCTCCTCGTCTGTTGGTAATTCTTGTATCATGTGATGCTCCACTAGTGTTGGTATAGCATGTAAACCACCTGGAGGAAACTCTTGGGGAACTGGTCCCTATATAGAATCATTTTCACTGAGTGGGGTCATCCTTGTGAATGAGTCACTTGATCCTAGAGGGTATGTGTCACTAAGGCTTCCTATAAGAAACAAGATCTACCATGGTCAATGAGTACATCTGGATAGCTGACATAAAAAACATGGAATACACCACACATTCCTTTATGATTCTTGTACCATTATTTTCTTTCCCCACAACTAGTTTTTTTCATGTACTAAGTTGAAAAAATTGTTATTAGAGTCCTGGTGTAGGGATACATTAGCTTCGCGAACCAATATAGGAGTCCCTGGCCTGAATGCCAAACATGGAACACTTGACATTTTTCCCCAAACCAATATCACAAACTCATGGTCCAATGTTCCAACTGATCACCTATGATACCACTACATCATGACCCATCCGAGTGGGGCCTGTGCTGCTCCCCCCATGACCACCACCAATAGGAAAATGGATGGTGACTACCACCGAGTAGTAATATCACTATCATCAGAGGCATCTCCGAAGTACATGTACACACACACACATCTCCATGCCCAAAAATACTGAAATGTAAATACAACAATGGAACAAAATTAATGAATACAAGTAATCCCAACCAACATATTACAATAGAAGTAATGTGTGGAATATTAATTGGGCATGAATACAAGACTCCCAAAACATGTGTCTACGAACTACAAAGACCAAACTATAGGCATGCAAAAGCTATTGGGACTGTTGTACGAGGCTGTATGTGCACCCCATCCTTCAAGGAACTCAGAAAGATTTATCTAGCATTGTTCCTCCCTGGACTCCATAAAAAGTTTTCTCATCCCACACTACACGACACATGTAGGAAAAGACATGGAAGGGTTTAGTACAAAAATACTCAATAGAGGACCCTGCATACCTAAAATAAATACAAAACGTAATGGTATAGTTAGATTTACACAATATAATTCTACTGAACATATTGATGAGAAAATATTCCAGATAAACTCTAAAACTAGACTCATTTTATACAATGACCACATACCCACGCTAGGGATTCAGTTCAAATATTTCCAAATCACTTGTTGGGGTGAACCCACTCCATGAGTATGATGGCACTGATGAAATCCATCTGAGAAGTACTAGTCATACGAAAAATACATGGGAGAGATATATTCATCGACATATCTTTTGAGAAAACAGATACACTCATTATGGGAGAACACACTCCATAGTGTTAATATATCTTGATACACCATTGAGGATCACTACTGTGGCCTTGGTTGACACTACGACTCACCCGGATTTACCTACTAATTAGATGATCAATGTTATGTAGGATTGATTACCTTTATACATAACTCTTCCTAGGGTCATGAATGGATAGATGATCTCGCATGGGGCCTCTCAGAGGTATTCTTGACTCTATC
The DNA here is from genome assembly GCA_963277665.1 of Viscum album. Classification (NCBI taxonomy): domain Eukaryota; kingdom Viridiplantae; phylum Streptophyta; class Magnoliopsida; order Santalales; family Viscaceae; genus Viscum; species Viscum album. The sequence goes on along the minus strand of OY728151.1, from coordinate 2,060,496,937 downwards.
TTAGAATTTCTTGTTGAAAAGATCATACTCTTGTGGATAGAAATGAAACCCAACCATTAGGGGAACGAACTAAGGGTCACTAACGCAACTGAAAATAGTTGAAGGAACATTGGATAAGAGGATCAATCCATGTAATGGGAAGTAAAAAGTTTTTAGAAGCGTCATATGTCATGTATTCTAACCCAGGGTACTGCCTGTGAACAATAACCTGTTTTGTTTGGATTTTTTGTACATGAAGTTATACATGGTGTGAATGATAATGACACAACATGTTCCACCATCCCGGGAAGACTCTTTGTACTCTTTCCATGTTCCTATAAACATCTTCAACCAGTGTATCCAAGAACATGTACCTATACACCGGGTAGACCTTGTATCTAGCCGTGTCTAGCCATGTAATGTATTGCAAGCCATGTACTACACTCCATGTATGAGTATCTTCGGAGATACACAACGTGTACGCGTAAGGATGCACAAGCTGTGTGATGATGGTAACATGATGTTTCTATGCTTACTGTCATTTGAAACTACAGTTGCTACTGGGTATGGTGCACATGTCATTTCCTCCTAGAAGCATAACGTGTGTAGTGAAAAAACCCTAGATACTACCATGTCTGTCCAACATGGTGTTTTCATCGGAATACACACCATGTTGTTCATGATTTTTTATAAATCATCGTGATTCTCTGTAATGACTCAAGAGATCCTACGATATTTGATCTGGTCATCTGATGACTTCGAAACACAAGGGTTTAGGTTCCCCAACACCACAAAGTAGTTTATGATGGTTCCGTACCTCTGATTGGCAAGGAAATAATATCTCAATCGACTCACAAAAAGAAAACTCGATGAATGATCACCTTCGATACAATCCTGTTTGATGTCCACCATCAATATCACACCTCTTCCATGTCATTGTGATGATTGATCTTAGATTTGGGGTAGTTTTGTTTTGAAATAGGCTCTAAACTATCTGTTATTCATTACTCCATGATTAACGCGGTGCTTGAATATATGAAATCAAAAAAATAAAGGAGTAGTTCACCTTCTCCATCATTATCCACGATGTTTATTCACTCCAGTTAATTGTTTAAATAGGAAAAAGAATAAAAATCAATAATTATCATTGAAACCAATTCTTCAATTAAAATCCCAAAAGAAAAAAATAACAACACCTTCCTGCTGTAATGCACGATCTGTGGATCAATATCTTCGTGGGTTGATCTATGTTTGTCGTTTAATTGAAAGATTAGGAAGGAAAAAAATGAAAACAAAACTCTTACCTGAATTCCATAGAAAAATAATTGTTGTTTCATGTTTTTTGGTGAGGTTCTGTAAAATCTGATATGCGCTGATCGATCGTGTCATCATCTTTTACCAGCATTTTCTCATACAAAGATCTAAGGGAAATAAACAAATCATAGGGCTATGTAGATAACATAAAAATTTTCAATAAGCCAATATTTATATGGGAGGATAAGTCTGTTTCATTAAAGAATCACATGAAATATAATAATTTAGTAATATATATTATTTCATTAATATGTTAAATGACTAACTTTAGCAGCTGACCAACATCGGTCAATGTTTTTCCCGCATATGGAAAAGTCATTTCAAAGAAAAAAAACAGTTCCCTTAAATTTCTAATCTGGGCCCCTGTATAAATGTTTTTCAATAGTTTTACAAAAATCTATCACACATTCCATTTAGAGTTTAATTTATTTCAATCATTTATTTCAGGCTCTCCAGGACTCAAAATCACACGTCGTCGCAAAGCATGGTCTCATAATAATTTTGTATAATATTTAAAAATAATACATGAAATATTAGAGACATCATAGACCTCTTCTTATGGGATTAAGAGTCATTGGGCTAGATCTGACTTATTAAACATGTTTACTCACCATCTGTATATATAAAACATTTTCATTTTTCACCGATGAATACAATGTTAATGATAGAAATTATTTTCTTAGATAATAGAGTTTTTATTGTGCCACTACTTTAGAAAATTATATTTTGAATTTATTTGGACAAACTTGTATTTTTTATATGATCCATGCATTTTAGGACGGGTTTTATTTCCTTTATTTTATATTAATTAATGGGGATTCATAGTGGATTTCAATCAATACCTCGATCCTATAACAATGTTGTTAATTCCTCATATATGATATAATTTTATACCCTTGGTGCTAGATGTGATCATAAGGATTACTAGAATAGAGAATCAGGGGGTCATTTTCCCTAATAGCCATTGCCGGTGTTGGAGTTATTCCATTGGTGTGTGGGTTCATGACATCCACTTATTGCATAATGAGGTCCACTACCACCCATCCTCAATAATGATCACTCTCCAAATCAACACACAAGTATATAAATAAAATATCATGAAAATATATATACAACTACTATACCATATGAAAATTCTTGCTCATATAGTCTACATCGTACCAAAAAAACAGGTCGTAGTGATTTGGTCACTTCCATATACATATAAAACAATATTTTATACAATATAATAACTACAAACACATACCCAAAAAATACCACCTAAAATATCCATATATCATGTACCACCACCACAACCACATTCCTCTATATAATCACAACACTCCCACATAAACTTACTATAAACAAACAATCATATTAATCCCACATATCCATATACCAAAACCTCATTTTATAACAATTTAATTTGACAAAAATTATGATTAAGAAAATGAATATTCTTCAACCCATTTCACCCTTATTGTTGATATTGTTATTTTACATGTAACCCCAAAATATTATGGCTATTAATAATGTAATTCAATAATATTGGTGATTATTATGAAATAAGATATGATAAAATATATTTTATAATGATAAGTAATACAATCATTGGATAATGTGATTCTATATTATCACTAGTAATATATTTCATGACTATAAACCCACAGACACACATCATCAATAGTTTCGACGTCTAAATATCACAAAAACCACCTTTACAAACAAAAATAACCATTATATTACATATAAAACTACTTTGAAATATTTTTTCGTTTTGATTCATCATTACCCACTTTAAATTCATTAAATATATTATTTTTTGAATGAAAATCCACCCAATTAAATTTACCTCTAACAAGTACAATTTTTTAAATTGATCATTTAATTGTATCCATTATTTATTGTGTAGGAATTTCATTTATATTTAAATATTAAATATTTAATATGAAAGATATTATATTCATGTTGGAACTCATTCATAAATTTTGTTTTTCCACTTCAACATGATATTATAACATACCAACACTTCAATATCAAAACATTAGAATAACAATACACCATGACACTAGACCGTAATATTTTCTCTATAAATTATCCTTCAACTAAAACAAAATTCCATGTCTACCATATCAAATCACTACTACATGAAATATTTACAATTTTGTTACCTATTACATGTAATAACACAATTACCATCATTAGAATGAAAATATAAATAAAAAATTATTGCATTACACAAACAATTCTTCATGTCACACATGACTACTTAATAAATAATTTATTCTTAAAATAATAATAATTTTTTTATATTTTATCAATTTGTTCCAGTAGAACCTTTTAATTAATTCAATTTTTAAAAACATAATACAACACATAAAAAACAAAGTAATATTATCACATAAACAACACATTAATTTCACTATCGAATTTATGTAAACACATATGATTCAAAATACGATTTCAATTATGTTAATATTATTAATTCTATTCATTATTTTTATTCTTATCCAAAAAAAATTAATATAATCATGTTAATTTTGTATTTATACATTAATAATATATCATGATTATGAATCCCATGTCACATATGAAGATTCAGTGAAACAACTTTGATTTCAATGAAAAACAACTATCCAACATCATTTATCTCCTATGGATCCCAGAATAAACCTTGATCAAATAATATTCCATTAATATATAACCTCTATGATTAAAAAACATCTCCATATATGAATTATTAAGAAAAAAATTAAAAATATAGGAAGGGAGAATGAAATTACTCATTCGTTGTGAATTTGGAAACTCAAAATGGATGAAATTAATCATTACAAAATGGATAATTCCAGGGTATCCTATATAAACCTAGACTCGCCAAAGATCTGGATGAGAAAAATAAAACAAAATTATTTTTTAAAATCACCAAATTATAAAAACGACATCACCCATGTTACTGAATGGATGATCATATTAATAAGAAATGAAAATTCAGTCAACCATGTACATGTTAACCATAACACAATATGCCGCGCAAACCCTTTATCATGTTCAATGTCCATTATATATAAAAAAATGAATAATATATTCATGGAATGGGTTTACTATCATTTGGAAAACATTTTAAAATCATATCCCATTTTAAACTCTTCAACTGATCCACAAAATAAATTGAATAGTTAGTTCATATGTTCTAGGAATAATGTCAAGCATCATTACAAAATTAAAAAAAATTATAAACCAAAGATATTTTGTTCAATCTATTTTTGTCTAATATAATAATTCAACACGAAAAATAAAAAATTATCTAATTATTTCAAGTTTATAAAATCCATATAGAACACTTATTTTCAAGTGTTTCAGTGAAACAAATCATGATTCAATGATAAGAATTCATAGAATCAGTATGATATCTTCAATAATATCGTACCAAAAACTAATTGTACACTGTTATTAATATACAAGCTCACTGTAAATACCAAAAACACATCAAGAATAAATTTTTTAAAATAAGGAATATTTTATCCTTATAATTATATATCTCACAAATAATTATAATTTGTAATTTTATAAAAATGAATTATAAAATAAAATAGTGAAACCATAAAATAAGTCACATCACGAGACACCTCTCTATTGAAATATAAACATTAATATACTCATATACTACAGAATATTTAAAATCATTCATACCATTATAAAAATACTCTCAATGACACTATAAATGATTGATTTATGAAAACATTGGATTCCATGCTTTCTCATATAACTCCCACTGTCAAATATATTACTCTAAGAAACAATTCCTATATATAAGTTAATAAAATGTAATTTAATGTCATTTATGAACCTTATTGTGGTGATCTTACATCTCAAAATCCACTCTACGAACATGTCATCCTCATTAATATGAATCTATAAAAAATCTATTATAAGGGAGCCACCATGAATATATCATTGATGTTATATCAGATATAAAACTAATGAATATTATTTTTTAATGGTGAAAAATACAATTGATATGCAAAAAATTAAAAAGCTCCACTCCCTCTAATATGGTAAAAAATTTATTTGAAAGCATACTTATAATAAAAAACATTTCCTTTAATGATATAAAACATTTAAAAATATATATTTATCCACCATTGAACTCTATATTTTGAAATTGTCTATTATTATATTACTAAAAACAATCTCAAGCATCCTAAATCATTTAAATAATCACATACTGGTTCTATTACATGCTCTACAACAAATATGATAAAAAAATAGATGATAAATTAATCGTACTCTAGTAAAATTAATATATATATGGATATATATGAGTATGAGTGAATAACAAAATTATAAAAAAATTAAACCAATGAAGAATGTTTTTTCAATGAACATTTAATATTATGAACACAAGATGATAACATATGATACTGTATTTGGAAAATTCATTCCATTGGGGGACGAAAACAAATATTATTTCATCACTAATATCCCATATCATGTTTTAAATACTTTTACATAATCATTCAGATACTGCTATCTAAATAATTTTTTTTGAAAAAACACTTTAATTCACACCACATCATCATTTTAGTGCCTTGAAAATCAGTAAACTTATAATACTCCCATTAAAAAACAATGGAATATTTATATTAAGATATACATAATCAAATACTTAGAGTCACATATATGCAATTCACTAAAAAAAATATTAATAAAATACATTGAGAAGATACTAAATATAATCTATGGAACATGAAATGGAACCAACTAACCTCTTGATACAATATGCTGAAATGTTCACCCTCTAACTACCTTGTTATCAAAACTTGAACTAAACTCCCATCATTTAATCCACTTAATACAAAACAAAATCAAAAAAATATAATAAATTATTGAAATAAAAGGATAAATTTAAAATGGTGACATATGGCTCACAGAATAGACAAACTCCTTCTTCAGCAATAAGATAATTAGCTTACACTGAAATAGAACAAAAAACTAATCATCCAATTATAATCCCTATTACGGATCCCTAATGGAAAAATGAACTCTCTATAAATAATATTTATGATCTCTAGGATAATAATTTTTGACCATATGTGATATTGAATAACACATCATCATAGTATATAGAAATATAAGATAATGTAAATTTTATTTAAACAGATTTAAATCTTTTAACTCTCTTCCAGTCATCATTAAACTGTTAATAAATATCTACACATGGAATTAAAATCAATACAACATCCACAAAATTACCCAAAAATAATGTGTAGGAGATTATGACACCATTTTTTTAAAATAACTGTATCCACCTCAAATAAAAAAATTCAATCATATTGAGAGGTGATATAACACATTATCCTGTGATATATGAAGACATAGAAGATTTCATTGATTATGTAATTAACTAAAAAAATGATAATATTATCTTCAAAATATCAAGATCTTTTATTGGATATATACTTTAATGAGATGTAACCACTATGAAAATAAATTATTTCCAATCATTGATAAATCAGAACATAACAAATCCATGACTAAAGAACCACATTAAACTAGAAAAATAAACAATATTTTATAAAGTGATGGATAATATAACTGATACATGATTCCTTTAGATATATAAATATTTCATATAACTTCTATATGTATATGAAATTGTAAATAATAGAAATTAAAGCAATCAATGGAGTCAAAATCCGAGATAATTTTGACATGAACCTCATATAATAGGATTTATGTCCATGAAATCATAGATGAAAAATAATAATTTGATCTACCAACAAAAAATAAACCTTAATATTATAGGGATGAAATTCCACTCCCAAATTATAATTATCATTTACATGTATATTGGACATACTAACCATTAATAATCATGCAGAAAAATTATTATATAGATGATGGCATTGAAGTAACTCTAAAAATTCCATAAAATTATTTTCATTATCTTTATATAACATCAATAACATGAAACAATTATTAATGAAAATTAAGGACATTTTATTTATGAACCCAATAGATATTTAGTTCATATATCCCATAAAAATATTTAAGGCAATAGTTACCTAGAAGATCATCACCATCAACATGAAATGTACTTAATAAAAACTAATGGTAGTCTTTTGGATATCATCCAATATTACCCAAAATTGACGAAAGCATGAAAAAATATAAATCATAAAAGATTTTATAATACACATCAAATAATTGATTCAAAACTTATATCCTTGTTTATGGATTGTTGATATGAAATATCACTACTTTCATCTAATGATAATTGATATATAATTATAATGAACCAGTAGAATTCATCATAAAAAACACAAGAGCACCCAAAAATTAAAAATTATGGTTGTTGAAATAAAAATATAATATATCACTAATCTAAATTATAACTCCCACAGAATATAAGGTGTTATTTATTAAGGTTTCAATGCAATTATAGTGATTTTGGGTTATTAATCAATCCTAAAATCAATTTCATGTTTAGGGGTACTGTTACAACATCATTTAAAAAACTTTCAGAAAAATAAAAAAACTCAAAAGAAATATCACATAATAATTTTCCATGGAATCCAAAATAAAATTACAAAGTTATGAGAAAAGGGGACACAAATATCTATGATTTATATGATTATATTAATCTCAAAGAAATAAAAACCTCTGTCACATTCTACATCAAATAAAAATAATTGATGTAAAAAGAATTTATGATTTCTTATATTCGGTATTACCAATCCATCAGATTTTTGACACATTATTGTGATATTTTAATTGATATAAACTCCCAAACTAAATGATGTTTTCAAAAAATCAACATATAACACCAACACACTATAAATAAAAATGAGATATCAAAATCTCATATTTTCAATAGACAGTGTACTAGATGTCTCCAATTATATTTCCCAATTATAAGGCTATGGATGGATAAATGAAAGATTGAGAATATTTTTAGTAAAAAATAAATCATTTACAGAAGGATATAGAAATTTTTTTCCTCACATTAGTTCAAAATATCTAATGGATGAATACTCTATGATGTGATTCTATCTATGCTAATATCCTTTTCTTTGTTATCCATAATAATGTGTACCACCATCAATATGATTTAAAATTGGTCTATAATGATTGTGAATATCAAAATATATCCAAATATTTCTACACATCATAAAATTTATAAAAAATGAAAAAAAAAGATTTATAAATAACAAGGTTAGGGGACATTTTTTAGATAAATTTAAATTTTCATCTAATGAGAAGATGGTCTACAGTAATATTCATATAATATATCTAATAATGAAATAAAATTACAAAATTAAATATATTATACCAATGGTCCATTTTATATAAAAAAGACTATACATTTTTTTGGAAATAATGAGAATGTAGTCAGTAAATACGTTTTTACATAAACCTTAACACTAATAAAAAAATTAAAACTCTATCCATATTTCTACTCATTGAGATATTCTAGTGAATCTATAATGAGGTCACAACATGAGCCATCAAGGACTGGCTTGATGACTAATGGTTGAGATGTGACAACCCCAATACCACCATTAATATTTTAAGGGATATGGACAAGTAGAAAGAAGGAATAAATTAATGCTATAGGGATTTTCCATAATTTACCTGTATGAGTGACCTAATTGTTCTCATTGTGATAGCGTATAAGAATAATAATATATTATGACATATAGAGTACAAACCACAGATGAAATAACATATAGGGAATAGGCAAGTGTAAAGTAGTATAAAAAAGGTTAAAAGGGGGAGAATAAATGAGAAACAAGAAAAGTCATAAAAACCTAAAAAAATAGGAAAATGAATAAATTGGAGGGAGAATGTCTTCTAATATCCAATACACGACAATCGTACATGGAAAATTCACCCAGGTATCCACATTCTCTAACAAAGTCACCATTTATTTTCCCATTTTCTGCATAATTACTAAAATGTGAACGTAAATCCTAAATCATGGGTGGGTATATAAATTACTTTTAGGACATCATTAAATCCAATGTGGGTGTGATATATTCAACCAAATTAGTCATCTCAATGCAATGCAAGAGGCATAAAATATCCGAAAAAACTCACACACACACAAATATATATATATATATATATATGCTCATAAACAATCCCAGATAATAGAGAAATCATATCTCAATCTCACATCCTAGAAATGGATGATGTGTAATTCATCATCTTTTTAAGTACATAAATGATTCCATATCACTAGTATATTTTTGTAAGTGTTTTTTCATTGCTATTATGATACACACTCATGTGACCTAGACCTCCCATGGAGGTACCACACTGTAACGTCCCAGACACGGCCAGCCACCCGAACAGTGCCGAACGGGTCGGGTGTTACTACCTTAGGTGCACCTCCCCGAATGCCAAAGGCTGCTAACTAGCATCAAGGTTCTGTTAGGTATAGTGGGGAGGCTATACCCTCTCGGAAGATCTTAATAAGGGTACTGGTCCAAGTATAACAGTAAAGATGTAGTGGAAAGAAAGACTCAGCAGACTCGAACCAGACCCGAAAAGCGGAAGCGTAATCAATATAGATAAACAGCGGAAGCAGTAAATGAAACAAAAATAGTGGAAATAAACACAACATCATGATGATAAAATGTAACTACTACTGAATAGTAAAACATGCATCCATAGCAGGTCATACCCAACTGAATATAAACAGGGCGCTAATGGCTAACCAACAGTAGCTACAATAAGTATTCCAATACAAAAAGTAAACAATAGAATGTAAACCCAGCTAGGAATGACCTCAAGGTCCATAACCTCTCCATGCAATAACTAATGCAACCAAGCTCTTGAAGCTGGCCTCTTTCCTGTACGTAAATCCATAAAGTCTACATGCGTCCCGAAGGGCCCGTGTAGGGTGTGAGACAAAACTCAGTAGGATACCACCCAATGGTGCGTACCAAATATATGTGTTTAAGTAGTCATGAATTTACAAGGAAAGCAGTAAATAGTACAGTGAACAAGTGAACACAAACTCCACTGGTGCTCAACAGCCACCAAGGAGTGTCACCTGCCTCGGCCAACGCCGAAATCTCTGTCGTGTAACCCAGCACCACGTGCCTCCTGACACCTCTTGTCTCAAGTACCGACATCCCGAAGGCACGCCCAAAATAGTAACATGGAACCATGTGCCTCCTGACACCTCGTGTCTCAACTACTGACGTCCCGAAGGCATGCCCAAAATAGTAACTCGGCACCATGTGCCTCCTGACACCTTGTGTCTCAAGTACCGACGTCCCGAAGGCACGCCCATTTCCTGAAGGCTCCTCACCTCCCAAGTGGATTTCTACAGAAAGAACCACCAACCAAAATACCTAACCGCAACTACAGGGTCCTCTACCCACACGAGTGGTCAAAACAACCTCATCACAGAGTAATCCTTTTGCACACTACTCAAAGTCCTGGTGAGCGGTAATCACCCAAAATAGTCCTAACCCACCAAAACATATGACACCTCGTGTCCCTGCGACCATGTCGCTCAAGTCCTATAGCATCTCCACCCTAGTATCCCGAGCCATGCCCACCTTGACAGTCGTACTGCCTCAAACCGATATCCATGATTCCCAATACCGTGGTCAGAACCACCCAAAGTAACATAGGCAAAGCCCCGACCTGGGATCAGCATCACTCAAGCGTAACCGGGCCAAGCCCAACAAAACCCAAAAGGGTCCAACATATGTAATTCGGAAATTGAATATATAACATATTTAACTAGAAAACATAACCAGGAAAAACCAACTAAATAGTCGAATTGCACTATACCAGGTGTTGTCCCATACTAGCACAAAGGTCTTAAAAGTCTCCAACAATTATAATAGGCTATAATAATTAAAACTAACAGTTTAACACAATAATATTCCAATTAAAACCATTTTGGCGTTCCCCGGCCAAAATGCACTGATGGGCCACGACCCCTCACCCGGCCCCGCTCACGCAAAACTGGTAACCGGGCATACCCAAAGGCATCCTAGAGGTCCCATAATCAATTCGGTATGAAAAAGAAGATAAAATGGGTCCCGCTCAAAAATACACGAAAATGCACCGATGCCGCGTCACCCAAACAACCACTAAAACACAAAATGAGGTATGCACAACCTACCTGAGACTCGCACCATGCTACTCCTCCAGTAACACTAGCCAATTCTGTCTAAAACACAGTAAATCTACAAAAGATTCAAAACTGCTCAAAGGGATATAACTCGTTCTACAATGAAAATCAAACAAAATGGCCAAAGACGAATCGAGGCCTTACCGAGGGGGTTCCAACGCATCCAACCCAGATCGGATTGGATTTCGGACGAAGAACCGGGAATCAAATCAAGATTCGGCCGATTTGGGGTGGAGGATTGTGTGTTCTACCTTAAAACGAGGCTACTGCCCATTTTAAGCAAAAAAAAAATACACATCGTGTACTTTAGGACTACACACCGTGTATGGTTCATTTAACTATTCATAAGACGGAAAGGTCCAGCCGAATTACTTTCCGAGCATGCCGACATGAGTGCATGGCGTGTACCTCTGGGTACACTGCGTGTACTGGGTTCCCCTTCCTTTCCTCACTGACGTACTCACACGCCATGTATATCCCTCATACACGGCTCGACTACACGGCGTGTCCAAAGGGAACACGGCATGCCCCTGGTTCTTACTCGGCCAACGACCTACATGCCATGTATGGCCTCACACAGTCGGCAGTCTACATGGCGTGTTCAAAACTACACACCATGTAGTAAGAAAATTCTACATGGTCAATGCACGACACGTACTTGGCGAGCACACGGTCGGTCACTTGACTACACACACACGACATGTACTTAGAGTACACAGCGTGCAGTCCGGAAATTTACAGAAACATCCCATTAAATCTAGTTTCCTCCGAAACCTGTCAAAAATTTAAACAGGGTCGGGAATTTGTCCCGTTCTAAAATCCCGGGTTCTTACAAACTCCCCACCATAACGTACCTCATCCCCGAGCTACCAAACACAACCGGGAGATGGCACCGAACATGCCCTCCATAGTTAAACAACCTGGACAACCCCTGCCCAAGGTTCTTGCTAAATTCCTCAAGGGGCTGCCCACCTTAGGAATTGCCTACTCGGTCTCAACCAACAAAACTTAAAACAAACAGGGTTTACTAACCTGTTTTATGGATGCATAGTCCTCCCGTGACACATCGTCACCCCTGCACCTCGTTGGTTCTCCTGTATCGCTACCGACACCCAACATAACCCGCACCGCATTGGTGTCCGCCTCCACAAGGTCCTGGTGCTGAGAACCTCACGTAACCCGCATCCAAGATGCTCAGATGCCCGTGAAACCTCATGTAACCCACATCCATGTTTCCTCGATGCCCACGACACCTCATGTAACCCGCATCCACGATGACCCGATGCCCACGGCACCTCATGTAACCTGCATCCATGATGCCCCGATGCCCACGACACCTCATGTAACCCACATCCACGATGCCCCGATGCCCACGACACCTCATATATAGATATATATATATATATATCACGCACCCGATATGGTGCCAACCCACTGACTAGCATCTAGTCAATCCACAATGATCATGTGCACCTCATGCACTCAAAACAGACACACCTCTACGGGTCATGCCAAAAAGGAAACATGGAGATCATGGTTACACCGCAGTGTACCTCTAACTGTAACCGCCTCACTAGCCTGCTCAGCCTCTGGCAGCTCCACGGCATGCACCTGGCCTAAAACACGGCTGCCTGACACCTGACCTCACGATACGGCTCCAGTCACCGGCCACTGACCCCTCATCTGGTTCCCACAATCTCTGTCACGACCTCCACGCACAGCTGAACCTCGACTACACTCTCTGGGTACCAAACCTGAACAAACTCCAGACACCACAGTCTGTCCTGGTCCTTTCCTACCGTCTATCTGAGAAGGTTGCCTCCAAAACCTCTCCAAATGCCAGTCCTGTCCAAAATCCTGGCACTCCTTCGGAGGCCTGTTGCATTGTGTCCGAACATGTACCAGTTGTCCACATTAGATGAAAATCACCGATGAACTCCCACGAGGTGGTCTAGCTGAATCCTTGGCCTGACTGTCCTGTTGGAACTCATCTCGTCCTCGCTTCTTGCTGTCCGAACCATCAGCTGAAGCTGTCGTCCTGCCCAAGCGATATTTATCCCTCTTGTTGCCCTCAGCTATAAGTGCCTGATTTACCGCCTTGGAGAATAAACCCAGCCTGATAATGTTCACCTGGACCCGAATGGCGTGTCGCAAGCCATCCTCGAAGCACCTCACCCTAGCTGCATCATCGCTCACCATACCAGGTGCAAAAAGGGACAACTCTATGAAGGTAGCAGCATAGTCCATGACGAACATATCTCCCTGTTGAAGACTCAAGAACTCCTGAGCTCTCTCTGCCCTCAACGTCTCTGGGTAGAAGTTCTCAAAGAACCTGCCCTCGAAGTCCTTCCAAGCTAGTCCCTCGTGTCTACGAGCCTGAACCTGTACGTCCCACCAACGCTTCGCCAGTCCTCACAGTATGTACGCCGCCAGCATGACCCTCCGCCCTGGAGGCATCTCGAGCTGCTCGAAGATCATCTGCATTCTCTCTATCCAGTTTTCATCCACCTGTGGACCACCCTCACCCTGAAAAAGTGGCGGGTGCTGCGACTGGAACTCTCGCGTCAGATATTCCATAGAAGGCTCTGTACTCTGCGCGCCTCCATCAAGCCCCTGCAAGACACGTACCAGGCTAGCTCGGAGGTTCTCGTCAAGTCATGACCCGAACGACGCCAAACCCGGCTGTTGTCCTGCCTGCACTGGATCCTGAACATGTTTCTGTCCCCGAGCCTGTACCTATGGCTCGTGCTCAGCCTGTACCGAATTATGACCCTGATCCTGCGGCACTGTATCATCTCCGGCCTGATTCTCTATCAAGCTGTGAATGAGTAACCCACTGAATACCATATGTGGTCAGATAGCCCATATATATATATAACAATATATTCTACACAGAGAAGGAAATCAGTAAAAGGAATTTAATGACAACTACCCTTACTCACCCCCCCCCCTCACCGCAACCCATGCCTCATGACATCCCAGCCTCATTGCCTCTTTTCCCACCCTCAACAGAGCCAAGTATCAAAGTACATCGAGCCATGCCCGTCCCGACAACTCATGTTGCCTCAAACCGATGACCGAGTCACCCAATCCTGACAGTTTCACTTCCACACCCATAGTACCTGCCTTCTCTCATAAGATTCAGACCCAATTATAATGCAACATGAAATTCTACAAAATATAAAGCATGGCATACTCATTTACACAACTAGCAGTTCTATCAGGAATTTCACCAATTCACATTTTAAAGCATATAAATCATGGCATTTGATATTTCATTCACATGGCATTATCACTTCACAAGGCTTATATGAAATTATGAAATTGAAATACCCCAAAAATGTGACTATCAAAAGCCAACAACTAGCCTTGCCATACCGGGCCAAGGTCCAATTCTCCCTTACCATACTGGGTCAAGGGTCACATATCACAATCACAAACATCACACATCAAGTGATCCACCGAGGTGGAAATCATATCAACTGTAATCTGAGCAAAAGAAAACAGCAGTTCCCACCCATGGTAACTTGGTCCGTCCCTCGTACCTAGGGCTGCAGGCACCCAAGCACAAGCTAGAAACCCAGTTCCAATTAAAAAAACTTATCTCTAGTATACCATATCCCAAATAGTAAAACCAGCATAATGAAACGAGAAGCCTCAAACTCATTAGTAGCCAGTAAAATGCTGCTACTAAATCCCTGTCAAGAACTCCTCTGATACCACTTTGTAACATCCCAGACCCGGCCAGCCATCCAAATAGTGCCGAACGGGTCGGTTGTTACTACCTTAGGCACACCTCCCCTAACGCCAATGGCTGCTGACTAGCAGCGAGGGTCTGTTAGGTATAGTGGGGAGGCTATACCCTCTCGGATGATCTTAATAAGGGTACTGGTCCAAGTATAACAGTAAAGATGAAGTGGAAAGAAATACTCAACAGACTCGAACCAGACCCGCAGAGCGGAAGCATAATCAATATAGATAAATAGTGGAAGCAGTAAATGAAACAACATCAGCAGAAATAAACACAACAGAATGCTGATAACATGTAACTACTACTGAACAGTAAAACATGCATCCAAAGTAGGTCATACCCAACTGAATATAAACAGGGCGCCAATGGCTAACCAACAGTAGCTACAATAAGCATGCCAATACAGAAAGTAAAAAAAAACAAATTAAACCCATCTATGCATGACCTCAAGGTCCATACCCTCTCCATGCAATAACTAACGCAGCCTGTCTCCTGAAGCTGGCCTCTTTCCTGCACGTAAATCCATAAAGTCTACACGCGTCCCGATGGGCCCGTGTAGGGTGTGATACAAAACTCAGTAGGAT
The DNA here is from genome assembly GCA_963277665.1 of Viscum album. NCBI lineage: Eukaryota > Viridiplantae > Streptophyta > Magnoliopsida > Santalales > Viscaceae > Viscum > Viscum album. The sequence continues at coordinate 2,060,481,171 of OY728151.1, read as the reverse complement.
ACCACCCAACGGTGCGTACCAAATATATGTGTTTAAGAATTCATGCATTTACAAGGAAAGAAGTAAATAGTATAGTGCACAAGTAAACACAAACTCCACTGGTGCTCAACAGCCACCAAGGAGTGTCACCTGCTTCGGCCAACGCCAGAATCACTGTCATGTAACCTGGCACCACGTGCCTCCTGACACCTCATGTCTCAAGTACCGACGTCCCAAATGCATGTCCAAAATAGTAACCTGGAACCATGTGCCTACTGAAACCTCGTGACTCAAGTATAGATGTCCTGATGGCACGCCAAAAATAATAACCTGGCACCATGTTCCTCCTAACACCATGTGTCTCAAGTACCGATGTCCCGAAGGCACGCCCATTTCCTGAAGGCTCCTCACCTCCCACGTGGCTTTCTACGGCAAGCACCCCCAACCAAAATACCTAACCGCAACTATGGGGGCCTCTACGCACACGAGTGGTCAAAACCACCTCATCACAGAGTATCTCTATGTTCACACTACTCAAAGTCCCGGTGAGCGGTAATCACCCAAAATAGTCCTAAGCCACCAAAAAATCTGACACCTCGTGTCCCTGCAACCATGTTGCTCAAGTCCGATGGCATCGCCACCCTAGTATCTCAGGCCATGCCCAACCTGACAGTCGTACTGCCTCAAACCGACGTCCATGACGCTCAATACCGTGGTCAAAACCACCCAAAGTAACTCGGGCAAATCCCCGACCTGTTATCAGCATCACTCAAGCGTAACTGGGCCAATCCCAACACAACCTAAAAAGGGTCCAACAGATGCAATTCAGCAATTGCATATATAACATATTTAACCAGAAAACATAACCAGTACAAACCAACTAAACAGTGGAATTGCACTATACTAGGTGTTGTCCCATAATAGCACAGAGGTCTTAAAATCCTTCAACAATTATAACAGGCTTCAATAATTTAAACTAACATTTTAACACAATAATATTCCAATTAAAACCATTTTGTAATTCCCTGACCAAAATGCCCCTGATGAGCCACGACCCATCACCCGGCCCCGCTCACGCAAAACCGGTTACCGGGCATACCCAAAGGCATCCTAGAGGTCCCATAAACAATTCGGTATGAAAAAGATGATAAAACGGGTCCCGCTCAAAAATACCAGAAAACGCACCGAAGCCGCGTCACCCAAACAACCATGAAAACACAAAATAAGGTATGCACCACCTACCTAAGACGTGCACGATGCTACTCCTCCAGTAACACTCACCAATTTGGTCTAAAACGCGGTAAATCTACAAAAGATTCAAAACCTCTCAAAGCGCTATAACTCATTCTACAACGAAAATCAAACAAAACGGACAAAGAGGATTCGAGGCCTTACTGAGGGGGTTCCAACGCATCCAACCGAGATCAGATTGGAGTTCAGATGATGAACCGGGAAGCAAATCATGATTCGGCCTATTTGGGGCAGAGGATGGTGTGTTCTGCCTCAAAAGGAGGCTACTGCCAGTTTTAAGCAAAAAAAGTACATAGCGTGTACTTTAGGACTACACGCTGTGTATGGTTCATTTAACTATTTATAAGAAGGAAAGGTCTCGTCGACTTACTTTCCAAGCCTACCAACATGAGTACATGGCGTGTACCTCTGGGTAGACGGCATGTATTGGGTTCCTCTTCCATTCCTCACCGACGTACTCACACGCCATGTATATCCCTCATACATGGCTTGACTACACGGCGTGTCCAAAGGGAACACGGAGTGCCACTGGTTCTTACCCAGCCAACGGCCTACACGCCATGTATGGCCTCACACAGTCAGTGGTCTAGACAGCGTGTTCAAAACTACACGCCGTGTAGTAAGAAAATTCTACACGGTCACTGCACGACATGTACTTGGCGAGCACATGGTCGGTCACTCTCCTACACACACAAGGCGTGTACTTAGAGTACAAGGCATGTAGTCTGGAAATTTCTAGAAACTTCTCATTAAATCCAGTTTCCTTAAGAACCTGTCAAAAATTTAAACAGGTTCGGGATTTTGACCCGTTCTAAAAACCCGGGTTCTTACACACACCCCTCCAGAGCATAATGATGGCAGGGTACCACTATGTAGATAGAGTACCAATTATCATCAAACAATAGTAATATCTCTATTTGTATAAATATTTTGTGGAACCCCCACCCAAGTATGATTGAGTAGTACTAACTCATAAATCTCTCCAATGATCTTATGATGATGACTAGAATTATTATGTGTGTCTTAATTGAGTTTAACACTTCTAATATTTCATATATTATTTTATATACTACAATAATGGCCACCATTTCATTCTATATTGAATGAAAATCATTATAATCTAATCATGGGCCAAAATTTGTGTCCATGTAAAGGAGATAAAAGAGAATGATGTCAATGGAGAGAATAAACTGCATGTGGCCCCGCCTTGTCGCCTGTAAATATCATTTGTGGACTTGTAATGGATTAAATTTCATATTACATGGTGTTTCTTAGTAACATGTGTCAATAAAATGTGCTCTTTTCTATAATTGGTTACTTGAACATTCCCATGTACCTATATGTAAATGGGTACTCCAAAAGTACAAGTTTTGTCCCTTGTATGTGGCCTAGAGCATGTTCCAGCTGGTCCATGGATAGATATAAAGGAAGGTCCACATATCTTGTTGTCCCAACCACATGATATGTGATCCTTAAATCTACACGATACCCAAGCTTCCAAATAAAAGGAGGTATACAGTGTTTGTTTATCCAAACTAGAGAGTGTGTATTGTGTGTTTTTTATAAAAATCCATAATGGTCATGTTTTTTACATAATAAACCTTTTTGAAACATTATGCACTTATTTACCACATGAAACTAATTTTTAATGAATTTAGCCATCAATATAGCCCCATATTATCCGAAAATCAGATTTAAATCGCCAGCTCGAAGATCCACCATGATACATGTGAATGTGACATCAGTTATCACCACCTAGGGATTCTAGATCCATGAAATATCACAAAAAATATGTTCCAATAAATCTAAAAATGAAAACAAATTCTTCAAACCCCAATCCTCTATAAATCTTGGGGTCCTATTGCAATTGATCCTACAAAAAAATGAAAAATTGATACCTTATGGGACAAAGATGAAGTTCATGCAGAACATGTGTGGCATAATCATAAGAAAAAGGATACACACATTGTTGATAAATTATTATTGGGAAATGAACATAAATAATTAATTTAATGGGTGAGACCATGAAAAATCAAATTAAACAGAGTTATACAATTTAATTCATCTATGGGATCATTAAAATATCATGTTATCACCAAAAAAAAGTAGATAAATGAACTATGTTTAATATTTTAATCAAAAAAATAAAATCCTTATTTTATGAGACCTAAATTTATTAGGATATATTAAATGTGAATAACCTGTTTTCTGTATAGGAAAAGTCAGGTTGTGTTCACTGACTCTTGATCCACCTTAATCGAATAATTATTCATCCTATAATGGGATCTTCCAAGGAAAAACAATTATTCTCCTCCTCTATAACTCATAGGGTTATATAGCAAACCTTAGGGAATTTCTAAAAGAGGTTATTTATAGAGATTTTATATTCAGTCATTTAAATATATTTAATAAATTTAATTTTTTGGTTGAATTAAATAAACACCTAATGAAGGCCTCAAACTAACTTCTAGTGCTAAGAAACCATAGTTCATGCCTAAGGAAGAACACACATTCTGGACATGATTGGGATTAAATATTTATGTTTGAGATCCATGTGGGAGTTATTCAATATTTTCTTGAAAACATTATGCATGTGATATTAATATATTTAATAATATTATCATTACAATATCTAGGATCATTGGCCTGGGTACTATAATGCATTATCATTGATAGGAAAAGAAAATATTCCATAATATAATTCATTTCCATTAATGGAAAAACAATAACACATTATACTCTATTCCTTCAATTAATTTTTCCCTTAAAACAATAAGATGAAAAAATATGGTATTTTGAGCTCTCTTATCTCCCTCCCTCCTAGGAGCTATCTTGTCCACTCTCTTTATACCATGTCACACTAACCATGGTAATGGAACATCCTCCTAGGATCCTCTATGGGTTCTCCTTGATTACCATTGGGTACTCTTTGAAGGTCGATCTATCCCTATTTTACATAACTCACATGTTTATCAAATTCATATGATTTTGTAGGTATCTCCATAGATGTGACACATGAAAGACATCTAGAACCCACTAAAAATATGTGGGAATGGATGGATGAGTAGAAACATTTCTATACCTTTATGTATCTCAAATGGTCAGGTGAACCATATGGATAACATTCCTCTCCTAAAAAATATCAATAATCCTTTTTATGGTGACACTCTTATGTAAAAACTAACCCCATGATATTTTTGGATTGGGTTATTACAAATATACACAAGAGTTGGGTGAATTGTGTATTTTACAAATTCATTGGATGATCATGTTCTTCGCTTTAACATTAATCATATAGATTAATGTAGAGAAAATTTAAATAGTAGGGCACACGATGTATAGTGGTTCGGGGAATAGAAGTCCCCTAGTCCACTCCACCAATGCTCTACTCCACGAGCTTGGTGATTTTCACTATTTGGTCCTCTTATCAAAAGACCGTCACACAACTGAGAACATTTAGTTGAAACCTTTACAATTTAAGGGAAAACAGAGCCTTCTGGTTCAGTCACAGAACCTACACAGCTTAGTTCAAGAAGCCGGTCAGTCAAGATAAAAATGATGTATTTTTGTCATTGAAAATACTTTCCCATTATTCATCACTATCGAAACAGAATGAAATTGAAAGTAGATAAATCATTGTCATCAGAAACAATGATCTTCAAGTAAGATTCATTTTGAGTCAATCTGGTTGCAGTAGATTTAGAAATATAATTCGAAACTTCAGCAGAAGTAGATTCACAAGATATCTTCGATTATGAAATAGTGAATCTTCTATCATGATTCTTCTTCTTAAATAAATAGAGATTTTTTTCTCTTTGTAATTAGTAGAACTGTTGATCTAGATAGTTTTGTTTTTCTCAATTTTATATTCTTCATTGTTCTTTAGAACAACCTGTATATTTTTTCTCTATGTATATATCAAAATTATATATAAAGTAATGATGAGCACTTCTCTTGAATATTTTAGATAAGTTACAACTTCTCTGTTAATTCAAATCTAAAATTTTGGATTGAAAATATCCTTTTAAATTTATCATTTGAATCATAGATAAAATGGCATTGAATTAGTTAAAGACACGTATAAAAAATAGCTTTTGATCCAGCTTAAAATCCACCTAATAATTCTCTTATAGACCATTTCATAATAATATCGTTGATAATTATCTGATGGAAAATGTATGGCTGAACTTTATAGATTGTGTAAGGTAGATCACAAATGTAAGGATGATGTCATAGAGTTGATAAAAAATGTAAGGATGGTAAAAAACGTAGGGATGATCATCTATAATTTTCTTTTAAACATTCAAACGTATGATAAATGATCTATACTTTTATATGATTCCAAACGGAAGGAACATGATCCATACTTTTAATGAAATATAAGGTTGTGTACAAAATCAAGGTTGATGAACCATACTTTTAGAAGAAAATGTATGGTTTAAAACGTACCAACGGTTCTTCTCCTACACATTTCAATATCTCAAATGTAGGGTTCATTGCTAACGTAGGGTTCCTCTTCCATAGTTTTCCGATAACATATGGTTGATTAACTATAATTTTCTGATATCTTATTATGTATACACCACATTCCATCCTGACGCTATGTTTCTCCACATAGGGTATGAACATTGTTTTCAAAAAACACATAATCAATTACCAATTATGTAGATCCTGAACAGTGCTTCTAGAACATGCTAATGTGGATATTTTGGCAATTAAATCTTGTTGTTATAGTACATAAATATTTATTGAAGAAACAAATATAATGAAAAATAAATTCCAGAAATATACTTAAAAAAATCATTAGAAAACAATTAAGGGTATTTGTTAGCATAAAAATCATCATAGGGATAGTGTATTATTCTCAACAATCTCCCCCTTTTTAATAAAAATATTATTTATTGTTTAAAACAACACTTGTTCAACAATATACCCATATTTGATGACAACAAAACCCATAAAATAACACGGAAATTAAATTAAAAAGTTAATTACATATAGTATTGAATTTTTCAAACATTAATACAATATTAAATTTAAATTAATTTCTCCCCCTTTAAGTGTTAAGATAACGCTTAATATATCTCCCCCATTGTAGAAAGGGAAAAATAAAAATAAAAATAAAATCTCTTATTAAATAAAAATAAAATAAAAAGTTTATGTTTATCCAAATTTCGGCCACAATATTGAGTTGAAAAAAACATTTAATGTATAATGTGAAAACGTTATAATAAAATGATGTGTTTATCCAAATTTCTCCCACAGTTATGATATAAAAAATAATTATATAATATTCAATAGAACACATATAATGTAGCACTGAAATTAAGTAAAAGTTTCTATTAACCATTTTTCATTAATTGAATTTCTATTACTGGCATATCTAAACATAAATAATAAAACAAATAGAAACTTACAAATATATAATGAAATAATATTTCATTACTAAAATGTTATATATGCAATTATGATGAACATAAGATTCATGTTGTGTTAAGGGTATGATATAGAGTCTATATCCCCTGAACAATTGCCTTGATTTCTTTCAAATTCTCCAGTAGCCTTCTCACCATTTCATATCCCATCTTGATAATAAGATCTATATTATCTAGAGTAATATGAATGTTTTCTATCATGTTTACTATAAAAAACTCATGAATCCTCTCTTTATTCTCCATAAATAGAGTTAACTTCTCTGTAAACTGAGTCAGCACAGTTCTAATGCTTGGTTCACATGAGGTCAACTAGTCAACCAAAAATATCTGATTATCGAATACGATTGATAGTATAACAATATTTAATTTCAAATCATGCAATCTATCATTTATATTGATCATTTATATTGTGATCGGCTAAAATATTTTGATTAAATCAGGTGATGTAAAACCCCAGGATTGAATTTTAGTTTTATGTTTTGACAATGTTTCCAAGATGCAATAAAATATATAAATTTATGAATGCAAATATATAAGTATCAATCACTTTATTTAAACTAATACCATAATACATCCCCAAGACACAAAAACTATCCCATTAACAACACTACTGTCGATAATAAATCAATTGGAAGACCACTGAGAAACACAACAATGACGATCAAGTAGTTATCATCTTTTGGATCTGATATAAGCACAAACGTTATATCAAGAAAAATAGCAATGAAACTAAAAATAAGAGGACCATATAAAACCATTTATGAAAATTCATGGCGTGAGCGTTTCGATATTATTTACCTATGTTTTATTGACCCTTATATATTGATATTTATAACATTTTATCTGACCGTTATAAAAACTATCTGTTAGAAATTGTAATATTTAAAAATAACACATGACAATTGTTAATAAAATAAATAGACAATGTTGATTTAAATATTATTATTTAAATGTTAATTGAAATACAATAAACAAACAATGTTTATTTAATAAATTTTATTAACTATTATATATATATAATGTTAATTTTATATTTTAATATTAATGTTGTAATTGAACATCAAATTATACATTGTTTTAAAATATAGTAATACATATAAAGAACTTTACAAGTTTAATATTAAAATAAAACCAAAATAATTAAATTATAAAATAAATGTAATATATTTTATGTTATTATTAGTTCAGTAAAGATAAAAAATGATATATTGAATCAGGATAAAGGGGGTTCCCATAAGGGTTGGGTTCTATGTGTAATGGTCGGTGCGATGCCAACTGAGCTTGAAGGGCCGAGGGTGTTAGACGTCAGGGCCGGTTTGTCAAAGATGATTTGTCAATGTGAAGTGGAGTAGTTGGGTTTGTCAAGGGTGAGGGTGACTCAGAGCTGAGGAGAAGGTGAGGGATCTTCCTTGCCTTCATGTGTTTAGGCCGAAAGATGAGCTGTGACCGGCGAATGATGTTGGTTCTCATTTATAAGAGTGATCGAGAGGTGAGTGACTCGTCCAGATCTGAGTTGTGTGGTTGAGTTTTTGGGAAAACTACTCTGTATTTTTCTGAAACATCAAATAGGTTTTGTATATATTCAATTTTTGTTTATATTAATCTCATTTTAGATTAATTTTAGGGTTTAATAAGTTTATATTTTTCATTTTTACTCCCAAAAAATGAAGTCTGCACTAAATTTATTATCGGATGTTGGTATCTTCTACAAGTTGTCATTATTTCTGTTTAAATCATCTGAATCCTTATCTGTTGAATCGATTTCAGCATATTAAATTCACTGTTATCCAAATTGATGTAGTGTTTTGATTTTCTTTGTTGTCGTATTATGCATAATATCCCTTTATGACATTGATTTAGATCATTATTCATTATTTTAGGGTTATCACATACCAATTTCCATTATAAAAAAATACAGGTTTAGTTGTCTCTATTTAATATTTTCTGATCTTATTGTGTGGTTGTGTATTGAAACGTCACAATAAAGATTCCAATCCAACTGAATTATCCAATATAATATGTATCAATCAATTTTTCAAACAATCAATACAATATCTCCTCAGTCCAGTTTCAGCAATATATGAATATAATATATCATGATTTCTCAAAAGACATATTAATAAATCCAATTCGTGAGGACATTGCATTAATTACAATTAATGGTGTTTTTCTTTATATTGTTCATTTGATATTAAAAATAGAGAGGGAATTTCATTTCCATTTTAAGGCTTTGCATACTTCCTGCATAGACGGGGAGTGGTTCATCAATCAAAAAAATTAAGGTATCTTTATATTTATTCTATCAATTTATTATCTTCGAAAATTATAATTGTGTAAGTTAAATTTGTTTCTCCTGTGGGGTTCTCAAATAAAAATAAACATGTTTTTCACATTCGTAATTTTGGTAGATTATAAGGGATTTTAATTATTATCAAATTAATTTATTTTTCAGTGATTACTTAATGGTTTATTCAAAACAAAATAAACATTTTTATTTGCTTAATTTAATGTTGTTTCAAGTAAGAAGAATTATATTTTTTTTATAAAATATATATAGTATGGATTTTATTTTTATTTAAATTAGTTTTAAAGATGTTGCAATGAATTTATATGTGTTTATGCTGCTAAATTTTTATTATGAAAACCCCATGTATATATTTTTATGTATACAATGTTATATTCCTAATATATTTTGAGTTTTTCAAAGATGTACATGAAGAATTAATTAATGTTATGAATGCGAAAAAAGTATGCAAGAGTTTATTTTTCTTTAATTTTGATATACAAAATCATTTTATATAATTTTATGTATATATGTTTTTATACATCAATCTTAAATTATTTTGGATTTTCTAAAGGGTAACTATCAATATATAACCGATGTTTTTTATGAGAAACATCCTCACAAATTGTAAAATCATAAATATAGGATTATATGTTTCATCCATGTGTTTCATTTAGGTTTTAACAGAATATTGTATTACAAACTATGTTTACATTTTCATATATATATTCATATGTGAGTCATTTAATTCATTTAATTCATTCAATAATGTCATTTATAATATAAATAGTTTCCATTATTTAAATCAATGACATGTCATGTGCATCAGTTTTATTAATCGTGTATGTAAGTTGTATGGATACTAATTTTTCTTGTGGTATTCAAAATATATATATATATATATACATGTTCTATGGGTAAATTTTTATTATGCATAAAAATTAATGATTTGTTAAAGGGAAAATTATGTATCGAAAAACATGCAAAGATATGTCGATGCGTAAATCGACTACTTCAGAACAAGAAGATATAATCATATATATTTAGAAATAATGGAAATCATATATATATACATACATATATATGTATGGATGTGTATTTCAATACATTGACGTATTTAAAAGTAAAAACACTAGTGAAAAATACTTATATATATATATATATATATTTAAAGAAAACATTAAACGTTTTCGAAAAAAAAATATCAGCGCTTGTTCGTTGTAAAAAAATAGAAACTCATTGGGGAGTGAACCCATCCTTTTATAATTGGGTAGGCCCAAGACATCCTTTATTGAATTTAGTTTCCTGAAAATGATGTTTTTTTTACTGAAGTCTCCTTATACTTTTTCCAAGAAAATCACTGGATTATTTTAAAAGTGTTTTAAACGTATAATTATTTTTAAAAAGCATTACATTTTTTTTGAAAATGTTGTTATACAAATTAATTTACAATTGAAATTTTTCTAATGAATTATTTTAAAGGATATTTTTCTGAAATAAATTTATCAATGGTTTTCAAAACCCCTTACTGTGAAACTTTTTTGCTCACCCTATGTTTTTGAATTATTTTTAACAGGTTTCCTTGAATTCCTGATTCGGTCATCTTTGTTGTAGCGTGCGCGAAAGAGTTGTAGACAGTTGTTTTATATTATATATTTAACATTGATCAATCTAAGGTCATGTCTAATATTCCAGAACCTATACCGGTAAAAGGTCCTCGTTTCATTAAAATTGTTTAGTAATTCTTTATTCACTTTTAAAAAAAAAATAAACTGCATTTTTCAAGCACCAAGTCCGGAAGAGAAGGCTTGGGGGTTTATAATTGGTATCAGTGGGATAGTCTAGATAACTCTGGGAAGTTATAACACTTCAACAGATTGAGTATCCTTAGTAAAAAATTCTTCTTTGTAATTTTCATATGGAAGGAAGGAGAACTCAAACAAGTCTCATAGGCCTTCCTATTGAATTACTTGCTAGGATCATGGAAAATCGTGAAAAGAAGAATCTGAGCCCTACGAAGCCATGAGGCTTTCCTGTATATGTATTTATAATATATCAGGCACACCTGATATAATTTTTTTTCATTGTGGTTCTGGTTTCGTCTTTGAAGACATCAGACAAACACATTGTCACTTCTATAGATGCCACATGGAATATTACGAAGGAATTTTTAGATGCTTCACAATGTTTGAGTAGCCGGAAATAATGTCTACATTTTATAGAGAAACTGAATAAGGGAATCATCGTGCAATTTATATGAGTCAACTTTTATGCTTTTCCTTCACGTGAAGAATTTACAATGTCATTGAAACTTTTGAAGATATTGCAATGAGACTATCTTATAGAAATCAAATTCAAGATGAAATTCTCAGATACTATATTGATTATCATTCATGAGGACAATCTTTCGTTGCCTACATCCATATAAAACCTCTTGTACTAGTTGCATTTGGGTGAATTAAGTGAATGATTTCAATGCCACTTTGAACTTTAATCTCATAGGATGACATGAAAACTATGGAAGAAAATTGTACAGACCTCGGGGACATCATGTGAGACTCAGAATAGATTGGAATTAAGAGAGATGAGTGTAGATGAATCGCGAGGGAGAAATTCAATTAAGTGGGGGACAATGTAACACCCCAAGTTTTAATTGATGTTTTATATTTTTTCAATTTTTCCAAGATGTAATAAAATATATAAATTTCCAAATGAAAATATATAAGTAGAAATCACTTTATTTATACAAATAAAATAATACATCCATGACACACAAAAACTATCCCATTAACCCCACTGCTATCGATAATAAAACAATTGGATGGCCACCAAGAAACACAACGATGTCGATCGATTAGTTATCATCTTTTAGATCTGATATTATCACAAACGTTATAGTAAGAATAACAGCAATTAAACAAAAAATAAGAGGAACATATAAAACCATTTCTGAAAAGATGTGGCATGAGCATTGCGATATTATTTCACTATGTTTTGTCGACCCTTAGACATTGATATTTATAATGTTTTATCCGACCTTAATAAAAACTATCCCTTAGAAATTGTAATATTTAAAAATGACACTTGAAAACACTTAATAAAATAAATATACAATGTTGATTTAAATATTATTATTTAACTCTTAATTGAAATACAATAAATAAACTTTGGGTATTTAATAAATTTTATTAACTAAATATATATATATATATATAATGTTAATTTTAGATATTAATATTAATTTTTTAATTAAACATCTAATTTTACATTGTTTTAAAATATAGTAATACATATAAAGAACATTACATGTTTATGATTAAAATAAATCAAAAATAATGAAATTATAAAATTAATGTAATATATTTTATTTTATTATTAGTTCGGTAAAGATAAAAAAACTATTTGTTGAATTGGGGTAAAGGGGGTTCGCATTGAGGTAGGGTTCTGTGGTTAAAGGTCGACGTTATGCCAACCGAGCTCAAAGGGACGAGGGTGGTAGATGTCAGGGCCGGTCCATCGAAGCTGATTCGTCGAAGAGAAGAGTAGTAGGGTTTGTTGATGGCGAGCATGACTCGGAGCCGAGGCGAAGCTGATGGATATTTTTTCATCGGGTATTTAGGCCGAAAGATGAGCTGTGACCTGCATATGATTTTTCTTTACCTTCAGATGTGAGATCGAGAGGTGATCGTCTTGTCCAGATCTGAGTCGTGTGGTTGAGTTTTGGGGAAAATGACTCTTGATTTTTCTGAATCTTCAAATAGGATTTGTATACATTCAATTTCTATTTATAATAATATCATTTCAAATTAATTTTACGGTTTAATAAGTTTCTATTTTTCATTTTCCTCCCAAAAAATGACGATTGATCTAAATTTATTATCTGATGTTGATATCTTCTAGAAGTTGTCATTATTTTTGTTTAAATCATCTGAATCATTAGCTGTTGAACCAATTTCAGCATATTAAATTCATTTTTATCCAAATTGACGTACCATTTTGATTTTCATTGTTTTCGTATTCAGAAAACTATCGATTTATGAAATCAATTTAGATCATTATTCATTATATTAGGGTTATCACATACATGTTTCCATCATATTAAAATACAAGATTAATTTTCTCTGTTTAAGCTGTTCTAATACTATTGTGTGGTTGTGTATTGAAAGGTCACAAAAAAGATGCCAATACAACCAATTTATCCAATATAATATGTATCAATCAATTTTCAAAAAAATCAATTCAATATCTTTTATGTCCAGTTACAGCAATATATGAATATAATATATCATGATTGCTCAACATACATTTTAATATAACCAATTTGGGAGGACATTGCTTTAATTGTATTTAATTGTGTTTTTGTTTATATTGATCATTTGATATTATAAATAGAGATGGAATTTCATTTCCATTTTAAGGATTTGCGTACTTTCTGCTTAGAGTGGGGATTGGTTTATCAATCAACAAAAAGTATTGGATCATTATAATTATTCTGTCAATTTATTATCTATGAAAATTATAATTGTGCAAGTGAAATTTATTTCTCCTGTGGGGTTTTCAAATTAAAATCATCATGTTTTTCACTTTCGAAATTTTCGTAGATTATAAGATATTTTAATTTTTATCAAATTACTTTATTATTCAATGCTAACATAGGGGTTTATTCAAAAAAAAAATCAACATTTTTTTAATTGGAAGTTGTTTCAAGTAAGAATAATTATATATTTGTTTTAAAATATATATGGTAAGGATTCTATTTTTATTTTAATTAGTTTTAAAGATGTTGTAATGAATTTATATTGGTTTATGCTGCTAAATTTTTATTATGGAAAAACCATTTATATATTTTTTGGTATAAATGGTAATATTCCTAATCTATTTTGAGTTTTTAAAAGATGTACATGAAACCTTAATTAATGATCTGGATGAGAACAATGTTTTAAAGAGTTTATTTTTCATTAATTTTGATATATGAAATAATTTTTTATAATTTTTTGTATATATTATTTTATACCTCAATCTTAAATTATATTGGATATTCGAAAGGTTAACTATCAATATATTACCGATGTTTTTTTGCGAAACATACTTGTAAATTGTAAAATCATAAATATACGACTATATGTTTCATCCATATGTTTCATTTATGTTTTAACAGAATTTTGTCTTGGTAACTATGTTTACATGTTCATATATATATATATTCATATGTGATTCATTTAATTCATTCATAAATGTCATACATAATATAAATAGTGGTCAATATTTAAATCAATGCTATGTCGCGTGCATCAGTTTTATTAATCGTGTGTGTATGTTGTATAGATAGTACTTTTTCTTGTTGTATTCACAATATATATATATATACATGTTTTATGGGTAAATTGTTATTATGCATAAAAATTAATGATTCGTTAAAGGGAAAAGTGTGTATGGAAAAACATGCAATGATATGTCAATTTGTAAATCGACTGCTTCAGAATTAGCAGATATAATCATATATATTTAGAAATAATGGAAATCACATATATATATATATATATATATGAATATACACATATAAGCATGGATGTGTATTTTAAAACATTAACGTATTTAAAAGTAAAAACACAAGTGACAAATACTAATATATATATATATATAAACAAAAAATTAAACATTTTTGAAAAAAAATAAGCTATTGTTCATTGTAAAAAAATAGATGGTCATTGGGGAGTGTACTCATCCTTCGCTATGTGGGTAGGCCCCAGGTAAACATCAACAAAATAAGTTTCCACAAAATGATGTTTTTTTAGTGAAGTTTGCTAAATATTTTCCAAAGAAAATCACTTGATTAATTTAAAAGTGTTTTTAAGGTATAATTATTTTTCAAAAGCATTACATTATTTTGTAAAGGTTGTTTTACAAATGAATTTACAATTGAAAAATTTCAAATGTTTTATTGAAAGGATATATTTCTGAAAGATATTTATCAATGTTTTTCAAAACCCCTTACTGGCTAACTTTTTTGCTCACCCTATGTTTTTGAAATGTTTTTCACAAGATTCCTTGAATTACAGAGTTGTTCATCTTTGTTATAGTGCGCACAGAAATGTAGTAGATAGTTGTTTTATTTTATTTATTTAACACTGATCAATGTAAGGTTATGTATAATCTTATAAAACCTTGACTGGTAACAGGTCCTCATTTCATTAAAAGTGTTGTGTAATTTCATATTCACTTTTATAAAAAGAAATACATATCATTTTTCATGAACTGAGTTTGGAAGAGCGGGCTCAGGGAATTATAGGTGAAGTACCTGATTCACTAGAATCACCAGTCCTGAAAGATGAAAACTGTGTCTCCATATAGTCTTTAAAATTTGACAGAGCTAACTTCTTCACCATTTATGATTTTATCTTGGATACCTCTGTCAATATATATTTATTAAAAGCTTAAAATTCCTTCCCTGAAACTGTATATCCTTTAAGTCTCTAACATTTCAACTTTTATTTCCCTATGGATCTCCTCAGAGCAACATTTTCAGATTCCAAACTAAATAGCTTCTTGTAGAGCTCTTATACATTATTATTCACTGAATCAATGAAACCCTGTTCTTGATTCTCATCCAAATCTTTTACATGATGTCGCATTACTAATGGAAAAGAGTCTCCATCAGATTTTTCATTCACTTCATCCTTAGATGGCTGGTACACAACTTTTTCTCAGAGTCATTTCCAGACTCTTCCGTAGAAAAATCCTCATGAATTACCTCTATATGAGATTTAGAAACATTCTCATCATGAACATCCACAATAATTTATTCCACAATATTTTCTAAAATAATATCCTTTTCATTTTTCTAAGGACTGGCGACATCCTCACCAAGATATGTCTCCTATTGTTTTTCAATTGTAACATCAGTTTCAGCTATAATTTGAGATTCAATTTCAATGAAAACCACATCCTTTTCCTGAGTCTCAGTTTCATATTCTTCATGAAATTCAGATTGTACATGTCGAGCCACATTAATTTGAGCAATATCCTATTCTTGCGGCTTCCCAACATCTGATTCGTTGACAAAACTGTAATTGAGTGAATCTCTTGATGATAAAACATGTGAACCAAGTAACTCATGAGCATTAGAATTTATTTTTCGTTTAATCTGAAGTCCCACTTGACTGAATTATTCTAGAGTTTATTCAGATTAAAATATTCTTCTTCTTACTGCAGTACTCACTCTAGATTCATCCTGTCACTCCATGGACTTAGTATAATATGCCTGAGCATTCTCTTTTTCTTCTGCAGCTCTTGACTGCAAAAGTTTTCCATTCAATGTGCTCTAGAAGTAACCAATCTTACTCAGGGTCCCAACACAAAAATTGTTACTATGATGACATATAACTCTGGCTTCCACCATCCTCACCATATCCTTTTTGAAAAAAATATTAGTTATGAATCTAACAATCAGATAGTAAATCATGTGTGCTTCTGTTTGAAAACAATAATGAAGGTACCTTACCGTATACCTAGGAAAATTCAGTATTATATCCCTCATCAAAATATACATTATATAAATGTCTGGATACTAAATTTTCTCTATCTTAGACATCCTTGGTGAAATCCTTGTTTTCACAAACTTCACTAGGATTTTCTAATCCGGGTCCAAGTCTTTTACCAACATCTTCCTTATATATTTAGAACAAAAATTAAAAGACATAATATTTTTTGAATTATGTAATGAATCTTCTATATTATTTAAATAAAAGTGAAAGACTCCCTCATGAGTTTTGTTATGTTTCTGGACAATATCTACAGAGGATATAGAAACATATCTATCTTCAATCATAGAAATAATAGTATCCTCATATTCCCCTAGACTAAACTGAATAGATTTTAATAAAATATGAAGTTATACCTCATATAAAAACTATATAAAATATCCATTAAATTTCTATTGTAGTTTTTGAAATGCAGTAGCTTCGTTCAGCAATAGGTTCATTCAATATAACCATTATATATCTATGATCATTGCTTGCAAAATGTTTCATTACTTTAGAGCGGTGTCTCTTGGCAGTTTTGGTCTCAGCCACATCGGTTCTCTAGGACATTTCCATTTCTGTCGAAGATCACTAAAGGTTCGAAAAAGGATTTCCTATGTTCATAATAGGGTTTTCCTATCAGCTGTTATGTTTTGCGGGTTCGAAAGTGTATTTTGATAAAAAAGAAACAGTTTAGTTTTAGAATGTTTTATGATAGCTTTGATTCTCGTGTCATCAATTTTTATTACATAGATTTTAAAAACATATAAAATTGTTTGCGCGAGAAAAAAAATAATCTGTTTGAAAAACAAATAACTACATTATTTTTAATATTATTAAAATAAATAAAATAAACAATAAAAATAAAATTTTATTTAAAATTAAACATACCTAGATACACCTTAATTAAATCAGACCTTCTAGATATAAGTGATTTGGAAAAAATATCAGCTAATTGAATTTTAGTACATAAAAATTCTAAGAATATATTCTTTTTAAGAACATTGTCTACTAGAAAATGATGTCTGATATCAATATTATTCGTCCTAGAATGATTAATATTATATTCTGAAATATTTATAGGACTAGTATTATCACATAAAATTTTTGTACTATTAAACCAAATTCCAAAATCCCTAAGAGTGTTTTTCATCCACAATACTTGTGCATAGAAAATGCCAACTGATACATATTCTATCTTGGCTATTGATAGGGAAACTGAGTGTTATTTATTACATGAACATGAAAGTAAGTATTTTCCTAAAAAGTGACAAGAACCTGATGTTCTTTTCTATCTAATCTATATCTTTCAAAGTCTGCTTCTAAATATAAAATAAAATTGAAATCATTCGTTTTGGTATAAAGAAGAGATTGAAAAAATGGTTCCTCTTAAATATCTAAAATTATTTTAACTATTGTTAAATGGGATTCGTTAGGATTTGAATAAAATATTTAACAATTACATAATGAATAAATTATATCTGGACTACTAGTAGTAAGATACAATAAACTACTAATCATACCTCGATATAACATGTTGTCAACTGATTCTACAGTTTCATCCAAATCATTTTTTATATTAGTACAGATAGGAGTTTTATATGTCTTGATGTTTTCATGTCCATATTTTTTGAGTAAATTAGTAATGTATTTTATTTGTTTTTAATCATTTCCAATTTTTTTTATTTATTTGAAATCCTAAAACGAATTTTAATTCTCCCATCATACTCATTTCAAATTATTTTTGAATTAGATTTGAAAACTCATGACAAAGTGATTTATTAGTAGATCCAAAAATTAAATCATCAACATAAATTTGAAACAATAAAATTATAGAATATACTAATTTATTAAATAGTGATGTATATTCCATTCGAATAGTAAAATTATTTTTTAAAATAAAAGAGCGTAGTCATTCATACCAAGCTCTAGTAGCTTCTTTAACGCCATAAAGTGCTATAGAATGTTTAAAAAAATAATTTTTTAAAAAATAAAAAATCATGACGTTGCTCAACATAAAATTCCTCCATTAAATAAAAATTAAAAAAGGACGACTTAACATCCATATTATATAATTATACATTCATATGAGATGAACAAGCTAAAAATATTCTAATGGCATCAAATCTAGCTACAGGTGCAAAGGTCTTATAATAATATGTACCATCTTCAAGATTATATACATTAGCTACTAGTATTGCTTTATTTATAGTTATTATTCCATGATAATCATGCCTATTTATAAATACCCATTTGGTTCCAATCACTAGATAATTCGGTGGTCATCAACTAATTTCCAGACATCATTTATTTTGATCTTGTTTAGTTCTTACTGAATTGTTATCAACCAATATTCATCTTCTCGTGTTTCTTCTATAGACATTGGATCTTATTGGGATAGAAATGAAAAAAACTAAACAAGATTTCCTACGTTCCATATAGTTTTTATTCCTACTTCTAAGTCTCCTATTATTGTTTCTAAATGGTGATTATTTTGGGTCCTTGACTGTCTAGGTAGTACACTTATAGTTTCTTTTTTTTCATGTTATTATGGACTAGATTGAATTCTACTTATATCCTTTTCAAAATCATATTTCAGGTTCTCAAGTCTCATGTTATCATTATAATCAAGATCATCTATTTGATCTATCATTTTCTCAAAGGGATCAATTTCATCAAATTTCACATGAACCGATTCTAAAAAATCATTGAATTTTTATAAAATACTCTACAACCTTTGGATGTAGCAGAATATCCTATGAAAATGCCTTCATCTGATTTTAGATCATTCTTCCCAAGATTATCTTTGGTGTTTAAGGTATAAAACTTCAAACCAAAATCATTCAGGTAATTTACTTTAGGCTTTCGGTTATTCCATAGTTCATAGGGTGAATTTTTCAAAATAGGTCGAATTAAAATACTATTCAATATGTTGCAGGCTGTACATATAGATTCTTCCCAAAAATAGGTAGGAAGATTGTATTCATTTAGTATAGTCCTAGCTATTTCTTGAATAGTCATATTTCTTTATTCAAAAAATCTATTTTTTTGAGGTGTTATTGGTGCAGAGAAGGTGTGATTAATACCCATATTTGACCAAAAGGAATTGAATTATAGAATCTCAAATTCTCTACCATGATCACTTCTTAATAAAATTATTTTAAACTTTTTTAATTTTGAATAGATTTGCTGAAAATTCCAAACAATGTAAAAGCTTCATTTTTATGTTTTAAAAAGTAAATCCATGTAAATCTATAATATTTATTAACTAAAACAGATACATATAGTTTACCAGCCATTATTTCTACACTTGATGGTACCAAAAAATCCATATGGATATGTTATACAGGTTTAGATGTAGCAATTTTGTTAACAAACTTGAAGGAAGATTTTGGTTGTTTTCCACGTTGACAAGCATCACAAAATCTATCAAATTGAAAATTGAGACTAGGTAAATCAGAAAATAATTGTTTCTTGGATAATTTATGTAAATCATTTATATTTAAATGTCCAAGACCTCTATTCTAGATCTGATATTCACTTCTCTTAGCAGTTAAGCTGTTTACTTGTTGTTTACACAAGGAATTTATATCCAAGGAATTCACATTTTTAGTTTTAGGTGCTCTAAATTTAATTAGTTTATTTTTGAAAATAGAAAAACAATTGTTAGGAAAAGTAAGTGCATATCCATCATCACAGAGTTGAGAGATTCATATAAGATTGTGTTTCAATCCTTGTACACAAATACTTTACTGATTGAGACAACATATGGATCACCAATTTTCTAATGCCAATGATCTTACCTTTGTAATTTTCACCAAAAGTGACAAGTCCACCATCTTTTTGAGTGAATGTAGAGAAATTAAATGAGATTCCACTCATATACCTTGAGAATCCACTGTCCATATACCATATGGTCTTTTGGCTTCTGTGACTTACATCATGTAATGGAATTTAAAAAAATCACTTTGGTTCCCATATTCTGTTGGGTACATTTGTGTTAGCTATCAAAGATCTAGGTATCAAGACTAGCTTGGTTTTTCTAAATTCAGTATATTCAAATAAATTATTTGAAACAAAATCTATCTTAATGCCACTTTTTTGAGTTTGCCTTATGAAATATATTTTATAAATACATCTCCTTATTCTACAGTAACTACAATTTAATCTTTCTGTGCTTGGAAAAAAATTCATGTAAAATATAGTTTTTTCACCTTTGCTGCCGATTTCGTATCTATCATTCTTAATCACATTTTTCCTAAGAATACCATACAAGGAGTTTTCTCCTTTGGTAAAAATAATGGCTGCACTTTTATATGTTTCTGCATTATTTTAAAGTTTTTTGAATTTACCTTCTTAATATGTATAGTTAATGTTAATTGAATTATACTTATCACTTAATTACTTAAATTGTTTTATTATTCTATATATATCATTTGAAAGAACCTTGTGATTGTTCTTTAACGACCTATGCTTCCTAAAAAGAGAATAATATTTTTCTTCAAGCATGTTGCAGTTAGATGCTAGTTTTTCATGAGAATAGCTTGTTTACAAACTAGAGTTAGAGTCAGAAGAAAAGTGTGATTGTAACTCATCTGTTTTTCCTTAATGCACATGTTTCCATTCATATTTAATTTTTCTATATCTGAGTATGATTCTCAAGAGATATTTGGGTCTTCAGACACATTCCATGTAGCTTTCATTGCATTCTTGTATTTTTGCTCATAATCATTCCTTTTGAAGAAAATGTTTTTCGTGTCTTCTATTAACTAAGGACAGTCAGGTCTGATAGGACACATCTTCTTGCACTCATAACATCTGACGTTGTTTTCATTATTTTTTTATGGTTTTTTTGAA
The DNA here is from genome assembly GCA_963277665.1 of Viscum album. Classification (NCBI taxonomy): domain Eukaryota; kingdom Viridiplantae; phylum Streptophyta; class Magnoliopsida; order Santalales; family Viscaceae; genus Viscum; species Viscum album. Next base: position 2,060,459,845 of record OY728151.1, on the reverse strand, counting down.
GCCATTTTTCGTTCTATATAATTTACTAAAATTGTTGGCTAGCTGAGCCTACTCTATAACTGAACATGATGAATTTGAACTTTTTTGATTTCACCTTAATTTCTTTTTTTATTTAACTTTTTGCTTTTCCCTTGAGATGGAAAATTTAAGGTAGTGTCTTCTTTCTTTATCAGAACCTTGTGCTCATATGATTCATCTTTCATCTCGGCTTCATACATCGTAAGTGTTCCAATCATCCCACTCTTGTTTAATTCATTGAAAGGTGTTCACAGTCTGATTAGAGAAAAGATTCCATTGCATTTAGTAGGAAGTACTCTTAGTACATTTAAATCTTGATCATCTTGTTTGGTTGGTTCTCCCAAGGAAATTATATTGTTGAAATTTTTTTTCAATCTTCCATTCATTTGAGTAATGAATTCACCTTCAAACATTTTTATTGTATCAAATTTATGTTTAGCAGTAGTATGTCTCATTTTCCTGACATTGCTATTTTCTTCATAAGCAACAACAATAGTTTTCCACATCTTATATGCTGTCAGGAATTGAGATACTCTGTTGAATTTTTCTGGTCCTAGACCACATATAATTTCATTCATTTCCTTAGAGTTCATATCATAATCTACTTCAGTGGCTTCAATACATGTTTTAGGTTTCTATGGTATTTTATATAGAGTCAGAATCATAGAATATACTCTGTATCCAAGGTTTTTTAGATAAATTACCATTCGTGACTTCCAGCGTCCATAATTTTCTCTATTTAAATACGATGCTCTAACCATAGACATTATTTCTCTTGTGTTATTAATCTTTCTCTGTGTATAATGTTTTATCCCGTTCATCTTGTTATGGATTTATCGGAAATCATTGCCTTTGATACCAATTATTTGGTCAGGTTATATGAAATATAAACAAGTGGGGGGGGGGGGGGGTGAATTGTGTCTTTTACAAATTACTCTCATGATCATGTTCTTCCATTTATCATTAATAAGATGAATTAATGAAGCTGAAATTTAAATAGAAGGAACACACGATGTATAGTGTTTTGGGGAACCAAAGGCCCCTAGTCCATTCCACCAATGCCCTACTCCATGAGCATTGTGATATTCACTATCTGTTTCAATTATCAACAGACCATTCCCCAAATGAGTACATGCAGTTGAAACCTTTACAATATAAGGCCAAATAGAGCCTTCTAGTTCACTCACAAAACCTTCACAACACAGTACAAGAACCCATTCACTCAAGATAAAAAATAAGTATTTGTTTCATTGAAATTAATTTCTCATAGTTTTTCACAAATGCAATATAATTCAACTAACAGTTGATGTATCATTGTCTTCAGAAATAATTATCTTAAAGTAAGAGTCTTTCATAGTCAATCCAAGTCTAGAAGATATAGAAATATAATTCAAAAAATTAGAATCATTAGGTTAACAATATATATTCTAAGAAGATATAGTGAATGTTCTATTGTGATTCTACTTCTTAAATATACAATTCTTTTTCGCTCTTCGTATGCAGAAGATTTGTAGACCTTGATAGTCTTTGTTTTTCTCCATTTTATATTCATTATGGTTGTTCAGCAAAACATTTATATTTTTTCTCTTTGTATATATCACATCGATATATAAAATAACGATAAGAACATATCCTAAAAATTTTGATCCACAAAACTCACCTTTTGCCACACGCTATATAAACATTTGAATTAACAGAGCAGTCACAACATCCTTGAAAATTCGGCATGAAATGATCCATTTATATTGATCCTTTAAGTCTTAGATAAAACAACTTTCATTCAGTCAAAGTCATTTATTAAAAATATCTTTTGATCTAGATTAAAATCAGCCTAATTAATCGCTTGTAGACTATTTCATAATAATATCATATTTAATTTTTAGACGCCAAACGAAAGTTTGATTTTTATATCATGAATAAGGTAGAACACAAACATAAGGATGATGACACAAGGTTGATAAAAATGTAGGGTTGATAAAAAACGTAGGGTTGATCATCCATACTTTTCTTTTCAATATTCAAACGAATGATTTATGATCCATACATTTATTACATTCCAAATGTAAGGAACATGATCCGTACATTTATTGAAACACACTATTGTTTACAAAATTAAGGTTGATGAAACATACTTTTGAGAAACATATGTAATGTTTAAGACGTATGTACTGTTCTTCTCCCGTACATTTCAATATCCCAAAATTAGGGTTCCTTCATAATGTAGGGTTCCTCTTCCATACTTTTCCGTTAATGTATGGTTGATTAACCATACTATTTTGATATCTTATAAAGTATACACCACATTACATCCTTACGCTAAATTTTTTCATATAGGGTATGAACAATGTTTCCAAAGAATGCTTTAGCAATTCCTAAATATTTAGAGAATGAATAGTGTTCCAGATCACGCTAATGCGAATACTTTAGCAATTATATCACGTTGTTCAAAAAAATAAATATTTCTTCCTGAAATAAAAATACAATGAATAATAAATTCTTCAAATATACATAAAATAAAATCATTAGAAAACAATTAACATTATTTTTGAGCATCAAAATCATCATTGAGATAGAGTATTATTCTGAAATATCTCCCCATTTTTAATAAAAATATTATGTATTGTTGAAAAAAAACATTCTCAATAGATAAAACTCTAATGGTCAATAGTGTAAATTTGTTTAAGAATTTATTTCATCACTATGATACCCTTATATGCTCAGGTATCACTTTAACATTAACCATCATCACCTGACTTATCTCAGTGAAAAAAAGATATCTCTCACCAATGTCGTTCCATCATAGGGGTGACTGATAGGTCTTATATATAGGGCCTTGAGAGGTAAAATATTGACATTACAGTGATAAATATCACAACAAGAAAATATTACCAATTAAAATTTATCCACCCATCATTTACTGAAGTATAACATGAAATATCTAAACATATGATCTAACATATTATAGTCCCCTTGGTCTTTCCACCCCTCTAGGGTGAAACATTGCAATCACTATAATTTGGGTCCCAAATACCTCCTTCAAGCCTCTCTACAACTATAAAATAAACCTAGAATTACAATAGTAGATAATATTTGTGGTTACCTCATGTTGACAAATGATCTCTCATACATAATAATTAACCCAACTCCATACTAAAAACTACTCTATGATATCCTTGAAGTGTGAGAACTTTTGTAATTCAATAAATGATTACCCATATGGAATTGAAGCCTCATGATGATCGTTGAAGCCCAGTCACAATGTCTAAGGATATTAATTCACTTTTACACCCCAATATCTCAAAATGATTTATCAACAATTTTGAATCAGGGTTGATACCCTTCACATTCTTACATGTGTGACACTAAAAGATGTACTCATGTGTGATCCACCTCATGGTAGTCCAGCAAAAATGTCTCTAATGTCCATTGTATATATTTTCCACAACACGATAGACATCTAATGTGGTTGTGGGAAACTCCATTATCACATCTTCACACAATGTGACTAAAATCACCATATTATCCCTAAAAAAGTTGAATTCCTCCCCTCTTTCTAAGAATCTATCTCGTGTATCCCTTGAAGATATATAGTTATGTAAAACATCATAGTTGATGTCTCTAAATTGGGAATATATCAAATGATGAGGGAGTGTAGGAGGAAATACCATTTCATATAAAATATCCTAACACATATCCTCTATCAGGGTCACCTGCATATAATCCAACATCTGAAATTCTTCCTCTTCCTGGAGGGAATAAGACTTCATAGTAATGGAATTTTCAACATGATTATCTTTTTGGTAGTATAGAATATCTCAATGTCATAGTCCTATATGAATTCCAACTAGAACCTTTGTCATAGGTTATGATATGTATGAGTGAATATGTACATATGATTTTTCTGGTTTGAGGATACAAAAAAGATCCCACCATATTGATAGTTATTCCCCATCTACACAGAAAATTATAAAAGTTGAAACTAAAAGACATGATCCATGTATCTTTTCTCTAGGGTTTAAACTACCTTGACCATATGTGATCACTACCATACTTTTAATTAATATAGAACTGATCCTATCTCTATAATGATCAAAAAATGATACGTAATCCAAAGCCTCCACAAGTAGTTTGAGAAACAGAGCAATGGTATACCATGACCTCAATTGGTCGAACGCTCTGTATCACTGATCAAAATAGATAAAAGACATACCTTATATCATCATGGTACTAAATGGGGATAATACTCCAGAAATGATTGTAAGGAACCTCCTATAGTACCTTTTTATGACACTATTGATCTATACATTTTTCATAATCTAGGGTGGATCCTAAGAAAGCATCACATTAATCTTCTCTACATCCACAACTAAAATAAGCATTGAAATTAAATTACAATAAAATATAACCAAAATGATAAAAATATGAATTAAGCTTATTAATTATGGATTTATATACACAAAAGGAAACATAAAAATATAATTTATTGGAATCATAGGAAATCAGTTTTTAGGTTTTGGTGGATTTAGCGCTTAATTTTCATTTATTCTTCTATTACAACTACATTTATCATTTTTATATGATTAGTAACATATTTTTTTGAAATAATTTCAATATTCATATTTTAATGTTGATTTTTTGTTATAAAATTCTTTTTTCTGTTGGTTATATATATATAGTGTATTTTATTCTTTTTCTATTATTAATTATGTATAAATGGTTTCATCAATTAACATAGAATGACATATGTCATTAACCATGTTGAGGATGAATTATATATTAATTAATATAGTTATTTTACAGTTTTGATGAAAATGGCTGAACCACATAGATTGAAATGTTACCGAGAACAAGAAAAAAAATAAGTAAGTACAAAAAATGTTGGAGGTGTTGTTGTTAGGTGAATGTTTATTCATTGAGTAATGATTAGGGATATAAGTGAACTAGAAAACGGGAGATGGAAAATAGAAAATTGATTGAGTTCAAGTAACTACACAAGAGGATATTCAGAGAAACAATATATCCATTCCACTTATTTATCAACGTAGTTATTAATTTTTTTGTGAAAAAAAATCTATAACTATCATTAGATAATTCAACCTATCTCGAGATCTCTCTTGAGAGTCCTTATCTATTAAAAAACCCAAGATAATGACCCTTACTAATGGATAAGTGATAACCAGAACCTTTTACATATTATTACCTTGGTTTAAGTCACCATGAAAAATGTTACTCTTCATTTTAGCAATTGGTACTTAGGGTTGTCTTAAAAATTTGACATAATGAATAAAGAATTATATATAAAATATAATGATAATATAACACTTTAATTTAATGGAATACATGAACTAGAAATGAATTTATTTTAATACATCTTGCTCGATCTACCTAATATTTTGCCTACAAATTCTATAAAAAACTATACTTTAAATGATTTAAATAATATTGAAACAAAAATATAATAAGTAAGGTATGGATAATGATGACTCGCTAGTATAATCAGCCTCTTCATATAGCTTCAGCTCTAGGTGTAGTACCATGAATGTGTTCTTCAACTTCTGATATATATCAACTCATAATTGTACACAAGATGTATAATAAATTATCCATCAAATGGGATATTTATAGAATGTTGAATTTAAATGGATGGTGTGAATTAGGGAATAATGTTCATGGTTATATACCCATATACCCACTAGGGTCTACTTTTTCTCCCATATAGGGATTAATTCAATTAGATATAGAAAATTTTCCATAATTCAGGAACACAATCAATAAATTACCATTAAAGCATATAAATCAGATTCTAGCAAAACTCAATGGACTCCACATAGGGAGTTTGTCACTATTAATCTCCATTCATGTGTGATTTGAGTTAATATACCTTTCAAAATCACATTTTTTACATGTCCCTCTCTCACTTCTTAACACATCCATATTATTCTATATTTTCTCTATGAGCATCTTAGGTTCATGATCCCCATATCAATTTATGATTATTTTATATGAGAATTCAATAATTTAAAATTTCATGTGATTATCTCCTGAAATTAAATTTTTCACAACACCTTTTGACTTCTAATAATTCCACAAACAATTCTAGTGTTAACTACTTCAGTAAATGTCATAATCATTAAATAGTGGATTTCATGATCATTAAATACATCAAACTTATTAAACAAAAAATTTATATACATGTCTACCATCTTTATCTAAATCCAAGAACCCGAAATCATATTAATAATATTTTCAAATTCAATGTCAACTACTATGTACCATGTGTAAATACATGTTGACAATGTCTTGGCACTCTATAATAAAACACATATTTTTTCATTCATCATTTAATAATATAATTAGGTAGATTTAGTGAAAATTCCTTAAAATTTTAGTCATATGATTAAGGATGGTCAAATACCTCATCTCCAATAATTTCCCATATTTAATTTTCTGAATTCAGAGCCATTCAGTTAAAAAACTCAATAAATTTCAATCAGAAATTCATCTTGGGGATATATTTAGTGTTTCTGCTTAGCCTGATATGTCTTCTTCTACACATGCCTATATTCATTTATCTAATTTACTTAATAATAATACATCAATAAACTTGGAATTTATCTCCATGGATGTTAACTAGTCTATTTATAAATATCAACATACAAGATCATCATACAATGCCAAAAATAGTTGCAACTTTGTTGAATAATTTCAATGAATATGATGAGTAAAACATCATCTATTTTCACAAATACAATTATGGTGGCTTCATGGAAACCCACTAATCCTGAATCATAGAAAAATAACTATATTAAAAGAATTATTTTCCATGGATGATCAAAATAGAAAATCTGTGACATCAAAAATAAAAAGTTTATATTAGATATCATCACTTATTGAATTAGATATTCATTGGTTATCTCATTCATGATATCATGGATGGGTTTGAAGGGAACTCATCTACGATTAGACAACATGTAGATTCAGGATTGTATTAATTATTATAGGTTTCAGATCACCATCATAAAAAGTATTTAAATTTTTCGTCTTCATAATTCATCAATAGAATTTATAATTCCTCATATTGACAACATCTCAATCATTTTACATCATTTGTATAATTTCAATTGTACCCAAAAATAAATTTATTTTTGATTCTTAATCGGTATACCAAAATAGATATATTTATCTTAAATCATAATCCACATGTCAAGGTGAATATAAAACCATCAATTCCATCATTCTCATTATAGAATCAATATCTATATCCCTGAAATTGTTTAAAAATGGACATTGTTTGGCCTCAAAAGAGTCTACATCTTTGATCAAGTTCTATTATATGATGCGGTATAGGTTGGGAAACATCATATTAATTTCATATTCATAAACATGGAATTATTTAATTTTAGTAAATATTGAGCGGATTTCATGGAAACATAAACATGAGGTGACATAATCATAGTTCCATGGTTGTTTTAATGATATGTTTGAACACACAATTAATATAATTTTTATTTTATAGTTACTTATATATGTTTTAGTTCATCATTTTCTTCTTCTCATGGTAAGGTCCACAAATTCTTATAGTAAGATAGATTTTGAACATGCTATATCTTTAGTCATGGTAGGTTATTAATTCCATGCACATGTTCACATGATCATTTTCTAATATCATGGTAGATTAGAGTTGTGGCATGATGTCACATTTAATAATATTCCTATAGTAAAAAATATATTGTATTTATGTTTACAGTAGTACTTATCAAAAAATGTTTGTGAATAATGGTTTTCAATTTATCTCATTCATTCAATTACAACTTCATACAGTTACATTATACGCTAGGAATGATCAATTATAATATTATTCATGTGTTAGGTTTAAATCCCATAGTGTAGTCACATGTCATCACACAATCAATTTTATTTTTTTACGAAAGGTCATATAACAGGTAATTGATGGTTACATGAAATTTTTGTATTGCCGTTACCTAAGTGAATGTGGGCCACTCATATGGTCAATTCGACCATTCAAAAAAAATGTGGGCCCAAAAAAGTAAATGGTAAATATCATTGTGAATACAAAATATTCAATATAAAATTCATGAAAATTCAATTTACATTTAAAAACTAAAAATAAAAAATAAGAATTTATTACTAAAAGTTGAATGAATATAAAAATAAATTTACCTAATAAGAAAGTATGATAATTTTCAGAAAAACATCTGAAATACATATTAAATTAAAAACATAAAAAATATTATTAAATAAAAAAATTTATTTAAATATCAAATTAATCAATTAATAAAACGAAATATATTAAAATAAACATTTAATTGAATGCTTTAGTCAACCATATTAAATATTCTTTTATTGAAAAAACATTTTTTACATCAAAATCAAATTTTCTTCAAAAAAAATTATTGGATAAGATGTTTTAAAATAATTAAACATAAATTATATTTTCATATAATTATAAATTGAAAAATTAACATGTTTTCAATGATATAAAAATTATAAGGTCATAAAATGTGTTTACATGAGTGAGGATTGGGTTTTGGTACAATGTTTACTATACAAAACCTTAAGAGATGTGGAAAAATTAATTGAGGGATATATAAAATCTACCCTTGGAGGTTTTTTTTTTCATTTTTTACTATATAATATAATATGTGGTGACATTGAATGAAATGTTTTTCTAAATAATATTACAAGGAATCCAATTTAAATTTTTGGATATGTTATCATAATTTTTATATGATTTTTTGTAAAGATAATATGTTCTACGTCAATGATGAATATTTGTAAGTTTGATACTATGTGAAACATTCCCCAAAGTCTTGACCATGGATTTGTGGTTAAATTCATTTATTTATCTTTTCACTGTTAGAGTATTATATGGTTAATTATATTAGACTTTAGTTTTTTGGATTGTATATTTATTCTAGATTTATGTTATTTTCCGTCACCTTATAAATTATGATTTCAGTATCCTTTAACAATTCAACTAAGGAAAATATATAGATTTTGAAAAACCATCATAATTATAAAATTCCAAAAAAATTATTAAAAAATAATAAATCATGTGTTTCAACTATTGTAACTCATGTTGCATTGAAAAAATATCTTGTTCATCGGGGGCCATCATTAGGAATCCAATGAGTCTCCATCGATGGTTATATTATCTATTTTATGGTTATTATGGATTGTAGATATAATTGAAATGAAACACCAAGATTGTAATAGTACCTTTATCTATCCCTATATATCTTACATTAAAAATAATTATATATAAAAACATAATAAAGAATACATCCAATCCCTAATATAGATTATTTTACAACCTCTTCATACCCTTAGAGGGGGGTAATCTTTGTTTTCATATCATTGATCAATATAATTTTCTGATAAAATATATTCAAAATTTTGAAATAAACTTATATGGTATATTTTCTTCTTTCTTTTTATTAAATCAATATATAATTGATAGATATGTTATTAAAATTTATATATTGTTATTATTATTATTATTTTGTTGTTGGATAAGTTCCTTCCCTTCCAAACACCTAGGATATTGTGTATGATGTTATATGTCAATGGAACTATAAGGATCATCCCCCACAAGTACTCCAAGGTTTGTTGTAGCTTCCTAGGTGGATGTTTTAGTAGAGTAGAAAGAAATGTAATAGGAGGAAATTTATGTGTGTTATTATTTAGTTCTCAACTTCCACTAAAACATCTAGGTGGAAAAAATTATGATCATAGATAAAGAAGTCAAAGCCATGGAGATATTCAAGTAATTATTATTTTCAATTAGGTTGTGAATGAAATCATTTAATGTAAAAAAATCATTTATACATTAAAATAATACACAGTGACACTAATATGGTCAACCCTAGTATTTCTATGTAATTATATTAATGGGATGAATTATTATTGAATCCATTATCAGAACATATTTTTAAAGATAATATCTTAGGGGGATTCACATTTTCTTCAAAGGATTTTATACCATATAATGATTTCACCAGGAAAAGAAATTTTAATTTTTTGATCTTAACATATTAGGAATGAGTCTCTATAACATCATCCATTTAATGGAAAATTTGTTCATAATAAAATAATATTTTCATTTCAATAATTCTGTGTTTATAATTTATTGAGGTAGAAGAACACATTTCCTCTTCATTACTTAAATGGACCATCCAATAATTTGAGTAAGGATACCCCTTATAATATTATGGTATCTTAAACACTAGTTAAATATAATATCATTATATTTATTTGATCCATTGTAGGATTATATTTTATGTTGTTAAAATATTTTTACTAAAATTTTCTATAGGGATTTATATTTTTTCCATGTGATAGATAAAATTATTTTTCTAAAAAAATACATTTCTGTAACCCATAGATATCTTATGAACCTTAAAAAAATTCATTTATTGAGCTCAAGATGATTTCAGTGCTCATGGAATATATTTTATAGTATGGTTCCATCAATCACATAGTATACAAATATTTTGATTCAATTTAATTCAATAATTGTAAGAAACCCAGTATTTATAGAATAATATGTTTACATTTCTTGTAATTTTTATGAATAATATATTTACATCAATGTGGATTATTTTTATTATATCCTACTTAACATTCAGTAACAATTTTCTATTTAATCTTATGTTGGACACAATTTTGAGTTATACCGATAAATAATATAATAATATTATTATTTTAAATTGTAGTTAGCGCTAAGCCATTGCATTGGTGGGAATGAACATAACTAACTAAAATATTATTATACATGTTTTTTTAAATTTCTTTAAATTTATCTGATAGATTTTAGAGGCTTAAAATAAGAATGAATCATATTTTGAGCTTGAAATACTTTAATATTCAAAAAAGGTTATTTTACCATCTTTTGATGGGAACACTTTTTAAATCTAGTTTTTTCAATTTTATATGTTCCATTGGGAAAAATAAACTTATTATTAAGAATATTAATATCAATATTTACATTGGATTATTTTTTTATATTTTTTTATATAGTTCATTTTTAATGAATAGTTAAAAATATTGTATTTTACATCAAAACTGTCTTTTTATATAATTTATTTATATGGTTATATTAACTTTTATTTGTTTTTAGATTTTAATAGGATTATATTTTTATCATATAATCCAATTATGGTCATTGAAATTAATTTATCGTATAAACTTAAAATAAACAAATGTTAATACTTACATAGTCTTTACATCTTAAAAACAAGTTTTTTGTTATTGATAATGGGAATTAATTTTAAAATAATTTTTACAACTTCTGTATTTTGAATTAAAAAAATAGAATCCGTATTTGGAATCATGTGGTACATTTTTTGTAAATAAGTACCTCTTATTATATTTACATTATGAATAGTAACTTCAGAATATATAATACGTACCATTGTTAAAGGGTAAAAGTCTGGTTAATAAGTGTAAAAAATAATATTATAATAATATAAAATTACCCTAACATGTTTCCTAACACTATTTGATGATATATTGTCTGACCATGTGACTCCTTGTGTCGATTTTAGGACCCCATGGGGCCATTTTTTTTTTGTCAAAATGAAATTTAATTACGTTTAATTTAATGTTATGTAAAATATAACCTAAAAATGTATCTTTTAATATAAAAAGTTAAATGGGGTTATGTAGGTTGAATATTTGAATATAAATAGTCTTTAAAAATATTGAAATATTTTCATAAAAAATTGTATTTTATTTATAGTTTTTAGACATGAAATAAATAAAATTATTTATGACAAAATGATGATGTATTTATTACCTTTTTAATGAACGTTTTAATGATATGAGATTATAAAAATTACAATAAAATTACTTTGAAACATTTTATTCCATCACAAAATTTTAGCATTAATTATAAATTGATATATTTAATTTGATGAAGTTTTTTTGAATGAATCATGTTTCCATTGATTTTTTTACAAGTCATGATATGTATACTATATAAATTGACATTAATGAGTTCTTAAAACAAATACAATTTTATTAAATGATATAATAGTATTATGAATCTAATATTTGAAAAATTGTATTAGATAAGGTTTAATGTGTCATTAATGAACCACTTGAGGTTCTATTGGAATTTTATAGTAAATATATTTAAATATTGTATAAATATACAAGAAGACATGGTAATTGTTAAATTTGTTAACTAATTGTTAAAATTAAAAGATAAGGACAAATTTTTGAACTAGATTTGTATAAAACCTATTGGTTGAGAGTTTTTCAACACATAAGATTATTAAATCTGAAATAAATGATATTGAGAGAATTTGAAACATAAAATAAATTTATAATATAATAATACTATCAAACATTTCTAATGAGCCCCTCATCCCACTTATAAAAGGCCACCACCTCTAACCCTTAGTCACACCACTAAATCCCCATTTTATCTTCCAAAATATTACCAAATAAGTTTCCAACATTCATATATTACTTTTATATTCCTTACCTTGGTAGTAACACAATTCAATAAGGAATTGTAGCTTAAATAAAAAGGAGTAATGCGATTTAGGGTAATGTATTCTCTCAAGCTTATTCCATTTATTTTCATTCTCCAACAACCTAAAATTTCATTTTTCCATTAAATTATAAAAAAAGTATTTTCAATATAGTTTTATGTTTTTATATGATGTATTAGAACTATAAATCAACAAAAATCCATCTAATAGATACGAACATACTATTTCGGTGTATGACGAACTACTGCCTCACAAAATAATGATTTTTCAATTATTACTCTACCACTTATCATGTTGGACATTATGATCATAATAAATATATTTTTGATAAAAAATATATTTATATTTTCTCTATTATTCTATATTTTTCATTTACTACATACCTTTATGGTTTCCATAATGGGATTATGATTATTTATTTTGAGAAAGTGTGGACTACCGACCCCTCAACGTGATATGACTCATTCATTCCATACATGGAACGTATAAAAGATGTGGTTAATGAACATATGTAACATCTATAAAATATTATATTATACAAGAATTATAATATATTTATGTTTCATTTAGTTTTTTTTATTTTAAATAAGAAAAAATGAAAGTAGTGCTCAGGCGTACGTATGACATACTCTCTCCATGAACGGTGCATTTCATTTCTTATATCCAATTATTATGAACTATTGTAAATACATGTATACTGGACATAAATACATATATAATTTATATATAGTATATTTAAATAAGGAATAAAATTCTTTAGATAATTCACTTTTTACAACTTGGACAATTTGTAATTATAACAAGTTCATTTTTGAGTCATGTACCAAATTATAAAAAATGACTGATATTAACGTAAATAATAATAATGTTGTAATAATTGTTATAACAACAATAATAAACATGAAAAAGGTTCATTAATAATTTATAAATTAACATAATTTGATTACTTAATAATAACAAGGAACATATGTGATGAGTCAGATTCAATGTAAGAGAATTTTTCTAAATCATATTTCATTAAATCATATTATTATTTACACATGAATTAAATTTATATGGTGTATAAACCCATTTGAAATATAATTTCATTCAATGGAAATATTATTTCTATGTATCATTTCATTAAATGACATATATAATGTTTCTTTTTAATATATGTGGTGATAATGACCTTTCTCTCACCGCAAGCATTATTTGATAATTTAGTTCTTTAACAAGATGTAATGCTTTTAAAATGAAAAATAAATAACATTTAAGCATTTTAAATATATTGGTATTGAAAATGGTATTTATAATGGATTTATTATGTTAATATCATGAACTCATATCTTATTATTGCAATTTGTAAATTTTATCTTTCCTTTTTCCATGTTCATGTGTAATGATTATGTTATGGTTCATGAGGATTGTTTATGTATAGGGGGGGTGGGGGGTTATTTGATAAACCTATGGTAGGGTTATCCCAATATAAATCTCTAATTAATTGGGTAATGTGATAGTGTTAATCATTAATGTTTCTCCGAAGATATTTTGGGAAAATATTGTGATGGGTTTTCCAAACATTACGCCCTACGTAGCTATGAAAGCTACAATGTAAGTATGTTATAGATGTCACAAGTTTCCTTTATGATTTATGATTTCGTTATTTTTCATAAATCATATGATATTGTGAGTAATGATAAAAGATATTATGTTTTATGATTGAAAAGTATGATTTCACTGATTTTTATATATTTAAGGACTAATTTTTTCATTTCGGGTTTTATAACCCTTATAGAGCTTTTTTATACTCATCCCAAATTTTTGAAATGTTTTTCCCATTATATACGGATGGGTAAGAGAATTTAAGAATTCATGAATATTTTTATCAAGAAAATAATTTTTATTTTATTTATAATGTTTCATTGTTGTGAAAAAAATTGGATAGGGTAGAATAGTATACATTGTATTATTTGGGATGTAATGTAATAGTTATTGGATAATTATATAAAAATATAAGACTAAAAATATCCTCAATGTCTTATTATTGACATAACACAAGAATTGGTAATTGTTTAAGGCTAGGTCCTTATAGTTGGTATTATAGGTTAGTTTAGACCACTTTAGGAGTTACAATATAGTTAAATTAACAAATTTTTGTTAAGATTTATATATTAAAAATTTGATGATTATGATGTTACTTGGCCTATAATATTTATATGTTAATAATGGTTTTCCATAGAGGAAACAAGAAAACTCTAATGTAACAACATCAAGAGGATAACAACCTTATAAATCCGTACCCTAAGATGGTTGGAATCAGAACTGAACAAATTTTTTTAGTTATTGTACATTTGGATATGTATATAATTTATAGTGACATCCATTGATGATATCAGCTAGATCAACCACATAGGAACATGTCAGTATATGATCATTTCATATTGCAACATCTCCCATCATTCATAGGATCATCTAAACTTGTTCAATGTCATGGGGTGTCCATAACATCAAAAGGATAGTCTTTCTATTTATTATTTTGAAGGTGAAGTCGATCAGTGGTGGTCGATGGTTAAAAATATCAGGGATAGTGAGATGATTATTGATTTTGTTTTGGATGAATTCAAAGTTATGTTTCTTGAGAAATATTTTATTATTGAGGATAAACATAGGATTGAAAAGAAATTCTTGGAATTGAGGTAGGATGATGACCCAATGACTTTTTATGAAGAAACATTCTCTTTATTGTCATGGTATACTCTAAATTTCATACGAGATATTAATTATAAAATAAATCATTTTTTACCCAGGGTTAAATCCAATGTATCGAAGGGATATAGCTTCATGTTAGATTAAAAGTTATGAAAACATGTTCAATGTGTGGAGATGGTGGAAATATATTTTTCTGATGATCAGGTTTTCTTTGAAAAACAACAGAATAAGAGGTTTAGGTGGAAAACAAAATGGGAGAATTATTAAAAAAATGTTAGATGTTATGAAAGTTATGTTTATAGTTTGTGAATTTTTTTGTAAAAATAACACTGGGGAATTCCTTTTGAATTCTGGTGTGTGCACTTTATGAGGTAAAATGCGACATAAGGCTCGTAATTACACTACAATAAATTTGGGTAATGGTAATAAGAAATCTGATTTACATTCAGTAAAATGTGTTAACTTTAATTAATTGAATCATTATGAAAATGAGTGTCCAACAAAAAAATCAATTAAAGAAAATTATCCATACTACAAGAAGAAAGGGGTGGTGAAATCCTTTGCATCTACTTTAGTACATGTTATGATATCAAATAAAGTCATATCAGGTACACTATTTTTTTATTCATAATGTTCCAATGTGTTTTTTGATTCATAGTCTACACATTTTTTCATTTATGAGAAATTTTATAGTATATTGAGAATTCAATGTCAAGATATGTATCCAGAACGTTTTGGAAAAACACAAGGAGGAAATGATGAGACAAAAATAAATTATATGAACCTCCATATCCTTGTGTGTTGAAGGAATCTACCTGTAAACATTATTGTTTTTCCTCTAGTAGAGTTTGATGTTATTTGAGGTATGGATTTCATTTCTATTAATCATTCTATGATTTAAATTGGAGCTAAAGAGGATTCATTTCAGAAATAATTTAGGTTTGTGTAAAAGAATAAACCCTTACATTTGATAACATATCCGGATGTTGAGAACCTAGTAAGACATGAAAATGAATGTTTCCGTACACATATAGTTGAGAAGAAAAGAACATATTAGATTAATGATGTGACCATGGTAAATGAGTGTTTGGACATTTTTATTGATGAGTTTCCCGGTACAATACCTAACCGAGAAGATGAATTTACAATTGACATAGTTCCTAAGGCTACAACAATTTCAAAACCCCAGTATCGAATAAATCAAACTAAAAATTTTGAGTTAATGAACCATGTTAATGAGTTATTAGAAAAAGGTTTTATTCAATCTATCACATTACTAGGGTTGACCTGATTTAATTTTATAAAAACAAAGATAGTTAAATGAATATTTTCACTGATTATAGTGCCTTGAATAATATCACTGTTAAAAATATGTATCAGTTGTCTCATATCGATGATTTTTTTTATTATTTCCAGGGAGATCAGTATTTTTTGATGATGGCATTGAGGTCGGGGTACCATCAGTTGAATTTAATGGATGCATACTTTCCAAAGACCATATTTCATAATAGATATGACCATTATGAATTTTTAGATATTCCTTTTTGGTTAACTAATTCACCTTCTATAATCATGGATATTATGAAAAGAATTTTTGGGGGCTCCAAGATAAGATTGTGGCTGTGTTTATTGATGATATTTTGGTAAATTCTAAAATTAAAGAAGATAATGGAAGTCATTTAATCGTTATCTTGCTAAACATAAATTAAAATAAACTATATGGGAAATTTTAAAAATAAAGGTTTTGGATACAAAAAATTTCAGTCCTTTGTGACATTGTTTCTAAAAATGACATAACTATTGATCCTGTTAAAAAAAATTGTTAATGAATGGCCATGACACACAAATTTTACCGGGATTCGATGTTTTCTTTGTTTAGTAGGTTATTTCTAATGATTTGTTGAAAAGATTACATGGTTATCAATCATTGTAACCATTTTAAATCGAAATGGTGTTAAATTTTTTTGGGAAAAAGAATCCGATGAATATTTTCAGGATTTAAAAAGAATATTATTGAATGAAAAAAATATTGGCATTACCTTTTAGAAATGGATTGTTTCTTATCTATAGTGATTCATTGTCGAAAGGACTGGGTTGTGTACAAATGCAGAATGATCGGGTAATTGATTATGCTTCATGTCAGTTTTATCCTCATGAGTTAAATTACCTTGTGCATAATTTAGATTTATCTTCTATTGTTTTTTCATTATAAATTTAGTGGCATAATTTGTATGGAGTAATGTTTCAAATATATACTGATCACAAATGTTTGAAGTATATATTCAGATAGGAGGAGTTAAACATGAGATATATGAGATGTCTATATTTACTCAATGATTATGATTGCACAATCCATCACCAACTTGGAAAGAAGAATAACATGTCTGTAACTTGATTAAAAATAGTAGTGCTACCTTAACCATGATACTTTTGGAACAAGATCCTTAGGTTATTTATTTGATGAATTTTTGATAGGAAGTTGTTGGTGAATGGAATTATACTATTTTGATTCAGGTGGTAGTGACATATTATCTATGAGACAGGATTAAGAATTTGTATAATGAATAAACTGAGTTGCAGAAATTGGTATATTTGGTTCAAAAACGTATTTTACATGAATATAACAATGATAAAGACATTGTTTTATTGATTGTAAAGTGATTAATTGTTCCATGTGATTCCCAATTGAAGAAAGGGTTATTATGTAAATATCATAGTTCTCTATTTTCAATTCATTCTTACAATAATAAAATGTACATTGATCTTTGGGAGTATTACTGGTGGCATGGAATGAAAATATATATTGCTGATATTACTGTGAAGTGTTTGACTTGTCACTAGGTTAAAGTAAAATGAATGTTTCTGAAAGGGATGCTTCAGCTTTTTCCAATGTTGTAGTGGAAATGTGATAATGTGTACATAGATTTTATAGTGGGATTACTAAATAATTCTCAAGGAAATAATGAAATTTGGGTTATTTTGGATCAATTAACTAAATCTGCTCATTTTTTTCCTTTTCGGGATACTATGTATCTAGATAATATCTATTAGTTCAATGTTAAATAGATGGCCAGTTTACATGGAGTTCCCATCTTCATTGTAGCTGATCTTGATCTCAGGTTCACTTCTAACTTTGGGAAGGGCTTTAAGAAGTCATTATGAAGTGAAATAAAATTTAGTACATCTTTTCAGCCACAATCAGATAAACAATGAGAACGACAAATTCAAACCATAGAACATATGTAATGTGCATGTTCAATGGATTACCATGGAATTTGGGACTAATATAATTATTTAATTGAGTTTTCTTATAATTTCATTTTTCATTCCCATACAGAGATGGATCCATTTGATGTATTATATTAAAATTTTTGTTAGACTCTAGCTTTTTGGGATGAAGTAGGTGAAAAGTGGTTGATGAGACAATAATTTGTAAAAGAGATGGCAAAAAAGTTCAGTTGATTCAAATGCACATGTGAATAGCTTAGAGCAAGAAGAAAAGTTATGTGGATAACCCAATGAAGGATCTTTCATTCGAGGTAGGTGATCATGTCCTCTTTAGTGTTTCTCCATAGAATGGTGTGATGCGTTTTGGTAAAAACAGATATTTGAGTTCGAGGTTCATTGGACCCTATGAAATCCTAGAGAAAGATAGATCAGTTTCCTAAAAAATGTCTTTACCACTAAGATTATCCCATTTTCACAATGTTTTCCATGTTTCAATGTTAAGGATGTATATGCTGAATCAATTTCATGTTTTGAGTCTAGAAGTAGTTTATGTGGAAGAGAATCTCTCTTATGAGGAACAACCAGTCCAGATTCTTGACCAAAGAGAGTATGTGTTGATGAAAAAAGTAAAATATCAGGTAAATGTTTTGTGGAAAACCCATATGTTTGAATAGACAACATGAGAATCTGAAAATTCTATGAGGGTTAAATACCCCACTTATTTGATAAGTGAATAGAATTGTGAGGACAAAATTTAAAAAAGGGGGAAGGATATAACAACCAAGTTATTAATAGAATAACACATTTTTAATTCTATTAATATTTGTTAATATGATATTTACATTAAATGGGATTATTTTTCAAATAGAGCACTAAACAAATAACAACAGGATTTTTTGAAATCATACGTTGCACACAACATTGAGATATACTGAAAAATAATACAATTATATTATTATTTAAAATGGAAGTCAGTGCTTGGCTATTTTATTTTTTGTATTGAACATAACTAACTAAAATATTATTATGCATGGTATTTAAATGCCTTTATATTTATTAGATAGATTATAGAGTCTTTAAATAAGAACAAATCTAATTTTTAGCATTAAATACTCTAATATTTATAAAATGTCATTTTACCACCTCTTGATGGTGAAACTATTTAAAATATAGTTTTTCTCACTGTTATATGTTCCATTGGTTAAAATAAACCTCTTATTTAGAATCGATACATCAAAATTTTCTTTGGTTAAATTTTTTGTATTTTTCTAGTAAAGTTCAATTTGTAACGAATATTGAACCATACTGAATTTTATATCAAAACTGCCTTATCATATAATATATATATATAAATGGTTACATTATCATTATAATTATTTTTTGACTATAATTGGATAATATTTTTATCATTTATTCCAAAACAAATTAGTGGAATTAATTTCACCTTTAAATTTTATATAAACACATGTCAATCTTATATTATTATTTACTTCTTAAAAACATGGTTTTTGGTTTTGACAATGTGAAATAATTTAAAAAAAAATATAAAACTTCAGTGTTTTGAATTTAATGATATGGATTCCATATTTGGAATCATGATTTCCAAACTGTGTAAATTGGTATCTTCTATTTTTAGACATTATGTATAGTAACTTTAGTAAATATTTTATTTACCTTTGTTAAATGGTAAATCTAATAGATAAGGGTAAAAATAATATTATAATAATATTAAATTACCGTAAAACTTCTCATAATCCAATTGAATGATATATGTTTTGACCATGGGCATGATTGGTTCGATTTTAGGACCCCGTGGATCTACATGTTTTTGAGGATGAGATTTAATTATTTATAATTTAATGTCAGCGAAAATAAAACCATACATATTACTTTTACAAAAAAAATTGAATGGGGTTATATAAGTGATATCTTTTACTATAAATAATAATTATAAAGATAAAATTAATTCATACATCATAGTATTTTATTTATAACTTTTATATTTGAAATAAATAAAAGTATTTATGAAGCAATGATGATGTAGTGATTACTTTATTAAAGAATGTTTTAAATAAATGAGATTATAAAAATAAAATAATTTTATTTTCAACTTTTTATTCCATTGAAAAATTATATGTTTAATTATTACTTATTATCTTGGAATTAATGATTATTTTTAAAAATAATCATGATCGGGATTTTTTAAAAGTCATGATATGAATAATATATAAATTGACATAAATGAGTTTTTAAAAAAATTACTATTTTATTAAATCACATAATTGTCCATAAAATATAATATTCAACCAAATGAGTTAGATATAGTTTAAAATTTTATTAATGAACCACTTTAGGTTCAATGGGGGTTTTATACTAACTATATGAATATATAGTATGAATATACCATAAGACATTGAAAAAGTTAAATTAGTTGACTAAGGAATAAATCTAATAGATAAGGACACATTTTTGACCTAAAATAGTATATAGCATATTGGTTGAGAGGTTATAGACCCCATATAATATAATCTTTTAAATGAGATTCATTGGGAGATTTGGAAACCAAAAATAATTTTATAATAAAAAAATACTTACTAACATTCCTAAAGTGCCCCTAATCACTCTAAAAAAGGCCATCAACTCTAACCCTTACTCACACCTCTCAATACCCCTTTGATCTTAAAATATATATCAAAATAATCTCCCAACATCTACATATTCATCCTAAATCCTTAACTTGGGGTGATGGATAATCAAAAAGTCCTTTTAGCTTAAATTAAAAGGACATACCTGATTTGAGGTAATGTCTTCTCTCATGATTATTCAATTTATTTTCCTTCTCCAACCCCATAAAATATATTTATTACATTATTTTATAAAAAACAATAGTATATTTAATATATTAGGATGCTTTTATGATAATTATTATAACTAAAAATCCACAAACCTCAATCTAATTGATACAAACATACTGTTTCTGTGTACGTTGAACTACAGCCTCACAAAACAATGATTGTGCGATTTTTCCCTACCACCTCCCATGGTAGACATTATGATGGTAATGACTTTATATATGCTATATATTATATTTATATGATATCTATATTTTTAAATTATTCATTTATATCATAAATTTATGGTTCCATAATGGGTAAATATGATAATTTCATTTTAAGAAGTGTGGACTAAAGCCCCCTCAAAGTGATATGACTCGTTCGTGCCATACATGGGATGATTAAAGGAAGGATTTAATGAACTAATATAAAGTATATAAATTATTATATTATACTGGAATTATAATATACATAGGTATCATTTAGTTTTCATTTTGTTAATATAATAAAAACCGAAGGTAATGTTCATGTGTACATACGAGTTACCATCTCCAACAATAGTGCATTACATTTCTTATATCCAAATGTTATGGATATTGTAAATACATATATACTTGATATAAATAAATTTATATTGTATATATATATATATTATATTTATATGATGACTATAATTCTAGAGATATTGGACATTGGACAACATTGACAATTTTGAATTTTAACAAGTTAATTTTTCACTCAAATATCAAATATCGATCAAATGACCAATATTATATTAAATAATTATAAAATGGTAATATGTGATATAAAAGGAATAATATACATGAAAAAGTTTCTGAATAAAGTATAAATTATATTAGGTTTATTATTTCTAAAGAACAAGGAACATATGTGACTAGTTAGATTCAAGGTAAGGGACTTCATCTCAGTCTCCATTCATTGAGGCATATTATGATTTATACCCAAATTTATTTTATATGGTGTATAATTTCTTTGAATTTTAATTTTATTCAAGTGTAATATTTTTTATACGTTGCATTTTATTATATTAATAAGGGGATATTTGTTTTTAATGTACGTGGTGAAAACAAAAATTCCTCCATCGAGAGTATTATTTGATATTTTTCTTCTGTAACAAGTTGTAATTTGTTTAATGGGAAAATAAAAACCACATACCCTTTCTAAGTATATTTTTATTGAAATGGTTTTGATAATGGATTTATTATATAAATATATTGAATTGATATCTTGTTATTGCAATATGAAAATGTTATCTTTCCTTTATGCTTCATCGTGTGATATGATTATGTTATGGTTCTTGGGAATTGTTTACATATATATGGGTGGTTACACGATAAACCATGGGTAGGTGAACCCAAGATAGCTCTTAAATGTATTGGGTAACGTGACAGAGGTAAATTTTTTGGTTTATGTGAAGAGATTTAGGCAATATACGGTGATGGGTATTCAAAATGTAACTCCCTACGTAGCTCTGAAACGTACAACGTAAGTACATTATGGATGCCACATGTTACCTTTATGATTTATGATTAATTTTTTTAAATAATAAATCTTATTATTTTGTAAGGTATGTTAAAGGGATACTATTTTATAATTTAAAAGTATGATTTCATAAATTTGTATATACTGATGGACCAATTTTTTCTTTACTTATTTTATAACCCTTACTGAAATTTTTATGATCATCCCATATTTTTGAAATGTTTTTCACGAGGTATATGAATGGTTAAGGGAATGGAAATTTTCATGATATTTTTTTTCAATAATAGAATTATTATTTTATCTAAGATGAGTTATTAGTGTGAAAAAATTTGATATAGTAGAAGCATCTACTTTGTAATATTTGAGATGTGATGTAATAGTTAGGCCAATTTCTATAAAACTCAAAACCAAAAAAGATCCTCAATATCAAATTCATGAAATAACTCAATATTATGTAATATTTTTTGTTTTCTCATTATAATATTAATCAATACAAGAAATTGATGACATTTATTTATAATCATTTCTAATAATATTGATTATAAAGAATGAATATAGTTTTCCAAGGTTCTAGAAAATTTATAACACCATGAATGTTGTGAAAAGGTTATAAATAGTAGATATAAGAACCAAATTTCCTAAAAATTAGGTTCCAATGGAGGGAATTCTATATATGTGTCTTTATCTGAAATTCTGATTTCCTTATGATAATTGGGGGTAATAAGTGAATGTGTTTGTGGTTCATAGATTTCTTTCGATAAAAGGATATTATTAATTATTCATAGTATGTATATCATGGAATATAAATACCCTTATTTATATTACATGAATGAGTAACCCTTTCACATGATATGTCCATTGTCTAATTAATCCTAATGTATTGAATTGGGGGTTTACCACTAATCATGTAATAAAAAATCATTAAACAGAAATTGAATATTTGGTGGACTGAATTGATATCTAAATCCCAATATTGTATGGGACAATATATATTTAGGTAATGATTTAATATAGGTTTACATTTTATAAATTAATGGGATAAATAAAAAACTGTGAATTTTAGAATATAGTTGTATAGTTTTTTTGAAGTCCTAGAGATACAATGTTCACTAAGAGTTACTTATAGTACACATTAATATTTTGAGTCTCTTGTAAAATTTCTATTAGTAATAACACATATCAATATAGAGGTGATGGAAAAAGATCATGTAAAATTACAATATTAAAAACTTGTTTACTTGTTTGAATGGAAACATATGAGATAATTCTCATTACATGAAATCATATGTATAGCATGTATTGGATATGTCTAAAAATCTAGCATCAATATTATTTTATTAGTGGATGGATAAGTGTGGGTAGTTATTTATTTTCATCTATATGGTTATTCTCTACACTATTTTACCAATTTAAGGATTCCCAAATTCAATACAATAATTGAATATTTTTCAAGGGAATAAATTATAATGTGATACACGTAAATTACTCAATGATTTTTTATTAGTTGTGATCCTATTTATGAGTGGTTTTCACATCGTGATGAGTTACATGTGATGTTTTTCAAAGAGATAAAAAAATCCCCTTGTGTTGTACATCATATTGTTGAAATAATCTAACATGACCTCAAATACCAATGTTGGTGATCAGGAATGATGTGAAGTTTTTTATATTTCTTATCGTGATAGATTAATTATTTATAAGGAATGGATGAGTACATGATTATATCTATATTGATACATCCTATTAATGTTCTATATAAGATGTGAAATAGTATCTAAATTGATATAAATAGTTTAATTATTTCTCTATAAAGGTAGTTTATTTTCACAGGATGGTCATTATTAAATAACCATGAAACATTACTTCCACTATATTTGGGAGAATATTTTTGGTCAGAACCTAGAATAATTATTGAAGCATGTGATCTTATGACTTTATATAAATTCCATAATAATTATTTATAAATTATATTTACAATTAAAATAATGATAATAAAGGATAGTAAATGTGACTTTCAGTAATAAATATTACATTATTTCCACAACTCATCCTTATATAGATGACTATATGAGGAGGATAATCTCTTCTAATGACTAATATATCAGGGTCCTCAACTCTCTAAAATAATTTAAAAGTTTAAAATATATTATTTTAAAGAGTAAATGTTAATTATATTAAATCATTTATTTATCCATAGTTGACCCCCTTATAGAATAGTATTAACCAAATTTTGACCCATGAATAGTTTTATATTCTAAGGATATATGAAATTTAATTTTTTCTTTTGGGACCCGGGCTAGGAATGTTTTCGAAAAATAGTAAAGTACTCATTTTTCAATACGGGGAATATAAATTTTCTAATAAAATGTAATATTTAGTGAGAAGTTGACATCTTTAATGAAATCTAAATAAATGAATATTTAGATGTTAATTATAATATGTGGATACAACATCAGATAGCTAATTGACATTGGAAAATTGTTCCTTGGTAACTAACATTAGAATTCAGAAAAAAAATTAATATATCTCACTAAATTTCTAATATTAAATAAGTCTGCTGTTGTTTCTTCACTATTTTCACTTTCATTATCATTATGATTTTACATATTCATTAAAAAATACAGAATTATTTTGTCCTTTTGATTAATATTATTGGGGTATTGATGATCCAATTAAACCCTCTAAAAAGTACCGATTAATATTCATTCCAATAAATAACTCAGTGTATATTTTACTATATGGAATGGAGTATCATATAAAACTACTCGTAAAATATATTCCCCAGTTCACCTATCTCATGTAAAATTATATTTACCACTACTATCAGTAGTAACATAATTAAACAAATATTCATATAGACTAATGGTTATAGATTTTGATAACAATTAAAGGATTATCAGTGGTGGTAAATAAGGAAAATTCATGAGGTAGAAGGATTGGGAATTAAAACGATAAAGGGATATTGAGATAAATATATAATATGTGTGTATTTAATGTATTTTAATAGCATGACATGACAAAATATAGTCTAAATAGTGGTAAAATGGTTTATTAGTCAAGTGGGATCATGTGGGATAATAATTATCTCATAATGATGTAGAAATATGTTTATGGAAATGAAAATTTAAGGATAATTGGTTAAAATATAGTAATTTTACGATAACTATTGTGTATATGAAAACAAAATAATGATATTTGATTCAATTTAACATACAATGTGTCTCATTTCATTTTAGATATATTTTTTTCTAGTGTAGATAAATTTCACATGATGTAATTATTTCCATCACATGTATTCTTTATTTAAATGGGACTGGAACTGGAGTGTGGAAATATTCATGGGAGATTTACCAAAACAATTTATGCAAGGTGTGTAACCAGAAAATATATTTTGTCTCTATTAGAAAACATGATCGAGCCAGGATTGAGGTATTTAATAACCCTAGAGTTTCACATACTAATTGATAATATAGAAGATCTTATATATGACAACATGATATTACTATTTTATAGTGGAAAATTTATAGTTTGGCCCTTGAGATTCAAATAAAATGTCAGTTGGAATAAAATACCATCTATTTAGACATGTAATAAATAGGGTGAAATTGTACATGTCCAGTGGAAAAATTATGATACATAATCCTCATAGTGTAATGTACATGTCTTATAAAACCCCATTTCATGTATTTATACCCCCTTTTCACTATATGGCTAAAATTTATAAAATTAATATTTTAATCCCAGAATATTTCTATATAGAACATTATAGTGTCATGTTATTATAATCAAATTATATTTAATATTTATTTCATGTGGATTGAATTTAGTTAATATTTAAAAGAACAAATATGGAATCGGTGACATATTCATAGTGGGCATGTGGTCGGTAACCTCTATAGAGATATTATATTTCAATTGTGTGAGTAATATATATCAATTATGTTACTATTAATCCCTTTTATTCATAAAAACATTCAATGTGTGTACATCATAAATATAATGGATATGGTTATAGCCCTTCCAAACCATGGATCCACATTAAATGTAATTAATTTTGGGAATTGGGTTGATACCAATGATAGCCCGACATTGTGTGACACCACCAATAAGAATGGTGGAGTGGGATACCCTCAAAAATATTTGTGGTTGTTCCCCCATAAAATGTTTCAATATAGTTGTCAGTGATTTGGAATGTTATAATAATAACAAAGAAATATATGAACCAATCATTTGACATAAAAAACCAACATCATGAGACAATGTATACAAGATGAAAATGTCCCTCTATTTTATCTATAATATAGAAAAGAAATTCATGACAATGTTAGCAGATAAATATTTTTCCAATAACCATATCCTCTTAAGTTATGTGATAATGAACACATATTATTGAAAATATTATAAAAAAATGATTTACCGTACTACATACACAAAGAAACATTTCAAAATGGAAAAATAAAATTTACATGGTTTTCGTAATGGATTCTATCCTTGGGAGAAAACTACAAACATATTTTTTTGGGAGATTTTAGAGATTAAAAATACACTATCAATTCATCTAAAAACAAGGTTCTCAGAAATGTATTTTGGAAACAATAATTGTTCATAAACCTAATATATATCAGGGAAGTTCCACCAAAACTATTTACAATGGTCCTAATATGACCAACATGTTATTCCAATCATTTAGTTTTATGGACAACCATCCATTAAATTGGGAATCAAATGATACCATGTTCTATGTTTTATTGAAATAAGGGACAACCTGTCTTTTAGAAACAACACATTAAAAGAGTTTTCACTCACTATGAACATCAACTATGAGTGTCCTATATAAGGATAATTTTCTATTCATCAAGGCCTCACAATAAAGACACATAGTCTATTTAATTTTCATCTTCTAATATCTATTCATTTAACACTATATGATATATATTCTATATTGTGAGGAAATATATTCCCAAATAGTCTGAAAGCATTTCAACATAAAACAAAAATATGGTCTATCTGATGATCTCCATAGAGAGAACTCCATATGTTGAAACTGAACAAACATCCATAAATTAAATAATATTACACTTGGATATTTATATTTAATTTTTGACTTTATCTTTATCTTTCATTAATATAATATCTTTCTATAGCTAATTAATTTATTTCCCTCCACTCATTCTAATAATATTTTTCCTTCAATGGAATGATGTTACCCCAAAATTTCATTGACTATCAATATTTTAAGCATTCCTCAATGATTATTCTTAATATAAACATTTTTAAGATAAAATAAAATATCCTCTGGAAGACATATAATGATGTTATACATCAATTAAAAGTGTTTCATTCAATCAGGAAACATTTTAATTTGGGAAAAAATGGTATGGAACTATGACCATAAATAAATTATGTTCCACTGTAAGATCCCTTTCAATGTTTCTTCATCATTAGATTCAAAAATATTATCAATTCCTCAATTTTAATAGTATAAATGTACTCTACTTATATTATTGATATAATAACCACTACTGGAATCCAAGGCATATAAATAATAGTTATTCCACTAAAAGTAAATAAAATAACTCCATTACATTTCGATGAGACCATGTATCCAATAAAGTATGAATCAATAAAACATATCAACTTATAATTATAATTGAAACATAAAGTTGTATCCTCTAACACTATCTATATACTACAAGACCCATTATACATTTCCCCAATTCTTATGTCAAAAATTTCACAACTAATAGATAAAATATTTAATGAAAAAGAAATATTTGGTTGAGTATATAAATGTACACACCTAAAACCTCTTCCAGAAAATTCATATGATACATTACCGCTATTACAAAAATCATTGTCCATTGATGATGCATTTTTTTAATGAATGGACTATCCAAATAAGGGATTTGATATATGTTTATATAGCGTAATTTTTAATCATTCGATGAAATTACCATCTTTTTCCTTCTTGGATAAAACCAATGAACCATATTTCCTGTGCCTCTCAATACTCATCTCATATATCGGTTTAGATTTAAAATTATTAATCATCTATTATCGTATTGAAAACCTCACATTAGATTCATAAATATATAAGATCTGTACTCAAGAAATTAACATGTCATCCACATAATAAAATATTATGACAAGTGTTCTTGCTTCCAATTGTTTATTAAAACAAAATTGATGGAGTTGAACTCATCTAATATGTTAATTAAACATGAAATTTTCAAAATTAAAATTTCAATGTATTAGAAAATTACTGAATCCATAAATAAATAATTTAATCATAAAATCCAAATATTCCATTTGATAAAAATTATAAGCCTTTTGAGAACCATAAAAAATTAATCAACCGAGTAGCCATTAATAAATTTAGTCTTTACATACATCTTCTACATGTGTAGATAATAAAACAAAATAAGGTTAGGCACTATCTAAATGTTTATTTGTTTCACCACGGGTGATAAAATTTCAAAAAACCCATTTCCGTATTTTGTTTCAGAAAACCCCTCTTCAACAAACATGATTTATAGATCTTACTTCTACTTTATTCATATCTAAATTTAAATATCTATTTGTTTTATATAAATCTATTTTATTATAAGAGATCAATCAATATAAATGGTTTTCTTTGTGATTTATTAAATAAATTTCATCATCACTGGATGACTCCCACTGTATTATGTCTCTGGGAGTAGATTCATCCTCTAAACTACTAGTTTCCCCAATGTCGATTAAAATTAATAAATCTTTATCTATACCAAACCTCTTAAAATGATTCTTAATATGAGTGGATGTTCCTAACATAACTTCAGGTTAATCCATGAAATGCACTCTATTGGGTTGTATTATGTCTGATAATGTTAAAAATGATCCTTATTTTTCTGGTAATTATATCCACAAACATTTACCAATTATAAATGGTATTTATAATATACTTTTCAAAATTTCCCAAAATATTATATCACCTACATATGAAGGTTCCCCTAAACTTTTTGAATGGTATTTTTGACTAGTATCCTCTATCTCATCACTCAAATCATAAATTACTGAATTTTAATCAACTAAATTATAATCTGTGTTATGGTCATTAAAAATAATTAATTCATTTTATACAACATATCAGATCTGGATTACATTTCTTGTTTCATCATCCTAAATGTGATAAAAAAATCTCCCATCAGTGTATCCAACCTGAAATCAATTATTGGATATTTCCTCCAACATTTCTCTTTCTCTATCAACAATATGAACATATGTGATGCTTCCAAATAAGTTGAGGTTGTTGATATTCATTATATTAACTTAAAAATGATCCTTATAAATATTTATTACCTTGGATAAATCATTAATTATATTCACCAATTGTGTTTTTGTACTCAAGACCTCTAACAAAATTCCACTACTCATTCATGATTGAATCCTCATGCTAATTTATTTCCCTGTTAGAGACTCAATGGTAATCTTTTATATTAAATTTATTTCATGAGTCCCTAAAATCGACTTCTAATTCATAATTTTTATATTATTATAAGATATATAAATGCTATTCTTAGTTTTTTCCCCACTATTATCAATACAGATACATTTCAATATTCATTATCACTATTTATTGGAAAAAAGATTACATTGACTAAATTTTTTTGATACATCATATTTTATATTTTGGATGTAAACATAGTACATGTGATAAATATATTCATAGAATTTCACAAAATAAATTGATCCTATATATGAGTGAATAGGTCTTTTGTCACTCACATGTGAATGAACAAGTACTAACACTTGATTCCTCGGATTTCTTCCCTCTACGTTGAAAAAATATCTTTTTTAGTAACACAAAAAACTCACATATTCTAATTTTCTATAGATCAGTTATAATTATTCCATTCACCAGTAGATCATTACTATTCAGATCACTATGGTTGAAAAACCATTAATTACGCTTTATCAATCCATCTGATGAATTCATTCCAATAATATCACCTTCATCACTCTGTCTCGTATGGTTCAAGGTACCATCCATAACTTCAAAATCATTAACAATGGAATTAGTGTTGGTCAATAAATCATTGTTCCATTTTTTTTAATGAATATTACATCATTAATTATTCTGAATGATATGAGGTTCTAAAACAGAACATGAATATGTTTGACATCATTCGATTTTAAAAAATCTACACTATTCGTTATAATTTTAACATTACAATCTCCAATTATATACTGATATTGATAATCTTCTATATGTAAAATACCCATTCTTCATGGTATTTAATCAACCACATACCCTCACACTATAGGTATGTGAAAATATTACCCAGAGTCAAGATCCCATGGATCATCTAGATTTACGATACTCCCAATCAATTTGGCCCCTCAAAACTTTATACCAAATTAGTTTTTCCATCAAGAAGTAAAATAATACCTATTAATCCAATAATATTTATTTATATGTAACTTCTATAATAACACCTACTTATAAGACCAAAAATAGTTGATTTCCTTTTTATAACTTTTTTAGACATATGCAATGAATATTTATTCTTCTTATGGTATGGCTGATGAAATGATTTTCCATTTTTTGATTGTATTGAGGGAAATTATGGATTATATCTAATCATCATTAATATTAAACTTCTCATTCATGATAAATATTTATATTTCATTAATCATAAGATTTTCTTATATAGTGGAGTGTCCCACTTCTACCACCAATAAATCATAAATCACCAAAATTGAGGGATGAAGAATCATCTCCAAAGTACCATAACTAAATTCCAACATCAAATATTTTAAATTTCCAAGGTTCATATTGATGATATTCATAAGGTTGGGTAAATTCCTTCCACTATTTAAATTTATATGAAGCCATCCACACAATATGAAAATTCTATAAAGAGGTATTGGCTTCTTGAACATTTCATCCAATGCTTTTATAACCCCTTAATTATTTTTTTCTCTATATTTTTGAATGAAAAATTTCTCACAAGTAACATCCTGACCATTGATAATTCCTTCCTATCAACTATCTCCATTTATAATATATCTATTATTTCAATATATTTAATGAAAAAATAATCTCCTAGATCATTTTTTATGAAAATTTCTTATTGATGATTAAACAAAAGGTAACATCTATTACAAGGAACTATTAAATGAAATCTTTAAATTCCAATGATTTAATTATTCTATAAATAGATACAGAAACATAATCAAATAGTATTCATGTTGTGGTGAAAAACTCCCCTAAATGTTGTCTGTCAATTAGAACCACCTCATCAACTCTAATAATTGTTTTTGATTGTGGGTGAGTGAAGCTACACTAGTGATGCAATATTTTTTCCATCTATTCAACTCTTTTGATTATAATACAGGTACAATTGTACATGATAATGATTTCCATGAAATCTATTCGGATTTCTTTGTTTTAATTCATTACAATGTTATTGGGAAGATATTTTTTTAGATAACTGGAATCTTATTTGTTCTGTGCTTTTTATCTAGAATGGGAAGAATCTTAATAGTGACAAAAAATTCAATGACTATTATTCCCCCAAAATAATAAATTTAAAATGGAAGGATGAGATTCATGATTTTTGGACACAAAGTCCACTATCCATCGGTGAATATTCAAATCATATTAAATTTTAGGGTACATGAGAAATTAAAGAATAATTTCTCAAATCTTATTAACTCATGGGTATCATAAAACAAATTTAGAAATAATCATTTTTCATACAATCCGAATATATTAGAACTAGTATACCATAAATATTTAGAGACGACTTGGTTCAGTGAAAAAATTGTAGTGAACATTGAGCAACATTGATAAACATCCATTTACAAGAGAGACAAATAATACACTACTGTATCGTTCATTGGAATAACTAAAAATTATTCATTCTGGAAAACCCCTATAAAGAGATTCCACACTAGGTAAAAATCCACAATCGGTGTCATGTTTGATGATCTTTTCCAGGAAATTGAAGCTTCAATCCATAAATCCATAGTCTGATTACTATGCATCCTATCATGTCATTCTGATTCATAATATCCGGTTGAATATATATCTAGTGATAAACACTCTTATCAAATGCACTGAAAAAATAACAACATGAAAAATATCATTGTTATTTATAATTATATTCATTTAAAAATAATTATTTTTAAAATTCAATCCAATGAATATGAAAAATCATAAAAATACACAATATATTAAATATTTCTCCTTATCTGTTTCCATAAATAAAGAATCCTCTTTCAATAGGGATCACTACCCCTCAAAAAATAATATTACATAAGGATCAAAAGGAATCCTAAACCAACCTCATGTTATGTAATTTTTTATCATTTCATGACATCCTATTGGGAATTTTTATTTCCAACACCAAAAAGAAATAATTTTCTAAATGTGTTGTGTACGTGAAAATGACATACATTTTGATGGTTTAATCTTTCTATATGGATCCATTTGGACAACATCATAGTTTTTCTTGAGGTCGTTAGTTTCTATTATTGATTACACTCGGAGTATTTTTTATAAAGATGTATTTCAACTTAATATATATCAATTATAAAATTGGATATTGGGGTCATGTACATGGTTTTACATTATATTGTTTTCATGGATTATATCATATGAGATATTGGTATTTAATTCATTAATTTTATTCTATAGTTGGTAATGACCTATTTATTTTAATTCATTATATTATCTTATCATGATACATTATTATGAGGTATTTTTTATGCTAAGGTGTCTTATTTGTGTGATATTTTAGCACATTTTTATTCATTAGTTACATGTATATTGAAGGAATCTATAGTATGAAACACTCATTATAATAACCAGCATATGGGGGTCTATATTGGTTATGTGATGAATGATATGTTTTTGGGTTCTCAGGATGCGAAGAATGAAAATACTTACCATAAAATTTAGATGAACTTGTAAAAGAAGTGATCGGTAGGGAAAATTTAGTATGATTATAATAACATATTTACCATGACTTTAATATATATATATATATATATATTAAAATATAAATATGTATATTTCATTAAAATTTACATTATGTTGAAATGTGTTTTATTTCTCTATATGTTTTAAAATTATATTTATTGTCCATAATTAACAATATATATTTTTATTAATTTTATATTCACATAACATACTTATTAGTGAAAATGATAAAAGACATTTAAATTTAATATATATATCCAAATTAATTTCACTATGTTTCATTGGATATCATATTTTTTTTCACTATTATGAATACAATTTTTAAAATAGCAACAAATTGTCTTTAAAATTGCTAAAAATCGATATAAATCTTACCATCGTTAAAATTTGTATTCTATCAATGTTAAGACCCCTTTTCTAAAGGGGGTCATTAACATCTACAAAACTGTCTAAATAACCCTCCATTAGTTGTGAAAAAAGTGATTCTAAAATACCCATTTATCAATCCTAAATAATCGATGTTATACAAAAATTTTTCAATTATTTTCTAAAGGGTGATAAAAAAAAATTTAAAAAAATTCTTTTTTTTCACTCCCCAAGACAATTTTCAGCAATTTTCCCTACTATTTTTATCACGTTTCATACACCTTCCCCACACAATGTCTAGAAATTATTCTTCCCCCCACCATGTTAGCACTCCCTCCAACCCTTTATTAGTTCTTTTCTATTTCTTATCCTCTGGTTCTCCAATGCACAGAATTTAATTTGATCCATAGACCATTGTTTTTAATTATAACATCATTATTGATTCGCCAATATCTTAAAATTTAGTCTTCTATGATATTTCTATTATATATATATTTAAATTAATGTTTTTTATTTATATATTTATATAATTATTACAAAATAAATTTATAATATATATGTTTATGTGAATTTCTGATATATTCATACATAAATATATTTAAATATATTTTTATTAATATTAATTCAAATATATTTAAATATAAATATATATATTAATATATATATTTATCCATTTATCAATACATACACACACACATATATATATATATATATATCATTCATTATTTTTATAACTGTTCATATATATATTCCCATATATTTACAATGTTAAAAAATGGTTAGATATTAATTTAAATAAAATAGATAATAACTAATTCTATATAATTTATATAATTATATTTTAAAAAGAATTTAATATATTTCAAATTTTTTTGTATTTATGATTTAATTTTAAACATTATATATATTAATATGTGTTTGTGTATATATACCTATATCTATATGTTTATACATATTCAGGTTTTATTTTATATTTAGATACAAATATATTAAATTTAATATTTTCTTATTTTTTATAAATATAGTTATGTACTATATAGAATCTTATTTCTAATGATTTATTTATGAAAATACATTTATATATAATGTATTTACACATTACTTATTCACTCACATATACACATATTTACACACACAATGGAACATATTAATATATTTTACATACAAGCACAAATAATTACATATGTGTATTTATATAAATTTCTAAGAATATACAATAAAATATATATTTTTATTGACACAAAAAAACATATTTATTTAAAAAATTACATTAATTGGTATATATGTGTATATATATATATTTATTAATTCATTATATATGGTAAATGGTGTGGATTAATTATAATTTTATGTAAAATAAATAAAAAATATTTATTCCATATAGTAAATACATTTAAAAATAAATGTTTGTATACATATATTTGAACTTGTATTTATACAATTGATTTATTATATGTAATTAAAAGTAAATATGTTTATATTGAATTATAAATAAAACTACAACATGAATAATAATAACATTTAAAAACATTAATATCAAAATGAATGTACGCCTTTGGACTAAATTAAATCCCCACTAAGAAAAAAGTAAAATAAACTAATAAAAGAAGATTAAATCTCATCAAATTTAAATAAAATTGGTTATCAAAACGAAAAATTCAGTTTGGAGACCTTCTTTGAATTTTTGACTTCGAAAAAACTGATGTAGTTTCCCTTTAAAAAGGTTTATATCTCTTCATAGGTTTCAATTTGATAAGTGTTAGAGTTCAAATGGAAATAGAGATCAATATATTTTGTCATTTGAAGTTCATGTAATTATTTAAACTTATCTAAGACCATTCATTCATTTATAGAATATATTTTTCATCCATTTTTATTAAATGACTATTATTTGGGAATATTTTAAAAAAATTTAATTAATATTACTTTTTAAATTTTTTTTTAAATCCATTTTCACAAAATATTTTATATATTTAGTGTAAATTCATATTTAATATTATAAAAAATATATTTAATAAAATATATTATATTTATATCAATATAAATATATTTATATATGAATATATGATTTTTAATAATATATAATTTTTTTAATAAAATATAAACTAGAAAATAAATTCATGATAATAGTTAGGTATTATTATTGTTTTTTGGTTCTAATAAAAGGTACCCTTTATCATCTGTTTTGGCTTGAACTAATAAAATTACCCATTATCTTCCCCTTTTCGTGTAGAGAAAATGAACATTAATATTCACTATAAAACATGTTTGTTAAATGTGGATTTTGTCAATAATTTTTTATTTCTAATAAAGGGAACACATTGTTATCAATAATGAAAAATCTTATAATGGATATATTTTATTAGAGATATTTCTATTTTGGATAAAAATATATAATTTATCATGAATTTTTTAGCACCGCATATGATGTCTTATAAATTATTTATCTAGATCTTATGGGATGATGAACAATTTGTGTTAGTGTTCACTCTATTATAT
Source organism: Viscum album (assembly GCA_963277665.1). NCBI lineage: Eukaryota > Viridiplantae > Streptophyta > Magnoliopsida > Santalales > Viscaceae > Viscum > Viscum album. Next base: position 2,060,423,219 of record OY728151.1, on the reverse strand, counting down.
TGACTAGAAATATGAGTTTGAAATATTAATTAGAATTATTTAAGATAATTGTTTGAAATAATAAATTAAAAAAAGAATATTCTATAAAAACAAAAAGCAAGTGAATGATTTGAATTTTCCAATAGTAAAAACCATTATATGATTTATTTTGGTTGTATCTGGTTTAGATAGATCAAGGGAATTAGAAAAAATTAGAAGATCAAAAAGTTTTACTAAAATTGTAAAATCATTAATTTTCATTTTTTAAAGTTATAAGATAATGTAATTTTTACAACATAATAAACATTTAATAGATAGAACTATGAAAAAATTAGTAACTTAATATCAATAATGAAATAAATAGTTTAATAGGTAACAATGGAATGAATTTATCAATAAATTGATCATTTTTAATGTGAAATCAAAATTAAATGTTGGTTGTTGACTTACATTCATTTAGAAATCAATATTATATGCTAATGAAGTTATATTTAAATTCAATTTAAATATATATTTATTTTTTATTCTATATTTATTAGATAAAATCATCACTTATAATTTATCTAATGATTTATATATATTATTTAATTATTCTAGTTGAGACATTTATCAAAAATTTAATTTTTAAAAAGTAAAAAGTTGTCGTCAAAAGGTTTAGAAGACAACTTTTATCAATAAACATTATGTGCGTATCAAATAAGGCATTTTTATCAATCATATTTAGTGTCCAATGGTATAATTTTAGAAAATAATTGAATAAAATCATTAATAAATGGTTCATTATATAAAAAATGATATTAATAGAGAACTAAACAACAATCCCCATAAAAATCATTACCATTTTGTTTAAAAAGAATATTACTATGATTGAAATTCTGTATGATGAAAAATTAAAAAAAGTTAAATATACTTCAATCATACATTTTTCATGGAGAAATACATTAAAAAAGAGTCTAGTATAGGTGGATAAAAGCTCAATATGTATGACTTTACACGGATATTGATTACTCTTGTAGAAATTAATGGGCCTTTATTTGAATTTTGAGTTATTACCTTAATAATGTGTTTGGGTAGAATAACATAAAATTTTATAGATGACATTAATAGAATAATAATAGTTTTCTCATTGTTATATGTGATTTATAATCTCAATTATTAGTATGTAATTTCAATAATATATTAACACAATGTGTATATTTAGATTGTTTTTTCATAAAAAATTCAATAAAAATGTTACATTGGAGTTTAAAATAGATTTAAAAAATAGAATTGGAATTTTAAATGAAACATGTGTCATATAATATGAAATAAATATAAAAAAACATGTATTTTGTGTGGAACATTATAAGAAAAATAGAAATTATATTTTCTAAATAAATAGAGAAAAATGAATAAAAATTTCAGACCTCACTACCAAAAAATAATATTTTTGATTACACTACCACCCCAAACTTGTTGTCAAGAATAAAAATGTCTGACTTCAAATTTGTTATATTTATTGGGAAACATTTAAATGTATAAATTTGATCACAATAAAAAGTGAAATTTTAGGTTTTGTATTACATTTTATGAGTTTATAATGAAAATACAGACAAAGGGATTGATGAAAAGGATTCAAATCAATAATAGTAATATAGTAATAAGAAATTCCAAGAAATAGTTTTGTAATATCACTCAACTAGATGTATATTTTAAGAAAATATATTTTTTCAAAAAAATATACTATATTATTAATTTTATTTCAGAATCATAAAATCAAAATATAACCTTTATAAAAATATGAAATAAAATTATCTTAAATATATATTATATAAAATAAATACTTAATAGTCAATGTTAATTTTTGAAGTTTGAAGATTCATAAATAAACCCATTATATATAATAAATCCAACATTCCAACTCCAGTAAATTTCGTGGGATCTTCGACCAAATATTGATCAAATCATCATCCATCAATATAGAACCTCCTGGAAGAAAAAACGTCTCCAATGATTAATGTTGAAGAAAAATTAAAGAAAATAATATATAAGTGAGAATTAAATAAGTCATTCATTGTGAATTAATCCAAAAAAATTAATAAAATAATTCATTACAAAGGGGACAATTACAGTGTATCATAGATAAATTTAGACTCAAAAAAATTTCAACATTAAAAAATTTAATTTTTTTAATATCAGAAAAATAGTACAAAAATTGATGGCATATATTAATGAATGGAAGAACACACTAAGGTGAAATGATATTCGATCAGCCATATACCTATAAACCATAATAAAATATCATAAAAATACAATTTTTTAATTTTATTGATGACTAAAAATAGAATAAAATGTGTCATATAATATTCGAATAGGTTTAAAAATTCATAAATGACTTACTATTTGGACCAGATAAGGAAATCATCTTCCATCATTAACTCTACAATGGAACCAAAAATTCAATTAAAAAAATACTCGATATGTTTATGGAATAATGTAAAATATCATTAAAGAACAAATAAAAATGATGAAACATAATATATCATGATCAATGAATATCAGGAAAACATATTAATTCCAAAAGAAATCTAAAAACGACTCTATAGTTTTTTATCTATGACAACTATAGAGAACACTTATTATAATGCCCTTATGTAAACCAAATCACGATGAAATGAAATTATTTATCTAAATTATTTTATTATCAGGTGATATATCAAACTAATCATTAATTCTCCTCATGTATTAATAATAAAACCCAATCTAAATAAAAATAAAACAAATAATCTAAAATGATTGAAATGATTAATATTAAATCCTCATTATATGTTATATATTCAATAATGATAATATTTAATATTGTAAAAAATAAAAAATTTACAAAAAGTAAATCGAAAAGTCAAATACCACATGAGATATCTATCTATAGAAATATAATCATCCATAACATAAAATTTTAAGAAATAATAAAAATGGATCATACCATCATAATATAAATCATAATATCACTATAAATTAATGACTAGAAAATGATGGACTCTTTGCATTATCATACAAATATTACTACAAAATATATTCCCTTAATAAAAAATGCCTCTATAAAATAAGAACAAATGGATTTTAATGGTCATGATAAAATTACTCAAGATGATTACGAATATATGAAATACACTCAACAAAAATATCATCCTAATCAACATGAAACTATCAAAAATTAATGAAAATAGAGACGCCATGATGATATCATTAATTTTATGACACATATAAAAAATTAACAGTCATATCTATATATAGTAAAAAAATATAATTGATATGAAAAGGAAATAACATTTCACAATTCAGAAAATGTTAAAAATATTTACAAGGAAAATTGCATCCACTATAAATCCTTAATTTCCTAAAATTATAAGAAATATTCAAATATATATTATCACTACCCCTGAACACCATATATATAATTCTTCAATAAGAACGTGACCACTAAAAATACAATGTATTTTACATAAATTCATGAACCACCTATAGTTTCTCATTCATTCTCTAGAAAACAAATAATATCTATTTTTGGAGGATATTTTATCCATAGTCCTGTATAAGTAAGGTATGAAATATACCCTATACAATTCTACCAATGGAACTATACTATGTGTAGTGAATAATAATATTTTAGAAAAAATTATCTAATGTAAAATGTTATTCTTATGACCTCTATAATTATTAACACGAGCTAAAAAATTTATCTCCCATTTGTATAATCATCTTTATTTGGGGGAGAAGAAAGATATAATTTTTTAATAATATATCATATAATCTTTAAAAAAATAGAAACACATGAAAATATGAGGATCTCAAACAAATATTTTTTCCTCAGAACACTTTAGTCCACACCAAATCATCTATTTTTATCTATGGAAATTTTTCATGATACTTAACACAATTTTATTGACATAATGATATATCTATATTAAATGTTTAAAACCAAATATATAGAGTAACATTTACTGAACAATCTAGGAAGATTATTTACAAAATTCATCAGTAAGTCCTCATATATAAACTAAGGAACATCCAATAGTTTCATCATACAATCTGAAACTCTATTCCAAACATTCACCCTCTATCTATCCAAAATACAAATCATGAACTCAGATACAATCATTTAAATAGATTGTATCCAAATAAAATTATTCAAAATATAATTAATCATTGAAATTATTGGATTACATGAAACATTTTATCTATGTAGCTCAATATAAACTTGATCATACTTCACTAATAGAGTAAATAAGTTTCCTTGAAATAGATCCTCAAATTGATAATCTAATTTCCATCCCAATATAGTATCCCTAATGGAGTCATGATCAATAAATTCCCAAATAGTAGGATCTCTTGGGAAATAATCTTCCACCAACTATATTATTTGACCAAAAAATCATCATATAATATCACAAATTTCTACAATTGAATTCCTCTATATACAAATGAAATGATTCTCAGTCCTCCATTATACTCAACACATCTTTATCCTCATAAGAAATACCTCAACATGGCCTTCAACATAACACATCATACACAACCATCTCATTACAAATTGTTTAAGAGATATAAAAGTCATATTTTTTAGACAAACCACTCCCACATCCACTAACTCAAACTCAAATCATACTTTGATATGACATATCACATGATGTTGTGATTGATGAAGACTAAGAAGTGTTTATTGATACGATAATTCCAAAAAACTATAATCATATAAATTCTATAAGATAATCAATATAATTCTTAGAATATAGAGTATTAGGAGGATTTAAAAAGAAAGAATATAAGTGATTACTAATCATTGATATATCACAACATAGAAAACCCAAGACTAGAAGAACCACATTAATCCCCACACATGGCCAATATTCTATCTATTGAATTATACGATCACAGACCCATGTATCCATAAGTTAGTTAAACATTTAATTACACTATTATGTCCATTAGAAATTCTAAAAATTTCTTTAAAAGGGATTTAAATAATGTAAAACAATAGGTAGATTGCACAAGAACCTCTTTTAATAGGCTGTAAGATCATTGAAATTTTTATCCTAAAAAATTACTTTGATACACCCTCAAAAGAACAACCTTATTCTTATATGGATCAAATGAAACATTAATATTAGGCATATTATTTACATGAATATTAAACATAAAAACATTTAAATTTGACATGTATATATTCTTATATAGACTAGTCATTAATAGACCATTAAAAATTATATCAAAAACATTTCATTGTCTTCATCTAAATATAATTACGGGATAATGTTATCGATTATCATTTCATTAAATTGATATAGGAAAAAAAATATTGAGTTCATGTTCCCATAAAAATATTTTGGTAATTAGTTACCAAGAATCTCATCACCATAAATATGAAATGACCAAAATGAAAATTGATTGTTGTCCTTGGGATATAAACAACTATTACCCTCATTTCATTATAACCGGAACATAACATAAATTTTTAAACAATAGTTTGTGAACATTTAAAAATTGAAAAAAAATTATTTTCAAGATTCAATTTATCATCACAATAACTAAAATCATTTAATTATAATATATATATATAATTACAAATAACCATGATCATTCATTATAAGAAATAACAAAGCACACCAAAGTGAAACATGAAGGAGGATGAAATCCAACTACAATAGATCATCGATCTATATTAAAAATATTATATAATATAAGATTAAATTAAATTAGTAGACATTTAAAATTGGGATATTTTCTATTTTTAATCAATCCAAAAATCAATTGAAAGTCTATATGATAGTATTAAAACCTATTTATGAAAATCAAAATTAAATTTCATAAAATATCATAGGAATATTTTTTCTTATGATTCCTTAGAACCCAAAAACCAATTTTCCAGATATGAGTTAATAGGACCCAAATAGATATGATATAATCTGTGACATCACTCAACAAAAAATGTGGGAAACACTCACGCTCCATATCATAGACAAAAAGTTTCTATAAAAAACAATTTTTGATTTCTTATACAAGGTAAAACCAATCCATGTAATGGATGACGTATTATGGTCACATGTAAATAGAGATAAAATAACCAAATAACTTATGTTTCCCCACATTAAAATCAAAAATCCAACACAAAATAATATAGTATGATGTACAACCCAATGATATATTCAATTGAATGGGTAATATAATTATCCCACCATATGTCCAAATGATCATTCAGTGGAAGGTTCAAATGATGTTTGTGGATTTATTAAATCAAAAATGATTAACATGGAGTAGTATATAGAAATATGTTACCTCAAATGATGTAATAATATTTTATTTATGAAAACCATAATAAATTGATCTATACATTCTCAGAAACGTTTCCTTGTTATCCCAATTCATGTATACCACAATGATTAATATGTAAAATTGGTCTATTAGGATTAGGGATATCTGAAGTTATCCACTAATTTTTATACATCCTAGCTTTAAAAAAAACCAAAACGAGATAATGATAATAAAGAGAAGGGGAATATTTCATGGCTACATATAAAAAAGTCCACCAACCCCATGATGATCTCTGATAATGTTAATACAATATAGATCTAAATGACCTCAACCTACCAATTTAAATTAAACCCCATCAAGTATATAGGTTAAGGATCAAGGAATATATAATATAAATAAACTAGGATAATGTAAAAACTAAATTCTATCTAATTATATAATAGAATAATAATAAAAAATAGGGAATCAATCCATGTCTCCAATCTTGGATATGTTATGATGAAATTATTTTATTTTCACTAATTGTCGTATTGTGGACCTCGTAGCCATTGGAAACTTTAGATGTTACATACTAAATCACACCTCCAATAGTGATCTAGCTAGATATATGTTCAAATAATTCATAATATATAATGGGGTACCAATCCTAAAATACATGTACACACACAACAATCTATTACCATGAAATAATATAGATAAATAATAAATTATAGTTGATTCTTGAGAAAAAAAATCATGAATGCAATAACCTTTAGGAAATAAATAAAAGTATAAATGTATAAAAATCAAGAGTAAAAGAGTAAAAATAAATTCCCATCTAGAAAATAGGTCCTAACAAGAAAAAATACTAAAAGATAAAATATGTAAAATACAGAATCATGATCTCCAAAACCCAACCACTATCTACTTTCAATAAACACATGTATTCCTAAAATTTTCCCAATTAATCAATGATATTAGCCTTGTATGCTTATAAAATGTGATGTGTGGGAAAATCCCACAAATTTTTGTGTATATATATACCTAATAGGAGACTATGAAGACTATAGAGGGAGCTATAGATTTAATAAATGGATTCATATCGACCAAAAACAAGGAAAAATATAGAACCCAATTGATATAATTATATATGATCACATAGAATCCTATATTAGTTTGAAAGGGATCCCCACCTAATAGAACATCCAAATTCCTTGAGATAGTCTGAATATACAATTTTCAATTTCTGATACCCAACATTAAATGTAACCTCACCTGAATATGTGTGTGGTGTCTGGACCGCACATCAATGATCCAAAACCGATGGATCCACAACCCCCTTTGAGGACACATACCCCTCCAGAGATCAAATATGGGGGATTAATACTCCATAGATAGAGGTTCCATGCCTGGTGTAAGCGAGTACTATATCTCTATATATAAATAGTATGTGGATACCGCACTCTAGTGTGATAGGGGAGTTCGTACCCTGACATCTATCTGATGACCCTTCTCTGACCATTTTCATTTTAGAGATTCTCCTAATGAATCATAACTCATGGAATGTTAGACATCATATATCATATACCAAGATGAATTCCACAATTAAATTTTAAATTTAAAAATACATAAGATAGGCAACTCGTGGTGCAAAATCCTCTCTAAAAAATTTATACGAGAGGAAGACATCAATGGAGAGAATAAATGGAATGTGACTAAAACTCATCACCTGACTGTGTTCTCATCTATACAAGGTATTGAATCCTTGTCATAGTAAATTATTTTTACAGGTCATACAAACTATCTATCAGCTACATGGGGCTTTCTTATATTCTCTTGGTAGTGCCCATGTACCTGACAATCTGGTGTATCAGTTCATTCGTGGGTACCCAAATATTACAAGATGCATCTTACTGTATGTATTTCTATAAGTTTCATACATTGAACATTGATTGGCCACATAGGGAGGGTCACATGATGTGTGTTCTCAAGAACATGACATGTGATCCATAAATCCATTTGAAACCCTAGTCGTAATGTAAAAGAAAGTATGTGGAATGTGTAATTAAAAAATAAACGTGTACTTCGGTCTCTTATACAAAACATTAAATAAAAATGTGTTACATATTCATAATCATTAAAACATCTCACGCATATTGACCAACCAAAACTGAATGGGAAAGCCTCCAACCATCATTATGGGCACTCTAATATATGGAAATTAGAATCAAATCTCCCACTCAATGATCGACCATGTGTCCCATGTTTTTTTATCATCCTCCACAACTTCTGTATTATATATCCATGAAATATAACCCAAAATACAGCCCAACACATCTACAAATCACTAATACATTAGTAATTTTACAAACATCCATAAATATAAGGGTTCAATTGAACCAGAACCTACCCCAACAATATTGAACAATGAACCCACGAACAAATGGCATAGAAAATGAATAATATGTTAGGGAGTGGAATAATAAAAAATTTAAAAATTCTTTTGTCCATGTTCTATAGATAAATAAAAATAAATTAGTGATATTAAAGGTTTGATGACGGAAAATAAATAATATTTTTTATTTTCCAATTTAATTCATCTACATGATCATGAATATAATGTTTGATAAAAAATAAAAAGAAAATAATAAATGATAAATAAATAATTCAAATAAGTGAAATATACAATTGGTGTTCCCTTCCTCGATTGGGAGAGATAATTAATGATGAACACATTCTCTAGTGAAAGAGAATTCCTACTGCATTTACTGCCTATTGATCCACCTAAATCTAATTTCTCATTGTTTGTTGATGAGATCTACCAACAAATAATGTTTTTTATTTACATATGGAATCTCATTGGATTATGTGGACAATCCTATATAATTTCTAGAAGAGGGTATTTATATATAAATTATATTATGTAGTTTAAATAAAATTTTTATAATTATTTATTTAATTAAAATAAATGACATTCCAAGGACAACGTCAATAAGAATTTCGGCACTGACCAATGTTAGGTCACGCATTGGGTAATCATAACATTATAGAATTTATAGTGGTATAAAATTTATGACTTCAGATCTATTTAGAAACTATTCATATTTTTTTAGTAAAATTACATGCATATGATTTTAATGTATTTAATCAATAAATAATTTCATTTTTTATGCTCACTGGGCCTCTAAACCTTGTGATGTATCATCACTATACTCCAAAGACATTCCTTAATAGAATCTAATGTCTTACAAGAAAAAGGTAGTGTTAGATTATTCTCATATCTTTTGATTCCTTTTTCAACATAATTCACATGATTTACAAAAAATGTGGGTATATTTGGATCACATATATCTCTCTCACTTATAAAAGGTCTCCAGCATGCTCTAGTGATGACACAACCCAAAAACTAAGGTAATGATCAATACATAATTAATATTTTCATACTAATAATTTTTAAATATTCGGTTCTCTCTAAATGAGTCTCCATCCTCGATTTTTAACTCACTCAATCTAAAAATGTTCATAGGATAATTCATGTTTATCCTCATATGTGACTCATGGAAGAATTCATGTAACCAATAAATCTATTGGGGGTAAGTCTAGATGGTAATCATCCTTTCAAACCATCCATATAATCCCAAATATTACAATTAACCTCAAGGATAACATGGATCTCTATAAAAATCTATACAATCCTCATCATGGGGAGAATCTTAGGAAAACATTTTCTTCGTACTTAAACTCCCAAGGACCAGGAAATCGATCTTTGTATTATTTCACTCATATTTATCTTTTCCTCATATACAATGAGATAAATAGAACCATTTCCATCTTCCCCAGCACCATCTATGGCCCAATAATAGTTCTCTCATATTAATCAATCTAATATAATGGTGACCTACTTGTACTCTTATTTAGGGCATTGAATGGTTCCATAACGATATTAGAGTAATAGATGTTATTATAATAAAACTATACTAATGGAAAGTTATCCTCCTAGCTTCCTGATGTGTTATTCAAAACTCTCAACATATCATCTAACATCATGATATTCTTCTAGGTCTACCTATACATATGGGAGGAAACACCGAACTCATCCTAAATTAGGTCATGAATTCCTCCCTCATGCCTCATTGTAACCATGATTTAATACATGCATCATGGTCATAGACAGTCATCGAGGGTACCCTAAGAATCCAGATGGTCTCCCACATGTAGAACTACCACAATATCTCCATCCAAATATACTTTTTGAAAACAAGGATGTATTACAAATTCTATGTTGGTCAACCATTACCCAAATTTCATCATACCCTCATGATGATCGCATAATCTCTATCATAAATTGCATTGATATGATTTCCCATTTCCACTTATGTATATCGAGATGTTTCATCCATCCTTCCCAAAAAACAAGGTTCTTTGACTTCACCATTAATAATATAACACCTTGAGAGACAAACTATGAAACACTCTACCTCCGGCTAAACTACGATAACATCCATAATGGTCACTTTACTTATTTCCAAAATCTGTATGTTCATCGAAGATGATGTTAAATGGTCCCTTATAAAATCATCATGCAATGTAAAAATAAGTACCATAAATTTCAGGAAAAAGAAAGAATGATCACCACAATTACATAAATAGAAATTTTCATCCCCTAAGTATACATGGCCATATAGAACCTCATAATCAATGTCTCTCAACTGGGAATCTCTCACACACTAAAGGACAAGAGGATCCAACCCCGTCATCTATAAAAATATTGTGCCCATATCCACCCATAGGGTCTTCTAAATTTCATCCAACTACTATGATGCATCTCCTAATATGTGGTAATGATAAATAATTCTATGGGAATAATCCACCATGTATCCCCTTTCAGGATTATATACTATCTGAACATCGTAACCATGTAGGGAATCTATCCACCACGTCTACCTCAGGAAATGATCTTTATGATTGAAAATTTTCCTGAGACTCTAGTTCCTGGAGTATATAAAAAATATCTCACCATGAATATAGTTCCTCTACATCTTTAGAGTGATAACTTCTAGTGCGTTCTCCATGTCATGACTCATTTAGTTCTTCTCAAGGGGTCTCAACTTCCTATACACCAGTGTGATCAAATCCTACATCTAAATCACCAAGCAACCAATACTAACTCTAGAGGAATCATAAAACACTACATAATCCATGTCCTCGTTCAGTATTCTAAATATATGAGCACTAATGAAACTCAGTCTCAATTGTTTGGAGTATTCCTAACACTTCTTGTTCAAGATAAAAATCATCCATATCCACATTTTGGTGTTCAAAGGGGTTTCTAATATGTATAATTATTTATCAAACCCCTCGTTGAACCTCACGAGTCATAGAAATAACCAAAAATATATTTTACTCTTGGGAAGAACCTATAAAATAAATAAATCAATCTTCACTTGGTTAGTAGATGAAACATTCTCAAAAAGGACATTCCCCAAAAATTACGAATCACAAATCCAAAACATGCACACCAAGAGTATACCATGATCCTTGATCTCATAGATTAAATATAAGAATATTCTAATGTTCTATGCATTCTCATATTATGTAGTACTATAAATTATTATGTTATCATTTTAGATAACCCAAAATAGGTCCACATTTGAATGGACGACCTGGTTCATCAAATACATACAACATTAGGGGAATTCCTCACACATAAAGGCATCAATAGGAAAAAACCATTTCCATTAAGACATCAGAACGTATTCTTCTTAATGGCATCCAAAAAAACCTCAACGGGTGGTAGATAACCTAATATCTATATTTATACACCAAATCACTACTCACAACAAATTAAATAGTGAAGAAATACTCAGAATGTGTCAAATTTTCAATATTTTTAACTAATATATGTGACGATAATGAACACAACTCCAAATGATTTTATCAACCTTTTTCATGGAAAAAATGGAAGTTCTTTTGGAGTTCAAACTGGGTATAATATATCCATTCTCTAGAATTTCCTCCAACTATAACATCATCTCTTGAAGCATGACATGGGCCATATGATGTATTGTTTATGATATTGGTGGGGCCCATAGTGCATGTCAAATCAGATCTCTATCTCCCTCCTTGGAGGTATTCCTATAACATCATGAAGGAATAAATTTATACAATCCACCACTATAGAGGGAATTAAAAGGCCTGAAAATACCATTATTCCATGACCAAAATAAATATATGAAGGGAGAGGGGTTGAAAAATCCTTCTAAAAGACCCACACACCCAACAATGAAATATATCTCTCTCACAAAAGAGAATCCCATCCCATATGTCTGCAGTAATCAAAATCACATGTGATGAAAATAAATCTAAGACCAAACCATGGAAAAAACGTTGATAAAAAATATAACTTCATAATGTATCATATTTAAAAATAATATTACCCATGAAAAATACTCTCTATAAATCAACAGATATCACTTTTAGCATATAAATATTATTAAAGTTTCAATCCTTGAAGGAATCTATATCCTCATTTTTTGGTATAAATTCTCAACTAGAATCACCAGATATCACCACATGAATAATGTGACAACAGAAGGAATCCAACCTATATCTAGTTATGAGGTAAGGGTATAATAATAATTTATCATTCCATGGATCGTATCATGTGATTCCTGGTCATATCTCTCCATGGAATGAAGCTTCCCCTGACCCCGAATGATTCCTACAAGATCTTGATGTGATCCACATAAAGGTGGTTGTGGTTAGAGCTCATAGAATCATCCTTTTACATATAATCCTCCTTCTATAGTATCTCACACTCCAATTAAATCCCCTCCAACCTAAGGGACGCCGATAAACACCTAGTAAATCCTTGATCATTGAACCACCTCTATTATAGAGGTTCACCAAATTTTTAGTGGCCTGCTCAACACAATGTTTTATAAAATGATGGGCCAAGTGAACTTACCAATAATAATTTTAAAATCATTCCTATCATGGATGACTAGATCCTCTATTCAAAATAGGATCTGTAGACCATCCTAAAAGAGCCTGAAAATTATAATGCATGTTCTTTATGGACCTTGAGATTTGATCCATGATACCTTATATAGATGGATCGACAACATGATTTCCACTGATGGCTCTAAAATCAAAATGATCTACTTCTATGAATATCCAATTCACCATAACCCACACTATCACTAAATCATAAGTGTGAAGGAATATATATTCCACAGTCGCTCAAATATCTCGACCAAGACCCTAATCGAAATTCCTCACCCTGTAGAAGTCATCTCTTACCATGTCAAGGGAGTATTGTGTAAGGACATTTAACCTCGTGGAATAATCACCAACTGAAAAAATACCATGCAATATCTCATGAAATTATTGGATCCATACTAAGTGCACACATGAAAGGTAATATAGATCATGAAACATCTACAAGAAGTCAGTCCATGATAGAATCATCTCATCATGGGTTTGTGTAACCAAAGGTCACAAGTTCCCAACATATAGAGGGAAAAGGATGGCATACATTATTACCTTTTTATCTATTAGAGTCTAAACCATCTTGAATAATCAATAAATTGATTCAATATATTGCACTAATTCATAGTGTTCTGGTTTTTATTAGAACAATAGTGTCCTATAAAACTCTAACCCAAAGTGTGTTCTAATACTATGTGGCTCATCATCCTAGACTACCGGTACTATCTGATACTAGAAAAGAGGTGGTGGTAGTCCCTATCTTAATGGAGGAAACAACACTTGTGATAACCTCATTAATGATGCTTCCTCATTCATAGGATCATTATCATGATCCTGAATCAGTAACTAGGATGGTTGAATTCATAAAGGCATCAGGTAAGTGAACATCATGTACCATTGTTATATTAGAATATTTCTATAAGGGGAGCTGAATAAAGAGGCGAATAGGAAGGCAAAAATCTTATATGTTGTACTAAACATTTTTCCCTATAACCAATGCCTTAGTATGATGAGTGAGGAAGAAGATATTTAGTGTCCTCTTGTATTGAAACACCATCCAATGTACCAATACCGTGTTCCCTGGCATGAAATTAACACATAAGACACCAAGATAACATTAACAAATGTCCTAAAAATTCATCATAAAGAAACAGATTCAAATATCATCCCAATAACTGAACTAAGATGATACCACTCTATCATAACCTGACTCCTTAGGTCCCACCTAGTCAGATGAAGGTCAAGCCATGAAAACCCCATGACCAAAACCAATAATCTCCGGGTTGATTCAAAGAAACCAGAAGGAATAATTTAAAATTTGGAGATATTTTCTAAATGTTTCTATATGAACATATCCATCCATCTCTATGAATTAGTGGCAATGATTAAAAATATATTGTAACATCTAGAGTGAAATTAATTAATGCAATAACCTCTAAGGAATATATTAGATCACGATAGTAAAAACTAGAAAATGGGGTAATATACATCAACTAAAAAAATATAGGTCCCAAACATAAAAAATAATTTAACAGGATAAATATTAGAGGTCCCACAGTATTGTCGTCTATGTCCCAACAATCATGTACAGTCAATGCACCTATGTATCTTTATGCTTATCCAATGTCACCATAGAATTTTCAATCATTTCTATATTAAATGAAACATGCATAAAAATCCCATTTAGTGGTTATTGTTTACGTAACCAATAGTATAACTCAAAAAAATTAATGGGGGGGAATGGGTGATAGATATAACAAAAATACCAATCTCTACTCAAAATAAAATGGAAACAAGAAACCAATAGATTCACATATATGACCTCATCATAAAACATATATGGGAGAGAAAGAGATTTTCTATATCATACCACATCGAATGTCAAAGTGTATGATAATTGTTTGAAAATTCCATCTCTGGTAACCAACATCAAATGTTTCCTCACCAGAGTAAGTGTGGAGGTGCCCGCTACTCACAACTATGCACCACATTCATGAGATACATCACTAATATTTATCTCATTCACCCAATTTATTGTTGAATATGGTGGAGTTACACTGTGGAGAGATATAAACCAATCCTAGTGTAGTGGACTACCATATATATCTATTTATTGAGTATTGGAAACCATATCCTTGGTTTTATGGGGGATAACTGAGACCAATATAACCCAATGATCTTTCCTAATCAGTTAAAATTTTGAATATCCTCTATAAATGAATCACACTTATAACACCTCTAATCATATTTATTATGCCCCAAAAATTCCACCACTATTTTGTACATGGAAAACTGCTTTAGATAGCCTACTCATGGTCCAAAATATATATCTAAATTATGGAGATATGAGATGATGTTTTTGAATAAGGGAATACACAAAACAAATATGGGACCCTAAAGTGTGTGGCCCTACCTCATAATCTAGACATTTTCTTCTATTGAAATCTATTATAATTATTTTTATATTAAATGGAATGTATGGGTCATACATAGTGGGTCTCAGGAACTCAGGGCCATCCATTGGCTATTGGCCATGGTAGTGTTCCTGGACCTATACATAGACATGTCTTTGTACACGAACATACCTATATACTCCAAAAATACATGGTGTATCCTCTGATATGGGGTATTATTAATGTTCTATTTAGCACTTGTCTGGTCCACCTTGGGAGGGTCTCATGCGGTGTAGTCCCAACCACATGATTTTTGATCCTTAACCTCTTCTAATATACTTACTATCATGAAAAAGAACATATATGGATTTTGTTCATCTAAACTACATGACATCATATAGATTTTTTTTATAGAAACTACAAGATCATAATGTTTATTCCATATACTCACTAAACACTAATTTTTGCACTCATTGACCACACTAAACTAATGGGGAAATCCATTGTCCCTCAATTCTAGACCTCTAATGGCATGAAATTGTATTCCCATCGCCCACTCAAAGATCTACCATGTGTCATGTACATGTTTTGCCTCCCATTACCACTCAAGGATCCAATATCCTTGAAATATATCTTTCAACCCATCTAGATAAGTTTTCAATACATATTTTAATTCATTATTATCCAATACTCCATGAATATAGGAGTATAATCATACATAAACCCGCCTTAGAAATATTGAACTAGAATCCCATGGGGTAACTGTTAGAATGCAAAAAAATGGGTTGGGGGGTAATGAAAGAGAAGAAATGTGTAAATTTCATACGTCAATAATTATTATCCCTTTACATTAATTTATCGAGAACTAGTGTGAGATCAGGGATCAATAGGACAAAACATAATTAAAAAATTTTATCCATCTAAGAGGCTCATGGGAAGAACATGTGATCACAGAATAAAATGTAGCATAATACTGAATACTCAATATTTTAATCCAAATGTATGAATTAAATATTTAAGAGATGAAACATGATTATTATCAGTAATTTTTGAAGAAATATTTATCCAGTGAAGGAGATGTTCCACTGCATATAAGACATCTTGATGATCCTCCATCCGACCACCATTAATCCTCCGATGTGATCTACCAATGAAGAAAAATGGTTCTCCTCTTATATAATAAGAAATTGTTATGTGTCTAACCTTGAATAATTTTCAATAGATTATATTTATTGTAATTCCCTAACCCCAAAATACAGGAGTCAGTGCATTATTATATAATATTGGATTGATAAGAGGAATCAAGTCCCAAAGGATAGATTGGTTTAGTATTATTTGAAAAAAGATATATAAATGAGTTCATTATTACAACTTGATATGAAATATAACACTATTTTATTCAATTAGAAACATTCAAGCCTCCTAGATATGCCCGCATGTCAGTCATTACTAACTTCATCATATCCTGGGAAAATGAAACATAGTAAAGGGGTGATCTCAAATGCTCTGTAAGAGTATTCAATACATTGGAAGATAACATAAACATTAGGCATGATGAATAATTGAAACCCCAGGCGTTTAAAAATAATAAACATGAATAATTACTGGCACGAATATGGGTTGAGTAAATAATTCCATAATTAAACATAGTCATGGGAATTATAGTAGTCGAATAACCACAGTAACCATCAATATTATTTTCAAAATGAGGGAATGTATAATTACAAATATTTTGAATCATTTTTTCATAACCACGACCAATGCATCTAAAAATTATTAAGGTCTCGGTCAAAACCATATATCAAATTGGGGAATGCCTCAGCCAATTCCATGTCTAATTGTCTCATGAGACCTATTGATACACCGAGGACCTATAGGGGGCTCCACCCATCACTTACTGAGTCTAATACATTCCTCATATGAAAAGGATGAAACATAAAATATTTTTTTGTATTAAAACAACAATACAAATTGTCAATATTTTTACCACATACCATGAGTTATATAAAAATAATACTTCCCCAATCAAACATATCATAAAATCCTCAATAATATATGGATGATTTTTAAGATAATAAATCAGTCTCGATCAAGAATAATATCCCTTAAATGATGTTTGACTTAGTTGAAAATGATCAGTAAAAATCTATGAGAGAAATATCCCTTTTTCATGAAATCATTTAAATGTCACATTATTTATAAAGGAAGTAATTTAAAAGATTGTTTTTAATCAAAGTGTCTCATAATAATTTTAAACATATTAAAGGAATTGTTATTTTAAAACGTTCATGCCCAGATAAATAAATCCATAAAACAATTTTGAAACCATGAAAATTAATGAGAATGGTTTAGAAGAATAAATCTTTAAAATATTTAAAATTATTTTTTAGTAAAAATATACCTAAAAAATAATCCCATTGAAAACTCTTTTATGAAACATGGATGTGGATAAGAAATATGTCCTAGTAGATACGTAGAAACAACCTTGGATAACAATGAGATTGTGGTATTAACCCTTACCATGTACCTTTTCATTAGTCGATGGTATGTTAACATCATGTATCATAGTTAAAACATTTTTATTAAATTATAAAAGAACTATATACATAAATGTGATGTTAGATATGATCCTATAATATTTATATTATAATAATATTTGTGTACTATCATCGTTTCAGGTGTTAACTGATTCATTCTTCTTTATATGCCTAGTTAAGTAAGCCATGTTTATTATGGATTGGATCTATTTTATTTAGATATAGAATGATATTATGTTCATAAAAATTATTTTTAATCATAAAATTAAAATTATTTTTGAATGATTACGATAGGGAATGAATCTCATCGCGTTCGCGTAGAATGTTATCCGTACGTATGCACGAGCAACGATATCAATATATTGATGGTGAAATTTTTTGTTATTGGATTGTATATAATATATAAGAAATGATTAACATTTTATATTTTCTTTATTTACATTAGTTATACTCATATTTATTCCCAACAAAATAATGATGTGTTTGAATAACAAACTACACCACGACATGGAGATGGTATGTCGTACGTATGCACATATGGTGACATTGTGATTTACAGGATGGATTGAATAATGCATATTATTGTACCATACTTATAATAACATCATAGTTTGTATACGGTATTGGAGATATTATTTTGTTATGGAAACAACAAATAAATATGAAGTGGAAGAAGAAAAGAGCTTCAAAGAGGTGATGAAATATTTACCTATTCATTGAGTTATTCATTTTGATTTGATCAAAATGGCTCAGTAGGAGGGCTTTCTGATCATTATACTGCCACTAGGATGTGGTGTGGGAAATTTTGAGGATATTTGGGTAGGGGTTGTCTGATCCAAATGGATGTGGGGGTGTGAGTTTGAGAGAACCGAACCACCTTTTTATAAGTGAGGTGAGGGTCACTTTAAAAAAGGCTAGAAATATTAGTTTATTATACAATAATTTTCGGTTTATAATGTCTTAAAATATATTTATTTCAAGGTTATGGTGGGTATCGGTCTAAATACGCAAAAAAAATATGCAATAGAAAAATTTAGGTCACCATATCAACCTTATCTTTTAGATTTAACTCTAAGTTAAATAATTTACCTTTTACCCAGTCTTCTATAACAATTATAATAAATTGTTAATAAACATACTATAAAAAGCCAAAATAACCTCAATTTGTTCATTATTATTGTATATTACATTATCTGAGTCCTTTGGAATAACCTTATATTTTTATGAATATTATATCAATCAATAATATTTTATTTGTTTTAACAACTCAATTATGTAAATTTGGACACTATTTTGTATTTTTTTTTGTGAAAGTCATCACTACATGATTACATCGAACCAAATACATTGAATAGATACTAAAATGTCATATTAACAAATAAAATTCGTGTATGGTAGTAAACCATTGAAATTATATTTATTTTAATAGTTACAATATCATTTATTTCATTATTTTATTAATTAGGAAACTATTGCATCATTATTGTGTCATAAATAAATAAATTTAAATTATGTCTAAAAATTATAAATAAAAAATAATCATGTTATAAATCTTTTTAGAATTCAAATTAATATTTATAGTAGAATTGATCAATTATATAACACCATATAAAAGGGTTTTACTAAAAGATATATGTTTTTCTCATTTTTGTCATTACATTGAATTAATTAATATAAATTGTCTTTAACACTCTCATGTGGCTCAATGGGGTCCCAAAATAGACCCAAGGATGCCCAATGTCAGAAATGTATAAATTATTTAGAAAATTACACATGTTAGGGTAATTTAATATTGTTATAATAATATTTTATCACCCTTATTTACCAGATTTACCATTTAACCATGGTAAATAAATTATTTACTGATTTAAATATTTATAAGGTATACAAATAAAATATACCTATTTACACAACATGGAACTCATAATTAAAAATATGGAATCAATTTCTCCAAATTAAAAACATAGAAGTTGTAGAAAATAAATTAAAAATAATTATCATTGTCAATACAAAAAAGCATGTTTTTAAAAAATAATAACTATCAAAATATAGACAATTGTTTATGTCTATTTAAAATTTTAAATTACATAAAATGACATAAATTATATTAAATTATAAAAATATAATATAATTATATTCAAAAACCACTCAAATATATAATTTATCACTATAATTTATTTCAATTAAAAAATTTGTTTTCAAATAAAATTTTATAATTTTCAATATTCATCAAAAATTGAAAGTTTTCAGAAGTGTAAAAAAATTTATCCAAACTAAATTTTTATGTCACAATTAAAAATATTAATTTAATTTCAACAAATTTAATATATTAAAGTGTGAAATTTTTATTTTAATAAATTTCCATTAAAAGGCGGTACAATTGCATTTTTTGAAAAATAATTTTTAATCTGAAAAAAATGAATTTGTTCATATAATTTGTCTATGAAACACATAATATAGATTCTAAAATTATATCAAGTGTATAAAATTCACAATTCAATTAATATTGTTCATTACCTATTTTTAAAGGTCTAGTTAGGTAAGTCGTGGTGCGCTCAGACTCGGTGTTGCGTGTAGTGAAAACTATTGAATTACATTAAATAATATAACTTACTATGAAATATTTTGGTGTTTCATTCTCCTATACTTCAATAAATTTATTCCTCACTATTTTATATTTTTCTTTGAAAATAATAGGTTAAAATAGAATAAATACCTTTGTGGAATCCCACATCTGAAATTGAGTAAATGAAATTTAATGTTAATAAGGGGGAATGAGAAATGAAAAAGTCACCAGAAAAATATGATCTCTATTATGAGAAAATTGGTGGCAGTTAGAGAAAAATAATTAGAAGAAAAACATAAATATTTATAGGGTGTGATTGAGGTCATCAATCACAAACTGGTGTAAAATTGAGGTCCTCAAATCCATCAATCTATGATGATTTAAAATATCCTCCATTCGACAAAATATAAGGTATTAGGATAACACATTTTTGGTTTTATGATCTCTTACATAAAAGTTATGAATTAATTTTTTCATATAATAAAAGGAATGAAATATTATTGACATGTAGAGTTTCATCTTTCATGTAATTACTACCACAAACTCATCTTTCACACCAAAAAATAATAGAATTCAAAAATATTATATTTATATTGATCGTATAGGGTTCCCGATGTAATGAATTTATAATTCAATAGTCAGATTATTAAAAAAAACTACATTATATAAATTAGGACATCATGTTGGTTGATGGTAGGTTATGTACCCTTGTCGCCCTTCGGTCACAGGTTCAAGTCTCACGGCCTTACCGGATGCGACAGGTTATTGCCCAACCTCTGGGTTAGCCATTTTATTACAATCACAAAATAATCTTAAGAAATTATTTAACATTAAAAATAGTATCCATTGTCAATATTAATCCATTATAAACTTTAGAAATATAAAAAATACTTCTGTCCAAACTCATTGTCCAAAATTTATAAGGAAGGTAAACACGATGAAGATATTTTTTCATGTAATAACATGTAAATACCTTCATCATTTATTCCTTTAAAATACAATTACAACCTGAATTATCACAAATCCTTAGTGATTACACTCCTTCTCCCTTATTCCTTTTAGAATACTAGATATATTCCTTATATCAAAAAATTTTGAATACTCCAACAATGATGGAATAAAAAACCAGTATTCCATTCCAAGGTAGTAATGAAAATCCAATATAATTTATCCAAATCAATCAAAACTTATTCTAAAATCACTACCTCATTAACAGAACCATATTATGATTTATCTTTCCATCAACCATGTATTTTTGAAAAAAATTAACTTTCTATTGAGCCACTACTCTTTGTACAACACAATCTCAAATCCTTAATGAAATATTACTTCTTTACAATCGTTATATACTCCATAATTATTAGAACCATTACATTGTTGATACAAAACTCAAATTACACAATTCATTAATATCATCACAATTACACTATTCATTACTCTTCATATTTGGTAATATCATAACTTTCTTATTATCCAAAATCATTATTTATTTTATACTCTGAGGATTAGGATGATTCGCATACTGTCCAAACACTTTGCAGATGAAGCATTATACATTTGAAATGTTTTTCTTACCCTTTCTATCACGTACGTGGTGTCCTCTTTCTCAACAATTATAACGAACTCCCAATACCTTAAATAATTAAATAAGATGATTCTTTCCAAAGTTATCACATATGAGAAAATCTTTCTTTCACTTATTCCCTTTATCTATCTTTCTCACTACCATAATTTTATTCTCTGGTTTCCCTTTCAAAGCAATTGGACTCAGAGAATTTTTTACGTATCTTATTAACACATGATACTATTTCGTCATATGATTATAATATATAGGAGACTATTTACTTTCTAAATTTTGACTTAATACCATGAAATATATGATCCTTATTACTATTTTGATCATGCGTATTGTTGGAGTTCTCATTCCATCTACTCGGCATCATCTATAAACTATGGCATACACTCGGTTATTTTTTGAATCACATTGCATAATTCCGAACATTTAAAATACCTAACATTTGTTTAACATATTATCCATATAATCTATAATCCTAAAAAATTTACATTTGAGAATTTATTACAGCAAAATCCTTCTTCATAGATTGTAAAAGAATGTAAATTATCCTAAGCACATCCCCCAGGACTGTCATAAACAATAGTGTAGAAAGGCCCCCTATCGGGTACCAGGATACCCCAGGTCCAACCCAAAAAAAATTGTTGGAGTTTTCAATCCTAGGTACATTTGTGCCAGATCTTCCTCTACAGGTTAATATCAAGATAGGGATGTATTTCTATGAAAATACACAAAATCTCTACATTACCAAAATTATAGGATGTTCTTCTATACTAATCCTCAATGTCTATATTCGAGTAATGTGATCTAATCAGATTTTATCCAATTCAATATAGCATGTTTTGTACTAGACTTCCTCTAATATCAAATATAATGGCATAACACCAGAATCCTGGAGTTGGTGCATTATTACATAATATTGGCATGAAATAAGGAATCATGTCCTGAAGGACCGATCAGTATAGTATTCTTGGAAACAAGATACAAACATGAGTTCAACATTACAACATGAAATGAAACAAAACACTAATTTCTTCCATTATAAGAATCCCAGACATTTAGATAAGCCTACAAGTCAATCAAAATTATCTTCTTCATATCTTGGTAATATAATTCATATGAAAAGTGTGATCTCAAATGATTAGTAAGAGTAAGAAATATAATGGAATATAACATAAACACTAGGAATGGTGAAAAATTGAAAACACATGTCTTTAAAGATAAAAAGAATTAATAAATTATGGCCCGAATATGAGAAGAGTAAATTATTACATAATAAAACATAGTTAGGGGTATTCAAATTTTCGAATAACCAGATGAACCGTCCATATTATTTTCATAATGATGGAATGTATAATGCCAGACATTCTAAAACATTTTGTCAAGGCCTCCGCCAAGATGTCTAAAAAATGATTAATGACTCAGCCAAAACCATATATCAAATTGGGAAATTCCTCAGACAATTTCATGTCTAATTGTCTCCTGAGACATACCGATGCACTGAGGAGTAATAGTGGGCTCCACCCGTCATATACAAAGTCCAATACAATCCTCATATGAAAAGGTTAAAACATAACATAAACATTCATATTAAAGTTAGCATACAAAATTTTAATACATTAACCAAATACACTTAATGGTATAAAAATAACACACCCACAATCAAAAATTTCACAAAACCTTCAATACAATATGGAATATTTTTATCATAATAAATCAACCTCGATCATGAATAATATCCTGTGAAGGATGTTGATATAGTTGAATATGATCAGTGAAAAAATTGAGATAAATATCCCTTTTTCATGAAATTATTTAAAATTAACATAATTTATAAAGGAATTCATTTAAAAGATAATTTTTAATAAAATTTTCCCATACCACTTTGAAACATTTTAAAGGAATTTTCATTTTAATACATTTATATCCACATAAATAAATCCTTAACACCATTTTAAAAACCTGTAAATTAATGATGAAGGATTATAAGAATAAATATTTAAAAAAAATTAAATGATGTTTTAGTAAAAAAAAATTACCTTAAAAAGTGTCCCTTTTAAAACTCTTTTATGAATCATTGACATGGATAATAAATAGGTCCTCGTAGATACTTAAGTAAAAACAATCTCGTATAATAATGATATTGTGGAATTAACAATTACCTTGTCATTTTCCTTAGTCAATGGTATGTTAACCTCCTATATTATAGTTAAAACATTGTTATTATATTATACAAGAACTATATACATAGATTTGATATCATATATGATCCTCTAAAATTTATTTGTTAATAATATTTCACTAGTATGATAGTTTAGGGTGTTAACATATTCATTTCCCATTATATACATGGTTACGTAGGACATGATTGTTATGGATAGGATGTATTTCATTCATATTCAAAATGATATTATGTAGATAAAAACTATTGTTAATCCTAAAATGAAAATTATTCTTTAATGATTATGATGGGGAATGAATTTCATTGCATTCGTGGAATAAGTAATTCATATGTACGCACGAGCGAAAATATCGTTATATTGTTGGTGAATTCATATTAATTGGATGGTATATCATATTTACATAATAATTAAAATTTTATATTTAACATTTATATCAGTTATAGTCATTATTATACACATCTAAAAAATGAAGTGTTTGAATAACAAACTACACCACGCCGTGGAGACTGTAAGGTGTAGGTATGAATTCATGCTGACTTTGTCATTTATAGGATGGATATAATAAAAAATATAGTGTTATAATATTTATAATAACATAATAGTATGTATAAGGTATTGGAATTATTATTTTTGTATGAATGACACAATGAAAGAAGATGGGGAAAGAAGAAAAGAACATGAATGAGGTGATGAAATATTTACCTCCTCTCCAGGTTCTCCCTATTGATTTGATCAAAGAGGACCATTATGTTGGATTTATTATCAAAATAAGGGATTTAGGATAAAGTGAGGTAAATTGGGAGGATATTTTGGATGTTTTTGGCTAAGCCAAATTCTTTTGGAGGAGTGATTTTGTGAGAAGGGGTAGTACAATTTTATATGAGAGGTGAGGGTCAATTTAGGAAAGGCTTGATATATTATTTTATTATACCATCATTTTAGGTTTATAATGGCTCCATATGAATTTATATCAAGGTTAAAGTTGTGATTGGTGGAAATACATTCACCCATTACGTTTTAGAAAAATTTAGGTAACCATATTTAACCTATCATTTAGATTTAACTCTTAGTTAAATAGTTTAACTTTTACCATGTATTCTTGTATTATTATTTTAAATGGTTAATAAAAATTTGATTAAAAGAATATAGAATCCAAAGTGGTTCATTATAAATATATATAACCTTATTTAATTCCTTTGGCCAATATTTATATTTTTCGGAATATTAAATAATTAATAATATAGTATTTTTTTATAAAAAACTCAATTATATTAATTTTGACACTATTTAGTATTTGATTTTGTGAAATTCATAACAACTTGATTACTTAGTACCAGATACATAAAATCAATAATAACATGTTATATTCACATATAAAATTCGTGGATGGCATAAAAACTTTAAAATAATTTTTATTTTAATATCGATATATAATTTATGTGATTCTTTTATTAATAAGAAAAATACTGCATCGTTATTGTGTCATTAATAAATTTATTTATTTTATGTCTAAAAATTATAAATAAAATATAATTATGCATGAAATCATTTTAAATTTCAAATTAATATTTATTATTAAATATATCAATTATATAACCCCATATAAAAATGTTTTACTAAAAGATATATTTTTATGTCATTTTTGTCTTCATTTTAAATTAATTAATATAATGTGTCATTGTCACTCAAATGTGGCTCCATGGGGTCCCAAAATATATCAAAGGACGACCATGGTTGGAAAATTATCAACCAATTTTAATATGACACATGATAAGGGAATTTAATATTTTTATAATAATATTTTTACCCTTATTTACCAGATTTACTATTTAACCATGGTGAAATTGTTTTTACTGAAGTAAATATTTATAGTGCCTAAAAATAAAAGTTTATTATTTACACAAATTGGACCTCAGGATTAAAAATATGGAATCAATTTTTTCCAAATTTAAAAAACATACATTGTGGAAATTTATTTATATTAATTCTCGTGGTCAAAACAAAAAAGTGTGTTTTTATGAAATAATAACTATTAAAAGATTGACACTTGTTTATGTCCATTTTAAAAGTAAAATAATATCTAATGATATAAATTATATTAAATGGTAAAAATATAATCTAATTTTACATTAAAACCACTAAAATGTATAATTTTACACTATATATTATTTCGATTAAAAATATAGTTTTCAATTTAAATTTAGTATTTTTCAACATTCATCAAAAATTGAAATTTTCAGAAGACTTCCAAAATATTATCAAAACTAAAATATTATGTATCAATTATAATTGTAATTTTATTTCATTAAAGTTAATATATATATATTTCAAATATTGAATTTAAATAAAATCTACATTAAAAGGTAGTTAAATTGATTTTTTTTAAAAATATTTCTTCTATATGAGAAAAATGTATTTTTCTTATATTATGACTATAAAACACATAACATTAATTATAAAATTATATTAGGTATATAAAATTCAAAATTCAGTTATTAATATTCATAACCTCTTTTTGAACAGCATGTTTGGTATGTCCTGATGTGCTCGGACTCGGTGTTACCTGTAGCACAAGATATTAAATTAAATTAATGAAAATAAATTTCAATGAAATTATGGGGTGTTACCTTCTACCCTCCTTCAATAAATTATGTCCTATCAATTTGAAAATTTTCTTTGATAATAAACGGTTATAAATAGAGTAAATACCTTCGTGGAAAACGCACATCAAAAATTGGGTTAATGAAATTTAATCATAATAAGAGGGAAAGAGAAATGAATAAGTAACCAAAAAATTATTATATCGATTAAGAGAACATTGGTGGAAATTAGAGACATAAATTAGAGAAAAAATTTAAATATTTATAGGGAGTGATTGAGGTCATCAATCACAAACAGGTATAAAATTGAGGGCCTCAAATCCATCAATCTATGATGACTTAAAATATCATCAGTTCAACCAAACATAAGGTAGTAGGATAACACATTTTTTGTTTTATGTTATCTTCCCTAATGTTTATGAAATAATTTATTCGAAGAAAAGGAGGAAAAAAATATATTTGACATGTAGAGCTTCAACCTTCATCTAATTCCTCCCATAAACTCATTTTTCACTAAAAATAATAATTGAATTCAAAAATATACTATTTAACCTAATCTTATAGAGTTTTCAAAATAATTAATTTATAATTAGTTTGTCATACTATTAAAAAATTCTACATTATAAAAACTATGACATCATATTGGTCGGTGGTAGGTGATGTACCCTTGTTGCCTTCGGTTGTGGGTTCAAGTCTCGCGACCCTGTCGGACGTGACAAGGTGTTTCCCAAACTCAGGGTTGTCCTTTTTATAACAATCCAAAAATAATATTAAGAAATTATTTAATCTTAACAATAGTATCCATTTTAAAAAATAATACATTCTAACTTTTATATTTATCCAAAATACTTATGTCCAAACTCACAGTCCAAAATTTATATGGATGCTAAACACAATGAAGATCTATTATTTCACGTAATAACATGTGAATAACTTCATAATATATTCTTTTAAAACACCATAACACCCTAAATTATCATAAAACATTGTTGATTCAATTCACGATCCATTATTCCATATAGAATAGCAGATATATTTCTTATATTCAAAAAATTTGAATACTCCAACAATGATGGAAATAAAAAACCATTAATTATATCTAAGGTACTAAGGAAAATCCAATATAATTTTTCGAAATCAATCATATCTTATTCCAAAATCTCTACCTTAGTATCGAAACCCTGTTATGTTTTATCTTTCCACCAACCAAGTATTTTAAAATAAAATTAACTTGTTATTGAGTCACTTTTCTTGGTACGACACCATCTCAAATACATAATATAATAGTATGCAGCACAATACTTATATACACTATAGTTATTATAACCATTACATCATTGATACAACACAAAAATGACATAATTCGTTAATATCAACATAATAACACTAGTCATTACACTTTATCTTATTTAATATCATATCATTATTATTATCCAATAGAATCATTTGTGATATACTCTGATGATTGAGACATTGATTCGTGTAGTGTCCCAACTCCTAGAAGATGAAGCATTGTACCTTTAGAAAAATTTTCTTACAAATAAAATCACGTACTTGTTGTCCTTTCTCTAAATAGTTACAACAAACCCCCATTTCCTTCAACAATATACCATGATGATTCTTTCACTAATTATCACATTGGGAAAAAATTTATATGCCATATTCCATTTATCTATCTTTCTCTTTACCATAATTTTCATCTATGGATTCCCATAAAACCCATAAGACTCATATAATTCTTTACTAATCATATTAACACATGATATTATTTATTCATATGATGATAAAACGTTGGTTAAAATTTCATTTCTAAATTTTTTCTCAATACTGTGAAATATTTAATCCTTCTTACTATTTGGATCATGTGTATTGGTGGAGTTCTCATTCCATCTACTCGACACCATTTCTAAACAATGACACACACTAGGTTATTTTATGAATCACAATGTATAATTTCAAAATTTTAAAATACAAAACATAAATTGGAAGGATTATTCATATAATCTATAATCATAAAAAAAATGTTTACTTTGAGAAATTATTACACCTCAATCCTTCGTAACGGATTGTAAAGATAATATGAATTATCCAAAACATATCCTCTAGGAGTGCCGTAACCAAGAGAGTAGCAAAGCCTGTTGTTGTGTACTAGGATTCCCCAAGTAAAGACCAAAACTCATTGTCATAGTTTTCACATCTAGGTATATATGTGCCAGAGCTACCTCTACCTACTCGTATCCAGACATGGATATATTTCTTAGAAATTACACAAAATATCAACATTACAATATTCTAGGTAGTTCTTCTATACTAATCCTTAAATAAAATCTTAGGGTAATGTTCTCTAGTAAGAGTTTATCTAAATATTGTTTCTATGGTTTGTACTAAACTTCTTCTGATACATATTGTAATGTCCCAACCCCAGAAGCCCGGAGTCGGTGCATTATTACATAATTTTGCATGATATAATGAATCACATCCCTAATGACCAATATGTTTAGTATTCTTGGAAACAAGATACATATATGAGTTCAAAATTACTACATGAAAAGAAATAAAATGCTAATTCATTCTATTATAAACATCCAAGACTCTTACATATTCCTGCATTTCACACATAACAAACTTCATAGTATCAGGGGAAAATGTAACATAAAAATGGAGTCAGATCAAACTCCTAGAAAGAGTAAGCAATACAACATAATATAACATAAACATTAGGCACGGTGAATAATAAAAAATACATACCATTATAAATAACAAACTTGAATACTTTATTTCAATAATATGAGGTGAGTAAATAATGACATAATAATACATAGTCATGGGTATTCAACTAGTCTAATAACCACACGAACCATCAATATTATTTTCATAATGATGGAATGTATAATACCAGACATTCTGAAACATTTTTTCAATGCCTCGACCAAGACGTTTAAAAATGATTAAGGCCTTTTCCAGAACCATATATCAAATTAGGGAGGGCCATAGACAATTCCATGTTTAATTTTCTCATGAGACATACCGATGATCCGAGGAGCTATAGTGGGATCCACCCTTCACATACTATGTCAAATTCATTCATCATATGAAAAGGATGAAACATAATATAAACATTCATATTAAAACTATAATTAAAAATGTTAATACGTCATCCATTTAAAAATAATGGTATAAAAATATCATGTCCACGGTCAAACATATCACAAAACATTCAATACAATATGGACGATTTGTATCATAATAAATCAACTTTGATCAAGAATAATATCATGTAAAAGATGTTGACATAGATGAAAAAGATCAATATATTTTTTGAGAAAAATATCCCATTTCATGAAATCATTTAAAAGTATCATAATTTATAAAGGAATTCATTTGAACGATATTTTTGAATCAGTGTTTCACATACCACATTGAAACATTTCAAAGAATTAACATTTTAAAACATTCATGTCTATATAAATAAATCTTTAAAACCATTTTGAAAACATCTACATTATTGAGAAAGGATTATATGAATAAATATTTAAAACATTTAAAATGATGTTTATGTACAAAATTACCTTAAAATAATACCTTTGAAATCTCTTTTATGAAACATGGACAAAGATAATAAATATGTTGAAGAATATACTTACATAAAAACAACCTCAGATAATAAATAGATTGTAAAATCAACCCTTAAGTAGAACTTTTCATTAGTAGATGGTATGTTAACCTCTTATATAATAGTCAAAACATTTTTATTAAATTTTAAAATAACTATATACATAAATATGATAACATATATTATCCTATAATATTTTTTTGTTAATAAAATTTTAGTAGTATCATCGTTTGAGGTGTCAATTGTTTTTTCCTTTATATGCATGCTTACGTATGACATGATTGTTATGGATATGATTTATTTGATTCATACATAGAGTGGTATTATTTTTATAAAAATTAATTTTTATCAAAAAATAAAAATTATTCTAGAATGATTATGATGGGGAATGAATCTCATCATGTTCGTGGATGCACTAATCCGTTCGTACGCATGAGTTAAAATATCAAATTAATGACGGTAAAAGCATAAGTAATTGGATGATAAATAATATATATAGAATCATTAACATGTTATATTTATTAATAAATTCGTTATACTCAATATTATACCCATCCAAAAAATGAAGTGTTTGAATAGAAAACTACACCATGATGTGGTGACGGTAAGCCATATGAATGCACGTATGTTGACTTTGTAATTTATAGGATGAATAGAATAACAAATATGGTTATAAGATATTTATAATAAAATAAATTATTGTATAAGGATATTTATTTATTATTTCATTTTGGAAACAACATAGAAATAGTAGTGGAAGAAGAAATAAACTTTAAAGAGGCGATGAAACATTTACCTCTTCTTCAGGTTCTTCATTTTGATTTGATCAAAAGGGATCTATTGGTTGGATTTATGATCAAACTAATGACTCTAGGTTTATGTTATTGAAATTGGGAGGATATTTGGGCTATTTATGGCCGAGCCAAATGGCTTTTGAGGTGTGATTTTAAGAGAATAGGAAGTACTATTTTAAAATAGAGGTGAGATCACTTTAGGAAAGGCTTGAAATATTAGTTTATTTTACAATAATCTTCTATTTATTATTTATCCAAATGTATTTAATTCATGGATAAATTGGGTATGAGTCTAATTATTACCAAAAATTAGTTTTTAGAAAAATTTAGATCAATATATTAACCTTATCCTTTATATTTATCTAGAAGTTAAATAGATTAACTTTTAACATGTCTTCTTGTATTGTTACATTAAATGGTTAATAAACATACTATAAAAAACCAGGAGAACCCCAAGTGGTTGATAATTAAAATATATAACCTTATATATGTCCTTTGTCCAAACCTGAGATTTTTAAGAATATTATATCAATTAATAATATAGTATTTTTTTTAAAACACAATTATGTCAATTTTCACACTATTTAGTATTTAGTTTTTGGGAAAGTCATCACAACTTTATTATTCAAACCAAATACATTGATTAAATACTAACATGACATATTCACAAATAAAATTCATGGATTACATCAAAAATATCATATTATGTTTATTTTAATATTTACAATATCATTTAAAAGATTATTTTATTCATAAGGAAAATAAAACATCATTATTTTGTAATAAATAAATATATTAATTTTAGTATAAAAGTTATAAATAAAATATAACTATATATGAAATCATTTTATATTTCAAATTAATATTTATAGTCAAAAAGACCAATTATGAAACCCCTGATAAAATGTTTTACTATATGATCTATGTTTATGTTATTTTTTATTCTTTACTATAAATTAATTAATATAATGTGTCATTATCACTCTCATGTGGCTCCATGGGGTCCCAAAATAGACCAAAATATACACATTTTCGATCATGTATCAACCAATGGAACATGAAAAATGTTAAAAATAATTATTTTATTATAATTATATTTTCTTATACTTATTTACTAGATTTACATTTTAACCATGGTAAATAAAAAATTTACTCAAATAATTATTCATAAGGTCTAAAATTAAAAGATACCTATTTACACAATTTGGACCACCTTATACCAAATATGGAATCCATTTTTACAAATTCAATATACATAAGTGGATGAATTTAATTTTAAATTAATTCTGATTGTCAAACCAAAAAAACATATTTTAAATAAATAATAACAATCAAAAGATTAACCAATTTTTATGTCTAAATTAAATGTGAAATTACATAAAATGACCTAAATTATTTTAAATGATAAAAAATATAATCTATTGATACATTAAAACCACTGAAATATATAATTTATCACTATAAATTATTTTTATTAAAAAAGTTGTTTTCAATTAAAATTCAGTATTTTCTACTATTCATAAAAAGTTGAATGTTTTCAGAAGAGTATCAAAAATTTATCCAAAATAAATTTTTACTTCCCACTTCTAAATAGTAAGGTAATTTCATTAATATGAATATATGAATGTTACAAATATTGATTTTAAAAAAAGTTCTCTATTAAAAGGTGATAAAATTGCATTTCATGAAAAATACTTTTTTTATCTGAAAAAAATGAATCTTATATAATATAATGTCTGTGAAACACATAATAAGGATTATAAAATTATATGGAGTATATAATATACAATATTCAGTTATTACTATTCAGAACCTCTTTTTGAACGACTAGTTTGGAAAGTCGTGGTGCGCTCGGACACGGTGTTGCTTGTAAGGAAAGCTATTAAGTTAAATTATTGAAAGAAAATTAATATGAAATAATGTGGTGTTACAATTATGGAGTTTTTAGATTATGTTATTAAAATAAATTAAATAAATTTATATATTTATTTTAAATAAATTCTCCATTAATGGTTTCCTTAATCAATATTTTGTTGCTAACAAAACATAGGTTGTGCCTCCACATTACCCGACATTCCAAACACAAGGGTAGTATTGGATTTTTTATTTTAGGAATCATTAAGGATTTATTCCAAATTTTAGGAAAATTTCATGTGCATAATGTTAATATATTTAATGATTTTATAATATAAATTTTCAATGACACTAAGCCTCAAAATCTAATTCTATCTCAGCACTTGAATCCATAATTATTATAAAATATAACCATTAATCATACATTTAAAAAATAGTTTCAACAAATAATATTATTAACTAATCATTACTATTAGGATACCAATAAAATCATACATTGTTATTACCTCACGATGTATTGAAAATAAAAAAGGGATTACCCATCCAAATACTGGAGTGTTTGAATAAAAAACTACACCACGACGTGGAGATGGTAAGTCATACGTGAGCACATATATTGAATTTGTCATTTATAGTATGGATTTAAAAAAATATAATTTAAAACAATTTATAAAAACATATAAGTATATAAAAAGAACTAGAGTTATTATTTTGGTATGTAAACAAAAAAGAAAGTGTATGTGGAAGAAGAAAATAATGTGATAGATGTAATGAAATATTTACCTCTTCTTTCGGTTCTTCCTTTGATTTGATCAAAAGAGCTCTGTAGGATGTATTTATGATCAAAATAAGACCTCTATGTTGAATTTACAGAAATTGGGAAGAGATTTGGGCTGGGCTTTTCTGAGCCAAATGGGTTTGGAGGTGTGATTTTAAGAGAAGTGGAAGTACCTTTTTATAAGAGAGATGAGGGTCACTTATGAAAGGCTTGAAATATTAGATTATTATACGATCAGTTTCTATTTATAATGGCTACAAATGGATTTATTTCAATGTTTATAGTGGTTATGGGTCTAAATATTTAAAAAATATAGGTTTTAGGAAAATCTAGATCACCATATAAACCAAATAATTTGTATTAAACTCTTATTTAAATAGTTAATATTTTTTCTATGTCTTGTTGTATTATTATATTAAATGATTAATAAAATACTATAAAAGTCCATGATAACCCCATGTGGTGAATTATTAATATATATATATCCTTATCTTGGTCCTTTCACTGAACCTTAGTTTTCTAGGAATATTATATTAATTAATAACATATTATTTGTTTTAAAACACAATTATGTCAATTTTGACACTATTTTGTATTTTTTATTTTGAAAGTCATCAGAACTTTATTATTCGACCAAATACATTGAATCAATACTAAAATGTCATATTAATCTATAAAATTCATGTATGGCATAGAATCTTTTAAATTATATTTATTTTAATATTTACAATTTTATTTATTTGATTCTTTTATTAATAAGGAAAATTTTGCATCATTATTGTGAAATAAATAAATATTTTTAGTTTATGTCTAAAAATTATAAATAAAATATCATTATTTAGGAAATAGTTTTAGATTTCAAATGAATATTTATATTCGAATTGAACAATTATATAACCCCATAAAAAATGTTTTACTAAAATATATATGTTTATGTTATTTTTTTCATTACATAAAATTAATTAATATAAAGTGTCATTATCACTCTCATTGGACCTATGGGGTCCCAAAAAAAGCCTAAATATTCACACGGTTGGACATGTATCAACCAATATAAATATGAAACATGTTAGAATAATTTAATATTGTCATAATAATGTTTGTTTATCCTTATTTACCAGATTTACCATTTAACTATGGTAAATAAAATATTTAATGAAGTAGTTATTCATAATGTATAAAAATAAAAGATACATATTTACACAATATCAAACTCCTGATTAAAAATATTTAATCCATATTTCCAAATTCAAAACACAAATGTGGTAGAATTTATTATAAAATGAATTTTCGATGTCAAAATAATAAGCATATTTATAGGAAATAATAACTATAACAAGATTTACATTTGTTGATGTCAGGTTTAAATTTAAAATTACATAAAATTACCTAAATTATATTAAATGATAAAAATATAATATATGGATAATTTAGGACCACTCAAATGTATAATTTGACGCTAAAATTTATTTCTTTTAAAAATGATGTTTTCAATTAAAATTTAGTTTTTTTTCACTATTCATCATAAATTGAAAGTTTTTAGAAGAGTACCAAAAACTTATCCAAACTAAATATTTTTATATAACTACTAAATAGTAATTTAAATTCATTAATGTGAATATATAAAATTTTAAAATATTGATTTAAAAAATTTCTCCACTAAAAGACGGTAAAATTGAATTTTATTCAGAATACTTCTTTTTTCTGAAAAAATGAATTTTTTCTTATATAATGTCTATGAAATACATAACAAGGATTCTAAAATTATATGTAGTATATAAAATTCAATATTAAGTTAATAATATTTGTATCCTCTTTTTGAACGGCTGGTTTGGTAAGTCGTGGCGCTCTCGGACTCGGTGTTCCATGTAGGGAAAGCTATTGAATTACATTAAAGAAAATAACTTACTATGATATTTTATGTTGTTACATTTATGGAGTTTTTAGATTAGTTTATTTAAATAAAATAAATAAATTTATTTATTTATCTTAATCAAATGAACCATTAATTTTTTCCTTAATCAATCATTTAGTGGTGACAAACCATAGGTCGTGCCTTCATTTAACACCACATTAGAAACTTAGGGGAAGTATTAGATTTTTTATTTGAGACATCATAAGGGATTTATTCCCCATTTTAGGAAAACTACATGTGAATCATGTTAATATATTTAATAATTTTATAATGTAATTTTTCAATATTATCAAGCCTCAAAATGTAATTCTATCTCAGCACCTGAATCCAAAATCATTCGATAATATAATCATTAATCCTGCAATTTAAAAATAATTTCAATAAATTTAATGATTAACTTATCCATACTGTTCGGATCTCAATAAAATCATATATTGTTATTACCTCAAGGTACATTGAAAATAAAAAAGGGATTACCCAGTACTGAATATTTTTATTCAATAGATCATTTAAATTTTTATTCCATGGATGATCTTCTCAAAGTATATTAAGGGCATAATATAGAAGGTTGATGAACAAGATTCTATACTCTCATACTCTCATCCTCCCTTACCAATGAATTAGAAACTACTTCCATCATGTATTCTTCACCATTGAGGATTGAAAAACATCTAAAAAATATTTTCAACTTCTCCTGTGATACATATGTTTCCACGTGATAGCTATGAAATAAATTTACACTATTAACGTGTATCTTCCCTTGAAAATTTACATTTTAATTGAATATAATTATAATTACTCACATGAATTAAAAAAATAAAATCATTATATTATCGTACCATCATAGTAACATTTTACTAGAGACAATCTAGTCACTTATCCACATGACTTGACATTAATAAATTCTCAATAGAATAGTAAATAAAAATACATTTACCTGACCAACCAACCAATGATCTGTAGATGAATCATACTTTATATCCCCAACATAAAACAAAAAATAATTCCTTATTCAAATATATTATATAATACCCAATTAAATTTAGGTGTTGTATATTATATTCATCATAGATATTTTTATTAATGTTTTTTTAATTTTTAAACATTTGAATCAATTAAAACACATGAATAAAGAATCATGATGTATGTAAAATAAATATAACATTAATGTGAAATAAAAATCATATCAACGAAGTATTGTCAATATATTTTAATTCTCTATAAAATATAAATTGGTACCTATATTTTTCATCGATGATATATCATTCCTAAATTACATATTATGGTTGAATGACATTTTTTTCCAAATAATGAAACTCATTAACAACTTTTTCATCAATCCAATATCCATTTGTAATTTCAACCAATTTATTAATTGTAGAAATTGATTATCCTCTCCAATTATTTCCCCTAGTGGGAGGTAATTTTTGACAGTAGTGACTTTGGATGATAACCTGCAATATGACATTGATTGATGAGTAAAAGTGAGTTTATAAATCCCATAGAAATAGATGAATTAAAATATAAATATAGATAAAATATAAACTATCCATAAATAAACCTTGTATTATATGATATATCCATGAACATATTATTTTTATAATGTGTTCCTTTTCATACATCAACAGTATCACAAAAATAAATTAAAAAACCAAAACAACTATTACATTAATGCAACACCAAACATCATCATGATCTAGTAATATTCATCATAATCATGACATTCATTAATGAAATTATAAAAATTATAAATAAAAGATGTGTATGTGTATACATTTCACAACCCACATCCAATAAAAACCCCTCTCAGGTTATCAATGATGATGATAGTTAGCACTAAGGATAACCTCCAAAGGATCTGGGTTGCTGATGAAGAGTGATCATATAAAACATATAATGTGGGCAATTAGTATTAGATAACAAAAGAATATAGAAATATAAAATTATGAAAACAAAATTATTAAAAAAATCAAGACCCATTATAATACCTCAATACTAAAATAATGTATCGAAAATATATATCCTAAATAAAATGTCAATAAAAATTATTCATAGTGACAATACACCATAATATAGATCCAATATAGTATTATCCTTCTTGGTTGGAAATATATTCCATTATACCTTAAAAACAATTATATATATATATTTCTAATCATAATTATTATACTATTTAGGATCGTACACAATATCTCTCAAGAAAATATTGAAGGACAATAGAACCTTACAAGTGTCAAAACCTATAAAACCAATGGGATATATCATGATGACTACCCCGAATCCCCCCAAGGCTGACTCACAAAATATAATATTAAGAATATTAATATAGTACCAAATAATAAAAAATGGATGAACTCTAAAATCACATCCCAACTGGTTTTCCCCTCTCATTCCCCAAAAATAAATTTCTAGTACCCCTATTCCCTTCGTCAGTTTTGGTGCAACACGCCATGTCACATCTACACATCTTCTATCCCATATTTTTGGGTATATTTAACCTGATGGGAATAAACCAATTTCATTCGTCATTCCATTAAAAATAAATTTAATATTATATCATATAATCCCACATCTAACAGGTTCAATCAAGACTCTTACTCGAATCCTCATCTCAATACACTATTGGGTCTGCAAAAACACTTGTACCTACTCATATAAACACTTTAGTGTATGATAATACATCATATAAATTTCATAAAAAATATCATATTGGGTCTTCTAGTAGACCATTGGTTGAGGTGGTATGACTATACCAACCTCAGTCCATTATATAATATTATACACCTAGATTGTAGAGCGAGCAAGATAGAAAAGCCTTTAAATTATTTCCAAGCTAAAATAGATGTTATAATAGAAAAAATAATTCCATAATCATGTCTTTAATTTTTAACTCCTTTAAATTTTAAAATATAGTTTTCTATATATATTTTATTTCTTTGATAAAATTATTCAATTGCAAAATGAATTTTTTAAAAAATCTGTTATACTATTGAAATATAATTATTTGATGTTAATGTTATAAGAAATTAATTGGAATAAAGTCTATGTATAGTTTTAGCATTATTATAAAAAAATACTATTTAAATATGATTAAAATAAATTAATTATTTATAAAATTTATACAAATAAAAATAAAAAGGTTTGAATGTGAATGTTAATTTTATATTCTAAAAAATATTACTTATGAACAAAATATGTTTTTATTTTAATAAATTAGTTTAATCACTATTTTAAAATGTTATTAATGTATCTAAAAGATAATATATTCAATTATTTTTTGTAATATTCATCATTATTTTTTAATATTTCATGGAATAATGATAATACAATTTATTGGTGGCATACACATTTATCTAAAATAATATTTATTACTTTTTCATATTTATTATAAAATAAAAAAAATCCACTTCTAGGAATTTAATATTGAAAAATAAATCCCATATTTTAAATATTGTGGATTAAATTTTCAGAATATTTTCATTTTTCATAATTAATTGCAAAAATTGTAGTTATTTTTTACATTGAAAATGGAAAATTTATAAAATAGAGATAAAAACAAAGTATAATGTCTTAAAATCAACATCAATTTTTTTTTATTTCATTGGATTGTCTTAATTATGAAATATTCATCCTAACTTATAATATATGGAATTTTTGAGAAATATTACCGAGATAATGATATATATATTATTATTAGAAATTAATATTGATAAAACTCACTCTTGATAGTAATATCCAATAAATATTTATATAAGGATAAAAATGGATAATTTTGGTTATAAATTTTTATTAAAAATAAAATTAATTATTTTTCTCATGATTATTTATTATTAATATTGAGATATGTAATAATCACATGAAATTAATACACAACACTGATATATTATATTTTCATGTAGTATAAAAATCAATAAAATTATTTTAAAGAATCTAAATATAATATTTTTTGAGTTTTAGATAAAAAATAATTTAATAGAAGAATAAAAAACATTAGGTATGTGTAAATTGTTTATATTATAATTAAATTAATAAATAAATTTTGTTGGAATTCAAATTAAATGAATTTTGTAAAAAAATAAATAAATGATATTTTATTGAAAATAAATTATTATTATTTTTAAAAAAAATAGTGAAATAGGATAATTAATATGATCAATTTTATAAAATTTCATTATATATATATATATATATTTACGATCCAATTTTAACTAGACATGTAAAATAATTACCCATCATGATTGAAAATTTCATTACGGTGGTTGATAAAACTTGATTACAAGAGAGTTAATTTGATATATAATGTAAAAATTGACCCCCAAAAATGTCTGAATTTAATGGGAGTGTTCCATACAATGGCCTAAAGGCATTCATTATATATTGATTTTCTAATTATCCACCTTTTAAGCAGTGAGGTGGAACCCTTACAAGGTCTGAAGGCATAAGTATTACTTGGCCCATAGGTCTTAGAGACATTCATTGCCCATAGGTTTCAAATATTACCCACAAACCAGACCAACTATAAGGAACTGATCCTCCCCAGCATCTTCATCATGAAATCAGATCTCCACCTTCACATTATTGGTTTTCTAGGCTTTCCCATGCATTCAAAGGCTTTTTCCTAGGGCATGTGTCATACACGGTCATTCTTGCAATCAGTATAGCTTCTACTATTGTAAATTCTCCTTGATCATTCTCTTTATGGAGCTTGTTCCTTGTATGTTGTCTCGTTTGCATCTACACTAAAGGTGGCCTGAATTCCTTGAGGTGCCCTGAAATCCTTACTGACTCGAATGACTGGGTGGCTCGAAAGACTTAAATGAATAGGGGACCAAATCGGTGGCCTGATGTCCCAAACAAGGGAATTGTTCTGATTAATATTGTTCCAAACAGTGCATGCTAGAGTATAAGGATCCGGCCTTATAACAACACATAATCATGAATTAAATGAATAATTCACATATAGGATCATTGTAGGTTTATTTTTTTAGAGAATTAGGACATAACTATTACATCTCAAAAGATTACAATGTAGACACTTCTAATAAGTTTCCATAAAATAAAAACACTTAAAAATAAACATGTCGAGTTCCATATTTTAGATAGCATGACTTTCTTTGATCCCATTCTTGACCCTATTCATATTAAGTCCTATGGAAAACATTTCAAAAACTTGTGATGAGCATAAAAATCCCAGTAAAAGATACACAAAGAAGGAAAACTGTTAGTTTTTTAAAACAAAAAGTAAACCATGAATACTTTATCAAAGTAATACTTTTCAACTTTATGAAGTAGTAAATACTCTTCACTGAATAAAAGATCACTACATATCATTTGTAACCAAAAGATTACCATAAACCCATATAAAGAACACATAACATATAATGTTAACATGGGACATAAACATACATAAATGGAATAACCATATGGTAGTCTTCCACACATATCACTAAATGGAATAGCAATACGGCCGTCTTCCATACCCTATGCATTGGAGGTTATAACGTAACCACCCGTCCTGGCATTCACGGCACCACTCGTCATATGGTTTATCACATAACCACCAGTCAAATTTCCCTGTCCATTACAAAATCATAATTAATAAAACAATTAAAAAAGAAATAAAAAATCTCCACATTTCAATCACATGAGACCACATCATGATATTATCATAACCAAAAAAATATAATAAAATCATTAAAACTCTATGAGAGAAAAATCCCTTTATACTTTGAAAATATTAATAGAATACATTTAAAAGAGATTTTAGAATCAAAGTGTCTCATACCACTTTGAAACTTTTGAAATGGTTTTTAAACATTCATGTCTCTATAAATAAATCCTTAAAACTATTTTTAAAACAAGGAAATGGAAGATAAATGTTTAAAAGAATAAATATATAGAAACATTTAAAATAATGTTTTAATAAAAGAGTAATTTTCCATTTTTAACATTTAATTATAAGCCGCAAGAAAGTAGACCATGTTCCAAACATTTAAATGACTTTATTATAGACAAGATATGGATATGGAATGTCAAAGTGGCTTTATATACACTTTATAAAATAATAAAAGTGCATATCATTAAGAAAATGTATCAATGAGAAGAAATTGATATGTAATCCCAATCAATGATCATTACATTAGAGCAAGGATAAAGAAATGACATAATTATGTGTGAAAAATACAAATACAAAAAATATAAGTGATTACTCAGTGAAAAAAAATCATATGTCATCCACACATATTCATAGTGTGACATAATCATGAAGTAGAGGTTTAACCCAATGAAATGAAATTTGGTTAAGAAGTTCCATTACCAAAATTCTACAGCCTAACGATGTCACTTTGAAATTCAGAAATTGAGTTGATGATAGAGAAAATGGTATCTCATCACTTGGACATAAAATTTACATCAATAAATATATATAAGAACATATCTCAACATAACAATATGCGAATTAAAAGACCCAGCAAAAAAAGACTTTAAAAAAGAAGAGGGTGAAAGGATCCCTTGCCGATTTAGGAAACTTTCGTAACGTACACCCCTTGAAAGAAGGGACACACAGTGAAGATATAAATAACCATAAAATAAATTATATTAAACAAAGAGTATAATATTGGGAATTACATACACCAATCGATGGAAATGGTGGCAAATGTAGCATAAATCTCACGGAAATAAATGTGAGATGAAAAATCCCTTATGAAAACTCGGCAGCCTTACAACGCCACATAAAGCGTCCAAAAATGGATTTATGAGATCAGATAGGGTATCTCATAATATGAACATAAAAATTACATAATTAGGAATATAAAAGAACATCCCCAAAAATAATAAAGATGAGCTTAAAAGAAATGACATAAAAGAGAGTACTTAAAAAGAAGAGAGAGGTAGGCTCCATTACCTCAAGTCCGACTTGTCTGGTTCGTTTCATTATATTCCTAAATAATAAACTTTGCACAATTTATAATTGCTTAAGAATATACTTTAAATATTATTATTCATTTAATATCACATATTATAATTTTATAATAATTGGTTAATAATGTGAGTTCATATCAGACGTTTTTGTC
Source organism: Viscum album (assembly GCA_963277665.1). Taxonomy (NCBI): domain Eukaryota; kingdom Viridiplantae; phylum Streptophyta; class Magnoliopsida; order Santalales; family Viscaceae; genus Viscum; species Viscum album. The sequence goes on along the minus strand of OY728151.1, from coordinate 2,060,380,104 downwards.
GATGTTCGGTACATGAGTGAAAATTAAACTTGTTGGAAAAGAATTTTCCATGTAGTTATAGGTACATCATATCCAGAATAGTATTAATGATTTAAATATAATATATATGTAGTATATATTCATTTTATACTATTCCATAACATTTCTAGATAAAAAATGAAATGCACCGTTCATGGAGAAGGTAGGCCGTACGTACGCATGAACGCTACTTTCATTTCATTTTCATATTAATTGAATTAAAACTAAATGAGAGATATATATATATTTTAATTCCAGAATGATATCCATAATTTATATGTAATATATGAAATATATATCCATTATATATATGTACTTATAATTGTACATAACATTTGGAGATAAGAAATGAAATGTACCGTTCATGGAGATGGTAAGCCGTACTTACGCATGAACTCTACGTTTATTTCTATTTCATACTTTAATGAAATGAAAAAAAATGATACATAGTTATATTTTAATGACAGTATAATATAATATATAACATCATTAAATACATCCTTTATACATCCCACATATGGTATTAACGATTCAAATCACTTTGAGGGGGCGATAGTCCGCACTTCCTAAAATGGAATTATCACGTTTACCCATTATGTAAAACATAAATGTATGAAATAAATGAAAAATACAGAAGAATAATTAACACATAAACAAAATTTATACATCATATATAAATACAGTGACATCTTAATGGCCACTATGAAAGGTGTTAAAAGAATATTGAACAATCATCATTTCGTGGGGCAGTAATTCGCCACCCACAGAAACAGTATGTTCTTTTACCATTAGATGGAGGTGTGTATTAGTGTAGCTCGAATCCTTCTCATAACAGAATCCTTGTATCTTTAATATACTGTAGTTTTTTCAAAATAAAGTAATAAATAGAGTTTAGGTGGTTGGAGAAGAAAAATAAAACAAAAGAACATAAGAGAAGACATTACCTTTAATACGGATAACCCTTTTTGATTTGAGCTCAAGGGAATCCTTGGAAAGACATCTGCCAAAATTGAGGCATCTAAGAGTAATATAGGGATGTGGAGAGACAATATGAGCAGAGTTAGGACGAGACAAGGTCTTGAGAGTTGTGGGTAAGGAGGTTGAGGTGGGGTCCTTTTATAAGAGGGAGGAGGGGCACTCATGGAATGTCTTGAAAAGTAACATTATTATAAAGTTATTTTCATATATCAAAGGTCCCAAAATTATATATTTCTAGGATAAGGTATTATGTTTTCGAAATACACCCATCCAATAGGTTTTTTACATGTGTGTGTCTTAGATTTTACATTAACTTTTCATTTTATTCAAATCGTTCATTAATGAGGTATTCACTGCATCATCATGCTGTCATTAATAAATTAATTTATTTAATGTCTAAAAATTATAAGAAAAATACTATGATTTATGAAATATTTTTAGATTTCCAATAACTATTTATAGTAAAAATTATGACTTATATAACCCCATGTAAAATGTTTTTTATTAAAAAAATATATGTTTGTGATGTTTTTATTTTAACTTTAAATTGAACGTTAATAATGTCATTTTATTACCCAAGTTTTTCCATGGGGTCCCCAAGTTGACCCATGGATTTTATTGGTCGAACATGAATCATCCAATAATGGTAGGACATGTTTCATTGTCATTTAATTTTATTATAACATTATCTTTACCTTAAATTACACTAATTACCTTTAATCACGATTAAAAAAACATAAATGTAACTATTCACCAAAAAATATTTTCATCTCATTAAACCAAATTTTACAAACTAATGATAACCATGTATGTCATATTTTTTAAATTTAAATCACATAGGTGGTATATTTTCATTTAAATGAAAAATTAGTTTTTTAACTACCACTTAGTGGTTTCACTATTCATCGAAAATTGATGTTTTTTCAGAAAAATACCAAAAATTCACCCTAAGCTATATTTGATATTCCGAATTAAAAAATGATTTCTATTTTAAAAAATTCAAAATTTATTAGTTTCATTAATCAATTTAATAATTAATTCCAGTTGTCAAAACAAATAGCGTGTTTCTAAGAAACAAAATATATCAATAGATTGACTCTAGTTTAAGACCAATTTCATAGTGAAATTAATTCAAATGACCACCATTGGATTAAATGGTAAAAATATATTATAATTTAACTTGATAACCAATTTAAAAGATGATATAATCATATAAATAAATTATATTAAAAAGATGTTTTGAATTAAAAACATCAATTTTCATTTATTCATTAAAAATGAACTTTATCAAAAAAAAATAACAAAAACATACACAAAGTAAATTATGATGTCCCGATTATAAAGAAGGATTTTTGTTGGTCCAATATAACATATAAAATTGTCAGAAAGTATATTTTTAAAGGGTTCGACATCAAAAGGCGGTTAATCAACCTTTTAAAGAATAATAGAATATTTATGGTTAAAATTGGATTCATTAACATTTTAATCCTCTAAAATTTATTGTAAAAAGTAAAAATATTTAGAAAACATATATAATCATTTTTTAGTTAGTTATACTCATTCCCGCCATTACAATGTCTATGCGTTAACTACCATTTAAAAAAAATTATTTTTTTATTAAAGTGCAACGTAAGATTTCAAATAAACTCGTTGTTGTGTATTGGGTACGCCATCGAGCATAGTTTTCCCTTTAAAGTAATATAAAAATTTTATGCACAAATATTAATAAAAATGAAAAATTAATATTCTTTATTTACCTAGGATGTTACATCCTTCCCCCCTATTGGTAATTTCGTCCTCACAATTTTAAAATTGGGTTTGGATTCCTCATTGAAAGCCCCACATCAGAAAAGGAGTCAATTAAACTGTCACATTAAAAGAAGGAAAGGGAAGTACAATGGTCACCCGAGTTAACCCATACTAGGATTACATATAGGTAAACATGGACATGGAATAGAAAACAAAGGGTCATGTTTTGATGAAGAGTGATAGAAATCCTGATTAGGAGAAAGTTAACCACACGAAAAAAACAAACTTTTGATGGGTTAAAAGGTATTTGATTCCCCAGTAGGAAAAGTTAACGGCCAACATTTTTTTTAAGTAACTCTTCATTGAGGAATGTATTTATTAGATTAACTAAATCCTAAGGAAACATACTTACATGTCTTGTATACTTTTTTCTCTTTCTAGATTTCTTACACAAACTCATATTTTCTCTAAAAGACGAGTATTTAGGATGACTTGTTCACATTAAGAGCGCTATAATCAACATATTGAGAATCCCCTAATACACAAAAGAGAACTACATATTTCCATTGTCATTAGACCCTTATAAAAACAAAAATTTTGAGAACAAGATTAGATAATTCAAAAAAGGATAATCCTTTATAAAAAGAAAATATATTCTTAATCTGAAAAATTTGTCCAACAAAACCCAAAGTTCAACGAAGACCATTCGATAAAAAATTTGTCCTAAAATTATTCAATGTAAAACAAACTAATATTGAAACCCAAATATTTGAAGGATTTAATAACATAGTCTTCCAAGGTAAAAATTAACATTTATATCCAAATAACATCAGTTTCTCTTAAAGTATCATATTGAAAAGTAGTTAACCAAATCATATATCCTCCACGATAGGTCATTATTTTCCTATATAATACAAAATCAACTTATTCTTCATTCTTAAAATTATATAACTAAAAAGAATTTGTCATACTACCCATGTAATTCATGTGGTCCAGTGGTTGGAGATAAATACCAGTCGCACTATGGTTGTGGGTTTGATTCCCACAGCTCCATCCAACGCGACAGGATGTCACACGGTCTGCATGTTGTCCTTTTTCCAAAATTATATAATTCTTAAAACATTCCCCAAAAAGAGATAAAATCTTCAAAAATAACCATTACTTAATTTAACCTCAATTTTACCTCATGCCTTTAATCTTCAATCATATAGTAATCCATAATTACCTCAAAAGTAAAGAACATATAAAACCATAATGGTTACCATTATATTTATTACCTGAACATCCACATCAATTTGGTTCTCTTGTACATGATGCATCAGAGAACCCACCATGGTTCAAGTGGTTAATCATGACTCCTTCATAGTTGTTAAAGAATAACCATGAGATTCCTCATTGAATACCCCATTTCATTTAGTATCTTAATCTGAGAACCACCACAGTTTCCTTCAAAACCATTGTCACTTTGGTGCTTTCTAGATCCATCTATTTACTAAAACCAAAAATGTCAGTGTGAGTATATCTACAAAATTATCCTATACAAATAAGGAATATAAACACTAAGATATACTTACTCATTCACTTTATCTAAAACTATGCCTATTCCTGAAATCCTAACCATTATGGTAATGTCACTTATGATTAGATAATACCCTAACCTCTAAAGTTATCTAAACTGACCTATAATACCAACTATAATGACCCAACCTTATAAAAATACATAATCATGAATTAAATGAATAATTCACATAGAGGATCATTTCAGGTTTAGAGTTTTAGTGAATTAAGACATAACTATTACATCTCAAATGATGACTATGTAGACACATCTTTTAATTTTCCATAAAATAAAAACTCTTAAAAAGAAACATGTCTAGTTACATGTTTTAGATAGAATGTCTTTCCTTGATCCAATCCTTGACCCTATTAATCTTTATGTCCTATGGAAAACATTTCAAAAACTTGGGATGAGAATAAAAATCCATGTAAAGGATACACAAATAAGGAAAACTATTAGTTTTTCAAAACAACAACTAAAACATGAATACTTTATCAAACTAATACATTTGACCTTTTTGAATTATTAAATACTCTTCACTGAATAAAAGATCACTACTTATCTTTTGTAACCAAAAGATTACCATAAACCCATATAAAGAAAACATAACATATTAAGGTAACATGGGACATGAACATACTTAAATGGAATAACCATACGGTCAACTTCCACAAATATCACTAAATGGAATAACCATACAACAGACTTCCATACCCAGTGCATTGAAGGTTATAACGTAACCAACCGTCTTGGTATTCATGGCACCACCCGTCAAATGTCCACGTACCATTACAAAATCATAATACATAAAACAATTAAAAAAGAAAGAAAAAATTTCCACATTTCAATCACAAGAGATCACATAATGATATTATAAATAATAAAAACATATAATAAAATCATTAAAACTCTATGAGAGAAAAATCCCTTTATAGTTTGAAAATATTAAAAGGAGACATTTAAAAGTGATTTTAGAATCAATGTGTCCCATACCACTTCGAAACTATTGAAAGGGTTTTAAAACATTCATGTACCTATAAATAAATCCGTAATACTATTTTTAAAACATGGACATGGATGATAAATGTTTAAAAGAAGAAATATATAAAACCATTTAAAACAATGTTTTAATAATAGTGTTTTTTTCCTTTTTTAACATTTAAATTATAAGCCACAATATTGTAGACCATTTTCAAAACATTTAAATGACTTTAGTATAGACATAATATGGATATGGAATGTCAAAGGGGTTTATTACACTTTATAAAAGAATAAAAGTGCTTATCATTAAGAAAATTTCTCAATGATAATAAATCGAGATGTAATCCCATTCAAGGATCATGCCATTAGAGCAACGATAAATAAATGAATTAATTATGTGTGACAAATATAAATACACCAAATATAAGTGGATACTCAGTGAAAGACAATCATATTTCATCCCCTCATATTTATAATATGACATAATTATGAAGTAGAGTTTTAACCCAAAAAATTGAATTTGGGTTAAGAAGTTTCCTTACAAAAATTCTACAACCTAACGACGTCACATAAAAATTCAGAAAATTTGTTGATGAGAGAGAAAATGGTATCTAATCCCTTGGACAGAAAATTTACATCAATAATGATATATAATAACATATCCCAACAAAAATATATGTGAATTAAAAGACCTAGAAAAGTGATGTCTTTTAAAAAGAAGAGGGTGAAAGGTTCCCTTACCGATTTGGGTAACTTTCAAAACGTACACCCTTTGAAAGAAGGGCCCTATAGTGAAGATGTAAATATGAAAAAATTAAATTATATTACAAAATGAGTAGAATGATGGGATGTACGTACACCACTCAAAGTAAATGATGAAAAATGTATCATAAATCTCACAGAAATAAAAGTGAGGTGAAAAATCCCTTATGAAAACTCCGTAGCCTAACAGTATCACACAATGCTTCCAAAAATGGATTAATGAGATCAAATAGGGTATCTAATAATAGGAAGATAAAAATTACAGAATGATTAATATAATATAACATCGCCAATGATAATAAATATGAGCTTAAAAGAAATGAAATAAATGAGAGTACTTAAAAAGAAGAGAGAGGTAGGATCCCTTACCTCAAGTCTAACTTGTCTTGTTCGTTTCTTAATATTCCTAAATAATAATCATTGGTCAATTTATAATTTCTTAAGGACCTACTTTAAATATTATTATTAAGTTCATATAACATATTATAATTTTATAATAATTGGTTAATAATGTGAGTTCATATCAGACGTTTGTGTCGATGTTCGGTACATGAGTCAAAATTGATCTTGTCGGAAAAACAATTTCCATGTAGTTATAGGTACATCATCTCCAAAATATTATTAATGATTTAAATATCATATATATTTATTATATATTCATTTTATAGTATTCCATAACATTTGTAGATAAAAAATGAAATGCACCATTCATTGAGACGGTAGGTTGTACGTACGCATGAATGCTACATTCATTTCTTTGTCTTAATAATGGAATTAAAACTAAATGAGAGTGATATATATATATATTAATTCCCGAATTATATTCATAATTTTGATGTAATATATGACATATATATCCATTATATATATGTACTTATAATTGTACATAACATTTGGAGATATGAAATGAAATGTACCATTCATGGAGACAGTAAGCCGTACGTACGCATGAACGCTACTTTCATTTTTATTGATGGAATGAAAAAATTATTTATACATAAGTATATTGTAATTAAATTATAATATAATATATAACATCATTAAATCCATCCTTTATACATCCCACATATGGTATTAACGATTCAAATCACATTAAGGGGTGTTATTCCGCACTTCCTAAAATGAAATTATCGTGTTTACCCAATTAAAGAAACCATAAAGTTATGGCATAAATGAAAAATAAATAAGAATAAAGAATACATAAAAATAATGTATAAATCATATATAAATATAGTGACATCTTAATGGCCACCATGAGAGGTGTTAAAAGAAGATTGAACAATCATCGTTTTGTGAGGTAGTAATTCACCACCCATATGAAATATATGTTCTTTACCCATTAAAAGGAGGTGTGTCTGAGTGTAGCCTGAATCCTCCTCATAAAAGCATCCTAGTATCCTTAGGATACAGGTTTTGTTACAAAATAATGTAATACATCATTTTTAGGGGGTTGAAGAAGAAAAATAACACAAAAGAACATAAGAGAAGACATTACCTTCAATTCGGATAACTCTTTTTGATTTGACCTCAAAGGCTACCTTGGAAAGACTTCTTCCCAAAGTGAGGCTACTAGAAGTAAGAGAGGGTTGTGGACAGAAAATATCACCCGAGTTTGGACGATCCAAGGGCTTGAGAGGTGTGGTTAAGGAGGTAGAGGTGGGGGCCGTTTATAAGTTGGAGGAGGGGTACTCATGGAAAGTCTTGAAAAGTTACTTTATTTTAAAATGATTTTCAGATATCAAAGGTCCCAAAATTATATATTTTAAGGATAAGGTGATAAGTATTCAAAATACACCCATATAATAGGTTTTTTTAAAAGTGTATGTATTAGAGATTTCATTCACTTTTCATTTTATTTAAATCGTTCATTAATGAAGTAATTGATGCATCATCATGGTGTCATAAATAAATTAATTTATTTAATGTCTAAAAATTATAAAAAAATATTATGATGTTGGAAATATTTTTTTATTTCCAATTACTATTTATTTAAAGAAATATGACTTGTATAACCCCATGTAAAAATTGTTTTTGTAAAAAAATACATGTTTGTGACATTTTTATTTTAACGTTAAATAAAAAGTTATTAATGTCATTTTCATACTCAAGTGGCTCCGTGGGGTCCCCAAGTTGACCCATGGATTTTATTGGTCGTCCATGACTCATCCATTAAGTGTATAACACGTTTCATGGTCATTTAATATAATTATAACATTATCTTTACCTTAAATTACACTAATTACCTTTAATCGCGATTATCAAAACTTAAAAGTTACTATTTACCAAAAAAAAAATTCATCCCATTGAACCACATTTTATATCTTAATGAAAACCATGTACGTCAGATTTTTGAAATTGAAATCATAGAGGTGGTAATATTTCATTTAAATGAAAAATCTGTTTTTTTAACTACCACTTAGTGGTTTCACTATTCATAAAAAATTGATGTTTTTCAGAAAAATACCAAAAATGCACCCTAAGCTATATTTGATATTCTGAATTCAAAAATCATGTATATTTTAGAAAATTCAAAAAATATTATTTTCATTAATCAATTTAATAATTAATTCCCGTTGTCAATAAAATAGCGTGTTTTTATGAAATAAAATATATCAAAAGATTGGCACTACTTTATGTCCAATTTCAAAGTGAAATTAATTCCAATGACCACCATTTAATTAAATGTTAAAAATATATTATAATTTAAATTTAAAACCAATTCAAAATATGATCTAATCTTTTTAATAAATTATATTAAAAAGAGGTTTTGAAATAAAATACAACATTTTTCACTTATTCATTAAAATTGAAATTTATCGAAAAAAATAACAAAAACATACAAAATGTAAATTTTTATGTCCCAATTCTAAAGAAGTATTTTTTTGGTCCAATATAACATATAAAATTCTCAAATAGCAGATTTAAAAAGGGTTTTCCATCAAAAGGCGGTTAATCACCCTTTTTAAGAATATTATAATATTTACGCTTAAAATTGGATTCATTCGCATTTTAATCCTATAACATTTATTGTAAAAAGTTTAAATATCTGACAAACATATATAATCATTTTGTAGTTAGTTCTGTTCATTGCCTCCATTACAACGACTAGATGTTAACTACCATTTACAATAATAATATTTTATTATTAGAGTGCAACATATGATTTCAATGAAACTCGTTGTTGCGTATTGGGTACACCATCGAGCATTGCATTCCCTTTAAATTAATATTAATATTTTATTCACAAATATTAATAAATTTGAAAAAGTAATATTCTTTATTTAATTAGTATGGTACATAGAGTTCCTTCTTCTGTACCTACTATAGTACTGCACAATTTCCCACTATAGTATGTGTTATAGTACTGCCCCATTACCTGCTAAACTACCTACTATAGTACTGGTACAGTACCCAAAAATATTCCCCTGCCTGGATATGTTATTTAAATTTGATATGTTCAGATATGTACTATTTTTTGGAATACATGTATATAGGAGGTTTGAATGTGTACAGTGAAATATGAGACTTTTGGAAAGAGATTTAGGTTTCAATACCATTTCTGTTAGGAATGTTTATTATTGATTTAATATTGAGGAAATTATTGGACCCATATATGATAAATAAATTTAAAATTTTCTATCATTTTTTTATTTGGGTAATTTTTATGTTTTTCTACAATTTAATTCACTTTGGTAGTAAAAATGATTACAAAATATTTTTATGAAAAGTAGTCAGTATTTTTCCTCATTCAATTAGAAATAATATTCCTTCTATGTATATGTTTTCATTATAATGTTTTTAGAAATTTAATACCACTTTAATGTTTTTTAAGTTCATTTTTTTTTAATTATTGAATTTTTTTAAATGATTCAATATAATCTTCAGGACATTTTCCAAATGAGTTACATTTGACTTTTTATGAAAAATGTGAAAGTAATATGTTTTTTATCACACAAAAACTTAATGTAAATATCTACTATCATGACCACCCAATTATTTGATGATTAATTAATAGTTCTATAGGGTTATTTGTAATAAAAAAATTTCTATAATATTCGGTGATTTTTTTTAATTTTTAGAATTTATATTAAAATGAAAATATTATTTTCCTCAAGAACTATTCTATTGATATTTAAAAATTATTTTCATATATGATAAATTCCTTTGGATAAAAATTCGGTCTTAATAGTTATTTAATCTAATTATAGAAAAATTATTGTTTCTCTATATGTTTTATGATTATGATGATGATATTTTTATGAAAATGATTTATTTTCCATCGATTAAACTGTCCTGATATTGTTAAATGACAATGAATACCATTTATTTTAATTTTGTTATGTTGTGATGATATAATGAATGATTTAAGATCATGTGGCCCACATATGTATGGATTTTTTTTTTAAATCGTGGGAATGAAAAATTATGGCCCCTCATTTTTTTGGTACATATTTTTATCTAGTGAGATAATTATGGGAGATGAGTTGATGCTCTTGATCAAATATGTGAAATAGGTAGAGATTGATGGTCCAATATGGAATATAGTTATTAATAGCTTATCTGTATGGATATAGAAAATTGGTGTTGATGAATAATCCCGTATGATTAATGGAGTCTATAGTTATACATCACATATTAAATGGTTTCTATGGATATGATGTCTCCAAGAATTTTTTAATTGATTTTAAAATTTTGACTTGAATTCATCCTTCATGAATGATTAGTGATGATTTATTACTCTTATGATTCACGAGTTTAAAATTATAAATTATTATGTAATTAATTATTATTAATATTGGCGATAAATTAGGTATGGGGCATGTTTGTTATGATAATAATTTCATACCATATTCTTATAATAAACATGACGTTAATCATCATTTTATATCTGCATTTTTACCCTTAATAAGCATTTGAGCATACCATTTATTATGTTTCCTTCCCCTAGAATATGAAGAAATTAATTAACTAATGTTTGTTCAAAAGGTTTCAATGTGAGATGAAAATTAGGATAAATAATTAACAATGTATATAAATAAGATTTCCTTCCATTTATTCTCCTAATATAGTAGTCTTTTATCTTTCTAGAATTTATCTAAATGTTACTTTTTGAATATTAATATAAAATGAAAAAATATATATGTACAAATGGATTATGTTTCCTCAGTTGGTATAATAGATAGGTTTAGTTAATCATTAGTGATTATGTTTAGAAATCATTAGTGAAAACTCATGGGATAATTCAATATATAGAATATCGTTATGATGTTTTTCTTGTAACTGTGGATAGTATAGGTAAAAAATATTGGACCATGGATTGAGAAGAAAGTGCCGCATTTTAAAATTCATATGAATTATATTTCATGATTATATGATATCTCAAACATATTAATATATTTTTATGATTATAATAATCTTTTTGGATTAAATCAATAGATGAAACCAATAAACATCATTCTGAAAATGAATGGGATGGAAAATGCGGTTTTTTTCCACCTAAGAAAAAAATTCAATGTACTGTGAAATGAAGAATATTTTTTGTTAATTAATGAATTATAAGTCCATGAATCATAAAGAGCATCCAACTTATCATATTATTTAATAGAATACAATTGATTTCTTTATAGTGATACATACATATTTTAATAGTATTTCATCTACTCGGTGAGTGGTAGACAGTTGGATCAGTTGCACTGAGAAAATATTTTTTTAGGATCCAAATCATAAAACATGAAAATTTTGTCCTAAAAATTTATTTCTCTGATGTTTAAGAAATTAAATGGTGGAATTGTATTAATAATACAAATAAAGAAGAATAAATTTATCCCATGGAATGGGAGGGGTATAAGATTATATTTTTCAACTAATACTACCCTCATATGATATATAAAAATTGAGAAATATTTACCTGAACATATATATAAGGATGATGAACCCATTGACACATTTTATTCAAATTATAAAAGAAATATAGGGCATGATTCAATTTTATTCATCAACTATGGAAAAAATTTGATATATTCCATGGTATCTAGATACCAAATATTTGAATGGAATCAGATATAATAGAAATTACTAGCTATAAAGAGACAATTTGATTTTCTCTCAAGGTATAATAGAAATTAGATATTCCTATCATTACATTGGTTTTCTAAATAAAATAGAGATGGATTATAAAGAATCCCTGAATAAAGCACATTGTGGTGTGAGAATTCAATCATTTATATGATTGAAATGATAAAATAAATATCATGTTAATTTAGTGATTATAACTATTAGATAATTTCCAAATAGATGTTATGGTCATGGTACTCGTGAATATGAAAAGATGGTGAGGAGACCTGTTCAAACAATAGATGATACAATTATTCCAACTAATGAACCACTCACACTCCAATTCTTAAAATAAATATTGTATGGAAAATAGGCCAATCGGTGCATGAATTTTGAATTTAATGATAATGATTAGAATTATAACCCTCTTATACTCAAATATATATAGATATATAATTTAATCATGAAATCTGAAGTAGGTTATGTGAATGAGGTGATGAAAGAAATAATTTTTATACATTCTAAAATAAATAATGTATTATTTCACTCAATATGTTACCACTCTTTTATATCTAATTAATATTTTATGTGTATGAACTTACCACATCAATGATTAAAATTTGAGTTAGTGGTGATATATCATAATGGTATATGGTCCCTTCCCATGTATAGTGTTTATATCTGATTGATTTCTGTGGGGATGCGAATCTTGAAAATATTATGATATTCTATATAATAGAATTTTATGTAATTCTAGGCATGGAATGGTTTTATTTATATATAATCCATATCAATTTCTGAGGAAAGGAAGTAACATTTCATATTTAGAATGAACCTATGACCATTTACCAGTGTGAGGATAAACGTGAGATTCCTAGGGAAATTAATTTTATCTTGTCATTCTCAATAAAATCCATTAATAGTAACTATCTATGTTTATTAAATATAAACTCAACATTGAGGATATAATTATTGTACATGATATTATTAAAAAATTTACATAAAATTATCCTTGTCTCCATATAAATATTTATTTTTTGTGTTTAATAGAACTCATACATGGTGGTAAAAAAATTTCCAAGGCTACATATATAATATCCAAAATTGAGTAATTGGAATTGATGAAGAAACTCAAGGAGAATATTGAAAAAGTATTAATAAACCCTCGTGCGTAACCATGGGGTGAACCTAATCTTTTTTTAGGAATATAAATGGTTTAATGCATCTTTTTGTTGATTATGAAGAACAAAATAAGAACACTATCAGGAACATGTATCATCAACCCCTTATTAATGTTTTTTAATCAATTATTGGGAGATAAATACATTTCCACGATGAAACATCAATTTTGATATCATAAATTCATAATTAGGATAGAAGATATTCCCAAGATAGTTGTGATTACGAATAATTGATTCCACTAAATAGTTCCCCAAGTCAGTGGGCCACATAAGATAATGCGTGGCTCCCCATATGCTTGAGGCTACCAACCAGAAATGAGGTTCCAATATTGTATATTGAAAATATGATACCCTCATTATTAGAGTTTTACAATGATGAAATAAATAGATAAATTATAGTATAATAATAATTTACAGATAACTGATGGTAAAATATCCAAATGTAATAAATTAACAACATCAACAATATCAAATATCATATATAAAATGATGTAATTTCATGTGTCTATCATATGTAAATCGGAAAAAATAACATTATAAATGTAGTAAAATACATGTATCAAAAAAATAATAAGACTAAAAATTATACCTCTAAGATAATAATAAGACAAAACTCGGTCCTTTTCTTCCCATCTCCCATGATATAATGAAATCAATAATAAAAAACTAGGCTCTTTTCCTTTCCCCAAACTGCATGCACATAATCTTCCTTGGTACCATCAGTGGCCCAGATAGGATATGATAACAACTCAGTATCTCACCACCATTGGTGTCATGACCCATCCCCTGCGTCATGTTCTGTGACTACCCTAATCCCTCCATCCATAGGCCAGGGGCTAGAGACTATCCCCGGAAAGTCATATCCCTAAATCTAAGATTGCATTTCCTTTTCACCTAAAAACTCACACAATCCATGAACAAAGAATGATATAAACACAAAGTAAAATATATAGTAAATAGTGTGAGTACAGTAAGTAAAGGGGGCTAGAATACATGACCATTTTGAAATTACAAGTAAAACAAAAAATAACTCATGTGTACACCCGCCAAAGATACTACCTGAAGAGTAGGTACATCACTCGAATGGTCATATCTATGGATCGTCTCGTCTAATGGTCCACCTTCGGGCAGCCTCATATTCTGGAACCCTTTTCCTCATTAATACCATCCATTGTAGGGAAAAGACATATAATGATGTAGTTGTAAACCATATTGGGGTGAGTATAATAATACTCAGCATGCATCCCGAGACCCCCTATGGTCTCTAAGAATACAAGGAGAATAATCAAGTAAGAAAGTCCACAATTAAAATCATAAAGCAATACTAAACCATAATTAGGTATATTCCCATACACATACTCAAGTTATCATGTAACCCAACCTATTCAAGAGGAACACATAGCCCAAATACTTATCTAAAAGAATAACTATTCCATGAATGAAACAATAACACATATGAAGAACCACATAGAAGAATAAAACCTTGTTAATGACCCAAATCAATCTAGGTATAACTTATGTACAGAAGTATATATGATTATCTATATTGCTAGATCATCTTACTTCGTCGAGAAGCTCAGCTGTTGAGCCACACATGATCATAGTTTACACAAAAATGATCTGAAGATAACCCACACATGATGTGAAGATCACCAACATAGGATCTATATATGTTGAGCCACAAATTATCCGATGATGACCCACACAGGATCAAAAGATGACCCACACGTGATCTGAAGATAATTCAAGTACATCCAGCCATATGGTCCCCGCACTATGCATGATTGATTATAGTAGGATCTGCTCCTCATTCCAACAGCCAATACATCATTTACAACTAATTCCCGTGATGAATTATCACCAAGGTCAGTTATATCATAGGGGACCCAACAGAACTAACACCGTGTCAATTAGACGAATGTTATGTAATTTTTTTTGTGTTTCCGTTCGAGGGCCCAGTAGGATTTGAGTTCGATCCAACCCATCTATAATCCAACATTATTTAAAACGTAATTAGAGTAAAAAAATGTTCTGTCTCAATCCAAGGATTATGGTGCCATAGACGGTTGGTCCAAGGGGCTCTGGGTTCTCAAGATATGCATCAAAAGGCGTATCATGGTCCAGATGTGCCTGAGTCCGGTCCGATCTGGCCTGGGCCATCCCGACCCGGTTTGGGTCAACCCAACCGGGTCCAGGACCGGCCCGGATGGGCCTGACCATGGCGGACTCAGCCCACTAGGTGTGGCACTCTGGGTGCAGACCGCAGGGTGTGTCCCACTCAGTGTGACTCGCTCGGTGCGGACGAGCCTATGTTGGGCACAACCCGCTCTACTGGGAGCGGTCTGTTATGGTGGGGGGGGGGGGGGGGCGGTTCCCTAGCTGCCACATGGGGTAGGTTCTACATGGGATTATAAAATGATCTAGGATGGTCATTCGTCATTTTCCAAGCCATCGATGCCACGTGACGCCTCATACTAGCACGTGGGACCCGCTGAAGATGGTCCTTCTTGGCCTGATGCGGTCAGCTGCGGTTCCGGCCAGCTCCCTTTCCAGTAGCAAAGGCGGGAAACACTACTACCTCAACAGCCATTCGGGTGTAAGCCTTCCTCCTGGTGCACCACCACAGCTCAGCGGCCACGGCCTCCAACTCCTGATGCCACAACGCACACCTCTCCGACTTCCATGTGGCTGACTGGTGTGATGATCGTCGCACTACTCTACCGCAGCCAATGGGCCTTCGCCTCCTTCTGCTGCATGATTGCAATGATACCACCATCGTGGTGAACCAGTGTACTGTAAGGCTGCCTTGTACCCTGTCAGCGCCATTCATCAGGGCCTATAGTCAGTTCATTTGCGCTGGTGGGCTTCTATGGGTCACTAGGTGAGATCCGATGGACCGTTCTTCATTACTAATGAAATAATGTTCGTATCAGGAATTCATCATTGTTTCAAGTCCATCGTGGTCGATTTCCTCACAACCCAATGTTTCTCCCTTGAAGAACATGTCAAATAATAATGTAGAAGATGGATCAGGTCGTGTTTATTTTTCCCGAACCCTCCGTGTAAGACTGATAGCATGAGGATCAATAAGATTTAATCAATATAAATTAGCGAAGAAAAATCAAGAACAATCTCTACCTTGAAATGTTTTAGAGTGCTCGAGGTTGAAGATGATGGGTCAACGTTCATCGTTCATCCATGAAAATACAACAGTTGCATGAACGTCGATCCTCTATTCATTGTATGTTGGATTGGGTGACCCAAGGGTTCTCCATATCCCTCTCCCCCAAATTAAATTATTTTCCAATGAATGATGAATATGAAGGAGATAATCCTTACAAATTAATTCATGTTAATTGTTACTTTAACATTCAATTTATGAGCCTTCATTAAATGGTGGGTTTCATTGTTACACACATTCTATAACAAGGCATTTAATGCCCATAAACAAATGGACAACAAGTATCGTGTGGTCCCAACCTCCAATGAATTAAAAATGATTGAAGAAGTTTAAATAAAATGAGACGTTTTTTTCTTTTAATCCTCCAAAAAAACTGCAAACCCAGATCTTCCCCGCGACCTATTGTAGTTGATGTGAAGTATCCTTAAAAAGAATCCTGATGATATGAGTTCAATGGTGCCCTTGTATTTTTAATCTGAGCACTGGTAAAAATTATATTAAGTAATGCACTTACTTTTACTGAACAAACCATTAAAAAACATTATAAATTCATTCTGGCCAATCTGGGACATAGAATCATGTGTCGTCAATTTTTTAAAACTCATAATATCTCCATATAATGAAAAACATTACATGGAAATTTTTGTGTTTTTACATTCTCCCTACCTCATGGATTGGAATCCCCGAAAGCCCCAACAATAAATAGGGAAACAAGTTGGGGTATTGAGAATGAATATAAGTCTCTTTCTCCCATGTGTTCCTCTGGAGGTTACCATGTTGTCACCGTATGGGCCCCAGAGGTATCAATCCCCCAAAAAGGACTCTCTCCTGTCGATCCTCAATCTCCAATGAAACCTCTGAAAACATTTCCCCATTCACGATTTCCAGATCACCCTAGTAAATTATTTTCGATGGATCATGCACATACCTCCTCAGCTGGAATACGTGGAAAATGTCGTGCACCTGGAGTAATTGAGGGGGAAGGGCTATACGTTATGCCACCTCACCAACTCACATAAGACCATAAAAGGGTACTAGGAACATCGATGATATCTTTCCACCCCGAACAAATA
Source organism: Viscum album (assembly GCA_963277665.1). Lineage (NCBI taxonomy): Eukaryota > Viridiplantae > Streptophyta > Magnoliopsida > Santalales > Viscaceae > Viscum > Viscum album. The sequence continues at coordinate 2,060,362,569 of OY728151.1, read as the reverse complement.
TTTTGAAACCTCATCAAGGTGAGACCCATAGAAATACATGGTCACCATCCTTGAACTCAAGTGGTCTTTATCTCTCGTAAGCAGAATACATATGCCTGCTCTGTATAGACATCGTCCTCTTTTGAATGATCTGCACCTTCTCCTTGGTATCCCATACCATCTCCGGTCCTATGAGTGTAGAATCCCCTGGGTCAATCCAGGACAGAGGTGATCTACAAAGTTTACTATAAAATTCCTCAAATAGTGCCATACCGATGGTTGTCTGATAGTTTTTATTGTAAGTGAACTCTACCAAGGGAAAGAGTTCCTCCCAACTATGGCCGAAATCAAGTACGAAAACATGAAACATGTCCTAGAGGGTCTAAATGGTTCACTCTGTCTGACCATCCATCTAAGGATGATATTCAATGCTCAATCAATGCGGAGTCCTGAACTCCTCCTGAATCCCCTTCAATAGCTAGTATGTAAAACGCGCATCCTGATCGAAGACAATCGCTGAGGGAACTACATGTAGCTCTACCATCTCGTGTAGGTAAAGGCTTCCCAATATCTCTATGAATCCCTTCCCTCTGATAGGATGGAAGATGAATGATATGGTGAGTCATTCAATGATCACCTCGATAGAATCAATTCCCTTGTATGTGCATGGAAGTCCTGTAACACAGTCTATGGAAATTCTATCCCACGTCCACTCTGTAACCTCTAGTGGCAGAATTATGCCTGCTGGAACCTAATGCTCTGCCTTCACCAGTTGTCATTTGAGGCACATTTTGAAAAACATTTTCTTTGCATTCTTCATTCGTGACCACCAGTTTTGACATTAGAGGTCCTTGGACATATTCTCCACTCCTTGATGTACCGATAGAGGGGATGTATGAAACTCCCTCAATGCACCCCCCACCCCCATAGCACCAGTGGTACCATTGTACTTTCTCTGAAGAGGATGGAATGCTCCCCAACTTTAGAAATATCATCTAGTGCCTATCCTATGGATATCTAAGCACATCGAGTCTCACAGTTAGTTCTGACTCGCTAAATGAGTGACAGAGTTGTAGAGTTTCTTGGGTCTCGTAGTCAAGGTCCCCAAGTTGATTCACCCTTATCTACCTCAGCTCCTGTAAAGTCACCTGGCATATCTCCTACCACACAATGTTTTCCCCCTTCATTTTCAACACTGATAAGGTTGTTGCAACTCTGGAAAAGTCAGGTACAAACCTCATGAATCAACCAGCCAGACCCAAGAAACCCTTCACCTCTATCACATGCTTGGGTGGCTCCCAAGAAAGAACAACCTCAATCATCATTAGATCCACTAAAAATACATCCTCCAAGATGACATGTCCCATGAAGTGAAGCTCTCAGATCTAGAAAATGCACTTCGAAAACTTACCATAATGTTTGTGCTCTTGGAGTGTGTCCAGAACTATCTGCAGATGATAGGCATGCACCTCCTCTGTAGCTGAGTATACTAGGATTTCATCGATGAATGATACCACAAAGTTATCGAGGAATGGCTTGATGATTCTCTTCATGAGTCCCATGAACACTATAGGGGAATTTGGGACGACGAATGGGATAACCTAGAACACATAGTGGCCATACAGACATCTGAAGGCCGTCTTCTACACATCCTCATCTCGTACCTAGAACTGGTGATTGCCTGATCTGAGGTCTATATTCGAAAACCACTGGGATCGCTTTAGCTGATCTAAAATGACATCAATCCTTGATAGTGTACAGGGGTTGCCCCGGCTTCCATGTGGTCAGCTGGGGTGCCAACCACCACCCTCATCTGCCACTACCAACCGATGTACCAGCTGCTACCATGTTCTACCCTAGTGCCAGTTTCCATCATCCGTCGCCAGTGTTGTCACATCGGCGGTCTACCGCGGGTCACCAGGTGAGATCTGGTGGCCCATTCTTCATTTAAAAAGAATTAATGTTCATCTCGAGACATTTATGTTTCATCAAATCCATCAAGGTTAAGTTCCTCACAACATGATGTTTCACCTACGAAGAACACATCAAACAATGAAGTAGAAAAGGGATCAGGTCGCATTTGTTTGGACAGCACCCTCCATGTTAGACCAATAGCATGCAGATTAAGAATATTGTATCAACATAAATAAACAAAGAAATCCTGAACAACCCCTAACTCTAAATGTGGAAAAGAGCTCGCGGTTGAAGATGACGGGTCAGCTTTCGTTGTTCCGTAACAAGCTAAAATGGTTGCTCGAACGTCGAACATCCATTATTTTCATAGTGGATTTGTTCTTCCAAGGGTTCTCCATAGTCCTCTCCTCCAAATTCATTTCTTTTCTAATGATTGATCGAGATGAAGGATAGATGCCTTACTCATTAATTAAAGTTATTGGTTTCCTTAACATGTCATTAATGACACCTCATTAATTTGTGGGTATAATGGTTACGAAAATTGTTTAATCAGGCATTTAATTCCCATAATTAAATGCCAGACCAACACCGTGTGGTCCCCACCTATAATGAATTAAAAATAATAGAAGGAGTTTTAATAATATAAAACATTTTTTTATTTTAATCCTCCATGAGAACCTACAAATCTAGATCTTCCCCTCTACCTACTACAGTTGATGCGGAGGATCCTTAATGTGTATCCTGACATTATGAGTTCAACGGTGCCCTCATATTTTCAATCTGAGAATAAGTTCAAAAGATAGAGAACATCTCTCTTTGTTTACTGAATGTACCATTAAAAAAAGTTTTGAAATTCATTATGGCCACTCCGGTCCTCGAAATCACATGCTGGCAATTTTCTCAATGTTGTAATATTTCCTTATAATAAAAAAAATAGATGGAAAATTCTGAGTCTTTAAAATCTGTTTCTATAAATATCCTATTAGTGCATATATTATGGAAGTGTGCATATATCATGGTATGTTGTAATAAAATTTATAAATGGATTGTTATGGTTCCTGAAGGAAATTAGGCTAACACAACATGATTCAACTAAAGATGGATAATAACCGAGAAATTAACTCTATATGTACACATTTATGGTCTATATACATATGATTACTATATCCATATATAGTGGAAATGATTTTAGATTGGACTAGAGGCATAAATCAAGAATCCATAAACAGTAGCATGAGTCCCCCAAGTGTTAAGAGACATCATGCATAGTTCCACAAGAATTAGGGATATCCTGGAATGTTTCATAACAATATAAGGTATTCTTTTCCGATGTCAAAATAGTAATGGTCTTCATGCCCACATATCATATTTATATGGTTCTCCATGATATGTATCATAACTAATGGTTTGATATGCCTGAATAATAACAATATGGATACCATGCCTAAATTAGAAAATATGGGCCGCCATTCCCTTATCAAATAATCAAGTACATAATTCCAAAATTGTATCAGTAAGGGTCACCATGACCATATATAACAATATCATAAGGCGTGGCATGACCATAAATAACTGCAGAAGAATATATTACATTCTCTCATATAATAGTTAAAAGGTAATGAAGTTCATGAATAACATGAAGGATAAGGTTCATATTTCCCATTTATCATAAATATGACATGTAGTAAATGGATTTATTAAGATCAAATATATAGTTCATAATTAAATAAAAAATTTCATTAACTGGGGAACAACTATTTTGCTGTTTAATTATGTTACATGGTTATACCAATCAATTCCTTCGATTTTATTATATCCTGATAATTCTAAAAACCATGATACACCTATACAATTGTCATCCAACAATTTATGATATCATCATTTAGAATTATACCAAAAACACCGATAGGGATTTGAGTATATAACCATGAAAGTAGAATAGTAATATAAAGGTGACATCAAAATGGGTGGCACACATTTATGTTGATAAACTAAAACAAATCTGAGGATCTAATATAGTCATATTCTTCCAAAATAGTTAAAATTATATAAGGTAGATTCAATTTTCCAATATTCATAGTGAAACTCACATGTGACATAAGAGGCATAATAAAAAACAACATGAATTTGATGGATACATAATAGACCACATACCATATTACTGTAGAAGAGAACTCACACAGTATTATACTTTTTTTTGGTAAAGATCATAAGAAAATTGAAACAATAGAAGAAAACCATGAAAATATTTCAGATGAGCTTACATAAAAATACCATCTTCGATAGAAAGAAAAATTATGAAACTATCCCAAGTAGTGATTCAAATACCAATAGGAATATAATGAGATTATTAGAAGGTGTATCTGAGTCTGGATGGAAGAATGGGACCAATGCCTAGATATAGGCTTCACGAAAGCTCAAATGGGACGTTTTATTGTGCGTGTGAGAAAAATAATGAAATTATTGTTGTCTAATAAGAAATGGATTCCCCCTTAAGATATTTCATTGAATATATGTGGAATGTAAATTTTGAACTTTACATGCAATGATCAGGAATTCCCTTTTGGGAAAAGGCCATTGTACATCATGAATAATCTATTCCAAGAAAATAAATGTGATTTATTTAATACAAATCATTTATTTAAATATGTGTCATGTAGATGGACTACATCTGGGTTCTATCACCCTACAATTTTTGATAATAGGAAAAAACAACCCCCCTAAAGATTGACTTCCATGTTATGTATATAAAAAGAAAAAAAGGGTTCAACAAAAAATTAAAAAGATCCACAGATAATGTAAATACCAAGATCATACAACAATCCCCTTAATGGATTTCATCACCAATTTTTCATTGTGAGGGTGGTATGTTGTTGTTTGACAAATACTCCATCCACTGAGCTCATACGTCAGCATCCCAGCCTCAAATGTCATCATGTACATTGTCGTACTTCCATAACACATACACTAGTGGGACAAAACAACCTCACATATACATTCATGTCCGATCAATTATTATTTTGGAATTATTTTCAAAACAATCATAAATATCAATCTCACCATCATATTGATCAGTAGTATGAGATGGGTATGAATGGTAACAATGAAACTGTGAAACGTTGAAGACATTTTTCATTGAAAAATACCTCTGAGATAGTATCCACTTATAGGATACCATCCTAAATCTGTCCTTGTCATCAAAAGGCCGAAAAATTGTTATAATAGCTTTCCTTTTCCTCATATCTATCTATCTTCAAGTCTGGGTTGTGCCAGTAAAAAACATGTTCCCCAACCTCAATATCTGGAGTTCATCAACTATGATAGGGATTATATTTTTGTCTAGACTAATCAATAAAAATATTCTTCATGATCAATTTTTAATTCATTGTTGTCTAATTAATGAGATGCAGACCTAATATCACAACATCACCTTCCACTAAATAGTATAGAGTTGGACTGTAAGACCTACTAGTTAAGGACTTTATGTAGGCATATGAATCATTTCTTGATAACAATTATTGTAGTTGAATACCATAAGAGGGATATGATTCCCCCATGAACAATAAATAGTAAATAATCATACTTGGATCATAAACCCCAAACCATGTATCATCCATTTCAATTTACACTATTTTGGGGGTGAAAATGTGTGCATAAAATAAATTTTATAGTGGTAACTCTCTTTAATCCCACCCACAAACTCGATGTGAATCAAGCATGCCAATATGAAAAGATAGTACAAGTGTAACGATCTAAACCATTATCATTAGAATTTCCCTTCTGGTAATTATGTAATATGGTATAAAAAAATAAATATCATATAAATCCAAATAAAAACATTACCGTTACAAATAAATAATGAAATAAGTGATATATATCGAAATTAAAGAACCAATATCGTCAAAATAGTAAAATGTCATTTGGAATATTAACAAGACTATTATACATAGAAAACTAGAAATTATTATAGTAAACTCACCGATGATATTATAGATAAATTTTAGGCATTGTATAAATGAAAATATGATATAATTAAATCATTGTATATGTAACTAAATGTTTAAGAAATGAAAATTCGTGTTTTGGTATTTTTGATATACATAAATGTATATTTATAATTTTACAATAAATATTATTATTTACAGTAACACATATTATCATGAAATAAACTCAGAAAATATTTTTTTTCTTATTATAAAAAAAACAGTTATGGGATTTTAATTAATATTTAAATGTTTCATAAAATTTGTTATAAAAATAGTATTGGTATTCTTTCAAAAAAATGATGAATTTAATTAATAGTTTAATTTACCATATTTAGAAAATATTTTTCTTAAAATGGATTTATGTTTACAATTATTCCGATCAATATATGGATAGGGTAAATTTTGGGAATTTTCTAAAATAGTTGACTTTTTGGTAAATTTCAAAATACGATAATTTATTGTATATGTACATTATAAGTTGAATACACAATTAATTGATTCATTTGATAATAATTAAAATATAAAACCCCATTCATTATTATAATAAAAATAGTGATTTTTATGAATATATTTATAATCATTCTCAAAAATAATAATATAATGATTAAAACAATACGAACACACCCCTATCTCTAGTACGAAATACCGCGTCACACCACCTATTCTCCTCAGTCCCTCCAAGATTTTATGCATGAAAATATTATTTCAAATAGTCATCCCCAGACCCTTCACCACATCTATAAGGATTTTTTATCATAAAAATATAATGCATCGGATCCCTAAGGAGGTTTCTAAAGTAGAAAATTCAAGATGTAAAATAATCGTTCATTTTTTTAAATTTCATTTTATATATTATTATTTTCATATACATTCCTCACCAACAATATAAAAATATTCATGATAAATTCATTATATTTTATATAATTTATCTTTATCCTTTTACTTGAATGTCTATCAGTAAAATAGTTTTACTATGTCTTTTATTCAAAAAATTAAATTATCGTATGTGATCTGTCAATTTATTGACATCTAGTACCATGCATTTTCATTTTAGTTTAGAATATTCAAGGATGTAAATACAACCACTATCATAGATGAAATTAAATTTAGTAAATATTTAATAACCATATTTATTTTTTGGAACAGTTTTTATAAAAAATAATAAATAATGGAACAAAACTAGTTTATGATGATAGAAAAAAACAGATAAAAACTAAATTATAATCACTTATTTTTTATATAATGATTCATACTCATAAAATTTATCCATATCATATATATAATAATTTTATCCTCATAATTTTCATTAATAAAAAAATAATTACAATTATTTATAATTCTACCCATTCTACATAATCATCCCTACTCATATTCATGTAAACTGATTGAGAAAACCATGAAAATGAATAGTCACGTACCATGATATTGAACTACATAACTCATCGTAAAGGCTATAAATGAACATAATAAATTTATAAAAACAATAAATTTATAATTTTTTCTTAAAATGGAAATTAATTAATATAATTTTATTATATATGATATTAAAGTGAATACGTAATTCAGACATAAGGTAATAGGATTCCCGAACCCAACTATCTTTTTTAGGGGTTTCAATTATTCACTAAATATTAATTATTCATTTCCCATTAATGAACCATTAATATCATTTCTTTTCTATCCGTTTTATTTTTTTGGCATATATAAGTTTCCAATCTTGTTTAATGAAAAATTCAATGTTGTTACAAAAATAACTATTTGTTTCTTTAAAACACATTTTTTTACTTATCTATAGATTGTTTCTACTCCACTCATGATTGATGAATCATATAAATATTATTACATGAAATCTTTATTTTGGGAACACCAATGTGATGGGTGAAACCAGAATTATATAGTATATTTAAATGATATGTTTTGATGTGTGAACCCCGAATTATATAACACTATAATTAATAGGGTAATTTGATGAATTTATTATATTATGTTAAATATGTGTGAACATGATGCAGAATTTGTTGAAAACTATGTGTTGTGTTTAACACTAAGACTTGATGTTTCCTTATTGTACATTTCCATATTCAATTGATTTATCTAATGATTCGTTTCATTATTAAGATTTTGATCCTTTACATATGTTTCAAGATGACGATTGTTGTCAACAATTTTTCATGTCCCTTATTCATCATCTTACTATTATTTTAGATAAACCCTTATATTATTGTCTATACTCTTGTGAATATATGTACTAAGAAGATAATGAGGGCCACTAATAAGATATAGAAGAATGAGTTAAATACAATTTTCATGTTCAACTATGTATTAGTTATTTATGTTGCAAAATTTCTCTAGAAAAATAATTCTTTGGATCCATTTTGTGTAATACATGTTTGTTTTTTATTCTTAAAATAATTTTATAATCATGTATGAAATATAGGGTCTCTATAGTTGTTATCAGAGTACAGTTTGGTAAATTTGGAAATTTGGATTAGGGAACCTTCATTAAAACCAATATTATAACACTAAATATATGTAATAATCCGAGAATCATTGTTTTAGAAAAAATATTCTGCCTATTGATCCCGCAAGATATGAATTTAGATTTTATTTCAAAATAGAATAAATTATTCATGAATTGTTGAATAATGTTTTCTTTAAAACATTTCAATTTTAGAAAATTCTAACAACCAGGACAATCCAGGTGAAAAAAAATATGTGAGGGAAAATGTAATGAATAGGTGAATGACATCTAAAATTCCATTGGATGTGGAGTTCAAAATTTCATGGTTATTTTTATAGTGTTTTTCAAAATATAAAAAATAACACGAAAAATGTGAAATTTCCTTCTTCCCCTAAGAGGGTGTAACTAGCTATCAAGTATTTTATATAAAAATTACAACTTTCATTTTGTGGATATTCTGATTGAGTAGACTTAGTATAGTGGGTAAATTAGATAGATGATATATTTTCTTTTATTCATAGTTATAAGATGGAGATGCTAACTCTGTCCATTTAACATCTTGAGGTAGTGGAAGACCAATGGTGGGACACAATTAAGAACCCAAATACAAAAGAAGAAATTTTATATATTGAGTAGGAATTCATTAATATTTTTTCTATTAAAAAGTACTTCTCATAAAGTAGTGATACAAATATGAACAAATAATATATATATCTAGAGAAAAAATTAAGGTTAATCTATCATGACCAAGAAAAAAATTTAACATGGATTTCAAGGTACACATTAGGTTTTTTCTTTAAAAATGATTGGAAAATTGATATATTATTAAATTTATTAATACCTCAATATCAAAAGGATATAGAAAATCACGAAATTTAGAGTTATGGTGATGATTTTTGATGTTTTCTCAAATAACATAATTATTTTGGATAATTGTCCCAATGGATAGAGTGATATGTAATGAAAGATGGAGTTTCTAGATGGGGGATCTAAAATGAAATGTGTAAATTAATATCAAAAACTGACATATCAAAAATGTGGGAAGTGGTAAAATGGGAATTCTTTGAATGGGATAGGGAAATTATATATTTGTTGGATAAAAGGAAACACATCTCAGGTATTTGATAGAAACAATAAAATCCAAACAATCTGATATAGGAAAGGAGATAACCACCCATGTTTCAATGCTTCCATTGTAAGGATAATAAAAACTATGGAATCTAGTGCACTAGACCTCAATTATTTTAGGGTTGTAATCTTCATCAGTCACAAAAGGCAATAGAGCTTGGAAAGACTTACTCCATCACCAGAGTAGAAGGGAAGCATTAAAATGATGTTGCACAAGATACACATCTAATTCACTCATGAATGAATAATAAATTATTGGAGATTGGTGTTATGCATTCTTTTATATCTTGAAAATTTCCTAGAACTATGTAATTGTATACTTGAAACCTTGAAATAGAGATATCAACAAAAATCCATAGTGGTCCAATAATTTTAACCCAAGTGTTGTACACTTCTCCTATTGGAATATGTGAGAATGTTCTTCCACAGAATCTCATGATTCTTCCATTAAGGAAATTAAATCTTATAATGTGGATGGATTAGAACTAATTATATAGAGAACACCTCAAATGTAAGGAAAATGAAATATATTTTCATAATCCTATCCATCCCATGATCGTATACCAATTAAATTATGACCATGAATCTCATTGATAACATATCTCAACTATGTGGGTGTTGATTCCCTGTAAAGGGCCATAATTGTTTCATATAGATGAATCAATGTCTTATGTCACCTTGAAGAAATACCCCCCATATAGGAACATAATGTGGTATTTATTTAAGAGATACCATGACTTCAAACATATCATGAGGTAGTGTTATAAATAGAACTCATACCTGGAGCCACTCCTACCTCAAAATTCCCTTATGGGATGATCCCTATCATTCTAGAGGATTTAAAGAATCATCTGCTGGAGTATATGGAAAATGGGTTTATATTACCTAGGTCATCACTAAGAGGTATGCCTATGTTTGTTGTTAAGAATAATGATAGATCAAGGAGGTTCGATACCAATTTTTTGTACTCAACTATATCACTATAATGATGAATTATCCTCTTTGGTGGATTTTAACCGTGTTTGATTAGTTATGAGGAGATCAATACTTCTAAAATGTGGATCTTAATTCTAAATATCATCAGCTGATTCTGAAGGATGAATATATTCATAATACATCATTATGTACAACTAATTTTCACTATGAGGTTCAATAGAGTCCATTGAATAGACAAATTCCACTAAAATCATCATGGATTTGATAAATAGAGTCATTATAAATTACCTTGATAAATTTTTTTCAATGATTATTGAAGATTTCTAAAACTATTATAAAATAGAATATGAAGATTAAGAACATCTATGGATTGAGTGGGTGACATTGGGGATGGATAAATTGCCTCCAATGTTCATAAAGTGCAAATTTTGGATGTAGGAAGTCACATTCATATCAAACATGATCACACATGAGGGATTTTCAATTCACCCCAAAAAGGAAATTGCGGAATGGTCAAGGCCCTCTAGTGTCATGGAAATACACTTTTTCATGGATTAGAATGGTACTACTGATTTTTTCGTGATATATTTCTCATGATTGTGTGTCCCATGAAATATGTTATATAGGAAACATGAAAATATTCATGGATGTAAGAATATGAGGAAATATTCGAGGAGATGAAGAATAAGATGATCACTGAACCTATACACACATTCAGAAACAGTGGGGATAGTTTTGGAATAAATATTTTTTCTAAATAAAATTATTGTGTTTCAAACACATAAATCATGATAAATTTATAGCCTATGACTCATGGAAGATAATTATCCATGAGAAGACCTACTCAGCATGAAATCTGAAGATAAAAGTTGTGTTTTTTTATTTAAAATGATGTGGTGATACATTTATGGTAAGAAGTTTTCCATATATATATAATAGTATCCTAATGTATATATTCACATAAAATGTGAAGAACACGCTTCTAATGATATTTTTAGAACAAATCATTCGCTTCAATTTTTCTATTCAAAATCATCATATGATGAATATTAAGGTACATGGTGATTTTAGTAGAAAAATATGATACTCTCTCCATGATGGAGATTAGGAATGACCGTTTCTTCATGGATATAAGTATTATTAATCTGAAAATACTAATTATGGGGAATACATCCTTCCTTCCACAAATTATTTCCCCCCATTTATCGAATAGAAGATTCAAGAGGCACAAAGGAATGTCCACAGACATCAAAATAAGGTGATGGGAGTAAATGAATGGGGTCTACAAGAGTTCGATAACAATAATGATGGAGTGGAATTAGAAATTTTATTCCATCAATATTAGAGATAAATAAGGATCTATTGGATAATTCACATAGGTCAACACTCTCAACGCATCATTGAAGTACCAATATGTATCATTATCTTTGAAAACACTCTTGTTGTGATAACAGGAAGAAATATATTGTGGAAAATTTATCGAGGTTCATGAAATGTTATCAAGTTAATGGAGATTGATTGTACTCTAATGTTATTATAAGTCCCTGGCCTTAAACCTTACTTAATATTGAATTAAATGAATAATTCACATTGAGGATCTTTTCAGGTTTAGAGTTTTAGATAATTAGGACATAACTATTTCATCTCAAAAGATTAAAAGTAGACACTTCTACTAAGTTTCCATAAAATAAAAACTCTTAAAAAGAAACATGTCTAGTTTCATGTTTTAGATAGCCTGACTTTCCCTTGATCCCATCCTTGACCCTATTCCACATTATGTCTTGTGAAAAACATTTCAAAAAAACTTGGGGTGAGCATAAAAACTCAGTAAGTTATACACAAATAATGAAAACTGTTAGTTTTAAAACATCAAGTAAACCATGTATACTTTATCAAAGTAATACCTTCACCTTCATGAAGTAGTAAAAACTCTTCACTGAATAAAATATCATTACTTACCCTTTTGTAACAAAAGATTACCATAAAACCCATATAAAGAACACATAACATATAAAGGTAACTTGGGACATAAACATACTTTTGTGGAATAACCATACGGTTGACTTCCACACATATCACTTAATGGAATATCCATACGGTCGACTTCCACACATACTTAATGGAATAGCCATACGACCAACTTCCATACCCAATGCATTGGAGGTTATAATGTAACCACCCATCCGGGTATTCACAGCACCACCCGTCATATGGTTTATCACGTAACCAACCCGTTAAATTTCCATGTACCATCATAAAAATCATAAGACATAAAACAAATATAATGGAAAGAAAACATTACCACACTTTGATCACAATATATCACTTAAATATATTTTCATAAAAAATCCATTATGAAAACCATTATTAATACCAAAATACATAAAAGAGTATATGGTTTTTATTTCGTTTTAAAAAAAACATTACGGCTTGTTCAGGAAGCCAAAGACGAAATAATACTCGCGGCAGCGAAGAAGGTCGTTGTCACCGTGTACGTTAAATAAAACATTCCTTTATGTCATTTTTGTAAAATGATTCATAGAAAAAGATTCCTTTTTTATAAAAGTAAAAGTAAAAGGGGTATATAGACAGTATAAAAGAAAGTTGTGTATAAAACGAAATATGCCTCAATGAAAGGAGAATGAGACGAAGTCCCTTACCTCGGGTCTGACTTGACTCGATCGTTCTTTAACTTCCGGAATAATAAACATGAGTTAATTCCTACTTTCATTAGAACCATTTTCAAGTTAATTATTCATTTTATATCACTTATTACTAGGTTATTAACACTATGTAGTTATTTAAGTTAAAAATGGTCGTTTTGTCGATCCTTAGTACTTGAGTCAAAAATAAACCTTTTATAATTACAAGTTGTTCATGTGGTAAAACATCCATTATATAAAGAATTATATTCCTGATGTAGATATCACATATATCATATATATCCATTATATACATTAATTTATAATATTACATAATCATTTAGAGGTAAGAAATGAAATGCACCGTTCATGGAGACGGTAAGTCGTACGTACGCATGAACGCTACTTTCATTTATATTTCATATTTTTATGGAATGGAATCATAATGATATAAAAGTTTATTATAATTCTAGTATAATATCATATATAATACCATTAATTAAATCCTTTATACATCCCACATAAGGCATTAACAAAATCAAATCACTTTGAGGGGGTGGTAGTCCGCACTTCCTTAAATGAAGATATCGTATTTACCCATAATGGAAACAATAAAGGTCTTCCCAAAGTGTAAAATACAGATGCATAAGGAAAAAAATAAACATATTAAATATCATATATAATTATAGTGTCATCTAAACGGCCACCTTTTAATGTGTTAAAATAATGTTGAACAATCATCGTTTTGGGAGGCAGAAATTCGCCATCCACAGAAACAGTATGTTCTTTAACCATTATATTTAGGTGTGTGTAAGTGTAGCTAGAATCCTTCTTATAACAACATATTAGTATATTGAATATACTGTATTTTTTTCAAAAGAAATTAATAAAAAGAGTTTAGGGGGTTGGAGAAGCAAAATAAAACAAAAGGACTCAAGTGAAGACATTACCTTAAAATCGGGAAACTCCCTTTGGTTTGAGCTCAAAGGCTTCCTTGGGAAGACTTCATCCCAAATTGAGGCATCAAGGTGTAAGATATAGATGTGGAGAGACAAAATAGGTAGGGTTTGGCTGAGCCAAAGGCTTTGGATGTGTGGGTAAGGAGGTAGAGGTGGGGGCCTTTTATAAGAGGAGAGGAGGGGCACTCTTGGAAAGTAAGGAAATGTTACTTTATTTTAGAATGATTTTCGGATTTTAATGGTCCCACATTGATTTTTTTAGATTATAAGGTGATAAGGGTTCTAAATCCACCCATCCAATAGGTTTTGGACATTTTTGGGTCTTATATTTTACATTATCTTTCCATTTTATTCAAATCGTTAAATAATGAGGTCATCACTGCATCATCATGATGTCATAAATAATTTAATTTATTTAATGTATCAAAATTTAGAAAAAATACTATGATAAAGGAAATATTTTTATATTTCCATTGAATATTTATAGTAAAATATATGACTTGTATAACCGCATGTAAAATTTGTTTTAGTAAAACAACTCATGTTTGTGACATTTTTACATTAACTTTAAATATAAAGTTATTAATGTCATTTTCCAACCAAAGTGGCTTCATGGGATCCCCAATTTGACCCATGTATTTTCTTGGTTGTCCATGACACATAAAATGATATTATGACATGTCTCAAGTTCATTTAATAATATTAAAACATTATTTTTACATTAAATTACACTAATTACCTCTAATCGCGATTAAAAACATAATAAGTTACTATTCACCAAAAAATTATTTTAATCTCATTGAACCAAATTTTACTTATTAATTACAACCATGTATTTCATATTTTTTAAATTCAAAACAATGAGGTGGTAAAATTTCATTTAAACGAAAAACCAGTTTTTTAAGTACCACTTAGTGGTTTCACTATTCATCAAAAATTGATGTTTTTCAGAAAAATACCAAAACATCACCCTAAGATATATTTGATATTCCGAATTCAAAAATGAAGTCCATTTTTCAAAATTCCAAACATATAAGTTTCATTAATTAATTTAATAATTAATTCCCGCTGTCATAGCAAATAGCATGTTTTTATGAAACAATAAGTATCAAAAGATTGACAGTAGTTTAAGTCCGATTTCAACGTGAAATTAATTACAACGACCACTATTGGGTTTAATGGTAAAATTATATTCTAATTTCATTTTAAAAACAATTCATAAGATAATCTAATCATATAAATAAATTAGATTAAAAAGTGGTTTTGAATTAAAATACAACATCTTACACTATTCATTAAAAAAATAAACTTTATCGGAAAAATACCAAAAATTTACACAAAGTAAATTTTGATGTCCCGATTCTAAAGAAGAGTTTTATTTGGTCTAATATAATGTATAAGAGTGAATAAAACTATATTTAATGACGGTTCTCCATCAAAAGGCGATAAGTGAACCTTTAGTGAAAACTAGGGTATATACGCCTAAAATTGAATTCTTTCCGTATTTTAAGACTTTATCTTTTATTAGATAAAATTAAAAACATTTAAAAAACATATATAATCATATTTTAGTTATTTCTATCCATTCCCGCCAATACAACAGCTATGTGTTAACTACCATTTAAAATAATATTATTTTATTACTAGTGTGCAACATAAGATTTCAAAGAAACTCTTTGTTGCGTATCAGGTACGCTATCGAACATAGAAATCCATTTAAAGTAAAATTAATATTTAATTAGTAAATATTAAAAAATATGAAATTTTTTATTCATTATTTACCTGGGATGTTACATCCTTCCCCCCTTTTGGTAATTGCGTCCTCGTAATTTTATTCACTTATCAAAATAAGTGGGGGGTATTTATCTCTAATAGCATTTTCAGACTCCTACGTTGCCTCTTCAACAATATGTTTGTTCCACAAAACCTTTACCTGGTGAATTACCTTATTTCACAACACTTGCTCTCTTCGGTCAAGAATCTGGACTGGTTGTTCTTCATATGATAGTTTCTCTTCCAGCTGAACTATCTCTTGACTCAAAACATGAGAAGGATCTGGAATATACTTCCTCAACATAGAAACATGAAAAACATTGTGTACCTGAGATAAACTCAGATGTAAAGCCACTCGGTAAGCAACTGATCCAAATTTTTCCAGAATTTCATATGGTCTAATGAACCTTGGACTCAGCTTTCCTTTCTTACCAAATCGAATCACACTTTTCCATTGTGAGAATTTGAGGAAAACATTATCACCTACCTTGAAAGATATATCCTTCCTCCGGATATCCGTATAACTCTTCTTCCTGCTCTGAGCTGTTCTCATGTGTTTCGGAATCAACTGAACTTTTTCTGCCATCTCTTATCCCAATTCTGCTCCCATCAGCTTCCTTTCACCTACTTCATCCTAAAAAGCTGGAGTTCGACACCACTTCCCATATAATGCCTCAAATGGTGCCATCTGTATACTAGAATGAAAACTTTTATTATAATAATACCCAACCAAAGAATGATGTTGGTCCCAACATCCCTGATAATCCATATAGAAGGCTCGTAGAATATCCTCCAAGGTCTAAATTGTTCGTTCTTACCACTCATCTGATTGCGGATGAAAAGATGTACTAAAATTTAATTCAGTACCCAACGACTTCTGAAGGCCTTTCTAAAAGTTAAAAGTAAACCTGTGATCACAATTAGATACAATGGAGAGAGGAACTCCATGTAACCTGAATATATCTTTATGATACAAATGATAAAGTTGATTTAGATAGAATGTATCTTGAATAGGAAGGAAATGAGCAGATTTCGTCAAGCGACCAACAATAACTCAGATTGCATTATTACCTCAACGTGTCTTTGGTAATCCCACAACAAAGTCCATGGATATATTTTCCCATTTCCACTCTGGCACTGGTAATGGCTGAAGCACACCTTTCGGAAACTACCACACTGCTTTAACCTACTGACAAGTCAAACACTTCACAGTAAAATCAGCAATATCTCTTTTTATTCCATCCCACTTGTAATACTTCTAAAGATCTGTGTACATCTTAGTACTACCAGCATGAACTGAATACGGGGAACTAAGAGCCTCAATAACAACTCATTCTTCAACTGTGAATCACTAGGCAAACATAATCTCTTCCCAAACATCAAAACACAATCATTATCAATGTTTAATTCAGGAAACATTCCCTTCTGAAGCAGCTCTACCATTTTCTGCAACTCATTATCTTGGTTCTATTCTTGATTGATTCTGTCTGATAGAGAAGATTTCACCGTTACCTGAAACAAACCAGAAGGACTTCTTGCACAAACAAATTCCATGCCAAAGTTCATCAAATCAAAAAACAAAGGAACTCATTCCAAACGTATCATGGTTAATGAAGCAATACTTTTTCGACTCAATGCATCAGCCACATTATTTGATTTTCCAGGATGGTAATGAATTGTACAATCATAATCCTTGATTAATTCTATCCATCTCCTCTCCCTCTTGTTCCATTCTTTCTTAGTGAATATATACTTTAAACTTTTGTGATCCATATATATTTCACACTTTACTCCATACAAATGATGCCTCCAAACTTTTAAAGTGAAAACAACATCAGCTAATTCCAAATCATGTGTAGGGTAATTTACCTCATGAGTTTTCAACTGACGTAAAGCATAAGCAATTACCTGATCATTCTGCATAAGGACACAACCATGTCCTTTAAATGAAGCATCACAGTAGATAACAAACTCACCATTCGTGGAAGGAAGTTCCAAAACTGGAGCATTCACCAATCTTCCTTTCAACTGCTAAAAACAATCATCACATTCTTTTTTCCAGATATACTTAACACACTTCCGAGTTAGCTTAGTAATTGCACTAGATAACAGTGAAAAATTTTCAACAAACCTTCTATAGTAACCTTCCGAACCAAGAAAACTATAGATCTCGGTTACATTTGTGGGTCTTGGCCATTCTTCAACAACTCTTGTTTTTTGCAGGATCCACAGTTATTCCATCATTAGAAACAATATGACCAAGGAAAGAAATTATTTGCAACCAAAACTCACACTTGCTTAATTTCCCATACAATTTTTTTAAGGTTTTCAAAATAACTCTTAAATGAATTTCATGCTCCTATATGATTTTAGAAAACACCAAAATATCATCAATAACACAAACACCATTTATCACCTGATTCAACTGAGCCATCACTGTAGTAAACTTCTCAATTCTTATTCTGACCATCTCAAGATTCCGATTGGGAAGGTTATTCCCTTCTGTATGACTTCCTAGCACTGCTTCCCTGTATCCTCTCCGGAAAACCATTCTGAACAAACATGTCTTAGATGAAGAAACATGGTAATCTTCAAATGTTATATCATTTTCAATTTTACCATAAAAAATATATTTTTGGATAATCATTTAATAAAGTTCTAACTCCTAAAGTTATCTAAACTGACCTCTGATACCAACTATAAGGCCTCGACCTTAAACATTACTTAATATTGAATTAAATGAATAATTGACATTTAGGATATTTTCAGGTTTAGAGTTTTAGAGAATTAGGACATAACTATTACATCTCAAAAGATTACAAAGTAGTCACTTCTACTATGTTTCCATAAAATAAAAACTCTTAAAAAGAAACATGTCTAGTCTCATGTTTTAGATAGCCTTAATTTCCCTTGTCCCATCCTTGACCCTATTCCACATTATTTCCTATGAAAAAAATTTCAAAATAATTTGGGGTGAGCATAAAAATCTCAATAAGGGATACACAAATAATGAAAACTGTTAGTTTTTCCAACATCAAGTAAACCATGTATACTTTATCAAAGTAATACCTTCACCTTCATGAAGTAGTAAAAACTATTCACTGAATAAAATATTTTTACTTACCCTTTTGTAACCAATGATTACCATAAAACCCATATAAATAACACATTACATATAAAGGTAACATGGGACATAAACATACTTAAAGTAATAACCATACAGTCGACTTCCACACATATCACTTAATGGAATAGCCATAAGGCTGACTTCCACACATACTTAATGGAATAGCCATACGTCCGACTCCCATACCCAATGCATTGGAGTTTATAACGTAACCACCCGTCCTGGTATTCATGGAACCACCCGTCATATGGTTTATCACATAACCACCCGTCAAATTTCCAAGTACCATTATAAAAATCATAAGACATAAAAAAAATATAATGGAAAGAAAACATTTCCACACTTTGATCACAATATATCACTTAAATAAATTGACAAAACAATTCCATTATAAAAACAATTTTCAATACCAAAATAAATAAATGAGTATATGGTATTTATTTCGTTTAAAAAAACATTATGCCTTGTTCAGGAAGCCAAAGACCAAATAATACTCACAGTGGCAGAGAAGGTCGTTGTCACCACGTACGTTAAAAGAAGCATTCATATTTATAGTTTTGTAAAACGCTTCACAGAAAAAGATTCCGTTTGTATAAAAGTGAAAGTAAAAGGGGTTTATACACCATATAAATGAAAGTTGTGTATAAAATGAAATATGCCTCAATGAAAGGAGATTGAGACGAAGTCCCTTACCTCGGGTCCAACTTGACTCGATAGTTCTTTAACCTCCTGAATAATAAATGTGAGTTAATTCCTACTTTCTTTATAACCTTTTTCAAGTTCATTGTTCCTTTTATATCACTTATTACCTGGTTATTAACACTATGTAATTATTTAAGTTAAAAATGGTCATTTTGTCGATCCTTGGTACTTGAGTCAAAAATAAACTCTTTATAATTACAAGTTGTTCATGTGGTAAAACATCCATTATATAAAGAATTATATTCATGATTTAGATATCATATATATAATATATATCCAGTATATACATGAATTTATAATATTACATAATCATTTAGAGGTAAGAAATGAAATGCACCGTTCATGGAGACGGTTAGCCGTACGTACGCAGGAACAATACTTTCATTTCTATTTCATATTTTTATGGAATGGAATCATAATGATATAAAGGTATATTAAAATTCCAGTATAATATAATATATAATACCATTAATTAAATCATTTATACATCCCATATATGGAATTAACGAAATCAAATCACTTTGAGGGGGAGCTAGTCCGCACTTCCTTAAATGAAGATATCGCGTTTACCCATAATGGAATCCATAAAGGAATTCCCAAAATAAAAAATACAGAAGATTACGAAAAAAATAAACATATTATATATCATATATAGGTATAGTGTCATCTAAATGTCCACCTTTGAAGGTGTTAAAAGAATGTAGAACAATCATCGTTTCGGGAGGCAGAAATTTGCTATCCACGGAAACAGAATGTTCTTTAACTATTAGATGTAGGTGTGTGTAAGTGTATCTTGAATACTTCTTATAAAAACAACATAGTATATTTATGATACTGTATTTGTTACAAAATAAATGAATAAAAAGAGTATATGGGGTTGGAGAAGCAAAATAAAACAAAAGGACTGAAGTGAAGACATTACCTTAAAATCGGGTAACTCCCTTTGGTTTGAGATCAAAGGCTTCCTTGGGAAGACTTCTGCCCAAATTGAGGCTTCAAGGAGTAATAAATGGATGTGGAGAGACAAAATTGGCTGGGTTTGGCCAAGACAAAGGCTTTGGAAGTGTGGTTAAGGAGGTAGAGGTGGGGGCCTTTTATAAGAGGGGAGGAGGGGCACTTTTTGGAAAGTAAGGAATGTTAATTTATTTTAGAATTAGTTTCGGATTTTAATAGTCCCACATTGATTTTTTTCGAGGATAAGGTGATAAGGGTTCGAAATACACCCATAAAATAGGTTTTGGACATTTCTGGGTCTTAGATTTTACATTATCTTTCCATTTTATTTAAATCGTTAAATAATGAGGTCATCGCTGCATCATCATGATGTCATTAATAATTTAAATTTCTTAATGTATAAAAATTATGAAAAAAATACTATGATATAGGAAATATTTTTATATTTCCAATGAATATTTATAGTCAAAAATCTGACTTGTATAACCCTATTAAAAGTTTGTTTTAGTAAAACTACTCATGTTTGTGACATTTTTACATTAACTTTAAATTAAAAGTTATTAATGTCATTTTCCTACTAGAGTGGCTTCATGGCATCCCCAAGTTGACCCATGGATTTTCTTGGTCGGCTAGGACACATCCAATGAGGTTAGTACATGTTTCAAGTTCATTTCATATTATTACAACATTATTTTTACCTTAAATTACACTAATTACCTCTAATCGCGATTAAAAACGTAATAAGTTACTATTCACCAAAAAATTATTTTAATCCTATTGAACCACATTTTAAATATTAATGAAAACCATGTATGATGGATTTTTTAAATTCAAAACACAGAGGTGGTAAAATTTCATTTAAATGAAAAATTAGTTTTTCAAGTACCACTTAGTGGTTTCACTATTCATCAAAAATTGATGTTTTTCAGAAAAATACCAAAACTTTATCCTAAGATATATTTTATATTCAGAATTCAAAAATGAAGTCCCTTTTACATAATTCCAAAAATATATGTTTCATTAATTAATTTAATAAGTAATTCCCGTTTTCAGAGCAAATAGCGTGTTTTTATGAAACAATAAGTATCAAAAGATTGACACTAGTTTAAGTCTGATTTCAACGTGAAATTAATTTCAATGACCACTGTTGGGTTTAATGGTAAAAATATATTCTAATTTAATTTTAAAACCAATTCAAAAGATTATATAATCATATAAATAAATTAGGCTAAAAGTGGTTTTAAATTAAAATACAACATTTTACAATATTTATTAAAAATGAACTTTATCGGAAAAATACCAAAAATTTACACAAAGTAAATTTTGATGTCCCGATTCTAAAGAAAAGTTTTATTTGGTCCAATATAATGTACAAGAGTGAACAAAACTATATTTAATGACGGTTCTCCATGAAAAGGTGATAACTGATCCTTTAGTTAAAACTATGGCATATACGCCTAAAATTGAATTCTTTCCATATTTTAATACTTTATATTTTATTAGATAAAAGTAAAAACATTTAGAAAACATATATAATCATATTTTAGTTATTTCTATCCATTCCGGCCAATACAACGGCTATCTGTTAACTACCATTTAAAATAATATTATTTTATTACTACTGTGCAACATAAGATTTCAATGAAACTCTTTGTTGCGTTTTGGGTATGCTATCGAACATAGCAACCCCATTAAAGTAAAATTAATATTTAATTAATAAATATTAACAAATATGATAATGTTTTATTCATTATTTACATGGGATGTTATAGTTATGTTCAAAACCATTCATATTTTAATGTGGAAACAGGAGAGTGTAACCATGTACATCATCACCGGTCACCCGAAGAGACCAAAAAAACATTGTGATATGGGATGTGGTTGATAATATTACCACAACTACCGACACTATCACTATTCAAAGAAGATATATGACATGAAAAAATTCATCATATATATTGGAAGGATGAGTTAATGATTAGTGGGGATTCAATTTTTTTTTCTCTCGTCATGATCAAAGGTTCGCATCCAAATAATGGAGAAGTAAGATACATTCTTTATAATATTATATTGAAATTATGTATGTTTTATCACCCCCAAACTAATGGATTATCTTAGTGGAATTTTTAGGAACATGAATACATGATGATTCCATAATAATTTCATTAAATTTTTGATTGGATCAACAAATAACATTGGATGATTTATCATTCAATAATAATTTATAATTGAGTATTCGTGTGGCTCTATATGAAGCTCTATATGGAACGAGATGTTGACCTCCAACATGTTGGGATGAATTTTTTGAAAGAGAGCTACTTAGAGATAATATTTTGATTGATATGGAAGATATAGTTCAATATATCCAGAAACATATCAATGATTCTTATTTTCAGAAAAAGTGATATGATTGAAACCATCGATGTGACATAGAGTTTAACATCGGAGAAAAAGTCATCTTCCAAATATTAATATGGAAGAGACTCATGTGGTTTGGAATGAAATGGAAGCTAATAACAATGTTTATTATACCCTTTTAGAGCCATGATCTTATAGGATATTTGATCTATCTTCTTTTTCATCCAACGGATATTGTTCATGTTCATTATGTATTGCACATATCACTCATTAAGAAGTACATAACATATATCTCATAAGTATTGAACTCATTTGTGGTATAACTAAATGATGGTCTCTATTTTGATGAGTATATAGTAGTGATTATGTACTATATATAAATAGTTCTATCTTATAATACAACCCACCTTTCTAATGCTTTGTGGAGGAACCATGATTATTAAGAATCTACATGGTAACCAAAGGAGGTGATTAAGAAGAAGTACCATCAGCTATTTTTAAATAATAAAATTTTGAGAGATAAATTTCAAAAGGGGGGTTATAATGACTGAAATATTTTTCAATATAATTTAAATTATTATTATTATGTTATATGGAATAAAACACATACATAACTTATGAATCCAAATAAAAACATTACCCTCATAAATATAGAATGAAATAAGATATATTTAAAGATATTAAGGAACATATACTGATGAAATAGACAATTGGTTATTTGAATAGTAAAATTCCCATTGCGAATAATAAACATAAAAATATATTAGTAACCCCACCCATGAAAGCATGAAAAAATTTAATCATTTTCTAAATTAAAACATGATATAATTTTGTCATTTATTTATAAATAATTGTTCTAAATATTATAATGTCTGTTTTGGTATTTTTAAAATAATAAATGTTTAATATTAATTTTATAATTAATATATTGATTTTATAAAATATTTACTTTCATTAAATATCTAATTTCATTAAATACCTACATAAAATAATTATGTTTCTTATTATTATAATATAATATTTTAGGATTATAAATAACCTAAAAATGTGTCATAAAAGTAGTAATTATTTTGGATGTTTTTTTCTTAATAAATGAGGATTTTAGTTGAATATTAAATTTCTAATATATATAAAATTATTTTTATAATATGTAGTTCATTTTGAAATTCTACACATCAAATAATAGTTAGGGTGAATATTTTGGGTTTTTTAAATTAATTTAATTTTTAGTGAATAATAAAATATGGTAATTTACAGTATATATACATTATAAGTTAAATACACTATTCCTTGAGTCATTGCTTATGTAATAATAATAATATTTAAAATACCTTCATTATTTAATTATATATAGTGATAATTCTAAAATAATTCATAGTTATTGGCCAAAATAATAGACTAATTAATAATATAATGGGAATACATCTCTCTCCTCCCCTATAAATACTGCCTCTCACCACCTCTTCTCTTCACTCCATCCATTATATGGTCCCATTAAAAATTCGTCCCAAAGAACATATAAATCTCCTTTACCATGTAAAAAAGTTTCAACTTTCAATATAATACCAAAACTAAGTTCTTTAAGGTGGTTCTTAGTGAAGATAATTCCTCAGGTCAAACCCTCTTTCTTTTTCTTTTATATTCATTTATTTTATTTTTCTTATATAATTATATCATCACCTAATTAATAAAAAATTGAATTATAAATAGTGCAACATTTATATTTTGTAATTATTTCATTTCAATGGAATATCCATCATCATACTCATTTCTTTCCCTCTCCATCTCCCTCTCTCATTCATTATAAAAATTAAATCATAACCTTTGATCTGTCAATTTACTAACATCATTGATGTTGCATTTTCATTATCCAATAAATTCATTCAAGCCTATTAATTATACCACTGTTATAGTTGGTAGATATTATAAAATCTAGTTAATAATCGTTTCTATGTTCTAGAACTAACTTATATACTCAATAATAAATAATAAAAAACCTGTTATGTGATATTAGAAAAAAAAACTAAAAATATAAACGATTTTTAGTAACATGTAATATAATGATTCTTCATCATGCAATTTTTCCATATGATATAAAAAACCACTTATTCTTAGGAAGTTTTATTAATAATATATAATTTCATTTCTAGATAATTATACCCATTCTATATAAACGTCCACACTCATATTCAAGGGAACATATGATGAAAACTGAGAAAATGAACAGTTCCGAACAATGAAACTGAACTATATAACTCATCTAAATGTCTATAAATTAACTTAATGAAATTATAAAAAAACATATGTAATAAATGTTTTGGAGATAGTAATTGATGTATATATTTTGATTTTGCTGTATTTTTATGTGAGGATAGATTTTAGACATGAGGATAGGGGATTATCGAACCCAACTCCAAAACATTGGGTTTTTCCTATTTCACACCATTTTCAATATCCAAGATACCTTAATGTTACTTAAATATCATTTATTTTCCATCATATTATTTTTCTGGAAATAAATGGATCCAATTTTGTCTTATAACAAATGTTAATTTTATTATATGATGGGTGAATAGAGAATAATATTGTTCATATAAATGTAATGATGTGATGGGTTTTCCATGAATTATATTGAACTCAAATTCATTGTATAATGTGATGAATCTCATGAGAAAAAGTGTAATATGAAGGAACATGATTCTATATTTTTTCACAACTATGTGTGCTGTTCACCACTAAAACATGATGTTTAATTTTTATACATTTTAAAATCCCATGACTTTATGTATTTATTCTTATATTGATAATTATGATGAAATCCTTATTATGTTATTATGATTATTATTATTGTCACCCTTATTTCATGTCTTTTATTCATCCTCTTAATGGTATTTTAGCTCACTCATTCTTTTCAATTATATCTTTAGGTGAATAATTACTCTATGTAGAACACAAGGGCCACATAGAAGATAGAGAATAATGAAGTAAATACGATTTTATGTTTTATGATTTATAACGTATATAAGGTCTTAATTTCCCCATGAAACTAAACCATTTTGTCCTGGTTGTGTAATAGTTTTATGTTGTTTTTGTATAAAATTATGAAATAGTCATGAAATAAAGATAGGGTCATTATATTAATGGACCCAGTTCAACCATATAATCTCAAGCATATTCAGTCTTCCAATATCATCAAATTATATTGTCTCCATAATAAGAGGGTAGAGGGTTACATTCATTAGTTGTTCCAGGAGGAACCAAATAGTGTCCCTCCAACATGGAATCCTCATTAAGACAACCAAATAAAGCATCATAACATCTTCCCAAATCCATTATGGGACCAGTAATAGTTGTAATAATTCTATTATCCATCAGTATCAATCATTCAAATATTGATAGGTGGAACACCTACTGATAAATAATTCTATATATCATTCATCCTAGGACTACATTTCAATTAGTGAATATCACGTTGCATCATGGAGATAACCAGGTGTTCTTCCAACTAAGAGGCATTTAAATATCACAAGAAATACTCTATCTTATCTATAGGAACCTAGAGACACACATGTATACATAGGATTTCATCTCCAAAAAAAAAATCCACAGTTTTGTCCTCTCCATTAATACTACCTTGTTGGAAAAATACTTCGGGGTCTTAAAACTACCTCATCATTAATCTCTAAAAATTGTTAAGAGGTCACAAAAATGGATGGAAGTGTATACTATCCATGATTTTCCCAAACATCAATGGGAATATCATAGAACTGGTCCATAATATTACACTTTCTACAAGCCTATTTAACTATCAAGGAATTAGTCTTCATTCTATGAACATATATCATGATATTACATTTTCTATGAATATAAAAAGCTTATTGTCAACGTATTATAAGTATTAAACCAATATTTTATTCAATGGTTATTTTCATGATGTGTGAAAATATACATGTGAATTTATTTCTCTACAAAGACCATAAAATTATCTCCCATCAGATAGTTCCATCAACAACACATGGCATGAACAACAATAGTGAACTCGAGATAGCGTGTCATGAAATTATTCTCATTAGGCCTCATTAATTGAAACTCGTATGAAAAGAATAAATATTCCTACATGAGAAATGCTCCTAGCTTGTAAATAATGAGTCAAGAGAAATTGTATAGCTTCTATAGAGATCTGAGGATTAGAACTCAGGTATGTCGTCTATTGATGACCTGAAAGGTTGTCTAATAAGCTTGTGACCATATAAACATCACACCATTATATTTCATCCCTATTAGAAGTTCTTTTAAATATTATTATTCATGTATGAATATCCAAAAATAACCATATATTCTTACAAAAGTCCATTTATTAATGATGTTTTTGGTATAATAACATGTAAATATAACTGTCAACTTATCTAGGTAAACTTAGACAAATGTCTATGAGAAAATTAGACCCATGAAGTGAAATTTTTCAATCCAAATGAGAAATTTACTCTAATTGACATATAGATAGTTCCAAATCAGTGTATTGAAATTGATATCAATATACATGGCACGGTCACTCTGGGTATGGGAATACACCATGATGACATCCATGAAATCCAAAAAAATAAAAAATCTATATATGGATGGAAGAACTCATTCATGAAATACTTGAAAATTTCCAATTCAATCATTTCATTGAACAAAATAAATGTATATTTCTATAAATATAATTGAAAATTGAAAATATATATTTCTTATATCTAACGGTCTAATGTGGACCTAGTGAAAGGCTGGTCTGAAATAGATCATCAATAATTACATATCCCCTAAGAGGTAGTAAATTATATTGTCCATACAAGGTAGGCTATATTTTTTCTTCACATTAAGAGGAATAAACTTATAATAATCCACATAATTCCTGAGGTTTCTATATGTATTCTAGGAAAAGAGGTCCTTTAATCCCAAAGGAGAAATTATGGCCCATATATAACCCTTTTTTCAACATCTTTTTGCTTCATATTGAGTTCCTACAATATAGTCTTAGAAATATTTTAAGAAGGAAGAGATACTAGTGTTTCTCACGTGACCAGCTTAGCAGAAACCTCTCTATCTCTCTTAGGAGGATGTCTAAAAAATCCATTAAGTAGAACATAACAGGACAATCTAATATATGGGAAGCTGAATATGATTAAATCTCAGGTCATCTTTATAATGTCCGATAATCTAGGAAGAGACTCCAAAAATATCAATGTATTTTTTCCATATCTGCATGCATGTATGTCCCACTCACCCTTTTGAGTTTAAGTGTATCCTTTTTTTATGTAAATGAATCACTTTGGTGTTAAAAATACTCACATGAATGATAGGTGATCAATGATTCTATCTTTAGTATGAAATTAAATAAATTTATCCCAAGGAAGAGGATGTCTCAAAAAAATATATATTTTCCATCCTCCACTAGTGCAAAAACACTTTTTCGCGTCGGTTTTTTTTAATTTTTAACGTCGGTTATAAACCGACGTCTTTATAGGCGACGTTAAAAATAGAGTTTTCGCGTCGGTTCATAGAAACCGACGCGAAAATTAATTCGCTTATGAGCTTCGGCGTCGGTTTTTTATAAAACCGACGCCGAAGCTACATTTAGACATTATTTTCTGCGTCGGTTCATTAAAAACCCGACGCGGAAAATATAGTCGAAGAGGTTTTCCGCGTCGGTTTTTCTAAAAACCGACGCGGAAAACCGATTAGAACAGGATTTTCCGCGTCGGTTTTTAGAAAAACCGACGCGGAAAACCGCTTTCAACCGGATTTTCCGCGTCGGTTTTTCTAAAAACCGACGCGGAAAACCCTTTCGACGTCGGTTTTTAAAAAAACCGACGCCGTAAATAATTTTTTAAAAATATTCGGCGTCGGTTTTTAAAATAACCGACGCCGTAAATTTTTTTTTTTTAAATAAAATACATATATTTTCTCCTCCAAACAAATCGGAACCCTGAAAAAAAATAACGAAGTATACAAAAACAATTAAACAGCTTTAACAGAAGTACTTCAGAAAACTCAAAGTAAAGCAGAATTAAAATACACGTACCTACATGGTGCATTTTCTTAATCTAACCATACTCAGTATCAATCATTGTAAGTTTCCTCCCATAGATAGCACCAATCCTGTCAAAACAGTAATGAAACTAAGGATATGTGAGTGAAAAAATCAATCCAAGTTATTAGTGCAATGAATAAACATTAAATGAAAATGTGTAATTTATTTGAATCATTCATTTTTTCACAAAGTAAATTACCAAAATGAAATGTTACGACTCCTGATCAAAATTCCAGGAACACTCAGCCGATGCAACCTCTTCCTCACCTCCCCCACTGAAGATGTTGGGGGTGTCTTTTCACCATAGAATCCCCACCACCCCCAACCTCAGGTTTTTATATTTGCTCTGTATAGACGTGCATTACCCATTCACTATTGTTATTTGTTTAAGTTATGGAATAACAGAGAAATAAATTTGAGTGCAAAAAATAGGTTAGAAAATTGAAATCAAATGCAGATTGAAGATACATAAAGAAACATACCTTAAAAATTGACGCCTTCTATTTTATCTTTGTGCAAACCCACTAAGAGCTGTTTCAGGTATTATGTGATATGCTTCTCGGCAATCATTTTTCGATATTTATTTGCATAAAAAATAAAAAGGCCTAGAAGATATTGCTGTGCATTCAAGGGAGACAATTTTTAGTGTTTGTGAATGTTATTTCGCTATACGAATCTCTATGTTCATGATCTAAGTACCACCCTACAGATTTGTCACTGTACAGACAAATGATTTTAAGAAATAACAATGAAAAGAAATATAATAACTAATTCTGAATTAAAATACACGTACCTGAAATATACGACATGCTTATTGTTGGTTATTGTTGAAGGATTCATTTGATTATTAGTAGATTCAATAAAACAGTTTTTGCAGAGGCACTTGAGAAAACTCAGTAAATCAGAATTAAAATACACGTACCTGAAATATATGACATGCTCATTGTTTGTTATTGTTGAAGCATTCATTTGATTATTAGTAGGTTCAAACACCTAATATATCATAAGAGTTAGTTTTTTAAACCCATATATAATATTATTTATAAATATTAGTATACATACTTCAAATCTTAATCAGACTTAACAAATAGTCCGAAAAAGTAGATTGAATATGAATCATATCAGATTGAGAATATGACTGTGAATCATTGAATACCTACAATAATATTGAATGATATGAAATTAATAAATAGAAGAAAGTGGATGAAAATATATAAAAAAGTTAATACAACTAACCTTATGAAAATCAGTAGTTTCCCCAGTTGTGATTATCTCGTACATAAATCGTAGAATATAATAACCACATTCAACGCTTCCATTTTGACGATGACACTGCAGTTATAAAACATTTAACTAATAATGAAACCCAATATATAACAAAAATATAAAAACTAATTACCTGTACTTCCACATATTTGATTTTCGTTGGTTTCTTTTCATTTGTAAAATGTTTCCATGAACTGCATTGTTTTATATAAGAACTAATAAAACTTGTGTAAACAATTAAAATTAAACATAACAAACTTCTAAAAATAAAAAAACAACTTACCTGTTTAATAAGTTGGAAAACGTTTTATGCACTTTTCCTAATAAAGAGCAAAACCAATATAAGGTGCATTCATTTGGGCAAAATACACCTAACATCCAATGCCCCCTATAATACAAAAAGTTCATAATTAATGACATTATAATGATCATGAGTTCAAAATTATGTTGATATTCTTACTTATCAACAAATGGCAAAAACCAGCACTGAATCTCTGTTTGTGATAATCTCTCGGATATATATTTAACTTTTTCATCATTTTTCACATGTTTGACTTCCGAGGAAATGTACTCTGGATCTATAAAGCTATAAATGCTTGTAGTTTCATTTTGTAAAAGAATCCTGTATAGATACCTAATTTAAAAAGAAAACATAGTTAGTCAATGACATAACAATATTTTAGTAAAGAAATAGCAATTTAGACGTCAATTTACTTACATGGAAAACAACTGCACCACATTCAGCCCGATCTCTTCAAAATTAACTAAATTCATGATATCTTCTTTCAATATTCTCAATTTATAATTTCTTCCACATATATCGGGCGTCATCCGAAACTCATAGATAAAATTCAAGGAAGAAGAGCACTGAGATAATCTTTTCAACCCAGAAGAAATATCAGAAGTATCTACAGCCGACTGTTTTTGAACATTTTGCTGCATTTGTACAGTTTCTTTTGCTTTCAGATATTCCTATATAAGTTAAATGTCAGAAAACATTATAAGTAATTTGGAATCATTTCTAATTACTAGTTAAAAAAACTCATACCTCATGTGAAATATAACGAAGAAGTGCAGTTGGCCAAAGTAAAAAATGGCCCATGCATTCCCCAACACTGGTGATCTCCGTAGTAGGAAATGGTAGTAGAGCAGTAGGATCTATAATAAAAAGTACTGATACTCTAACCTGACCCATCTGCATAGGCTGATGATGTACCGAGTCCCCCAAAAAATACACTTGTCCTAACGCAACAATATGTACATGAGGATCTCCCGCAAACAACTCACAATATAAGGTTTGATCCGATGGAGGAGGTGGAGGCTCAAAGTTAGCAGGTGGGGCAGGGTAGTCAGGGTGAGCAGGCTGAGAAGTCAGAAAAATGAAAAGGGTATATTAGTGTTTAAAATTTTTAACATAGAAAAATTGATTAAAAATTAAATTAAATAATATACCTCAAATGGTTGCGCAGACGGGGCAGGGTAAGCAGATGATGCAGGGTAGTCCGGGTGAGTTGGCTGAGAATGTTGAAAAATGAAAAAGTTATATCAGTGTTTATAATTTATAAAATAGACAAATTGATGACATTAAATAATATACCTCGGAAGGCTGCCCAGACGGTGTTGGGTAAGCATATGAGGCATGATAGTCTGAGTGAGTAGGCTGAGAATGTTGAAAAATGAAAAACTTATATCAGTGTTTATAATTTATAGAAAAGAAAAATTGTTAACAGTAAATAATATACCTCGGAAGGATGAGCAGACTGTGACTGTCTTGCCATGTGTTCTAATAAAGCCTTCTGTACTGCTGCTTGAATTTGATCACCCATAGACCGTTTCATATCCTGCAGCTCTTCTTTTAAGGATTCAATTTCCGGGTCTCTTGGTTGCTTACTCTTACCAAAAACCTTCCGAATACTAACACCCGCCTGATATCCTCTAACACGGCCGGGGTGTTCAGTCTTTCCCAAAGCAGTGGCTAGGATATCCATCCTACCCTCAGGGATAAAAGAGCCCTGTGTCTCTTTCTCCTGAAGTTCATCCTGAAATGAAAAATAAAAAATTTATATTAGTGTTTATAAATTATAAAAAAGGAAAATTGTTAACAAAGAATTAATATTTACTTACAATTCTATCAGCCACTTGATGAGCTTCGTCTGTAAGATATTGTTCATTTTTTTTTCTTCTTGCTCGTTTCCATTTCTCATGGCGAGTGGGAGGAGATGGAGGACCATACTGGACCTCTTCTGAACCACTACTTGATCGAGCTCTTAATGCTTCAAATTTTTCTTCAATAATTTTCTGCTCCAAATACGAGTATCCTCCACGTGATAAAGTATGAGGGTATACGTTTTTCAACTGGATCTCCTGATGAGATCTTCTGGAGGCCAGTTACATAAAAATAAACACATAAGTAATAAGGAAAATATAGCATAAATTTTAAAATATAAAACAATTACAATACCTGAAATTTCTCTTCCTGACGACTGTCAACAAATCGCTTCCATGTTTCTTCATCTATATATGGATACTTAAGACATGGGCTTTCAAACCTTCTCTTTCCAAAAACATAATCTTTCGTCAGTTTGTTTTTAAAATCTCTCCATCGAACCGCCGCTAAAGAGAGATGTCTTTTCCTAATTTCTTTGGTTTCCTCAAAATTGAATGTCATCTGTAATTGAAAAAATAAAATATGTCATTTAAACTATATAATATTAAAAAAATGAGATAAAATAAATAAATAAAGATATTTTACCGTCACGGCCTCCCAAAGCTGTTGCTTCGCCGTCCTGTCCACTGACTTCCAATCAGGATATAAAATACTAATCCTGCAACGGCTCTGCATCGCACTATATTTATTTTTTTATTCATTTGATGTAACATGAATGAATCATGGAAAAATTAATGTGAAAAATAGTGCAATAACTATCCTTATTTAAAAAAATGTGTATTAAAACACACATGTGGAACTCGATTAACAAAACTACTTGTGGGATTTGAAGAGTCATTAAAACTATTCAAAAGGGCTCCATATGGTTGGCCTAACTATGGGGGATAGACCTATAGCTACAAATCTTCATCCACCATCACCCCAATATTAAGTGAACCCCCAAATAGATTACACATCATTGGTAATTCAATCATCATTTTTATATCAAACACATAAAACCAATCAAAATCAAAATCAAAATCCAACAATAAATCCTAGAATTACATAAACACTCAAGGATTCAAATGGAAAAGATATTATGACACTTTTCCCAATGTGTAGCACTAGATTTTTTATAACCTATATCCATAATAACATTATAATGCCAAATAACAAAGGGAACTTGGAAACCCAAACCCTCTGAAAAATCTTGGTTTTGATACCATTTTCATGAACCAACCCAAGATATCTATCCATTAAACACCTAAACTAGACCATGACATACTTGAGGGGAGTACCTAATCCTCATAGACTAACAATAAGCATTATAGGCATCTAAAACAATCACTAGGTATGATTTCACCCATTAATCATAGTGTAATTAACATCATATTTCTATCAGAAATCTGAAATGACCTATCCATAGGTTATACATCAACACAAAATTTGAATCAGTAGAAATAATATAAAGAATAACTATAAATAGATATAAACTAATCCCTTATTTCACCTTCTGAACCCCCTCACCTAGCCAACTCCCTCTACTCACCCACAAATTCCCTCAATACACTTCATCTCCTAAATCACCTAGTCCTCACAAAAGTAATTCAATACACTTTTAACCATAATTTTAAGTAGTAAAAACATCATTTAAATGGAAAAAATTTACACATATTCTATTTAAATAAATCCGTAAAAAACCTATAATAGGCACACTTGGGATAATTTGATAAGTAAAACAATAACTGAGCTCAAGTCCCCACTAATCACTAACCCAAACTGAAACAGAATGCATCCTAAGAGGGAAAAAGAACTGGATAAGATCCTAAAACTGAAATGTAGATAAACATGAGTATACAAATACTAATTAGGCCACTACTCACCTTACAAAATTTCTAACTTTTAATTAAAGCCCCTTTTAATCTAGTTTGAAATAAAATAAAATAAAATCTTACATAATTATTTAAAATCCAACATAATATAAAATCTTACATAATTATTCAACCCGAATTGAGATGTTAAATCCAAACTGCGACCGGTATAATTACTTCCAAAAACAAACAATATCAAATCTACACCTACAATGATAATACAAACAAAAAATAATGATAAATTACAACTAAAATCTAACCAATAATCCAAATCACGCAAAATAGGGTTATTGATAAAGAAATAAACAATGGGATATGAAACAAGAGATAAATAGGAAGAACACATACCCAAAATCGTGCAGACGACAAAAAACCTTCAACAATGGCCGTTCAAGATCGCAAATCAAGTTCGAAGGTCGTCGGGAGTCCGAAGCGCCACAGCGGAACTCGATTTCGACGGACGAACAAAATGAGGGTTTCTGACCGTGAATATTTTTAAAAGACTTTTCGCGTCGGTTTTCATTAAAACCGACGCGAAATATATTTTTTTTATGAGTTTCGGCGTCGGTTTTCATGAAAACCGACGCGGAAAATATAGTCGAAGAGGTTTTCCGCGTCAGTTTTTCTAAAAACCGACGCGGAAAACCGATTAAAAAAGGATTTTCCGCGTCGGTTTTTAGAAAAACCGACGAGGAAAACCTCTTCGACCGGATTTTCCGCGTCGGTTTTTCTAAAAACCGACGCGGAAAACCTCTTCGACCGGATTTTCCGCGTCGGTTTTTCTAAAAACCGACGCGGAAAACCGATTATAACAGGATTTTCCGCGTCGGTTCTGAGAAAAACCGACGCGAAAAATAAAAACATAATTATTTTTGGCGTCGGTTTTGTGTAAAACCGACGCCAAAAATTCCCCTCATATACTATTCGCGTCGGTTTTTAAAAAACCGACGTTATTACGACGACCTTAAAGCCCGTATTTCCACTAGTGCTCAAGGGGAAATTACATGAACAAGAATACAATATCTGATCATATACTAAAAGTATTATCACACATAATCAAACGAAATGAATATTCACTACCATGACTAATTGTTTCCACAATATCTATAATGATAAAGGTGTGAGATTCATCTATATTGAATAAGGAAAACATAGTAGTAGATGATACTAGAATAGTACTGCAAACAGTTTAGGTTGGCCTGATCTATAATCTTGTTCTTCAACCGATCTACCCTGGGAAGGTTAACATGGATAATAGTATATATCTAAATCCTACATACCTAAATAATAGACAACTCCTCCACCTGTATGAGAGGTATTCTTCCAGTTACTTTACCATTATGGTTTTCCTGACGTGGATCCTAATGATGGAGATGATATGGATTCTATACCACAAGGAATAGGTGGTATGTTCCATCAATAAAAGTTAATATGACCCAAAATACCATAGATTCAACATTTAGTGGTGATTCAATGATGCTGGGGATTTAACAACCATGTATCAGACATTGGTTTTAAATCATGTAAAAATAAAGGGGTGTCACCATATAATTTCTCCTCACACACATACTCTAATATTTAAACTTATGACTATTAGCAAAACTAGGAACTAATATTAGTTTTGAAATAGCCTCGTTTACATATCCTTTGTCCCTTAGGTCCCACTAAGTTATAAAGGATTGGTCCACTATATCAGATATGGAATTCAAACAAAACAATTAACCTAAGAATGAATTGAATTCCAAAGGTCATCCTTAAATCATATTTCGTTCACAATAACATTATCAATATAGATGGGTGAAATGAATTGTATCTCTTTACATAGATCTGATTAGAATGTAATGGACATAGAACCCAACTCTATTTTCATGATCTCCATAGCATGATCAATCCATAGGGTCTCTTGGAAGAAGGATTTGTATATGATATCTTTTTAATCCCTCTAAATCTCTCTGATTTCCAACATACCTCTTTCAGAATGTCCCACCATAATATGGAGGATCCTTGAATCATATACACTTATTCATAATGTAGCACTCAAGAAGTGTCTCAAGGTGCTCAATGATAGATTGTATTATCTCAAACCATATGTCCATATCCTAGGGGCCACCACCCACTAAAAAAGTCAGTGGATTATTATACTAATAGTCACATGTAAACTCTCACATAAAAGGTGTTTGTCATGGACCCCACTATATTGTCTACATAAAGTGCATAAAATTTTCTCAGAACATTAAATTTTTACCCACATCAGGTATACAAGTTTGTTCCATCTGTGGCACTACTTGAGTTATTATTATGACTCTGAGCAGACTACCTATGGATCATGGTCATGACCCCCACTTATAGACGGACTAGATAATGTAAGGGAGGAATATCAAAGAAAATTTAAAGCAAATGCCTCATATAATTTCAATAGTGATAAATATCATAGATACGTGAATTGATTATGTACAAACCTCATATGTAACATTCACTCCCCTCTTCCTGCTTTTAATGATAGGTCTGGTGGAGACAAAAATCATGTAGAATATAAAAAAAATCATATTACCCACTAAAATTGTATTTTATAGGTTAACCTCTGTGTTATTAGAAAAAGATCATTATATAGGGAGTTAAAATTTTAATTTATTGAGGAAAATACAGATCAAATAAAATTTTGAATCCCTATTTAATGGAAACCATTTAATTTTATAATTTGAGGTTAATTTAATTTCATTCTCATTCATATAGACATTTTAATACAAATTGTGGAATATATAGATCACTAAATACTATATATATTGTCACATGCTCCATATAAATTTAAAAAATAATCTATGTAATCCAAGCCTATGATTTTTTATGTCTCTACATTAGTTCATATCAAAATTTCAGTCTCACAAACACATAGCACCAAAACATATTGTAGGAATTGCACCCATTATGTTTACATGGAATGTAATAATGACTTACATATAAATCATGAAGAAAATAACATTATTCATGGTCAATTATTTCATACCATTTTAGTAAAATTATATTATATAATCATAAATAATAACAATAAACATCACACATCCTCTGTCTCACCCAATAGTTGAGTTAAATTAATTGTAACAATCATATACAAAAATAAAATGCCCCCTCCCATGTAGTCTGGACATTTATTGTATGTGTGTAAAATACTTGTAGAAAAAACTCATTAAAAAATTCAAACACATTCTTACTATACATTCAAATATTCCCAAAGGGCATGAAAAAGAAAACTAAATCCATTTGATACCACTTTATGATTTCCCAAGCCAGATTCCACTAAACAGTCCCTCAAGATAGGGGCCACATGACCTCAAACATGTGTCCATATATTTATTATGATGATGAATATAAATGACTATCCTATGTGGAATATTGGATATACAAGAACCTCATGTTCAAATAAGAACATCATTGAAATAAATATACAAATAGTGGAATAATAATAAATACCTAATAGTGGAATGTAAATCATCCCACAAGATAAATCAATACAAACAAAAATATATAGAATTTTATATAAAATCATTTAAGGTCATGTGTCTATAAAATGTACACAAACTGACATTGTAGCTTTCATGTAGTGTAATAAATGTACAAAATAATAAAAAGAAAAAAAATCTCTCACCAATAGCATAATGGGACAGAAATTGTTCAAATACTTCCCCGCCCCCATGATGTAACCAAATCATTATTCAACAACCATGTGCATACCCCACTCCCTATGAGAATAGGCATAAATTTCATGGGTACTATATGTTGAAAAGATAGTTATTCAGATAAAATCAGCTAGCCACAACCTATAATGTCTATAAATATCCAATTAGTGCTTATAATGTGGCATCATACAGATATAATCGAATGAACTAATAAAAGTTGTAAATGGTTTTACCTTGTTTTTAAAGGATATAAAACCAAAACAACAAGATTCATCCTTAGAAGGATAATTTCTTAAAAAGTATCCTTGAATTTAATATTATATGAGCAGTATAAATAGTGTTTTATAAATCCATACAATTGGATAATACAATTACACATGACCTGATGCCTAACTCCAGTGAGCATAAGTAGTAGATTAAGTCTCACAATTGTCATGGGAAACCATTCTCAGAGTCATTAGATTATGGTTTGTCATTCCTAGGGAATAATTTTACAAGGGACACAATTAAATAACCATAACCATATATTTCATCATGCCCATATAACATATTCATAAGGGTCACTATGTGATGTATCTCATCCATAGGCTCCCTATTCCTGAATGATAACATTTGGAATTCCATGTCCAAATCATAATAGTTGGGTTTCCATACTACTAAAATATGAGTGGGGATTTCATGCTCAAATCATATAATTATGTTTCACCATTCCCATATATCATAATAGTATAATACCTACCATTGAAATATATAACAATAATAGAAGGAAAGTCAGCCCCATATATAATAGTTAACCAGAGAAACTAATCTTGTATAACATGAACCATAAGTATAAAAATTCAAATTTATCATAATAGTGATAAGTATTCTTGGGATTTAATATGAACTAATAAATATTTTTTAGTTCAATATAATTTCTCTCATACTATGGAGTAAGCATTGTCTAGTTAAATCAAGTTACATTGTCTTATAACACACTCCCTTTTGGTTCATTATAGTTTGATAAGTTTCCTATAAATTCTACCCCACTATAATTATACACCATAAATTTATGATTTTATCATTTAGAATTCAACCGAACATAATGAT
Organism: Viscum album; assembly: GCA_963277665.1. Lineage (NCBI taxonomy): Eukaryota > Viridiplantae > Streptophyta > Magnoliopsida > Santalales > Viscaceae > Viscum > Viscum album. The sequence continues at coordinate 2,060,323,531 of OY728151.1, read as the reverse complement.
AGGTATTTTGGGTATATGACCATGAATGTTGAATATGAATATTATTGTTGCACCCAATGTGGTGGAACACATTATGGATAATGACCTCAAATGTATCTGGGTATCAAATATAGTCCTTTGATTATAGAAAAGGTAAATAAACTTATTGATCATTCAGTTTAGGGAAATATATGGTTAAACTAGTGTGACACATACATAACATTATTAAAAACACACAACATAGAGGTATAAATACTAGACCATCTTTTTTATACCTTTAGGGGATCACTCAACTATTATCAACCATTTAACTGGTCCAAATCAGAAGAGAATAGAAAGAAATATGAATATCCACAAAATATGGCATATGAGCCTACACAAAACTAACGCCATGAAATATAGACAAATGAAGAATGAAGCCTAAGTAATTAAGTACATACCAAGAGGAATGAAATGAGATGATAAGATGTTGAATATGTGTCTTGAGGTAAGAACTACTTCAATGCCTTTCTTTAGGATTCATGGTTGTTCGAATGGGGGGGTGGAGCTCCAATTCATGGGATTTAAAGAATTAATTGAGGGTTTAGATAAAATAAAAGGGTTTCAGGCCATTAAAAATTTTCCAAGTACATAAGTGGTTTGTAACTGTTTTACACGCCATGTTGTTATAAGGATTTTGCATCTTGGAAATTTAAATTGCACTACATGAATAGGCCTTCCTAAAACAATACACGTCATGAATTTTTTACACATTATGTATTTAAATCAAGTTTGTTTTAGTTATCCTACATCTTAGATCCATCCACATGCTCTTATCCATCCATGGACAGTTTGACCAACCCAAAGGTGATTTTTTTGAAATAATGAAATAATATGGCTTAAATAAAGGGTTAAAAAAATTTAAATGATCCATAAATGAATGAAAAATTGGGATCCTAAAATTTCTTTCCATATGATTTTTTAGAATTATTAATTTATAGTTATTTCACTTAATGTATTCCTTTCCCCTACTATCCTACTTGATTCAATGAATAATGGCTTTGTGAATTACATTGATCAATTATTGTTAGTTTTTATAGATGATATTAATATATAATAAATTATTGAGTAAGTGCATGAATACCATTAGTTAATTATGGTTATTTTTTCAAGGAAGGCTAATTTTTCATATAGATTTACTAACTTCTGTTTTTCGAATATATTATTTCATTTTTGGGTGTTATAATCCCTTGTGAGGTTATATTGGTGTATTGTTTAAGGAAAAATGTTATTGAATAATGTCCAATACCAAAACTAACATAAAATAAAAATTTTCTTGATGTTGTTGTATAATAAAAAATTATTATGAATGATATCTCATGTCTATCTAATAGACTCAGCATGTATACTTGGAATTGGGTTATGTTCTTTAATAATTAATTATGCCATCCACAAGCTCTAGATATTGATTTCAAATATTTTATAACATATCATCTTAGAAAAATGGTCAGTTTTAGTGGACTATTAATACTATTAAAAAAAATTGAGTCCTTTATCTACATATTCTGAAGGACTATTGGATAAACACCTTTCTTGTGTGGAATTTTCATATAATAATAATTTTTTATAAAGCTTTCATTTATCTTATTATGATTAACATTAATGTTGGAAGTTATTTTGTCCAAAGTGATGGGATTGATTTAGTGAAATAATTATTAATGTATCAGACCTTACAGGGGATATGACATGAAAATTTGGATCAAATAAATAATACATAAGGGATGATTTGAGTTGATATAAATGTTCTGATAAATATTTTCAGTGAGATCAATAAGTAGATGTTTCAAAAAATGTATTATTATGAATATCTATTGAAAAAATATTTCTATATATATAAATAAGAATATTTTGATCCCTATATATGTTATCCACATTGATATTCTTGATCTTGTCAGGGATGTAGTTTATTTCATGGTTCATCTAATAAATCTCTCCTTGGTCCAAATTTATGCCATGTTTCTCTTTTGATGATGGAAATTAATGATACATAAAATGTGCTGAACATAAAGGTTATACCACAAGAACTGGAAATTCGTATTAATAAAATTTTTATAGATATATTGGACCATAGAGATAATGTATTACAAAACATGAATATTCACCTATATAAGTTTCGATGGAGGAAAAATGTCCAAATGTGATACCTTGTAACCCATGTATATAATAAGGCATACATATCCACATTTTTCTATATAATAGTGATATAAGTTTAAGCATAAATATATTTTAATGGGGCTATAATGTATAACCCATAGTTTTTATCTCACATTTGTATAAAAATATAATTTATTTATTTGATATTTTTCATTACACACACAACCATGTTTAAACATAACACAATATACTGCTGAAATATTATTATTTAATATTACAATAATCACCATGACATTAGATTCAAAGGTGTAAATTTTGATAAATATATTATGAAAAAATATTTATTACATATTTAAATAATTCATTCATTTTTTTATCTTTTTGATACAAATTAAAATAAAATCATTTTAATGTAAATAAAGATATTTTTTTCATACAAATATTTCATTTATAAAATGTTTTTTATATAAATAATATTGATTGATAAATAATTATGAATAATTTTTATGATATTACAGAAATAAAATATTCTGTAAATTTTTTAAAAATAATTATCTAATCGTTTTTACTAGAAACGAAATTTGATTAAATCCAATTTTATGTTCACATGTTTATTTTTTAAAAATTTAGTCATTTTCTTTTTGAGAACATATTTTAAAATGAATTAATTCCACATTATGTAATCGAATCTTGAAAATATTATCACATATATGGAATAATGTTGTTCAAATATATGAAACTAGTAACATTTCTTTTTGGCCATTATGAACTGTAAAAATAGTAATTATTTTTTACAATGATTTGTTTAAAATGGGTTAAAAAAAGTTCACAACATGAGAAATGGTAACATAATCAACCCAATGATTAATATTTATTAATTTTAAAGTATTAATTCAAAAATATCCATTATCAATTATAATATAAGTAATTTTGGATCAATTTTTCCATTACAATGAAATATCATTTATTTTATGTACTGAAAATTCCAAAAATCCTATCTAGAATTTAATATCAATAAAATAAATATATCAGTACGAAAGGAGGATATTTATTGTTCTAAATGTTTTTTTACTTTTAATTATAATTTATACCATTATAAATTATTAAAAAAATTTAAAGGAATTATTTCCATAAATTTCTACACAACACAAAAATAGTGCATGTGTAAGATGTAAAAGAATCATGAAAATTATTTCACAATCTCTGTCTGTAATATAGTTTTGATGAGTTTTAGTTCAATTTTATTTTGATATATTATTTAAAAAATAATGTTTTATAAGGATTATATTCAAATTAATTTACAATTAGTATACCTTTACTGTCAAATTAAAGAATATTTTCAAAAATGAAAATATAAATATTTTATGATAAAATTATTTTGTTAAATTAAAAATAACAAGAAGTATATTCAAATAGAACTAATATGTGGATAAATGTTATAAAATTTCATCCCTTGTTCAATTAGGATATTCATGGAACCATTGCGAAAGTACAAGGACCGATACTGTCCAACCGAAACAAGATTGACAAACAATGATATTTTATATTGTAACTCTGATTTTAATAATAAATTAGTAGTTAACAGGTAAAAAAATGATATATGTAAATCACATATAATATATTATATATGAGTATGGTTAATGAATACATGTATATTAAATATATATTTACTATATATTATTTTTATATTTGTATAATGAAACACAATTCTTGGGGTATGAGATTTATGTTTCAATGCCATTTTAATTGCGATTGATTATGATTGAATTTAACTTGAGAATTATTTTTATAATGTTATAATAAATCAATATATTTTTTAACACCATGTAGTTTCTCAAAATTAATGTTTTGGTACAATTTCTCTATCATTGGTTCTAAATATGTTACAAAAATAGTTATTTAGAAAGATTGAAATGTTTTTCTTTTTTTATAGTAAGTACTTTTTCTTCCATGTTCATGTTTTCATTAAAAAATGAATAATTTGTAAAAATTAACAAATAAAAAAAATTAATCTTAACCCTTATTTATCTTTTTATGAAACCAAATTCAGAGTTATTTTCTTCTTATTTTATGAATGAGCTACTTCTGACAATTTATCGAAAATGTGAACGAAATATTTTTTAAATCTACAAAAAATGAATGTAATTTCCTTCCATCATGTCCAATAAAATATATTGATATTACATTTAATATTTATAAGGATATATTGTAATACATTTCTTCAAAATTTGTTTTTGAAATCATTATATTTTAAAGAAGCGATTTCAAAATGAAAAGGTCATATTCTTAATGAAATATTCTAGTTATCATTTATTGTAATAGTAATCTATGCTATAATGATTTTATTTTAATTAGGAAATAATGAGGATATGATCCAATGATACCATATTTATTCATTTAATTCGATCTACATTAAAAATAATAGAATATAGTTACTTTAAAATATTATTCACTTTCAAACATTACAAATAATCACATAGGATTAGAGTTATATAGAGTTCAGTCAGAACTCTAAAATAATAATATCATTTATTTAAATAAGATAAATTCAACATAGTGTCCATTTTTTCACAATATTATACTCTTAGAATAATACATTATTTATTTTAATGATAAATATTCATGACATTCAACATGAACTTTTCCTTACCATTAACCATCATTATTCCATGTGAATTTTTTTTAAATATTAGATAAGGGAAAAAATAAGTACCAGATGTAAGGATATTAAATATGTTAGTCAAGTGAAAAACATAAAAATATATGAGAACCATTTCCTAAAATATATATTATTATACAGAAACTATATAAATTTTACTTCAAAAATTAATTATATGGACTTTTGAAATAAATTAATTTCCATAAATTCTCATTACTAATAATGAAAGATTTATTTAGTTTCCATGGGATGTCATCATAATCGTAAAACCCCTAAAAATATTACAATGGAAAAACCATTCCAAAAAATTGACAACATAATAATATAGAGAACATAATTATTACCCAGTGCCTTAGAGTTCTATCTTAGGGAACCCATCATAAAATATACAATTCACTCACTCAGGGCTATCTATGAACCCCCATGTATAAGATTTAATGGTCTCACCTATGAGTAAAATTGGGGAAAACACTAACTAAACAATTTACCAAGACAATATCCTAAATAAAATACGTAGAAAATTTCATCTAAACAAAACTATATTAATTTTAGATATGTAAATAACGTTTCTTACAAAAACACCAATTCTAATACCAAAATACCTAAAAAACTCAAAGAGGGTTTTTTCTATTACGAAAATAATAATTCTTGAAGATAAATACATAAATAAAATAATTTTTACGGTGGAAAGAAAAGGGAGTTTTATCCTATCCATAAAATAGAATATTCAGTTTATTATTTTTTTAAACAATGTTAAAAATTGCATAAAAATAACACTTTTTTGAAAACATTTTATATAAAGTCAATTTAAATATTTTATTAAAATATATGAAATAAAAACATAATAAAGAAACATTTTTATTTGGCGAAAAATATGGAAAATTGTAATGTAATATTCAGATAATTGAGGCATATTTATGGTGGTAAATTCCATTCAGGCCGTATATATTATAAAAAAATATTTCAATTGTTTTTTGTAAAAATATTTTAATGTCAAACATTAAAACAAGATTTTTAAAAGATTTTTATTTACCTTGAGTTTGAATTGTCATTTTTTTATCTTCTAGAATTAAATATATGATAATTTTATACATGTTTAGTATCCAATTTATGGTTCATCATTCAATTATTTATTTAATAACATGTTATATAAAATTCCATAATAAATTAAATTCATATCAATCTTTTCAAGGATACTCATCTCACATGTCAATAATGACTTCAGTAGGATGACTATGAAAATAGATTTAATTATTCCACCATCTATTGAATAAGAATTAGGTTATTATTATCATTTGTATACATCAATTTTACTTTTAAATCAAACAATTAAATATGGTTATAAAAATTTAACTACGTTAAATTTATGGAGATGGCAGACCATACTTCAAAAGAGAAACATTTTTAATTTTCAATCACCATTATAGGAAGAAAGTAATTAAAATTTTAAAATTAAATAATCATAATAATATAGTAAATATCAAATAAATTATTAAAATATACTTATATATATCATTAATGAAATTTTTTACTGAAAAATGGATCATATTGTTTCACTGAGGTAGCAGTCCACAAGTACGCACATACAAATTTGTAATTTTTTAGTTACTGTAAATATAATAGGTGAATGGTATATCATATTTTTTGAATTATTAATATATAATGAATATATATATAAACAATAATTAAATCATTATAGTTCATTCACGATATACACTATTGGGAAACTAATTACATCTGTTCGTTAGGTTGTAGTTCCTCATATACACAATTGATGGCTTTGTTTCACATTTGATGGAAGAGCTGATGGATATAATTTGTAAAATTAACATAACAAATAATAAAATATTTAATTAAATTTTTTATTAAATAATTATTATTATAGAATATTTTAAAGAGGTGCAAGATGAAACAAAAAAACATAATTAAAAATGATTCCCATTTTTCTTGAAAACATCCATTTCATAACACAGTAAGTCCAATATGGTTGGTATTATTCCTAAAAATATATATATAGAATGAGGATAAGAGTTATAAGAAGGTAATTATGTATATATTTTATAAAAAATACTGTCTGATATGTTATGTGAATGGAATAAGATTTTTCCTTTTATAAGATAGGGGAGGGGAACTCAATGAAATTCCCAATATATTAAATTAATATTAATTAATAATTATTTTAAAATAGAACAAATGAAATTTATTTCAAAAAAAATATCTGTTTTGGTTGAAATAATCTTATAAAATTAATTTTTGGACAAGAATAGGTCACATTTGTACACATATCATTTGCTTTTAACCCCTCATTGTCTTCTTTCATAGAAACCATTAAAAAATATTTTTACACTTCTATGGTCAAAATATATAATATAAATAGAGAAAAAGCACATAAATGGGAAAATATTATATTATAAACTAGGATTTGATTACTTCTCAAAATCAATAATATTTAGGAATTTTATATCATATAATTAAATATTATTTATTATCATATGTCATTAATGAAAATTTTTATTACTATTCATAGGTTTTATTATAAAACATATTGAAAAAAATAAAAAACACAAAAATATTTTTATATCCATAAAATTTTATTTTAATGTATTAAATTTTTGGATATTATTAATTTAATAAAATTATATATCTCTTATAATTTTGTAATCTGTTAATTGATTTTTTTTCATTAATTGAAATAAACTTGTGTTAATAGTGTGAATATTTTAAAACTAAATATTGTTAAAAAAATTATAATGATTAATATAAATAATTTATTTTTCATAAAAAAAAATTCACTACAAATAACCTCATGTAAAATATTTTTAAAAATATAATTTTTATTAGATCTATTATTGTGAAATTTTAATTTTTATTAAATAATATAAAAGAATTAATCACATCCAAATATAACCAAAAGCCCTCTAACTGAATATTATATGAGTATGGAAGTAAATAATTAATACAATAAAAAAATTTAATATGTTATGGACATTTTATAGTCCTTGTAATAATATTTTTTACGTCTATTAACTGATATACCTTGTTTCTATGGTAAAAACAATTAATAGGGTTACATGAAATTTTTTTAAAAAATAAAATGTTCCTATACAAAAAACATTGAACCCCCATTCCAAATATAGTGTCCCCTTTTTAAAATTCAAATCACATATGTGATATAAATTAATTTATAATTAAGCATGAAAACATAGTGACAATATCATTTTTTAGAAAAATGATCCTTTAAAATATAAAACATTTTATACTGTATTCAAGTATAAAAATAATTTGGAATACCAAAATTTATGTAATTTTATATTAAATGTTAATTTTATTAATAAAAATATTCTAAATTTATTTTTAATTTATAAATATTATAGAATATTAAAAAGTTCTAAATAATAATCATTATTTTCACTATATATTGAATAATAAAGCATTTTAGAAAATTTTCAAAAAGTTATGACACTATAATAATAATATGATAAATAAAAAATAGATTAATTTTAATAAATTCAAATTCTATATTTATAAAATTTTAATTTTAATTAACACCGTATATGAAAAGAGTTTAATAAACTATTTCATTTATCATTTTAAAACACACTTAACATTTTTAAAATGAATATAACTATATCATATAAAAAATAATGAAAATTTATAAAATTATAAAATAATTTTTTCAAAAATTATATGGGTTTTTACTTTGTTCCATCCATTAAGAAATTATGGCCTCACAATTTTGTTCACTAATTAATCAAATGGGCATACACTTTCCTCATAGAATTCTAAAACTTTTATATTTCTTATTCAACCATTTCGGTTTCTCACAATACTATACCCTATTAAATTACCATATTTGAAAAAAAAAATTGTCTCTAGAATCAATAATATAATAAGGGTATTTCTCCTAAGAAAGGTTATCTTCCATATGAACATATTTTGGACTAAAAATATGTGATGAATATGACACATGAATTCATTGAAACGTGAAATCTTTTTATACCATTGTTATATTTGGTGGAAAATATAATGAATTTGAAAAATATAAAATTTTCTCTAGGATTTTATATAATTCAATGAAATGTGGATAGATCCCCCTTTTTCCAATATGTATGAAACTCTTCCATTGAGATACTTTAATAAAAACATGATCACATAGCACGAATGAAATATAATTCATCTGGCCATTCACAAATATTTACTACTTTTTTTAAGTTATCTTTATATGTTTCTATATTACCTTCACCTTTCCAAAAAATTCCTATACCAATTCAGGTACCATCAACATAATTTCACCTACATTATCCAAAACATACCGATTCTAACATCAAACTCCTTATAATTATTCAAAAATATTGATCTACATAGTAGAATGAAAATTAACATTATAAGAAAAGTCAAATAAATAATGATGATAACACCAACATCCCTATTAATCAACTGATTATGAATAAATAATATCTTCATAAATCCCGATTTTCCATTCAGTATTTCAATCTGATTACGAATGAAAATTTGTAATGAAATTTATTTCAACACCCAAGGATTTTTTATGCCTATTCTAAAAATTAGATTTTAATTTGGGATCACAGTTAGTAAAAATATAGAGGGGATCTCTATGTAACATGACTATCTACCTGAGACAAACTCAATAAAGTTGATACAATGACTAATATTCTCAAATTGGATTAAAATAAAATAATTTAATCAATTAATCAATAATAACCTAAATTTCACTGTTACATTGAGATGTATTTTTTAAATTACAATAAAAAATCCCTAAATATATTTTCCAATTTCTACTATGGTTCTAGAAAAGGATAAATCATCAACATCTGTTATTTTTTTTCTACACAATCCTATTTAATATCAAAAAAATTCATGGAAAATTTATCAATACATATTTTTATTCCATTCCACAAATAATAATCATGAAGGTGTGTGTGTATATTAGTGCTATCAGGATTAGTAGAAAATAGGGAACTTAAAAATTCACTATTAATTTATCATTAAATGATAATAAAATGTAAGACACAATCCATATAATAATATTAAAACACGTTCTTTTACAACATTAAAATATGGAAATTTACCCTTTATGGCCAATTCCATCTTTTCTATAACCCATATTCTTCTTTCTATACATTCTTAATTCGATGTACCTATCTATACTGTATTGAACCCTATAATTAAATAATGGATGGTCCTACAACCAGACATTATAGAAAAAAATTCATCAAATCACCATTTTAATGGTCATGTTCGAAAAATTAAATTGTTATTATAACATTTTTTTAATAACATAAATTTTAGGATACATTATTTTCATTTTTTATCCTACTACATGAGCCTTTATATTATTTTCTTCTATAATATGATAATGAATAATGAATTCATAGTCATTTCATAGTTCTGAAAACCTCATCTTTTTCATGATCAACTTATTCTGGGGGAATATAACTATGAAATTATTTGATTAGTATATATTTAAATAATGGATCCATATGAATGACGCCTATAAATTATTAAATAAAAAATTATATTTTCTAATTCTAGATCATGTATAGAATAACATAACTCATTATTTTTTAGTTTTCTTGAAGGATACTCATTTTAATTAATCATTATCAATTACAATGTAACTAAGTCCCTTCAACTATGAATCACTATTGATGAAAAAGTCAACAACTCTATAAGGAAAGAACAAGAATGAAGAATTCACAGTTCTTCATTTTAGTTCCTCAAATTGTGAATCACTTTATTTTTATAGATGAATATAACATGCTTTTTAGTTATCATTGTCGAAGGGATAGATAAATGATATTATTTTTTTAACAAATCACATGTAGTAAATGATTAAACAGAAAAAAATATGTATATGAAATTATAAATTCATTGAAACACTATAATAACTTTAGTTTTATCATGTTCAAGATATTATCCATAATTAATGAAAATATTTCCAAGGAAATAATGTTTAGAAAAAAGTTTCAATAAAACTAGATTATCCAAATATATTATTTTTATTTAATGCTTGAAATACAATATTTGTTGTATTTTATGATTCTCATGAAATTTAAAATACAGCAATATTTTTTCTATAAAAACAACAAAAATCAAATCCAACTATTCCTGGTATACACATTCATAATATTTATAAATACTACTAGTGTATTAGATAACCAAACTGTCATAACAGTAATCTCATATTGCCCATATCTACTCTGAAATATAGTCTTTGAAATATCATCCACATTAATCAATAACTCATGCTACCCTGACATGAGACCAGTCATTAAAAAAATACATGGCTCCCAAGAGGCAATAAAAAAATTATTCATATAAGGAATGCTATACTTGATCATATTAGTAATGCTATCATTGAAGGATCCATGAGTAGATGAAGTTCCATATAGGGAACACTAACCATTAATTTATTTCATTATTTATGATTAATAAATGATTTTTATCAATATAAAATCCATTATTAATTTAATATATAATATGTAAAAACATTGGAACTAATGTCCTTTATCATCAATTATTAATTATATTTAACTTATGTAATTAAAAAATTTCCTTGCCGGAAATTATTTTATAATTGATGGATCAAAAAACTTCTCAACGGCATACCATTATTTCATTATAGTAATTAAGAAAATATTCTCTAAAGTAGTGATCTCATATCATCCATGAACAACTGAACGTCTCCATATGAATCGTTGCGTTCTATAAAAAAGATCATAATTATTGTGTAATTATCCTTTAATCAACCATAGAACCACTTCATGGAAGGGTTATCTTAAATTGCCATAGATTTGATATTGATGGTGGTGAAGGATCAATCATTTTAATTGAGAAAAATCATGGAGAGGTATATTTTTAGATAATTGAGAGGATTATCTATATATATTTTTTGTACAAAAAAGAATTTAATCAATTATTAATATAATATAATTGTGTACATACACTAATAGGATTATAAAATAGCCATTTCAAAAACATCCTTTGTATTTATATATTTCATAGAAAACCAAATTCTATACTAATAGTAATAAAATTTATTGACATTACCTAAACTCACGAATTAAATTATATATTATTTATTTAGAAAATTTCAATATATATTATTTCTAACTAGACCACTAAAATATGCCTTCAATTCATCCAGAATATTTATCAGGCCTTGAATAATGACTATCTATTTTATAAATAAATATCAAAACATTATAATAAACTAAATATATAAATATTGTATACACTAAAAAATAAATATTTATTAGATATTATTCTCACATAATATTCTCTCAAATAAATTGTGATGAAATTTATATGTTCAAGAAAACCTGAAAAAATAATAATCTATATGTGTGGAAAATCATTATAATTTTTTTAAAGAATAAATAACAATATAATATGTTACTAGGATTCTTGATACACTTACATTGAACCTTCTACACCTCTTTCTCATTGGATTTCGAAAAAAGTTGGATAAAGTCCTTTATTTTTGTCAAGCAACAAACTAATTCACCCATCGAGAAAGTAATTATTGAGTCAATGAAAAAATACCTCAGAAAGATTCTTATATTATAATAAATTTATCATTCTATATATAATAAATAATATTTCATGATAGCTCTATCAACCTATTTTCACTATGTATCTTTCTATGACTTTCCAAAAATTAAACATTTCTGCAGAATATCATTAACATGGATTTCTGTAGTGTATATAATTTCTATCATTGGTCTCAAGACATAATCATTTGTTAAAATATAAGGTATAAATATTATATCATGGTATTCAATAATGAAATATTACTCGTGATGCACCCTTCATATCCTACCTCAATGCAAACTTATTCTATTTATGTTTTCATCAATACATCACTGTACATGACATCTAATACTCATTATTAGTAATGTTAATGTGTAATGGTCAATAATAACTTTTTTTGATAGAAATATCCAATGAAAAATACAATTATGGAAATATTATTAGAGGTTCTCATTCTAATAATATACAACATTGGATATTACCATAAGAATACAACATGAGATGCTTCCCCAAAGTCATGTTATTCACTACATCTAATAGAATCTATCATTTATGTCTGTAAAATGATTTCATCTAGATATGGACTATATATTTAAGAATACAATCATTGCCTTGGTAGGTTCTCCTCATAGTTGGTGACTACTATAGCCTTTCAGTATGAAAACTATTCTTATGTATTTTTCATATACTATCCCACCTAGAAGAAAAATAATTATTTGATAATGATTTAATTAATATTCAATAGATTTAATACTAATTTTTATAAAGTATATAATTGTTGGTTCTATATAACCTACTCAATCATACTCACACTTATACTAGAGATAACTGCTATCGAACCTTAGTCCACTATCTCTCATATGATACTCATTCTTCTTATGTGATACAAATTTAGTCAACGAGTCCACCAATTTTTCTTTTTTCGGAACTGTTGTTACTAAAATATCATCCCATTAATAAATATCCCACAATAGATGATACATCCAATGTATGTGATTTATCTATTTATGTGACCTTGGAACTTTTTTAGTTGCCAAATTTATAGTATTACTATAATACAATGTTATATGTTCTTTGATTTTATGAACCATATGATGGTAATTTATAATTTCCCATATCAAAAAGCATCCTTTGATATATTATATGATTTTTTATACAGGGAATCCACTATAGAATCAGTGAATGTTGGTTGCATTGAACTCTTCTTGATCACGTCTCATATATTTATAAAGATAACATATACTGATTCTGACTTCAAATCAATCTGATCTCTTTGATAATTATAATAATTATAACCCATTATGAATAGAACCTCATATTCACTAGTCACTAGGAATAGATCCTTATTTATTATTATATAGATAAGGATAACCTCATAATTATACCATTTCTTTTCTCCTAGATCTTCGTGATATATACCTAAAATGATCAATGGATAGGAAAAATAACAACGATTGTATAAAATATAATACATGATTGATCTTATCATTGAAGCGTATGTGATATTACGCATTCCCTATTTCTTTTGGGGTTTCTGAGGATAAATGTTCTCTGTCAGATTTATACCATGTGATTTTGGAACTAGTACACTTTTAGATTATTCCATACTAAATAAATTTATTATCTTGTTAATATTTTTTACATTGACTTAGTATAATAATGAACTTTTTTATACCACGAATCATCATCATCTCTAGAATATAGGCGTCTTCACATATGTCATGCCTAGATAGACCCTTCTTTAATAAGTCCTTAATAGAGTGTAAGACTTTTATTTCATTTCCAATATAGAATATTTCATCAATTTATCCCACTAGAGTAATGACCCCATTCTCACTAAACCGACTGTAAAAAGATTTCACTCATTCATTCATAATAAAAAAATCTTCAATTGCTTCATCAAAAAAATGTTCGAACACATAATATATCATCATTATATAAATGGCTAACTATATCACTATAATATAGTTTGCATTAAATTGAGTCACAAACCATTTTTGTTTTTTCATGTAGACAACATACTAAATCATTTTAATAAAACAACATATTTTTATATCAATCTAAAAATATTCATTATTATGGAACAATGCTTTATAAAGTTGATTTCTAGAGGATTTAAAAATGGAAACTGGTAAAAAGGTGTAATAATAGTAAATTCTATGATGTTGTTTAAACCCATTTTCCACTGTTCTCTCTTTCATGGTATTTATATTAACTTCAAATTCCATTTCTCTTTCAAATATTCGTTTTCAACTTATGGGATTTAAATAAATTGGTTCATTAAACAAAACCCCAATTTTTTTAATACACAAAACATTTTCCATCATTACTAGATTCATTCAAATGTGTAGATTCAATGATCTCCACTTCTAATTTATAATTTATAGGTTCATCTTTATCAAACAACAATGATCGACCGTATATGGTTACTAGAAAAGAAAATCACCCTATTTATCTTACCTATATTCTGCCCCAACATAGTACTTGTGTTTTAGTAACAACTTCTTTCCTGGGGACCTGTAGAACATATCATTATACTGAATATAGTGTATCATGAGCATCATCTTCATTAATGATAAAATTTCTTCCACTTTTTGTTTTTAGTATGTTCTCCCTCTAAAAAATAAAACTTGATTACTAATGGTCACATTCACAAATGAGGGGTAGTATATGTAGTATACCATTCCATCTATAGTATAATATATAGTGATACACATTGGGCCCTGAGGTTCTAGATTGTTTCATGAGATGGATTAAACAAATTCCACCCAATCACATACACATGTATGCAAAAAAACACTTTCCTTCCACTCCATAACATAAACGTAATTCAGTTTTTATTTTATTAGTTGGATTTCTAGTTAATGTATGTGTTATAGTTTTTAATCTATGTCATCAAATGAATAATGGATGAACTATATGAATTATCATTTACTATATAATGTCTAACATGGTATAGTTATTCATTTCTCAAACACCATTCAAGTGTGTCATGTAATGTTGAGTGAGTGTAAATAGAGTCCAAATCTCCCATAGAAAATGGATAAAATCATGGTTAGGAAATTCACAAAAAATATCAAATAAAATCACCATTATCTACATTTTAAGAAAATATTCTACTTCATTCAGTAATTATTAAAATTTCTCGAAGGACTCATACATATATAATGTAATTACAGCAACATCTACTCTAGACATCAGTAAAATTTATAAAGTAAAAATACTAACCTATAGATTCTACTAGAAAGGTGCTACACATATTACGGTATACGAATCATAACATCTCATTGTCTTATTCCCCTTTTCCATTAATGAGTGGTATGTTCATTTTTTCTATAAATTATCCTAAAATATTTCTTTTGGTTTTTTCTCATAAGATTATAAATAAAATTCTTAATATTTCTTTTTGAAAAACATCTTATATATATGACAGATATGGGGATACCATAGAAAATTATTATATGAGTCAAGAGAACATGATTTTTTTCTACATCCAAAACTTTTTTTTATAATATAATACATAAAACCACTATAAAAATGTTCCATTATATAGAATATGATGTATTTATAAAATATACCATGTTTATTTCAAAATTTAATAATAAAACCATATGAATTTACGCATGATACAACAATTATGTTATTGTTAATGCACTATACATAATATCATCCTACAAAAACCATTATCATTCTTGTTGAAAATGAAAGGTGGTAGTCACCAATTGCTAGAGCATCCATCCATGCACCATTTAATTCTCTCAAATCAATCCTTCCATTAGAATTATTTTAGAATATACTTTATTGGTGCATTTAGATACAGATGTGATAACTAAAAGATTTATCTAATAAAAATGTCTATATATTGAAAGACTACAATCAATAACAAATGCACTATTTTGTTCCCCAGTCATCTGGTTGGAGATCATATTTTAGTATCCTTAATTTGCACATGAAAAACATTCTCAATCCTTCTGTATTCCATACAACCTAGTATTCCTCTTATTGATAGGATAGTTCATCGTAGCTTTAGAATTTTTGTGACTCTTCAGTACCTTTATTTTCTTATTCCTTTTCTTATTCACCATAAGAACTATAGGTTTGTGACATCCCATCTCCTTATATATTTAGATAATCAATGTAATAATTTTGGATATAATCTTTTCATTATTTCCCATGTTAAAATAAAAAATAAAACTAAAGAAGGACTTAGGTAGTGAGGAAAGTATGAGATCTATGCGAAACTCATTTGAAAATTTAAACACTACGAAGTCTATGAAATAAATGTAACTAAGAATCATCACTAAAATAGTCACATATGGTGCCTACACTAAATATTAGTTATTAATAGATTATCTTTGATATTTTATTTTTCTTGTATCGCGTTATCTTGATAGCTATCCTGAAGGAGAGATTCTATTCTATATGTATCGATGAAAATATGTTTCATTAGAATATCATTAGTCATGGATGAAAACATGAAAAAAAATAGTTTATAAAATCTTTCAAATGTTTCTCATAAGGATACAACTCCACACAATCATCATTATTGGGTACATAGATAATAGGTTCTTCCGGCACATATCATTTTCATTCATGGCGTAGAATAACAGTAATGCATATTTGTAAATCTTGGAAATTTTGTGCTAGTGAGACAGTTATCCATCTAAGTTATATATCATAGTGATATATTTTAATTCATTTATATTTTATTACAAATAATATGAAAATATTTTTAGTACATTATATAATTTTTTTAAAAAAATAAATAATTAGTATAATTGTTAATCAACCACAATTTTATTAAACCCCAACATCCCTCACCATTATAGTCAAAATAACCTATTTATTTTTCTTTTTGGGAGAACAGATCCATATTACTCTTACATGATTCAGACCATGAATTGTAATGATATTAGAATGGTTTTAGTCAGGAATTCCAAATTCTATTTACATTACCGCAATATTCCTTAATCTATTGATTAGTCTCCAAAAACCTGAAATCCAATATTATTCTTTTCTCATCAATTTTCCCTTAGAATCTCCAATCCTTACTTTGGTATTGAACCATTTATTTTTAATAATATAGGTCAAAAAACATATTGTTTGATTTCCATAATAATTTAAATCACCCCAACAATGCAAAGTCCAACAATTTAATCTATGGTAATTTTTTACTGAATTGGTTTAATGATATACTGACATAACATATATAATTTTAGTATTTTATCATCAATTAATAAATTACTAATTATTATATTCATATCATCCTTTTTAATAGTATGTGGATTTACAGAAGTCACTATCTATGTCTTAGATAATGATTATTTATAGTGTAGCTTATTTTAGTTCTATATTTCATGCTTGTAAATATATTAATGTGACCACTAAAAACGTCAATAATGAAAACCATGAAACATGATAAATATAATGTAATATTCTGGTATGATAATTATATTTTACCAATGGATAGGTTATATGGGGGATGTTAAATTAATGGTCTACCTAGGGTAGTAATACCGTGAACCAATTAAGGGTCATGTTTAAACATTATACATATCACCAATGTATATCCATTGGATTAGTTTCATATCACATCAGAACTTGAACTAAAACCAATAAATTTGTAGCTTTATCCATTACATATGATATTACACACATTCTTGTGATGTGAACCAATGGATTGATTAATTGGTTTAATTAAAAACCCAGGAGAACACATGCCCTTGTATAATGAGTGGTGGTATGACATACATGAAAACATTTCAATTTATTTATAAATTAATAAAAACCAATCACATACATAGGTCTTGACTCAGATCATGATCATCATTATTCATGAAATGAATTATACCTTTAATAAAATGAGAATTCAATTACAACTTTCTTATTTTAGGTATTCATCACTCAAACAGTTAATTTATTTTATTTTAGTAATGAATTATTTTAAAATAATTATCATCCAATTTTTAATGACATTCTCATCCATAATAATTTAAATGAAATTAATAAAATTTATTTAAAATTAAATATGTAAAAAATTTACATTGGAGGAAACACTGTGACTATACCTCCAAAATACTCAATGGGTATTATAATCCTATAATGGTTACTATTACTATATTTGGCATACATGAAATATCCTGTTATTTCAGGGAATATAATATCAATTTAATGAACTCCATCAAAACATGATATTATGTTTCATGTTATGTTTTAATCCATACTATTTAATAAATATAATACTACATATGTAAAATATGAAGATATGGACATTATAATGAAATTATTATACATTTATACATGTAGCTCATCTCATGGAATGAACTACGATTCAAATTAACATACCTAAAAAATGTTGATAATTTATGAATTGAATGATAAATTTATTTTAATTTTATGTAAATTGGATAATGTAGATGGTGTGTGTATTAAAATTTATATTGTGGTTATTATTCTCAACATCTATCTATAAAACAAGCCTATGTACTCTCCATGTAAACATTCCAAAGAAAATATTTGACTACACAGTGTTTACAATTGATACATGAAATGTGTCCTCCATGATACATGGTAACCGGTCATATAAGTTTTGTAATAGGATATATAGCTCGTATGTCACTACATGACTACACATTTTGTATGAATGACACATGACAAGTACTCTGGTTGAATATGTGCCAGGCTAGAATAGTGAATATGTTGTTTATTATTAAATTTTCCAAGGGTACCAAATTTACTCAACATTAATTAATTATGGATTAATACACGATGCATTAAAACAAACTATAGGATGTGATACTATAGTTTACATGACCTGTACTCTTTGGTTGTCTTGAAAAACACTTCAGCACCTCTAGATTAGATATTAGAATTTATTTTATATATAATATTAATCTATTTCATTATATTTGTTTGAAATAAATAAATAAGAAGAAAACTATAACAATTAGTATTAGAGAATGATTAATGTGGAATTTAAGAAAATGGATGATATATAAACCAATCTATAATATTTAAATAATTATAACAAATAATGAGAACCCTTAGTTACATCTTATTGGTTCTAAGTGAAATGGATGCTTTGAATGGGGAATTCATAACCTTTCTTTTTTCATTATTATAGAATAATCTGGCATTTATATGGTGAAAAAAGGAATAATTCATGAAATTGAAATAAGGAATATAGACAACGAATAAATGGAAAAATAGCAAAATATGATAATAATATGTTATTTATTGTTAGTTAATTCAATTAAATAATTACCTAGTGTGAAATTATTTTATTTTTGAGAGATATGATAATGTTTCCACATCAAACTATCCATTAATTATAGTAATAAAAATATATTCCCTATAGAATTGATCCAAATGTGTTCCATGAACCTCTTAACATCACCATAAAAATGTATGGGTGCTACTGAAAAAAGTTATAATTAATTCATTACTTTCCATTGATCTCCTCATAAACTACATCAAGGAATGGTTTTCATTGATGTCTCTAAACCTGAGATTGTTGGTGGTGGAGGATCACCCGTATTTCATGAGAGAAATCTTAGAGAGGTATATCTTTAAGGCATTAAAAGGATTCCCTCTAGTTCATATTATACAAAAAATGTCTCTCATAATAAACTAATATAATTTATTTTATATTCCAATAGGGTTATAATAACAAATCACATGCACCCTTGTTATTCTCTTTGTCCTTGTGAATCCCAATGACTATAATAGAATTATTATTACTAATATTATTTCAAGACATGTGCTAAACATAAGAATTAAATGAAATATTATACATTAAAATAATATTCAATATATATTATTTTATACCATACCATTAAACTCAGTTTTTAATTCCTCAATTGTATTTATCTATTGTTGGATAGTGACTATTTATTTAATGAATAAATTTTAGTACATTTTTTTAAAAAAAAACTAATGAATATTACATTCTCTAAATAAGAAACAAAGGTTTATTAAATATTCTCCTCAAATAATATTCTCTCAAATAACTCATGAAAAGAATATGTGATCAAGAAACTATAAATAACTATTCACTCAATTATGATAATAATATTCATTTTTCTTGTTAAATAATAAATAATAAAATATCTTTATGTGAGATTTGTGATACACTTAGTGTGTAACCCTCTTGGACACTTTTCAGTGGCACCAGGTGAAGAAAACTAAAGTGCAATGTCAGCATCTAGAACTACACCATAGAATCCATAAAGAATGAAATTAATTATAGAATGACATAATACCTCTGGAATATTCATACTCTTCTATATAGTCTCTTTATCATGATATCTTTAATAAAGCAGGTTACATGATGATGTTACCTGATGGTGTCATTATGGTATGTGCTCGATGTCTCTTTGTTTGATTTTTATGAAATAAAACATCCTTATAGATCAATTTGACCATATATTTATTTAAGATAAATCAGTTCTATCATAGGTCCTGAGATGTCATCTTTCATTATAGAGTAAATGGGTTATTCACTTTATCACATTATTGAAAAATGGAATATAACTCATGGCACAATCACCATATCACACCTCACTATGAGTATATGTTGTCCTAGTTTTAATAAATACATCATAGTATGTAACATATACTAATCATTATTAATAATATTAATGTGTAAGTATCAATATATACATCCAAAAATTAGAACACCAAACGAGACATATAAATAAGTAAATTTTATTCGTAGGTCTCGTTCTCATAGATCATACACTAGATATTACTAAAGGTTTAAACCATGAGAAGGTGAATCAATCTCATATGAGGCTCTATCCTTAACAGACTATATCATTTTTGTAACATATATGATTTCATCTATATATAGAACATATATTTATGATTAATTTCATGATACTTTTCGGCTCTCATAATTGTAGGAATCTACCATGACAATTCTGTAAAGCGTAAAATATTATGACCTTATCACATAATATATCATGAACATTAACAATTATGATGTGATAAATTGTTTAATAATATTAATAATAGTGAATGTATTTTATCATAATGCAGACATATAGTGGTTCTTAGTCATAAAATCTAGCAATTCAATGCTCTATAAACAATGCAACACCTAATAAAAAATCATTATTCATAACAATCATAATATGAACACACCATGGTAATGTAACTAGATTAATGAAAACATTATCTATAAACTCCTAAAATTTAGTTTTAAATCAAAAATTTCAATCTCTTCCACTCAATATGGGGGTTTTGAAATTTGATTAATATTAGGTTCCATGTAAATATTAAACTCAACCTCCCAATCAAAAATAAAAACCATCATGTGATCTACAAAAATAATAATTATATAAATTCACTACTGGTAAAAAATATATTTATACTTTCATTATTTAAAAAACATATAGAACATAACTTTTAGATTTATTTTTTATCCATTTCTTGGCTTCACCGTAGGTTATCAAATATGTGAAGATATTAAACAAATATTTATTAGGTAAGAAATGTATCCAAAAATTATAAATTAAAATCCAATACATACCAAAAATAATATCAAACTATAATTTTGAAAGGTCCACAAAAATTTAAAGTAATACACTCCAATAATAAAAAAAAGATGATTATTATAAATCATACATTATTTAAAATTTAAAAAATGTATTTTTATCAAATATCAGTCATACATTCTTGATGTGATGCTCCCGATTTTCATGGAAATTTGTAATGAATGAATGAATGTAATGATCTATATTCAAATAGGGTATTCCCAAAATTAGAATACAAAAGTAACTTATCGTTTAATAGATCATTATATGGCCTTTCACCAACCATATTTGTAGTAGCCAATGATTTTTCCACACCATTCTATGTTAGTTATAAATGATTTTGGCCAGTAGTAATAAATACAGACACATGTAAGTATCATTATCCAAATCAGTGAATATAAAAAAAATCTCACCGATGAATGGATATTAGATACTTCAATATTTGATCATTCCTAACCCTTTAATTCACATTCACAAGAATTATGACTAGTGTTACCACATCTATAACACATTCATTAATTAAAAGGAACTCCCTAGGAATATTTTTACTATACTTATAACAAGATGGTATCATGATTTTCTTAGCTTTGGATTTCTTCTACAAATGATTCCCAATTGTCTTTCATCCAAAACTTTTATCATTTTCTTGTGGAATACATTATCATCGGTGAATTACATTTTTAAATTCTTAGAATATCGAATAAGTTTCTCAGATATTTTTAATTGTTCGAAAAATAATTCTCTTAGATATCGTTGTTTTATCACCGTGTAATACAAGTTAATCAAACTACCATGATCTAGAATAGAAACATGGGATATACTAGAACAATATTGTAATCAGAATCATACGCACCTATATAATAATCATCATTTTTCATCAATTCAATGATTTATTTATCCATCCATGTTCAAATAACCTTAGGTAAATATTTAGTATGTAATAAATTTTAAATTGATCTATATTCGATGAAATTAATCTCATCTCTCGCATAGATATTTTTAACCAAATACCATGATCGATCCTCTTCACTTTTAAAAGGATAAATGGAAAAGGTTTACCTTTTTATATTCTCAAGACCCCATGACAATAAATATTTTATCTAGTTTATTGATCTATATATTTGTTAGAATTATGATAGATGGTCCACTAAATACTTGAAGATGTTTCTCGTAAAATGATAAATTGTCATGATGTTCATATATGGAAGATATATATTATCTATATAATGGATTCCACCACCATTTAAAACATACATCAACTGAACCATCATAGAGAAAATAGACCATATCTAATTTCAATCATTTTGGGTTACTAGTTTGGATGGCTATCATCCAATTGGTTCCATCAAAATACAACCTCTATGGTACCTATATTTAAAACCATTCTATGAAAACACATATTAGTAGAATCTATATGAAAATATTTAAATTTTAGGTCACTTCATCTTAAAAATTATGTAAAATATGTTAATGATTTTATATTTTCATTATCATAACCTATAATATTATCTAAAACGTTCTACGATACTAAATATAAGGAATTGTCCTTAATAATTATGAAAAAACATCACGAAATTAGAAATTATTTTTATGAAAAAACATAAAGAAATTTTTAAAATAAAACATTATTTATTATTATGACACTTTTACTTAGTTTCCATCATTTCATAATAGTATTTTTAAAATAAAATATGATTTATTATTATGAAAAAACATCATGAAATTAAAATATAATTATTCATTTACATGACATATATATAAAACCTCAATACATTTTGAAAACATGGAATGATATTATAATTCTAAGTTTAGTATATAAGAAAAATAAATATGTCAGGCATTGAGAAACATAAAAACCCCTGACATACCATTTCATTAAAAATAAGGGAAAATTTTATCAATTTTTCCTCAAAAAATAATTATATTAAATTTTTTAAAAAAATATATTTTTCTAAAAAGTCATTATAATTTATAGAATATTCATGTGGGTTTATTGGGACATCATCATCTTAAAACCCTTACAAAAGCCTGACAATTTTAACAACCATTCAGTTGAATTATGATATAATAAATTGGGGAACAAAATCATTACCTGATATATTAGAGAACTATCTAGGGGTACACCATGTATAGGTTGTGACATGTAAATTTATCTCTATCTAGGAACACCCATCATCTATATTAGAAAGGGCTCACATGTGAACAATAATGGGGAACAACCCTTTCTAAACAATTTCCAAGGATTGTATCATGAATAAAAATATTGAAAAATATTTTAATACAATATGAAATTTTTTTTATATAGAAATACATTTTATTTTTAAATAATTTATTTCTGATATTATATTACATAGAAAAAATAAAATATAAATTTTTATGGAAGAAAACACGAACAAATATAGAAGCATTTCGACATAAAATAATATTTACGATAGAGGGAAAATTCATTGTCATGGTATAAATTAAAAAATAACATTATTTTATTATTATTTAAATGAAATTAAAACATTCTATAATAATATTTTTTTACAAAAAGCATTCATTTTATATAAAAAATCATTAATTAGAATCTAAAAAATATAATAAATAATAATAAAACCATAGTATTTGAAATTAAATGTTTAAATGTATTAATGAAAATTAAAATATTTTGGCATCATGATAGATGGAAAATCCATTAATATTATATATACATATATATTCATTTTTATTTATTAAAAATAGTTGAAAGTGTAATTTAAAAATGCTTTTGGAAATGAAAGTCCCTTACCCAGAGTTCGACTCACTATGTATTTTCTCTATAATATTAAAAAAGATGATGACAATTTAAAATATAATTAATAATATTTTTGAAGTTAATTAGTCATTTCATTCATCAAATACAATGTTATATAAAATTAACTAATCAATTTAATTTATGTTGGAAAATTTATGATATTCAACTTGTCTGTAAAAAATGGATTTGGTTGGTAGAAAACGGTCAAAGAATTCATCATTCCACTATATATAGAGTAATAATAATTTTATAATTTTTATTTTTATGTATAAATTACTATTATAAATACATACATTAAATACGGTTATGAAAAATTAACAATGTAACAATCATGGAGATGGTATGCCGTTAGTAGGGATGAGTAGTGTTTCAATTCATCAATGAAAAATATTGATAGAAGTTAGGTATTATTTTATCATTAAATAATGATTATAATACCATAAATATTATCTTAATTCTTTAAAAATACTTATTTATATCATCCATGTTAAATGGTGATGTTAAATTAAATACATTATTTCATGGAGTTGGTAGTCAACACGTAGGCCCGAACAATATTATCTATTTTCATTGAATGGAATGGTATGAAGGTAAATTATATATTATATTTTAACAATTTTTAGTTTTTAATTAATATATAGTATAATTAATTTCATAAATATATTTTATCTATGAGGTACTGTGATAGAAAGTTAATTATGTTGGTTTGTGGGTTGCTAGTCCGCTATAATCCCAAAGGTTGATTTCTTTTTCTATTTAATGTATTAAGAGATAGTTATAGGTTCTGTAATTTACATTAAAAAATAATTATTTTTAAGATACTATATTTTATATAAAAATTGTTAAGAATTATTTTGAATAGGTGGAATAATATATCAATTAGAAACACATGATTAAAACGAAATCTCTTATTCAGAAAAACCATTTTTTCTTAACACCTTATAAAAACAGTGGTCATTATTATGAATAAAAAATAAATCTATAATAATTGGAGGGATTGTAAGATTGTACATGTGTAAATATTGTCCAAAAATTGTGTTTTTAGTTGTGTAATAATTGGAAGATGTGGTTTTTTATAAGAGAGGGGACATGCAGTCATGCAACATCTCAAAATATTAATTTATTAAAAAATAATTTCTATTTCCAAATGGATAAAATATGAATTATATAAAATATATGATTATTATCTGTAAAAATAATCTAATACAATAATTTTTGGTCATGTTTATGACATAATATTTCCCCTGTCGTTGGGTTTTATCAACTAATTAAACCCATTAAAATTTACAGAGAAAAAATCCTTTTACTCTCTGGGGGTTATATTATTAATATAAATGGAAAAAAATAGCTCATATATTTACCAGGAATTATATTATATACCATATAATACAATATTTTCGCAAATAAAATATTTATTGTATTTTATTATTATTTGATAATATATTATTTATTTTATTATACGATTAATGTCAACTTTTGGAGTTATCCATTACATTGATTTTAATAACATTAATCCAATAATTAATCATAGATAAAGAATTAAATTTTATCCTTATTTATTATTTTTAATATATAAAGTTACTTTATCATATTGATTATCTAAAATTATATATATTTTAAAATTTATATTACCATTTATTTCATTTTTCCATGAATTGAATAATTATTGTGTCAACATTTTGGAAATATTAAATGTAATTAATTCTTGTCTAAAAATTTATAATAATTTATGATGATGACGTTAAATAATTTATAATTAAATTCAATATTTATATTTCAAAATTTCAGTAGTTTAACCATATGTAATAAATATTAATGTTATTATAAACATTAGTGTGAAAATTTTGACATTACATTAAAAAAATATTATGAATATTATAATCACATAAAAATAAAAAAAGACTATAAAAATGAATCTTAGTTGGTTGTTGAATATATTGAATCATAAAATAATTTTTTTTAGATTTATTGTCATTTTCTATTCCTTGTCATTTTATTTTTGACATTAATTAAGTGGATGAATTTTACTTAAAAATATACATAACAAACCATGATAATAGTGTTCTTTAAAATAATTTCCCTTTCAAATATAAATTTATTATACTAAAATAAATATAAATTCATTTCATATACCGTAATTTTAACTTATAAAATATGTGAAAAATTATTTTTGTAATAAAATTCCATATTTAAATCGACATTATAAATAAAAATATTAATAATATTGTTTTTTTACAAAAAAAAAATAGGATTTTTCCCAATTTATCAAAAAAATATTTTCACAAAATTATTAAAAATTATTCACAAATATTTTTGAAATGATGATTTATAAAAATAAATTCTATTGATGAATTTTAAATTCTATCATTTTAAATTAATATTTTAACAAAAACAATATATTAAAATTGATTAATAAAACTATTTCATTTTTTATTTAAAAAATCACTTAAAAAGTTTATAATGTAAACAACAATATATTATATTACTAATGAATATTTTTTGTAATTGAAAATTAATTATTCTAAAATTAAATGGGTTTTTATCTTCATTATCATGATGGTTTATGGTTTTTATTATGATATTTTTATGAAACTAATTTACATTCCACTGTTTATAATGTGGTGAAATGATTAAATGTCATCGAAACATGTTTCTATTCCATGATATATTATATAATGATATGTTGAATCATTTATTAAATTATGGAACACAGATGAATAGTTTTCATTATGTGATAGGTGGTTCTAGAAATATATATCCCTATATTACATTGGGTGAAGCTTTTTATCTCATGAGGTAGTTAAAGAAAATGATTTCATGTGATCAACACTCTCTTGGAAGGAAGTAGGGATTCTTAATCAAATAGTATAAACATGTTATGATCCAAGATCCATTTTTATATTGAATTTTTTTGTTTATTCTTGATCCATGATGATTTCATGGTATCGGTTGTTAACATTGAAAAATGAATATTTTTTATGAATAGAATAGTACCACAATTTCAATAGATGTTTTTATATATATGATATTCACTAAATGTTTGGGATTGATTGTTGATAATTTATTACACTTATGATTATTATATTTAAAACAATATATATTTATGTCATGATTTATAATTTTATTACATGATAAATTTGGTTTTAACATTGTATGTTATGATCATAATCTCATAATATTATTCTTATCTTATGGTTCCATATGAAATTTATTTTCTCCAATCATAACCCTTACTTTCAATCTCATATCACCATTCGATATGATTCATTTCCCTAATTTGTAATGAATATTTTATGTGGAGTATGTCATAAAGGCTTTAAAAACATAAGAACATTTTGAAATATAATCAATAATTTACATAAATAAGATGTTTGTGTAACTAGTGTCCAATAACATTAAACCATTATGGATATGGAATAGATGATATTTTTTTGTATAATATATTCAAATAAAATATTTTAATATTTATTTAAGAAATTATTGGGTTTCTATATCCTTTGTAAATGTAATTAAAATGTGTGGGTTGATAATAAAATCCTTATAGAAAATACATCAAATATATTTATATTCCACACCATCACATTCTAATGAGTTCACACAAACCAAAACTACCAAATATCCTAAATATTTCCAAACCACTATAAATATGTATTAATATAAATACCAAATATTTCCCAAAATCCCACCCCTAATCCCATAAATCATAATAAATCATATTTAAATTTCAATTGTTTATACTGTTTTTCAACTACCAAAATTATTATACACCTTGAATAACATGTTCATTTTTCCATTCACTTACACATTTCATGAAAAAATGATAATAAAATACCCATGTCAATCCCACCAATTATTAATTTATTTTAAGAATCAATGTTTTAGTTTTTCCATTGAGATACCCAATTCTTTCTCATCTTTTTTAATCATCATCATTACTTAATATATTTCACACCATATGGAAACTAACAAGTGATCTCATGAAATTCATCTAATAAATATTATATAATAACACACTAATTCATTTTAAAACATTCTTCCATGTCATTTCACTTATTTTGTGAGAGTTGTTCAATACTAACATTTATGTTTAAAAAATTTATAAATGGTGAATCTTATTTACTAATTCAAATGTCCAAAACTATAACATCCTAAGACTATAATATATATTATACATAAAAAATATGATACTAATATAATGTGTCACCTTAAAAACATAAGATTGAAAAATAATATATTTTGAATACTATATTTTGATGTAATATATTAGTTAATAAATATTCTAGTATAAATTTATGTGACCATACTTGCAAATAAATATGGAGTGGAGAATAAGTATTCTGTGTGAACCTTATTTTAATAATTAGTATTTATTATGTATATATAAGAATTTTTATGTAAGAATTAATTTGTATTATAAAAAAATGTAAAAATGAATTTATATTGATATATAAAGTTTTAATATACTTTTGTAGGAATTAATTTTTTTCTGAATAAAAATTATGAATAATAAATATGAATTTGATATTTTAATTTTAATTTATGGATTTTTTTTATTAATAAATAATAACAATATATATTTATTATATGAAAAATTATTTAACCCTATATTAACTGGAAATTTTTAATAAAAATAATAGGTAATGTTACAATATCCTTTTTTATATTAATTTTTTTTTTATTTTTTTTATTTTAGAGAACAAAATTAATTATTTATATTAGTATTTTAAAATTAAAAAAGTTTCATATTTTTAGATTTATCATGGTCTTATTATCTTATGAATGATTGTTTATATTTGTCTTAATGGATTTATTTTTAAATGAATATTTCAAATTCAAATTTTCCTAACATTGTATTTTTTAGATGAATTACAATTTTTATAATCATTTTTTATTATATATATATATATATATTATGTAATATTAATCATTAAAAAAACTATTTCATTTATATAAAACATGAATATCATTATTGAAAATCCATTTTATATAAACTATTTTTCTTATATCTCAATAATCAAAATTCCCCATTGGTAAATTAGGTTTTCATTTTATTTTACTATAAAAATACTCTTATTTTAAAACTTTTAATATTTATAAAATCATTATAATTATAAAATTGAATATTTTTCCTGTTCATAAATATTATTCTAAAAAATAAACGTTTTCATGAAATGGTTTTATTCAGTTTACATGTTCTAGTAATAAAATTAATATTCTTATATTTAAAAATTTAATTTTAAAATATATATATAACATTTCATAAGATTATATTATTGTTATTTAATATTAAAAAATTCATTTTAATTATTCAAAAATAGATTATAGCAGTTAACTATAATAACTTCATTAATGATGAAATGTTGAACTATGAATTATTTTAATATTAACTCCTAATTTCAATTGAATAAATTTTTTTAATATATAAATCATAATAAAAATAAAATACAACTTAATAACTTATATAAATATGTTTACACTCATTTAATAGTTAATCAGTGATAAATAATTTATGAAAACATAATGGTAAAAGAACCTTTTTCATTAAAAATAAGTTTATCTATATAATATGTATTTAAAATTAAAAGTCAATTTTCTATATTTGAGAAATTTAATTATAAAAAATCTCAATTTAATTTAGTTATATAATTTTAATATGGTCTATAGATGTTTAAATTGTATTATTATATGTATACCATTTTATGTACTTAGTAAAAAATGTGTTACCTTAATAAAATATAATTTTGGGATATGCTTTAAGGTAATTAACATAAAAGCCATAAATCACATCGAATTCCTATAAAAATTAATGGATTAAACAATTTCATACATTATATTTTCCAAATTTCAACTTTTTGTTAGGTTTTATCCATTCATCCTTGAATAGTTTCATTCCTTTTTTTAAAAAAATGATATATGTATTCAAAATTACTGTTTTTTCTATTATAAAAGTATACAAATTTGATTTTCCAAATATACACATAACCATTGAAATAAATATTTAATATCCAATATTATTATGGCACCATAACCCAACATATATTTCTATAGGCCAAGGTCACACTATGATACCCTAATAAATTCAAATATAAGAGTATTACAAAGAATGATTATGTCTCCAATGAAACTATTATCTTTTCCATTTGTTCATTTTCTTATTATTACTCTTCCAAACAACTTTTCACCATTATAAGATAATTAATTGAGTATAATAAATATTGAAATATGTTTTTATATTAATTTCACTAATTTTATTTCTTTATTTCCACACACATTGAAAAATAATGAAATGTCAATCATGTGTGTGCATTGGCTACCACCTCCACAAATAAACATTTTCTATTTCTGATATATGTTTTTATTATAAATAAAAAATCTAATAATCTAGTTAAAAATAATAAATAATTAATTTTTTTTTCAAAATTCTATTGTTATAATTTTTTATTTCAAAATTAACACCTCCTTTACTATACTCACCCAACGAGTTAAATCATGTAATTATTTACAACTATTTTACCACCAACATGGAAGATGGTATAAATTATATTTTTAATTTATATTGTAATATAATTGATAAAAAAATTATAATATAAATATAAAATTATGATCTATATATAGTTATTGATATATAATATAAAATATTTGACAAATTATGAATGTATAATATTTGATCTGTAAATTGATTATGTAAGTCACAACAAATTCTATTTTCATGCAGCTTAAATACAAATTTTAAATAATCATATTATATATTTATAAATCAATTCATGTTATATAATATTTTACATTAAGTTATATATATTTTCATCAAATAATAGGTAACCATACCAACCTCATAATTTAGTCTAAAATAGTAAAATATATTGAAACCCAATATTAAAAATATATTAAAACAATTAAATACATACATATAGTAATTTTTAATTAAGTTTATAAGTGAAAAATTTAATGAATAATTACCTATAACAGATAATACAATTTTTTTATTTATCATATAAGAGGTTAAATTCTTTTTTTTGGAAATTAAGTGTAAATATAAAAGACATGGAAACTAAAACTAGTTTCTTGCAGTTATATAATTTCTTATTAAAATTATTTTTTGCATGAATTTACATTTTAAATAGACCCATATTTTTTATATGGTATATTATTTTGGTATCAAATTACAATATCACAAATGTTTTCTATGTATTTTTCTTAATTACAAATGAGTCAATTTGAAATGAGACCGACAAATTTGTCCAAAAAAATTATTAATACAAAATATTTTACAAAAAAAATATTCATTATTTTTATCATTATTTTCCAATTATCTATCTCATATTTAATTATATATCTTTTTCCAACATATAATTTCATTAATTATTTATTTTTTGGGTCATGAGGTATTTGGAATCAAATTATTTAATTAATGATTCCATTCTATACAATTTGGATGTTTTATATAACCCATTCTTATTTTGATAGGTTCTTTATTAAAGGATAATGATTTAAATTTGGATGTATTATGAAACCCACATTCATTTTCAATGTTAACTTTTTAAAAGTTATTATTGTTTATTTCTAATTTCTAAGAAATAAATAGTACTTCTATGTGATCTATTTTTATGAAAAGTTTTTATAGGTTTTAACTTGGAAACACACATGTATGTATAAGTGATGGATGGTTTCATCATAAAAAAAATAAGGGTTGTTATATAATAAATCAAGGATGAGTGGTTCTATTAAAATCCATGAAATGTCAGTTTTAATACAATCCAGATTTGGGTTGGTAAATTATATACCATCAATTAATTAGTTTAATGTTGATATCTCATGTGAAAAATATTCATGAACTCATCTTAATTACTCATATTCATGAGCACAGATGGTGTGGATAATAAATATAATACAACTTTTAATAATGTATATTCCATATATGAAATATGGACTTAATTATTTATTATTCTCTAAATATATTTCCTTTGAATGTAAATTTTACAAATAATAATGATAGTTCCATAGTCAATGTATGTTATTCACTATTATCATATTCTCTCATGATTCAAGGATTATGTGATATACTTCCAAATCATGTTACATTATTAATTTAGATGTTAATATTATTTGGATTTATGTTGTAATTCCATATAAACTGAATCTCCCTTGTGTATTATTGTTAACATTCATGACGTTATGATATTTCATTTATTTTAAGATACTTATTTGTTCGTTTGAACACATCCATGATGACATGTTTATTCACGACATAATGTGCCTCAAATCTCCAAAAATTATTATTCTTTTAGTCCTCAAACCATTTTGATGCCTCTTAATAATTATACATCTATATGATGATTCAATAAATAAAATATATAAATATATGACTGCGAGTATTGTAAAATATTATTTTTATATTTCTTTTAAAAAAAGTCACAAGACTTAACAATCATTAATATATTATTATATATGAAATTTAATAAATCTATTATGTAAAATAATTAGAATAATGTCATGTTTATATAGTGTTATTATAGTATTTTTTTAGAGAAAATTATTTTTTTACCAAAGAAGTGATTGTTGATAATCAAGGATAGGGAACCATATTAAGAACCATAGAAATGAGTCATTAACATAATTATATACTAGAATATTAGTAATTGATTAAGTATCTGATATACATAAAAATTATATCCCTATTTAGATAGTACAAGTTGATGCAGGATCTATCAAATATGAACTTACATGTAATGAACCTTAAAAGGAAGATGGAGTATTAACTCAAACATCACCTAATGCATGGACAAGTGGTATAACTCTACACATGGTTTGAAACTCATAAGGGATCATCTTTTTTTATCAAATTAAATTTATTAACCATTATAAATTATTTATTAAATTATCCCTCCTTTTTATAACATATATTTTCATTTAAATGGTAAAGAAATAAGATATTTTGATTTTTATTTTCATGGAAGAAGGTACAAAATACATGAAATAACGAATAATTATTCAAAAAACAGTTAAAGAAATATTCACTGGTTAATACATAATACTTTTAATACATCTCATAATCTGGGGACTTACATCGTAGGAAATGGTTATCATAATGTGCAGTAAAGGAAAACACAAAAAAACATTTACATGTGATCATAGGTAAAAATAAATAAGATCATCAAAAATATCATAAAGTCATCATGAAATTAATTGTTGGAATATCATAATAAAAATAAATTGAATCATAACATGTGAAAGTGACTAAAAAATTTGTATGAGGCACTAAAAATTATTTCATCACAATTGTTCACAAAGGTGTCATAAAAATTTCCAACGTTATTCACCATGGTATCATAAAACATGTCATATCTATAAAGAAATTACTATACCAACTCCATTGGAGAACTACTAAAAAGATACCTTAGTATTTATTAATTATTTTGGTCCACATATATCATATAAAATTATTTCCTAAATTACCCATGGAGAATAAAAGAATCATTTTTCATATAAAAATCATGTCATTTAGAAGTGCTTAATGATAAGATAATCATGCCATTTATAACCAATAGTAATTGAATGAGTTTTTTATTAATGTTAATTAAATTATTAAATAAAAAATTATCACCAAAAATACACCATGAGAAAGAAGAGGTTGCAGTATTCATATAAAGAAAAGAAAAGATATTTTTTTGTTAAAAAGAGAGAAATTTTGAGTTGTAATATTAACATCCTCATGGGTATAAAGTGTTGTCAGGAAAAGGGAAAAAATATGGGGACATGGGTTTCTAACTCACAAAATAATCATCATAATGTAATGGGATAATATAAATTTTATATAAGAACTTAGTTTTGAAATTTTAATGTCAACCCACATAAATAGAGAACATGAATGTAAAAGAGAAGTGTTTATTTCCCTTACATTGAAGATCTTATCCGAAAACATAAGGATCCAAACATTGGGGTCCTAAATACACATTGGTAAAAATAATGGGGAAGTAAAACAATCATAAAATTATGTATGATGAAATTGTTTTGAATGGTAATGGAGAAATTTGTTGTTATTTATTAAAAATTAGAGATTTTTTATTATATTTTTAATAAATTCCATGGACACTTAGCTAGTGGTAAAAGAAAACCCATGTGATTGACCATGGTATTATCCAATGTTATTGGATAAATGGGACCGATATTATTTTTTCATATTAAAAAATTTTCATACATAATTTTATAATTCTCATTTTAGAATGGAAAGGTCATGTCTTAAAAAAATACATTTTTAAAGATAAGGATTCCATTTTAGAATATTGAAAGTAAATTATATATTTGGAAGAAGATTACAATTTATTAAAAATATTTATCTTAATACAATAATATGTTTTCTACCTTTTATTATTGTAAATTAGTTGTTACATAATTATGAAATAATAATTATATCATTACATTATTGAAAACTTTTGTGTGTGATTTTACTATTCATGAGAAAAAAAATGTTTTTCAAAAAATTATCATAAATTCAGCATAACATAATTTATAAATATTTATTTCAAAAATGATATTAATTTTAACATAATATTTCTTTAAATATTAGAATTATAACTTTTAAATATTTATATCAATATTTATTAAAAATTATTTTGGATTGATAAAGCATAGTAAAATTTATAACACCAGAAAAAAAATTAATTTATAACTTATATTTAAATTAATGTATTTTTTCAAACTATTTTATTAAAATAAATATTAATCATAATATCGTAGTTTATTAAAATTATTTACGTATCTTTTGGAAAGTATAATATTTTTCTAAAAAATTAATTCATCGTTTTCTAATTTTAAATTTATAAAGATTAAATATTCTAAAAATAAAATTTTTTGAATAAAAATTATATTTGATAAAAGGAATCGAACAATATTTTTAGGAACAATAACCCCTTATTACACACATAAACGGCCTAATATTTATGTTTTTGATGGTAGTATTTTCATGGGGTGGTTTGGCTAACATCGACTATGTTGTAATCCCAAATAACTTGAAGTTCTCATGTATGAAATTTCATTCAAGAGTATGTTTTTTAAGCATAGGTTGGGATTGGTCAATGTATAACCCCAGTGTTGAACCCACCCTCCCAATATCTAAAAAATCCACATAAAATGTCATGACACTACTAGTTGAGGCATTAGACTATTCTTTCTTTTCCAATTATCATTCTTAAAAATTTTACATAACAACTCTAATGATAATGATAAAAGTATTTTCAAGTGTATAGTTCCCAATTTACATATGTTTAAACATTCATTATTTTCCAATGTTCCTATAAAATTGGTATCCAGATTATATCTTTTTCTTTTATGTTCAATTCATTATAAAAATTATTTTTTCTGTGAATAATATAATGTAAAATTATAGAAAATAATTATCATTCCAATAGTTAATGTCGTTATATTATTCTTTCTATTAATAAACATCATCCCCAAAATTTCTCATCGTTCCCTTGGTTGAAATAAGGTGTGTGTACTTCTGACTCATTTTCCCCCTTAGTTCCCCTATCGTTTCTTCACATATATGGTTCCTCCACAACACATTGATGGGTTGATTACCTGGAGGCATAGAACATTGTCTCTGCTATCCATGATCTCCACTGTCTAGAGAGGTCATGTTCGAATTGTTCCACCATGGGATTCCGTATTTGTATTTGGTTAGGTATGTACTTCCACAAGAGATATATATGGGGATTTGATTCCCTTTCATAGTAGATCACAAGATTCTCTTCCATTGTGACATTTTATGGAACACATTGTCCATCATCAAACTCCATATCCCTTCGACAAAATTCACCATAACACTTATTCTAACACTAAGGAGACCTAATGTGATATTTTATTAAAGGAGCCTTTTATGTAATCTCTTGAACAAGATCTAGCCCAAGCTGCTTTCCCTCATGAACTTCATCACTATAACATGGAACTATACATCTCTTCCTATATTTAACTTCTTATTGATCCAAATTAATACTCGAATGAAAGCTATTATTCTGTGAGAAGATAGCTAATTCAATATATTTATACCATCCACCATAAAATTTCATTATTAATTTTCATAACATTACATAAAGTGTGTGTAGATTCCTTTCTGAATGGCCATATGTTTGGGGGTGATAGGTCATACTGAAATTCAATTCATTACACAGATTATATTGATGACTTATCGAGAGTTTTGATGTAATCCTTCGATCCCTATTATAACCTATATAATGTGGCCTTTCATGAAACCTCACTACCTCTTTTAAGTTAATATTTTCATGATATTCACAAGCTAAATGATCCTAGATAAAGATCAAATTCAAAATCTTCATTAGATGGTCCACTATTACTAATATCACATCATTTTATTTGATGCTATTAAAATACAAGTGAAAAATTCCATAGTGATATTATGTAATTCACATGTTAGTATGGGTTGTGGTTGAAATAAACTATTAATATGTTTCCACACTTACATTATTTTTGGAAACACAGGGAACATTTTAGTGTAGTTGGTAATATCACTTTTTAATTTTATCCCACCAATAATGACCATGAAAGTTCCTATACATTTTAGTGCTTCCAAGATGTATTAAAAATGAAACACCATGAGAATCATCAAATATCCCCTTATTTATTTTTGCGAAGATCGAACAAACAACCTTGAATGAAATTTCCATAGACCATCCTAATCATTATTGAACTCAAGAAACAATACATTCTTCACATCGTCTATCTTTTTCTACAACAAAGGATATTACCTTTTAAATTTAATATTATTATATAATAATGATGGTTGGGAAATATGTTGGAATAGGTTTGATAATTTCCATTCCCCCAAAATATTCTGGTCTAACCAAATTATTTCTATGATCAAAGGATCTCTAATAATCATTAACATTGTTCCCACAACAATGAAATTCCAACTTAATATACCAGTGACCTAATATTCCATTCTATGGTGAAAACGAATTGAATAGTCATAGTGTCTACGAAGATCCAACCATATATTATGTCTCATGTTCAATTTATTTTTCATGATAATATACATCAATAATTTGGGGTTTGTGTATATACCACATTTCACCCTATAACGATAGTGCCTTTGTATATTAATTGGAAACCACATATACCTCTAGGTCATGCATAGGATAATTATGCTAATGTGGATTTAATTCTCAAGATTCATATGTAATTTCCTTCAAATTTTTCATTAGGATTAAACCAATCCCTTTTAGATATTAATCGATATAAATAATCAATACTTCTCTGGTATAGGGTAGTGTTAACATTGGTTTAGTATCCAAACTTTACATCAGCCTTTGGAAATATTCTCCACACTACTTTTTTCAGATGAACATGGTTGTTTTTCAAGATAACAAGGATAGTGGAATATAAATTCATGAAAACATTTCAAAAACCTCCATTAATATCCATTGGAACCATGGAAACTAAGAATATCAATTACTGTTGTTGGATTAGGAAACTCCTCTTTAACATTTTTATTTTTGGTTTAAATTGATATTCCACCATTTAATAAAATGTTCCACAAGAAATAAAATTTTTAACCGAAATTCACATTTTCTATACATTTCAAATATCACATCCTTCCTCAGAGATTTTAATATAACCCTTTTACAATTTTCATTCTCTTCAAGAATTTTTAAATATATAATTATATTGTCAATAAAATCTACCACAATGATAACGCTACAATCTATAAAGAAAATATTCATCAAATCTATACATATACCAAGAGAATTAGTTGATCCAAAAGGTATAAAATCAAAAAAAAATTATTACAATATCTTTATTAGATGAAGTTATTTAAAATATATTCATTTTTCGACTAGAATTTATGATAACTAGATTGAAGATCAATCTTGGAAATGAATTGAGAATCATAGAGCGGGCCAAACAAACCATCAAAACTTGGAAGGGGGTACTTATTCGTCACTGTAATATAATTATGTAAACTATAATCAATTCATAGATACATTTTTATAATGATTTTGTTCACAAAGATAATATTATATCCACAAGTATCCACACTTGGTCAGATATACAACTTCCCCAAAAGATCAATGTGTGGTTTCAATAATTCATCACGGTACATGTCTTCCATTATATATGTGGTCTTTCAAATTAGCCACAATCTTGAAATTTATTCAATGGATAAATATACCTCTTTATTTAGGGAATGTCCCAATAACTCCTCAATAAATACATCAATGTATTCTTATATTATGGGAAAATTTTCTACTCATATATATCTTTTTCATTCATCATCTTCAATATTCATCTCTACAAGGAAGGATACATGTTGTTCTTCTAGAAAATAATCAGAATGAGATATATATCATATGAAAAAATATAGGTTTTCAATTGGAGAATATTGATATTTCCATTCTTCATCATCTAATAAATTAATTATACATTGAGAGCTAGAACATCCCTAATATAGTGATGAATTTTAGTATGCGAATGACTACTACATTTGCGATGATGTTGTGATCACCAAATAGAGTACTAGTGTTTATATACACAATTTATTCGTGTATAATCCATCCAAGAGTCAAGAATGATAAATATTATTTTTTATGTTCCTGTATATATGACCATTTTTCAATATGAACTAGAACCCTAGTGATCGTTTTCAACCATCAAAATGGTAAAATATGTAAAATAAGGTTAAAATTTTTGGTTAAGGCATAAAAAAACTATATCACAATCCATTATCCAATTTTAGGATTTTAGTTAATCACTTCCCATCCAATCCTCTAAAATATGGTCTCTTGGTACTATATATATATTATTATGAGGTTTATATTAATTTAGGAAAATAATGAATATAAAATGACACAATATTTACATTAATATTCCAAAAACAATTATATAAGGATTAAAAGTGGATTTATTCAGTTATAAATTTCATTGGATGATATTATTTCAACCCTATAAACTTATAATAATAATTAATGTCCATTATGATGAATTTTTACTAAGCTTCACTATATTAAATTTTAATAATTTATGAAATTACATATATTTCATCTCTATCCATTATAAATGGGAACCAATCATTTCAATTATATACATCACCTTGGGCCTTATTTATTGAAACAAACATAACAATTTTTAATATAAAATTCTATATACATTATATGATGATGATTTTGTTATTTATAAACAATTCTATGTGTCCTTAAGTAACCATTTAACATAGGAAAATGAAGATAGAGGTAACAATCGTATCATAACTCTATCAATTTAAATATTTTTTCATATAATATAATTATATAATCTTCATCATAAAATAAAATGTTCAATGTAATCAATATAATGATTTTGTTTATGATTATTGTATCACCATTATCCACCATCATTGCCATGAAATGGGAAATGAATGTATATCTCACATGTTTGTATGACGTAACATCTTCACAGAGTGATACAATTTATTTTTCATCCCCATATCATAGAGATGAATATTATGATAGGTTTCTTGTTCATATTGTATGTGAGGACTCATCCCCCAGGGCTCATGTCGTGACTACCCCAAGCCCGCCTTCTATTGTCCAGGGGATGGAGACTAGCAACTGAAAGGCATATCTGTAAAATTGGAAGGCATTGCCTTTAAACCATCAAACACACAGTCCACGAACACAACAAGAACAAAACACATAGTATAAAAACTAAAACTAAAAGTGTGAAATAATTTCAAATGGCCTAGAAAACAAAACCCACTAAATGAAAAAAACAATGGAATGGAAAAGAAAATTCTGAGGTCATCTGCCATGGTTTCTACCTAAAGGGTAGGTAAAAATCATCACAATGCCTCTCAGTGTCAACCAGTCACCTCCCTGCACAATCTGGTCCATGCTCCCATACATCTACCATAGTTTTCTATCATCTTCACAAGACACAATAAGGTGCGGGTAAAGCCCATGAAGGGGTGAGTATAACAATACCCAGAAGAGACCTCGAGTCCCCTGAAGGTCACATTGAATTCCATAAATCAAAACCCAATAACCATGATCTCAATCACAAAACACAAAGTAAAAGGCTCATCTCAAACTAGGTTTAACTAAAAGAATGTGAATAATTATTATTTGTCGTAATTATGATTCATCTTATTCCATTGATATGTTCTGCTGCTGAACATCGAAGAAGTAACTATGTCACAAATCCACATAGGGTAATAACTCACTGATCCACACATGGTTTTATGTAGTTAATACACATAGTTTCATAAGTCATTTATCCACATAGGTTCGTAAGTCACTAATCTACGTTGGTCCTCTCTATGGATAGACCTTTTTGGGTCATGATACTAGTGATCCATGTAGAGTTATAACTCGTCCATCCACACAGAGTTGTAAGTTATTGATCCACACATGGTCGTATGTAGTCAGTCCACACATGGTTATAAGTAACTGATCTGCACATGGTCTTAAGTTGATGGTCCATGACGGCCCGCTCTATGTATGGTCCACTTTGGATTGTGCTATTCATGATCCACATAGGGTCATTTTGATGATGATCCAAAATGGGTCGTATGTTACATGACAACTAGACACATGATTCTTGTACTTGGGAATATTGTGTTTCAAAGAAAACACACTTCATGTTATTGATCATACCTCAACCACCACAAAATCCCATGTAAATATATCTCAAATAACTTTCTTGTCATATGGGTTTAAATACAATAGATGGTGAATCAATCTGACATCTGGTCTGTATATATTTTTCATTTTAGGGATGAGGTTCCGGTTGGATTTGTGTTGGATCCAAACCAGTCTTACTCCAATTTTTTCCCAAACTGAAGTGGATTGTATCAAAAGGACCATATTTTCCTATGTGATCAGGCACTACAGATGGTTCTTCAAATGGACGTCTCGTTTAGAAGATATAGCACTTTAATCGAGCTGGGGTGTAAGTGGTTCCAGGTCCAACCCAACCCGGTCGAACCAAACTGACATGGCCCGTTGCACCTAGCTCGAAGGGGCTAATCTTGACCTAGATCAGATGGGCATGAACCGAAGGAGCTGGGTCATAGGCTCCTCCCGCTAGGCCTTGGGCTCAGCCTGCAGGCCACGTGCTCGCCCCGCCGAGATACGTGACTAGCCCAACCCACTCACCCATGGGACTATCCTGTCCCACCCAATAGGATGTGGCCCATCAGGATAATGTACCATCCAAAATTACTAGTTGAGCATGTGGATCCACTCCTCACTTGAACCGACAAGTTGTATGTTCAGCTCTTCAATCAACGTCTCTAGTTTGTGCCGCTCCACCAGGTCGGTCCGCGTGGACCCATCATTGGTGGGACCCACATGTGTGGGTCTACCCTTCACTGATAGCTATGGATCTGAGATGCGATACCACCTCTATGGCACACTATCATGGAGCACTTCCCAGTTTCAATGCGGCTTGAGATGGTCGAGCACCCCCTTTTCCCATTGTTGTGCCTTCGGGCACCGCAGTGCCAGTAGTGCATCCGCAGGCCACCGGTGAAGCTCCTGTGGTCCAATTTTCATCTCAACTATGCATACTGGCCTTCCAGGACATCTCTATCACTGTGTGGCCCATTTTATCATCTTGTTTCCATATTGGTCGATCACCCATGAAAAATGAAATCAATATCGAGATCGACAGAGGGACCTGGACTTGATCGGTTCAGCCCACACCGTCTCTATTAGAATAATAATACGGGAAGGGTTCAGCATCATAAAAAAAAGATTAGACATAAACCCCCTAAACAAAAACTCTACCTCGAACTCGTTGGAAGACTCTATGGATGAGGGAGAAGAACCCTCGCTTGAATGTGTTTGTCGTCACCCAACATTTTCCATTTCAAATCCTTCAACGGTCATCAATGCTACATTCTACATTTTCCGAAGACATCATCAGTACATCATTAGGGGTTCCACTCATGAGTTACAAAAACCCTTTCCCAAGATTTTTTAAAACAGTAAAGAGGGAAACACCCACTTTTAATTTCATTAATACGGTTCAGTAATGCCCCGAAATATATATTCCATTAATTCAATGAACGTCATGGTTATGAGACGTAATGGTCATGTCATTAATTGACTTCCATTCAAGCCTAAAGTTACACCACGGTCCCACCACCCTCTCTCAATAGTAACATGGAATGAATAAAATAATGTTGCAGTAATTTTATTATTTTTTTGTAATGTCCAAATATTATCTCAATCATCCAACCCTTTCTGGTCGATGTTAAGCTACACCTAAGAGAATATCGGTACTACGAATTCAATGGTACCCTCATATTTTTAATCTAACCACTTGTTGAAAACAACGAAAATTTAGGATACTTGTTTATTGAACGTACCAAAAAAAAGGTAAAAATT
The DNA here is from genome assembly GCA_963277665.1 of Viscum album. Classification (NCBI taxonomy): domain Eukaryota; kingdom Viridiplantae; phylum Streptophyta; class Magnoliopsida; order Santalales; family Viscaceae; genus Viscum; species Viscum album. The sequence goes on along the minus strand of OY728151.1, from coordinate 2,060,280,517 downwards.
TCACTCTGGGATCCTCGGGCCTCAAAATTATGTGGCATCAATTTTCAAAGACTCGTAAATATCCCGTATAATTTAGAAAAAAAATTATATAGAAAATCCTGGCCTTTAAATCTTCCCCACCATAGAGATTTATATCCCTAAAAACCACAAAAATTCTAGGGAAATGATTAGGTTTACTGTACACATATTAGAGCCTATGAATCCCATGTGCTCTCCTAGAGGTTCTTGTGATGCTAAATAAATCGAAATAGTGGAAGAAACCACCCATGAAGGACCAGATTCTATTGATACTCTATATTCCCCTGGAACACTGAGAGCATATCCCCATAAACAATGTCCAGCTCACCCCAGTCGATAAAGTGCGATGGATCATTCACATACATCTTCGGTTACAGCACATGGAAAACATTATACACCTTGTGCATCTATGGGGGAAGACCTAGGAGGTACGCCACCTCATCTACTCAGATGAGAATCTAGAATGTTCTTGATGGACATTAGAGATATATTTCCACCCCGGCCAAATCACTGCAATCCTCACCCATGGTGAGACCCGTAAGAAGATATAGTCTCCGTCATAGAACTCCAAAGGCCTCTATCTCATGTCTTCATAATACATATAGTAGAACTATGTAGTCTTCATATAGTATTGGATTAACTTCTCCTTATATGTGGTTTCCAGTACCATCTTTGAACCCATAAGTGTTGGACCCTTGGTTCTACTGATCGTTGAGGTGAACTGCATGGTCTCTCGTACATGGCCTCAAACAGTTCTATGTCGATGGTGTAGTGATAAATATTTTTGTATGAGAACTCTATCAGGGGAATGTGATCCACTCAACTATGGCCAAAATCAAGGATACAGGAAAAAATCATGTCCTCGACCATTTGTATGGACTTCTCCTTATGAAAATCAGTCTAAGGGTGAAAGGTAGTGCTAAAACATAGATGTGTCTCGAATGCCTCATACAATCCCTTCCATAACTGCAATGTAAAATGATCTTCACTATCTGAGATGATCGTCGATGGAACCTATTGATGTTATATTATCTCATGTACGTAGAGGCATCCCAAAACATATATAGACCCCTTCTCATTGATGGGTAGGAATTGAGGTGACTTGGTGAATCAGTCAATGATCACCCAGATGGAATCGTGGCCCATGGATGTACAATGTATCCGTTTCACAAAGTCTATAGGGATTCCATACCACTTACACTTCAGCACCTCATGTGGATGAGTCAAGACTGCTAGAACCTGGTGCATTTCCATCACTTTTTTTCTTGTGAGTAATTATGAAAAAAACACTTCCAATGCTTTATTCATCCCTATCCTCTATGACAGATTCATAGGTCCTGATACATCTTCACCAAATGAGGATGTATCTCCAAAGGGGATGTGTGTAAATACCTCAATAGCTCCTCTCGTAGAGCCACTGGTTCCATGGTTCATCCTCTGTAAAGGATGATTTTCTCCCCACCTTTATAAATTCATTTAGGATGTTGTCCTGAAGATATATGAGCACTTCAGGCCTCGCAGTCAATGTCCCCATGTTGTGCCTCTCGTACTCACTGAAGGAGTGGTGTAGTGACAATAATGGAATGGAGATTTTCTACTCAATCATTATACATGAAATATAACTGCAACACGGCTAGCAGCTATACCACCTCACTCAGTAACAATAACCCAGACCTCTAGCTTAGTGTTTCTACCCCCATGTTCCCCCTCCCAGGAGTGATGACTATCTCAAATTCATAGTCATGGAGGATCTCTGGCCATCATCACTATCTCAGGTTCATGTCCATTTGTGAGAAGATATACTTAAGACTATTGTTATCACAGTAGATAGTAAAAAATTCTCCTATTAAGTAGTTCTTCCACAAATTCAACTCAAATACCACTAATTTTAACATCAGTACATGGGTATCATAGTTTTGATTATATTTCCTCAACATCTGTGAGCCATAGGTGATAAACACTTTCTCCAACCTCATGACACATCCCAATCCTAACCCATATTCATAACACTATACATCATGCATAACAACCTATTTTGGTAGCATCATGATGAAGGATCTTGTTAGTGTCCGCCTCAGCACATAGATAATCTAATGGCATCTCCCTTTCCATAAGTAATATTTTCCCTTATTTTTCAAATGTTACAAGGGTAATTGTGAAAATTCATGTATGATTATATGGTAGTATGCAGTGAATCCTTGGATACTCGGCACCTCGGTCACACTCCTGGGTGGATCCCAAGCATGAATTTCCTCTATCATCACTAAATCCACCGCATCCCCTTCCTATGAGATAATGATTCCCAAAAATTGAAACTCACTTATCAAGAACTGACTCTTCGAGATCATACCATAAATATGGTGCCCTCATAGTTTATCCAGATCTATTTATAGATGAGTGGAATGATCCTCCTTTGAGGCTGAGAACACCAAGATGCCGTTATTGAATATCACCACAAAGTGATCGAGATATGCCTGCAAGATCCTGTTCATGAGTCCCGTGAACACTACTAGGGAATTGGTCACACCGAAAGGCATCACCAAGAAATCATAGTGTCCATACCATCATCTGAAGGCTATTTTCGGTACGTCTCCATCCCATACCGCAAGATGATGATAGAATGATCTCAGGTCTATCTTCAGAAACCATTGTTCTCCCTTCAGATAATTGAAGAGATTCACAGTCCCCAAGAGTGGATACGTGTTCTTCACAGTCACCTAATTTGGGAGTTGATAGTCCACTCGATGCCTCAAGATCCTTTATTCCATCTTGGTGAACAAAATTGTAGCTGCATAGGGAGAAACAATGGGCCTTATAAAACCCTCTAATTAAAAGTCCACAGGCTATTCCCTCAACTCACAAAGCTCCGAGAGAGATTTTTGATATACCAATGTAGATATTGGTGTCATCACAGGGTGAAGATTAATATAGATTCCAACATATCTATAAGGAAGAAGTCCTAGAATATAATATGGAAATAAAATAACATATTGGTCCACCGCAATAGGATACCATGGACTCTCCTCTCCCACTACACGGAGTGTAAAGCTAGCCATGTGATGAGTGATAAGTTGTACCATACTTTGAGAAAGTCCATCATTGGATAAAAAGGTTCCATTATTTCTAGTGATGGAAAACCTAGTACAATCCCTACAGTCACACTGCATATTGCACCTAAAATAGTTGATCTGAACATGGGTAGTGGATGGCCAGTCCACACCCATGATGATGTTGTAATTACTCGACTATGCTACAAGGAGATCCTTTCTGAATCTCTCACATTCTAGAGTGTTCTCACACTACCAGCACCTATTGGTAGTTTTCAAATCCTCTCTTGTCGGTGTATCTAATTGTAAGGATCAAGGAAATGGATCTACCATAATTTCAATGCTCTGAACGAGAGTTATGGAAACTAAAGAGTTACATGAACCTATGCATATAAGAAGTGTAGATTGGGTTGAGTTGGCATAGGTTTTATCTCGAATCATCGATGGAGATTCAAGGTAATAGGCCTTAGCTACCTGAAGGTGAGCTCGTCCCTATCCACCTGCTACCAGAGGTCGTGGTGCACCACATGGAGGTAGTGGCGGTAGAACCTCAAAATGTCACCCACTGCCTACTCCACGACCTTCTCCCATGCTACATCTGCCATCCTAAAGACATCCATGATCAAATTACTAACTCTGCCTTAGTTTTCCCGTTCCCATTTATTAATCTTATGTACGACGAGTTGGGAAGTTGTGATCCATGTGACCTTGACCGCCGCACAAGTTTCATAGTCTTCTCCTCCTATGGCCTCCTCTATACCCTGATCTCCACACATTTGAACCTACATGCTGGGGTCTACCACTAGAATGTATGGATTGACTGGGCCCCATCGTCATATAACTATTTATTTTTGTAGATCACTTGTCCAGGTGTTGTCTGGTGGTGGCTCTTGCTGTATTTTCCTACTCAGATAAGAATATGTCCACCCAATGTGTCCACTCAAGCACTCCATCCCACATCTGTATGATGAAAAATATCATCGTCACACTTATCTCCCATCAGAGGAACATTTCATAGGTATGGGCCCTGAAGAAACTGTCCCGTACAATTTTTGTTGACTAGCTGGATAGGCCAGTGAATCTCACTAAGTGCTGGGCTGCTATCAGGTTACCATAATATAAGTGCATGATCTCCTAAATACACACATAGCAACAAGTCACTTTAACTAACTCTTACCTGATGATACTCTCAAAATAAAACCTGGTGAGAGTCTCCTCATCATGCATCTCGAGAGTCTTTCTCCACTATCTCCATGTCAATCCACGGAAGAGACTTGCAGCTAGGATCACCATCTAGTCTTCTACAGTCCCAACTAGGAGAAAAAATCTAACCACAGCCTCCAAACTGTCCTCATATGCCTATGCATCTGTATATCCTAGAATCATCTGATACCTCTACGAATGCAACTCATGAAATTACCTATGTCATCCTATACCATCCCATGGAGGGGATGCTGGTGGAAGCTTCTACCATACGGTTTGTGGGGTTTCCAGCTCACCAACCAAAGATACCATCACATTAACAGCTCCCTTCACTGAAACCTCATCACTCGTTGGGCAATCATCGTGAACTATATCTAGAATCTGGGATCACTGTCTATGAGGCAGCATCCTTTAATGAAATAGATGTGCCACATTACATAACATTATACCATGTGAGCTAATTCAATATATATAAAAAAATGAATACATTTCAAATACAATGCAATCAGTGTATTCATGTATCGAGTTGGAAATCATAACTTAGTGTCCCGGTGTATAGATATGTTAGCCGTCACACCTAAAATAGACTCCCCAAATAGAAACCCATACTCATTATATATATAACTATTTCCCCATTGAAAATATTATAGTCTTAGTTCACCAGTAGAACCAACTCCTATGATACCACATTGTAATGACCCATCCCCCGGGGCCCATGTAACGCCCCGAACCCAGTTACCCAGAGTCGGTGCATTATTACATAACATTGGAATAATCACAAGAAAGATCAAATCTCGAAAAACCGATTGGTATAGTAGCCTTGGAAACACTAGATATATTCATAAGTTTTACATTACATCATAAAATGAAAAACTACTACAACAACATAATGTTTCCACAATCCACACAATTAACCCCTCATAAAATCCCTGCAGGTCATTCATAACTTACTTCTTCACATCCTGGGAAAAATAAAACATAGAAAAGGGGTGAGCTCAAATGCCCAGTAAGGATAACAATATAGCGGAAACTTTCATAAATAAGAATAAACATTTAAGGCAATGTATAACTAAAACAAAATCCTTTTAAATATGAACTTTCAACATGGTATGGCATAAATAAAATGAAATAATGCCATTTACTTATTCACATGGATATTCTACTAATCGAATAATCACATGCAAAAATCAATAACCACTTTCATAATGTTGGAATGCATAATGCCAGACTATCATAACCACATAGCCAAGGCCTCGTGCCAAGACTACAAATAAGATTTTGTCAAGGCCTTGTGCCAAGACACTAGTTTGTCTCATGAGACCTACCAATGCATCGAGGAGCTATAGCGGCCTCCACCCGTCACATATTAAGTCCATTGAATTACAATATGAAAAGGTTTAAACATAACATAAACATTCGTATTAAAACTAGCATACGAAATGTCAATACATTCACCATAAACTATGAATGGTATAAAAATAGAACATCCACAGTCAAACATATCACAAAACATTCAATACAATATAGAAGTTTTGTATCATACTAAATCAACTTCAAATAATCTTAAAATCCATCAAAGGATGTTGACATAGATGAAATCAAATTTTTTTTTAAAGAAATATCTCCTTTTATTTTGAAATAATTCAAGATCCATATAAAATAAAACATTTTCTTTGAAAATATTCTTATAAGCTTGTAAGGGAAGCTTTGAAGATTTTAAAGCGGCGGAAAATAACCGCACCCGCCGTATAAGTTAAAAAAACATTCTTACCTTAATTCTGTCGAAAAGGTTAAAAAGGACCTTGTTTTGAAAACGACCGAAAGATTCGTTTATAAACCACTTATAAAAGTCAAAAAGGGTAAAAATGACTTTAACTCATATTCTAGTAAATAGTAAAAATGTTTTGAAATGCATTTTTAAGAAACATGGATGTGGATGATAAAGAGATCCCAGTAGATTATTACGTATAAACAACCTTGGATAATGAAGAGGTTGTAAAGTAACCCTTACCTTGTACTTTTCCTTGGTTGGGGTAGGTTAACCTCCTGTATAATGGTGAAATAGTTGTTATTAAATTATACAAGAATAATATATATTAATATGATATCATATATGATCTTTTAACATTGATTTGTTAATAATATCTTAGAATTATCGTCGTTTCGGGAGTTAACTTACTCATTTTCTTTTATATGTTTTGTTACATAAGCCATGGTTGTTGTATCTTATTCATATCCAGAATGATATAAAGTCCTTAAACATCATTTTTAAATCATAAAATGATAATTATACTTGAATGGATACGATGGAGAATGAATCTCATCGCGTTCGTGGAGACGGTAGTCCGTACGTACGCACGAGCGACAATATCATTCTTTTGACATTAAAATAATATATAAATGGATGGTATATCATATATACAGAATAATTAACATGTTATATTTATTATTTACATGAGTTACACATCATTATTATACCCATCCAAATAATATTATATTGAATAACAATTACACCACGACGTGGAGACGGTAAGCCGTACGTACGCACGTATGGTGACATGTGATTCAAAGGGTGGATAGAATAATGAATATGATTGTACCATATTTATAATAACATCACAGTATATGTGAGATACTGGAGTTATTATTTTAGAATGGTAAGAACAAAGGAAGAAGAAGTGGAAGAAGAAATGAACTTGGAGAAGGGTGGTGAAATCATTACCTCTTCTTCGGGTTCTTCCTTTTGATTTGATCAAAAAGGATCCTTAGGTTGGCTTTCTGATCAAACTAAGGCCTCTAGGTTGTAGTGAGGGATGTTGGGAGAGTATTTGGGAAGAGTTTGGCCGAACCAAAAGGCTTTTACGGTTTGAAGAAATGAGAAGGAGGAGTGCCCTTTTATAAGAGGGGTGAGGGGTACCTTTGGAAAAGCTAGAAATATTAATTTATAATAAATTCATATTCGGTTTCCAATGGCTCCAAAGTTGACTATTCAAAGGCTAAGGTGGGGATAGGTCAAAAACCACACAACCAATAGAATTTAGACAGGTTTGGGTACTTATATTAACCTTATCTTTAAGTATTAACTCTAAGTTAATTAGTTTCACTTTTACAATGTCTCTTTGTATTTTTATATAATATGGTTAATAAAATTAATATATACATCCAAGCGACCCCCAAGTGGTACATTAATGATGAAACTATCATGATATAAGTCTCTTGGCCTATCCTTAGATTTTTAGGAATTTAATATCAATTAATAATATAATATTTGTTTTAAGAACTCTTTTATGTCAATTTTGACACTATTCAATAGTTGATTTTTGTGAAACTCATAACAGATTGATTACTTCGAACAAAGTCAATTAAATCAATCCTAATATATCATATTATCCTAGAAAATTAGTTTAATTCATTAAAAGTTTCATATTATATTTTTTTGGGTATTTATAATATCAATTATTTTAATTTTTCACTATTATAGTAATTACTGCATCATCATTGTGTCATAAATAAAATAAATTATCTAATGTCTAAAAATTATAAATAAAATATCATTATGTAGGAAATCTTTTTAGATTTATAATGAATATTTATAATCTAAAATCCAACATATATAACCCTATGTAACAATTTTTTTTTCTAAAAGATATATGCTTGTGTCATTTTTGTATTCATTTTAACTTAATTAAAATAAAGTGTCATTATCACTTACAAGTGGATCCATGGGGTCCCAAAATAGACCCAAATATTCCCATGGTCGACCATGTATCAACCAATAGGGTTAAGACACGTTTTAGGGTAATTTAGTATTATTATAATATTATTTGTTTTAACCCTTATTTACTCGATTTACCCTTAACCATGGTAAATAAAATATTTACCGCAGTAATTATTCAAAATGTCTAAAAATAAAAGTTACCTATTTACACAATTTGAACATCCTGATTCCAAATATGGAATCCATTTTCCTAAATTCAAAACACAGAAGTGGCAGAAATTAATTTAAAATTAATTCCCGCTGTCAAAACAAAAAGCGTGTTTTTAAGAGATAATAACTATCAAAAGATTGACACTTGTTTATGTTCGGTTTAATTGTAAAATTATGTCCAATGACCAACATTATATTAAATGGTAAAAATATATTCTAAATATACTTTAAAACCACTCAAATTCATAATTTATCACTATTAATTATTTTGATTAAAAAAGTTGTTTTTAATTAAAACTTAGTAATTTTCACTATTCATCAAAATATGAAAGTTATACGAAATGTACCAAAATTTCACCTTAGGCTAAATTCGATATTCCGAATCCAAAAATGAAGTCCATTTTCAAATATAAAATATATAATTTCAAAAAGTAGGTATTACTATTCATAACGGCTAGTTTGATTAGTTATGGTGTGTTAGAACTCGGTGTTGCGTACAACACATGCTATCACATTATTCAAAGAGAAGTGTACCGTAGAAGCTTGGGGTGTTACATTCTCCCCTCCTTCAAATAATTGCGTCCTCGCAATTTCTAGGGTATTACTGCATAAAAAGAGTCGGGTGGTTCTTCATCATAAGTTTCTCGGGTTCCCACGTTGCCTCTTCCATCTTATTGTTTCTCCACAAAACTTTGTTGCAACGATACTTCCCTTAGGAGTTTTAACTGACAACTCCCTTATTAAATCAAATTGGAAATATCTAATTTTCTTAGCAAACTGGGAAGATATGAAACAATGCGATGATCCAGAATCAAATAATGCATTTTCTAAACTTGAGGAAACCATTAAATTACCTGCCACCACGTCTTTCGGAGCTTCTACCTCAGCAGTAGTGATAGCATAAGCCTGGCCTTGATCCCTTGGCCTTTTCTGAGGTAAGTTCTCCTGACTCTTAGGACATGTATTTGCATAATTCCCCATCTCCCTACAATTATAGCACTGAACGTTGGTGGCTTCCTTCTTCCCCTTGCAATCATGAGCTTGGTGGCCTTTTTCACCACACTTGTAACAGACTCCCATTCCCTTCAAGCAAGTACCAGGATGTTTCTTCCCGCATTTACCACAAGATGGATATTCAACCTTTCCTTTCTTCCCCTTATTTCCATTCCCAAATTGATCAGCAGGTCTCTTCTTCTCTTGCTTTGCTTTAAAGTCATAAGACTTAGAGAATTCCTTTTCGGTCTTGATAGCACATGAGACAATGTCTTCGTACGATGAAAAGGATTGTGAGACTAATGCTCGACGGAGAAATGGTTTTAACCCATCAAAGAAATGATCAATCTTACTTCTTGGGTTGCGAATATAATCTCCAGCATACCTCGCTAACCTTGTAAAGTTAGCCTCATACTTTGTGACATTCTCATCCTCCTTCTGTCTCAGACTCAGAAATTGCCTTTCCATATCTGCTCGATGTTCGCGAGGGAAGTATTTTTCTAAAAACAGATCTTTGAACTCCCTCCATTCCATATTTGATACTTCATCATCTTCCTTCATGTTCTGAATCAATGACCACCATTGATCAGCATCTCCAGTGAGGCGGTAAACTGCCATGATAACCTTTTCCCTTTCATTACTCCCCAAAGCCTGAAATATTTTCTCTAGGGAAAATATCCATTGCTCAGCTACTAAGGGATTTTTATTCCCATTGAACGTTGGTGGTTGTTTCCTCATGAATTGATCTAACATTGATCCTCCACGCTGCGGATCAGGGTGCTCCATACGGGTAAGGTTATTATTCATAACCTGAGTAAGTTGTCCCAGTATGGTGATTAGCTGCTCAGCACCAGTTGCATCACCAGCCCCACTATAATTATCTTGAGCAGGAGGGCAATCCCTACATGGAGTGCGTGCATTGATACGGTTTCCATTTCTTCCACTAGGCGCCATTCCTAAACAATGGCATAAACTAGATCAGTTTATGAATCAAAATACATAATCCCATACTTATAAAACACTTCACATAAATTGAACTATTTATGGATATATTCCATAATCATAAAAATGTTTTCTTTGAAGAAGTATATACTCATAAACCCTTCATAATGATTTGTAAAGAAAATGAGAGTTATCCTAAGCATATCCCCCGGGAGTGTCGTAACCAAGAGTGCAGCAAGGCCCGTTGTCGTGCATCGGTTCCCGTTCGAGTCTAGCTCAAAGCGGTGTTTTCGGGTTTTACCCCTAGGTACATCTGTGCCAGAGCCGCCTCTACCTTCTCGTATCCAGACAGGGATGTATTGCTCGGAAAACTCACAAAATCTCTACAATACCAAAATTCTAGGAAGTTCTTCTATACTAATCCTCAAAGTTCATCTTAGTTCTACGTGCTCTAATTAGAGTTTATCTAAATCTAGCTTCCATGGTTTGTACTAAACTTCCTCTGATACCAACTGTAACGCCCCGACCCTAGTTACCCAGAGTCGGTGCATTATTACATAACATTGGCATGATCACAAGAAAGATCAAATCTCGAAAGACCGATTGGTTTAGTAGCCTTGGAAACACTAGATATATTCATAAGTTTTACATTACATCATAAAATGAAAAAATACTACAACAACATAATGTTTCCACAATCCACACTATTAACCCCTCATAAAATCCCTGCAGGTCATTCATAACTTACTTCTTCACATCCTGGGAAAAATAAAACATAGAAAAGGGGTGAGCTCAAATTCCCAGTAAGGATAACAATATAGTGGAAACTTTCATAAATAAGAATAAACATTTAAGGCAATGTATAACTAAAACAAAAGCCTTTTAAATATGAACTTTCAACATGGTATGGCATAAATAAAATGAAATAATTCCATTTACTTATTCACATGGATATTCTACTAATCGAATAATCACATGCAAAAATCAATAACCACTTTCATAATGTTGGAATGCATAATGCCAGACTATCATAACCACATAGCCAAGGCCTCGTGCCAAGACTAAAAATAAGATTTTTTCAAGGCCTTGTGCCAAGACACTAGTTTGTCTCATGAGACCTACCGATGCATCGAGGAGCTATAGAGGCCTCCACCCGTCACATATTAAGTCCAATGCATTCCCATATGAAAAGGTTTAAACATAACATAAACATTCGTATTAAAACTAGCATACGAAATGTCAATACTTTCACCATAAACTATGAATGGTATAAAAATAGCACATCCACAGTCAAACATATCACAAAACCTTCAATACAATATAGATGTTTTGTATCATAATAAATCAACTTCAAATAATCTTAAAATCCATCAAAGGATGTTGACATAGATGGAATCAAAATTCTTTTTAAAGAAATATCTCCTTTTATTTTGAAATAATTCAAGATCCATATAAAATAAAACATTTTCTTTGAAAATATTCTTATAACCTTGTAAGGGAAGCTTTGAAGATTTTATAGCGGCGGAAAATAACCGCACCCGCCGTATAAGTTAAAAAACATTCTTACCTAAATTCTGTCGAAAAGGTTAAAAAGGACCTTGTTTTGAAAACGACCGAAAGATTCCTTTATAAACCACTTATAAAAGTCAAAAAGGGTAAAAATGACTTTAACTCATATTCTAGTAAATAGTAAAAATGTTTTGAAATGCATTTTTAAGAAACATGGATGTGGATGATAAATAGATCCCAGTAGATTATTACGTATAAACAACCTTGGATAATGAAGAGGTTGTAAAGTAAACCCTTACCTTGTACTTTTCCTTGGTTGGGGTAGGTTAACCTCCTGTATAATGGTGAAATAGTTGTTATTAAATTATACAAGAATCATATATATTAATATGATATCATATATGATCTTTTAACATTGATTTGTTAATAATATCTTAGAATTATCGTCGTTTCGGGAGTTAACTTACTCATTTTCTTTTATAAGTTTTGTTACATAAGCCATGGTTGTTGTATCTTATTCATATCCAGAATGATATAAAGTCCTTAAACATCATTTTTAAATCATCAAATGATAATTATACTTGAATGGATACGATGGAGAATGAATCTCATCGCGTTCGTGGAGACGGTAGTCCGTACGTACGCACGAGCGACAATATCATTCTTTTGACATTAAAATAATATATAAATGGATGGTATATCATATATACAGAATCATTAACATGTTATATTTATTATTTACATGAGTTACACATCATTATTATACCCATCCAAATAATATTATATTGAATAACAATTACACCACGACGTGGAGACGGTAAGCCGTACGTACGCACGTATGGTGACATGTTATTCAAAGGGTGGATAGAATACTGAATATGATTGTACCATATTTATAATAACATCACAGTATATGTGAGATACTGGAGTTATTATTTTAGAATGGTAAGAACAAAGGAAGAACAAGTGGAAGAAGAAATGAACTTGGAGAAGGGTGGTGAAATCATTACCTATTCTTCGGGTTCTTCCTTTTGATTTGATCAAAAAGGATCCTTAGGTTGGCTTTCTGATCAAACTAAGGCCTCTAGGTTGTAGTGAAGGATGTTGGGAGAGTATTTGGGTAGAGGTTGGCAGAACCAAAAGGCTTTTAAGGTGTGAAGAAATGAGGAGGAGGAGTTCCCTTTTATAAGAGGGGTGAGGGGTACCTTTGGAAAAGCTAGAAATATTAATTTATAATAAATTCATATTCGGTTTCCAATGGCTCCAAAGTTGACTATTCAAAGGCTAAGGTGGTGATAGGTCAAAAACCACACAACCAATAGAATTTAGACAGGTTTGGGTACTTATATTAACCTTATCTTTTAAGTATTAACTCTAAGTTAATTAGTTTCACTTTTACAATGTCTCTTTGTATTTTTATATAATATGGTTAATAAACATAATATATACATCCAAGCGACCCCCAAGTGGTACATTAATGATGAAACTATCATGATATAAGTCTCTTGGCCGAACCTTAGATTTTTAGAAATTTAATATCAATTAATAATATAATATTTGTTTTAAGAACTCTTTTATGTCAATTTTGACACTATTCAATAGTTGATTTTTGTGAAACTCATAACAGATTGATTACTTCGAACAATGTCAATTAAATAAATCCTAATATATCATATTATCCTAGAAAATTAGTTTAATTCATTAAAAGTTTCATATTATATTTTTTTGGGTATTTATAATATCAATTATTTTAATTTTTCACTATTATAGTAATTACTGCATCATCATTGTGTCATAAATAAAATAAATTATCTAATGTCTTAAAATTATAAATAAAATATCATTATGTAGGAAATCTTTTTAGATTTCTAATGAATATTTATAATCTAAAATCCAACATATATAACCCTATGTAACAATTTTTGTTTCTAAAAGATATATGCCTGTGTCATTTTTGTATTCATTTTAACTTAATTAAAATAAAGTGTCATTATCATTTACAAGTGGATCCATGGGGTCCCAAAATAGACCCAAATATTCCCATGGTCGACCATGTATCAACCAATAGGGTTAAGACACGTTTTAGGGTAATTTAGTATTATTATAATATTATATTTTTAACCCTTATTTACCGGATTTACCCTTAACCATGGTAAATAAAATATTTACCGCAGTAATTATTCAAAATGTCTAAAAATAAAAGTTACCTATTTACACAATTTGAACATCCTGATTCCAAATATGGAATCCATTTTCCTAAATTCAAAACACAAAAGTGTCAGAAATTAATTTAAAATTAATTCCCGCTGTCAAAACAAAAAGCGTGTTTTTAAGAGATAATAACTATCAAAAGATTGACACTTGTTTATGTTCGGTTTAATTGTAAAATTATGTCCAATGACCAACATTATATTAAAAGGTAAAAATATATTCTAAATATACTTTAAAACCACTCAAATTCATAATTTATCACTATTAATTATTTTGATTAAAAAAGTTGTTTTTAATTAAAACTTAGTAATTTTCACTATTCATCAAAATATGAAAGTTATCCGAAATGTACCAAAATTTCACCTTAGGCTAAATTCGATATTCCGAATCCAAAAATGAAGTCCATTTTCAAATATAAAATATATAATTTCAAAAAGTAGGTATTACTATTCATAACGGCTAGTTTGATTAGTTATGGTGTGTTAGAACTCGGTGTTGCGTACAACACATGCTATCACATTATTCAAAGAGAAGCGTACCGTAGAAGCTTGGGGTGTTACATTCTCCCCTCCTTCAAATAATTGCGTCCTCGCAATTTCTAGGGTATTACTGCATAAAAAGACTCGGGTGGTTCTTCATCATAAGTTCCTCGGGTTCCCACGTTGCCTCTTCCATCTTATGGTTTCTCCACAAAACTTTGTTGCAACGACACTTCCCTTAGGAGTTTTAACTGACAACTCCCTTATTAAATCAAATTGGAAATATCTAATTTTCTTAGCAAACTGGGAAGATATGAAACAATGCGATGATCCAGAATCAAATAATGCATTTTCTAAACTTGAGGAAACCATTAAATTACCTGCCACCACGTCTTTCGGAGCTTCTACCTCAGCAGTAGTGATAGCAGAAGCCTGGCCTTGATCCCTTGGCCTTTTCTGAGGTAAGTTCTCCTGACGCATAGGAAATGCATTTGCATAATGCCCCATCTCCCTGCAATTATAGCACTGAACGTTGGTAGCTTCCTTCTTCCCCTTGCAATCATGAGCTTGGTGGCCTTTTTCACCACACTTGTAACAGACTCCCATTCCCTTCAAGCAAGTACCAGGATGTTTCTTCCCGCATTTACCACAAGATGGATATTCAACCTTTCCTTTCTTCCCCTTATTTCCATTCCCAGATTGATCAGCAGGTCTCTTCTTCTCTTGCTTTGCTTTAAAGTCATAAGACTTAGAGAATTCCTTTTCGGTCTTGATAGCACATGAGACAATGTATTCGTACGATGAAAAGGATTGTGAGACTAATGCTCGACGGAGAAATGGTTTTAACCTATCAAAGAAACGATCAATCTTACTTCTTGGGTTGCGAATATAATCTCCAGCATACCTCTCTATCCTTGTAAAGGTAGCCTCATACTTTGTGACATTCTCATCCTCCTTCTGTCTCAGACTCAGAAATTGCCTTTCCATATCTGCTCGATGGTCGCGAGGGAAGTATTTTTCTAAAAACAGATCTTTGAACTCCCTCCATTCCATATTTGATACTTCATCATCTTCCTTCATGTTCTGAATCAATGACCACCATTGATCAGCATCTCTAGTGAGGCGGTAAACAGCCATGATAACCTTTTCCCTTTCATTACTCCCCAAAGCCTGAAATATTTTCTCTAGGGAAAATATCCATTGCACAGATACTAAGGGATTTGTATTCCCATTGAACGTTGGTGGTTGTTGCCTCATGAATCGATCTAACATTGATCCTCCACGCTGCGGATCAGGGTGCTCCATACGGGTAAGGTTATTATTCATAACCTGAGTAAGTTGTCCCAGTATGGTGATTAGCTGATCAGCACCAGTTGCATCACCAGCCCCACTATAATTATCTTGAGCAGGAGGGCAATCCCAACATGGAGTGCGTGCATTGATACGGTTTCCATTTCTTCCACTAGGCGCCATTTCTATACAATGGCATAAACTAGATCAGTTTATGAATCAAAATACATAATCCCATACTTATAAAACACTTAACATAAATTGAACTATTTATGGATATAATCCATAATCATAAAAATGTTTTCTTTGAGGAAGTATATACTCATAAACCCTTCATAATTATTTGTAAAGAAAATGAGAGTTATCCTAAGCATATCCCCCGGGAGTGTCGTAACCAAGAGTGCAGCAAGGCCCGTTGTCGTGCACCAGTTCTCGTTCGAGTCTAGCTCAAAGCGGTGTTTTCGGGTTTTACCCCTAGGTACATCTGTGCCAGAGCCGCCTCTACCTGCTCGTATCCAGACAGGGATGTATTGCTCGGAAAACTCACAAAATCTCTACAATACCAAAATTCTAGGAAGTTCTTCTATACTAATCCTCAAAGTTCATCTTAGGTCTACGTGCTCTAATTAGAGTTTATCTAAATCTATCTTCCAAGGTTTGTACTAAACTTCCTCTGATACCAACTGTAACGCCCCGACCCCAGTTACCCAGAGTCGGTGCATTATTACATAACATTGGCATGATCACAAGAAAGATCAAATCTCGAAAGACCGATTGGTTTAGTAGCCTTGGAAACACTAGATATATTCATAAGTTTTACATTACATCATAAAATGAAAAACTACTACAACAACATAATGTTTCCACAATCCACACTATTAACCCCTCATAAAATCCCTGCAGGTCATTCATAACTTACTTCTTCACATCCTGGAAAAAATAAAACATAGAAAAGGGGTGAGCTCAAATGCCCAGTAAGGATAACAATATAGCGGAAACTTTCATAAATAAGAATAAACATTTAAGGCAATGTATAACTAAAACAAAAGCCTTTTAAATATGAACTTTCAACATGGTATGTCATAAATAAAATGAAATAATGCCATTTACTTATTCACATGGATATTCTACTAATCGAATAATCACATGCAAAGATCAATAACCACTTTCATAATGTTGGAATGCATAATGCCAGACTATCATAACCACATAGCCAAGGCCTCGTGCCAAGACTACAAATAAGATTTTGTCAAGGCCTTGTGCCAAGACACTAGTTTGTCTCATGAGACCTACCGATGCATCGAGGAGCTATAACGGCCTCCACCCGTCACATATTAAGTCCAATGCATTCCCATATGAAAAGTTTTAAACATAACATAAACATTCGTATTAAAACTAGCATACGAAATGTCAATACTTTCACCATAAACTATGAATGGTATAAAAATAGCACATCCACAGTCAAACATATCACAAAACATTCAATACAATATAGAAGTTTTGTATCATAATAAATCAACTTCAAATAATCTTAAAATCCATCAAAGGATGTTGACATAGATGAAATCAAAATTCCTTTTAAAGAAATATTTCCTTTTATTTTGAAATAATTCAAGATCCATATAAAATAAAACATTTTCTTTGAAAATATTCTTATAACCTTGTAAGGGAAGCTTTGAAGATTTTATAGCGGCGGAAAATAACCGCACCCGCCGTATAAGTTAAAAAAACATTCTTACCTTAATTCTGTCGAAAAGGTTAAAAATGACCTTGTTTTGAAAACGACCGAAAGATTCCTTTATAAACCACTTATAAAAGTCAAAAAGGGTAAAAATGACTTTAACTCATATTCTAGTAAATAGTAAAAATGTTTTGAAATGCATTTTTAAGAAACATGGATGTGGATGATAAAGAGATCCCAGTAGATTATTACGTATAAACAACCTTGGATAATGAAGAGGTTGTAAAGTAAACCCTTACCTTGTACTTTTCCTTGGTTGGGGTAGGTTAACCTCCTGTATAATGGTGAAATAGTTGTTATTAAATTATACAAGAATCATATATATTAATATGATATCATATATGATCTTTTAACATTGATTTGTTAATAATATCTTAGAATTATCGTCGTTTCGGGAGTTAACTTACTCATTTTATTTTATAAGTTTTGTTACATAAGCCATGGTTGTTGTATCTTATTCATATCCAGAATGATATAAAGTCCTTAAACATCATTTTTAAATCATAAAATGATAATTATACTTGAATGGATACGATGGAGAATGAATCTCATCGCGTTCGTGGAGACGGTAGTCCGTACGTACGCACGAGCGACAATATCATTCTTTTGACATTAAAATAATATATAAATGGATGGTATATCATATATACAGAATCATTAACATGTTATATTTATTATTTACATGAGTTACACATCATTATTATACCCATCCAAATAATATTATATTGAATAACAATTAAACCACGACGTGGAGACGGTAAGCCGTACGTACGCACGTATGGTGACATGTTATTCAAAGGGTGGATAGAATACTGAATATCATTGTACCATATTTATAATAACATCACAGTATATGTGAGATACTGGAGTTATTATTTTAGAATGGTAAGAACAAAGGAAGAAGAAGTGGAAGAAGAAATGAACTTGGAGAAGGGTGGTGAAATCATTACCTCTTCTTCGGGTTCTTCCTTTTGATTTGATCAAAAAGGATCCTTAGGTTGGCTTTCTGATCAAACTAAGGCCTCTAAATTGTAGTGAGGGATGTTGGGAGAGTATTTGGGCATAGTTTGGCCGAACCAAAAGGCTTTTAAGGTGTGAAGAAATGAGGAGGAGGAGTGCCCTTTTATAAGAGGGGTGAGGGGTACCTTTGGAAACGCTAGAAATATTAATTTATAATAAATTCATATTCGGTTTCAAATGGCTCCAAAGTTGACTATTAAAAGGCTAAGGTGGTGATAGGTCGAAAACAACACAACCTATAGAATTTAGACAGGTTTGGGTACTTATATTAACCTTATCTTTAAGTATTAACTCTAAGTTAATTAGTTTCACTTTTACAATGTCTCTTTGTATTTTTATATAATATGGTTAATAAACTTACTATATACATCCAAGCGACCCCCAAGTGGTACATTAATGATGAAACTATCATGATATAAGTCTCTTGGCCGAACCTTAGATTTTTAGGAATTTAATATCAATTAATAATATAATATTTGTTTTAAGAACTCTTTTATGTCAATTTTGACACTATTCAATAGTTGATTTTTGTGAAACTCATAACAGATTTATTACTTCGAACAAAGTCAATTAAATCAATCCTAATATATCATATTATCCTAGAAAATTAGTTTAATTCATTAAAAGTTTCATATTATATTTTTTTGGGTATTTATAATATCAATTATTTTAATTTTTCACTATTATAGTAATTACTGCATCATCATTGTGTCATAAATAAAATAAATTATCTAATGTCTAAAAATTATAAATAAAATATCATTATGTAGGAAATCTTTTTATCTTTCTAATGAATATTTATAATCTAAAATCCAACATATATAACCCTATGTAACAATTTTTGTTTCTAAAAGATATATGCTTGTTTCATTTTTGTATTCATTTTCACTAAATTAAAAAAAAGTGTCATTATCACTTACAAGTGGATCCATGGGGTCCCAAAATAGACCCAAAGATTCCCATGGTCGACCATGTATCAACCAATAGGGTTAAGACACGTTTTAGGGTAATTTAGTATTATTATAATATTATTTTTTTAACCCTTATTTACCGGATTTACCCTTAACCATGGTAAATAAAATATTTACCGCAGTAATTATTCAAAATGTCTAAAAATAAAAGTTACCTATTTACAAAATCTGAACATCCTGATTCCAAATATGGAATCCATTTTCCTAAATTCAAAACACAGAAGTGGCAGAAATTAATTTAAAATTAATTCCCGCTGTCAAAACAAAAAGCGTGTTTTTAAGAGATAATAACTATCAAAAGATTGACACTTGTTTATGTTCGGTTTAATTGTAAAATTATGTCCAATGACCAAAATTATATTAAATGGTAAAAATATATTCTAAATATACTTTAAAACCACTCAAATTCATAATTTATCACTATTAATTATTTTGATTAAAAAAGTTGTTTTTAATTAAAACTTAGTAATTTTCACTATTCATCAAAATATGAAAGTTATCCGAAATGTACCAAAATTTCACCTTAGGCTAAATTCGATATTCCGAATCCAAAAATGAATTCCATTTTCAAATATAAAATATATAATTTCAAAAAGTAGGTATTACTATTCATAACGGCTAGTTTGATTAGTTATGGTGTGTTAGAACTCGGTGTTACGTACAACACATGCTATCACATTATTCAAAGAGAAGCGTATCGTAGAAGCTTAGGGTGTTACAGCCCATGTCAGTACTACCCCAATCCTGCCTTCCATAGGCCAGGGGTTAATTACATGCAATGGAAAATCATATTTCTTAAATGGGACGGTATTACCATTAAATCGGCATTCAAGCAGAACAAGAACACAACAAGAAAAATCAACTTCGTATAACTGGTGAAGGAAAAAGTGTGAACTACATTAGAATGGTCTATAATACAACCCCAACTCAATGAAAAATATAGTGGAAAGGAAAAAAACTCTGGAGGTCGCCCGCTAAGGATCCAACCAGAATGGTCGGTAAAACTTATCACTATGGCTCTCTGTGTCACCCAATCACCTCTGTGCACCATATGGTCCATGCTCCCAAAAGTAAGTCAATGTTGCTTGTCGTGTTCCTAAGATAGAACAAGTTACATGTGTAGCATGTGTAGGGGATAGTATAACAATATCCAGTGGGGACCCCGAGTCCCCCAAAGGTCTCCTAAAATTACAATAAAGTAAAAACAACAAATAACGATCTCAATCATAAATCACAATGTAAAAGACTCAGCTCAACTATGAATAACATAAAGTACAGGAATAATGACTATTAGTCATAATGATAATTAATATTATTTGATTATGAGATTCCATTACAAAACCCTGAAGAAGTCAGTCTGTCACTGATCCACACAGATTTTTTTTTCACTGATTCACACTGGGACATAAGTCACTAATCCACATAGGGTCGTAAGTCATCAATCCACACTAGGTCATAAGTCACTGATACAAGATGGGACACTCTATTGATGGTCCTCATCTAGTCGCACTCTGATGATATACACATGGCTGCAATTCATCGATCCACACATTGATGTATGTCTTTGATCCGCACTAGGTTGTTAGTCATCGATCCACACCGGGTTGTAAGTCACTGGTCCACACAGGGTCATAAATTTTTGTTCCGTGGTGGGACACTCTATGGATGGTCCACATCAGGTCAAAATACTGATGATCCACACATGATAATTTTGATGCCGATACAAAATGGTTCGTATGTTACTTGAATGTTAGCCACAAGAATCTCATAGTTGGTGTGCTGGAGGTTTCAAGAAACTGCACTTCGAGATATCAATTGTATCTCATCAGAAAAAGTCCCAGGAAAAAGTTTCTCAAAGAACCTCAATGTCATAAGAGTTAAAAGAAACAACAGTGCTGCAATCAAATGCCTGGTCAGTATGTTATAATCATATTAGTGCCTAGGTCTTGGTTGGATTCAGGTTTGATCCAACCCGACTATACACCAAATTTATCAGAAAAACGTGTGTAGTTTTCCAAAAGGACTGCCTCATCATAAGGGTACTAGCTACATAGACAGTCCATCAAATAGAATTTCAGTTTATGAGATATATCCCATTAATCGAAACTGGGACTTATGTGGGTTCAGGTGTGGACCAACCTGACACGGCGTGCTGAGGCCAACCCGTAGGGGCGGTGCTCAGTCGAGTTTGGCCAGGCCCAGCCCAAAGTAGCTGGGCCCCTGTCTTAGATCACTGGGACATAGGCTCGGCCTGTTGGCCACATTCTGGCTGCCGGGCCATGAGACCGGCCCGACCCCCCATTCGTGTTAGGTCTACTGCCAAGCACGTTTTCTGTTCAGCTCTTCAATTAGGCATGCCACTTGGCACCGCTCCATACTGTCGGCCCGTGGAGACCAGTCATCGACGGGACCCATGGGCACTCGCCTACGCTAAAACCATTGCCGCATCTCGAATATGAGACACCTACTCTAGGGTACGCTGCTATGTCGGATCACCTGGCTACAATATAGTCAGCGATGGACCGCATCCACTTTCGTCCACCACGGAACCTTCAGACATCAACACCTCCTCAAGGCTGGAAAGAGTTATCCACCACAGGTCGCTACTGCCGCCATGTCTGTAGTTCTTCTATGGGTTACCAGTGAATTTACAGTGGTCTGATTTGATTCTGACTATGCCTATGGGCCATTTGGGACTTCTCCATCAATATGTGGCACCCCAGATTCATCTTTCCTTTGTATTGGTCTATTTCCCACAAAACACTAACTCAATACTGAGATCTGCGGAGGGTCCTAGAATTGTTTTATTTGTCATTCACCCTCCACATTAACATAATAACATAAGAAAGGTTCAATATCATAAAAATAAGATGAAACATAAAACCCTAAAAAAAACCCTACCTCGAACTCATTTGATGATGTTGCGGATGAGGGAGATGAACTCGTATTCGAAGGTGTTTGTCATTTCCCATCGTTGTCCAGTTCGAATCCTCCAATGGTCTTCGAAGATCCGCTCTATGATGGTGGAATATTTCATTGGCACATCAATAGTGGTTCTTATCATGAGTCACCAAAACCAATTCCCATGCACTGTTTAAATAGAATAGAGTCATCCACCCACGTTGCATTTCATTAATGTGGTTTATTATAGAACCACACTTAATGATCGATAAATTCAACGAAAGTTGTAGTTATGCAAACCAAGGAACATGTAATTAATCTAATTCCATTCACGCATAATGTTACACCAAGGTCCTGCCACTAGCACTCAACGTATACATGGAATTAATAATATAACATTGTAGTTTTTATTATAATTTCCAAAAATTAACTTTTCTGTCTGACACTTTCTGGTCGATGTTATGTTTCACCTAAGTGAATATTGGGGATAGGAATTCATCACTGCCTTCTAATTTTTTATTTTAGTATGGTGTAAAAAGATAGAAAAATCCTCTTGGAGGTTTATTTAACATAACATAAAAAATACTCAAAATTCTGTTCTGGGATCTTCTTGCCTCGGAATGACGTCCCGTCAATTTTTGTAGACTTGTAAAAATATCATATATTTTTTAAAAAATAATAATTATTTCTAATGTATTGGACTTTAGGTTATATATATGTGTATATATTATTTATTCTTTTATATCTAGTATATCACAATTACCTTCTTATGTTTTAATTTTTTGGATAGTGATATTGTCGCTTGTGTGTATGTATGGACTACCCCCTCTAAAAAGTGATGTGATTGTTTTTTTAGTATTGTAATAAAGATGTATTTAAATAATATATGTGGTTTATATTATATAAAAATTATCATTAATGGTTAATTATTAATTATCATTCTTTCATTTCATTTATATAAATGTTAAAACTACATTCATTATTATGCATGACATACCATCCCCATGAAAGGTTTAATATATTTTTAAATCTCTAAATTTTATGGATGACTCTAAATATATTTATATATAACATATATATATATATATGATATATATATATAATGAATACAATTCTATATTCTATGGGACCATTATTAATGTATAAGAACTCGTACTGTCAAATGACAACATGTATGAAAAACAAAATAGTTATCTTCCAGAATAGTGGTTAATATAACAAATGTTTAATAAACAAGGGATAATATTGATAAGTAAATCATAAATTGAATGATAAATATGAGTGTTATTCTATATATAATTTATTATAAATGTATATTTATAATACATTTTGTTCAGATGTTTTTTTATGAAAAATGAGACATAATATAAGGGATTTGTGTTCTAATACCACTTTAATCTAGAATGTTTATGCTTGAATTTCCCTTGAGAAAATGCTAATCCTTATTCATTTAATAAATTTTAGTTGTATTTTAATATCTTGGATTATTTATATTATATTTATTTCATTCATTTTCTCCTTTAAAAACTGAAATGATTGAATGCATGTTTTTATTTAAAATTGAATTTACTTATCACTTCTTAAAAAATCTTTTTCTTCTAATATACACGTTTTCTAAAAATATTTTGAATGTTTTTAAATTTTTTTATATTATTCATTAAAATTATTATGTTATCATAAAAAAATTTAATATCATGTTTAAAATGAATTATCTCATCGCTCTCAAAATGAGACAAATTTTTTCCTTTTTAATTTTTTTTGAAAGGAATGATTTATTTTAACATATGTGATATTAAAATATATTCTAACAATCATAACCACTCAATGATATGCTTCTACCATAACATGTTTTCAATTATCTATTCAAATAATATTTTTTTCATAGTATTTTTTCCATTTTATGATTTTAAATAATAGATATCAATGTAAAAATGGTTTTTACATCTGAAAATATTCCATATATTAATTTAAATGAAGTTCTATTAATGATAAAAAAATTGATTGTTATTTTTTTGAGATATGATCTTATGATACCATATTTATTATTTATCTTGTTTCATTATTATTATGAAAACCATTTATTTAAAAACCCTCTTAATTTTTTAGGGGTTAAGCCTTGATAAAATTAAGAAATGATTATGAAAACTAGTTAATTTTTTTTGGTTATGTTATAATGATATAAATTATTTTTTATGACCTCAATGATCCCATATTTCTGGTTTTAATTTTGATTTGTGTGTGCATAGAATTATATATATCTCCAATGCATTGGTTAATGTTTTATATATGGGTAGAAAAAAGGGGAAACTATTTTATGTTTTTGATCAACTAAGGGAATCAACATGATGTGCATGATACACTATGGGATACTGGTATATTCTGTTGATCCACTTTGAGAAAAAAAATTCATGTTCTTATTGAATTGAGAGAAGCTCTTAAGGATTCTTGATCCCAAATGTTTTTATGGTCTCGATAGATAACCAAGACATATGAAATTGTTTTTATACATATGATGATGTCACATTTATATGACATGAAATATTGGTTAATAATAATTTATGATTATTTATAAATATTACGATTCATGAATTTTTAAATGATTCTTCTTTATTCTAGAACTAATTTTATTATTATTAAAAAATTAGGGGTGATCCTTGAAATTTATGGTCCCGATTTGACACTTAAATGATTATCTTATACATTAATGAGGTCATTGATTGACATATCCCATGTTTAATCTAATATAGAATCTATGTTTTTCCATTATTATGTTTCCTTTACCTAGTTTAGTAATAATGGAATATGTTGGGTAAGTCATGAAGGGTACAAAGTGGGATGAAAATTAGAGAATATTGTGAATACTATATCTAAATAATAATTGAATATATCTAGTATCCAATTAATTTAAACCATAATGGTTATGGAATTGGTTTTCATTTTTATATGGAACATCCATATAAATTATGTAATATTTATACATGATAATCCAGGTATAAAAATATTTTACTTATTACTAAATTATTATCCTTTCTTCTAAAATCAGAAAAATAATCCAAAAAATGATTCAATTTTCACACATCTTATCTAATATAGTTATTTAATGATATAACATCATTATAAATAAATTTATTCTATTTTTATATTAATATATGTGATGAAACAAAGAAAAATATAATAGGGAATGATATAATTATTAATTAGCTTTTTCAGATATTTGAAGATATTGACATGCACTGTTGAAAAGAAAGTACAATAATATAATAAATAACACAATTAAAATTAATTAAAAGGTCATTTTTTATTATATATGAATATGATTCAAAATAAGGTCATTTTAATGATTATAACTATGATAATGGTGATTAAATCTCTTCCCTTTAAAATAAATTGTAATGTTAAAAGACAAGGTAACTGAAACTATTTTTTATATTTAAAAATTTTCTTAATTATCATAATTTTTCTAGACCTTATATATTAATATTTTAATTTTATTAAATGTTGGTAATATAGTTTTGAAAACAATTCCATATTAATTCAATTTTTTCTATTAATTGTTATCATAAATGGATTCATTTTGAAAAGAGGCATGTTACTTTTTTCTTTTACAATTTTGATTTTTTTTGAAATGACCTTTCCATGACTTGGTTTTACATATTTTTAAAATATTATCTTTGGAGTTATGAATCATGTTCCATCCTATATTTCCATTATTTATGATATTATTTTTTATGATCAAATTTTCAGTAATAATTAATTTGAAAATTGGTTTTTTCAAGATTGTTTGGATGTTTTATGAAAGAAAGTTTTATTTCTATGGGTTCTTTATTAATTGTAATTTTTTCTATTATGACAATGTATGTAACCAATTTTCATATCCACCTGTTTATCATTAATTTTGAATGATTTTCAATTGGATGTCTTATGAATCACATTATTATAACCATGTGTTCATTATGATTCTAAAGGTGAATTATTTATACATGGGACACACACACATATATGAGTGAGTATTGGTTACATTATGAACCATTTATGGCTAGTTTATTAATATAATATGAATGTTGGGTATGTTATATCAGTCTAGCTTCTTGCTTGAATGTTTATATTTTATGTGAAAATTATAAATGGGAATATTTAATTTTTCATAATAAAGGGTGTTGTTGGTATAGAATATGAATGTATTTTTTCATGTAAAAAGTGTGATTAATATTTTAAATTTAAACATATTTCCTTTCATATTAATTCCTGAAATTTATCAAAAATGTATTGTTTTATTGTGCTAATGTTTGTCTCATAGTTTAAGGATGTTATTCATTATGATCTCATTCTCTAATGATTCATGGATTATGTAATATACTTATAAACTATGTTATATTAAATTATTAATTGATAATTTTGGTATTATATTATTATTCCAAGTACAATTAATATCAATTATTTTTTAACATTTTCACTCAGGATGTTATTGTAACACCCTAATATTTTTAGAATAACTTTTTTTGAATTATTTTATGATTAAAATATTTTTAATTTCACAAGACACTGGAAATAGATCCTTATATATATATATATATATATTAAAACACTAAATCAATGATTAATTTCACATGACATTCTAACTTTCCATATGATACAAGGAATACTAACTTGTGTTTCACTACATGAAACACTATCATTGGGTACGATGCACCCAACACCGAGTTTATATTAAATATCATTAAATATAAATATTTAATTATATGAGATGATTATAACATAACAATTAAAAAAATTGGATTATTAATAAATAATTTACTAATATTTTTAATTATTATTTTATGTAAATAAAACTTATTGATAATGAAAGTTGATATTTTTGGTAATGTCATTTTATGTTGAAAATAACATTTTCTTGAATGGAAAAATTTTTAAAATTAAATTTAGTTTTAGACAAATTTATTAATTTATTTTCATAAAACGTACTTCATTTTTTAATTAAAATTTTTCCAATTTTCCTCTGGTGATTTTTTTGATTTTTTCATAGAATCTTTATTTTTTATAAAGAGTGAAAAATAATGCATTTTATTTAAAAACCATCATTTTTTGTAATTTATTGTTAATGATAAAATAAATTATAAATATTTTTAATGAAAAATTTGACAAATATTATATCATTTAATATAATTTAATTCATTATAATCAATTTCACAGTGAAACTGAATGTAAAATCATAAAAATCATTTTAACATTTTCTACATTAAACACTCGTTATTACATCCCGTCTGCAGGATTGAAACTAATCATCATTTTTCTGCTTCGCTAATGCGAATTTTCAAAATACTAAATACACCATTATATTAAATATATAATTTATATCCTAATAATATATTTTAAATTTATGACCAAAATGATTAGTAAAATTGATTAAAATTAATCATAACAGTTAAGGCTAAATTAACCTTAATTTGGGAGTTAACCTTAATATTAAATGCGCAAATAACAAATAATATTTTTCAAAACCCATTTTATGACTATATTTCGGCCATATAACTTCAAATATTGTGTTTTATTTTTTGGTATGAATTTATTTAGTAAATGACAAGTGCACATCAAACTTGTTTCTAAAAATTCTAGTTATGTCAATTTCCTTCCCTATAAATGGCCACAATCTCTAACCATTCATCACACCTCACAAAAAATTTATGTTCATCCAATATATTCCCAATTATCCTCCCAAAAATAATACCTTATAACTTCATTATACCCTTTGTAAAAAAATTAATCCAAGGAACACATTTGGCACAATCCAGAAGGAGTTACTCGATTTATAGGTAACATCTCCTTTCAAGCTCTATTCCTTCATTTCCCTTATCCACCCCTTTAATTATATTTATTCCAATATGGTTTTAAAAAACTGTATCCTCCATATTAAATTATGTTTTCATTCAATTTATTTATCCAAAACTTACACACACCTCCATCCAACGGATGATGAATGTAAATTTTATATATATGGGCATCTACTTTCTTACGAAATAATGATAGTTCATTTCTCCATTACCAGCAATAATTGTTGAAATAATGATGGAGAATATACTTATATATGTGAAAAATTTCAATAGATATTTATTTAATCTTTTTTATTTATTTTAAAACAAACATCTCTTTACATTCTATTTGTTTTAAATATGACAATCTCATTTGAAGAAGTATGGAATACTACCCACTCAAAGCGTTATATTTCATTCACACACAACATGAAATGTATTAAGGATGGGTAAAATGAAAATATATGATATATATGATATCATAATTATAATTTAATAATGATATTTAAAAATATACATACATACATATATATGTGTGTGTGTGTGTCATTTACATACTTTCATTCAATACGGTAATAAAAACAGAAAGAGTGTTCATGTGTATGTATGGAATGTCGTCTCCATGAATGGGGTATTCTATTTCACACTATAAAATCTTATAGATTATTATTATACCCATAAAATATATATTACAAATATTTATATCCATTTCTTACTTTCTATAATCATGATATATGTATAAGTACTAAAGATGTAAAAAATTAAGACACATGTGAAGAACAGAGTAAATTTTACACATAAGTGAAACCTTAACATTGGATCATTAACATGCTAGTAATTTAAGGATAAAATAAAAAAATATATGGTCATAGATTTAAGAATATTTTTATTTAAATTATGTTTAATAAACTTATATTTATTATAAAAAAGGATTTATGAGTTTGGAGAGAGTAAAGACACAAGGTACCGGGATTTCATGTCACTTTAAATTTTTCGGAGATGCATGTTATGTTCTCCACTCTTTCCTTTTGAGTGGTGTGTGTACATCCTGCAAATTTATTCAATTAATCTTATATTTAAAATTATTGTAATACACATATCTTTTTTATGATCCTTATTTCATGAGGTTTATGTTTCAAAGTGACGATATCAATAAATTAGGTTTATCACCTTTTTCCTTGTTCGAGAATCATTTGTTTATACACCTAATCACATTCTTCTATATGTATATACATCCATTTTACATGTTACATAATTAATCTCAATATTTTAAAGATAATTTTTAATCATGTAATTTCATTTTTAAATATGAGAGTATGGTCTCATGTTACCATGTTATAAGAGTTTACTGGGAAAATCTCATAGCTCTTCGAGGTTATTTATGTTTATGTTTCGTTGGATGAAAGATTAGTATCCATGTATCGTGTATATTCATGAATTTAATTATCCTCTAGTTATCCATGATATACACATGTATTATTACAATTTTTCTAGCTTATATTACAAAAAATATATTTAATAATTTCTTTTTATGAAATGCCAACATTACCCTACCTATAGTGGGAAATCAATGTTTTATAAAATGTGTTTCCTGGAATATTATACAATAATCCTATAAGGTATTCAATTCATATTCACCCTTTTATTATTTTACCAATATCTTCAAGGGAATAATATTATTACATTAAAAACATTACATTCCTTCTAGTCTTTTTACTGTTCAAAATAAATCATATATTTTTTAATTTTGTATGCCATATACGGATTTACCCACAATAATTAATTTGAAGATTCCATTTCATTGGTTAAAATTTTAATCATTAAGAAATTATTTTATATGTAAATTTCAAGGAATTGTTTTTTCAAAAAAAAAATTCATTCCTTCTTTATATGTTTTCAAGGTATTTTCTATGAAATTTATTTCTAAATGGTTTTATGTATTAAAAAGACCTTTTGAAAGAATAATTTTTATTTTACACATGGATAGATTTGTAAATATATTAAAAAAAATCATTTAATATATCATTCGTGGATGTTACTCATGCCCTTGTTGGAAATTCTAAAAAGGATCCATTCATATCATTTTTATGAATGGGATACACTTAATTTCATGGTCATTATGAAACTTATATTCCTTTCACATATTATATATTTAAAATAATAATTTCTCATTCATAGGATATTCTTAAATAAATGGTTATTAAACCGATCTATTTTCCATAGGTTATGATATGATGAAATATTAATTATATCCATTTTTTATTATAGGTTATTATTTGATGGTTATAAGACCTATTACTTTTTCTAGGTCATGATTTGATGAATGTTTTATTTTCATGTGGCTCCCATGTGAGTGATTTTAGTATGAGATGGGTGGGACCAATATCACCGTCCATTGTACTGGGTACTGATATATTTTTTATAACCTCAAATGGTACACAGGTTATTACCCAGTCAAAAAAAATTAGGGTGTATGGGTTGTAACACATTCCTGAAAGGAAAGAGGGTGTACGAGTTGTACAACATGCATAAATAAAAAAGGGTACACAAGGTGTACCTCTTTCCTGAAACAAGAGGGTACATGTGTTATATCCCAAGCCTAAAATATATGGGGTCCATGGGTAGGGTCCCAAGACTGAATATATGAAGGAACATGGTTCATAGGCCAAGCCTATAAGAAAGTGGAACACTGGTTTCTAGCCCACTCACAAAGTAGGTAATTGATCCATAGACCAAACCTAACATTTTATAAAGGTATATCTAGGTAGCATCATCATAGATTTTTTTATTCATATATGTTTGACACAAATACCATATCATATTCTTTTTTTTTATTTCATGGCTCAGGGTGTATATTTCATTACAATTCATGGATTATAAACTACCAAGATTTATCCAATAACTCATTTATATGAACTTTGATACGTAAGGTATGATCACTTAATGTTACAATCTCATTATTATACTACTATGTTCATGTTTATGCTTACACGTCTCCCTTGTTTACCATTACTGAGCTTCTGAGCTCACCCCAATCTTATGTTTCCATTCTCATGGTGATGATGAATGGTTTTATGTTGGAGTAATCAAGGTAACGATATTTAAGGGAGATGATGATGATCTTTCTCCATGATAAAAGATTTTTTATTTTTCCAAATACACTATACTATTGTAGTCTTTTGGAATGATTATTTCTAATTTATAGAAAATTCATAAAAAGAAGTTTTAATATCCTTGTATGTTAATATTGGGTCTCTATTTTTATGATATTTATCTTATTCTCACTTTTTTCTTATTGTTATGAACTCATGCTTGATGGAATATTTAATCTTCCCTCACTGAGAAATTTAAATCACCCCTTTCTTATGTTTTCATTCACAATGTTATGAGGATGAGCCTTGCCAATGAGATTTCAATAGGATTGTTTATTATGGTTTCATTTTGGTTAAATGATCATGAGTTTTGTAAAATAATTATATTATTTAGATATTCCCTAATTACACCAAACCTATCAATCCATTAGATAATATTATTTATAAAATATTATGTATTTATAATGAAAATGATGTATAGTATGATTATATATATTTGGTTCCATAATAAAAACCCACCAATGATTTTAGTAAAAAAAAATTAGAATTATGTGTGAGATAAGAATTATTAATTTATGTAAAAACAATTGAACTGCCCCCTTTTGCATAAATTGTCCTCAGTTTAGTTAATCTTTTTTAGTTCAACTCTTAATATTATCATGATGAATAAAAAATATTTATTATATCACAATTTATATTAAAATATAGATTTATTAAATCTAATTCATCAACCAAATATTCAAAATGCACTATGCAACAAAAGGATAATATTAGTGGAATATAATACCTAAATCTCAAAAGAGGACCCATAAATAACCTAAAATTATATAATGCCTCTTAAAAAATGCTCCCTAAAATATATTAATTATAATAAAAACACCCATTGAGAATCCCAAAGTAGATAAAGTGAAGAAATATTGATGTATTTAGAGGGATCTCATGTTATATAAAATATACACAATATAAAAATTCCAATGATAATATCCATGGATGCAGGCCAAGGGGTTACCTAAAACAACCTTGGTGTCACTCAATGGTTTGCGGAATGATAGTATTTTAATAAAATTTTGGGAAATCGCTAATTTTATAATATATTTATAAAAACTGAATCACATAGATGAATATAAAAGAAAAAATTTCAGCACCTTTAGTTTTCACAATACCATGTAATATGAATGTTTTCCACACCACAGAGTATTTTTTATTCATAGTACTATGTTATTGATATATTTTAAATGTCACAATTGGATTTTTAACAAAATACTATATAAAATCATGTTATAGATCCCTCATAGATAATATTATACAATTAATACTCAAATAATTAATAGAAATATTAATCTAAAACTACCTTATATGGGTGGAGATTAAAAAACCAATCTATCAATCTCAATATCACTTCCATGTGATCCACACTCCATCCTCAAAGCGTAAAATCCATCCTTATCATCCTTAAATATTCTATATTAGATGGAAATTATTTTGTTCATCGGGGGACTGTGATAAGGAAAGGTCACCAATGATTGACACCAATTTAACTCTAATTAATTTATCATAACCCCAAAAAATCCAAACAACACAATTAGAATATCATGCCGAATCACATTACACAAAACTGTAACCATACATCGCAATAATAATTTCATTATAAAACCTGCTGATTTTTGTTATTCATCCACTCAATATCTTCTATTCCTATGGAATGAAATTTGATAGGCTAATAGATTAATTATATATACATTAAATAGAATTAAAATTATACATATACACTAAAATCAGAATCAATCATATAGAGAAAAAACCAAAAACTCTACAACTATGATCGATCCACGAGATACATATCAATCCTAGTGATTTAATAAATATTACATTAAACAACCATTATTGAAATAGTGAAATCCAATATAAAATATTAAAAAATTCCGGAAATAGAAATAAATAATTATAATATCATCATAATGTTAAATGGGTGATTAAAAACTACATGGGACACTGTGCATACAATATCAACTCACATTCTCATGTACTGTCCTCCAAAGTTCATGACCTTCATTGAACTCAAACAAAAGGTATTATTTCACTTAATATTAACTACTCTTGAAAGTAATGTATGTCAAATGATCACACTAAAATCATCACACCATCTTTTATATCGATCTCTCCTTGTTATATCATTTGAGAAAAATTAATTACATTTAACTGAATATAGGATACTTAGAAAATAAACCAATGATAAAAAATATTCCATCAACCAAACATCTATTTCCTAAGAAGATGAGTAACCCTCAATAATTCATGGTCTTTAACCTCAAATTATACCATTCCACTACTTTGATCGACATTAATAATTGAACAATAAGGTGAAAAAATTATTCACTCTAAAATCATATAAATATAAAATGTATTTATATTTACCACCACCATCCTAAGTACCACTAACTCTACATCCTTATTCCACCATAATAGAGAATTAAAAGGACAATAGTATGAATTCTTGAATGGATTGATGCCAACGGTGTATTTTAATATGTTGTTAGAATAAAACTCAACCAATGTAATTTTATTATAAAACCATGTGATTATGTATGGGTTTTAGAATTCAGAGGAATAAATGAATATTTTAATTTTTGGATATGAAATATTTTTAACCGTGATTCATATTAGAGGTCAAATGATTCAACTGAAACATTCATAATGTTATTCATTTAATAAATAAATATGTTGAATATTATTCTTTATAGTATTTTAACATAATAATAATAGTATAAAATAAATTATTTATTAGTGGATATCACTTAATTAATGAAACATAATCCAATGATTATTCGAAATAATATAATGTATAAAAATATAAAATATAGAATTTGAAAATTTGGATCATCCTGATCTACTATAATTTTGTCTCCAATGAACAATAATATAGATAGAAAAAAATGATTATTAAAATAATTAAAATTTTAAGAAAGGAAAATGAATAGTTTTAGGTGGAATTTTAATAAATAATATATGAATTAATGGAGTGTTATTAATAATATTTAATGTTATAGTTTGAATAATATTGTTAACATTAAAATAGTATCTTGACGATTGGGAACTGTAACCTAAACAGTGGAATATAAATTTTACATAAAAATTATATAATATAATATATATAACTTTAATCATGACTAATTTAATAAAATGTAATAATTTTAAAGACACAAAATAAATAATTTGTTAAAAAACTCAAATAAATATATGTATTTCATTTTCTAAACTATATTTAAAAATATTTTATAAAAATAATAATTTTATCGTATTAATAATTAAAATTACCTCTATTATAATTTTATAATGATTAAAAGATTTTCATTTTAGTAATTATCATATCGGTATTTCCTATTGGTTAATATTTTATAATATTATGACCAACATAAGTATTTATATGAATAGTATGAGTATTGTTTTCAAACACTTCTTGTTTTGGGAAATAATAATTATTTCATAATGAACTAATAATTATTAAAGTTTTTAACTTAACAAAAATTCATTATATAAATATTATTGATTCATTTTTAACTAATAAAAAACATTTCAATATAAAAGACAATTTTTTAATTCTAAAAGTATAATGTTTCCCTTTATATATGTATTGTTTTAATTATTCATCAATCCTTGTGATTAAACTAAAAAATCCGTATTTCAATATTTTTATAATTAGTCTTATAATTTATTTTTTAAATTTATATTTTTGAATTTAAATAATATTATCGTTTATTATTTTACTTCTGATATATAATGTTTTTAATTATTATAACTAAAAAATCCTCTTATTGTAAAATAAAAACACCCACTCTTCCCCCATGTAAAACCAGTCTTCTAACACATAATTTAGGCAATAATCACGCAAAAATCAATATCATGAGGCCCATATTACATTTAGGTATATTTTAGGGCCACTCAACTCGAAGAGATAATGTATTTTTGGGTTGTAGATTAGAATCAACAGTGAGAGGTTTATAACTTCTCATAACAATTTTTATGATTTTTTACTTCCATTCCACTTTTTTAATTATTATTTCACACACAAATAATAGATTATTAAGTGATTACTAGGAAAAAACATATTAATTATTTTATCATACTATAATTATTATATATATGAGGTATTTATATTTCATAATTATCTTTCCTCCTCTTATAACTATTTCCCTTAAAGAATATGTTAATCTCACATGGGAAAATTTCTAACTCTCTAATTATAAAACCATTATGGTTTATTGTAATAAATTATTTATAATACATAAATCAATAAATATATATTTCTAATATTATAGATTCAGTATTAATAATTTACATTTAACAAAATATTATAATCATTAAATTACAAAGATAGGATATTAATGGAAAATATGATATCAAATCTTTTCATGTCTACCAATGGACATTAAGGAATATAATTTAATTATTATATTTTATCAAGAGTGAAAAAATAAAAAAATTAAATTTCGGTACAATTTTTTAGTGAGCCAATGTTTAATAATAAAGAGGATATAATGTAATGAAATATTTCTATATTTAAGGTAAGAATATTCTCAAACCAAACCCCTTCATTTTGGGTTATTTCCCATTTCACGTTAATGTTAATATGAGAATCACCCTAATATCCAAAATATTCCATTTACTATTGTTTACCTATTATTTACAAGGATATTCATGTTTCTAATTTCTCAAATGGGTTCTAATGAAATTTAAATTATTGTTTAAAGTGGAATAATATTTATATATCATCTCTTCAACATAAAATGATGTCTTATGCATCATATAAAAAATTTATTTTTTCAAAAAAATATCTATATTATTCATTTTATAACTGCAATGTTTATTATGCAAATAATTATTTATGAAATTTTTGTGAAGGCCATTTCATCCAATGAGATTATTTCATGAATTTGATTGTTTTATCTTATATCTTCCATGTGGAAGGAACTATAATGATCATTTTATGATGTGATAGGGGGGACTATAAATATATAGCCCACCTATTCATTGTTTAATGGGATATATCTGATGTGATTATATTTATTAGTCAAGAAAATTATGATATATTTTATCATAATTATGAATTTATTATTTATACACATATTTTATATGTGAACATGATGATAGAAATGTTTTCAAATATTTGTGGTATTTTGACACTGTTATATTTTTTCAATATTATACATATTCCACATTCCATTACATTTTTTAATAATTAAATCAGTCATATTATTATTACTCTATACACATGATATGATTATTATTATTCTCATAAATTTAATATTGATTTTAATATATTATAACTTATATATTATACCTCCCATTAATGGTATTTTAGATCCACCCCTTATTTGATATATATCTTTAGGTGATTATATTAACTATGAATAAAATAAGAGATTTATGAGTTCTATGAAGATTTAATTATGTAATTTTCATACATTATTATCTAAAAATGATGTATGAACATAATCTTCTAATGATACAAATAATTATTACATTAAAATTTATTGTAATTTTTTAATTATTTGAAAAATTAATTAACAGTCATGTTAGAAAAATGTGGGTTACTATATTTGGTATTTGATAACAGTTTAGTTCTACTTGGAATTATTACTTTAAATGTTTAGTGAAACCCATAGGTATATTTTTTAGTTTTAAGGGAAACATACTACTATTTTGGAAAGGTATAAGATCATATAGTTTATTGGAAATTAAATTACTATATCGATTGAATAACAGGACCTTGATCAGAAATATATTTATCTAATGTTAATAACTGAGAAATCACACATTTGGTATTAAATGACTTATACGTGGTTCCCAACAAATAGGACTTTCTGTACACCTTGTTTAACACATTACTGGGATATTATATGGTTAATCAAGACAATTATGTAAACCATTATTGAGGTTATATAAAATGAATATAATTATTTAATTATAATAATGAAAATAATTAAATTACATGATCCTAGAAGCATTATATTAGAAAATGGAAAAATATATGCATCTAATGGAACATTAATTTAGAATTAAATTTCAAAAGAAAAATAATTATTGTATTCATGTTTAATTGACATGTGTATATTCAACCCATTTATATTATAGATAATTATTAGAATATAGTAAACTAGATCAAAAATCAATGTGAAGGAATGTACTATAATTGTATAAAAAAATATTTCCAATTCAATTATAGGTTGAGTTCAAATCATAATGGAAATTTTTTGCGAGCTATATCAAGTTATGGTAAATAAACTGAACCATATACAACATCTACTTCTTCCGAGATGGAGAAACTAGATATCATTTCTTTTTATTTCAACGAACAAAAAAATATAATGGTATTTCTGATGCAGTATTCATTGAACAATTTTTTATCTCAATGGAAATGATATTTTATATTCTATACTATTCTAAGAAGGAAAAGGCTACTCTCACATTATATCATTCATTTGGATAATTTTATTAGTTTTAGGTGTTGATAAAGAGTTAAATACAAGTAGATAATATTTATTTAATCGGTTTACAGGACATTTAGATTATATTTTATAACAAGTAATTCCCTTCATACCAATAAATGAATATATAATGATAATAATTAGTGTTTAATAAAATTTTGAGTGAATGTAACATTGATTACAAGTAAAATATCTCAAGGTATACAAGATATGTGTCATGTATTTTTATATAAAATATCAAACTAAGTTCATTGAACAATTTTTTGCGAGCTATCTCAAGTTATGGTAAATAAACTGAACCATATACAACATCTACTTCTTCCGAGATGGAGAAACTAGATATCATTTCTTTTATTTCAACGAACAAAAAAATATAATGGTATTTCTGATCCAGTATTCATTGAACATTTTTTTATCTCAATGGAAATGATATTTTATATTCTATACTATTCTAAGAAGGACAAGGCTACTCTCACATTATATCATTCATTTGGATAATTTTATTAGTTTTAGGTGTTGATAAAGAGTTAAATACAAGTAGATAATATTTATTTAATCGGTTTACAGGACATTTAGATTAT
This sequence comes from Viscum album, assembly GCA_963277665.1. Lineage (NCBI taxonomy): Eukaryota > Viridiplantae > Streptophyta > Magnoliopsida > Santalales > Viscaceae > Viscum > Viscum album. The sequence continues at coordinate 2,060,242,299 of OY728151.1, read as the reverse complement.
ATTTTATAACAGGTAATTCCCTTCATACCATTAAATGAATATATAATGATAATAATTAGTGTTTAATAAAATTTTGAGTGAATGTAACATTGATTACATGTAAAATATCTCAAGGTATACAAGATATGTGTCATGTATTTTTATAAGGATAATTTTTATATGAAATATAATTTGATTTTCAATCTTGAAATTATATTTCTCCATGGATATGGAGATAATATATGATGAATATAATTTCACGATTGAAAATCAAATTATAATGCTAGAATAAATATCTATCCACACACATGCCAATGATTTGGAAAAAATAATTATCGGAATTGGATGAATGGGAAAAGGATTTTCATAATGGATGGGGGAGATGACCATGAGGGTCATTAATATATAGAGACATAACGAATCTAAAAATTGCGTTCGATGAATGGAATGAAAATTATAATGATAAACTCATGGTTTAATTCCTCATATATATAGAAAAATGAAAAAAATCAATGTAGTTCATTAAAAAATGCTCCTTGAAGGGTAATAAACAACAAAAAACCCAAAAGCCATGTGAAAAGGTGAGTGATTATTCTAACATTATCTCTTAACTGGAACATCAAAATTATTTCATACAATGTATATTTAATATTCCCTGATTAATTGAAATGCAATTTTTATATTTTGGGTACAATGCATTACATTATATCATGTATGTTTACTATAACTATTTAAATAAATATCCTATAAGTTTAAGTATATATTTTTATAAGAATAATTTTTTTGGGGATCATTGAAACCCAATTTCTGGACTCTTCTACTATTATATAATGTGGGGGATATTCTTCAAAGGAATATCATTATCCTTACCTTGGTGTAATTTGATGATATAATTGGCACAGATTCACTCTCATTATATGAATCTCATATAAACAATATGAAAATATAAATTTATTTTTATATTATAACATCCATTGTTCTTATAAAAATATAGGTATGGTCATGATTATCCACGGGAAACCCATCACTGATTTGGGTGTTGATACCTAGTGAATATACATATGTTTTTGAAATGGTTTTGTAAAAGTAAAGCACCAAACCTGAGGAAATACCATTTTTAAGAGAATATACTAATATATTTCTCGAAGATTTTCGCGGCCTTCCTCAAGTTCATGATGTATTGTTATAAAATGGAATAAAACCTAATGACTCTTATCTCAAAAATACAATATAGGATGGATATTATAAAACTAACGAAGTTAAGTAACCAGCCCCATGGGAATTTAAAAAAAGGTTTTTCATGCCCTAATGAATCACCTTGGGGTGTAAGAGATTAATATTCCATGAAAAATTATGTATCAATGCAGTCGTGAATTGATTACAAGAATCATAATAAGATCATTATAAAGAACAAGTATCACCATGCAATGAGTGATAAATTTCATAATAAACATAATTGAGATCATTTCATCTTCATGGTGAATCATCGTTCTAGATATCATCAAATATAGATGATGAAGGATGATATTCATAATATTACCCTCCATATAGGATATGGCCAGTTGGAGTTAATAGTTATTCACTATGGTCATAATAATTATCATACAATCATCATGGATTTTTGGAATCTGTCATTTATATAATAAAATAAAATATTTATAGCAGTTATTATTGATAGTATTATTATTTTCTCCCTGTTAAAGGAGGAAATGAGGAGAATCCAAGGACTGTGTTGGAAACATTAATAATGTAAACATTTAATGTGATGATAAATAAATGTGAATTTTTATACAATAGGTCACATTTTTAAAGCACATTATCACAAGTTATAGAATTTCTATAGGCCTTTAAAAAGGTAATTGATCAACAATATAGTCACCCAAACATCTTAATAATTCATTATTTTCACTAACTATTTTGGTACTATATTTTTTTTAAGAGAGATAATCCATCACTGTCTAGAATAATAATTATGTTAATATATAAATTGGTAAAATATTTATGGGATAATTAATTTGGGAAAAAAATTATGGACCTTGGGAAAAGGTTAATCACTATCTATGTTCTTTCAACACACTAATGTGGAGAATGGATTAAAATATAAAAAAAATTAAATAATGTATTAGGTTTTGTACTCATGATGAATAAAAAATTTATAGCCCATTACCCATTAAATTCGATAATCCATGAGAGGAACTACCTGATTCATTATCTAAAGTTAGTACATGTTTTATTTTTGTCAATATTTTTTAGCACTACCACTATAGTGAGAAGTGAGACATATATACCAATATAAAAATTCTATAGTATATATTCATAAAAATAGTTTTCAATGTGTGTTACTAAGATGGTTATAGCTGATAATGTACTGTGATTTCCTTATTTACTACAACCCTAAAAAGGTAAATATAGTTGTGGATTCCCTTTACATTAAATAACCTTAAAAAATTATACATGATATATATTGAGATTTTATATATAATCATAAATATTTAGAGGTGTGATCTATAAATAAAAAAATAATTGGAACATCATTTCATAACCAAATTAATTCACTACCATACATGTAAGAGAAAATATAAAAGATCCTATGGAATGATCTCATGCTTTAAAATAAGATGTACACATTAGTGGAAGTAATGATTCATGAATTAATCATTATTAAATATGGATCCATTCAGTTTATAACTAGACATCATTTTCTATCATCATTTGATATATTGAAATATATATTGGATAATACTCATAGATAATCATTTTATTTACAATATATAAGTACCATGTTGTGGAATGAACATTGAGAGCTCATCATTTTTAACTATATTAATATAGAAATGGATGAGAAAACATCAAATTGAGTTGTATGTCAGCATGTTAAATAAGAGAAATATAATTCCAAGGGGAAAATGAAACCATTTCACATATCTATATGGAAAATGAAGAACATCACGATGGACTTAGTCACATATCTCATAAAGATATCAACATGAAATAATTCCATATGAGTTGTGGTGGATTGACTCACCAATAAATCCTAATTCATCCTCATTTCTTATTATTTCAATCTTAACCAAAATACCATGAAATATAGAGAGGATTTAGCGTGGATTATGGGGAACCTATCTCATTCATTTGGTACTGTGATCCAATGGTCACTACTAAATTATGGATAATTAATCAACATAGTCGAAATATTGGTTAAATTTTATATGGTATATCACCCCTAAACTGATGTCCAATGTCAATGTTCAATTAAGATATGTAAGGAAATGAAGTGATAATGATCAATAGAATTTCAACAAATATGGGATCAACAACCCTCATTAGATTAGTTAATAGAAAAAAATTCGACTCGAGTATTCAAAATTGACCAATATGAAGCTCTTGATGGGATGTGTTTTAGATAATCTAAAAATCTAGATAATATTTTTTAATTAATGATACAAGAAAATAATTTTCAGAATGAAATGATTGAGAATTTAAAATCCACTGAAAAAAATATAAATGACATTCAGTGCCCGTAGAATATATGTGGTCAAAACTATAAAAGGGGCACCACATTTTAAGACATTTATTTTTTTCATTCTAACATTATATTTGAAAATAGTCATGCGTGTTGAAAAAAATTATAGCATTGAACTATGTATAGTTCCCCCTTTGATATCCTTGATTTCATAAGATCATTGGCCTATTAAGTATTATTTCCATTAAACCAAGATCTTTTTTATGATGTGATAAACATATAAATTTCAAGGATATACAATATTAATATATAATATGTATTGAATCTATATTCAATACAACTGGAGACTGAAATAACATTTGAGTATCAACGGTGGTAGATCATGGAACATAGAGATAATGTTATATGTCATAATAAAACTCTCATTCTAAAAGATATATGGTGGAACAATAAATTTGGGGAGGATTTATGGGAACTATATTAAACAATGAAAGAGAATCAGCCCCATATATTCTCAATAAATAATATGAGTTGAAATCTTGACGATGAAATTTCTATATGGGAAATAATGTAGTGACACAGAATTAAAATTATACTAATTCCAAGTATAAATATGTGAAATATTATAATATATATTATTATACACATTGTATTCTCTCCTTTCACAGGAAGGCCAGTAATTAAATGCACATAAATTCAATTTCCCTCAATCCCCACATTCCAAAGGTGGGATACATTAATCACTAACATCGAAGACGTCTACATCGTGATCAATATGGGATGATGGGATATAGGTTTCTCAATACATTTATTCTTTTTTGGATATTATATCCTTGTCTTGTTCCCCACATAGATTAATAAATGTTCAGGGATCTCTTTCAAAATACCATCTATATGTGGAAACCAATTAATTACACTACTTCTATATCGACACGGTAGAAACATTCCACAAAGGTGAGTAGTCACCTTGGTAATTCCCAGGTATGTATAGAAATTGAGTACACTAGGAACCTATAAATTCAACATATTTATATTTAATATCATTTGAGTCATCATAGGCAGAGAACATATGGCATATCTTGTTTAACACGAGTTAATTGATTCTAGGGGCATGTTTCTGTAGAGGATTTTTTCCTCAGACATACCATTATCATTTTTTGGGGTCAGTATTATGGTCAATGGAACATGTTTAATGTATTTTAGAGACTGTAAGTTGTTAATGTGGTGCCCATCCTATCCACATAAGAAGTTTAACATGAATCCTTCCAACCCCAAAAATAAAAAATGAATATTTCTTAACCTAATTGATCTTCCATTAGTTCACCATGAAATCCACGTTATAAATGTCACTCTTCTTCATTGTCTTCTTATCCTTTTTTCTCGAAATGATGAATCCTTGAACCCATAATACAAGAATCCAATGATTTGTAGACAATTTGGCGATATTCGAAGTATTTACATCAGAGTGTCTAAGACATGTCATATCCTTCCCCTTAACAGAACATCCTTTGACATATGTAAACTTATGAGAATAGAACTCAGCTTCCCCTTTGTATGGAATACCAACCAAATTATCTTCCTTACTATATGAATGAGAATAAGTATGTAAATATATCTTAAATTAAAAATTTTCTCTACCATCTTCCTTTAAGAAACTGACTGATTCTTAGAATTCGACTAGAAAGTCTAGAAATACTAAATCATGAGCCCATGGCTTTGATATGGAAACACTTTCCTATCCGTTTATCTTAATGTTCTTCTAGATGATTGAATCATAGTTGGAAAAGTGGTTTGGATGCACCAATATATCCCTATAAACTTGCCTCTCGGAAATTTTCTTAATAGTAGAAATATCTTTTTGAGAGGATTCTTCTATAGACATTCATACTTGTGCAAGTTTTGAGATGTTCAGAATGGGCTTAAGTATAAGTTTATTACATCATCACACGAGAGCATGAGTTTTGATGTGGGACTAGTATATGGGGGTTCATTATATAGGTTTTTAAAGTGACGGTTTAGCATCCATACTCAATCCAACGGTTTAGAAAAATTGTGATCAGATCTGATGGTTGAAAATAATGCCACAATTGTTTTTGACAGAATCTGATATTATGAGATTTTAATAGAAACATTCAGATTTAAGGAAAAGAGAATCTGAAAATATTAAAAACAAAATAAAAATTCCTGCAAGTAAAGGATGATTACGAAAACACAAGAAATGAAAAATACCTTTCAGATTTCAAGGATGATAATTCGTATTAAGGAAAATTCATCTTGAAGAACATTATATTCTGAAAAAAAAATTGATTATGAAAAAAAAATTTAATACAAAAATATCCATTACGAAAAAATTAAGTACGAAAATCTTCGTTACAAAAATTTTATGTACCAAAATATTCATTACAAAAATTTAGAAAATATTCATTACAAAAATTTAATAAAAACATCATTATAAAAATTTTATGTACAAAAATCTTCATTACAAAAATTTAAGTACGAAAATCATCATTGCGAAAACATTCATTATGAAAGATTTTAAAAATCATACTACGAAAATTTCCATCATGAAAGATTTGAAAAATCTAACTATGAAAATTTCCATTTCAAAATATTTGAAAAATATGACTATAAAAATATCCAAAAATAAAAATTTGAAAAAACTGACTATGAAAATTTTCATTATGAAAATTTTGATATAACTAACGAGAAAATGTGCTCCGCCTATGAAAAATAGTATGTTACTGCAAGGAGATTGATTTCAATAGAAATATGACAAGGAATATCACCTTATAATTATCATTCCTAGATTCTGCTTAATATATTCAAATCTATCAGAGGGTAATGATTTTATGAAAATATCAGCAAGTTGATCTTTTTTTGATAAATTGAAGAATGATATCTTTTTTTGGGTGTGATCCCTAAGAAAGTGATTCCTATTATCTATGTGTTTTTCACAAGAGTGATATGGAGGGTTTTTACTAAGGGAAATGACACTAGTATTATCACACAAAATTTGTGTTTTGGTAAAACTCATACCATAGTCTGTGAGTGTGTGTTTTATCCATAACATTTGAGCACATCCACTTCCATCTGCTATATATTCTGATTCAGTAGTGGAAATTACTACTGAGTTTGCTTTATGAATGACCATGAAACTAATGAGTCTCCTAAAAATGACAAGTTATGGATGTACTCTTTCTATCCATTCTACATCCAATAACGTCAGCATCCAAAATTTATTTTTAAAATAAAATCATTTCCAGATGTATAAAAGAGTCCAAGATCCATGGTTCCATTTATGTAGCAAAAAATCTTTTTCACTTCCCTTAAATGAGATTCCATAGGATTTGATTTATATTTTGCACATAAGCATAACAAAAACATTATTTTTGGAGAATCTGTCATGTAATGTAATCTTCCTATCATTCCACTAAAAGATGTTTGATCTACTGGTTTCCCAGCTTCATCAATATGAAGTGTGTTTGAGGTACCAATGGGAGTACTAATTCTCATAGTGTGGTAATATCAAAAAAATTTAATAAGATCTTTAATATACTAATGTTGAGATATATATATTCATTCAGGTTTTTGAGAAATTTGAAAACCAAGGAAAATTGTTAACTCACCCATCATACTCATTTCAAACTATGATTTTATTAGATACACTAAGGAATCAGTTAATCATTACTTAGTTGAACCAAATATAATGTCATCCACATAAATTTGAACAATAAAAACAATTTTCTTATATTTATTTATAAAATTTTTGGGATCTACATTTCCCTTAATGTAATTAATTATAAGCAAAAATTATGTATGTATATCATAGAATTCTCTAGTGGTATGCTTAAGTACATACAATTATTTAGTAAGTTTAACAACATGTTCAGGATGCATTGTATCTTCAAAACCAAGAGGTTGTTCAAAAAACCATCCTTTTGAACCTAACCATTAATGAAATGACATTTCACATCCATTTGAAATAGATTGAAATTGAATAATGATTCAAAGGAAAGTAGAATATGAATAGATTCAGGTCTAGCTACTAGAGCATAGGTTTCTTCATAGTCTAATAATTCTTGTTGATTATAGCCTTCAACAACCAATCTAGCTTTATTTCGTACAATGATTCCATTTTCTTCACATTTATTTCTGAAGACCATTTTTAATCCAAAAACAGATGTTTCCTTAGGTCTTTCAACAACGGTCACGACATTATTCTTTTAGAATTCAATTATCTCATCTTGCATTGATTTTATCCAATCGTCATCACCTAAAGATTCATCATTTATTCTTTGTTCTAACTAAGCATGAAATTCTTGATGTTCTACTTCATTTATTAATTATCTTCTAGTCCTTACAGGTTGATTTACATCACCAATGATACAATCACTAGGACGATTCTTAATAAACATCTGATTTGGGTTTTGTATATTTTTTTCAACAACATAGGGTAGGAAATCTTCTGGGGTAAATGCTTCAGATTTATCTTCTTGGAAATTTTCCTTATCAGAATGATCTTATATCAAGGGATGATAATTAGACTTTGAAAACACATTTGAATATGTAGGTTGGGGTTGTTTAAAAACCAAGGGATTAGTTTCATCAAATTTTAGATACACTGTTTCTTCAACAGTACAAGGGTTTATAATGAAAACTCTATAAGCCTTAGAAATTGTGGTGTAGCCTAAAAAATTCATTCATCTGATTTTGGTGTGAATTTGTGTAAATTATCAATAGTATTCAGAATTAACACATTACAACAAAAAACCTTGTAGTAGGAATGTCAAGGTTTTCATCCATTCCATTACTCAAAAGGGGTTTTATTTAGAAAATGTCTAATAAAAACTCAATTATAGTATAACATATACTACTTACAGCTTCATCCGAAAAAATTTTGGCTATAGAATATCCACTTAACATGGTTCTTGTTATCCCTTAGAGGAATCTATTTCTTCTTTCAACAAAACCATTTTGTTGAGGTGTTCTATGTGGTGAGAAGTTATCATTAATTTATTTTTTACTACAAAAAGATTCGAAATCAGAATTTTGAAATTCTCCTCCATGATCACTATGAATAGTTATCAAATGATGGTTTTTCCCATTTTATACTTGGGTTCTATATATTTTTACTTAAGAAAAAACTTTATATTTATTTTATAGAAAATAGACCCACATAAATCTAATTTTATCATCAACTAAAAAAATACATAATATTTTCCTCTAATGCATCCAGTTTTTTGATGTACTAAGAAAATCCAAACGGACTAAATTTAATTCATCATTGGTTGAGAAATCACTAAAGGACTGAAAACATGATTTATGTTGCTTTCCATATTGACAAGGATCACATTCTTTTGGAGAATCAAATCTAAGCTCTGGTAGATCCTTAACTAGTTTTTCATATAGTTTTTGCGTAGGTTCCTAAGGTTACAATGTCTTAAAAATCTATGCAACAAACATGAATGATCTTTCATTTCACTAAGGCAAGGAAGTTCTCGGCTCTTATGGTCTTTTATGTTTAGTGTGTGAACATTCTCTTACATATTGGCACAAATAATAAAATCTTCCTTTGAATTCTGTACTAAGCATTTTTCATTCCTAAAATTCACAAGGTAACCTTCATCAAAAAATTGACTTATGCTAATAAGGTTGTGCATAATACTTTTAACAAATAAAATATTTTAAATCAATGTTTTCCTAAGAAGAACAATGTTACATATACCCATAATTTCTCATATTGCATTATCTCTGAATGTTCCTTTTCCTCATTTTATCATGATAATATTATCAAAGATGTTTTTGTTACCAGCCATATGCAAGTAACATCCAGTATCCATATACCAAATATTTTTGTTGGTATATTCTTTAATATCATAAAAATAATAATGTTAGACTTTCATAACCTAAACATTCTTGGATCCAGAAATTTTAGAACGCAAAATATTAGGCACCCACATTTTCTTAGAAAAATAGGATTTATGAAATCTCAAAGACTGGGTTTTGTTTAAGGAACATCTTCTTGACCAATACCCACCACACTAAAACTTATTATAGAATGTGGCAGCTTGAGGAAAAAAATAATTGTTACTGAAAATCAGTTTAGAACTAGTATAACCAAATCCAGAATTATTCCTTATAGTTCGGATTTGAGAATACATATTATTAAAATTTTTCTTGCCTAAGGTAATGTTTGAAATGAAATCCTCAAAAAAAATATTTTTCACTTTAGTCTAATAACCAAGTTCTTATCTTCCGAAACATTAGTTTTAGAACTTCTTTTAGTCTAAATAACATTTCTCTTAGAACATACTTTTTCTAGATCCTTAGAATGTTTTTCCTTCTCAGAATTTATTTCCTCAAGACTTTTTGAAATACTTTCAAAATCAAGGCTTTTTATTCATGATCTTTAGAAAAATATGATATTTCCTTAGTGAGTATAGAAATACTCTAATTTTCTTTATCAATCTTTTTCTTGAGTTATGAATTCTCATTCTCAAGGAGTTTAGCAAACCTTGAAAATTCTTCATATGTAGGTAATGTATCATCTTCATTAGAAGAATATTATTTATCTAAAGATTCATAATATTTATTATCATTATAATTAGAATTCAATGATACATTAGTCATAGATTCACATTGTGTACCTTAGCCATTAAGAACATATTTTCAATAGGTATTCTGGCTGTTAAACCAAGATTCTTCTGTCTAAATGATTCGTAATATGATGATTCATCTGAAGAGTCTCCACCACTAGAACTATAGGTGTCATTATCTTTCCAAACATTATTATATTTCTCATTGTTTTAATTCTTTCAATTTCTATCAGAATGCATGTCCATTATTTCTTTTCTCTTAAGCCTAGGACAATCGGGCCTTATATGTCCATCTATTTTTCATTCATAACATGTGACTTCAGAGTATTTCCTATCTTCCATTATTTCTTTTTTGTATCTGGATTGAATGTTCTTTTATCCAAAAATCATGTTCATACTTCAAGAAAGATTGGATAACTCATTTTCTTAAGATTCACTTCCACTAGATTTGGATTGAATAACCATCCTCTTAAATTTAGATCTTGTAACTCTCTCTGGAGTCTTGACCTTCAAATGATTTGAAGTTGTAGTTAATGGAAGACTTCCATTTCCATTATTCTTCATAATATTATCATAATATCTTTTTATTCTAGTCTCTTTATGAATAATAGTTCCAAAATGTTCATCAATATAAATATGAGTAAACTTTCTATTCTCATCAAAAGATTCTCTTTGATTCTCACTCATTGGTCATGATGTGTATTATTTTATCCTTAAGAGATTAATTATCTAATCCTTTCTCTCCCATATATTTTAAAATATTTTCAATATTCATGAATATTTGTTTCACCTAAAATATGGGTTTTCTATAAGGAAAGAAAAACAATGATATTTAACTCTGATCATGGCTTATATAGTTTCAATAACTTTGGAAGTTCCAAAGTGTGTAATTTCAGGTTTCATCCAAATAAAATTTGCTTCATAACAAGATTAAATTTAACTATATATATTTCTAGACAAATAACAATGTAATGTATTGTGTACCTTATAATTTAGTTGATATTCATGCCTTTTTGTGTTGGTGAAGGTACTAACTTCCTTGTAAAGGATTCTATAACCTCTAGTATGAAAAACAAAATAATCTACTCTAGTATTGATAATTAATGTCTTCATAATATCTCTACAATATTTGTAATCATTCCCATCAAAAATATGTGGTCTAGTTGGATTTAGTTTGTCTATGGAACCAACATTGATTCCATCCATATTAAAAAAAATTCACACAAACTTGTTAGTAATAAAGTTTGTAAAAAATTATAAAAATATCATAAGAAATGAAAATATAGAACAGGAGTATATTTAAAGAAAATGAGTCTAGACTTGTGAGTCCAAAATTCTTATTCTGAAAATAAGAAGAAGAAGAATTCTCATCTGAATCTAATCCTGAGATTAATTCATATTGAACAGACCCTCTAATTCCAATTGTTAGAGAAAAATGATAGAAGGCACATATTATAGTATCATAATAAAAATGTAGATGGACAATATACAATAGGGGGTGAATTTTATACATTGAAAATTCTTTCGAACCTTAAAATATGAATATTTTTAACAAGGTTAGACAAATTAATTCAAAAAACTCTAGTTCTACACACTTTCTTGATTCCAGAAATATGATTCCGAGGATGCAATTCTGGAAATGTGAATCTAGAAATGAATCTTATAAAAAGTTTAAAATGATAAATATTCAACCATAAAGTGTATAAAATCTTAATAAATTAGATAATACATGTATATGATTGTATAATATAGTTATACTTTCTTCGACATTCAAAATGTAGCGGAAAACAAGATACAATACAAGTAACAAATAGTAAATCTTTTAACTAAAAGAGAAGGGAATTCAACAACCTTGGATAAAGGCCCTTTTATTTATACTTTCCAGAAAGTATATCTTAGACAAACTAGTGTAATCCCTCAAAATGAAGATTAGAGTCTGTCTTTCTATCCCTGTAAGACCTCAACATAAAGGTATACGGAACCTCTATCTTCCTCAAAAAGGAAGTCATATTACTTTACGGTAGTCGTTACCTCTTTCTTTCTGTCCCCGGAAGCCCTCGAATGTACTGAGAAACATTTGGAGTCACACGGAAAAATATGAACAAGATGTTCAGTATGCACTAAGCTTGAGAGTATCTCTATAGAAATCACTTCAACATCATGTAATCTCTCGAGTCATAGAACAGTCTTGAATTCGTTCTAATGGGAACCTTTTTATAGGCACATCATCAACGTTTGACTCCCTCCTCGAACGGTCCTATTTTCCCATGAATATCGAAGGGACCTATATATGTGTAACTTAAACAATGGTTAGTTAGTAACTTAAGGCATGATATAACTTTTTAAGAAAAACTTGTGCAAGGAAAAATATGGTTACATAAAAAAATTCAATTTTTAGATTTTAATAAAAAATTAATGTTCGAAGTATATAATATATGGATATTCTAATTATGTTTATTAGAATAATTTTATGTTTATAATTATATAGAATTCATAACTTGAATTTGGAGTCTAAATACCTAAGAAATCGTAACCAGAATTCAGAGTCTGAATTCATAAGAATTTGTAACCAGAATTCGGAGTATGAGTTCATATAAATTTGTAACCATAATTTATAGTCATAGTACATATGAATCCATAACCATAATTTGGAGTCCGAACTCATGAATGTTTGGAGTCTGAATTTAGAGAACATAGAGTCAAAACTTAAAGGAGTTCGGAGTTTGAATTCAGAGAACTAGGAGTCCGAACCCAGAAATGTTCAGAGTCTGAACTTGGAGAACATGGAACCTGAATTCGGATCGTGAAAAATATAATGCTTTATATCTAAGTATATATATGATTCAGAGGTTTTTAAAAATAAATCAAATTTTATAGATCGACAAAATCAACAATGAAAAACATTTTAAGGATAAATTCCCATGGGGAAGGAGAATTTTTCTTTCTAGAAGTAAAACCAAGGTTAAATGAAATTTTCCTTATGATAAGGTGTTTGTGATTTCAAAACATGAAGAAATGGTAAAGTCATAAAGAAAACATATTGACTAAATAATATCCCTAAACATGAAGTAATGTAAATTTCATAAGAAATAATTATTGACTCAACATTATATTCATTTTAATTTACATAATTTCATTATTTTGTTATGTGTTTTGAGAAGAACATGACGTTTTATTTTTTGGTTAATCATGTGTATTATATTTTTCTATTATTATGTCCATGTTTATGACCAGTTAATTATATAACAAAGGAACATAAAAATAAAATAATAAAATTTAAATTATATAATGACAAAATATGCGTGAAATGTTTTATATTGAATGGGAAATCATGTCTTAATGAATTGATTTATATTTTTTACTACTACAATGTTTGTAGTAATATAATATTTATTTTACTTCGATTGTTTTATATTTCATTCTTTAGTGATCAGAGGATGGTTTTATGGAGTCTGTGTGTTTGTGTTTGTTTTTATAACCTTTGAATAGTCTAAATTAAATATAAAAGTAAAAAATTTACAGGTGAAATAAAAATTAGATATTTTTAGTGAATGAAAATTTCCAGCTATTGTCATGTTTTTATTAAATAATATTTCAAATAAAGAGGTTATTGAATGACAAGAATTAAATTAATTGTAAAATGATTGGTACTATAAATGTGATAACGATGAATATACTGAGGGTTGAAAATAATTTTTTTCATTATATTGTAATGATAGATTGGGATGGTATATATTTTACTAATGACAACAGTTAATATAGAGGAAGTGATAATTATAAAGAGGGTTATCTATGAAGAGGTTGTCATTATAGATGGTCAAATAGTATTTTTAATATCAAACATCATGAATTATGTTGGGTGATATACAAATCCACTTCTTTTAATTTTTTTATTTCATGTAAACCACTAGTTGAGTTAGGGAACCCTACTGATTTCTTTATATTTTTGAATTTTAGTGGTTTCCCTAACATCAATGTTTTAAAAATAATGAATGGTTGATTACTCTCACTTCCCATATGTCTCATTTAGAGTAGTATACGCTGTAATGGATCAATATATATATATATATATAGATATATATATATGTGGTCTTTAAAAAATATAGCATGTTTGGCAAAATTAATTTTCACCAGTCCCCATTCCAATTCAAAATTATAAAATATTATTTTTTTCTCATTAATTCATAATTTTTTTCGTGGTAGGAAATAGTAAAATTCAATCATTTAATGAATACATACTAAATAAAAAAAATATCTCAAAATAATACATCTATATCAAATATATTTTAATTATTTTATTTTATTCACACTATAAATCATAAGATTACAAATTAGGTTTCCTTAGTAGAATGCACTAACATAATTATTAAAAATAGTTACACATGATAATAAATGTTCCCTTTGTCTAGGACTAAAAATTAGATATAAATATTTATGTAATAATTTTTTCAAAAAATCCATCTATTAATCACTAATTTGAGATAATACATGTAATCTCTAGTAAGATATTAATGATGACATTATCTTGTAATCTCAGTGAAATATTGGAACCTAAAATAATTATAATATTTAACATATATAACTAACAATAAAATATTATCATCACCTCTAAAATAATATAAAATAAAAACAAGTAATTCATATACATGTAAATAATATAATAACTAATTATTGGGTAATTTTTGTAAATAAATATCAATTTTCAAATAACTATTAACCGATGTTAATACATAATTGAAACACGTTGTTCTATGAGGAAATTAAAGAGGGGGTGAATTATGTTCCTACTTAATATTTCTATTAAAATAATTATAGATAAAATGCCCCAATTTGAAACAATCTAGTTACTTGAGGCAGTGGAGATATAAATGTTCAATTTATCAACAAGTCTCTCAATGGATGATTAATCCTCAATTGAATTTATGTAAAAACATATCCATCATTGGAAAAATGTTTACTAAATTAAACTCATATACACACACACCAAAACTAACTATCAGAGTTAATGTAAAATAGATTAATTTTTTTTGAAATTATAAGATGCGGAAAATAAAATAACCATGTTTTAAAAAATAATATACACTGAAGAATTAAACAAGTGGTTCAGTCTCAGGATGAGACTGAATACAATCGACTTGGTGATCACCTCCAACCAAGATGTTTATATTAATAAACTAGATTGATAGCTTGTATTGGGCTTTAGAATAGTTTTCACAAACTATCCAGGTCATAAAACCTCTTCCACGGTTCATTATGGAAAAAACAACCCAATAGGCCCCACACAAACTCTTACATAGTTATAAGTGGGAAACCAAAATTTATGGAATGTTTGGTGTGTGAATTTATAGTATCCTTTAGTTTAAGAGAAAGAGATAGTTTGTGTTTAACATAAAAACACACACTACTCAGAAATGTATGATAAAAACAAAATATATCTAATGTTAAGAGAAGTTAGTTTAGATGGATATATGTGTTTTTAGTTCAGCTCTGGACTCCTTGGTGTGATGAAATTGCTGTTTGAGTCCTTATCTAGATTTATTCTCTAAAACAGAGTGTCACAACTTTAGTTTCTAGCTTTTAGGTACTGAGGAATTCAGATTCATGGATTGAAATAGATTCGATGATGCACAATAAGGAAGCCCTGAATTTATTCACCCTAATTATCTTTGTGATGGTATTGGATTCACAATGAAATTGCTTGTAGTTTCTCCTTGTTCTCCTGTTCTGTTGTGTAATACTTCTCACAACGAATAACCTTCTCTCTCTTGATCTTATATTTCATTCTTGAGGTCCAACTAAAGGAATGATGAAACCACATTTGGTCTTCCTCAAACCTTTTACGGTTTCCATATACGTCAACAATCAAAATTAATTAGTGACAGAAGCATTAAATTTAACAAATATGACCGTTAGAATAATCTTAAGGATATTGGCGATGTATAGAGTAGAAGAGTATAAGTATCATTAGACTAGTAGTAGTAACCATCTCAATGGTATATTCTCAACGGTAGGCGTATCGGTGGTAGATATGTGAATTCCAAAGGTTCTTCCTATAGTAACCATCATTCAAAATACTTATAGTGGTAACTTCATAGAATCACCCATGTATCTGAAATCTAAAGCAGTAGATCTTCAATAGTAGACCTTGAGCAGTAGACTCATAGTGGTGAACTAGCTTTGGTAATTTAGCAGTACGCTTCCTCAGCTATAACCTTCTAGCGGTAACCATCTAGATGTAACCTTCTAGTTGCATCCTTCAAGTGTTATCCTCTCTAAAAGTATCCTCAACTGATGAATTTTTACTTTGAAAATATTACAATGTATACATAAGAAACAATGTTTTGGGATTAGAAATACATAATTATTACATGATAAAATCTATAACAGATAATGAAACATGATTATCATATAAATGAAACACAATTTGGTATTATAAAAACTAGTGAATAAAAAAATCTCCACCTTTTTTATAATATCAAATTATGGAAGTGAAATTTAGAATAAATATTATTATATCATATTTAAGTACATTTTTTAATATCTTTAGTGGTATTAATATACATTGTCTCATACATAAAACCATTTCAACTAGAATATCAAAATCAAAATGAAAACATATTGAATCAGAGATAGAATATATATATATGGATTAGAGAATAAATTTATAAGAATTTCATAGTTTAATATACATATATGTGTGTGTGTGTGTGTTTTAGAGAATTAATTTATAGGAATGTAATATATGAAAGGGATCCAACCAAAAAAATTCACCCCCTTTGTGATTATAAAAAAATATAATAAATGAGTTATTTGAATTAATGAATAAATGGTACAGTATAAAAATAATATTGAAATA
The DNA here is from genome assembly GCA_963277665.1 of Viscum album. Classification (NCBI taxonomy): domain Eukaryota; kingdom Viridiplantae; phylum Streptophyta; class Magnoliopsida; order Santalales; family Viscaceae; genus Viscum; species Viscum album. The sequence goes on along the minus strand of OY728151.1, from coordinate 2,060,225,405 downwards.
ATCCATATCAAATTAGAGACCCGATAGTCAATCCAGTTCTGAGATGTCCATGTGAGGTTTGCATTTGGGATTTGAGGAGGCATGATAGAAGATGGAGGTACATGCCTAGGTATAGAAGTAAGAAATATAAGAGGATCTGCTACAAAAGCACAAGTACACCGATAATTATTATATTACTGAGGATTCATAGTAGTCAATATTTTGATGGCCTATGAAGCAGTAAGAAATGGGGCGACACTGGTAGATCCTGATGCAGCTAAGGAATAAGGAATTGTTGGTGGGACAAAAAAGGGAGTACAATCCACAATGATAAATGTTAGAAGGAGGTTCTTCAAATCCATAATGATGTTTTCTACTATTTATATAGTTGAGATGAAATCATACTTATTCTACATGATCTTTTCCAAAGTTGGAATCAACTCTCTAATCATGCTAACCTAATCCTTAATGGCCTATGTGATAAGGGGTTTCCTCATGTTCTCCAACAGCAACATAAAATGACTATCCATATGATGAATTGTATAATCCATTATAAAATAGATGTAAATATAATCTTTCATTTACATAGGATTTTGGGTTTCCTCACTCATGTAATCACCTAAAAGCTATCAGTTTCTCTAGTAGTGGAAATGAACCGAGTCAAAGACTAAGGATCTGAGGTACTTTCACTAGAGAAATTCTCCATTTCATCTCTAAAAATAATCTGAAGGCTATTTGATCAATAGGAAGAGAGGAAACCGAGGAAGAATATGCACACAGAGGTTCCATTGTAAAAGCCAATGATTATTTAAAAGAGTTAGTCAATACAGGGATAAACATATTCACATCATCATCCTGACCATTAATATAACACCCCAGGTAAATAAATAATATGACATTTTTATATTTATCCCTATTTGTGAATAAAATGTTAATATTAATTTAATGGGAATGCTATTATTAATGGCTTAACCAATACTCAACAACGAGTTCCTTTGAAATCTTACGTTGCACTCTAATAATAAAATAATATTATTTTAAATGTTAGTTAACACGTAGTCGTTGTATTGGTGGGAATGAATAGAAATAACTAAAATATGATTATATATGTTTGATAAATTTTTTTACATTTATCCAATAAAGGATAAAGGCTTAAAATACAAAAATAATTCAATTTTATGCATATATACTGTAATTTTCACTAAAGGTCCACTTATCAACTTTTGACGGAGAACCGTCATTAAATTTAGTTTTGGTCACTCTTATACATTATTTTAGACCAAATAAAATTCTTCTTTAGAATTAGGACATCAAAATTTACTTTTTTAAATTTTTTGTATTTTTCCGATAAAGATCATTTTTAATGAATAGTGAAAAATATTGTATTTTAATTCAAAACCTCTTTTTAATCTAATTTTTTAATATTATTAGATTATCATTTGAAGTGGTCTTAAAGTGAAATTATAATATATTTTTACCATTTAATCCAATAGTGGTCGTTGAAATTAATTTCACTTTGAAATCGGACTTGAACTACTGTCAATCTCATGATACTTTTTGTTTCATAAATACACGCTATTTGTTTTGACAGTGGGAATTAATTAATAAATTAATTAATTCAACTTATATTTTTTTAATTTTGTAAACTATACATTATTTTTGAATTCGTAATATCAAATATATCTTAGGGTGAATTTTTGGTTTTTTTTCTGAAAAACTTTATTTTTTGATGAATAGTGAAACCACTAAGTGGTACATAAAAAACTGATTTTTCATTTAAATGAAATTTTACCACCATTGTGTTTTGAATTTCAAAAACCTTACATACATGATTTTCAATAAGAATTTAAATGTGGTTCAATGGTATTAAAATAATTTTTTGGTGAATAGTAACTTTTAAGTTTTAAATCGCGATTAGAGGTAATTAGTGTAATTTAAGAAAAAATAATGTTTTAATAATATGAGATGAGATTGACACATGTCCTACCCTCATTGGATGTGTCATGGCCGGCCATGATAATCCATGGCTTAACGTGGGGACACCATGGAGCCACTTTGTTTGGGAAATGACATAAATAACTTTTTATTTAAGGTTAAAGTAAAAATAACACAAACATGAGATGTTTTACTAAAAAAAAATTTACATGGGGTTGTACAAGTCATAGTTTTTACTATAAATATTTATTAGACATCTAAATATATTTTCTACATCATAGTATTTTTTTTATAATTTTTAGTCATTATGTAAATTAAATTATTTATGACATCATGATGATGCAGCGATTACCTCATTATTTAACGATTTAAATAAAATGGAAATATAATATAAAATCAAAGACCTACACATGTCCAAAATCTATTTTATGGGTGGATTTTGAACCCTTATCACCTTATCCTCGAAACACATCAATTTGGAGCCATTAAAATCCGAAACTCATTCTAAAATAAAGTAACATTTCCTTACTTTCCAAGAGTTCCCCTCCTATCCTCTTATAAAAGGCCCCCACCTCTACCTCCTTACCCACACTTCTCAAGCCTTTGTTTCAGACAACCCCTGATAATTTTGTCTCTCCAAATCCATATATTACTCCTAGAAGCCTCACATTAGGCAGAAGTCTTCCCCCAAAAGCCTTTGAGCTCAAATCAAAAGGAGTTACCCGATTTAAAGGTAGTGTCTTCTCTTGTGTTCTTATGTTTTATTTTGCTTCTCCGACGCCCTAAAATATTTTTATTCCTTTATTTTGAAACAACTCGAGTATCTTAAATATACTAGAATGTTTTTATAATATGTATTATAGCTACACATACACACGCCTTCATCTAATTGTTAAAGAACATATTTTTTCTGTGGATAGCAAATTTCTGCCTCACGAAACGATGATTGTTCAAAACTCATATAACACCTTCAAAGCTAGCCATTAAGATGTAACTATATTTATATATGATATATAATATGTTTATGTTTTACTTAATCTTCTTTATTTTTCATTTATGGCATACCGTTATGGTTTCAATTATGGGTAAACTTGATATCTTCATTTTAGGAAGTGCGGACTACCGCCCCCTCAATGTGATTTGATTCGTTAATTCCATATGTGGGACGTATAAAGAATGGATTTAAAGTTATTATATATGATGTTATACTGTAATTATAATATACCTTTATATAATTATTATTTTCTTTCCATTAATGTTTTAGATAGAAATGAATGTAGCGTTCATGCGTACATACGTCTTGCCGTCTCCATGGACGGTGCATTTCATTTCTTATCTCCAAATGTCATGTACTTTTATAATTACATATATATAATGGATATATATGTAATATATTACATCTAAATGGTTTATATCATTTTGTAATTATAATATATATCCCTCATTTTGTTTTAATTCCATTAATTTGACAAAAAATGAATGTAGCATTCATCCGTACGTACGGCCTACGTCTCCATGAACGGTGCTTTTAATTGTTTATCTCCAAATGCTATGGAATGGTATAAAATGAATATATACTAAATATATATGATATTTATAACATAAATTATTTTCTAGATATGATGTACCTATAACAACATGGAAAATATTTTTCCAACAAGTTTAGTTTTTACTCATGTACTGAACATCGACAAAAACGTCTAATATGAACTCACATTATTATCCAATGATTATAACATTATAATATGTCATATGAAATGAATAATAATATTTAAATGAGGTCCTTAACAAATTATAAATTGACCAAATTTTATTATTTATGAGATTAAAGAACGATCGAGTCATGTCAGACACGAGGTAAGGGATCCAACCTCTCTCTTTATTTTTAAGTACACTCTTTTATGTCATTCCTTTTATGCACATATTTATTATGATTGGGATGTTCTTTTATATAACTAATACTGTAAGTTTTATGTTCATATGATGAGAGACCATATTTTCTCTCATCAATCCATTTTGGATGTTTTATGTGGCGCCGTTAGGTTGCCGAGTTTTCGTAAGGGATTTTTCATCTCACTTTTTCCTGTGACATTTATACTACATATTGCACTATTTCCTTTGAGTGTTGTATGTATTATCCATAATTATACACTTTTTATATTATAATTTCATTTATGGGTATTTAAATATTCAATGTATGACCCTTCTTCCCTGGGGTGTATGTTTCTAAAGTTACCCAACTCGGTAAGGGGTTCTTTCACCCTCCTCTTTTTAAAAGACTTCTTTTGTTATGTCTTTTATTTAATATACTATTATGTTGGGATATGTTCTTATATATCCTTATTTATGTAAATTTTATATCCAAGTGATGAGATACCATTTTCTCTCTCATCAACTCATTTTCTGAATTTTTATGTGACGTCGTTAGTCTACCAGATTTCTGTAAGGGAATTTCTTAACCCACTTTCAATTCATTGGGTTAAACCTCTACTTCTTGATTTTATTTGTCCAAGATTATGTGTGGAATCTTTATGTTGAAATTTCCACAAACCATTGTGTGGATATACTATTTCTACACCTAATCATCTCATTGTTAAATTCTTACGAACTTGTATGGGAAATCATAACTCAATCTCATTTCATTGAGTTAAATATCTATGTCATTGGTTTTGTTTTTCCATGATTATGTATAAATGACCTATGATTGTTTCACACTTAATATCAAATTATATTGGGTTTATTTACAATTCTCACACATAATTATGTGATTGATTTATCCTTAATTTAAGGATACCATCTTTATAATGGATTTCACCTCAATTTACATTTCTATTGAGACTTCATTGTTGTTATGCACCAATTCACTCTTATATGGTGTGTATACTGTCCTTTGGAATATTATATCATGAATCCCTTTATTCTCATGATATTATAAAGTTTTTATTAAATGTTATTTCGCAATTATTTGTTTTGAAGAGTCTCTTATTTTGTTAAAAACTCTCTAGCAAAAATATCGTTTTAAATGTTTTAATGATTCATTATTCTAAATCGTTATCTTTAATGTCCATGTTTTCAAAATGGTTTTCAGTATTTATTTATATATACACTAATGTTTTAAAATTTAAATTCCATTAAAATCTTCAAAATGGAATGGGACGCTTTGATTAAAAAATCACTTTTAATTGGTTTTTGAAAATGGATTGATTAATTCAATATCATAGAATTACTTATTGTGATTACAAATGAAATGTTGTTATTGAAATGTTTATATTTTCAATATTTTATGTGTAATGATGGTACTTGGACAGTTTACGGGTGGTTACGTGATAAACCATATTATGGGTGGTTCTATGAATACCAGGACGGGTGGTTACGTTATAACCTCCAATGCATTGGGTAAGGAAGTCGGTCGTATGGCTATTCCATTAAGTATGTATGGAAGTTGGCCGAATGGATATTACATTAAGTGATATGTGTGGAAGTAGACCTTATGGTTATTCCACTTAAGTATGTTTATGTCCCAAGTTACCTTTATATGTTATGTGATCTTTATATGGGTTTTATGGTAATATTTTGGTTACAGAAGGGTAAGTAATGAACTTTTATTCAGTAAAGAGTTTTTACTACATCGAAAAGGTGAAAAGTACTACTTCGATAAAGTATACATGGTTTACTTGTTGTTTTGAAAAACTAATAGTTTTCATTCTTTGTGTGTCCCTTACTGAGATTTTTATGCTCATCCAAAGTTTTTGAAATGTTTTTCACAGGACTTAACGTGGTATAGGGTCAAAGATGGGATCAAGGGAAAGTCATGCAACCTAAAACATGGAACTAGACATGTTTCTTTTTAAGAGTTTTTATTTTATGGAAACTTATTAAAAGTTTCTACTTTTTAATCTTTTGAGATGTAATAGTTATGTCCTAATTCTCTAAAACTCTAAAACTGAAAAGATCCTCAATGTGAATTATTCATTTAATTCAATATTATGTAATGTATAAGGCTGGGGCCTTATAGTTGGTATCAGAGGTCGGTTTAGATAACTTTATAGGTTAGGGTATTCTCTAAGCATAAGTGATAGTACTATAATGGATAGGATTTCAGAAGGATTCCATGTTTTAGATAAAGTGAATGAGTTAGTATATCATAGTGTTTACCTTCCTCATTAGTACATGATGGTTTTTTTGATATACTCACACTGACAATTCTGTTTTTAGTGAATGGATGGATCTAGAAGGAACCAAAGAGACAACAAGTTTTAAGGAAACTGTGGTGGTTCTCTGATTAAGATACTATATAAAATGGGGGATTCAATGAGGAAACTCATGGTTGTTCTAAACCAACAATCAAGGAGTCATGATCAAGCACTTGAACCTTGGTTTGTTCTGTAATGAATCATGTACGAGATGACCAATCGATGTGGAAGTTCAGGTAATAATTATAAAGGTAACCATTAGAGTTTATACGATCCTTACTTTTGAGGTAATTATGGGTTATTATATGTTATGATGGAAAATGAAAGGCCTGAGATAAACTTGAAGTTAAAATATATTATGATTATTTTTTAAGACTTTATCTTGTTTTGGGGAATATTTTAATAATTATATATTTTTGGAAAAATTACAACACGCAAACCATATGAAAACCTGTCGCGTCGGACAAAGCCGCGGGAATCGAACCGACAACCAAAGTGCGACTGGTATTTATCGCATACCACTAGACTACGTGAATTCCCTGGTTAGTTTGACAAATAATTTTTAGTTAGATGATTTTAGTAATCAAGAGTAAGTTTATTTTGGGTTATCTATGGAAATGATTAACCTTTCATGAAAAATATGTGATTAGGTTAATTACTTTTCAATATGAGAATTTAAGATCAACTGATGTTATTTGGAGATAAAAGTTAATTTGTACCTCGGAAGACTATGTAAATAAATCCTTAATATATTTGGGTTTCAATATTAGTTTGGTTTACATTGAAGTATTTTATGGACAATTGTTTGTCTAATTGTCTTCATTGAACTTTGGGTTTTTTTGTGGAAAAATTTTGTAGATTAAGAATGGATTTTCCTTTTATAAAGGATTTTACTTTTGTGGGTTATCTGACCTCATACTAACAATTTTGGTTTTGGATTTTGTCTATAGACATGGGAAATATATAGTTCTCTTTTGTGAATGTGGTGATTCTCAGGAGGATGATTATAGTACTCTTAATGCTAACATGTCTTCCTAAATAATCATCTTTAGAGAAAATATGAGTTTGATTAAGGAATCTAGTAATATTTGGAAGTCTACGTGACAAGTAAGTATGTTTCATTATGATTTAGTTAAGCTAAAAAATAAATTCCTCAATGGAGAGTAACTTAAAAAAAATTTCTGTTAACTTTTACTACTGGGAAATCGAATATCGTTTAACTCATCACAAGTTTGTGATTTTATTGTGGTTAACTTTCTCCTAAACATGTTTTCTATCACTCTCCATCAGAACATGACCCTATGATTTCTCCTCCATGTCCATGTTTTCCTACATGGAATCCTAGTATGGGTTAAATCAGGTGACCTCTGTACTTATCATTCTTTATTCTAAAGTGATTGTTTTACCGACTCTTGTTCTGATGTGGGACTTTCAAGGATGTTTCCAATCCCAATTTTAAAATTGCGAGGATGCAATTCCCAAAAGGTGGAAGGATGTAACAACCCAGGTAAATAAAGAATATGAAATTTTTATATTTATTCCTATTTGTGAATAAAATGTTAATATTAATTTAAAGGGAACGCTATGGGTGATGGCTTACCCAATACGCAACAACGAGTTCCTTTGAAATCTTACGTTGCACTCTAATAATAAAATAATATTATTTTAAATGGTAGTTAACACGTAGTCGTTGTATTGGTGGTAATGAATAGAAATAACTAAAATATTATTATATATGTTTGATAAATGTTTTTAAATTTATCCAATAAAGGCTAAAGGCTTAAAATACGAAAAGAATTAAATTTTAGGCATATATACTCTAATTTTCACTGAAGATCCACTTAACAACTTTTGATGGTGAACTGTCATTAAATATAGTTTTGGTCACTCTTATACATTATTTTGGACCAAATAAAATTTTTCTTTAGAACCGGGACATCAAAATTTACATTGTGTAAATTTTCTGTATTTTTCCGATATTGATCATTTTTTAAAGAATAGTGAAAAATATAGTATTTTAATTCAAAACGTCTTTTTAATCGACTTTTTTAATATGATTAGATTATCTTTTGATGTGGTTTTGAATTGAAATTATAATATATTTTTTCCATTTAATCCAATAGTGTTCGTTGGAATTAATTTCACTTTGAAATCGGACTTGAACTAGTGTCAATCTTTTGATACTTTTTGTTTCATAAAAACACGCTATTTGTTTTGATAGCGGGAATTAATTAATAAATTAATTTATCCAACTTATATGTTTTGAATTTTTTAAAATAGAGATTATTTTTGAATTCGTAATATCAAATATAGTTTAGGGTGAATTTTTGGTATTATTCTGAAAAACTTTATTTTTTGATGAATTGTGAAACCACTAAGTGGTACTTAAAAAACTGATTTTTCATTTAAATGAAATTTTACAACCATTGTGTTTTTAATTTAAAAAATCTGAAATACATGATTTTCATTAAGTATTAAAATGTGGTTTAATGGGATTAAAATAATTTTTTGGTGAATAGTAACTTGTAAGTTTATAATCGCGTTTAGAGGTAATTAGTGTTATTTAAGACAAAAAAATGTTTTAATAATATGAGATGAGCTTGACACATGTCCTACCCTAATTGGATGTGTCATGGTAGACCAAGACAATCCATGGGTTAACTTGGGGACCCCATGGAGCCACTTTGGTTGGGAAATGACATAAATAACATTTTATTTAATGTTAAAGTAAAAATGACACAAACATGAAATGTTTTACTAAAACAATTTTTACATGGTATTATACAAGTCAAATATTTGACTATAAATATTTATTATAAATATAAAAAGATTTCCTACATCATTGTATTTTTTTATAATTTTTAGGCATTAAATAAATTTAATTATTTATGACATCATGATGATGCAGCAATTACATCATTATTTATCAATTTAAATAAATTGGAAATATAATGTAAAATATAAGACCTACATATGTACAAAACCTATTTTATGGGTGTATTTCAAACCCTTATCACCTTATCCTCGAAAAAAATCAATTTGGGACCATTAAAATCTGAAACTCATTCTAAGATAAAGTAACATTTCCTTACTTTTCAAGAGTTCCCCTCCTCTCCTCTTATAAAAGGCCCCCTCCTCTACCTCCATACCCACACTTCTCAAGCTTTTTGCTCGGACAAACCCTGACCATTTTTTCTCTCAACATCCCTATATTACTCATAGAAGCCTCACTTTGGGTAGAAGTCTTCCCAAGGAAGCCTTTGAGCTCAAATCAAAAGGAGTTACCCGATTTAATGGTAGTGTCTTTTCTTGTGTTCTTATGTTTTATTTTGCTTCTCTAACCCCCTAAACTATTTTTATTCCTTTATTTTGTAAAAACTCCAGTATCTTAAAATACTAGGATGTTGTTATAATATGGATTCGAGCTACACATACACACACCTTCATCTAATGGTTAAATAACATACTATTTCTGTGGATGGTGAATTTCTGCCTCACGAAACGATGATTTTTCAACACTCATGTAACACCTTCAAAGGTGGACATTAATATGTCACTATATTTATATATGATATATAATATGTTTATGTTTTACTTAAGATTCTTTATTTTTTATTTATGGAATACCTTTATGGTTTCCATCATGGGTAAACGCGATATCTTCATTTTAGGAAGTGCGGACTACCGCCCCCTCAAATGATTTGATTCGTTAATGCCATATGTGGGACGTATAAAGGATGTATTTAAAGTTATTATATATAATGTTATACTGTAATTATAATATACCTTTATATAATTATTTTCTTTCCATTAATGTATGAGATAGAAATGAATGTAGCGTTCATGCGTACGTACGTCTTACCGTCTCCAAAGACGATGCATTTCATTTCGTATCTCCAAATGTTATGCACTATTATAAGTACATATATATAATATATATATATGTAATATGTTACATCTAAATGATGGATATAATTCTGGAATTATAATATATATATATCACTCATTTTGTTTTAATTCCATTAATATGACAAAAAATGAAAGTAGTGTTCATGCGTACGTACGGCCTACCGTCTCCATGAACAGTGCTTTTAATTTTTAATCTCCATATTTTATGGAATGGTATTAAATGAATATATACTGGATATATATGATATTTAGAATATCAATTCTATTCTGGAGATGATGTACCTATAACTACATGGAAAATTCTTTTCCAACAAGTTCAATTTTTACTCATGTACTGAACATCGACAAAACCGTCTGATATGAACTCACTTTATTAACCAATTATTATAACATTATAATATGTGATATGAAATGAATAATAATATTTAAAGTAGGTCCTTAAGAAATTATAAATTGACCAAGTTTTATTGTTCATGAGATTAAAGAATGATCGAGTCATGTCGGACACGAGGTAAGGGATCCAACCTCTCTCTTTCATTTTAAGTACACTCTTTTATGTCATTATTTTTACGCCCATATTTCTTATGATTGGGTTGCTCTTTTACATTACTCCTACTATAAATTTTATGTTAATTTAATGAGAGACCTTATTTTCTCTCATCAATCCGTTATGGAAGTTTTATGTTGCGCCATTAGGCTGCAAAGTTTTCGTAAGGGATTTTTCATCTCACTTTTTCCTGTGACATTTATGCTACGTTTTCCACTATTTCCTTTGATTTTTATATGTACTTCCCATCATTATACTCATTGTGTAGTATAATTTAATTTATGGTTATTTAAATCTTCATTATATGACCCTTCTTCCCTGGGGTGTACGTTTCTAAAGTTACCTAACTCGGTAAGGGGACCTTTCACCCTCCTCTTTTTAAAAGACTTCTTTTGTTATGTATTTTATTTCACATACTATTATGTTGGAATATGTTCTTATATATCCTTATTTATGTAAATTTTATGTCCAAGTTATGAGATACCATTTTCTCTCTCATCAACTAATTTTCTGAATTTTAATGTGACGTCGTTAGGCAATCAGATTTCTGTAAGGGAATTTCTTAACCCACTTTCAATTCTTTGGGTTAAACCTCTAATTATTGATTTTAGTTGGCCAAGATTATGTGTGGTATCCCTATGTTGAAATTTCCACAAACCTTTGTGTGGATATAATATTTCTACACCTAATCATCTGATTGATAAATTCTTACGAACTTGTATGGGAAATCATAACTCTATCTCATTTCATTGAGTTAAATATCTATGTCATTGGATTTGTTTTTCCATGATTATGTGTGAATGACCACTGATTGTTTCACACGTAATATCCACTTATATTGGATGTATTTATATTTCTCACACATAATTATGTTATATATTTATCCTTAATTTAAGGATACCGTCATTATAATCGATTTCATCTCAATATACATTTCTATTGAGACTTCATTGTTGTTATGCACCAATTCACTCTTATATGGTGTGTATATTGTCCTTTGGAATATTATATCATTAATCCCTTTATTTTCATGATATTTTAAAGTTCGGATTAAATGTTATTCAGCAATTATTTGTATTCAAGAGTCCCTTATTTTGTTAAAAACACTCTAGAAAAAATATCGTTTTAAATGTTTTAAAGATTCATTATTCTAAATCGTTATCATTAATGTCCATCTTTTCAAAATGGTTTTCAGAATTTATTTATATGGACACTAATGTTTTGAAATTTCAATTCCATTAAAATCTTCAAAGTGGTATGGGACACTTTGATTCAAAAATATCTTTTTATTGGTTTTTGAAAATGGATTGATTAATTCAATATCTTAGAATTACTTATTGTGATTGAAAATGAAATGTTGTTTTTGAAATGTTTATATTTTAAATATTTTATGTGTAATGATGGTACATGGACATTTTATGGGTGGTTACATGATAAACCATATGACGGGTGGTTCCATGAATACCAGGATAGGTGGTTACGTTATAACCTCCAATGCATTGGGTATGGAAGTCGGCCGTATGGCTATTCTATTAAGTATGTATGGAAGTTGGCCGAATGGCTATTCCATTAAGTGATATGTGTGGAAGTCGACCTTATGGTTATTCCACATAAGTATGTTTATGTCCCAAGTTACCTTTATATGTTATGTGATCTTTATATGGGTTTAATGGTAATATTTTGGTCACAGAAGGTTATGTAATGAACTTTTATTCAGTGAAGAGATTTTACTACTTCGAAAAGGTGAAAATTATTACTTTGATAAAGTATACATGGTTTACTTGTGTTTTGAAAAACTAACAGATTTCTTTCTTTGTGTATCCCTTACTGAGATTTTTATGCTCATCCCATGTTTTTGAAATGTTTTTCACAGGACTTTACGTGGAATAGGGTCAAGGATGGGATCAATGGAAAGTCATGCAACCTAAAACATGGAACTAGACATGTTTCTTTTTAAGAGTTTTTATTTGATGGAATCTTAGTAAAAGTTTCTACTTTGTAATATTTTGAGATGTAATAGTTATGTCTTAATTCTCTAAAACTCTAAACCTGAAAAGATCCTCAATGTGAATTATTCATTTAATTAAATATTAAGTAAGGTTTAAGGTCGGGGCCTTATAATTAACATGTGCTTCAATAGACTTCTTAATTTACTCAAACACAGTTACCATTTATTGGAAAACAATCTTAACATACAAAACATATCTTTACACATGAGTTCTTAAATCCATATATTAGTACAAATTCACAATTTACTATGTCATGGTCAACATAGATAAACTAGGCTCTTACCAAATTCTGGAATTCCTTCACATCATTTAGTAGCTTTGATTGAATACTATACATTATTATTTCCAAAACAGATGCTACAATATCTTGATTCAGTGAAGCTATTCACTTTTTCCCAATGAATATTTCATTGAAGCATCTCTATAAATCTAATTTCAATGACTCAATGTATTCTCTCTTTAGATAAGAGTGAGTTTGAAGAAAAACGGGTTTAACTATAGTTGTATTTAAAACATATTGAACTAGAGGTCTTCCATTAGGATTTTTACCTTTTGGGGATTCATAGTCTAATCCCAAATCAATTAATATAGGATCCTAATACAAATCTTCTATTTCATGAATAATAGAAACTGAACATGTGGTATTAGTTTCCTCCCCCATAGTTGTATCATCCTCTCGGACAAATGAATTCTCTTCTACCATTATTCCTTGATGAATTAAATTACTAGTTTAGTATCCTAATACTTCTTCTAAAGATTCAAAAACAACTTCCATTGTTATTCCAATATATTCAACATCATGTTACTTTATATTCATTTCCATTTCTATAAATCATATCAATGAATAAGACTTAGGCATCCTTCTTCACCACTAATGGAATTCTACACTTTACCAATGGTTCAGAAATGTTGGTAAAGGCATGAAAACCGTTAGTGTATTATATTCCAATGGTTTCCCAATCTGTGGCCAAGTAAGCCGTTTGTATAGGCTTATACAAACGGTTCTGTGACTACCATTGGTATATGTGTTAATGGAAGAGATATACCAATGGTATGTGAAACCATTGGTATATTTTACCCTTATACCAACTGTTTATAACTGTTGGTATATAGTGTACAATATACTTGAAATGGATATACCAACGGTTTTGAAAACTATTGGTATACATATGCTGCAGCTCCACAGTAGCAGCTGCAACAACCATCTCCAACCTACTCCCCAGGACCACCAAGAACACATACACCCAGAATCCAAGAGGCTAAAAGGGATATTTAAAATTCATCCAGAATTCAGGAATTTTGAAATTTAAATTTCATTCCTCACTCAATCCACAACACAAGTGAAAAATCAAGAATCCAATAAATCCAAAATCCAATAGATCCCTAATTGAAATGATATAACACCCATAACTCCAATAAAAAATTTAAATACAATACATCTAGAATCCAATACACATAACATCCTGAATTCAGAAATTCAGAATTGAAAATCAATAACACCCATATGAGTATTCAAAATTTAGAATTCACTATTCACTCAAACCCCAACACCAATACACAGAAGAAAAAAAGACTACTTGTTATATGAATAACATGGGATGTCAACTCACAATCTTGGGTTAACTATCGTAAAACCAACAAAAAAACATGGGTAGAGTGGACAAGGATCATGATACCCATAAGATAAAAAATGGTAGTGGTCAGGTTCTTAGACCTAGGACGAGTTATAGGAAGCGCATGTGATGTTTATATTTCTTCTAATGATTGTGTATCTAAGAATAAATGGTTCCTGATGTGTTAGTTGAAAACATTGGCCAATCTCGACATATGAGGTGAGTTACTGGAATAGCATACAAGATTTTCATAGTATTTTAAATTGGAATAAGGGGGTATGTGGATAATATTAATTTGGACTTCTGGGTGTGATGTGAGAAGAATACCTATTTTGGGTTGTGGTTATGAATTTTCTATTATGTCATTTGTATTAGGTTCCAAAAGGGACTTTGGTTTGGTCATGGAACCCACTTTTTGAGGATGGGATTGGCGTATTAAATGTCACGTGTTTTAGAATGTGGGTAGGAGTTCCACACATGAGAAGTGGATTGTGTGAGGCTAGACCGTGGATCCTTGTGCTAATGTATCAACACAATCCGAATATGTTTTTTTGGTTTTCCATATGCAAGTTGTTGTTTTCACTTAAAATTTTGTCCATTTGAAATTAACGTGAAACAATTTGAGTGGTACCAGCCACACTGGGGATCCGATTGAGGCATGGTTGACTCATACACGACACAAATGATCCATGGATCATTGTCATAAATTATCAATAGAATCTGAATGCTTTTGGATGGTTTTCTGTATGTCAGTTGTGGTTTTCACATAAAATGTTGTCCATCTAAAATAAACCTGAGACATTTTCAGTGGTACCTTCCACACCATGCCTCAGATTGATATGGGGTTGACATGTACATGTCAAAAATTACCCAGGGATCCTTGTGATAAAGTATCAATAGAATAAATATATCTTTTGTTTGGTTTTCCGAATGCCTATTGTTTTTACTTAAAACAATATCCATTTTAAACAAAAGAGAGAAAATTTGAGTGATACCTTCCACAACATGGATCGAATTGATGCAGGGTTGACTTGTACATGTCAAAAAAGACCCATAGATCATTTTATTGATGTTTTGATATAATCAGAAAGCATTTGTTCTATTTTCTATATGAAAGTTGTTGTTTTCACTTATAATCATGTCCATTTCATTATAAAAGTGAATCAAGTTGAGTTGTACCAGCCACACCATGCCTCAAATTGAAGCAGGATTGATTCTTCCACGTTATAAATGACCAATGGAACGTTTTCCTAAAGTATCAATGGAATTTGAATGCGTTTGGTCAGTTTTCCGTATTCTAGTTGTTGTTTTCACTTAAAATGCTTTCCAATTCAAATAAATGTGAGAGACATTGAGTGAAACCAGCCACACTGTGCCTCGGATTGAGGTGTAGTTGACTTGTAAATGTCAAAAATGAACCATGGATCCTTTTGATAATGTATCAACACAATCCGAAAAAAATTGGTTTGTTTTTCATATTCAATTTCTTTTTATGTAAAAGGGTGTCCATTTCAAACAAAAGAAAGACACATTGAGTGATACTGGCCAGACCGTGCCTTAGATAGAGGTAGGGTTGACTCGTACACATCACATATGGCCCATGGATCATTTTCCGGAATTATAAACACAATCCTAATTCGTTTTGACAATTTTCTATATGCCAGTTGTTGTTTTCACTTAAAATGTTTTCCATTTCAAGTAAAGGTGAGTCACTTTGAGTGGTATCGGCCACACCGTGTCTCGTATTGAGTCGGTGTTGACTTGTACATTTCACAAATGACCCATGGATCATTGTTCTAATGTATCAACACAATTAGAATACGTTTGGTCAGTTTTCCATATGTTTGTTGTTTTTTACTTATTACTGTGTCCATTTTAAACAATAAAGATACTATTTGAGTGATACCAGCCCCACTGTGCCTCAGATTGAGGCAGAGTTGACTTGTATACAACACCAATTCCCCATGGATCTTTGTGATAAAGTATCAAACCAATCATAAATTGTTTGGTTAGTTTTTCATATGCACATTGTTCTTTTCACTTAAAATCATGTCAAATTCAAATAAAAGTGAGACATTTTGAGTGGTGCTGGCCACAACGTGCCTCAGATTGAGTAAGGGATGACTCGTACATGTCAAGAATGATCCATGGATCATAATCCTAAATTATCAACAGAATATGAATGCGATTGAGTTTTTTTTCATATGAAAGTTGTTGTTTTCACTTAAAATATTGTTTATTTCAAATAAAAGTGAGGAAGTTTGAGTTGTACCAGCCACACCATGCCTCAGATAGAGGCAAGGGTGACTCATACATGTCACAAATGACCCATGGATCAGTGTCCTAAAGTATCAATAGAATCTGAATGTGTTTGGTTGGTTTCTCGTATGCCAGTTGTTTTTACTTAAAAAGGTGTCCATTTTAAACAAAAGAAATATACATCAAGGGTTACCAGCCACACCATTCCTCGGATTGAGACTGGGTTGACTCGTACATGTCACATATGAACAATGGATCCGTTTTCTAATGTATCAACACAATCCAAATGCGTTTGGTCAGTTTTCTATATGCCAGTTTTTGTTTTCACTTAAAATGTTGTCCTTTTCAAATAATGGTGAGACACTTTGAGTGGTAACGGCCACAATGTTCCTTGAATTGAGTTTGGGTTGACATGTACACGTCAAAAAATTACCCATGGTTCCTTGTTCTAATGCATCAACACAAACAAAATAGGTTTGGTCAGTTTTCTGAATGTATATTATTTTTACATAAAACAGTGTCCCTTATAAACAAAAAAGAGACACTTTGAGTGATACCGGCCCCACCGTGCGTCATATTAAGGCAAGGTTTACTCGTAAATGTCAAATGTGACCCAGGGATCATTATGCAAAAGTATCAACACAACCAGAATGTGTTTGGTCAGTTTTCCATTTGTATGTTTCTCATTTCCGTTAAAATCATGTCCTATTAAATTAAAAGTGAGACAGTTTGAGTGGTATCAGCCACACTGTGCCTCGTATTGAGGCGGTGTTGGCTCTTACTTGTCAAAAATGACACATGGATCGTATTCCTAATGTATCAATAGAATTAGAATGTGTTTTTTAGGATTTTCATATTCTAGTTGTTGTTTTCACTTAAAATATTGTTCATTTCAAATAAATGTGAGATAGTTTGAGTGGTATCGGCCACACCGTGCCTCAGATTGAGGTAGGGATGACTCATACACATCACCTATTACCCAAAGATCATTTTTCTAAAGTATCAATAGAATATAAATGTGTTTAATTTGTTTTCCGTATACCAATTGTTTTTACTTAAAATGGTGTCCAATTTAAACAAAATAAAGACACTTCAAGTGATACTGGCCATACAGTGCTCATATTGAGGAGGGGTTGATTCTTACATATCATATTTTACACGTGGATCGATTTCATAATTTACCAACTCAATCCGAATGCGTTTGGTGAGTTTTCTCAAATGCTAGTTGTTTTTTTTTTCAATTTAAATGATGTCCATTTCAAATAAAGGTGAGACACTTTGAGTGGTACTGGCCACACCGTGCCTCAGAATGAGTCAGGTTTGACTCGTACACGACACAAATGACCCATGGATCATTGTGCTAAATTATCAACACAATAATAATAGGTTTTGTCAGATTTCTGTATGTTTTTTGTTTTTACTTAAATCAGTATCCATTTTAATCAAAAGAGTGACACTTTGAGTGATAACAGCCACACCATGGCTCAGATTGAGGTGGGGATGACTCTTACACATCAAAAATTACCCATAGATCCTTGTTCTAATATATCAACACAATAAACAATCGTTTGTTTAGTTTTATATATGAATGTTTTTTTCACATAAAATCCTATACATTTCAAATAAATGTGAAACAGTTTGAGTGGTACTGACCACACCGTACCTTGGATTGAGGTGTGGTTTACTTGTACATGTCAAAAATGACCCAGGGATCATTGTCCTAAATCATCAACAGAATTCGAATGTGTTTGGTTCGTTTTTCATATGCATGTTGTTCTTTTTACAAAACATATTGTTCATTTCAAATTATAGTGAGACAATTTGAGTGGTAACATCCACATCGTGCCTCAGATGGAGGCGGGGTTGACTCAAACACGTCACAAATGACCAATCTATCATTGTCCTAATGTATCATTAGAATCTAAATCTATTTGGTCTGTTTTCCGTATACCAGTTGTTATGTTCACATAAAATGTTGTCCAATTAAAATAAATGTGATACTCTTTAGTGGTACCGGAAACATTGTGCTTCGTATTTAGGAGAGGTAGACTCATACACATCATAAATGACCCATGGATCCTTGTGAAAAATTATCAACACAATCCAAATATTTTTGACAATTTTTCCATTAGCCAGTCATTTTTACTTTAAAGGGTGTCCATTTTAAAGAGAGCATAGATTGGGTTTCACGATTCAGAATAAAGAGTGATATTTTCTCTAGAATCAAATTAGGTGGTCCTTATCCATTCATGAATTATCGTGATGTTTTATATATGATTAATCACCGCTCTCCCATTGTTGGGATGTTGGGTCGGGGGGGTTGTCTGGGGTCCAGAGAGGAGGGTGGGGGGCTCTCCGGGGTTGAGGGAGGAGGGTGGGGGGTTGTTCGGGGTCTAGGGAGGAGGGTGTGGGGCTATATGGGGGTTGTCCTGGGGGCTGTCCAGGGGTTGTCTGGTGTCTACGTAGGAGGGTGGGGGCTATCTAGAGGCAATGTCAGTGGATTTTCGAGGGGTTGTCTGGGGTCCATGGAAGAGGATGGGACTGTCTGGGGTCCAGGGAGGAGGGTGGGCTCTCTGGGGTCCAAGGAAGATGGTGGGGGGACGTATGGGGTCCAGGGAGGGGGTGGGGGGTTTTCTCGGGGGTGTCTTGGGGACTATACGGGGTCCTCGGAGGAGGGCGGGGTAGTCCGGGGGGTTTTCTGGGCGCTATCAGGGGTCCCAGGAAGAGGGTGGGGGGGGGATGTCCCAGAAACGTGGGATGGTATATAAATATTTTCTATGAAATTCTTTCACGGTAAAAAAAAATAATTTCAATATATCAACATCTAATCAAACCATCAATTTTATAAATTCCACTAAAAAATTTCAAAGACATTAAAATATAGAAAAAATAAAGATAATGTGACCAACATAATACCACATATATTCAGGCACAATAAATCAATACACATCAAATGTCAGTAATATCAGTCAAAAATGTAATTTATCAATCTCTCCCTCATCACCATCACTATCATCACCATCATCATAACCCTCACACTCATTTTCATCGTCATTACCATCATCATCCCCATCCTCCTCTTTGCCCTCGTACTCATCCTCTTCCTCTTCATTGCCCTCCTCCTCCGTCTCGGCCTCCTCATCACCCTCCTCCTCCCCCTCGGCATCTACCTCAACCTCCTCCTCTCCCTCCTCATCGTTCACCGTGGTCTCCTCCTCGCCATCATCTCGACCAGCAATAGAACTATCATCTAGTGAACCATATATAGATCTAATAGATGAAATATATTCATAACAATAAGTGTTGGACTCTGGTGGAATTGTTGGACATAAAACTTCCATCAGTTTCATAAATGAAGTGCTTGCCCTAGCAGACAGTTTTGTCGTCTCTATGGCCCTTTTTTCAGCAAATTCTGCATGTTCCTTAACATGATACAACTCAGGTTCACTAAATATCATATCTAAGTAGATCCACTACCTCATCAGAACTATACTCTTCCCAGGTCGGCAGCGTACTCTACTAGGGTGCTCATCTCCCAACACCAGATGTAAGTGATTGTTTGGCCGAAAATTGTCAGGTTCATGGGGATAAAGGGACTCTAAATATACATACTAAAAATATAAATAGATTATTATGTTAAAAATAGAGATAAAAATTTTAAATCTACAATGTAAAACATACAATCTACAGTTGAGTCGGTTCATTAACCGCAGTTCTATCATTATTTTTTCTACTCGAGCAAAACAATTTTGCTCGAGGAACATGTCTTTCCATTTTAAATTTATTCCTCTATAATGACATTTAATATAGAAAACCCTAATTAAAATTAAGATACCAAAAAAACATAGAAATTGCATAATTAGAATTATATAACAACATTAGGAATTGAATAAATTAGTGAGGAAGTAATCAAATGTTCTATTCGTAAAGAAGTATTATAAATTTCCATACATACAGTCTCTCCTGAACAGGCATCGTAGTATGTCCCAAAGTGTGGACGTATTTTTTAGCATCAATGTTTTTTTATTTCTTGCAGATTCATCCAAAATAAATTTCAATAACTATTATTAATTAGGAAAATGAAAATTTTCATTTATATTCTTCTAATTTGATTAATACCGTAAATTGGCTAGTCACCCAATGAGTGATCATTTTTCTGTACTATTCTAATAGTCAATCATCCATCAGAGGGACCGCCTCTAAATTTGTGCCCACTCTAGCCCACCAGCCAATGTACAACTCATTCTTATAAGCTCTCCAATGCTCACCTAAATCCTTTAGACATGCTATCCGTGCACCCTCACCATTTGGGAAGATAAACCACAGTTGAAAACAAAATATTAAATTATATAAATAAAAAATTAATATATTGTATTAAATACTACAAATTTTTTACTCGTATCTCTACCTAGGCTATATCCTTTAATTAATTTTATAGTTTTCCCCAAGATAGCGGGCTGATAGGAATGATGTCAGAGTATTTGGCAAGCATCAGAAAAAACACTGACAATGCTGTACTAATTTTTCAATCATCTGACTATCATCATTGTATTTCACCATCAACATCGTGCGACAATTGAACACTGAACAGATGCTTGTACGCCCCATCCCCTGCCTCCTATCTGTATATATATCTGTTATGAAATAAAAACAAATATGTTATCAATATATGTTATAATTAAAATAAATAATGGTGTAACAATTTTATAGGGTAGTATAAGTATACCAGCTGTAGTCTGATCAATGGCTGCCACTAGATCTGCAAAAACTGACGGAACAACCAGTACAGATGGAGTGGGTCCCAATATATGCACTATAAGGACAGACTCTGGAAGAGTAACAGTTGAAGAATATGGAATAAAAAAGCCCAGAGAGATCCAAGTAGTAGTAAAAGAAGATAATAGGTATTGTTGGCCAAGTTCTAGATGGGGAGTGGAATCATCATCCAATATGATACAAATGGGTGAGGAGGGTCAGATGTAAATGGTGGTGAAAACATAGGAGGCCTAAATATCATATGTTTCCCTAACATCACACTAGGATAAAAATATGGGATGGATGTCATTTATTGGGAGGGGCATGATATAATCGGGTATGCTGACCAGATCATCTAGCTCCCGTACCACCACCACCCCCCCCCCCTCGTATGAACACCCCCAGTACCGGGACCACTACTCGGTTCCTCATCAAATAATAGTCACCTAATAGATGGATCCTGAATGAAATTTTAAAAACTATTCACATGATAATATATATAATTTAAATAAATATATTTGAAATAAAATACTCATTGCAGGCACTAGTGTTGGAATGCCTAGATCGGTCATGCGATGATTGTTAACAATAATCTGTTTCCATATCCTCTCTTCAATTGGTTTCATTTTCTGCATTTGAAAAAAATATAGAAGTAAATAGAAAAGGATAACTAATGTGTAACCCAAAAAAACAAAATAAATAAGAGGGAATAGGGGGATTTATGGAGAATTTAACTAACCATTGTTGTAGGTGATCTTGAATAAATATATAATGAAGTCAATAAATCGTAAAAGATTTAATAAAGATATTTAATTTTTAGTAGGATGATTACTTATTATGTGTCATTAGTCTATTAATATATTGGAACATCGATTCTACCATATTCATACATGGATAAGAAATTATCAAAATTAATGAAAATTTTAATTTCATTAGCTCATGTAGATGATGCATATTACATTATTAAATCAATTTGAATAAAACCAACCTTAACATCACATCTCGAGGTAAAATAAAAATAATTGAGAACATTAATGGATGAATTTGTATTTTTACCACCACAACAACATGTTCACAATCAACTATGAAAATTGTTCTATTGGAGTCATCAACAAAAATAAATGGATTGTTTCTTATAGCAGTATGGATGGTGTCAATTCCATCATCACCATCATCAAAAATACTTCTAGTAATTACTTCAACTATGACCCCAAATTCAGGTCGATGTTTGTCTTTGACATAAAATCATGTTTATCCATTGATGACAATACATATGGTTCTTCAGTAGCATGATTTAGAGTCATATTAATTACTCAAAATCAAAAATAATCAATAAATATTCCATGTCTCATCATCTAATCAAACCAATGGCATATCATCATCGTGACTCGTCCATGAGATTAATAATCCAACATTATTTTTTTTTTCAAAAACTCCATAATAATGCACAATTTCAAATCATTGTCTACTATCTAATGCACTGGAAAAAAATCTATTGTGGTAGTAACCATAACACAGTCATACTGTGTTATCTTGTTCTTTTCCCATTCAGTGACAATAAATTTGTACCCATTGATAACAATTGATTTACAGTTATGAACCATGATATTAGGACCAAAATCTGAAGCTATTATTTTCTCAAAGACTGATTCAGCAGGAAAAATCAATACTTGAATTATAAATTAATATTAAACTTCATTAAATATTGATTTAACTATTTTATATAGTAATATTTTTATCTTTAATTTTATCCGAGTATAGAACCCTTTTCTTAGGAAAGTCTCCCTCCTTCGCAAAGATAAAGAACGATGCATTCTATTTATCAATGTTTTATGTTCCCTGTAGATAATAAATATAAATAGTTTAACATATATATATAATATATATACATATTCAATTTGCATACCTGAGGTAGTCATCAAACAAATCACAGCTGAACAAAACTGTGAAAAGTGCCATCTCTTGTTCTTCAAGGAATAATATCTTCAATGTATATGATCCAGGAATTCCTCCTATTTGAGGATGTGATGGAAAATTGGTTTCAATTTTCTCATACTATTATTCTTCAGTTCTAAATTTTTTGTTCATTCATGTAGTAAGATCAGACAAATACATTGAGCAGAAATTCATACATTCTTGGGCGAAGTAACTGTTCAAGATAGAACCTTCAGGATGATTCCTATTTCTGAGATAAGACATTAATGTGTACATATTTATTTCAGTTGGATAAATGTAATGAAATGAAATAGGTCTTCTGAGAAGTATTTCAGTGGGAATATGGATAGTCAGATTTATCATGCATGTGAAAAATGATGGAGGTAATATTTTCTCCACCTCATACAAAATTAATGGGGAATCTGTCTACATTTTTTACAAGAATGACTTGGAAAAATTCATAGCACAATGACTTATAAACAAATGGCATGACCGAATAACAATCACCCATATATTATTGGACCAAATATGATGCATTGATATTGAAATAAACTCATGTAGAATAACATGATAATCATGTGTGTTAAAATATTTTAGCTTCAAATATCTTCTGTTGACCCTTATAGATATGTTGCATGAATAGACATTAGGAAATTTAAAAGTCACTAATACTTCCAAAAACTGATTTGTTAGTAGGTGTCATCAAATAAGAAGCACATGGAACTTTCCAAATATTTTCTATGATACACAGAGGATGCAATTTTGGTCTAATTCCCCAATCCACCACGTCACGCCAAGATTGTAAATCATCATCAGTCTTTCCCCTAACATTTAGATGTATCACAAGCTATATTTATCATATATTTTTAAAATGTGAACTGTTTCTATGAAATGACGTAAAAAATTGGTTGAAAATTAAGGGAAATCAACAATGATAATCCTCTTATTCAAATTGTAAGTGGTTTCTATGGAAACATTATTTCTATTTCCATATTTCATTTGATCGTTCCCAAATAAGAAATAGAAATATTTCAATTCATTAAGCACAATAGTTCCATACATTCGCTGAGGTGGATCGTCAGTCTCTATGGTATTATAAAATCTTCCACTATTATTTCTATACATATGGTCCATTGGAAAGAATTGTTGATGTCCCATAAAACTGAAACTACAATGATGTTTTAGTCATCATGATCGTGTATTCTCCATAAAAACAGGACATGAAAATTTTCCCATCGTTATCCATCCAGACATCATTACATAAGCCGGAAAATCATTGATCGTCCACATAAGCGTAGCACGCATCTAAAATATGTCTTCCGAGTATGAATTTTATGTTCACAAACCCACATCCAAAATAATTGTTATCTTATTTATTAAAGGATTCATGTATACATCAATATTAATACTGGGATCAGAGGGGACAAATATGAGAATACTCATTAATGTGAAATGTTTTTTCATACACAACCATGGGGGATGATTATAAATGTGTATAAAAACTGGCCATGAGATGTGCGAATTAAGCATCTGTCCAAACAGATTAATACCGTCCCATGATTGACCCAGCCTCACATTATGCACGTCAGCTACAAAATCAGGATATCGAGCTTCAAATCATTACCATGAATGTACATCTGTAGGGTGAACCAACTCATCAGTAGTCTTATTTATCTTGTTATCATTCCATCTCATTTTTATTGAAATTTCATCAGACATAAAAAGAATAATGAGTATGGGGATCAATGGAAAGTGACACATTACTTTCTGTGGAACATGAGATGGTGTTCCATCAGATTTTGACATCCAGCGGGTTGTTCGACATTTTATAATATCATTTCATTCAGCAGTTTCCTCCCAGAATAAAATGCAATCTTTTGGGAAAGCATGAATTTTGTTTCCTGAAAATACAAGTTCATCAGCTAACATAAAAGACATATAGTTGTTTGAGGTAATTTCGGCATCATCTGGATGTCAATACTTGAATAAGATATGAATGTAATCTATTGTTGTATTAAAAATCACATATATCATTTTCCCATGAAATAATCGTATTAAAATTTCCAAATTTTTCATTTTATTGAACTGTCTATATACTGGAGTCATGGAAGAATCATTTAATTTCTTCACCCGGGAAATACCATCATTTTCATTAGTTGCATCATCTTCTCATATCAAAGTCTTATTAAGTCAAAATCCTTTCTTTTTAATGATTTAGAATAAACTGAAACCGGTAATCTAACAAATTCTCTATTCCAGTCCTTTGATTTCGATCATCAGCAATTTGATCATTCATTTTCTCTCCATTTTTATACCACACATTTTATTTTTCTTGAAAACTATATTTTTTATGTGGTTGATAACTTCATCACGGCTCAACCGCGGTCTACCAGCACAATTCAATCATGGTCAGTGTATGTGACCACTATCTGAAGCATTGTGAAATGAAAAATCAAAAAAACGCATCAAATTTTTTGGGAAATTTATTGAGATAATATCAGGTTCATACATCCAACATCTATCCATTTTATAAAAGGAATTGTTATAAATCATGTCCTCATAATAAAGTCAATAATATTGAAGTTTAATCAAAAATATATTTAATTAAATGATAAATGAAGGAGTTTCTAGTTGATGTAATGAACTATTAAAGTAATGTAAAGATATACTAATTAATTCAGTGATGTGTGCCTAAATTTGTGGTGAGATGTGTTTTTTAATTTCTTCATTCATCACATACCAAAAAGACACCATAGACATGATAAAACTTTGTACAAGATATTACGAAGTGATGGCTTTTCATGAACGATGAATAATGTGTAAAGTGATTTTTTAAATAAGTTAATGATGAAAAAAATTGAAATATTGTGGAAAGCTAGTATATTTCATAAAACCCAAACTAATGTCCATAGAAAGAACCCTATCACCCCACTAAAAAAAGAAAAACCACCTAAAAAGAGTGGCTATGAAGACATAAAATCAATTTTATTCCTATAATCATTCCACATGAATTTTAAAAAGTAAATAGAAAAAATAAAAATACACTTATTGGGAGGGTTTTCCTGGGGGTGGGAGGGCTGTCCAGGGGGTGGGGTGGTGTTATGGGGGGGGGGGGGCAGTCCAAGCGGTGGTAGGGATGTCCATGGGGTGGGGGTTGTCCACAATGGTGGGGTGGTGTCCATGGGGGTTGTCCAAGAGGGTGGGAGGGCTCTTCAATGGGGGAGGTGGTGTCCAGGGGGGCTGTCCAAGGGTGTAGGGGTGTCCAAGATGTGGGGCTGCCCAGGGGGGCTGTCCAGGGAGGTTGGGTGGTGCACATGGGGGGTTTTCGGGGGGGGGGGGGTGAGGGTTTTCCATTGAGTGGGGTGGTGTGTTGTCCAGGGGGGCTATCTAGGGGGGTGGGTGGCATTCCAAGGGGGTGGGGGTGGGGTCCAGGGGGTGTCCAAGGGGTTGGGGGTGTCCAAGGGGTGGGGGTTGTCCTGGGGGTGGGGTGGTGTCCATGGGGGTTTTCCAAGGGGGTGGGGGTGGAAAACTCTCCTACCTCCTAGGACATCCCTCACCCCCCTCCTAATTGAAAATTTTATAAGAAAATCATTATCAATTTTCTTATAACATCCTATCACATACCATTCCACCAAAGGAATACCATATAACACAGAAATATCCTAATGTTATACACAATCCCATAGGTCATAATCGATATATGGCCAATCTTATCAGCCACCCTCATCCACATCCTAGCATAACACCCCTCTAGGTTCTAACTATACCCCTTAGGCCACAAGTAACTCACATAATAATTTACAACTTACCCAACTCACTCAATAAAATAACCCCAAAGAGTCACTCATACCATTATCCCATTCAATCACATTCCATGTACTAAATGAATAAAAAAACTAAGGATGTCACCATAAATCTTCTTATGAAGATTTGTCACTACAAAAAGTATACCAAAACAAAACAACACTAAGACAACATCTTACATTTATCAATAGATACAACAAGATAAATAATACAAATCAACTAATGAAGTTATCACATTATACATGAAATCGATGAATCATATTTCTACTACACTATACACGAAATACATCATAAAACTAGATTCATTATACAACCAATACCTCTCATAATTGAGATAACACAACCCACAAAAAATAGAATCAGAATTATTCAACAACTCAAATGGGTTTTCACTATCGACATAAAACATTAGAATGACTTACTATACAAATGGAAAGGATTCACCTAGAATGAACTTCTAACCAGAGGCTCCCATCACATTAAATAATATAAATCCTCACTCTTCTGATCAAATATTACAGAAGGGTCTTATGTAATGAGAACATGATAAGAGAAATAGAAATATAAGTAGACCACGTAGATGTCATTTAGGCGAAATCAAAAAAAAAACAAAAAACAGATCCATGACATTCCACTTACAGATTAGAAGTGTAGAATTAAATAATTACCTCATTATAGAAGGTCATTTGAGGGATAACTTGGGGTGACGAGAGAGCGTCGACATAGCATTAGGTTTATGGATGAAATTAGGAAGACAGAGTGATTCTAGAAGTGCTACTATTTGGCAAAGAGATTGTATTTACCAATGGTTTTAAAATACTGTTGGTATATATATAGATTTTCGATGCTTTTCCAAACGGTTTATTAAACTGTTGGGAAAAGTTAATTCTCATCCCATTATCCTAGTGTTTTTAAGAGACCATAGGGAAAGATTATGCATACCAACGGTTTATTCAAACTATTTCTATACAAGTGTTGGGAAACACAATTTTCCAATAGTGCACTTTCATTATCATTAGTTGTTTCAAACACATCACGATCAGAGTCGACTTCATCATCCTACTCCAAGGTCTCTACACCATTAATGTCTCTTAAGACATTATACTCACATTCATCTTCATTGGATTACTAATCCTTAGTGTCCCTTATGGAAGTCTCTATTTTTGGGAAATTCATGGGTGGACTCAGCTCTCCAAATGACCCAAGACCAACATGGGGACTTGATGGATGGGCATGATCACTCTTGTCATCTACAGGAAGATTCCTCTCATTATTTCACACCAACAACCTCCTCTTATTCATTTCAATACATTGTTTACACTCCATTAAGATTTAAAAATGTATCAGTTTTAACCTTTTTCTATGTATGATTAACTACAAGGTTGATGTCTTCATATAACATAGCCTCATCACTCCATCATTCCATTTTCCAAGAGTTCTAGTTTAACCTCATACACATTCTAATACATTCAGTAATATAGAATTATTTCCTTTTCAAATATGGTTTCTTACATATTTTTGGAAACACCTTTCACTTTCTATAGTAATGACATCTACTTGTCATGAAATATATAATTTTACTTGGAAAACGTCCTTGTTATATCATCTAATTGAACCATCAAAAATCATAAATGGTTTATCCTTTTTCCACACATCAACAAATAAAAAAATATGTCCCTATATTTCAAATTATTAGTTCCCCCTCAGATGGGACATAAGACATGTTGGATAAATTTTAATATTAATCTTTTATCTCCATCAATCTCAGTAGAAATTACATTTCTTGGGATTTCACTCTCTATCAGTTTATCCATAGCCACTTTATTTCATAAAATCTGACTAGTAGTAATCAAGACTCTAGAATAATAGTCAAATATTCCTTCATGTTATACTCATAAACATTCATCCCATTCAATATAAGAGAAGATCACACTAACTCAATTTACCATTTAAATCATTCAATTATTATCCTTAAATTTTTCGAACTTCAGAAACTCAAAAAATTCCTTTACTAGTTATATGTAATATGGTCCATTTTTTTGTGAAGAATTCTACACAGTCTTCATCTATGAGTGCCTTTATAACTAGAATGTTTCTTAACAAAATCCATTTTGTACATAATTCTTTCTTGACCATGATTTCCCTCTTCGACAAGTGAAGATTGATAGGTTTTTTCATTAATTTCTTCAACCAGTAGAGTCATCGAGAGGTCTCTTAGGGTTCAGTGATTCTCCAAAATCACCATCCATCAATATCTCTACTCTTTTTTTTATAATTTGATGTGGTTTGAGGGTTTTAGTAGAAAGTTAGGTTTAAGGTGTTGGGACAAAAAGGATCAGGATTGTAGTGGATCAAAACGCGGCATAACACATTTTTTATCATTTAGGGATCGAAAATGAAATTGAGTTAATGAATTGAATAAAATTAAAACATTTCAGATTATGACATAAAACACGATGTCCAATACCTATCATTAAGGACGACTAGCTATATGGTGCCAATATTAAGGTATATCTCTATGTTCTAGAAGTAAGGTGTCCTAATGTTGTATTCAAAGGTAATGGTGTTCTTACAATGTGGTCCAATGATGAGGTGTCCTAATGGGGAGTTCCAATAGTGAGGTGTCCTAACGGTGAGGTCCAATGTTCATGTGTCTTCACCATGAGGTCCAACGGTATGGTTTCTTAACGTTGAGGTCAAACTGTTATGTCTCCTAACGATGGGGCCAGTATTATGGTGTCCTAATGGTGAGGTCCAACAGTAAGGTGTTATAATGGTGGGGTCCCATAGTTAGTTGTCCTAATGGAGATGTCCAACTATGTTTTCTCCTAATGGTAAGGTCCAATGGTAAGGTTTCTTAATAGTGAGGTCGAACAGTGAGGTGTCCTAATGGTGAGGTCCAATGTTGATGTGTCCTTAAGTAAAATTAATCATACCTAACTTCTGTATTTTGTTATTTTACATATAATTATTGAATGGATTTTTGAATATATCATCCAATTGATGTTAATTGCCGATGAATTGAAGAGTGGTATCACCTCATTGATAATGATCACTCAAAAAGTGATGTCTCACGACAATGTGCTTTGTACTAGCATGCGTTACTGGATTTTAGAGATTTTAATACAACTTATATTATCAGAATTTATAGTAACATATTTTAATTAATATATGTAGTATAGTAATGTCTATTTCATCCACATTATTTGAAAAGAATATTTACCATCAGCTATATATTTAGGATCGATAGTGGATAATGAAACATAATTTCTTTTGTTACTACAACATGATGCTAATGATTTGCCTGAAATGTGACATGGTCCAAAGGTGCTCTTTTTATCTAACTTACAACCATCTAATTTAGAATTTTAAAGACATATCAAATCAAATTATTGTATTATTGTATAAAATAGTCTTATGTTGGTAGTATACTTGAGAAAATTTAAAATTATTTTAGCAGTCATTAAATGATATTCTTTGGGATTCACTCAAAAAATAACACACATACATACAATGAACATAATATCAGGTCGGCTAGTAGTAAGCAAGAGTAGACTCCCAATCATACCTCTGTAATTTTATTGATCCACTAGTATACCAGTTTTATCAACATACAAATAAGAAGTTGTACTCATATGTTTATCTATAACTTTATTACAATCCAAACCAAAAAATTTCAAAATATCTTAGTATATTTACATTTATTTAAAACAATACCATTTTTCATTTGATAATTTTGAAATTCAGTGAAAATTTTTTCCCCCAATATATTCATTTCAAATACATTTTTCATAATCATTGAAAAATCAATACATAATTTATATTTAGAGGATACAAAAATAATATAAATTTTTACTAGTAAAAAAACATTTTAAATCTTTTTAATAAAAATAGCTGCATCAGTTATCCCATTATAAAAACCTTTTGAAATAATAATAGAGCTGAGTCTATCATATTAGCTCTAGGAGATCGTTTTAGACCATATAAAACATTAAAAAGTTAAAACACATGATTTGAAAAATGGGGACTTATATTGCTAGGGGTTGTTCAAAAAACACATCCTCTACTATATACCCATTTAGAAATTCCCTTTTAACATCTAGTTGATAGAGATTGAAATTTAGATGAGCTACATAAGAAAGTAGTATCTTAATGTCTTATAGACTAGCTACAAGTGAAAAGGTTTTCTCATAGTCTATTCCTTATTCATGAATGTATCCTTGTGAAACTAACCTAGCCTTTTTATATCAATATTTCCTAACTCATCCACAATGTTTCTAAACACCCATTCAGTTCTTATGCTCAACAAATCCTTGGGCCTTTCTAATAATTCCCAAATATTGTTTCATTCAAACTGTTTTAATTTTTCTTGCAAAAATATCACCCAAAATTTATCATTGAAAGCATCATTAATATTTTTGGGTTCATGATGTGAAAGAAAATATTGATGTTCGTCCTGGTTTCTCAAAGAATCTATAGTTTTTGTTCCTCTATTTAGATAAAGTACTACAACACCTAAAAGATGATTCTTGGGATTTATAATACATCTATAAAAGATTGTAATAGACTTACCATGGTTTTCTGTAGATTTATAATCAATAGGCTCAGATTCTAGAATATTTCCAGAACTAGTTTTTTAACTGGTGGTTCACAGTTTTTATCATTATGTTCTAGAATGGACGTATCTTCTTTATGATATTCAAGAGAGGTTTTAGGTTCATGTGGATAAGTCTCATTAAATTTTACATGAACTGATTTTTCTAAAAAAATCTCTTATTGAATACTCCATATT
Source organism: Viscum album (assembly GCA_963277665.1). Classification (NCBI taxonomy): domain Eukaryota; kingdom Viridiplantae; phylum Streptophyta; class Magnoliopsida; order Santalales; family Viscaceae; genus Viscum; species Viscum album. Next base: position 2,060,193,675 of record OY728151.1, on the reverse strand, counting down.
CTTTATAAGAGGTTGAGTTACCTAGGAAAATTCCTTCATCACTTTGGAAGAAGATTTTTCAAGATTACCCCTAGTGTTACGGACAAATACTTTACAACCAAAAACTCTAATGTAATTAGACATTAAATTCTTATTGTTCCATGGATCATAAGGGGTATTCTTATGAAAATGTCTAATTAAAACTCTATTGATGGTGTAACAAGTTGTACTAATAGCTTCAAACCAAAAATAGACACCCAGGTTATACTTATTAAGAATAGTCTGGGAAATCTCTTGAAGTTTCCTATTTATTATTTCTACAACTCTATTTTGCTGAGGAGTTCTAAGAGCATTGAAATAGTGATTATATCCATTATGTTATCAAAATTATTCAAACTCTTGATTTTGAAACACATTTTCAAGATCAATTACCAATGTCTTAATTCTAATTCCACTAAGATTTTTCATAGACTTGGAATATTTAATTAAGTAAGAACATGGTTCACTTTTTTGAGAGAGAAAGTGTAACTATGTGTACTAGAAATGTAATATACAAGATCATATACATAGTGATTCCCATTTAAACATTTAAATATAGATAGATTTAACATATCCATGTGATCCTTCTCAAGTAGTTGAGAAGTAGAAGATTCTTTATTTGGATTGAATGAATCATTATGTTGTTTTCCCTTTTGAAAATGACTACAAAATTTTTTAAGTGGGAATTACAATGTATCTATGTCTCTAATTTAACAATTCCCACTTAGTTTCCAATGTTATTGTACATTTCAGTGTCTGAATCCTCTGCTCTATAACCATGATACCTTATGAAAATCATTTAATCAAGAAACACTTTTCTTACCTAATGTGTTTAAATAAACACTATATACATTTTCCATTCTACGAGATGTGAATTTTAAAAACAAATTAATTAAAAAACATTGCAAGCATTATTATCATACATTACATTAAAACCATCATCACACAATTGGGAGATACAAATTAGATGTTACTTTAACCCATCTAAAAAATTTAATTTTGAAACTAATATAGTATTATGGTTACCAATTTGGTCGAAGCTGATGATCTTTCCCTTAGCATTATCACAAAATGTAACATGTCCCCCATAAAATTTGATTCCAATCTTCAAGAATGAATAGTATCATGTCATATGTCTTGAACATCCACTACCCACATACCATAGAGTGTTACAAGATCTCTTTAGACAATTTTCCATTAAAAACTGATTAAGAATATGGTATCTTTGGTACCATAATTTTCAAGGGTCCATAGAGGTTAGAACAAAAATATTTTGGAACCCATTTTTATCTAATAGGATTCCTATAATCAACAGGCATTTTTTAGACATAAAAACATTGCTATGTCCTTTTGTGTTTTTCAAGAGATTATCTAGAACATGAAATAATAGTGAACTCTCTAGATTTTGGAAAAAAATTGATTCAAATAATCCTTCTTTGTCTTTGTTGATATCATAGACCAGTTGTGTAATTTCGTGAAATTAGCTTCTATTGAAACATAGTGAATATATACATACTAGTAGTAAACTTCTCATGATATTTTTTAAATTTATCAATTGATAATTTAGGTTCATAATTTTATTTTAATAGCTGATAAAATTTTTCTTTATCTGTATCCAAATTAGACTTATAATTTTCATTTACAGCATGTTGTCTTTTCAGTGATTTATATATGTCCTTGATCTCAATAAAGGTATCCTCAAGCATTACATAATATTCAAACAGTTTATCGTTGTTCATGTATTCTCATTATTTGATTAACACTCATTTTTAGAGTAGTATGCATTATGTATAGCCGAATTAGTGTTACCTCATATGTTTCAGTCATGAAACACAAGTTTGAATGATTGTTATATTCATTATCAGAAGTTTATGATCCACTAGAGCTGTCTTCTTAAGCACTTTAGGTAGCTTTCATATCCATTTTATATTTCATGCCCTTGACTTTATATTTATTCTTAAATTTCAGCTTGTTTAAATCATCCTTCACATGTCCTTTTTTTCACTCATAGAAAATTATATCATTGGTATTGTCATTCCATTTTTTGACCTTTTTCTAATTTCCTTTACTATAATACCTTCCACTATATATTTACAATATAAAGAAGTTATACTCTAGGTTGAATTTTTTTAATCTTCTTGCATGATGATCCACCTCCTCATCACTTTCAGAATCTGATTCATCACTGGTGGAACTGTATATAGGAACATGAACCTTATCATTGTATTTTGTCTTCAAGGCATCAATTTTTAATGGTAAAAATTTCATTCTCCGTTCATAATATTCTTCATGATTCACCATAATTTCTTATTTTTACATCATGATTTTTCAAATTAGTTCATTCAGTAGTATCTTGCTTATGTCACAAGATTCTCTGATAGAATCATAAGTTCCTCTTAATAATTAAAGTAGGAAACACATAAATCTCAAAATATGATCCTTGTTGTCCACTGGTTTCTCAAGCAAACTCATGGAGTTTACTAATTCATTGAACCTGAGATACATTTCAATGATAGGTTCATCAGAAATAATATTACAATCAACATATTTAGTAGTATAAGTATCAAATATTATTTCATTATCATTGGTTGTTCCCTCATGGGAAACAGCCAAACAATCCCAAATTTCATATACTGTTTTATAGGAAGATATTCAACTATATTCATTATCACCTAAAGAACAGAACAATACAATGCATTCATTTCTTTATATTTATTATTATACGTTTCTTTAGTCAACTATGATCATGTGTCCCAAGTAGTAGCAGGTAATTCATGTTGTTCATCAATTGTGTCCCTGATTTTTGGACCCATGCTCTCTATATACATTTTCATTTTCATTTTCCATAGGGAATAGTTATTACCATTAACGAAATGTGTCTTGATAGTAGCTAGAACCTCTAATAATTTATACATAGATGACTAGATTTTTATGAACTAAAAATTTAGATATGTCTAGAATTTAGAGAACTTTAAAAAACAACTAAAATTACAGTTTAATGTAATTTGATAATTAGGGATAATTCTTTCTGATGTTATCAATAAACACACATCTGATACCAAATGTTGGTCTATATGGAATCTCAATAAGGGGGTGAATATAGTTCCTAAAAAAAATTTATGTTAAATCAATAATGATAAAATCCCACTATATGAAAAATCATAGTAAATTAAGGAACTAGAGATATAAATGTAAAATTTATCAAAATATCTATTAAGGGGTAATAAGTCCTCAAGATAATAAATGTAAAAACATATCCAACATTTCAAACAGGTTTACTGAATTCCACACATACACACCAACGTATACTAACTGTCCGAGTTAATGTAAAATAGTTTTGTGTTTTTTAAATTATAAGTAGTGGAAAATAAAAATACAGAGTATTAAAAAATAAAGTACACAACAAAATTAAACAAGTTGTTTAGTCTTAAGACAAGACATAATCCTCTCTAATTGGTGATCACCATCCACCAAGATATTTATATAAATTAACATGATACACATCGTGTAATGGGAATTACAATAGGTTTATAAAACTGTCATTGTCTCACAACCTCTATCAAAACACTTCATGGAAATTTCAAAAAAAATGGCCACACACAACCTATTCCCTAGTTATAAGTGGGAAGAAAAAATTTGATCCATGATTGGGGTGAGGATTTTCAGAATCACCCTGTTTAAGATCCTTTGATAGTGTGTGTGTAATAGAAAATCACACACTTCATAGAAATGTATGATTAATAACCCACTAGATATAATGTTATAAGTATTCAGTTTAGAGGAATGTATGTGTTTGGAGATCATCAATGGACTCCATGGTGTGATGAAATTTTTGTTTTTTTCTTTCTTTGTATTTTCTCTCGAAAACAGAGTGTCACATCTTCAGGTTCTGGCTTCCAAGTACTAGGGAGATCAGCCTATTGGTTTGAAAGAGATTCGATGAACAAGGAAAGTCACCCTTGAATTTGTTCTCCCAAAATATATTTGTGATGGTCATATATTCAAAATGTAAGTGCTTGTATGTTCACCTTGTTCTTCATGATAGTCATGTAATACCTATCACAATGCATAATCCTCTCTATCTCGATCTTATATTTTATTCTTGAGGTCTGACTGTAAGAATGATAAAACTGTGGGAGGTTTTCTTCCTACACTGTACGATATCTAGATATGTCTATAATCAATATTAATTACTTCCATAAGAATTAAATTTACCAAATATGGTCGATATAATAATATTAATTTTTTTGACAATGTATAGATTTGAATAGTATAGGTATCAGTAGACTGGTAGCGATAACCTTCTCAATGGTAGCTTCTCAACAGTAGGCATATTAGTGGTAGATGTTTGAATTCCAAAGGTTCTTCCAATAGTAACCTTTCATTCATAAACTTCCAACTATAACTTCATTGCATCTACCTTATAATAGAAAGCTCCAGAGGTATCTCTACAACAATTTTCTTTAAGAGGTAGACTCGTAGAGGTGAACTTGCATTGGTAACTAGAAGGTACGGTTCCTCACCATAACATTCTAGTAGAAACCTTCTAGAGGTAACCTTCTAGTCGTAAACTTATAGCTGGAACATTCTATAGGTAACCTTCTAGTAGTAACCATAATGTGGTAACATTCTAGTAGAAACCTTTTAGCTGTAACCTTATAGGGGTAATCGTCAAGCGGTAACCATATAGCAGTAACCTCTCCAATAGTGGCCTCAACCGATGACATTTTACTTATAAAATTTCACACTACAAACATAATCAAGAAAGTAGTGAGATTAAAAATATCCTATTGTTACATTATAAAAACAGTATATAATAATGAAACATTATTATCTTATAAATGAAACATGTTTTTTGGATTATCAAAAAAGGTCACTCCAACAATACCTATCATCAAAGATTAATTTATTAGTAAATTTAGATATTCAGAATTTATTGCTAATTAAACACATGTGTTAAATAATAATATTATAAAATACAAAAAAACTACACATATAAAGACTTACTATATATATATGAATGATAATGAATTCTATTGTATGAATTGGTTTCTTTAATTGTTCTTCCAAACAAAAATTTTAATTATTGGATAACTAACACTCTTCTAATGTGTTACTGATTTACCTAAATAGTACTCAATTAATCACTATGAAGCCAATATCAATTACCAAAAATAGTAAGACAATCAATAAAAATTAAATTAATTTTAAAATAACGATGAAATTATATATAGTCACATTAAATTAGTATATTTTTACTCTCTTGTTTAATTATTTTCATCTTTTAAATTTATTAATCAACATAGAATAATTATTATATTTTGGAGGATTGAGTTTCTCACACTCCAATTATCATTTTAACAAATAAGATAACAAATATTGAGTTATACAACATCAAACGAGAGGAAAAATTGGTTCCACATATCCAAAAATATAGGCTACTAATTATAGTGAGAAACCAAACATAAAATATATAGAATATAGGGATTAATCTAATAAAATAATGACCTATCAAACTACAATTAACTATATAATAGTAGTTCATATAGAAATGATTATAAATAAAGGGAGTGAATAAGTACAAAATTAAAAAATTATCCCCAAATATGACTATAGAAACCTCTTTTCATGGTTTCAATAGCATACAACTTCAGAAAAAAATCCAAAAATATGACTTGATGTCACTAAAAAATTGAAACCATCCATAAAACATAGACTACTGTAAAGTGTGAGATAACCTTATAAAAATAGAAAAATCCACCTGCCCTAAAATTATTAAATCATTAACCAGGAAAAACCACAGCCACCACAAAAATGCATCATCATTCAAATTACAAAACCAGTTAGATATATCATAGAATATTCTAATAAAATTTAATATAACAAAAAAAAATTGAATAAGAAAATAATTTAAAATCCATGACTACCAGTACTGACCATTTTTAATGAATTTGGAAAAATTTTGTCCTAAATTAATAGGTTAGTTTTTATACAATCAAAAAAAATATAAATTATTATTTTTAGTAGAAATGTTACATCTAGAACTCACCAATTAGACATTAAATAACAGTCAAATTGAAATACAAAACAATGATAGATAACTATTTTTTGGGAAGATAATGTAATATTCTTGTAGGGATCTCTACATCAGTTATACCTAAGTTGGTGGTTTCCATGTAAATACATTTTGGCTGAACTATATGCTGATAGATTTTTAAAATCATTTTTATAACATATATATACCAATTTTTTTAAACTAATTGTATGTATTTCATTTAGGTACACAAATGGTTTTCTATAACTGTTGGTATAGAGAATATTGAGACCACTCAATACCAATGGTTTTCCATTACCGTTTGTAGAACTCTCAGATAATAAATCTATACCAATGGTTATAGAAAGCCATTTAATTAGAGACATATATTCATTTAGATCCCAAAAAAGCATTGGTATTGGTCAGTTGGATATAGGTTCATTTTCCATTATTGGGATTTCTAACAAACCATACCTACTTTAGCATAAGATGGAATTTTTATGACAATTTCACATTTTATATAATATAGGGATGTGACCCAAGGAATACAACCAAAGGATTAAGGAATAATAATGTCTTAGGAAGGGTCCACATAAAAATCAGGCATGATATAATTCAATTTATCCTATGATATCTTTCAAATAATTTCATACAAGAATATCAGTATCTCAAAGGAAATAAGATAATTTCAACTTTCCTCTAAACCAACCCATGTATTTCAATACCGGAATAACAGTTTCACTCCATGTATAATATAATTATTTTTTTTGTTATCTCGTTAAAGGAATTCTATTTAAGGAACCCATTTATCTCTTAGGGCATAATATAAGTCCATTTTACCTATGATCCCATAAAATGTATTATATACATGAATCCATGTAGAACCCAAGTCATAATTTAATTCTATTTACCCAAATGACCAGTCCACACCCTTATTTTTAAGGAAACCAATAATCTCCCCATGATTAATGTAATTTATATGAATGCTACATTTAATATTGAATCATATCCCATGAGAAATATCCATTTAAATTTAATGTTAAAAACATACTTTATCCATTTCATTTATAGGGGAGAGATATGTATTATATCCTTTCCATAGGGAAATTCAACACATTCATTTTTCACATTACTCTATTGTTTAAAAAATGGGCCATGTGGGGTATTTTTATCCACAATAAAACATTTATCTTTAGTAAATCGCTTACCTTTTTAAGGATCAGGCCGGACACACCCAAATGGAGTTCTAGTTAATTACATGTTATGGGAAACATGGATAAATTAAAAGACACAACCAATTAGGGTGATTATTATTGATTTCAAAAACCACCAAACGTGTACAGGGATCTAAAAAGGGAATGGGGAATGGACCATACATTTACATTAAGAAGATACATAATTTAAGAGAAACAAAATGAATTTTTGGTGTGAAGAACAATGTAGTAATATCTTAAAATCATCACTTATTGGGAATATTAAAATAAAAACTTACCCAACATGGTATAATATTACCAATTGATTATGAATATCTGATTAAATATGGAATGATAGAAATTTATGAAATCAATGAAGCTCCCATGAAATAGAAAAGTTTATCTCCTAAGAAGATGACTACAATGACAGAAAGATAGGATAAGAAATGATGTAAGATGAGTTATAAAAATACCTATAGGCTTCCAATTCATCTAAAAAATATTAAATGATACCTATAATGAGGTAGATACACCCATTAAAAAGGAAAAGTTAAATAGGTTCATGTGGTGAGGCTACTAGAGGTAATGGGGTGAAAGTGGGGGGAAACACACATAAATCTGATAGAGAAAAATGGTAATTTTCTCCTATTCATAAGGTAATCAACTAAGATACATAGTTAATAGATAATTTTTTCAAACAAGAATACCTCACTTCTATGTAATCAAAACTCTATATGGTCATAATGCACAGCTTGAAAAATATTGATCCAACGGTAAAATCCTCAATATTTATGAAATATCACTCTACATGGTTACAACTTATATTTAGAAAAACCGTTAACTAATAATGAAGGTGACACAATGGTTTTTAACAATATACATTGATTTATGGATCCCCTCACATGTTTCAAACTAACCCCATACCAATATAGAAGGCCAACACGGTTTGGGGTGCATGGTTAGCACTAACTGACTACCAACTGTTCCCCCGAAGCTATTTCCTATAGATTTTTTTAATCCTCATTCTTCCAAAACATAAAAAGAATCTATAAAATCCTTGTTATATATAGAAATATTCAATTAATGACACATTACATTTTTCCTACTCTCATAATTACATTCTCAAACACATTTTTTTATTTAGATAAGAGATTATATTGAAAGAAAAAAATTTATAAAACCGAAGACCCCCCAAAAACAGGATATAATAGGTTAAATCATATATTTTCCTTATAATATCTATTAGAAAAATAAATTTATATTTATAAACAAAAGAAATAATTATAAATTATTATTTTAAAATCGAAATATAATGAAGGAACTTGGATTGAAAAGAGGGGTGAGAGAGTTCCCACAGCATGGGATGGTGATTACAAAATCCTAGGAGGATCTTTTTAAAAGAATTTAAAGTCATTAGGAAGGATAAACATAGTAATATGGAGATTAAATTAATGCTATATGTTCATTAATTTTTGATTATTTGGAGGATGGGTTTGTATTTATGGGAAATAGAGAAGAATTAATTATTAATTTATAAAAATGTTTCTTGGACTCTAGGTGATAAAATTGTCAGAAACAATAACATTAACATGATTTTTCACAATGGTTTCTATAAAATAACAGTTTTATTCAGAGATTTATTATGAGAAAAAATGAAATTGTTATAATAATAATATTAATTATGTGTAATCTAGTCATTTTCATAAATAATTGTTTTTAGAACCTTAAAATGTAATGCAGTTTTTAAAAGATTATAGATTGGTAAATATAATAAAATAAACTCACGAAACAAATTTAATAAAAGAAAAAATCAATTTTCATTTTTTTATGAATATTATATTAATTTCATTATTTTTTTCACTATTATAGTGTCTTGAAACATTATATATATTTTTATCATATTTAATTTTAACAAAAATAAATTTAAAATCTAAAAATGATATGTAAATGTATTCACTATCTAATTTCATCTTTTTGATTTCAAAATTATATTTATTTTATAATATTAAATTCATAAAATTTTTAGTTTTTACTTTTGAATAAAAATCTTCATTTACTAAAATGTTATACTTTTATCAAGACAAACAGGTTTCTAACAATTGAAAAATAATTAAATTTCACTACATTATATAACATTACCCTTAATATTTAAATAAATAATATAATAATAAATTTATTTAATAAATATGAAATGAACATTAACATTTCACTATTTATAAAAAAATTTATAGTTGAAGTGATATATTTTTCAAAATTTCAATTGTGTTTTCTTCATATAAAATATGATTTTTAGTTGAGTCATCATATAATAGTTTTTTAAATTATAAACTGGGATTTATAAAACGAATAATTACATTATTTACAAGAGAACATAAAATATTATACTGCTCAGCTATAAATACATAACTATATATAATACTAGTTTATTCACTATATTTAGGGCATCTGATGAAGGTACTTTCATATGGTGGTTAAACAAACATGGGTTGGGATAGGATCTTCAAAAGAATGATATTGTCCCACACATTATTTCACTAAATTTCAATTTGATAAATCTATATATGATCCTAGACAATTGAAAATCATTATGAAGATATCTCCCTTGGATTCTAAATAAATGGGTTTCATTGTGAGACTTATATAATTAAAAACCATCACTTCATTCTTTTATATTTTTAAATATTACTGTAACCCTTAATATATAATATTCTCAATGGTAGTTTTAGAATGGATACATTATCATTATATATGATTCTTAATGGCCATTTATGTTAGACCTATTATATTTTATAATTTTACAAAACAAAAAATGAAATATAGTGCATGTGTTCTCTATAACTACATTACCTAATAATTTATTTAGTAATTTTAATGGGAATTACATATATAAATTTTTTTGTTATTAAAAAAATGTGGAACACATTAATATGAATCATTTAACCATAAACTAGTGAAATAATCAGTAGGGTAATAGAGGACGCATAACCATGAGTCCCAAGGAAAGGATCGAGGGAGGTGAACTAAAAGGCTCTGATGATCAGAATAAAAAAAATCATATTCCATGATAAAATAAAAGAAAATATTGCATTGGGTATCGTCTGGTTTATATAGTGTTGGAAAATCAAAATAATGAACATTATCACATACAAATGCTTGAGCTTAGTGTTATAGACCACCTCCACAACTATGATAATCCATATATAATTGTGGTAAGGGAATATGATAGGGCTCCCAACAATAAGCCCAATATTAACCAATATAATAATAATTTCAATTGAAATATACCTAAATACTTATAGTCATATTTATATTCGTGAGAAGATTCTCTACTAAAACAAATATCATATTTGTACCTCCACATCAAATTTCATAGAGGTGATCCTGCAATCATCTATGATAATAAAGAAAACATATTTATCAAAAAAATGAAAAATCAACCATTGAAATATTCTATATACAAATAAAAATATTTTATGTCCCATATTATACTCCACTCATCTACAGAAAAATGATAAATATCACCACAAATTTTTTTACTGAAATCATCACCCACCATAGTATGTTTATATAAATTTTAGGATATCATGATGTCATAGTCTTATAATAACATCATCCATCTTTACTAATAAAAATTTAATTAATGTAGAGAGATGATATATCCTAATATCTAATAATAATTGAACACTGAAATTTACTCACTGATATGACAATTAAACAAAATATTTAATGATAATACTGCACACACATGGTCAATATAATTTTTTTAAATATTTATACTCATTAGAATGTTACCACTCATACCATAATATTTTCTAACTATTAAGATATATCAAAACAAGTCATTAAAAATTATGAGAATAATCAATGAAAACGCCAAGAATGACCATAAAATTTATCCATTGAATTATATGTCCACTAATACACTTCTCATTCATGGATATAAATATCTCTTAACAAAAATATTTCCAAATAAAGGAAACATATTTCCATGAGAAATATATCAAATGTGCTATAATCCTATATAAATAATATTCAATGAATATAAAATAGAATTTAAAACAACAAAAACTATGAACCTCAATAATATTATTTGTATAAACACCTTTAAAACAACATTAAATTTAAATAGATGATTTTGTACTTCATTAAATAGACTAATCATATAGATTCTCATCATAGACCATTAATATTGAAAAAAATCATGACAATCTCAGAATTATCACACCATATAAACAGTTATATGATAATGATATCAACGAAACCTACAATAAATTTATTTATAAACATAAAAAATATTTAGTTCACATATACAATAAAGGTATTTGTTGTGATAGTTTCTCTAAATAGAATCCAACTTAACATGAAATTCTAATAATAAAAAATAATGGCTATCTGTGGGGTATATTCGTCCATGAACCCCATTTGATGATAGTTGGGATATAAAATAGTATCATGGGAACCAAATAAATTAAATAAAAAAAATCAACAATACTCTATAATGGTCAAATACTTCCAAATCAATTGATTTATATAATAAAAATTATTAAAATGACTCAAAATAGACAAAATTATTAATCCTATAAAACAAAAAAATCTCCCCAAAGTGAACAATTAGGAATGATGAAACTATTTTCTACAAAAGAATATATATAAACCTAAAACACTAGTATCATATAAGAGAGTTCAAATTACAGAGATAAAAAATCAAAGTGTTTTTGGGTTGTAAATCTATGTCATAATTTATTTCAGAATGATGGGGTTGTGTTCCAACCATATTAAGAAAAAAATCCAAAAAACTATATGAAACACTACTTCATTATCTCTTATAGATCCTAAAATAAAATTTTATATCCAATGGAACAGAATCCCCTTAGGCCACTGATTATTTTGATCATGTGACTAAAAAATGATTTTACAAACATTAACTTTAAAAATTAAAATAGATTCATTAAAAATGAATCGATGATGTCCAATACCAAATACAATGAATCCAACCTATGGTTGGAATATTATTTCCTTATGTAAAAGAGATAAAACTACCAACTATTATATTCATATATTAAATAAACTAATAATCTCAATTAAACTCATAAAATCATTTCATAACACTAACAGTATAACCAATAAAAAGATTACAATATTTATCTCATAATTAGGTCACAATGATTAGGTAATGTTAAGTTCAAAGGAATATTAATATCTTTAATCAACCAAGGAATAATATTGGTTGGAATAATATCATGTGAAATGTAATATACAATTATTTTAAATTAATGTTATTTTATAAATACCATGGATGATATGCAACATTTACCATAAAAGAATATTGAGATATCAATCTTTATATATAGTTGTTTTTAGAAAGATATTAATTTTGAAATTATGAATATGGTTAACTAATTATTTATATATATATTTATAAAAGCTTAATTCCATAAAAATTTATTTCTAGTTGATAAGAAATGAAAAAATAATTTTTATTAATTAAAATAAAATATTTAAAAATAATTTTTCATCAAAAATTGTTTTTATTTTTTTTTTATAGAAAATATGTAGCAATATAGGTATTGATAGAATAATTAATTTTCATAGTAATTAATATTTGTTACATAGACAATAAATTTAGCTTAAAAGGGCTTCTAAATCAAATTGGTTTCTCTAAATTAATCAATAATTTTCTTTGAAATCTTTAATTCCATGAATGACTCAGTTATACAAAACAATAATATATTTAAAATATTAATTTTTAGTATGGATTTTTTCCACCTATTAATGGAATACATAAGATGAAAATATGTTTTTACACTTTCATAATTTTCATATGAAAAAATAGTATTCATTTTTGAAATATAAATATCATAATTTAATTTTTGAATTTTTGGTATTTTTGTAAGAACATGAATATGTTGATGAAAAGGGAATAAATTTTTTTTCTAAACAATATTTTTATAAAATATATTTATAAACTTAAATAATTTTATTTATTTGATTTAAAGTTGAAATAAATAAATTTTTTTCCATTTAATAATATTTATTTATTTGTTAACAATTTGAAATTGAATTTACACATATAAAACCACAGAAAACGTTTGCAAACCCAACTCACACTTGCGTAAAATGAAAAATAGAGTCACCCAAAAAGAGGTAACATTCTTCAATGACAATTTACGTTTTATTTTAGTATCCAAACCCTTAATATATATTTATTTCATGATTATATAAAGTCCTATATATCAGAAATATAATTTTATATTTTTATTTATTTTTATAGAACAAACCCAACTCACACTTGCGTAAAATGTTTAATGAACTTACAGATCTTGTATAGAGAGAACAACCCCATAATGAAACGATGTCATTGTTTTTTAATTTGACACATATCATGGATTGGAAATATGATAGAAATATTTTTTTATATTATATATATGATATTAATTTTTTATTCTTAATTTTTTATTTTTTGTATAACACATAACATAATGATTTTTATTTTCTGTAAATATAATAACATTGTATTGGGATATGTGGATTACAGCCTCCTCAGAGCTATCAGTTACATTGACTCATAACATAGAATTTAATAAAGATGAGATTAATTGAACATATGTGACATAAATAACATCAATATGTTAATAGTGAAATAATTATATTTATTTAAATATAATATATCATTTTTTATTACACTTTCACAAACTAATGACGTGATAACATTGTTTTGGGATATGTGCACTACCACCTCCCCAACAAGATGTGATTCATTTTATACAACATGGATATATATATATACTAATAATATTAAATAAATTTATATTTATGATATATTTATAATTATTTAAAAAGAAATTTAGTTACCAACTTTTCATAATGATCTATGAAAAATGGGATAGTTATGCATGCATACGTATGACCTACCATCTCCATGATTGTAAGATTCATTATTTTTCATAACCATTTTTGATGAATGAAACTAAAAATATAATTTTTCTATAAATATGATGATTATTTTATTATAATTATCTTTTACATGTTTATATAAGAAAACGCTTGACCATATTTGACTAACCCACACTCCATATTGACCAATAAACCGAATATGGACAAAACACCAAATGTAAACATAATTATTTAAGTCGTTTATCAAAAAAATTTAATAATTGAAAGAAAAAGAAATTATAATCATTAAAAATAATCAAAATCATTTAAATTGTTAATATACATTTATTTTTCATGAATATAAAGACACATGTGACAAGTCGAACTCATGGTAAGTGATTTTGTCTCCAAATCATTTATTTAGTGTATTTCTTGGTGATATGAAACATTATTATTTTATAAATTGTATGTAATTGTATTTTAACATTATAGAACCATATTTTACTTGTTATAATGTTATTTACTATTTTTTTAAAAGTTATTAATTCATGGGGATTATAATTTAATTGTTATATGTGGTATATGATTCTTTGAATGTCTACAGATTCAATGCTTTCATCCATTTACATATTTTTAATATTATTTTACACATATATTAATATTTTTATAAAATGATTATGGATGACATTTAAATCTATGTTGGTATTTGAATTCAACTACCATAATTCATGTTATTAAAGGGAAAAAATAAACCATAATTCCCTTTTTTAAATATTATATTAATGAAAATAGTTTTTTAAATGGAATGATTATTTCTTTATCATGAAATATATTCCTTTGATTGAAAATTAATTTTTATGAATATAATTTTGAAAATTTAAATATCATATTTATTATGATTATATAATGGTAGTTTTATAGTTGAGGGATGGTTCTATAATAAACCCATGATGAGAGGATCTATGATAATCCAATGACTGGTGAGTCTATAATGGCAATCTAATGTGATGGGTATCGATCTCAGTCATATGGATATTCCATTTGTGATTGTGGCATGTGGGGAAGTTGATTCTTTGATTATTATACTTATAAGAGTGAAATGTTTCTGGATTTTTTAGTATGTTGTATTGTATATTGTATGATAGATAATGGGTTTTATGGTAATGTAGTGATTAAAAAAATAATTGAATTTACATATTTTAATAGAAAGGTATTTAATACTTATTATGGTTGAAAATTATTACATTTTGATAAAGTTTTCTTCTATTTTAATGTTTATAATTGGAGAAATTGTTTCCTTCATTTTATATCCCTTACTTAGATAATTATTCTCACCTGATGTTTTTATTTTTCTCATAGTATTATATAATTATTACCTAATTATTATAGGTAACGATTAATTTAATGGAGGGTTTTCATAATGTAGAGAAATAATTATTTTTAAATATTTTTTTTGGCGAAAAAATGGGTACTGATCAAAAGTGTCTACATTATATTTGATGGTTTTATTATTTATGAGTTATGGCCTAATTCTATAAAACCTTAAACCTGAAAAGATAATCAATGTAAATGAATGTAATTTATTGACTAAATGTAAATATTATGAAATTTCTAATACTATGGTTCTATTGTTGATATTGAAGTATTTTTTTTGAAAAAATTAGAGGATAGTACAGTTTAAATATAATTAAAGTATAATAATTTACATAATGGATATGTTATATTGATATGTAATTTAAACATTACAGTATTGATTCATATAATGTGTTCTTGTTCAGAATGGTTTTATAGAGTCAAAACATTGAATCTATAGTAGGATAAAACCAATTGGAAAATACCATTCCAAATCGACATCCTGTAATGGTTGGAATATAAATATATAAGTATGTTGTATTAATGTCACAGTTGACACAAGATATAGTTGTGGTGATTTCCATGTCGGAGAGGAACCATATCTACTATAGAGGAAAATGATAATAGTGGATAATTATATAAGACAACATCCCCTATAATTCAATCATTCATCTGACCCTATGGTAGATGATGGATGGATTAAATGCCTTGTAATGAAATTAAATTTCATCAGTTGTTTGGATCCCCATAATGTAACCCATTACATTTATGATATTTTAGATGAGACTGATTATTAGTGGTAAATGTTTAATAATATCTGGTAATTTGAAAATATTTATTCCTTATGAAAGGATGAATTTATCAATATTTTCCCAGAGAAATATTTTCCTCTATATTTTAAACATAATAAATGAAACTCTTGCATATATTTATGGTATTTATTATAAATGAAAATTTGTAATATTATAAAATCTATGATGACACAAAAATCGATCTTATGGAATGTTTTTAAAACATTAATTTCCACGAAACTATATGGAATATATATTAATTTCAAATTTTTGTTATTGAAAATTTTATTATATGATAATATTGTTTTTAAACAAGGAATAATTTGTAAAACTATAAAATATTTTTTTAAGAGTATCCTAGACCTACAAATGTCATATAAATTCATATATTTGTTGGATTATATGGTTACTAATAGTGGTTTTTTCAAAACAATTCTCAAATTTCTATCCCACTAATAATTCTAACTAGAAAATGAGATGTGTTCATTGGAACAAAATATGTGATGATTGTTTTCATTATCTGAAATGATGGTTGGTGAATGATCCTATTTTTTCTTGACATATAGAAATTTTGAATTATTCATCTATAATGATGGTTTATTAGAAGTACATGGTTGTGTCTTAAAGTAGTATGATCAGGTAATTTATTATTCTTCACAAATATTGATTTATCATAGTTAAATTACATGACACGTGATTTGGAATAATATGATATTGTATTTTTCTTCAAAAAAAAATTTGAGGTATAATTTGTATGCGGTAGTGTAATAAATATATACTAATAAAAAAATCATTCCGTATATATTCGCATAAGAAGTAATTAAAAATTAGAATGAAACAATTGCTACAACAAATCAAGGATTGTTTTTTATGATTAATTATCATCCATGTAAAGAAAACATGATGGATGATGCTTTGATTCATTAATGTAATGGTAAAATAACCATGTTAAATGTTGAATGTTACTCTTTGGTTAATGATTTTAGGAATTATTGATAGTATGTTGTGTATTAATGAAAACCCATTATTTTTTTCAGGTCCCACTATAGTTTACATTGATAGAAATAATTAACAGAGATCAGAAGGTTGACCGATATTCACAAGAAAAGGAAGAATACATAAAAATGTCTAGTTTCATTATTATAATATTGATTATTAAGGTATTTTACAATTATGAAAATAATATTGTGTGCCTTGTGATTTATAGTTGAGGAATGGGTTGACAACCAAAACTCATAGTTCTCTATTTTCCATTGATTTGGGAATCACCAAGATCTATAGAGGCTATCATGATTATTAATTTTGTGATTTAATGAAAAGATATATAACTAAATTTAACAATATGTCTTTTCATTAATAGCAGGTTAAATAAGAATGAAAATTACTAAAGGGGATGCTTCAACCATTTTCAATGCCAGAGTGGAAATAGGAGAATATATTAGTGGATTTTGTGTTAGGATTTCCGAATACTAATCATGGATATAATGATATTTTTTTATTATTTATTAATTAGACATATATTCTCGTATCCCTTCCATTAAATATATAACATCTTAAGATCGTCTTTCCATACTGTATATAATGGAAATTATTTTGTACATGGAGTTCCCCCATCCATTATATCAGAAAATGATGTTAGGTTGAAATCTAATTTATAGGGAGGGTGTTAAAAGATATTGGGTATTAAATAAAATTTTAGTAGAACTTTTCTTCTTCAATATTATGTATATATTGTGTATAAAATTTAGAGAAATTGAATATATTATTCATTTGTTCTCAATTGATTACCAAGGATGTTTTAATCAACATTATTCCTTGGTTGAGTTTTCTTATAATAACTTTATTCATTCCATAATAAAATGGAATATTTAATGGAACTATATAGAAAGTGTTATCAACAACTAGATTTTGGAGATGAAATAAGATAAATAATGATAATATAACCATATTTGGGAGAGTAAAATATAACAACCAAGTCATAGAGTATATAAAAAATACATAAATTTTGTGGAATAAATAAATCATTAAAAAAATAGAATCCCAATGAATATATATGTTTAGTTTATTGGGAAACATGTAAATAAGGCATAATGACATAAGTGGGTTATATTATCTCCAACTAGGTTCTTCGTGACTAGAAAACTTCTTAGAAAAATCGTACAGAATTCATATGTTTAAAAACTAAGGAATTAAAATTAAAAAGGGGAGAGATATGATGGTTACTATGGGTAAATAAGGGATACATGTATGTTTAAACACGAGCATATGTGTATGGGAACGTGATCAAAACTTTTGCAGATTATACCCTACATATTAAAGATAATAACATGAATCAAGGAATAAAACGATATTTTTATTACGATGAGAATAAAATGTAAAAAATGAAATTAAACCATTAAATCATAACGCATGAATAAACCATGTAATTATAGTAGACACATAATTTTATAGAATTATTTCCATACTAGTCACGACATTGCTACCAAATCTATCATATTAGAAAAAGACATTTAGTAAACTAGGTCCACTCCTCATTCCATCCCTATATTACTAAACCATGTTCAATTCACATTATAGCTCTTTAATACTAATCTATGTTCACTCCGCATTCCATCCTTGTCTAAATCATTAGATAAAAATCATTACCTAATGAATTAGAGGGAGATATCAGTCCCACCCATCTCATAATAAAATTTTACAAACATGTACCAATACTTATAAACAATCATAACATACCCCATGATATTTAACGGTTGTCATAAATATGTAATCATATCATAATCAATGTAAAATAAATAGGTTTCATAATCATTTCATCAAATAATAATCTGTGAAAAGATGTGGGATTCATAACCATATATCCAGTGAAGGAGAAATGGGTTTTATAAAACTAATTCCCTCAAAACATAATCCATTAAAATAATGAATATGAATGGATATACTAATCCATTTCCCAAAAATGGAATGAGTAACACGAACTAATGTTTTTTTATATAGTATGTATATATTAATAATCTTTTCAAAATATATCTTGAAAAAAATATCCACCTTCATTGAAAAATTATTTCCAAAACATAAAACATTTTGAATACCATTTTCATGAAAATAAAATTGAAAACATATTAAGAAGACACTGAAAACATTTTTATTGTTTTTTTCCATTTAATACATAAAAATGATCATTATATCATTTTGAAAACTGTTTTCCTTGAAAGCATATAAAAGTTGTATGAAAACCTTTTGAGAACAGAAATCCTTAGAAAATACCTTAAAATATTATAATGATGGCTTAAAAATGATTTTAAAACCATTTCATTTAAATTCGATTCAGAAAAAATTATCATTAAAATTATCCGTTTTAAACAGGAAATGTAAACATTATATAAATGATTTTGGGTAAATCAACACTTTCCATACATGTTAAAAAGGATATTCCTCTTTCCCAGTAAAGGGATAAAATATTGACTTGTTTAGATGGTGCTAAGACTATTCTATTAAAAAAAATTCTAAATGAAAAAAATGGTGTGAATTTATTTTAATGATCATAATATATAAGAAAAATATTCATAGAATCCCTTTTTTCGAATGTATGGTTTTGAACTAACATAGATTTCTGACCGAATAGATAGGTAAGATCATATTTTCTTAAAAACATTAAGATAATTTTTATAAAAACAAAATATTAAAAATTTTGAAACTAATGCATAAAGAATTAAATACTAACAAAAGGGGAATAAAACTCATTAGTGGTCTTGAATGATATATCATAATATTTCTACATTAAAAACATTAACATAAATAATATTGATAAATAGTGATATTGTTTCAATAAATTCTAACCATATATTAAATTTGAATTATAATCCCAATGTAGAAAAATGAAATTACATGGAGCTTAAAATAAATTGAAAATATGTATATTCATGTTATATAATTTCAATGGAATTTTATACACCTCGAATAATAATATAGGTTTATATAATATTGTGTGTATCAAAGAATGAAAATTGAGAAAAAAATAATTTGCTAATTTGGTATCTTTTGAAACATAAACCCCATGGTAGAAATATCATAAAATGGTCATGTAAATACCCATAGATTTAATTATAATAAGAATAGAATATATTCACGGGAAGTATACACTTCAAAAAAATTAAGTGATTCGTGAATAAGGCATGTATCTCTTATAAATAATAAGTGAGATTTAATTCCCTCAACATGTATGTTGAATCCCATCCTAATAATCAAAAACCCCATTATAATAAATTTTATTTTTTCATAAATCTACAATAAAAAATATTTTAATTTCTAATATTGTATATGTCTCGATTATAGTATCTTATTACTCACTTGTGGTCAATACTATGTTAAGGATTCCCAACAGGTTGTATCCACTTAGTTTTTCACGTGTGTCTTAATTTGTTATATATTAGGTCATTAAACATATAAAATAATTTCTAGAATTAAAAAAAATATTATAAAAGAATATATGTTCATTATATGTGAATTATAATAATCAACATAATATATTTGTATGAAATGGAATACATTGTTCCTAGAGATGGAAAGCCATATGTACCGATGAATTTTATTTCCATTTAATATTTGGGTGGGAATAAAGATAGTAAAAGAGATATATATATATATGTATTTGTTAAATAATATTTATTATATCTTAGATATCATTTAAATTCACAAAACCGTTCCTTGATACATTCTATGTAGTGTGTAAATATATCGCATCTCTTTGAGGGGACAATAACCACACATCCTCAAACAAAATTATCGTATTAACCCCAAATAGAACGTATAATTATATGTTTTTTAAAAGTAATAAATAATCTTAAATATGTAATAATTATAATGTTAAAAAAAATATTTCCTACATAATTTCTACCGTGAGATGTAGAAATGTTAAAATGAACAATAATCGTTAAGTTTGGAGGCAATTTGTCGTACACGTAAGCAGTATGTTCATTCCTCATTAAATAGAAGTTTATTTATGTGTAGTTAAAAATCATGGAATAAAAACATCGTAGTACATTGATCATAGTTATGTTATTCTACATTAATGTACAAACAATATTTTAGGGAGTGGAGAATAAAAAAATAAAGGAGTTTATGGAGGGCATTACTTCATTATCAGGTAACTCCTTTTGGTTTGCACAAAAGGAATTCCATAAAAGTATATCTACCCAAGGGGAACTTCAAGTAGTAAGTGATGGATATTGGGGAGCTATTTTGGAAATATTTGGTTGACCAAATGTGTCTTGGGAGATATTAGGAAGTGGGAGGAGATGAGGACTTCAATAATGGTGGAGGAGTTGCACTCTTGTAATATTTTTGAAAAGGAAAACCCCGCATGTATTTTTTATTTAATTTGTATTCAATAATGATAAAATGTATATCCAAATGATTAAAGAATATACATATGGACTAAAAT
Organism: Viscum album; assembly: GCA_963277665.1. Taxonomy (NCBI): domain Eukaryota; kingdom Viridiplantae; phylum Streptophyta; class Magnoliopsida; order Santalales; family Viscaceae; genus Viscum; species Viscum album. The sequence goes on along the minus strand of OY728151.1, from coordinate 2,060,171,970 downwards.
GGGTTTTTTTAAAACATTTTATGTTTTTTTGGGCCTTAGGACTATGGTTTAGTCCCTTATAAAGTTTAATTTAAATTATATTCACTAGTATCTTTTTAAAAACTAATTTGGCCTTATTATAAATTATAAATTATTGTGATTCAAAGAAAATAATCCATTTTTCAAAATTCTTAACATATAATTTATAGAAAATAATTTAAATATAATTCCACATACAGGTCAACAAAGTGGGTTTTTAAAGTAAAACTATTCAAGTATTTACTATGATTTTATACTCAATATCAATGTTAAATTGGTTCCAATGACCAAAATTCGGTTTATTGAAAAAAAATACTATAATTATTCATTAAAACTAATTTAAAATATAATATATCTATATAAATAAAGTATATGAAAAAATAATTTTACAGTTAAAATTCAATATTGCTAAATATTCATTAAAAAAATAATTATAGAAAAATAAGAAAAAATCACCATAACATAATTTTTATAATTATATATTAAATATGAAGATTATGTTCAAATATGAAATTTATAGATGTTCCAAAAAATTATATTTATAAAAGGTTTCCAATTAAATGGAGCTAATATTGGTTTAATACAAATATTGGGCTTTATGTGTTAAATTTGGATTATACTAATCTCATGCCTATAAAATCACATTGAAAAATATTGAAAATATTTAATTCAATATAAAAAAATATAACATGAAAATAAATTTCTAGTTATATTTTATTTAATTTATTAGGATTAAAATAACTTTCTGGGTATATTAATATTTTTCTATAATAACACTCTGTTTATATTCAATTTTTTCGTATATTCATTTCAAAATTATTTGTAAGTAAGAAATTAATTTCTTATTATTTGAAAAGAATAAATTTACAAAATGTATATAATTATATTAATAAATGAAAATTAAACAGCTATGTAATATATTAATATATTTTTTAATAATATATTAGAGTTCTATAACACCATGTCTTGTGTGTTACGCAAGTTATCAAGGAAATTACGTGTTGTGTGAAACATAAGATTATCACAACGTTCTATATAGACAAATATAACATTTTTATAGCATATGGTGAATGAATTACATTGAATTTCATACATCATAATCTAATCATAGTTTATTAATATATATAAGATAAATATTTACAATGTTGCGTGAAATAAAAAATATATCAAAAACATTAAATTAATTCAAAAATAAATTTCACAAAATCATGAGGTGTGAAAATCTACCCCCCTTAAAGTGAATTTAACCCATGAAATTCAACTATGATACCAATGGTTTAATACTTAATATTTTCATTCACGGAATCCCACATAGAAAAAATTAATACATAAAACCATTTAAAACAATATGGAACCCTAATGATAACCGAAAGTAACTCATAACATACTTCTAAAATATGAGAACATTGGTGGGTAGTGAAAACATGTACATGGATGAGAAATCTAACTGTTATGTTTAGATGGAGAGTGACTTAGAATAAGTTCAGTTGAAATTTGAAAAAAAAATTCAACAAATCTATGATGACGTAATGTACCACTTGATCCATTGAAAAAAAGTGACTACAGTGATATTTTATTTATTCATCATTTTAATAATGATGAAAAAGTTTCATGGAAATATATTATTTCATGGTTTTGGAAAATCAGAACTTTTGTTGTTACATAATCAACTTGATGAATTTCTTCAAAAACTAAGGTGGAACATTCATTCCTAATGGACTAAAGGATCATTATATCCATTATAATTTTCCTCATCATTATTTAGTTAACATCAACAAATAAATTTTTAAGTAGGTTATCCAATATATATAAATCCTCATGTGGTGAGATAATACATTAATTTCAAAAAAAGATCAGCTAATTTCTAAAATAAAAATATCATAAATCGTTAAACATACAAACCTTATGAATAGTGGTATTCCAATGAATTATAAATAATGTCTCAAAATACGTTTTACATTGATCCCCCATATATCCAAAATTAACTCTTAGTTATCAAATTTCAACCATATGAATACCCTTATCATGTATTCTCTGGAAATTTGGTAATAACCTGAATTAAAATAAATAAATTTTGAATACTTGCATTCTTTCATATTCCAAAGGTTATTGGATATTTTCATTAAATACAAGATGTTTTAAACATAATCCAAGATGACATAGAAAACATTTTCAACCAATTAATAATCAGATCCAAGGAATTTAGTGTAATCAAATTTACATTATCCAAATCAATCATCTATTAATTCATGAAAAATCAATTCTAAACATCATGATAACATATATGGTTACCTTCCCTTAATCATAATATAACTTTGTCATGATATAAATTTCTAGTCTATTGTAATAATTCAACATAATCATATAAATCCTTAGCGAGAAACAAAAACTAAATAATCCTTTAATATTTCATGATTCATAATACATAATTCTTGAATCTAAATAGATAGAAAAATTGATTCTTCCATATCATCCATAAGTCATATGAAGAATACCCCATCTTATTAATTAATAAAACATTTCATTCATTTTTCATATATAGTTTCATTTTAATCACCATTATATTGATTACTCATACCACTATGTTGATTCCCTTCATGATCATTCCACTTATGACAATGGTTTTCATAATGACCAGTCCATCAAAACTTAATTAATTTATCCTTTTATAATGTCATAGGGAGGCTAATATTCTCATTAATTTGGTTAGTCAAACACTCCATTTTATCTTTTATAGTTACATTAATTGTGTCATTCTTTTTTGTAGTTCAAAATAGCTTCATGTTCCTCTATTACCATCAAATATTTTATTATTTCCACATTATTTACAAAAATTAAACTCAATCTTCTTTCCTCTATGGTAATCATTACCTAAAATCATAGTGAACTCCTTCCTTCTTATCATTCATGAGTCTTATAGTTGGTTATGTTACATGTTGTTGATCTTGTTCCTTGAAAGCTGATTAGCCATGATAACAACATTCATCACACAAGTTGTTACAACTTTTGATGTCTCATCAACATATATTCCATCACATTGAATGCTAATTTTTTAAATTCTAATTCTCTCCCTTGGTTAAAACCAAATAAAATTTAATATGAAATGATTATCATATCAAGGAACCACATAATCATGAATAGTAACTTATATGATGTTTATGTTATGAGACATTTCATAAAATATGACACCTTTAGTAAATCCTAGATTATTAATAGTAATATTCTATTCAAATCCTTCATAATGGTTTCCGATGATTAGTTGAATTTGATAAGAATTTCCCATGGCTTTGTCAAACTTGGTTCACTGATTGACCCATTATCATATACCTGATTATCTCAAGTCAGTATTAGGACATCTTCTCAGAGTTTTCACCCCTTATTACATCTGTACAAGACTCAAATCATCATGAAGTATCAAAATTGGGACATATTTCAAGGACAACACACACTATATCATTTTGAAAATTTACAAAACATATTTCTATAGATTTATTTAACCTTAAACATATCCATATATATGTCCTAGGTATTATCACTTGGGTTTTATCATCCTAGTATCCAATGTTAAACTAAAAAATATCTCTGAAACCAACTATAAAAACACTATCTTATTGTACATATACATTACATAAATTTTGCATAATATAGAAAACATTTCAAAAATAGACTCTGAATGTCTATGTTGGATTGGTGTCTTTATAAACATTGAATCATTAAAACCAGTTCATATGTGAGCTACATTAACTCACTTTTGTTTCTTCTTTATTATAACGCTTACTAGAAACATCATACATAATACATATCATCATATCATTGGGATGGAATCACAAAAATTTGTGAGCTCAGATTCTGAATTTTAGTAATCATGGGAGACATGTACGCATAAACATGACATAAGAGTATGAAAATGTGGTCAAAAAAAATTAAGAACATACCATGTATATAAATAATCATAAACATGAATCATGGAATAAATATTAACAGTTCATATGACATGAATCATAGGTAAATAAAATAATATAAACCATTAAATCACTACATAGGAAAACACATGGAATTATGGAAGACGCATAAGAATATATAATGATTTCTATAGCATCCAATGAATAGACTAAAAGACCCTATTATGAGAAAAAAGAACTTTATTGAATCCAGTTCACTCTCCATTCTACCCATATATTGTTGAACTATGTTCACACCTTACTCCAGCCCTGTAATACTAAACAAAATTTAACCCTCATTTCATCCAACTCTATCCCATGAGTTATAAATCATTAACCAATTCATTGGAGGGAGATATAGGTCCCACCCATATAATAATGAAATCATTCATACATGTTCAAGAATATAGTAAACAATCTTATTATAACCCATGAAATTAAATGGGTGTCATTAACATGTAATCATATCTTATCATGTGGACAAATGAAATTCTTCATATTCATTTCACTAAAGAATAACAAATTAAAATAAGTTGTTTTCGTAAGCATATAACCTGTCAAAGTTTATAGGGATTCATAAATATCCTTCCATAAAAACATGAACGAATATATTGAATCATTTCCATATAAATGCATTAGTAACACCAACAGATGTTTTTTGTGATGATAAACAATTTTTAATGGACTTTTGAAAATTGTTCTTATTGAAAATACCCATCATCATTGAGATATTATTTCAAAAAGGTAAATTTTTTTGCAAACCTACATAATGAAAATAAACATGAAAACATATTAAAGAGGCATTGAATACAGTTTGAATCCTTTTTTACATTGAAAAAATGTGGAATCTCTTGGGAACATTTTTAGTGCCATTTTTCCTTGAAAACATATAAAATATTCATGATAACCTTTTAAAAAACACATTCATTAAAAAAAATTTAAAACATATAATAAATTCATAAAAATTATTTGAAAAATATTTTATTGAATGAAAATTTGAAAAAAAATCTCAAAAAGTATCCATTTAAACATGAAAATATTACATTAAAGAAATTATGGTGGGTAAATTGGTACATGTCATATGATGTAAAAATTAATATTCCTTTTTCATGTTAAAAGATTATGAAAATTCATTTTTTGGATGTTGAGACGAATATAAATTTTAAAAATTTGATAAAATAAAAAATTATAGACATTTTATTTAATTATCATATGAGATTAGTAATATATTATATGAATACCTACCATGAAACTGGGGTTTGAAAGAATTTAGATCCCAGACCGATGATAGAGGTCTGGTCGTATTTTCATTAAGACATTTAATTGATAATATAAAACACCAAATATAGGGGAATATGTTTCAAATACTTGAATATATGAAGGCTATGAAGTTGATACAAAATTTCATGACTGTTCTTGAAAAAAAGGATAATAATCAATCTTCAATAAAAAGACAACCATAAATAATTATGATAAATAGTGAGACTAAGTAAATAAAATCGTACCACATGGAAAAATTGATACATTATACCCATGTGGGAAAATGAAATTATATGGATATTTAATTATTGTTAAAATAATTAGATTTATGATATAAATTTTCAAAGGAAGTTTATACACCTCATATAAAATTATTGGTGTATAACATGACATGTGTCTCAATGGAGGAAAACTGAGAAAATAATTATTTACCAATTTAGTAACCTTTGAATTGTAACACCCCTCCCCTTCCATCATTGTCTTGAGGGGGCATTGATGGATACTTTTCCATAAGCGATGTTACCAAGGTTCCAAATGATGGAAATAAATGCCAAGGGAATTAAGGAATAGTGGGGAACAATTTTCCCTTAAGACAAATCCAACCAAACCAACAACTAAAGATGCATTCCCTTTCAAACCAAACAATGTGATACTAACAATTCCATCACAATCCCTAAAACCATTCAACTAGACATGTCTACCCAACATCAGAGTACAAAGCGGAAACTAAACAGCATACCCCACGAGCCATGACATGACCACAGCTACACACCAATATCTGAGATCCAAGCTCCACCAAGACATCACAATGCACCACTAAAGGTGGGTGATTCCTTACCTTTTCCCACGTCATGGTACACAACATTTTCAAAGACACCAAAGAGCCAAATCATGGGGTGAGTACAACTACTCTGTAGGTTTTCACCAAATTACTTACTAACACACGCCACTAAGATAAAACCATTAGCACATTTATATAAAATAATTTATATAGAGAAATCATAATTGAAACCATTACCATAATCTAATCATTCCCTTACCATGTTGCTTCACCCAAACCATGTAAACACAAGGAAAAAAACAATCATTCCATGAGCCAAACATTCCACACAAGGAATCCCAATAAACCATTTCACATTTCCACAAAAATTCCATCAATGTATTGCAAAACACAACAGACAAACCATAACGGTGGGAAATCCGCCCAACTCATTCACCCATCTTCAGCTAGTATAAAATTCCGCCTAGTACCTGAAAACCCAAAATGTTGTGACTTCTCACCAATCCAGTTAATCTTTTATAGTGATACTTCCTTCCCACTTCCACACAACCAAAACAAGCCCTAACCTAGCATGTAACCCACCAAGGCCACAATAATACTATATTCACCATTTCCATTACAAGTCAATCCACTTCAATAAATCAAACATTTATTGAAATAATTCTTCAATAATTTTCCATACCAAACGAAATTTAAATAAAATAACCCTTTTTATTGAAAACCATTTTCTCAAATCATCTTAATAAAACAGAAAAATTATTTTAAAATACAATTTCTAAAATGACATCAAGAGCATTTCTTCACATGCCCTTTTTCCCAAAAATCCCTAAACCACCCCTAATGGGACTTCCATCAAATTTCACACATCATTAAAAAAATTAATTATAAGAAATACAATTTAATTACAACCAAACCCCCTATTTCTATTCAAGTGGAGTCGAATGAAATGCCACATACATTTAGGGTACTTGGGAAAACGACCCACAAGCAACCACTCTTCAATAATGGCAAACACACTACTGAAGCCTCTCTAGATCAGCTTCCCTAACATCCATATGACTTAAAATTAAAATCCAAGGCAACTAAAACCCTATATCTACACACAAAAGTTATAGATCCAGAAAACTGAGAGAGAGGGAGATGCATATATAGAGGAAAATAAAATGAAACTAAGAGGAGAGACTTACCTGGGAGAAACAACCATCAAAACACCTTGAAACCCCATTGAATAGCTCTATAAACGATAGGAAGAGCCCCTATATCCCTTGAAAACCTAAAATCCAAAGCTATTTTAGAGTGGGAGAAGATTGGGAGTGGAATGAGGCAAGCCTGAGTGAACTCAAGTTATAAAATCCTACTTTTAGGGGTCACACTGTTTGCCAGAATGGTTTGAAAAACTGTCCGCTAACTGTACGAAAGCTACAACCATGAGAGTAAGGTTCCACATGGTTGCCTCGCACAGTTTGGAAAACCATGTGCAGGCAGTGTGAGGCCTATTGTCTCCCCCTACATGGTTTCCTGGAGAGCCCGCAGGGTTTCCTCTAACCGTGCCCAAACTGGGCTCCCTAAAAAAACCCTCCAAAATTATTCAAAACCATTTAAAACTCACCTAACCTCTTCCCAACTCATCCCATGCACATTAAACACATAAATAAGCATATTAATGACTACATACATCAAACCGTTGGTGATACATTCTCCCCAACATTGGAATTTCCATCCTAGGAATGTAGTGAACCAACCCATTGTCAAAAGATCTCAGGCCATTTCTCAACCTTCTCTTTCCCCCTCTCCCAATAATCCTATTGGATCTGTCCATGCAGCCATAAAACCTAAACCAGATCGATGCATTTTCACTGTTAGATATTCTCTTTCCTATCCACAACCTGCACTGGCACGTGCACCAACAAATCATTTGGCTATATCTCCACATGATCCCATTGAATAAAGTGATCGAGATTGTAACATCCCAAGTAATTAATGAATAATAGATATTTTTATCTATGCCTATTAATGAATTATATAGTGTTTTAGAGGCTTAAAATTAAAACAAATCCAATCTTAAGCATGGAATACACTAACATTTTGAAAAGATTGTTTTAATTCCTTTAAATGGAAAACCATTTTTAAATATATATTTTGAAAATTTAATAATCTATGTCTTTCAAAATAAACATATTCTTTATGATTGGGACATCAAAATTTACTTTGTGTGAATTTTTTTGTATATTTCCGATAAGCTTCATTTTTTAATGAATAGTGAAAAATACTGCATTTTACATCAAAACTACTTTTTAATATAATTTATTTATATGATTAGATTATCTTATCAATTGTTTTTGAAGTGAAATTAGAATATATTTTTACCATTAAATACAATGTTGGTCATTGGAATCAATTTCACATTGAAATTGGACTTAAACTGGTGTCAATCTTTTGATACTTATTGTTTCATAAAAACACGCTATTTGCTCTGACAGCGGGAATTAATTATTAAATTAATTAATGCAACTTATATATTTTGAATTTTGTAAAATAGACATACTTTTTGAATTCAGAATATCAAATATATATTAGGGTGACGTTTTGGAATTTTTCTGAAAAACTTCAATTTTTGATGAATAGTAAAACCACTAAGTGGTAGTTAAAGAAACTGATTTATCGTTTAAATGAAACATTTCCACTTCTGTGATTTGATTTTCAAAAATCTGACATACATGGTTGTCATTAAGAAGTAAAATGTGGTTCAATGAGATTAAAATAATTTTTTGGTGAATAGTATCTTTTATGTTCTTAATCGCGATTAGAGATAATTAGTGTAGTTTAAGGTAAAAATAATGTTTTAATAATATGAGATGAGCTTGACACATGTCCTACCCTCATTGGATGTGTCATTTCCGACCAAGACAATCCATAGGTCAACTTGGGGACCCAATGTATCCACTTTGGTTCGGAAATGACATAAATAACTTTTTATTTAATGTAAAAGTAAAAATAACACAAACATGAGATGTTTTACTAAAACAATTTTTACATGGGTTTATAAAAGTCAGATTTTTGACTATAAATATTCATTAGAAAGATAAAAATATTTCATAAATCATGATATTTATTTTATAATTTTTAGACATTAAATAAATTAATTTAGTTATGACATCATGATGTTGAAGCGGTTACCTCATTAATAAAGGATTTAAATAAAATGAAATGATAATGTTAAATCTACGACCTAAATATGTCCAAAACCTAATGGATGGGTGGATTTCGAACCCTTATCACCATACCCTCGAATTATTTCAATGTGGGACCTTTCGTATCCGAAACTCATTTTAAAATAAAGGAAAGCTTCTTTACTTTCCAAGAGTGCCCCTCCTCTCCTCTTATAAAAGGCCCCCACCTCTACCTCCTTACCCACACACCCAAAGCCATTAGCTTGGCCAAACCCTGCCCATTTTGTCTCTCCACATCCATATCTTACACCTTGAACCCTCACTTTGGGCATAAGTCTTCCCAAGCAATCCTTTGAGCTCAAACCAAAGGGAGTTACCCGATTTTATGGTAAGGTCTTCACATGAGTCCTTTTGTTTTATTTTACTTCTCCAACCCCTTAAATATTTTTATTAATTTCTTTTGTAACAACTCCAGTATCTTCAATATACTAAGATGTTGTTATAAGAAGGATTTGAGCTACACTTACACACACCTACATCTAATGGTTAAAGGACATACTATTTCCGTGGATGGTGAATTTATGCCTCCCGAAACGATGATTGTTCAACATTCATTTGACACCTTTAAAGGTGGCCATTAAGATGTCACTATATTTATATATGATATATAATATGTTTATGTTTTCCTTAATCTTCTTTATTTTTCATTTTGGGCAAACCTTAATGGTTTCCATTATGGGTAAACGAGATATCTTCATTTAAGGAAGTGCGGACTACCGGCCCCTCAAAGTGATTTGATTCGTTAAATACCATATGTGGGACGTATAAAGTATGGAAATATGATATTATATATGATATTATACTGGAATTATAATATAACTTTAAATCATTCTGATTCCATTCTATAAAATACGAAATAGAAATGAAAGTAGCGTTCATGCGTACGTACGGCTTACCGTCTCCATGAACGGTGCATTTCATTTATTACCTATAAAAGATTATGTAATATTATAAATGCATGTATATACTGGATATATATGATATATACATCATTATTATAATTCTTTATATAATGGATACATGAACAACTTGTAATTATAAAGGGTTTATTTTTGACTCATGTACCAATGATCGTTAAAACGACCGTTATTAACTTAAATAATTACATAGTGTTCATGACATGGAAATAAGTGATATAAAAGGAATAATGAACTTGAAAAACGTTTTTATGAATGTAGAAATTAAATAAAGTTTGTTATTCAGGACATTAAAGAACGATCGAGTGAACTCGAACCCGAGGTATGGGGCTTCGTCTCAATCTCCATTCATTGAGGCATATTTTGTTTTATACACAGCCTTCTTTTATATGGTGTATAAACCCTTTGACTTTTACTTTTATTCAAAAGGAATCTTTTTTATACTATGTTTTTACTAAATGACAAAAAGTAATGTTTTTGTCGTACGTATGCGGCGACAATGACTTCTCCGCTGCCATGACCATTATTCGAGTTTCGGTTTCCTCTACAAGCCATACCTTTTTTTAGTGAAAAATAATTACCATGTTTTTATTTTATTTTATTTTGGTATTGAAAATGGTTTTCATAATGTTGTTATATCAATGTGTTGAATTGATATCTTGTGATTGAAAGGTGGAAATGTTATTTTTCCTTTATGCATGTTTTATGTGATACGATTATGTTGAGGTTCATGGGAATTATTATGACGACGGGTGGTTCCATGATAAACTAAGTACAGGTGAGCTCGATATAGCTCTCCAATGCATTGGGTAACGTGAAGGAGTGAAATGTTAAGGTTTCTCCAAAGAGATTTAGGGAATATTCAGTAATGGTTATTCCAAACATAACCAAGAGGGTTACACCCTACGAAAGAATGTTATGAATGCCTCCAGTTACCATTATGTCTTATGATTTCTATGATTTATTCATGATTTGATGAGGTTTGTTAAAGTGATTATGTTTTATGGGTAATGTATGATTTCATTCATATGTATATTTGTACCCATGTTTCTTTTCCATATTTTTATATCCCTTACTGAACTTTTTATGCTCATCCCATGTTTTTTGAAAAGTTTTTCACAGGTCAAGGGAATGGTACATGATATGATAATAGTGTCATGGAAGTGTCAAGAACGAATCCATGTTTTATTTTAAATATGTTTCCATTGATTGGAACGAAGAATACTATCTTTATGTAACCACTTTGTTTATATGTGTAATGTAATGCAAGTTGTATGATCTAATTCTCTAAAACTCTAAACCCAAAAATATCCCCAATGTGTAATCTTGTAATAACTAACGATTAAGTAAGGTTTAAGGCTAGGGCCTTATAGTTGGTATCAGAGGTCGGTTTAGATAACATTAGGAGTTATAATTATATTATATTATTATCCAAAAATATTTTTTTATGGTCAAATTTAAGTGATATAGTATTTGAAGATTACCAAGTTGGTTCATCTAAGACATGTTTGTTCAGAATGGTTTTCCGTAGAGCAAACAGGGAAGCAGTGCTAGGAAGGCATGCAGAAGGAAATAACCTTCTGAATCAGCATCCTGAGATGGTCAGAATTGGAACTGAACAGTTTGTTGCAGTAATGGCGCAGTTGACTCAAGCGATAAATGGCGGTGGTATCCATACACGAGATCAGTCATATCAACTGTAGAGGAACATGTCAGTGGTGGAACATTTCATGAGGCAACATCCCCCATCATTCAGAGGATCATCTGACCCTGTGCTAGCTGAAGGGTGGACTAAAGCACTGGAGAAGATTTTCGATGTCATGGGGTGCTCAGACAATCCAAAGGCTAGTCTTGCTATTTACCGTTTGGAGGGTGAAGTAGATCAATAGTGGTCGATGGTTAAGAATATCAGGGATGCTAATGAGATTGATGATCTCGACTGGGATGAATTCAAAGGTATAATTCGTGAAAAATATTTTCCTAAGGATGTTTTACATAGGATGGAAAATCAATTCTTGGAATTGAGGAAAGAGGAAGACTCAGTGGCTACCTATGAAGAAAGGTTCACTTGATTGGCAAGGTATGCTCCAAATTTTATCTGAGACATTGATAGTAAAATCAATCGTTTTACTCAGTTATATTCATACTGTTAAAAGTGGTTATTATGATACCAATTAAAAATAAGATGGAATTTTCCTCACATCCGTTGTGACTGTCATCTCATCCAAACCTTGTTCTGTTATAAAATATCACGATATTTTTTTATATTGTAATGAATTCATGTTTTATTTTTGTGATATTTCTTCTTTAGTTCAAATTATATGATCGTAATTGAAATTTTATCAATGATAAATATATATATTTTTTTTCTCATCTTTTTGCGTCATTTTCTATATTAGTATATAAATACTATAGAAAATTATGGATGACCAAATAATCGTTATGAAACTAAAATTTTAGAACATTTTCAAATAGCCAACACTATGATACTAATAATTCATATTATATATTTTATTCATCCTAATGGTATTTCTATACTTTATAAAGAAAAAAAAATCATCAAAAGAATATCACCTAAGAGTGTCAAACTAGGTTTGAAAAAATGCCCATTGTCATGTACCGGGTTACCTCGAGTCAGGCCTAGGACCCATTTTTTGTGTTTTTTCTCCTACGTACATTTGTGCCAGATCCCCAACCAGTTTTTTATACCCAAATAGGTATTTTTTTCATAGATAACCATTATATATTTATGAAAAAAATTAAATTCTTTTATTATAACATAAAATATAAAAATAATCATTACTTAACCATTAATTAATCATTTCTTATCCATTAGGTAAACACCTTTTAACCATTAGTTATCCATTGGTTAATCATTACTTCATAATTTTTCAATCATTTTTTAATAATTCATTAATAAATATTTAATTGTCTTTTAACCATTCTTTAATCCATACATAATTTTCATTAATCCCCCTTTAATCATTATTTTTTCCTTACTTCATTATTCTTCAATAGTTTCTTATATTTTGTAATAATTACTTAATCATCATCAAATAATTACTAAATCCTTTTTTAAACATTATATATTCATTAGTTAATCATTAATTACTACTTAATTAATTATTAAATTTTAATTATTTAATCATAATTTATTATTTAGGTAAATATAATTAACTAATTGTTATGTTTATTAATTTAGTAATTAAATGTTTTTCATTAGTTAATATATATGTATTCATTAATAAAATTAACTATTATTTCTATAATATATGTAATTAGAAAATGTAATTAATAAATAAATAAATTCATAATAACTAAAACAATCAATCATATAAATAAATACTATTAAATTAAATAAGAAAAAATACAATTAAATGAGTTTCAAAAAATAGGACTTCTTTTAGGGTAGTGGATTCACCATGCATGAATAATACATCAGCAAAAGATGGAGATACTAGAATATAAAATTTAGGGTGGATTTTAACGTGAGGTAGCTGATGGGGGTTCCTTTTTAGATGGAATTATTAGAAAGAAAGAAGGGGATTCCATTCACATGTATGATAGAAAAAATCCACACACCCCCCACTGCACACCATCAGGTTTTCCATCACATCAGTTCTAGTATTTCGCAGATGGCTTACTGATTTGAGGTTATATAGATGAAAAATATTCCTAGAAGAATGAAGCCACCCTCCTAGTTCCAACCAAACATCCACACCCCTTCCATCGAGTGGGGTTACCATATATGTCCCTTTCAATTTCAACTTCAAAATATTAGCCAAATCTAGTTGAAGATCCATGAATTCCTTATTTATCACCACATGCATCCTTCCTATTCTAGGGGACTCCAAGGTCATTGTCAACCCTTATTTATAAGGTTGGGTTTCACTACCACCTGTTAACCTTATACGATTAGTAGTTTTTAATTATTCATCATAATAATATGTAATTAATATTAATTACATATAACAAAATTGATATTGTTCAATGAATTTCCATGTAACAAGTTTTTATATTAAAAAATTAAATTTATCAATTTTAAAATTAATAATATGATAAATATTATGAATATATTAAACATATAATTAAATTTAATAAATTATTAGTTTAAATGAAATATTAATACATAATAATAGTGCATAATATTTTTTAAAATAGTTATTTTTTAAAATATGCATTATATTCATTTATAAAATTAAATTACCATATAAGAAAATTTCATTAGATTGAATTTAGTAAATATTATTATTCAGTACATCAATATTAGGTAAATTTATCAATGTAATTGTTTGGAAAAATATTGTGCAAGAATGTTACACTACTACAAATATTCTTTTTAAATCTAGAAAATTGATTTAATAGCGATTATAAGGGGGGGTTCCCATTATCACAGCTAAATAGTGATTAAAAAGTGTGTCCATTATCTACACTAAACAAAAGATGATAAATGACTCTGTTTATTAGTTCTTTAATTAATTATGATAAATGAGGCCCTCTATTACTGCTCGAAATAGCGCTGATAAAGGCCTCACTAGATGAAATGTGCGGTTAATATAACAACACAACCAATGAAAAACTGCAAATCTTGTAATTTCAAATAATTATATATGCATTTAATGTGACTCATATAATTCATAAATATACACCCATGGTATATGAAAAAGTACTAAAATAAATGTTTAATAAAATGATTTATATAATTAGATTTTAAATTATGAAAAAAAAATTAAAAAACAACAACGTTTCAAATTTTGATGCTCATGATCCCCTCTCAAAAATGTATTCCCATGTATTCAATTTCCAAAAAACACATCTCAACCCAGGAAAACATTTCCACATATTTATGAAATTTTTTAATTTTTTTCAATACTATAAATAAAAAAATTAATCATTATTATGTAACAATACATTAATAATATGTGAAAACATAATTAAAAATTCAAATTTAGAGTAATACCAGTCATGAAATGTGTCTTATTGAGGTGGGGATGATACATACTTGTCTAAAATGAGTTATGGTTCATTATCATAAGATATCAATACAATTCAAATGACTTTTCTTGGTTTTGAGTATGTTACTTTTTTTACTAAAATTAGAGTCAATTTTAAATAATGACTCACTTTAAGTTACACTAGTGACACAATGCATCACATTTTTTTGTGACTGATTCAATAAAATCACAAATTAAATATAAGTCATTTTTATGACGTAACAAACAATCTGAATATGTTTGATCGATTTGCATTTTGTTTGATGTGTTTTTATAATAAAATTTCATTTTGAACTAGAAACACACATTAAGAGTTTTACCTGTCACATATTGTGTCAGATTAATATGAGCCTACTTCAATAAACTCACAAATGACATATAAATCCCTATTCTAAATTATCTAGATAATGGAAGTGTGTTTACTTGTTTTTCAATCAGTGACACTTTTTGAACTACAATATCAATATTAAACAGATAACAGGCACTTTTAGTCATACTGGTCCCATAGTGCATCAGATTGAAATGGGGTTGATTACAAAAACTCAAAAATGACTCACAGATCATCATCTTAAATTATCAATACAATACTAATGTCATTTACTTATATTCAGTATGTCACCTTTTGTTTTTACTTACTCTAATGGAAATATTAAATATGAAGATCCAATTTGAGTTATACTGGCCACAATGTGTGTCATATTAAGGTGTGAATAAATCCAACTTGTCAAAATTGGCTTATAGATCATTTTCTTAAAATATAAAAACAATCCAAATGTGTTTCCATAGTTTTAAGTAGGTCACTTGTTGTATTTACTAAAATTAATGTCAAATATAAATAAAAAGAGACACTATGAGCTATAGAAACCACATCGTGTGTCATATTGATTTGTGACTTATTCTTACACCAAAAAAATTAAATATAGATTGTTTTACAAATGTATCAAAGAACTATGAATGTTTTACCTAGTTGTCAGTGTGAAATTAGTTTTTTA
Source organism: Viscum album (assembly GCA_963277665.1). NCBI lineage: Eukaryota > Viridiplantae > Streptophyta > Magnoliopsida > Santalales > Viscaceae > Viscum > Viscum album. Next base: position 2,060,155,837 of record OY728151.1, on the reverse strand, counting down.
ACTAAAATTTCATTAAAAACTAGAATCATGCATTATGATTTTTACCGTTCGCATCGTGCATAGATTTATGTGATAATTTAGTCATAATTGTAACATTAAGCATTATATGTATGTAAGGTTGATTCCTACAAGTCAAAAAAATGAATTATTGATAATTTTACACAAGGATAGTCTCAATCCAAATGTTTTTTCTCAGTTTTTAGTATCACAATTTTAATTTTTACAGAAATTAATGTCATTTTAAAATAAAAATATACATTTAGGGTATATAGGCACACCTTTCATCCTATTAAGGTGGGTTTCATTCCTAAATTTAAAAAATGACTCATGGATCGTTATCCCACAATATCAAAACAATCCTAATATGTTAGATCATTTTTGAGTACGTCTATTTTTCTTTTTACATAAATTGATGTTAATTTTCGAAATAAGTTGACAATTTTAGTGATACCACCCACACTATGAGTTTAATTGAGGTGTGTTGGATTCCTACACATCAAAAATTACATATATATTATTTTAAAAATATATTAAAATAGTATGAATGTTTTTTCTCTATTTTCGGTATGTCACTTGTTTTTATTATATAAATTAATGTATATTTTATATAAAAATAGTCATGTTGTTGTATATCAGACACACCATGCATCATATTATTGTGAGGCTAATTCATATTCAACAAAAATTACTTAATGATCATTTTCGTAAAGTATCAAAATGATCAAAATGATTTTTTATGGTAATCAACACGTGAGTTTTTTTATGAAATGTAATTTAAAACTAGAAATAGACATTATGAAATATACATGTCACATCATGAATTGTTTTGATATTATATTACTTAAATCATTTCATTTTACTAAATTATCATGAAAATCAAAGTTCATTTTATTGTTTTTAATTGAGTGAAGTGTTTTGAACTAAAATACCAATTTTAATATGATAATGGATACTTTTATTCAAATCGATCACACCATGCATCATAATGAGGAGAAGTTGATTCATACATGTCATAAATAACACATGAATCATTTATCTAACATATAAAAATATTAAAAATGTATTTTCTCATTTTTCAATATTTCACTTGTACTTTTTTAATTAAATTAATGTCAATTTAAAATAGAAAGACAACAATTGATTCATATTAGTTACACCTTGTGTTTTATTGTGGTTTGGGGTTCTCCTAAAAAATAAAATGACTAATTTATAATTTTCATAAAATATGTAAACAATAAAAATTTGTTTTCTTGGTTTTTAGTATGTCAGATGTTGTTTTTATATAAATTGATGACAATTTTAAATAAAAAGTGGAACATTGAGTGATACCAGCCACGCCATGTGTCAAATTGAGGTGTGGCTAAAGCATGGATGATTATTTTCAATCAAAAATACAAAGGCCTATTTCTATTCTAATGTGTATAGAGGCACTTGGGTAGAATCCTTGATAATGATAAAAATTTTAGAGTCGATTTTTTTTGTTATTTAACCTTTAATTTGAGGTTTTGTTTGCATAGATTAGATAGAATGAATGATTAATGGATATTGATTTTAAAATTTATTAAATATTGGGTTTCGTTCATTATTGTGTATTTAAGCTTATAATAACATGGAATATTTCTATATATTGCATTAAATTTTCACTCACTTCACAAGAGAAATTTAATCATACTTACCAATTGATAAGGATTTAATCCAATACATAACAATAATAGGGGACTAATCATAGTAATTTTATTTTTATGGTAGTGTATTCATGGTTCCAATAAACAGTGGAATCCATATTTTAATCAAATCATGTATTTAATCCAGGACATTTTATGTTCAATGTATACAATGTTAACCTAATGAATAATAATCGAGAAATAGAACGAAATCACTTAATATCCCAAAATAATGACTCACCCCAATGGAGGATTTACATAGACATTAATAAAATTATTAATGAGTACTAACTCAAAACACAAGTTTCAATGAATGTTTTTTTGGGAATTGTCATGGTATTTTTAACTCGAACATATATATTGTTCTTAAGAGATATATTTTGTCTCACAAACCCAAAATCTTCACAATCGATGAGCATAAAATTAGTTTTTCTTTGAATTAATTGCACATGTGTTCTAATGGTTATAATTTGTTAGTTCTTTCAAGGATGGACTTTCTACTGAATCTCATTGGATTTTTTATCTTTCATCTTTGTAGTCTGTTAGTGTGTACAAATTTTCTGAGAAGTTGTGTACTTGTGAATTTTCCTATGATGGTTTACATTATTATTGCATAGTGAACTATGTTATGAATATAAACCAAGATCTAACATCCCTTTGCTAATACCATAATAACCTAGCTAACATTATCCATTATACTTGTGTTTTGATCGGCGATTTCAATTCCATCATTACCCCTAGTGAAAACATTAGATCATCCCACTCTTCTATCTCATCAGGATAATTTAAATAATCTATTGAGGATTGTAATATTATTGAAATCAATCTCATAGGTGATTTTTTCACTTGATATAGAATACAAAACAATAGGGTAGTGGCTAGAAAACATAATATGGAATTCACATATATTGTGTCCTTGATAAATGGGACTCCATATCTAGTATTACCTTACCAAAGACCAACTCTGACAATCATCCTATTCTGGTTAGACTTCTCAGAATGAGTATTAAACCCTATGTCCATTTTGAATTTTATAATGCTTGTAATGTGGATCCTAAATGTACTGGCACTATTAAATCCTTTTGGGATGGCATAAGGCTTCTCAATGATTCTTTTTCTTGCATCAATAAACTAAAGCACCTGGAACAGTGTCATTATGTATTGTGTAGCTCCAAATCTAATCAAAATTACAGGGACATCTCCTCTCTAGAGAATGACCATAGTCAATTAAAAAGAGGCAATACTTTCACTAATTTTTCTATAGATCATCAATATGAAATTATTACCTCTTTGATACTCAATTTTCTTCTAAAACATAAAGAGAACTTGTGAAATTAAATCATCATAACCAAATGGATTTCAGATGGAGAGAATAATATAATGTTTTACAATTTTCGCCAAATAATCACAATGGTCTATAGTCCTCTTAATTTTCAGAGAAATGTGGAAGCCCTCTTGACACAGATGAAGCTATTGATAAATGTGGTCTCTTATTTTCCTAATTTTATCAATGCTATATATGTTTTCAAATATCTTCTACCTGATATCATACTGAATATAGTGACTGTTCAAGAAAATTACTAACTTTTAAGCATCCCAGTGGATCATGAACTCAAGGACACTATTATAAGCCTAAATATTGATAGTTCCCCTAGATCTGATGCTTTAAAAATTTGATTCATTCCACACTACTAGTATATTATTCTTTTTAATTTTTCCAATATTGTCAAAAATTTCCATTCCAATGATGTTCTCCCACATTTAATAAAATCCCAATTACATAATATTATACATATAGTGGAAAATGCCTCTATGATTCACTTTTTCTAACCTATTTCACTAATTAATACCATTAACAAAATTATCTCTAAAATTTTAACTAATAGAATTACCTCCATTTTCAATATAATTTTTTCTTAGAACCAAATTGGTTTCATCAAAGGTAGGTCAATTAAAGATTGCATATGTCTTACTTTAGAATGCAAAAAAATCATAAGCAAAGACACTAGTCGTGGTAGTGTTCTAATTATACATCACATTTGGAAAGCATTCGATACCATAGAATGGAGTTTCATTATCAAGGTTCTCAAAAACGTTGGGTTTAATGACTCCTTCACTGGTACGATAAGTTCTTTATTCAAATCTTCATTCATATTTGACCTTGTTAATGGTGCACCTAAAATATTCATTAAATTCACCAAAAGTGGTAGGAAATGATATCCTCTTTCTGCCATTCTCTTTGATATTACTAAGGATTACATAAGAAGATTACCCACCAGTCATGTGGATCAAAACAATATTAAACCGATCCATGATTCTAAAAACATAAATGTTCTCACCAATATTTTATAAGAAAAAAAAATATTTTGTTATTCAAAAGTGATACAAGGAATATTTGAATCCGTAAAAATTCCCTGTCTTATTATGAGGAAATATATGTTCAATCTATATGCTGTAGAAAATTAATTGTGTTCTTTAGGAAGAACATTTCTTTTCATAGAAAATGTAATATCATCAATTATTTAGGTATCATGGAAGGTACATTACCCTATACATATCAGGGTTTCCTATCTTCAAGGGATGACCTAAATATAGTTAATTTTACAATATTTTTTATCATCTTACTAATAAACATTCTACTTATATGGGTAAATATCTCTCTACATATGACATAATTTGTCTTGTGAAACCTATAATTTTCTCTAAAATGGACTACATGAATATGGTTTACATGTGTCTTGTTGGTATCCGTATGAACCTTAATATTGAAATTTAAAACATTGTTTTGACCAGTAGTAAAACTGATCTGAAGATAGTGACCATTCCTCGGGTCACCTGTTATAATCCATTAGACAAGGGTGGTGTTGGAATAAAAAATATTACTCTTTTCAATGATTCAATTCAAGATATGAAGACTTGGAGTTTGATTCATAAAAACATATATTTCACATCTTTTCTTAAAAAAAATCATTTCTAAACATAAGAAAGGAAATTTGATCAACAATACTTCTTCCAACTGGCCATCAATTAGAAAATCATTCACCAACATTATGTACAACTCTAGATGGATGGATATTACTAATTCCTCGATGATATTTTTTCTTGATAACAAGACCGGTATGTCATTAATCTCCATGCTACCTTCTGCTAGTCTTATTAACAATACCAACTCCACTATTAATGATGTTGTTAATTCTAATTACATCACACACCCTAATACCATAAGTCATGTTATTAACAATTATCCCTTCTACAATGCAATGAATTTCTTCATTTGGGAACATTATTATAATGTTGTTATTGGTTCTAATAGTTTTTACAATAAAAATTTCATAAATTATAATTCTAGACTATATCAGTTGAAATCTTTTAGAAAACCATGGATTTAGATCTCGAGGCCTACTCTTATTTGGTGTATTTCTCATAACAAGGTAAACAGTATAGATTTCCTATAATCTTTTGGGATTTAAATTTTCTCTAGATTTCACATGTGAAACCAATATAGAGTGAATGATAATAATTTATTTCTACCTTATGCTACAGCTAAAGATCATTGGAATTACATTCTTGAAATTTTTTGTCGCAGATGGTCACTTCATGATTCTATAAGCTCTCAAAACTAGCATTATGTTGATTCTAAATCTTCTCAAAAAATCATGAATATTTTTTTGACTACGGTTTCTGAACACTTACATGTGATTTGTTATGATTGAAATTATATTCTTTATAAAAAATTCTCATTCAGGCTCGATGATGGTTTGACAGAGATTCTCATTGCTATCTAGGACGATACCTCAATTCAGAAAGAGTACTATGACAACATTGTTTGTGACATTAAGATCCTATAATGACTTTGAATTGCTAGTTCATACAGACAACCTTGATGCACATTTGAGGTATTATGGAAATCTCTATTTCTAGGATAGATCAATGGGAATGACGATGGTGCCATGAATGGTAACATTATACCTACATGATGTAATTATATTTTTAAAGACTATCTTTTTAGGTGACATGTATGCTTCTTTGGAGGTTTTGGTACAACATTATCTCTAGAAGTGGAAATGATGAGGGTGATACATATTGTGGACTTGTCCAAACCAAAGGGTTGGAAAAATATTTTAATTGAATATGATTAAACCACAACTGTCCATGCTATTTGGATGGGTGCGGTCCATCTTGTCAGGATGCTTACTTCCCATTGGCTGAATAGCCTTGCTTCTCTTCAAGAAATCAACTACATAGCCCCTCATGCATTTTGTGAAGACGACATGGTTGCTAATGGTCATTCAAACAAGGGGTCCACTAAGACAATACAGGGCAGGATGAATTTCTTGGAGAGTTTCTTCCATTTTATGATACAGATTGCAATAAATTTTCATCATTCAGATTCATGTAACCTGTTTTTTTCAATAAATTCTTCTTTATTCTTTGACTGAGGTGCCCCATTCAAAATAAACTGATTTATTAACCTGTTAATATTTTATATGGTGATTAATTATAAAATAAATGAAAATAACATTATACTAAAAGTGTTGTGCATCAAAAAAACACACACAAATGATGATAAGATCTAAAAACAGACATTCGATTGGATGAGGATGAAAAATTAGGGTTGGGGTTTCACCAAGATTTTAAATATTTTAAGAAATTATTAATTTAGAACATAGGGTAAATGATTTATATATAATTTTAGAAATAAACATGATTACAAATATAAACGGAATTAAATACAACTTATGCATTAAAAAACATAACAAAAAATTCAATTAAATCCAAGATAAGAGTAAGGGTTTATCACGTGAAAATAAGATTTTTTCAATTCCTCTTAGGTACTTTTCATTAATTTATTCATGCCAATTTATCTTCATCCCTTTTAAAAAACAACTATTTTATAGGAGAGGAGGGGGATGCATTTATATCTTATGAAGTTGGACTATTTTCATCCAATTTATTCCCTACTCTTGGATAGAAAATTTGATACTCCAAAATTCCAAATTTTGAGATCATGTCATCTTTTAAATATGTAAATTTTTTTGTCTAAATTCTCCACAAAATATTTGGCAGCAAATTTGACTTATGGAACCAATGTTATGGAAGTTTGGTTAAACTATTTAAATCATTCCATTTCAATACATACTTTTTGAATGCCAAAATTTGAATGGGTTTTGGAATATAAATATGACTTCATATAAGAACCATTTCATCTAAAAAGTCCACCGCATATATCATAACATTAAAACTACAAATTTTCGTCTTGAATGTATGTCTATATTAAGATAAATTTCAAAAAATGTGTGCTTTGTATATTTTTCGAACCGAATGGTGGGTTGGATTGAAAGCATATTTTGGGACCTTTTTTATTAGAGTTGTGCCTTTTAATATTTATCCATGGTTCCTTGGGATTATCAAGAACATATGTGGGAGTCTCCAAAATTTTGTGTCTTTGGATTGATCTTATAAATTCTTGCATCATGGATTGTCCATTTTTTCACTTATTCTTTGAGCCTTTTGTGTAGAGCATATAACCATTCAAATGGAAGAATTTTTCATGGAATACTTATAATTACATGTTGAAAATTCAATAAGTAATCCTAAAAACAATAATCAACACAAATTGGTTTAATATAATAAGAGTTATGATTATAACATTAAACTGAATTGAATCAGAATTAATTATAACAATGCTCAAAAATCATATTTAATAATAAAAATTACCATTTCACCTAAATTATGCACTTTTAATAGAAAACTGTTAAATAGAATAAATAAACAATTTCTAATTAATTAATAACATGAAATAACACACACATAGTCTTGTCCATGTACTCGTGTACAAAAAAATATGAAAACCTAAATAAATCATTTTCACTCACCAATAAATATTAAAATAAACATTACCCAATCATGGGAGGTTTATACCTATTCACTCGTCCATATTTAATTCAAACAAAAAATGTTATAGAAAGAATACTCCAAAAATAATTCATTTTTCATGGTCAAATTATAAATGGGTAAGTTAGTCACTCAAAACATACTCCCCTTAAGATGATAAAATTTATTTCTGGAGGTGCAATCATTCACCAACCAACAGTTAGAATTATAGAGTTTTAAATTTCTCTCAACATTAATTACCTATAATAAAGTTGAAAAGAATAAAGAGAAATTTTGATGAGGGTTTTTTGTGGCTATTGGATGGTAAGAATTTATTGTCCAAGAGATAGGAGAAGAGGGGTACAACATCTTCATGGGTAAAACAATGAACAATTTTTTTTAAATTAATCATGGAAGGAAATGGAATCACATTTTACAAGGGAATGATTTTTCAAAGAAATAAAAAAATGAGGAAGAATATTTAAAGGGAATTAGAAGATAAAATATTTTCAAAATAGAAAACTTCTCCAAATGACGTAAGTGTTCTTCATTTTTTTTTCTTTTTCACTTTTTTCAAAATTTTATCTTGAAAAAATCTCACACTCATCTCCTAACCCATGTATGATGTCCTCATGACACTAATTATAAGAAACCAGCATTAAACATTACATAATCTTGAATTCTGTCATGAATTCACATTGATGATCTTTTCAGGATTAGATATTTAGAGAATTAGGAAATAACTATTACATAAAAACAAAAATATTATAGGTAGACACTAAAACCCAATATCCATTTTTTATAAAAAACTCATCAAAAGAAACATTTCTTATTCCATGTTTTAGACATGATGACTTTTTGTTTATATTATCCTTGACCCTATTCATCATTATGTCCTATGGAAATAATTTGAAAAACATGGGATGAGAATAAAAATCTTAGTAAAGGTTGTAAAATAGGGAAGGCAAATATTATCCCATCAATAAATAAAAATCAAAGAAACCAATAATTTTCAATTATAACATACCTTACGAAATCATTAGAATTGTGAATAATACACTGAAATAATACATCATAAAGGTAAATTTTGGAATTCATAACATTTTTACATTCTACCTATCATAACTACATAGGGAGTCACATTTGGAATACCCATCACATTATATTTCCTAAATATCTTAGGAGAAACATTAACGTTTACCTCCATCACATTACCCAATGAATTGGACAGCTATGTCGGGCTCACCCGCCCTAGGATTATCACAAAACCACCCATATACGTAAACAATTATCAATAACCATTACATATTCAGAACACATAACACAAGAATCAATAAAATATATCAGTTTCAGATTCCAATCACAATATATCAAATAATGATACTGAAATAAACAATTCTTTATCAAATCATTTTCAAAACCATTGAAAACATTTGATAATGATATTTTTGTATCAAAGTGTCTAATACCACATTAAAGCTTTTAAATGGATTATAATTTGAAAACATTAATGTCCATATAAATAAATCATTAGAACCATTTTTAGAACATGCACATTAATGGAAATGATTTAGATGAATAAATGATTAAAACGTATAAAATGATATTTTAGTTATAGAGTTTTTAAGAAAATGAGAGACACATGAATGAAAATAATTGATTAATAACATTTAACTAGAACATTATAATATAATGAGAATAAATTGCTTCATGATATAATATTCAAAGGACAGTATATACACTATACAAGAGTGAATTGGAGCATAACAACAATGAAGTCTCAATTGAATGTAATTTGAGATGAAATCCCTTATAAAAATTCAATCAATTGGATAAAGATTAATAAATTACATAATAATATGTGAAAAAAAATACACTCAATATTAATGTGTATTTAGTGTAAATAAATCATAGGACATTCACACATGTTCATTGTAAGACAAAACCAATCACTTGGATGTTTAATTCAATGAATATATATTGAGTTAAAATTACGGTTATCATTTTCCTATCTATGACATGAGAATTTATCAATAGAGTGATTATGTGTATCAAAATTATATCAAAACAATTGGGAATGGAAATTACAACATAAATAAATAAATAGTTATTCCACACATAATAAAATAAAAACATAATTAGTGATTAGAAGATTAACCCAAATAATTGAAATTGCGATAAACGGTTCCCATAGCGATTTGGTATCTTATAAAACACACAAACCAAGAAATAAGGATTGTAAAATGAAGATGTAAATACTCATATATTGATGTATATAAAAAATTAATACAATATGGGCAGTAAAAACTCCACACAAAAGGAAATAGTGGAAAATATTTCATGAATCTCACGGGAATAAAAAGTGAGATGAATGTCCCTTACCACACTGTAATTAATCGAGTTGAATGAACAAAAGATAATTACCACTAAATTATTCTATGAATAAAAATAATATAAATAGAATAATGATAATATATATCATATGGAACAACACAATACACCACATGAAATATATATGTCATGAACAATGTAAATTTTATAAAATTAAATGTGTGATAAGAAATCCATTACCTTGTGTTTGCATGACTTGTTTGTACCTTTTTATTCCAATATAATAAACTTAAGTGTATATATATTTGATTAAGAACATTTTTCAAGTATATTATTCCATTTATATCACTTATTACCATGTTACAAACATTATTTAATAATTTATGTTATTAATGGTCATTTTGTTGATATTTGGTACTTGAGTCAAAAATGAACTCCTTTTAATTACAAGATGTCAATGTGGTAAAGAGTCCATTATTTACAGAATGATATTCAGGATTTAGGTATCATATATAACATATATATCCAGTATATATATGTATTTATAATATTGTATAACATTTAGACGTAAAAAATGAAATTCACCATTCATGAAGACGGTAAGTCGTACATACTCTTGAACGCTACTTTCATTTCTATTTCATATTTTAATGAAATTAAAAAATAATTATATATAGTTATATTATAATTCCATTATAATATATCATATAATATCATTAACTCAAACCTTCATATGTCACACATATGACATTAAAGAGTCATGTCTCTTTGATGGGGCGGTATTCCAAACTTTCTTAAATGAAATTATCGCATTTACCATCATCGAAACAATAAAGGTGTTCTATAAAAGGAAAATATAAAGATATAAAGAAAAAATAAATATAATTTATATCATATATAAATACAGAGTTGTCATAATGGCCACCATGAGAGGTGGTAGGAGATATTTGAACAATCATTGTTTCATGAGGTAGTAGATTTTTATTTTTGACAAAATATATAATCATTAAAATCGAAGACTGCGGAAGAACAATCAGATAACCCTGAAGGAAAGTGGTCCAGCTAGAGCTTGTCGTTGTTTGGAGGGCCACCTATCGCCACCTGAGGTGTGTGTATGTGTAGTTCATATAAATCTAATTAGAAAATTCAAGTATATTGATGATACTGGGGTTGTTATAAACGAAATGAAGAAAAATAGTGTAGGGGTTGGAAATGTAAAATAGAAGAGAGAATTTAAGAGAAAATGTTACCTTTAATTTGGGTAACTCCTGTTGTTTTGAACCAAAATGACTTCATGATGTTCCTTATGTCTATGTTAAGGCTTCAAGGAGGAACATAGAGATATTTAGAGCTAATTTGGCCAGGGTTTGAACGATTCAAGGGTCTTGAGAGGTGTGAGGAATGGGTTAGATGTGAGGGATTTTTATAAGGGGGAAGATGGGCTCTTTTGGAAAGTGTGAAAATACTTTTTTATTATATAATTTTATTCTGTTTCTAAATGTAAAAACTAATTAATATCAATTATAATATCACTCATGGTAAAAATAAAATCATTTAATAAAAATAGGATAGTTTAGGATTTTATTTCATTATTTATAATCTTATTTATTTAAATCATTTATTAATTAGGTAAATATCGCATCATTTTTGTGTCATAATTTATTTTATTTATTTAATGTCTAAAAATAATAACACAAATACCATGATGTAGTAAATTTTTTTATCTTTCCAATTAATATTTCTAGTCAAAATATCAGCTTATATAACCCTATGTAAAAATTAATTTACGAAAAGATATTTGTTTATTTCATTTTTTTCTTTACATTAAATTAATTAATATAAAGTGTCATTATCACTATTAAGTGGCTCTATGTGGACCCAAAATCGACCCAAGAATACTTATGGTCGTCTATGATACAATCAATATGGTTATAAGAGGTGTTAAAATAATTGTTTATTATTATAATATTCTTTTTACCTTTAATTGCCCAATTTATCTTTAACCACTGTAAATAAAATTAAATGTTACTATTCCCCAATAATTCTTTTATCTTATTAAACTACATTTAACTTACTAATAACAAACATTTTTGTCAGATTTTCAAAATTAAATTCACAGAAGAGGTAAAATTTCATTTAAATGAAAACGTCAGTTTTTTGAACTACTAATTAGGGGTTTCACTATTCATCCAAAATTGATGTTTTTCAGAAAAATACAAAAACATTAGCATAAGATATATTTTATATAAATTTTTTTAAAATAATATATATTTTAAGAAATTAAAAAAAAATTAAAGTTGCATTAATTAACATAAAATTAATTTCCATAGTCAAAACAAATAGCGTGTTTTTAAGAAACAATATCTATCAAAAGATTTACACTTGTTTATGTTCCATTTAAAAGTGAAATTAATTACAATGATCACCATTGGATTAAATGGTAAAAATATATTATAATTATACATTAAAACCAAAAAAAAGATAATATAATCATATAAATAAATTAATTAAAAATCATATTTGAATTAAAATACAGTATTTTTCACTATTCATGAAAAAATAAAATTTATCAGAAAAATAACAAAAAAATACACATTGTAAATTTTAGAGACCCAATTCAAAAGAAAAATTTTATTTTTTAAAATATAATTTTAATAAGTGACCAAAGTAATATTTGAGTACAGTTCAACATTAGAAGGCTGTAAATCAGCCTTTTAGTGAATATTAGAGTAGTTATGTATAAAATAGAATTCATTTCTTATTTTAAGCCCATAAATATTATTTGATAAATTTAAAAACATTTAAAAATATGAATAATCATATTTTAGTTAGTCATGTTTATTCCCACCAATACAATATCTGGGCATTAACTACCATTTAAAAAAATAATATTATATTATTAGTGTGCAACGTATGATTCCAAATAAATCCATTGTTTCGAACCTGGTATGTCTTCAATCATAACATCCCATTAAAATAAATTTATTAATTAATTTAAAAAAATTAATAAATATGAAATTGTCATATTCTATATTTAATAGGCATGTCACATCCTTCCCCCTTTTGGGAATTGCATCCTCGTAATTTTAAAATTGGGATAAAAAACTTCATTGAAATCCCCACATTGGAAAAAAATAAATTAAAATAATAACATTAAAATAAAAAATGAGAAGTAAAAAAGGTTACCTGTGACAATAGATACTATGATTCTATGAAAACATGGATATAGAATATAAAAAAACCATAATGTTCTTATGGAGAGTGATAGAAACAATTTTTATAAAAAATTTAACATCTAGAAAATCACAAACTTGTGATTAGTTAAACATTCTTTGATTCCATAGTAGTAAAAGATAACAAACCGACGTTTTTGTTTGATGTTACTTAATAACGAGGAATATATTTATGAGAATAACTAAAAACATAAGTAAACATACTTACATGTCTTTTAAACTTTCATCTTTCACTATATTTCTAACACAAACTCATATTTTCTCCAAACAATGAGTATTCTGGATGACATGTTCACATTAAAAGTGCTATAATCAAATTAGGGAAAATAAAATAATCCACAAAAGATGAACTATATATTTTTCATGACATTAGACTTTAACCAATAACAAAATGTTTAGTATGATATTATATAATCCCCAAAATGGATAATCCTCTATAAATAGAGATACTACTATTAATCTCCAAAATTCAACAAAAAGTACCCAATGTTCAAGAAATACAAATCAATACACAATTGTCCTTAAAATTATTCATAATAATACAAACTAAGATTGAATCTCAATACACAAAAAGATTTAATCACATATTCTTCCATAATTAATCATAATATTTCACTCCAAAAAACATACACTATGCTTAAAGTATCATACTAGAGCATAATTAAACAAATCAAATATTCTCTATGATAGTTTATTCATTAACCAAATTGTTATATGTCCACTATAGAAAATATATTCTTGAAAAATAAAATATCAACCATTACTCCACAAATGTAATCCCATATTATTCCATTTTTATTAAGCATAGAGTGTTCCCAAAAGAGAGAACATCTTCCAAAATCACATTTACCACTTAATCAATAAATCATTTTCTTATAATAAGGATGTCCATTTGATAAAACAGTATATCCCAAATGAACTTATTCTTGGTCAATAAAATCATTTAACTAAAAATAATAAGTCATATTTTCCAGGGACCTTATATATCTTATTGGTAGGCAATAAATCCCAATCACACATTGGTTGTGTGTTAGATTCCTGCAACTTTTCACTATGTGACAGGTTATCACACAGTCTATGTGTTTTCCATTTTATAAAACTCTAAAATAAATGTAACAAGGTTTAACCTCAATGGTTTCATTATACCTCTCATTTTCATCACAATTCATTATGATCTCAACATCATAATTCTTAAAATATTATAAATATTTTCATTTTTTTATGTCACCACCATATGATAAAATAAAGCGATCCCCATAATAAGGAACATCATACATTTATCATAGTGTCTACATTGTTTCATCGTCATATTGTTCACGTTGGTAGAAAGTCCATGCATCGCCACAATGATTTAAATATCCCTCAAAATCATTGATTCTATCATCCAAATACGCCTTGTACAACATGGGTCATATGGGTTTTCACAAAAAATCTATTTTGGAAAATTATCTTGTATGACATGTAATTTTTAAACATCTTACAAAACATGATTTCTATAAAATATTTATACCAAATTTTAGTAGAAACTTTCAATTAATGGCCCTTTTAAAATAACATAGTTATGTGTTGAGATAATATATTTTAAATGAAAATATTAATATGTTGTGCAAGGGTATCCACCATCATCACCTTTTTCAAAATCATAATATGGTTCAAAATCTTATGATAATGAAAAATATTTTTAAAGGCCTTGATAATATTTACGTTTTTTGAAAATATGAGAATATTGTTAAAATAAGAGTTTTTTTAAATACAACCCTAGATCCATGATGATAACGAGGTATAATGGAAGTGTTTAATATCTCAAACATCTGTTTGAAAGTGAGTTTTATTCTAGAAATAGTTTCACAATCATCTGAATAAGATGTTGAAATAATTATTACAAGCAAGTCATCTGGAAAAAATAAGAATTTCATTTGAGATCCTCCTCCTTCCATTTGTAACTGACTTTCCTTGAACTGAAAACAAGGATTTAACATAAACAATAGATATAGGGATTATCTATTTGTCTAATGAAAACTCATAATCCTTAAAGTTGTCTAAACTGACATTTGATTCCAACTATAAAGAACTAGCTTTAAAAATTACATAATCATGAATTTTTTCAAGACTTCACATTGAGGATCTTTTCAGGTCTATAGATTTAGAGAATTAGGCCATTACTATTACATAACAAATAGAATATTAAAATTATACACCACTACATAGTATACATTTTTCATAAGATAAACACATTTAAAAAGAAACATGTCTACTTATATGTTTTAGATAGCATATATTTTACTTGATATAATCCTTAACCCTATTAATATTAATGTCATGTGGAAAAAATTTAAAAAACATGGGATTACCATAAAAATATTAGCAGTGGTTATAAAAAAAAGGAAAAAAACCATTATCCCATCAATAAAAACAAATCAATGAAACCAATACTTTCCAATAATTACATACATTAACAAATCATAAACTTTTGGAATAACACACAGAAATCATAAATCATAAAGGTAACTTATGGAATTCATAACATACATACATTGTTGCTATCATATCTACATAGAAAGTCACATTTGGAATACCCACCACATTATATTACCTAAATTTAGTATGAGAATCATTAACTTTTACTTTTGTCACGTTACCCAATGCATTAGAGAGCTATCTTGGGCTCACCCTCCATATGTTTATCACCTAACCACACGTATACATAAAAAATGCCCTATAACCATATCATATTCATAACAAATAACAAAAGTATAATGGAAAGATAGAATTTCTACATTCCAACAAAAATATATCAAATCAAGATATTGAAATAATCAATACCTTATGAAATAATTTTCAAAACCAGTTAAAACTTTTAATAATGGGATTTTTGAATCAATGTGACCCATACCAAATTGAATCATTAAAATCAATTATCCTTTAAAAACAATAATGTCCTTATAAATAAATCATTAAAACCATTTTTAAATAATGGACATTAATGTTAATGATTTAGATGAATAAATCTTTAAAACATTTAAAACGATATTATTGTTAAAGTTTTATTAACAAAATGCGTGAAACTTGAATACAAATAATTCAGGAATAAAATTTAATAATAACTTTATAATATCATGAGAATTAATTTATTCATGATGAAATAATCCAAAGGATAGTATATACACTATATAATGTTGACAAGGGGAATAAGAAAAATGAAGTCTCAAATAAATGTAATTCGATACGAAATCCCTTATAAAAATGGTATCCATAGGTTATGGAAAAATTATTTAAATAATAATTGGTGAAAAATATAAATACATAGAATCTTATTAGATATTCAGTGTAAATAAATCATAGGATATTCACACATGTTTTTTTTAAGAAAAAACCAATGTGTTGGATGTTTAACACATTGAATGGATATTGAGTTAAAATTACTCTTATCAATTTCATATCGATGACTTGAAAATTTCTCAATGGAGTGATTATGGGTATCAAAAGAATATCAACACAAAGGGGAGTCTAAATTACAACATAAATAAATAAATAGTTATTCTACAAATAATCAAATAATTACATAATTAATAATTTCTAGATTAACCTAAGGAATAGAAATTTGGGTTAAAAGGTTCCCTTACAGATTTGGTAACTAACGAAACATAGAACCCATTAAATAAGGATAATAAATTATAGATGTAAATACATATAATTTGAAGTATATTAACCAATTAATACAATACTGGGTAGTAAAAACACCACAGAAAAGAAAATAGTAGCAAATATAGCATGAATCTCACAGGAATAAAAATTGAGATGAAAATCCTTTACCACATTGTAATCAATCTAGTCTTATGACCAAAAGTAAATAACCACCAAATAAATAAAAGAATATGATGAATATATATAGAATCATGATAATATATATCAAATTTTAGTATATAATAAACCACATGCAATAGATATGTGGTGAAAAATGTAAATCTCATGGAATTAAATGTGAGATAAAAAATCTCATACTTCGTGTCCCACTTGACTTTTTTGTTCCTTGTTATTCCTGAATAACAAACTTAAGTTAATTTATAAATTATTAATAACAAATTTCATGTTTATTATTCCTATTATGTAACTTATTACCTTGTTATAAACATTATGTAATAATTTATGTTAATAATGGTCGTTTTGTGGATATTTGGCACTTGAATAGAAAATGAACACCTTATAATTGCATGTTGTTTATAGGGTTAAGATTCCATTATTTCCTGAATGATATTATTAATTTCGATAACTTGTATATTATATATATACCGTATATATATGTATTTATAACATTAAAAACATTTAGAGGTTAGAAATGAAATGCACCACTCATTGAGACAGTAAGTCATACGTACGCATGAACGCTACTTTAATTTCTATTTGATGATTTAATGAAATTGAATCATAATGATTCATAGGTATATTATAATTCTAGTATAATATCATATATAATATTACAAACTCCATCCTTTATACATCCCACATATGGAATCAACGAGTCACATCACTTTGAGGGGGCAGTAGTCTGAACTTAAATGAAATTATCGTGTTTACCCATAATGGAAACCATAATGGTGTGCTATAAAAGGAAAATAATTAAGTATAAAAAAACATAAACATAATTTATATCATATAAAAATACTGTTCTATCATAATTTCATTCATGATAGGTGGTAGTAGATATTTTAACAATCATCATTTCGTGATGTAGTAGTTCGTCGTCCAAATAAACAGTATGTTTTTTACCGGTTAGATGGAGGTGTGTGTAAGTGTATTTTTAATACATCTCATAAAAACATACTAGTATATTGAGGATAATGTTTTTATTATAAAATAATGGAATAAAAATATTTTAGCGGTTTGATAAGTAAAATAAAAATAAATAATTTAAGAGAAACGATAACATTTAATTCAGGTAACTCCCTTTGGTTTGAACCCAACTATCATCTTGATGTGCATTATAGCTAAGGTATAGATTCGTGGAGGAATAGAGGGATCTTTAAATATTATTTGGGCAGGGTTTGGATGAGCCATGGGGCTTGATATGTGTGAGAAATGGGTTATAAGTGATGGATTTTTATAAGGGACGGGAGGGGTTCTTTAGGAATGTTTAAAAAAATTATTTTAGTATATAATGATTTTCGGTTTCTAAAGGTCCAGAACTAATTAAAGTAGAAGATAAGATGACTCATGGTCTAAATAAATTCATATAATAAGAATTGGACATGTTTTGGATGTTATTTAAATATTTATAATCTTATTAATTTAAATCATTTGTTAATGAGGTAAATACTGCATCATTTTAGTGTCATAATTAATTTCAATTATTTGATTTCTAAAAAATATAAATCAGATACCAAGATTTATGAAATCTTTTTATCATTCCAATTAATATTTATAGTTCTAATGATAACTTATGTAACCCTATGTAAAAAATAATTTACTAAAATATAATTGTTTATGTCATTTTTGTCTTTACATTAAATTAAATAATCTAATGTGTCATTATCACTCTTAATTAGATCCATGGGGCCCCAAAATCGACCCAAGGATTCTCATGGTTGGCCATGACTCATCCAATAAGGTTTGTACAACTGTTAAAATAATTTTTTATTATTATAATATTCTTTTTACCTAGAATTACCCTATTTACCATTAACGGCGTTAAAAAGAAGTCAAAAGTTACTATTCACCAAATATTATTTTCATCTTATTGAACCACATTTTACATAATAATAACAACAGTGTATGTTTTTTTGAAATTAAATTCATAGAAGTGTAAAATTTTCATTTAAAAAATGGTTAGTTTTTTAACTACTACTTAGTCGTTTCACTATTCATAAATAATTGATGTTTTCAGAAAAATACCAAAAAATAAGCCTAAGATATATTTGATATTCCTAATTCAAAAATGATTTCTATTTTATAAAATTAAAATAATTGATTTTTCATTAATTAATCTAAAATTACTAACCTTTTTCAAAACAAATAGCTTTTTTTAAGAAACATTATATACAAAAAGGTTGACACTTGTTTTTGTAAAATTTCAAAATAAAATTAATTCCAATAACCTCAATCAGATTGAATTGTAAAATTTTTATCTAATTAAACTTTTAACCCAATTTAAATGATAATATAACTATATAAATAAATTATATAAAAAAAATATATTTGTTTGAAAATACAATATTTTTCATTATTCATTAAAAATGAATTTTATCACAAAAATAGGAATAAATTACCCAGAGAAAATTATGGTGTCCCTATTCTAAAGAAGAAATTTTTTGGTCAAATAGATTGTATAAAAGTGATAAAAACTATATTTAAAGAGGTTTCCCCATAAAAAGGTGGTTATTTGACCTTTTAGTTAATAATATAGTATTTATGCTAAAAATCGAATTCTCTTCTTATTTTAAGCCTCAAAATTTTATTAGATAAATTTAAAAACATTTAACAATCATGTATAATAAAATTTTAGTTACTTATGTTCATTCCAGCCAATACCAGGAAATTTAGTTAACTACCATTTAAAGTAATAATATTATATTATTAGTGTGGAAAGTAAGATTTCAAAGAAACTCATTATTACGTATCAGGTATGCCATAAAACATAGAATTCCCTTTAAATTAAAAATAATAATTAATTTTCAAATATTAGTAGATATAAAAATTTCATATTAATTATTAACCTGGGATGTTACAATAATTATAATAGATATTTAATGATCAAAGTTTGAGGCAGAGTTATTTCTGACCTACAAAAGACAGAAATGAATTTTATTCAATTTTTTTGAAAACATGTAAATAACTTTTACACAATTAAATAAATGAAAATACATTCCCTAAACTCACTGAATGAAAACATTTCCACTAAAATAAAGTGTATGTGTTTACTCAATCATATGAAAACACATTTAAAATCAAGTAAATGACACCCAACATGAACTACAAGCCCCCACACATAAATTTGAATAAAATGTTCACTATAATTACTCGTAGATATCGGTTGGGACAAGGTATTGGGATTATAATGTGGCTATCAAAGAAATGGTTTTCATTGGATTGAAGGGGGTTTCAAAAGGAAAATTAATGTAAGGGAAATGATAGGCTATATGGATTTTATGATTCTCAGGTAGTTTAGAGAATTCCTCTATCATATTAAATCACACTAATGTAACAAATTTAGCTTGAAGGAAAAAAAACTCAAGACTCACAAAAGTGGGTGAAAACATGAAAAATGAAAAGATAGTCATTGGTTACCTTAGAATGAAAGCTAATTTTGTTACACATTGTTGGGGAATAATCATTTTCCAAATCTAAAACTAATCATTAAAAATTTATTATCCGGGGAAAAATTTATTTATCCAAATTCATAATGAAAATGCATAATTTTTTATATGGAAACATTCTATTTTGACCCCTCCAAATCAATTCGCAAATGTTGAAAAGTGGATAGTGGGTAAATATGAATATTTTTTTGAATTGTTTTAGATTTTTATGTTTTTTATTGTTTTTAAAATACACATCCACACAAAAAAGAAATATTAAAATAATTCATTTGATGAAAAATTAAGTAAAAGTGAAACAAAGGGGAAGTTTAATAAAGTAGTAGAGAGAGGAGGAGATGAAGATAGAAAGAGAGTGAGTGAAAGGGAAATTGTTTCCCCTAGTTTAAATTTAATGGGTATCCATATCCGTCTAGTTGTGGGTCTATAAAATTCAATGGTATCTTGGGACATGTTTCCACTCTATTGATTCTTCGGAATGTTTAAATTACCTAAAAGAGAATAAAATATAGGAAACATTATTATTTTAATAAAAACATTAAAATAAATTATAATTTTATAAAACTAATTGAAATCATGGGTTTCCTCCCATGTAGTGCTACATTAATTATTATACTTCTAGGAAGTTGTAGTGGACTACCCACAATCCGATGCTAGTCACCATATATTAACAACTCTAGTGTACATCATAAAAAACCTCTCTTTTGGAAGTCTTAGTAGTTCATTTGAAAATTTATTTACATCCCTGTATATCTGTATGATGTTCAAAAGTGGTAAAAATAGAATATTGTTATCCATCCTTTGGTATTAAAAATTAGGAATAATGTTATCAACAATGTTATGGTTTTATATACTTGGATATTCTAGAAGATGCTTCAATCATGTTGGTCCATTTTTGTAAGGATAAGATAATAAAAAACTAGAGTATCATATCTGAGTTGTTGATCAATCATTTATTTAATTACATAATGATGTACAATAATGAGTAAAAATTGAGTCATAATAACAAATAAATTTATTAATATCCTTTATATTAATTATTTTTTTTCTAATGAATTGTTAATTTCAACCGCACCTGTGATCTCATTATTAATTTGGGAAAAATATCACAAACCTCATGACCATC
Organism: Viscum album; assembly: GCA_963277665.1. Classification (NCBI taxonomy): domain Eukaryota; kingdom Viridiplantae; phylum Streptophyta; class Magnoliopsida; order Santalales; family Viscaceae; genus Viscum; species Viscum album. Next base: position 2,060,134,302 of record OY728151.1, on the reverse strand, counting down.
AACACAACATGAACACATTAGATATTTTTAACCTCACATATAATTGAATTTTCTAAACCATTGATAGAAAATGGTTATTTATATATAAACATATTTGAATAAAAAATGAACATGCTTTTCGTGTTCTTTATTTCCATCAATGTTAAAGAAATGTAGGCCATAGGTGGTATGGGATTCCAAATATTTTTCAAGATTTTTTAGATCAATTGAGTTATCATTTTTAATATCAACATCGTCATATACATTTGTGAGTTGGTTAATGGGGATGAAATATTCCCAAAATCCTTTAGTATTTTTACATGAATAACATTATGGATTGGGATTTAACACACTTTCATAGATAAATTCAGAATAATTGATATTGAATACCAATTAATTATCTGATGGGTGTCACATGGATGGAATAATATTGAACATTACAATGTGGTAACTGAATTCCAGGGATAATAATCCATCATGGACATCGACTTTTTTATTACATGAGGATTGGTCATCCAAGAATCAGTGGATATTGTAAATAAGTTGTCTCACATTCTATGACAAGGACCTATTATTCTACAGGGAATATAAGATCATTGAGTCAAACAATGATATCCTTAATTATTCTCTGAGGACCAGTTGTGCTTCGATAGGATAACATGATAAAAACAACTATTGGATGAAAGAGACCTACACCAAGGTTTTTTAAGATTGGTTTAGACATGACATTTATTTAGGCACCTTTGTTTACGAGTCCATTATCTATGTATGAACTTCTTATCAGGAATGGAGCTATAAAGGTCCTAGGATCATTGAATACAATGGTTATAGACTATTGGGTTGAATAGTTTTCAAAGGTATTATTTTTACTCTTATGGGTGCACAAATCATTAAGAATCATGGTATATTAAGGAATTTTTTTGATGGTATCTAAGAGGCGAATGTTGAATCCAACATGTATATACATGCCAAGAATTTTATGGCTTGGATCAAAGGATTTTCTTATCTTAGAGATATCTAGAAGAAAATTAACTTGGTTCATTAGATGAATTGAAGGAGGAAAGGGAGTGGATTTAAGTTCCTTTTTTTAATTTTTGTCATTTCATTATCAGTTTCAAAATTGAATGGTTCATTTGAGGATCCATCATGAGGAATGAAAAATATTTTCTCGATATAAGTTAAATTACACGTATACTACCCCAGGGGAATATAAATTGATGAACTAAGAGATGAGAAAATTTTTGTTGGTTGGTGATGGAAAAGGTGGGATTCATGATCGAATATTTGGTGTTCAATGTTTTTTTGGCTAGAACTGGTGAAGAAGTCACGATCTATTATTGTTCATTCCAATGGATTCTTGGAAGAAAACACTTATCCTGAATTGGTTTATAAATGATTTTGGTTCTCAGTAAAGTTATAATATACATTTTTGATTTGGGAAGAGTCATTGGGTAAATTTAATCCAAGAGGAGCTATAGTTGGATTTATCATTAGAGGTTGAGGGTGAAAATGATATGGTTGTTGGAATATACCAACACCTAAACAATATTTTAAATGGTTTGGGATTTTGAGGAGGGAATTGAGGGGGATGAGAATTGGGGTTACCATATATCATGTCGGGGATAAAGTTAGAAGATAAGGGATCATCGTGGGGTTAGATAAAGTTTCTAATGTACAGGTCTAATTGTGGAAGGTTGGTGTTCATATGAGAATATGTTGTATTGAGCTGCACTATTCTGGTTGAATCTGATGGATCCTCGTGAAGCTGTGGACATGTGTCAGGGGGATGAGATAATGAGCATCAGATTCCATAATTCATTATTGGTCCATGGAATATATATTGTGTAGATTATGAGGTTGGGTCTTTGGTAGCCACTGCTTGTTGTCTCATAACACCATTAAATTCACTCATCCACTTGGAAATCATGTTTGGCTATATAGATTGATTCTCTTGGACTTGTATTACCTCAGCATGTTCTCGAGTATAGAATTATTGCATGTTATCATCCATATTTTTTATGAAATTTCATTCATCTTCAAGAGTTATTTCAACAAGAGAACCACCAATTTCAACATCAATTATTGTTCTCTTCATAGATAATACCCCCTCCTAGAAGTGTTGGATCAAGGGTTAGTCAAGGATTTTTTGGTTTAGGTAGGAATCCACAATCTTTTTGAACCTATAAAAAAATCATAATGGAGAGATTCAATAGGGAATTGATGGAAACAACATAATTCCTTTCAAGTAGAAGGAATACAAGAAGCAGGATTGAATGTCTATAAGATTAGTTTCTTTATGTCATTGCATGTGGTTATATAACTAGGAGTTATGTAGTAGAGCCATGACATGGAATAGTAAGTTATGGAGAAATGGATATCTCAAAATATGATTTGTTCATAAGAAACTTCTTATGGATTCATTGTTGAGGACACCACTTGAATATCTATAAGTTGAATATGAGGATTCTCATCGCCTAGCCTCTAGAAATGAGGTAGAAGATGAATCAAACATGATTTGATTCAAAATAAAACTCAATAATAGGATATTGAATGGAAAGGGTTTGGTAATTCATATTATGGTTAATGAGTTGTTTTATGTTTTCACTTTTCATGGGATATATGTAGAACAATTGGTATTGAAATGATTGGTTCCGGAGTGATTTTATTATTCCTAATACCTCTTCTAAATCGGTGAACAGTTATCTCAATTTATGGGTCAAACAAATCTAATGGATTTTTTTGTAGGATACATGAAATTAATGGATATTTGGGAAGTATGGGGATGTTGGTATTTTCTTTTTTTTTTATCATTTTTATGATTTTTATGAAAAGGTGTGGTACTTTTTAGTTTTTTAGTTATATTTCATGTTACTTTTTGATATATTTTTTTCACAAAAATGAAAAAATACTGACAAAAAATAGTGTCATCCCATGAAATGGGGCCATTTAAAGCATGGATAATTGTCTCCTATCGACGGTTATATCTTATTGTGATATTCTAATGTGTATAGAGGAACTCAGGACGAATCCTTGGAAAATTATAAAATTTTATTGTTAATTTTTTGTCAGTTTTATGCTAATTTGGTGAGGAGGGGGTTGATTGTAGTGCTTAGATGAAATGGTTAACTAATAGAGATTAATTTAAAATTTTAATAATGATTTGGGTGAGTTCATTATTAGTTATTTATTCTTATTATATCATTGATCTTTAATTTATTTTCAATAAATAAACACCCACTTAACAAGATGACTTTGATAATAATTCCCAAGAGATATGTCTTAAATCAAAACCAAACCATATATAGGGGTATAATAATAATAATTCATTATTTAGAGTTACGCATATATTCTCCTATAATCCATGGAATCATCATTTTAATAATATCATTTCATTAATCCATGACATTTAACTTTCAACATACACAGTGTTAACCTAGAAAATAATTATCAATAAAAATCTCTCAATCAATTAATATCCCAAAATAATTACTCCCCCATGGAAAATTTTCTCAACCATTTAGATTTTGATTAATTATGAAATATGTCTTTATGGTGATTAAATATAAAAATAACTAAAATAATGGGATAAGAAATGATTTTGGCGGCGAACAGACACACGAATGAAGATGAGAATTAAAAACGGACTTTCGATTGAATGAAGAAGAAAAATAATAAAAGGTGTTTCAACATGATATCAATTTTTTATGTGAATTAATATTTAATAATAGATGGTGGATGATAAAATTATATTATGATGAATAAAAAATGAATTAAAATTTAACCAAAATATAAAACAACATATGAAAGTACAAATGAAAGGAACACAAATGTAAATGAAAACATAGAGAATAGGAAGAGTATATTAAGTGATATCATGACTTTTGAAGTTACTCTATGTATTTTGGAAAGGCATTGGTCATGCCATTTTGTCATCATCTCCCCTAAAATTCTAGCTCTTTTTATATTGACTAGGGGATGTATTTATTGCCCAAGCAGTTGAACTGTTCGCATTCCATATCTGCCCCTTCACATGGCTCACTCAATTGGCACATTATATAGCCGAATATAGGGAACATTTTATCCCCCAATGATTTAGATATTAATGATTATATTATACCCTGAATATTTTTTGGCTAGTGGACCTATGAATCCAATGTTAAAGAGGGTTATTTAAACAATTCAAATCTATCCATTTCAATCCATACATTTTTAGAGGCCAAATTGTGAATGTTTTTCTAATAGGAATATGCTACAATGTCTTATTCCTAAAACATTTATTTCACACTAAAAAATCTCAGCTCGAATATATTTCTATATCATGATAAATTTCAATAAATGTGTGATATGTTTAACTCATAGACAAAATGGTGGGCTGGAATTCAAATAATCATTTTGACCCCTTTATATTGGATTTGGGACATATAAATTTCATCCATTGTACCTTTTTATAATAAAAAACATAGGTTTGAGACTCATAAAATTTGGGTTTCAAGATTAATCCTAAATATTCATGCATCATGGATGGTCCAGTATTTCCACATATTCATTGGGCCTTTTTGTGTGGATCATATAACCCTTCATACAGTACAATTGTCTAATGATTCCTTCTAATGAAATGTTTGATATTTCATTAGTATCCCTAAACAATAATAATCACCAAATTTAGATCCATTGGATGATATTTATGATTAAAACATTAAACATACTTTCATATGTATTAATTCAAATATTTCTCAAAATTATATTTAATATTAAACCATTTTTATTTCAACGAATTTATGCTATTTTTATGGAATATCATCAAAGGGAGTAAATAAAAAGTTGTGAATAAATTAAGAATATTATTGTCTAATTATTACCTTCCAATAATGACATATAGATCATTTTAATAGTGTAATAAAATGATCTAAATGTGTTTTATCTTTTTTCAGTTTTCCATTTGTATTTTTTTCAAAAATGTAATTTCAAATTGGAAACACCCCATATGAGTCATACCAACCACAAACTTCATTTTTTTAATGTACGAGTACTTCATACATGTCACAAATTGCATATGAGTCTATTTCTGAAATTATCAATAAAATTAGAGATTGTTTTTTTGGTTTTATATGAGTGACATGTTTTTAATTTAAACGAAAATTTTAAACTGATAACAGCCACATTTACACATTCTAATCACTCCATGCATTTGTAGAGTTTTCATGGAACATGGGGTTTCCTCTTCCACTCGAATGGAAAATTATATCTATTTTCTATATAGTTCTTTAAATTTTAATGGAAATATTACTTCCCAAAATATTTTTGTAAAAATCTAAAAAATTAACATATACAAATGATAATGAATGGAACGCCCAGACCCCAGTTACCCAGAGACGGTGCATTCTTACAAAACATTGGCATGATCACAATAATGATCATGTCTCGAAAGAACGATTAGTTTAGTAGCCTTGGAATAACTAGATACATTCATAAAGTTTACATTACATCATAAAATAAAAAATACAACAATATATTCTCCATAGTCCACACTCTTATCCCCTCATACTATCCCTGTAGGTCATTCATTAAATACTTCACCACATCCTGGGAAAAATAAAACATAGGAAGGGGTGTGCTCAAATGCCCAGTAAGGATAACAATATAGCGGAAACTTTCATAAATAATCATAAACATTTAACACAATGAATAACTAAACAAATGCCTTTTAAAACTTGAACTTCAGCATAGTATGGAAGAAATGAAATGAAATAATTCCATATACTTATTCATATGGATTCTACTAGTCTAATAATAACATTAAATATCAATAACCACTTTCATAATGATGGGATGCATAATGCCAGACTATCATAACAACATAGCCAAGGCCTCGTGCGAAGACTACAAAAAAGATTTTGTCAAGGCCTTATGTCAAGACACTAGTTTGTCTCATGAGACCTACTGATGCAACGAGGAGCTATAGACGGATCCACCCTTCACATATTAAGTCCAATGCATTCCTAATATGAACATGTTTAAACATAACATAAACATTTGTATTAAAACTAGCATATGAAATGTAAATACATTCTAAATAAACCATGAATGGTATAAAAATAACAAATACACAGTGAAACATATCACAAAACAATCAATACAATATGGAGGTTTTGTATCATAATAAATCATCTCCAAATAAACTTAAAATCCATCAAAGGATGTTGACATAGATGAAATCAAAACTCTTTCTAGAGAAATATCTCTTTCTATTTTGAAATCATTTAAGAGTCATAATTTATAAAATAAAACATTTTCTTTAAAAATATTCTTATAATCTTGTAAGGGAAGCATCGACGATTTTATAACTGTGGAAAATAGCCGCACCCACAGTATAAGTTAAAAAAAGACATTCCTACCTTAATTCTGTCGAAAAGGTTAGAAAGGACCTTATTTGGAAGATGACGGAAATATTCCTTTATAAACCTCTTATAAAAAGTCAAAAAATGGTATAAATGACATCAACCCTTATTCAAGAAAATATTAAAAATGTTTTGAAATACATTTTTAAGAAACATGGATGTGGATGATAAAGAAGTCCTAGTATATTATTACGTATAAACAACCTCGGATAATGAGGAGATTGCGAAATAAACCCATACTTTGTACTTTTCCTTGGTTGGGTTAGATTAACCTCCTGTATAATGGTCAAAAAAAATTTATTAAATTATACAATAATAATATACATTAATATGATATCATATATGATCTTTTAACATTGATTTTTTATTGATTTCTTATTATTATCGTCATTTTGGGTGTTAACTTACTCGTTTTATTCCATATGTTTTGTTACATAAGATATGTTTATTATGGATAAGTTTTATCTTATTCATATCCATAATGATATCAAGTCCTTAATCATTATTTTTAAATCATCAAATGATAATTATACTTGGATGGATACGATAGAGAATGAATCTCATCGTGTTTGTGGAGACGGTAGTCCGTACGTACGCACGAGCGACAATATCATTCTTTTGATATTTAAATAATATATAATTGGATGGTATATCATATATACATAATAATTATCATGTTATATTTATTATTTACATGAATTACACATAATTATTATACCCATCCATATAATAATTTATTGAATAACAGTTGGACCATGACGTGGAGACGGTAAGCTGTACGTACGCACATATGGTGACATGTCATTCAGAGGATGGATAGAATACTAAATATGGTTGTACCATATTTATAATAACATCACATTATATATAAGATATTGGATTTATTATTTTAGAATGGGAATAACAAAGAAATAATTAGTTGAAGAAGAAAGGAACTTGAAAGAGGGTGGTGAAAACATTACCTATTCTTCGGGTTCTTCCTTTTAATTTGATCAAAAGGGCTCCTTTGGTTGGATTTATGATCAAACTAAGGCCTCTAAGATTAAGTGAGTAGAGATGAAAGAGTATTTGGGTAGGGTTTGGCCGATACAAAAGTCTCTGAATGTGTGAATTAGTGATAAGGGGGGGGCCCTTTTATAAGAGGGGTGAGGGGCACCATTGGTAAAGATAGAAATATTATTTTATAATAAATTAATATTAAGGTTCTAATTTCTCAAAAGTGAATTATTTAAAGGTTAAAGTGGGGATGGGTCAAAAACCACTCAACAAATAGAATTTAGATATGTTTGGGTCATTATATTAACCTTATATTTTAGTTTTAACTCTCAGTAAATTATTTTGACACTTACCATATCACTTTTTATTTTTATATTATATAGTTAATAAACTTACTATATACCTCCAAGAGACCCCCAAGTGGTCTATTAATGATAAAACTATCAAAATATAAGTCTCTTGGCCAATCCTTATATTTTTAGTAATTTAATATAAATTAATAATATAATATGTTTTATAAAAACTCTTTTATGTCAATGTTGACACTATTGGGTATTTTGTTTTAGATAAATTCATAACAACATTATTACTTCGAAAAATATTTATATAAATAGTCCTAATATGTAATATTAACCTAGAAAATTATTTTAATTCAAAATAAGTCTCAAATTAAATTTATTTTGATATTTATAATATCAATTATTTTAATATTTCATTAATTAGGAAATTACTGCATCACCATTGTGTCATAAATAAATTAAAATATATAATGTCTAAATTTTTTAAATAAGATTACATTATGTATGAAATCATTTTAGCTTTCTAATTATTGTTTACAATAGAATTTATCTTATGTATTACCCTATATTAAATTTCATTAGTAAATAAACATTGATTTTAACTCTTTTAAGTCTTCTTTGAATTAAATAATAATAAATGTCCTAATCTAATCCAAGTGGACTTAAATGATAATATTTTATTCCTTTGGTTGTTTTGGTCGAGATACACTTATCCAATAGAATTAGGACATGTGTTAGGGTAATATTAATATCATTTTTACCCTTAATTACCCTATTTACTTTTAATCGTGGCAAAAAAACGTAAAACGATTCTATTCACAAAAAATTATTTTTATCTCATTGAACCAAATTTTACTCCTTGATATTAACCGTGTCTATCGGATTTTTTAAATTCCACTCACCGAAAAGGTAAAATTATGTTTTATATGAATTTAAAAATTCTCATAGGAGGTGGGTAAAAGACGGTGAAAGTTCGATAATATTTTAATATATCTAAAATTATTCTTAACTAACTTCAATGAATTACATAGAACTTATATAGGTATTATGTATCTATTTTGACCTTAATAAAATTTCAATAATATAAATATTTATTTAAATAAAAATTTTGTTTTAAACTATAACTCAGTGTTTTTTGCTATTCATCAATAATTTAAATCTTTCAGAAAATACCAAAATTTCACCCTAGGATAATTTCAATATTGCAAATCGAAAAATTAATTCCATTTTGAAAGATAAAATTTATAAAACTTCAAGAAGTGGGTATTACTATTCATAACGGCTAGTTTGATTCGTTTTGGTGTGTGTGTTAGATCTCAAAGTTGCGTACAACACAGGATACTGTATTATTCAAAGGAAAGCATACCGTGGAAGATTGGGGTGTTACATTCTCCCCTCCTTCAAATAATTTCACTCTAGAAGTTTCTATAATAATACCGCATGAAAAGGATCGGTTGGTTCTTCATCATAAGTTCCTCGGGTTCCCACGTTTCCTTTTCCATCTTATGGTTTCTCCATAAAACTTTTACCAAATGAGTAATCAGGTTTCTCAGTACTAGTTCTCTTTTATTTAGAATCCTGACAGGCTCTTCTCAATAAGATAGATTGGGTTACAGTTCTAATTCCTCATAGGTGAGTACATGCATTGGTTCAGGCATGTATTTCCTCAACAGTGATACATGGAACACATCGTGAACATTGGAGAGACTTGGCAGCATTTCCAAATGATAAGCTACAACCCCAATTTTTTCAAGAATTTAGAAAGGTCCAATGTACCTAGGACTCAATTTACCCTTCTTACTGATACTTATAACTCCTTTCTATGGAGATACCTTCAAGAAAACATGATCTCCTACCTGAAATTCCATATCCTTCCTTGGGTTATCGGCATAGCTCTTCTGCATACTTTGAGCTGCTTTGATGTGGTTTTGGATTACCTTTACCATTTCTATTTTTTTCTCCTCCAGTTCTGGGCCTACATTTTTTTGTTCTCCAATGTCATCCCAATAGGTTGGTGTGCGACATCTATTTTCCTATAACTCTTCATATGGTGCCACCTGAATACTCGAATGTTAGCTATTGTTATAGGAAAATTTTACCGGTGGAAAATATTGATCCCACATACACTGAAAGTCATGCGAGGAGGATCTCAACATGTCTTCTAAGGTTCGAATAGTCCATTCTGATTGTCCATCTACTTGAGGGTGGTAGGAAGTGCTCAATTGAAGTTCAGTATCAAGGGATTTCAGAAGACTCTTCTAGAATCTTGAATTAAAATGGGGATCATGATTAGAAACAATCGATAGGGGTACTCCATGAAGTCTCACCACTTCATTAATATATAGTGTTTCTAGACGTTCCAATGGTATATCTTCTATTATAGCAAGAAAATGTGCTGATTTGGTAAGACGACCAACAATAACCCATATTGCATCATTCCTTATACGAGTCTTTAGTATCCCCATGACAAAGTCCATCGTAATATTGTCCCATTTCCACACCAGTATGGGAAGAGGTTGCAGGACTCCCCCAGGCTGTTGCCTTACAGCTTTCACTTGTTGAAAAATCATACATCTCGACACAAAATTAGCAATCTCCCTCTTCAGGTTGTCCCACCAAAAATATTCCTTCAATCTCTATACATTTTTGTTCTCCAAGGGTGTATAGAGAAATTGGAACTATGAGCATCGTCCAACAATTCCCTTTTTAGATCAGGTATATTGGGAATATAATGTCTCATCCCAAATTTCAAAATTCCATCTTCATACCCAAAGTCATTCAATCTCCCTTCATTCACATCTTTAATCTTCTTTTGAAACTCTTTATCATCGGTCTGAGAACTCTTAATCCTTTCTAATAAATATTGTTTGGAAACCATTAGATAAAGCACTGATGTTTCACCTTCCATGGTTATTCCCATGTCAATCTTAACTAGATCCATGAAAATTGGATCCCTTTCAATTCTCATATTTTTCAAAACTCCATGATCTTTTCTACTCGAAGAATATTCCACCTTATTTTCCTTCCCTGGGTGGTAGTGTGTCATGAAATCATAATCCTTAAGTAGTTCAAGCTATCTCTTTTTCCTCATGTTGAGTACTTTTTGTGAGACAATATACTTCAAACTCTTGTGATCAGTATAAATCTCACAATTTTCACCATAGAGGTTATGCCTCCATATCTTCAAAAAAAATATCACAGCTGCTAACTCGAGATCATGAGTAGGATAGTTTTTCTCATGAATTTTCAACTGTCATGATGCATAGACAATAACCCTATCATTTTGCATAAGGACACAACCATGTCCTTTCTTCGATGCATCACTATAAATAATGAACCCATCATTCCCCAATGGTAGTGTCAATATAGGAGAATTGACTAATATTACCTTCAGTTCATTGAAACATTATTCATACTCTTTTTTATAAATAAATTTAACCCCCTTACATGTGAGCTTTGTTAATGGGTTAGGCAATCGGGAAATGTTCTGTACGAAACATCGATAATAACCTTCTAAACCAATAAAACTGCGAACCTTAGTTATACTTGTAGGTGCTGGAAATTCATGGATTGTCGTGGTCTTAGAAGGATCAACATAGATTCCCTCTTTAGAGATAATATTTCCAAGAAAAGAAATATCCTAAAGCCAGAAATCACATTTGCTAACCTTACCATATAATTCATGTCTTCCCAGAGTCTTTAGGATAATGCGCAAGTGATTTTCATGATCTTTGTATCTTTTTGAGTATACCAAGATATCATTAATAAATACCACCACAAAATCATTGATATATTCCTTGAAAACTCTATTCATTTAATCCATGAATACAGATGGTGTCTTAGTCATCCCAAAAGGCATTACCATAAACTCGTAATACCCATACCTTGTTCGAAATGTTGTCTTCGAAATGTCTTCCTTCTTCCCACAAAACTGATGGTATCCAGATCAAAGGTAAATCTTTGAAAAGTATTGAGCTCCATGTATTTGGTGAAATAAATCATCAATGCGAGGTAGGTGATACTTGTTCTTTATTTTTGTAGCATTGACCTCCATGTAGTCAATACATAACCTTGTAGATCCATCTTTCTTTTTATCAAAATGAAGAGGGGCTCCCCATGGAGAAACACTAGAGAGAATAAATCCCTTATTACTCAATTACCCTAGTTTTTTCATTAGTTCAACTAATTCCATAGTGTCCATTCTATAATGGGTCTTCGATATAGGCCTTAATCAAGGAATTAAATCAATGGAAAACTCAACTTCTCTTTTTGGAGGATGTCTAGGTAAATCTTTTGGAAACACATCTACATATTCTTTCACAATAGGCACATCCTCTATTTGAACATTCCTTTCCTCACCAATAATAATTTCATTCTCTTCCTCCCCAATAATTGAATTTAGTTGAGCTATTGGGGGTGGATCTAGAAAAGAATTAGGTGGTGATGATTCTGCTCTAAAGATATGGTTTTCCTTATCATCATCATAAAAATTCATAACCTCCTTCTTCTTACAATAAATTATTTCATCATTGTCAGAAATCCAATCCATACCGAGGATTATATCAAACTCAATCATTGGTATGCCGATGATATTAGCGGATAAATAACATTTATGTGCTCTAATGTGGATGGATTCACAAAACTTTGTTGCAATGATACTTCCCTTATGAGTTTTAACTGGAAACTCCGTTGTTAAATAAAATTGGAAATATCTAATTTCTTTAGAAAAATGGGAAGATATGAAATAATATGATGATCCAGAATTAAATAATGCATTTTCTAAACTTGAGGAAACCATTAAATTACCTGCCACCACGTCTTTTGGAGATTTTACCTCAGAAGTAGTGATAGCATAAGCTAGGACTTGATCCCTTGGATTTTCTGAGGTATGTTCCCCTGATGCTTAGGACATTCATTTGCATAATCTTCCATCTCCATACAATTATAGAATTAGACATCGGTAGCTTCCTTCTTCCCCTTACAATCACGATCTTGGTGTCCTTTTTCACCACACTTGTAACAGACTCCCATTCCTTTTAAGAAAGTTCCAGGGTGTTTCTTCCCACATTTACTGCAGGATGGATAATAAACTTTTCCCTTCTTCCCCTTATTTCCATTCCCAGATTGATCAGCATATATCTTATTCTCTTTCTTTACATTAATTTCATAACACATAGAAAATAGAATTTCTCTCTTGATAGCACATGATACAAGGTATTCCTACGACGAGAAGAATTTTGAGACTAATTCTCAATGGATAAATGGTTTTAACCCATCAAAGAAATGATCAGTCTTACTTCTTGGGTTACATATATAATCCCCAACAAACCTTTGTAACCTCGTAAAGATATCCTCATACATTGGGACATTCTTATCCTCCTTTTGTCTCAGACTCAGAAATTGCCTTTTCATATCTGCCCGATGGTCACGAAGAAATTATCTTTCTAAGAACATATCTTTGAACCCCCTCCATTCCATATTTGATACTTCCTCATCATCCTTCATGTTTTGAATCAATGGACACCATTGATCAGCATCTCCAGTGAGGCGATAAACTGCCATGACAACTTTTTCACTTTCACTGCTCCCCCAAGCCTGAAATATATATTCTCTAGGGACTTATCCATTACTCAGCTACTAATGGATTTGTACTCCCATTGAATGTTGGTGGTTTCTACCTCATGAAGAGATCTAACATTGATCCTCCACACTGTGGATCAGGGTTCTCTATACGGGTAAGGTTATTATTCATAACCTGAGAGAGTTGTCCCAGTTTGATGATTAGTTGATCAACACCAGTTGCATCACCTGCTCCACTATTATTATCTTGAGCCGGAGGGAAATCCCTACATCGAGTGTGCATTGATATGGTTTCCATTTCTTTCACTAGGCGCCATTTATAAAAAATGGCATAAACTAGATCAGTTTATGAATCAAAATACATAATTTCATAGTTATAAATCAATTAACATAAATTGAACTATTTATTGATATAATCCATAATCAGAAAAATGTCTCCTTTGAGGACTTATATACACATAAAACCTTCATAATGATTTGAATAAAAAATGAGGGTTATCCTAATCATATCCCCCGGGAGTGTCATAACCCAGAGTGCAAAAAGTCCCATTGTTGTGCACCAGTTCACGTTCGAGTCTAGCTCAAAGTGGTGTTTTCGGGTTTTACCCCTAGGTACATATATGCCAGATCCACCTCTACCTGCTCGTATCTAGACAGGGTTGTATTGCACGGAAAACTCACAAAATCTCTACAATACCAAAATTCTATGATTTTCTTCTATACTAATACTCAAAGTCCATCTTAAATATATGAGCTCTAATCAGAGTTTATCTAAATATAGCTTCCATGGTTTGTACTAAACATCCTCTGATACCAACTATAACACCCCGACCCCAGTTACCTAGAGTCAGTGCATTATTTCATAACATTGGCATGATCACAAGAAAGATCAAGTATCGAATGACTGATTAGTTTAATAGCCTTGGAATAACTAGATACATTCAGAATGTTTTCATTACATCATAAAATGAAAACTACAACAATATAGTCTCCATATTCACACTCATATCCCCTCATACTATCCTTCAGGTCATTCATAAAATACTTCTTAATATCCTGGGATAAATAAAACATAGAATGGGGTGAGATCAAATGCTTAGTAAGGATAACAATATATAGGATAAATTCATGAATAAACATAAACATTTAAGGAAATGTACAACTAAAAAATCCTTTTAAAACATGATCGTCGGCATAATATGGAAGAAATAAAATGAAATAATTCCATATACTTATTCACATGGATATTCTACCAGTCAAATAATCACATGCAATATCAACAACCACTTTCATAATGATGGAATGCATAATGCCAGACTATCATAAACACATAGCCAAGGCCTCATTCCAAGACTAAAAATAATATTTTTTTCAAGGACTTCTGCCAAGACACTATTTTGTCTTATGAGACATACCGATGCTTCGAGGAGCTATAGTGGGCTCCACCCATCACTTATTAAGTCCAATGCATTCCTCATATGAACAGGTTTAAACATAACATAAACATTCATATTAAAACTAGCATACGAAATGTCAATACTTTCATCATATACCATGAATGGTATAAAAATAACACATCCACGGTCAAACATATCACAAAACCATCAATACAATATGGATGTTTTATATCATAATAAATCAACTCCAGGTAAACATAAAATCCATCAATGGATGTTGACATAGATGAAATCACAACTCTTTTTAGAGAAATATCTCTTTCTATTTTGAAATCCATTAAGAGTCATATATTTATAAAATAAAACATTTTCTTTGAAAATATTCTTATAATCTTGTAAGGGATGCTTCGACGATTTTATAACGTTGGAAAATAGCCGCACCAGCCGTATATGTTAAAAAAATACATTCTTACTTTAATTCTGTCGAAAATGATAAAAAGGACCTTGTTTGGAAAAAGACAAAAAGATTCCTTTATAAACCTCTTAAAAAAATTAAAACAAGGGTATAAATGACATTAACCAATATTCCTGAAAATAGTAATAATGTTTTGAAATACATTTTTAAGAAACATGTATGTGGATGATAATGAAATCCCATCAGATTATTACGTATAAACAACTTCGGATAATGAAGGGATTGTGAAATAAACCCTTACCTTGTAGTTTTCCTTGGTTGGGGTAGGTTAACCTCCTGTATATTGGTGAAATAATTTTTATTAAATTATATAATAATAATATACATTAATATGATATCATTAATGATTTTTTAATATTTCTTTGTTAATAACATCATAGTATTATCGTCGTTTCAGGTGTTAACATACTTGTTTTCTTTAATATGTTTTTTTACATAAGACGTGTTTTTTATAGATAGGTTGTATCTTATTCATATATATAATGATATAAATTCCTTAAACATTATTTTTAAATCATCAAATGATATTTATACTTGAATGGGTATGATGGAGAATGAATCTCATAGCGTTCGTGGAGACGTCAGTCCGTACGTACGCACGAGCGACAATATCATTCTTTTGATATTAAAATAATATATAGTTGGATGGTATATCATATATATAGAATCATTATCATGTTATATTTATTATTTATATGAATTGCACATCATTATTATACCCATAAAAATAATAATTTATTGAATAACAATTACACCACGATGTGGAGACGGTAAGCCGTACGTACGCACGTTTGGTGACATGTCATTCAAAGGATGGATAGAATAATGAATATGGTTGTACCATATTTATAATAACTTCAAAGTATATATAATATACTGGATTTATTATTTTATAATGGTAATAACAATGAAAAAAGTTGTTGAAGAAGAAAGGAACTTGAAAGAGGGTGGTGAAAACTTTACCTCTTCTTCGGGTTATTCCTTTTGATTTGTTCAAAAAGGATCCATAGGATGGATTTCTGATCAAACTAATGCCACTATGTTTAAGTGAGGAAAGTAAAGAGAGTATTTGGGAAGGGTTTTTCTGATCAAAAAGGCTTTGAATGTGTTAAGTAGTGAGAAGGGTGGTTCCCTTTTATAAGAGGGGTGATGGGCACCTTTGGAAAAGCTAGAAATATTATTTTATAATAAATTAATATTCGGTTTATAATGGCTATAAAGTTTATTATTTAAAGGTTAAGGTGGTAATGGGTCGAAAAACACTCAACCAATAGAATTTAGATAGGTTTAGGTCATTATATTAACCTTATCTATTAGTTTTAACTCAAAGTTAATTAGTTTGACACTTACCATCTCACTTTGTATTTTTATATTATATACTTAATAAACATACTTTATACCTCCATGAGACCCCCAATTGCTCCATTAATGATACAAATATCATTATATAAGTCTCTTGGAAGAACCATAGATTTTTAGGAATTGAATATAAATTAATAATAAAATATTTGTTTTAAAAATTCTTTTTTTCCAATTTTGACACTATTGGGTATTTTGTTTTTGATAAATTCATAACAGAATTATTACATCATAAAATACTTATATAATCAATCCTAATATTCCATATTAACCTAGAAAATTAGTAGAATTTAAAAAAAGTCTTAAATTACATTTATTTTGATATTTATAATCTCAATTATTTTAATATTTCATTAATTAGGTAATTACATCATCACCATTGTCTCATAAATAAATTAAATTATATAATGTCTAAAAATTATAAATAATTTACCATTATGTAGGAAATCTTTTTATATTTCTAATTAATATTTACAATCAAATTGATTTTATGTATTTCCCTATATTAAAAATGTTTTAGTACATAAACATTGATTTTAACTATTTTAAGTCTTCTTCAAATTAAATAATAATAAATGTCTTAATCTAATCCAAGTTGACCTAAATGAAAATATTTTATTCACAAGGTTGTTTTGGTCGAGATACACTTGTCCAATAGGATTATTACATGTGTTAGGGTAATATTAATATCATTTTACTCATAATTGCCCTATTTACTTTTAACCGTGGTAAATAAAGGTCAAAGGTTACTATTCACCAAAAAATATTTTCACCTTATTGAACCACATTTTACTTCTTGATATTAACCATGTCTCTCTGATTTTCAAAATTCCACTCACAGAAGTGGTAAAATTATGTTTTATGTGAATTTCCAAATTTTCCAAGGAGGTGGGTAAAAGACGGTGAAAAGGTCAATAAAATTTTTATATATCTAAAATTATTATAAACTACTTCCAATTAATTATATTGAACATATATAGGTATTATTTATCTATTTTGACATTAATAGAATTTAAAGAAAATAAATAATTATTTAAATAAAAATTTGGTTTTAAACTATAACTCAGTGTTTTTTCACTATTCATCAAAAATTGAATGTTTTCTGAAAAATACAAAAATTTCACCCTATGCTAATTTTTATATTCTGAATCCAAAAATAAAGTCCATTTTGAATGATAAAATTTATAAAATTTCAAAAAGTGGGTATTAATATTCATAACGGCTAGTATGGTTGGTTGTGGTGTGTGTGTTAGAACTTGAAGTTGCATACAACACATGCTATTGTATTATTCAAAGGAAAGCATATCGTGGATTCTTGGGCTGTTACAATGAAATTAACTTAAATATAGCTAAAAAATTTATGAATATTTAATTAATTACAGAAAAAGAAAATATTATGCCACACTGGACTCATCGGGTGTTAACATGCTTTCAATTGGAATTATTTTTCCAAATTCTATCATTGAATTGTCAAAATTTATCACATTACTACAAGTTACATACAATTCCATTTAAGGAATGTGATAAATGATGACATAGTTGGATTGATAAGGTTTTGAGGTAAAATAAGTCTATAAAAGACATTTATTGCATGATTAATCAAAAATTTAATTACTATTTTGTTAATGTAGTAGATAAAATATAATATTATGAGGGAAAATATAGTATATTAAAAAAAATTATTTTCATTGAATTCTGAGTTGCATCCACGATGTTCAATCTATCATGGGCATGATCATTTTCGATCAAGTAGCCTCATCCCAAACAAAGGTATCCAACTATATAAGAAATAAAAATATGTGAGTAATACAAAAAATTAAGTTAAATAAAAATAAATATGAAATAATAAACTACTTCTATTGAAGTCTCATAATTATTATATTTTTGTACAATCATCTATCAGGTATGTTGCCCACTCATATTGGAGATCATATATATCATCGTGTTAATATGAGTCTTTTTGACAAACATAATAGTAATGAAAAAATATTAATACAAAAATGATTAAAATATATTTTAAATGAAATACAAATTATCTTCTAAAATTCCTCTTCATGGATGATTGTTTGGTCATGGAATGTATTCTCTCTCATAAATTTAAAAACATAACAACCAAAATATTTTATTTTTTTTGTTTCAGAAACAATATAAACAATGATTTGGATAATTATTTTGTTTTGATATGTGTATGGACAGGGAATTATTATTGTATATACTGTAATACATGTCCAATCATATTATATATATTGGTTGTATTTCTAATACCGTATCTTCAATCCATGTTTCTATGATAATAATTCACTGCCATATCATTATATAATCCTCGTTAGAATATAATATAAATTATATAACATTGTTTTTAGTTATAAAAATTAGATTTATTGTATTAAAAATTGAAAATCTCTATCATGTCAGGATGCTTTATTTGGCATCAATCAATTGAATATAAAAAATAAATATTTGGAGTATTTAAATTTACCGTGATGGGAATCCAATGATTCCAAAATACACAAAAATTAATAACTAATGAATGAAATGAAAACATTTTTAATATGATTAAATTGTAGAGTTTCACCCCTACATAATTGGTATTAAATATATTTTGTCCTCCGAAATATTTCATTAAAGTTATTTTATTTGACCTGACACTATTCATCCTTTTCACAATTATCTATTTTCAGTAGTTCTCTAGAGGTGATGTGGGGACTAACAAGTCAAATTTTTTCTTGATAAAATCCCATCAATTGTTTTTTATATATTTTCCTACCAAAAATATGTATGTTTTTATTTATAATTTACATAGTATATTGATATTTGGAAAATTAGATCATGAAAACATACCTCATGTATACATTAACATGGGAGCTTACTAGAATATCATAGTCGATGATTTCATATACACTCTCAACACCAATGAATTATTGATATTTATCTCCATACATTTTATCTTAAAATTCAACTATTTGATAGCAACCAAATTGTAACTTGTTATCCTCATTAACCTTCAATGATAGTAAATGCAGATATAGAATGGGTGGGGTAGTGTTGTTTTTTGTAGATCTTTTTGATCGGTTAGATGATACATTATATGGTTTTTAGAATATATTTTATTTCAACCCCATCCCATTTTCTGTCTGTAATAACATTCATTAGTTAAATTTTTTTTCATTAATTAAGAATGTTTTATCTTATAAAATAAATTGTAAATGAATACCTTGTTGTTCATGTGATTTTTAAATGAAGTGATTTTCATGTGTTGAATGATTTAACAGATTTTTTGACCATATGAAAATGTTCCTAAGGTATTGGAAGAGGTATCTTGATGATCAATTCATGGGATATGATAATAGACACTCGCGCATTACCCATTAGAAGTGGTTTGTTTATTAACACATATTTTTGAATATTGAATATTATATACCTCGCAACAAGAATATGGGTGTGTGTTGATAGATATAAATGATAGTTATTATCACACTGTAGAATAGAAGTACAAGAATGTTATTAGTGTATTTCTATCTGAAATTTCACAGATACAATTCTGCGAACAATTATTACCTCAACAAAGACAACTCATTAAGCAGAATGGCTCACCACATTTCTATTCATGGTGCGGTTGGATCTCCACATTTAGGATATTCATGATTTGATTCTTCTCCATTCTTCCCCCTAAAAGTTATATTTATATCTCTATTCTATTGGAATATTTATAAAAAAAGTTATAAATTATTTCTCACTATTGTTTTATTAATTTACAGTGATATTCCTCTTGTTTTTTTCATCAAAATACGTTATGTGTGTCACAAAAAAACTACACCTCTAACTCAACCATATTGTTCTGGATGTATTATGTCACCAATAGTATTTTTTCATCTAGTACATGTGTTTTTGATTCCTATGACAATGTTAGATAGAAATTTGAGTAATATTAGTAATCATTATTATGTAATATGAATTTAAAGAAACATTTTTGTTTAAAACATAAGCTTGTTTCCTGTACTTTTTTATGTTTTCATATATTAGTATTCCATCCTTATTTAAATGTGCATCCATCCATAAAACATGGAGTGGGATAGAATTGGAATTATATTTTGAGTGATCAATCATCTTATATAAATAGGAATATAATTATGATGTTGTTTCATGTGATATGAAATTATTACGGTATATTTAAAATATGTACAAATTTATTTCAAATGAATCATACCCCATCATTGAATTAAGATAGAGATACGCCTCTTTTTCTACACATTCTTTATTTCTATCACTAATTTAGGGTCTTGTGAATATAAAACTATAACTCAATGATATTAATACACATAACATCAAACAATGTATTACTAAACACAATGTACCTGGAAATACACATCAGTACGATGACCAGCAAACACATCCCAAGATTCATGAATTATAAATTTCACATAGATAAGCTGTGGGTGTAGGTTTATCTTCCCGTCAACATATTTAAAATGATGTATTGTTTTAATTTTATGAATCCAATGTGAATCCTTCTATAATGAATTAATACATATTTCTTGTGGTAGTAATCTACTATAAATTCAATCATAAGTTTATGATGAAGAGTAATTCAATGACTCATTATTTTATATTATTGTTAAAAAATGAAATTATTTCATAATATAACCATATTATCTTCCCACATCCATGCATTATGCCTGAGTATAACAAGGTACCACAGATATACATCAATCGACATTCATTCCTGATTAAAGATTCTAATATAACAATTGAACGTTGACTTGTTGGGGTTTACATGTTTTCATTGCTCATTTCTGCTGACCTCATATTTTATACCATTGAATTTCACCTTAATGTTTTTTATAACACCTTAAATCTATGTTGCACTAGTTTATTCTACATCGTTGGTCCTTCATCACCTATAATTTCCCCTAAGTCGACATTATCAATATATTACTATAGAGATGTATCCAAGGAATGTTTAAATGGTTGTTGTACCTATGAACTGAGAGGACCATGAGGCTGAGAAACCATTTGTTTTTCTGGAATGAGTGTACTATCACGTGTAAGAGGTAATTATTTTGTTGCAATACAAGCATCAATACATTGAGAGACCTATTGTTCTACGGGATTAGGAGGAACAACACATTTTAAAATCATTATCTTTAAAACTATGTTAACATTTCATTTTGATAACATAAACTTAATATATAATAGATAATAACATGATTTTACATGATTTATATTAAAAAATATATAACCTGATTTTTGAAGTATCTATTTTTAAATAACTGAATAGATTTGATATAAGGACTCGAACTTAAAACATTACATAATCTTGAATTAAATGAATAATTCACATTGTGGATCTTTTCAAGTTTATAGTTTCAGAGAGTTAGTCGATAACTACTACATTTCAAAATATTACAAAGTAGACAGTTCTACCCAGTATCAATTTTTTTTTACAAAACATGAACTCTTGAAAAAAAGTGTCATCTGTAGTTCTATGTTTATGACATGATGAATTTTCCTTAATCCCATCCTTGACCCTATTCTACATTATATCCTTTGAAAAACATTGCAAAAACTTGGCATGAGCATAAAAATCTAAGTAAGGGATACACAATGAAGTAAACCTATTAGTTTTTCAAAACATCAAGTAAACCATGAATACATTAACATAAGTAATTCCTTTCACCTTTATGAAGTAGTAAATACTCTTCAGTGATTAAAAGATCGTCACTTACCCTTTTGTAACAAAAAGATTACCATAAAACCCATATAAAGGACAAATAAGTTATAAAGTTAACTTGGTACATAAACATACTTAAATGGAATAACCATACGGATGACATCCACACATATCACTAAATTGAATATCTATACGGCCGACTTCCATACCCAATGCATTGGAGGTTATAACGTGACCACCCGTCCTAGTATTCACAGCAGCACTCGTCATATGGTTTATCACGTAACCACCCTTCAAATGTCCATGTATCATCATAAAACATAAAATATTTCAAATATAATCATTTCACCAGTAAAATTTCATTTTCAATGAGAAGAATTAATTTCATGATATTAAAATAATCATTCCATTTTCAAAAACCATTGAAAAATGAGTTTTTAGTCAAAGTGTCTCATACAACATTTAATCTTTTAATGGAATAATAATTTTAAACATTAATGTACATATAAATAAATACTAAAAACCATTTTTAAAACATGGACATTAAAGATATTGATTTAGAAGGACAAATCCATAAAACATTTAAAAATGATACGGTTGTTAAAGAGTTTTTAACAAAATGAGAGACTCTTGAATACAAATAATTGCGGAATAAAATTTAATCAGAACTTTATAATATCATGAGAATAAAGGTATTAATGATATAATATGTCAAAGGAATGTATATAAACCATATAATAGTGGATTTGGTGCATAACAAAAATGATGTCTCAATGGAATTGTAAATTGAGATGAAATCCCTTATAAAGATGGTATCCTTAAATTAAGGATAAATCAATCTCATAATTATGTGTGACAAATATTAATACACCCAATATAAGTGGATATTATGTGTAAAACAATCATAGTTCATTCAGACATATTCATATGATGACATATTCAATAAGTACATGTTGAACCCAAAGAATTGAAATTGGGTTAAGAAGCCCCCTTGCAAAACTTCAACAACCTAACTGCGTCACATTATAATTCAAATACTGAGTTGATGAGAGGGAAAAGGGTATCCAATGACTTGGAAATAAAATTTATATCAATAAGGATATATAAGAACATATCCCAACATAACACTATGTGAATTAAAAGACATAACAAAAAGAATCCTTTTAAAAGAGTGGAGGGTGAAAGGTTCCCCTACCGATTTGGTGAAATATGAAACATTCACCACATGAAAGAAGGATCATACAATAAAGATTTAAATAAAAAAAATTAAATTATCTTACACAAAGAATACAATCATGGGTAGTACATACACCACACAAAAATAAGTAGTGGAAAATATAACAAGAATCTCACGGGGATAAACAGTGAGACGAAAACCCCCTTACCACATTGTAATCAATCGAGTCATATGTCCCAAAGTTAATTACCAAAAAATTAATCACATAATACCATGAATATTATGATATTAAAGATAATATATATCAAATTTCAGTACACAATATATCACATTCCATAGATAAGTGGCGAATAATGGAAATCTCATAGAATTAAAAGCGAGATACGAAATCCCTTACAAAAATTGGGCAGCCTAACAACGCCACTTAATTTTTTTAAAAGAGAATTTAAGAGAGTAAGAGGGGGAATCTCATCATATGAAAATTAAAATTACTGTTTAATTTATATAAAATACCATCCTCCAACTTAAGAACATGGAGAATAAAAGAAAAGACATAAAAGAGAGAACTTGAAAAGAAGGAGAGCGGTCAGATCCCTTACCTCGTGTTCGACATGAATCGATCGTTCATTAATATCCTAAATTATAAAATAAAGTTAATTTATACTTCCTTAATAACATTTTTAATGTGTTTATTCCTTTTATATCACTTATTAACATTTTATAAAAATTATGTAATCATTTAAGTTAATAATGTCGATTTTGTCGATATTTGGTACTGTAGTCAAAAATAGACTTCATATAATCACATGTTGTTCATGTGGTCAATGGTTCATTATATAAAAAATGATATTCATGATTTGGATATCATATATATCCATTATATACACGTATTTATAATATTACATAACATTTATAGGTTAAATATGAAATGGACCATTCATGGAGACGGTTAGTCGTACGTACGCATGAACGCCACATTAATTTATATATATTAATTTAATTGAAATAAAACATAATTATAGATAGTTATATAATATTTCCAGTATAAAATCATATATAATATCTTTAACTCCATACTTTATACATCCCACATAAGGCATTAATGAATCAAATCACTTTAAGAGGGCGGTAGTACGCAGTTCCTCAAATGAGATTATCGTATTTATCCACTATGGAAACCATAAAGGCGTTCTATAAAATAAAAAAAAATAATGAAAACATAAACATAATATATATCATATATAAATACAGTGTCATCATAATAGCCACAATGAGAGGCAGTTGGAGATATTTGAACAATCATCGTTTCGTGAGGTGTTAGTTTTCAATCCACAAAAACATTATGTTTTTCATCCATTAGATGGAGGTGTGTGTAAGTGTATCTCTAATCCTCCTCGTAACAACATCATAGTATATTGAGGATACTGATATTGTTACAAAATAATGGAATAAAAAGATTATAGAGGTTAGTGAAGTATAATAATAGAAAACAATTTAAGAGAAACTATTACCTTTAATTTGGGTAACTTCCTTTGGTTTGAACCAAAAGGACTTCCTGATGTGCCTTCTGCTCAATTTAAGGCTTCTAGGGGGAGGATAGGGATGTTGGGAGCTTAATTTTTCAGATTTTGGATGAGCCAAATGGCTTGAGAGGTATGAGTAATTGTATTGAAGTGGTCTCCTTTTTTATGGGGGAGGAGGGGATCTTTAGGAAAGTGTGAAACTATTATTTTACTATATAATTATATTCGGTTTTTAATGATACAGAAATCATTAAAGATGATGATAAGATGACTAATGGTAGAAATAATATCATCCAATCAGAATCTGACATGTTTTGGATATTATTGTAATCATTATAATCTTATTTATTTAAATGATTTATTAATGAGGTAAATAGTGCATCATTATTATGTCATAAGTAATTTAATTTATTTGTTGTCTAAAAATTATAAAAATATACCATGATGTATGAAGTATTTTTATCTTTCCAATGTATATATATAGTTGAAAATATGACTTATATAACACCATATAAAAATTAATTCCTAAATTTTTATTATTAATGTCAATTTTGTCTTTAAATTAAATTAATTAATCTAAATTGTCATTATCACACCTAAGTGGCTGAATGGGGTCCCAAAATCGACCCAAATATTCCCATGGTCATTAATGACTCATCAAAAATTGATGTTTTTCAGAAAAATACAAAAAAATTAGCCAATGATTTATTTGATATTCCAAATTAAAAAATGATTTCTATTTTTCCAATTTCAAAACATAGATGTGTAAGTAAATAATTTTAAAATTAATTCCCATTATCAAAAAATAGCTTGTTTTTAAGAAACAATAACTATCAAAAGATTGATACTTTTTTATGTCCAATTTCAAATTAAAATTAATTCCAATGACCAACATTGGATTAAATGGAAAAAATATATTCTAATTATGCATTAAAAAAAATAAAAAGATAATCTAGCCATATAAATTAATTATATTAAAACATAGTTATGAATTAAAATACAATATTTGTCACTGTTCATTAGAAACTAAACTTTATCAGAAAAATTCCATAAATTTACACAAAGTAAATTTTGATGATCCCTTCTAAAGAAAGATTTTATTTGGTCAAATAAAATTTATTAAAGTGAGAAAAATTAGATTTAATTAGGGTTCGCAATTTAAAGGTTTCAAATCGGCCTTTTAATATAAATTATGCTTAAAATTAGATTCATTCAAATTTTAAGCCTCTATCATTTATTGGATAAATGTAAATACATTTAACAAAAATGTATAATTATATTTTAGTTATTTTTATTAATTACCACCAATACAACAGCTAGGAGTTAACATCCATTTAATATAATAATATTATATTATTAGTGTGAAATGCAAGATTTCAATGAAACCCGTTGTTGCATATTAGGTACGAAATCGAACATAGAAACCCATTTGAAGTAAAATTAATAATTAATTCAGAAATATTAATAAATATGAAAATATCATATTCTCAATTTATCTGGGATGTTACATACTTCCCACCATTTGGGAATAGCATTCTCACAATTTAAAAATTGTGCTCGAGAACATCATTGAAAGACATATATCGAAAAAGAGTCAATAAAACTATCACTTTAAAATAAAGGAAGATAAGTACAAAGGTTACCCTCGACCAAAAATACTAGGATTTCATGAAAACATGGATATGGAGGAGAAAACAAACCTTCATGTTCCGATAGAGAGTGATATAAAACATGTTTAATTGAATGTTAAGCACCAAAAATTCACAATCTTGTGATGGGTTAAACAGTCTTTGATTCCCCGATAGGAAATGTTAACTGATAAGGTTTTTTTTTATGTTACATTTCATTATGGAATTTATTTATGATCTTATCTAAAAACATAATGAAATATATTTACTTTTCATGTAGACATTCATCTTTTACTATATTTCTATCACAAACTCATATTTTCTCCAAACAATTAGTATTCAGGATGACTTTTTGGACATTAAAAGTGCTATAATCAACTTCGAGAGAATCAAATAGTCTACAAAAGATGAACTATATATGAAACATACCAGGTAAATAAATAATAATACATTTTCATATTTATTAATATTTTTGAATTAAATATTTATTTTACTTTAAAGGGGTTTCAATGTTCGATAGCATACCCAATACGCAACAAAGAGTTTCTTTGAAATCGTACATTGCACACTAGTAATAAAATAATATTATTTTAGATGTTAGTTAACAAATTGTTGTGGTACTGGCGGGAATGGATGAAAATAACTAAAATATGATTATATATGTTTTTTAAATTTTTTTACATTTATCTAATAATGGATAAAGGCTTAAAATACGAAAAAATTCAATTTTAGGCTTATATACTCTAATTTTCACGAAAGGTCCACTTATCAACATTTGATGGCGAACCGTCATTAAATATAGTTTTGGTCACTCTTATAAATTCTATTGGACCAAATAAAACTCTTCTCTAGAATCGGGACATCAAATTTTACTTTGTGGAATTTTTTTGGTATTTTTCCGATAATGTTCCTTTTTTAATGAATAGTGAAAAAATGTTGTATTTTAATTCCAAACCTCTTTTTAATATAATTTATTAACATGATTAGAAAATATTTTGAAGTGGTTTTAAAGTGAAATTATAATATATTTTTACTATTTAATCCAATAGTGGTCGTTGGAATTAATTTCACTTTGAAATTGGACATAAACTAGTGTCAATCTTTTGATACTTATTGTTTCATAAAAGCACTCTATTTGCTCTGACAACGGGAATTGATTATTAAATTAATTAATTTAACTTATATGTTTTTATTTATGTAAAATAGAAATCATTTTTGAATTCGGAATATCAAATATATGTTAGGGAGAATTTTCGGTATTTTTCTGAAAAACATCAATTTTTGATGAATAGTGAAACCACTAAGTGGTACTTAAAAAACTGATTTTTCATTTAAATGAAATTTTACCACATCTGTGTTTTGAATTTAAAAAATCCGACATACATGGTTTTCATTAAGAAGTAAATTGTGGTTCAATGGGATTAAAATAATTTTTTGGTGAATAGTAACATTTAAGTTTTTAATCGCAATTAGAGGTAATTAGTGTAATTTAAGATAAAAATAATGTTCTAATAATATGAAATGAACTTGACCAATGTCATACCCATATTTTATGTGTCATGGCTGACCATGAAAATCCATGGGTCAACTTGGGGACCCCATGGAGCCACTTTGGTAGGAAAATGACATAAATAACTTTTTATTTAAAGTTAAAATAAAAATGTCACAAACATGAGTTGTTTTACTAAAACAATTTTTACATGGGGTTATACAAGTCAGATTTTTGACTATAAATATTCATTGGAAAGCTAAAAGTATTTCTATATCATAGTATTTTTTCATAATTTTTAGACATTAACTAAATTAAATTATTTATGAAAGCATGATGATGCAACGATTACCTCATTATTTTACAATTTAAATAAAATGGAAAGATAATGTAAAATATAAGACCTACAAATGTCCAAAACCTATAGGATGAGAGGATTTAGAACCCTTATCACTGTATCCTCGAATCACATCAATGTGGGACCATTAAAATCTGAAACTCATTCTAAAATGAAGTAACATTTCCTTACTTTCCAAGAGTGCCCCCCCTATCCTCTTATAAAAGGCCCCCACTTCTACCTCCTTCCTCACACCGCTCAAGTCTTGGGCTTGGCCAACCCCTACCCATTTTGTCTCTCCACATACCTCTATTACTCCTAGAGGCCTCAATTTGGGCAGAACTCTTCCCAAGGAATCCTTTGAGGTCAAATCAAAAAGAGTTACCCGATTCAATGGTAGTGTATTCTCTTGTGTTCTTTTGTTTTATTTTGCTTCTCCAACCCCCTATGTTATTTTTATTCCTTTATTTTGTAACAAATCCAATATCTTTAATATACTAGTATGTTTTTATAATAATTATTTGAGCTAACATACACACACCTTCATCTAATGGTTAAATAACATACTATTTCTGTGGATGGGGAATTTCTGCCTCACGAAACGATGATTGTTCAACACTCATATAACACCTTCAAAGGTGTCTATTAAGATGTCACTATATTTATATATTATATATAATATGTTTATGTTTTACTTAAGATTCTGTATTTTTCATTTATGGCATACATTTATGGTTTCCATTATGGGTAAACGCGATATCTTCATTATAGGAAGTGCGGACTACCGCCCCCTCAAAGTGATTTGATTCGTTAACACCAAATGTGGTACGTATAAAGGATAAATTTAATGATATTACATATGATACCATACTAATATTATAATACTATTATATATCATTATGTTTTAATTCCATTAAATATGAAATATAAATGGAAATAGCGTTAATGCGTACGTACGGCTTACCATCTCCATGAACGGTGCATTTCATTTCTTACCTCTAAATGAATATATAATATTATATGTGAATTTATATACTGGATATATATGGTATATATGTCATCTACATCATGAATATCATTCTTGAGATAATGGATATTTTCTTTATGTGAACAACTTGTAAATATAAGAAGTTAACTTTTGACTCAAGTACCAAATATCGACAAAACGACCATTATTAACTTAAAAAATTACATAGTGTTAATAAACTAGTAATAAGTGATATAAAAGGAATAATGAACGTAAAAAGGTTCTTAAGAAAGTAGAAATTAATTCATGTTTATTATTCAGGACGTTAAAGAATGATCGAGTCAAGTCGGACCCGAGGTAAGGGACTTCGTCTCAATATCCATTCATTGTGGAATATTTCGTTTTATACACAACTTTATTTAATACAGTGTATAATCCCCTTTGAATTCTACTTTTATAAAAAAGGAATCTTTTTCTATGAATCATTTTACTAAATGACAAAAAGGAATGTTTTCTTTTTTAACGTACGCGGTGACAACGACCGTTTCCGCCGTCGTGAGTATTATTTGGTCTTTGGCTTCGTCAACAAGTTGTAATGTTTTTTTTAAAATGAAATAAATACCATATTCTCTTTGATGTATTTTTGTTATTGAAAATTGTTTTTATAATGGATTTGTTATGTCAATATATTTATGTGATATATTGTGATCTGAATGTGGAAATGTTATCTTTCCATTATGTTTATTGCATGTCTTATGATTTTATAATTGTACTTGTACTTTTTACGGGTGGTTACTTGATAAACCATATGATGGGTGGTGTCGTGAATACCAGGATGGGTGGTTACATTATAACCTCCAATGCATTGGTTATGGAAGTCATCCATATGGCTATTCCATTAAGAATGTATGGAAGTTGGCCGAATGGCTATTCCATTATGTGATATGTGTGGAAGTCGACCGTATGGTTATCCCACCTAAGTATGTTTATGTCCCAAGTTACGTTTATATGTTATGTGTTCTTTATATGGGTTCTGTGGTAATATTTTTTTACAAAAGGGTAAGTAATGATATTTTATTCAGTGAAGAGATTTTACTACTTCATGAAGGTGAAGGTATTACTTTGATAAAGTATACATGGTTTACTTGATTTTTGAAAAACTAGCAGTTTTCATTCTTTGTGTATCCCTTACTGAGCTTTTTATGCACACACCAAGTTTTTTTGAAATGTTTTTTACATGACTTAACATGGATTTGGGTCAAGGATGGGATCAAGGGTAAGTAATGCTATATAAAACATGGAACTAGACATGTTTCTTTTTAAGAGATTTTATTTTATGGAAACTTAGTAGAAGTGTCTACTTTGAAATATTTTGTGATGTAATAGTTATGTCCTAATTCTCTAAAACTCTAAACCTGAAAAGATCCTCAACGTGAATTATTCATTTAATTCAATATTAAGTAAGGTTTAAGGATGGGGATTTATAGTTGGTATCAGAGGTCTCTTTAAAAAACATTAGGATTTATAAAAGTGTTAAATTATAATATGATTGAAATGATATAGCATTTACGGATTACCATGTTGCTTCGCCTAAGATATTTCTATGTTCAGAATGGTTTTCTACAGAGGAAACAAGGCGGCTATGTTGGGACGACATCGGGAGAAGACAACCTTCCAAATCAGCATCCTGAGATGGTCGGAATTGGAACTGAATTGTTTGTTGCAGTGATGGAACAGTTGACTCAGGCTATAAATGGTGGTGGTATCCATGCACGAGATCAGCCGGATCAACCGCAGAGGAACATGTCAGTGGTGGAACATTTAATGAGGCAACATCCCCCATAATTCAGAAGATAATCAGACCATGTTCTAGCTGAAGGGTGGATTAAAGAACTGGAGAATATTTTTGATGTCATGGGGTGTTCGGAACATCAAAAGGTTAGTATTGTTGTTTAACGTTTTGAAGGAGAAGTTGATCAGTGGTGGTCGATGGTGAAAAATATCAGGGATAGTGATGAGATTGATTATCTTCACTATGATGAATTCAAATGTATGTTTCTTGAGATATATTTTCCTAAGGTGGTTCGTCTTAGGATGGAAAAACAATTTCTAGAATTGAGGCAGGAGGATGACTCAGTGGCTGCTTATGAAGCAAAGTTCACTCGACTGGAAAGGTATGCTCCAAACATCATATGAGATCTTGATAGTAAACTCAACCATTTTTACTCATAATTAAAGCCAAAGTATCGAAGGGCTTTATCTTCTTGTGAGTTAAAAAGTTATGACAAACTTGTACGATGTGTGGAAAAGGTGGAAATGGAGTTTGTCGATGATTAGGTGTTTTTTGACAAATGACAGAATAAGAGGTATAGTTGGCTGGAAAAGGGGAATAATTCATCAAAGAAGCAAGGAGGTAAGAAAACCAAATATCCATCCTATGAGAAATGTGGGAAAATGAATCCTGGAGAATGTTTATCCAAGTCTGGAAAGTGCTTTCAGTATGGTAAGTCTGGTCATATTGCTCATAACTGTAAGGAAGATGATCAGGCGGGCAATGAAAATCCAGCGGAAAGGTGTTTTAAGTGTAATGAAATGGGTCATTATTCAAATGAGTGCCTAACGAAGAACTCAAATAGGGGAAAGTAGCCAGACTACAAGAAAAAAGGGGTGGTGAAATCTTTTTCAACTACTTCAGCAGATGTTGGGCTGTCGAATGAAGTAGTATCATGTACACAGTTTGTTTGTTTAGATTATGCCAATGTGTTGTTTGATTTAGGGTCTACACATTCATTCATTTCTGAGAAGTTTTCTAGTAAATTGGAAATTTCATCTCAGGATATGAACCTTGATCTTATGGTAAAAACACCTGGAGGTAATGTTGGGACAAAAAGAAATTATATGAACCTTCCTGTCCTTGTGTGTGGAAAGAATCTACCAGCAAAACATATTGTTTTTCCTCTAGTAGAGTTTGATGTTATTTTGGGAATGGATTGGATTTCTATTTATCATGCTAAGATTGACTGTAGAGATAAAATGGTTTCTTTTCAGAAATATTTTCAGTTTGTGTACAAGAATGAACCCTTGCTTTTGATAACATACCAGGAAGTTGAGAAACTAGTAAAAGATGGAAATGAATGTTAGCTTGCACATATTGTTTAATATAAAGGAACTTTTCAGATTAATGATGTGCTAGTGGTAAATGAGTATCATGATGTTTTTCCTGATGAGTTGCCTGGTATTATTCATGATCTGGAAGTTGAATTTACTATTGACATAGTTCATGATTCAAATCCAATTTCAAAACCCCCTTATCGAATGGATAAAGTTGAACTTTTAGAGTTAACAAAACAATTGCAGTAGTTATTAGATGAAGTTTTCTTTAGACCTAGCACATCACCATGGGGTGCTCCTATCTTGTTTGTTAAAATGAAAGATGGATCAACGAGACTTTTCATTGATTATAGAGCCTTAAATAATATTACTGTTAAGAACAAGTATCCTTTTACTCATATTGATGATTTGTTTGATCAGCTCTAGGGGGCTCAGTATTTTTCAAAGTTTGACTTGAGGTCGGGGTACCATCAGTTGAAAGTAAAATTAGCAGACGTTCCGAAGACTGCGTTCTGTACTAGATATGGCCATTATGAATTTGTAGTTATGCCTTTTGGGTTAACCAATGCACCTGCTGTATTCATGGACCTTATGAATAGAATTTTCCATGAGTTCTTGGATAATTTTGTGGTTGTTTTCATCGATGATATTTTGGTGTTTTCTAAAAGTAAAGATGAGCATGAAAGTAATTTAAGGGTTATCTTGCAAACCATAAAAGAAAAGAAACTATATGGAAAATTCAGCAAGTGTGAGTTTTTGTTACTACAAATTTCTTTCCATGGTCACATTGTTTCAAAAAATGGCATAACTGTTGATCCTGCTAAAACAAAAGTTTTTGAAGAATGGCCAAGACCCACGAATGTTAATGAGATCCGCAGTTTCCTTGGTTTGGCAGGTTACTACCAATGGTTTGTTGAAAATTGTTCACGGTTATCTAGTCCAATGACTAAGCTCACTCGGAAGGGTGTTAAGTTTATATAGACAAAATAATGTGATGATTGTTTTCAGGAGTTGAAAAGAAGATTGGTGAATGCTCTAGTTTTGGAACTTCCTTCCAGGAATGGTGAGTTTGTTATATATAGTGATACTTCGTTGAAGGGACTTGAATGTGTCCTTATACGGAATGAGCAGGTAATTGCATATACTTCACGTCAGTTGAAAACTAATGAGGTAAATTACCCCACACATGATTTTAAATTAGCTGCTGTTGTTTTTTTCACTAAAAATTTGGAGGCATCATTTGAATGGAGTAAAGTGTGAAATATGTACTGATCAAAAAAGTTTAAATTATATATTCACTCAGAAAGAATTGAACATGAGTCAAAGGAGATGGCTAGAATTAATCAAGGATTATGATTGTACAATTCATTACCATCTGAGAAAAGAAAATAAAGTGGCTGATGCTTTGAGTCGAAAAAGTAATGCTTCATTAACCATGATACGTTTGGAACGAGATCCTTTGGTTTTTGATTTGATGAACTTTTGCATATGGTTGTTCGTACAGGAAGTTCTTCTGTTTTGTTTCATGTATCAATGAGATCATCCCTATCAGACAGAATTAAGAAAGCACTGAAGCAGGACATTGAGTTGCATAAAAAGGTAGATCTGGTTTATAAGGGTAAGTTGCCTGAATTAAAAATTGATAATGATTGTGTTTTGAGGTTTGGGAAAATATTATGTGTGCCTTGTGATTCACAGTTGAATAATGAGTTGTTATGTGAGGCTCATAGTTCCTCGTTTTCAGTTCATCCTGGAAGTACTAAGATATACAATGATCTATGGGAGTATTACTTGTGGGATGGAATGAAAAGGGATATTGCTGATTTTAGTCTGAAGTGTTTGAATTGTCAGCAGGTTAAAGAAGATCGGCAGTTACCGAAAGGGATGCTTCAGCCTTTACCAGTGCCAGAGTGTAAATGGAAAAATATATCCATGGACTTTGTTTTAGGATTACCGAAGACATCTAGAGGTAATAATGAAATCTGGGTAGTTGTTGATCGATTGACTAAATTTGTTCATTTCCTTCCTATTCATGATACTTTCTCTCTAGATCAACATTCTCGATTGTACCTTAAAGAGATAGTTAGGTTGCATGGAGTTCCTCTATGCATTGTATCTGATCGTGATCCCAATTTTACTTCTAACTTTTGAAGGGCCTTAAAAAGTCATTGGGTACTGAATTAAATTTCAGTATAGATTTTCATCCTCAATCAGATGGGCAGTCAGAACGAACAATTCAGACATTGGAGGATATGCTACTTGTCTTCTCTATGGATTATCAGCGAAGTTGGGACCAACATCTTTCTTTGGTTGAGTTTTCATATAATAACAGCTTTCATTCCAGTAAACAGATGGCTCCGTTTGAAGCATTATATGGTAAACTGTGTCGAACTCCAGCTTTTTGGGATGAAGTGGGTGAAAGGAAGATGATGGGACCAGAATTGGTAGAAGAGATTGCAGAAAAAGTTCAGTTGATTCAGAAACAGATGAAAATAGCTCAGATCAGATAGAAAAGTTATGCAGATAACCAGAGGAAGGATCTATCTTTTGAGGTAGGTGATCATGTTTTTCTCAATGATTCACCATGGAAAATTGTGATGCGATTTGGTAAGAAAGGAAAGCTGAGTCCAAGGTTCATTAGCCCATATGAAATTCTGGAGAAAGTTGGATCAGTTTCTTACCGAGGGGGTTTACCTCCGAGTTTGTCTCAGGTACACAATGTTTTTCATGTTTCGATGTTAAGAAAGTATATTCCAGATCCATCTCATGTTTTGATCCCAGAGGTAGTTCAGTTGGAAGAGAATCTCTCTTATGAAGAACAACTAGTCCAGATTCTTGACCGAAGAGAGCAAGTGTTGCGAAATAAGGTAATTCACCCGGTAAAGGTTTTGTGGAAAAACCATATGGTTGAAGAGGCAACGTGGGAATCTGAAAATGCTATGAGAGATAAATACCACCACTTATTTTGGTAAGTGAATAAAATTGCAAGGACGCAATTCCCAATAGGGGGGAAGGATGTAACATCCCCGGTAAATATAGAATAATACATTTTCATATTTATTAATATTTTCAAATTAAATATTAATTTTACATTAAAGGGGTTTCTATGCTCGATAGCGAACCTGATATGCAACAGAGAGTTTCTTTGAAATCGTACGTTCCACACTAGTAATAAAAGAATATTATTTTAAATGTTAGTTAACACATTTCATATGTACTGGAGGGAATGGATAAAAATAAATAAAATATGATTATATATGCTTGATAAATGTTTTTACAGTTATTTAATAAAGGATAATGGCTTAAAATATGAAAAGAATTCAATTTTAGGCTTATATACTCTATTTTTCACGAAAGGTCCACTTATCAACATTTTATGGAGAACCATCATTAAATATAGTTTTGTTCACTCTTATACATTCTATTGGACCAAATAAAAATCTTCTTTAGAATTGGGACATCAAATTTTACTTTGTGTAAATTTTTGGTATTTTTCCGATAAATTTCATTTTTTAATGAATATTGAAAAATGTTGTATTTTAATTTAAAACAAATTTTTAATCTAATTTATTAAGATGATTAGATAATAGTTTGAGGGTGAATTTTCGGTATTTTTTAGAAAATCTTCAATTTTTGATGGATAGTGAAACCACTAAGTGGTACTTAAAAAACTTATTTTTCATTTAAATGAAATTTTACCACCTCTATGTTTTGAATTTCAAAAATCCAACATACATGGTTGTCATTAAGAAGTAAAATATGGTTTAATGGGATTAAAATAATTTGTTGGTGAATAGTAACTTTTATGTTTTTAATCGCAATTAGAGGTAATTAGTGTAATTTAAGATACAAATAATGTTTTAATAATATGAAATGAACATGAAACATGTCCTAACCTTATTGGATGTCTCATGTCCGTCCAAGACAATTCATCGGTCAACTTGGGGACCCCATGGAGCCAGTTTGGTAGGAAAATGACATAAATAACTTTTTATTTAAAGTTTAAATAAAAATGTCACAAACATGAGTTGTTTTACTAAAACAATTTTTACATGGGGTTATACAAGTTATATTTTTGACTATAAATATTCATTGGAAAGATAAAATGATTTCCTATATCATAGTAGTTTTTTCATAATTTTTAAAAATTAACTAAATTAAATTATTTATGACACCATGATGATGCATCGAATACCTCATTATTTAACGATTTAAATAAAATGAAACGATAATGTTAACACTAAAGCCCTACACATGTCCAAAACCTATTGGATGGGTGGATTTAGAACCCTTATCACTGTATCCTTGAATCAAATCAATTTGGGACTATTAAAATCTGATACTCATTCTAAAATAAAGTAACATTTCCTTACTTTCCAAGAGTGCCCCTCCTCTCCTCTTATAAAAGGCCCCCAATTCAACCTCCTTACCCACACCTCTCAAGCATTTGGCTCGGCCAACCCCTACCCATTGTTTCTCTCCACATCCCTCCCTTACTCCTAGAGTCCTCACTTTAGACATAAGTCTTCTCAAGGAAGCCTTTGTGCTCAAATCAAAAATAGTTACCCGATTTAAAGGTAGTGTCTTCTCTTGTGTTCTTTTGTTTTATTTTGCTTCTCCAACCCCATAAACACTTTTTATTCCACTTTTTTGTAACAAATCCAGTATATCTAATATACTAGTATGTTTTTATAATAATTATTCAAGCTACACAAACACACACCTTCATCTAATGGTTAAATAATATACTGTTTCTGTGGATGGCGAATTTCTGCCTCACGAAACGATGATTGTTCAACACTCATATAACACCTTCAAAGGTAGCCATTAAGATGTCACTATATTTATATATTATACATAATATTTTTATTTTTTTACTTATTCTTCTGTATTATTCATTTATGGAATACCTTTATGGTTTCCATTATGGGTAAACACGATATCTTCATTTTAAGAAGTCTGGACTACCGCCCCCTCAATGTGTTTTGATTCGTTAACACCATATGTGGTACATATAAAGGATAAATTTAATGATATTATATATGATACCATACTGAGATTATAATACTATTATGTATCATTATGTTTTAATTCCATAAATATGAAATAGAAATGGAAGTAGCGTTCATGCGTACGTACGGCTTACTGTCTCCATGAACGGTGCATTTCATTTGTTACCTCTAAATGATAATGTAATATGATAAATTCATGTATATTCTGGATATATATGATATATATGCCATCTATATCATGAATATCATTCTTGAGATAATGGATATTTGACTACGTGAACTACTTGTAAATATAAGAAGTTAACTTTCGACTCAAGTACCAAATATCGACAAAACGACCATTATTAACTTAAACAATTACATAGTGTTCATAACCTAGTAATAAGTGATATAAAAGGAATAATGAACTTGAAAAAGGTTCTTAAGAAAGTAGAAATTAACTCAAGTTTATTATTCAGGTCGTTAAAGAACGATCGAGTCAAGTCGGACCTGAGGTAAGGGACTTCGTCTCAATCTCCTTTCATTGAGGAATATTTTGTTTTATACACAACTTTCATTAACAAGGTGTATAAACCCTTATGAATTCTAATTTTATACAAAATGAATATTTTTATATGAATCATTTTACTAAACAACAAAAAGGAATGTTTTCATTTTTAACGTACGCGGTGACAACGTCCTTTTACGCCGCCACGAGTATTATTTGGTCTTTGGCTTCCTCAACAAGTCGTAATGTTTTTTAAGTGAAATAAATACCATATACTCTTTTATGTATTTTTGGTATTGAAAATGGTTTTTATGATGGATTTGTTATGTCAATATATTTATGTGATATATTGTGATCAGAATATGGAAATGTTTTCTTTCCATTATGTTTATTGTATGTCATATGATTTTATAATGGTACTTGTACTTTTGACGGGTGGTTACGTGATAAATCATATGACGGGTGGTTCCATGAATACCAGGACGGGTGGTTACATTATAACCTCCAATGCATTGGGTATGGAAGTCATCCATATGTATATTCCATTAAATATGTAAGGAAGTTGGCCAAATGGCTATTCCATTAAGTGATATGTGTGGAAGTCGACCGTATGGTTATTTCAACTAA
This sequence comes from Viscum album, assembly GCA_963277665.1. Taxonomy (NCBI): domain Eukaryota; kingdom Viridiplantae; phylum Streptophyta; class Magnoliopsida; order Santalales; family Viscaceae; genus Viscum; species Viscum album. The sequence continues at coordinate 2,060,095,790 of OY728151.1, read as the reverse complement.
GTATGTTTATCTCCCAAGTTACATTTATATGTTATGGGTTCTTTATATGGGTTTTATGGTAATCTTTGGTTACAAAAGGGTAGGTAATGATATTTTATTCTGTGAAGAGTTTTTACTACTTCATGATGGTGAATGTATTACTTTGATAAAGTATACATGGTTTACTTGATGTTTGAAAAACTAATAGTTTTCATTCTTTGTGTATCCCTTACTAAGCTTTTTATGCTCACCGCATGTTTTTTTGAAATGTTTTTAATAGGACATAATGTGGATTTGGGTCAAGGATGGGATCAAGGGAAATTCATGCTATCTAAAACATGGAACTAGACATGTTTCTTTTTAAGTGTTTTTATTTTATGGAAACTTAGTAGAAGTGTCTACTTTGTAATCTTTTGAGGTGTAATAGTTATATCCTAATTCTCTAAAACTCTAAACCTGAAAATATCCTCTATGTTAATTATTCATTTAATTCAATATTAAGTAAGGTTTAAGGCCAGGTCCTTATAATATATTTCCCTTGTCTTTAGATATTAACTAAAACCAAAAAGTTTAGTACAAGATCAGATAATCCCCCAAAAGTATAAACTTTTAAATAATGAAAAACTACTCTTAATCTAAAAAATTAGTCTAACAAAACCCAAAGTTCAAAAAAGACCATTCAATAAAAAGTTGTCTTTAAAATTCTTCAATGTAATCCAAACTAAGATTGAAACCCAAATATCTGAAGGATTTAATCATATAGTCTTCCAAGATAAATCTGTACATTTATCTCCAAATAATATCTGTTACTCTTAAAATATCATATTGAAAAGAAATTAACCTAATCAAATATTCTCCATGCTAGGATAATCATTTCAATTGATAACACAATATAAACTTATTATGGATTCATAAAATCATCTAGCTAAAAATAATTAGTTAAAAAACTAGGGACTTCACGTAGTCTAGGGGTAGGTGATAAATACCAGTCACACTCGGGTTGTGGGTTTGATTCCCATATCATCATCTGACACGACGTGTTGTCATGTGGTATCTGTGTTGTCCCTTTTCAAAAACTATATAATTTTATAACAATCCCAAAATGAGATAAATTTATCAAAAATAACCATAGCATATTTTAACCATGATGGTTTTCTTATAAATTTCATTTTCCATCCCAAAAATGTATTAACCTATAATTTCCTCAAATTCAAGGATCATATAATCCAAAATGGTTCATTATAAATATATCCACAAAATAAATCATAATTATTCCTTGAATAAAATTTTAATATATCAATCTTTAGGGTTACACATATGAAAAGAAGTCTTCTAATGTAATTCCCATCATCAAAAGTGCCTTAATACTTTTAAGCATTTCACCATCCTAAAATATACCATAACTCTTGAATCCATTATATGTTGACTTCTTACACATTCAACATTCTTCATTATCCATTAACCATTCCTTTTAAACTTATTATGAAATACTTATTTCCTATAAACAGAATCATTAATCATATCCTAAGATTCAATAATATCAAAACATATGTTATGAAATAATTCATACATTTCATTGGTCGTTGTCAGTTTCTTCATCCCCATTTGGAATGGCATAAGGTATTGGTAAAAAAAATATTTTTATGATATTGGTGATCTCATTCCCGAAACAACTTCATAGGACCGCTTTTTGTATAATGACAATGCAAACCACATTTAAAACATTCAATTGATCCCTCAGAAATAACTTCTTTCCCTTTCCATGAGTCAACTGGATTCTTCTTTTTTCCATGGATGGTTCTTACTTTAAGACAATCATTCCCATGTCTATAGAATATTCTTGTCCCTTTGAATCATTTTCATAGGTATTTCTTTCAACATCCTTGACACATAGGTTTTTGAACTTACATACCTAAATGGTTATTACCTGGAATTCTATATGGATTTTTTTCTCGAATTTAAGATGCCTTATAAAAATAACCAAGTTTCATGTTTTCAATCCAGACTCTAGATAGTTGGTTGAGAATAACCACAAGAGTTCTCATTGCATCTCTCATTTCATTCAGTTGCTCATTCAGAAAGCTATTACTATTTTCTTCACATCCAATATTACTTTGGTGCCTGCTAGATCCAGCCATTTACTAAAACGAAAAAGTCCAGTGTGAGTATATCAGTAGAATCATCATATAATATCTTATGAGGAGGGTAAATAATTATTCATGTTATCTTAAACGCATTCAAAGTAACTATGACTCTTTCTAATATGCTAACCATTAAGGTTATGTTACTTATGCTTATATAACACCCTAACCTCTAAAGTTGTCTAAACCAACCTCTGATACAAACTATAAGGACCCGACCTTAAAACACTACATAATCATGAATTAAATGAATAATTCACATTGAATAGCTTTTTAGGTTTAGTGTTTTAGAGTGTTATTCCATAACTATTATATTTCAAAATATTAAAAAGTATACACTTCTACCCAATATCCATTTTTTAAAAAGAACACGAACTCTTGAAAAAAAGAGTCTTGTCTAGTTCCATGTTTAAGATAGCATGAATTTTCTTTGATCCAATCCTTGAACCTATTCCACATTATGTCCTGTGAAAAATATTTCAGAAGCATGGGATGAGAATAAAAAGCTCAGTAAGGGAAACACAAAGAAGTAAAACTATTAGTTTTTCAAAACAACAAGTAAACCATGAATACTTTAACAAAAGTAATACTTTTTACTTTTATTAATTAGTAAATACTTTTCACTGATTAAAAAATCATTATTTACCCTTTTGAAACCAAATGATTACCATAAAACCCATATAAAGAACACATAACTTATAAAGGTAACATGGGACATATACATACTTAAATGGAATAACCATATAGCCGACTTCCGCACATATCACTAAATTAAATATCCATGCGGCCAACTTCCATACCCAATTCATTTGAGGTTATAACGTAACCACACGTCCTGGTATTCACCGCACCACCCGTCACATGGTTTATCACGTAACCACCCATAAAATGTCCAAGTACCATCATAACATATAAAATATTTCAAATATAATCATTTCACTAATAACATTTCATTTTCAATCACATTATGTAATTTCATGATATTGAAATAATCAATCCATTTTCAAATACCATTTAAAAAAAGGATTTTGGAATCAAAGTGTCCAATACCACTTTGAATATTTTAATGGGATTATAATTATAAAACAATAATGTCCATATAAATAAATACTGAAACCCATTTTTAAAACATGGACATTAAAGATAAAGATTTAGAATGATAAATCATTAAGACATTTAAAAATGATATTTTTGTTAAAGAGTTTTTAACAAAATGAGAGACTCTTAAATACAAATATTTGTGGAATAACATTTATTCATAACTTTATAATATAATGAGAATAAATTGATTCAATATATAATATGTTAATGGATAGTATATACACCATATAAGAGTGGATTCGGTGCATAAAAAAAATTATGTCTCAATGGAAATGTAAATTGAAATGAAATCCCAGATAAAGATGGTATCATTAAATTAAGGATAAATCAATCTCATAATTATGTGTGACAAATATAAATACACCCAATATAAGTGGATATTAATTGTAAAACAATAATAGGTCATTCAAACATATTCATAGGATGACATATTAATTAAGTACATGTTGAACCCAATGAATTGAAATTGTGTTAAGAAGCTCCCTTGAAAAAATTCGACAACCTAACAACGTCACATTACAATTCAGAAACTGGGATGATGAGAGAGAAAAGGGTATCTCATCACTTGGACAAAAAATGTACAGTATTATGGATATATAATAACATATCCCAATTAAATAATTTTTCAATTAAATGACATAACAAAAATAATCCTTTTAAAAGAGACGAGGGTGAAAGGTTCCCTTGCTGATTTGGTGACATACGAAACATACAACACATGAAAGAAGGATCATACAATGAAGATGTAAATACCCATAAATTATAGTATCTTACACAAAGAATACAATCATGGGTATTAAATACACCACACAATAGGAAGTAGTGGAAAATATAACATGTATCTCAGAGGGATAAAAACTGAGATGAAAAACCTCGTACCACGTTGTAGTCAATCGAGTCATATGTCATAAAGTTAATAACAACCAAATGAATCACAAAATACCATGAATATTATGATATTCATGATAATATATATCAAAAGGAATTAAAAAATACACCAAATTCAATAAATAAGTGGCGAAAAATTGAAATCTCATGGAATTGAAAGTGAGATATGAAATCCCTTACAAAAATTGGGCAGCCTAACGATGCCACTTAAAATTTGTTAAAATGAATTGAAGAGAGTATGAAGTGGAATATCATCATATGAAAATACAAATTACAGTATGGTGAATATAAAATAACTTCTTCCAACATAATAATATAGAGCATAAAAGAAATGACATAAAAGAGAGTACTTGAAAAGAAAGAGAGAGTTCGGATCCCTTACCTCGTGTCCTGCTTGACGCGATCGTTCTTTAATCTCCTGAATAATAAAATAAAGTTAATTTCTACTTGAATAAGAACCATTTTAAAGTTTATTATTCTTTTTATATCACTTATTACCATGTTATAAACATTATGTAATCAGTTATGTTAATAATGTCCATTTTGTCGATTTTTGGTACTATAGACAAAAATAGTCTTCTTATAATCACATGTTGTTCATGTCGTCAATGGTTAATTATATCCAGAATGATATTAATGATTTGGATATCATATATATCATATATATCAAGTATATAAATTTTTTTATATTAGTACATAAAATTTAGAGGTACGAAATGAAAATGCACCGTTCAAGGAGACGGTAAGACGTACGTACGCATGAACGGTACAATATTTTTTATTACTTATTTTAATGGAAATAAAACATAATTATACATAGGTATAATATAATTCCAGAATAATATAATATATAATATCATTAACTCCATCCTTTATACATCCAACATAAGGCATTAACAAATCAAATAACTTTGAGGGGGTGGTAGTCCGCATTCCTCAAATGAGATTATCTTATTTACCCACTATGGAAACCATAAAGGTGTGCTATAAATGGAAAATACAGAAGCATATAGAAAACATAAACCCAATATATATAATCTATAAAAAAAATTCCATTATAATGTACTCCATAAGAGGTGGTTGGAGATTTTTGAACAATCATCATTTCATGAGCCGTTAGTTTTCCATGCACGGATACATTATGTTATTCATCCATTAGATGGAGGTGTGTTTAATTGTAGCTCGAATAATTCTCATAAAAACATAGTAGTATATTGAGGATACTGATTTTGTTACAAAATAAAGGAATAAAAATTGTTTAGGGGTTGGAGATGTAAAATAAAAGAAACAAATTGAAGAGAAAATGTTACCTTTAATTTGGGTAACTTTGTTTGGTTTGAACAAAAAGGACTTCTTGAAGTTCCTTCTGCCTATGTTAAGTCTTCTTGGGGGAGGATAGGGATGTTGAGAGCTTAATTGGGTAGAGTCTGGACGAGCCAAATTGCTTTAGAGTTATGAAGAATTGGATATAAGTGGTCTCCTTTTATAAGGGGGAGGAAAGGATTTTTAGGAAAGTGTGAAACTTTTATTTTATTATATAATTATATTCTGTTTTTAATGATCCCAAAATAATTAAAGATGATGATAAGAAGACTAATGGTCTAAATAAAACCATCCAATAATAATTTGACATGTTTTGGATATTATTGTAATCATTATAAATTTATTTATTTAGATGATTTATTAATGATGTAAATACTGCAACATTATTATATCAGAAATAATTTAATTTATTATTTGTCTATTTTTTTTTAAAAAATACCACTATGTAGGAAATATTTTTATCTTTTCAATTAATATTTATATTAGAAAATATGACTTATATAACACTATATAAATATTAATTACTATAATATATTTGTTAATGTCAATTTTGCCTTTACATTAAATTAATTAATCTATATTGTCATTATCACACCCAAGTGGCTCAATGGGGTCTCAAAATAGTACCATCGATTCACATGGTCGTTAATGACTCAACCAATAATGTTTGGACAAGTGTTACGATTATTTTTAATTTTTATAATATTCTTTTTACCTCGAATTTACCTATTTACCTTTAATAGCAGTAAATAAAAGTCAAAAGTAACTATTCCACAAAAATTATTTTTTATCTTAATGAACCACATTTTACTTCTTTATAACAACCATGTATGTTTTATTTTTGAAATTAAATTCACAGAAGTGGTAAAATTTCATTTAAATGAAAAAGTCAGTTTTTTTAACTTCCACTAAGTGGTTTCACTATTCATCAAAAATTGATGTTTTTCAGAAAAATACAAAAAAATAAGAATGAGATATAATTGATATTCCGAAATAAAAATTGATGTATATTATACCAAATTCAAATCACAGTAGTCAAATTAATTAATTTTAAAATTAAATCTTGTTATCAAAACAAATAGCGTGTTTTTGAGAAACAATAACTATCAAAAGATTGATATTTGTTTATGTCCAATTTCAAAGTGAAATTAATTACAATGACCAAAATTGGATTAAAGGATAAAAATATATTCTAATTACACTTATGAAATAATTAAAAAGATAATTTAACCATATAAATAAATTATATTGTATCATAGTTTTGAATTAAAATACATTATTTTTCACTATTCAATATAAAATGAACTTTATCAGAAAAATTCCAAAAATTTACTCAATGTAAATTTTGATGTCCCCATTTTAAATAAATATTTTATTTCATCAATTAGAATGTATTAAAGTGACCAAAATTAGATTTAATTAGGGGTCACCATTAAAAGTCAATAAATCACCCTTTTAATGTAAATTATGCTTAAAATTAGATTAATTCACATTTTAAGCCTCTAACTTTTATTGGATAAATGTAAATACATTTAACAAACATGTATAATAATATTATAGTTATTTTTATTCATTCCCACCAATACAACAACTAGGAGTTAAATACCATTTAAAATAATAATATTATATTAGTGTGCAATGTAAGATTTCAAAGACACTCGTTGTTGCGTATCAGGTACGCTGTCGAACATAGAAAACCATTTAAAGTAAAATTAATATTTAATTCAGAAATAATAATAAATTTTAATATTTCATATTCTTCATTTATCCGGGATTTTACATTTTAGCTCATTACCAACTATCCAATTCCCTTCATTATGGTCTCCTATGAAATAAAAATTACCATTATTTTGGGACCACCACAAAATGATTGTGACATCTTAATAAAAGGTTCATACTCTATTGAATTTTCCTCAGACCCATAATTGTTATAGGTAAAAAATATAACAATTGAATACATTCATATTGAAGGATCTGGAAACTAATATATTTTATTTTATGTGATTCATTTATAAATAGTTCATCTTTGTACGCATCCTTTCTGTAACACCTGAGAATTTTATGAGAAATATTTTGTTTTTATTCTATCTAAATCATCAAATGAATATTTCACTACACACAACACTGGCTTGGCTTTCTTTACATGCAATCACAACCTTCCTCGATAGCTTGCGTCGTACGCAATACCGAGTTTCACTAAACAATGATATGATATTAAAATATTATTAAAACTAGCCATTATGAATAGTAAAAACCACTTTTTTAAAAAAATTTAAATTTTATTTTTCAAAATGGACTTCATTTTTGGATTTGTATTATCAAAATTAGCCTAGGGTGAAATTTTGGTATTATTCTGAAAAAAGTCAATTATTGATGAACAGTGAAAACACTTAGTTACTATTTAAAAACCGACTTCTTATTCAAATAAATATTTATTTTATTTAAATTTATTTTAGGTCAAAATTGATACATAATACCTATATAAGTTCAATGTAATTAATTGGAGTCATTTTATAATAATTATATATATATAAAAATTTTATTGAACTTTTGACCGTCTTTTACCCTCCTCCTAGGAGAATTTTCAAATTTACATAAAACTTAATTTTATAGCTTTTTGAATGGAATTTAAAAAATCTTAAAGAAAAGGTTGATTTCAGTAAGTAAAAAGTGGTTCAATTTGATGAAAATAATTTTTGGTGAATAATAACTTTTTACTTTTTTTTACCACGGTTAAAAGTAAATAGGGTAATTAAGGGTAAAATGATATTATTATTATCCTAACACATGTCCTAATTCTATTGGATAAGTTTAATTCGACCAAAAAAGAACCTTAGGAATTAAATATATCCATTTAGACCCACTTGGATTAGATTAGGACATTTAATACTAATTTATATAACGAAGGGTTAAAATAGTTAAAATAAATGATTAATAAGTAAATGAATTTTAATATATAGTTATACATAAGATAAATTCGACTATAAATATTCATTAGAAATTTTAAAACGATTTCCTACATAATGGTATTTTATTTTTAATTTTTAGACTTTATATAATTTAATGTATTTATGACACAATGATGATGCTGTAATTATATTATTAATGAAATATTGACATAAATGATGTTATAAATTCCCAAAAAAATGTAATTTTAGACTTTGTATGAATTCCAATAATTTTATAGGTTAATATGACATGTTATTATTAATTTTACTAACTTTTTTCGAAGTAATCCTTCTGTTCATATTTTCACAAAAATCAATTACCAAATAGTGTCAAAATTTACATAAAATAGTTTTTTAAAAAAATATTATATTATTAATTCATATTTTATTCCTAAAAATCAATGGTTCTTCCAAATTACTTAGCTAAGGTTTTATATATTAATAATAAACAACTTGGGCTTCTTTTGGCTTGTTATAGTATGTTTATTAACCTTATTGTGTAAGAAAACAAGAAGACACGGTAAAAGTTAAATTATCTAACTTCAAGATAAATCAAAATGATAATGTTAAAATAGATACCCAAACTTCTATAAATTATATTGGATGAGAGGATTTATACCCCTACCCACCTTAGCTTCGAAATAAATCTATTTGGAGCTATTAAAAACCGAATAAGACTTTATAATAAAATAATATTTTTAGTTTCTCCAAAGGTGATCCTCTCCGCCCTTATAAAAGGGAACCTCCTTCATCTCTTCCTCACACCACTTTGAACCTTCATGCTCGTCCAAACCCATCCAAATTCCCTTCTCCACTTCCCTAGAAACATCCTAGTCGTCCAGGACTTCTTCAAAGACCAATTTTAGTGCCCTAAAAGAAGGTCTCAAAGAGGCGCTTCAATGAAGAGGTAATGTTTGTTTCTGATTCTTCCAACTTTATTTCTTCTTAATATTCTTCTTATATAGTTGTTTAATTATGAAGTAATAACATCAGTATCACTAATATATTGATATTTTATTATATGTATTAATCAACTCTATTTCGCAGTCTATCCATCCTATGGAAAATGAAATCACCGCGCGTGCGTACGTACGAAATACCGTCTCCACGCCGTGGTGTAATCTATTTTCCACCACCACCTTAGTTGGATGGGTATAATGGTGTACAGAATAAATATATATGATAATTGAAAAGTTATATTCATTATGAAATTGTATAAATACACTCCAATATAATTCCACGATCATGGGAACGATATCATTGCTCGTGCATACGTATGGAATACCGTCTTCACAATGTGATGCGTCTCATTATATGAGATCTTCATTTCATAATGATTATATAAATGAATTGAATGAATTAATATGATATATATTACACTAATAACATTCTGAAAATGAGTTATATATAAACAAAAAAGAATAATAAGAATTTATTCGACAAAACAAGCATAAGAACAAAAAGTAATAAACACCCAAATAACAAGTAGAAATGAAATATTACTAATATGAAGCTACTAATATGACCATATATGATATCATAAAAATAACTATTATTCTATAATATGTAAATAACATTATATAAATCATTATACAAGATGTTCAGACACTTAGGAAGCAAATCGGACCAAAGGTAAGGGAAAATCTCGCAATCTAAATTTTTATCCAAAATTGTTTATTCTTCGGTATTTACTGGGGCATATTTAACATCCACATCCATGTTTCTTAAATATGTAATATTATTTCTATCCTACTACAATTTTTTAAATCCAATTTTTCTCTTCGGTGAGTTTTTTGTAAAAGATATGAAAGGAATCATTTGTCATTTTTCACACGATGTACTTTTTGAATTTTTCGACAAAAGTATGAGAAGAATGTTTTTTTAACTTATACTACATGAATGGATTTTTAAAACATTATTTCCAAGAATATTCCTTTACATGTATTCAAGATTATTTTTAATCAACTTATTTTAGATTAAAATTGTATGACATGTTAAGAATGGGAATTTGTTTTGAAGTAGAAAGGATATTTTCCACAAAAATGGAGTTCAAGTGTTTTATCAAAATTATTTTCCATCTAAGATAATATAGGGTTTTTTTCTATCCCAATTATTACATTGAATTGATTATGTTGTGATGGATATATTTTTATGAATTCCTTTATCTTATATGAATTGATTTATGATGTCACGATGTTTAAGAATCCCATTTTTATTACATGGGTTATGCAATGATGTATGATTTATGATTTTGTGGCACTCATAAGAATGGTTTCATTATGAGATGGGTGGGACCTATATATCCCTCCAATGCATTGGGTAATGATTTATATCTCAAGATATAGACATGGTTGGAACGACAGGTTAATCCGGATAAGTGAAACCGGACTGAAACGAGGAGTGAACTCGGTTCAGAAATGGACTTTGTCAGCTAAGATAGTCTTGGAAATGAGTCTGGACTACTAAGGAATGATTCTCTAGGAATATGTGTGTACACCACAACATTTTATGTTTTATGTAATGATTATTAGGATTACATTTCACTACTATGATTTATCCCGTGTTATGAAATTATGATATCTTTTGTAGGTTAAGATTTCCAAAATGTTATGTTCTTATGAATATGATGTGATTGATATTTCTTTTATTTACCCTTAATGAGCATTTGAGCTCACCCTTTTGTATGTTTTCTTTACCCAAGTCAGTAAAAAGGTTTTTAAGTAGGATACGGCAAAAAGATACTCTAGATATGATGAAATAAATGGGAGACACTGTAGATGCTTTATGATCCAGTTGTTTATGTTTCCCAGTTTCTAAAGACACTATACCAATACGGTCCTTTCATGGTTTTGTTATATGTTGTAATAAGTGTACTTCAATTTTGAAGTAATAACCATGTTTGTAAAGTATGGGTCGTTATAGTTGGTATCAGAGGAAAGGTATAGTCAACTTTTGGAAACTACGACGTGAAAGCCTTACTAAGAACCCTAAGGATAAGACTAAGCATAGAACACAATATTAGTGTTTTAGAAATGGCCATGAACAACCTATGATAATCCTTAAGTGGGAAATTTTATTCTTGATTATATAGATTTCTTATTATAATTAGTGTCGCTCAGACTATTCTTCTTGGTTTTAGTCAATGGATGGAACCCGAAGGAACCGTGTTAATGCGGAATGTGACGGGAAATGCAATGATTGTCCCCCTGAGCAACCAAACGTTATGGGAGCTGGAATGAAAAATCTTGTAGCCATGATCACACAAATTTCTCATGCTATGAATCATGGAGGACATCCAAACGAGCAAAGGAAGGAGAAACATTCTGTTGAATTCTTCATGAGGAAGCTTCCACCTTCATTCAGCGGGACTTATGATCCATTAGTGGCTGGACAATGGATCAGTACCACTAAAAAGATATTTTCAGTTCTTCAATGTTCTGAACATGATAACGTCATCTTAGTAGTATCTCTTTTGGAAGGTGATGCTGATCAATGGTGGAATCTTATCAAAAATATGAGGCAATGAGATGAAATTGAGTCCATGGAAGGGGAAAAGTTCAAGAACTTATTTTTCAATAAGTACTTCCCTCGTATTCATCGAAAAAAGATGGAGAAGTATTTTCTTGAACTGAAGCAAAAGGATGATGAATTTTTTGGTACCTATGAAGCAAATTTTAAATGACTTTCAAGGTACACTTTTGGTATTATTATCCAACCTGAGAGTAAGATCGGTCGATTCTTTATTGTCTTAAATCCAAGTCTTCGAATGGAATTAGCCATAAGGGACTTCAATAGCTATGAGGAAATCGTTCGATTTTCTATAAAAGATGAGATGGATATTGGAGTAACCAATCAGTCATATGGGTTTGATAAGAAGTGAAAAATGGAATTCAAAGGAAAATCTAATGAGCACATAGAAAAGAAAATGTGTTTTCCCTTATGCTCAAAGTGTGGAAAGAAACATGGAGGGAGTTGTCTTAAAGGGATAAGTAAATGGTTCAAATGTGGAAAGGAAGGTCATCTGGCATTTGAATGCCGCATTGATGGGAATAAGATGTCTAGTGATGAAAACAAAGAAAAGGCTAGACATAGTGCACCTCCTACGCTTCAATGTTACAAGTGCAAGGAAATATGGAATTATGCCTATCAATGTCCTAATCTAAGGGTTGTTGATGATGACTGACACCAACAAACTCTTAAGACTAAAGACAACGGAAAGTCACATGAAATTTCTATCAGCAATGTGGAGTATGATAAAAAAGTGGTGAAAGGTACACATACCATCCACTCTAAAGTAAAAAATGTTTTATTTGATTCTGGATCCACCAACTCTTTTATTTATGAAAAATTTACTAAGGGTATCGTCATATAACCTCAGCAATTAGATGTTGAGTTAGCTGTGACTTCCCTTAATGGCACAACAGTCACATCAAAAGTTTATAATTCTTCTCCGATTGAAGTTAGTGGGAAAGTGATTCCTACAAATCTTGTGATCCTTCCTATAGTGGAATTTGAGGGGATTCTTGGCATTTATTGGCTTTCTCTATATGGAGCTCATATCAATTGCCAAAGAAGGGAAGTCACATTTCATATTCAAGATCAATCTATGATCATCTATCAATGCAAGTATGAATATAACCTTCCAGTGGAAATTTATTCCATCTTATGGGTCTTGATTCCACTATATGAAGGTTATTTATCTAAAATGGTTGGTGAGAAACTCACGATTAAGAATATGCCCATTTTTCGGGAGTTTGATGATGTCATTCTAGAGGAATTGCCAGGTCTTCCACCAAATCGTGAACTTGAGTTTTCAATAGAACACGTACCAGGTGCTTTTCATATTTCGAAGACACCTATATAGAATGGCCCCAATTGATTTGAAGAAATTGAAGAAGAAACACCAAGAGAATCTTGATAAAGGATTCATACCCCCTAGTGTGTCACCTCAGGGAGCACCTGTTCTCTTTGTTAAGAAGAAAGATGGATCAATGTGACTTTGTATTGATTATCGAGAACTTAACAAGATCATTATCAAAAACTAATGTCATCTCTCGCGCATTGATGACTTATTTTTACCAACTATGAGGAGCTCACTAATTTTCCAAGATTGATCTTCATTCTGGGTGTCATAATTAAGGTTCAAAATGGAGGATATACCAAAGGCGGATTTCCATACAAGGTATCGACAATATGAATTTAAAGTGATGCCATTTGGTCTTACTAATTCCCCTACTATCTTCATGGATCTGATGAATAGAGTCTTTAGATACTATCATGATCAGTTTTTGGTAGTCTTTATAGATTATATTCTTGTCTATTCAAAGAGAAAAGAAGAACATGAAGATCACTTGAGAATTATATTGAAGTCCCTGAGAGAGGAGAAGATTTATGCCAAATTTACCAAGTGTTAATTTTGGCTTAAAAAATAAGCATTTTTTGGTCACATAATCTCAAAAGATGGGATATCTGTGGATCTAGCAAAAACAGACGTTATCGAAAGATGGTCGAGACCAACAACAGTAACTGAGAACCGATGTTTTCTTGGTTTGGCTGGATATTATCAACGTTTTGTGAACGATTTTTCACAGTTATCTAATCTACTCACCAGGTTGACTCGAAAAGTAGTTAAGATCGTGTGGATGGAGGAATTTGAAGAGAATTTCAAGGAGTTGAAAAGAAGGTTATCCAGTGCACCTGTTCTCACACCTCCTTGTAGTGGAGAATGTTTTGTGATCTACAGTGATGCATCCAAGAAGGGATTTGGGTGTGTTCTCATGCAAAACGATATGGTTATAGATTAATCCTCACGACAGTTGAAAATCCATGAACAAAATTACCCAACTCATGATTTGGAGTTAGCTGCGGTAATCTTTGCATTAAAGATTTGGAGGCATTATCTTTATGGAGAAAGGTGTGACATTTATACTGATCATAAAAGTTTAAAGTATATTTTCACACAAAAGGAGCTGAATATGCGCCAAATAAGATGGTTGGAGCTGATTACGGATTACGACTACTCAATTTATTACCACCCTGGGAAATCAAACAAGGTGGTAGATGCATTAAGTCGACAAGACCAAGCTATCTTATCCAGGATGAGGATAAAAAAAGATCTAATATTTATGGATTTACAAAGGATGGATCTTGGAATTATAATGAAAGGGGAAAAATAATATCTTTCTCAAATTAATGTTCAACCATCTATACATGTGATGATTAAAGAGGCACAAAAAGAAGATGTAGAGTTACAAAAAAATGTGAGAATTGTTCTTTAATTCAACCTAGATTGTGATGGGATAATAAAGTTCAGGAATCGGGTTTGTGTTCCTCCCATCCCAGAATTAAAGAATGAGCTACTGGATGAGGCTCATAGTTCTTCATTCTCTATTTAATCTGTAAGCACGAAGATGTATAGGGACCTGAAAGAGTACTTCTGGTGGGATGGCATGAAAATAGATATTGTTGAATATGTCTCTTGATGCTTGGTTTTTCATCAAGTTAAAGCTGAGAGACAGAAGTATAAGGTGATTTTACAACCATTACCCATACCTGAATGGAAATGGGAAGACATCACTATGGACTTTTTCACTGGACTTCCTAAAAAATCCAAAGGCAATAATTCTATCAGGGTCATAGTTGATCGTCTTAAAATGTCTGCACACTTCATTGCTATTAGAGAAGATTTCTCTCTAGATCAGCTTTCCATGATATATGTAAAGGAAGTGGTAAGATTTCATGGAGTACCACTTTCCATTATATCTAATCCGGATCCGAGATATACCTCGATATTCAGGAAAAGTCTTCAGTATACTCTAGATACAGAGTTGAGTTTTAGCACGGCTTATCATCCTCAGACAGACGGTTAGTTTGAGATGACAATTCAAACTCTAGAAGATATTTTGAGTGCTTGCACTATGGATTTCAATGGTGGTTGGGATCAACACCTACCTTTGGTTGAATTTTCTTATAATAATAGCTTTCACTCTAGTATTCAGATGGCTCCTTATGAAGCTCTCTATGGAAAGAAATGCAGGGCTCCAACTTGTTGGGATGAAGTTGGGGAAAGAAAGCTTTTAGGACCAGATCTTGTGCATGAGATGGTAGAAAAGGTCCGATCTATTCAACAACATATAAGAGAAGCTCAGAGTCAACAAAAAAGTTATGCCAATAACCGAAGAAATGACCTAGAGTTTGAAGTGGGTGATAATGTGTTCTTATGAATATCTCCTTGGAAGAGAGTAATGAGATTTGGAATGAAGGGAAAGTTGAGCCCTAGGTATATCGATCCTTTTGAAATTCTGGATCGTGGTGGGAAGGAAGCTTACCGATTGGTGCTTCCACTGAATCTCTCCCAAGATCACCATGTGTTCCGTGTATCACTCCTGAGGAAGTACATACCTGATCCTTCACATATACTCAGCTCAGAAGTTATACCGCTGGAGCAAGATCTTTCTTATGAAGAACAGTCCATAGAGATTTTGGATCATAGTGAAAAAGTCCTACGGAATGAGACCACTCACTCGGTGAAAGTTTTATGAAGGAACCACCTATTAAAATAAGCTACATGAGAGCTTGAGGATATGATGAGGGAGAGTTATCCTCATCTGTTTTTTACAAAGTGACTAATTTCGAGGGAAAAAATCATTTTAAGGGGGGTAGAATGTAACACCTGAGACTTTTATGAGAAGTATTTTGTTTTTATGTTATATAAATCATAAAAGGAATCTTTAACTAAACACAACACTATCTTGGCTTGCTTTACATGCAATCGCGACCTTCCTCGATAGCTTGCGTCGTACGCAATACCGAGTTTCACTAAACAACAATATGCTATTAAAATACTATTAAAACTAGCTGTTATGAATAGTAATAACCACTTTTTGAAAATTTTATAAATTTTATTTTTCAAAATGGACTTCATTATTGGATTCGGAATATCGAAATTAGCCTAGGGTGAAATTTTGGTACATTTCTAAAAACATTTAATTTTTGATGAATAGTGAAAACACATGGTTAATATTTATAAAACGAATTTTTATTTAAATAATTATTTATTTTATTTAAATTTATTTTAGTTAAAAATTTATAAATAATACCTATATAAGTTAAATTTAATTCATTGGAGTCATTTTATAATAATTGTAGATATATAAAAATTTTATTGAAGTTTTGACCGTCTTTTACCCACCTCCTAGGAAATTTGCAAATTTACATAAAACATAATTTGACCTCTTTTGTGAATGGAATTTGAAAAATCCAAGAGACACTGTTGATGTCATTATGTAAAATCTGGTTCAATGAGATGGAAGTAATTTTTGGTGAATAGTAACTTTTTACTTTTTTTACCATGGTTAAAAGTAAATAGGGTAATTAAGAGTAAAAATGATATTATTATAATCCTAACACAAGTCCTAATTCTATTGGATAAGTGTAATTCGACCAAAAACAACATTAGTAATAAAATATTACCATTTAGGCCCACATGGATTAGACTAGGACATTTAATATTAATTTATTTAAAGAAGGGTTAAAATAGTTAAAATCAATGTTTAATAAGTAAATCATTTTTAATATAGGGTTATACAAAAGATAAATTCGACTATAAATATTCATTATAAAGATAAAACTATTTCCTACATAATGGTATTCTATTTGTAATTTTTAGACTCTAAATAATTTAATGTATTTATGACACAATGATGATGCAGTAATTATATTATAAATGAAATATTGACATAAATGATGTTATAAATTCCCAAATAAATGTAATTTGAGACTTTTTATGAATTAAAATAATTTTCTAGGTTAATATGACGTGTTATAATTAATTTAAGTAACTTTTTTTTAACTAATATTTCTGTTATGATTTTCAAAAAAATCAATTACCAAATAGTGTCACAATTGACATAAAATAGTTTTTAAAATAAATATTATATTATTCATTGTTATTTTATTCTTAAAAATCTAAGGTATGGAAAAATGACATAGATAAAGTTTTATATATTAATAATAAACAACTTGGGGTTCGTTTGACTTGTTATTGAATGTTTATTAACCTTATAGTTTAAGAAAACAAGAAGACACCGTAAAAGTTAAATTATCTAACTTAAAGTAAATCTAAATGATAAGGTTAAAATAGATACCTAAACTTGTCTAAATTATATTTTACGAGAGGATTTCGACCCATACCCACCTTATCTTTGATATAAATCAATTTGGAGCTATTAAAAACCAAATATTACTTTATAATAAAATAATATTTTTTGTCTTTCCAAAGGTGCCCCTCTCCTCCCTTATAAAAGGGAACCTCCTCACACTCTTCCTCACACCACGTTGAGACTATAAGCTTGGCCAACCCCTGAAAAATTATCTTCTCAACTTACCAAGAAACATCATAGAGGTCCTAGTCTTTTTCAAAGACCAATTTTGGTGCCCTAAAAGAAGGTCTCAAAGAGGCACTTCAAAGAAGAGGTAATGTCTGTTACCGATTCATTCAAATTTATTTCATCTTCCACGTCTTCTTATTTAGTTGTTTCATTATGAAGTAATAACATAAGTATCACTCATATAATAATATTTTATTATAAGTATGAAACAACCCTATTTCACCATCTATCCATCCTACGAAAAAACGAAATCACCGCGCGTGCGTACGTACAGAATACCATCTCCACACCGTGGTGTAATCTATTTTCCACCACCACCTTACTTGGATGGGTATAATGGTGTAAAGAATAAATATATATGATTATTTTAAAGTTATATTGATTCTAAAATAGTATAAATACACTCTAATTCAATTCCACAATCATGGGAATGATATCATCGCTCGTGCGTACGTACGGAATACCATCTCAACGATGTGATGCGACTCGTTCTACATAATCTTCATTGCATAATGATTATATAAATGAATTTAATGAATGAATATGATATATATTACACTAATAAAATTATGGAAATGAGGTATCTAAAACCTAAAAATAAGAATAAGAATTTATTCGACAAAACACGCATAAGAACAAAAAGTAATAAACACCCGAATAACAAGTATTAATGAATTATTACTAATAAGAAGCTAAGAATATGACCATATATGATATCATAAAAATAATTATGATTATGGAATAAGTAAATAACATTATTTGAATCATTATACAGGAAGTTTGGACACTTACGAAGAAAATCGGACCTAAGGTAAGGGAAAATCTCACAATCTCAATTTTTATCCGAGATTGTTTATTATTCATTATTTAATGGGGAATATTTATCATCCACATCCATGTTTCTTCAATATGTAATATTATTTCTATCCTCCTACAATTGTTTAAATCCAATTTTACCTTTCCGTGAGTTTTTAGTAAATGATATGAAAGGAATCTTCTGTCGTTTTTCGTATGAGTTACTTTTTTGACTTTTCCAACATAAGTACGAGAAGAATGATTTGTTTAACTTATACGGCATGAATGGATTTTTAAAACATTATTTCCAAGAATCATCCTTTAAAAGTTTTAAAGATTATTTTTAATCAACGCCTTTTATTTTAAAATTGTATGACATGTTAAGAAAGGAAAAAATGATTTTGAAGTAGAAAAGATATTTTCCTCGAGAATGGAGTTCAAGTGTTTTATCAACATTGTTTTCCATCTATGATAATATAGGGTTCTGTTTCTATCCCTATTATTACATTTATTTGATTATGTTGTGATGGAAAGGTTTTTATTAATTCCTTTATCTTATATGAATTTTTTTATGATGTCATGATGTTTAAGGATCCCATTTTTATTACATAGGTTATGCAATGATGTAGGATTTATGATTTTGTGGCACACATAAGAATGGTTTCATTTTGAGATGGGTGGGACCTATATCTCCTTCCAATGCATTGGGTAATGATTTATATCTCATGAGATAAACATGGCTGGAACGACATGTTAATCCTGTTCTATGAAACATGACTAAAACGAGGAGTGAAATCAGTTCAGAAATGGACATTGTCCGCTAAGATAGTCTTGGTAATGAGTCTTTACTACTAATAAATGATTCTCTATGATTGTGTGTGTACGCCACAAAATTTCATGTTTTAAGTTTTGATTATTAGGATTACATTTCACTAATATTGTAGACCCCTGAAAACGAATCCCCAAAATTTCTCTAATGCTTCCATAAATGATCCAAGATCGTAGACCTTTTTTCAAGATTTGATTTGGTAGGTCGCAGAGCCTGAACGAAGTTACGGATTAGGAGTTATGGACATTTGAAGTTAGGATGGAAATCTGGTTCGTGAAGCCCATTCCTAAAGCCCCCTCCGTGATCACGGAGTGCCGCCATGAAGTAATGAGGCGAGAGGCTCCGCGAATCTGTCTAACATTCGCTATGCGCTGTGAAGACCCACTGCGAAGAAGAGGAGGTTGTAACGCTCCTGGACTACCCTGACGTTCACGAGCCCGTCATGAAGCCGCAGAGGCGGGAACGCTCCGTGACCCGGTAGACCTTCGCGACCCACCGTGAAGCAACTGCTTCCCCTTCGTGCCGCGTGAGCTCTGCTTCGTGACGCCCCTGGCTATAAATACCCAGCTCAACCCCCTCTCTAGAAGAACGTCCATGACCACTTCACCCCTTGGGCGGCCGAGCGGAGCTCCGCATTGCGGCTCCACGAGGCCATGCTCTGCGAGCAGCTTCCATCACGTTGCTAGTCCGCGAGCCGAGGCTCCGTGATTCCATGCTCTGCGAGACCATCCTCCGCGATGCTGCTCCGCGAGACCAAGCTTCGCGAGACCCCTTTGTTCCACGAGACCCCTTTGCTCAGCGAGACCCCTTTGCTCTATGAGAGATCATTTCTATATGAGGCCATGCTCTGAGAAGATACTTGGCGAAGACCTATACTTTGAAAGGATCCTACCTTCCAACCTTCACAGACCCCCATTAAAAATGGACAGTCACACTGCGAACTTTTCGGGCCGGGACGTCGCGATTTTCCATTGCGCCCTCATGCGCACCCACCTTCAACCTATAGAATACCATGATTTGAGACACTCCTCCACACACCTTGAAACACCTGGAGTTAATGTATTCCTCTTGGTTCGTTTCCAATTTCGTGAGTTGAGGTTCTCATCATCAATTCCCCGAGTACCTTGAGTCGAACCATTCCTCATGAAACTCCTCCAAACCCTATCACATGGATCCTATTCCAGGTTGAACCAGAAAGGGCCACCCTTACGTAAGACCCAACACCAACCATTTTTAGGTGCCTTATGCATAACAATACTTTCTACCTGACTCTAATCTATAATAATCCCTATGTTCCAAACATAGGATGCCTCTTGCTCCAAACAAGATATGCCTTGTTCTCCAAGCATATGATTCTAATATTCCTCTCTACATGAATATAAACTATAGTAATCCCTATATGATCAATATTGGATGCCTCCTGCCCTGTACGAGAGATGCCTTATGCTCCAAGCATATGAAGCCAACAGTCCTATCTATATGACTTTAAACTGTAGTACTCCCAATCTAATAAATGATAGGATGCCTCTTAGTCCAAACAAGAGATGCCTTATGCTCCAAGAATAAGATACCTAATAGTCTTATCTATATGACTGTAAACTCTAGTTCCCCGTATCTAAAAAATTATAGGATTCCTCTTACCCTATATGAGAGACGCCTTATGCTCCAAGAATAAAAAGCCAACAGTCTTATCTATATGACTTTAAACTGTAGTTCTCCCTATCTAACAAATGATAGGATGCCTCTTACTCCAATCAAGATAGGCCTTATGCTCCAAGCGTACGATGCCTAATAGTCTTATCTATATGACAATAAACTGTAGTTCCCCCTGTCTAACAAATGATAGGATGCCTCTTGCTATATATGAGAGATGCCTTATGCTGCAAGTATGAGATGCCAATAGTCATATCTACATGACTTTAAACTGTAGCAATCCATGTGTTCCAATCATAGGATGCCTCATGCACTAAACAAGAGATGCCTTATGCTCCAACCATAAGACGCCTAATGCCATGATTATAGTGGCATATTTACAACAGCCCATGGTGTTATCCAACTTGTGCACTAGTGCATAGGTGTTGAATCATAAACCTCAACCCACCAGTGATTCGGGATGCCCACATGGCCAGATATGAGGAAGACATTATGGGAAGCTTCCTAGCGTAAGCCCCATGCACCATTGCTGCTCCCTAGCGGCACCCGGGCATCATCCTTGCGTAAGCCCCATTCACCAGTGCCGCTCCATAGCGGCACCCGGTAAGCTTTCTAGCATAGGCCCCATTCACCATTGCAGCTCCATAGCGGCACCCGGGAAGCTTCCTAGAGTAAGCCCCATCCACCAGGGTCACTCCATAGCGGCACCCGGGAAGCTTCCTAGCGTAAGCCCAATGCACCAGTGCCGCTCCATAGCGGCACCCGGGCAGCTTCCTAGCGTAAGCCCCATCCACCAGTGTCCCTCCATAGAGGCACCCGACCAGCTTCCTAGCATAAGCCCCATCCACCAGTGTCACTCCATAGTGGCACCCAGGTAGCTTCCTAGTGTAAGCCCCATCCACCGTTGTGATCCCATTCAGCAGTAAGCTGTTGACATCCTGATCAGGTAGTAAGCCGTTGTGATCCCATCCAGCGGTAAGCCATTCTGATCCTTTTCCAAAATTAAGCCATTGTGACCCAATCCAGTGGCACGCCATTGTCATCCTCATCTAGTGGTAAGCCTTTGTGACCCCATTCAGCGGCAAGCCGTTGACATCCTCATCCTGCAGTAAGCCGTTGCGACCCCATTTTGCAGCAATCCGCTGACATCCGTATTCTGCAGTAAGCTGTTTGGACCCATTGTAGCGGTAATCCATTGAAACCCCCAATCAGTGGTAAGTCGTCATCAGTAGAACTGCGTGGACTTTGATTACCTTCCACGAGGATACGTAGGAGGCCTCCTTAAGGCTAAAGCCCGAAACTATCATCATCCTTTTCCTTGGGCCTCCATCCGAGAGTAAGTCCCAGCACCATGGGCCGCCTAACACGTAAGACCCTCTTCACTTCTCATGGACGCACCCTTTGCGACGTGATCGTCAAGTCCTTGCTACCTATTGTTTCTCACACCGTGCATGACTCACGTGGTCTTAGAGTGAGCATCGGCCAAGGATATGCCCTCATCCAGCATGACGTTAAACTGTATGCCCTCGTCCAGCATGACGTCAAACTGTATTCCCTCGTCCAGCGTGACGTTAAACTATATGCCCTTCTCCCGCATGAAATTAAACTGCACACCCATTTGAACTACGAGGTCTTTGATACATTTCACGACATGGTACGTAGGAAGCCTCAACAAGGTTCAATCCCACCCATCATTTCTTCACGTAATGTTCTACCTTCGTCCATCATGACGTTAAATTGAATTCCAGTCCGATGGAAAGCCATTGTGACCATACCGAACTACGATTAATTTGATCCTTGTCATGGCATGGTAAGTAGGAAGCCTCACGAGGTTCAAGACCATCAATAGTGGACCCCGAGGTCTACTTTCAAGTCAGTTCACCGACGAAACCCTTTAAACTATGTGGTCTTTGATCCATGTCAAGGCATGGTACGTAGGATGCCTTTTAGAGGTTCAAGCCCACCACATGTTGGTCACTACGGCCTTTTTCATGTCAGTTCATCAACACCCGGGAAGCCTAGTGTGTAAGCCCCACACCATCTAGACCAAGGTCCTCACTCACGTCGGCTCGCCGATACAGCATTATGAACTATGAGGTCTTTGATCTATGTTAAGGCATGGTATGTAGGAAACCTCCATGAGGTTCAAGCCCATTACCACTTAGACCCATGGTCCTCACTCACGTCGGCCTTCCGGAGTCCACACCTGAACTATGAGATCTTTGATCCATGTTGTGGCATGTTACGTAGGAAGCCTCCATAAGGTTCAAGCCCATCACCCGGTCGTTTCGACCTCACTCACATCAGTTCACCCCTGTCCCACATGACGTTAAATTGTATTCCACACCTCATTTGAACAACATGGTCTTTGATCCGTGTCAAGGAATTTTACATAGGATGACTCACGAGGTTCAATCCCACCACTGTTGGACCAAATTCCACCTTCACGTCGGTTCGCTGACAACACCCATCGGACCAAGGTCCACCCTCACGTCGGTTCGCTGACAATGCCCATCGGACCAAGGTCCACCTTCACATCGGTTCTATGATGATTCTCATTAGACCAAGGTCCACCTTCACGTTGGTTCGCTGACGATGCCCATCGGACCAAGTTCCACCTTCACGTCGGTTCGCTAACGACACCCATCGGTCCAAGTTCCACATTCACTTTGGTCCTCCGGCTCACCCACCCGAACTACGATGACTTTGATCCATGTTGAGGCATGGTACGTAATAAATTTAACGAGGTTCAAGCCCAACATCCATCAGAACAAGGTCCATATTTACGTCGGTTCACCAGAACCATCTTGAACTATGCAGACTTTGATTCCCTGCCACAGGGATCGTAGGAAATCTCTTCGAGCCTCAAGCCCAACTTTAACATCAACCTTGCGATGTTCCCATTTCATTCCCCCTCCACTTAATTCAACTCTCTATCACCCATCCTGATTCTCACTCAGGCCGCCACATGCCAGTGGGATCATACCATCCACCTCCTCACTGCTCGTAGCAGTACATGGGCCGCTATCCACGCGTAATCCCAACACGTCTCCAGGTCGTTTTTCTCTATGTACACCCCGATTCATCACCACTTCGAACTACGTGGGTTTTGATCCCTATCCTCTACACAGGGTATGTAGGAAACCATCATGAGGCTCAATCCCAGCTAATGGTATACCTTGGTGTCCCCCCATTCTGGGGTGTACTCTCCCTGATCCACCCTTAGTGCTGTTCAGATCAACCATTACGGTGTGACATCTCCCCACCTTGGGGTGCACCACATCAGATCAGTCCTCATGGGGAATTCTGATCCACCCCATTTGTAATCCTTCCAGGTGTTCCCTCCTAGGGATATGCCTATCTGATCCGTCTCTATGGGACGTTCTGATCACCCTCATTCCATCTCCGTAAGACATTAAACTCATGTTCTCCCTCATGATAAACATGAGACACCTGAGGAAAATCTCGGATGACACACCTTTTGCGTAACCATCTCCGCAAGACGTTAAACTCGAGGCATACCCCGTGTTAAACATGGGAAGCTGAGGAAAACCTCATAAGACACGCCCTTGGTGTAACCGTCTCCGCAAGACGTTAAACTCGCGGAATTCCCCATGATAAACATGGGAATCTATGGAAAACCTCATATGTCATTTGATTCCCCACATCTGATGTGGGATGCCTCGGGTTCTGCACCCTTCATATGCCTTATTATGGGGAAGAATACATGTTCCCCAATGTCCACGTACCCAGAGATGCCCCGACATGCCTGATGTTGCCATCCACTCCGATCGAAGGTCGCTACCATGTCAAGACCCTATGGAAAGTCTTGACGGAAGTAGTGTAATTAACTGGAATACATGAAGATATGGCACCAGGAATGAGATTCACGAACAACGTCATAAATCTATGAGGGAGACCCAGACTAGGTGACGAGTTCTGAGGAATCCACAGAAGGAAGAACCGACATCCCATAATCCCGATTTTGATCAAGGAGCAAACATCCCTGAATAAGGAGCGGATGCCGCACGCCTTTGGAAAGCGGGAAAGCGGGGCAACAACAGTAGGTCCTCAACAGACGGATGCGTGTGCCCTGACAAAAGCATCAGAAACAACTATGATTTACCCCATGTTATGAAATTATGATCACTTTTGCAGGTTAATATTTCAAAAATGTTATGTTCTTATGAATTTGATGTGATTGATATTTCTTTTTTTACCCTTACTGAGCATTTTAGCTCTCCATTTTGAATGTATTCTTTCCCCAAGTCAGGAAGAAGGTTATTAAGTAAGATATTCCAAAAAGGGACTCTAGATATGATGAAATAAATGGGAGACATTTTAGATGCTTTATGAACCAGTTGTTTATGTTTCTCAGTTTCTAAAGACAATATACCAATACAGTCCATTAATGGTTTTATTATATAATGTAATAAGTGTACTTCAATTTTAAAGTAATAACCATGTATGTAATGTATGGGGCATTATACTTTCTAAAATCAACTTCCATGGATCCCAGTTCATCAATTTTCACAGCACCCCTATTATTAACCAACATGCACAGAAAAATTGAGACATGGAATATAGTATAATCTAACTCCCATAATTTTTTATGATTCCAAAGTATTACATATTATTTAAATTGGATTTCTATACATAGTACAAAAAATATGCATCACTTCAGCCAAAATTGTAGCACTACTATTTTTCATTGTATTGTCTTCATCATAATAATTTTTATAGAACATATAAAAAGTAATTACATAATAATTTTAATATAATACATAGACACTTGTTCACCTGTATATCCATCGATTTCATTATGAATTTGTATCTTGATTTTCTTCTAACTCCTTAAAAAGATGGTCATGCGACCATGCTATAAACTGATGATTATGTGCATTTCAAATATACATTTGAGACATTTATGGATTCAAATGAATATTAATTTCATTTGGTTTTTGACACATGGTTCAACCTCCAAAATATTATACAAATATTATATATGGTACTACTCTCATTCTTTAATATTGATTGTGAGAACATCACTTCCATGATTTAGATCACCCACAACCGGTCCAATGTGATGAGATTTCGGTAGACCAATGCATTACACACAAGATAGGTATTATGTACTAATTCCAATGGAGTCTTCAATAATATATCACTACACAATAAAACCCTCCAGACCAAATATATTATTGATATACCCTTTAAATATCATAATATATTCATTAATGTGGTACATCCATTTATTTTATAGGATAACATAGTTGATTCAATCTCATTAATAGAACCATCAAAGGAACCATCATATCAGATAATGTTGATTGGAAGAACATTTCCATATTCACATAATATTATGGAAATTTCACTTTTTATAGTAAAAAATTTCATCATGTCTATAAATTTACTACATATTGCTTTAAAGAAGAAATAGTTATTTGTTAATGTATTACAAAAATTCTGTGGAAAAGTGTAAAGTCATGATATAGGCATTTGATATTTCATTAGGACATGGTAGTTATGTGAGTTCAGACCCATTTTCATTAAATAATCCATTGATATGATGTTTTAGATATTAAATGAATACCCATTTAGAACCATTACCTCATTCAAGAAGTTGCAAAACTGATAGCACTTTTTTCTGGAAAGAGTGTAAGCAACTAGTGGAAGAAATGTTCATTATCCCCCTTCACTGGATCATTATCTTCTTGTATTCATATTCCAACCATGCCCAACATATACTTAATTCTATCCAATTTTTCGGTCAATTTAGCCATGTACTGATGAAACTATCACATACATTATTTTCAACAAGCATAACATCAATAAAATATCAAATGTGAATAACATTCTAGTATGGTATTTCAAACAACATGTCACTATTTCAGACTAGTTTTTGTATGATTTTTCTTAAATTATTTTCCAAAATAGTGTCCATACATTTTACACTACCAAAACGTTGATCACCAGTTATTGGAGGCATTGTTGTATGTTCATCATAAAATCAATTTAATGACACAATCCTTGATCCGTACTTATAGCATCAGGTTAGAAATAAGCAATGTCCTTGAAACATGGTTTTCGATAAATGTCTTAACCTAATTGACTGTGAACCTTGTTTGTAGATAGTACCCCTTTGAGATCCTTCAATATCACATCCTGGATAATTTCTATAAGAAGGAAAGTATTATATAGTCCCATACATCATGGATCTCAATGAAAAGTCTTCATTTTTGTGATCATCATATAACACAACACCAGAATCCCATAAAAATTGGAAAAATTTGTCAATTTATCCAAAGAATCATCAATATCATTACCATGTCTGATTAGTCATAATATAATCACAGATAACATGATCTATGTTTGGTTTATAAAAAAATAGTGGAATGTTTAATTTACTAACATAATTGGCCATGTATTGTGAGTGATTCATTGAAAAAACATGATTCACTCCATCAATAGCTAATTCAAAATGAAGGTTTCTCAACTATGTTACTTGTTCAAGATACAAATGATGAATTATCTTACACTAAGGAGAGTCTTGTTGGTTATGTAGTTTCCTATATTTATTTCTTTTATATGTGTGCCACATTAATTTCCTTGCAGTCTCCCCACCTCTATATAGGCAGCTAAAACATAGAATGATTGGAATATACCTCAAAAAATTCAATATACATGATTAATTTTTGTTAAACTATTAAGGTCCCTTATTTATGCAATATATAAATGATTTGTGGTCTGTTTGAAAAAGTATACAGTCATTCGGGAAAGCATGTATTTTTTTAGGGTTCATACCAATCAAGTGTAGCATTGATTTGGAATCATATGTTTTGTTTAGAAGGTCTTTATCTCATGGGAGAATTTCATCAAAGAGAGAAGTGGTTCTGTAAAAATGGAATCAATTCATATACTTCCTACATTCATATTATACCTCTTTATTACAAATGATAATGTATTATATTTAGTGAAACTAGTTTATAATGAAATATTTAAAAAAACTCTTTAACTACTCTAACACTTATAGGAAATCATGATATTCACCATCAAATGTCTTTGTAATTTCATTAATTTGATGGTCATCATCATTCACCTGTCTAATCACATCCTCGATATGGACTTCTTCATTTTCCACACATGTAATCAGATCAGATGATCCATAAAACACAATGTTATCCTATAGACAATCTATATTATCTTTTACCCAATTTTTATTCAAAAATTTATAACATTTATCTATATCGTGATAAATAAAGTGGTATTTCATCTCCTCGGGGCTAACATGTCTTGATTAAAAACAATGTAAACATATGAAAACGATTTAAGAAGGATTTTAATCATGATCCTTGAGAATCACGATGAAGACTTTCACTCCATCATAAAAAAAATTAAAGATGATTTCCATTGATCCAATCTTTATTCATATCCATCCTATTTGATTTGGTAATATTTATCTTTATAAAATTAAATAAACCAATGATTTTGTTTTTCAAATAATGAAATCTCAAAATTTGAAAGATAATTATTATTGGATTTGGATTCCTAGGACTAATCCTTTTATACTCTATCAAAAAATTCCTTTTAAAAAAATTAAAAAACATAGTTAAAAGACCATAAAAACCAACCATTTACAAAAATTAATCATTAAAATAAGATAACCATTTTAAAATGAAACCAATATTAATTATGAATATATAAAATTCACATCCATTTAAAAATTTCAATTGGGTGAGTTGACAAACAATTTGAATGAAACCTATATTGATTCAAAGTGATTGAATCTTTTTATATCTATTTAAATCCTAAAAAGGGTTTTTTGAACTCATACAATTATTAAAAAACATTTCAAAACACTAGAATCATTTTAATCATTCTACATAGGTATATTCAAAGACAAAAATCTCAAGATAGGAACTTTATAAAGGATACAAGATTAAATAATTACCAACATTTTATAAAATAAAAATCTATAAAAGGTTTAACTTCTCACTCATGAATTAATATTATGAATCATATAGTGTACTCATGTATTAATTTTATGGAGTAATTGAATGATATATAAAGAAATAAGTCTCACATGGCGATGATTCATTTGAACATAAAGTCTCATCTAGTCAATGTGGGCTACCAAATTCCCCTTGATGCTTGAATCATTTACTACCTATGATTTGTATTTCCAATACCGTATATTATAAGAAATTTTCCCCTTCAAGAGGGAATAAATTGGTCACTGATAATGTAATATTGGTAATAAAACCTTCTTTGCTGCCAATGTTAAATATTACTATGTGATTAAATAATGTTCGATCAATTTTTATGTCGTTTAGAAAAAATATCACACCGTAAAAATAATTACAATAACACCACATGGAAATTAATACTATTTCCAAATCTAGGAAATGAATTGGGATGTTTATCTTTTGATCCCTAAACTATCTAGACCAATAAGTAACCACTTGATCATCAGGGACATGAATTGTTCATATCCTTACTCCTGATACATCACAATATAAGAAATATTCATTATTGAGCTCATTTATGGGTATGATTTGTTGTTTCGTTAATCTACCATTATTATATTATAAGGATCTATCATAGACATATATGTAAATGTACCATACCATATTCTTGGATAATGATTTCATAGAGCATACAATCATTAAGAATCACAGTTGAACCTTTGGTAATAACATAAAATTACCAAATATATTTGGACATCAAAACTATTATTTACCCACAATAAATAAACTTTTACATAAAAAACATAAGGTTCTAAAAATACTCTATCCACAAATAACGTTTTTACCATGAGGTGTACATTATCAATCCCGAACATACACTTAGAGATCATGGTATATATTTGATTGTCCCATTGATTTCACAAAAAGATCTCTCGATATCGATCATGTTCCCCTATCAACTGGGAGAACTTGATGATATGATTGAAAAATATAGAAAAAAATTATCTGAATACGGATATAAGGCTCAATTCTTCTCATCCATTAACACTACTATTTTATTTTTCAAACTAAATTATATAACTTCATTTTGAAACAATAAATACATACTCATTAAAATAAAATATAGAATATAAAAATACCTCACTATAAAATGGGGATAACATGATATAAAATCGATCATAGAGAACACTATATCACCTCTAAGTTGATAAAATAGTCTAGCAATTCGTATTAGTGGATATAAGTTCATTTATACCACATAGAATCAAATTTTATAGTCCTCGCATATTCTCAATGGTCCATTTAAAATTTTATAGAAAAAACTAAGCCACTTAAAAGAGAAATAATCATTCATATGAAACTTATCTCCTCAATGTCATTCAATTGAGTGGTATTCTCCCATATCTCCACATGACCAATATTAAATGTTGTAATAGATATATGGTCCACACCTGGAAATAATACAATCCTTAACTCAACCTATCTCTTTTGTGGTAACCTATTGAACACCATGGGTAATACATCAAGGAATATTTCATGGACAATAGAACATACTGACAGATGTTTCTCTCTATCATCTCAAATTAATATAGACAAATGGGCTATGATTATACCCAGCACACAAAATATAGGTCTTATATAAGTATTTTTTATATCCTCTTTAAAATATAGGCATAATAATCACCCAATAAAAACATAATTCCACCCATTTTTGATAAAAATTGATATAGTAGATACATAAATACATTTTTGTTTTAATTGTTTTCACAAACTAGAATAATAGATTTCATGTAACTATGTTTTTTTATTTGATAGTTATTTTAATTTTTTATTATTAAAATTATAACAATCTAAAATTTCAATATGTAATTAATTTTAAATGTATTGAATATTGATCAAATGAGATTCCCTATATAATCTAAATAATAATAATATGGTAATAGAGATTAAATATAACATAATAAATAAGTAAATAATGATATTATTCCATATTCTATAATGATATTTGTTACTAATATAATCTCAATCAATTGTACATGTTTTCATTATCCAATTTTTTCGAGGATCTGCAGTGTTAAGAATTGGTATTATAGATCCACCCCCAAAAAATCATTAACTGTATAACTACTGAAATGTATGATGTTATAATCCCAAATAATCATTGAATATTATATCATTAGTGGAAATAAGAATCTAATGCACCAAAAACAACATTAATATGATTATCGACGATAACTCTACAAAAAATACTTCACAAAAAATTATTTATACAATATATATATTAAGACAATAATATATTCAATATCCTTGATCAGAAATTGAATGTTTACAAGCCTGGAATAGATCATGGGAAATGGTATGATGAGAAAATACAAAGGAAATACTGAGAGCATTACAAGAATACTCACAGTGGTATCACATGAGCTTATAGGTTCATGGGTGAGGTGTGTTCATAGAGGAGAAGCAATTAGCAGTAGAGGTGAGGCTCAAAAGAAAATTCTTGATGTGTAGAGGTGCTGGGTTCGTGAAAATAAAGTGTTAAGGGTGTTTTTGGGTTTCGGTGACCGATAGTGGTGAGGTTCAAAGTAGATGGGGTTCTGTGGTAGAGGAAAAGTTCACATTAGAGGAGGGCTTCGAGGTGGTGGAGGATGGATATTTTGCAGTAGAGGATAGATTCATGGTGGTAGTAGTGATGGATTCTATGACAAGGTTCAACTTCTATGAGATCATGAGGAGTATAAGAGAAGGATGAGACAGTTAGTGTTTATTTATAAAATATTGTAATTATTTGTTAGCACAATCTAAAAAGCGCTAATAAAGGAATGTTTTATCAGTTCTAAAATAGAATGAACTTATAAAACATGCCATTATTAGCACCGTTTTATCATTGATATAGATAAACCATTATCAGCACAGAAAACGCACTGATAAAACTAATATAATAACCAATTATTTGTATTTTTATATATATATAATAATATATGTATAATATATATACATATATATATTTATTTATGATAATAACTACAAATAATGAGATATGTATTTATATTTATATATTTAATAAATATATATTTATTTACTATAATCAATTTATATTAAATAAATATATCATATTTATAATTGTAAATATTTAATATCGTTATTATAATTTAATAATTATTTAAATTTATATATATTCACATTGAATTATATTTTTAACTATTTTTATATATTTATTATAGTTTTATAATTATTTAATATATATATATATATAGTTAGAATAAATATTTATATAGTTATAGTTATAATAATATATATATATGTATGTATTCACTTAATTGTTTATTTCAATAATTATAAAATTATAAGAATTATATTTATTTTTTTATTTTTTTAATAATTAATATATTTATTATAAATTAATAATTATTGAAATATATCTATATTAATAAGAATTATAATAATAAATGCTTGTATTTATTTAGGTATATATGTATATATTAATAAATATATTTTATTTATTTATATATATTTATATCTTTTAAGTATAATAAATTTATTTATTATAATTTTATAAATATATATATATATTACTTAATATTTATATATATTATAAATATATATTTACAAATAATTATAAATTTATGACAAATATATTAGCTGTGGCACATTGGGTAAAAAAAATTTGGATATGCGGCCCATATAATGAGCTTTCAAGCCCGCTAGACCAACATTCCATGTAATGGGTTTCATGACCACAGGGCCTATGAGCTATGTACTAAATAAATAAGGCATGATGGGCAGGCTATCCTCATAAAATAGCTATGGCCATCCATTATGGCTTGTGTGTGAGGTGTGTGTCTGTGCAAATGTAATTGTACCCCCCATGAACACAAACACACACACATATATGTATTTATATAAAATCATCACTATAATTTTATAATTATTTAAATAAATAAATAAATATATTTTTTAAAAAAACATTGAAAAGTACAATTAGTGATTAATCACATTCTAAACACAATGTGTGGGTACATTATTTAAAAAATGTAAGAAATATACATATATTTATGAATATATTTTTATTTAGATATATTTATTTAAATATATTTATTTAAATTTCTATATTTATAACATCAAAAGTATACAAAAAATATTTATTATAATTTTATAAATATACATATATATATATATATATTTATAAATAATTAAAAATATCTATATTAATATTTCTAAATAATTATAAATATATATTGATATATACCTAAAAATGTATAGATCGTATGAAACGAGTAATCACAAATAAATGGATAACATTAATAGTAATGTGGGTGTAATGTGTAAATGATAATTCAAGATGAATAAATATTATATGAACGTCAGGCATATTCACGCATAAATATATTTATTGACCAAATTCATTGGAAAAATATATTTATTTAAATATATATATATATATGTATTTAAATATATATATATATAATTATATATATGTGTCTATAATTATAATTATAAATATATATATTTAAAATGAATTTATATATAATTGTAAATATATAATTACAAATATGGAAAATATACTAAATATGTTTTTTATTTACTGAAATTTTTTATAATATTATAATTATTTAAATATATATTTATTTAATTATAATCATTAAAAATAATATGTAAAAAAATTATATATATATATTTGAATTATTGAAAAAATATATGTTAATAGTAAAGATGATTTTTTATTTAATTTATACAAATAATCATTATTTATGAATATAAATATAATAATTTTATATAAAATAACAAAAATTATTAAATAAATTATCATTGTTAATAATATCGATGACATATACACCCTTCACCAATGATAAAAAATCAATGATAAAGGTCTTACCTTTATCATCACATAGCTTAGAACTGATAAAGGCCCCCCTTATATTTGGTATATCTAGTTAGCATTGATAAAAGTTGGTGCATCACATACCCAGATCTGTGGTTGTGGTAAATGTAAATTTTGGAATAAAAGGTTTAACTTGTTGGTAATATGATAAATTATCCAAACACATATCCCTAAATGTTAGAATAAGTGATTTTCAAGACCAATATTATCACACCTCCCTTATTTTTCTACTTTTTATCCACCTGATAAATAAAATAAAATCTCCAAATACTAGGGATTGTGAATTTGTTAAAAAATGACACAAAACAGACATATAAAAAGAACCATTATCTACCCATACCAAACCAAAAAATAATATTTAGGTTTTTATTGGAATATGGGTTCATTACCCCCCCTAAAATACATCTATGATGTTTGTTAGCCTTTGGATATACGATAGAATCCTATATTCTTCATTCCGAACAAAACTATTTCAATAAGGCAAGAATTCATTAGTGTTAGTATGTAGTTATTTTCAATCACATTAAATTACCTCTTAATATCAAAAAATGATAATTCATATTCTCAGTTATAATGATTCTATATTAAAATCATTAAAATAATGGAATAATGGAATAATAAAAAAATTTTCTCAAAATCATACTCATAAATTGAATGATGAATTTTTTTCGGACGGTTGAACTACCCACTTTAATGATGCTACAAATTTCCTCTGTCAATGAATATTAAAACAACATAACTAGATATATTTATCAATAATAAATAAATATTGTCATTTTCATGGTTCTTTAGTGGTGAGATCAATATTTATCCCATTGTTAATATGTTACCATTATTTATTAAAAATCACTAAAATAGTAGATTTATGGATTTCATATAGGTGAACTATACAGAACCCCTCATTAAATAAATCTTGAATATAATTAGAAAATATAAAAATTACATCTTACTACAAATAATATTCTTTAAAGGGTTCAACTATGAACTAGTAACAGTCTATATTAACATAAATTAAGTTACAAAAAATATAATATTAAAAAACTAAATATAAATAAAAGACATAATTAATTTGAAATAGGTTTATAAATTTTTGATTTTTCTTTTTTTTATTATATATGTGGTTTATAAACATTCATGGAAGTCATTTGTAAAGGTATGTGTTTTCATATCAAAATTTTCTTTCAATGAAAAAGATTATATATAAATAATTGTCTTCATTATGTGTTATATATTATTCTCAATTATTGCATAATAAAATTATGTCCATTAAATTAATGGGATTTATAGACCAGAATCATTTTATCTATTTAAATTTCATTTGACTTTTATATTACCATGGAAATAATGAATTTCTATCCAATCCCACATTCAAGGAATTATTTTATATTTTATAACAACTATATAGAGGAAATGTTTATTCTTTATCTCTTAAACCAATTATATTTTCATATACAGTATTTATTTCATGGGATGAAATTTCTTTTTTTATTTGACATACCTTTGTGCCAAAAATAAATAGAATGATTGATAATAGAATTAACCAAAGCATATATATTTTATTATAGGAATCAGTATCATCCATATCCATATTCACAATATTTTTTAAAGAATTTACTTTTCTGTTTGGGTGATATATATTTTTTATTTTCAACAAAATTTTAATTTATATATATTTGTATGAAATATAAAATTTTAAACATTTCCTTTATAAGTGATTTTTTATTAACTTGACTTTCTTTATTGATGTGTGAAAAAAATTGTCCATTATTAATATAAACCGAATAAATTCCATTTATTTATTTTATATATATTTGTATTGATAACTAATAAATGTCTCCCATAATTATCATATCAGGTAGACCACCTGTTAGAAATGAAATACTAAAAATATTTCCCTATTTCCACATGAAATGGAAACAAAAGATATGGTGAGATTAGATGGACAAAAAGAGTAAACATAATTTATATCAATCAATAAAAAATTTATCACAATGCAACAATAAGGGTATTTGACCATGATAAAACGTAATAAAATCATATTTAACATATCAAATATCATTAATCATATTAATCATTATATATGTCTTTGACTTATGAAAAATAATAGTACATATGTTTGAGGAATCATCAATAATCCATCATCACCCATGAGAACATTTCCTTAGAAAAAGATATATGTTTTCGGAATATACATAATCCTATAAAAAAATTTCATTAGTCAGGGTGCACTTCCACTACATTCATAGTTTCATGGATTCACACTCAATTAAATAAATTATATTACAATGGTTTACATCTAATATTATCTTATAAGAGGTACTTCATTACAATACTATGTCCAACAACCATTCTTATCATTTTATTTCGTGATATTTCATTATTTATCCAATTAATTATAGTGTTATATGATTATTGATCATCTAGTCATATAATCAATGTGATAAATATTTATTCTACAAAATCATATAACATTCATAAATTTGTTATATTATAAACCATGTAACCAAACAAAATATCAAATACACTCTATCATTCAATTATAGAATAAAAATTCAACATAGATTGGATATAAAAACATTATATCCTTTCATTATAGAATAACCCAAGGAAGGAAACATTTAACATATATTTTTCATCGTATTATAATTATCCCCATGAAATAAAATGGATTTTGTAGAATAAACCTTAATTCATCATCATCACAAGCTATCTAGAAAGATAATGTTGATGGTATCATTAAAAAAGTCATCTATTTAATCATAAAAATACTTAATGTAAGTTTAAATATAATAAAATACCTTAAATATAATATACAAAACATCTTTCAAAACAATATAAAAATATAATTATCTATTTCTGAAAATATTAGGTAAATATTTTCTATAATATGGAGACAATTATTTCATTGAACAATATCATATAAAATGCTAAAGGAATCATAAATGAATATAATACACATGATTAATGGAAAGACTATTCAAAATGTATATTTTAATTGAGAACATTCATTTAAAACTTTTGAATAAAATTTAAAACCAATTTATTTAGAAAATAATTCATTAAAAATAAAATTAAAAAATATTGAAAATAAATTAAAGTTTATTGAAATTGATATTTTAAATTAAAATTCATGTATATGTTAAATTTTTTATAAAATAGTTTCAATTATAATGAAAATAGAGGGAAATATTCATCGACAAAAAAGGATATAATGTCAGTATTTATTGAAAACATTTACATTTATTTTATATACAAATGAGTGTAAATGTGTAATGATATAGATTATTTCTATGAATAATTATTGGACATAAAAATAGATGGGTTTTATGTGATAATTACAATAAAATCTCTATAAATTATAATTTAACACAGACAATCCTAAAGAGAAATGATATTATTACATAAACCCTTACTACTAATGTCATTTTTCTTCAAACACATTATGATAAACATTATGTTAAATATATACTTATTTTATATATATATATAAATATTAATTTATATTTTATTACATATAAGTCAATTATAATTTATAATTTCTAATTTATTACTAATTCATCCTTATATTATACAATAAACAAAAAACTAGTTTCTTTTTTGATAAGTTTTTATTTGATGGTTTTAGTGTTTTCAATTTAGACACAATTTAATCATCTCCATAATATTAATAATTTATAAATTATCTTATTTTTTAAATTTTTTAACTATTTATAAGTATTAATATAGATTGATGATGAAAAATTAATTATATCACTTCATGGGGACAATAGTCATTACGTATGCATGTGTGATGTTTCTACTTTTTGATGGATGAAATCAAAGAAAGGTAAATAATAATTGAAATATAAAGTTTCATTATTAATCAATATATATCATATAATGTCATTAAATATATCCTTATTACATTCAATTTAAATTTGATATAAAAAACAAATCACATTTCTTCCTGGAGGTGGTAGTCCATAGGTACACACGAGCATTGTAATCATTTTCCAACAGATGGAATTCTAAAAGGGAAGATAATTTTTTTTTAATTTTATAATGATATTAATTTCTATAAACCATATATCAATATCACATTCATAATAAAAAAATTCATGAAAATTGGTGATAAAATTCATACATATCGCAATGTATAGGTGGTATTTCACATGTAAACATGAGTTATAATTAGTTTTATCATTAAATGTAAATGAGGTTGAAATTTTTTTTTGAATAGTAATAAAAAAAATTCATTATATAATTTATATTGAATTCATTATTTGAGATGTAATATCATATAATGATAGTAGTTATAATATGAAATAAAATTTAATGTACCTGGTTTACAATTATTCATAATCATAGAGAAACCCCTTTTTATAATATCATATTCCATAAACGTATGACATTATGAATAAATAAAACACTTGAATTAGGGGAGAGACGTTATTAAATCTTTTGAGTATATTTTGTATGATCTATGAGGCTCTTTAATTTTGAGTAATTGATGAGAGGTAGAGTCCTTTTTCAAAGGAGGAATGGTAAACAAATAGAAATTTTTAAAATATAAAAACATATTAATGAATTAATTAAAAAAATTGGATTAAAAATACCCATATTAGATCATGTGATCCTATAGGGTCTATATATGGCCCAAAAAATAAATTTATATATGTCTTTATGCCCGTTAATAACTTATTATTCTTGTTCTAATAATTGTATCAGATTTTAACACATATTATGATAAATGTTTTTTACCAATGTTACACTTATAAATAACCCAAAGTGATATTTATATAAATAATTAATATTGAATATCCCAATTAATATTTTTGGACCAATTTTAAAATAATAAATTTCCATGAGTGGTAGAAATTAATTTTAAAATAAGTGTGTAAAATTGATGAAAACCTTTTTAGAAATATGAATTTTTATTCACTGAACATAGTATACATACCTTAATTTACCCATGAAAACTATGAAATGAATGTTAAAATCATTTTTTTATTATATTATATATATTTTTTATTAAAATAATTCATAAATAATTAATAATTGTAATTATGATATTAAAAACAGATCACATTTAAAAAATCAATTTTTGGAAGAAAATATTTTATGAATTTCAAACACATGTAAATTATTATATAATTAAATTATAACCAAATAATTTATTTTATAAACAATAAAATAGATCCATTTTTTATTTATATTAATCAACTAATAACATATAATCAATAAACTAATCTATAATATCATAGTATAGAAAAATTATTTTGTTGAATATTGATTTTGGTCTAAACTCAATGTTGTGTGTAATTATAGAGATAAAATAATTAAAAAAATTTAAAGATAAAAATATTATTAAATATTTTGGTGTACAATTTAACAAAATTTATAATAATTTAACCCATTAAATTCTTGTAATATATTACAAACAACTGAGGATACTTCAACCACATCAATACATCAGGTTCCCATGTAGCTTTATGAAATTTATGGTTTCCCCAAAAAATATTGAACTGTTGTGTTGTATTATTTCATTATACATCATCAATAAGACATAGAATATCAACAAGCTATTCCTAATAATATATATTATTATCTAGTTATATGAGCACATATTTCATTACAGGTGAAGTATTATTTATGTGATCCCTCTAGATAGATACATGGAAAATATCTTAAAATTTAGAGAGTTTTAATATAAGCAACAGGTGATACGAAACCAACATAATCAGATCTTGAATCTTTAAATTTGTTATATAGAAGGGTATAATGTATATATTATATAAAATCTCACAAACATCATATATAGAGATATTCTCTAGAATATTTCTCGCCAAATCTTAATTCCACATATCGCTAAAGATTTCTCATGTAACACTTCTATCAGACCCAAACATCCATAATGTTCTATGAAATATTTCTATCATTTTCTTTCATTTCCATTCCATATCAGGTCCTAATATCCTTTTATAACAAAATTTTTTATAGAAACATTGGTCCCTATACTTCCTTCCGCATAAGAATTCAAAACATCACATATAAATTCTAGAGTGAAAACAATTATTATAAGATAAATTGACAGGGTAAGGAGGTGGATCCCAACATCGTTTGAAACTCAAAGAATAGTATCTCAAAATATATTATATTTTTTAATTGGTCCTCTTATACTAAACATTTATCATAGGATAATATTTTGGGCTAATAGTATCTCAGAGCATCGACTAAATTATTTCCATTCCAAGGTGGTATTGTATTGAGTAGTGATAAAAAAATATGAATTTTAACCATATACTATGGTTGATATTCAATTATTTTTGAATGAATGTTTACATAAATATTTTATAATCAGTATATATATCAAATATCTCTTAACAATGATAATTTCTCCATATTTTCAGTGAAAACATTATCTTTTCCAGTACCATATTAATATATGGCTAATGTTTCTCATTATTTTCAATGGGAATGATACACAAGCCCTCACTATGTCATTTTTCACAAGGACTCAACCAGGTACCTTATTAGGTTTATTATAATAGATCATAATCTTTCCTCCATAGAATTAAATTTTATGAACATGTCATCTAAAATAAATTCTTTTGAGATTGATGATATTTTCGATGCATTTGTTAGTATAAAAGAACATTCCTCAATTCTAAGTCAAGTTGGATAACGGATTTGGTATCCCTGATAAATAATTCAAAAAAACTTATAGTATCTATCCAACCTAAGAAAACTATTGATCTTGGTTTCCAAGGTTGGTATGATCCATATGTAAAAAACACACTTATTTCAACGATCCACTAATAAACCCTCCATTAAGATTACATGTCTCTTGATTGATGATTCCTACTACTATAATTCACACATTTTACTTTTTCATAGTGATTATATTTTGTTATGTTATTTATGAAAGTAAATAAGTGTTATTCAGTCATCTTAGATATCTTGTCTATAATGATCAAACATATCTATTGGAATTTTATTTTTCATAATAGGGTAGACCAAATCTAAAATCTTTACACATAATGTGATTCAAAGATTTGGAATGTATGAACAGTTTTTTTTTTGAGTTAACGAATGATGCTCAGGTGGTGAATCAGGTGTTTGGATGAGATTTGGAAGAATCAGGTTATATCTTTGGAGTTTTGATATTTTAAGGAAGTGGGTAGAGTTAGGTATGTATGATTTTGGGAAAATGTGTAACACCATGATTCTCATGATGATTTATATCATATTAAATAGGGAATTATTGGGTTGGTTCTACCTAGTTAATTTGATAACATGAATTGTCTATAGGGAAACAATGTATGGTTGAGGAGGTGCTTTGGCATGGAGTACAAGATGCACATTGTTTCAAAAAAACTGCAAACCTTGCTGTAAGTGGGAGGTAGTGTTGACAACACAGGTTTTACAACAATGTAGCCTAACCATTCATGGCATCGGTCTTGGATATTTAAAGAACAATAGTTGCCTAAAAAAATTTCAATAATGCATTCATGCCATGTGTCTTCCCAATATTCCATTGAAATGTTTCCTTCACCATTTTCCCATATGGTATATTTAGTCACACCTCCCCATTCCCTTCCTCATGAATGAATAAATGATAGGAGGCTTAAACTCATTTAATCCATTGATAAAAAATCATAAAGGAGGTGTTTTGGAAGAGTTATTCTATTTTTTTATGAATGAACTCACCAATTATGGATTACATGCTTCCTCATAATCCATCCTTTTGATTTTGGAGTTATATAGTTTTTTAATATTCAAAATTGTTCTTAGTGGAATAATTCATTTCTCAAGGGAACGTTAGATTTCTTTCATAGTTGAGATCTCAATAGGGAATCTACATATCGCACCTATTAGTTTCATGATGTAAACCTACCTTGGTGATAAATCCTACATTTTTTCAAATGAATTAAATTGATTAATTATCAATATGGTTTCATCTTTAGGGATTTGGGTCATAATTTATAATTGGTAATGTTGCTGGTCAAAATATTTTGGATGGATTTAGTTTCTATGTAAAATGATGACCGAATGTGTTTTTTGAAATTATTAAATGTTGTGGTTTTTCTAATTATTTAATTATAATTGTTACTTAATAAATTTATATTATCTTTTTAATAATAGAGAATTTGTGATTGTGAAATACATTGACTAAGGACTAGGGGTTTGTATCATTCAGGGATGGGCCTTGGAGAAGGCATAGTGATGTCAAAATGTTTCAAGAGGATTCACTAATGAGGTTGGACATTTGAGAGATTAGAAATTTTATTAATAATCATTTTATACGTGTGCTATAGTATATTACTTATATGCCAAGTGTATTATTTTTTCTCCCATGATTTATGGAATTGGATTTTTCAAATGATTGATACCCGTGACCTTCCACATACCCCATTGAATGTGTAGTGTTGTAATAACAAAATTATGACCACCAATTTGGTGTTACAACCTTTGGATGTTGAATGATTTATGTGTTAGTTTGTCTAGAAATTCAAATGATGCTTATAGAATGGTTTAAATGTGTACATTGTGTTTCTACTAGTTTTGGATGCAATAAAAGGTAAGGATATGATTTGAAATGATTATTATTTTGAAATAAGGTATTGAACACAATTTTATTATAAATGGGGTTTCAATGGATTAAGATTATTAATTTTAATTTGGAATGTTGTGACTATTTTAATGATTTCTAGAG
Organism: Viscum album; assembly: GCA_963277665.1. NCBI lineage: Eukaryota > Viridiplantae > Streptophyta > Magnoliopsida > Santalales > Viscaceae > Viscum > Viscum album. The sequence continues at coordinate 2,060,053,200 of OY728151.1, read as the reverse complement.
AAAATTATAGTTTGAAACCTTTTTTGGTATTCAATTATAATGACCAATGTTTTAAAAGGTTTAATTTGAAATTTTGATGAGGCTGTATGGATATTTTTTTTGGAATTTTAAAACGGATGGGCCCTGTTGATATATGTTTTCGTTTGAAGGCTCATAGGGACCTTAGTAAGTGTTAATGGTTTGAAAAGTGGTGTTGTGTTTTCCTTGAATGTTGTGTATGGTCCTGATGATTAAGCATAAGCGTTGGAGAAATAATGGAATTGTCTATGTGCTATACTGATTCCCTAAGAAAATGATGTTTACAATAGTTTTATTGTTAGATCGAGGCTCAAGGAACTGATAGTATAATCCACTATTAATGTTCTAGATTGGGTTGAAGATGATTTACCGTGGGGAATAGTAAATTGTACTGATGATCCTTCTCCCTAGATTGGGCCAGAATGATGGACTTTTCAAAACCATTGTTATATATAGATGGATGTTAAACTGTGGATCGAGAACTACTATAATGTTTTGTGATGGGTTTATAGACCAGATAATCGCTATATGTACCAATAGATTGGTATATGGTTATGGGATGGATTGAGGTTTCATCCATGTTTGATATTGATGTTGATATTTGAGTTTAATTCCATATTTCAAATATTGGATTTTATGGATCAGGTACATTAGATTGGTATCATGAAAATAAGGTTTAGGCTTCCATGAGCTATATTAATAGTGAACACCGGCACTATGTTATGCCTTTCATGACTATTTTAGGTTGATATCGGTTTTTTAGACTCGGAGTAAAATTAGAAACGATGGGACAATAAGTAATATAAGATTTATCATTTTAGTTGGCATGTGTTTCTTTTCTATACATTATCCTAATTCTACAATTTATCTACATACATTGTTTCTATGACTGGTATTTTAGTTAGACACCTTTGGCTATGTCCTACTATGTTTTACCCACTCCCATCTATGGCAACCATTTTAATTTGGTACCTGAGTATCACTCACATGTTTATTAATGGAACATGTTTGGGTTGAGGTCCATGTTGAGTATGGCATGGTTGATCATGATTTCTCTAGATAACTTTAGTTACTAAATGGATTTATCCTAGTGATATAGTGGATCATATTTTTAATTTTTTCATTGTTATGTGATCTGAAAATCATGTTGTTAGTTGTATGATTAACATCAAAATTTAGGCTTATATATTTTTTATTATAAAATTTCTTATTTTAGATTTTATATCTTCATAATCTGAAATGTATCTTATATTGTTATGTACTTCCAGTTGTACACTATGATATGAGGGTATAGTCTCCTCACATTGCATCTTTAGACCTCAGTTTCTAGTAAGAAACGTTTAGCATATGAGGAGGCATGCTTATGTTCATGTGGTGAACAGGCTCGGTGCACCAGTTAGTGGAACCATGAATGATAGGTTACAAAGTGATATAAAATGTATTTACATTCCATTTATTTTACTATTTTAGATTTTGAATACATTATATATAGGAATCAATACCACAAATGGTAATTTTATAGCACTTGGTTTTATTATAACTAAAACAAGTGCTGATAGTGGGGGTTCATTCTTTGTGGAAAAAAACATTGCTTAAAGGGGTGAATTTAATGGTTCTAGTAAAAACGAATTGATAATTGTTGGAAATTTTTAGTGTTAGTTAAAAAGAAGTCATAATGTATGTCCTATATGAGCGCTTTTTTACTAACACTACTAAAGAGTGAGTTTTATAAAAATAATTAAATAATTAAAATAACATATTAACATAAAAACATATTTATATTGTAATAAATATTATATATTCTATCAAATATGATTTATATAAGGATATGTAAACATTTACACATAACATTTAATATATTTAGTGAAAAAATGGATAGTAAAAATAATTTAAATATATTTTCAAATATTAATTTTATAATGATTATTGATTAATATTCATTTATTAATGATTTTAACATTAAAAAAGAAAAACAAATAAAAAATACTCCATATTAAGTATAAAAAGACTCAAACGTAAAACAGTAATAAATTTTTATCCAGATGACCATTTGAGCTATACAACACATCAATCCAATGCATGTAATTATTTCTCATCACCAATCACTTAGGGAAACACCTCGTGAAATTTTTGTGGAAAACAATTTCTTAGAAGGCCCCCAAAATTGAGATCCTAGTCAGAATATACCAATTTTTTTACATTTTATAAAATTTCAGCCTCATTTAAGGATACATAAAAGTCTTTTTTCCATGGAGAGTAAATTTCCCCCCGTAAAAACATTTATATTGATATTATGGATATAAATTAATTTTTTTCATATTGTACTATTATTTATAATTATATATATAAAAATATACACATATTTTGAATATATTCACATATAAAATTTTAATTTTATAAATATATAAATAAAAACAGATTAACATATAATATATATTTCTAATTTATAAAACCTATCTAAATAAAAAATAATATCTGTAATATTTGAAATAAAATTTTAAGAAAATTTATATAACTATACAATTAAATTAACAAAATGTTTACATAGTTTATATATAATATATATATAAATATTTATGTTTATATTGATAAACAGACACACACAAACATATATATATATATATTCTAATATATATATATATATTATATGTATATATATGGGTAATTTTATTTATAGATACACATATATAAATATATATATATATATGTATGAATGCATGTTTGTATGTATTTAAAAACCTAGACATACAAAAAAACATATATTAAATATGTATCCAAAACATATATATAAATATATTTATATATATACTGATAAAAATTTAATTAAATATATATATATATATATATACAATAAAATAGAAAAAAAACAGTATGGGAGGGAAAAAGGTGTGGCCATATGAGTTAGAGGTCTTAGTTTCAGAACTCACTGGAGGCAGGTGGCTAGAATAGTATTTAAATCATTAATAGGGGTGATACCCTGGGTGTGCGGGTAAAAAAATTGATATGTGGGAGGTGAGAAGAACTGATAAAATGTGGCATAGGAAGTGGTCCATGAAATTAATTTTATACCCCATTATCCGTGTTTAAAAAAGCACCAATAAAGGGGGTCGTTATCATCACTTTTTGAGATAAATATTAAATCCAATCATTTATCATTTCTCACATAATTAGTGCCACTATAGAGTTTATAATTCCCTTTTACAACTTCTGTTATGGCCAGAATTGTACTTGTGAATGTGTAGAATTTTGGGATGGATACCAGGATTGTGCACTACGAACACCTGTTCTAGAAGGATATCTATAAGATCATAGAAAGTTTAAATATTTATTAGTTATTGAGTAGCTTTTCCTAAAACATATATAATGTTTTTTGTGGAAAAAATAATTTTCATTAAGTTTTTTAATTAATTTAAATAACTATTTGTTATAATTTAATTTATAATTATTTAATAATTCATATAAATAATGTAACATTGAATTCTTATAAAAAATTATCCTTATAATAAATTTTATTTTTTCATCAAGTGTGATTATATAATAAATTTATAGTTTAGAAATCATATATTAAATTATTTTTAAATAAACTATTAATTTCACGATATGTGATTTGATTTTAAAATACTCTTTTAATGTATTATTCATTTTAAATAATATATTAATATTAATATATATATTCAATTATTTCTATAAAAAAAAGATTTGAATAAATAAAAATTCCCGAAAATTATTATTTAAGAACTACATTTTAATATAAAACATAAATATATAATTAAATTTATATATTTAATCTAATATTTATGTTACTAATTAATATTTAAATTTTAGCATTTTTTGTAAAATAATGTAACGAATTATCTAATATATATGAAAAATATGATTATTACATGTAATATTAATAATAAATTAAATTAATGCTAACAATAATATTTTATGAGATATTTATTATTATTTTCTAGGTAATTTAAATTATATAAAATTGTAATAATTTTAAATTTAAAAAATTTTAAATTGTGAGAATTACAAAATTATTAATATTAAATAAAGGTAAAAATTTTTATTATATGAAATTATCGTTTATAATTTTTTATGATTATATGAGTATTAATAATTTTTAATCCTAATTTATAATCTTATTAAACTAAAAAATAATAATAAAAGAAAAAATATGAATTAATAATGTTATATTAAAAATTAAAATAATGATTCGAAAAAGTGTATAAAACATTATATTAGAAAAATTTTAAAAACAATAAAATGATTCAAAAATTGAGATGTTATTTTTTTAAAATGTTATGAACTAATAATAATAAAAAATAAAAAAAAGATTACAAATCATGAAATGAGAAATACGCTAAGACAAAATATATATATATATAAAGAAATGAGAATAGAGAAAAACATGTGTCATACAATCAAATGTGGAATTCCATGTTTATTGAATTCTTCACGACTAGGATGTTGGTAAAATAATAAGATTTAAATCTAAATTATGTGTTTCAATGATTTGAATAAAAAATAATAATATGAAACCTAAATAGGATTATGTGTTTCTTCCTTCCCCAACAAAAAATATTTAATGGATGAAAATAATAATATTATTATTATTAATATAAAATTTACATAAAAATTAGTATTTCATATATGAGTGTTTAGGAAGAAGTTTCACAACCACCCTTCTCTAGTGTAACCTCGTTAGCGTTTGTGGAGAGAGTGATATTTTGAAAAAATGATTTTCTGTTGTTGGAGTTCTCCAAATAAAAAATTATGTGTCTAAATCTACATATATGAGGTATTTGTTATATGTTATTTATAAATTTTCAACATCTGAGGAGTATGGTATAATGTTGTTTTTATAAACACTACTGGAAAAATTCACTATACCCACGGTTCAAGATCGTGGGAATAACTTCCAAAACTGTGGGTATAGGTTATACCCACGATTTGGGGAACCGTGGGCTATAACGGCGTTGGTATAGGTCCCCAGCCTATAACCACATTTTTACAAAACCGTGGGTATAGGTGATATGCCACCATGTCAAAGAAACATACCCAATTGACATGGTGTTAATGGCTTTTACCCATGGTTTCAAAACCGTGGGTATAGATCCAAAAATAATGGAGGCGGCGGGTTTCGGTCCCGCAACCTCTTCTTTGCAAACACCATGTCAAACCACTACCCTAACATCACATATGTGTATATATATTTATATTTAGTTAAATATAGTAATATAAACCATGGGTATAGATGGAAGAAATGTGGGTAAGGGACTCCCACCAAAAAAATTTCCTGCTTGCGAAAAAAATTATGGTGCACACACGGGAAACGTACACTCCGAGGTTTAAATAACTGTGGGTCTATGTATTGTAGCCCATTCCTATCCCCACAATTTTGGGGAATTCTTGGGGATATGTACCCCTATACCCAAGGTTTTGGTAAACTATTGGTATCGGTCATGAAAATTTACCTATGCCCACGGTTTTCAAAAACAGTGGGTATAGGGTTACCCATCCCAAGAGTTATGGGGATAACTGTGGGGATATGTCCTTCTTACAGTAATGAAATTTATATATACATATATATACTATTATTTCCTTAAAACCCTTATAAGGTAATTAGTTTTATAAAATATTATCATGATCTTATATTAGTAATTATATATTAAAATTTTAATTTCATATACAATTTAAAACAATAATAAAACAAACTTTGAAATATTTAAATAAAAAGAAATTAAAATTGGTATTTTATTTTTAAAAAAAATTTATTTTTATATACATGAATTTATAGAAATTATAAATATGATGTGTGGTTTTTTTTTAAAACTATTTTTAAAAAACATATAATTTTATATATGATATTCACTTTATTATCTTTATAAATCATTCAAAATTTAGATAAGGCTAACATTGATGGTAAAAATAAAATTTCATAATCATTAGTTCATGAATTTTTTCTATTAATTATGATGTTATACTTTTGAATTCTAAAGAATACAAAAAATTTTGAATAAGAATTTCCTGAACTTTTGTTTTTTTAAAAACCATTAATAAAACAAATTGTGAAATTTAATGAAATTTGAATGATTATTTTATTCTAGGAAAATAATTTATATATGTTTTCTAATTTCATTTAGGTTATCTGTGAGAAAGAAAAGACCATTAATTTTTTTTCTTAAATTATGGAAATGGAGTATTAAATGTTATGTTGTGGTATAAGGAGTTATCCCATGATATCTAGAGGACACTATCCCACATGTGATATAAGTAACTGAGATTTTTTGTTTTATTATGTCTAGATGATTATCATGATAAATATATAAAAAATATTATTTTCAAAATTGAAAAATTCAAATTAATAATTCAGAATAATTATTATTTTAAATATAAATTATTTTCAAAGTCATATATACTATTAAAAAAAATTATAAAATGTTTTTGATGTATGGAAAACCCTTTTCGATGTAACTGATTTATCAAATTATTTATTTTAAAAATGTTTTCATAGAAAATTAATGTATTTAGTTAAAATAATTTACAATGATTATTAAATACCCTTCACTAGAAAATTAATGTCCACCCAAAATTTTATGTTAATTATTCATTGGTTTTTTAGAATTTAATTTTGTTGTGTATTTTATATAAGGCGTCAGTGCACATGAAGGAATTTTCGGTATTGTTACTTTAATTTGTATTGTAACTATATAATTCTCTAAATCATTGATTGGAATTGGTCTTGGTAAGTGAAATTATATTTATATTTTTTAGTTGTACTATATATGAAAATATACAACCATTTTATATACTGATTCTAAAAACCTGGGTTCAGGGCTTTGCCTTTGGTATCAGAGAGACATTCTAGACATCTTTAGAGATATGATGTTTTCATTTACATAAAATCTCACTTGTATAGTATAGATTTTTTCTACTATAGTTTTTATTAATTCTATATATGAATATTCAAAATATTATTAACCCTGGTGAATTTATTTTTATTGTGAAATTCATTTAATGGGAGAAGAATATAACATTCAATAAAATTTAATTATATACTTGTTATTAAATAATTTTTTTTCTTTAAATAAATAATTTTTTGGAAATAATAATTTATATTAGGAATTTTATTTAATAAAAAGTTTATTTTGATTATTAGGGAACTTAAAAGTATATAATAATAATTATAAATAATATATCATTAAATTTTTGTAGATTAATAAATATATTATAAATAATGAAATTCCATCAATTATGATTTTATGAAAAATTTATATCCTTAAAATGTTATGTTATAATATTAATTTTTATATTACTAATTTCATGAATTAATCTTTGATGGGAGTGCTATCAGATGGGTGGTGGGCTATGGACTTCCATTCCTACATGTGTGTGTGGTGTGATTATGTTCAATTTAATTGTACCTGAAGCACGTAATATATATATAATAACTGAATTTTATTGAAAATAGTTTTTTTAGAATTATATTTCTAAAATAGAGTATATATATGTATTGAAATGTATATATTTAATTTATTATTTAGTATAATTATTATAATTAAAAATTTTCCATTATTTCACAAAATTAAAATCTAACACTTTTTCTTATAAATATTTTAATAAAAATTATAAATCATGATGATTAAAATATTAATAATAATAATAAATGATAAATTATATTATTTTACGTTTAAAATATTATTATTTTTTAGATAATATATTTTATATGAAATTATAAATAGTTTAATATTTTAAAATATTTAATTGGGAGAATTATTATATTGTTGTCATTAAATGAGTTTAATATATTTTTTTATTTGATATTTTTACTTATAATTGATCAATGAATATATGAGTAATAATAATTTTATATTAACCTAAAGAATTATATTAATCTTATAAAAAATAAAAGAAAAAATATTGATTAATAATATTATTTTAAAAATAAAAATAATGATAAAAATGAAAAACATGTTAAATAAGAAAAATGATAAAAACAAATTTAAAACGATAAGTGTTTTTCTTATATTTTTAGGATTTTAAAATCAAAATGAAAAAGAGTTGAAAATGTGATAATAGTAAAATAAAAAAAATCAAAATGGTGACACATGTGGGATATAAAAAAAAATTGGACTCCATGTTTAATGAATTCATCACACATAGAATAAATTGATAATAAATATATATTCAAATAAATTTTGTGTGTCATTTATCTGATTCAAAATGAAAAGAATAAAAATATAGGTTTATGTGTGTCTTTCTTCCCCAACACGAAATATTGATTAGATGCATATAATACATAATATAATAATACTTAAACTTTTACATAAGAAATGAGATTATATATTTGTGTGTTTAGCATAAAGTTGCACCGCCACTCCACCCACCTAATCTTGTGCAATGTCATTCCCATTTTTTAGAGAGTGAGATGTTTTAAAAATAGTATTGTTTATATATTTGTGTGTTTAGCATACTTTCAAATGTTTTTTTGAAATAATATTTACATAAATTACAAATCCATGTTTATTTAATGTTTAGGTTAATAAATTTATAGGGGTATTTTATTTTGCTATAATTTTACAATTATAGTCATGATATTATAGACAGTTTTATTTTCATAGTGGTTTCTATTTACAAAATTTTTAAATATAATTTATAATTTTATGTGAGAAATTACCATCCTAATATTTTTAACTCATTCATAATTTAGATTTGACCACCATATAAAATATGATTGAGATTTTAATAACTTTAGTTATAGCATTTGTTTTATTTATTAACTAGTATTATTTAATTTTACTAAATAAGGGTTATTATATATGAATAAGAATTTTTACATGTCATTATTTAGAATATTTTTAGGAAAATAACATAGTTCCATTTAGTGGAACTTGTATGGTTGTATTCTTCATCGAAAAATAATTACATATGGTTCTGAATTGTTTTTGGGTTTTGTGTGGAAAGGTAGAACCATTTAAAAAAAATTCTTAAATTATGGAACTATATTATCGAATAGTATGATGTTGTATGAGGAGTAGACCAATTACCTAGATTCAAAGAACACAATACTAGGGGTTTATTATGACACCTAATTCACCTAGACATTATCGATTGCTCTGATCTTCTTCCCTGACTGAGGGTTTCATTTTCACCTCAATGGTGATGGGGTTCCTTTTCTTATCTTCTCCACACTACAGTCCCCTCTTCTCTCTCACTTTCTCTCCTTGGGTAGTGCTCCCTTGGTTCCCCCTCTTATCTCTTGCTCCACTCATCATCTTCTCACCCGATTCCCTCTACTTTGGGTTGACACTTTGGTGCTCTCCCTAGCCACATATATTTGCTCTGGCATTGAGATTAAATGCTCCTCTTCATGTTAGATATGGGTCGATGGACTATTTGATGTTTTAGGATTTGCAGTTGTGCCTCTGTGGGTATTCTTTGCGTTTTTTTCCTTTTTCTTCATGGTTTTCCTTCCCATGTTGTTGATTCTTTAATTGGCCCTTTTAATGTTTCATCCATGGTTTCATTTAGTGCTTATCCATGTCTCTATTATTTTTTTGATCATGTTCTGGTATCGTTTTTTCTTAGGGGCCTCGATGGTGACCTCTTTTCCATCTATTCTTCTACTCTAGTTATAGGTCTTCACCAATCACTCCAATGTAGATTGGCATGGTGGACTCCTTAGGGGTTTGGGGTGTGAGATTGAGTGGTTGTGTGGTGGCTTCTTCATCATGGGCCATGATATGTTGTTGGTGTTGGCTATAATTTTTTTGTTCTATGATGACATGGTACTAGTGATTTTCTCTGCTTCTATGGACTTCCCGATGTCTGTTGTGGTGCTCGGATGGTGGCCATGAAGATGTTAAGGATGATGGTGATGATGGTTGATGATGGGTCTTAGCTAACATCATTGATGATAACATCATCATTGATGAGTGATGTAGAATTTCATTTTTATCTCGCATTATTTGCGGGGTAGTATCTGATGCAAGTTCAGGTGACATGTATTTTGCTCTACTTCTTGCTTCTGGTTTTTTGAATTTTGAATATGTGTTCAATTTTCCCACTACTCTATGTGAATTGGTTTTTGGTTTTTGAATTTTTACTCTGTTATCATTCCTCCTGCTGGAATGTAGAATGCTGAATATGAAATTTTTATAGTGTGAGGGTTCACACTATAACCAAGAAAGTGTTTTGATGAAATAAAAAATGATTTTGATGGGACATGTATTTAATTTTATACCACATGTGATATGTCTAAATGGATTTAAGGGGTTTATTATGGCCTTATGAGGATCACAATTAATCCTTAATTATTATTATTTTCATAGTAATGAAATCCCATGTATATTTTCAACTAATTAATAATATTAATGTATATGGTTTAAAAAGTAATATACAGTGTGTGAGGATATATAGGACTTTTATAACTTGTATGAAAAATTCTTTTATAGGTAAAGGTTTTATCAAATGACTTATTTGATAAATTGTTTCACAAAAAATTATTATTTCCATAGAAAAAAATTTCCAAATGATTTTTTAAACCCATTATGGGAAAAATTAAGGTACTCCATAATATTGGAATTTATTTTTCAATATTTTAGAGTAATTTTAATGTGGTGTTAATTTCATATATGGATTTAGTAAACATGAAGATATTTTTTTGTACATAATTTTTAACATGTGATTTAAATTTTTAAATCCTCAAAAGCTAGTCTGGTAAATCTCCTGGTATGTATAACTCTTTGTGTATTTTTCGGTTGTATTTTTTAAAAATTCACCTTAATTTTATGTATTTATTCTAGTATCATGAGCTTTGTGATGATATTGATTTCATGTAACATTGATGATATGTCTGTATATTCTTCTTTGATTGACGCACATGTAGTTTGTATTTTATTAATTTTGTTGGACTTATTGCACTTGGACATTGGCAAGGGGAATTTGAATTGGTTTTGAATGTTTACGTATAGAGGTAAGAGGAATTTTAACCATCATTCAAGTCATATTGAATATACATGTTATTGACATGATTTTTTTTATTTTATCTATATATTTTTTATTGAAAGATAATGTGGGTCTATGGTGAGAAATTTGATGAAGAATATAGTGTTGTCCTTATGCACATTTTGTATAGTGAGCCTAGTTGTTAGTGTGGTATAAGTATTAGACTATTGTACCTTGTGTGTGTCGTTTGTTTTCGTATTAGTTTCATGTTAGAGAGCTCTAAGGAGAATTCTGATGTTTAAATTATCCAAGAATACAAGATCCCTAGTGTGGAAATATGAGTGGTATATGAATCCATTATTGTGTAAGCCCCTGTATAAGGGTTTTTGACTAGATGTTGTTTTGTGACTTTGATAAAGGATCATGTTTGGTTCCCCATGAGTTATGGCCTTCTATGAGATTAAATTAACCATGACCGGTTTGACCTAGTGACCTTTTTACATTACTCCAGGGTTGGGAGTGGTGTTTAGTGTCTTTTGAGGGAGAACTATGGGAGAGGGTAGCCAAGTTATGTGTTCTTTTGGTTGTGTGATGTAAGGAAGTCTGTTTTGGACCCTGACATCAGTTCATGAAGGGTGAAACCTATTATGTGTTTTGGACTATTGTAATCCTTTTGGTTTTTAATATTAGAATTTGAGTGCTAGTTTTTTAGAATTTTGGTTGGGTTCTTGAGGGTTTGACTTTTTTGGGATCCTAAACATGAAAATGGTTATGGAGATGGGTGTTCCTGGTTGGTAGGATTTGGATTGGGTTTACAAGAGGTTCTTATAGAAATGTGGGTTCATGAGGATGAGTTCTCTTAAGGTGTTGACCATGCATGTGAGTTTTATTTTGAATGAGGTAGATTGGGGTGTCCATTTTTTCTTGAGAGGTAAAATACACATAGTTCTGTTGTAGTTATGCAACGTATGGTAATTTTGGGTTGGACCGACTGCTTCCTAAAACATCTAGCTCTGAATTACTCTTTAGGAACATAGTGAGATATTAAATGGCTTTCAAGAAATTATTAGAATGTTTCTTGGGTTATGCATGATCAAGAAAGTGGATTTGGATTTGAATGTTTCTTTTTTTGGATATCATCAAGGGTGAACTATATTGGGTGATGTGGCAACGAAACGTATACATCGATAGTGGATAGGGATTGAGATTTTAGGATTCATAAATATTGTATCGTTAGTGTCAGAATTATATTTTGTTTTGGGGTCACAATTGAGTGTGTGTTATCGTTAATTCAATATAGAATATTTGTGGAATGATTTAGTGATAGAATGTTTCGTTTTCTGGTTTGTATATTGGACAATATGAGATCATACATCGAGTTTTTTGAGACAATCTAGAAGCTATGAGTAGGCTATGAAAAGATGTGGATGTGAAAAGATAATTTCGAAAAAAGTAGGACTATGACTTCTGGATGGGTTCCACATGTACACATAGATAGAGCTGATATAAAAATGAATGAGTTGTGGAAGTAATCATCGATTATATCTTAGAAAACTATTAGTCAAGAGATGGGTCACTCCCAATAAATTGTTATTCTCTTGAGTTTTTTGGGAGGTCTATGACTATATTCTTAGATACCCTATGGGATTTTGGTTGGATATAGAACCTCTTGATGATTATGCTCATGGAGTGGTTTTTGAGGTGCTATGTGGTGGAAAGTGAACCATTGAACATTTACAGCCGATGTCCTCATGGTGGACTAGATGTCAATGAATACCATGTGTATTATTCTTGGATGCCAGTATTGGGTGGTAGTTGATGTCTTATCTTTTTCCATAGATGTGGGTCTGATCGCCATGTACATCTCTTTTGGGTTATCATTGGTTGTATCAATGGGTAAGTTAGTTGTTTTTTTAGGTGATCAAGTAATGAAAACACTCTTATGGTTGGGAGTGATGTATCAGTTCAAAGAGACAACTGTTGTGCTGGAAGGGTGGTAGGGGTGTTGGAATAGACATGGATCAGTTAGTTGTGGAGACAATTACATGTAGGGAATAATTTAGGTTCATTCATTGTTTCCATAGGTAATGAAAACAAGAAATAATTTATAGTAGATGATAAATACTAGTGTGGATTTAGGCTGAGGGTGATTTTGAATGAAAGATAATGTTTTAGTTTTTATGGTTCATTGATTGAAATAAGTTTTCAATTAGTTACCAATGATTAATAAATATGTTGGATGAGGAGATTTGGAAATGGTTTAGCATAAAATATCCGCCTGTAAGGTTGAAATCTATATCTGTTGTGTCATTTTTGGGAAGAATTGGAACATTTTGGGTTTAAATTTTGTCTTTAAGAAGAGACTGATATATTATTCATTTTCACATGGACTATGGGAATATGTATACATGTAAGACCTCTAGTTTCATTTATTTAACCTTTATATTATTTATTCTAAGTATGTGACGTGTTTGGAAAATGTTTAATAGTGTTTGAAGGAATTTTGAAATGTTTTGGGGCTTTTTTGAGGTAGATGTTTAAAGCATGGTTAGTAGAAACTATTAAACTCTTATAGGAAATATAGAAATGTGAATCATGGGATTATATTAAGGTGCACTGTTAGGAGGATATTTTATACATACCATGATGAAACCTAGGAGAAACTGTGAAAATTAGACGAGAGTGAAAAACACAGTTGGCACATAGTTTTCCTAACAGTGCAAGCCAACCATGTGAATGGTCTTGGGAGGCTGTGTTTGGCACACGGTTGGTGAACAGTTATCCAAAACAAGAAACACAACCATGAATGATTAAAAATGATATCAAAATGAATTGTATATAACATGGATTTACCAAAAATACTCTCATTAATCCTCTATTTCTACCCTAACATGGTTTTTCTTCTTCCAAAAGGTTTTCGAAACATTCCCCTTTATCTGGGGGTGATCGGTTAGCAAATATTGTTGTGATTAAGGCTCAATTTCTTGGTTATTCTTTTTTCATTCTAGTTTTCGTTGAATTAACAGTCTTCCCTTTCTTTGATTCATAGGTCATATCCATTAGGGATATATATTATATACGATATTCCAATTGTGATTGGATATTTTGTGATGATGTGAGGGATAAATATCTAAGGATTGTTTTTGGAGTTTTAACAAGTTTTTTTTTGAATTTTTGATGTCATTATATTCATTCACCATAAATTTTGTGGTAGGAGTATTCATTCTAAAATTAAATTAATAGAAAATTAATATATAATTTCACAAATATTATTTTTTCTTGAAATTTATTGTGAAGTTTGTTTAGTTTTGTTTGAAGGAAACTCAATTTTTTGACATTTTATGGACTTGTGGAAATTTTGGGTTTTTTAGGAAGGTAAACGAGGTCCTTTTTTTAAATTGACAATTTTAAAATAATTTTTTTCTTTTTCTCATGTAAAAGTGTTTTTCATAATTGTGTAGTTGATTAAAATGGGTCGGAAATGATTTTTTTTGGGATAGATGTTTTCATAAACGGTTAATTGTGATTGGGGAATCTGATGGATATTAGATGTAAAGTATCACCATCAATGGGAAGGAGTATGGATGTAATGTTCCACATGAAAAGGTAAAAACCATGCTTTTGTAGATTAGTGTGGATCTGTAAATGTGTAATAGTTTGGGAAATAGTAAATTATTTTTAGTAATGGTTAAATGAATTGTTTGGTTATGCTCTATGGAAATTTTTTTGGTTGGGAAAATTTATATAGGTTTTGAATATCTTGGATATGATGTAAACAATTTAATTGATTTTTATAGTTTTATATATTTTTTCATATATAAATGTGTCATCATTTCTATCCTACTGGTGTGAGTAGAGAATTCATTGGGGAAAAAACTACTCAGTTTCAATACTCACCCTATACCTTGACACATTAGTGCTTCGGTAGATATTGTTTATCGATAAATAGGTAAAGGAAAAGTAACAAATTTATTTAGTGGTGCATCAGGATATTTGAGATATATTGTGTAGTTGCAGCATGGAGCATGATGTCAGTGGTGGAGTCATGTATTTTGTGTCATTGATCTTTTTGGTTTAGTCATATATTTTGGTAATCAATTTTCTTATATAATGTAGTCTAGTTGTAGTTGGGTTTTACTACGGGCATGGTATTACATTGATATTTATATATTTTTATCATGAATCATTCTTAGTTTATTGGTTTATGGTTTGATTGGTAGTGGGTTTTTTTATTTTTCAAAGAGAAATAAATCCCCCAACTATAAATTTTTTAATTAACATTTATTTATAGACATTGGAATCTTAGTGATGTCACCTTAGGCCAATTAGTAATTCCAACATTCCTCAATACAATTAGGATGGATGTGATGATACAAGTGGTTTCAACTTCTACAGTCCTTGAATTAAAAATGGTATTAATTTTTTTGATCATTTTTATAGGTTGTGTCAGTCCTGGTTTTGAATATAATTATAGTTTAGTCCTAGAGTTTGAATGGTAGATAGAAGAAAATTGTGAGGACATAAGAATAAAAGCTATAAAATATGTATAAAAACTTGTAATGTTGAAATTAATGTTACCGTGGAGTGGGTGCATTATTTTTTGAGAGACACTTTTTTAAATTTTAATATCATTATTATGGGTTTAACCTATGATAATACCATGACATGAATTGATAGAAATAACCTACCACTAAGAGTTCATATTTTATTTTCAGTAATGATTTATGATTTGGTGAAATTGTGTTGATTATTGAAAAATGATGATTTTTTTTCAAATGTCAACATTTGAAAAGGGCATGATTATGGTATGTTGAATATATATTTCTTTTCAAAATCACGGTGGAATTTTATATAATGGTCAAATAGGGAGAATGATGAATTTTGGAATGAAATTTGGTGATATATTATTTGGTCTTTTTTGAAATTGTTAATACATTAGTTACTATAGAGTGAGACCTATGGATTGTTAGTTATGTAATAGAAAATTGAAGTGGGTAGGACTTGTAGAAGCAAACTAGAAGAGATTTTTGAGATTGTGGTAGAACTTGAGCCACAACTAATCCCAAAAATAATTAATAGTATAACTTAGTCCTTTTATGTTGTGGATAGAGGGAATATATGTGATGAAATAGAGAAACCAGATCATTATATTCAGTTCTATATGAATAACCCACCCATTCTTTTAGATGACTCAAAACATGAGAAGGTATATGTGTGGATAAATAAAATGAATCAAATCTTCAATTTCCTTGGAACACCAACTATGCTAAATTTCATTTTGGGGACGTATATGTAGGGGTATTTTTCACACTAGTGGCGTGATTTAACAGTTAATTATATTTTAGGGAATGGCAATGCATAGGTGGATTTTTATGGATTGTTCAAAAAAATATAATATCATCATATGTTCGAAATTAATATAAATATATAATTTTTCATAATATTTTAGGATAACCTATCAATGACCAAATATGTGGCTGAATTTCGGAATTTATTCCACTTTTCACATGATTTTGTGGGTAGTTCATCCTTGAAGTCATTCATTATTTGAATCTAGGATGAGGTCGGAGATTCAATTGTAGATTTTCATTTTTTATAACAATTTATATATATATATATTCATTATAGAGATTATGTATCATGGGAAATATGTGAATATAATTAGGGATGATGCATTTAGATACCTATGGGAAATGGTAGGAACATTAATGGGCAGAATAAGTTGAAGAGGGAAACCTATTTACAAGGTAGTGGAATGAATTAGAATCAAAATGTTGGATCAGTGAATCTTAATTCAATGCCTAATAGAACGACATGATGTTTCTAATTTGGTTCATTGGATCACATTAAATGAGATTGCATAGAAACACATAGAGCTTATCACAATAGCAATCTGATGATTAATCATAAGCGCTTTTCTCACTGTACTCCAAGGTCATGTTTTCAAGACACTTTTCTTATTTCATAGAAATCATATGGTTCGATGTGAGAGGGGAATGATAATACTTCTTGTCATTAAAACCATGCTGGCCATTGTGACTCAAGATATACAATGAATCCTTAACAAGGGAAATGTAAATAGGGAAGTAAAGTTAAATGTGTAGTGATCATGCAGTTTTATGGAGCTATTATACATATTACAAATGATCAATCTGGACCATCAATGGTGAGAGGTATGATTATTTTAAATTCTACCCTTATGAATTATTTTTCAGATATTGGTGTATCCTATTCATTTATTAATTTTTATTAAATAGATTTGCTGGGTTTAAATATTGGGATGATTCCTTCTATTCTGAGGCTTAAAACACTTTTTGGTAGAAGAGAATGTTGAGATGTCATGTGTAAAGAATTTTTTGTCACTATTTATTGGGTTGAGTTTATATGGTATTTCTCAATACTATAGATGGGTGTCTATGAAATAATACAACACATGTATTGGTTGATAATTTTCATGGATGACATCAATTATTATACATGAGAGGTTAGTCATGAAATTAATTATAGTCTCCAACATCTCTACAGTAGAGGTTAGAATATATATGTAGGTGTAATGGGAGAGTTTAAACAAATATTTGGAATTATATTTTGAAGGTTAGTAGCATTTTCTTTAGAATCAATGTAAAAGGTCAAAAAAATTATTTTTGTAGTGTGTTTTAATCAGTTTTGGGGATGCTGTTCTCAAAAAATTTCTAAGTATTCTAGATAAAATTGAAATATAGATTATGATTTAAACCCTTTATGGGAACAGTTATATCTCATTTCCATCCTATCATATAAAACAAATAGTATTAAAATAACTGAATGTGTCATTTGAATTTTTAGAAAACAAAGTGTTCTTTTATCCTAGCACATCATTATGGGATGCAACAATCAGGTTTGTGAAAAATGCAGATGTAACTCTTCATGTTTGTGTGTATTATAATCATCTAAACCATGTTAAAATAAAAATATGAATCTGCCTCTACAAAATTATGACTTTTTCGATCAATTTAGGGGAGTGTAGTGGTTCTCTATGATTTACATGTGATCGGGTTATCACTATTTGATTGTTTGGATGGAGGATATTCTGGGAAAAAAATTTAGATCATATATTTCAATTCCATGTATGTTGACACACATTTCGGTTATATGAATACACTAGTTGACTCTATGGGATCAATAAATAAGATATTTCATAGATATTTAGATTATTTTTGGGTGGTGTTTGTTGATGACATACTGGTGTATTCATGGACAAGGTTGGATCATGAGAAAAAATTGGTGACATGTTTGGGAATCTTGAGATATCATTATATGCATGATCAATTATCAACGATAATATTTTGGATACATGAGGTACATTTGTATTGTCATGTAATCCCAAAAATATGGTTTTTTATCTATAAAATTTAGATGTTGTAATCTCTTCCAAACCTAAAAATAATGTCATTGAGATATGTAGTTTCATTCGCCTAGATGGTTATTACTTGCACATTATTCATGAATTTTAATAAATTTCATCAACAATGACATCTCTAACGGAAAAAAATTTCCATTCTAATGGAATGAGTATTGTTATAAGTATTTTAAAAAACATAATATTACCCTTACATAAAAACCGGTATTGATATCTCATAAATTTGGAAAAGGTGCATAGTGTATTGTGATTCATCTACATTAGGATTTAGATGTGTTCTTATGATTGGATATTTTGTTATTTCTTATGGATCCAAAAAATAACAGTTTCATAAAATTAAAAACCTAACACATGATTTGGCATTAGTTTTTTTAGTCCATTCATTAATGACATGGAATCACTACCTATTTGGTGAGAAATGTATAGTGCTTATGGATAATAAGTGTTGGAAACATATTTTCTCACAAAGGGAATTGAACCTAATACAATGATGATGGATAGAGTATCTCAAAATTCTTGAACATGACGTAATATATTCATCAGGTAAAGGAAATTCGGTGGAAGATTAATTAATAATAAAGTGATACGATCAGTGTGAAAAATATTATTTAGACCAACGGTAGTTGATGATAGTTATAGATGACATGTATTAAGAATATTAAGACCAAGGTATTTTAGGGGCTTGATTTTCAATTTATTTTTTTCCTGATTTTGTGGATATGGTTAAAAAAGAATATACATAAAACTGATAATGTTTTTTGATAAGTTCAAAACTCAATGGTGCAGAGGACATTGAGAGAATGAAACTATGTGGGAGATTAGATTTTTGGTGTTTAAATCCTACAGTTTTAACAATGGGGTTTCCAGAAAAAACATCTTCTTGATTACCATTATTAAGGATGGGATGTTCCTCCTATAATTAAAATATGTATATAGAATTCTAGGTACAGTATTATTGTGTCTGTATGAAAAGAACGGTTACCCAGTTTTATTTAGAGATATTTAACTTTTTAGCAGGTTAAGGAAGAACATTAGAAACTGATGACAATATTTCATTATGTGAATATCACTTTTTTTGAAATTTTAGTAGATAGATAAATATTTTATTATAGGTCTCCCAATAAATTTTTTTAGACAATAAAAAATATGGGTGATATTGGAACCACTCACAATGTCAGCCACTTTCATCCCTATTCGTAAATATCATAAAGTGGGAGACTTTTCTAAAATTTATATCCAAAAATTGGTAAATAGGCATGTCGTACTAGTTTCGATAGTGTTAAAATGAGATTAAAATATTATATATTCTTTCTTAAAATCCATATAGAAATCCCATGGGACTCAGTTGAATATGACTGTGTTGAATCATCCTCATATGGATAGGAAATCTGAATGGGTGATATAAAATTGGAAGAAACACTTAGATATTATGTAATAGATTTTTGTTGGTTGTTGGAGGAGCACATACCATTGGTAGAGTTTTCATAAAAAAAGGTTATCCAACCTCGATACATATGGGATCATTGAAATAATTGTATTGGATTCCTTTTCTTTCTTCACATTATTGTATGGATATAGTTGAAACATAGCTAGTTGGGTCGAGAATTTTCCAAACGATAATGGTGAAGATTCAGTTGATCTGTATAAAAATGGATATTGGACAACGTCATTATAAATCATATTCAAATCATCATCCATGTCTATTTTTATTCATGGTATGTGATCATGTGTTCAAGATAATCTTTACAAGGAATGAGACTCATCATTTCGGAAGGCATGTAATGTTATCTCCTCGATAAATATGCCCTTTTGAGAAACTATAATGTGATGGATTGGTGGAATATCTGTTGGACTTACCAGAACAATTCATGTTTATTTATAATGGGATTCTTTTATCTGAGTTTAAAGAGTATCATCATGATCCTGACAATGTGATTCACTAGGGTAATCTTTACCAAGATCTGATGCATCATTGTTTCATGTGAGAATATGAATTGTGGATAGGAAATATTTTATCTTCTATTGTAAATTAATAATATTAGAATGGGTTTTCTGAGCACATGGTCATATTTCAGATGAAACATTGTAATGTGAGAAGAAAATGGTACTATAATAGCACGAGATCTTGCAGGGGATTGTTTGTTTTTTACTTTCTGGGGATGTAAAGGAAAATGGTGGGGAGAATTTATTACCACATGTATCATTTAAGAAAACCATAATTTATGTATTTTGTGTATGTAAAGCATTTAGGTAATTTTCATTTGGGTTTTGAGGACAAATGAAATGTTTTTGTGGATTTTATGGAAGTTAATGGTTGTAAAATGGTTTTAGAAACAATGAAAATCCAATAATAAAACACAATATGTGTAAATAGGGATTCTGGGTAGGCACAAGGTTCTACACAACGTTCTTCCAGAATGTGTGGCCATATTATAGAAAACATGAAACATGAAAGTGATAGGAAAATATGGTTGATGAAAATTTTGTCTAAAAATGGGATCTAACTGTGAAAAGCGGGTTGGGAGGTAGTGGATGACACACAGTTTGCACAATATTTTTCTAACTATTTGACAAAACCATGCGCTATTAAATGGCTGATCAAACTAATGTGGATCTAACATAATTTTACCCAATATCCCATCTTCTTTCCTCTATATTAACTCAATCATTACATTCTTCCTCCAAATGTTTTGGAGACATTCCCCCTCAATCCAAAATTGACCAGTTGGAAAAAATGCTTATTTGTTGAAGAACCAATTTATTGGTAAGTCATCTCTCTTGACGGTTTTCATATATCTATAAATTTTTTCCCATATTGGATTCCTATATATGATATGTTAAGGATAGGAATATAAAATATTATTCTAATCAAGTTGATATTTTTCTATGTTGATGTAAGGAAAATGATATATGGTGGGTTTTTAGAGTTTCAACCCATTTTCAATTTTTTTTCATCTCGTTCATCATTTTCACCATGAAATCCTCCGTTGGTGGATTCACTCTCAACCCCAAAAAATTGAACATGAATAATTGATTTAAAATTTATTTTTTTAAGGAAATTTATTTTGAATTTTTTGTTTATTATTTAATAGAATCCCTCTTTGATGATCGTTAATAGAATTCGAGAAATTGGATGTTTTGGTGGAAAGTGAATGTTGCAACATGATTTAAAAAAGACAATTTCAGAATTATTATTTTGTTTCATTTCGTGTAAAGGTTTTTCAATAAAATGTCATTTTTATTTTAATTGTTTGGAAAATATTCAATAAGAAGATTTTTTGTCTTAAATGGTTCTGAATGAGGGGTGAATCGGATAGATATTGTTCATGATGTACCAAAATCTATGATATAGAGAATGTATTTGAAGTTCTATCATAAATAGAAAACAATAAGATTTTATGGCTCAGTATATATTTGACTATGTGAAATAGATTGTGTTTTGAAAAATTATTTTGAGTAATTCTTAAAATAATTGTCTGTTAAAGTTCCAGGGAAACTATTTTGGTCGGAAAAATAACATTCTGTTTTTTATTAAAAGTATTTTATATAATATGTAAAAATATTTTTATGTTTTTATATATATATTTTTATAAAAATATTGTTATTTTTTATAAGCTAGAGGTGTGAGCAGGGAATTGTTTTTTCGAAAACCTATTGATTTTCATTAGCCACCACCTTCTATAGAAATCTAGTGATTTTTTAGATATAGATTATCATGAAACAAATCAATGGTAGTCAAAAAAAAATTTGTGTTTCCTTGTGATACATGGGATGTATTGTAGAGTTGGATCATGTATCATGTTTTCAATGGTGTAGTTATGTCTTTGGGGTCCTTGTTATTTGATGGTAAGTCTTCCATTTGGGCACTCTGATTTTTAATATGAAGTAGTTTACATTATGTTCAATTTTACTATCCATTTAGTTTTAATTTCTGTTGTATACATTCTTATCTGGAATCATTTAGTGGTTAATGGTGTTTGGTATGATTGGTTGTGTTTATTTTATTTTCAAAAATAAAATTGTCCCTCAATTGTAAATGATTACCTTATCATTTATTGTAGGACTTTGGTTTGTTGGAGATGTCACCTAAGACCAATATTCAATTATGTTTCACATCAACCCGATGATTAGGTGATGGATGTTATAAACTGTTAGTTGGTATCTAGTGGGGAGGAATATTGATTATAATGAGTGATGTTAAAAAGGATACTGGGGAACAATATGTTTGAAACCATGCGGGATGTTTTTTGTAAGAGGAACTTCTTGTTTATTATGGATTTTCATAATAGAAAGAGATATATGTATCTAAATATGTTGGAAATAAGATGAATCATACAATAGAGGTAAATATAGACATATGAATGATTGGGTGATTTTATAATAAACATTTTAGTTTTATGGGATCAGGTATGTTGAATCACGGTGTTTTAATGTGGTATTTGGCATGATCTCAGAGTTTTGGATTATTGAGGTCATTGATTTTGAGGTTTTGGCACCGTAGTGTTTGGAGCAATCTGAATTTGAATGGGGACACTGAATAGAATTTGGTGGAATATGTAGACTGTGTGGTGTATATGTATAATAATGGAGGATTCTCTTGCACTATAAGTTTTATGGTTGGGAGGTTGGAAGATTCAGATTATAGATATATAAAAAATTTATGTAGGAATGAGATTTTTCAGAACCACATGATTCAAATATTTAATTCATACATGCAAAGAGATTTTGTGAGATGTGATGTATCAAAAAGTTAATTGATAGAATTAATTATTCTTTGTAGGTTCCTAGGTGTTCAAATGTGCTTTGGAGGATTCGTTTTATGTTTTGGTAGTTGGTAATATTTATAAAATGGTGGAAAAATTTGATGTGCATGGTTTAGGAGAAAATGTTTGAAACCATGATGCTAAGAAAATTTATATTATAATTTTAATTGGGTGTTGTTTGGTTGTAAAGGAACCATGTGGTTAAAAACCCATAGATGGTCCAAGGGAAAACCATTTGATGTTGAGGAGGGTCTGAGGAATGGGACACGAGTTGTGTATGGTTTCATAAAAATCATATGCCTTGATGTAGGTAGTAAAGAGTTCTAACAACATGGTTTCCGCACAGTTTTTCAAACTATGGGGTCTAACTATATGAGCCTTTGGTTTTGAATATTAGTACTGTAAACAGTTGGTGAATGGTTTTGAAATATATGATTCTAAACCTTATGACCCCCATTATTCCATAAATTTTTTGAATTCATAATTTTTATCCTATGGTATTTTTACTTACACATCTCCTTTATCTCCCTCTTACATTCAAAAACCAAAGGTGGATTGTTCTTCATTCATTTCATTGTTGTGCCTCACCATGGAACTATTTTGGTTAAATAATTTGGTTGTTTTAGGTATGATACATCCTACATGGATTTTATACTTCATCATATTCCTTTCATAAAAATTGTTAGTTCCTCGGTTTACATTCTATTTTGAGTTCTATTATATCATGGTGGAATCATCCATTTATCTTGGAGATTTATTTAGGATGAATCCAGGATATCCTGGGATAGATTTTTTATGTCATTCCAAGGTGTTTCATTAAGCTATGTGACCTCGGTTAATTTAATTATTTTTTTAAAATTTAATTAATCTATGTGATTATTGATTTTTTATCACCTCATTGGAATTTGGACTAAAATGTGGTTAGGGTTTTTCCATAGGTCTTTGATGAGTGGATGGATTTAATTTTAGTGTGGAAATATGACCCGGTGTGTTTTAAAAAGTTATTCTAAGTTTTTATTTATTTATTTATTTAATTATTAATTTTATAATTAATTATACTTTTTTTTGTAATTTTAGATCATGGGGGATCTTCAAATTCTCAATAAGGTACCCAATGGTTTGGAAATTCTATGTACAGTTCTTTACAAGACCATAATGTTTTGCAAATTTTTAAAAAATAATAATTTATGAGATATTTGACATATGATATTTACCCATAGTCTAAATAATTATCTTATATTTTTGTTCCAATATATGGTTTACATTTGAGGTGTTTTATTCTTGTTATCATGATTTAAAAAACTGGTTGTCGTGTTAAATTTATTCCTTTGAACATCCATGGATCAGTTTGGATCCATGGTGAGTTGATAACACACTTATAGCCACCCATGGGGTGTACCAACAATTTGAAGTTGGAATTTTTTATGCGTTATGTTTTTTATGATAATTACTATGGGGATTATAGAATGTATTAAATGTGTGAATTAGGTTTTGATGAATTTAGGATGCCAAAGGGGTAAATTAATGTTTTAAAATAATTATCTTTTTTAAATGAGTTGTTGACATCATGATGATTTTATAAAGGTTTTAAGAGGATTTATAATGTTGATTTAAAAAGGTAGTGTGTATAATATTTAAATGGTTTTCATGAAATATTAATGTCTAGACCATATTTGGGTTTCAAAGTGATGGAACCATGTTTTAAAAGAGTTTTCTAATGATTAATGAGGTATTTGAGTTTAATTTCATTTGAAAAGTGATAAGGGATGGGACTTATTGAGTTATGTTTTATTTTGAAGGAACATAATAATAAACGAAAATGTTAGTGGTTTATAAAGGGTTGTTGTGTTTTCCATAAATGATTTTTAATTTCATAATGATTGACAATAGTTATTTCATAAATGAGGGAATGTTCTGGGTGCTAGACTAATACTCCAGGAATCGAAGGTATACTATAGATATGTTGTCTGACTATGGATATAGAAATATATAGTATAATTCAACGATAGAGTGGATGACTGAATCTTTGACTGATGATGTTATACCATGAATAATATGATGTCTGAATGATTATCCTTCTTGTTGGAATGGGCCAAACATATGTTTTGGCTACCACTGCTGTTACATAAATATGGATGCTAGATAAAGGCTTCGTGAAATACTATTATTTTTTGGAAGGGTTAATAGAACCCATGTCCAATATCAACATCAATTTTTTGGTATATTGTTATATGTGGAAACTAAGATCCATACAAATTTGATGCTGATGTGGATATTTTAATTTTATTCCAGACTGATAATATGGGATCTAATTGATATGTTACTCTATATATGTATTGAGATTATAAGTTTTAAGCTTCCTTGAATTGAATGAAAAGTGAAATCCTCTATTTTATGCCATGGAGGAATTGTTTATGTCATTGAATGTTTGTTGTCCTATTTTTCACCTTGAGACCTTAGGATAGTGGGTACTAGATGAGTTTCATTTTCCTTGGATTATTTTTATTTCATTGAATATTTAGTTTTTCCTCAATTTATCTACACACACGATTTTTCATACTCTTATTTTCTTTAGACTCCATTTTCAGTGGCCTTCCATTTTTTACTCACACACTTCTCAGGCCACCACTATATATGGGTACCTGGGAAGATATCACAGTTTAATTTATTGAACAATTTTATGATGATTTATATTTTTAGTATGGTATGGATGAGAATAATTTTTCTAGTAATATATAGTGACTATAACGGTATTCCGGAAGATGTAGTTGTTCATATTTTTATTTCATTTATTTTGGGATATAATTTCACCAACCTAGTGGGTGTTTGGTTATAATATTGAAATTTTTATTTGAGAATATATTTCATTTCAATTTAGTATATCATGTTTTAGTTTGGGGAACTAGTTCACTAAACATCTGCAGGGGTGAAAGAATGGACATAATTTTCTTTAAACACATCAGAATATCATCTATAAAGAGTCCCCATATTTTTAACTTAATCTATAAAGATGTTATTTTTTAGATAAATAAAGATATTATGGGAAATTTAATCTCCTAATTGAATTAATATAAATTCATAATGACCACACCTGGAAGGAATGTTTTTTTGAATGATTTCCCTTCTTCATCCTATATTATTGATATTTATAATGAGGTTTTAATATTTTAAATGTATTGAGATCCATGATGGTTTAAAAGAAATAATTAATATCGGGTTGATGATACATGTTCTTGATAGTTATATTATTATGTTATCGATAATAAATGTATATATATATTGTCCCAAAATTATTCCTAAACAAAAGAACAGATGCACCCCTTGTAACCAAAATTAGACATATCAATACCTTATCAATATTCTCATAGAGTTATATATTTGATTCCCACAACTCAATCTGGGCCATTTTATAAAATAATTAAATATGTGTAGCACTGGTATGAGTTATAATGAAACCACAACATCATAATTCGACGGAAGAGTAGGAAAGGAATTAGGAAATAAATCGGTTTACACCAAAAATTAATCATATTTTACATTTTATGTTTTTACCTAACCATTTTGAGATATATATATATCATTAATTGTTATTAAGACCTATACAATAGAAATATAATCCATTGGACACGCATATTCATCCTTGCACCCAATGAAAATCATATTCTCATTTAGAATATCATACATGACTTACATTCCTCACCAACTATTTTGGGATCGTTTTTTGGGAGAAAACCCACACTCTAAATCGCATCACATTCATATAGAGCAAGAATCACCACATTTTTCATATGAATATTCTAGAATAAAACAATATGTGAGAAACTATATACATTGGATGTGACCATCCTACCATTGGAATTTTTTACTTATATGTCAACATTTAATTTATGTGGTAATGATGAAAAAATATTAAAAAAATAATAGATATAAATGATTGTTTTGTTACCGAATCAAATTAAACATTTTTATGAAGTAGAGGGTTGATTTTAGAACATTCACAACATCTGTGTCGAGACCCACATTAGAAATTTGGGTCACATGGCATTTTAATTTATATATGGTATTAAGTGGTTGTTGATGGTGATTGTTATAATTAAACCTCTTATTAATATAATTATTTTTAAAATGTACATTATCCTTGTAGTTATAGAATTCATGTATTAGTGGATCATTCATGTGGGTAATTTATATATTTTTTCATTTACTAGAATTTCTAAATAACATTGAAATTACATATCTTGATAGCCTTATTTTATACATATAAATTTTTTACTAGAAACAATAAGGATATTTAAACCTTGATTCTTCAAAACTTTATACATGAAATATGTTTAATTTTATATCCATGATGATTTTTATTATTATAATTTAATTGAAATTAAATATTTCTCTTTTTGTCCCAAAACCCACGAGAACAAATAAATTAACTAGTTACAATTTAAAGATGATATCACATATACTTATTTCTACATATCTATCATAGTCTCTTATAGATAATATCATTAAAAAACAAGATCATTTGAAACTCATGAATATATAAAATATAATTTATTGTGTAATGATAAAATCGGATGTATACCAAATATTTTTTGTAAAACTATCTTTATAGGTACTTATAGATTCATCATACATATATTTTGATTCTATAAATTTGCATTTTATTTATTTGTTCCACTTATTTGTAGAATAAAACATAATAAAAATAAAAATTTATGTTTTTCACATTTCCATGAGTCTACTTCATCCCCATTATTAATATTCATAACGACTGTACACCATTGATCATCCTCACATTGTAAATTATATAAGGCCAGAAATACATTATCATTGTTTAAATATTAGGTAACAAAGAATAACATCTCTATATAATTGATTTTTTTACCATAAATAAGTTTATTTGAGGATCCAATTATGGAAGGTAAAAATTACCACATAAAAGACTCAATAGTGTCTTTTTTATCCATTCTATGTTTTAAAATTCAATATGATTTATTTTCCCATTCATTTCGTGAGATAGTTTTCTAAAAGATTCCATACTATTATAGATCCAAAATAATATAACATATTGATTATCATGAGGTAGGTAATTTCATTACCCAAATTATTTAGTGTTGACATGAATCTTCATAGGTCCATTCATTAACAATTTCCAAAAATCATAGTGTAAGTAACAAAAAATCTACGGATAAACCATGTAATCATGAAAAATAATTTGTAGGATGTATAAATAATATAAAAATATTTTCAATATTAACACCATGGTTTTCACTTCCCTTTTCATGAACACTATCTACTTAAATCATTCATAATTGTTTAGAATGAAAATTTGAATTAATCAATGAATATCCCCTACGAGTGTCCATCCCAGTAAATATTCATAAGACCACACATCTTTCACTAGTTATGACATATTTGATAAAATATAGTCTATTTACAATGTGGTTACCCCATGGTGAACCTTTTTAGTAGCCACATCCGATATCTTGTATTTAGACATGGGTTTATTTTATATGAAAATCACACAATATCTAAAAAACCAAAACCGTAATGACATTATTAAATATATAAATTTAACACAAGAATGTATTGTAATTCACTGTACTACCAATGTAATAAATAAACTAAAAATTGTTCTGAATTCATTTGGGTTCACTATAGAATTTCCAAAAAATAAATCACATCATTGTTGATGAATAATGTCTAAATCTTATAGAAATATATGCCTAATGAAAATAATTGGTTAGTATATTTGGATACTAGAGAAATAGTCTTATTATTTCATGAATAGTCTTAAATACCTTTTACAAATATCTCTCACATAGTAAACATATTATTCAAAATCTATATAAAACCTTTTATCTAAACATGTGAAAAGATTAAAAATGAAACGGTGACCTTAGGCACTATATAACGGTAAATATAAGTTATATAAATAAATGATCAGAGGTGAACATAGGATAAGAATGATTTTAAATGAACAATATAATAAAAAATAAAAATCCTAATCAATTAGACAAATATAATTAATCATAAATCTTTACATATGGCTTTCATGTAAAAAATACATAATATATAAGTGTGTATAATCATTGATAATCAATCATAATCTAGAGAACATGTTATAATCAAAGGATATTATATATTGCAATACAAATAAGTAATTAAAATAATATCCTTAGACCCTGATCACAACCAAAACAATCATAGTGTTCTAGGATCATAATTTATTCCATTGTTTCATTAGTCAAGGTTCACTCTATATAATATTTTATTATAAAAATTCCCTTACTAAAATTGATTCCATCCCTATTAAATTATTTATTAAATTAAGCGGTTTACATATATATCTACTACATTTTAGGGATATATAATTATGCTCCCACATCAAACAAAATTAATTCCATACATATGTGCACCACGTGATCATTAACCATTGATAAATTCATTACATAATAACATATGGAATATAAAAAATTTCACAAAAAAAATCATCTTTTAACAATAGTATAATACCTATAAAAGAAATAGTTTTAAGAAAAAATACATTATATCATAACCCATGTAAATTAAAGTGTTTCATAATTATTGCATTATTACACAACTAATGCATGGTAATGATACTTCATTCATACAATAAACAATAAATCATATTCAACATAATTTATGTAGAATAATAAATTGGATTGAATAAAAAGATCGTAACCCTATTTATCAATAATGATCCTTAAACTATGTTAAAATAAATTCAAATTACATTAAAAATAAAATTTGAATCATTGTTTTAAATTATGAGAGAAATATCCCATTCCTTTTATTTAATTTTAGAGAAAAATATTCAACAATGTTGAGAAAAATATATTATTGTAGATTAAAAGGGATATATATATATATATTATTATTCAAGGAATATTAAGACCATGATGGTTATAAAATCCATCCACACCATATATGTTATACTTAAACATTCATCTAATACTTTTATAAAAAGTCAAAAATAGTTTCCTGCAGAAACGTTTTTTAAAATTATTTCATTTATCAAATAATAATTATTTTAATTGATAATGAAAAATTACATTCTAAATAAATTATTTTCTAGTTACATTAGAAAAAATATATATTTGTAGAACTTGGACATAGAATAAAAAATGCATCATCTAAAAAGTAAATATGGTTTATTTTTATTTTAAAACATTTTATCAATAATTTTAATTATAAAACATTGGAAGATAGTACAAATAAATAATTTTCATTGGAAAAATATATTATATGAATATATATTGTGTGAATATTTTATTATCTATACAGCATCCTTGAATTGAAATTTAAAATAAACAATCCTAAAAATAAATGATATTATTACTTACAAGCTTTCCTAAAGTCTCTTATTTATTATTAAGTGATAAAATATCCAATATAATAATTATATATTTATATTTAATATATTATAGAAACATATTAACTTAAATAATAACTATTATCATTTATTTAAAATAACTTATTATCCATTACTTAATAATTCATTATTAATATGTACATTCAAGTGAAAATTGGTCTATTTTTCTAGTATGTATTTGATTGATATTTCTCTTTCCGTAACCTTTGTCATGGAAACAAAATATCTAGAATATTAATCTATAAATAGGTATCTTATTTATTAATTTTTTACTATTGTATAATTCTTCATATAAAATTTTAAGGAAAAATAAATTACATCACTTTTTGAAGATGATAGTTTGTTCGTACACAAGAGTGATTTTCCGAATTTTGATGGTCAATATGAAAGATAGTTAAATAAAAATCACCTTCCTGAAATAATTATTATATAATATGTATAATATATATTAATTAAATCAGACCTCATTACTATCCATGTGATGTAGAGATACACAATGAATCACATCGCTTCATAGAGGTGGTAGTTTAATACATATACACTAGTGACGTTTCGAATTTTCAGCGGAGTGAATTGTATGAAGTTAGATAAGATATTTTTATTATTGAATTATAATTATTTAAAAATTATCATATATTTAAATTTAATCCATCATAATAACCATTAATAATTTTAGTGATCAAAAGTGAATCATAGCACTACATTTTGGTGGTAGTCCACACATATGCATGAGCAATAATTTTATTTCTCATTTCATGGAATGGAGATTGAAAATGGTATCATAATTTTCATGAAAAAACTAATTTTATTTTATATAATTAATTAAATAGTTTATAAAGGATACCAAATTTTTATAATACTTTAAAAAAATATATCATTTTTTGTAAGATTTCACTTCTCCATTGAGAAACATACTTTTGATTACACATTATTCTTTGAAAGGATGGTATTATAAAAAACATTGTACATATTGTATATGGGTAGGAATGAAAAAATGTATTTTGGTAGGTGTTGGATTAGATTAATGGATCTATATGTGCGAGTAGTAGATGATATGTGGTATCAATTTATATGGGAGGGATATATCCCACATATAACATTTCAAATGATAAACATATTTTTAGGGTATTATACAAGATAAATGGACCCATAAAGAAAAATATCAATATATATTAAGATAAAAGTTATAAATATAACAATACGATAGAATTTGACTATATTTTTTTTCATTGATCACATTATATTTTTGGTTTTATCCCTTTTAACCAATTTTAACACTAATAGTCCTAACTGACTTTTTTACCAATGTTATTATTAATCATCAAAAAACATATAATAAATATTAGAAATTATAAAATTTATTTTAATTAAAAATGTGATATATATTTTATAATAATAAATTTAAATAATTTTTATTAACTTATTTTATAATATGTGCTCAATACAGTTTAAATGTTTTTTATCAAAACAAATTAAGTTGAAAACTATAAATTCATTCATTTATTAACTAGTACAAAATATGAAATTAATGTTATTTAATTTAAATGAATATACAACATATAAAAATAATTTAAATAATTCTACAATATTTATTAATTTAATTTATTTATAAAAAATCATAAAGTGTTCATGGGGATTTTTTTAGAAAAACATATCTTTTTTACTTTTAAATACTTTTATTTCCTCCCAATCCAATTGATAACAAATAAATTCAATTTACACTTTATTAAAATGTAATACTTCATATTTTTTAATATAATATATACTTCTAATATAATGGATATTAAATTAATTTCCCAATAAATAATAATAATTTAGTAATATATCATTGTTCGTATAAACAAGGTATATTATGTAATGAAGGATACAAAAACATTTAACATATATTAAAGAGAAATATATCATAAAATATCAGGATGATACATTATATATGTGAATTTTCTAAATCATCAAAACAGAAATAATTTACCTTATTGGAATTTTTATAATGTTATGTGTTAATCTAAATGAAATATTAACAATGATAAGTCATGAACACATTGAAATGTTCAAAATATTAAACATGGACCAAATGTAAATGTTCATCATGTTATTCAATGAAATTAATGATACCCCCAAAATGTTTAGTAGTTCTCATTGATATGATTGAAACACATTCCTATTTTATAAAATGTGTCTCAGGGTTATTTCCCCATGTTACAAGATCCTTTTTCTATGACAACTCTAATAAAACATTTCTCTGAGCTCATGTTCATAGATCACGATTTTAGACTCAGTATTTTTTAATTCTATGAAAAATGTAGTCGGTTAAGATTAATCATTACAACATGAATCATTAATTATTATATATGATTTAATACTTATGATTATATCAAATTTTTACCATTAATATTTTCTCTTATCGACCTGTTTGACTCAGGATAACATATTATCTGTGATTAAGGAATCTTATTTTTTTTCTTATTGAGAATATTATCTCACTCCGTTCATATGATTCCATTACATAGGATATTAAAAAGAATAATATTTGTGAAATAATAATAAGGATAGTGTTATTGATTAGAATATTATTTTAAATATTTATTAGAAATTATAAAATAAAAAATTGTGTAACTAGTATCTAAAAACAGAAAACAAATATGCTTTGGGACTGCGAGAATTTAAGGGTTGAGTATTTAGAAATATTGAAACACAATAAAATATTATTGTGTTCTGATCCATTTATATTGAATCATAATAATGTATATATGAAATGTTTATATCGCTTAAAATTGATTTTGGAGTACATGTATATGGTGGTTCAACACTTTTCCAACTTTTCCGATGAACTAGTCTCCATTATACTCTAATATAAAATTAAAGGTTCCTCAAAACCCATCAATTTCTACATAATCAAATACCAAAATTATTATCAGAACTAGAACCCTGTTTATAAAATACTTACCATATACCATTTC
This sequence comes from Viscum album, assembly GCA_963277665.1. Classification (NCBI taxonomy): domain Eukaryota; kingdom Viridiplantae; phylum Streptophyta; class Magnoliopsida; order Santalales; family Viscaceae; genus Viscum; species Viscum album. Next base: position 2,060,019,732 of record OY728151.1, on the reverse strand, counting down.
GAAATAACATAAAACCCATCATGAATTATTCAGTAGAACTTTTTTAATACATGTGAATTTTCTTACATTGAATAAAACATAAGATATTTTGAGGCTCATTTTCTTAGAAATCATGAATATAATATTTTAAGAAAATAAATGTTTATTCTAATCTATATGAATGTATTCTCCATGGGATCACCCTATGTAAATATTACATTATATCATATCATGTGGAAATACAAAAAATTAATGTCGTTAGCATTAGACTAGTATGGGAATATGGATGGGAGTCATTTTTCATGTGAGCATGAGGCATGCCAATATGAAATTGAGGTACAATAATATAACAATATGATGATAAAATGACTAATATCCAAAAAAATGAAATCATAATATCATAATGTGACTATAATATAAAAATTATGCATTGTAATCATATCATCATGGTTTATCATTGAGGTGTAATAAGTGAAAATTAATAGGGTTACTCACTAAGGCATCAAAAAACATTTCATCTCTATATATTATATTCGTTATTGATTTAATTCGATTACTATTTAAGAGATCCCTTCAATTGTATTAATTTTATTTGAACAACATTTTTTATATTAAATAATTTTTCAATAACATGATGTGAAAAATATATGATTTTCATGTAAAATAATTAATTACATAAGTGGTTAAGGTAATGAACATTACATAATTTTCAAACCATGAAAATGGGATGTGAGTTTTGTGTTTATAAATCCACAAATAAATAAATTATATTAAACTATTTGTGAATATTTTCTAATAAATAAATGGGTTGTGTATTCACAATATAATAATATATCATGTAAATGAATGAAATATTTGAATTAACGTCAGCCGCATGACTGGTATAAAACGTAGATTTATAATTGAATAAAATGAAAGATATTGAGGGTGTGACATTGATATATTTTTTATAGTGAGGGAATGATGAGAATCATATTAACTGAAGGTAACATACCCTTCATATGTTGTAAAAAAATAACATTTACTTTGATGGAAATAATGATAATTACAATTACATTATCTTGATGATTTGTTCTTAAATCATGAGTATGGAAACGATGGGGAATATGGAAACCATGGGAGGTTATTTTTAATGAAAAACTACTAAAAATTCATGGAGGATATATTTGGATTTATGGTTAATGGTTTAAGTGGTTGGTATTTATAGAAAATGTGAAGGAATTCTTAAACAATTTCCAAATATGGGTCTTTGGAATCTAGTTTGTGGGAACAATAAAAAAACACTCTTTTTACTATTTTTATCATTTTTTTAAATTTTAGTTAAATTTTATTATATTTTAAACACATATTACTGAGAATCAATTTTTATACTTCATTGGATATTGAAAAATAAATTTTCCACTAAAAAAATGTTTTCAATGTCAAATTTTCTATTTTAGAAATTTGAAATAAAGACTATGTTTAAAAATTAATTAAAACCAATAAATTCATTATATTAATAAAATATAATACTTTAGGTTTCATATTGAGGTTCAGTAATTATGTAATCATTATGATATAAATATTAAGACATTAAACATACTGAAAAACGAAAAAATCAATTTTAATATTCCCTAACTAATAAATTGTGTTTTATAAATTCATAAAAAATTCACCATATCCTTATTTAGAAAGGATGAATTTCATTAAAATTTAATTTTTTCAAAATTTTTTTCTAAATTTGGGAATTTTCAATTAAAATTATAAATACATTCATTTATTAAAAAAAGGAAAAAAATTGACACTCTCAAATTTTTGACACTTATTAAAATTTCATTTGGCATTATATAATAATTTTATGATAGAAATTTAAATAAGACTAATTTAAAATACTATATGATTAAAAAATATTATTCATAGTATGTTAATATTTTATAAAACAAAAAATAATTTTTTGAAATTTATATTAATGATCTAATTTCCTCCAATAAACATATAAAATTTACCATTCACAAACATATATTTTTTTTAACAAAAATAATCACAAAATAGGATTTATGGAATAAAAATTTTATTTATATAGAGAAATTAATATTTTTGTAACTATGGAATAGACACATGACTACTTATTACAGCTATTCATGCCTTAATAATATTGTTTATGATAGTGTGAGTTTTATGTTGTGGATCGGCTAACATTAACTGAGTGGTAATCTCTACTAACATGAACTTATCCAATAGTAAATTTTGGTCAATCCTCCCTTGTTGAATCACATGTTGGTATTTGTGTGGATGAACCCCAGGGATGATACCTCCCACTTATGTTAAAGAAAATTCAATTCAGAGGACACAAATCTACGGGTTGAGACCATTATTTTTTTATTCATCAATTTACATTTGTCATTACTACTTACAAACAAAATTTATAGTGGTAAAATGTTAACCAATTTGTATAGTTACCAATTGTTAAATTGAAAAATGGTTACATATTATTGCATTTATAATTGACCAATAGTCACATAAAATACAAATCATAATGTCCACATTTCCCCTATGAATACAACTTAATACATTCACAAAATATCCAATATAAATCTACCTATGTTTATATTTTCATTTTCTTATACATCAATTACATTAATAATTGTCTACAAATTTATATTATTTGGATATGGGGTGATCATAATAACTGATTGGGGAGATAAAAAGTTTTACATCATCAATTATCTATTTTATTTTTTTCTCATTTTCAGGTTTTTCATTTCATAGGTTTAGTTTCTAATAATGAAACTGTATTTATTAATGAAATATTTTTTTTTATTTTTTTTATTTGAATAAAAATATATAATATAACAAACATTTTATTAGGAACAATATATCATTTAAAAACACTATTACATTACATTACTTCCACCTTAATAAATTTCAACCCATTAAATTCCATCTTGTTATATGGGTTGGGATATAATGAGGGTAATTCTATCTCATTATCTCATCTATTTTCCACATTTATAAATCCTATTTATGTTTATACCATAATAAATTTACATTTAGAGTTTTATTTTTGTGTATAAAATTTTCTCTATGAACCAAGATATCCACCATATTCTCCTCGTAAGAGTGTTCAGGTTCCATTTTTACTATATGTGGATTCAATACATGTAATTGATTAGGTATGTTCACCATAAAGAGAGTTAATTGAAATACATAATTAAGATGACCTAGATTTGGTGAATGATAAAGACTATACTCTTCTATACATATGTAATATTGTATAACAAATGGGATAATATACATTTTTCTATGCTTCTCTTTCATTAAAAATAGCATGACTCTCTTCCTTGGTGATATTAAATGGAACGAACTGTCTCAATAATAAAACTCCATAACCATATTATGGTTTTCATTATAGAATTTTTACAAACCTTGAGCATAATTTATATGTTTCTTTATGGAATGAACAAATTTTATCATCTATTTAACAACATCAATTATAATTATCATTCATTCTCCAACTATATCACAATATGCGGTTGTTCCATTTTAATTACCATATAATGATTCCTATGGTTCTATTTAAATAATTGAGTGGACTATATTAATGTATGAGAAATCAACTGATGGGATATGTTTATGCCATCCACCTTTATAATTCATTGAAAATATTATGAATATATCCTCAACATTCTGTATAGTCCTTTCAGATTGACCACTAGTTTGAGGGTTACAGGCTATACATATAGGGATCTAGGTTTCTTATACATGGATATTATATATTTTTATAATAAAAATCATCCAATTACACAAATAACCACATAAGGACCATAATAGATTAGTGTATTTGGATAATAGGTTTAAAATATTCTTATCTGTGGAAATATCTAAAACATATCCCATAAAGTCCTTCCGATTTAGTAGTCATAAAAATATATTGTACATAAAACATTTTTTGAAACATGGGGAATGGAAACATAAGAATGGATGAGCTCATATTCTTAATAACATTAAGAATGTGAGATACTGATGATAATGTAATTATAACATGAGAATAAGGGTATGTGAACACTATATTAACATTTTGAAACCATACCATAAAATATAATGATGATAATATATACGCATGACATAAAACATAGAATTTCATAATACATAAATCATAATAAAATCAAATAACATGATACAGGAGAGTAAAAAAATTCTACAATACATTTTTTTTTGAATTACACATTATAAAAGATCATTATAAAGATATATAAATAGAAATATGTTGACTCCTTTAGTTATTCACAATAAATAAGGCAACAAAATAAGCTTATGGACATGAAACCGGGTCCACACATAACAGTATGGACATGAAAGATATTCCCATGCATAATATTATTAAAAAAATATAGGGCCACAAAAAAACTGTAACATGTAATCAGGTTCACCCATAAAATTATTGACATGAAATACACGTCCATAGAAAACATCATAATATTAAATGTTCATTCCCATAACCACCATAGAATATAAATTCCCTTACTAAACCAGACACACACTACATTAAAATCCTGTCTATTTCATGATATATAAATATTTATCCAATGCATTAATGATAGATATAGGTTCCACCCAGTACATAATTATAATCATATTTAAGTGTTCCATATAATAATAAAACAATCATTATATAATATAAAACGAAATTAAATAGGCTTCATAAAAATTTACTCATATCATAACCTATGGAAAATAGATAAGATTAAAAATCATTTCATCATAACATAACCCATTAAAAGGAAGATGATTTTATAAGAATTATATCATGGTATGACATGTGGAAGAGAAAAGTGTTTCATAAACATGTTTACATAATTTTCAATTTCAAAAACAAATAATAATGACATCCTTTGTTAATGACCATTGTAAATCATTTTTAGAATTAATCGATGTCTTCAGAGATGGAAAATGTTTATTAAAAGTTCAATTAAAATATTTCTTGAGAAAAATATCAATTATTATTTTCAAAATATTTTTAATAACCTGAAACTTTTTGAAAAACAAAATCATTTAATAAAACCGTGAAAAAAATAAATTGAAATATTCAATGAAAAAATGGTCATGGTGATGGGGAGTCTCATTCATGTCGTTAAAGATTAAATAAGTATTCCAATAAAATGATTGGTAAAATACAAAAGATATTTTTATGAAAAAGTAAATGAAGATAACTATCAATTTATTTTTGTATTAATAAATTAATGATTATATATTTATTTTAGAAATATTTTTAGCCTAATAAAAAAATATGATATTTATAGAAAACATGGTTTTGGAAAAAAAAATATTTCCAACAAAAGAGTAAAATAAAGTTGGATTTTAAAAATAATACTATCTCAATTATATAAAAGAATAAATAGTGGAAAATGGTACCATTAATTCAAAATATTCAGAATAAAAATATAATAACAAGATTCATGAGTTTTTTAATAGATGGAACATAATATATTATCCTTGGAAACATATTGAATAACAATTCACATAAATGATGAGATTGTAATCTAATATATTTACAACTTTGGTAACTTTGAATCATAAGTCCCATGAAATAATATCATAAAATGAAAATTAACATATCATAAGGACAAATATATTCAGTATATTACATGTAAAAATGTATGAATATACACATAGAAAAGAATATGGGTTCATAACATAACATATGTCTTTACTATGTAAAATTATGAAAAAAATTAATTACACCATTGGTAGCTTTTGATCTGCAAACCCTAGTGAAGAGAGATTATAAATATTTTATGAAAATAATTAAATTTATATATAATAATCCTCAAATAAATTAATGGAATGTATATACACCACCTAAACAAAATATTACAGGATTATGGAGTGTGTCTCGCAGAAGTAAAATATGAGAAAAAAACCATAAATTATGTCATTACATACATTGGATACATTAAATCCTAAATTATAATAAAAATAAATTTATTTAAAATCTATAAAATAAACATATTCATATTTATCACACCATATATTTTTTTATGATGTTTTATTAACTATTTATTGACAAATCAATGTTAATGTCACCATTTGGGAAATAACTGCTTTGTTTTTCATGTACATTTTATCATATTATTTTTTCCTGATAATTAAATAATGGTTTTATAAAGAATATTTTTTTTAAAATGATATAAATATAATATATATTATAGATATATTTTTTTATTTTTTTCTAAAATTATTAGTGATAAAAAAATAAAATGTGTTATTATTAGAAACGGTAGGTCGCATGTATACAAGAATGTTGTTTCCATATTCATATTGAATTGAAAAAAGTATAAATTATATATTATAAATACAGAATATTTTCTATTTTATATATAACACCTATGTTCATTCAACCAATATTTATTATCTTCAATAAAAATCATTAATGAATCACATCATTTCATTAGACTATAATCGTCTATAAACTTGAGTGGCATAATAAAATTCCAAAAAATGTAAATCATAATGTAACGTGTGATATAATAATTAAAAAATAATAATAATATAGTCAATATCAAATATAAAATATAAAAACCTCATTATTTCCAACCATGTGTCGTGGTAATGGAAAAAAGAACATTGGTTCATGAGGTTGTAGTCTACCGTACACACAAATGATTATTTAATAACCCGTTTGATGAAATTGGAGATATTTTTTGGACATACCCTTTAAATAAATAAATATATGTATATGTAGTTTTCTATATATGGGTGGAATTATGATAATTTATGGATTTGGAGGATAAAATTAATAGAAAATTCTCTCTCATTAATGTTACCTATTCTTTTTTTATCTTCTATAGGATTGCAAAAAAATACTCACTTAGATGGATTTAAGTCAAATGAGACGATTCTAGGATAAGAGGAGGAATCTTGTACGTGATTTTGGTATGTATTTTTTTTAGAAAAGATGATGTGGTGGTGTGAATAAGAGAGTAGAGAGGGTGTCGTTCTATATGTGAGGAGGGTGACACACTTGTAATTTTATGGAAAAATTCGATCATACCCATATTTTCTTCATGAAAAAAGCCTAAATAAAAGCAAATTAGGGAACCTATATGGTTTAAGATCGAAATATTATAATAAAATTGGTTTTTTATATGTTTTTAAGTCATTATTAACCTTTAACATATTAGTTTGACCTCTTATTAAACCCATTTTACATTAACCACATTGATTATTTTTTTTTTCTATTTTCATTATTAATTTTTGTCAAAAATTATGTTTTACTTATTTTTACTTATAAATTTTCGTTATTCCAGATATTTTAACATTGTTTTAAAATAAATTCATAGATGTGGACAATTTAAATTTAAAATTAATCATATTTAGTTGATGAGAATGCTAGTTTTTTAAGAGAAAATGTGAAAAAGATTACAAATTTTTTAGATCACAATTAAATATATAAATGATTAAAATGACCTAAATTTATTTAATGGATATATACATATGAAATAATTTTAATTTAAAATATGTTATGATATTATTTAACTATATAAATTTATTAAATGGAAAGGTAGTTTCAATTAAAATACCATATTTTCACTATTCATCAAACAATGAAAATTTATAAAAAAATACCAAAATTTACCATAAGACAAATTTGAATTTATATTAAAAAAGTGATTTTCATTTTTCATAATAATTTCTGTAAAATGGTTGAATAATATTTATTATTATGTTCAACAATAACAAAAAAAATCATTTTTTTGAGAAAAACGTTATTTAGATGTGTATAAATATTTATCTAATAAATTAAGTACATTTTTCCAACATGTTTTCTAGGTATTAATATATTATTCTTAATAATTAATAATTATTTATTAGCATAAATATCTTTATGTTTAATTTCAAGGTTATAACAATTGTGTTTTAAAAAATACATAATATATCATGGTTTTTTTAAAACTCAGCATCCCAAGCTAACACAATATTCCATGTAGTAAATGATTAACATGGACATACATTTATCATATAATTTAAATGTAATTTCATGTAAATAATGATAAATTTACTTTAATAGTAATAGTAAATATAAAAAATAATAAACTTATTTGAAAAATATTTCACAAAATCATTTGTTGTTACATTTTTAACAACATTTAAATTAATTTACCCAATGAAATTTGTCACTTTGGTAAAAAACTGAAGATAATTATATATTATTATTTCCAATGGTTTGAAAATGAATTCATCCAGATAGTGGTTTCAACCTATAACCCTATAGGTAACGTATACTTTTACATATATCAATACATGATTTTAAAGATTTTTTTACATTAGAGTGCATGCTATGGATCGTAAAGCCTGTTGTATTGGATGACTAAGTACATAATTAAACATTATAAAAACAAATTTGTATTTAAACTCTATAATGACATCATATTTTCCATTTTTCTCATACATCTTCATAGGATAACCAAGATATAACATGAAAAAATTTATTTTCTCTAAGCCTAATGATGAAATAATCAGTGGAACAAAGCATTAGTACCTGTAATAGTAGCGCGAAATAACCATATAAACAGTCATGTAACATATGTAATTATAACATATAAAAAATGGATCATTTGAACATGGAATAATATATGTGTAGAAAAACATATGACATCAATTCAGTATGATTCAAGGCTAACCGCTAGGACCATTTCCCCTAGTAGCACAAGCCAAGGGTAACCGCCAAGACCATCGCACATAACGCCTCATGAGACTCATATTTACCAAAGGCATTGAAGTGGTATTTGGTCAAACCCATCTAAAAATTTCTTGAATATATATTCCACATAAATAATCATGCATTATCAATCTTACCTAAACAAAAGGGTTACCCATATAAATAATTGGGTACCATAATCATGACATAAAGCATAAAAAATGGTTGTATCAAAAAAGTGTCCTTGAAAAAAAAGAATTAGAAGGAACACAAACGTTTATAATGTTAAAAATGCATATATAATGTAATGTTATATCAAATAGAATTGACAATGTGTATGGAATGTATTTTATAAATTTTAGCCTTAAAAAATGTATGTCCGGTTTGAAGGAAACTACTATAGCTGTTTTAAAATAGTAAAGAGTTAAATATTTTATATAAAACCAAAAGTGAAGACAATTTGTTTCAATAAATAATTTATTTATTTTATAATGACAACAGTGGTTTAAACAGTGTATAATGATCACTTAAAATTGGGTAAGATTTTGGGAAGTTCCCATAAAATGAGTTTTCCTATTCAAATGTATCGAGGAGAGAATTCCATAAAAGAATTTATATCCTTTAAAGAGAGTTTGTGATGGATCTTGAAAAAATATTTTGGATCATATAGCATAATTTATAATTTTTACAGAAAAAAAAAATACAACTTCATTTGGTTAAATTGATATATAGAATATCCCAATGTAATATAGGCAGTTTGGGTAGAATTCATTACGAAATATCGACATGGTATCAGGTGTAGTTAAGAAAGATTTGTGAAAGAGATAATGGGGTTTATCATCACATATAAATAATGAGGATATTATAGGGGAGATGAAAAATTATACCCCATTATTAGGGATTGCGCATAAATTTGTATAGCATGGAGGACATTTTTGAATAAATTTTAAATGAAGTGGATCCCTTAACTTAAGACTATTAGTATTCTCCAATTGTTATTAATGACATGAATATAAAAATATATTTTATAAATTAATAATTACAGAACCACTTATTTATTTAATTGATTAATTATATCATTTTTATTTTAATTCAAGAAATTTTCAATGGGTTTAGTGGTTTAATTTCATTGTTCGAGTCCGTTTGTTTTCATTGTTTCCATACAATGTGTTTTTTTATGTTCAGGAAAAGATAAGAATATAAAATGAGCAATTTGTTCAGGAATTGAATTTTTATTTTTTATTTAACATCTATAATATTTCTTGGTAATGAAATTAATTTCGTTCTTTGTAGTGAAGGTGAATCATTGTATGAAACATTAATTGTTAATGCTTGAATTTTTTTATCAATTTTCCCAGAATTTATATCTTTTCTACTATTATTTTACATCATGAGTGCATAAGGATGTCAAAATTTTAAATATGTTGAAATACACATATAACTGTCTGGTTCATCCAAAAAAATGTTTTAATGACCAGAATTGAATATGATCATAGAAATTGTTGGCACGTCGTCCTTAATTGTGAAAAATTAACACATATAAAATGGTTTTATCATTTATTTCAATTAAATGGTGGGTAAAGGGGATATGAAAATGAATTATCCCATTAGAATAATAGAATTCATGTACATTTATGTTATTGTAGTAATCATACCGTTTTGATTATGAGACATGAGAAGAGAAACTAGAAGAAAATAACCTAAATGAATTGGAAAGAGTAATTTACCTCTTGATTTTATCTCCATTGAGAGCCTCAAAATGTGAGAGTATTTAGTCATTTTTCCATACCATGTGTTTTTGGACACGGGGGAGTATTGTTTCAATAATATTTAATTACATAGTATATTATTTTCAATCAGGACTAGAAATAGTGACAATTTAATGACAAAAGAGAGTAAAGAGTGTATGTGAGTTCGAGATAATGTCCTTACATCTCCCATAAATCATCTTATGACATCATAATTCATGTATTTGGAATTTATCATTAATTATTATATTTTTATATTCACCCAAAATCAGGTATGTTAGAAAAATCCCAAAAATTCACCCAAATCATTTTTCAATGTTAGAATCCAAAAATGAACTCCAATATTCAAAAATATTTTTCTAAATATGATAAATGTAATTTTTAATTAAAAAACAATTTACATAAAAAATAAAAATTGTAAAAAATTTATTTTATTATTCCTAGATATATGTGTATTGTACTTAAACATTTAATCTTATTTATATACTATCATAGGTATAGTAACAATTAATTATTTGATATTATTATTCTTATAGGTAACATCACTATTCATAAGGGTATGTTATTATTCACTGAAAAGTAGGTTGGTCATATTAGAATCCAAATAACCTACTGATTGCAACTGTGTATTTCAGATTTTTGAAATTGAAATCACAGAAGTGAAAAAATTATGATTAAAGGTCACAAAAAACATAGTTGTTCATTATGTTTTGATTTCATGTTATTATATGGAATAATGATAAGAAAGAAATTTTCATTGAAAAATAATGTGTCATTACATTCTTTCCCCATTAAGATAATTTTGCATTGAATTTTTTTTACACTCTCGGTAATAAAAATGTGAAGGTACGTTTCCTTCATTGACTCCTACAGTTCCTATATTTCCTCTACGTACATATGCTTCTGCCATAAGAATGTTCATCCTCCAACTGTACAACCTATAATGAGAGAATATGTGAATGGTGTGGTATGTACTTCCTTAAGAGGGATTAATGAACGAAATCATGTATATTTTCCAAGGTAGGTGGAAGGGCTAGTCGATTGGCCACAATCCTGACATGTTCAAAAATATCAAAGGGGAAGATGTACCTAGGACATAACATCCCATTATTTATAATCCTCCTAACATTTTCAGAAGATATATGCATAGAAATACCATGTCTCCATCATTGTACTCAAGGTCCTATAGATTATTTTCTACATAACTATCCAGTCATCTTTTTGTTGCACCGATATACTGCTAAATGTATTTCACCTTCTCCAACATTTCATTGAACATTTCAGGTCCTAGAAACTAACACTCACCATTATCATCCCAACACACTTTTGTTTAACACCATTTCCCAGAACGGGCTTCATGTGTTTCAATTCAAATGTTTGAGTAGAAACTGTTGTTATTGGATAATTCAACTTGTAGAAGATGTTGGTCTCACAATCCTTTGATGTCCAAAGAACATTCTCTCAAAATATCTTCCAGTTTGTAAATAGTTCTCTTAGATTGGCCATCTGTTTGAGGATGATAGGCTATACTGATGTCCAAATCAGTTCATTGAGAATATTAGATACAATTCCAGAACATCAAGGGGAATCTATGATAATGATCATATACAAACGATAGTGGTAATCCAAGAAGCCATACGACTAATTTGATGAAAATATGTCCCTATAGATCCAATGTGATTTCCTCTCAAATTCCGATAAGGTGATATGTCTTAATAACATGATCCACAACTACCCATATAACATTGTTTCCTCTAGATTTCCTGGGAAGCCTAGTGACAAAGTCCATGGTTATATTCACAAACATCCATCTTTTTATGTGTAGTTGTTGCATCATCACCTTATACCTATGTCTATCAGTCCTCAATTTTTTTATACAAAGAACTATGATATATACATAACAATATTTTTATTCATATTGTCCCACCAAAATTTCTCTTGGAGATCTCGATAAATCCTTATGCTCACTGGGTGAATAGAGAAGGTTGCGAAATTTGTGTAATTCAGATGACCCTTCTTTATCTATGGATCAGATGGTACATATAATCATGACCCAAATCTCACAACTCATTCCTCATCAATCATGAACACAAAAGATTTACCATTTTTAACATCTTTCCCCATTCTTAAAATTTCAACACATTTTCTTTGAGCATATGTTTTTTTTTCATGAGAGGTGGATAAGAAATCATTTGATAAATGATTGATGATGTTCCTCCATAAGGATTCCCAAGTATATCATCTAAAAATCTATGAAGATCAGATCCTTCCCAATCGACGTCATTGAAATAGATATTGGATACTTTCTACATAGATCATCTTACAGCTTGTTTGACTTAATGAAATAGTATTGGATTGACTAGTCATAATACTTTATGAGATCTATCTATCATTGTTGGTTCATATTAATCTATTTCAATGTGAATATATATTTGATACTATTGTGATCAGTATATATCTCACACTTTTCCCCATAGAGATAACACTGCAATATTTTCAATGTAAATATCATAGATGCGAGTTCCATATCATGCGTGAGATATTTTTTCTCATGTATTTCCACTCGATTAAGTTTTAGGCTATCACTTAATCATTTTTCATAAGCACGTATTCTATTCAATTATTTTATGCATATCTATACTCAACAAATAGTTTTGAACTTGTTGGGAGTCTCAGTGTTGGTGAATTGATTAACCTATTTTTCAACTCTCTAAAATAGTCATCACATTCCTGAGTGTAGAAAATAATTACTCCCTTGAATGTTATCTTGGTAATTGGGTTTGACAATCGTTAATCATTTTTCACATATTGTTGATAATACATGGCTAGTCCCCAAAATCAATGTATCTTTATTACAAATGTATGCCTTAGAGACTCTACAATTTCTTTTATATTTTATGGGTCAATAGATATCCATTTTTAAGTGATAGCATGCCCCAAAAAATGATACTTCCTCCACAAAGATCTCACATTTTCTTATCTTTCTATATAATTATTCTATTCTTAAATTATTTAACCTTGTATTACAATGCTATTCATGTTTCTTATTTATCTTGGAGTGTTTCTATTTATCATTAATAAAGATAAACACAAACTTGTCAAGGTAATCTATATAGACACTATTCAATAAATAAATTAAAATTGGTGGAGCATTTGTGAGTCTGAAGGTCATCACTATGATCATATAGTGTCTATACCTTATTGGAAAGGCAGTTTTGGGACTATCTTCTTTCCTATCTTTTAATTGGTGATATCATGATGGAAGGTCCACCTTATAAATATAATGTTCCACACGAAGCTGACCAAATAAGTCATTTATCCATGAATGTGGATAATTGTTCTTTATCTTGATTTTTTGATCTCAAGATGATCAATGTAGAGGTTTATTGATCCATCCTTCTTCTTGATGAAGATGACTGGATCACCCCAATGTGAATCATGATGGAATATAAAACAATTCTACATATTTTCATGTAATTTGTTCATTTATACTTCCTTCTCAACAGTGGATATTCTATAACATGTCTTTGATATAGGAATAGATCCATGAATATGTTCAATTGTGAACTCAACCTCTTGTTTAGGTGGAAAACCAGTCAACTCTTCATGTAATACATCTGTGTAATCCCTCAAAATGGGAAGTAAATAAGAAAGTTTCTTTCCTTTGTATAAATCATTTGGGAAAGATATTCTAGCTCATAATGAAGACTTATCAACACATGAATCAATGATTCTAAATTAGATTCATCTTCTCCCTTACAATTTTAATGAATTGGATGATGCCTCCGGATTTGAAGAGAGATCTCTCTTTACCAACAGTTGGGGTTGGCTATATAAAAAATAACCAATCCATGTCAATGATAGTGTCAGTATCCACGATTGAATGTTTGACAAGATTTTATAAGAGGTTTTGTCCATAAAAATTAATCGGTTTGGAGTTATAAACAATGGATGAATTTTTCCCCATTCACTGTTCTCATAGATATACTATCCACCAAATTTTGAGGTGTTGTTTGAATTGTTCTACTAAACATAAAAGATATAAAAGAATGCGTAGAACCAAAATCAAATAATACATTATCTATTCTTGAGTGAATAACTAGAATAACTATCACCAAAACTTTGTTCAGATCGACCTCAACCATAGTGATAGAATAAACCCTTCCTTGTTTCCTTGGAGGGTTTTGTTGATTTTCTCCAACAACCCTAAGATTAGGGAAATTTTTTACATAATTAATATGCTATTTGTAGTTGTAACACTAGAACACGAGTGGAGTTTTGATCTGAACCTTCTTTTATTCTTACAGATTAATGGTATCCTTCATATCCCTTCAGAAGTTCTTGGCCATATGTCCTAGATTTCCACATTTGAAGCAATTCATGGTTCCCATTAGATTTCCCCCAAGAAGATTAATCCCACAACTTTTACAAGTGGTATATTCTGTCATCATTTTATCATGATATTTTTTTTGAACCACCAATTTTCTTCTTAATTTTTCAATTATTTTCATTAGGCCCACAAGAACACTGAGATTCTCAAATATTTATTTCAATATTTAGGGCACAAAGAAAAATCTCCAAAAAACTGTCAATGTATTGAATTTCCAACACTATCAGTAGACTTAACATTAGCCTCCTAAAGAAGAAATCTAGATTTCTTTTTAAGATCATGACAACACTAGAGGCATTCCTTTCATGCCTGGTAATGTTCCCTTCATACACCCTAATGGAATCATATTCCTTCTGTTTGAGACCGAGGAACTCTCTTTCCATCTTGAGATGGTGGTTTCAGGGAAAATTTTTATTAAATAATATCCTCCTAAATTCGTCCCAATCCATGGATTCAATTTCATCTTGGGGATTTGTATTTTGATCATTGTACACCACTGATGAAATACCCCATCAAAACGATAGACTTTCAGTACAAATTTATCTTTTTCTGAACATTGGAGGATGATGAATAACTTTTCATTGGAGTTAATCCAATGTTATGTGATGAATGGGTCATAAGATCTTATAAACATGGGAGTCATTCACCTCATGATATATTCTATGATAACATTATCATTACATGGAAGAGGGTGTTCTACATGATTCATGTTATTATTCACATGTTTTTTCATCTGAGTAAGTACTATCATTATGTTTTCAGCCCTTGTTCCCTTAATATTGGGCATATCAATAGGGAAATCGTCACATTTCTCATCAAATTGTTCTTGGAGAAGTGTTATTATATTTCCCACCAATAACTATGAAAAATAATGTACATTTAAAGGGATTCAATACATAGTTATTGAGAAAAAAAAGAAAACTTTTGATAATAAAATTATAAATTTCTAAAGAATATTCATATCTATAATTTTGATTCACTAAGATTCAATATTGGTTATCCTAGATCTATTTAATTATTTATATTCTTATGGTATTTTTATTATGTTCAAAATATTATATACATTTCTCATGAATTTAAAGAATCATATTCCCCCAGGAGTATCCAATGAAGAGTGTAGAAAGGCCCATTGTCATGTACAAGGTTACCCCTGATCAGGCCCTATAAACTTTATTATTGTTTTCTCTCATAGGAGCATATTTTCTAGATCAGACTCTATCTATTGGTGTCTAGATAGGGGAATATTTTTTTTATAATTGTCATACTGTATATATACCATAAAATATGGGATGATTTCTTATACCACATCTCATCCAATAGATTCTTACTAAAGTTCTATATTACTAATCTCCAAAAATAACTAGGCTATCCTTTTATACCAACTATAGAGACCATTTCCTTTTATATAACATTATATGATTTTAATCATAATTATACATCAGTGTAAAATCCCAGGATCATATAGTCTAGTGTCTTTTGATGTATAGGTGCGTAATCAATCATTATAAAAACAAATTTTTATTTAACAAATAATAATAATTCTTATATTCCATTTTTTTCATACATCTTCACAAAATAACTTGGGGAATACATGAGCAATGGGATAAGATAAAAGTAATGTAAAGGAATAACTATAAGAAAAAATCTTAACACATGGGATAAAAGGTGTGACGTGATGATATTAAAAGGAATTTAACATATGGAATCATACCATATAAAAATTTGATCATTTAAAAAAGTAATCACAAATTTTTTGTAGAAACATTAAACATAAATTTATTACGAGTGAAGGTTAACTGCCAAGATTGACTCCCATAGTAGCATAGGCCATGGATAACCACCAAGACCATCTAACATAACATCTAATGAGACTCAACATTACCCAATGAATTAGGGTAATATCTAGGAACACGCATCAAAACATTTCATGAATATGTATTCTATATATAAAATCATATATAATCAATCTCTCTTAAACGTTAGGGTTACCCATTGAAAGAATATGGTACCACAATCATGACATAAAGAATAACCAATGAGGGTACAATTAAAGTGCCCATAAAATATAGGATGTAGTACATAATTGGATGTTCATAATGTAAAATATTCATATCTAATGTATTGTGATTTCCCAGATAAGTAAAAACATATAGGAAATTCATTGGAGAAATTATAGAATTAAAATATTTTTGTTCAGTTTTAAGGAAAATTTTATATGGGTTTTAAACTAGTAAACAGAAATTTCTTTTATAAAAAACCAGAAGTGAAACAATAAGTTTTAAAATTTAAAAATGAAGTCATTATAAGAAAAATTATTTCTTAAAATATAGGATATAATGCACTTGTAATTGGGTAAATATTTGGGATGTTCCTTTAAAACAAGTTTTCTTATTGGGATGTGTCACAAAGGGAATCACTAAAATAATTTATATCCCTGAAAGAGAATGATGAATGAATCATGAAACATTATTTTAGAGCATATAAACATCATGTATTTGTTTTAAATTATAGTAAAAGAAATATTCATTTGGGTAAAAATAAAATATAGAGCAACCCAATGTAATAAAAGTGGTTAGTGTAGAATTCCATATGAATTATCAACATAGTATCAGGTGTACATAAGTGGGATTCATAAGATAAAAAGGGTCGTATCATCAATTATACATCTTGAGGGAATTTTGGGGGTTTTTTGAAATCATTCCATGTAGTTAAGGATTAATCATTAAATGTAATTCCATGGAGGACATTCTTTAATAAAAGTGAAATGGAGAGGATCCCTTACCTTAAGTATGTTGGTATTCTCCACTTGTTATTAATGAGATGAATAAAAAATTAATTTTATTAATTTAAAATTTAGTAACCTATTATATATTTAATGGATTTATTATATCATTTTTTATGTTCATTCATGGAATTATTAATGGGTTATGTTTTTTAATTTCATTGTTTGGGTCTGTTTGTTTTCTTGGTTTTTAAGAACAATTTACTTATGTTCATGAACGAAGAGCCATGTAAAATTAGAATGTTTTTCAATAATTGAAGTTATAATTTTTTATTGAACATCCATAATATTACATGGGTATAAAAATAATTTATTTCTCAGGATTTAATGTGAATAATTATATGCATCATTAATTATAAATGCATGAAATAATTTTTGAAATTTTTCTCACAATTTGTCACGACCCGCCCTCGGGGTCCGTGCCGTGACTACCCCAAGCCCGCCTTCCATAGGCCAGGGGCTGGCGACTAGCACCAAGGCGTAAATCCCGGTGAAAAGGGAAGTCATTGACTTTGTAAAGTAAACAAACACCACAGAGTAAGCAAGCAGAAAGTAAAAACTAAGCAAAAGCAGAGTACAACTGAAAGTGCGGAAATGTAAATGGGCCAGTATACAAACCCAAACTGAATGTAAAGTACAACTCGAAAGGGAAAACAACAAATAAAAAGTAAAAGCCGCTACACCGAGCTGTCCACTGGAAATCCCACCTGAAGGGTGGGTACAGATAGCTCCACTGCTCCACGGGTCCCGCCGTCCGCTCCGTGCACGTCCCGCCCAGTGGTCCACCTCCGGGTACCGTCCCTCTCTACAAGCCTCAGCTAAGGTCAACGCTCTCCGTCGTCTACAACCAACACAACGTAGTGCGGGCAAAGCCCGTGCAGGGGTGAGTATAAGCTACTTAGTAGGGACCCCGAGACCACTGAAGGTCTCTCAAATCCACAAAGGATAAACCACAAAGAAAGGTACAATCACGAAGTAACAACCAACACTGCTTAGGTATATGCCCATACATATACCTAAGTCATCAATTTCAAATACGCTCCAACCTTCGAGCCCAAGTACAACTCAGTCCACACAGGAAAGTAAACGTATTCCACACAGGAAAGCAAAACGTAATCTACACAGGATTCCACAACACAATCCACACAGGAAAGCAAAACGTAATCCACACAGGATTGCACAACACAATCCACACAGGAAAGCAAAACGTAATCCACATAGTATTGCACAACACAATCCACACAGGAAAGTAAAATGTAATCCACACAGGATTGCACAACACAATCCACACAGGAAAGCAAAACGTAATCCACACAGGATTGCACAACACAATCCACACAGGAAAGAAATAGGTTTCAACTCACACAGGTATACTTCTTCAAAAGACAATAAAGATGATCACTGATCCATCTAAGTCGTCGGACCCACGAAGGATCAATAGGTAACTAACCCCCGCAAAAGACCCACACAGGATCGGGCCCACACAGGACCGCTGAGCGCAAGGACCCACACAGGATCGGACCCACATAGGATCGGGCCCACACAGGACCTGTAGCACTGATCCACGTAGGATTGCTGAGTGTTGTAGTCGTCGTCGTCGAATCCACACAGGATCTCTGTACTGTCGTCGTCGCAGTCACAGTAGCAGTAGTAGTCACAATAACAGTCGCAGCCAGCACTAGGGTTCCCGCACACAGCAAGCTCGTTCGGAGGGACCAATCCATGAGCTGAGAGGCTGATACATCAACTTTCACAAAGTCCAGAGTTGATGTATCCAAAAGTTCCGTATCGTCAAAAGGAACTCAACGCAACAGACGGCGCGTCGATCGGACGCCCGGTCTGAGAGTTATTGGCATTTTCGTCCCTGGGGCCCGGTTGTTTTTAAGGCAAAACCAACGCGACCGTACTCCACCTGTGTCCAAACCTCGGGCGGAGTGTGCCAAAAGATCCGTCTCACTAAGAGGAACACAACACAGCTGACGGCACGTCAATCGGACGTCTGTAGCTCAAGATATGAGCGTTTCCGCTCCGAAGGCCCGGTTGGTTTCGTGAACGAAACAACCCGGCCGAACTCAAAATAATCCGAAAACCTTCAGTGCGATATACTAAAACGACCGTCTCGATCCAAGGATCGCGTTGCCGTAGACGGTTCGTCGATCGGAGGTCCGTGGCTCAAGTTATGGCCAAAAGACCGAAACTGATGCGCACAAGAGGAATCGATCGCCCACGCAGGACCCGCTCCGGTCGATCCTCTATCTCCACCGGGACCTCCGTAAAAGTCGCCCCATCGTCAACACCAAGCTCCCCATGGTCAATGATGTGCGTCGGGTCGTTCATGTATCTCCTCAACTGAGATACGTGGAAGACGTCGTGCACCCGGTGCAACTGAGGTGGTAGACCCAGGCGATAAGCCACCTCGCCAACCCTGCTGAGGACCTGGAAGGGTCCGATGAAGCGCGGAGATAACTTGCCGCCTCGGCCAAATCTCCGAATACCACGTCGAGGTGAGACCCGCAAGAAGACGTGGTCGCCATCCTTGAACTCCAGTGGCCTCCGCCTCCTGTCAGCGTATGACTTCTGCCGGCTCTGTGCTGTACTCATCCACCCCTGGATGACCTGGACCATCCCAGGTCCCACAAGAGCTGCAAGATTTCTTCATTGCCGATAAGAGAAATCTGGTCTCATCCCCTGGATGAACCACATTCATCGCCTAATATAGTCAATCCTAACATGGATGATACTAATCCATACCAAGGATGACGTCGTAAGGCCTCGACGCTACTACTAAGAGATCCAACCGTTACTCTCGCCTCCAAGGGTTGAGTCACACTGTCGGCATCAGTGTGTGGTAACTGGGTCTCCTCCAGTAGATGTGTCACAGGTGAGGGTCAAGTCAACAGCCAAAACTGGAACCTCTTAGTAACATCACGAAAGAGAACAGGAACGAAATATCACAAAGGTACGCGTCTTTTGTTATTGCAGCTCATAATACAAGACGCTACACAAAAGCAAGAAGGATCCAGAAGTACAAAGGATGTATCCACTAGTTCTGCTCCTGTCCATCGGCTCCCAGAGCTCCATGATCGAAGGCCTCGGCTGCCTGAAGTTGAGCTCTCGCATGTTCACCTACTCCCTGTGGTCAGGGTGGACCTCCTGGTGGTGGTGGTGGTAGAGCCTCAAAACGTCGCCCACCACCTGCTGCTCGGCCAGCTCCTCTGCCTCATCCGCCTCCTCCCTGCGGACAGCCACGGTCGAACCTCTGCCTCTGCCTAGGTGGTACCTCAACCGTCTGCTGCTCCTTTGCATGGAGGGTCGGGCAGTCACGAGCCATGTGGCCTTGCTCGCCGCATGCATAGCACTGTCTTCCACTCGAAAGACTGGCTTCGCGCTGTGTGCCCCGCACTGCTGAGCTAGTGTCCTGAGGTCGGCTGCCTGAAGGTCTGGTCTGTCTGGACCCCTGAGTCATCCGTCGACTGCCTGCTACAGATGACTCTGCCACGTGCCGCCCTGTGGAGGGTCTCGGCACTGGTGTAGACTCAGCAAGGAAGCTCTCGATCAGAAGGGCCCGCTCCAGTACTCCTGTCTCAGTCGGTATACTGAGGGGGATCAGCGATGCCCTGATCTCGTGTCTCAAACCCTGCTCGAAGGTCCGGGCCCGGAAGAATGGGTCTCGTACCATGTCAGTCGAGTAGCGCGAGAGATCAGTAAATCTCACCGAGTACTGAGCGACCGTCATGCTGCCCTTCCGCAGCTGAAGAAGCTCCTGGATATGCACCGCACGAAGGGTGACTGGGACGAACTCCGAGCGGAAGAGGCTCTCAAAGTCCGTCCAAAGTAGAGATGCCTCATCGTGCACCTGGAGCATCAAGCTCCACCATCGTCCTGCTGCTGCGTGTAGTAGGCTCGCAGCGAGGATCACCATGAGGTCTGCTGGTGTCCTCACTAGCCTAAACACTCGTACCACTGCCTCCATCCAGTCCTCTGCTGCCTGGGGATCCGTCTCCCCGCGAAACCTAGGCGGTCGCTGGCGCTGAAACTCATGCAGTGCGCTGAGGCGACGTGCATCGTCAGCGGCTGCTGCTGGAAGCATCGGGGGCTCGGCGGGTAGAGCTACCGCCTGTGCCACTGCTGACAAAGGGCCCTGCACCGAAGCCTCGTCGCTCGGTGGGCTGTCGTCACACTCGACTCTCGGAACCCTAGCTGGCTGCCGTCGTGGGGCCATCCTGAATAGGAAACAGGTGCGCCACGGTCAAACAGTATACCTGGTGAGCTGACACAAAGAAATCACAAAGAAAACTTTGAAACACACACGCAATCAATGTTTTCGTGCATTAAGTCGGAAATCAGAAGTCAGGGTCCTGGTGTACGGATACGTCGGCCGCCGCACCAACACTGGACTCACTGGACTGATAACCACACTCAATACGCTAAACATTATTGCTTCACATAGAAAAGATCAGAGTTCGCGGTAGAACCGAACTCCTCTGATACCAATTTGTCACGACCCGCCCTCGGGGTCCGTGCCGTGACTACCACAAGCCCGCCTTCCATAGGCCAGGGGCTGGAGACTAGCACCAAGGCGTAAATCCCGGTGAAAAGGGAAGGCATTGCCTTTGTAAAGTAAACAAACACCACAGAGTAAGCAAGCAGAAAGTAAAAACTAAGCAAAAGCAGAGTACAACTGAAAGTGCGGAAAAGTAAATGGGCCAGTATACAAACCCAAACTGAAAGGAAAGTACAACTCGAAAGGGAAAACAGCAACTAAAAAGTAAAAGCCGCTACACCGAGCTGTCCACTGGAAATCCCACCTGAAGGGTGGGTACAGATAGCTCCACTGCTCCACGGGTCCCGTC
Source organism: Viscum album (assembly GCA_963277665.1). Lineage (NCBI taxonomy): Eukaryota > Viridiplantae > Streptophyta > Magnoliopsida > Santalales > Viscaceae > Viscum > Viscum album. Next base: position 2,059,997,303 of record OY728151.1, on the reverse strand, counting down.
GTCCGCTCCGTGCACGTCCCGCCCAGTGGTCGACCTCCGGGTACCGTCCCGCTCTGCAAGCCTCAGCTAAGGTCAACGTTGTCCGTCGTCTGCAACCAACACAACATAGTGCGGGCAAAGCCCGTGCAGGGGTGAGTATATGCTACTCAGTAGGGACCCCGAGACCCCTGAAGGTCTCTCAAATCCACAAAGGATAAACCACGAAGAAAGGTACAATCACGAAGTAACAACCGACACTGCTTAGGTATATGCCCATACATATAGCTAAGTCATCAATTTCAAATACGCTCCAACCTCCGAGCCCAAGTACAACTCAGTCCACACAGGAAAGTAAAGGTATTCCACACATGAAAGAAAAACGTAATCCACACAGGATTGCACAACACAATCCACACAGGAAAGAAAAACGTAATCCACACAGGATTGCACAACACAATCCACACAGGAAAGCAAAACGTAATCCACACAGGATTGCACAACACAATCCACACAGGAAAGAAAAACGTAATCCACACAGGATTGCACAACACAATCCACACAGGAAAGAAAAACGTAATCCACACAGGATTTCACAACACAATCCACACAGGAAAGAAATAGGTTTCATCTCACACAGGTATACTTCTTCAAAAGACGATAAAGATGATCACTGATCCATCTAAGTCGTCGGTCCCACGAAGGATCGATAGGTAACTAACCCTCGCAAAAGACCCACACAGGATCGGGCCCACACAGGACCTATAGGCGCTGGTTCACACAGGACCGCTGAGCGCAAGGACCCACACAAGATCGGACCCACACAGGATCGGGCCCACACAGGACCTGTAGCACTGATCCACGTAGGATCGCTGAGTGCTGTAGTCGTCGTCGTCGAATCCACACAGGATCTCTGTACTGTCGTCGTCGCAGTCACAGTAGCAGTAGTAGTCACAGTAACAGTCGCAGCCAGCACTAGGGTTCCCGCACACAACAAGCTCGTTCGGAGGGACCGCCCCATGAGCCGAGAGGCTGATACATCAACTGTCACAAAGTCCAGAGTTGATGTATCCAAAAGTTCCGTATCTTCAACAGGAACTCAACGCAACAGACGGCACGTCGATCGGACGCCCGGTCTGAGAGTTATTGGCATTTTCGTCCCCGGGGCCCGGTTGGTTTTTAAGGCAAAACCAACCCGACCGTACTCCACCTGTGTCCAAACCTCGGGCGGAGTGTGCCAAAAGATCTGTCTCACTAAGAGGAACACAACACAGCTGACGACACGTTAATCGGACGTCCGTAGCTCAAGATATGAGCGTTTCCACTCCGAAGGCCCGGTTGGTTTCGTGAACGAACCAACCCGGCCGAACTCAAAGTAATCTGAAACCTTGAGTGCGATATACCGAAACGACCGTCTCGATCCAAGGATCGTGTTGCCGTAGACGGTTCGTCGATCAGAGATCCGTGTCTCATGTTATGGCCAAAAGACCGAAACTGATTCAAAATGGGGGGGTCCGGGTCCGGGCCGACCCGGCCCGACCCCCCCCCCCCTTGGGTCGGCCCGAACCGGGCGACCCGACCCGGGTCCGACCCGGCCCGGCCGGCCGGCCGGCCGGCAGCGCGGCGGCGCGGCGGCCTGGCGGCCTGGCGCCGCACGGAGGCAGCGCGGGGGGCAAAGCCCCCCCGCTTGATTGAAGGGGCGGCGCGGCATATAGCCACGCCCTTGTTTTGAAAACGCCCCCCCCCCCCCCACGTGGGGGGCCTGTTTGTGCGGAAACCGGGGGGCCTCCTGCCCCCCTCAAGGAAACCGCCCCCCCTCATAAATGAGGGGGGGGGGGTTTGTGTGTTGGCCGGGGGATTAATTTCCACCGGTTTAATATCATCCGGTCAGCCAGCTGGCCGGCCGGTTTTCTCCAACAGGACTGGAAAATCCGGTCCCCTCTTCGGCTTCCGACGCCGGCGGCCCGGCCGCTGGTCTCCTCGTTCTGCCGCGGCCCGAAACCGGCTGCGGTGTTCGTCGTCCGGCGCGGTGCGACGGCACCGCGCCCCTCCGCCGCACCTTGATTTCCTTCAACACGGCGCGACAGCGTCGCGTTCTTGATGATCCTTCCATGGCGCGGCGCGACGACGTCACGTAATATAAACGCACGATTAACCGCGTGGTGCGACGGCACCACGCCACCTTGTTTCCACCCGCAAGGTAAATCAACAAGAACGATGGAGGGGGGGTTCGGCCGTGTTCATGCGGTCCGGCCCCCTCACGTTAAATAATAACAAAACTTTAAATTATTCAAAATCCTTATGTTAGTCATGCGAACCACGAGCAAGAATAAAATAATTAAACAAGAATCAGCAACCCCTACCTTGGTATAAGGTTCGAAGATTTGTGAACGTTCCGCGGAAGACGACATCGCGGAGGTCGGGTGTCGCGGTAGCTGTTCGTCAAATCCGATGACGAAGTGGTGCGTCCGAAGAAGTACGTCGTTGAAGAATCTTCGTATGCCGACGAAGGATGTCCGAGGAAGAAGTGGTGTTCCCTTTCGTTGACACGGTAGACGAAGAAGGGAGGAGCGGCGTTCTTCGTCGGAGCTTGAGCGTTCTTCGTCAGAACTTGAGCGTTCTTCATCAAAGCTTGAAGAAGGAAGAAAAAGCTCTCAACCTCTCCAAGATGGCTAAAGAGTTCTAACACAACAAAATAAGATAAAGTCTTATTTTATTCACAAAAAGAATTTCAAAGGTTTGAAATTCAAAAAGAGATAACTCCACATTAATTAACAACTTGTCATGTTAATTAAAGAGGTGTTAAGGGGGTTTGAGGGAAGATGTAAAGTTTAGGTTTCGTGTGGGCCCCACCACACTTAATCCTCTCAAGGGAGGTTAAGTGGGTGTGGGTCCCACACCTAACTTCCTTTGAGAGAAGATAACCAACAAGTTTAAATAAAAATTTGTAAGCCACAATTTTTATTTAACTTATTCTAAACTCCCAAAACTAACTCTCAACCCGAAATAAACGCAACCTCGGAAAAGGTCTCCTTAAGCGAATATCGGCGCTGCGAGTTTATCGGTGCCCTCAGATTTCAATTCCGAGCACCGGATCAAAAGTTAGAAATTCCCGCTCGTTCGTTCACTGAACGTACCCGAGCGAAACTTCGGAAATTGATTCCGGGCACTCCGGGCCTCGGAATCAGGTGCCGTCTGAAACCGCGCTCTTGTAAAATTCTAAAGAAAATTAAGGAAAAAAATTTCCCTTGAATTTTACGGGTCTTTACACAATTAACTTCTTTTGTAATATTATTTTACATTATGAGTGAAAAATTACTACATGACATTAAATATGAAAATATACATATACAATAGTCTTTTTCAACCACAAAAATGGATTCATGACCATAATTGAATATAGTAATAGAAAATGACAACCCATCATCCTTAATTGTGCTAAATTAACATATCTCAAATGGTGTTCTCAATTATTTCAAATAAGAGGTGGGGAAATGATAGATGATAATGAATTATCCCATTAGATTAATATAATTCCATTACATGTATGTTAATAATGTTTTCAAATCATTTGGTTGAATGGAGGTGAGGAATGAATAGGAAAAGAATATAACTTAAAATAATTGGACTGAGAAATTTTCCTCTTGAGTTTATCTCCTCTATAAGCCTCATAAGGGGAGAGGATTTGATATTTTGAAGGGACGAAGGGATTTTGAATATGGGTGAGGATTATAAGTAGTGATTTGGGTAGAACATAGGTATGTAAAAATTCTTTAGAGGAGTGAATATAAGAGTGAATTAGGGGTTATTTATAGTGGAGGAGAATAGGGTTTTTCTAATATTTAATTCAATAGTTTATTATTTTTCCTCAAGATTAGAAATAATGATGATTCCATGACCATAATTAGATAATAGTTCATGTGAGTAAGAGATAATGGCCTTAAATAATCCATATATAATTTAATGACATCAAAATTCATCAATTTAGCATTTATCGTAAATTAGAATATTTTACTATATACCCCCCAAAAAAATATTTCATAAAAATACAAAAAATTCATCATACCATTTTTTCTGTATAGATTCCAAAAATGAACTCTAATTTTCAAAAATAATTCTCTATATATTATGAATTTTATTTTTATTTAAAAACAATATTTTCTCAAAAATAACAATTTTAAATCATTTATTTTAATATTCTCATATATAACAATATTGTACTTTCACATTGAATATTATTTATATACTATCATAGGTAAGGTTGTTATTCATTAGTGTATGTTACTATTAATATGGATAACATTATTTTTCATAAGGGTATGTTATTATTCACCAAAAATTATGTCGGTCAATTTAGTCTCCAAATAAATTTCTGATTGCAACCATGGATGTCATATTTTTTTAATTCAAATAACAAAAGTGACCAACTTATGTTTAAAGGTCACATAGAACATAGTTGTTCATTATTTTGAGATTTCACATGATTATATGGAATAATAAAAATAAGTAAATTTCAATTGAAAAACATTGGATCATTATAAAGACTATGTAGGAGAGTGGTCTTGTTTCATAAAACCTTCACTGTTTTATCAAGAATCTCTATCGATTGTTTCACTTAAGAAATACCATATAAATACTAAGTCTTAAATCATTATATAATAATGATATTTAGTAAATAAAATTAATTATATCTCATTTAGTATATTTTTATATTTAGAGTTATATGATATTATCAAATAATACATAAAAAAGATACCACATTCAAAAAGACAACACTACTAACACATATATCTATTTTTTCATAATATAACACATTTAAAAAAGAAAACTTGTTTTCTGTAAAAAATATTAATAAAATTTAAATTTAATTGCGATTTTATATTACTCATCCTTATAACCTATGATGTTTTTCTAAAAAATTAGTATGAGAACAAAAAATTAACTAAGGGACATAATGAAAGAGAAAACATTAGTCCAATGAGAACATGAAACCCCATTATAAACCCTTTTTTTAAACTATTAAACATGGATAGAAACATAATGTATTTTCCAGGGGAAATATTTACCATATCACTCATACATTTACCCCTACACATGGAATAACCATTCATGCAACTTCATCCATTAGAGTACCCAATTCATTGGAGAGATATAATGGGTCTCATCTGTCATATCATGAGCTATAACGGCCTCAAACCACAACATATTGAGATATAATGAGGATAATCCTAATATATCTTGAGATATAATGATATAAACCCAAAATATACTATTATCAATGAATATATCAACATTAAAATAGTTTATAACTCATTTAAACCTTTCAGTAAAACACATTTAGTTTTTCAAAATACCCTTGTTCGTAAAAGAAATCACTTTTATAATAAAAAAACCCATTCACACTATAATGAAATAATAATATAAAAAATAACTGTGAATATATATAATGAAAAACTCATAGTAATATAACGTCATAAAATAATGAGAAATCTCTAATGAAATATTAAAAATAACAATATTTTGGAATTTTGTAAAAGAGACATTTAAAAATATTTTAAAAGTAATTTCCCATACCTGGGGTCTAAATTATTTCATATATTCTCATAACTCCTATATAATGTTTTTTATTATGTGATAATTTATAATAGAACTAAAATCATGTTTATAATACCCTAAATTTTCTTCATATTATATTTCCACCCATTTATTAATAATGTTTTATTATTTTCATTATTTTCAGTGTGTTCTTTTGATGGATTAAGAGTATGTTTATATACGATATACCATATCAAAATTACATAATAATCAAAAAGTGATACCGTATATATATTTAGGACATTTTAAAAAATTACATGTGAAATTAATCATTCCATGATTTTTTGTAAAAGTGAAAAAAAAATCATCGTCCACAAAGGTGGTGAATTAACACACGACACACTATGAATTCATTATTAAACACATAAAGTAGAATATTCAAGATTTTATGAGTAATATACCATAAACACACAAATAATCTAGTATATATTTGATACTAGAGTTTATAGGATGAATTGTTTTAGAGTTTTGGGTAAGGTATAATTGAAAAATAATATAAAAAAGGAGGAAAGGAACCTTACATCTTAAAAAATTCCTTTTGATAACCCCTTATAGGATATTGAAAGTAGTATTTTTCAAGAGAATGGTCTCAAGAATTTTTAATGTGATGTTTAGTATATAATTTGAATGATTTTAGTATATCATGTTTGATTTGGGTGATGAAAAAATATTGTGGAGTGGTCCTCCCATTATAAGTGAGGTAACTGGAAAGCTAGAAATTATTCATATCATTAAAATATAATGAAAATAGTGTAGGTCTTAAGGATTTCAAAAAAGGAATCAAAACTAAAGGGTAATACATTTTCTACATTATATAATCCCATTTTCCCTTAATAATCAATTTTTTTAAAAAAAATTAATACAATAATGTGTTTATGAAAAATAATTTTCTCAAATAATAAGGTAATCACAATCATGATATTAAACACATTAAAAAAAGGTTCCAATTAAAATTAATTTTTTTTATATTTTATACATATTATAATTAACTATATAAATAATTAATTGACTTATAAATGTATCATTATATTTATTTTACAATTTTAAAATTCAATAATAAGATTTATTCATTAATTAAATATTGAACACATCCTAATTTTTCACACCATTTAGGTAAATATTTTCAACTATAAATTAAAAATAAAATTTTATGAGAAATATTACTCCATTATCTTTCCAGTACTATTTTTTCATGAAAAGAAACATCTGGAAATCCTCAAATTATTATACTATACAAATTGAATGTTATTGGGTGAACATGTTGTCTTTCTTTTTAAAAAAATAATATAAAGAAAATAATGTGATCCTTGTGGGTCTATAATGACCCAAATTAGAATAATAACATTATAATGGTAATTCATTTCTTATATAAAATGTCTTATCCAAAATTTGTATCATTTTTAAATTCATTAATTTTTAATAAAAACAATTTCATTATATTTTATTATGTTTTCAAAAACACTACATCAGAATATCACATCCATTAATGTTAATTATTTTAAATATAATTTACAATAATAAAAATAATTTACTTAGGTTAAAAATAAATTACATTATTCAATAATTATTTACATTCATTGATATTCATGTTAGAAGAACATCTTAATATTTTTTTAATTTACTCATAAAGCATTGAACATGGATTTTGATAATATTAATGATATATATGATTAAAATTAAAAATTAACAAAACAAAAATAACCAAAAATATATAATAAATAATAAATAAGTATTAATAATAAATTTTAGCAGTAAACAATTATTTATAGGTCACCACAATTTTTCATTTCCAATACTACGTATGCATTACATTGACATTGATAATAATTTTTATACTTCTCATGAATTGAATGTAATATTCATGTTCTAAGGTATTTGTATACAATATTAATCTTATAATATGATTATTTAATTAAAAAATATATTTTATAAATTTTATATCACAATGAAATTTCCATGGGGTTTGAAAATATCATATGTTAAAAAAGAATTTTTTTTTACAATTCCCCATAAATTAAACTTTTTATGAAAATTATAATAAATTCATACTAAGATAATTTCAAAATTAAGAATTAAAAATTGTAATACCTTTTTTGAAATTAAAATTATATAATTTTAAAATTAATTATTTATGTTAAATAAACAATATTTGTTTTAAAATTACTATTTAAATAAAAAATACTAATAATCATAAAAAGAAATTCTTCTATATGTTCATGGGTTGTAACATTCTCTCACCACCTCTGAAATTTTTCCTCTCAATTTAATTCATATATTAAAACTATGGGTGTACTTTTCCCTCATAACATTTCATATTCTCATGTTACATCTTCTACCATGTTGTTTCCCCACCAAACCATAACATAGTAAATTAACTTGTTCAGAAAAATTTGATCTCTGTGATCGCGAATATGAAAATTATTATTTTCTTAAGAAAGGATGGAATCCATCTGGAATACATTGGGAATATATTTTATTAACATCAATATAAGAAAAACATTGGGTACCTGAGATTCACTCGAAGGCAAAGCTACATAGTGGACAATTGGCCTAACATTCTCCACGATTTCCAAAGGTCCAATAATCCATGGGCATAACATTACATTATTACTAAAATTCATAACTCTTTTACAAAGTACCATTTTAAGGAAAACATGGTCACCTACCTCAAAAGAAGGCTCTTTCCATCAGTTATACACACAACATTTCTGGCTGGTCTGAGCTATCCCCATCTGCTGCTAAATCATCTAACATTTTTCTACCATTTCCCCTACTAATTTTGGTCCAATAAACTTATTTTCCACAACTTCATCCCAAAATTAAAAATTATGAAACTTCTTTCCATATAATGAATCAATATGTTCCATTTGTATACTAGAATGAAAAATATTATCATAATAAAACTCAACTTAAGAAACATGTTGATCCCAAAATACTTGGAAATCTATTAAACATGATCATAGTATGTCCTACAATGACTTAATTGTTCATTCTGATTGTCCATCTGATTGAGGATAAATTGATGTAATGAAATTTTATTCTTCACCCATGTAATTTTAATGGTCTTTCCAAAATATATATGTGATAATGAGATCATTAACTTATACAATAGAGAGGTGAACTCTTTGAAACCTGAAAATTTCATTGATGTCTAATTGAGAAAGTTGTTTTAAAGAATGAGTTTCTGTAATGGGAAGTAAATGTGTATATTTAGTTCATTAATAAACAATAACATAGATTTCAATATTACCTTGATATGACTTTGGTAGTCCCACCACGAAGTCTATGGATATATTTTCTTATTTTTACTCTAGTATTGAAAAAGGCAAAAGCATCCCATTTGGTAACTTCCCATTGGATTTAACCTATTTACATGTCTTATATATTATGGTAAAATAAAAAATATCTCATTTCATTTAATCCCACTAGTAATACTGTTAATGATCCATGTACATCATAGTAATTCCAGGATGAAAAAATGGAGAACTATGATATTCACATAACAACTCATTCATCAACTATGAATAATAAAGAATCCATAATATATTCCAAAACATCAAAAAAATCATCATCAATATTGAATTTCGTCACATAGCTTTCATAACTAGTTCTACCTTTATATAAAACGCATTTTCATCTATATATGGTTTCATAAATCTATCTGTTATAGATTATTTCACTGAAAGCAAGATCAAAATAGAGGTATTTTCAAAACCGAAAACATCAAAGAAAAATTTTATTAAATAATTCACCATGGGGTCATATTCAAAATGAATCATTGTTAATGTAGCATAATTTTTTCAAATCAAAGTGTTTTCCACTATATGAAATTTTCCAAGATGGTAATGGATCATCAAATAATAATATTTAATTCATTCTCCCCACCTTTTTTCTCTAATGTTCAATTCCTTCTATGTATCTATATAGTTCAAATTTCAGGGTTAATATATAATTCTAATTTTTCTAAATTAAAATTATTACTCTAAATATATACGGAAAGAACAAGAAAAACTGATTCCAAATAATTTTTAGGGTAATATATCTATTTATGATTCAACAATCACGATGACAATGTAATTACCTGATCATTAATTTTATAAAAACAACCATGTCCATTCAATGAAGCATCACTCTAGAGGAAAAATTAACTACTACTAGAAGGAATGGTTAGAACTAGAGCCTTCATCAATCTTATATTCAATTCATTAATATAATCATCACATTCCTTAATCATGATTAATTTAAGTCAATTTGAGTTAACATCATATATGTGCTAGATAATTGTGAAATGATTTCAAAACACCGCTATCAATAGCCTTCAAAACCTAGAAATATATGAATCATAGTTATATTTTTGGGTCTTTGTAATTTTTCACAAAACTCATTTTATCTTGATCAAGAATTACGCCATATTTAGAAACTATGTGAAATAGGAATGAAATTTTTTGAAACATAAATTCCATCATATTGAATGTTATATACAATTTCATTATTTTTATGTTTTCTAAAACCACCCTTATATGTCTTTCATGAACATCATTATATTTAAAATATTCCAAAATGCCATTAATAATCACAACCAAAAACATATCCTATAACTCATAAAATATTTTATTCATAAGTTCCCTGAATATAATCGTTTCATTATTTCACACATAACAAATAAAAAAAATTATAAAGTGCATATCAAGTATAAAGTGCAGTATTTGGAATAAATGCATCATTTAATTTCAACTGATGGTATGTTTACCCCAGATCAACCTTCAAAAAATATTGTGTTCCCAGGTGATGGTCAAAAAAATCACTAATATGTGGAAGAGGATATTTTTTCTTAATGATGATGTTATTAAATTCTATATAATAAACTCAAAGCCTTATCGAACCATCTTTCATTTTAATAGACAAGACGAGAGTACTACATGGTGATGTTCTGGGTTAGATGAAGCCTCTATCTAATAATTCCTCCAGCATCATTTTTAACACCAAAATTACTATTTGTGACATTCAATAGGGGGGTAATGAAATTTAATTAGCATTAGGAACTATGCCAATAGTAAACAAAACCTCATTCAGTAATAACACTTAAAAATAATAAAAAAATACATGAACATACTCATTTACCAGTAGCACATCATTAATCAGAACTATTCACTTGATTTCTACAATAAGTCCATGATTGAATTAATTTCCATATTTTAATATTTTATTAGATTCATAAAATTTTTTCAAAGGTATAGGTTTATTCTTGGACAAACATTAGAAAAATAACCCAATTCCATATTGTTAAATCATATCACCATAGACTAATCATAATGTTTTGTATCATTTTCATTTCACTCATGAGACATGTGCCCAAAATTTCAACATCAGTACCATTCTGAAAATTTTACCTAGCATTCTCCAAAATTCATTTTCCATACTTTTCAAAATAAGGGAAGTCGATTTTCATATATCCATATTTCATTTTGTAATTTTCACCAATTCCTACCAACTTGACTCAAAATTATTATTTTTATCATGAGGCTCATAGATGATAGAATACTCTATCTCAAAATTTTCCGAACATCGAAAACGTTTCTCATATCTTTCAAAATATAATGATTCCAAATCATTATATAAAAATTGTTTCAAACCAAAGGAAAAATATTAATTTTATTATCTATATCCTGATTAAAATATGGTACATACCTAGACAATATTTTTAAATTTTATTCATATACTACTAGAAGATGATCATTGTTCAACTTTAATACAACAAATTGTGTCTCCATTACTTGTCAAACTAATTTTCGAAAATATTTTTCCAATAAAATCTTAAAATAATCTTATTCAAGACACTCAAGATCATGACGTTCTCTTGTATTATTACCAAGAGACTACAATTTATTGGCTTTAGGTTCAAAATAAAAAATGGATTGTATTACCATTTTTTATTACAATCATCACATCACATCAAATATCATTTCTATATCATTAATCCATGCATTAAATATCACTGTAAATGTGGTTCCACTAAATAATGGGCGGTGTTTCCTCATAAAAATCTCCAAAAGGAATGTTTCTTTGAGTTAGATATGGTTCCTCTATTGAATGGATTCCAAGACTATTTATTTCCTAATTCACCTGATCCACTACTATCAAAAAATGCTTGGTTAGACTTCCCAATATTCCATGATTCATATTTAGATAGATATGAACTACTTGGTTCCTACTTACTTCAGCTTCCATATATATTCTATTGAAAACCATTTCGAATAGATATACCATAGTTGAAGAAACATGATAATCTTAAATTTCAATATCATTTTAAATCAACCATAATGTAAAACAATTTATCGTGTCTTATTAACATCATCATATCCTCTATGCTTATCAAACCCAACCATTGATATCAAAAATAATGACCATTCCATAATAAATTAACTATTCTTGAACTTTATTCAAGAACATAGATTTTTTCACATTGGAGATCTATTTAGGACTACTATTTTAGAATATTAGGATATACCACATACATAATGCACCACATTCATAATGAGGATACTACTAACATCAATTTCTACTTTTTTTATTATAAACCATTTAAAAATAAAACATGATTTCATTGAAATTTTTTTTAACACTTAACATGACATCCTCCTTTCTCTAAAACAACCTTATAACCTGTGAATAAAAGTAAAAACATGAGATGAGCACAAAAAGCACAGTTAGGGATATAAATAAAGAAAATTTTTGGTCAAGTGAATACTTGTGAACTCATTATAATCCCTTTTTAATAGTAATAATTATCCATAGAATGATCGTATATTTTCCAGGTTAAACATTTACCATATCACTTTTACATTCACTATTAAACAATGAATAACCATTTTTTCAACATCCATCTTCAGAATACCCAAGGAACAGGAACGATATAATGTGTCTCAACCATCATATCATGATATATCATCAGATCAACAAAAATTTAACAATTTTTAAGGATTAAATTATTAATAAAACACTTCATAACTCTTTTAACATTTAATAAAAACACATTAATATTTTCTAAATTCCATTTTTAGTATAGAAAAGAACATTAGAAATATATAATCATTCAGATAATAATGAAACAATATTATTAATAAATACATATTATATCATATAATGGAAACATAATATTTATATAGTAACATGAAGTCAATTTATTCCTCTCATTCCATATAAAAAATAACAATATTTTTGAATTTTTTAAAAGTAATAGTAAAAAGGATTTGAAAATTTATTTCAATTACATGTAATTAAAATTATTTAAATAAAATTAAAACCTCAAAAAAATGTTATTAATTGAGTTATTCATATATTAAAAAACTATAACCATGTTTTTAATACCTTACATATTCTTCTTGTATCATTTTCCACCCATTTATTAACAATTTTTTGTTATTATTGTTGTTTCAGGAACATTCATTTCATTGATTCTTAGATTAGTTTATTTATAAGATTTCTTATCAAAATCAAATATTAATACAGAATATATAATATATATATTTAGTTCATTTTAAACAATTACATGTGAAATTATACTTTCCATGAATTTGGTAAAGGTGAAATAAAAAATAATCGTCCAAGAAGGTGGTGAATTGAGAAACTAGAGATGATGATTTAATTTTTTATGAAATGAAAAAGAAGATGAGTGGTATTATAGGGAATATAAAATAAATTATAAAACACTCTAGTATATACATGATACTATAGATTTCATGAAACATTAGAGATTATTTTAGGATAAGGTATAAGTGAAAAAGAATTTAAATGATAGGAAAAAAAGAACCTTACTTCGTGTAAAATTCCCCTTGATAACCCCGTAATGAATATTGGGATTTGAATTTTTGTTAGACCAGTAGTTAAAGAATATAGAACTAGATAATTATGATGTAATTTTTTAGACTTTATCTAATTGAAATGTCTAAATGTAATGAAATTTGGTGAAAGGGGGATCTTTCTTTTATAAGTGATGTGAAGGATAACATAGGAAGCACAAAAAATTATTAAAAAATGAAAATTCTATTATAGGGTTTATGAATTCTTAAATGAACTAAAAACTAGGATTAAATTTTCATCAAAATATCATATGATATGGCCATATTAACCATTTTTGTAAGATTTAAATTAATTTATTAAAATATTGTATTCATAAAAAATATAATTTTTAAATTAAAAAATATTCACAATCATGAATTTAAACACATCAGAAAAATATTAAAAAATTAATTAATATTTATATTATATCATATATATATATATATATATATTTACCTATTTAAAAGATGGAATTACTTACAAATATCAAATTATATTTATTATACTATTTCTAATATCATTAATTTGATTCTGTCGTTAATTAAATATTTAATGCGTCAAAATATTTCAAGCCATTAAGGTAAATATCTATCACTTAAAAATTAAAAATATAATTTTAGGAGAAAGATAATTCCATTAAGTATGAAAATAATATTTTTCTCAAATAACACATCAATAAAAACTCAATATTTGAACAATTGAATGTTAGAGTGTGAACAAGGTGCATTTTATTCAATAAAATAATATTAATTGACTAATATGATCCATGTAGGTCTATAGTTTCTCCAATTGAAATAAAAACATTATTATGTTCATTATTTTATTATATAAAATATTTTATCCAAAATATGTGTCATTTTATAATACTTATATTTTTAATTAAAAAAATTATTTATTTTTTCATACGCTCGCACATAAACTACATCATCACTTCAGATACATTAATGTTTATTAATTTAAAAATAAATTAATATCAAAAAATAATTTATTTAAGTTCAAAATAAATTTATATATTCATTAATTATTTATATTCCCTCATATATATGTCCAAATAACTTGGTAAATATGTCATATTTTCTTTTCATGCCATGCACAAGCATTTAAAATTAATTTGGATATGATTAATGTTATATAACTATAAAATTAGAAATTAATGGAGAAAACATGAATAATACATAATAATTTAAAATTGATCCACGAAAATATTTATTATCACCAAATTATTATCTTTTATGGAACCAAAATTAACATTTACAATGTTGCGTAGGAACTACGTCAGCACTGATATATTTTTTGTACTTATCATAAATATAATATAATTTTAGTGTTATAATTTTTTTGTAAATATTACTATAATAGTATAATTATTTAATTATTAAATAACATTAACAAAAATTGTGTCCAAAAAATGTCTTCATGTGGTAAAAAATAGCATATTTTATAAAAAAATCTTATTATTTACTATTAACCAATAAATAAACACTATTTGAAAATTATAAAAAATAAATTTTAAGATAATTTTAGCTTTTGGAATTAAAAAATGAAATTTTCTTTCTAAATTAAAAATTATATAATTAAAATTTTATTTATATAAAATAAGAAACTATATATTAAATTATTTGTTTTAGGAATTACTATTTAAGTCAGAAATACTAATAAATATAAAAACAAATTATTCAATAAGTACTATGGTTTCTACATATAGGGATCTTGTGGCATAACCTCAAAGTTCAGTAAATTTGATGGATCCTGAATTTACATCCCATGAGAAGTACATTCTACTAATCTTGATCCTAAGGGACGTTCAATGGAAGCACAAAAAAAACTGTCCCGATATAATCAATTATATCAAATGGAAAAATATTCTAGGGATTAGTTTTTACCTTCTTTTATCAATAATGGAATTTTAATACATATCCCTTAACCAACAACATATTATATTCCATGTTGACAATATCATCATAACCATTATGTCAATGTTTTTATGCCCTTAACTATTTCTAAATTTCTATTAACCTTCTCCAAAATCATAGTCTATTACTCAGGTTCCAACAGCATTATTACCACAACTTCATTCTACTACATTATATTTATACACATAATTCTACAAAGGGATACATTGGGATACATATGATTAATTGATTGAATGCTATTATTGTCTGAAAATTCATCTTGAGAAATGTATTGACCCTAACTATATTTGAAATACATAGATCAAGATTTTAAAATATCTAATAGGTTTTGAATTGTTTCCACAGTAACATAATATTACTAAGGATGATACACATTGAAAAAAATAAATTTTATATCTATTAATTTTGGAATAATATTCCAAAACATTGAGCTAAAATTTGTGTCCTGATAAGATACAATTGAATTTGGTACCCCTTTCACATCAAAAATGTATATTTTGTTAAGGGGACCCAGAGAGAAATATTATCTAGTAGTGATGAAGTTTCATGACATCGTAATTTGATCATACAAAACCCATAATTACCTCAAAATCATAGATAAGATAAAACCAAAAGATTACCAATACATTTAACCATATACCTATAAAAAGGAATTCTTCATTAAATAAAATTTTCACTAAAATATATATGAATCAAATGTATCATAAAATATCCTTAATTGGGAAATCAATCAAATCTAATAAACTTCAATAGGGCATTTTAATGAAATTTATTATATAATAAACATTAAAATCATACACCCATTACATTATGAAAAATTTCTATGTTATGATTACTTGTAGTTATATACATTTACAAATAGTAACTCACCATTAAGTGCTTATATAATCACATAAATTAAAATAAAGAATTTTCATTAGATGATTTGGTTCATCCTTGTGTCGATATAATATCAAATGTGACTTTAATATTCCAAAATCCATGTAGAGTGAGATAATCGTAATAAATTTTAGTAAAGGATGAACCATAGAATTTTAATATAAAAAAATCATATAAAAATAAACCATGAAATTCCCCACTAATGAGGGGTGATTATGTTTTCCCTAAATATCATTATTCACATAATCTATTATGATTTCATATGTTTTATCCTTGTCCTTTTATTCATTGGTTGTGGTTTATTTTCCTCCACATTATCACATTAATTGGGGGCACTGATCCACATAATTCATGAACACCACTCACTTGAAATATAGAACTATGGGTGGTTCGTTATATTGAGATTTCTCTCCATTAATTTCATTGGCTTGCCACATCACATCACTTTTACATTCTTTTACTCGATGAGAAGCTATCCCATAAATAAAAAACCTCTATATTTTATCTATGTACTCACCTAAGTTATCCTTCCAATATTTTTTGAAATTATAAGATTGAAATTTTCCTTCCTCTATGTGATATATGAATGGATTTTTCATAGATCCCCATATACAATTTCTTATCACTAGAGCCATGATGGTTTCTATCACACATTTCCACATTTAATTCACATATAATGTTTTCATTGTACCATCTAATGTCCCTTATGGATAAAGACCTTCATGGATTTTCTCCCAATCCCCAGAATAATATTTCAACTGTAACATTGTGATTAATAACATAAAAAACATGTACATCACAATTATAATAAATCTTTATTCTTATTTACGGATATATTTATCATACATATAATTAATCTCGAATAACAAATTGTCCATTTTTTACGAAGAACAAGGGGAAAAAACTTATGGAAATTTTTTAATTTATATTCCGCCCACTTAATGGAGTAAATTCATGATCATCAACTCTTATTCTTAGTATGATTCCACCATTGATATGACTCAACTTCCAAATGGTATAAAACCAAATTGAAAATTATCATGGCCTAATAATAGGATAATGGAAAATATCATTTTATTGGTATTGATCAATTTCGTAGAAAATAGAAGATCAATATAAGAATTGAATGAATTATGGAATTTTCTCATGGAGTTATCAACCGAATGTAGTCCACTCATTACATGATTAGAAGTACATCATGATTCATACCATGATAATGTTTTCTGAGCAAATAAATGCGTATTTTTTCACTTTACTCTAGTAATATCTAGTTTTTTGGAGAACAATCCTTTCATTTTCTGCTCCAATTATAATTTCCATGATTTATTTGGGTTCTATCCATGTATTAAAACCAAAAAATAATAGTATAATATACAATAATCATATAAGGGAATCAAAAATCATGATGAATCACATATATTTTATATTATTCATGGATCCTTAATTTAAATATATGATACCATAGGTTAATTTTAGGTCATCAATAGTTATCAATATTTTAAGTCATTCATGATGGTTATTAAAGAACGTGAATTTTCAATTATCATCACATGGGTGTGTAAAACAAGTTTTACAACAAGGACTACTATTGTGCAGCAAGTGATGATTGATTCTAGCTCAATTTGGCCTTTCTAGATTAATTACCCCTAGGTACCTCTATACTATACCCACATCTACTTGTACTATCCATTAAATGATGTAATTACTTAGAAACCCATAACTCTATCCTTTTCAAAAAATATGTGACATTTTTATAGAAATGGACTCATCGATTGACATATAAAAAACATATACCTAAAAAATCATTAGAAATATACCATGTGATATCAATAATGTTTTCTCATACAAGTTTCTATTGTTTAACTAAACCACTCCTTCTATACCAACAATAGAATCCTATGATTCTCATATATATAAATTACATATTTTTTATGAATATTCAATTCATTGAAAAATAAAATGTTTGAGGACCAGAATAATTTAGTTTATTTGGAAAGTAGGTACACATTATACTAACATGGTGAATGGTATTGAACATATCACATAAATATCATCACATTATTACCATTAACAAACATACCCTATCTAAAAACATTAATTATATCATGGGGAAAGGAAACATAAGAAAGGGTGAGCTCAAATACCCAATAACGGTATGAAATTGAAATATCCTTGATCACATAATTATGATGTGAGCATAAGGGTATGATAATAAGAGCATAAAATTTGAAAAAAACCTATCAAAAATAATATCATAATCTAGAGTCATGACATAAAACATATATTTTCGTTCAAAAATAATAATAAATGAATTAATGAATATGATCCATTAGGGACAATATTTTAATAATAAATACAGTTTTCTATTAAAAAATATTATATCATTGTGAACATGTATAAATAGAAATATGTTTACTCCATAAGTCAATGTCATGAAATATAACCCCCACATAAACTTATTGACATGAGATGTGGTCCCCAAATTACATTTTGGACATAAAAGGTAGGTCCATGAATAAAATTATACACATTGAATACATTTCCACACATAACAATTTATAATTTTAATTAGGATCATCAATAACATTATGTACATGAAATAATGGTCGACACATAACATCATAGTCGTCGATCTTCACTCCCAAGAATATCTTTGCAGAAAAAGTCCCTTGCTGAACCATGTAAACTACAAGTTCTAGTCTTCCCTATCTCATTAGATAATAATCATTACCAAATTCATTGGGGGATATATATGACAGTGTCTAATACTGTGTGATTTTTTATTTATTATTTGTTTATCACATGATGTTTTTTTCATGGATAGATGCTGAAGTTTTATACATGAGATTTTGTCACATGGTCTCACATGATGTATTCATACATGGATACATGTCTACATTATTACCTTATGGTTTTTGGATATGATTTTTTTTATCACTCATAAAATTAAATGTCCTATCAATGTGGATAGAAAATTATTTTCTAGAAACCAAAGGAATTTTTTTTAAAAATGGGTTTACCATTATAAAAATTCATATTCAAATCATTTTTTATTAAAAATATAGAGCCGTTTAATTCTTAAAATTATAAACAATATGATATATATGGAATTATATGATAATGTTTTATTATCATGCACAAAATTCATTATTGGAAGGTCATAGAGTTTTTAACAAAGGATCTATTAAAAGGGAATGAAATATCTGAGAAAGTAGGCTTCTCCTGTTGTCATAGACATCATAGTTGGATGGTTTGGTAGTGATAATGGGTCACCTAGGGAAATGTTAGTGTTTTATATTTATAATTTTTAGCCTATTTGGTTTGTTATTATTGGATCATTATGTGTCTATTTTCATAATCATTTTCCTCTATTAATATTTATTATTTTTTTGCATTCATGACGTGTTTCTATTACCCAGTAATGCCTCACCACCCTGAATAGATGGATTGGGTGGCTTCTCTATTTGGAATGGGTAGGTATAGTATAAAATGGTATATGATGGATTCATAGTCTGAATTGTGTTATAATTACATGAGTTGATTTCTATTTCAGGAATATATAGGTGTTAGGATTATTATAATATGGGTAATATGTGTCAGAGGGTTCATGGTCATATTAATTCCATCTTTGAACATGAGATACCATGGGTGGTTAGAAAATTTGTAACATGTTAGAGAAATGATGATTGTGTAAATTAGGATAATTTAGAAGGGATTTCATTTAAATAGATATTTCTATCTTAATGTTTATTTTTTTTGATCAATGAAATCCCGATTTCATAAAATTCGGCAAGTTTTCAAGCATTAACATGAATTATTGAGGTTTGACCACTGATTTTGTAATGTTCTATCATGGTGATCCATCGTTATATTGGTCTTGACATGAATTCAATCAACGAATATATATTTTAAATATGATAAATTATTATACGAGAAAATATCTGTATGAGAATCCTCTAGTGGACCCTTTCATTTGTTGTTATTGTAATCTATACAATTCGTACTCTCATTCAAGAGGGTGTCAAGAATACTTGATTTCTTGTGGATCATGTATTTCAATTAATTAAGAATAATCATCCAAAATGTTTTAGTGACAAGGGACCCCAAGAATCTGGGGAGTGGGTTGAGAGGATTGAGAGGATATTCAACTTTTGATTAATCTCCGGAACTCTTATGTGGGTTTTTCCTTGTACATGCTCGTGGGACCATGAAACAGATTGTGGGACTCTATTAAACAAGAAATTTTCATGAGGATATTACCTATAATTATTTCAAAAAATATATATTCATTCAATGGTTTTACACTAATTCATTATCTATAGTGAAGACCCATGATTTTTTGACCTTACAGTAAGTGGATTGTACCGTTCTGGACTATACCACCCATTTTTCTATGATGGGGAATTCAGTACAATAGATTTTCTGAAATGACTATATAATGTATTAGAGGTTTTATTTAGGACTATGGAATTCTTTTTCCAATGCTTATTCTCATGTGAATTCCAACAATCATTGATGTAGTTGAGAAATTATCTTGTGACGAAGCTCACATAGCTAGAAATACTGGTTCAGGTGGAGCATCAGTAGGAGCTGTTGTTAGCCAGAGTCAGTCTTCTAGATAGAAATAGAAGTGAAAGGGTGGGATATTTTATTCAGGAAAAGATTTAGGGGAATTTTTAGTTTATTAGTAGGTTATTTTCTACCAATATATGAGGTATTATAATACTAAGATAAACTATGCAGATAATCCTTAGAATTTTCATAATTATTGGTAGTAGGGTCACCTAAATAATTTTTGTGAATGGATATCCTATGTTAAAATGGTTGGATACACTTTCACCAATGTTTCTATGGATTGTAACAATGATTCCAAGGGTGGTGGATATAATATTAAGGAAAAAGTGCATGTTCATGTTATTATGACTGTGTAGATTAATATGGAAGAGTATGCATTAGTGGAATCAAAATAAGGGCTAAAAACAAATTTTAGGTACAATGGTTAATTTTTATTTTATGGTTTTATCATAATTTGATATACGTTCTAATCCATTAATTGTACCTTCAAATTTAGTGGTTGTTTTGGGATTATGGTCAAAACATATTTTTTAGTTTTTGATCATTTCATTATTTTGGGAATTTTTTCAAACATGGTTTTATATTTCATACTCATCAGATGGTGATAGCTGACTACAATGTGATATGAAAATTGTTAGTTATCAATTCTGGAATAAATTACCATATACATAGAATGTATTTAATTATCAGTGTTAAATCAAAATATACTATTATCGATGCTCGGTTCCTTTTTTTCTTCAGATGTGGTCACTCATGTGTTTTTAGGTGAGTGGGACTCTAGGACAGGAAGCGTCGGGGACTGTTTTTCCATATGATGGGGGTAATATATTTATAATTTTCCTAGATATTTCATGATTTTATTGACCCAAATTTATTTATTTCACATCTTACAATGGATTTTTCTTAACCTATGGTCTTCCAGGATGATTTTTTTATGTTACCACTATAAGGAAAAGTTTATTTTACCATTGAGTTTCTCCCTCGTATGATGCCCTTTCATATTACAACTTATTGAATGGACCTGTCATGTTTGTAGAACATAACATCCATCTTATTTGAATAGTGGAAAATGAAATTACTCATCTGATCATGACATCAAGGTTTTATCCTATCCCAATTTATATGAAGGGTTGGGGGAGTCTCAAAACAATCTTGGATTATAGAATGTCGAATTGCGTGACTATTAAGAGAAAATTTCCTTTGTTTGTGATTGATGATATATTTAGCCAAAATAGTGGGGAAAATTCTTTATCAAATATTTATCTTTGTTCATGGTACAAATAATTTAGTTTATGAGAAGGGGATATACATTGGATGATTTTATGGAGTGTATTTGGGAATTTCATGATACTCTTATGGAATTTATTACTCTAATAAAATGAATCATTATTTGATACATAGAATATTTACTTATTATGTTCATGAATGATATTTCTGTGTACTCTATGTTAGAGGTGGAGCATGTGAACCATTTTTTATCATTATTCCATCATAGAGGGATCATTATCAATATGGTAAATATTCCAAATATTATCATTGGATCTATGAAGAGAAATTTTAGGGTCATGTCATATATGATAGTGGTGTATCATTGGTTATATAATGGATATATGATTTTTTTTAGAAAAAACCCATGAAATGTGTTTTATATCCATATACTTTTTTGGATGGTTAATATAAAAGGTTTTTCTATGATTTCTACTCAGTCGCACCTTCAATGATAGTTTTAACATATAAGGGTGTAAATATTGTATAGAATGGAATTTGTGAAATTTTTTTGAGGTGAAAAAGTTATGTTTATCTTCCAAAAAAAATATTAATTCTTCTAGAACTAGTTTTGGGTTATTATGTTTTTGGTAATACCTCTACTCTGATCAAGGGAAGTGTCGCGATGTTGGGGAGACATGTGTTTGACTACCTCACTCTATATCTCTCCTGTTACGCCCCCATAAGAAGAAAAAACATACCCATGATCATAGGTTTTCAGAAGATATTAATGCATTATATTCATGGCATCACTATCTCCAAGGGGTGTGGTTTAAGGTGTATACTGATCATAAGAGCATGAAATATATTATTAATCAAAAGGATCTGAAATTGAGAATAAGTAGTTGGGTTGAGTATCTTTATAATGTATATTTTGATATTATTTAAAATTATTTGAAAGTTATAGTGTTTGTAGATTAATTGAGAATAAAATTATTAATTCAAGACACAAAGGGACCAATTTATGAGTGTTATGTAATGAACTTTTTTTCAAATATATTTATAGGACTGGAGGATTTTTGTGGATATGTGTTCTTGGTATTGGTGAAATATGGATCAAATTTTCATAAGAGATTCCATCTTTGTAAGGTAATATAAACCATGTGAAAATGCATAGGAATATGTCATTATAGTGGGGATACCTCAGTAGAGTGGTCTCAGTAACCAACTAAGCTTTGTAGTTTTGTAGTAGGTTTGTTGTTATGATTTCTCTAAGGTAGGAGTTGATGGTCAGTAGACATTGATCATGTTTTCTCATACCCCCAGGAATAACAAGATGCATGATTACTTGAGACATCATTATTATTTTCTTGTGATGAGGAGTTTTGTTTAATTTTTTGTGTCCCAATGTCTTATTTGTTTGAATATTTTTGTGAAACACTCTAGACTTTCTTGTATAATGAAACCTATTACCATTATAGTATGAAACTGGGGTGATATTTTCATATAATTTTCAACGGTTTTACAAAGAATACTTATGGTATAGATTTGAATTGGGTGATCGTGGTTTTACTTATGAAATCAGTTTGTTTCATAAAAATAAAGGGGATTTACAATTTGAAAAATATCAGATACTTGTTCATTTAAGAGATTTTGTGACTTCATGGTGTTCCCTTTTTGACTGTTTCTGATTGGGGAAGGATGTTCACATCTATCTTTTAATATGTATTTTCATTGATGATAGGTTATTGGTTGAAATTGTGTATAGATTTTCATCCACAAATGGATAGATAGACAAAGATACCTATCTAGTATCATGAGGATATACATTGGGCTTCTGTTCTTGATCTTGGTGGATCATGGGGAAAAACATTTTTCTAGTGGATTTTCTATATGATATTAGTTATAATGATTGTATAAATATGGACCCCTCTGATGAGTTTTATGGGTTTTATTACAGATAAAACATATTCTTGGAAATTCTTGGGTAGTGGCCCTTTCTTTTGGTGAGTCTTTTTCATGAGACAAAGGAAAAGGTACAGTTGATCCGAAATAGTATTTTTATAGGATAGAAACATTAGAAATATTCTACATACTACCATTGTTATCCATTATTATTTGAGTGTGGTGGTCTATTGTAGTGACTCAGGTTTCTCATACATGGATTCTACATCTCTTTAGATTTATATAGTATACATTAGACAAACAAATGCTTGATGAACATAATAATTTGGTTTCTTTTGAGAATATGTAAAAAACCAATTATATTGGGGAAACCTTCTACATGTCCTATAATGATCTTCATAATTTTTAATTTTCACAATCAAACCCTATAAAATAACTTCAATAATATCATAGGGAAATGAAATATATGAAATGGTGAGTTAAAATGCTCAGTGGGGGTATAAAGGTGAGATATAAAGGACCACATAATCATGTCATGAGAATTAGGGTATTATCACATAATATTATCAGTTGAAAATCATTACCTAGAAAATAAATATCATAATGAAGATTCATGAATTAATAATTTACAATTAATAAGACATAAATAAGAAAAAATAAATCAATAGAATCATTAATATTAAAAAATTGGAACTGAACATACAATTATGGAGTAGATATCATCATATGTCATTGTAAACATATATGTATATAAAAAGGTTCACTAAAAATGAGAACGAAATGGAATCAATACCTCAAATAATTATATTTACAAGAAATCACATCCACGCATAATATTATCGACATGAAAGACAAGTCCATAAATAACATTTTGGGCTTGAAATATAGGACAATGTATAACATTTTTAACATTTAATCATGTTCACACATAACAATATGGACATGAAAGATATGACCATGCTGAACATATTATTATTTAAGGTTCCCTCCCTTTTCTATTATTGTAGAAAAGTTCCATTACCAAATCAGGTACACATTCAATTCCATTCATGTCCATATCATGTGATAAAATGTGTTACTGTATTAATTGAAAGGAGATATAGGTCTCTACCAATTGATATTGAAAATCATAATTATTTGGGACATAAAAAATTATAATAATTAAATTGTATACTATGAAATGAAATTTTATTCATAAACAATTCATATTATCATATCTTGTGTACAATATAATGGTTTTATAATCATTTCATCATTTAAGCACAACATTACCCATGAAAAAGAAGTGGGTTTCATGAGAATTTTCTAATGGTGTAACCCATGGAAGTGAAACTATTTTGATAAACATCTTTTCATAATAAATAATTCAGATAAAGATAAATAATTATATACGTGGTTCATTTACATATTAAAACATAGTTAACATCAATATATTCATGGAAGATTAAAAATTATATTTGAAATATATTTTATAAAAAACACCTGAGAAAAATTCCCCTTCCCCTTTTCAAAATAGTTTATCAAGAAAACCATTTTGAATGTATTTTTCCTTTAAAATAATCTTGACAAATGAAAAAGGTTGATTCACTGATAATAATGATCATCGGTATGGGATGTTTTATTCATGTGATAGATGTTAAAGAAAAGGCTCCTTCAAAAAAAATTATAAAAAAATAGGAATTTATAGGAAAAATAAATGAAGATCATTTTTATATTTTTTAATATAAAACATGGGAAAAAATCTCTTTTAAAAACAATTGGTGATTATCAATTTTTTTGAAAACATTTTTATAAGACATTTTTTTAGTAGAAACCCTATTTCTGACCAAATAGATAAATAATTCCCTGATTTTTTGATAACATTTTATGAATTATTTTTAATACCAAAGAGAGAGTAATGTTACTATTACAAGAAAATATCATGAATAAACATATAAAAATAATATTAATTAGTTTCATGAGATACATATCGTACTATTTTATCATCATAAATACATTCTTAAATAATCCTAATAAATAAGGATATTATAAAATAAAATCATTACCATGTTCGTAATATTGAATCATATGAACCATTAAGAAATGACAAAAAAAGAAACATAAAATATCATGATTATAAATTCATTAATTATATTATATTTAAAATGGATTATATATACACATTGTAATAGTGTATGTGTTTATAATAAAATATTTGCATCAATGATAAATGGATAAAAAAGTTCCTTACAATTTTTTAACATTGAGGTATAAAATCCCAAGAATGGTTGATCCTAAAATGAATATGAAAATTATAAAATACTTTTCATTAGATAAATCATAAAATATTGTCATTGGTTGTATATACACCATATAATGTAAATAGTTGATGAATATAGAATGTGTCTCAAAAAAGTAAAAAAGTCATACCGAAATCCCATACCTTAAGTATTGACTTCCTTCGTACACATTAGAAACAACTATAAAATAAATGTAACTAATTATAATTATATTTATGTAAATATTCGTAAATTACATACTATATATGTTTTTCTTATGACTTATTATTTCACATTTATTAATAATTATGTATGAAATTCACATTTTCAGCAATGAGGTTTTATTAATATTGTAATTTTGTCTTTTTGGAAAGATTACATAAATAATTGTTTAATCATATAACAATGTAAATAATTTTATGAATATCTTTTATATTGAGTTTATTTTTTTATTTTAATGAACAATTTTTAGTGTTTTGAATAATGATTTGTATTATTTAGGGTTACGGTTGGCTGTATGTATTCATGAATGTTGTTTCAATTAACTTGTATAATTTGAAGAAATTAAGATAAATGACATATTATTATTAAAAAATTAATTTTTTAATATATATGAAATATATTTATTAAACCCATAATTATTACCTTCCATGTAAATAATGAAATTATCACATCACTTTTCCAAGAAATAGTTTCCCGTACACACGACCGAAATTATAATATTACCTAAAATAGAAATAATGATTGTATATGTGTTATAATAAATAAAAAATATTCATAATATAATAAATATGATATATAAATAATAAATAAATCATTATGTGTAACCATTATAGGTGGTAATGAAAAAACAAATGACATTATTTCAGGAGACAATAGTCTACTGAACACATTAATGATGAATTCCTAAGCTTTTTTTTGGAATTGGAGACGGTTATATAATATTACCTTAACATAAAAAATTATAATATTTAAAATAATTATTTTATTATAACATAACTGGATAATAATAATTAATGAATGTGAAGGAAAAAATAAATCAAAAATGCTTGTTGATGAACATTACATATTCGTTAGGTATCCTCTGTAGGTTTGCACCAAAATCCTTCCACGGTTAGATTTATGTAAAAATTAAGGCATATATTGTGAGTGGAGGGAATTTGGTTAGTCAATTTAAAAGTTATTTTATGACCCAAATGGAGTGATTGTGTGAAGATGAGAGGGGAAGGGATGGAATTTTATAAGTAGGCTGAGTGGAAAACTTGTTATTTTGTTGAAATTTTCAATCATTCCAACGTTTTTTATTATGAAAAATTCCCAAAAATTATATATTATAGGTAATATAATTTAAATATAATTAATGATGTTTGGAAATTTAATTTTAATAAATTTTAAGGTCATTATTAACCATTATATTGTTTGTTTAACCCACAGTAAATCTATTTTACCATAACCATGAAAATTAATTTTTTCTACTTTAAATTTTCATTTTGGTAAAAAATTTAAAGTTATTAGATATTATATATTCTGATGAATCTATATATTTATTCTATATTAAAATAATATAATAATTGTACTGATAAATGTTATTTTAAAATTAACACCGTTGAGACGACATTAAATCGTGTTTTTAAAGATAAAATGACAAAAAGATTACCAAGTGTGTATATCAAAATTATATACAAATATGATTTAAATGTCTTAAATTGGATTATTTGATATATATATATGAAGTAGTATTATGTTAAAAATAATTTAAAATAAACTATTCTTTCCAAACAAATTAAAAAATATTAGTTTCAATTAAAATATATTATCTTTTAATATTCATCAGAAATGAATCTTTTTAAAAAAAATTAAAAAATTAACCCTAATATAGTTTTTATTTTTTTATTTAAAAATTGATATTTATTTTATAAAATTTATTTTAAAATTTTTTCAAAAATTAATTTAGTATCTTTTTCAGAACATAAATTATTTTTTTATAAAATACATTTTTTATACCATATAATGAATATTCTAAAAAGATTATGCACATTTTTATCAAAAAAATTAATTTATATAAAACTATTATACATATTATTAAACCATTAGTTATTTATATTTATATATGTATGTATAATGGTTTTTTTATGAATATTGTTTTTTATAACTATATATTATATCATGGTTTTGAATGAAAACAGAGTAACCAACTAACCCGACATTGCGTATAGCACACATATAATATGGCGTTGCATGTAAAAAATATTAACATGGTGTTGCATATAACAAAAGAAAAAATATTTTATTGAACTGTAAATATAGAATTTATAGTAACATAATATATTAAAAAGACAAAATATATTGAAAAATATTATTTCAAAAACTATCGGGGTGTTATAATATTGAAATTAAATTTATTCTTCAGATAATGATGATTAATTATAAAAACTTTATATGGTAACCAAGGAGGATGGTAAATAATTATTGATTATGGAACCCCATTATCCCTCACCAAAATATTTATGCATATATTGTTGAGTTGGCCATGATATAAATCATCCCTGATTGAGATGAAATATAAAATCATGATGAGTTGATCCACTAAAACCAATATCAGAGTGATTAATTTAGATATTTTTGGGAGACCATGGATGAAGTATATATTGATATTTTCCAACATCAATGTTTGTAGATGTAGTGTTGGTAATAATCCCTTATTATGTTTTTCCACCCACACTTATTGTCACACTAAGAACCATGTAGTGTTTTAAAAAATTGACCATTTCATATTATCCCACCAATATTGTTCATGAATATCATTATACATTTCATTGATCCCATGATATGAAGAGAATTTAGATCATTGATATAAATCCATAACAAACATCTTTATATATTGGAAATATGGGACACATATCCTTGTATAGAATTTCAGCACATCTTCTTGATCAAAATTGAAATCAAGGAAATTTACTTTCTGCACATCCTCTATCACCTTTTGTTTCAAATTATTTCTCATCATTATCACTTTATCATGTCTAGTAACAATGGTTGAGAAATATTTTTGGATATGATTGTTTATTTACCTTCCCTTATTAGTGTCATGTACTATCTTACTAGGCCATAACAATGAAAATATTTTAATCCACATCATTTCAAACATAGAAGGGTCTTTCACACATAGTGCATCTGTGACGTGGTTTACACATCTATAGTGGTAATTAATTGAATAGTAATATACATGTATAAGATCCAACCATCTCATTTATCTCATGTTACATTGCATGAATATAATCCTAAAGCACTAGTGGTCTGTTTATATATCACATTTCATCCCATATAGATAATTCCTACAAATCATCAGAATAAATGACCATAGTTAACTCCAAGAAATTCATATTATAATAACTCTCCATATTAATTAACTATCGAGATTCATAACAAAAAAACAATAATTTTTTATTATAATTCCCCATATTCCTTTTAGAGATGAATATATATGAATAACAAATCCTTCACTGACTCAGGGTAGAGTTAACATAGGTTTTGTAACCCATATGTTATTCAGTTTTTGGAAAACGTCTTCACTCTCCTATATCTATATGAACATAGCTCATTTTAATGTTTACTTGTTTATTGTATTATAAATTCATGAAAAGGTTTTCCAAATCATAATAAAATATTATTCTGAGTCATGTAAACTATAATTGTATGTTACTGTTGTAGTGTTAAGAAAGTACTCTACTACATTTTTCATGGCATGGCTAATTTATATTCATTGATTGGGTTCAATGTTAACCAACAATGAAACTTCTTGTAACAATGAATAACATTTTCTGAATTATCCAAACAGTTTCACCCCCTGTAGAGTTTTCTAAAAAACACATAGTTGATACTCATTTCATTGAGACTTTAAGAATATGTTATAATATAATCATTACAATCTATAATGAATATATCATGTTTGTCCTTAAATAATATATTCTTCAAGACCATAAATATGGACGTGTAATTACAAAAGAAGATTTCCATAAAATTACAAAAATCCCATATCATGTTTGGATTGATTATTTCAGAATATATTTTCACTACTGGAAAGATGATCTTTCCCAACACTTCTATACCAACGGTTTGTAAAAACCGTTGGTATAACTACTATTTTCCAACGGTTCACCAAAACCGTTGGGAAATCTATAGATTTCCCCACCCTTTCCCAACGGTTCACCAAAACCGTTGGGAAAGGATATCTTTTGAGCCTATTTCCAAAACCTTTGGGAAAGCGGGACCCTTTCCCAACGGTTCACCAAAATTGTTGGGAAAGTCTGCCTTTTGAGCCTCTTTCCCAACTGTTTTGGTGTACCATTGGGAAAGAGGGACCCTTTCCCAACGGTTCACCAAAACCGTTGGGAAAGGCTGTCTTTTGAGCCTCTTTCCCAATGGTTTTGGTGAACCATTGGGAAAGGTCACTCTTTCCCAACGGTTCACCAAAACCATTGGGAAAACACCCAGAGAATCAACCTTCAGTCCAAATAAATCATCCCACCTCTAACTTATCCCAACAATTTTCAAAACCGTTGGGATAGGTTCTTTATTTTTTTTCCAGATCTACTAACCGAGAACATTATATAAATCAAAATTTTAAATAATTATGATAATACATATATATATTTATGAAATTATGTTTACAAAAGTTATGTTAGCTTAGTTTTATGTCTTTCGATTATAAACGAGGGGTCCTGGGATCAAATCCCGGAAGATTTTTTATTTTTGGAATTTATATACCAACGGTTCCATTACCGTTGGTATAGATTTCATATTACCTATACCAATGGTTTCCAAAACCGTTGGTATAGGTCAATACCAATGGTTTTCCAAAAACCGTTGGTATAGACCTATCCCAACGGCTTACTTGTCTACGGTTCTTCAAACCGTTGGTATAGGCTATACCAACGGTTTGGAGGCCTATACCAACAGTTCCAAACCGTTGGTAAAGGTTAGTTTTCCAGTACTGTTTTCATCATCCTAAATTTATTATACACATATCATATGTCAATATAAGAGAATAATTGGGGCCCATGAAGCTAGTAAAATAAATAATAAATACTTGGGAGAGTTAATATGTTTTTATTATTACACATTTATGTTTTCCTTAATCAATTCATAAATAGACTGATCCATCATTATTATATAAAAACTAAATTGGTTCTCCCTAAGGATACACACTTGGATAAATAAATTCAACCACCAAAGGATCTTATTGTTGTTTATGTAATTCATCTAAATCCAAATTTTTCATTCTATATATGGTAGTTGATATCATCGTGGATCCTTGTATGAGTTTAATAGATAAATCCACCCCTATTTATAGGGGATGACCAAGTAAATTTTTAGGAAATACATTAATGTATTCTTGAATTACGGAGATATTTATTAAACATACCCACACTCACCCATTGGATTTGGATGTGCTGATGGAATTACTAGGAAATTGGTGGAATCTCTAAGACACTAAAGGCTAGAACTATATTAAAAGGGTTTCATCACAATTTGGAGAATATTTTCCCTTTTAAAAAAAACGAAACCAATAATACCACAAAGCAACTATTATATGAGTTATGATTAAAATATAATACAACTAAATTTAATACCAAAATACTAAAATACCATAATGCAACCACGAACCACATCATATTAAAAAGAAAAAAATAAAAACCAATAAAACACAAATACAACAAAGACCTCCAAAATCAATTCCAAATGAGTTCCATGCTCAAACTCATCAATCCATTCCCAAGGTATCATGATGCATCACCAAATAATTGAGATACATTTCCATTACCTGTATCTCAATATACACCACCTGAAAATGTTCAATAGTTCACATGTAGCAGGTGATTATGAAACTCAATAGGATTTTACCAATGACTTCCCAACTCATTCCACTATGATAGAACATGTTATAACATTTATAGAAAATAATTTATAGAAAAATAATTAAAATATTTTATATCAAAGACATAATATTTTTTCCAACGAAAAATGTTCCAAACCAATCAATTTCAATGGAATGTAACTAAAAACATCCTTCAAACCAATTTCAATATCCATTTTGCATAACCCATTCCATTTCACACTACAACACACACATTAAAAGATAAAAATTATATACTCATGAGTCGTATCTCATCGATATTCTATGTTTTGAATGTGTAAACATGTTCCAAGTGCCCTAATGACACACAACCATTCCACATGTTCACATTACTGGAAATGAATACATTCATTCTATTTATTCCAAATACCTTTCCGAAAGAACAATTCAATGAAATTTAGATAAAAAATTCATTTTTTTAAAATCTCATCCAAATCATTTCCATGAATAAAAAAGGCATATTTTTGGGTAATCATTCTAAAATCATGAATCAAAGAATTTTTCAGAAAACTGATTTCCACCATTTTAAAACAACAACACTAAAGAGGGTTTCTACCAAGCTTTTCACCTCAATATCATAATTAAATTCAACAAATATTTTTTTAAAAAAACCAAACCAAACCATATAGTTCTAATTAGAGAAGCTGACAATTAATATAACTACCTCACAAAAATTGGTGAAACAAATGATGACAAAAAACTCCAAAAAATTGAGAAAATATTCCAATACCTACCTCTATTCTTGTTCCATGTCATCCAAAAAATAAGATATCTAAATCATTTGAAAAAAACAACTTGTATATATCTCCAGTAGTTAAGATAGATGAATATAAGAGAGGGAAGAATAAAAAAACTATAGAAACCCACCCAAATGATGAACTTAATGACTAATCGATGAATCCAACAAACAAATATTTACCAAGAGATCACTATCATATCAAGGTGAAATGATTCTACATCCATGGGAGAAAGTGAAAATTATATTAGGGATATATTACAGAATAAATGGAGTAAGTTGATAAACTATGTTAGATAAATAATTTTTGGATCTACTTTTTAACACTACATGATTTAAGAACACAGTTAAGAAAACCGTGAACTTAACGCTTCCTCCAAACACACTTCACAATTTTTGACAACATGGATAGACAAATAGTGCACCAAATATGATCAACCTACCTATTTCAATTTTTATGGTTTCTCCGTGGTATCCATATGGTGTGGAAAAACCTTGATCCAAATTTTCACATTCCTAGTTTAAAATGATTCCCTTTTTTGTTTATTGCAAGTTTTAAACATTTTAGTCTACCCAAACTCAAACCGTGTGTCTCCAAAAATCCCAGAAAACAACATAAAACTCTTCTGAACCTTCAGAAACATAACAGTATAACATTATTTACAAAAAATAAAAATTAATGGTTTAAATACCTAAAACTTAATTGTGTTATATTCTACCCACCATTTGTATTTCTATTATCTGAAAGGAGAAAAAAACTGTTTTACTGAAAGAGATCAGGAATTTTCTCATTCATTTTCTTTACGTATTCTAATGTTTCTTCCTAAATCCATCCTTGTTTCCAAAAAACATATAGTAGACAGATGATTTTACAATGAATGACTTTATATTTCCTATCCACAATTTGCACTATCACAAGTCCCAATATAGCATATCGCTCTATGTCAACATGATCCAAGGTAATTAGATGGTTAGGATCTTGCTTATCAATAATCAATTAAGATACATTGAACAAATTCTGAAATAAACACAATATTTGTGGTGAATCCAACTGATGTGACACCTCACTAAACCATTCATTATGTGAAAAGGGAATATGTATTTAGTATATAACATTATTTACCTTACAAAAAAAATCCCATGACCTAGAGAGATTATCAAGAACCCATAATCGCTCACATGAAACTAAAATGAACCTCAAAAATGATCTGCATATCATTTTTGAGGATTTTGATACATCTATATTATTTTTCTAATCCACTAAATCGTCTCCATTATCTAATGTTCATGTCTTGGTCCAACGAGTGAAATTTTAAAGCAGTTTCCACACAACAATGTAGATAATTATAGGGATTCCTATACAATGATTCGAAAGGGTCCATATGTATCAACAAATAGTATATTTTTTCATATGAGATATCCACTAATGATATGTTCCCCTCCCACGAGATACCAAAATGCATTAAGAAATCCCAAATCATGTCATTAAATATTTGTATCATCCTTATGTATTCCCCATCCTTTTGAGTGTGATATACCATGAACATAATCAACTATGTTTTTAAGGGATTTATAAATGGATTATCCCAAATGTTACATAAAACATGTATCTCTATTACATAAATTGAAAATTATATTCCTTTCCTCTTTAACACTACTCTAATAATGATTTTAGATATGTCCTCTACTATATAAGATTTGTGAATACTGTTGAAATGGGATGTGTTTGTGTAATTTTCAATTATCAACCATATATATTCATGTTTATGACCTATACTTAGGATACCATTCAAAAAATCCATGGCCATCATCTCTAATTCTAAACAATAATTAGTGAAGTCTATAACATATCTTCTAGACTTTGCTGATCTACCTTAACCTACTGATAGGTGATGCATCTCATTAAAAACTCAATCACCATTATTTTCATACCCACCCACCAAATATTTTCATTAGGGGAATTAATAAATACATTTTATTATAGTATTAAAACCCCATATTGAATGGTGTTATGCATGGATAACTTGTTCATGAAATGTTAAAGGTATGAAAATCATATTTGGAACCCATAAAACTGAATTCCAATATAGTTTACAACACTCAATTCCCCACCCCCAATATTTATTTGTGACCTCATATTAACACATTTTGAAATATATTTATGTTCCTCCCTAACCATATTAACCAAATCAGGAAAAAAATAAACTTGAAATAAAACTACAATACTACCTCATACAATACATTCAATGTGCTTGTAATCTATCGTTGGCATCATTTTCCATTGATTAGAATCCTCTCTTTCCAACATACTATAATAATTTCTATTTAATAACTGAAACACGAACTTTTATTTACCTTGTGTATACAACATGTCAATGTTAAACATTTACAGATTCTGCATGCATATTATTTGCCTAAAATTTTAATATATTCATAAGGAAATATGTTTTATTCTATTATGATATATAAAAACCATAAATTTCTCACCAAAAGTGAAATGATGTGTATAATTTAATTCATGTAATATAAAATCTAATTGAAAATAATGTGTTGGGTAGTCCATCTCAAAAAATATAATTGTAATTGTACAAAATAAAATACATGATCTCCCTACATTAAACACATCTCAACACTGATACCAATGAATCATAAAACACCATATTCTTGGGTGTTATTTATAGAAAATTCATGATCAGAGCTAATGTAAGTTGATATTTTATCATATTAATAGACATATGGAGTTCATTAATCCAATTAAAATGAATTCCTTTACCTGTAGATGATATCTTTGGTTAATCTAGTGCTGAGAATTTATCATAAAAAATATTTATAATAACAACAAATACCATGAAAACATTCTATCTCAAATACATTATTTTGTGCCTTCTAAGAGATCACCACCTCTAACGTTTATTGATCCACATAAAAAACTTTTATGAGATTAAATAGAAATGTAAATGTATCAATGGTATCCAAAAATAACTCTATGAATGTTTGGATTAAAATTGATGATCCTAAACGATACCCTAAACTCTCTCCAACTATTTCTCATGCATAAACCATTTCCATGAATACACTACCATGTCATCCAAAATCACTATCACAAAAGATTCCACATACCTTTGAAATAACTGATTCATGGATTCTATAAATTCTAATGTTGCATTTGTAATTCCAAAATTCATAACCACATACTCATAATGGAATTATCTACTCCTGAAATCTATTTTCATGAAATTAACCTTATGAACCCACATTTTGTGATATATCGATCACATGTCAATAATAGAGAACCACATGGATCCCCTCAATTGATAAGAAAATAATTAATTATTCTATGTGTATAATGAATCATTATAAAATTTTAGTTAATCTTACAATAATCTACACAAATACCAATAGTTGCATCTAACTTTTTCAAAAGAAAATACCAATTCCCATGAATTTTTACTATGAATAATAAATACTTTTTCTTTCACATTATTATAGATCAAATTTAAATTATGTTAATTATTTTAGTTCTATATAATAAGACATATGTGATATTGGAATAGTCCCTAGTAAGTTTTCAATCAAAATTTTAACTTCTATGGTGTGTGGAAACCATGAGAAATTGTTATGTAACATTTACAAAAAATAAACACAATTTATGAAAAATACGCATTCCAGATCTCAACCCTTGATTCCAAGTCCAACACTATGATATTTTATGAGATATTTACAAATGTTGGATTTAAATAGAATAAGACACCTTCCTTTATATTCATTTCTATTATAAATAGATGCTTGTTTCTGTAATCATCCATAAAATTTACCATTTTCTTTTTAGAGTCGAAGTGAGATCTGAAAAAATTAAGATAATATATAACCCAGATTATGTCAAACATAATCCCCCATGTTCCCTCTATCCATAGAATAAAAATCAGCGACGGT
Source organism: Viscum album (assembly GCA_963277665.1). NCBI lineage: Eukaryota > Viridiplantae > Streptophyta > Magnoliopsida > Santalales > Viscaceae > Viscum > Viscum album. The sequence continues at coordinate 2,059,960,571 of OY728151.1, read as the reverse complement.
ACATTGAACAGGTTCTTGGTTCACCTATTGATTTTGTTCAATAATATTCTCAGCAACTTCATCCATTTAATTTCTTCTATCACTATATGGTTATATTTACTATAAATAAAACATAAGGTAACATATAAACACTTTATAATGAAAATATTAAATGTTTCAAATTTACTATATAATGAATACCACAACAAAGTATTTAAAATTCATCATTTTTCACTTTTAAATCATTTTGGAAAACAGTGCCTTGCTCTTTGGGTATCAAACTATTTTTAAGATACCACTACCATGGATTTTCAAAATATCACATTGGAAAACATTTTCAACATTTTTATAATATCCTGAATTTTTTATCACATCATAATTCATTACCCAAAATAAAATATGAACTTTTTTTGGTAATATATTTCCATCAATTTATGTCTCTCTCTTCTCATCATCTAAACCCATGATAATGTGGTTAGAAATCCTATAAGTTCCTAAAACAAATATACACCCAACAACACAGTTACATGAGTTTCAACCTAATTAGGTTTTCTAGGTCACTTTATTATCTACATTTCATGTTCTGTTGATCATATCTCAAATTACCATCCCAAATCCAGGACTAAACAGTATTTGTTTTTTACTCCATGACTTAATAAACAAATATAATTTGTCACAAATTTTTTGGAAAGACCATGACTTATACAGTTTTAACATCCCACCCCTAAAAATATTCTTTGGAAGAGGAAATGAATTTAATAACACATAGGTGACTTCCCCAAGACACAAATGGTAATAATAAATCCCATGCGTTTCATAAAATATGGGTCAAAAATTAATCATAGAGATTAAAAAAACTAAACCAAAATTACCACAACCAAAAAACCTCTCTATGATTGATGATAACAATTAAATACATCTGAAATAAATATAAAAATATAAAAATACCTCAATACAAACAAGAAGCATATATGAATACTGTGATGAAACCAAAAACCCACAGAACCAAATAACAACCAAGACATCTAGAATAAACAGAAAAAATATCCATTATCCAACTCATAAATCCATTAAAAAGGTAATATTATGAAATACTAAATGAGTTGGATAACATTACATTACCCATGTCTCAATATAAAACATGTTACAATTTAAAAATGTTCCCCATGTGGGGGAGATTATAAAACTCAATCAGAGTTTCCAATAGATGTCCCAAATTGACCCACATGGATAATTTTTTTAGCACATTTATATAAAAATAATTATATTAGGTAACTTAAAAATTTTATATCAAATCCAAAATAGATTTCATCAAACAAATTTCAAAAAACAATTCCATGTAATGTAACAGAATACGTCCGTAAAACCATTTTATAAATCCATTAAGCATAACCTATTTTATTCCAAACTACCACACTTGATTTCCTTAGTGAAATTTCCATACACATGAGTGGTATCTAAATAATATACCATTTATTAATAAGTTTACCCTATTCCATGTTACCCAATGTCATATGTCCCTTCCATAGTGTCTGGTAAATTCAAATCAATAAACACCAACCATTTATTCCAAATCCCATGCTGTACCAAAAATTCTAGGAAATTTCGAAAAATGAATTCATTTATTGATAAATATTAATACCAAATAATATCAATGTATAAATAATCAAAATTTCTGATATAATTATTTAAATATCATGAAACAACGAACTATTCACAATAACTAATTTCCTCCATCTCAAAGACCATCAGTGAAAAGGGTTTCTTCTAATCCTTTCACCTCAATTTATAATTTCAATTCAAGAAAGTAAATAAATACTGAAATATTAATTCATGTTATAATAATAGAAGTGTATAGTGAGGCCACATATCTAGCAAATATTGTAGAAATTGAACAGTGGAAGAAACTCAAAAAACGTGTCTTATATCATCAAAAACATTTGATAGATCTTATTCCTTATAATCCAAAAAATAATAACTCAACATTATTGGAATCAAAAAACAATATTATATCCCCAATGGATTATATCCACTAATAAAAAAGAATGAAAAATATTAAAAATAATAAAAACAACAAATAATGATAACATACATTGGAACTCAGTCCTCCAACAAGCATTTATTGACCAAAGGATTTATCTGAGGTTAAAGGGAAGGATTAAAAATACTTGGGAGGAATTGGAAATAATTTTAGGATTATATTAATGGAAATGATTGGGTTATGGGAATTAATTGAGTCATACTGACAGTTTAAAAATAAAAATTTTAATACATCATTGTTTTGGTGAACTGTTGTGAAAAAAATTCACAAACCATGAACATGATACTACCTCCAAGAACCCATTAAATGGTTGGATGTCATTGTTGGAAAACCCAGGAACCAACCATGATCATCCCTGATATTTTACTTTTCAAGATTTTACCATGGTGGATTCATGGTTTCCCCAAACTGTGAGAGAACGGCGTTCCAACCCATTTCCCACTGATTCTCATTGCATGGCTTCTTAGTTTCCTTCAATCATTTCTAATAAAATGTGAGAAAACTGTTTGCATCAATAAATTATATAAAACCCATGAAAATAATAAAAAACAACCCAAAAATATAATAATAACAATGAAATTACTTACATAAAAAACTAAAACACATTGGTAATTACATGAATCTAGGGGTGATGTAATTTATGTCCTTATAATTTCATTTAAATCTACATGCTCAACTATTATCTAGACAATGTAGTATATTGGAGTTTATAATAGAATCATTTAATGGAGTGATATCTATCATTTGGAAAAAATATTTTTTTTCTTGTCATGTCTAATAAAATTTCCTTTCCCCATTTCTTGATATTAGCAATATACATAGGGAACCAGTCTATCCATAGTATTGTGTTAAATTCCACCATGGGAATAACTACCTGATTTTCAATGAGATCGTACTCACCCGATGTTAATAGTATAGTTTCTTTGAACTATTGATCATTTGGTTATCCAACTAGTTGTATTCAATGATATCATTACTTCCAATAGCTCATGGATTAATGTTATGTTCTTTGCAAATATTGATGAAATAAAGGAATGCATAGATCGCAAATAAATGAAATTACTTTCTAAATGTATATGGATAATATGTGTATAATATATTTGATAATTTTGAGCCTATAATTAATAATTCATGATTGAAAATTCCTATAATTCTCTCGTGGCCTATGTTAATGATTGTGGTGGTTTCCTTTCATTATCTTCTGATTTAGACATAGATTTAAAAAGTTTCCATGATTTCTGACATGATCCATTGAACATTCGGCTGTGCATACACCAATCTCCACTAGTAATTAAATATGTAGTTGAGGGATCACCACACCATGATAATTTGGTGATATATAACCTTCTCATACAAACTTGAAACACATTCCACTACTATGAATGAGGATACACAAATGCTTATTTCCAGATTTTTTCATATAGGAAGATTCACATTCTTTCTACCTCTCAATTAATAAAAATTATTACCAATATTTATATCATTTTACCTCTTATTTTCATTCATCCTATGAGACCATAGAATAACTTATAACTATAATTCATCATTTTTAGAACATTTCACTATCTCATTATAGCTTCTAAAGTATTTATTTCATAAATTCCTCTACTGATGAGTTCCCAAACCACAGAACAATCAATCAAACATTTCCTTAGGATCTATAATGAAGATAGATGTGTATAGAGCATTTATTTTTTCCATTTCATAACAACCCACTTATTAATTTCCAATCATCATCAGCTTTTGGAATTACTTAATCATTTTTATTCACATCATATGCAGAAAATATTTGTTGGAAATGATTCCCATGAACTCTTCCTATAACAACGTATCAATATACCTTCCTAGATTCATATTTTTAATATTTTTTCTTCACATATCATCCACTCTTATTAAGTTTTATATTTCTAGGGAGATATTTTATTTCACTGGATAGTGGAGAAAAAAATATTTTCAATTGAGGTAATTAATTATTAAGAAAACAATTTCTCAGCAGATCAACTAAAATATTTTGTCATTGATGTGTGAAGGTGTATACAAAAAGTTGTTCCCTTTGAGGGGAATCTTGTCACTCATATTGATTAATGTAATTATTCATATCTATAGATTTTTTATTTATCATCCCAATAGTGTTTTCCATTCTAGCTTCTATCCCCATGATGTTTTCCATTCTAGCTTCTATCTGAATGTTATTCATTAATATTATCTAATAAAAATTAATTTTTGTATAAATCATTCATAATAGTTCATAATATTATTTTGTTAAAACAATATTATCCTTTTGTAATTTCATACAATGTATGCTTCTAGGCCCATTTTTAAGAACCCGTCACCTATTGATTCTACTCAATACTTTGTTTTTATGGTTGTTACCCCTCAATACATATGTTCTAGATCCATATACACTTGTTGTATCGAGAAGTGCATTATATTTATTTGAAACAACCCACATAATATTTCACAAAATTTTAGGTTATTTTCATATATTTAGACATATATTTAGAGTTATTATTATTATCTTCATGTCTTAGTTTCTATAAATAACAAATCAATCCTCTGATACAATCAAAATAAATCCCAATGTTTTATTACATAAAATATTAATTACATTGGACAAAACACAAGATCATTTAATGTCTAGTATCATTTAAATTTGAAAAATAATACATGAAAACATAAATATATTTTCTTATCCATTGATGGGGTTCTCCATGGGATCACCAAAATATGGTTTTGTATTATCTAATATAATTATGACAAACATAAAATTAATGCGGTGAGCATGAACCCAGAAAAATAATACAAATGGGTGATATTTATAATGTGATCATTAGGAATATTAACAAGAACATGAGGTATAAAAATATAACATGATAAAGGAACCATAAGGTATAACATAATAAAAAGTATCTAAATCATAACATGGAAATTTGGATTCAACATAGAAATAAGGAATTAAAAAGAATATCACCAAAGTTTAGCACCAAGGCATACTAAATTAAAATTAACGTCTTATTCACCATGGCATCATAAAACACGGAAACTGTAGATATTAAATTGTTTATCTAACGAATTAGAGTGATATAAAAGTTATAACATAAAATTTATTAATTTTATGTGACGTAAATATATCATATTAATTCATTTTACCAATAACCTACGTTGGATAACAAAAAAGTTTTATATAAAATCCTTCAGTACATAAGAACATAACCTCGTCACTGTAACTACATTTTAATCACATCAAATTGGAATTTCTATGTCATATAGGAAAATACGCAAATAAATAAATTATATTTACAAATAATTGAAAACCTACAGACAAATAAATTTTATTGAAATTCAAAATATAATACATTATCATGTATATGAGTTAAATTTTCGAAGTAAATTATGTAGTATTATAGGTATAAAATTTGGATTAATAAAAGTGTAAAATAAAAGGGAATTCTTGTAAACCCTTGAAAAAAATTTACTATATATATAGAGATATGATCAAAATCCAAGAAAAAGATAGTAACATACACTTGAGATATCATTCAAAAAATGTAATTACTTGAATGGAAATGAAGATGGAGATAATTCCCACACCTTGAAGAGGTATCCAAAATCCTATGGATGTAACCTTGGGGAGCTTATAAGAAACATTGGGGGATATTTGGGAAGAAAAGGGACATGAAAATCCCGGTGGAAGGATTGGAAGTTACAGAAAAACATATAAGGGGAGGATATATTTAAAAAATTAGGAGGAATAGTTTAATAATTTCCTAATATATGTCTTGGAAATATATGGTTTGGAAAAAATGTAAAACCTTGGGATTTACCATGTTTTTTGAACATGGTTTTTGAAAATTTTGTCATAATTTTTGATATATTAATCTATTATAGCTGGACACCATTTTTTATAGATCTTCTGACATGATAGATTAAATTTTCCTCAAAATAATATTTTCAAGGTCAAATTATCCATTTTATACATAAGAATGTTACACATTTATTTAGAAATTATTTAAATACTATTAAAATAATTAATATTATTAAATTAATTCATATTAAGTCATTTATTTTTTTAATTAACTATTACATTATTATGAAATAAATATGAAGTCATAAAATATACTAAAAACCAAAAATATTACTTTTACCATTCATTTAAAAATATTGTATTTTATAACATTCAAGAAAATATCCCTATACTAAATTCAACATTATAATTATAAATATAAATATTTTTACTAAAAATTATTTTAAAAAATTGGTTATAATAATTTTTATTTAAAACATCCTTATTTAATGAAAAATAAAATTTTTAAGACAATCAAATTTATTTAACTTAAAAAAAATTCCTAGGATATGATAAATTATTTTATCATTTTTATTTATATATGAGTGGTTTAAAATAATATTGAATTAAAAAAATTATATAGAATACCAAAGATTATTATTAAAGTGTATTTATTTTCTAAAATTTACAAATATGTTTTATTTTCATATAATAATAAATTTTTGGAATTTACCATAATTAAACATTTATTTTAAAAAAAATTATTTTTAAATATGGGATTGTTGGAATAACCATTTTATTTATATAAAAGAAATTAACTATTAAGTAAAAATTATTTTACATGTAATATTATATTACACTAATGTATTCACTACGGGTATAGTGTGTGATTTAGGTAGTTTAATGGGGTGGCGTAGCTCACATTGACTGAGTGGTAATATCTAATAAATATAACATCTCCCATAATGAATTGTATCCAATCCTCACTTATTGAATCAATGATTAGTATTTGTCATGGGTGAAACAAAGTGATGCTACCTCCATTCCTATATAGGAAAAATGGGTTTCAAGCAGTATGACTTTAATGGATGAGGCCATCATTTCACTTTTTATCATAAATTATAAATTTCAATACTACATATAAACTGTAATTATAATGGTAAAATATTACCAATTATTATATCTCCCATCATTCATATTTAATAGTGGTTATATTGATGAATTTTCATGTTTGACCCATATTCACATACTGGTCGAATCCCAATGGCTACATTTCACCCTATAAATACATCTTCATTCATTCACACAACATTCACACTGATTCATTATGTGGTTATACATTCATTTTCTAAGATTTTGATTGGTTTAATACTATTTTTATTCACTTCTATTGTTCTTGTAAAGGCGTAATGAGTATCAAATTTTATTGCAATCCATTTTTTCCTATTTTATATACTGTATTATATATATTTTTCCCAGTTATAATGGTTTTCATTTTTCTTGGATTAGTTACTAATTAATGTAAGGATATTTATTAATGATATAAACTTTTGTCACTTTATTTATGTGATATATGTTTATAATACTGTATTTTATAACACACATTTTCTTTGGGAAATGAATCATATAAAAATCATGGGTTTTTACAATAGACACAGTCTGATATATAATCACATAATAACTTGATAACATCATCATAGGCTCAACCTCCTTCAACTAAAAAATTCGACACACCCCAACCTCATTACATCATAGAATATATTATGTATAAAATAAATAGCATGTAATTTTTCGTATTAAATCACCCACATCACCGGAATTTAAGATATTATTGTATCCACATAACCTAATACCATAAATTTGATTCAATATGTATGAAAATCCCAAAACTATAGAACATAATATGCTGCTTAAGATTGGATCCTTAAATAGCCTATACTATATTTAAAAAGGCCCTAAAGAAGAAAAATAATATTTATGAACAAATATAATAAGCTGGTAAAGCATTTACCCTAATATAAACCAACAAATATTTGAGAAAAATGAAAATTTTTTTAAATTTCAAAATAAAACAAAAAATATTCAATTAATAAAACTGAAAAACCATGATTATTATATAATACTGAAAAAATACATGTCTTGATGTGTTTAATATACTATAAATGATTCCTATCAATAATGAATTTTAAGAATTCCCTTAATATTTAGTGGAAAACACCCCCTCATCTACAACAAACCCATCTCATGTGATTCACTACTAAAAAACACTAGAACATTTACCATGCCTACATTATGACATATAATATCTATACAAACACCAATATGTCTGGGAAGGGTTGGATATTTAATAACCTATACTGAATCTATAATATTCTCAATAAATCCATCACAATATATATATATAGTAATATATTTAATACGATTGAAATAAAATTCTCACATTTGAAAAAAAATGATTAAAAAATATACGTACTTCTATATAAAATCAAAATAACATACAAATAAAATATAATTCAATAAAATTAAAATATCAGGTAATGATATCATAGTCCATCCTATATATCAAGAAATTAAAGAACCGTCATATTTTAATGATAAAAATGAAATAAAATATAGCATATATTAAATTACTATGCCTGAATATAATATACATCATCTATGTATCCTAACCAAAATGAGAGATTCCCAAATTGACATACCTCTCCTATAAAAATTAATAATGTGATTGAAAATATATTCCAAATTATAATCATTTCCATTATATCTATACTCCACACATATTATAATTTTTTATACCAAAAGAAATCAATTCCAAAATATTTTTAGTGGTCAAAAAGAGTTTACCCTAATAACCCAATGAAAGAAAATCCTTAACCCATAAAAATTATTATTCTAAAACCCATTTATAAAAACTTCTTTTATAAACCTAATTCCATGAGTTTTTTTAATAAAAATCTATTAATAATTTAATTTTTATCCAAAAAATAAAAAAATTAACAAATCAATTTAAAGAGATTATTTGATAAATACCCATCATATTAAAAAGACATAAAATCACATAAATCCCACATAGAATAATCCAAAACCCATTATTAATTAATTATATCATCATACCATAGTATTAGAGAATGTTAATGTCCTAAAAACTAATATATTACTTTACAAATCATGATATGATCTTAAAAATCCTAGAAATAATAATGGGAAATAATGAATCATTATTTTTTATTTCAATATACTAATTTATTTATTTATTTATAATCAAACAAGGTTGATATTTATAAAATAAAAAATTTATTAAGAAGGAATGAGATAGATTAAATTACATTATATATCCTTGAGGTGAAACCATTTATCTAATTTTGATCTGCTCAATCTGAGATATAAATTCATTTTTTATCGATGATGATCCCAAAATTTCATTTCAATGGATCCACAGTTTCATCCATGGATGATTATTATATTCCAAGGGGGATCAGTGTAGGATAATAAGGTTTCATAATATAAAACCCTAGACACATACATTATATATCTTCTAGTTTATATGTTCATATGAGATCAGACACCAACTACACGAGACTCACTGTTCACTAAAACTAAATAAATAGTCTAGATATACATCCTAAGGTACTAAGAACCAACTATAAACTATCCATGAGGTGAAACCATTTATCTAATTTTGATCTGCTCTATGTATACTACTTTCAAAATATGAAAGAAATGTAAAATTATTTAATCCAATATATAATCAACCTGAACAAAATATGATTTAATTCATACATAAATAAATCATTCATGAAACCAATATCAATTTCTTCCTAATTCAACATCATTAATTGAAGTTAATGAAAAAAACATAAGTTTATTAATATTAAACTAATACATTCTATTAATTCATACATCGAGATTTCTAATAACCATTAACCATCATTATATATACCCACCTAAAAAATGTATTCATTTCATGGAAATTATTTTCCTATCATTTTCTAACTAGAAAAATCAATTTATGAAACATGCCCATCTTTTACTTCTGTAATTATATAATAAACAACATGTTTTCTAAATGATATAGTGATTATTCCACCATTCATATCTATTATTCCTTCCATCCCACACTATTTTTAATAATAAATATTCATTTATTTAACCGCATTATTTTAACGATGCACTACATGGATAAAAGTAAATAAATGTTCAGTTATCTAATGTAACAACAAATATCTAACATCTTAAAGATATTTTAGAAATAAAAAATCCATTTATCTCATCATGAACCTAATATCAATTACTTATAACCATGTATTATCATTTTTAGGTAAGGTATCTACTACATCCTAACCCATCCATGGTTTTTCGAATAAATTGAAATGAAATTGTTGAAGGAACATCACCATGCTTAATTCCCCAAAATTTACAATCTATATATAGATAATATGCCTCAAACACATTGGATATAATTGCACCATGAGTGTTTCACTAAAATTTTAATGAATCTATTTCATCGTGGCCCAAATAAATATATCTAAATTATGATGATGTGAATAATAGTTCTTACCATATATTCAAAACTAACATGACTCATAAATGACCAAAAATATCCCCTATCATGGGATATAAATTCTTCAGTTTATTTATTTTACGAGAAATCATATATTTAGACTATGTAAAGATCACCACAGAATAGAATTCATCATTCTCTATAGGTTTTAAAAAATCCCATTATATTAGTAAAAAATAGAACTACTATAAATATACACCATGTAAAATTTTGTACATTTTTATAGTTAAATATATTCATTAGTGAGATGAAAATATAATTTGTTCTAGTGTACCCAAATAAAAATAATAGGAAATTTATTACTGCCAAAACTACCAAAAATAATATTATTATAATGTGTTCCTCCCTCACCAAAAAATGATGACATTCAGATAATAGATCAATATTTTAAAGAAACATAAATATATTAAATTGGTTAAAGAGATCAATGATATTGTGGAAAATTATATTTATTAATCTATAACATTTCTATACTTTTTTATAGAAATGTATCCACCTCTTTTTTGACAATTCATTGGTTGGGTCTTTATTTTGGGTTTGTTTTGAGACATTCCTTATAAATTTTGGGAGACCTTGGTTATATTCACAGTGAGTGGATGGTTAAGAAAAATTATGTGGTTCTTTCTAAGAAAATGTGTGGCCACACTAGATCTATTGGAAGAGGGAACACTGTTTGTCCAAAATATGTGTCCAAAAAAATAACCCCTATAAAGAGGGGTATTAATTTTTTTTCACATGGTTAAAGTACCTATGAATCCAAAGACCCTACCCCAATTAGGATTTCTATATAGGGATCTAGGACAAAGAACATAGTAACTACTAATCACGTAGCCTCTTGAGTAAACAGTCAAAATGGAATTTTAATGTTATAAATTTTGAATTAAAAATTCATGGGACCAAAATTTAACCTATAATAACCACACAATGTTATATTTCCTCAAACTAATCCTTCTGCAGTGTTCTATAGGATTCTATATTCAGATTACAGGTTAAATCCTCCCATTCATGGTAGATCATGTCAAGGTATGTTCTTGTTTTTATATGGTTTTTTACTTTTCTAATTAATCCACCATATATATATTCTCAAATAATCACGTATAAACCTATGGGGTTGTCTAATCATGATATAATGGGTTTATATTCATATTTCTTCATTTATTATTTATCGAAGATCATGAGTACTTTTTCTGTTATTCCTCAGTAACCATTTTTATAGTGAATAATTATACCTCTATTCTTGGGGAAGGTAATTCTATACAATAGTTTAATTATATAAATGGATTATCATTCAGGTAAAATTTATTTTTTTGTTCATTTGATTGATGTGATTTGGGATTTGAAGGGATTTTTGGAAGGAAATACCTTTTTAAATCAGAATTGATTTAAGAATAGGTTTTGTTTTCATTATTAGTTTGATTAAATAAATGAATGGTAGTTTTGATTTATAAAATTGGTTCTCAAGGAAAAAATTTATTGGATTTTATTATATAATTTTTTTATAAATATTTAATATCATTTTGAAAGAGATTTTAAAAAACATTACACATTGGGATCTATTGATCGGTTAGGAAGATACATGTCACTCGTAGTGTAGATTATGTCACTAGATGTTTTGTGATATTCAACAATTATGGAAGGAATTGATATCTTTTTCTACCAATGTATGCCTAGTTAAGTATTATTATATGGAATATTCACATTACCATAGGATAGTTACCCATAGAACGTGAATTATTTTATGGTTTGTTTATTTCATGGTTGATTTTTTCATGGATAGTTGCTCACATTTGTTTCACACAATGATTTATCACGTAGTTGTCCATGATGTATTATGACATGAATACATGTTTAAATAATTACAATATAGTTTTTGGATATGATTCCGGGTTTTATCACATATTGTTTTCAAATTCCATGATTTTGGAATATGAATGATATTTTTTTAAAACCAAAAGAAATGATTTAACATGGGATTGGATTTATTTAAATGATTAAATAATGTTATTATTTTTTAAAAATATAGAGATAATAAATTATTGATAATTATCCTTATATGGACTCTATGGTTGTATCATTGAGTGTTTTGAGCAAAAAATTTTTTTTTATTGGTAGGTTGTAGATGTTGTATTTCAAGATCCGTGTAAAGTGAAAGATATCTTGTGCCATGTTGTATTCTGTTATTTTTGTAGCCATCGTAGTGTTAATTTTTGGTGGTGATGATTTGTTAGAAGGAGGAATTTTTTTCTCAATTATATATTCATGGAATATACTATTTGGATTAGGCTATTTTGATAATTATGTATCTCTTTTATTCCACATTTAACTATTATTGTATGTCAATTTTGTTTTTGTTCATGACATGAATATATTATCCAATTACACCTCACCACCACGATGGGATTAATAGTTTGGATTTTATAGTTGAATCATGATGGTTCAACACAAAAATGGTATCATAGGGATGATCATTTATTTGTCTATCAATACTTCCTATGTTTGCATCTATGTCTTCGGTAAACATTAGTTATGACCATAAAATATTCTGACAGTAGGGGTGGGAGGGCTCCATGATATTTAACTTCCATATATGAACTAAAGTTACCATGGGTGGTGAATTTTTTTTTCCAGGTGCGAGACATGGTGTTTGAGGTTATTTAAATGAACCAGATTGGGAGTCCATTCAAATAAACCCATTCCATCATAATGTGTTTTTTTCTATAAGATATAATGATTAATTTAGATTATTGTGGTTTTATGTTATTGGCATGGATGATTGATGTATGTCCTATGATTATGGAATAGGCCCAATAAGTTACTGGACATTAATTATTCTTCCCAAGAAATTAATCAATGAATATATCTTCCAAATATAGGAGTGGAAACTGAGATTTAGGATACACAGGTATATCGTCTAGTGGACCCTTATTTTGTTGATGTTGTAATGTATACAATTAATACTCTTGGTCAATTAGTTTCCACGAACCCAAGAATTCTGGTGTATCATCGTTAGGAATTCACTGAGAAGAATATAACCATATTAAATACTGACATCAGTCCCCAAGAATATGAGGAGTGTCTTGATAATATTAAGAGGATATTAACCTTCATAAAGGATCACATGGAATCTAAGGTAGATTTTATAGGTAAAAGATATATATACAAGAAAATAGATTTGGGGAATATATTATTATAGCTATGTTTCAAGAGGATATATTCTCTAATTAATTCAAGAAAATCTTAAATATTGTTTTTACCCAGATAATGTATTTATATTGAAGACCCAATTGGTATTACGCTTTGACTAAGAGGAGTGTACTGTTATGGAGTATTCCACCCATTTTATCTGAATTGGTTCATTTGGGACATGATCTACTTTACGATGAGTACAAATAAGCTCATAGGATTGATTTTGGAATAAGGATTAATATTCACATAAGGTTTATTATCATGATACATCCAAAATTCATAGAGTTATTTGAGGATGTATTGTTGGAGGATGCCAATATAGCTAGAAATAATAGTTTGGATGGATCATCAGTGGGGATAAATTTTAGATACAATGTGTCTCTTTAAAAAAGGAAGTGCATGGTTGGTTTATTTTAATTAGGATTGTTTTTAGGGGATTTTTCAAGTCAAAATAAGGTTATCTACTTGTAATGTGAATGTCATGATCATACCAAGACTAACTATGTTGAGGAACCAAAAACATTCCATCAATGTGGGCAGTATTATCTCCAAAATTATTTTTTTAAAATTATAAACTATGATAGTAAGGACAAATTAACCCTCTCCAATGGTTTGTTGGTATATATCGATGCTTTCACGGGTGGTGTGTCTAATGCTCATGATAAACGATATTTTAATGTGGCAATGAATGGATTGATATATATGGAGTAGTATGAACCATAATAGTATAAATCACAGTGAGTTACTTTTTGAGGTACAATGGTTATTTTTTCTTCTATGGGGTTAACATTGTTTGATAAATGTTCTACTCACACATTTATATCGTCAATTTATGTTTACATTTTGAGATTATTTTCAGAACACATTTAGTACTTTTTGGATCTTTTCATGCCATTGGGAATATTGTTCAAACAAGGTTTCAAGAGTCCTAATGTGTCACCATGTAGCATTTTTCATAAAATTATCATAGAACACTAAATACCCAAATGTTTTTTTTGAAATATATTACCATTTTAATATGGAAATGGGATTAGATTTCCATACAAGATTCATTGTTTAGGCCAAAAATCATTGCAGTAACTGTTTCTATTTTTTGTTTATTGATCTACTTATGAAATATGATTATATATACAAATAAAGAAGATGATGAAAGTGGATCATTTCATAATATTTTACATCTGAGATATTATGATACATCATGGGGTTCCCTCTGTGATTTTTTTTCAAGGACATGAGGTTCACTTCCAGGTTCATTAATCATTTATCGACGGTGAAAGGTTCATAATTAAAAATAATAATTGATTATAATCCAAATATGGATGTATTGATAGCTATATACAAATAAGTTCTTCAGGATATTTTTTGGGAAAGCATTATTTGGCTTTGTTGATCTTTGGAAAACAATATTACTTTAGTCAAATTTTCCATTAACATTATTTAACAGGATTTGATTAACATGAAATCCATTAAATAATTGTTTGGGAAGGCATGTAGATCTTCCATATTCTAGGTAGAATAGAGAGAGTGGTCCATTCATGGACTGAGTCTCATTCAAGAGATAAAGGAAAATGTGAAGTTGATCTGAAAGAGTTCGTTCCCAGAATAGTGATGTTAGAAATATTATCCAGTCCATCATTTTCAACCATTATAGTTTGATGTTTTTGATTGGTTATAGAAACCCATGATTCCCGTATATGGATAATCCATAATTTTATATAAATAATAAAAACATTATATTAAAAAACAAAAGCGTTCTTTAAAATTTTAGTGTCTATAAAGAATAGGTACACAATATTTTAACATAGTGAGTGTTCATAAATATCTCCCATAATGATCTTCCCATTTAGTACTCTCTAAAAACGTACTATAAACAAAATATTTCATCCTAACATGGGGAATGGAATCATAAGAATTGGTGAGATCAGATTCATAGTAAGAGTAATAATCTGATATATTAATGGTCACATAGTTATTTCAATAGCTCAATGTTAAGAGAGCATGATGTTATAATTTGAAAACCATACCCATAAAAACATTGATCATAAAATAGAGTAATGGAATATAAGTTTTCCTTTCATAAGACATGAATAATAAATTAATCAAATAAAAAGATCCCTGACAGTACAAACATTCTAATATCATATATAGTTGTGGAAAACGATCTTATATGATTCTGGTCATGTGTAAATCGAAACAAGTTCACTCAATAAGTAAAGGAAATGAAATCAAACCCACACATAAACTTATAGTCATGCAACCAGGACCACACATAACATTATTGGCATTAGATATATATCCACACATAAATTTTTGGACATCAATGATAGGTCCATGTAAAACATTTTGAACATATATTCATGATATAACATAACATTATGGACATTGAAGATAAGTCCATTCACAAAATCTTATCTGTTAAGGTTCACTCCTAAGACCATAAAAACACACAAAGACCCTCACTGAATTGGGTACACTCTCCATTCCAATATTTTATATATCATGAGATATAATTAATTAACCAAATCATTGGAGGGAGATATATTTCCCACACATCACATAATGAAAATCAGTAATATGTATGCCATAAGAACATATTAAGTTCCTCATATCACAACAGATGATATAAAATTGGTTTCATAAAAATTTCATCAAATCACAACATGTGAAAAAGAAACACATTCCATAATCAATTCATCATTATATCATAGAATATATCACTGAATAGAAGTAGGTTTAATAAAAATTTTGTCAAGGAATAACCGTGGAAAAGACATTGGTTCCCTAAAAATGTATTCATAATGAACCATTTATATAAAGAACAAGAATGGTATCATTCATTTATATCAATAATAAAACATATGTAACATCAAAATATGTCATCATTGATAGAAAATGAATTTGGTATATTTTTTAAAACATTTCAGGACGAAAATATCTTTTTCACTATACAAATAAATTTTTCAATCATAAAACATTTTAAAATTTTTAATCATTGTATATAAAATTTAAATATTATAAATTTTTATTAGAATAAAATAAAGTTTATGAATATGATATTTTTTATTCATGTTATACATGTTAAAACAAGTATTCCTTCCTCATTTTTGGTAAAACCCAATTCATGGATTTCTGGAAAATGGCATAATGATTAATTAAAATTAATTGAAATTAAATAAATAGATAATAATTTATTTTAAAATTAATATTATGGTAATAAAATAATTTTTCACATATTTATATAAAAAAATTGGAAGAAAAAATATTTCTTACTAAAGAGGGAAATAACATCAGATTATTATGATTAAAATTTTATCAATAATCTTCTGTACCAATGAGTTTAAAATTGTAATATTGAATGAAAATATCCTGAATAACCAATGTATAAGGATATTTAGGAGTGTATTGACTTATTTATCACATCATCTCATCAAAAAAAATGTAATCAATAAATATACTAAAAAAAGTAGTTTGCAACGTAAAATATTTACCACATTGGTAAGTTTGAATCATAAGAACAGTGAAATAATAACATAATATGAAACGTAAGATATCATTAGGGAAAATAAATTAATTTTATAAAATTTCAATTTGGTTTTATATACCCATCAAGAAATAATATCAGTTAATAACATAACATAGGTCTCAAATAAGGAAAATTGGGAAGAAACCCCTTACTGATTTGGTAAATTTTGAACTGTAATCCCATTGAATTATAGACATTAAAAATAAAATATAAATAAAAATAATATTAATTATAATAATAATAATATAAATTCCACTTCTTCTTATTCAAAACATACTGTAAATTACTGGGGAATATGACATGTGTCTCGCCGACGTAAAAAAGTGCAATGAAAATCATTTAACCAATGAAATATCAGTTTTTACATGTTAAAACCTAATGTATAATAACTATTAGTTTATTATAAAACTAAAAATATTAATTTTGACATATATAATTACGTGTATGGTTTTATTATGACATTTAATTACAACCGTTATTAAAAAATCAATGTTAAAGTCACATTATGGTTAATAACTTCTTTGTTTTTCTTAGAGGTTTTGTGTTAATATTTTTTCATACTCTGACAGAAATGATGTTTTATAATCTCCATAACATTCACCATGATATTAATATAATATATATTAAGGATATACATTGATATTTTATCCCATTATATTTAGGGGAAAATATGAAATGCACCATTCTTGGAGATGGGAGGTAATATGTACATGCAATTCTTATATCCATTTTCAAGTTTAATAAAAAAAATGAAAAAATTGATATGTTATAGTTTTTAAATCCTTTTCATTTAATATATAAATTTTTTTAATTAAATGCTTCATTATTACCTTCTATGTAAATCATACAGGAATCACATCGCTTTTCAAGGTGTTGGTCTCCCACACACATGATCGATGTTATTGTGTTCCCACAAAATGGAATGAATAAAGGTATCCATGATATAATAATTTCATAGGCATACTGATATCATAAATATTATATGTAAAAATTAAAAAAATAATTTATTCTAATAGTGAGTGATGGCAATGGAAAAAAGAATTACAAAGGTTTGTGAGGCAGTAATCCACCAAACACACGAATGATGATTTTGTATCCAATTTGATGGAAGAAGATACTATTTTAGTTAATTACCATAAACAAAACAACTTATCAATATAAGTATGATAATAAATTAATTATATCAAAACATACCAATAATAATTTATTTATATGGTGGAATAAACAAAACCAAAACAGTTGATGATGAATGATACATCTTCTTTGGGTATACTCACGGTTTCCTGAAAATACTTTCTTGGTTAGATTTAGGTTTAATATATTTAAATAATAAGGAGAGAATGGAATATGGGAAAGTTTTTTATGGGATTTTATGTTAGAATATTCTGTGATTGTTTTGAATTGGAGTGGTTATGGTGCAGACCTTTATATATGAGGTGAGTGGAACGCTGGTCTTTTTTTTGAAAATACTCAATAAAACACGGGTTTTTCTCATGAAAAAAAGCATCCAAATTTTTCCATTCATGATAATAGTGGGTAAAAAATGATTTTTTTTCTAGAAAATGGGTGATTTTCAATGTTGGGAGTTCATTCTTAACAAATATGGTTTTAGTTTAACCCCATAATAACACTATTTTACCTTAACCATTGTAATTATGTTTTACTATTTTGGGTATTCATTTTGGAAACAAATGATGTTTAAATTATTATATATTATAAATTATTGTGTTTGAAAATGTTGAATCCATTTTTCCAAATTTTATTTGAAAAAATTGGTAAATTTTTATTTAAAATTATTCCCTCATAAGCAAAGCTAAATGGAGTTTTTATTGATAAAATATAAAAAAATTTACAAATATATTTATATCAAAATTAAATATGAAATTTATTATATTGATGTAAATTAAAATAATGGATGTAAAATTGAAGTAATTTTACAAAAAAATCAGATTAAATTCTATGTTAATATTAAAAATCATTTAAAAAATTAATATTCAATTAATATTTTGTATATATCACTATTCCACAAAAAATGAATCTTTTTACAAAAATATCAAAATATTCACTCTAAGATAAATTTTATTTTATTTTAATAATTCAAAAACATATTTTAATTTAATAAAAGTAATTTTATAAAGGGGTGACATGTATTTATATTTTCTTAAAAAATAAATTACAATCATTTTTAGAGATAAAAATATTTTCAAAGTATATAATGGATTTTCTATAAAATTATTAATATTTTTTATCAATATTTTTATTTATAAAACCATTATATGTAATATTAAAATATTATTTATTATTTTTAATAAAATTACATTTAATTTCTGGGTTATAAAAGTTATTTTTAAGTAACAATATAATAAATAATGGTTTTATTAAAACTAACTGTCACAAGCTAACATTGTATTGCTTGTAGTGCAATATTAACTTTGTGTTGCATGTAATGAAATCATAAAATGGTGTTATGTTAATTAAATATTAACTTGGTATTTTTTCATTTCAAGATAAACTCTGTATTTATTTTAATAAATACTATTACAAAAAAATACATATATTTGAAAAAAAAATATTTCACAAAATCTAAGGGTTTACATTTAACCACCATTTAAATGATATTTCCCTTTAAATTTTTCACATTGGTACAAATTTTTTTTATTTTTATTACTAATTAAATCCAATAGATTTTATGTATCTTTATCATGTAGGTGGATTCACAACAAAGCATTGAACATGTGATTGGTCTTGTTTCGTATAACTTTATCTATTAAACAAAGAATACCCATCAGTTATTACTCATAATAAATATGACACTCTAGTGGTATGAACATTGAGTTTACAACTTGTGATGGATCAAGTATGTCCTTTCTCAATATAGGGACATGGAACATATCATGAACCCTAGAGAGGATTGTTGAAACTAAAAAAAATAAGCTACTAACTAGAAATTATCATGTATTTCAAGCGGACTGATATTGCAATGGCATAGGTTTCCTTTATTTCATCCTCAATGAGTTTCATAAAAATGATATTTTAAAATACATAATGTTCTAGGTGGTTCCAATGATAATAATCATTACGTTCATATAAATTTTTTCCTTCCATTACATATTTCTAAATGGATTTTAAACATCTCTTCCATCTTTTCATCTTCCTTAGGTTTGAGTGGATTCCATTCCACAACATCATTCAAGTACATTGGAGTAATATAGTTCTTTACATAATAATCTTAATATTGAGAAATATGAAATCATTAATGAAATATATTTATATATGAAAACACAACTTCATTAATGTGTTCATCCAAATCACCGTTGAAATATATAGAACCTTTTTGTTTCATATCATCTGGGGTTTGAATTTATCTTATAGACTGATCATCTGTGTGAGTATGGTACACAATGACGAAACTGAATTCTATTTCAATATCTTGCTGAATACTTCTTCAAAATATCTTGGATAACTATTTTCACTAGGAAAATAGAATTTAATGTGGTAACAGATGATACTTTAAAACTTCCTAAATGTTTATTATTGAAATAGAATCCAAATATAAATCCTCTCTGGTTGAAATGAATCACATTAACATTTCAAGATCGTCGAATACAACCCATAATTACAAGAAAGACTGACCAAAAATTATTTTTTTATTGTACAAAAAATTAATTTTAAAAATTATGAAACCATGAGTTCATCCATAAAAATATGTGATAGAACCATTAGATTATAGTTTTCCACTATAAGATTTAAACACCCTAAATAATTTCCTTGAAATAGTGATTTACTAAGTATTTTTTTCATCCATTAATTGATCTTCTAACTAAAATTCCATCTTTTCCAAGGACTGAATATACTCCTCTTTTATAATCAACCCCTTATTGAATCCACTTACTAAATTTAGGTGTTTTTCTTTTATCCATGTACACTTTTATACAATGAGCTACATAATCAATCCCATTCCCATTAATATTTCGTCTTAATTTTTAGTATCATTAATTGATATAACCTATTCAACCAATTATTCTTCCAAGATCATAAGAAATTCTAAGGATTGATCAAGCACCACATATGAAATCTATTTATTGGAGGAAGCCTTAGAGGGAATGAAGAAATCATAGTCCAGATACTTGACATTCAACTTCTTCACTTATCGGGTCCCCATGGTTTATTTAAAATAAGAGTTACAATTTCTCTCATTGTAGTTTTCACATCAAATCTTGATTCCCCTCTAGCTTAAAATCCTACAATCCTAAATCTCATCCAATGTATCACATGTGAAATATCAAGAAGAACAATCTCTAGAATCAATCTTAGGGAGCTTCATCCCACCAATGGAGGGCCTATCAATTTATATCTCAACATATTTATATAAATAATCATTTAATAATTTTTTAGTGAGATTTCCAATCTCAAGAACATCCTCCTCCCATATTGGTCATCTCACAAAAATTGTTTCACCATCCTATAGCTTGACTCCTGAAATTTCAATTTGATGGATTTACCTCTCTATGTTCCTTTTTAACCCCTACCGGGATATCTCTAATATCACTCCCTATCCATATCAACTAAACATATGAATCACCCATGGGAGTATTGTGACCTCCTGCATCCACCATTATAGGACCCATTTCATTATTATACGCACTACCACAATGAGGATTCACAAGAATGAGAAGGTCTAAATCTAAAACATCAATTTCATCCTCCTAAAAGCTTTTATTAAAACAAATAGAAGGATATAGATCATAAATGCCTTTTTTAACCACTAGAAGATGTTATCCAGGAAAGGATTTCCACCTCACTGTTCACATTATACTTCCTCTTCCATACTGTCTACATCCACATGCCCCTAACCCGAGGGACCATCCATATCTTTGTGCACAGTCCCTATTCCACTAACATCTGAACCCACACCTTTCTTCTTAACCTATTATCTAAAAGCATCCCTACATTCAGTTGATGAATGACCCATTCACTTATAAGTGGGATTAAAATCAACCCCTGATTTATAAACATCATGTTTTCTACAACAAAACTAATCACCTATTGTGAAACATATGAAATACACGGGCAATATTATGGCATCAACATACCCACATACACAAGAATTAACAGGATGAAAAATAGAATTAATTCTGTTATCAGATCACAGGTACCCACATATGATATTTCCCCACATCCAAATAGTCGAATGATTTTGAAATGTTAATGGTTGGTTTTGAATGATAATCAAAATCACCACTAAAGGAGAGTTACACCACATGTGGACTTAATTGATAAATTTAAATAGTAATAAATGAGACCCATTACATCTATGGGAAGAACTACACTAATCTTTTATATGTTCCTTCTCATAAGAAATATGGATCATAATGTTCCAATTCTCAAGATAACTCATTGTTTTTGTATCATGAAAGACCTATGAGATGAAAATGATGTTTTAAAATGAGTCCACTAAGAGTATTGTCTTCATAAAATGTGAAATGATAGTTAAATTGAGGTTAGATGAATAATAATTAAAATCAATGATAAAAATTGGTAGGTTTGGGAAACCATATTATAGATTGGAACCATTGGTAACAAATAACATTGGGTGAATGGGGGAAGGAGATCAGGTTTAGAAAAAAGATTATAACGAGGACTCCATCACCTTGAATGATTTCAGAGGTCCGTCCCCATATAATGGATGATAGACTAACACATTACCCACCACCTTCACTGAACTAGATTAGTCATTGTAGTCCCCCCAGAATCTCCAAATGTCTTTTGAACTACATACAACCCATAATACATCAACTTCAAAGATATGATAAACCTAGAAGTATTCCATTACCATAAATTATGTGAATATAAATATTATTTATACAGTAATCAAATTTTTTAATTACAATATATAAAAAAACCAATGGTTTGTATTATAATATGTTTATCTTAAAATATCTTTAATATGTATAAAATACTATAACATAAAACTTCAAAAGTGTTTGTAAATTAATTTGATCATATAATCAACAAAAAACACATAAAACCATAATTTTATCCATAACTTCTATATTAATTGTACATGGAGAAATATACAGTTATGAATGTCCATTCACCCTATATTCCTTATATAAGATCTAAACATAAACAAAAAAATCATTTGAATATTTTTTTCATTCATGTGATAATAGAGTATCATATGTGATTTTATTATTCCATAATCTTATTACAGTGGAATAATCAAATAATATTTCACTAATGTATGAACAATTATTTTTAATAAGACACATTCATAGAAAATAAAACATGAGATTCAGCACTATAGAGGAGAGGTTATGTGTTATCTAATTATCCGGATTCCCTCTATCCCATGTGATTATATAAGATTTCTATTTTCCTTTTTATTTTGAGTTTGGTTGAATTATCTTCCACAATATCACTTGGATTGGGGAACTGATTCACATAATGAAAAGAGTAATTTCTCTTGAAATAATGATGTTTGGGTGGTTCATTCTTTTTTGATCAATCCACTTATTTTAATTTAGTATCCCCTTCACATCACATATGTATTATTTTTCATGATGGCAAGGATTCCATCACTTGTAACACATTCTTTTTCATTTTAGGCACTCACATATACATTTCATCCCACATTTTATGAAATTTCATGTTTAATTATTCTTCTTCTTTCCAGGTCACGTATCATTTTATATTAACTGGAATCCTATTTTCCTTTTCTTATCCCAAGAACCAAGAGGATTTTCAGCTTACATTTTTACTTATAGTTTAGATCAAATGATATATTCTTAGAATTTATTATCCCTTGTAGATAATTACTTCTAAATATTTCATTTCAATCAACTGAACAAGTAGTCAAACATACATTAAGGGTGAACTATATTACCAAAAGAGTATATCAAGAGCCTATTAAATGTTTTTTCATATATAGAAACAGATTAATCATCCTTCTACTTATTCATTAATTATTATTTATACATTTTTATATTGAAAATAAATGGATATTAATTACAAAGAATTATGTATTTAAAATCCTCCTACTTCATAGAATCAATTTCTGCTCATCGCCTTGTAATTTTTATAAGAGTCCACAATTCATATTCCATGACATCAAAATTGTTGACAAATAAAATGTGTTTTCTTTGCCGTAACACTAAAGAATGGAATATATCATTTCAGTGGTACTGATCATTTTCCTAATAAAAATGAGATCAATATAACCATTAAAAAATATGGGAATTTACTCATGAAGGACACAAAACAACATTTTTCTCATTTTAGTGTTTGAGAGTCCATAATAAGTCAATGCATGAATAAATGTGTGATCATAAGAATAATTTTTTTAATTAATCTACGATAATATTCAATTTCTTAATAGGAAAATCATTTCTTTATTCCATTTCATTCAATATTAAGATGATTAATTTGGTTTCATCAATTTTCTAAAGAAAAAAAATAATAGTGTATGAAACAATAATCATATTGGGGAAACACATAATGATAATGAATGACTTAAAGGTTGTCTAAATAATTAAAATTTAATTATAATTTATGAATAATTATGTTTATACTAGTTTATTAATTTTCATCATCTATATAAATCCTTCATGATTTTTTGTAATGTGTTTTTGAATTTCCAAATTATAACCCATATGAGTGTCAAACCAAATTTTTATGACAATTTTTGTGAACTATTTGATAATCAAGCTGATCTCAAAGGAACTTTTCAAGAGTTCTAACCATAATTACCTCTATTCTAGAGCAACTTCCATGTGTAGTATCCATGTGGGGATGTAAATTTTAATAATCACTCACTCTATTATTTACCAAAATTTGAGTACATTTTTCTATACATTCAATCATTCACGGACTTATCAATAGAAATTTAAGTAGACATAGACATATAAATATCCCAAGGGGTCTCCCTATTGGTTTGAAATCCTGGTTTCTAATGGATATCTATTACATTCCTCTGGTTAAACCTACAGAGATCCATGATTCTTGATGAAGCTCACATTTTCATATATTTTATACTGTAAATCGTTGTTTATAATCCCACCATAATGTTATTAAATGGGTAATTGTCACGTTTTTAGTTTTTAGTAATATTTTGAGTCTATATGTGAAAAATTCTTAATTCTGGATTTTAGACACATTTCTACATCAAGGGTATTTTGGTCATTTCGTGAAAATTATAAATATAAATTTTGTGAATAAAATTTTCATATAATATTAATTTTATTTCCATCAACATTGACTTCGGGACCAGGATCTTCTTCGGCTATCTATAGGGCCTAAAAATTCATTTAAGTTGGACATTTTTTTGGGTGGACAACGTGGACCCCACCACTGTAATGGACATCTATATCGGCCTAAACATCTTCAAATTCATTGATTATACTTGGGAATGAAAGATAACTCAAACATTCGTTCACAGAATATATTACATTGAGTTTTGAATCCATTAAGGTGGATATTGAATGACATATTTCTAAAGGAACCTGTCCGGATGCTTCATCTAGAATCCAAACCCGAAAATGAAAAAATAATAACTCCTAAAACTGGTGAAAAAATGAGCTGATATTTGAGGGATGGACGACCAACACATTATTTTACAACTTTCAGGATGAGGTTTACATGTGAAGAAGCCAATTAATGGGTCAAAAATGTGAACATTCAGCGGACATAAATCTGGCTATAAAAGGAGGAGTGCTCCTCCCGCTCAAAGCATCACATTCTCCATCCATTCTTTCAAGGCACCAAGGAAGAGTTCTCCCCCGAGGGAGGCCAACCAAAAATATTCCCCATTTCATTTTATTTATTTATATATTTTATAAATTTTTGTTTTAGTTTTTAATTGTAATTTAGATTTATAATAAAATTCATGGATTATTTTTATTTATGTGTCCACCCATCCACCATGTTTCTTCTTCATATTTTCTCATTATTTTCTTCTTTTATTATTCTCATATTATCTGTCGTGACCTCTTACCCTCAGAAATGATGGGTTTACTCAAATCTTGGCCTGGGGGAGTTATGTGGAAAGTTCATTTATTTTGTGCTTAAATTCTGATGTTTTTTTAAGTTTGTGATGGGAAAGAGTGATGTACATGGGTGTGGCGATCGTCCACAAAGACACTGATCTAAAAGTCATTTATATTCCTTTATTAAATATTTTCCCTCCCTTTTACTGGATACAAGATATTCATATGATATAGTTGAGCCATTCAGTGGTGGAAATGGCATACGATGGAGCCAGGTCTTGGAAGATGTCACACTCTCGATCGAAGTGTGCCATCAACCATGATTATAGTAGGAGGTGAAGATAATATTTCTAAATTCATTCAAGATTTAACACCAATAGAAAAATAATATTAATTCATTAATGAGATCTCATAATTGAATTATCAAACTTAATTTAAATGCCATCAAGGATAATGATGGAACCCACAAACCAACCCATAAAGGCCGAGTTCTTTCTCAATTAATTGCATTATGTCATTGCATGTTAGATTTACATTTTATATAAATTATATTGTATTCCATTACTAGAAGTAGTCTAGTAAAATTAGATTATGTTAGTGAATTGTTGAAAAGGATTCTCAAGAGAGATGACCCGGGTCAGCCACTATGCTCCACTAGGAAAATTAAATTGCTTTTTTCCATGCCCTACGATTGGTGTGCATAAAAACTGGCGCTGTTTCCGGGGATCCAATCAGTAATTTACTTATCTATTTCTATTTTCATATTGTATATATATTTTCATTTAAAAAAACCGAATCTAAAAAGAATGTGAAATTTCCATGATTTATCCAAACTACAATTAATACGAATGGAATGACTACTCATACGTGGAACAACAACAAGAGGAAGATACTTTTGAATACAACAGAGCTCGGGCGAATGAATGTAAAGAGGCCATAGAATGACTAATGATTCAAATAGAAATTCTAACAGAATATGTACATACTTCCCAAGTGCAACCCGAACCTGAGCTAGAACCTAAACCAGAATGAGTTGTGGAAGATATTTAACCAATCATTTTTTATGCTAATAAACCTGAGGCGGGTGAGAATGAACTTCTAAATGAATTTATCACATCATCCCACACTCAACCATTTCTCGAGGAGGTCTGAGAAGTAGACATTCCAGCTAATGCAGTCATGGGAGATCATCATTTTTTGGATGAATCCTGGAATAACATTGTCGAAGATAACTTGAAACATGATCTTCCCATCCGTGATGATGAAAAATACAAATCTTTATTCCTTTCTCTTAATTTGGAAGATAATGAAGTTTATTAACTTGTTGATATTGAGTATCCAATGATCATTCCTAAAGAGATCAATTACCAAGAAAATTTACATGAAAGAGAAGATTTCTTTATTAATATCTCAGATTTTAATCTTATTCAAGCTGAATTGTTTTCCAAATTATCTTTCTCTAAATTTTTTAATATAGCACAATTGGAACAGACATTGGATGATAATTAATAGACCACTCAGGTGGTGGTTATTGAAGAAGATGAGTTGGAGAATAAGGTGGCGTGACTACCTCCTCAACAAAAATTTGCATACTATATGGAGGAGGACACCACCAAAGTTAACAGGGAGCACCCTTATCTTTAATTCCCTCCCACTTCAAACCTCATTTTTATTATCTATTGTTTTTTGGGGGTTGGAAACCTCTTTATCATTTTTGGGTTTCTATACTATAATGTTTTAGTCATGGTTATTGGGAAAAATCACATTTTGTGGTTCATCTCCATGAAACCATACACACCTTCTGATTGGGGATAATCCACTAAAACTGTATGTCTAGGGGCAGTAAAAACCTAGCACATGCTTAGGGGACTAAAACAAGCATTATCTCTTTTATATTCTATTTATATTTATTCCTATTTATTTTTCTTATGTATTTTCATTACTTTATTGTATTCTTAAATTGGTAGTTTCTTTGACCTTAACTCAAGGCATCCACTTCAAAAATAATATCAATATGTATCTTTCCTTCCCTGGTATTTTCTACCTTTATATTTATATTTTGTTTAGTTGAAATGAGGGGTAGTTAAATTTTAGTTTGGGGGAGTTTCAACATGCTTAGTTCTTCTTGTGTGATTTTCATTTTTTTATATTATATTTTTAGGATTTTTGATCATTAATGAATATTCTTATCACTTTTCACTCATCAATTTATTTTGAAAAAGTTAAAATGATTTTTGAAATAATTAATATTATATGATTGTTGATTTGAAAACATTTTTCGTGAATTGTATTATCAAACATTTTTATGAGTATCACTGATTTTTGAAATCCATGCCCATGAAACACTGACTCAAAATATTTTTCCAATCCTGTGAGGTATTCTAAACAATTTTTACATATACTTCCTAATACCCACACCTTCTTAAGGGAAACATTAATTTTGTGTGAGAACCATAATTTGTGAATAATTATATTTCAAAGATTTGGATTTCATGAAATTTATTTGTAATGATTGAGGAATCTCTTTGGCTAGCCACATTTTATCTTGAGACCCACCTTTACATTTATCCTTCGTAAGCCCTCAGATGCCACGAATTGCCCTATAGGTTTAAGCCACATTACAAGCAACTTTTTCCTTACCCTCCTGAACATTTATTATTTTTAGCATGGTTATTTCAATATTGAGTGTGGGGGAAGGGACTTTCATGTGCGTTCATTGGGATGTGTATCATTTATGGGTGGTGCGAGGAGTGTGTCAATACTTTGGGAAGTGGATAATAAGAGAATTGGGCATGTGTCGTCAATTCATTGTGCTTTATATGTTTCATCAATTTCTCCTTCAAAAAAATGAAAAAATATAGATGAGCTTGAATTCCTCCTAAAACATTCTTTTATGACTCATGTACCTCTCAAAAATTAAGGGCACGGATTTTCATTCATTCATTGTATTCAATTTTCAGCTCATCCTCCATGAAAAAATATATAGTAGTTCCATTCTGAAGCTTTGAAAAAAGGGGATAACATAGATGATATCATTTATTATAATCACTCATTGATTCATGTAATATGTCATAAAAGGGGGTGGTGTTGTTTATCACATTTTCATGTGAATTTGAGCAAGGATGTTTATGTGTTTTTCCTTGATTTAATCATGCATTGTACATAAAAGTCCAACCTCCACTTTCTAGCCTGAAACGTTTATAATCATTTTCACAACAACCCTTATCCACAAAATTATTTGAACCTTTAATTAAAGCCCTCATGATTAAATTCATTTTCATGATTCATGCTGTGGAGAAATGATAATTTTCACAAACCTATGGGGATATATGATATTTTCAAGTATGAGTATAACTCAAGATTCAATTTCTCTTGAGTGAAGTGTGACATAAATTTCAATGTGAGGTAGGTTGTGATTGGGCCATGGATTGATTTATGAGGATTAAAAATATTTAATTATTGAAATAAATATTATAGAGGCTTGTTTTTCATATATGATACATGATGAACTTCTATTTTGGATATGATCATTTATATTTTCCCATTTTTGATTGTTGGGTGGAATTTTATTTGGATATAAGATGATTACCCAGGAGTGCAATGTTTATGTGTGGGGGAGTGATGAAACTAAAATTTTCATATATTCTATACTGTAAATCACTGTTTATAATCCCACCATTGTGTTATTAAATGGTTAATTGTCATGTTTTTAGGTTTTAGTGTTTTTTTGGGCCTAATTGTGAAAAATGCATAATTCTGGATTTTAGAAAGATTTCTACATCAAGGATATTTTGTTAATTTCCTAAAAAATATATATCTCATATTTGTGATTAATTTTTTTATTGAATTCTGATTTTATATCTTTCAACTTTTCCTTCTAGACCATGAGCTGAATCGAGCATCTAAAGGGCCTAAAAATTCATTGAAGTTGGACATTTTTTTGGGGGGGGAAACGTGGACCCCACCAATCTAACAGACATCCATATAGGCCTACACATCTTTAGATGCGTTGATTCTACTTTGGGATGAAAGAGGACTCATGGAAGAGTTCAAAAAATAAATTACATGGAGTTTTTAATCCATTAAGGAATATATTGAATGGAATAATATTAAAGGAAGCAGCAAGGATGCTTCATTGAGGATCAAAAATCGACAATGAAAAAAATCATAAATCCTAAAACTGGTGGCCAAATGTGCTGAAATTTAGAGGGTGGACGTCAAACACCTTAATGTACTACTTTTAGGATGGGTTATATGTGTTAAGAGGAAAATTAATGGGTCAAAAATGAGAAAACATTCTGAGGACATAAATCTGGCAATAAAAGGAGGAGTGCTCATCCCCCTCAAAGAATCCCATTCTCCATCCATTCCTTCAAGGCACCAAGGAAGAGATCTTCACCTAGGGAGGCCGACCACAAATATTCCTTCTTTAATTTTATTTATTTATTTATTTTCTTTATTTTTGTTTCAGTTTTCAAATGTAATTTAGATTTCTAATGAGATTCATGCATTATTTTTATTTTTGTGTCCACCCATCAACACTGTTTTCTTCTTCATATTTCCTCCTTGTTTTCTTATTTTGTTATTATCATATTATCCACCAAGACCACATACCGTCAGAAATGATGGGTTGACCCAAGACATGGGCCTGGGGAGGTATGTGTAAATTTCATTTATTCTGTGCTCTAATTCCGATTTTTAATATGTTTTTGATGAGCAAGAGTGATGTGTACGGGTTTGGAGTTCATCCACCACGACACTGGTCTCCGACTCATTTCTGTTATTTTATAAAATATTTTCCCTCCATTATACTGGATACAATCTCTTAATATTATGTATTTAATCCATTTAAGTGTTGAAATAGCATAGGATGGAGCCAGGATTGGAAGATGTCACACTCTCGATCGAGGTGTGCCATCAACCTTGAATATAGGAAGAGGTGAAGTTAAGATTGCTAAATACATTCAATATTTCACACCAATAAATAAAATAATATTAATTCATTAATGAGATCTCATAATTGAATTATCAAACTTAATTTTAATGCCAACAAG
Organism: Viscum album; assembly: GCA_963277665.1. Taxonomy (NCBI): domain Eukaryota; kingdom Viridiplantae; phylum Streptophyta; class Magnoliopsida; order Santalales; family Viscaceae; genus Viscum; species Viscum album. Next base: position 2,059,929,459 of record OY728151.1, on the reverse strand, counting down.
GAGAATGATAAAACCCACAAACAAACCCATAATGTCAAAGTTCATTATCAATTAATTGAATTTTTTTATTGAATGTTAGTTTTATCTTTTATTTTAATTACATTTTATTCTATTCATAGAAGTATTTTAGTTAAATTAGATTATGTGAGTGAAATGATGAAATGGATCCTCAAGAGGGATGACCCAGTTCAAACTCAATGATGCACTAGGAAAATTAAATTGTTTTTTCCATTCCCTACGACAGGTGTGTGTCACTTCTCATACATTTATATTACCAATTTTTGTAGGAATATTCAATACATTACAAAAACACACACCATTTGACAATATTAGTTTAGCATCATTGGAGAATATGTACAAAATATTCATACATTGTGATATATATTCAAAATATCCCATATTTATCTTACCCTTATTTAGTATTTACAATCATACCATACAAAATGCATTTATTCATAACCCAAGGAATTTAAACAAAAGAAATGGTGAGATCAGATTCCAATCAATGGTAATAAACTGAGATATTAATTATCAAATAATTATGACATGAGTATAAGGGCATGAGAACATGAGCTTAATATTTGAATCCATACACTACAGTAAAACTATCGCAAACCAGAGTAATGGAATAAATCATGACAATTCATAATAAAAGATTAATAATGAACTAAAAGAAGAAAAGCCATGTCACTACAAAATTGGAATATGAAATATATTTGGGACATTAAAATCAGTTTATACCAATTTTAAGATGTATAAATAGAAACATGTTCCATTATGAAGGTAAGGACTTGATATTTGGACCACACATATTCTTATGGAAATGGGACTAGCTCCATGAATAACATTATGCACATGAATGATTATTCATTGCATAAAATTATGGACAAGAAATATTGGTACACAGATAAAATTTTGAACATGTAATCAGGTTCACAAAATAAATTATTGAGACGAAAGGAAACTCCCTACATAACATCATAGTGGTCATTGTTCACTCCCAAAGACCATCGTTGTAGACAAAGTCCCTTTTTGAACTTGTTACACCCTCCATTTATATCCATGATATCTCAAGATATATGAATTTGTACCCAATGAATTGGAGAGAGCTATATGTCCCACCCATAAAATAATTAATATCATAAATATGTGTTAAAAATTATATCAAGTCATTAATAATATCATAACCTACAAAATAAAATGGGTTTTATAAAAATTTTATCATATCAAAACTTGTGGAAGAGGGGAATTTTTTATAATCATTACAACGTTTGATCATATCATAACCCATGAAAAAATAACTGGGGTTTTTATTTATTATTTCATAGCATATCTAATGGATTGGAAATTGGTTTTATAAACATATTTCCAGTTGAAACCATTTATATAAAGAATAATAATGGTATCCTTGGTTTATATCCCTTATAAATTATTGTTAAAATTAACTATTTTCATCGTAAATGGGAAAATATTTTGAAAAATCATTTAAATTGTTTTTTTGGGAAAATATACATTCTATTTTAAAAAAAATTCAAAACATAAAAATTTTTGAAAACATTTTTTTTAAAAGTAACATTATATTTTTAATGATACTTCAAAAACAATTACCTCCATGATGAATGATTGTTTCACTCATTCATTACCTATTAAAATAAATATTCCTTTTATATATATTTTTTTTTAAATCCAAATGATCCTTGTTTGGAAAATAAAAAGAATTATAATTTTAATTTTTTTCTAAATAGTAAATAACATTTAAAAATTAATTTAAATATTCATAGTAGTGTAATAAAAATAATTTCAAATGTTTTCAGAAAACATGGTTTTTAAAGAAAAATAATTTTAAATGAATAGAGAAAAAATGACGTATTTTGTTAAAAACAATTCAAATTTATAATAAGTAAAAATGTATTGAAAATATTAATATTTTTAAAAATAATAATAATATACTTCGAATAATAAATTTTATTATTTTCTTGAGAGATTAGTGACAATATTTTATTATCAAAAACATAATCATAAAAAATCCCTATAAATGGTATGATTATAAAAAAAATTCTCATTAGAGCAAATAAATCATTTTCAAATTTATGGAATAACATTAAATGAATGATAAAACATAAATAAGATAAATAGAAATCGATATTTCATGTATAAGGATCTTTATATAAATATCACAAAAGATAATTGGTGTATAAAGTTACATATGCCTCAAAGAAGGAAAATTGAGACACAAATTCTTTTAGGATTTGGTAACTTATGAATAGTAAAACCCATTAATGAGAGAACATAAAATTGATATGTAAATACCTAATATTATCCGTATAATTCGGGTAAAATAATTTAATTTTTAGTATATACACCACATAATGTAAATATGTGGTTAATATGTAATGTGTCTCATACATGTAAACATGTGAAGAGGAAATCCCCTACCGAAAGTGTTGAATTCATTAATACACATTCAAAACTCTTGAATAATAAATATATGATTACAATAAATCTACTAAATAAACATATTCAAATATCTTCTAATATACTATGTTTTCTTTTTATATTTTATTTCAAATTTATTAATAATTCCATGTGAATGTCATGGTTTAGGAAATAAATGCTATGTTTTTCTATAATGTTTATTCATATTATTTGATGTTAAATTAATTAAATTAGGATTTTATAATAAAATAAAATTTATCCATGATACAAATAACATATTTTTTTGTTATATTTTTTATGTAATGAAAAATATTTAGATATTTAAAAGGAAATTCATGGTTACTATAGATTGAAGGCCATACCTACAAATTATTGTTGTTTTAATTTTCTTTTTCAGTTGAAATAAATTATGTTAACTGATATATTTCCAGTCAAGAATCAATTTTATTTCATATATTTAATATATTTTCATTAAATATATCCTTCTTATCTTTAATGTAAATAATGTATGAATTATGTAGCTTCACGTGGTGATGGTCCACCTTATATTTGAGTGACGTTATAGAATTCCTATAAAATGAAAATCATAATTGAATATTTGATATAATAATTATAAAAATATTATAATTTCATAAATATAAATTTAAACAATCAACCCATCATTAAGTCCAAATGTGATATGTGGTTATAGATAAATGAAATATTTTAGTTCGTGAGACACTTGACCACTGTACACATGAATGATGCTTTTATAACCAATTTGATAGAAGTAAAGATGTTTTGGGGTAATTACATTAAAAATATATTTATATATAATATAATGATTTTATTATATATTAATAGAATAATAAGAAAAAATGAATGTGGATGAAAAAGTTAAACAAATGTTGTTTTTGATGAATGTTATCTCTTTTACTGGTATCGTCCTTATATTTTCACTAAAAACCATCCATGGTAGGATATTTGTAAAAATAAGGATTATATGATAAATTTATGGATTTTCAGATGTTATTTGATATTTTTTTGTCTGGTCCATAGTGGCTTAAATTTATGAAGATTAGAGGAGAGTTGGTTCACTTTTAAAAGTGATCTGAGTGGGGAAGTTCTAATTTATTGAAAAGATTCAATAATAACAAGGTTTTAATCTTTTAAAAATCATAAAATTGGTAATTATGAATTATATAATGCTTAATGTATATATATATATATAAATAAAATTATAGTTTTACATGTTTCAAGGATATTATTAACCGATATCTTCTTAACTCCTCCCTATAAATTTATTTTACCATAACCATGGTATTAAATTCTTACTATTTTCAATGTTAATTTTTTCCAACATGTATATTAACTTATAATAAATTATAAATTATTTTTATTACAAAAATTGGAAATATTGTTTCAAATTTAATTCATATATGTTATCAAATTTAATTTAAAACTAATTCTCTAAATGTGATGAGAAATTGTGTTTCTAATGAAAATATACCAAATATTTTATAATGATTTAATAAAAAAATTACATTAAAATGATAAAAATTACATTAATTTTACTAATAGATGTATTCTTGAGTTAATTATACAATAAAACCAACATAAACTATAATTAAAATCCATAAATATATTAATTTAATATAGTGTTTCAATTAAAATTATTTATTTTTCACTATTGATCAAAAAATTTACATTTAGAAGAAAATAAAAAAAAATCACCCAAAGCTAAATATGATTTTATTATTTAACAAATATAACATATTTTATTAAATCAATTTTCCAAAATTATGAAAAATTAATTTTATAAATTTGTGGAAAAAAATTTAAAAATCATTTTTTTCATGAAAATAATATTTTCAAACTGTATGAAGGATTTTCTAAACAAAATTATTACTTTTTTATAAATATTTTTTATTTATATAAAACTATTATAAACAATATTTAAAAATATTTTTTTACTATTAATATTTCAATGTTTAATGGTTGTGTTATAATAGTCATGTTTATATAACTATATGATATATGTTGGTGTTCTTGAAATGTTGTGTCACAAGATAAACAATTATTGAATGTAGCACATGATTAACAATGTATTTAATGAAATGAAATCATAATTGTTTAGTGTGTATAAAAATATTAACATTTAATTTCTTTTAACACATTAAAAATTTAGTATTATATGTAACTCAAAATATCTAAAATAATTAATTTATTTGTAAAAAGTATTTTTAAAAATCATAACAAGTTATATTGGGTTTTTCATATAGTTTCTTCTTAGATGGGAAATAATCTGGTTGGTATAATGAGTATGTTGACAAAGAGTTTTTTGGGCCCATTTCATAGTGGGGTGATTTGGAAATGTGGGATATCTGTTAGACTTAGCATATTTTAGGACATCAAGTCAAAAAAAATTCATGATTCCCAATTTAGGAGGAATAGAGCAGTTCTGTATAATGTGATTCAATGTGAGAATTTTTATCATGATCTTGATACCACTATTTTGAGCGAGTAGTTCATAGAATGGATAACCAGAATAAGTTACTACATGGGAAAATGATTCTGTTACCCTGGGTACTATGGTAGTGCCGATATGTTATCCATAAAATGTGGTAGTGGGAATTGATGGTGCGTCAATATCAGCCTTCACTTTTTGAGAGTCCTAAATCATTATAACATTTTGGGGATAGAAGAAATTTATTTTGGGTAGATTGGAATGTTCTCTTATATTCATATAAGTAATTTGTTCCCATTATTGTACATAATATATTTTTTCAATCATTGGGTTCATTTCAGTGTTTTTTAGTTAATTTGTAGAGCCCATGGGGATATGAAAAGTGAGGTTATGTTTATTGAAAATCACACATTATTTCTTAGGGAATGTTCCATCAAAACATTGTCTAATCAAAGGGGGTTGTTGTTTTTTCTAAACCATGTGACCAATCCTCAAAACCATGAACCATGTAGAAGTGGTTTATTCTTTGGTTAATTATTAGGGTACCCATGTGTCCAAACAATACTACCCAAATAGGAAATATATATATAGGGAACATGGGTAAGGTTCACATATACTACTAACAATGCATCCTCTCTAGAATACTGTTTGCCCGAACATTTCATGACAGGAATTTTTTATTAAAAATTTCTGATACAATGATTTATCCTCTAATCAACAGATAATCTCATATTGGATTTACCATATCCTTCTTGGGAAATAATTTCACTTATATATTGGGATTCAAGGTAGAAGTACATTATTCTTGATGGATCAACTAATGGTATGTTGTCTTTTGATATGGTTTGAAATTTTTTTTCTTATATCATCAATGGATATATTCTCCTACCATATTTTGAAAGCCAATGGGATGTTCGTGAATGATATAAGGTGATTGATATATGAATTATGGGTTTATTATGGATCTAGGATCCTAGGGACCTTCTATACACTTATATGGTCATTGTTGTCAAACGATAATTACTCTGAATCAATTCATGAGGTTTTTGTTTTATATAATGGGTTGTTTCCCCGTAATAGATTTACAGTCATGTAAATTTTCATTGGTTTTTTCTTTTAATGTATATGATTTGCGGAATCAGGTGATTTCTTGGAAAGGTAGACCATTTAATTTAGGATTTTCATTAAAATGGGGTTTTCTCCCCAGGAGTTTATTTAAATTCAGTAACGGCTGTTTTGGTTAGGAAATAGGGATTCAAAGAAAAAAATATCATTGTCTTGTATTTGAATATTTTTTAAACATTTTTATCATGGTTTTGAAATGTATTTTGAAATTCATAGTACTTTTTGTACCCTAGGTGATTTGGGAATAGACATGTCACTTATAGTGTGCATTATTCAACTAAAGGTTTTGTGATATCGTAATGCTATGGTACGAATCGATATCAGTCAACACCAACATATTCCTAGTTTAGTCTTATTTTAGGATTATTAAGTATTCCCAAGGGATATAGACCTATACAATGTTATTTTTCATTTTTGGTTTGTTTATTGAAAGATGGATTTTATCATGTATAGTTTATGACATGTTTTTACAATAGGTTATATCTCATAGTCTCTCATTATGGATTATATAGTCGATATGTGTTATCTTCTTATGTGATGGTGTGTGAATAATATTATCCATTTTATCACTTATAATTTTGGATGCATATATTTTTAGATATGAAAGGATATTATGAAATCTAATGGAAGTGATTTGAAAATGGATTGGTATTTTTGAAAATTATTTGTAAATATTTTTTTGTTTTAAAATCAGGAGCTTATGTATTCTTGATATTACAAAATATAAAGACTTCATGGTGTTATCCTTATGAGATTTATGATCACAACCTAATTTTTATGTTGGGCTATTTTATATGTTTTATTAATGGATCCATGTAAATTAAAGGGCTACATATACCATATGGGATTCTCTTATTTTCTTCAATCTCATTATCATGATTGTTTTTTTGTGATTATTAGTCACTTGGATACATGTTGTTTTTTACTCGTTATTATTTTTAGGTCTTGCATGTTTTCCTTGGGATGATTGGATCTTGATTTATCTTTTTTAATTATCATTGTACAATGGTTTTATTTATTATTTTTTAAATTCAATACATGATCCCCTTATCATGTTATTCCTCACCAGTGTGATGGACCTGCTCAGTTGACTTGTCTAAATATCCCGGGGTGCTTTGTTACATAATCAATGTGACTAAATTTGGCATATGATATTTTAGACACAAATAAAATATTTAATTAGTCTTACTACATAATAGAACTTACATAACACAAAATTATTTTTTTGTAATGTGTCCTTTAAAATTTAATCACTTCAATTTCCTACATTGCACACAACATTGATATTAAATAAACACCCATATACTTTTAATATTATTTTTTTAAAATGAAAATTTAAAATATTCATTAATTTAAAGGGAATGAATAGTATTCACCATATTATGAAAATAAAATATTCAATAAATTGTTTAAAAAATCACCCAATAGTTTTTATAGGAATATGATAAAAATAAATCTAATTTGATTCCTCAAAATATATGTTTATCTAATGATATTTTTCCACATATTAATGGAGAAATTTTTTTAAAATTTATTTACAGTTTTATATTTTATATTTGAAAAAATAAAATAAATTTTTTAAATACGAATATGAAAATTTACTTTGTATTAATTTTGGGTAATTTTCCGATATGATTTATTTTTTAATAAAAAATAAAAAATACAACATTTGTATTGAAAATTAACCACAATTATAAAACATTTACAACATAAAATTATATTTTAAACTGTTTTTGATGAATAATCAGATCAAACATACATATTTTAATTAAATTATGTTCATTATAAAAATTTTTATATAGAATGTTGATATTATAACATGTTCATCTTTGGCACGTTTATGCTTTAAACACATGTTTCCTCACCCTATATATCAGAATAATTTTAAATTAATTTTATCCAATTTTTTGTTTTTTAAATTTAAAAATGGGTTAAATATTATGAATCATATGATTTAAATTTATTAACTATATACATTTCATTTGTTGAACATATTAAAATTATACACATTAATTATGATTACTCTAGTTAAATGTAAATCAGGTAATTAAGTGTCAAAATAATATGACAAATATTATTAAATTACCCAATCACATCTCATTATTTTCTTTTATGCATGAGATTGGTTTAAAATTTTCCATAGGCCTATTTTATGGCCAATTTGAGCCACTTTGATGAAATTATTCCAATTATAGTCTTTTATTTTTGGAGAAGTCAAACTTCAAACAATAATTGTTTTAATATATATTAATTTTTTCATATGTGGCTACTCAGAATATAAATTTAACTATAAATAGTTCTTTTAATTCCAATTTTTTTATTATTAACATGGTAATTTATTTAAAATTTATAGGAAATATAAATTTATTTTAATGGCTTACAAAATGATAGGGTAATTATTTAACATATGGATATATCAAATAAATGCTATAAAAAATTTTAATATAAAAATAATTTGACATAATTAATGTACTCGAAGAATTTTTTTAGAAAATGTTATGATTTTTGTTGATGATTTGAAAATGTTGGTTCGAAGATATCATGTTTCAATGATTTTTGTATAAGTCGATGTAATGTATAGTGTCAAAATTAAAATTAATGTTATATAAAAGTAAATAATATTTTAATAATTGATATGAAATTTATAATAATAAAAAATTAGGCCAATATAATTATATATTGTTTAAACTATCATCCATGTTTCATTTATTCATTTTTTTCATTATATATTAAAAATATTGACCCTAAAGTTATTAAAATCTATGTTTTCTTGGTAAGAGTTAATGTGAATAAATAAAGGATAAAATCAATATATAATGGTACAAATATGACCTAAAATTTTCAATATTTTGAATATTACTATAAACTATCACCTTCAAATCTAATTTGTGTTGTTTAATTTAAACTTTTCCATTAAAAAATTATTCAAATCAACGATATTTACAAAATTTCACACCCTTTTTATTTAATATTGTTTTGTGCCCACATAGGGAAAAATCACAATATGAATGAATATAAATATATATTTGTATTTAAATGAAATTATTAATATTAAAAAAAAAATTTCTTATTTATAAATTATGTAATTAACTTAAATACAAATACAAGGACAATACACTATTTATTTAATTTACTGAAAAAATAATATAATTGATTAGAAAATTATTGATTTAGAAATAACATGGATTAGTTAATTTGTAAAATTTAATTTATAGATCTATAATAAATTTAATGTTTATTTAAAGATTTATATTAATAATAACATTTATTGGGTATTTTAAGGTAAATGAAATGAATAGTACCAAATTAACAATAATGATATCTTATTTAATTAATATTTTATTATATTATTTTAAAAATATAAAATCATAAATAATACAAAATAAGATAATATAAGGTATAAAATTTATTTGTATATTAATTTATTAGCAATTTTATATATTTGGATCAAGAAAACTCTTATTATATTTTTATATTTTGAGGATTTTATAAATTAACCTTCACCTCACTTATAAATGAGCTCCTCCATCCTCACTTCCTCACAATAATTATTGCCATATAAGATGAATTTTTTTTTTCCATTTACCTTATAAACATACTTTTATATGTTCTTGATATTTTATTACATCCAAAATATCATCCCTATACCACTTAATAAGAGATTAAAGGTTGTCTTTTGAAGAAGAGGTAATCATCTCAATCGACTCTTTCATGTTTATTTCTTCTTACACTTCCTCGTCAAGTGTTGATTTTATGATAATGCAATAAACATTGTACCATTAATTTTATGATATATTATTGTGATTCAGTAAAAAAGTATTTAACCCTTTATCTGTCCTATGGAAAATGAAATCATTGTGTGTGCCTACCATCAAGATACCATCTCTGTGACATAGTGTAATACGTTTTTCACCATTAAATTACATGTATGGGTATAATTGTTGAAATAATGTATATAAATGATAATAATAACTTTATATTTTATTTATAATTAATATAACATCAAAATAATTTCCATTCTACTCATTTATGGAATTATATCGTCGCTCATGAAAACGTAAGACATATCATCTTCCCAAAGTGTTGTGATCCATATTCCATGTTCACCATTAATGAATTATTATAAAAATGTACATAATTTACAAATATGATATATATTATCTTAATATAATTCATGATTTTATGTAACAACATCCCAAGAACAATATTTGGGACATAAATAAAAAAACATCCATAAGAAAATGAAGCAATTAACAAACAAAACATGGGTAACCACGATATATTTCAAACAAACGAGTGATAAAATTTAAAAATTGGATCATATATGATATCATAAATATGGATATGAATCATTAATAAATTATTAAAATTCATTAAACTATTATAAATTAGTTTTTGAATCATTTTATGGATGTCAAACATAAGGTAATGGATTTATTAATCCAGTTTTCATTCATTCAGTTAAACTTCAATTTCAATGATTTCTTGATTATGTTTTTATGTCTTAAATTAATTTATTATTATATTTTATTGTATTTAAACATGTGTTATGATTATTTAATTTAGTTACAAATATTTTATTCATTTAATTAATGATATTAACTTTTTAAGTGATATTCATCTCACTTGTATTACTATGGGACACATGCATCATTCAACACTTAATTATATTCTACAGTGTATAAGTTTACATTTTATTTATGGTCACCATTCACAGAATAATTCATTAAAAATACCTATTTCATGTGACTTGTATATGTTTATTTCAAATTCCAGGTAACATATTTACATACAGGGATTATTTTGACTGTTATTTGATTAACTAAGGAAATAATGTTAAATCCATATCATTTACTCAATACATATATTTTTTGATAATAAATATTTATTAATAAAGTAAATTGATACGATTTTTATATATGGTAATATTTGGACATTATATAATGGGTGTGGAGCTTATATATATAATCCCCCCTGATGCATCTTTTTTCCCATGAGATAAAACCAGATGGCGAAAACCCAACAATGTTTTTTCTCGAGTAGAATCTGATGACATTCTACACAAATAAAAAAACTATCTTTATAAAGCAGTTGAAAATATAGTGGTTAAATATCTATATAAAATATTGACAATAATTAACCATTCCATACATTTAGAATTCAGTTATTATTATCCAAATGATTCTCATTATGAATAAAATATTTTGATGCATTTCAATATCAATTTAATGATTAAATGTAATGTGTGCTTAGTTATTTACCATTCTATTTTGATCATTGTAATTGATTAAAGTTATAATCTACTATACATAACACTTAATTGGAATTCTAGATTACCCCTTTCATATTTTTTATTTTCACCAAGTTTCGATGAAGATTATTGTGATTGATATGTCGAGTTAGGAAAATGGGAATAATGGTGTGTTAAATGAAAATAATTTTTTAATTTTATATTTTATATTTTATTTTAATTTCAAGTATGCATCATTTTTAAATAGACTTATAAATTATGTGTATAATCATTATTAATTTCTTTATATTCATGACAATGTAATAATGTATGGAACAAACTATAGAAATATGGGTTTGGGGTCTTGAAATTTATAGAATGGGATGTTTTATAAAATAATTGAGAACTAGATTTTGGGAAAACAATTATTATAGAATATAACCCTATGACCCAGTATTAAAATATGTATAAGTACAGAATATCATCCTATAGACATGTTAATAACCATGTGCAACCTTAGTTAAAACCATGGGATCATTGATTGAGATTAATATCTCTTAATTTTGATATAATATAGATAATAGTTCATATTTCACATTCATTGTCATATTTTGATTATTTTAGATTTTATTTTGGTTTTATGTAAAGAGAGAACCAAAATGAACCATATTAATATTGAATGTAATATTAAATTTGTTAATGAATTATTTCTTCAATGATATTATTATTAGAAGAATAATGAAACATATTAGGAATTCTGTAGATTTTGGAATCAAATATTTTTCCAACAGATTAATATTTATAGACATCTTCATGAGTGTACAATTTTTAATGTTGATTATAATTTTAAATTTTTAAATTCCCATTTGTGGTTTTTTATGATTTTATCTGTATTAAATACATTTTGGGAGACATTTGTGCAATGAAACTTCTTTGGTTTAGTATGTGTAAATGAAATTTAAGGAATAATTACATTATATTTTGTGTAAATATAGAAAATATATCCTTTAGGGTTTATATGATCTTTGATTATTTAGTAATTATAAGTCATTTTATTTTTTGGAATACAAAATGAAAGGTTTCAGACAGGATTTTTGGTTTAAGCATTTATTTAAGGATGAATATACTAAGGTTAATTTTTAGGAATATATAAAAAATTGAATTAATATTGTTTTAGAAAAAGGGAAACCTGTTGGAGGGGTGGAAACTTGTCTCTTCTGGAAAAACCATGGGGCACCAACCCACAATAAAAGGGTGATAAGGTTGATTCAATTACCACTAGACTATGTGATTTCATGGTTTTTATGAAATAATTTTTATTTATTGAAACAATATAGTATATATAACCAATGGATATGAATCATATTAAGGGATATGTTATTTAAGTTAATTAAGATGATGAAAACTACAGTGGGAACCCTATATGATTATGTTAAACATAATATCATTTTTGAAATAAAGGATAATTTTTTATTTTGGAAGAATATATGATTATAGTGTGAATTTATAGTTATTAATGTTATTTATGGAAATGTTTATCATACCATGAAAGTTATTTATTTAGTACATGAACATTATTGTACATAAATAATAAATTTATCTTGGATGATGATGTGATCAAAACATTAAGAACTTTGGGTTTAAATATTAGGATTGATTTTTTGGGAATTATAAGGATACCTATTTATTGAATTATTTATGGGGAATTTTGGGTATTTCATTTAAATTTTTTGAAATATTACTATATTTTTTCACATATATGGTTTTACTATTTATGGGAATTATTTTATCATTTACTAAACACTATGGCTTTTTAAAATATATGGAGACTGATAAAATTATTAATGGATATTATGATTCAGTAAAAGTAATTCAAAAATTAAAATTCATATTGAATGTCCCTTCCCTTGTATAAGATATAATGTGAGACTAGATCATAGAAAAACAAGTGGATGGATTATGACATGGAATGAAATTAGGTATGTTTTCTCAAGTAATTTTATAGTTAGAAATAAAATCCTTAAACTATGAGAAAATAATATTAGAACAAAAATATTATCCTTTTATATTTCATTCTGCGATATCAATGGTCTTTTAATGAATAAAAATATACATTTCTATGACGGTTAATTATCTAATGGAAGTTTTATCTCTTACTCTCCATCATAAATTGATAGTTATAATTCCCTTCCATATCCATGATTTAACTTCACACTAATGTTCTCCTATTCCAAAGAATAATTTTTTAGTGACCTTTTAATTTCCCTTTACCCATTTTTAAGAGGATGTCATATTAATGTTATTTATAATGTGAGTTTCCCAAAAAGGAATTTTCAATTAAAAACCATTGATTTTATATGTTCTATTTAAAATATTTTGGAAAAACGTTATTTTGTATGGGAATAATGTAACACCCCCACATTTTATGTTATGTCTTTTTTGAAATTTAATCAATTTCATTTCATACAATCCACGAAACATCAATCATAAAGTAACCATAATATAAAATTAATATTATTATTTAAGTTTAATGATATAACATTGTAATTAAATAAGTTGGATTGAATTTTATAAATCATATTATGGAACAAATATTTTCAATAAAATGTTTTGATTTTCATATAAATTATTTTATAGGAATAATATAAGAATAAATAACATTTTATACCTAAAGTGATTTATTTTTTTAATGGAAATTTTATTTCATTTTAATGGCATGCCAATTTTAAAACTAATTAGTAAAAAATTATAAATTATAATTGATAAAAATTTATTTTTTTAAATTACAGTAAAAAAATTTACTATGGTTTAATTTTTTTTATTGTTTAATATATGTTTAATTTTTTGATGAATGGTAAAATAATGATGTATTTTAATTTAAAAATGACTATTCATATAATTAATTTATTATTTTCAATTATATTTGAAAATTATTTTGAAGAATAAGTTTGTCAATTATACATCTAGTATTTCAACTAATTTAGTTTGATTCATTTTCATAATGAATGTTGATATCAAAATATTTCAATCTTTTTCACCCTTTCACTTTATGATCCCCATAAGATTGTATTAGAGAATGTTAATATCCTAAAAACCAATATATTATTTTACAAATCATGATATAATCCTCAAAATCCTAGAATAATTAATGCGAAATAATGAATCATTATTTTTTTATTTCAATATACAATTTTGTATATTTATTTATATTCCAAAAAGATTGATATTTATAAAATAAAAAATTTATTAAGAGGGAATGATATTGATTATATTACATTATATATCTTTGAGGTGAAACTATTGAACTAATTTTGATCTTCTTGATCTGAGACATAAATTCATTTTTTATCGATGATAATCCCAAAATTTCATTTCAATGGAACCCTTGGTTCAACCGTGGATGATTTATATATTCCAATTGGGTTCAATATAGTATAGTAGGGTTGTATAATCTACAAACATTGACAAAAACATTATATATCTTTTAGTTTATATAGTCATTTCATATAACACATCAACAGTGTGGGCCTCACTGTTCACTAACACTAAATAAATAGTCTTGTTCTATATACTTATGTTCTAGGAACCAACTATAAAATATCAATTTTCTAATATTGGTAGAATATTGGGTCTTTTTTTAATGGTTACAATAACTAAAGACTATACAATTAATCCTATACCTCTCCTCCCCAAAAACAATATTATATCACAAAAAAACTCACAAAATCAAAAATATAAACAAATATATTAATCCTAGGACATCACAATCCATACCATTACAAAAATTTTCACCACTAAGAATTCACTGAGAATCATTCATTTTGAAAAAGCAGACAATTTTACTATATCTATAGACCCTCCCATACAACATTTTAAATTATTCCTCGCAGAAATAAAACTCTCCCAATTGGAATACTCTATCCACATAGGATATTCTCTAGCCATTCCGAAATTCATAATAACACTTCAATAAATGTTGTATCAGTTTTAAAAACTAACACAATAAATTGAAGAATATATGGTGAATATTGATATTTTATATTCAAATGATAGAAATATAAAAAATCATACACCATATAATACTTCATTAGAATCTCTTATAAACATATTATGTAATATATTCTCTCTAATATATAGAATGGGATCATATACAATGGTTCCAAATTACATTTATTCACACAAATTTTATATCTTAACTAAAGATAAGCTTTTAATAAGAAATAATCCCAAACTATAGTGTATAATTTAGAAAACAAATCATAAAACATTTTCCATTTTAGAGTTATCATTTATCACATTATAAATTTCTAAACACAATTCTACATCTAATCCACCAACTTCGGTCATTTTTCAACACATCAAAATTGTAATCATCACAACCATTAATACATATCCCTTAAAAAATATAAATAAATTTATTCTTGATAGAAAATATTTTATACATGCTCTTTGAAGGATTCCTGATTATCCCATGATTAATTAAATTCTATCACCCATGATTTAATTATGTTCTACATAGTGGATATAATTTATTAAATTTTCACATCTATCAAATTATTTTATGATGTGAAAATCATCAAGTATACACCCATATCCTTATGAATACATCTAAAATATTTATTTATAAATTAAGTATCTCCATATAAAATGATAATTGATGATATTCAAGGATTCCTAACCACCTCATCCACATTTAGAATATACATAGCCTCTACAGATACTATTTGAAAAATTGGAAAGAAATGTGAAATCATTATATTCCAATATTTAATAATCGATAATAAATACCGATCCCATTGAGATATAAATAACTCATTCATGAAACTAATTTCAATTTCTTCCTAAATCAATATCATTATATGAAGGGAATGGAAAAATAAATGATTTTATTATTGGTCAAATAATACATTCTATCAATTCAATCATCAATCTATGTATTAATCATTAACCTTCATTATCCATACCCACCTTAAAAATGTTTTCATTTCATGAAACATACTTTCCGTTACTTTTATAACTTCACAAATGGATTTATGAAACATGCCCATATTTTCCTTCTGTAATTATAGAATAACCAACTTGTAGTCTCAAAAATATAGTGATTATTTGACAAATGATTTCTATTATTACTTCTATCCCACTGTATTTTTTATAATAAATTTTCATTTATTTAACCTCTTTATTTTAACCATACATTACATGGATAAAAGTAATTAAATTATCATTTTTATAATGTAACAACAAATCTATTACCTCTTATTTATCTTTTAGAAACAAACAATACATTTATCTCATCATGACCCTAATATCAATTGGTTCTCACCGTGTATAATCCTTCTGAATTATGGTATCAAATACATCATTACCCATCCAAGGTATTTTGAAATAATTGTAACAAAATTTTTGAATGAAGATCACCATGATTAATTACCCAAATTCTAAAATCTATATATATATAATATACCTCAAACACGTTGGATCTGAATTCACCACGAGTGTTTAGCTAAATTTATTATGTATATATTTCTTCAAGGCCCCCATAAATAATTTCAAATTAAAATCAGGTGAATAATTGTTATTACAATAGATTCAAAAATACATTGACTCATAAATGACAAAAAATATCCCTTATTAGAATATATAAATTCTTTAAATTAATCAATTTAAGAGAAAACCTATCATTATATTATGTAATGATCACCACAGAATAGAATTCATCATCCTCATCAGCTTTAAAACATATCCCAACAAATTATAATATGATTATCCTAGAATTAGTAAAAAATAGAACTGCTATAAATATTGACCTTGTCATATTATTATTGATTTTTATAGTAAAAAATATTAATGAGTGAGATAAAAATATAATTTTTGATAATATACCATAATGGAACTAATGGTAATTCTTTTACAACCAAATCTACCCAAAAATGGATCCATTATAAGTGTTCTTCTCTCTAAAAAAATATGAAATTCAGATCATAGATAAATATTGGAAAACAACATAAATATATTAAATTGTTCAATGTGATCAATGATATTGGGGAAAAGGTTATTTATTAATCTATAACATTTATTTACTTTTTTATAGATACATTTATCCCTCTTTTTTGTAAAATCATTTGGTTGGTCTTTATTTTGGGTTTGTTTTGAGATTTTCTCTATAAATATATGGAGGCCTTGGTTATATTAATAGTTAGTGGATGGTTAAGTAATTTTTTTTTGTTTTTTCTAAGAAACTGTGTGGCTATGCTTGTTCTGTTGGAAGGGGGACCACTGAATATCCATAATATGTGGCCAATCAAAAAAATTGAACCCCTCGGAAGAGGGGTATGCATGGTATTAACATGGTTAATGTTACTATCAATCTAAATACCCTACCCCAATTAGGAGCTCTGTATTGGGATCACGGATAAGGAACATAGTAACTACTAATCACGTAGCCTCTTGAGTAAAATCTGCTCATGGAATTTTAATGCAATGAATTTTGAATTAAAAAATCATTGGAGAAAAATTTAATCTCTAATAAACACACAATCTTATATTTACTTAATAGAATCCTTCCTCGGTGGTCTATAAGATTAAATACTCATATTCTATATTAAATCACTCTATTCATTGTAGATCATATCACAGTATGGTCTTTTTTTTATCTGGTTTTTACTTTTCAAATTAGTCCCCCATATATATATTCTCTAATAATCATGTAGAACCCATAGGGGTTGTTTAATCTCGATATAATGGGTTTAAATTTGTACTAATGTGTTTATTATTTATCATAGGTCATTAGTACATAATCTACTATTCCTCAGTCGCCATTGTTATGGGTAAGAATTCCACCTCTATTATAGGGAAGGTGTTTCTATACAATAGGTTAGTTATATGAATGGATTGTCATTAATGTAAAATTTATTTGGTTTATTCATAAAATTGAAGTGGTTTAGGGTTTCAAGGGATTTTTTTGGAAGGATATTTGATTTTAAATCAGTATTTATTTATGAATATGATTTCATCACACCATGTATTTGATTAAATAAATGAATCGTAGTTTTTATTTATAAATTGGGGTCTCAATAAAATGTATTTTAAATTATTATAAACTATTTTGTAAATATATATTATCAATTTATATTAGATTTTAAAATACGTGACACATTGGGTTCCTTAGATATATTAGGAAGAGACTTATAACTCGTAGTGTAGATAATGTCACTAGGTGTTTTGTGATATTGAAAAAATTTGGAATGAATTTATATAATTTTCTACCAATGTATTCTTGGTTATTTTTTTTATGTCATATTTACATTACCATAGGATAGGTCTCAATACAATGTGAAATTTTTTAATGGTTTTTTTATTTCATGGTTTATTTTTTCAATGATAGTGGCTGACATTTGTTTAACCCGAGGTTTTATAACATAGTCTTCCGTGATGGAGTATGACATGAATTATTTTCTATATGATTTCCAAATGTTTTTTGGATATTATTTCTTTTTTTATCACTTATAATTTTCAAATTCAATGATTTTTTGATATTAGTGAATTTTTTTAAAAACAAATGAAATTATTTAAAATGGGATAGAATTTATTAGAATGATTAAATATTGTTTTTGTTAATTTTAAAGATTGATATTATAAATTATTGATAATTATCCTTAAACATACTCTATGGTTGTATCCTTATAGCTTTTAAGATCACAACAATTTTTTTAGTTGGTTGTAGATGTTGTATTACAGGATCCAGGTAGAGGGAATGATATCTTGTAGCATGATGTATTTTTTTATTTTTGAATCCATCATAGTGTGATTGTTTGGTGGTGAAGATTAGTCACAAGGAGACTTGTTTGTATTGTACCACTATATATTCCTGGTATATACTACTTGGATTAGGATATTTGGATCTTATTGTATCTCTTTCATTCCATATTTAACTATTACTATATGTCTAATTTTTTGTTCATGACATGACTATGTTATCCTATTACACCTTAACACCATGATGGGAAGAATATATTGGATTGTATAGTTGACTCATGATGGTTCAATAAAAAATGGTATCATAGGGATGATCAATTTATTGTTTGTCAACAATTTCTATTTTTGATTCTATGTCTTGGATAATCAGGCGTTTTGACCATAAACCATTCTGATAGTTGGTTCGAGAGGGCTCTATGATATCTCACTTCCATGTATGATCTTCAGTTACCATTGGTGGTGGATAATTTTTTACTAGGTTTTAGACAAGGTGTTTGAGGTTATTTGAATGAACCGTATTGGGATTACATTTAGATAGACCCATTAAATTTTAAATTGTTTTTTTGTAGAAGATATCATGATTAGGTTAGATTATTGGTGTTTAATGGTATTGAAATAAATTCTTGATGTATATTCTATGATTTTGGAATATTCCCTAAAGGTGACCAGTCATTTAATTATTCATAATAGGAAATTACTCAAATAATAGATCTTCCAAATATAGGAGTGGAAAATTAAATTCAAGATAAACAGGTAAATCAACTAGTGGTTCCTCATTTTGTTGATGTTGTAATATATAAAATTAATACTCCCAGTCAATTAGGTGCCAAAAACCCATGGATTCTGGTGTATCATCTCTTGGAATTCACTAAGAATCTTCTAACCATATTACAAGGTGATAATAGTCCCCACGAATCTGACATGTATCTAGATAATATTGAGAGGATATTCAAATTCATGAATACTCCTAAGGAATCTATGTTGGTTTTTCTATGAAAAAGATTTATGTACCATGAAAGAGATTGGTGGAATATATAATTCTATATATGTTTCAAGAGGATATTTCAAATAATTCATTCATAAAAATATTAAATCATTTGTTTTACCAAGATAATGTATGTATAGTGAATACCCAATAGTTATTACCCTTAGAGTAAGAGGTGTGTGCTGTTATGGATTATTCCACCCAATTTTTTTTAGTTGGTTTATTTGGAACAAGAGATAGTCTTCAATGAGTACCTTGAAGATGATAGGGTTGATTTTGGAATGAGGATTAATATTCACCTAAGGTTGAATCTCTTGATACTTCCAACATCAATAGAGGTATTTGAAAAAGTGTCAATGGAGAAGGTTGAAATAACTAGATATAATAGTTTGGTTGGATCATTAGTAGGTAATTCTTTTAGATAGAGTGGGTCTTATAAATAAAAGGAAGTGCAAGGTTGGTCAGTTTTAATCAGGATTGTTTTTAGGGAATTTTTCAAGTCAAAAGTAGTTCATATACTTGTAATGTGAATGTCAGGATCATACCAAGACTGACAGTGTGGAGGAACCAAAAACATTCCATCAATATGGGAAGTCTCATCTCATAAATCATTTTTATGATAATATATCCTATGACAGTAAGGATGGATTAATGATCACAAATGGTTTGTTGGTATGTACTGATGATTCGAAGGGTTGTGGGACTAATCCTAATGAAAAAGTGGATTTTAATATCTCTATGAATAGATTGATTTATATGGAGTAGTATACACCATAATAATATGAAGTAGGGGAAGTTACTTTCAGAAGTAAAATTGTTATTTTTTCTTCTATGGGTTAATCATTGTTTGATAAAAGTAATACTTACACCTTAATATCTTCAAAGTGACTATTCATTTTGAGATTCCGTTCAGAACTCATTTAGTACTTTTTGATCTTTTTATTCTTTTGGGAAAGTTTTTCAAACAAGGTCTCAAGTGTCCCAATGTGTCATGTGATAATAACTGACTATGATGTGACATTGGACAATTTAGTTAGGAATTTTACATCATAAACAAGATACATAGAATTGATTTAATGATTAGTGTTAAATCCCAGATATATTATTATTAACATCATGTTTATTTTTTATCAACAAATGGGGTCACTCATTTTTTTAAAGAGAGAAGGACACTTGGTTTGGAAGGATGGGGTCCTATTATTCCACTTGCTAGAGTTAATATCATACTCATTTTCAGAGTTGTTTCATGAATATATTGACCCCTGTTTGGGTATTATTCATCCATTAGTTTTTTATTTCTACCCTGAGTAATTTTAGGATGATTTTTTGGGATAAAAAATAGAGAAACGATGAGTTTACTATTGAACATATCCTTCATATGATGCCCATTTCTATTCCCGCTACTGGAAAACTAACCTTTACCAATGGTTTGGAACCATTGGTAGAGTCCTCCAAACCGTTGGTATATCCTATACCAACGGTTTGGAGAACTGTATCCAAGTAAGCCATTGGGATAGGTCTATACCAGCAGTTTTCCAAAAACCGTTGGTATTGACTTATACCAACGGTTTTTTAAACCGTTTGTATAGGTAATATGAAATCTATACCAACGGTAATGGAACTGTTGGTATATAAATTCCAAAAATAAAACATCTGCTGGGATTTGATCCCAAGACCCCTCGTTTATCATTAAACAACTCAACCACTATCCTAACATGACTTTTGTGATCATAATTACATAAATATATATATATATATATATATATATGTATTCTCATAAATATTTTAAATTTTGATTTATATAATGATCTCTGTATGAAGGTCCGATAAAAATGAAAGTACTTATACCAAAGGTTGTTAAAATTGTTGGTATAGACCTATACCAATGGTTTTAATAATCGTTGGTATAGGTGTCTAGTTGTGATTTTCATCCTGTAGAGGATATTGAATTTTTTCCCACTTTTCCCAACGGTTGGGCCAAACCGTTGGGATAGGTGGACCTATCCCAATGGTTTGGCCAAACCGTTGGGAAAAGTGGCCAATTTGGGGGCATTTCCCAACGGTTTGGCCAAACCGTTGGGATATGTCCACCTTTCCCAACGGTTTGTCCAACCCGTTGGGAAAAGTGTCCAATTTGGGGGCCTTTCCCAATGGTTTGGCCAAACCGTTGGGAAAGGGGACCTATACCAATGGTTTTTGGAAACCGTTGGTATAGAAGTGTTGGGAAAGATCTAATTTACAGTAGTGTCCATCATACCAAATGAAACCTGTTGATTTGGTGGAATATAAGGTCTAGTTTGAAGGTCTATAAGAAAATTTAATATTTACACTATCATTTAAACACAATATTTACATTTCGTATTTTATAATAAGGATGACAAGATACTTTGAAATGTCATGAATTTTTTAAAGATGAATAATTTGACTGTTAATAAAATATATCATTTTTCCAGGATTGATGATTGTGTTGAACTACATAGAGGGTAATGTTGGGTTTCAAATATTTTCCTTCATCCATGGTACCACTAGTCAATATTCTACAAAAAGGATATATATAAGATAATTTTTTGTAATAGATATAGTCATTTTATGTTATTAATTTGGCCTTTGTACTTGCTAACAATCATGTGGTATTTATGGATCAAGTAAATTGAATCTTTCATTACTACATGGACTCTCATGTTATTGCTATTTGGATGTTATTTTTTTACTCCATGTTAGAGGAGGAGCATTTTGGCCATTTTTAAAATATTCTCCAAACCTTTATGGAACATCATCTATATGGTAATCATAAAAATTGTGATTCTTGGATATAGAATGTAAAATGTTGTTGGAATGTTATATTTTAGAGGGGAATAGTAGTGTTCCTAAATATATAAAACATTTTTTCCCTAGGAGAATCCTATAAATGTGTTCATGAATTAAAGGCTCATGGTTTTGGCTACTATCTATAGGTGGGTTATTTATGATTTTTCCGAACTCACATATTTGATGATTGTTTTAACCCATAAGCAGATAAAATATGAATGTATTGAAATATTTTTTGAATTATTCTTAGTAGGAAATGTTTTATCACAATTAATCACCAATTATTATTCTTTAAGATCGTGGTTTATCAAATATTGTGTTCTTCAGTTCCATTGGTATGGTTTTGGGATGTGTCATCATGATTGGGAAATTGGTGGTGTCATATGTCTCTCTCGTGTTACACCCTCATGATAAAAACTACCCAACCGATGATCATGCATTTTCCTTTGGAACAAAATAACTACATATGTGGTGTCACTATCTCATTGAAGTGCGTTTTATAGTGTGTTCTGGTCATAATATTAGAAAATAAATTTTTAGATAGATAGATATGAACATAAGGTAAAGATTTTGGGTTGAGTATCATTATAATTCCTATGTTGATATTACATAAACTCAATGGAAATGTAATGTTATTTATTATGAATTGAGAATAAAAATAACAATGAAACCCATGAAGGAATAAGTTGGGGAGTGTTATATGGTTAATTTTTTTACATATAGTTATGTGATTAGAATACAATTCTAGAAATGTATTCCTAGTAACAATGAATTTTGACTCATATTTTGATGAGTTATTTTGGACAGAGAATGTTATAAGTATCATGTTGAAATTTTAAGTTATATTTTATTATAGTGGAGATACCCCAAGTGAGTGTTCTCAGTCTCTATAAGGAGCTTCATGGTGATGTAGTAGGTTGGATATTCCGATTTCTCTAGGGTAGGATGTGATGGATAGAAGACACTAGTCATGTTTTTCCATACACCATGGGGCTACTAATTTTTTTTTTGAAATAATAAATCATTATTGGTGGAAAAGGATATGTTGTTATACTGATGAAATTGTGTCCCCAACAATCGTTTTTTATAAAATTATTATAGAATACTAAATACCCACTAGTTTCTTGCAATATATTACCATTATAATATGGATTTGGGATTAGATTTCCATAAAAAAAATTTATTCCAAATAATCCTTACAGTACCTATGTCAATTTTATGATTATAGATCGACTTATAAGATATAAATATTTAACCAATTCATTGGAGGGAGATATACGTTCCACAAATCACATAATGAACTTAATAAATATGTTTACCATAAGAACATAAAACATTCTTCATATCCCAAATGGAGATATAAAATGGGTTTCATAAAAATATCACCATATCATAACATGTGAAAATAAAACACATTTCATAATAAATTCATCATTATATCATAGAATATCCCATTGAAAAAATAAGGTTTAATAAGAATTAATTCAAGGTATAACAATGGATAAGACATGGGTTCCATAAGCATGTATTCATAATGAACCATTTATATTAATAAAAAGAATGATATCATTCATTTATATCTCTAATAAATCATATGTAACATTAAAATAAGTCACCTAATATTGAAAATGAGTTTGGAATATTATTTAAAAAATTTCAGGAGTAAAATATCCTTTCTGATATGCGAATCAATTTTTGAATCATAAAACAATTTGAAAATTTCCTTCATTGAATATAACCATTAAATATTATAAATGTGTATTAAAATAAAATAACAGTCATGAATATGATATTTTTATTCATGTTGTACATGTGAAAACATGCGTTCATTTCCCATTTTCGGTATAACACAATTCTGGATTTTTGGGAAATGGCATAAATAATAATTTCAAATTTTTTGAATAAAAATAAATGAATAATTTTTTTAAAAAAATAGAAAGATAGTAATAAAATATTTTATTAAAAAATTTATATAAATAAAAAATTTGGAGGGAAAATGATTTCTAACTTAAGAGTGAAATAATATTATATTATTAGGAGAATATTTTCTCAATTATTTTAAATACCAAATATTTTAAAATTGTAATATTGAAAGAAAATATCCTGAACAACCAATGTTTAATGAACATCATTATTTTATAAATAGATTTATCAAATCATTTGATCAAAGGAAACAAAAACATAAACGATCCTGATAAAATTATAGTTTGTAACATAAATAATTTACCACTTTGGTATGTGTGAATCATAATAACCATAAAGGAAAAACATAAAATGATAACTAATATACCATTAGGATAAATAAAATAAATTTATTACATTTCAATGTGGTTTCATATACCCATCATAAAATAATATGGGTTAATTACATAACATATGTCTCAATGAAGGAATATTGAGACAAAACCCCTTACTAATTTGGTAAATTTTGTAGTGTAAGCCCATTGAAATATATATCTTAAAAATAAAATATAAATAAAAATAATATTCAGTATAAGATTAATAATATAAATTCATCTTATTTTCATACAAAACAGATTGTAAATTTTTGGTGAATATGAAATGTGTCTCACAAAAGTAAAAAGTGCAATGAAAATCCTTTACCCAATGTAATAACAAACACTTTACAAGTTAAAACCTAATGTATAATAACTATCAGTTTATTATAAATATAAATATAATAATATTCATATATATAATTCCATATATTGGTTTTTATGACATTTAATTACTCCCTTATTAAAACTTCAATGTTAATGTCACATTTTGGGTAATAACATCTTTGTTTTTCTTGAATGTTTTTCTTGTTATTTTTTCATACTCTAACAGAAATGTTGTTTCATAATCTCCATTATTTACACCATTATAAAAATATAAAATAATTTAAGGATATAAATTGACATAGTATCTCATTATATTTAGAGATTATATATGAAATGCACCATTCTTGGAGATGGTAGGCAATATGTACACACGATTCTAGTTTCTATTTTCCTGTTTAATTATCCATAATAAAATAAAATGATATATCATAATTTTGAAATATTTGTTTAATATATATCAATGTTTTTAAATAAACCCATTATTATTCCCATCCATGTTAATCCTACAATAATCACATCACTTTTCAAGGCGTTGGTCTCCCACACACATGATTGATGGTTCAATGTTCCCACAAAATGGAACGAATAAAGGTGTGTGTGATATAATAATTCCATAAGAATAATAATATCATAATTCTTATATGTAATAAATAAAAAAATAATTTATTCCAACTGTGAGTGGTGGTAATACAAAAAAGTATGACATCGGCAAAGAGGCGATAATCCACCATACACACGAATGATGATTTTATATCCAATTTGATGGAAGAGGAGACTGTTTTAGGTCACGCACATAACAAAACAACATATCAATATAATTAAGATAATAAATTGAATATATCAAAAATTATTTATAATAATTTATTTATGTGGAGGAATACAATGTACAAATATACTTGATGATGAATGATACATCTTCTTTGGGTATACTCATGGTTTCCTAAAAATACTTGGTTAGATTTATGTCTAATATAAATCTTATAGGAGGATGGAATGGAATATGGGAAGTAATGTTTCAAGGGTTTTATGTATCCATTTTTTCATTATTTGAATTAGTGATGAGAGGGTGTAGACCTTTATATATGAGGTGAGTTTTACACTTGTGATTTTTTGAAAAGACTCAATCATACACAAGTTTTTATTATGAAAAATGCCTCCACAATTTCCCATCCATGATCAAAGTGGGTAAAAAATGAATAATTTATTGATAATGGGTGATTTTCAATGTTTTACGCTCATTCATGACCATTATGGTTATAGTTTAACCCCATAAGAAATTAATTTTATCTTAACCATGGTAATTATGTTTTACCATTTTTATTATTAATATTTGTAAAAAAATATGTTTAAATTATTATAAATTAGAAATTATTTTGTTTGAAAATGTGGAATCTATTTTTCCAAATTTTAATTCACAAAATTAGAAAAAAATTAAAATTATTTCCCAAGAAGCGATGCTAAATAGAGTTTTAAAACAGACACATTACACAAGATTACAAAAGTATTTATATCAAAATTAAACATGAAGTTTATTATTTTGACATAAATTATAATAGTGGATGTAAAATTGAAATAAATTTACTTTAAAATCATTTTAAAATATAATTTAATATTTAAAAAAATTTAACAAATAATATTCAATTAAAATTATATATATTTCACTATTCAAAAAAACATGAATCTTTTTAAAACAAATATCAAAAAAATTTCCCCAAGATAATAATTATTTTATTATTTCAACAAATATATTAATTTAATAATATTAATTATATAAAATTTTAAAATTTTATATTTATAATTTCATAAAAATTAAATTAAATTTTTTTGAGATAATATTATTTTAAAAGAATATAATGGATTTTCTATAAATGTTTTTAATTTTTTATCAATAAGTTTTTTAATAAAGCCATTATATGTAATATTAAAAATAAATTTATTACAATTAATTTCATTAAATTTAATTTCTAGTTTATAAAGGTTATTTTTAAATAACCATATATTATATACTGTTTTTTTATTAAACTCAGTGTCACAAGAAAACCTTGTACTGCTTGTAGTGAAAGATTAACATTGTGTTTCATGTAATGAAATCAAAACATGGTGTTATGTTAATTAAATATGAACATGGTATTTTTGTTATTTATGAATAAACTCATTATTTATTGTAATAATAACTATTAACAAAACTATACATTTATTTGAAATAAAAATTCACAAAATCTACGGGGGTTATATTCAACCCCCATTGAAATGATTTTTCCCTCTAAATTCGTCACATTGGTACCAAAAAATAATGATATTTATTACTAATTACATCCAATGGATCCTATATAGATTTATAATGTATGAGGGTTCACTAAAAAACATCGATCATGTGATTGGTCTTGTTTCCTATCAGTTTATCTATTCAACATTTAATCTCCGTCAGTTATTAATCATAAGAAATATCTCACTCTAGTGGTATGAACAATGAGTTTAGTATATTTGATGGATCAAGTATGTACTTCCTCAATATAGGTACATGGAATATATCATGAACCCCAGAGAGGTTTTATTGACGTATAAAAAATAATAAACTAATATCTATAAATGATTTTGTATTTCAAGGGTACTGATATTGCCAAGGCATAGTTTTCCCTTATTTCATCCTCATAGAATTTCATAGAATGTTATTTTAAAAAACATAAAATTCTATGTGGTTTCAATGATTATAATCATTACATTCATATTAGTTTTTCATTCCATTACATGATTCTAAATAGATTTTAAACATATCTACCATCTATTCAGCTTTCTTAGGTTCCAATAGATTACATTCCACGACTTCATTCGAGTACATTGGAGATATATAGTTCTTTACATAATGGTCTTCATAGTGGGACATATGAATTATTTACTAAAATATATTTTTATAAGAAAACACAAATTGATTACAGTGTTTATCCAAATATCCTTTGAGATCTATAGAACCTATTTTTTTATATCATATGGGATTTGAATTGTTCTCATAGACTGAGCATCTATCTGAGGATGGTACACAGTGTTGAAACTCGATTCTATATCCATATCTTGTTAAAAACATCTTCAAAATATCACATTTAACCAATTTTTCTAGGAAAATATAATCTAATGTGGAAAACCATGATACATTACCACTTCTAAAATATTTATTATTGATAGAGGTTCCCAAGACAAATCTTCTATGGTGGAAATGAATGGTGCTTGATTTTTAATCTCATAGAATACAAAACATAATTATATGACAGACTGACTAAAAATTAATTTTTTTTATTAAAACAATTTAATGTTAAAAAGATAGAAACCATGAGTTTAACAATAAAACGAAGTTATAGAACGGTTAGATTATTGTTTTTGACTACCATATTTAAACTGCTTAAATAATTTCCTTAAAATAGTTATTTCCGATGTATTTGGTTCATCCATTAAAATATATTCAAACTAAAATTATTTCTTTTCCTAGGACTAAATATACGTTTCTTATACAATCATCACATTATTAAATACCCTTACTAAATTTATGCCTTAATTTTTTATAAATGTACACTTCTATACATTTAGAAGAACCCTTAATAAAATTTTATTATTATTTTGGCTTAATTTTTAGTATCATTAATTGATATGTCCAATGTGACCATTTATTCTTCTGAGATCATATGAAATCCCTATTATTGATCTAGCACCACATAAGACTTTTGTGTATTATAGTAATCATTAGAGGGAAGATGGACACTTGTTTCCATGTACTTCTCATTCAACTTATTCACTTATCGGGACTCCATGGTATGTTGAAAATAAGAGTAAAAAATTATCTCTTTGTAGTATTCCATTCAACTCTAGATTTCCCTTGAGATTAAAATCCTATAATCGTAATCCTCATCATGTGTATCAAATGAGAAATATAAAGAATAACCATCACTAGAATAATTCTTAGGGAGATTTTTTTTGCCAATAGAGGTCCATGTTTATATTTCTCAATCTCTTTACATAAATCATCATTTATAAATTATCTAGTTTGATTTCCAATGTTATGAACTGCCACCTCCCTTCCAAGACATATCGTAATCATGGCCTCACCCACATATAACATCACTCCTCACATTTCAATCTGAAGGATTCCCCTCTCTATGTTCCTTTTAAACCCCAACCTGGACATCTCTAATACCACTCCCTATACATATCACCTCAACATATGAATCACCCATGGGACTCTTGTGACCTCCCTCATCCACCATTAGAGGCACTATTTCATTATTATATTAACTACCACTATGAGGACTCACAATAATGAGGGGGGCTCCAAATATCCAACATTGTTTCCCCCCTCCTAAATCCATTTATTAAAAGTAATAGTAGGATGATGATCATCATGGTATTTTTAAACCGATAGAGGATGCTATCCACCAAAGGATTTCCTCTTCAGGGTTCACACTATACCACCTCTTCCATAGTCTCCACATCCACATCCCCTTGACCAGAGGGACCATCCATAGTTTTCTGCACATTTTCCATTCCACTAAAATTTGTACCCACACCTTTCTTATTATCATATTATATGAAACTATCCCTACAGTCCATTGAAAAATGACCCATTCATAGAAAAGAGGAATTAATATCATCCTATGATTCAAAAACAACTTGTTTTCAACAATGAAACTCGTCACCTATTGTAATACATATGAAATATGAAGGCAATATTTTGGCATCAACATCCTCACAGACTCAAGGGATAATAGGATGAGAAATAGATTTAATTCTACTATCAGATCACATGTACCCACCTACTAGTATTCCCTACATCTAAACAATAAAATGATTTTGAAATGGTAATGGTAGGTTCAAAATTATGACCCAAATCACCACTAAAGGAGAGATACACCTCAAGTAAATGTAATTGTTCCATTTAATGTGGATGAAATGAGACATGTTGCAGCTACATGATGTACTATGCTAATCTTTGATCTAGTCCACCTCATAAGAAATGTGGATCATAATGTTCCTATTCTAGATAAAAAACATTGTTTTTGTATTTTGATAGTCCCATGAGATGAAATATGAACCTGTCGAATGAGTCCACTGAGAGTATTCTCTTCATGAAGGGAGAAATCGAAGTCAATTTGAGGTGAGATGAATCATTATTAAAATCAATGATCAAAATATGTAGTTTAGTTAAACCATCTTATAGATCAGAACCTTAGGTAACAAATAACTTTCAGTGAATGAGGGAAATAGATCGGGTTTAGAAAAAGGTGATAAAGAGGACTCCATAACATTGAATGATTTCATAGGTCCCTCCCCTTCCAATGGATGAGGGACAAACACATTATCCACCACAATCATGGAACTTATGTATTCATTATAGTCCCCCAAGGAATCTCTGAATTTTTTAATCTCCATTCAACCCATAAGTATGTCACTTTGAAAGATAAGATAAACAGCAAAGGATTCACATAACATCAATTATATTTCTATAAAAATTACTTATTAATTAAATAAATTTTAAACTACAATATATAAAAAACCAAGGGATTGTTTTACAATACATTTCTCTTATAACATCCTAAATATGCATAAAATTTTATCCCATAAAACCTCAAAAGGGTTTGTAAATGAATTTCATATTATAATCAACCAAAAAAATATAAAACCATAATGTTATCCATAACTTCTATATTAATCATACATAGAATAATATACACTTATTAATTTTTATTCACCCGATATTCCTTTTATAATCTCTAAACATAATGAAAAAATTTGAATATTTTGTTCATCCATGTACCAATAGAGTATCAAATGTGATTTTATTTTTCAATAATCCCATTACTGTGGTATAATCACATGATATTTCATGAAGGAATGATGAATTTTTTTAATAAGACTCAATATTATAAAATCAAACATGAAATTTACCACTATATAGGAGAGGTTATGTGTTACATAATTTTCATGATTGCATATATCCTATGAGATTATATAAGATTTCATTTTACATTTTATTTTGATTTTGGTTAGATTATCTTCCCCAATATCCCTTGGATTGGGGAACTCATTCACATAATGTCCAACGACATTTCCCTTGAAATTAGAAGTGTGGGTGGTTCATTCTGTTTTGATCAATCAACTTATTTACACTTATTATCCCCATCAATTCACACATATATTATTTTTCTTGATGAATAAGATTCCATCACTTGTAAAACGTACTTATTACTTTTACATGCTCACCTATATATTTCATCCCATAGTTATAGAAAATAGAATATTGAATATATTTTTTCATTCCATGTGACATATTATTTTATTTTCAATGGATACTCATTTTCTCATTCTTATCACAAGAACCAAGTGGTTTTCGAGATTATATTTATACTTATAGTTCACATATAATGATTTATTCCTAGAATTTATTTTCTCTTATGGATAATTACCACCAGATATTTTATGTCAATAAAATGAAGACTAACTCAACCATACAATGAGGGGGAACTATAATACCATAATATTACTTCACAAGTCTATTAATTTTTTTTCATATATAGCAACAGATTCATAATCCTTGTTATTATTCATGAATAATTATTTATACATTTTTATATTCAAAATTAATGGAAATTGATTATTGAAAATATAAATTTACACTCCTCCCACTTCATAGAATCAATTTTTTCTCATCACCACGTATTTATTTTAAGAGTCCACAACTTATATTCATCATCTTCAAAATTGTAGAGAACCGAAATGAGTTTTCATTGCTGTAATAATAGAGAATGGAATAAAATATATTAGAGGTACTGATCCTTTTTTTATTAAATAGAGGATAAACATAATCATTTGAAGAAAATGGGAATTTTCCTCATTAAGGACACAAATCAACATTTTTTGTTCATTATAGTGTTTGGGAGTCCATCTTGAGTCATAGCATGAATAAATTGTGTGATAAAAAGATAAATTTTTTATTTAATCTAATATAATATTCATTTTTTCAATAGGGAAATAATTTCTTTTTAAATTTCATTCAATATAAAGATGATTCCTTGGATTTCATCCATTTACTTGAACAAAAAAATAGTGTAAGAAATAATAATCATTGTGGGGGAACCACATAATAATAATGAATGATATAAAGGGTGTCTAAATAATTAAAACATAATTTTAGTCTATGTAACATTATATTTAATCTGGTCTATTAATTTTCATTATCTCTATAAATCCTTCAAGAATTTTTTTAAATTGTTTTTTAATTTCAAAATCATATCCCATAAGAGTTTCAAACCATATTTGTAGCAAGTACAGTTACTGTGAACTATATGATGATCATGTCTAGCTCAATGTAACCTTTTCAGAGTTCTAACCCTAGTTATCTCTATTCTAGATCCCCATTCATGTCTAGTATCCATATAGGGATTTAATTTCATAGAAACCACTCAATCTATAATTTACCAAAATTTGAGGGAATTTTTCTATACATTCTACCATCCACAGACATATTAATATAAATATCATTAGACATATCCATTGAAATATCCCAATGGATCTCCCTATAGGTTATAATTCCTTGTTACCAATGGATAACTATAGCAATCCTCTTGTTCCACTTATAATGACCCATGCATCTCATACAATGATATTACCAATTTTTAGATGAATATTCAATACATTGCAAAAAAACACACCAGAGGAAAATATTAGTTTAGCATCATTGGAGAACAAGAACACAATATTCATACAAGTTGATATATATTTAAAATATCCCGTAATGATCTTTCACTTTTGTTATCTTTACAAACATACCCTACCTAATTTATTTATTAATAACCCGAGGAATGTAAACATAAGAAATAGTGAGCTCAGATTCCCATTAAGGGTAAGAAACTAAGATATTAATGATCAATTAATTATGACATGAGTATAGGGGTATGAGAATATGAGATTAATATTTTAATCTATTCCCTTAAAAACAATGATCATAAACTAGAGGCATGTAATAAAACATGATAGTTCATAAGAAAATATTCAAAATGAAATAAAAGAATCTGAGCCATGTTAGTAAAAAAATGGAATATGAAATATATATGTGGCGTTAAAATATATTTTTTTCAATTTTATCATGTACAAATAGAAACATGTTCAATCATTATGTTATGGACATGATATTTTGACCTCAAATATTCTTATTGACAAAAAACTAGGTCCATGCATAACATTGTGTACATGAAATAGTGTTCAATTCATAATATTATGGACATGAAATATTGGTACACACATATCATTTTGAACATGTAATCATGTTCACACAATAAATTATTGAGACGAAAGGCAGGTCCCTGCATAACATCATTGAGGTAAATGTTCACTCCCAAGATAATTGTTATTCGCAAAGTCCCTTATTGAACTGGGTACACTCTCTATTAATATCCTAAATATCTAAATATATATAAATCATTACCCAATGAATTGGATGGAGCTATAGGTACCACACATAAAATAATTAATATCATAAATAAGTTCTACATATGATATTAAATCATTAAAAATATCATATCCCACAAAATAAAATGGGTTTTAAAAACATTTTAAGATTCCATAACATGTGTACGAGGGGAATTTGTCATAATCATTTCATCATTTCTTCATAGCAGAAACCATGAATAATAATAGGGTTTTTTATTAATTATTTCATAGTATATCCATTTATTAAAAATTATTTTCATCATAATATTTTCATAATAAACCATTTAGATAAAGAATAATAATGGTATTCTTGGTTCATATCCATTGTACATCATATGTAAAATTCAAAAATGTCAACTTAGATGGATTTTTTAAAAAAATCATGTAAATCATTTTTGATGATAATATACATTTTTTTTGGAAAAAAACATTTTAAAACCTAAAACGTCAAGATAATATTTTTATTTGAAGTTAAAAATGAATTTTTTTAAACGATTCTTCAAAAATAATTACCTTCATGCTGAATGGGTGTTTCACTCATTTAGTACATGTTAAAATAAATATTCCTTTTATATATTTTTTAAAATCCAAAAGATAGTTGTTTGGAAAATAACAAGAATTAACTTTTTACATTTTTTTCTAAGTAAATAATATATAAAAATGAATTTTGAAAATAATAGTTGGGTAATAAAACATTTTGTGAAAATGTATTCAAAAAACATGGTTTTGAATGAAAAATTATTTTAAACTAAGAGAGAAATAATGTCATATATTATTAAAATAAATCATTGTTATTTTAAGAAAAAATGTATTGAAAATATTAATATTTCTTTAAAATAAAAATATTATTCATAGAATAATAAATTTTATTATTTTATTGAGAGATTTATCACAATATTATATCATTGGAAACATTTTCCTAAACAATCCCAACAAATATTAAGATTGTTACAAAAAATCATTTTCACATTTGAGAAATTGAATCGTTTTAAAATTGATGGAATAACAAAAAATGACTGATAATATATAAATAAGATAAATAAATGATTTATATGACATGATTGATATTTTGAATATAAATATCATAATAGAATATTGGTGTATAATGTTACATATGTCTCAATGAAGGAAAATTGAGACACAAATTCCTTTATTCTTTGGTAACTATTGAATAGTAAACCCTATTAAAGAGAGATTATAAAATAGGCATTTAAATAGCTAAAATTATCATTATAATCCCCTTCAAATAAATTCATATTTATTATATCAATCACATAGAGTAAATAGGTGGTGAATATGTAATGTGTCTCATACATGTAAAAAATAAAAAATAAAATCCCCTCCAAAAAGTGTTGAATTCATTAATACACATTAATAACTCATGTATAAAAAAATAAGTTTATAATAAATCTACTAAATAAACATATTCAAATATAATAGAATGCATTTTTTTATTTTGATGTTTTATTTCGTTTTTAATAAAAATTCCATGTGAATGTCATGTTTTAAGAAATAACTGTTATGTTTTTCTAGAATGTTTTTCCATAATTTTTGATGTTAAATTAATTATATCTGGATTTAATGATAAAATAAAAATTTATAAATGATATAAATATAATATTTTCTTGGAATAATTTTTGGAGTAATACATAATATTTTGATATACAATCAACCCATAATTACTTCCAAATGTGAGATGTGGTTATCTAGAATTGAATTATTTCAGTTCGCGAGGATCTTGCACAATATACACATGAATGATGATTTTGTAACCCATTTGATAGAAGTGGAGATGGTTTTGGGTAATAAAATTTAAAAAATCTAATTATATGTAATATAATGATTTTATTATATATTAATGGAAGAATAAGAACTAATAGATGTGGATGTAAAAGTAAAAAAAAATTATTGTTGATGAATGTTTTCTCTTTTACCGGTATCGTCCTTAGAATACCCTTAAAAACCATATGTGGTAATATATATGTAATAAATAATGTTTATATTATAAGTTTTTGTATATTAGGATGTTGTTTGATAATTTATTTTCTAAAACATAATTGTTTAAATTTTTGATGAATAATGAAGAGTGGGTGCCCTTTTAAATGTTATCTAAGTGGGGCACTGGTAATTTTTTGAAAGGATTCAATCATAAAAAAGTATTATTGTTATAAAAATAATAAAAAATGGGTAATTATAAATTATATAAGGTATAATGTATATATATAGAAATGAAATTAGATTTTTTGCATGTTTCAAGGTCAGTATTAACCTATATCTTCTTAATTTATCCCCTGATAAATATTTTTTACCTTAACAATGGTAATTAATTTTTACTAACTTCAATATTAATTTTTCCCAAATGGTATATTAACATATAATAAATTTTTAATTATTTTGATTACAAAAATTGAATTAATTTTTAAAAAATTTAATTCATATATGTGAAAAAATTCAATTTAAAACTAATTCTATAGTCATAATGAGAAATTGTGTTTTTAATGAAAAGATACACATAAGTATACAATGAGTTAATAAAACAATTTTACCTAAGATTGAAAAAAATGACTTGAACTTTACTAATTGATGTATAATTAAGTTAAATATACATTATAAAAACTTAAAACATAATTCAAATTCATAAAAATATTAATTTAATATTTTGTTTTAAATAAAATTAGATATTTTTCACTATTGATAAAAAATATAAACATTAAAAACAATTTCCCAAAATTTCACCCAAATATAAATTCAATTTTTTTATTTAATAAATATAAGTTATGTTATTAAATTAATTTTTTTTTAATTATGTAAAATTAATTTTATAAATTTGTAGAAAAAAATAATAGAAATGATTTTTTTCAAGAAAATAGAATTTTCAAACCATATAAAGGATTTTTTTTTTAAAAATAATTACCTTTTTAAAATATTTTTTATTTATATAATACCATTATACATAATATTTAAAAATATTTTGTTACTATTAATATCTCTATGTTTAATGGTGGTGTAATAATATTAATGTTTAAATAACTATATGATATATGGTTGTTTTGTTGAAACTATGCATCACAAGATAACCAAGTATTGAATGTAGCATAGGATTAACATTGTATTTAATGAAATGAAATATTAATTGGTGTTGTGTTTATAAAAATATCAAAATTTCTTTTCTTGTAACAAAATAAAACATTAGTAATATATATAATTCAAAATATCTAAAACAATTAATTTATTTGAAAAATGTATTTTAAAAAATCATAGGATGTCATATTGTGTTTTTCATAGAGTTTCATGTCATATGGGAAATAATCTGATTCTTATAAAGAGTAAGTTGGTAATAATTTTTTGGCCCTTTCATATTGGGGTGATTTGGAAATATGGAATATCTGTTAGACTTATAATCTTTTAAAACATCGATTCAAGATATGTATCATGGTTCGTAGTTGAGGAAGAATTAACCAGTTCTGTATCTTGTGATTGAATGTGAGGATTTTTTTCCTGAGCCTGATACCACCATTTTGATCTTCTATTTCATATAATGGATCTCCTGGATAAGTTACTACTTGATAAAAAATTATTCCCTTATCATAGGTACTATGGTAGTGCCCATAGGTTAGCCATAATATGTGGGAGTGGGAATTCTTGGTGAGGCAGTTGTAGCAATCACTTTTTAAAAGTCATAAATAATTATGACATTTTGGGGATAGAAGGAATTAGTTTTAGGTAGATTGGAATGTTATGTAACATTCATATTAGTTATTCATTTTCCATTTTTCCATAATCTAGTTGTATCATTCATTGGGTTCATTTTAGGTGGTTTTAATGAATTTTGAGAGCCCTTGGGGAAATGAAAATTAGGTCATGTTTATTGAAAATCATACATTATTTCTTAATGAATGTTTTACCCATCATGGTCTAATATAATGGGGTTCATGGTTTTTCTAAACCATGTGACCAACCCTCCAAACCATGAACCCCAGGGAAGTGGTTTTTTCACTTTTGGTGAATGATTAGGGTACTCATGTGTCCAAACAATACACCCCAAATAGGATCTCTATATAGGGAACATGGTTAAGTTGCACATTTAATACTAACAATGTGACCTCTCAAGAATACAATGTGCCCGAATAATTCATGAAATTATTTTATTATTAAAAATTTATGAAACATATATTTATCCTCTAATAAAAAAATAATTTCATATTTGATTGAACTGATCCTTCCCTAGAAATCATGGGGCTCATATATTGGTATTTAAGGTAGAAATCCTATATTCAGGATGGATCAACTAATGGTATGTTGTATTTTGATATGTTTTTTAATTTTTTTTCTTATTTAGTCAATGGATATATTCTCCTTTAATATTGGGAACCCCAAAGGGGATGTTTATTAATGATATAAGGTGACTGATATATGAATTATGGGTTTATTAGGGATCTAGGTTCATGGGGACCTTATTTTCTCTCCCATAGTCATTGTTGTCAATGGTGAATAACTCTAACTACATTCATGATGATGGGGATTTATGAAAATTATATGAAAATTGATTGGGATTTTTGAAAATTATTTGAAAAAACCAATGAAATATTACATGTATTATGAAAATGGAATGAGATTTATGGAAATGATTTGAAAATGGATTGGGATTTGTGAAAATCATTTGAAAATTATTTATTTGGGTTTAAAATCATGAGCATATGTATTTAGGATGTTCGAAAATCAGTAGACGCTGTGATGTTATCCTTTTCAGATTTGTGTCCACAAACTAATTTTTATGGTGGGTTGTTGCATATTTTTTATTACTGGATCTTTTTAAATGGAAGGGCTATATATACCCTGAGGGATTATCTTATTTCATCAATCTATGTAGCATGGTAGGTTTATAGTGATGATTGGTTACATGGATACTTGTTTGTTATTACTAGTTATAATTTTTTTGTGTGGCATGTTTTCTTTGGGAAGTTTGGATCCTGATTTGTCTCTTTTATTTAACATTGAACAGTAATTGTTTTTTATAATTCAATACATGGTTCGATTATCATCACATGTTTCCTCACCCTTTCAATGGGAATAATTTGAAATTAATTTTATCCAATTTTGTGTTTTTATTTAATAAAAATGGGTTATATATTTTGACTCATGAAATTCAAATTTATCAAATATATAAAGGTTATTTGTGGTACATATGAAATGTAAACACATTAATTTTGATTACCTCAGTTAAATGTAAATCAGGTAATTAAGGGAAAATATAATATTATAAATATTATAAAATTACCCTATCACATGTCGTAATTTTATTTTATGTGTGATTTGGGACTAAAATTATCCTTGGGATAATTTTATGGCCACAATGATACACTTTGATGACAATTCCAATTACTATATTTTCTGTTTAGAAAATCAAACATGAAACAATTATGTTTTTAATAAATATTAATTTTTTATATGTGGAAACTGAGAATATAAATTCAACTATAAATAATCATTTTTAATCCAAAATTTTTAACATCAACATGGTAATTTATTTTAAATTTTTAGGAAATAAATATTTACCTTAATAGCTTACAAAATTATAGAGTAATTATTTAATTAATGGATATATAAATAAATGATATTAAAAATATTAAAATAAATATAATTAGACATAAATAATGTCCTCTAAGAATTTTTTACAAAAATTTGTGATTGTTACTGAAGATTTGAACATGTTTGTTCGAATATATCATGTTTTAATGATTGTATGAATGTCGATGTAATGTATACTATCAAAACTAAAATTAATGTTATATTAAAATAAATAATTTTTCTTAATTGATATAAAAATTATAAAAAGAAAATTACTCCAACATAATTTTATATTGTTCAAACTATCATCCATGATTCATTTATTCATTGTTTGTTATTTTATAGTAATAATATTGACCCTCAAATTGTAAAAATCAATGTTTTCTTAGTAAGAGTTAATGTGAATAAATAAAGGATACAATCATCATATAATGGTACAAATGTGAACTAAAATTGTCTATCATTGGAATATTAATATAAATTATAACCTTAATATTTAAATAGTGTTGTTTAATGAAATATTTTACATTAAAAACTTATTTAAATAAATGATATTTAGAAAATTTCACACCCTTTGTATCTAATATTTTTTTAGGCCAAAATAGAGAAAATCCCAATCTGAAGGAATATAAATATATATATTTGGATTTAAATTAAATTATTTAAATTTAAAAAATAATATTTATTTTTTATAAATTATATAATTACCATAAAATCACTTGTAATGATAATACACTATTTATTTAATTAACTGAAAATATAAAATAATTGATTTTAATAGTAGTGAATTGGATATAATTTGAATAAGTAAATGTGTATAATTTATTTTATAGATCTTTAAGAAATTTTATAGTTGATTTAAATATTTATATTCTTAATACCATTTTTTGTGTAATTTATGTTAAATGAATTGAATAGTACCAAATTTAACAATAATGATTTTTTGTTGAATTAATATTTAATGAATAATTTGAAAAATATAAAATCAGAAATAATCTAAAATCAGATAATATAATGTATAAATTTTATTTATATATTAATTAATAAGACATTTTATGTATTATTTTTAGAAATCTCTTATTATATTTTAATATTTTGAGTATTTTAGAAACTACCCCTCCCCTCAATTATATATTAGCACCTCCTACCTCACTTCCCCACAATAGTGTGAGCCATATAACATGAAAAAAAAATCCTCTCATTTATCATATAAAACTACTTATTTTTGTTCTAGATATTTTTTATATCCAAAATGTCATCCTTATACCCCTAAAAAGATATTTAATGATGCCTTTTGAAGAACATGTAATCATCCTTATCAATAGTTTCATGTTTATTTCTTATTCCATTTCCTCATCAACTATTGATTTCATGATAATGTAATAAATAATGTACCACTTATTTTATGATATTTTTTTTGATTCGGTAAAACTGTATTTTACCTTTTATCCATCCTATGGAAAATGAAATCATTGTACGTGTGTACGTTCGTAATACTATCTATGTTCTATGGTGTAAATTTTTTTTCACCATTATATTACATATATTGGTATAATTATATAAAAAATTGACATATATGACAATAATGACATGGTATTTTATGTTTAATTACCATACCATCAACATACTTTCCATTTTACCCATTGATGGAGTTATATCTTCGCTCATGCATACTAATGACTTACAATATCCCCAAAGATATGTGATCCATATTCTATGTTCACCATTAATGAATGTTTATAGAAATTTATATAATTTATAAATAGGATATATATGACCATAATATAATTCCTGAGTTGATGGAACAACATCCGTTGACAAATATTTGGGACATAAACAAAAAACATGCATTGGAAAATGAAGAAATTAAAACACGAAACATGGGTAAATATGATATATTATTAACAAAAGAGTGATAAGATGATAAAATTGGATCATATATGATATCATAAATATGGATATGGTTCTTTAATAAATTAATAAAATTCATTAAACCATTATATTTTATTTTTTAACTCATTTAATGGAAGTTAAACAAAAGGTAATGGGTTTAGTAAACCAATTTTCATACATTAAATTAAACATCATTTTCATTGATTTCGTGATGATATAGTTATGCATGAAATGAATTTATAATTATATTTTATTTTATTTAAACTTTTATTATGATTATTTAGAGTATTTAAACATATATTATTCATTTCATTTATGATATTATCTTTGTAAGTTATTTTCATCTCACTTGTATTGCTATGAGACACATGCTTTATTCATCACTTATTTATTAACTACAGTGTCTACATTTGGCTATTATTTATGAAAATAATTCACGGATTATTTCATTAAAAATACCTATTTCATGTTTCATGTATATGTTTATTTCCAATTCCAGGTAACATCTTTACAAATGGGTATTACATTGAATGTGATTTCATTAATTATGAAAATAATGTAAAACCCATATGTTTTAAACAATAGAGATATTTTTTGATATTAAATATTGATTAATAAATTAAATTGATAATTTTTATATATATAGTAAATAATGGGTATGAACATATATATAAAATCCCCCCTTTTCATATTTTATCTCATGATATGAAATCAATTGTTGAAAAATACCCCATCTTTTTATCAAGTAGAATCTGATGAGTTTCTACAAAAATACATAAACCGTATTATTAAAGGTATTAAAAATATAGTGTTTTAGGATCCATATAAAAGATGTCCAATAATTAACCTTTTCATACATTCATAATTCAGTTGTTATTATCGAAATGATCCTCACTATGAATAAAATATTTTTATACATTTTAATCTCAATGTAATGATTAAATGGAATGTGTGCTTAGTTATTTACCATTCTATTTTTATTATCCATATTAGTAAAAGTTATCGGCAACTGTAGATAATCCTTAATCGGAATTTTAGATCACCCCTTTCATATGTTTTATTTTCTCCAAGTTTCTAAGAAGATTATTATGATGGATATGTAGGGTTAGGAAAATGGGAATAATAGCTTGTTCAATGAGAATAATTTTTTTAATGTTTCAAATTTAATATTAATTTCAACAATTAATCTATATATAAAAGACTTCTAAACTATTTCAATCACCATGATTCATTTCCTTATATTAATTCCAATTAAATAAATGTAGGCACTAACTATAGACTTCAGGGTTTGGGGTCTTTGACGTTTGTATAATAGGATGTTTAATATAATTCTTGAGAACTATATTTTCGAAAAAAATGATTAGTGAATATAACCATATGACACTATATTCAAATATGTGTATTTATAGGATATCATAATAATTTTTTAATAACCATGGGTAACTTTGGTTAAAACCATGGGCACATTGATTGAGATTAATATTTTCAGATTTTATTATAATTTGGATAATATTACATATCTCACATTGATTGTTATAGTTAAATTAGTACACATTTCTTTTTTGTTTTAGGTTAAAGTGAAAACCAAAAGAAACCATTATAATATTGAATGTTATATAAAATGTGTTAATGAATTATGTATTCAATGATATTATTATTATAAGAGTTATGAAACATATTAGGAATTCTGTTGATTTTGGAATCACATATTTTACCAATTGAATATAATTTATAAACAACTTCATGGGTTTAAAATTTTTAATGTTGATTATAAGTTTAAATTATTAAATTCTATTTTGTGGTTTTTTATGATTTAATCTGGATTAAGTACATTTTGGGAGACATTTGTGCAGAAAAACATCATTGGTTTAGTATGTGTAAATTTAATTTTAGGAATAATTCCTTTATATTTTGTGGAAATATACTAAGGATATCCTTTAGGGTTTATATGATATTTTATTTTGTGCTAATTATAGGTTATTTTATTTTTGGTAATAGAAAATGAAATGTATGAGATAGACTTTGAGGATTAAACATATCTTTAATGTTGAATATATTAAGGTCAGTATTTAGGAATACTTTAAAAATTTTATTAATATATTTTTTTTAAAAAGGGAAACCAGATGGATGGGTGTCAAGATGTCCAATCTGGCAAAACCATGTTTCACCAACCCATAATCAAAGGGTGATAAGGTTGATTCACTTACCACTAGACTACGTGATGTCTAATTTTGTATGGAATAGTTTCTATTTATCCAAATAATGTAGTATATATAACCAAAGGATATTAAAATTGTTTGGGGATATGTGATTTAAGTAATTTTAGATGTTGATCACTATTGTGGGAACCCTATATGATTAAGGTAAACAAAATAATTTTTTTTGTAATAATGGTTAATTTCTATTTTGAAGTAATATATGATTATAGTGTGAATTTATACTTATTGAAGTTAT
The DNA here is from genome assembly GCA_963277665.1 of Viscum album. Taxonomy (NCBI): domain Eukaryota; kingdom Viridiplantae; phylum Streptophyta; class Magnoliopsida; order Santalales; family Viscaceae; genus Viscum; species Viscum album. Next base: position 2,059,885,684 of record OY728151.1, on the reverse strand, counting down.
TTATGGAAATGGTTATCATATCATGGAGGTTATTTGTACATGAAATGAACATTTTTATATATAAATAATAATTTTTTCTTGGAATATTATGTGATCAAATCATTTTAAATTTTGGGATTCAATATTAGGATTTATTTTTCTTGGAATTCTAAGGATACCTATTTATTGAATTATCTATGAGGAATTTTGGGTTTTGGTTTTTATTTTTTTAATGATTACTACATTTTTCCAATATATTGTATTACTGTTTATGGGAATTATGTTATCATTTACTAAACATTGTGGATTTTTAAAATATATAGAGACCGATATAATTGTTGAACGATATTTTAATTCAAAAAAAGTAATTAAAATATAAAAATTCATATTGAATGTCCCTTACCATACATAATAGATAAGGTGGTAATAGATCGATGAAAAAATGTATGGTTTATGACATGGAATGAAATCAAGTATGTTTTCTCAAGTAATTTTATAGTTAGTAATAAAAGCCCTCATCTCTATGATAATAATTATAGAACAATAATATTATAGTTTTACTTTTCTTTTTGTGAAATCAATTGTCTTTTAATGGATTTAAATTAACATTTCTTTGATGGTTAATTATCTAATGGACTTGTTATCGATCACCATCTATCATATATTAATTGATATATTTCACTTCCATGTCCATGATTTCACTTCACAACAATGTTATCCTATTCCAAAGTATAATTTCTTTGGTGATCTTCACATTTTCTTTTCCCTCTTATTAAGAAAATGTTATATTAACCATATTTAGAATGTGGGTTTCCCACAAAGGAATTTTCAATTATGATCCTCTAATTTCCAAAGTCTTATTTGAAATATTGATGAATAAAGTTATTTTATATGGGAATAATGTAACACCCCCATATTTTATGTTATGACTCTTTTGAAATTTAATCACATTTATTACTCATATTCCACGAAACATTGATTTTAAAGGAACCACAATATACTATTAATATTAATATTTAATATTAATGTTTTAAAATTGCAATTAAATTAGTTAGAATGAATTTTAGAGATCCTATTATGGAAATAATATATTCAATAAATGTTTTTGATATCCATCTAATTGATTTGATAGGCATAAGGTAAGAAAGAAAATTCAATTTTATGCCCATATTGATTTAATTTTCTGATTTCAATTTTTTTTCATTTTAATAGCCCACAATTTTTAAAACAAGATTTTAAAAAATTTTACAATCTATATATCTTCTAAACATGGCATTGTTTCACCTACGTGTCACCCCTACATAGAGCCACGTCTACCCCATTCATCCCTCCATCCATTGATTAATATCCCTCACCTGATGCTCTCCCTCCCTCTTTTGTGCTCCACATCCCCAGTCCCTGCTGCTCGCTAGAGGCCTCGCTCTTCGGAACCCTAGCCAATGTCGCACGGCCTACGCCAACGCCTCCTCCACCAGCGCCTCTTGTGCCACCTCACCCATATTCCCTTCTATCCTCGCCTCTGCTCCCTGCTGCTCATCCAGCATCATCCAAGACATCTTCCTCCCCAAAAAATATCTGATTTTCTCATACTGGTATTCCTTAGGTATGTTAACTGTTATCTGCTACTCATCTCAAAAATCCCTTTTTATATTATTCATCTAGGGTCTGGGTAACTTCACCTCGTGCAAACCAACGCTGGAACATCCTCTCCGCCTCCACCACCACCTCCTCCACCACCTACACCTCACCTTCCCACCACCACATATCCCATTCTTCTCCAGGCATCTTTGCTTCAGCCATGCATTCTCGCCTCGCTGCCACAAATCCGCTTCTATTTCCTCAGATATTGATTCAATTTCTGCTATTAGGGTTTTGATTCACTCTAATTTTATTCCGTATGTAATTTTATTCAATATGTGATGTACGGCGATAAGTATACAGGTCTCATAATAGGGTGTCCTTTGGAGAAGAACTCGAGCCGCAACACATCCATAGATGAATACATGGTCACGGAACAGAATGATAGTCGTCGTATGTGGAGGGAGATGATATCTGAAGACGATGTATCCAATTTCATTTCATCGAACACTGACAATAACTTCGATGGTTCCCACTTTAATATTTATCTATTTATTTGTGAAAAATAAACTATGTAGTTCATCTTATTCATTCGTATTGATTTTTATACTACACGTGAAGACCAAGAAAGCAGAGTGTCTTTTACAGTTTTCCAGTACCTACAATGAAGGTCCAATGAATCCAACTTGTAGTCAATCCAAGTTGGAGTCGGTAAATGGGTTGGAATTCACATAAATTTCCTTTAATATATTTAATGTTTATTTATGTTGTTTGGGTCTTGATTCACTCAGAATTTCACCAGTATGCAATGGGCGCTGAATTAGTATGCGACTTCCGGTTGGTTTCAAGCTATATTTATGCATTCAGGCTATATGGTTCAGGAAACTCTATGATTTCTGAAACACTGTAGGTATTTATTTTTCGTACCTAAATTTTAGGAATTTTCACTACTGCTGAGAACGACATGGTCTTTGCAATGTTTCAATATACACTGAAACACAAACTTTTTCACTGACAGTAACTTGACATTGTTATGGAAAAGGGTTATGAATTCATTATGTTTTATTTTACCTACCACATCTGATGTTTATCTCTTATAATTCCAGCTATTAGAATTTTAAAATTTCTAGTTGCATGTCATATGTATTTTTTATCATTCTTGTGACAATCATATTACTTTCTTGAATTATGATGTTTTAAATATGAATTGTTTACATGATTTTCCCGTCTAATATTGGTTTGATGCTTTCTTCCATGTCCACTTCCATCTCGCACGGTACGCTGTTACTATAGTGTCCCTTAAAAACACCTTCTTGTCAAGAATTTTTTCTCCTATATCTATTGTAACCTTACATTTACAGGGGAGGAGAATCTATGCACCGCAAAACTTCCTTGGGGTCAGTATTTCAATTCCATGTAGCAGATGTAACCACTAAAGAAGTCATTTTATTGTAGTATTTTGTTCCACATTACCATTAAATTTCCTTTGGCTTTAAATCCATGTAATTTTGTTAAATGCATTTTGCTAGCCCTTCCAAATTTGTAGGAGTGTAGGTAAACTTGGATAGGTCTGATTGTCTCCAATGTATCCTGGTTAAGAATATTTATATCAATCATGTTTTCAATTTTAGCAAATGTAGTTATTGTTCACCATATTATCATTTTGTGTTTCTCTCATCTGCTGATGCGACCTTCCAACTTTGGTTCAATCAATATATTAAATGTATATTAATACCCATCCTGCTAAATTTTTATATGATTATAAATATTGTGAGAATTCATTTTGTTTTATCAATTCCTTGAAGGATGACATTCGTAATGGAAAATCTATCTTCTGAGGCAAAAAATAGCATTGATGGTAATGCTTTTTTATACATCATTGATTTCTTTTTTCCTTTCGGTGTTTATTTTCCAATGTAACTCTATGTTGATTGTATGTCTTTCAGCTCATGTCTGATTAGATCATTGATTGTGTTTGGTGTCATGACTGAATGAAAAATTTTATAGGTGGGTTGTAGAAATGGGCTATCATGGATCTTTGCATGCCTGAAGATATGTGTCACTAATTTTAGTTAGCATTATAAGGTTATTAGTCCTATTCATAATTTATATGCTTCGGTTTGATTGAACTACATTATGAAAAAAAATCACCTTTATAGAGAAATATAAGGATTTTTTAAAATCTGGAAATCAGATATTATTCTGTTACATATTCTTGGAGATCAATGTTTCATGTAAATTTTTTATGTATAGTTGTTTCAAACTGTTGTATGCCATTAGTGTTATTATTTTTAATTATGTTTTATCACATTAATATGGTTTTTTTCATTTTAAATATTATGAAATTACTAATAGCATAGTGAAAGGTATGTGCTTAATTGTATATAATAGTTTGGAGTAGTGTGTCATTTTATTTTGATGCATGTGCTACCAAATTTGATGTTATACAGGGTTGTTCATTGTTTGTATGTTGATTGATCATTGTAATGTTTCCCAATGTAATTATATGTCTTCTTTAATTGATTTTTTTATCACCATCTCCAGTTTTTGAATGAAATGAAAACACATATTAATGGTAGTTTTTCTCATATCATCATCTATTCATTCAGATTTAAATTTTTATCAATGGTCTTACTTACACTGGTATATAACATGTAATCATTATATTTTTAAAGAGGTTCAATATCGACAATGAGTAACTATTGTGGCTAAAAGATTATATATCTTATCAAAGGTATGGATGAATCCTTCTAAAAGTTGTGTTTGAAGATAATTCAATATGTTTTTCATTTCCATGATTGTTTTCGTTTAGCAGGATATAGTTGTTCATGTTTTCAATCAAATTTTTTTTTGTAACCCGTTTATAAAGGGCTGTGAGTAGAATTTGAATCAATTTTTAAATCTGCTGGGAAATTCATATCTTTTCATCCATCATTGTAGGATGAAATTTATACATATCAGATGTAATCTATATATCTTCTAAAGTTGTCTTTTTTCTGCCAACGTGTCACCAATGCAGGAAGCCACGTCTCTCGATTACCTTACTTCCACCTTCGAATTTTCCCAGACCCCAACCCTCTCCCCCCTTCCCACCCGCATTTACACTCCGCGCCGTCTATAGTTACCTCCAAATCTGTTTGCCCTAATTGACGACTACCTTCCTTGAACAGCCTCCTCGGCGCCATCTTTGAATACCTCCATTTTCGCCACCGCCGACAGTTCCCCAACCTGACACATCTCGCAGAACCACCGACCCGATCGAAAAATAGTTGCACCGAACCTACGATATTGCACAACTGACCTCCATATCATTACTCCCCTCCCCTACTTCTACTTATCCCTGCACACGGTTTCTGTCATCACGTCCTTCAGTCACCACAATCAGCTCTGGCATTTTCCTCCTGCAGTCTCCAGGTCCGACGACTTTTTAAAACCCGACCGCCCAAATATAAAGTATTCGTTGATTCTCAACCCCACATCTTCACCACTTCCTACATCTGAAATCTAGGGTTCAGTCCTGTAGTTTTTCGGCCTCACAATTCTAGGTTTTCAAGTTCTTCAGTTCCACAGTTCGACCGTGGTTGACCACTCTTTAATTGTAAGACTGACATAATCCTCTGCGAATTAATCATGCATTATCCTTTACAATCTATACTAATCTGATCATACTGTTCACTCAGGATCTCCTTAGTTCAACAACTACAATCCATTCTGCATGGAATATTATCCAAGGACATTTCGATAGCCATACATTCAGTTCTTCAATATATTATTTGAAGGTTCACATAAGTTTACTAAACTGTCATAGTACATTATCCTATTTCAATACTGGAACTCTTATTTTTCTTATGGCATCTATTATATTCTGATGACAGTATGTAACTGTAATTGTACAACCAACCATAGCATTGACTAAATCCACATTCTAAGTATTACTTGATTGTAGCATTTATATTGTCTATGTTATTCTCACAGTACTGCCAGCAACTACACATTTTAAATCTGATCAGCCATTTTTCGTTGACCAATCGTTACTATCAAGGTTAACATTATATTGATCGCATTACCATTCATTCATACAACCCTAACACTAACTACCTGAACCTTCTATGGATTATTTTTCTTTAGATTAGACCTTATCTAAAATATGATCACAAAACTGCATAGCATGGTTATACCGTTCTGTTCAATTCCTTTACAATCAAATAAAAAGATACATCATACAAATATACACTCCTCGTCAAGATATAGAGACACAAGACTTCAAGGGATATTACAATGGAAAAAACATCAATCAGGTTGTCTTCAATTTGTTCTGCACTCCTATAACAGTTTCATTATTTATCAATCAGCTGCTTACATGTTTACTATATTTCCAAATCCACATGCAGAATGTCTCCTGAAAACATTAATGCAACCGAACCTGTCATGCCAACAGGAAGGAAACAAACAAGAAGAGGTATTCCTTCATGACCCATTACATTTTATATTATTTTCATATTGCAAAACAATATATTCAAACACTTTAAATAATTATAATGTTTTCTAACAATGTATACTCTAAAAGTATTGAATTTTTTTTGTTAACATTAACTGTAGGACATTGTTTTATAGTTGAACTAGTCAAACCAGCTACTAACATAGAAATACTTCGACACATTCCATTATCATCAATATCCATCAATGGTTAGTTCTGTTTACTGTCTCCCATTTATTTATTTTGATTTCATGCAGAAAAACAACTAACCATATCTTCTTACAATTGTTCATATTCCTGTTCCACATCCCCTTAAGAGTATTCAGATCTATCAATGATATACGGTGGATCAAACAAGAAAAAACAACGATCGAACACCATGACATGACACGGACTTTCTTTCTGTAAACATTTTCACATTTAAACTTTTATTACCTTTATGGTCAATACGATACATTACTATTTCACAACTTCATGTCCTAATATCACTCTTACAAGGTACGGATTCAAATGGTCATACTATTATGGAGTCAACAGATGCATCCTCATCACATTAGGAAATGAACATTCAACTACGTGAATGTTTCTATGTCAGTGAAATATTGACTCTTACACATTCAACTACTTTAATGAACATTGCTTATTATACTGCTACTAGAAACAGCTTACTTTTATCATCCACAAGTGTGTTTCAAATTCAAACTAGCATCTCATATTTATTATCTATATGTCTCCTTATATATAAGCACATTATAATATCCTTTAACATTTTCACCTATCCCTTTTTCCAAAGGAGAGGGTAATAAGCATGTAGGTTCTACACAAATGACTGATGAACAACATTCATTGAGGGGTACATAAATAAAAACTACTCTTACAACAACCACTGATGTATATCCTGCATTCAACTTGATAGGTATGTCAAATTGGACATTATATTATCAACATTCAAATGTTTTACTCTGTTTATGCTATTACTAAATATTCATCAATAACAAATAACTTGAAGTTGAATGTTGCAGATATGTCACTTCAACTTCAAACTGCTGAACAAACAGGTTACTTCCACCATCTGTAATGTTCCAACTTCTGTAATGTTATAGAATTTATTATTCCTTATTGTAAACTATATTGTTATGCCTTATTGAAACCTGTATTGTTTATAAATTATGATTATGCTCTCCAACATGATCCACAGTTTCAGTGTATTTTTTACAATTTAGTCACTTGAAATTCTGCTCATGTTGTTCTATATGTCCCAACATCTGTTATTATCACCACTATAATTAATGCTTCGAAAATAATACTCATCCTGGTCATCCCATTAGTCCATGAATTTAGAAGCAGGTGAACTATTAACTGCCATTATTTGTCCAGTTTTTCTGCCTACAAATACCAACTATATGATTGACATCTACATTAAATCTTCTCTTGAATGCTCGGTTTTCTACATTAAATAAAACTGGATTTCTAAGTCATTCCCAGTTCCAAAGTCCTCTATCAACACATTCAAACAATTATGTTACACCAATACCTTATTGGAATAACACAAAATGCATTTCAGATGTTAAAAATTTTCTGGAGGTAAGTATAGTATCCAGATTTCCTTATTTCACCATCTCAAGTATAAAACACTACCTGTAATACCTTCTTTCATATATATTAGTAATACTAATTATTTCATAGTCGAAAAGGTGTATGATTGATTCTAAAATAGTAAAAATTCAAAGCACTCATCACTGGTATTTTGATTTATGCATCTACAAAGGGAAGATGAGAACATTTTCTACCAGAATTGTAAAAAAACACCATCCTTCACTACTCCCAGGTATTCATTTAATTTCATTCTTTATTGCTAAATATTCAATCAGTAATATGATTCTTTTATGAATTAAGTGGTATTGACATTACACCATGACTTTTAACAACTATAAATACATCAGGTTTAGAGTCCAATTCCTGGTTAAAGATGACATTGACTTGTTATCTATTGTTCTCATTGACAAGTAAGTCATGTCGTTTATATGAAAATCATCTTCTTAGTTGAGAGTGCTTTGATACGAGTAAGCATTTTCAACTATGATTTTTGATCATGTAATTTATGTTTTTGAATTCACTTTAACGTTTAATTAAAAAATAGGACTAGGATGAGTTTGGTTTTCCCCTAGAGATAAATGTTTTAAAATCAACGAAAATTTTGTTGTCACTAGACGTCATAGAGTACAACATTCAAAATTGAAAATGATCTTCAGAACAAAACACATGCACAATGCTCTACATTAGTGATAACGAATATTATATCAGCAAATATCATAAATGTTCTGTAGACAGTCAGGTAAACAGACTCATTCTTCCATAAGTTTTTATTGGAAGCCTGGTGAAGATAACATGACAACATTCTTTTTAAAGATCATTTAACGAACTTATTTAGTTATTATTCATTACCATTCATATTTTTTACAAAATAGTTACCATATACTTGTACTATTCATTTAACAATCTATTTTAGGAACATCGTAGAACTGAATCTTCAGGAATCAACTGAAACAATTATCCTGCCTTAGATACAACTACTACTGTTTTATCTTAAATCCAGGTATAATATCACTATCTTCATTATCTCTTACTGTCATGGTGTACATGTTGTAGACAAGAATTAATTTTTCTTCATTTGGTTGATTTTTACCTTTTCATATAAAAACACTATCTTTGTTCTGCTTTTCCAACTGTTAGATATTATATTGATGCTTCAACGGTATGACTTATAAGTATTGATTGTTTCTCATTCGTTACAATGAAATCTTCATGTAGAAAAAACCATTGACTGAATTCGATGATAAAGATGTTATGGAAACAAATGATTCACTATCTCGAGACCCCACACCAACATCACCTATTACCAATGAACATCATCTCCATATAATGGAGATGATAAACAAAAAAACTGACAAACTAGACTAAATGTTTCTCAGCCTTTTTCAAGATAGTGTATACATGTAATCTTATCTCTCTGTTTCAATTTTCCATTAAAATTTTTAATCTATACACAATTCATATAATGTCTCTTCATTGGATTAAGGATGTGTTTGTGACCTTTTGTTAGTTAAAGTCCCTAATTAGTTTATTTACTTTGCATATCTCAAAATTTTAATGATTACTATATTGTGTAGTCTATAATTGGTTTACTTATCTTTAGTTGGTCTATTTCATTAGTATTGATTTGTGATGTAGCATGATGTTTACTATCTTTCATTGGTTTTCTTCATGATATTGCAATGTTAATAGTTGATCAATATATTAGTTTTTTTTCTTTTCCAATTATCCTAACTAAATGATATTGCAATGCTTGATGTTTATCTGTGCTGCTTGATTGGGTGTTTATATTGTAGTGTGGTTTTCCCTGTTCAAATGGATGTCTACCAATGCCATTACACAACTATACCATGTTGCATCTTCAACTCCATTACTGTTCAAATAATAGAAAACATGACTATCATCCCATTTGAAGAACCTGCTGCATGGATGCATCTAGAAGTGGATATCAGACTACAAAAACCAACGGCTTTGTAGCAGTCCATGTGCAATCATCCCTTCTTGGTATTTGAGATTTATAAACATATTCTGAAGGTGCATTCATCCACTGTCACTTGTGTCCTTCTAGTTTTGAAAACAATTACTACTGTTAGCTTCATCTATTTCATTAAGCTTGTATCACTAAAAGTACCTTTTAATTGGAGTTTCAGTATAAGTTATTTCTATACTGTGTCCTACCTATTTCACACCTAAGTATTTGATTTATTGGTATCAATATTAGTACTACTGTTTATGGTGTATTTGATTTATTTTTATTGAAAAATAAGGTTATTATATTGATAAGAAATACTGATTTATAGTTCTCAAGAAAGTACCATGAAAATGCATACGGTTATTTTTTTAGCTGTTATAATCTCTACATTCTGTTTTTCATGCATCTCATCCTTCAGTTTACCAGAAGTATGTTATTATTCACTCAATGCTTTCCAGCATTTTTTTTCTCACCCTTTGTTTTCCCTTCTTAATGTTCTACTACCATTGGTTTTATTCAGTAATGATATTTCTGAAAATAATGTATCATTTATATTCTCTGTATGTTTCATTTTTCTTCTATTCGTAAAGTATTTCTGAAAATAATGTATCATTTATATATTCTCTTATATGTTTCCCTTATATTCTCCATCATGAATTTTTATGGTTTATTTTTGATAGTGATTGTGTACTTATGATTTCCTTATGTATTATCATATTTTCTCCAATATATTTTCAATATTATCCGATATAATCTTCTATGTTATTTACTTTTTATTATTTTACTATGTTTTCAATTTTATATATTTTATCGTATTACAATTAAATATTAAGTATCACTATTTTTTTCAATATATAAAATATTGATGTTCTTTATTAATATTGAAGTATAGTTTTGCCTTCGTGAAAGTAAGCATTGAATGTATTGTCGTGCGAATGCACAGGTAAGTACTAGTTATATTTGATACAAACTTATTTTTGTAAATTAAATTATAAAAAATTACTCTTGATTAATTTTTTTATTGGTTCTAATATATTTCATTTTTTGATGAATTGTAAAATAATGATGTATTTTAATTGTAAACTGACTTTTCATCTAATTAATTTATTATTTTAAATTACATTTTAAAACTATTTTAATGAATAATATGATCAATTATATGTCTATTATTTCAATTAATTTATTTTGAATCATTTTTGTAAAGAATGTAGATATCAAATCATTTTTATCTTTTGCACCATTTTACTTTAAAAAATCAGTTTCTCATACTATATACGAGATTAATTTAAAAATAATTTTTCGTCTCTATTATATGATTTGGATTTTGAAAAATAGATTGAATATAAGGTCCAAATGTATAAAATATTTTCCTTATATTTTTTTTAAATATGAATAGTAAAGTTAGTAGTATTAATTACCACAATTAATGGAAAATCGGGTAATTAAGGGAAAATATTTTAAATTGAATAAAATTTCCCTAAAACATGCCCTAATATTTTAATGAGTGATGGATAAACAAAATCATAATTATTGAACTCTTAAGGTGATTTTGAGTAATTTGAATGACTTTATGCCATTTATAGTGTAACTGCCTAGTCATTGTGATTGTTTTAGTAAATTAAAGATGGGGTGAATCAGTGATACACTATTTATTTTATATTTATTTACAATTAAAACAGCCTTTTCATCCTATCAAAGATTTAAATTCCCTACCAAATAAAATCCAACTAAAATCCATAACAACACAAATATTACACAGTTTACTATTCATTAGGAATATCTAAGTCCATAGTTCAGTTTAGAAATGATCTGATACAATGAATTCCACTAAAAATCAATCATTAAATTAAATAAAGTTAGATATATCGTAAAAATAATGTTGAAAAATGTAAATAAATACAATATTTCATGCACACCCTCTCAAAAAAATAGGGTAACACAATGTTTTATAACTACTCAGGCTTCCAATGCTTATTTTCAATTCAACAAATGTATTAATTTGAAATAAATTTCTTCACATTCATAACCAGAATATTGTAACACCATCAAAGGAAATTTATAAATAAATCTACCTGAATTCCAAGTCTGGTTTTTCTAGTAAAATTAATTCATGTACAAGTCTCCCCAGTACTATTCTTCCAATATTATTTTTTTCAGAATACAATTGAAATGAATCAGAACCAAATAAATTCCCAAGCCATATTAGTTGGTAAAATTCATCCTCAATTTGAGAAATCCTATATGGAAACCCCAATGATGATTAATCCATCCTGATATGATGCCCAGACTAATACAAATTTCACTTCCCCATAAAAACACCGTCATAAAAAACTGTATGAAGACATCTTAATCTCTCTAAAAACGATGATATTCACTCTCATGAACAATTTTTTAGTCATTAGAAAAGTGTAATGTATTTTTCACATTTTATTGGTGACCTCAAAATGATTTTGTGGTAATCCCATAGTTTTCCCTCATAATAAAATTCACCTTAATATAAATTTAACAAAAAATAAGGGGTGAATTTTTACTACTTCAACTCTTCTTGATGATTCTCAATTCTTAATCAAACCTTATATCCTTCATTAATATTTTAATTTGAATCATCTGTCTAATTTCAATACATGATTTTTATTTTTATCAATCAAATTTATTTAATACGAACCCCTATATTAGTTTAGAATAACTTTATGAAGAAATGTGTACAATTATTATTTTCTAAATATGATTCGTAGAACTATTTTTAATCAAAAAATTATATTTGACTGTATAGATCCTCTTGAATATTCATTTATAAGAAACATTCTTTTTTTTCTTGACACAATTTTTTGGAACCACCATCTGTATAAGGTTGTATCTGTTTTCAATAGTTGTCAATGAAGATCAAAATGAAGGAGATCAAGAAACACTCCGGTAAAGTGGAGGAATGGGAATTCAGATGATTGTTGTACTGATCATAAGTTCAAAGAACATGTGTCAAAGGTGACACATTGATTACAACATTGAATAATTTGATGTGTAATCCATCTGAGGATGATTAAAGGAGAACCATGGGTTTTGATGAAAGTCATTAAATTCCTCATGATTTCATGAGAACCATGCAAGAGGCTTCTTGAAGAATTGAATCAAATGAATTGCATGAATTAGATAATGATGGCTGAAGAAGAAGACAATGTGCAAAGTGATTGGAATTTTGAGATTGCCATTCGGGGATTGAAATTCTGAATTTTCCATACACATCACATTGTCTCAGATGATGATGATGCTAAAGCTGCTCCAACAATGAATACATATCACAAGAGTGGAGTTTGTGATAATAGAAGAAGAGTTGGTTAAGGATACAGGTCACCGAGAAGAAGTGTTTTTGAGGTGATCTTTCTCATTGACAATGCAAAAAAATGACATATAAATTTGTTGACAAAGGAGATTCCATGGGGGCATATCGAGTTTAAAGGATATGGTTAATGATCCATGTTTTATTCAAGAACATCGATAAAGTAATGAATGATCTGGAGGTGGGACATGAATATCATATACAAGTTCGCGTTGTTTCCCAGTGTTTGCCAATTTTTTGGGCCTAAAAATCGACAAATAAAGAAAAGTTTTTTTTGGAAAAGGTACTTGCACTCCATGTGCATGAAGGCTTGGAAACTTGCGCGCCATATGTTTTTCATGATCAGGTCATCAAAATATGGCAATGGGATAAGTGTCGCGCAAGTATTGGTGGTGTCGCGCAAGTGACTTGCACGCCGTGAAGAGACTTGCGCACCGATTTCTAGGAGGACTGGAAACTTGCACAATTATTGTTTTTCAATATCATAACTTCAAAATATGTCAAAGGAAAGAAGGTCGTGCAAGTATTTGTGTGGTCGCGCAAGTGAGTTGCGTGACAGAGGCTATGGAGGATGAGCTGTGCGCCGGAACCTACGCACCGAGGGAAGACTTGCGCGACACCACGCATGGAGTATAGGTTTCCTATAAATAGAGGACCCCCCCACATTTTCAATGGAGCTCATCCTGTAGAGAAAATACGAGCTCTCATCGTGCATGTGTAGGATTCGTGCAAGTGATGAGTGGTCACGCAAGTGGTTTGGAAAGACTTGTGCGCCAGCTCTTAGAAGTAGAGCGTTGATTGATTGTTGCACGCCCAAGGTGATTTGGGAGAGAAAGGAATTGAGTCGTGCAGGTTTGATTTTCAGGAAGGCAGAGTCATGCAGGTTCTTTGGTGACACTAACACACCAGTTTAGACTTGCGCGCCAAAGACTTGTGTGCCGTATTGAGACTTGTAGGCCAGGCATGAAAAGGAGCGCCAGATATTTTTGGAGCACGCCCGTCTTTCTGGAGATGCCCGAGAGCTAAATGATTTCATGATACTTTCGGTGCAAAGTGATATTAAAGAAGAAATATAAAGGAATAATTCATGATATCATGCATACATGGAGAACTAATTCTGACAATTCTGAGTAAGTTGATCTTCATTTATTAAGCAATCACATCAGTGGTTGTGATTCAGGCAAACGACGACAAGAGGATTTAGTGCATTCAGTTATTGCACTAATGTAGATGGTTGTACTTCAATAGATCATCTACATACAATAGAGGATGCATTCATATGCAATGATGAAGTGTCCTTCACGTCTATAAACTGAGAAGGACTTCAACAATGGCAGCGATCTAGGGGGAGTCAACGGGAATGACTCGAGGGATGCAGTGAGATATCCATGAACCTTGTAAATGTAGTGATTCTGGGACAGAGTGACTGTGCCCAAACCATTGTAATCCACAACTAGTAAAGATTAGTGTAATTTGGTATGACCTGAAACATGTCAGCGTATGCTCCTTGGACGTAGCCCTTAGTGGTTAACTAAGTAAAATTGTTGTTTTATTTCATTACATGTGAATGTTTTATTGTGGATCATATCCATCATACTGTTTTAAGTAGTTCCTACCAATGTGTGAACAAGATCCTCAACTTTAAGAAGAAAAAGTTGACACCTTGATTCACCCCTCCCCTCTCAGGGTGCCCTGGGGTCCTACACAATTGTGATTCAAGACATAGTATTCACTTATTCTCTTGACCTAGTTGGAAAGATTGAAATTAACTCAACCCTTTTGAAATGGTTGACAACATTGTCGATCACATTATATTATTCTATTATATTGACCTAATTGAGAAATAATGAGAAAAAACATCATTAAAAATCTTGTTCTAGTATCATCACATCCATTATTACATTAAATTCACTTAATAATAGATTTTCTATTATCACACATTAATAGGAACCTATAATAGAATTCCATTTACTAGAGATTATTTATTTTCTCCCTATCCTGAGTAGAATATTTTGTGAAAGAAATCATTATGGATGGGATCATTAGGATTATGACCATACTGTGTATGGTCATTTTTAATATGATCATTTTTTCCTGAGTCTAGGTACGATCATCCTCCATACTCAAATTTTATATATTTTCTAATGGATAATTATATGCTAATATAAATTGGAATCACTTATTCACTCGACACCGTATAATCAATTCCCCCACATTTTCAATCATCACCGCCTTTTCAATCTCAACCATTTATTCTACACGACTTCTCTTTCACAACCCCTACATAAAAAGTCCGCTTTTGTTCTTTTTGATTTATGAGAATTTAAAAACAGAAAATCATAGTAACATTTAAATAATTATAATCATGTTGATTATTATTATTCTGAAAAAACACATCTTTCATATTGAATTTAGATTGAATCAGATCACAATAAAATCCTCATTTTGATGATCTCAAAATTTGGACCCACGATTTGCCCGACTAAAAACAATTCAAACTAACTATTCTCATTGTAACAAATAAAAGAGGGAGTCATATTCTGTTCAAAAAATGATTCCAATTTTTTTGAAAGAAAATAATATTTTAACAACACATGGGGTGAATTTATTTTTTTAATTCTTATTAATCATTCATGAAAACAAATTAAAACACTTGAGAAGAAAAAAACTTTTCCGCAGCTTGGTCGCAACAATCATCGCCTTGGGATTTTTTTTCCACAATGTTTCATAAATCACTAATCTTTGTATCCTTGAGAAAAAGATTACATATCAACAATTCTATGCCTACTTGACCTAACTCATAGTAGAAAGAAGAATCATTGCATAAAAACAATGTTTTCTAAATGTACTGTTTATGAAAACATTTTTACTATTTCCTTCTTTAACTCTTCTTAAACCTTGGTGTTTCATCATTCTACCTAGATTAAGAAAATCCTTTACTACAAAAACTCTAAAAAAATTGTAATTGTTCATGTTAATTACAATGTTAAATTCATCGCTTATCCATAACTCCCACTTTTTATATGAAATAAATTGATTTATGAAAATAATTCTCCCCCTTGATAAACTTATATAAATGTAAAATGATATAGGGGACACAAACACATATATTATCCTTGAATAGAATGAGGATAAACACCAATGTTCATCATCAATTTAGATAATAAATAACTTAGTAAAGGTATTGATAATATGTTTGGAAATTATTTAAATTCTAGAACATGTTCTTTCTTCAACTCAATAATCTCCAAATTATCATAAATTAATTTTTATTTGATATCCATATTTTTTAACGAGAATGTGGAACATGATTCTAGGTGAGATTGATTATGATTTCATTATCAAAATCCTAGTGAAAGGGTAACCTCAACTCCACAAGTAAATCTTCTTATTGAGTTCTCATTCACACTAGTGGAGTAGTGTCCTGAGTGGTAGAAACATACTCAGATTCAACTGTACAGAGAGTTACAAAATTATATTTCATTTTAATGTAACCTAACAGAATTCATTCCCAGAAATAATAATTCACTAGATGCGGATCTTTAATCATCATCATTTCCTTCCCATTAAGCATCTAAATACCCAAAAAAATTAAATATTATTTTGGCCTCTATATGTGATTACTAATTTTATTGTTCCTATCATGTATATGATAATTATTCTTCCAGAATGTAAATGAGATCTTATGGAGCACTCTAAAATCTATAACATCAAGTAATAGCATAAAAATGTTGATTATTAAACAAATAAAAAAAAATAGTATTGAAATATTTATTTTATACTATTTATGATCAACATTATTTCCTTCTCTATATACCCTATATGGTTCCCACTAAACTAGGGGTAAACGTAGATTTTAATTTTTCCATTTTGATCCTCAAGATAATTTCATTAACATACTTTTTTTTAGAAATAATGATGTATTTCTCAATTAGTAATATTGTTATCCCATGAAAATATTTCATTTCCCCAAGTAAGGATATTTTGAATACCATATTCATCTATTCAGAAATACTTTCACAAGATCATTCATCCTTACCAGAAAAGATAATATCATCAACATAAACATTTATGATGTGGTAATACTCTTAACTTTTACTGATATACAAATTTTTAGGAACTCATCCCTTTATAAAAGTCATCTTTCTCATGAATGTATCCAATTTGGATTACCATGCCACTGTATCAGGTTTTATCCCATGCAAGGCATTCCTTATTCACCACTCCTAACATACATCTTTCCCAAAAAAATATATAGAATTTTTTCTAATATAAAAATCCCCTTCAATATCACCATTATAGAATATGGATTTAAAATACTTTTCAATGATTTGGCATCCTCGTTGTGCAGTAATATTAATAATGATCATATCTTTCTCAAGCCTTTCCACCTGAAAACCCCATTTTGTGCCAAAAATGTTTCTGATTTCCTTATAGGGTTTGAGTTCCCATTTATCATGATTTTTAATTTGGCCAAACACTTAATTCATCACCTGATCCCATTCTGAATGCTCAAAATATTCATTTCACATCATTCCATTTAACTTTTTAATACATAGATGTATATGTAATTGAATTGGGTTTTTTCTTGTTTAAACCATCTGATGTTGATCACTAATAATGTATTGATCATACACAATATTACCTAGCCTAGGATAAGACTTTATATTGCCTTCCTCATCACTAGAAATAACTGATTTCCATTATTATTTTTGAGAAGGATTACAACTATTTATATCCTTTTCTAAATAGTTTTCTTCATCTTTATCAGAATCAATTTCTTCTTGAATATTTTCTAATTTCTCAACTATTTCTATTAATTTTACATCAACATAATATACAATAATTTTTTCCTCTTAGTTGAATAATCTATATAATCTTTTTTTCTAGAGCATAGATAAGAAATATTCTATCTTCATATTTCTTCTCAAATGTTTTATTGTTTCCATCATTCTATATTATAATACATGCACACCCAGAAACACTAAATTCATTCAAACATGTTTTTGATAAAAAAACTATATGGATTCATATCATATTTAGGCCTTAATAAAAAATGGTTCTAATTATGAACAGAGGTATGCATGTCTTTCCTCCCAATGTAATGATAAATTTCATGTTTGTGTAAGAAAATCTTTCCCATTTCCACCATGATTCTATTATATCATTCACCAACCCCATTTTGTTGGTTAATTTGTGATGAACAATACTCATTACATATTCTATGCTTCCCATGATAGTATTCAAAGTCTTCACTTCTATATTCACCACAATTATCTATATTCATCTTCTTCACTGAATATTTACATTCATTGTCATATTTTGTTTTGAATCATTTAAAAAGTTTCACAGATTCTTATTTTTTATTAATATACATAACATTGGTAATTCATTTAATATTATCAACGAATGTAATGAAGTACTAATATCTATTTGTTGGTTGTTTTATCATTAGTCCACAAATAACGCAATGAATTAGATGCATGAGTTCTCTTTAAAAAAATCCCAACATTCTTATGCCCAACATTTGTAGTATTTCCTTTCTCAGATAGTGTATATTTTTGATAACTTTATCAAGTTACTTTAACAAAAAATTTCAAACCATTTGTGCCACAACTTTTTCTCTTCAAATAAGATCATTTGACCAGAGTTTTTTACTTCACCAATATATGAAAATTCTATTTTTATATTTTCCTATTACAACAATCTTCTTATCTTAGTCACTAATTATAAGAAACTCATATTTCTTGAAGTAAACCTTGATACCCTCATCAAGAAATTGTGATACACATAGAAAATTTAGTTTCAACCCATTTACGTACATTTTTTTATTGAATTCTATATTTTCTTTTCTATTGACATCTATCCCCAAAAATTTATTTAGAATGATTCATTATTTCCAAATGTCAAAGGTACTTATTAAATATATTTCACCATTTTAAATAGTATCATGTCTCCTTTAATTTGCGAAGAACACCCACTATCAGGTATCCATATTCATTTTCCCTTTGTGGATTTCAATGATGTTTTAACTACAATAGATTTTTCTCTTTCCTTTTCATTTTTTAATATTTAATTTTGAGTATTGTTGATAGTCTTTTTTTGTGCTGGTAACAAAACAAGACGTCCCTTTTAATGGTACTCATGTTGTACATGTCATGAACTAATAGTTTCCATGGGTTGGAACCTATTTTCAATCCATATTAGACACTCTTCAGGCTACATCATAGAAAAATTCTATGTAATATTATTTTGATGGAATTGACTCCTACTTAACCATAGACTTTAACAACCTATATGATAATAATAATAATAATGTTTTCTGTAAAAAAACATACTTTTCGTGTGTCAGAATCCCCTAATATTCTATAAATAGCTGAAGAAATTATATTTTCTATTGAGACTTCCATATTGATTTGAGTTGTGAATACATTTCTTAACCAACCTTCTTCTCATTATTTATAGAATTAATATAATCCAAATTATTTAACAAGTTTCCACATTCACGTTCCATTGAGACATTTGAATTACCCACATTGTTGGTATTAGAGACATACATGATTTCCCTATGATTCCTAGTTTTTAGAACCCATTCCAAATACCAAATCACCATTTGAAGGTAACTTTTTTTGAACCATATCAGGATTCCCATTACTAGAACATTCTATGACATCGATAGTATTGTTATGGAAACATATATTTCCCAAATCAATTCAACATTAGATATCTTTAATTGAAAAATATAAAACTCCTTTTCATTTTCTATCATCATCACTTCCAGATGCACATTATATATTTTTTCATCTAAAATCGATTTATTCAATTAATCAATATCATTCCATAGATTCACTTTATCATCATAAAAACATTATTTATTTGTTGATTTGAAACATTCATCTTATAAATTATTGTTTTTTTCAATCCATCACATTTTTCTCAGTCATTCATTTAACTCATCATTCAAATAATTATCAATTTGTATTTATTGTTCTCCAAAACTATTGATGCAGAATTCTTCATCATTTATTGTTATAATAAATGTATTTTCAATACCATATTCAACTAATATTTTAGATTCAGAATCACTAAAATATTCTTCTTAATCATTAGATAAGAAACATATTCTTTTGGAATATAATGATTTCATATCATTCCTTTTGGATTAAAATTTTACTTTTTCATTATATTTCTTCCACAGTATTATTGGATTTATTTCTTTTTCCTTAATAAACTATTCTTTCATTCATCAAGAAAAATTGGAAGTAATCCTCCCAATAACTCCACATTCAAAACATTTCATGGGAATATTCCCTTATTATTTATGGGTAAATGTATCTATAGTTTTGGAAAACTAGGATCAAATATTACCAAGATCATTACATACCTCATTTATAGAATCATATTTTCTATCTACATCAACAATGATAATTTCATTGAGATTTTATTCTCGATAGTCATGAATGACATTTCTATAACAATGTTTTAATTTCTTTTCATATATCTCAACCTTTTCATTTTGAACGTAATGAGAGTGATATGAAAATAATTAAGAGATAATGTTTTAGGATCTATGTCTTATAATGAAGAACCATTTCCATAAAACATATCAGGAAGGTTTTCCAAAAAAATTCCACAACTATATAGTCAACCAACTTTTCACCAGGACATCTGATAGAATCAACATTTTAATTCACCTTAGAAAATATGTCCCTAAGAAATTCACGCTCACCCATCTTCAAATCATCATATTTCAATCTCCTGATTTGTAGCTTTACCTTTGTAATATTATTATTTCACTCATATATGATTTTTAATTTATCCCATATAACTTTGGATGTGGAAACACCATTCACTGACAAGAATTCACTTTTAGAAAGTGATGATAATATACCATTCATCACCCTTCCATCATCCTCTATATTCTTCTTATCATCAAATGATAGATGATATTTATCATCAATGGGATCAAACCCAATTATTATAGCTTCAAGAACATCATTACTAATAGAAATATGATTTTGAATCATTCAATATTTACAGATATTATAATATATTCCATCAATTACTGAAATTCTATTACTCTTCCAATAATTTAAATCCTCCATAAGTATAGAATACGAAGGGATCCTCTCTTTGAAACTAATTTTATGTTCCGATCAGCGTAATTGTTTCATTGATATTGGTTGTGTAGAATCATTGATTCTATTTTCCTTTTATTTTTGATTTCAAATGAAACAGCCTTCGCCTATAATCAAATATATCAATTTCCTAGCAAACCAAATCCACAAAAAATTCATAGGAACAGAAATACATGCAAGGATCGCCAGTAAATAAGAATGATACATCTTTTGTATGGTTTGGAAATGATCTAATACCATAAAATCCACTAGAAATCAATCCTTGTTTTACACTATGTATGATATACCTTTACACTGAAGTAACACTATAAACAACAACTATATTGTGTATGCACCATCTTAGAACAAATATGGTAATTAAATGTTTTTTGAAACAACAAAATTTTGATGTTCTTATTTTCAATTCCATAAATATATTTAATTGAAATACAATTATACATATTCTTACATTGAGGATGGTGAGAAACCCAATACGTAAATCCCAAGGATGATTAATCTAGCCTGATACGATGATCATCTAAATACAAATTTAACATCTCCATCAAAACCTCTTCAAAAAAAGTTAGATATGATGATTTATTATTTTGTTGAAAAATGTAGAGCTTCACTTTCATGAATAGTACTACGATCATTAGAAAAGTAATATATTTTTTGTGACATTTATAGGTGACTATTGAGATAATTTTTTTGAATCCCAAAACATTTCCCTCATAATCATGTTCCCCTAAATCTCAATTTCCACTAAAATATCATGTAAATTTTGAATTTTTTAACTCTTCATGAATCTCCATAATTATTTTTAAAGCTGCATATCCTGCTTCTGACTTTTATTTGGAATCTATAGTTTGAATTAAATACAAGATTTCGAATTTTCTCAATCTAATTTCCTCAATATAAATATCTATATCAATTGAATAAAAATGTTTGAATAAATTGATACAATTCTAATTTTTTATATAATTCTATAAACTTATTTGAATAAAAATATTTTATTTGAATGTTTATCCCCCATTTACATATCATTCATCAATCTATTTCTCTTTTTTTGTTGTCCCACATGAAATTCTAAACATCATCTTATCCTTTTTCTATTGGACCATTTAGACACCTAAAAATAAATTTATCCCATTTGAAATGGATCACCATGTTTTTCCTCTTATTATCTTTTTATCTTTGGTTAACCCATTTGAGAGAGAATAATAAAAAAGAATCATCCCCAATTATATGCTTGTATCATGAATTCTATCATGAATTTCAGTTAACATCAGAGAACCATCTACATCATCATACTTAAATAGGAATGTATTATATCTATATATGTATTCATGATTCATTATTTTATACTAATCATATGTGTAATATTTTTTGAAAATAATCATCCATTATTCAGTGATTGTTAATATTATCACACATAGTATTATTCATTTTGGATTCATTCATTTCCCCCAGATTTTGAGTATGATCTTCCTGAGTATGAAATGTTTATTGCCTATATGATGGATAATTAGATTCTACAGTTAATCGCCACCACATCATCACTTAGTATCACCTCTTCATTCGACACTACCTCTTCAATTGGTATAGCCATTTCAAATAGAATGGACTTTATAGTTATAGAAACCTTTTAAATCATTACCATCTCTTTCACTCCATTGATCATTCAACAAGATTTTTTCAAAATTTCTCAATTCATTGTTGTGATTAAATAAAATTCTAAAATAGCAATGCATTGTCAGATTTAATTAATTGTATTAATGATGAGTTAGATTCTCCCAAAAAACAAACAATCCATTCATATCAAATTCATATTTAATTTGATGATAACAAATTCCTCGTTAAGATGACCTACCATTCTGAAGCCATGATTTGTCCGATCAAAAAAATTTCTTCTACGATGATTCTCCTTGTTATAGTAGAAAGAGTGAGTCCAATTCTTTTCAATAAATGATTATAATTTATATTAATCCAAATATGATTTTCACAACATAAAATTTGATGTTATTTTATTATTTCTTCTTGAATATTCATGAAAAAAAATAAAAAACATGAAAAAAACACCATTTCATTAGCATGGTGCAAAAATATATTAATATATTTAAATAAAATTTGATCTTACAACATTAATGTTTTTAATTAGTAATACATTTCTAATATGTGGTTATTCATAAGATATATTAGAATATATGTTATAATTTTAAATATAAGATCTTTATCTGAATCATGTTAATATATTTTTTCTTTTTATAACAGAATATGTATGTTAAGTGTTTACATTGTGATTATGTGTCAATTTTTTAATTTATTGAAATATGAAATAAAAAATATATTAAATATTGGAAGAAATATTATTCTATAAAATTAAAGTCAGTCACATATTTGATGGATATATATGAAATTTTAGTGATGTTCTAAATGAGTTTGTTTGAATGAATCATGTTTTATTTATTATTTTAAAATTCAATATAATTAATAGTGCCAAAATAGACATTAATGTTATATTAAAATAAATAATATTTTATTAAATGTTATAAAATTCATAAATAAATAAAATTCATCCAAATGGTTTTTATAAGGATTAAATTATCATGCATTATTCATGTATGGGATTTTTTTCATTTTATAGTAATAGTTTTAACCCTCATAGAGTATAAATCCATGTTGTCACGATAAGAGAAAAAGGGATTAAATAAGGGTTAAATCAAAAAATAAGGTAAATAGTGAGAACTAAACTTTTCTAAGAACTATTATATTATTTTGATTATACCCACATCACCTTAATATCTTCAAGGATTTTTAATAGACACTTTTCAATGATAAAAAAATATTTAAATTAAATATAGTTACAAAATATTACACTCTTAGTTTAAATATCATTAATGTGTACATATAGTGAAAATATAAAGATATAAACAAACAAAAAAATTACCGTAAGGAAATTATTTAAATTTTATATATTCATATTTAATTACATAGTGTATATAATTTCACTGAATTATCCTGTGATGCTAATAAATGATTTATTAAATTAACAGAAAAAAATAATTGATTTTAAAAGTATTACATTTGATATATTTGGGATGAGATAATGAGTCTAATTTATATAATATATCTATAAGATATATTATACTGGTTGTAAAAATGTATATTTTAATTGATACATATTCTTTTTTTATTTGAATTCAAATTAAATGAATAGTATAAAATTGGACTATGGTGATATTTTAATGAATTAATATTTTATAAAATTATTTAAAAATAGAAAAAAGTTAAATAATAAAAATGGGAACAATATACTTTGTAATAATTTTTATCAAATTCATTTATTTAAAATTTTTATGTATTTGTTTCTAGAATTCCCTTATTGTTTCATAACTCTCATATGATTTATGAAAGTACCCCTCACCTCAATTATGAAAGGGAACCTAATCCCTCACTTCTTTACCCCAATTTTAGGAATCTAGCTCGACCAATCCATAACAATTTTACTTATAATAAAAATTATTTATGTTCTAGAGGATATGGTAATGCCATAATACCATCCTTAGATCCCATAACATGAGATTAGATGAATTCCTCTGATTAAGGTGTAACAGTATTTATAGACTATTTTATGTTTATTAATTCATTCACATCCCCATGAACTGTTTTTAATTGAAAAGCTAATAAATATAGTGTCATATATAAGCAGAACAATTATTATGATTTTGGAATAACCATATCACTCCCTTTAATGAATCATAGGAAAAACTAAAGCACCAAATGTATATATGCATGGATTGATGTGTCCATGTTGTGGTGTAACATGGTTCTCATCACAACTTTACGTGGAAAAGTATAATGATTTAAATAAGGATAAATATGGTAATAACAACATTATATTTATTTTTTCAAATTAATATATCAATCACTTATTATCCATTTTACCAATTAATATAGAATTATATTGTCTTATGTGAGTACGTACAACCTACCATATCCACGACATGATGTTATTCATATTCCATGATGACCATTCATGAATGAGTACTAAAATACCTAAAATAAATAAATATAATATTTATGACCACAAAATCATTATGTTGTTTACAAAACTACATAATATTTAAAAAAACAAGACTTACATAAAAATTCATGCATGAGAAAATTATGGATTTAAAACGTGAAACAAGGTAAATAAAAAATATTATTAACATGTGGTTGATAAAATGATACAAGTTGGTCATATATTATATCATAAATATTTTTATTGTTCTTGAATAAATTTATAAACTTATTTATACCATTATATATATGTTTTGATCACATTTTATGTATGGCAAATCTAAGGTAATGGATTTATTATCTAATTATCATTCATTATGTTAAACACATTTTTAATTGATTATGATACTATAAGGTTAAGTGTGAAATGAATTTTTGATTATATTATCTGTTTTTTCACTATGTTTATTTTTATTTACATAAAACACACAAAATTAATTAATTTTACTAATGATAAAATCTTGGTAATGGATTTCTATATTATGTTTTTTTATCTGGGACATATTCTTTATTCACCACTTATTTATTTGATTTAGTGTATATACTACCATTTTATTCATGATAACAATTCTTTTAATATTTCATTAAATATCCATATTTTTTGTATCATGGATATGATTATTTCCTAATATATTCATTATAATTATATATAATGTTAAATTCAAAATTTATTTGATTAATTGGAGAAATAATGTTAAATACATATATTTTACTCAAATCAGATATGTTATTATAATACATATCGATTCTTGAATTAAATAGATTATTTTGATATTATAGTAATTATTTCAGCATAAATTAGTGGTTTGACATTATATATATATAATATCCCATTGATGAATTGGTAACCTCATGAGATGAAATATATTATCTAAAAAATATAATTATTATTTCCAAGAAGAATCATATGAGATTATAAGGATAAAACTAATCCTTTTTGTTAATGGTTTTGAAGACATAGTGGTATAAATGCTTGACACATGGCATCCATTAATTAAGGATTACATTCATTTAGAATAAAGTTATTATTTTGAATTGGTTCATCATTATGAAAAACATATAATGATGAATTTCCTTTTTATTTTATTGAATAAATTGAATGTGAGATCAGTTATTAAGATATCTATATTGATTATGATTATTTATTGAAGCTAGCTTCCACTCTACCTAACCCTTATGGGTAATTTGATTTCATACCTTTATAATGATTAATTTTTTTTCTAGATTCCATGATTTTTATTAATAGGTTTATGTATGGTTATGTTATATTAAATCATGGTGTTCTTAATTATTTTTTATTTTATTCTTAAATTAGGTAATTTAAATTTCAAATATGTTACTATTTTACCAAGAATATTAAACTATTCGTTCATTTCATATGTGATTCCATATAATAATTTCATTGTTTAAATGTAAGGCTCTAAAGTCGGGAATCTAGGGTCGATGTCATTAAAACATAGACTCCACAAGATGATACATTATGTTAAAATAATAAAATTCATTCAAAATCCTCCACTTAATTCGTCAACTCTCATTAATCTATAGTAACCAAATGAAATGAATGTAATGTGACTAAACCCACTTAATAGAATATATAAATGAATAATTATCCATCTTCCACTAGTAGAAGAATAAATAATTCATTCAAATACAAATCTAAATGTCAATTCAAAATTTATAGCTTCAAAGACAATTTAATGTATTTTATATATCTATGTACCAACCATGCTTGATGACATGACACATGCATCATGTTCATAATAGTAAAACCTATATTACTATCAAATGTTTATCAATACCCATGAATAGTGAGGGCACTAACACATATCAATATAAGGGCATATTTTTCTCTATAATATTAAACATGAGACTAAAAATTATACTGAAAACCCACATTAATAATATTATTATACCTTATTATCTTCTGAATATTTAATCCCCAAAATATATACATATTATTTATCAAAAAGAACCAATATAGAAACTTATATTTCTAACTTATCCTTTATTCTATGGGTATAATGAACATAAAATAAAAACAAATAATTCATAATATCAAATTCTATTGTTCTAAAACCAATTCAGATATAAATTAATGACATATACCTACTTTAAAAATAGTGGGGTCTATAAAATAAACATTCATCAGAGTACCTCCCACCATCATATATTCCATATTAAACTACCTTTTTTCATGTTTCATAGAAAAAAATTTCCATAATTAATCTAATATGGATATAGTTGATATTACCACCAGTGTAATTTTACTATTCACCTAATATTGGCATTAATATACTTATATACAAATGTAATCCTTTTTTCTAGTTGGAACCGCTATTTCAAACTTCCCAATAGGATATATTCTATTAATTCATCAAATTACCATTCATTATATAGTAATGAAAAATGATAGAATGTTTTTTTACTATTCCACTTCTTTTGTATCATTTTATGATATATAGAATACCCTAGATATATCTCTTATATTAAGAATAACCCATGATAACTATGTTATATTATTTACATATATGTTTGGAGTTTCCTTGAATTACCTTCCCCCCCCCCCCAATAAATTTGACTTCCTCCCTGTATCCATGGTTGAAAATATTATGAGGCACTCATATGAATCATATAAACCTCTATCATATATATGATATTTATGTCCATTTAATAGAATGTTATATAATGTATGAACTCATTTTAATAGTTCATAGGTTGAAGTTTCATGGTAATATTTTATAAATAGATAATTTTATTGGTTTCATCTATGGTGAAAATGAATCATATTTTAGAAAGTGTATCTTTCATAGCGTCATAACATCTCAATACTGTATATCAAATAACTAATTATACACATTTAAGTTAACTATTTCTAAATAGATCAAGTGATTTAAAATCATTATTAATCCTACCTATTCCAGATATTCACCCATCATCACATTCACATACATATTTCACTATATAAATGAATATCCCCCAAGAATTAAATTTTCAGACTGACCATTAATTTGACAATAGTAAAAAATTGACGATTCTATTGGTTCACAGAAATCCATCCTCTGGTAATTATACTATATTCTCACACATAATGATAGTTTGGTTTACCTTCTAGAACATTATTTCATAATTTCATTCTATAGGTATCTCTTCGACCTCCCATTCTCTTAGATAACATAATAAAATGCATCTCTAGGTTCATGAATGCTTTCTGCATTCCCAGATCCATCCGTGATAACATTACCAACTTCCAAAATTATATTATCTTCCTCTATAATAGTATCTTCATATGTATTCATCATTATTACAATATCAAAAAAAAGAAACTAATTTCATGAACTATGTTATCGTTATCTCATTCCAGATCACAAGTACTCAACGATAATATATAAGTTATATATCTAAGTGTGTCAATTTGTTTCTAGTTAAATATTAATTCACAATAAAACATTTTAAATTGATAATAATAATATTTAACTGATTTTTTTTTTCAAAATGAAAATGATTATCAAAATAAAAATATTTCGAAGAGAATTTTAATTTAACTTCTATAAGCAATAATAATTTTTAAATATATGGTGAAAAGTTTTATTATTAGTATAAATTCCTATTATTATTTTCAAACACACTAGAAATCCAAACCCCTGATGATTTTTTATACAACAAGTACATAAAATAACAACTTCCTATAGAGAATCTTTTTAGAAAATTTATAATACATGAACTCGTCATTATCCTATGTCTTTTAAGGAAAATAAATTTTATGAAAAATTATTAGTATTTATTAAGTTAAAAGAACTGTAATATATATAGAAACCAATATAATGATAATCGTAATTTAATGCATTTATCTAATATAAATTTATAATATACATGACTCAGGATCTTGTTCCCTAAGACTTGGTCCAGGATCACCATATAGTCTCTCGAACATTCCATGGTCAAAATAGGTATAAAAATAATGTTTATGAAAACACATAATCACATTATATTTATATTTGATAAACCTAAATCAATAAATATATGTGATATATTATCACGTTTTATTATAAAAGCCCTATAATAATCTTATAATTTATTTAATGCATCCTGAATACTCACCAAAATAAAATTTAAAATAAAAAAATACACAGAAAAATATGATACAATCCCTAAAAAAATCCATTCCAATATGGATGGTAAAACACATTCCACGATGCACAACCATTAACTATTACATCCACCCATAACTCAACTACATGGATCCATATCAAATGATCATTAGGTCATTTCTGTTACCAATATCATTAAATAAAACTTCTATTTGAATATCATCATATTCTATTATACATGAGTATAAAAATACCCATATGGAATTACCAATACTCCCAAAAATATCATCTTAATACTTATCCCAACCATGTGACCAATTATACTGAAATAATGTTATCACATTTAAAAGAATAGAATAATTTTTCATTCTTCCACACAAATGAAAATTACATAACGATAAAAACCCCTATGATTTTATTAATTCATCTAATATTCTTCCAATTTAATATTTATATTTATTCACTTGAAAGTAATTATAATCCTTAGAGAAAATATAAATAATAAATAATTTATCATAAATTACCACATGTGATCAAATAATTAATTCACAATGGATTTTCACCCTCCCATGTGGTTGATGAATTACATCACCAAGACTATCTTTATTAGACAAGTAGAAGAACATCCCATTAAACACTACAACCAACACCTTCTATTTATACCAAACAAATCAGTAGTTTTTATCATAAAAGAGTATTTGAATTCCAAAATCGTTTTAATTTTTAAAAATTGATTACCTAAATAGTTAATTAAAATGAAATCATAATATAATGAGAATAAGATTAAAAAAGCACATAAATTTATAAAAATATCATTTACTAATATCTTTAAAAATAGGACAAATCTTATTTATTCTTATCCATAATCTTATATATGAAGTATAAATTTTAAAAATTCAATTCTTGAATATTATTTATTAAGTAACTAAAATATACAAATGAAAAAAATAAGATAAATCATTTAAACCTAATTTAAATCTCATAAGGAATGAATAAGATCTATCCATCCAAGATAAATTCATTATGATAATTTTTAAAACCTATTTTTTAATCGTTTTGATTTTATCATTAAAACCATATAAATAAAATCAAGAAACAATGATTCAACCAAAAATGAATAAAATATCCTAATATATGGAACTAGATCAATTATAAAATATTTATCTATCTAAAATAAATAAATAGAAGGTTGGTAAAATAGGAAAACTAATGAATATGTTATTCTAAAAATATTCAACATAAGATTTATTTTTTATTTTACCAATACAATTGAGGATGGAGTCATTTATTAACATAGACTAATAAATAATAAAATATAGAAAACTTATGCTCCTTCAGCATCTTGTTAGGGAATATAACATGGGTATTAATGAGGTAAATTTAGTTTTTGAAGTAAAATATGTAGACTTGAACTTATGTTCTTGGAATCGACATAAGTTCACCCAAGAAAATATATATATCGAGAAGACTTTACTACCCTACAACGTATAATGAATATTCCTTAAGCAGGAACCCAGACACAATCCACCTTATGTGAATTTTAATTTCCTATCACAAATTAGATTTCATATAACTTCCTCTTTCATTATTTCTAAGTCTACGAATATAGGTATTTGGACTTCTATACATCCTACTATTTCATAGATTCTAAGTCTACGAATACAAGTATTTGGACACCTATACACCTCGAAATAAACAAATGTTAATCCATAATGTTCCCAAAACTAATATCCCACTTACCAATCCAACCTAAGACATCTCAATTATGAAATAAAAATTATTAGTATTTTGTATAATAATTGGAATAATCCATATTTAATATTTATAAATTATTAAAAAATATATATAGGGATCATTAATTTATAAAAATCCTTATTTTCACTCCACTACATTATACTACCTATAACAAAAATCAGGAACTAATTCCATTGTGATGTAATAAAAAAAATCACCTAAAACCAAAGTATAAAAATATCAAATGCAAAAAAAACCCTTCAATTCCTCTAGATTTTTTTTTCAAAATAAACAACATTAAACTCATTTGATATATTAATTAGATCAATTGTATTTTCAACCATATAATACTCCTTTAGATATAATAAATTTCATATACCTTATTTTAATTCATTGTATCATAAATATTATCAATCATCATATAAAAACAATTTAATATTTATTAATTCACTTATTCAACATTAAAAATTTCCCATTACTCATTAAAATTAGTTCATTAATGAATTATTGAAAAATACCATGTAAACCGTAGTACAGTAATGCATTAACCACACCCCTCTACCATATCAAAATATCATGAAATTAACAAAAAGTATCATCTCACCCTTATCTTTTTCATTAACCAAATCAACCATCATTACATTATGATGTCAAAAAATAATATTATACATTCCTAAACCACATAGAAAATAAAACTATACTATGATTGTATATATTACAAAAAAAACAAAAAAATAAAATTATTGATGTAAAAAATGATTTTTTTATATTATTCATTCCCATTAAATTATCAAAATATTCTTAAAATATTAAAAGAATAAAATAAATTTTTTATCATTCTACCATTAGAACACTTTATTTACGTCCTTTATTATATATTTTTTACAATACATTAATAATAATAAAAATATGAGAAAATTTCACGTATTACTAACAATTTACAACATGATATTATGGTAAAAAAGATATTAAATGTCATATTTAAATTTAAATAATTAAATTCGTTAATTTAATTATTCATGTTAAAATATTTTTATAATATAAACAGAATAATTATAATTTCATATTAAAATTGAAATAAAATTGACTGACTCAAAATTCCATACTTAATTTAATTGAGTTGTGACATAAAATAATTATAATGTAATATAACAGTATACTATCATAGAGTGTTGGAAAATATATTTTATTCTCCCAATGTAATGTATTATTATTCATAAAATATATTTTTCCTTGGAGAATGCATTTTAATTGAAATGTTCCTTAATAACTTTCCTTTTTACCGTTGATTTAATTTGTTGAAGAATGAAAATTATCCTAACAATTTCGTTCTTTTGATAACCCTCCTCACAATGTGGGAATAACCCAATGATTAATTTTCAAACTACCTAGGAAATCCTTAATCTAGAATTTATATCCCCATGTATCCATATTCAATCACCCATTCTTCATCACATGTTTTATAATCACTAAACACTCTCCAATTGTATATAAACCAATCAGTAAACATAATTCAAAATCAAACATATGGGAAAACATGTTTATGGAAAATTAAATTATTTATAATTATAATTTATCCAAAACATAATCACATTATATATAATTTATAAAATTGAATAATAATTATCATTTAATAATGAAAATAAATCAAAAATTTCAATAAAAGTCCCTATACTGAATAATTACAATTAATATCTCCTATACCTCAGCCAAAAACTCAATGATTGTACACATAAATTACAGAATTAGTAATGGTAGTAATAGGTATATATATCGGGGATAAAAATAGAATATAAATAAAATAATTAGAAAAAATTGAAACCATCTATGGTTTTTCACCATATCTTTCCTCCTTTGATTTCTTTTGGGGAAGAAAGATCTATACTTATAAAAGGATTAGATCCTTCTACATCTCCTATTCATATATCCTTAATTTATAACATTATATATTTATAACATGAATGTATAATTTTATTATATTCTTTATCAAATATATATATGATTCAAATTTTTTTCATCGAATCGTATTCCATAGCGATGATACCAATATAAAGAATTGGGAATCTTATTCTAGTGCAACAACAATGTAGTATAATCTATCATTCTGTAATTTTATATCATTATAGTAGTATTATAGTTATATGTAAATTCTTTATATCTCATATACATACACCCCCTTGGTGAAAACTATCTATGCATACCTTCACCAGCATAATAATCCAATTGAAAACTTATTGCGACAAAATAATTGGTTTCTCCTCCTGATGATCCACCATCTGTTCATCTGAAAGATCGTTCATAATTTCATATCCATTTTCCCTCAATTATTCTAGTATAAATGTTGGATCATGCACTATTTCATTTGAAATAGAAGCTCCATCTATGGTTCATCCAAAAAACATCTGCTACCATAACTTCATATATGATAGTATGTATAATGGTAGGTCTGGCATGGTGGTGCTTCTAATGTATATAAATATTCTTTAATGGAATATCAGATCTACTATTTACTCAATGGTAGATGAAATATTCTTTTAGAACCTCCAAAATAGAATCACTCAACAGAACAGTTTATCTCTTTCTAGAATGTGTCCTACTTATTTGAGCGACGAAATCAACTATAATAGTAGACCATCATATGTTAGTAAAAATACTAATGGTAGCCTAAATTGTTGAACCTTTGATGGTAAATTATTTTGTATATGTACCCCTACATTCAGTAGAAGTAGTACGTCCTATGCAACAATTTCTAATGAAAGGAACTTACTCTCCCCAATTTAATCTATGAACATATATTATAACATGGAATATCCTCCACTAGAATTTGAAACATCTATATAGATTATAATGAAAATCATTGTGATATGGAATATAGTGACAAAATAATGTCATCTAGTCATCATTGTTGCTGGATGGTTTATGCTATATTATATGTGTGTATTTTTCTCCTTCAAAAAGGGATTCAATAAGCTAAATTCTTGGGTCATAGGTGATATATAGTGGTCCAGGGACACAAAATTTCATCTCAATATTGATACTAATATTTTAAATGGAATTCATGGAGGACATAGATGATTAGAGATAAAAATGTGTGTATTTGGTAGGTGGTGGGTAATAATGGAAAAGTGCAAAGGTGGGATCATGTGTTGTTTGTTTGGGATGACCCCATTTTTAAATGTATGAATAATGACTAAATTTTTCCTCAAATTGGTGTTGATCACTGATGGTTTCTTATAATTGTAACATGACTTATTAAACATGGATTTCACATATTTCTCTAAGGATGACATCATTTTACACTTTTACACAATTGATGTTTTGTGCCTCCTCAAATAGACCATGTGGGATTTGGAACAACCTTTATCAAGATGGTCCTCCCCACAGAGATATCCCATCTCAAACACCTAAGCATGATCTTCTAGTGGCCTTCTTGGTTGGCCGAACCTCTCATGGGGATAGCTATATATTAGGATAGTAAGAGTATCACTATATTTTCTAACTTTAAATCATTCAGAATAACATGTATAATTATATCATAATATCATAAAAAAATTCAAAATTTTATGAATAATAATTTATATTAATATTAATCTATATATATTCATTAAATTAAAATTAACAATTTTTAATAATGAAATAAATTATATTAGAATATTGATTAAATAATCAAAAAAACATTGGAATGTTTTTTATGTTTAGTATTCAAATGTAATTTTATTAAATACCCCCACACATAAAATATACATTACCTTAAGCATAAAATCGAAAAATTTAATTCTAGATGAAACCAATGTAAACTTTATTAAAATAAATATGTAATATTATATAATTTATATCGATATGAACCCAAATTTTCATGTTCCACATAAAAAATTAATTCAATTACACAATTTTTAAAAAAAATAATAAGTCAATGAATTTTAATTTAATCATTTTGAATTTTTTTTATTTTTTCTTTAAATTCATTCAATATTTTTAATTCATTATAATCATGCATGACATCTTTTCATATATATAACATTGTAATTTTTTCACTCATCAATAATGATTGAACTAAAAATATTATTTCTCACATTTAATGGGAACATGGTTCTTATCCCTAGGATTGAAAAGGAACTAGTTTCACCATATTTTATAGAAAAAGACACATGAAATCAACAGATATTTTGAAATAAATGTTCTAATTACACTGAATGTTATGTAATGTAGGTATTGATGTAAAAAATTATTGAAGACCAATGAGGAGTATATCACTAAAGTATAAATCATGAAATCAAAATGTTTTTTCTCACATCAATTATCCCCATTAAAGTGAAAACTCTCACTTTGCAAGAACAATATAATGTAATGAAATATGAAAACATAATGAATAATTTGACCTTTTTTGAATTTTCATTTATTTTTACTTTTTTTACCATTCTTTCATATGATGTTTTTATATTTTTTACTTCTTAAAAATTCATTCCTGGAATAACACTAAAATCTAATAGATGACCGCATATGATAAAAATCAAGAGTATACTATTGCAATTTTTATTTCTTCCTAGTCATAATAAGTTAATATTTTTATTCTTTCTCATTTTTAATGAAAGGAAAAAAATGAATTATACTGACTGATTCAATAACCATTATCAATACCAAAATTATAACCCTTAATTATTTTTTCATTATAATATATAGAAAACTTCTTCTAATATATCCTTAATTCTTGATCATTATTCTTTAAAAATCATGAAAAGAAAAAGAGGATAGAAGGAGTGTTTAAAAAATGGATTAAAATATTGATTATTCCAATATGGGTCATTTATGGTGTTTAGGGTATAAATTAGGATAAATTTATAATGTGATATCAAGGATAAGATCATATCAATAAAAATTCACCATTTATGTTAAATTTTATTATTCAGATTTATAGGTTTGAAATGTACCAATGCATGTTCTAATAGGTGTCATGCTCTTGGATCAGTCAAAAAATGAGTTCAAGACAATATAGAATGTTTTTTTTCTATAAATACTCTTTGTAATAGAATATATGAAATTCTAAATTCACTCATGGAATGAACAAATATTAAAATAAATTTAAATGAAATTGAAAATATCATGTCAAAAAAATGTTTAGGGAGATTTAATTTACTTGATCCCACCATTTCCATAAAAAATGAGTTAGTATTTCAATATCCATGATTCACACTAATAATTCAATTATCCACCATATAAACTATATCTCATAACCATTAAAATTTAAAAAATGGAACAATAGTGTTATTAATATACTCGTGTATCTTAGATAAGTCATGTAAAATAGAAATTCAAGTGGTAGGAATGAAATATTCATCATAATATATCTATTGGAATTTCTCGATCAGAATAGAATCCATTAAAAATTAATGTATCATTAATGATGAATAATAAAATAATTAACTACATATTATTTGGTATTATATTCAATTATTATAAATCCATTGGGGTTCTTTACTTATTTAATGTTGTCAGTTAAATCAACTCATACTATTATAATAACCATTCTATTACTAATCAAATGGATGAAGTAAAGATGTCACATTATACTAAACCAAAAAATCATTAGAATACTATGTTTATTGGGATAAAATGCTAAATAAAATTTTTTAAATTTCATTGTATTTTCATAACCTTAATATAAGAAGTTAGAATATTGGTTAGGAAAGTTGAGCTTCACTACCATTTTTAATGTAGATTGTCATGGAACCTTTTCAACCCTTTTCCCAGTGATATTGAAATGGAATCCGTTATATATTTCCTGATATTAACGAAACCAACAATAAATAAATTAATAATAATAAATAACCCTTCAAGCATTACCCCACATTAACTTAAATATGGAATTGTAGAACATAATTTCATCTCTTTATTGAAAAGTCTTTTGTTGAATTTATTTATAATGTTCCAATTAGGTTCAATCATTGAAAATGTTATTGAATTCAACATAATATATTACAATTTCTTGAATATTTTGTAACTGACACAATATTTCTTTCTTAGTAATCTCCAAATAGAAATTAATCTTTATAATATCCTAATATGATTGTTGATTCAACCTTGTTGAGAGATTGGTACTTTTTCATTAAATCAATCGATAATTTTTCATAATTATGGATGTCTTATAGTCTATAAAACATTTCTATAATGTATATTATATACTTGATAATTAATATTTTGGGTTGGATTTAAACATTTTCTCTGAGATATATTTAATCTCATATTTTGAAACCTCAGTTTATCCATTTTCTGAGGATTTTATGGTGTAGATTTCTTATGACACACTTAATAAGTATTATGAATAGCCTCTCCCCATCAATTTAAAAAACTATTCACATGGTCGTTGATGATGGAACTTGTCACTCTAAATATACAAAATATAATGTTGGTGACAATATCACATAATTTATTTGAATATTACTTCTTGGTGGTTATAGATTCCACCTGTTTAGATACATAATCTGCTATCAGTAAACTGTAGAAATTACCTAAGGAAAAATAAAATCGTCACATATAATCAATACACCAAAATTTTATAATTTCATATAAAATGTATTATTTTATATGAATATATGTCCATTACCAAAATAATTCTATAATATTCATATTTCGTACCATTTTTAGTATGTTTCATAAAATTTAAGGAGGTTTGGACAATAAAGTATGGAACATAATAATTTTATTACTGATTCTTGAGGTCTAAGGTACCATCCATAAGAATGTGTATATAAATTGACGAAGTAAAAAATCTATTTCATGTATCATTAAGAACCACCAATGACATTGTAATTTTAGTTTTTCCAATGAAATTTTTTCCTCCGTATATATAATCTAGATCAATATTTTTTCATTTTTAGGATAATTACGGTGAGATGGTACCTGATATGCTGCCAAATAATTTAATATATTGGAATACAATGGTACTTCACAGTAAATGAGGTATAGTTTTTCTCTATGAATGTTTTCATTGAGTGGGTCTAGTTAGGGAATTTGAATTTCTATAGGGCTTGTATGTATGATAAGTTGATCATCCACAAAATATTAGGATCATTTTCTTTTGTAGATCTATACGTTTACTTATTAATAGAGTGTTATCCATATGAACAACATTGGAATGGAATGAAAAATCATTATTAAGTAAATATTTTCTATAAGATAGTAAACCAAATCCAATTTTGTTCCGAGTAAAAAAGATATAAATCCATTAATTGAAAGAAAAAAGAATTCATTTTTAGCTATTATTTAATTTAACTGAGTGGAATTCATATTTAATGAGGATTAGGTTATGACTAGTAGTCACCCATAAATTATTTAGGAAGGGACTACTCACACAACATAGTTTGATGCATAAAAAATATATTAATATGGGTTATCCCAATTTGGAGATTGTATAATTGTTGGGTGATTAGTTTCTTCTTCATATCATCAAATTCGTTCCTACAGTCATCAGTAATGTAAATTCAAGATTATTTTAAAATAATTTTAAAAAGTGGTAGAGAAAATTTGTTAAATTCAAAGATAAACCTTCTATAGAATTCCACTTAGTACAATAATGATCTAAAAAGTTTTACACAATTGGTACAGAGAAGATAATTTATCACATCAACATTATACTTATATTCCTCAATACCTTTTGTGAAATTATATTTCCAAGAATTAGTCATATTTCAACTATATAGTGTCATTTATCAATGATATATAAATTTTTTTCTCAATGCATATTGTTGATAACTTTTCAATATTTCCTATTAATTTATTTAATTAATATCCAAAATTAGGGATGTTGTTGATAAATAACTCTTAGAATTTCTCTAAATTATTAAAATTTATGTTTAACATAGATCTATTAAAAGCTAAAAATGGTGTTTTATTACTGAAAATGTATCCTCTTGTATGAAAATTTTCTAAATTGATGGAATATTATTTTCTTCTATTTTATTAATGGGGATATTTTTACCTGAAAATAACCATAATATCCATCTAAGAAACATTTATACACCCTTTATACAATAATTTTTATCATTTTGTCAAATAATGGTAAAAGGAAGTGTCATTTTGGTAACTTCATTAAAAATTCAATTAATTATAAATACTCTTGACCTATTTTTCACCCTCATGTGGATTAATTAATTATTTTTAGTTTTCATAAATTTCAATTATTTCTTCTTGGGAACCACATTGAATTGGCTGAGACATTGTGAGTCATAAATTGAGGAAGTAATATCAAATTACAATAATTTCCCTATTAAATTTTTTATAAAACATAATTTTCCGGGTGATTATCATATTTTGGGTTAATTAATAGGTTTGTAAATTTCAAATAGAAATAATCAATAGGAATAGACATTATGGTTGATTCAAGGATTTATTTTTGGCACTGACATATAGTGTGGATGTTTATTTTAAAAAGGAAATAATTTTTTTTTCAATGTACCTTGATTGTATGTTATGTAAGATTGTTGGAAATTTTTATCCATCGACAAGAATCATATATTTTAAATAACAAGGGAGTGGTTTTAATTCTAGAGTAACTGGTTTGTCTACAGATAATAATGAATTCATACTCTCCTCTTAGAGAGAATTAATTTCATATGTAAATGGAATAATTTATATGTTATCCAATAAGTTGTCAACTAAATCACAATTTATTTCTTCTTAATTTTCATAAATATAAATTCATGACTATTGAAAATTAACTTATTCATTGGAGTAATAAATTGAAATGTTATCACCTAATTCTAAAAATACATAAATGATACTTGAGTCTTCATTGGAATTAATACCTTATTCCTCAGTGATTTAAACTTGGGAGTTTTTGTTTGAAGGATTCCTCATAGATTCATGGATGATGGAGTTCACCATTCTTTCTACAAGTTCCATTAAAAGGGTTATTTTATATTCATTAGTGATCATATTTTCCTTTTTCAGGAATGGTCTATGCAATATGATGGTTGAAAGGCCTGGTGTTTATATCTACATCCATGGTGGGAACATAATATTATAATGAAGAAATTATTCTTTAATTTCACAAAAAGAACATCTTATAACATTCATGCTGGAAAATTAGGATATATTTTATAGTTTGTATGAAAGTCATCTGGGATTCAATCCTCCAGTTTTAAATAATTATAAAATAATAATGAGACATCACAATAATGTATGAACCAAGATCACATATAGAATATGAACATTTCAAAGAAACAATGGTTTAAAGATTGAAAATTTACCATTCTAATTGAAATTTTTTAGGAAATTGTGGTAAGATAATGGTTAAATAGTCCTTCATGGGATGATCATCTCATTCTCATCATCCCCCGTTATTTTATATAAATATTCATGAGTAATATCTTATATTTGGATATTTTCAAAATACATTCTTAAATAGGTATGTTAATTTAATATATTTGATGTTTATAATGGAATTGTATTTAGATTTTCTAAACCTCAATATTAATTGACATAATATGCCTAAAATGGAATGGAATGAGAATCATTTTCTCCTATATTTTTTGCCTCATCAAAGGATTTTGTTATCCATCCATTCTATATTTCGTAATTGTTTCTTGTTTTTTATTTTTATCTTCAACTCGTTTTTGAGAGGGGTATTATTCAAGATTATGTCTACAATTTTTATAAATTCCATTATCAATTATATCCAAAATTTTATTCAGATCATGTGTTTGGATATAATTTCTTCTTTAGCGACGATAATAATTACACTATTCTTTAGGTTTGAGTTTTTATAATCTTGATTGTTTCATATGTTTTTGGATAATATGTCCATGATATTATCAAATTTATTTGAAAAATAATCTATTATAATTTTCATCCCACAAATATCTATTCATTTTCATCACTAAACTCTTGGTGAACTATATGAGGGTTTTCCAAAGGATTTTAATTGAAAAATAGGTTCTTGATAATAAAAATTGGTGTTGTCCCTTGAATAGTTGTTATAAAGGAGATGGATTATAGAATTGATGTTTTAATGGGGATAAAAGGTAGTTATAGCCATGTTTTTAAACCACCAAATCCATCTCGTATATTCCCCTCTCAGAATGGATGATTCAGTATATGTTTTAATTGATTGAATGTAGTTACACCGTTCTTCATACCATGTATCTCAGTAAATAGATTAGTTATGAGATGGGGAGATGAACACATGCCAAAAAAATTATGTTTGAATTTTTTTCATTATTTTTATACATAACCATCAATATCACTATTGATGTTAATTAATCATGTTTGAATTAAATGCAATGTAATACGTTAAACAAATTTACCTAAAAGATACCTCTCGGGCATGTACCTCTTTGTCAAAATTATTTTCCGTTCTATGTAACCTTCTCAATTATTCCTTTAGCTTCAACCAATGGAATATAAATTAATGACCCATTTGATGATTCATCCATCATGATCCACTTATTTTCTAGTATTCCTTTGTGTAAAAATACTAGGATGCAATGATGTTAGACATCTAAATGAGGATAACATATAATCGAATTTTTTAATAATTACTAATATCCATTGAGGGTTTCTGTATATTCTATTTGGATGTTGTAGATATCCTTCAATATTTATATTCCAGGAGAGGATGGGAAAAATATTTTCATGAAACATCTTTGGATATCATCCCAATCCTGGTTCTCTCTTGGTTGTAGTCTCTATAACCGATCTTTGATAGCTCCCTCAAAATAAAAGTGTAATGACCTCCACATTAATTTTTCTTTATCCAATCCTCTCGGTTTTGGGGCTTTACGAAAAAATTCCATGCTATAAAATCTTATAATTATAATATTCACCTACAATAACATGCAATATATGAATTACACAAATCATATTGACATATAACATAATGTCATTTTTTATAATACACAATTAATAATCTTTTTTATTTTGAAAATTCTGGGGAACATAAGTCCCCTATTTTTTTCATGATGTAATTTCATGATTAGTATTCAAGAGTGAAAATTTGAAATTTTTCTTGAATGTTATAAAATTATATAATCGAATTTCGTTTATATATTCTAATTCATAAATTCTTTTTAGATAAATATTTTCTTTCATAAGATCAATATGAAATAGTTCCTTTTTGGAGTCTAATCTTGATATTTTTTTCATAAGATTAACAATTGCTCCACGAAAATGGAACCAATTCATAACACTAAACTATTATGGGGTCTGAAAAAAATTTATATTAATTACCAAAAATAATTTATAATTAGTAATAAACTGATGTTTTCTCTATGTAACTTTTCATTAATTTGTTTTTCATTTCGAAAAATTAAATAAAAAATCACTGTAAAACTTACGTAATGAAAAAATATGATTGAAAATTAAATATTAGATAATTGTGATATTGATTAGGTTTATCTTAAAAACATATTATTCTATCATGTTTTTTCCAAAATATATTATCCAATCTTTTTATTAAATAAATCATTCCATAATTTCTTTACCATAATCAACTATTAGTAAAGTATTTGTTTCATGAAAATATTCCTAAAAATATATGTTCATGTAAACCCATATTTATAAATTTTAATAATTAAAAATAATCCTTTTAAAACTATATAGTGAATTCCAAATTATATTTTTAGATCCCCATTAATCTAAATAAGATCACAGTCTGTTCCTAACATTATTAGTTGTCATAGAAATCTCTCAACATAATAATATACCAATCAATAAATATGATTCAAAATAAAATAGTTGGATAAAATATTTCTCAACCAAGGATGAAATTAAAATTAAAATTTATAATAAATATTTCTAAATTAAAAATAATGTTTTTAAATGGATAATGAAAATACATTAACTGAGAAATTAAATTAAAAATATCAATAAAAAATTCCCATATTTCAGCCTTATAATTCGGGTCAACTGCACTTAATCTAACCAATGAAATATTTTACCCCTCCATTAATGAATATTTACATGGATTAATAGGTCCTATAGGTTATGGTAAAAAAAATATAAATAAAATAACTAGGAAATAGATCAAAAAATAGTGTGTTTTCTCATGATCTAAACACATTCGTTTTCTTTTCAATGGAAGAAAGAACTGTATTTTTAGATGGATTTGTAACCTCAATTTTTCTTGTACATATCTCATTTATATATTATATTATAACATTACAATTTGAATATATATTTATAGGACACACTATATTTTATATACTAATATATCATGTGTTTCTAGATGTTCAGCGTCAACTTGTGTTCCCCAGTGATGGTAGTAGAATCATCCATTGGGAATATACTTCCAGTGAACATTTATAGTAGTATTATCTGGTAATTTTGGATGGAATATCATTATTGTTGTATGACTGAAGTATTAATCTCCTCATTATCTCATTTATAGAAACCCCCATGAGTGAAAAATTTCTCCACACAGTTTTTTCATCATTACCATACCATGGAAAAATAGGGGTGCTACTTGCATGTTATCATCCTTTAGATAATCCATCCTTTACAAATGTGGTAGCAAAATCATGGTGGAATCTAGTACCATCCACCATAGTAGAATTATACATTGTATCTCAGGAACCATTTTATTAGAAATGTTGTCCCCATCAATGGTGCTTCCCCAAATCATCCACTGCCTCAATCTGCACCATTATAGTACATACCATTGTATATTGTGCCGAGTGGTGATTCATACATATCTATGATTTCCAAAATGGTATATCACAAATACTATTTTACAAATTGTAAAAGACATCAATTTTAGGTGCCTTCATAGTTGTAAAAATCTATATTAGTGTTTCTATATACCCACCATGTGGCCTCCTTCATTGAGATAAAGAAGAACCTATGACAGTTACTAATCAATTGATGGTAACAATAGTAACCTTATATTCAATGGTATCCCCTCCATCAAATTAACATCTTGTAGCACCAATCTATCCTCAAACGTGGGTAGTAGAACATGAACAACTGTTGGTTCTAAACATAACATCTGCACCTCCATTTTCGTTAACGAACACTATTTCCAAATTGGAATATTAGACCCTAGAATTAGAAACCCATTAATGGTGCATGAAGAAAACCATGTTGAGTTAGAATAGCGATTGAAATGAATTTCATATGGAATTTAAAATAGCTGGAGTTATTTTGTATTTTTTAATGTATATATTTTTTCTCCTTCAAAATTATTATCACAAAATCCATTTTTTGGCCTAGAGGTGATCCATGGTGGTTTAGGGCCTCAAATATTCTTATACATCTTGAGAAATGACATATATGGGTCAAAAGTGTAAGATTATGATTACTAAAGATTCCAGAAGGAATCTTCATGTGGTGTGTTTATGGGTGGAATTTTCTAATGGTGTGGTCACATGAAGATGAGTATGGATTGTCACGACCCGTCCTCAGGGCTCGTGCCATGACTACCACAAGCCCGCCTTCCATGGGTTAGGGGCTGGAGACTATCACCAAAGGCGTAAATCCCAACAAAAAGGGAAGGCATTGACTTTATGAAATGTAAACACACACAACTAGAGTACAAGCAGAAGATAACACTAAGTAAGAATTATAACAAGTTTGTTGAATGTACAAAAATGGCTCGAAATACAAGACCAATAGTAAAGTACATGGAAAATACAAATAATAGAAAGATGGAAAGCTACCCCTGGATCGTCGTCTGGAGTTCCAACCTGAAGCATAGGTACAGATGGCCACCACAGCTCTCCACGTCTGTCTATCACCTCTAGATATCATCTCTTCGTGAAATCCACCTCCGAGTA
Source organism: Viscum album (assembly GCA_963277665.1). Taxonomy (NCBI): domain Eukaryota; kingdom Viridiplantae; phylum Streptophyta; class Magnoliopsida; order Santalales; family Viscaceae; genus Viscum; species Viscum album. The sequence continues at coordinate 2,059,840,984 of OY728151.1, read as the reverse complement.
CCGTCTCATCGTGAAGTCCACCTCCGGGGACCGTCCAGCTCTACAAGCATCAACCACAATCAGTGTTGTCTGGTGTGTGCATCCAACACAATGAGGTGTGGGCAAAGCCCGTGCAAGGGTGAGTATAATAATACTAAGTAGAGACCCTGAGACCCTCATGATTTCACAGAATCCATAAAGGATAAACATCAAAGGAAATATACAATCACAAAGTATCAACTGACTCTACTTAAGTATATGCCCATACATATACCTAATTTGTCATTTACAATCTGCTCCAACTCTCGAGCCCATGCACAACTCAGTCCACAATGGAATGTAAAACTCAGTCCACATAGGGAATCACAACCCAGTCCACAAAAGAATTCACAACTCAGTACACACAGGAAAACCGAACCCATTCCAAAAGGAATGCACAACTCAGTCCGCATAGGAAAACACAACCCAATCCACAATGGAATGAACAAATCAGTCCACACTGGAAAACACAACCCAGTCCCCAAAGGAAAACACAACCAAGTCCACAAAGGAAAGCAAGTAAATCACATCAATGATAATGATTGAAGTCATGACTCAGCTCCCACGTGTATACACTTCGTAAGGCGATAAAGATGATTAGATGTAGTCACTGATTCATCTAAGCTGACAGACCCACATAAGATACACGACCAGCTAAGTTGTCAGACCCACATAGGATACAAGACCAGATACTCTTCTGAACCCAGTCAGGATACAAGTACAGAGGTCAAATGCTACCGGACCCACGTAGGAGACAAGAACATTAGTAATCATCGTCCAACCCACAGAAGAACCCAGTACGGTCATCGTCACTCCTGAACCCACAGAGGATCCATGTACAGTCATCCTCACTTCCAAACCCACAGAGTCATTCCGGTGGTCCAATTATTCCCCCATCTAGGCCTACGGTTTTCCTGGGACCCGTACATCACTGTGAAGGCCTCCAATCACCATTTTGGTCCCCCTTTGTCGTTGTTAATTATTCTACACATCAATAACAAAGTAGCGGTGGGTTTAGACTTGTTCATTAGTCCACACCCACCACGTTAGTGGTACTAAACATCACCAACTGATTTTCATGCCACGCCAAGGGTATAAAATCACATAATGAAATATAAAAATTTTCTCATACCTCAATAATTGCTGATGAAACTTGGTGTCGCGATAGATGGATTCGCGATAGACGTCGTTGAATGGAAAGGGTCCGTAGGAGTCATCAGAGTGCGCTGAGAAGGAAGCAGCATCTCCTCTCTTGTCGCGGAGAAGAGGACTGGTGGCGCATTGTTGTTCTTTGAGGAACATGTGTTCTTCTTTGGAGGGCGGAATTCTTCAAAAACCTCAAGAATTTGATGAACGATGATGAATGACGTTAAACATCAACATAACAACCCCTACCTCATAAAACTGCATTAAACGATGGAGAGTCGCGAAAGACGGCGTTGTTCTATCAACGTTAGTAAGGAAGGAGGTGAGGGTGGTGTCGGCGTTCATCCTTCTTCATTGGAGGAGGATGAAAACAGTCGAAGTGTTGGGTTCCATGCTTCGCTGCTAGCATTCTGCCGCTTGAAGATGCCGTCCAAAACTCCTTCCCCTAGCCTCATTTATATTGTATTTGGAGGGTTCATCATTGGTACACAAGTCATAAATGGAAGAATTATGACAGAGGTAACCATCTAATTAATCCACTACGGTGGCATATTAAAATGGGGAGGATGTCAAAGCAGGGTTATTAATGATTGGGTGGTCCCCTCATTAAAAAGGGGAGGTTTCAACCTCCCCAATTAAGAGGGGGATTTAAACCTAGATTCTCTCCCTCAAAAATGATAGGGAGTCAAGGAGTTATGATTCCCATCCCATTAATTGGAGGCCTCGTGTGGTTTCCACCATAATAAACCTCAATTAGGAGGTTGGATCTTGATGGGCCCCACCACCAACTCCCAAGTGGAGCTTCTATCCACTTTATCTGTGCAAAATGTGTTTAACAAAATAAAATAAATGGATCACTTATTTAATTTTACTATCCCACATAAAAACCCAAAAAATAACATTCATACCCAATCATTTGTCATCGAGGTGAAAGTCTTCTTAGTCCAAAACATGCACAACGAGTTCAATGGTGCCACTAGATTTCAATTCCAAGCACCGCTTCAAAATATTGAAAAACCCACGTGTTTTTCACTGAATGTACCTGAGCTAAACTTCAGAAATTGATGTTGGGTACACTAGGCCTCAGAATCAAGTGCTTTCAAGATCCAGAGACTCGTTAAATTCAAATGAAAATAAGGAGAAAAAGATTTTTTTTTTTGAAATTTTAGGGTCTTTACATTACTCCCACCTCAGGGATTTACGTCCCCATAAAGATACATCATAAACTTGGTAAACCCAAGAGGGTATTGAACATGAATTTGAGCCTCCCACTACCATGTGCTCTCCTGGAAGTTCCCTTGCTACCAATGAATGCACACAAGTGGAATTAACCCAGCCACATAGGTCCCACTCTTGCCTATCCATGATCTCCACCGGGACCTCTACAATAGTTGCCCCATCATCAAGGATGTGATTCAAGTCATGCACTTATCTCCTCAGCAAAGATACTTGTAAGACGTCGTGCACCCTGTGCAACTAAGATGGAAAGGCCAGGCGGTAAGCCACCTCACCTACTCTACTGAGGACCTGGAATGATTGGATGAATTGTGGTGTTAACTTGCTGCATCGGCCAAAACTATGTAGACCTCGTTGAGGTGAGACACATAAGAAGACGTGGTCGCAACCCTTGAACTCTTGTGGTCTCATATCTTATCTGCATAGGACTTCTGAGAGAAGATACACCTGAGACTATTGAGTTGGAGAGAACCGTAAACCATTCAATCAACGAAAAATGGGTGAGACTAGCCACTTTTAAGAACTCATCTCCACCCTTCTTCGTCAACAATCTACCAAAGAGCTACTTAGATTTTTCCTCTACCGAAAAGAGAAATTTGGTCTCATCCAACCTGGATGAACCACGTTCTTTGCCTAATACAGTCGATCCTGGCATGAATGGTACAATTTCATGCCATGGAAGATGTTGTAAGGCATCGATGCTACTACCATGAGATCCAACCGTTACTCTCACCTCCAAGAGTCGAGTCACACTATTGGCAGCAGTATGTGGTCACTAGGTATCCTCCAATAGGAATCTCAAACGTGTGGGTCAAGTCAACGGTTTTAACCAGAACCTCTCGGTATCAACCATATGAAAATGTAGGGAAGAAAACATCACAAAGATAATTGTATTTTATTATTGCAGTTCATGTACAAAGACAGAAAAAGATCCACAAATAACAACAACATAAAACTAGAAGCCCAAGAACAAAAGGCCTCCATGCCTCGATCTAGTCTCCCTCCTGTCCACCTTCTTTTGGATCTCCATAGTCATATTCTTCAGCTGCCTGAAGTTGTTCTCTCCCATGTACACTTGTTCTCTATGACCAGGGTGGACCTCAAGGTGGTGGTGGTGGTATGGCCTCGAAATGTCGTCCACCAACTGCTGCTCAGCCAGCTCCTCTGACCCGTCCACCTGCTCCCTGCGGACAACCACAGAAGAACCTCTTTCTGGGATGTCCATCTATTGTCTACTGGTCATCTACAAGGAAGGTCAGGATGTCTCGAGCCATGTGACACAGCCCACCGCAGGCATAGCAATACCTTCTCCTTGTATGGCTGGTTCTATTTCGTCTGCCCCTGCACAACTGAACCTGCATCCCGATATCGCTCATATGATGGTCTGGTCTGCATAGACCTATGTGTCAGCTGTCTTCTGTCAGTTGAAGAAGACCCCGATACGTGCCATATCATGGAGGGTCTCGATGCTGGTGACTGCTCAACTAGAAAACTCTCCACTAGAAGGTCTCTCTCCAGTACCCCTGCCTGGGTCGGGATGTTGAGGGAGATCATCAAATCCTTTATCTCATGTTTGAGTCCATGCTCAATGGTCTGGGCGATGATGAATGGGTCCTATACCTTGTCCGGGGAGTAGCACAAGCGGTCATTAAACCATGCTGACTACTGAGCTATTATCATGTTGCCCTGCTTCAGATGTAGTAACTCCTGAATCTGCACCTCACGAAAGGTGGCAGGAACAAGCTTTGAGTGGAAGAGACTCTCGAAGTCTGTACAAAGCAGAGATGCCTCGTCGTTCACCAGGATCATCAGGCTCCACCATATACCTGCTTCTGAGTGCAGTAGACTCCAGGAAAGGATCACCATAAGGTCAGTTGATGTCCCTACCAAACTGAAGACTTTGAAGAGAGCCACAAGAAAATCCTTGGCTCCCTGAGGATCCGTCTCTTTGTAAAACTTGGGCGACCTCTGCCTTTGAAACTCGCGCAACGCGCTCAAGAAATGTTCACTCTCCACCACTGGGGTGGGTAGCATCTGTGGCTCAGCGAGTAGTGGTACTACTGGTGCCTCCACTGTAAAGGGGCCCTTCTCTGAGGCCTCATTGCTTAGTGTGCTGCCATCCCACACATAACTAGGAACCCTGGATGGCTGCCTTCGGGGGGCGATCCTGAAAAGAAACAGGTGTGCCACAATAAAGAAGTATACATGGTGAGCTGACTTAGTGTAATCACAAAGAAAACTTTGGAATCACACACTCGATCAGTGTTTTCGTGTACTGAGTCGGAAATCATAGGTCAGGCTCCTGTTGTTTGGATACGTCATCCTCCGCATCAACACTGGACTCCCAGGACTGAAAACCACACTCAATACACTTCACACTATTTCTTTATAGAAAGGATTGATCAGAGTCCAGAGTTCTTCGGTAGAACCGACTCCTCTGATACCAATTTGTCACGACCCGTCCTCAGGGACGGTGTCGTGACTACCCCAACCCGCCTTCTGTGGGATAGGGGCCAGAGACTAGCACCAAAGGCATAAATCCAATAAAAAATGGAAGGTATTTCCTTTATGAAACGTAAAAACACATAAACATAGTACAAGAGGAGGATAACTCTAATTAAGCAGTGTAAAAACTATGCTGAAAGTACAAAAAGGTCCAGAAATACAAGCCCAATAGTAATGTACAAGGCATAAACAAACAGTAGGAAGGTGTCAAGATGCTCCTCGATCGTCCTCTGGAGTTCCTACCTGAAGGGTAGGTAGAGATGGCCACAACACCTCTCCACATCCATCTATCACCTCTAGGTATTATCTCGTCGTGATGTCCACCTCTGAGTACCGTCTCGTCATGAATTCCACCTTCGGGCACCGTCCATCTTTAAAGGCCTCAACCTCGATCAGTGTTGTCTGTCATCTGCATCCAACACAAGGAGGAGCGGGAAAATCCTATGCAAGGATGAGTATAACGATCCTCAGTAGGTACACTGAGAACCTCAAGGTCTCACAGAATCAATGAAGGATAAACCACAAATGAAATATAAAATCATTAATTATCAACCGACTCTACTTATGTATACGCCCATACATATACCTATGTCATCATTTATAATCATCTCCAACTCTCGAGCCCATGCATAATCCATTCCACAAAGGAAAGAACAACTCAGTCCACACAGGGAAACACAACCAATTCCACAAAGGAAAACACAACTCCGTCCACACAGGAAAACAAAACCTAGTCCACAAAGGAAATCACATCTCAGTTCACACAGGAAAACACAACCCAGTACACAAAGGAAAGCACAACTCAGTCCACACAGGAAAACACAACCCAGTCCACAAAGGAAAACACATCCCAGCGCATAAAGGAAACCAAATCAATCACATCAATGATAATGAATGAAGTCAAGACTTAGCTCACACATTTATACAATTCGTAAGGCAATAGAGACGATCAGATGTATCCATAGAATCATCTAAGTTGTCGAATCCTCATAGGATACATGAACAGCTTGGCTATCATACCCACATAAGATACAAGACCTGCTACTCTGCCAGACCCACTAAGGATACAAGTACAGAGGACAAATAATGTTGGACCCATGTTTGATACAAGAATAGTAGTCATCGCCGTCGAACCCATAGAGGATCTCAGTATGGTCATCGTCACTACAGAACCCACGGAGGATCCATGTATAGCCATCCTCACAGCCAAACCCATGGAGGATCCAAGTATGGTCGTCCACGCAGCCGAACCCAAGGAGGATCCAAGTACAGTAGTCCTCGCTTCCTAACCCACAGAGGATCCACATACAATCGTCCTAGCTGCCGATCCTACTGAGGATCCATATACAGTCGTCATCGTCATAGACGCAGCCAGCTCTAGGATTCCTGCATATAGTAGGCTCGATTCCAGGATGGTTTGCTACTCAAGGGAATGTGGTGATACATCAACTATAACGAATTCCCTAGTTGATGTATCCTAGTGTTCCGTATCGTCATAATAAATCCAACGCGACAGACGGTGCATCAATCAGACGCCCAGTTTCAGTTCCAGGGGCCCAGTTTGTTTCTATGATAAAACCAACCCGACCATACTCCATCTGCATCCAAACCTAATGAAGAGTAATCCAAAAGGACCATCTCGACAAAAGGATTTCAACTCATTTGACGGTTTTTCAAAAGGACGTCCGGTCCTTATGTTATAAGTGTTTCTGCTCCAAGAGCCCGGTTCATTTCGGGTTTAAACCAACTTGGAAGTACCCACACCTTGTTGAAACCCCGTGTTTAATAAACTGAAACGACCATATCTATCCACGGATTCCTACACAACTGACGGTGTGTCGATTAGAGGTCCGTAGCTCATGTTATGGGAATCAAACCGAAAACGGTCTGAAGTGAGGGGTTTGGGCCCGGTCCGACCCGGACCAAACCCCCTGGGTCGGCCAGAACTGAGTTGACCCGACCCAGGTCGGGGTCCGGCCCGACCCATTTGGTCACGGACCGGCATGGCCAGCATGGCCCGGTCCGTGTGGCCCACCCCTGCCCGGCCGGGGGGTGCGCTGGCTCAGCCAGTGAGTAGAGAGGGGGGAGCGGCCCCACCATTCCGCGGACGTGGTGCCAGGGTGGCGTCGCGACTTCCCTGGATCTAACGTGGCCGCAGGATCTGGCCCATCGCCATCGCAGCCTCAGCCACAGACGACTTCTGCCTGCGACACACCGGGTATATAATGACCCATAATATACATACATGGTTATTACATCAAAATTTAAGTACACTTATTACAACATATAACAAAACCATGAAAGGACTGTATTGGTATAGTATCTTTAGAAACTGGGAAACATAAACAACTGGTTCATAAAGCATCCACACTATCTCTCATTTATTTCATTATATCTAGAGTCCCTTTTTAGCATATCCTACTTAATAACCTTCTTCCTGACCTGGGGAAAGAAAACAAACAAAGTGGTGAGCTCAAATTCTCAGTAAGGGTAAACAAAAGAAATATCAATCACATCATATTCATAAGAAAAGAACATTTTGGAAATCTTATCCTGCAAAATATATCATAATTTCATAACATGGGATAAATCATAGTTGTGAAATGTAATCCTAATAATCATAACATAAAACATGAAATACTGTGGTGTACACACATAATCATAGAGAATCATTTCTTAGTAGTCAAGACTCATTGCCAATACTATCTTAGCAGAAAAAATCCATTTCTGAATCGAGTTCACTCCTCGTTTCAGTCCTGTTTCACTGAATCGGATTAACCTGTCGATCTAGCCATGTCTATCTCATGAGATATAAATCATTACCCAATGCATTGGAGGAAGATATAGGTCCCACACATCTCATAATGAAACCAATCTTATGTGTACCCCAAAATCATAAATCACACATCTTTGCATAACCCATGTAATAAAAATGGGATTCTTAAAAATCGTGACATCATAAAACAATTCATATAAGATAAAGGAATTCATAAAAATATTTCCATCACAACATAATGAAATAATGTAATAATATGGATAGAAACATAACCCTATATTATCTTATATGGAAAATAATTTTGATAAAACACTTGAACTAAATTCTTACGGAAAATATCCTTTCTACTTCAAAAACATTTTTCCTTTTTTAACATGTCATACAATTTTAAACTAAAATAAGTTGATAAAAAATATTCCGGAAAAAATGTAAAGGAAGCTTCTTGGAAATAATGTTTTAATAATCCATTCATGCCTTATATGTTTAAAAAACATTCTTCTCGTACTTATGCCGAAAAAGACAAAATGTACCTCATACGAAAAACGACAAAAGATTCCTTTCCTATCTTTTACTAAAAACACACCGAAGGGTAAAATTGGATTTAAACAATTGTTTGAGGATAGAAATAATATTACATATTAAAGAATCATGGATTTGGATGATATATATGCCCCAGTAAATACCGAAGAATAAACAATCACGGATAAAAAATAAGATTGTGAGATTTTCCCTTACCTTAGGTCTGATTTTCATTGTAAGTGTCCGAACATCCTGTATAATGATTTAAATAATGTTATTTACTTATTCCAGAATCATAAATATTTTTATGATATCATATATGGTCATATTCATAGCTTCTTATTAGTAATATTTCATTACTACTTGTTATTCAGATGTTTATTACTTTTTGTTCTTATGCGTGATTTGTCGAATAAATTTTTATTCTTCTTTTTAGGTTATAGATAACTCATTTCCAAAAAGGTATTAGTGTAATATATATCATATTAATTAATTCAATTCATTTATATAATCATTATGAAATGAAGATCATGTAGAACGAGTCGCATCATATCGTGGAGACAGTATTCCGTACGTACGCACGAGCGATGATATCGTTCCCATGATCGTGGAATTGTATTGGAGTGTATGTATACTATTTCAGAAAAAATATTACTTTAAAATAATCATATATATTTATTCTTTACACCATTTTACCCATCCAAGTAAGGTGGTGGTGGAAAATAGATTACACCATGGCGTGGAGACGGTATTCCGTACGTACGCACGCACAATGATTTTTTTCCGTAGGATGGATAGATGGTGAAATAGGGTTGTTTCATACTTATAATAACATATTATTATATGAGTGATACTTATGTAATTACTTCATAATGAAAAAACTAAAGAAGATGATGTGGAAGAAGAAATAAAGTTTAAAAAATCGGTAACAGACATTACCTCTTCTTTGAAGCGCCTCTTTGAGACCTCCTTTTAGGGCACTAAAATTGGTATTTGAAGAATACCAGGACCTCTACGATGTTTCTAAGGAAGTTTAGAAGAGGATATTTCAGGGTTCGGCCGATCTTGAATGCTCAATGTGGTGTGAGGAAGAGAGGGAGGAGGTGCCCTTTTATAAGGGTGGAGAGGGGCACATTTGGAAAAACTAAAAATATTATTTTATTATAAAGTCATATTCGGTTTTTAATAGCTCCAAATTGATTTATTTCGGATTTAAGGTAGGGATGGGTCTAAATACTCTTATCCAATTGAATTTAGACATTTTTAGGTATCTATTTTAACATTATCATTTAGATTTAACTTTAAGTTAGATAATTTAACTTTTACAGTGTCTTCTTGTTTTCTTACACTATAAGGTTAATAAATTTACTATAAGAAGCCAAAAAAACCCCAAGTTTTTTATTATTAATATATATACACTTATCTAAGTCATTTGGTTGATCAATTGATTTTTTGGAAAAAATAACAATTAATAATAAAATATTTCTTTTAAAAACTATTTTAAGTCAATTTTGACACTATTTGGTAATTGGTTTTTGTGAAAATTATAACAGAAAGAATTGTTCGAACATAGTTAGTTATATTAATAATAACATGTAATATAAACATCTAAAATTATTGTAATTCATAAAAAGTCTCAAATTACATTTATTTGGGCATTTATAACATCATTTATGTCAACATTTCATTAATAATATAATTACTCCATCTTCATTGTGTCATAAATAAATTAAATTATTTAAAAACTAAAAATTAGAAATAAAATACCATTATGTAGGAAATAATTTTATATTTCTAATTAATATTTATAGTCTAATTTATATTATGTATAACCCTATATTAAAAATGATTTACTTATTAATCATTGATTTTAACTATTTTAACCCTTCTTTAAATAAATTAATATTAAATGTCCTAATCTATTCCAAGTGGGCCTAAATTGTCATATGTTATTCATAAGGTTGTTTTTGGTCGAATTACACTTATACAATAGAATTATGACATGTGTTAGGGTAATAATATTATCATTTTTACCCTTAATTACCCTATTTACTTTTAATCGTGGTAAAAAAGTAAAAAGTTACTATTCACCAAAAATTATTTTCATCTCATTGAACCACATATTACTTACTAACATCAACCACATATTTACTTTTTATATAAATTTGCAAATTCTCCCAGGAGGTGGGTAAAATACAGTCAAATGTTCAATTAAATTTTTAGATATCTAAAATTATTATAAAATGACTCCAATGAATTATATTGAGCATATATAGGTATTATGTATCAATTTTGACAAAAAAAAATTTAAATTAAATAAATAATTATTTAAATAAAATGTCGGTTTTTAAATAGTAACCTAGTGTTTTCACTATTCATCAAAAATTGAATGTTTTTAGAAAAATACAAAAATTTCACCCTAGGCTAATTTCGATCTTCCAAATCCAAAAATGAAGTCCATTTTGAAAAATAAAATTTACTAAAATTTTCAAAAAGTGTTTATTATTATTCATAACTGCTGGTTTTAATAATATTTTAATATCATATCGTTGTTTAGTGAAACTCAGTATTTCATATGACGCAAGCTATCGGGGAAGGTTGCGATTGCATGTAAAGAAAGCCAAGCTAGTTTTGTGTGTAGTGAAAAATTCATTTGATGATTTATATAACATAAAAACAAAATATTACTCATAAAAGTTTCGGTTGTTACATTCTACCCCCCTTAAAATGAATTTTTCCCTTGAAATTCGTCACTTTGTAACAAAAAGATGAGGATACCTCTCCCTCATCATATCCTCAAGCTCCCATGTAGCTTCTTCTAATTGGTGGTTCCTCCATATAACTTTAACCAAGCGAGTTGTCTTGATCCGTAGGACTTTTTCACTGCGATCCAGAATCTCAATCGGCTGTTCTTCATAATAATGATCTTGCTCCATCGGTGCAACTTCTAAGCTGAGTACATGTGAAGGATCAGGTATGTAATTCCTTAGGAGAGATACATAGAACACATCGTGAACATGGGGGAGATTCGGTGGAAGCGCCAATCAGTAAGCTACCTTCCCTACACGATCCATAATTTCAAAAGGACCGATATACCTAAGGCTCAACTATCCCTTCTTTCCAAATATCATTTCTCTCTTCCAAGGAGATATTCGTAAGAACACTTTATCACCCACTTAAAACTCTAGGTCTTTTCTTCGGTTATCTGCATAACATTTTTGTCGACACTGAGATGCTATTATGTGTTGTTGAATAGATCAGACCTTTTCTGCCATCTCATTAACAAGACTAGGTCCTAATAGCTTTCTTTCCCCATCTTCATCCCAGTAAGTTGGAGTCCTTCATTTCTTTCCATAGATAGCTTCATAAGGAGCCATATGAATACTTGAGTGAATGATATTATTATTAGAAAATTACACCAAAGGTAGGTGTTGATCCCAACCACCTTTGAAATCCATAGAGAAAGCTATCAACATATCTTCTAGAGTTTGAATTGTTCTCTCAGACTGACCATCTGTCTGAGGATGATAAGCAGTGCTGAAACTCAACTTTGTATCCAGAATATGCTGAAGACTTTTCCAAAACACCGAGGTAAATCTCGGATCCCAATAAGATATAATGGAAAGTGGCACTCCATTCAATCTTACCACTTCATTTACATATATCCAGGAAAGCTGATCTAGAGAGAAATCTTCACTAATAGCAATGAAGTGTGCAGAATTTGTAAGACGATCAACTATGACCCAAATAACATTATTGCCTTTGTATTTTTTAGGAATTCCAGTGACAAAGTCCATAGTGATGTCTTCCCATTTCCATTCAGGTATGGGTAATGGTTTTAACATCCCCTTAGACTTCTATCTCTCAGCTTTAACTTGCTGTCAAACCAAGCATCAAGAGACATATTCAACAACATCTCTTTTCATGAAATCCCACCAGAAATACTCTTTCAGGTCCCTAGACATCTTCGTGCTTCTAGGATGAATAGAGAATGAAGAACTATGAGCCTCATCCAGTAGCTCCTTATTAAATTCTGGGATGGGAGGAACACAAACCCGATTCCGAAACATTATTATCCCATCACAATCAAGGTTGAATTCAGGAACATTTCTCACCTTCTTTTGTAACTCTACATCTTCATTTTGTGCCTCATTAATCGTCACATGTATAGATGGTAGAACATTCATTTGACAAATATACGATTTTTCCACTTTCATTATAATTCCAAGATCCATCCTTTCTAAATCCATAAATATTGTATCCTTTGTGATCCTCATCATGGATAAGCTGGCATGGTCTTGTCGACTTAATGCATCTGCCACCTTGTGTGCATTCCCATGGTGGAAATGAATTGAGCAGTATTAATCCTTAATCAGCTCCAACCATCTTCTTTAGTGCATTTTAATCTCCTTTTTTGTGAAAATATACTTTAAACTTTTATGATCAGTATAAATGCCACAACATTCTCCATAAAGATAACGACTCCAAATCATTAATGTAATGATTACCGCAGCTAACTCCAAATCATGAGTTGGGTAATTTTGCACATGAATTTTCAACTATCATGAGGCATAATCTATCACCATATCATTTTTCATGAGAACACACCCCAATCCCTTCTTGGATTCATCTCTGTATATAACAATCCTTTCTCCAATACAAGGAAGTGTGAGCACAGGTGCACTGGATAACATTCTTTTCAACTCCTTGAAATTCACTTCAAATTCCACTGTCCACACATACATAACCCCTTTTCGAGTCAACCTGGTGAGTGGATTATATAATCATGAAAAATCTTTCACAAAACATCAATAATATCTAGCCAAACCAAGAAAACATCAGATCTCAATGACTGTTGTTGGTCTCAAGAGTCTTTCGATAACATCTATTTTTGCTGGATCCACAGATATCCCCCCTTTTGAGATTATGTTACCCAAAAATGAATCTTTTTTAAGAAAAATTCACACTTGGTAAATTTTGAAAAAAGCTTCTCCTTTCTCAGGGTCTTCAATATAATTCTTAAGTGATCTTCATGTTCTTACATTCTCTTTGAATAGATAACAATATCGGTTATAAAGACTACCAAAAACTGATCAAGATAGTCTCTAATGACTCTATTCATCAGATCCATGAATGTAGCAAGGGCATTAGTAAGACCAAATGGCATCACTATAAATTCATAGTTTCCATACCTTGTACGGAAAGCCGTATTTGGTATATCCTCCCTTTTGAACCATAATTAATGATTCCCAGAATGAAGATCAATCATGGAAAAGTATTGAGCTCCACGTAGTTGGTCAAATAAGTTATCAATACACAGGAGAGGATATTTGTTCTTGATAGTGATCTTGGTATGTTCTCTATAATCAATGTAGAGTCTCATTGATCCATCTTTCTTTATAACAAACATAACAGGAGCTCCCCAAGGTGACGCACTAGGGTGTATGAATCCTTTATCAAGATTCTCTTAGAGTTGCTTCTTCAATTCCTACAACTCAATTGGGTCCATTCTATAAGGTGTCTTTGAAATAAGAAAAGAACCTGGTACGAGTTCTATTGAAAACTCAACTTCACGATTTGGTGGAAGACCCAGAAATTCCTCCAAAAAGACATCATCAAACTCCCGTACAATGGGAATATTCTTAATCATGAGTTTCTCACAAACTATTTGAGATAAATAACCTTCATTTAGTGGAATCAAGACCCATAAGATGGAGAAATTTCCACTGGAAGGTTATATTCATCCTTTCATCGATAGATGATCATAGATTGATATGGAATATGAAATGTTACTTCCCTTCATTGGAAATTGATATGAGCTCCATATAGAGAAAGCCAATCAATGCCAAGAATCACATCAAATTCCACTATAGGAAGGATCACAAGATTTTTAGAAAGCACATTCCCACAAACTCCAATCGTAGAAGAATTATAAACTTTTGATGTGACTGTTGTGCCATTAGGGGTTGTCACAGCTTACTCAACATCTAATTGTTGAGGTAATACGGCGATACCATTAGAAAATTCTTCATAAATAAAAGAGTGGGTGGATCCAGAATCAAATAAAACATTTTCTACATTAGAGTGGATGGTAAGTGTACCTTTCACCTCTTCGTTATCGTACTCCACATTGCTGATAGAAAATGCATGTGACTGTCCTTTATCTTTATCCTTAAGAGTTTGTTGGCATCGATCATCATCAACAAACCTTGGATTAGGGCATTGATTGGCATAATTCCCCATTTCCTTGCACATGTAACATTGAAGTGTAGGAGGTGCACTCTATGTAGCCCTTTCTTTGTTTGAATCACTAGACTTCTTCCTCCCATCATTGTGGCATTCAAATGCCAGATGACCTTCCTTTCCACATTAGAAACATTTACTTGTCCCTTTAACACAACTCCCTCCATGATTCCTTCCGCACTTTGAGCATGAGGGAAAACTCATTTTCTTTTTAATGTGCTCTTTATATTTTCCATTTAGTTCCATTTTCCTCTTCTTATCAAACCCATATGACTAATGGGTTACTCCAATCTCCATCTCAACTTTGAGAGCACATCGAATGATTTCCTCATTGCTATTGAAGTCCTTTATGGATAATGCCATTCGAAGACTTGGTTTTAAGCCACTAAAGAATCGATCGATCTTACTCTCAGGTTGGATAATAATACCAGAAGCATACCTTGCAAGTCTTGTAAAATTTGCTTCATAGGTACCAAGAAATTCATCATCCTTTTTCTTCAATTCAAGAAACTCCTTCTCCATCTTTGTTCGAAGAATACGATGGAAGTACTTATTGAAAAATAAGTTCTTGAACTTGTCCCATTCCATGGACTCAATTTCATCTCTTTGCCTCGTATTCTTGATAAGATTCCACCTTTGATCAGCATCACCTTCCAAATGATATACTGCTAAGATGACATTATAATGTTCAAAACATTGAAGAACTGAAAATATCTTTTCAGTGGTATTGGTCCATTATTCAGCCATTAATGGATCAGAAGACCCTCTGAATGAAGGTGGACTCTACCTCATGATGGAATCAATAGAATGTTTCTCCTTCCTTTGCTCGTATGGAAGTCATGCATGATTCACAGCTTGAGAATGTTGTGTGAGCATGGCTTCACGATTTTTCATTCCAACTCCAATAACATTTGTTTGATCAGGGGGACAATCATTTAATTGCCTGTCACATTCCGTATTAACATAGTTCCTTCGGGTTCCAGCCATTGACTAAAACCATGACGAATAGTGTGAGAAACACTAATTATAATAGTAATGCCACATAATCAAGAATAAAATATCACACTTAAGGTCTTATCATAGGTTGTTCATGGACATTTCTAAAACACTAAGATTGTTTTCTATTCTTAGACTTATTCTTAGGGTTCTTAATAAGGCTTTCACATCATAGTTTCCAAAGGCTGACTATACCTTTCCTCTGATACCAACTATAACGACCCATACATTACTTACATGGTAATTACTTCAAAATTAATGTACATTTATTACAACATATAACAAAACCATGAAAGGACCTTTTTGGTATTGTGTCTTTAGAAACAGGGAAACATAAACAACTAGTTCATAAAGCATCTACATTGTCTCCTATTTATTTCATCATATATGGAGTATCTTTTTGTCATATCTTACTTAACAACCTTCTTCTCAACTTGGGTAAAGAAAACATACAAAAGTGTGAGCTCAAATTCTTAGTAAGGGTTAAAAAAATAAATATCAATCACATCATATTCATATGAAAATAACATTTTGGAAATATTAACCTGTAAAAGATATCATAATTTAATAACATGGGATAAATCATAGTAGTGAAATGTAATCCTAATAATCATAACATAAAACATGAAATTTTTTGGCATACACACATAATCATAGAGAATGATTTCTTATTATTCAAGACTCAGTTCCAATAGTATCTTAGCAGAAAAAGTCCATTTCTGAACCGAGTTCATTCCTTGTGTCAGTCCTCTTTCACTAAACTGGATTAACCTGTCATTCCAGCCATGTCTATCTCATGAAATATAAATCATTACCCAATGCATTGGAGGTAGATATAGTTCCCACCCATCTCATAAAGAATCCATTCTTTTGTGTGCCCCAAAATCATAAATAATACATCATTGCATAACCCATGTAATAAAAATGGGATTCTTACAAATCATGACATCATAAAACAATTCATATAAGATAAAGGAATTCATAAAAATATTTCCATCACAACATAATCAAATAAACGTAATAATATATATAGAAACAGAACCCTATATTATCTTATATGGAAAATAATTTTGATAAAACACTTGAATTCTATTTTTGAGAAAAATATCCTTTCTACTTCAAAAACATTTTTCCCTTTTTAATATGTCATACAATTTTTAACTAAAATAAGTTGATTAAAAATAAGCATGAAAACTTCTAAAGGAAGATTCTTGGATATAATTTTTTAATAATCCATTCATGCCGTATAAGTTTAAAAAACATTCTTCTCGTACTTATTCCAGAAAAGTCAAAATGTACCTCGTATGAAAAATGACAAAAGTTTCCTTTCATATATTTTACTAAAAACTCACCGAAGGGTAAAATTAGATTTAAAATTTTTTGGAGGATATAAATAATATTACATATTGAAAAAAAATTGTTGTGGATGATAAATATTCCCCAGTAAATACCGAAGAATAAACAATATCAGATAAAAAATGAGATTGTGAGATTTTCACTTACCTTAGGTCCGATTTTCATTGTAAGTGTCCGAACATCCTGTATAATGATTTAAATAATGTTATTTACATATTACAGAATCATAAAAAAATTTATGATATCATATATGGTCATATTATTAGCTTCTTATTAGTAATATTTCATTACTACTTGTTATTCAGGTGTTTATTACTTTTTGTTCTTATGCGTGTTTCATCGAATAAATTATTATTCTTCTTTATAGGTTATATATAACTCATTTCCAGAATGGTATTATTTTAATATATATCATATTCATTCATTCAATTCATTTATATAATCATTATGAAATGATGATCACGTAGAACGAGTCACATCACATCATGGAGACGGTATTCCGTATGTACGCACGAGGGATGATATCGTTCACATGATCGTGGAATTTTATTGGAGTGTATGTATACTATTTCAGAATCAATATCACTTTACAATAATTATATATATTTATTCTTTACACCATTATACCCATCCATGTATGGTGGTGGTGGAAAATAGATTACACCACGGCGTGGAGACGGTATTCCGTACGTACGCATGCGCGGTGATTTCATTTTCCGTAAGATGGATAGATTGTGAAGTATGGTTGTTTCATACTTATAATAACATATCAGTATATGAGTGACAATGATGTTTTTACTTCATAATGAAACAACTAAAGAATTAGAAGTGGAAGAAGAAATAAAGATGAAAGAATCGGTAACAAACATTTCCTCTTCTTTGAAGCGCCTCTTTGAGACCTCCTTTTAGAGCACTAAAATTGGTCTTTGAAGAAGAAAAGGACCTCTAGGATGTTTCTAGGGAAGTGGAGAAGAGAATTTTTCAGGGGTTGTCCGAACTTTAGGGCTCAATATGGTCTGAGGAAGAGAGGGTGGCGGTGCCCTTTTATAATGGTGGAGAGGGGCACCGTTGGAAAAACTAAAAATATTATTTTATTATAATGCCATATTCGGTTTTTAATAGCTCCAAATTGATTTATTTAGATTATAAGGTGGGTATGGATCGAAATCCTCTCATAATATATAATTTAGACAAGTTTATGTATCTATTTTAACCTTATCATTTAGATTTAACATTATGTTAGATAATCTAACTTTTATCGTGTCTTCTTATTTTGTTACACTATAAGGTTAATAATCTTACTATAACAAGCCAAACAAACCCCAAGTTTTTTATAATTAATATATAAAATTGTATATAATTCATTTGGCGGAACGTTATATTTTTAGAAAAAAAATAACAATTAACAATATAATATTTGTTTTAAAAACAATTTTATGTCACTTTTGACACTATTTGGTAATTGTTTTTTGTGAAAATCATAACAGAATGATTAGTTCAAAAAAATTTACTTAAATTAATAATAACATGTCCTTTTAACCTATAGAATTATTTTAATTCATAAAATATCTCAAATTACATTTTTTGGGCATTTATAACAACATTTATATCAATATTTCATTAATAATATAATTACTACTTCATCATTGTGTCATAAATACATTAAATTATTCAAAGTCTAAAAATTACAAATAAAATACCATTATGTAGGAAATATTTTTAAATTTCTACTGAATATTTATAGTCAAATTTATCTTATGTATAACCCTATATTAAAAATGATTTACTTTTTAAACATTGATTTTTACTATTTTAACCCTTCTTTAAATAAATTAATATTAAATGTCCTAATGTAATCCAAGTGGGCCTAAATGGTCATATTTTATTCTTAAGTTTGTTTTTATTATAATTACACTTATCCTATAGAATTAGGACATTTGTTAGGGTAACAATAATATCATTCTTACCCTTAATTACCCTATTTACATTAATCCATCTTAAAAAAAGTAAAAAGTTACTATTCATCAAAAATTATTTTCATCTCATTGAATCACATTTTACTTACTGACATCAACTGTGTCTCTCGAAATTTTGAAATTACATTCACAAAAGCGGTAAAATTATGTTTTATGTAAATTTTCAAATTCTCCTAGGAGGTGGGTAAAAGAAGCTCAAAAGTTAAATAAAATTTTTATATATGTAAAATTATTATAACATGACTCCAATGAATTACATTGAACTTATATAGGTATTATGTATCAATTTTGACCTAAAATAAATTTAAATAATATAAATAATTATTTAATTAAAATGTATTTTGTTAAATAGTAACCGAGTGTTTTCACTATTCATAAAAAATTGATAGTTTTCAGAAAAATACCAAAATTTCACCCTAGGCTAATTTTGATATTCTGAATCCAAAAATGAATACAATTTTGAAAAATAATATTTATAAAATTTTCAAAAAGTGTTTATTACTATTCATAATGGCTATTTTTAATAATATTTTAATAGCATATCGTTGTTTAGTGAAACTCGGTATTGCGTACGACGCAAGCTATCGAGGAAGGTCGCGATTGCGTGTAAAGTAAGACAAGATAGTGTTGTGAGTAATGAAAGATTCCTTTGATGATTTATGTAACCTAAAAACAAAATACTTCTCATAAAAGTCTCGGGTGGTACAGGGGTGCCGCCGCCGCCTCCGGCCACTGGCGCTGTCGGGAGCTTCCGTGGGCCACCAGAGTCATTCCTGTGGTCCGATTTTTCTATCATCTGCGCCTGCAGTCGTCCCAGGTCATGTACATCACTATGAAGGCCTCCAATCTCCATTTCTGTCCTATTTCATCATCTTAAATTATTCCGAACATCATGAACAATGTAGCGGTGTGTTTGGACTTGTTCGTTAGTCCGCACCCACCGCGTTAGTGGTTCTAAACATCACCGAACAATTTTCACGCCACACCGAGGGAATAAAATCACATAATGATATATAAAAAATTTCCTCTACCTCAAAAATCGCAGACGAACATCAGTGTCGTGGTAGAGGGCCTCGCGGTAGATAGAGTCATGGGTAAAGGGTTCGTAGGCATTGTTAGAGTGTGCCGAGGAGGAAGCGGTGTCTCCTCTCATGTCGCAGAGAAGAGGATTGGTGGAACGTTGTTGTTATTCGAGGAACCAAAGTTCTTCATCGGAGGCTTTTGTTCTTCAAAAACATCATGAATTTGATGAATGATGATGAACGACATTAAGAATGAACACAACAACCCCTACCATGTAAAACGACATTAAACGATGGCGAGTCGCGGAAGACAGCGTTGTTCCGTCAATGTCGGGAATGAAGGAGCTGAGGGTGGCATTGGTGTTCTTCATTCTTCATTCTTCATTGGAGGAGTAAGAAAACTCTCCATGTGTTGGGTTCCATACGTCACTTCTAGTGTTCCGCCGCATGAAGAAGTTGTCCAGAACTCCTTCCTCTAGCCTTCTTTATATAGGAGTTGGAGGGTTCATCGTTGGCACGTGAGGCATAAGTGGAAGATTTATGACAGAGGGCTCCACCCAATTAATCTACTACGGTAGCTTATTAAAATTGGGAGGAAGTCAAAGGAGGGT
Source organism: Viscum album (assembly GCA_963277665.1). Taxonomy (NCBI): domain Eukaryota; kingdom Viridiplantae; phylum Streptophyta; class Magnoliopsida; order Santalales; family Viscaceae; genus Viscum; species Viscum album. The sequence continues at coordinate 2,059,820,580 of OY728151.1, read as the reverse complement.
GGTTAATGCTTGGGTGGTCCCCTCAATAAAAATAGGAAGTTTTATCCTCCTCAATTAAAAGGGGGATTTAATCCTAGAGGCTCTCCCTCATAAATAAGAGGGAGTCAAGGAGTTATGATTCCCCTCCCATTAATGGGAGGCCTCGTGTGGTTTCCACTATAATTAACCTGAAATGGGAGGTTGGATATCGGTGGTCCCCACCACCAACTCCCAAGTGGAGCTTCTAAGCACTTCATCTGTGTGGCACGTGTTTAAAAAAATAAAATAAATTTATCACTTATTTAATTTTACTGACCCACATAAAACCCCAAAAACTAACATTCATACCCGATCATCTGTTATCGAGGTGAAAATCTTCTTAGGCTAAAACTCGCACTGTGAGTTCAACGGTGCCCTCAGATTTCAATTCCGAGTACTGGTTCAAATGATAGAAAAACATGCTCATTCGTTCACTGGATGTACCCGAGCTAAACTTCGGAAATTTATTCCAGGAACACCGGACCTCAGAATCAATTTCTGTTAGGAGCCATAGACTAGTAAAATTCCAATGAAATTACGAGAAAAAAATCCTGAATTTTTCGCGTCTTTACAAGGATGGAACTATGCCGGAAATTATAAATAATTTTCAATAAATTGTTGTCCCACATTGGTTTTTCATTAAATTTTTTATTGTACGTATAATAATTCATGGTGAACACAGATCATAATACATCTATAAGGATGGGATCTCTAAACATTTTCACACACATGATGCTCCTTTCCTCCTAGAATGGAAGACATGGGATTTATCCCACCTATGATTTGTGATCCCCTCCCCATAAGCTTTTTCTTTCTCTAAAACAAACTCTAGATCTAATGGTGGCCAAAATGGATGCCAAGATGCCTTATAGGGCTTTTTAAATGGATTATATGATGCATTGTGTTGACTATAATGAGGTTAACCAATTTTTGTAACCAAAAAATAACTCAAAATACTTTTCTAGAATTTTAAAAAATAAATCAAAATAAATTAAATATATTATAACTAAAGAATTTAGTTAACATTAATACATATTTAATCCTTATTTATAGTTGACCACATTTTAAAAAATCAATCAATTATATGGTAATACTAATGATAAATTTTCAAAAAAACATTAGAATTAATTTACATTTTTCTTGAAAATATATGTGCATCAATATAAAATAATAATAATCCAATAAACATATAATTTTGATTAAAAATTCATTGTTTAAATTGTCCCCCATTAAACTAGTACCACTGTTAGGACCAAAAACCAATAATGGGGAATGTATAAAAAATAAAATTCTTTTGAAACAAATAATGAATAAAAGATTTCAATAAATGAGAATATGACATCAATTAAGAAAAAAAATCATAAACGGTTGAATTAAAAGTCTTCATGGAGAGACATAGATTCAATAACGTGTTATTAGAAGAATATAAAAATTGTTCTCTGTGTGGGAAAAAATATAAATAAAAAAGAGAAAAAATCAGGTTGTTATATAACACATAATGCCCCTAGTTAGAAGACTATAAATTGCACCACATCCTTGGTACTGGTCATAAGACTATAAATTTCACAACACATGTTCACACAGTTGGGTATTACTCCACTCATACTCATGATCATTATCTTTTTAAATGATACCCTATGTATCAGATTTCCCAAGTCATGCGATATTTAATCCCATAACCACATACTAGTACACGGTAGTCAAACCTGAGCATAACATGGAAACCTTTACAACCAGTTTATTTATTTTTCAGTCTAGGGCATCATTTTTTCCATCACAATGTGACATCCATAACGAAAAAATAGATAAGAACTATGTGTTCCATTATTCCAATTACCAAATAATATGCTATGATTTGTGGATCTCAAATCCTGGGCCCATCCATAAATTGCCTTCCCTTATGTATGGTTCTGACCTTCATGAGAAATTCCCCTATGATATATACAAGTGGATGTATTACAATTTTTATTAGATACATTATAATGAAATGAACATAAATCTTGGGCCCCACCATAATATATAAAATATAATATTCCATCCACCCAACATATGGGTGTGACCTATATAGGGATATTTCTCATATAAGAATTACATATTGCATGATACATATTACTACAAGATACATACTAACACATGGATCTCAAAAAAGAATCCAAAACAAATAATATATAAATTAACACCTCTTCATATATAGTTTAAAATTAGTAAGGCAGTTTCTCAATAAGTAAATATAGATTTATTCATATTTCAACAAGATCCATAGTGATGTATGATATAACAATGTTTGTATCATACTCAATCATGAAAAACCTTTCCCTTACCATGCATATAAATAAGACTATCATATGGAATTTTATTTATTAAAATATACATGGTTTGATTCATATTACCATAAGAATTGTAGTTGTTCATAGATCCTCTATCCCATTCACATCCTTGAGCTGTCATCTACCACAATGATGCTCCTCCATTAAATTCGAAACCTTATAGAGGCAGTAGTCTATATTAAAATTAGAAAAACCCACACATTCCATGCCATTAACACTTGAAATTCTATGTATGATCCCTTTTTCTGCTTATTTATCATGCCAATTGTGGGTCATGTCATCTTATGGAACATGGAAGGCCACACTGACCATCCCAATAATGTTTGTTTTAAACTGGGATCCATATAATTATTGTTGTAGTTGGTTACTTCTAACCATCTACATTGTACTCTTTTTTATATATATATTCAAATCATTTAATTTTAATATATATTTCTTATCATATATTTATTTTTCTTCTAAATAAAATTAATGTGATAATTTATTAGAGTATCTGTCAGATTGATAGGGTCATAATATTTCCACGCTATTATGAGAAACATGAGATTATATGATGACATATCTTAAATATAGTTCTAAAATAAGATAATTTACTACGGTATGGGTCACAATATATGGAGAATATGGTTCCATTACACATATACAAATGATTCATGTTCCCATATTATTCAAAAATGGTGATCTTTAAAATGTGATATTAGGAAAACATCCGGACCATTATGAATTACTTCTGTTTCGGTGTCATCGAATATTCCTATATGTGATCAAATGTAGTGTTTTATAGCCATTAAAATTATAATTGATTCATTTCATGACACATACACATAAATTTACAAACCAAAACAAGGGCACAATATGGTGTCTAGAAGTTGGGCATGTTTTGGTCATCGTGAATGACTTGTTATTAATGGATAATTTGAGGAATAATTTGTCCCTTTTATCATTATTGACTTTGATATCTGATCTATTTGATTGAAATATACTTTTATCCTTAAATTACATGATTATTATGTAATTATATTTATTTTTTATTTCCAAAGAAATATGTATCAAACTTATAGTTTGATGAAACAAATGTGAAATACACCTACTGAGATATTGAAAAAAAGGATTATATTACAAAATATGAATTCATATCTAGTTTCCTTTATTGAGTCATTATGATATTTCTCTTCTGAGCCTCAACCCATTGCTAGGAATTAATCATGGAGATTAAGAAAGACTGATTAATTTCAATAGAAAGAATCCTAGAGGGTCGCAAACTAAATTTTTTATTGAATTCAATTAAATTTTCTATGAATTTAATTAATGAAATTAATATTATTCTGATGAACAATGAATTATTTTATTTATTTTTTATTTATCGTAAAAACTACCATACATAGTGGCGTTCAATAAGATATTTAAAGTCTGATAAAAAACATAATTTTTGGTGAATAGTAAGATACCCTTATGAATAGTAATATGAATAGTAATATGGCCCTTATTAGTAATAAATCAAATTATTAGTTTATTGTATTATGTTTATTTGATAATGAGATCTTGATTACTTTTTCAATTTGATATAATATGAATTATAGTTTTAAAATTGATATTTTTTAAATAAAATATGTTTTTATAAAGAAATTGAATTTATCAAATATAGAATATTATTTTCAAAAAATTTAATTAATGGTATTATTCACAATGTCGATGATTCTTTATGCAGAATTTATGATAATCTTATTGAATACATATATTTTTTTTAAATATTAAAAAATACAGTTTTGAGTTATCTGTATGTTTAATGATATCATTAATTATTTAATCATGATGTAATATTGGTGGAAGAATCATGACTAATAAAATATAATATTAGGGGACTCATGTGGCCAAAATGATGGGATAATAAAATGGAAAATCACATGGTTTTGCAAATACCTTTTATAGGGAGTCATTAAAAATTAATAAAAAGACTCACCCTCATTTAATATAAATACACACACATTATTTCCTTTAACATCATTCCAAATTATAAATCCTCAAATATGAAGAATTTTTACATCTCTAGGAGTCCCCCTATGGTTTCTTCAATCCCCCAAGATCCCAACATTCGACTTATAGGAGTTACTCTACAAGGAATGTGAATCTAGCACCACTCTCTTCTTCAAGCACATTTGTATGTTATTCTTTTCAAATTTCCATGGGATTATGTTGGGACCTGTCATTAAAACCCCCCATACATTCCACATCATGTATTAAGGATGAGAAACCCATTTTTATCTCATAATTTTATTTTTTGAATTTTTATGTGACGTCGTTAGGCTACCGAATTTTCGTAAGGGATTTGTTAATATATCCTTTCTTATAAGTTCCTTTCTTTTCATTTTCATTCCTTACCTCATTTAATCCAAATGTTACGATAACTAAATTAACATAAATTTAATCTAATTTTTTTATGATAATGTAATTATTCATAATCATATATATTTTTCCCTTCATTTATAGTAGAAATGAGGACATCATCCTTGATGTGTTTATACATCACATATAAGGACGACGAGTTTTCAATTTCTATTACTATATTCAATTCGGGTCATGAAACGTTTTATTGTTGAAACCAACTATAATATATTATAATGAATTATTTAAGGTTCTAGAATCATTTTTTAGACATGATATTAAATTATAAATTAATATGAGTTTGTTGAGATAAGAAACAACCAATTCACTGAGACAATTTTCATTAATGTTTAATTTAATGATTAATCTTCTCTCCCCATAACCAAATAAATTTTTTACAAATGTAAAATTATGTATTCCAAAAAATAAAATAAAAATTCTATTATAGTCAAAAATTATAATCATACATGTTTATCTTTAAATGTATATAATTATACTGGTCATGAATACTAAATAATAAAACACTCTGAAACAATAAAATTGAACCTATAAAACACATCATGAAGGCCATGAATGAAATTAATAAGGTTATACTAAATCAATTAAAAAAATAATTGGATCTGGAAATATTGTTTAATGAGTTTAAATTGTTTATACATGGCATTAAGATCGTGTTAAGTTCACCACCGTTCATATGGGAAGGGTTTTCTACCACAACCACCATTTTAATTCAAGGTAACCCTTATTCTAAAAATACCACAATTAACTACTTATTTATTAATATTTAATCCTCATAAATTCCATGTAATTTATATATATATGACTTCCAACCATTATATATCTTTTATTTAATGGTATTAATATGTTTTAAAAGGATCGTTCAAAAATTCATCTAGAAATAAAGGCTCGATTCAAGGGAATTTCGTAAATTCGTACCTCTTTTTGAGGTAACTATTTAATATATTTTTAGAAACCATTATAATTATAAAATAACAAATTTTATAATTAAAATGATACCTTATATAAAATCTTTTTTATACAATATTTTTTTTCTAAAAAACTACTTTTTCCAATGTAAAAGATTATTTATCTCAAGAATAACACGATGATTTTATAAGAGTATCTTCATCTAATTCAACACTCTTGTTTATTATTATATATTATGGTGGTTAATAATTTATGATATAACCACGTAAATTTAGTTTAATTTTTTATTGAATAATTTTACTTTGTGTGTACTATTTTAAAAACATTTACCAATTTACATCGAATGGTTACTGATTAATCTTAATGATCAGGAAAAGTTATCTACATTTCATATGTTTTTTTAATTAATATATATGAATTTTATTGTTATCATAACTCATATGTTGAATGTATTGGACATAGTATGTTATTGGTGTGGGACCCTTATATACACTTGACGCATCAGTAGGTCACATAAGACAAACTACAGAGTTAGTATAAGGCCATGAAAAAATGGTTATTTTTTCTCATGGAACATGAAATTAATGGTATGGTTATGATGTGTGGAATTATGAATTCCCTCATTATAAAACATGTAACTAGAATTTCATGTTGTTATTTGACTAGTAGAACAACCATGATTATTCTTTATTACGATATTATTTACTCACCTCTTATTATTACCATAATGTGTTCATGTTTATTTTTTAAAAGAACATGTTTTTATTTATTCACCTAGCTTAATTTTTATCTTTTATTATATCTTTCACTGTATATTTTACCCTTAATGAGCATTTAAGCTCACCCATTTATTATTTTTCATTATCCAAGTACATATATAGGTATATTATGATTGAAATATATGGATAACCTAGATGTTATGGATGTATTCAAATGTGTTTCTTTATTGTTTTTTCATTCATGGTTTAATATTGATCATATGTATGTATAAGTTTTTCAAAAATTAATAAACTATTCATTAATATGCTATACTGCTTTCTTAGAATGTTTCCAATGAAATGAAATAATGCAGAAACATTAGGGAACTAGGTTTTTGGCCTTACAATTGGTATAAATCGAAGATAATTAAAAAAAATTAAAAAATAGATTTAAAAAACATAGATTTTGAAAAAATCCATTATATGGTATTTGAGGATAAACATACAAGGACATCATAGAATTTTGATAAGGTATATATTATGTAGATCTATCTTGATATTATATCCCTATTTGGATAATACAAGTAGACTTGTTTCTGGAACAAATTTACCTAGGAGTAACAACTCCCACAAGTAGTTGTCAGTCAAAACGCATAATGGAAGTATCATTGAAACAAAAATATTAATGTTTATCCCCTTTATAAAAAATAAAGATTCCCTATTTCCAAACCATATAATCCTTAACATTATTGACTTTTAAATAATCCTATGTATGGATTGGCTTTCAAATTATAAAGAAAAATCCTATTCCAATAAGAGGGAAGTTACAATTACTGAGAACAATGTAGAATTTTTTATATTCTTAGCTGAAACCCCATTAGAAGATTCTAATATGGATCCACCCCCATTATCTCTACTAAACACAATTATTGGGGATGAATTTAATTAAATATCAATGTGTGAGGAAATGAATGTTCAATGAGTGGAAGAACATATTGTGAACAAATATGTTGATGAGTTACATAGGATTTACCTGGACATTCTCAAGAAAAATAAGTTGAGTTCTCTATTAAAATAATTTCATATTGAAGACCCTTATCAAATACTCATTATGTAAATTCAATTTCCGTGTAATTAGAACTGATGAAAATATTAGAAAAATTAGGTGATAAAGGATTTGTCAACCACTGGTGTTTCTCCATGGGGAGGCCCAAATATTTTACTTAAGAAGGGGGATAGATCTACAAGGATTAGTGTTAACTATAAGGAGATCAATTATATTATCATTAAGAACAAGTATTCACTACCTCACATTAATTAATTATTTGACTGTCATCATGAATCCCAATTTTTTTCAAAGATTGATCTTCGATATGGATATCATCAGTTTCATGTTGATATGGGAGATATTAAAAAGATAGAATTTCAAACTAGGTATGGGCATTATCAGTTTACAGTAATGCCTTTTGGACATTCTAATGCACCATATGATTTCCTGGCTTTAATAAATATGTTATTAAAGGAATACCAAATTGATTTTATTTTGGTATTTATTGATGATATCTTGGAATTATATAAAATCTATAATGATCCAAAAAATCAATTTAGTATTTTTCTAAAGACTGTTAGAAGAAATGTATTATTTTGGAACTTTAGAATGAGTGAATTTTGGCATTAATTTGATTCCATTATAGGTCAGATTGTGAATATGGATGGAAGATACATTGGTCCTGTGATGAAAAATGACAATCATGAATGGCCTACACCAATGAACATAACTGAAGTACGTAGTTTTATTGGTTTATCATGTTATTATCGACGTTTTGTTCCCAAATTCACTCGTTTAGCCAAATCGTTAACCAAGTTAACACGTTAAGGGGTTATTTTCGTATGTAAAATGAATTTGATGGATATTATGATTAATTGAAGAGGTGATTATTGAATTCTCTATTCCTAACACTACTATCGAGAGGAGATGGGTTTGTGATATACAGTGATGAATCAATGAAAGGAATTGGTTGTCTCCTTATGAAGAATGTAAGTGTTGTTACTTATAAATCATGTTAGTTTATAATTAATGAAAAATACTATCATACTCATGAACCTGTGTAAGCTTATGTGTGTTTTTTCTAAATATTTAGAGGCACTATCTCTATGGTGAATGATGTTAGATATATATGGATCAAAAGTGTTTGAAATATATCTTCTCATAGAAATAACTCAACATGAGTCAAAGGAGATGACTCTTAATATTCCATAATTATGATTATTCAATATGCTACCACCTGGGAATGTAAAATACGTTTTTGATGCATTGACCATAAAGGATCATGGTGTTTTAAAAAAATAAGGATTGAATGAGATCTTGTATTCATAGATCTAGTAAGGATGGAAATGGGAATTATAAAATAAGGTGAAAATTCATTAATTTCTCAATTTATTCCCCACAATCATTATTATAAATGAATAAAAAATACCAGATTGATGATGAGATCCATGAAAATAATATTAATGCTGTGAAAGATGGGAAGTTGGATGACATCATCTGTAAAGAAGTATTTGAGGAGTTTGGGTACAGGCATTGTTTTCCAGCTATACCCAAGAAAAAAATGGATTTATTGGATGATTCCCATATTTGAAATATCTCTATACATCCTAGTGGCACTAATATGTATAGTGATTTGATAGAAAATTTCTAGTAGGACAACATGAAGCGGTAAATTGCTAATATTCTATCAAGGAGTTTAGTCTTTCAATAAGGGAAGGTCGAACGACAACATCTTAGATGAGTCATGAATTTTTTTCCGATTCATACATTGAAATGGGATTACATAATAATGGATTTTGTCAATGGATTTTTTAAAACTCAAATAAATAATGATTCTATATGGGTAATTTTCGATCAAATTATGAAATCTACACATTTCATCACAATAAGGGAGGATATTCCACTAGAGAATGATTAATAGATATATATCAAATATTTTATGATACCTCATGGAGAACCTCTCTCAATCAGGTCTGATCATGATCGATTATTTACATAAATTTTATTAAAAAGCCTTCTAATCTATTTTGTTACTAATATTCTATTAATTACTGCTTATCACCCTCGAATTTATATATAGTCAACAAGGATGATCCAATCTTTAAAAGACATGTTTAGATCTGGATCACATAATTTCCAAGGTATTTGGGATCATCATATACATTTTTTTGTGTTTTCCTACAATAATATTTTCCATTCAGTCATTCTAATGCAACCATATGAAGCATTGTATAGAAATTGGTATTGAACATAAACATGTTTGGATGAATTTGTAGAAATGAGTCTTGTGGAACTATAGAATGTGGAGGAATATATAATATTTTAAAGACTATTCAAACATATATCAAAGCTGCTAAATGTAGGAAAAAGAAATATAATGATAATAAATGGACGAATTTGGAATTTCATGTTGGAGATCATGATTTCTTAAAAGCATATCTATTGAAGGGTGTTATATGATTTGGGACAAATTAGAAACTAATCCCTAAGTACATTGGACCTTTTGAAATTTGGTAGATAGTTGGATCCATATCTTATCACTAGGAAATTACGTTTAGCATTTATAAAGTAAAAAAAAGGTGTTCCATGTCTCATTGTTGGGAATGTAAATCCAGACCCAAAACACATCCTCACTTTTGAAGGTATATATTTGGAACATGACTTATCATACTTTGAATAGACTGTACAAATTCGACACACTATGGAACGTGTGTTAAGGAATCAGTTGACATGACTGGTAAAGGTACATTAGAAAATAATATAATTTAGAAAACAACATGGGATCGTGTGGAGATTATGATAGAGAACCACAAAATTATTTTTGTTAGGTAATATTCTAATAATATCAAGGATGATATATTTTGGGGGTGGGGGGTAGAATGTAAAACCATGAGGATATATAGAGAAATATAATTTTAAATTCCTAAAACACTAAGTCCATACAAAACACAACTTTTTTATAACCTATCTTGTAAACATAATTTATCCACCTCTCTGATTTGAATGTTGACAAACATACATACACGGTTTCAATTAGTTTGAAATTTAGAGTTTGATAAGATAGATATAATTTTTGGTAAATTTTAACATATCCTTATAACTATTAATGTAAATAGTATTATGACCCTTATTAATATTAAAATATATAATTATTTTATTGTCTTATGGGTGTAAGATAATGATATCCTGATTAATTTTTCAAGGTGATATAAAATGAATAATAATATGAAAATAATTATTTTTCCAAAAAATTATGATTTTATAAAAAAATTAATTTAATAATATTTCTAAAATTATTTTCAATAAATTGAAGTTATTTTTAAATTCAGAAAAATGATAGTAATTTATCTTGAATTTATGATAATTTTATAAAAACAAATTAGTCTTTCGGGAATAATAAAAAATACATTTTTTAGTTTTCAGTATATTAAATGATATCATTTGATCATATAATTATTATGTAATAATGATGGTAGACTATTGAGTTATAAAATATTATATTATGTGTCCCAAATGTCCAAACATGCATGAAAATACCTTGGGTATGCCCATAGTTTGGCAAATTCCACAAATGAGGTGTCATTGAATTTGATAAAAAATCACTCTGTATTAATATAAATATTCACCAATTCCATCATTTTAATTCATTCAAAATTAATTATTCTATAATAATTTTGTATACCTCCATAGGTTTCCTCCTAAGGTCCCAACCAGCATGTTTTATAAGTAACTCTACAATATAATGTAATCTACGACCCTTCTCTTCTTCAAGGAATCTTTTGTTGTGTTATTATTTCAAAATTTCATCTAGATTTTGATGGGATACATCATTATATATAAAAATTTCTGTCCATATTATATATGAATTAAGAGAGACCCCTTTTTCTCTCATCAAAATATATTATTAATTTTATGTGACGCCATTGAGAAGCCAAATTTTCCTCAGGTATTTATCAGCTTCTCTTTTCTTTAACATTCCATTTTTTATTTTTCTTTCCTCAACGCATTTCATCAAAATGTTATGATAAATATAGTACCATAAATTGATATAATTGTTTTATGATAATTTAATAAATCGGGATCATCTCTCATGTCTTCATCTTTTATACTAGAAATGACTACACCATATCAGAACTGTTAATTTATCACATTAAATAATGACAGATTTTCAATTTATATTATACTATTCAATTATACCCATGAAACAATTTTGAGGGTTATAACATACTATAATATATTTATTATAACTTATTTATGGATTTGGAATATTATTTTACACATTATATTAACTTATATATCAAAATGAGTTCATCATTATAAAAAATTCCAATTAACCAAATCAATTATCATTAATGTTTTATATAATGATCCATCTTAACTACCAATAAAAAAATTAATTTAATAAGATTTTAATCTTGTGGAGGTTAAAAATTAAAATATATATTGTATTATAGGCAACCATTCTCATCATACATGTTTATCCTAACATGTTTACAAGTAAACTTGTCATGAATAATAAGGAAGAACATGCTCCTAGAAAATAAAATTGAAATTTTATACCCATCATGACCTCCATGAATGAACATAATAATGATATAATTAATCAATAAAAAAAATAATAGGTTCAATAAATATTAATTAATGAGTTTAATTTGGTTATATTGCACATAAACATCATTTAAACAACACTACCATACATAAGGTAAGTGTCTTCTACCCAAACCTCCATTTTCATTTGGGTTACTCTTACTCTCCACTTACCTCAATTTAATTATTATTATTTCATATTTAATAATCATAAATTCTATTTTAATGATATATATATGTGTTCAAAACATAATCATGCATTCATTTTTTTGGAGTTATAGGTTCTAAATGGATATTTCATAATTTATTTCTATAATACAAGACAGATTCAAGTGAATTTCTCAAATTCCTTCCTATATACAAGGGCACTCTATAATCTGTTTTTTTGTAACCAATATCATTCTAAAATAACTATTTTTATTATTAAAATACAATAATGACTCGCATAAGGTCATATAAATTTATTTCCCAAAAGTAATATAATAAAATTATATTTATCTCCCCAATTACTCGAAGATTTTATAAGAGTATCTTCATCAACTTGAACACTCTTGTTGGTTCTTAGGTATTATTAGGATTAATAATTTCTGAAATCATCAACCATATTAAATTGATTTTTTTATTATTATTTTGGAAATGGATGTGATCCTATATAAACATTCACCAATATACTCTGAATGGATAGTTTTTACACTTAATAATTAGGTCAAGTAATCTCACTACTGGAAAAAGACCATTTCCAAGTGGTTTATTTTGGAAATTTCGTCAATTAAAACCACATACATATGTTTCATGATGGTTTATTGAAACTGACACTAAATTCTGTGTTGGAATACAATATGCGATGGTTTCTTTGATTTAGAAGTGGTTTATGGTAACCATCATAGTGGGTGAATTTAACGGTGGTTTTAATCGTTTTTACAGCGGTTTCCCCCGGCGAAACTTTTTTTTCATGACGGTATAACCGTTGAAAAAAACCCGTTTTGCTGTAGGAAACATCCTCTAAAACCAGTAAACGGTTGATATATAATAAGTAATATGAATTTTTTTTTATAATTTGTTAAAACCACTACTAAAAAATTATTAGTTTCACCCAGGAAATCCACTACGATGTATTAAATGAATATGAAAACTATTTACCAGATGTTAAAACTGCCATTAAATTATTTTCCATAGATGTTTTTTCAACCGCCTAAGATAGTAAAATACTATAATATTACTGGTGGTTTAGTGGTGGTTAAAACCACAACAAAATATATTATATTTATTTTTTGGTAGTTAACACCATTGCTAAATCCAGATATAAAAAAAATTGTGGCAGATAATGCAGGCCCATTACTAATGCATTGAAATAAAAAAAAACAATTCCAAACTATATAACATATAAACATCATAACCAAAACACTTCACAACCACCCCACATCACAACCACCCCACATCACCACCACCACACATCATAACAACTACACATCACAACCACAAAAAAATCTTTTGTTTCAAAAAATATTTTTATCATAATTATTAAATTATTATGAATTGTATTCACCCAGAAAAGCAATATTACTTGGGAAAAAAATTTAATTGTTTGATATATATTCTTATTAATTTTCATATGTGGTGAGGTTATACAAAAATATATAGATTGTTTTATAATAACCAAAATGACACACTATATCAAAATAAGATATAATGGGAAAACCATGTTAGTGTGGCCACATAAGAATAAATAACAAGAATAAGTAAGCACCACGCAAATGTACATATTAAGAAGGGGAGATGAAGGATGCCCATACGTGACTGAATCATTAAGGAGATATGAACAAGAACCAAGGATAAATCATCCATGATCCCAAGTGAATCATTATTGAATCCAATGAATAAAAAGACACCATCAAAAATAAACTAAAAAAGAGGAGAATTACCACTATAATGAATTATTGAATATAATAGAATGATAATAAAGGATTAATTGGGAAATAGGGGGCTACCATGAATGAAATTACTTAGATATAAATGATCCAATATAATCTAAGTGGTTTGGAAAACCAAAAAGGTGACTGGTGAAGGGGAGGATGAGTAAGGGTCAACAAAGAATTGAGTGAAAGTGTAAAAATTTAAAAAAAGGTAATAAAACTCCTATTTATATATGAATTACACTGGACTCTAACAAAACATGTTTAATATCCAAAACACTTGTGATGTGTTTGGTAAAATTGTGATATAGAACCCACCTCGTCATTTATCATTATTCCAATTTCAAAATGGAATTTGGCCTCCCACAAATCATAGAACATGGATTAATATAATACATAGTGGTTATTCTATATTATTACATGTATAAAATCCATGACCTATTTCACATTTCACAAAAATTTTACCCCCACCAAGAACAAGGTTACAATGTGGTGATATTGGGTTTCTTATTTTGGACAGGTGGTCCTATGATATTCCATGCCCACCCAAGGGAATTTCATTATTCTCAAGGTGCATTGGAAAACCACTAGGAAAACATACATAATACTGTGTCATGCCCAAGTCATGGTTATATATCCCGTTTTACACAGGACCACGCCCAACATAAAACTACCTCCTCTATATGCAGATAAGACATTGCACAAGTCGTGGTGGCCTTAAGAAGGAAAAAACACTACCTCAATCCATAAAATCAACATAAAACTCTCCCTAAACATCCCCAAGATTTGATAATACACAAATGGGATGTTCATAAAGGGTATGTACAATTAAAATCATTCTATTTATATTGGTTTCCCATTTATTTATAAATTCTTTTTCATGGTGATCATATTTTCCCAAAAAATATAAGAACTATGTGTGCATTGATTCCTATTTTCATGGGATACATACTGATCCCTAGATATCCTATCTCAAACCCAATGAAAAAACCGATATCAAATCCCCCACTTAATCATAGTGAATTTTTTTCTTCATTCAAAATGGTTTTCCACCTATAGGGTTGGAATCAAGACAACCTCATTTCCATTAAGAAATAAGTTTATGCAACATTAAACGTCATATAATATGGTATTTTTTATATGATCCTAAATTATAGATTATTTTATTCATTTTCAAATTATTTTAAACTATGTGGTGCATAGTCCATCTTGTAATACATGATACTTCGTAGAGCTTTGTAGCTAGTAAGACATGTCTTCCATTATATATTATCCAAATATATATAAGGATTCCTAGAATTATTTTCTCTATCCATAAACCCATGAAAGGAAAAAAAATGAATCTTACCATAGGAAATAGCCTAATATTCATAGGTTTATTATATAAAAACTATATGTGGATTTATTCATAATGTTTAAATATATGTAATGATGATGGGATCTCCTATAATAAGCCATGGGGAAAATTATAATCACAGTGGTTACACCATAAATGTGAGAATCATCCACATTCACATCAATTTTTCTTATTTGTTTCTCACATAATGATTCTCATACATCTCATCCTTATCCTCTTATAAAAGATAATTTTTTTATTGAGGATCTTTTCCAAGAACTATGAATGGATTTATTCCTGTTATTATAGGATATGTTTCTGATCGTTCATCACTGGGTAAAAAACCTAATAAATTTAGGAAAAATGAATCATAAAACATGATTCATGGGAAAAAGAATGTACATATACAGTGAATAACACACTAGAGAAATAAAGACATTAAAAGAAACATCCATAAACAAAAAAAAAGAAACATGAAAAATCAAGAAATTGTTAGGTCATCACAATGTTTGGTGGAACTTATGTGAGACACATGGTATATATAAAAACCGACTGTTACCATATTTTTTCAAAATATGAACCAAACAACTAATCAAGGCTCGATAGTGAACAAAGCTCGTCACTCACTCCACCTCTATCTCTACTTTCTACTACCACCTGAATGAATATTATATTGGAAATTAAATACTGTTGTACATTTATATTCAAACATAAAACAAATAAGATATTCCAATCTAAATAATTTTGAATATTATTGATTTACCTTATCACCACCAGTTTATGCAATATCACAAGGGGAATATCCATTCATCTTATAAAATCAATCAATCAATGCTTTCAGCAATGCAGACATCTGATCTCCTATGGTCGTGAACTATGTTTCGTAGAGATACATTATATCTCTTTGTATTTTAGGGTATAAACTGACTAAAACTAGGTGTATATGCAGCTGTAATCCCCGATGGTCTTCCATATACCTCTGATGGTATGGGTCCCAAACCCATCCCACACACTCTACAAGGATGCTCCTTTGCAAAGACATTAAAATCCAGTCATCTTGGGATACTGTGTAGGACTCTACTAGATAGGAATCCCACAGTTCATTATTTATTACCTATAAATAAAATAGATGTAATATTTGAAGAAATATATATTAACATAATAAAAAATGATAATAAGTTATCATAATTAAATATGAGTTCATAACCCAAATTCTATTGTAGTTTCATCAAAAAAACATCCATTAGATTTTTGGTGAACATTCAACCACACATTTGTTTGGAATGCATCGTGAACTAAACACTATGAATGCATTTAACAAACATATATCAACGGTTTAATATGTTAAAAAAATTTATTTTCTTGAAAATATTTAATCTAATGAAATTATTAATAGATTAGATCAACTTCTAGAACAACTCCTTGACCTCATAGTGTGAGGGATGACCTGTTTAACACAACATGATGCATTATTTATTGAATGATCTAGAAATAAATGAATTAAAATTTAATAGTAAGGTATTCAATGTCATATTCCATTTCAATACATGTATAAATGTAAAATGAGTTTATTATAGTAATATATATTTATACACTATTTGATTCTCATCACTATGTCTGTCCAAAAAACATTCCATTTCTCTTTGGGTACCCCATCAGGTAGCTTGTCATACATCTGTTGGGCAGTCAATGATGTATCACTGACATCGCCCCACAGTATTTATTTAATGACATTCCACTTTTTTCCAATATTTTTAAATTTCCACTTCCGTGATATCACATTAGCAATCGTAAAGTGTACAAACAAATGTACCCTAAAATTCATTTTGAAATGATTAATAACATGAAATTGAATTAAACGATAATGTATTAAAATTACATTAATTTGGGAATCAAAAACATCATTTTTACAATATGCAGGAGTATTTCTCCAATAATAATATGGAATAAGAAGGGAAATAGGCTCCACGACCAGATGCCTTAATATATGGCCAAGTAATCTTGTAGGGTCATCTGTAGAGACCCCATATTAATCAAATGGGATAACTATTTCTCTCCGGTCAGATTCTGTATATCTGAATTATCTATATGATTCTCCATAGTTTCGTTGTCTCTATCATTAATTGACTAAAAGTTTGTTTAAATAAGTTCAATAAATTTATTCCAACTAAAATTTGTACTTACAACAGTCACCCTTCAATATCCCTACAAAGAACAAGAAGTGGCGTGCCGCTTCCCTACTATTGAGGCTCCGGATGTGGGAGGAGATAATTGAGCTGCTAAAGGTATATTCACTGAGGGTGGGAGAGATGATTTAGGGGTAGATTGTGCATGGGATAAGGCGTATGTTGGATCAAATTTTGAAGTGAGGTAGAAAAAATGATCCTCATCTGGTGTAGTGGTGGAAAAAATAATATATTGCTTCCCCCTTGGCATTCCTATCATATAATCAAATAAAATTAATTTTATTAAATATATTTCAAAAAAAAATGTGGATTTTATTAAAAAAGAAACAAAATGAATAGTAATAACAAACAAAAAATACATAAACATGATATCGAATGATTGAAAAAATGAAATAAGTGGTTTCTAAATGAATGCATAACCATATATACAATAATTTACTCCATCAATCATGTCAGTTTCCTACTCAATTACATTATCCACTTCATTCATCCCTGCTAGACTAGCAATTCCAATATCATGGTGAACCAATTATTCTGATTCTTGTTTTTGATGAGAATCAATGTCAGAGGTCAAATCATCGACTTCATCACAAATATCATAAAAATATCATTGTTTTATGTGACAAACTACACTTCACCCTTCATCCACAACTTAATTCACAAAATATACAATTTTTTCTTGTGATGAAAACATATATGGATTATGTAGTTCATGATCACCAAAATCCATCAAGTGATATAAATTCACAAATGTTAATTGACATGAATCTCTTTTAACACCTCTGATAATATTGACCCAACTAATATTGAATAAAAAAACTGAAAAATTATTGTTGTTGTTTAATTAAATAATATCAGTCAACTTTCCAATGTATCCCACTTCATAAATTGTAAATAGAAAACTATTCGTTGTTTTCAAAACCTCTTATTGATCGACTGTACAAAATCTAAAACCATTCATGCGATAAGCGTTGAACATTATAACATTTTTAGAGGACCTCGAGAAAGAAACATCAAGTCCTCTAACAACTCTCCTAAAGTATCATTATTCATTATCTAATCAATGGAATACACTATATTATATTTACAAAATATATTCGTGAACCTAAAATTCATATGTATTTTGATATTTAAGAACATACACATCATGAAAACCATTATACAAGCTCTTTATTAATATATTTTGTTCATTATTTCTCATTTTGTGTTCAGCCCCTCATTATTCGATCTGTTTGTATCCTTAACTCTATAATAAATGGATATGCAATTTCACAATTCAACAACACATATCTATGATACTGTAATAATTCTATTTCTATAAGTGTATCATTAGAGGTCCTCCCAACTGATCGTCCAATATAAGAAAATATTTTTGATTTCCCATATATTTTAGATTTCTCAATGTGTCCTCAACACATCCAACTCGATTAAATCTTTTCTCAATATCATCCAAGTATCTAGAACAAAAGGTAAGACACTCTTCTGCCAAATAACCTTCTACAATAAAGGATTCTGGTTGAGCTTTATTCCTCACGTATGATTTAAATTCCCAAGATATCTATGAAATATTATAAACAAACATAAACACTCATTTAATAATGATCAAAAAATTTTAACATAATGGAAAAACATATAATTGGTTTACCATTAAATTGGATACATCGATCAGTAATAAACGAGGCCTCATAATTTAGCTTCCTCAACTAGTTGCACAATTAAATACATCATGAAATTTAAAATCAATGGAGGAATGATTGTCTCCATTGCACAATGTGCCAATAAAAATCTCTCCTAAAGGATCTCACGATCAAATGGATCTAGAGATTTCTCACATAGTTTCCTGAAAAATGTGTAGAATTAGAGTACAATGGATGTATTGTTTTTTGTGACAAAATATGTGAATCGTGACTTTTCAATCCATGTAACATACAATTTGATATGTCAAAACACCTCAAGATGTTACCTAAATAACCATCAGATACTTTCACATGCTATTAAATTTAATGGAATGTATCTTTATGCCAATTTTTCATTGAAAAAATTACTGGATAAAACATTTCATTCTCATCTGGCTAGAGATCAAATTATATATTCAGTACATGTATGTCTTTCTGAGCATTCTAATGATGCTTATACTCTCCATGAACATTAAGAAATGTAAGATCAAATTTTAACATACATTCTTTCAATATGCATCATATCAATATTATGCCACAACAAATTTAATTCCCAATACAGATGTTTTAAAAATATTCTTTTCTCTTCCATTGTTGTGTTATATTTTCAAATGAAGATATAATTCATACTTGTTTCAATCGATAATTCAAATGATAATCCTTCCCAAATTCAATTTCAACATTTTCATGTTGTGGAAATATATCAGAACTACTTAACAACTATAGTTGTTATATATGATAAATTAAAGGGTTACATTTTGATCTTTTCTGCTGAAATCTATTGGATGCATCGAGAAATCGTCAAGGGCACAAGAAGAACCAGTTTCTACTGTGTGATCTGCATTTGGGGTAAAAAATCATGTTACAAATAATACAATACAAAACTGTGTATGTGGTCCAACCAGAAAAATTCCCTAGCCCATGCAAGTCAATAATGGTCCACATTAATGTATCATTCATTTTTGAACATTATTTTAGAAGGAGAATCAAATATATGAGCATTGGTGCTTCATAACTCATTTAATTATTTAATTAAAGGCTACATGTATACATCAATATAATTTCCCAGCATTTTCTTTCTAGTAATAATCATCGAAATGATAAAAGGTTTTTTTATCATACACATACATAAAGGCAGATTGTAAGGGATCAAAACAACTGGCCAAAAGCTATAACTAGTACTCAATGTCCCAAATTGGTTGAATCCATTGACATCCAATCCCAGTTGATCATTTCTCGGATCGGCTAAGAAATCTGGATGTAATGAATAAAATTCCTTCCATGATTTTGAATCTCATGGATGTCACATTATCCCATCATTGTTTATATATATATAATGCAACTTAATGAGTTCGATAGTTTTCAATGACATGAATAATCTTTGCAATGAAGGATTTAAAGGAACGTAATGAAAAACCTTTGCAGGTGTGGTGATTTTCTTCTTCTTCACGGTAGTTTGTTTATTTATACTTCTAACATCACCCATTGATATACATCTAGATTATGAACATTTTTTTCAATCATGTCTACTTGAATCCTCTCACCAATAAAGCATTGAATCATTAGGACACAAATGAATTTTTAATATTTCAAACATAGCATGTTTACAACTTTTTTTATATCATAAAATGACTCTATAATGTTTTCATTAGGAAATGCATCACTCAACGATTCCAATATCATGGACATATCCTTATTTTTAATTCCACATAGACATTTGATGTGGTACAACATGAGAAAAAATGAATGTTTTGAATATTTCAAGTATCCACAATACAACTATTGATTTCCATAGTCAACAAAATCATGAAATGACTTATCCTTAGTGATGTTATCTCTTACATAATTCTCCACATAATCAAGAGGAGGATCCACTGATATGTTAGAATCTTCATCTCTTTTTCCTAAAGTCTCAAAAACATCACATGTCGCATTTATATTTGTAGCACCCTTATCTGGTTATACTGATATGTTATGATGTTGATGGTGGTGTCTTGTTGTTCAAAATCCATCATTTATAAGGTTTTTCATTTCATTTTCCATTTTTGACAAAATTGAGAGCACATTCTGTGTAATGACATTAGTGTGCACCCTTTCTGTAACATTCTATTCTTCATGTCAATTCCAACACAAATATTTTCTAGGGAATTGCTTCAATATTAGATGATCAAAAACTTCCCCTCCCGTTAACAATCATCTACATTTACATGTAGATAATAGAATTCTTATTCTTCATTCAACAGATCGATTGGAAATTGCATAATCTAAAAACTCCTCCAAATCCTTAACATACTGAGGAGGTGTGATTTCTCGGTAATGTGATCCATCGCTTATCCATGAATATCACAATGTTCCAACAAAACATTAAAAAAATTAAAACACATAACTATTGGAAAATATATAAAGATATTCATATACACTAGATGATAAAATATCTAGGATTAGATCAAAAAAATCTTAAAATGAACTTTTTACCAAAACCCCATGGTGGTTATCAGGTAGATATAATCGGATAGAGGAATAGAACATCTAAAAAAATTTAGAGATCTAATCAAAAAATCATATGAAATAAGTGGGAATCTTCAATAAATATTTGTTATAAAATGGATATAAATTTTTATGATAACCTCATCCATTATAGTGGAATGATACATAATCTTATTGAATAATTGACTTTTTGATAATTTCCTCTACCGAGTCTATGCACTAGAACTAGGAAGTGATATCTCCAAATTAGTAAAAAAACACTATTAACACACTTCACACAAAATAAAAAAAATTAAAAATAAATATTTTCTGGTTTGGATAATTCAATACATCTACAAGGGAATACTAAAAACATTTTCACTATAAAAGATACAAGAAAATATAAAACACATGGCTCACATCCAATCTATTATAAATCCTCAAAAAATAAATCTAGAAAAATACAGTATTCTACATAATCGTACATATAAACTAATTTTGATGGAGCAATTTGATAAACTTTTAGGGATGATAAAATAACCACAAATAAGACTATCAACATATATATCCTTTATATAAAAAATTTAAATTATGAAAACCATAACTAATTACTATAAATTTTTGATATAGAGTAAGTGGTCAGGATCTTAAACAAAGGTATATCATAGATAAATATACAAGTAGAAAAATCCACCTCCCTAATTCCAGATCATATGTAAAAAATGTACATGTGGTGTAGTGATGGTGACTGAGATACCTAAATAGTACTATGATAGAGCACTACATGACATCATTTTCACCTCTGTATCCCCAAAAGTTGTAGAATAACATTGACGTTCTACGAAGACCAATGCGATTTGGTTTACCCAATATTATTAATAATCTAAACGATAAGAAAAATAAAATGATCCATATAGTGTGAATTCCATAGGATAAATATTTAAAAATCAGATAATGTTAAATAGTATAATATGATCCCTGAAACATTAGGCTAAATGAAAAATTCAATCTCCCATCTCAATTTACAACACTAAATTGATGAAGAGTCAAATAAAAATCAACAAAGCTTAGAAAAAAAATCATCACAACATGTAGTTATACCTATAGGTACTAGAAAAATTGACCATGAAATTTCATGTCCCCTATGTGTATATTCTTGGCATGGGCATATAATACCCAGAAATAAACTACCAAGTTTCTAAATTATATGGAATATAATTGCATGTGTTACATATAAAATATAAAAATTTATATATATATATAGTGACCCAACCTTTTTTTACTTTACTATTACATCATTTTAAAGATAAAAAACATAATAGTATTACACATATAAGATCCAAAGGTTTAGTGTCTTGGGAAAACTAGGACCATACATAATATATACAACACTGAGTATAAACATTCATTTAATTTCTTCTTCTATAGCTTCTTATTGGCACTTTTCCTCTCCTTAGTACATGTATCCACCTGGGGATATACATCAAAAGGGGTGAGCTAAAATCCCTGTAAGGGGATAGATAAGAACAATATATCATGGGGTGAGAATAATCATAACATAGGAAGAAGATCATGAACATGAGAGGAGCATAAATAATATACTTGAAATGTGGCAATACATAAAAATGAAACATCATGTATTCGTGGTTAACTACAACACATAATTGTGAACCAAGATAGAATCTTGTTCACACATAATTTTACATTTCCTCATGAGATTCATCACATTACCCAATTCATTTGAGGGCTATATAATTCCATGCACACCTGTCACATTTAAACATTCATATTGCGCTATATAATTCTGGGCGCACCCGTCACATCATAACATTATCATTTATCATGCATGCCACAATGAACATATAACATAAATGAACATAACTAAACCATGAAAAAGAATGTGTTTCATATCATAATAACACCTTCATAAGAATTGGGTTCCCAAAAGAAAGAGGGAATAACCCACATGTTACAAGAACCGTCCACTTTGAGTGAGAAGTAAAAGGAACATTCTTAAAATATGAGTTCTTTTGGAAAATATTTTGTTGGACATAAAAACCAGTGACAAACATGTATATCCCAGAAAAGTAAAGGAAATAATGAAAAAATTATCTTTGAGGAGTAACCATATCAAAAATGGTGTGAAAGAGGGAGAACCCGAAGGAAGAAAACTGGGTTCGAGATTTCCACTTACATTGTACATGAATGACTCCTTATCATTAATGTCCTGTATAATGTCATTATATTCATTAATTAGAAATTCCAGAACCATTTATACATTAATAATGTTCATTCCGGTTTCATTATGTCATATTATGTTCCTTTGAATGACTTATAGAGCTTAAAAACATTGTTCGAGGATGTTCATTTTTATGGTTTTCTTGAGTGGTTCACTTGTATTCTTAAATTGAAGTTCAGGTAGATCATGGGTAAACATCCAGAAATTATATTACATGTAATTAGGGATATTAAATGATCTTTAATTATTTTATAATGAATTTTATTAGATCCATGTGGACGAATCATTAGATAAGAATTTAATGATGGTTATTTGGTTTAATTTGAGCGGTTTTTGGATCACAATGAACATGTTTTAACTTTTCACTTTGTAAAATGGACATAGGTTATTTCCAAAACCTAAAATAGATATAATACGTATAAAATATTCTGTATCAACCATAAAAATGGTTTCCTGACCTGATTTTAAGGTATAAATGGATGAAGATAACATGTCGTTTTTGAAGGTGATAAATTTAACACCTCATGAACAATGTTCTCTTGAATAAATTAAAATGAATAGGGAAAGGCGGTGGGGTGATATAATATCCCATAAGAATCATAAAATTACATTATATTTATAATACTAGAGTTACAAATCAATTTTTATGAATATAGGTGGGGAGAGATCAAGAAAGGAATTTGAACTTGAAAGGAAATTAAAAGAGAAGAGGGAGGGAAATTACCTTTATAATCTTCCTCTTGAGATCCTCCTTAAAGAAACTATTATTGGTCTTTTGATTAGAACAGAAGCTTTTAGACATGGGGGAGGGGCTAGGGAAGGTTTTTGGGCAGAGTTTAGGGAATTCTTGGAGCTTTAGAGTTGTGAGGAAAAGAGAGAGTGAAGGGTGGCTTTTATAATGGAGGGGAGAGGGGTTTCCTTAATATAAAATTGATTAGTTTATTAATTTTACCTAAGATAGGGAATAGTGATTCATGGATGATCAATAATAGTAAATAAGGAATGTGAGTTCTGGATTTTGGTGCTTACATCAATTGTGATGTCAGGAATAGTGGGTTTTAATTAAAATTTATTTATATGGTAAATTAATGTATTCTATTATTCACCAAAAATTCATGTTTCTCAGAAAAATCTAAAAAATATACCCCAACCATTTTTAGATGTGTAGAATAAAAAAATGAAGTCCATTTTTCAAAAATAATTTTCTCAATATTATTAATTTTATATTTAATTATAAATCATAATTTACTTTAAAAACAGTTTTTAAGATTAAAACTGATTTTATAGTGCTTTCAAAAATTACATAGGGTCTTATAAAATTATCTAAAAACTATTATACATTGATTAAATACTTTATGAATACATTTCTGGGAAATATATATTATTTTAAATTAATTAATTAATTATATTTAAGTATTTATGATTTATAAAATACTAAAAAAGTATACTGAGGTCAAATTATCACATTCTAATATGTCTAAATTTTATTTTATTATTCATTGGTAATGTTACTATTATTTACTATTCATAAGGGTCATATTACTATTCATAAGGGTAGGTTACTATTCATAAGGGTAGGTTATTATTCATCAAAAATTATTTTTGTTTCATTAGACTTCAAAAACCATCTTGAACACAACCATGTATGTCGGATTTTCAATATTACAAACATAGGGGAGACAAAATTATGTTTAAAGGTCACTTATCCCTTAGTAGTTCATTATTTTCTGATTTTTTATGACATAAATATAAGAAGAGAATTTTCATTGAAAAACATTGTGTCGTTAGATTCCTTCCCCCTCAAGAAATTTCACCTCGGAAATTTCACTTTACACAAAAAGGTGAGGGTACTTCTCCTTCATTGCCTCTTCTGGTTCCCAAGTTGCTTCCTCAAACTTATGGTTCCTCCACAAAACTTTTACAAGATGCATTGTTTTTTTGTGTAGGACCTTATCACTTCGTTCTAGAATCTTTACTGGCTGCTCCTCCTTGGAGAGATCATCTTCCAACTTTACCACCTATGAGTTTAGTACATGTGAGATGTCTGGTATGTACATCCTCAGTAGTGATACATGAAACACATCATAAAATTGGGCCCTATTTGGTGGAAGCGCTATACGATAGGCCACAGATCCTATGTGGTCAAGGATCTCAAAGGAGCCAATATACCTTGGGCTTAACTTCCCTTTCTTCCCGAATCGCATGGCTCCCTCCCATGGAGATACTCAAAGGAAGACTTCATCTCCAATTTCGAAATCCAAGTCCCTTCGATGGTTGTCAACATAGCTCCTTTGCCGACTTTGAGCAGCTTTGATGTGTTTATGGATGACTTGCACCTTCTCTATCATCTCTTGAACAAGATCGGGCCAATGTAGCTTTCTTTCTCCAACTTCATCCCAAAATGATGGTGTTCTACATCTATTTCCATACAGAGCTTCATACAGAGCCATCTGAATGATCTAGTGGTAGCTATTGTTGTATAAGAATCAACCAATGGTAATGTTTATCCCATTTATCTTTGAATTCTATAGAGCAGGCTCATAGCATTTCTTCAAGCATCTGATTAGTCCTTTCAGACTGGACATCAGTTTGGGTGTGGTAGGCTGTGCTAAATTTTAATTCAGTACTCAAAGCGTGTAGAAGGCTCCTCCATAACATAGATGTGAACCTCGAATCACGGTCAGAGAAAATTGAGAGTGGAACACCGTGCAGTCTCACCACTTCTTTCACATTTATCTTTGCAAGTTTTTCAAGCGATAAGTCTTCCATAATAGCGATAAAATGGGCAGTCTTGGTGAGGCAGTCAACCACAACCCATATCACATTATTTCCCTTTGACATCTTCGGGAGACCCATGACAAAGACCATAGTAACATTTTCCCATTTCCACATGGGTATAGGCAATGGATGCATCATACATTTATACTTTTGCTGCTCAGCTTTAACTTGCTAACATACCATGCACCTTGATATATATTCTATAATCTCCTTCTTCATGTTATCCCACCAGAAGTGTTCTTGGAGATCACGTTATATCTTGGTACTCCCAGGATGGATAGAGAATGTTGAGAAATGTGCATTATCCAATAGATTCTTCATTATCCCGAGTGATGAAGGAACACAAAGCCGCGTTCCAAACTGAATCACACCATAGTTGTCTATATGGAACTCTTGCAGCTTCCCTTCCTTTACTGCATTCTCCATCTTTTGTATCTCCACATCATCCCATTGTACTTACTTAATGTTCTCCGGGATGGATGGTTGCGCAATCATTTGGGAAAGGTAGGATGTATCCCCTTCGATTATGATTTCCAAATCCATCCTTTTCATATCCAAGAAGATAAGGTGTTTCTAAATCCGTAGCATGGAAAGAGTAGCAGGTTCATTTCTACTCAGATCATCAGCTACCAAGTTCGCCTTTCCAGGATTATAGTGAATAGAGAAATCGTAAACCATGATTATCTCTAACCATCTCCTTTGACGCATGTTAAGCTCCCTTTGTGTGAATATATACTTTATGCTCTTTGTGGTTGTTGTATATGTCCCACTTCTCACCATAAAGGTAGTGCCGCCAGATTTTTAAGGAAACAATCACGGCTGCCAGCTCTAGATCATGTGTCGGGTAGTTCTGCTCGTGGATCTTCAACTGCCGTGAGGCATAGGCTATCACATTATCATTTTTCATGAGTACACAACCCAATACATTCTTTGAAGCATCAATTTATATCACAAAACATTCTCCACTTTTTGGTAGTGTGAGTACATGTGCAGTGATTAGCCTTCTCTTTAGCTCCTTGAATCTTCCCTCACATTCTTCCATCCAGACATACTTTACCCCTTTCCATGTTAACTTAGTTAGCGGGCTTGACAATCGTGAAAAGTTTCTCACAGAACATCGGTAGTACCTAGCTAATCCAAGAACACTACGGATTTCTGTGACACTAGAGGTCCTGGGCCATTCCTCAATCGCCTTTGTCTTTGAAGGATCCACATAAATTCCTTAACTTGTGATCACATGTCCCAAGAACATGACTTGATTCATCCAAAAGTCACACTTGCTGAACTTGGCATACAACTTCTCCATTCTCATTGTCTCCAACACAAGTCTTAGATATTCTTCGTATTCCTTCTTTCTCTTGGACTAGATGAGAATATCATCGATAAAAACTACCACAAATTTTTCAAGGTAATGTCTAAAGACTCTATTCATAAGGGGAATTAGTAAGTCCAAAGGGCATCACAAAAAACTCATATTTCCCATACCTTGTTCGGAAGGCAGTCTTCTGAATATCCCCCTTCTTCACTTTTACCTGATTATATCCAGAACTAAGATCCTCCTTTGAGAAGTATTGATCTCCTCTTAACTGGTCTAACAAGTCATCAATCCTTAGGATATGATACTTTTTCTTTATGGTGATCATTTTGAGTTATCGATAATCGATACACCGCTACATTATTCCATCCTTCTTCTTCACAAAGAGCACTGGCTCACCCCAAGGTGATGCTAAATGGTGTATGAACCCTTTTTCCAGATCCTCTTACAGCTGCTTCTTTAACTCCTCTAGTTAGACAGGAGCCATCCTATAGGGGAAATTCATGATAGGAGTAGGTCCAGGTATGATTTCAATTGAGAACTCTACATCACGATTCGGGGGAATTCTGGGTATCTCATAGGTAAATACATCGTTGTATTCCCTCACGATGGGAATTTCCTCAAGGTTGGCACTTTACTTTAACTCAAACATTTGGGCGACGTATGATTCTTTATAGGGAATCAACACCCACACCATTGAAGGAATTTTGAACAAAGATTCATGATCTTCCCTGCATTTATAGAGGAGCATGGGATGGTTCAGAATATGAAAAGATATTTCCTTTTCCGGAAAGTTGATATGTGATCTATATAACGAGATCCATTCCATTCCCATTATAGCGTCAAATTCCTCCAAGGGAAGTATTACGAGATTTTCTGGAAGAATCATCCCACATATGCCAACAGGAGAAGAGTCAAACACTTGGGATGAAATGATTTCACCACTTGGTGTTTTTACAGATATGTCTACTTCAATGTTTTGGAGCTTTGATACTATAGTTCTAGAAATCTTTCAAGATATAAAGGAATGCGTAGAACCAGAATCAAATAAGACTTTTTACATTATTGAGTGAATAGTAAGTGTACCTTTTATGACTTCATTATCATGATCCACCTCCGCAGTAGTGATTGAATAAGACTTACCTTGTTCCTTTGGCTTTGGTGGATGCTTACGCTGATTACCCTCGACAGCTCGAGGTTTAGTGCACTGGTTCGCATAGTTCCCTTGCTCCCTACAGTTGTAGCATTGAACCATGAGTGGTTGTCTCCTTTCATCAGCTACATTATCCTTCATTTTCATATCTTTTTGACACTCTTGAGCATGGTTTCCTTCTTTTCCACACTTAAAGCGTTTCCCCGTCCCTATGAGGCAGTTCTCATGGTGCAACTTCCCAAATTTTTGGCATGTGGGTCATTGAGTTTTCTTCCCACCATTATAACTAAATCCACCATCTTGAAACTCCATATTTATTTTCTTATCACCATATCCATGGGAGCATTCTCCAAAATCCATCTCTACATTAAGAGCTCACCGAACAACATCTTCATAACTCCCAATGTCTCGAATTGCAAGAGCATTTCGAAGGTGTGGTTTTAATCCACTAAAGAATCTATCAATTGTGCTATCATTGTTGAAAAAATAACCCAAAGAGTACAATGAATGCCTTGTATTATTCACTTTATAGGTTGTGATAGATTCTCATTCTTTTTGATTGAGATCTATGAATTCTCTCTCCATCATCTTGCAAAGAGTTCGTGGGAAATACTTATTAAGAAACATTATCTTAAAGTCTTCCCATTTCATCTCTTCATTTAACTCCCTTGGTTTGGGGTTCTTAATAAAATCCCACCATTGATCAGATTCTCCATCTAGATGATAAATAGCTAGAGTCACCTTCTCCATCTCAGAACAGTGAAGTACAAAAATGATCTTCTCCATGGTGTTGACCCACTATTCCGCAACTAGTGGATTGGAAGATCCACAAAACGTCGGTGTTCATTTTCGTATAAAACATTCGATAGCTAGTTTATCCCTCTTTGGTGAAGGAGGATGTTCCCCATTATTATGGTTATTGTTCATAACCTGAGATAATTGGGTAATCATATCCGTGACGTTTTTAACTCCACCTCCCAAATCGCTGGGGATGTTGTTCGGGAAATTGTTGCATTGGTCTACGCAAGAGTTGTTGGCCTGATTTCTCATGGTTCCCACCATTCTCTAAAATAGAAAAATGTTAGAAAAAAACATAAGTAAAAAAGTCAGGAATAACTTATTTATTTAAACAATTATACCAAAATCATTACATATGGGATCCATAGGAAAATATACTTGTGTGCATATTTGTACTTAGTTTCATGTTGTAGGTTTTCTCTAGGGTTCACTAATCCTAATTCCCAAATTAACTAAACAATGCCTCTAATTACAACTATAGAGACCCATCCTTTTCATACTTTACTATTACATAATTTTGAAGATAAACAACATAATAGAATTACACATATAGGATCAAAAGGTTTAGTGTCTTTGGAAAACTAGCACCATACATAACAAATACAACATCGAGCATAAACATTCATTTAATTTCTTCTTCTATAGCTTCTTATTGGCACTTGTCCTCTCCTTAGTACATGTAGCCACCTGAGGATATAAATAAAAACGGTTGAGATAAAATCCCAGTAAGAGGATAGATTAGAACAATATATCATGGGGTGAGCATAATCATAACATAGGAAAATGATCATGAACATGAGAGTAGCATAAATAATAGACTTGAAATGTGGAAATGCATAAAAATGAAACATCATATCTTCATGGTTATCTACCACACATAATTGTAAACTAAGTGAGAATATTGTTCACACATAATTTCACATTTACTCATGAGATTCATAACTTTACCCAATTCATTGGAGCACTATATAATTTCAGGCGCACCCGTCACATTTAATCATTCATTTTGCGCTATATAATTCCGGGCGCACCCGTCACATCATAGCATTATCATTTATCATGCATGCCACAATGAACGTATAACATAAATGAACATAACTAACCCATAAAAAGGAATGGGTTTCATCTCATAATAACACCTTCATAAGCTTTGGGTTCCCAAAAGAAAGAGGGAATAACCCACATGTTACAAGAACCATCCACTTTGAGTGAGAAGTAAAAGGAACGTTCTTAAAAGAAGAGTTCTTTTGGAAAAAATTTTGTTGGACATAAAAACCAGTGACAAATAAGTATATCCCATAAAATTATATCAAATGATGAACAAGTGATCCTTGAGGAGTAACCATATCAAAAATGGTGTGAAAGAGGGAGAACCCGAAGGAAGAAAATTGGGTTCGAGATTTCCCCTTACCTTGTACTCGAATGCATTCTTCTCTTTAATGTCCTGTATAATGACATTATATTCATTAATTAGAAATTAAATAACCATTTATACATTAATAGGGTTCATTCCGGTTTCATTATGTCATATTATTTTCCTTTTGATTACTTATAGGGCTTAAAAACATTGTTCAAGGATGTTCGTTTTTATGGTTTTCTTGAGTGGCTCACTTGTATTCTTAAATTGAAGTTCGGGTAGATCTTTAGTAAACATCCAGAAATTATATTACATTTAATTAGGGATATTACAGGATCTTGAATGATTTTATAATGAATTATATTAGATCCATGTGGACGAATCGTTAGATAAGAATTTAATGATGGTTATTTGGGTTAATTTGAGCAGTTTTTTGATCACAACGAACTTGTTTTAACTTTTCACTTAGTAATATGTCCATAGGTTATTTCCAGAACATATAATATAACATAATACATATAAAATATTTTGTTTTGACCTTAAAAATAATTTACTTACCAGATATGAAGGTAGAAATGGAAGAAGAGAACATGTCGTTTTTGGAGGTGATAAATTTAACACCTCATGAACAACGTTCTCTTTAACAAAATAAAAGGAAGAGGGAAAGGGGGTGGGGTGATATAATATCCCATTATAATCATAAAATTATAGTATATGTATATTAATGGATTTACAAAATAGGTTGGATGAATATTGGTGGGGAGATATCAAGAAAGGAACATGAACTTGAAAGAAAATTAAAGGAGAAGAGGGAGGGAAATTTCCTTTAGAATCTTCCCTTTGAGATCCTCCTTAAAGAAGCTATTATTGGTCTTTTGATGAGACCGGAAGCTTTTGGACTTGGGGGAGGGGATAGGTAAGGTTTTTGGGCAGAGTTTAGTGAAGTATTGGAGCTTGATAGGTGTGAGGAAAAGAGGGAGTGAAGAGTGGCTTTTATAGTGGAGGGGAGAGGGGTTTCCTTAATATAAAATTTATTAGTTTATTAATTTCACCTAAGACAAGGAATAGTGAGTCTTGGATGACCAATAATAGTAAATAAGGCATGTGAGTTCGGGATTTTGGTTCTTACATCACTTGTGATGTCAGGAATAGTGGGTTTTAATTAAAATATATTTTTATGGTAAATTAATGTATTCTACTATTCACCAAAATTTTTTGTCTCTCAGAAAAATCCCAAAAATTCACCCAAACCATTTTTTGATGTGTAGAATACAAAAATGGAGTCCATTTTTCAAAAATAATTTTACGAATATTATCAATTTAATATTTAATTAAAAATCATAATTTACATTAAAAACAGTTTTTATGATTAAAACTGATTTTATAGTGCCTTCAAAAATTATGTTGGGTCTTATGAAATTATCTAAAAACTATTATACATTGATTAAATACATTATGAATAAATTTTAGGGAAATAAATATTATTTTAAATTAATTAATTAATTATAAATAATTATTTATGACTTATGAAATACCAAAAATGTTTACTAAGGTCAAATTATCACTTTCTAAGATGTCTAAATTTTATTTTATTATTCATAGGTAATGTTACTCTTATTTACTATTAATAAGGTTCATATTAATATTCATAAGGGTAGGTAAATATTCATAAGGTTAGGTAACTATTACCCAAAAATTATTATTTTTTTCATTAGACTCCAAAAACCATCTTGAACACAACCGTGTATGTCGGATTTTCAAAATTCCAAACATAGGGGAGAAAAAATTATGTTTAAAGGTCACTTATCACTTATTAGTTCATTATTTTGTGTTTTTTATGACCTAAATATACGAAGTGAATTTCCATTGAAAAACATTGGGTCGTTACAATATATATTCATATAAAATTGACATTACTAATGGTTATCAATAAAAACATTGAATCATCAGACAACGGAAATATTCATAAATTAGAATCAATTATAAACAATAAATCCCTATAATGGGAGGATGTATACCTAACATAATTTATTTGATCCAACACTAGGATATGAGACATTAGGTTAAGGAATCCATTATTCCATTCCCATCGAACTAAGATCATAGCAACACTTTTCATGGTTGAGTTGTTGGAAAATCCTTGTATTTTTTAAAGAGTAAGTCGTATACAAGAATCAAGGAACTATCATCCCATGAATTTAGGTATAGGTGAATGGTGTATACAAAAATCATGAACTTGTGATCCCATCCCTTCATCATTCTTCATATAATACATATCCACACACATGTTATACAGTAGAAAAATAACCCTTATAATATACTCATTATTTATCAAAAAAATATCCATGGTCAAGGTAGATTTATTATTTATACTAATAAACATTCTTGGTATTAAAAAGTAAAAAAAAAGATCAATAAATCAATGTAACAGTCAGGTTTATGAAATAATTCCATTATAATGAATCTTATCCTCAACAAAACAAAAGGTAAATATGCTCGAATATGATAAATTAACTATTATATCAATAAAACAGTATTCCAGGTCACACATGATCATAAAATAAATAATGAATAAATAATGAATATTATATTATGGAATCCAAAAAGATAAAAAAATATCAATCCATACATAAATCAGTTTATAAGGATACATTCTCTTCAGGTTAATCTAAATGACAATTATACTAGTTATAAATTATTGGATGGGGAGTAATTCATGGTACAGTAATATATATCCAAAAAAAGATCTAGATTTATCAAGCATTATAATAAGTTTTCACTATAAAAATAGTACTTCAGATCAAATATGGAATTTTTTTCTAACAAATTTGACCAACTTCCTCTGAAATGGGTAAGGAGGTGAGGGTTTGAGGGGTTGTCGGGGGGGGGGGGGGTCTCACGGGGGTTTGGGAGAGAAGGCGATCAAGGGGGGGAACTGTTATGGATGAAACAAAATTAGCAGTGGTTTTTAAAAAATCACCCTTAAATAATTATTAAAAGGTTACGTGGTGATTTACTAAATTGCCGCTAAAAACCACCAAAAACAAATATTAATTTTGTAGTGTCTACATTTCATATGTTATTTTCAATATGAATGTATGTATTATTTATTTTTATCCAAATTCATATGAGGAATTCATTGAATGTCATTTCTGATTGGTGGGACCTTCTATAGCCCCTCGTTTTATCGGTAGGTCTCATGAGACCAACTAGGGTCTTGGAACAAGGCAATGATAGAAAGGTTGATTATGGTCATTGAATGAGGCCTTAACCTTATGGTTATGTTGTATGGAATTTTTCATTCCCTAATTACGATATTAAAAATTGAATGTTCAGGTGGTTATTCAACTAGAAGAATTCCAATGATTAGGAATTATTATAGCATTAATAATTCATATCTTCTACGTTACATAATGTTTTTTTGATTGTTTTTTAGGTCATGTGTATTTAATTATTCACCATGCCTAATGATTATCTTTTATGATATCTTGTATTTTATTTATTACCCTTACTGACCATTTGATCTCACCACTTTCTTATGTTTAAATTTCATAGTACATGAAGATGAATATTATAAATGACATACAGGGAAAACCTAGGATTTATGGATGTTGTCAATGGAGTTACTATATCGTTTTTTTCATGTTGTAATGATGTACCTTTATATGTTTTTTTTTTCAAAACTAATTTACTATTTGTTACTTTTGTATAAAACATTCCTATAATAATGATAATGTAATTAAATAATGCACTGGCTCCAAGAAACTGGGTTCTGGGCATTACAATGATGCAACTCATTACCAGACTAGCACAATGAGTTATTGACTTAGTTTATAGTTGGATTTAATACATTCTCAATACGTAAAATTTTATATTTCCACTTGATTCGGTCATTTATATATTAATTTATTTCAATATATACAATATTTTATTGACAGATTCAAGACTGTGATCACCCAAATAAATGAATTAATGTAGAACATATTTAATTTAAATAAATGAATCATGGGTAATTCTTTTATCCAAAATGGTCAATTAAGTTTACAAAATCCACATAAAATTTAAAATTCATGTAATGCATAAAAAAATAAAATTTATTCATAATAAAATAACTTACTTCAACTAAAAATTAATTCAAACATGACTATCCATTATTTCATTGCATGTAAAATCCTTAGAACTGAGTGTTTGATAATTTTTCACTTGGAAAAATAATTTTAATTTTATATTATTATGATTTCTTGTTGGTGAACATATCCATCATACATCAAATATGTATCCCTCTGTAGACATTATGTAACTTGGAGTCATGTGTTGGGGTGTTCCAATTCAGGATTTTAGGATTTTTGAATCAACTCAACAAATCAAGGATCTAAATACTCATTGTTGGAAAATACATTCCTACCAAAATATGTTCTAATACATTCACCAACCATCATTATTTTTATGATAAGGGGAATATGGATCCTTACAATTACAATGAACTAGAAGCATTACATTATATGATTAATGGTTGGGGATATTAGGACATGATAAAATAGTGGGAAAATAAGAGAGTTAATTTTTATTGATTCTTAAATAACATGTATTCATGAAAATTAATAATCATATTATTTAATTATTATTGGAAAAAATAAAACCAAAATAAATATTTTGATTATTCATTAATTCGGGATTCATCCTCACACATACAAATTTATAGATTTGGTACCATTCTTTAAAAAATCAATTATCATTATAAAGCTTGTATTATGTATTAGAATCCCACACCATTGTTATTTCACCCCAGTAGGTGAGGGAAAGTGAAAAATATTCTGACCTGTGATATTTTGAGGATTCTTAATAACTAATATATTTTCTCCTTGTAAAGTTAATGAATGGTATGAAATAAATAATATTTTCCATGAAACATATCAGAGTAAACTAAAATGAAAAATATATATATTTTTTTTATATTGAATTTCGAGGGAAATATTTATATATTTGATAAATTAGGCTTCAAATTATAGAAGAAATTATCTATTAGTATTGTAATATTATATCTTAAAATGAGAATATCCTTATTTTTCATGCTATGATAAAAAATGGATATATTATCCAAGAAAAAATTCACATACTTTACCATGAGGATAAAGATTATTTGAAATCTTTTTCTACAGCCCTTTTGTGAATATATTCAAAGATGAGGCTATTGATACAATGGATAATCTAAATAAAATTGATGTTTTATAATGTCCTTCGTAGATTAAAAATATTTAAATAATGTATAACAAACATGAGGATATTTTCATGTCATGTAAAAAGAATATAAACTGGAAAATAAAATTAATTGATTTGTAGAGGCTAATAATTTTTATCAAAATTAATTATATTCGTTATGTATATACATCCCACATGTATACTAATGTAAATATTTCTAAAAAATAATTATTTAAAGTCATTTGTTGAAAAATTATGAAACTGTTATAGAGTTAACCCAAAAGTATAAGAGAAATTGATATTCCTATTTCATCCAAAGGAAGCAAACAATTTTTCATTTCCACATTGGAATGATTCATATTTGTAATATGTTTGGTAAAAACATTTTATCATAGTGGTTGGATTAACACTATGAGATATTATTTTAATGTTAGAATAAATGTTTATAAGGTACTTAAATACTAAATTAATGGTTCAGAAACTCATAAATTAAAAATATCTATAATTATTAATGTTGTTTATAAATTAAAAAAATATTACACTATTTTGAGAAGATAATTATTTATCAAATAAAAAATCTTTTTGGACCATTTTTACACCAATAAATGTGTTTTAACCTCAATTGATAAAAGATACATTGTATAAAAAAACTATATATTATTTCTTATATAAAGATATTTATAAAAATAATAAGTTACACAAAATATAGGTTCAAACAATTATAATGCTAACGGTAACTTCATAAACAAAATTATATTACTTTAATAATTGTTAAAAATTATAAATGAATTAAATGAGTTTGCGTGGTAAATATTGATGGATATCTGATATGGATTGTTAGAAAAAACGTTATTAATGTTATTATTGATCATATTTGTGGAGTAATAGTTATAAAAGACTCATATATCCTCATATACATCAATTACAAGATATTATTAAAAGTAATATCAATTATGAGTCCAATATAAATAATAAAAAAGTTTCACTACTCCTTTTATGGAAAATTTATCAAATAGAAGTGCAAAAAATAAACATATGATAGATGTATTGTTTAATTAATAACATAAAAAATGTGATGTTATAAGAATTTATTAGGAAACTACCATACATATTTATTAATACACAATTTGTTAAAATCTTTCCTTACATACTAACGATCATAATAATCAAAACGTTACATTTCATTAAATGAACCAATGGACACTATAGATATTAATATCTAATCAATATAAACTATATTTCCATAATGGAATCTAATATCATTGAATATTGTGGTAGTATAATTAACTTATATGATATAAGTCTCCCAATTCACATGATATTGAATATGAATACTTGAACCCATTTATCATAGTGAGAGGAGTAGTTTCATAATCACATTCTGCAATATAATTTATAAACATAGACCTATTTTATGTTCAAAAATATTGATGATAATTGTATTATTATTTTAAAAAAAATATTCCTATAAAAAATTAGTATATATTAATATACTAAGGATGAAAATTATATAAATATTCAAGTATTGTACTATATGAATAAATATTTATAGACTTAATGTTTTTAATTTTTTTTACGACATGAAATTTCTAGTGAGTATTCAAGAGAATCTATGAATTGATGGTATAATGTGGTAGAAATTTATCATGATAAATTATTGAATTTTTATTATATGATAAACTTATTCACCACTCATAATGACTAAAATGCATTTGACTTTTACTCATCAATAATTATTTATATGATTCAATTATATTGAGATATAGAGTATAAATGTTACCTCATTTTAATGATTCCTTATGGAATATGTTTATATTAAGTGATAGAAAAGGAGAACCTATGGTATATTTCTACATGGAATATCAAAAATGGTCGATAAAATCAAAATATTATTATATGATATGATGATGTCATTCGAGTAAGTCATTAATAGTGATAATTAGGATATTCAATTGGGAATGAATGGGGGATATGGTTTTCATACATGTTAGTATGGTTTTATTTATATTTCAACATAAATATATTGATAACACAATGAATAATTTTAAAATCACATACTAGTCTGTCAAGACTATGTAATGATATTTATCCATGTATGACTTAATGTCGTAACTTTTATCTAGGGAATAAGATCACCAAAATTGTTCCATGTGTGAGATAAATCTACTAATAGAATATAACTTAAAAAGTTATTGAAAAATATATATTGAAAAAACTCAATAACATGTTTTTTTGGAATATATTCCTTCTAGAAGAACATGTATATGCATAGAAAAATATTTCATGGGTTCTATAAATTTCATAAGATTATGTTCAGGGATATCTTTCCATGATCTATGAAATGTAATGAAATTTTATATTAATGATTAATTTAGCATAATATTTTATTATCAGAAATATATAACAGATTTGAATATAATTGTTTTTATAACTATCTGAATGTACAGGGAAATGTTATACTAGATGAGTTCAAGGTGTTTGGATAAGAAGGAATACAACTGATCAAAGGTATCGAACACTTGTCATTATTATTTTTAATTTTATTTAGTATTGTGGAGAAATTATAAGGAAATATGAATGAATTAAATAGTACAACTAGTATTTTACTTATCAATAACATTTTAGAATTTTTTTTATTTAAATTGAGTTCAAGGATCTATTTTTGAAATTTCTTATACTTATTTTTAGTTATACCAATACAAGGATCCTTATAATTATTATTATAAGATTTTAATATAGACATAAAGATGATTTAAATAAATAAAAATGGAAAAATTTGGAAACTTGGTTGTGTCACTACTTTATGTAATTTATCGATATAATAATGTTTCATAAAATATATTTTCCACATTGACATGGGGATTTTAATTCCCTAGTCACATAAATGTGGTAGTCCT
Source organism: Viscum album (assembly GCA_963277665.1). Taxonomy (NCBI): domain Eukaryota; kingdom Viridiplantae; phylum Streptophyta; class Magnoliopsida; order Santalales; family Viscaceae; genus Viscum; species Viscum album. Next base: position 2,059,781,280 of record OY728151.1, on the reverse strand, counting down.
ATAAACTGTAGGCATACCCAAAAAAAATAATGTTTTAAATGTGACTACTAAATGATTTTAGTATTTCTGTCTAGTGAAATTATGATATATTTGGATTTGGGTCCCTATAACCAACTACTTTTTACTTTGTAGTACATGTATATTCAATGAAGTTAATACTTATCGAAATATATTATCATTATTTTTCTTCTATAAAACATTGACGTGATAATTTATTACAGTATATTTCAATTTGAAAATGTAATATAATATCCCCACTATAATGAGAAAAAAGATATTTTATCGTATCATCAACTAAATATAGTTATACAATCAAATCACCTAAAATAATATGTAAAACATTACGTAGTCTATTAGTTGTGACTAATCATAAAATGTTCACACATAGTAATCTATATAGTGTATGATTATGTGAACTGGCCCACTAAAAATAATTCCATGTGTTTTTTGTCATCAGATTCTCTTATGTATAAGTATGTTTAACAGTTCTTAGACTATAGGATTATGAAATATTTCATTCATGATTCGCACACATAAATTTATTGACCAAAATCATCATTCCATCCGTTGGTTGGAAATAGGGAAATGTTGGGTGTTTCATGAATGAAAATTTATTATTGGATAACTTGAGGAATAATTTTTCGTTTCTATATTTTCAAATGTTGATAACTCCTACATTTGAATGAAATATAACAGTCACATTAAATTTAATATACATGGTGTAATGATTTTTATTTCCACCATTGAAATAATGACATATTAATAATATTGGATGATGCTAGATTTTTGAAACCAGTGTGATGTGATATTGATAAAATGGTATTATATTACACAATGAGAACTACTTTGGGGTTCTCATTATAGGGACATTAAGATCTTTCCCTCAGTTTCCTTGTCCCATTTCTAGATTTTTATCATTGAATATAGGAAATCCCACTTAATTATAATCAGTAATAATCCTTGAGGGTCTCACAATAAGTGTTTCCATTGATCTAGATTAAAAATAATTTGATTGTAATTAATGAAATAAACCATATTCTTAATACCAAAGAATAAATTTATTTAATTTTATTAATCTCTGATATTATCAATGTATGAAATAAGTATTTATTTTACAATAATAAATTATTGATTTTGTGAATATATAATAAATATTTATTCACTCATTTTTTATTATATTTTTTTGTTTTTTTGATTCAATACATAAATGATATTGATAAACAAGATTGTGGATAAAATATTTATGTATCTAAATAAAATTTTTATGTTGTTTTATAAAAAATTACATTATGTTAGAGAGGACTAATACATGTTCATTATTGAATATTAGTTTTCAATCCAGTAAAAGTACATTTATCCAAAAGCATTCAATGGAACAAAATTAAATAAAAATAAAAATATTATAATTATATTCTATGTGGATTACTGAAGATTATAATATTATATTAGTATTGGTACATAATTAAAAAATATTTTCAACATAATCCCTGTATCTATGATTAGACAATATTTTTATTGTGTCTATTTAATTGAGAGTGGAGAATCATTGTTCACAATGAACTTCTATATGTAATGTAACTATTTATTAAAATTAATACTTTATAATATTCCTATGAATATTTATATAGTTGTAAACCTAGATAGTGGGAGTTTTAGAGTCTTTGTATGATCAAAATTAAATTTTTGATATATATTTGACATATTGAATATCATGTAAATGAAAATTCTCTGAAAATTAAGAATAACACTTATACAGAGTCTCATAATAGAAATATTATTCCACTATTGAGTTCAAGATGTTGGCTTTACCCTAGGAGCCACATAATAATTGTCCTCTTCTGGAATTTGGTTTAATGATTAGTCACAAGAAAATTAAATAAAATAAATAATATTTATTTTATTTTATTTCTCTCAACACTGTGAAATGAAATACTTTTTAAATAAATTTTTATGAGAACATATAAGGATTGGAAACAAATACATATAGTCCTAGAGGTCTAATAGATGATAGATTTATTTTAATATAATATTGGATCTAAATATATTGTGTGCCAACATACTATATATCTCACAAAAAATGACAACACATGATCATTCATCATCAGAAATCAATCCAAAATCCACATATTATTTTTTATAAATAATTGTTCCCATTTTTCTGTCCCACAAAATATGTGAGTTAATAAACTAATGTACTGATATGAATATCAAATATCATTGGGGAATGGGTTTGTTTTAGGGATTAGGGAATAATTATTATTTGTTTTTTTATTAATTTAATATCTCTTAGTTCATCTTTTATAATAAATTAGGTAATAGATTATGAAAAAAATGAAGAAGTTTTCCCCTTACATTTATTGTTTATTAGGATCTCTCCCCATTATACACACATTCATTATTGATGTTTACTTGGGCCTACGATTAAATCAATACACGTTGATCCATCAATTCAAATTCAATTTTTGGTGCAATGGATAATTACCAAGGGCCATTTATGGATATTCGGAGGCACAATTTTGGTATATGACTATGTTATTTGATCCATTAATCTATTATCGGTTGAAAATTCTATTTTGGTGGGCAATGTCGATGAGCCGTATAGGTGGTTGATTTTTGAGTGGTCTTTTCCATTGAAATCTAGACAATTATGGAACATAGGATTGGTCAACCCTATATCCATGATGTGCATCTTGATTCATGGTTGAATAAATGGGAGTGGATGGCCATATGAATGCATGAACATTCAATAATTTCATTGAAATCCCCAACTATACGGTGTGTAGTCCTATGAACACAAGTTGTATGTTCCCTCTTATGCGGAACAAGGTTTTTTGAAAGAATATAAGGATGAAATTCCCTGAGACACATTCATATAGAATGTGACCCATGATGGAATAACAATGTGAATCTTAAAGGATACACTTACATGGCATGGATTACATAGGTTGGTACATGGAATCTTTTAGACTACACGACCCGAGTAGATGGACAAGGTCCAGTGTACACTAGCACAAGAATAATAAATAACTGAGATCCATGATGATATCTCCACACCATGGTCCTCATGGACACATGATCTATTTTATATGAGTGCATTCCATGTGATCATTATAAATGATAAGTTCTAGGATTAGTGAGACACAGAATGTACCCCTAGGTAAATGTCTTATACTCATTTATGGAAATGGTGGATTCCCATTTCTCTATAGATCATATTTATTGAGAGATTTTATTAGCATCAATGGACCCGTATAAGCTAAGTGTGTTTCCTTAATTATTTTTTTCTGGGTTAGTAAGGATTCATATCTCACACATAATATGGTGATGTCGTCATTGGGACTTCTTGGATATGGTTGTTACATTTCTTCCATGAGGGACTAAATGGTATCATCTATCATAATCATGGCTTTGTTGGAGTTCATGGTGTCATCATAACCAACACTACATGATAATAAATAATATATGTATAAAGTTACTCCAATTGTGCTATTGGTATACCCCATGGCCCTGGGTGTGATCATTGTCTATGTATTGTTCTCATTATACACCCATCATGTACTTCTTAGGGAATGTACAGATGAGTTGTGAATCTTAGATGGATTCCATTAGTTCTCTATAAATAATGGAGTGTATTCTATCAATTGATTTCTATTAGGGAAGGTAGATCTTATTGTGTGAAATATCCTAAACAAGAAATACCTTGGAACAAATGAGAATCAATCATAGATTTTTTTTCAATTTTGATCATACCTTGATTGTTTATGTCTAATATGAGTTTATCTAGATGATTTATTTAGTGTCATTCTTTTTAGTGAAATATCCAACGATGAGATGAATATTCTTGAATATTTTTTTGTTTATTTAAGGATTTATTATTGGTTATTATTAAATGCAACCCTATAAGGGATCCTCCCACACATGTAATGTATTATTGGTATGAAAACCCTTGTGGAACCATGGTGGAATATTCAATGTTAGTGATTGTTTGGTTGAGACCAGCCAAGGTGAACACTGATGTATATTTTTACAACATTCCCCTTCTTTAGGTAAGGTTAGACATTACATTTCTGTTTGAAGTGGGCTCATATTTATCCCATTTTTCATGTTTTCTATTACATTGGATTGGATATTTGTGTGTGGATATAATTAAATTATGATAATGCCTCTCATGTGGGTTAGATTACTTCTTTGCGTTAGTCACCAACCCATAACCTATTAAAGGGGGGCATGACGTATTTTCACTTCTAGACCTATTTGGTTGGGTCATGAATTAATTTTATTAGGGGAACTACCCAACATAATGTGTTTGTAAAAGTGTCTACATTTAGGAATGGTGTTTACTTTTTTGAGCCATGGGGTTTGCTTTGGGAACTAAAGAAATAATGTTAAATTTATTTGAGATTGGTTTGTCAGACATGATGTCTTGTATTGGTGTGGTGGTTGATGTATCTATTCAATAGGACCATGATAACTAATTTGTTGAATCATTATATATAGACACATTTTTTAGGGAAATATATTATTACATATATCATATAGGAATGGGTTTTGGTTTCAATTTCCTTCTTGAGTATGTGTGACAGATATATTCAATGACTTTGGTACATCTTGATAATCATCAGGATACCTATACGATGATAGACATCATGGTTTCTTGTGTATGTTTCACTATGAATAATAGATGAGTGATGCATTTTCTGTTCAAGAACCCAGTATTTTGGTAATTTTCAGTAGGTGGGAACCAAATAGTGATACCCCTATTGAGATTCATGTAGATCTATTTTGTTTATAAGGAATATGATCATCATAATACTGAGTAGCTGATAGCTCCAAACAGATTTGATGATGGTATACATAGTCTTTGTGAGTTACGTGATTTCTTGTTATAGATATCATTTATGTTCTATAAGGACAAAGACCCTCAAGAGGTACCAGTTTGACTCAAGGTAGTAGTAACAGTTTCCGGTCTGTGTGGATCATGATCAGTCATATGGTTACATTAGGTTCATGTTTTCTACATATAGTCGTAGTTGGATATGGTTTTATAGGCATATGACACTACTAGTCTGAGTGTTCCATGAGAGAAGTAGCGTTAGATATTTCCTTAGATAAATGGATAGAATTTCCCCATCAAGAGGTGGGGAGGACTAGCATGAGAATGTGGTGTGAATGTCTCACTTGGCTGAGAATACTCTCTTATGGTGGTCATAGAATCAAGACATCTCTAGAGTGACATATTAAATTGGTAAATACCTTTGATGGAAATTTATGACATGACTATGGTCATGTGTGGATGTTGGTAAATTATCCAACCAATAAATTTTAATGAGATGCATTCCAAAACCATTCAGTAAAGTTAGTCATTCCCAATTTGGATAATTAAAAGGCTTAGAATAATATATTATATTAATTGTGGGTTTGAGGTTGTTCGATATTCCATGGTGTTGGAGAAATCGCTATTTCTTGAAAAAAAGTTTGGATAGGGAAATGATGAGTTCTAAGTAACAAGATTTCGCAGAGGATTTATGTATGGTTTGAGTTATGACCTTTGTATTGACTAACCCTATTATAGTTGTCACATAGAGTTATGAGACACATTTCCTTCAGTGTGTCCAATGTTTGATAACTAGTGATACTAGTGGAGCACTTTTTTCATGACACATATGTTGGAGGATGTTGTAGAGAGGATTAGTGATTGGAATTTTCCACTAATAGTTTCAATATCCTCTAGGAGAGAGAGATAGAGATATATATATAGACATATAGATAGTGAGAGAGGTAGTACCTATTATGGAAATATTTCAATGGTGTATGTGGGGACCTATATTGTTCTTTTATCTATTGAATGGTACCATATCATATTCTCTCATATGATTACTACCGGTTAATGTATATGTGCTTCCAAAAAATTTTATGGAGCTTTCCAAATTTGATGAGGAGTGATCACCAAAAACGGTGGGATGATCCCATTTATAGTAGTATAGATTCATTTATTTCTCAATTGGATAGTATTACCCTTATAGTAGTGGATGATATGAACATTCAGTTATTAAGCTTCTTAAGTGTTATGAGGGAATCATTCTTATGGACATCTTGGATTTACCTCACTATCTAGTGATTTTTTATACATGAAATCGCAATATGGATATCCTAATTTTAATTATTGTATATCGTATGACCCCTTGTAGTTGTAAGAGATAAAGGATCAGAACAATGTTTGAATATAATGGGGCTTTGTAGGACATGTTGTGATTTCTTTGGATTACCTATGTATTTTACCTGAGAGGTGTATGGGTTCTTGATAGTAGTTTTTCATTGGTGTAATGTAGACTAGTTGACCTGAGGGTAATTATCAGCTCTTGAGAATAAATGGTTTTTTAACCCAATAGATGGAGGTGATGTAGACCCTACAGTTTGACCTCAGGATGGGTTATCACCTACTATAGGTTCAAATGGTAGAAGTTATGAGTGCATAATCCTATTTTGGACGTGGTTGTCTTGATTACTTAGTGAAATACATTGGCCTGTTGAACACCACATAGGAGTTTGTGAGAATTTTTACCTAGATCCTAAACATTTCATGTGTTGGTTTGTGGTACTCTTGTAAAATTTTACCCTTAGGACATTAGGGACAATGTTGGAGTAGGCAAGGCACATGGGGATGTTTCCATACATTCTCCTAGAGTTCTAGTTGTATGGAACCTCTTCCGGAGTAATTTATCAATATATGGGTTGTCGAAAATAAGTTTGAAAGTGTATCCTATAGTCGATGAGGTGGAATGAGATTTATAGCCACATAAGGAATGTTCATGGTGAAAGGTGGTCATATTTATTTTTTTCATATATTATTCTTGAGTGTGGTGACAGAGAAAATTAAAGATTTTTAATTTCCTCCATGTGTATATTGATGGTGCAATGTACTCCAGTTTCAATTTGTTACCATTCATTTCATTCCAAGATATAGGTATGTATAAATAATTTATATTAATTAAGAGATGGTGTGGGACAAGATATCTAGAGGATTATTACTTTTGTGATTTCTTTTAATGAGTGATTTATATAATTCTTATTATAGGGAAAGATGGTGATTATGGTCATGATGTCAAAATATGTGCTAAAGAGATTGTTTTCCCTTAGTATTACTTCTACTATATGTGAGAAATTACTAACATCTCTTTTCATTTGTTTGGGAGTTAATAGAGTTAAATCTAGTTACTATGTTAAACTATTGTTGTTTCATTTGACTATTGGTGATGACTGAAATAGGTTTCTTGAAATTTTGGGACACTTTTTCATGAAGAAAATGGACTAGATTTGTGATATTCCATTAATTATCATTGTAGACAATGATTCTTACTTCATGGAACGATTTGGGAGAGGTTTTCAGATTCCTTCTGTGACTCGAATTCATTTGGGTATAGTGTTTTACCCTAAACCAATGGACAAGTAAAAGTGTACCATTCTCATTTTTTTGGATATGATTCGGGTTTTCATGTTTGTTTTCAAACCATTGTAGTGTGGATCATTTTCCATAAGTGAGGATTTCATTTCATGAGGATTACCACTCCCCTAGAAGAGTAGAACTTTTTTGGGGCCATATATGATAGAAATAATAGGAAAATATTATATTGGTCTGATCATGTGGGTAATACTTTATGGGACATAGTTTTTGGTTCTAGAGATGCTTGAAAAAATTTGCAATTCATCGACTGGATGATAATGACTTTTCATTATACATCAGGTGACTTTAGTTAAATGATGATAGAATAATATTGATTTTGTGAGATATAGAGTCCATGCTAGGGTGATACACAATCTATGGTAATTTTAGAACCTTTATATTCATACATATGTGTCTGGTATGAAAGGTGTTGTTCATCATAACCCTGAGGCCATAGTTGTTTTTTTGGGTGTTCTCTACATGTCATGTTTGATGAGGTTTGAACATGTATCATTGTACGATATTGATCTTGGATAGATGGGTCGTGAAGGTGGAGTTTTTGTTTGAATAATCCAACTGCGTTCAATTAAGGTTGATGAAATATCCTTCATGGTAAATTTTATTCCCTCAGGTATGTATTTTTTACAACATAGGGAGATGTTGGGAGAGCTCATGGGAGTTTGAGACCCATTTTGGAGATCAATACCCCCCCCCCAATTATATCAATTTGTCCTCTAAATGGAAGAAAATAAATAATGGATGGAACGATGAAATTTCATAGTTTTTACCATGTTATACTTTGGATTATTTCTAATAATATTCCTTATCCTATGAACTTAGACATTGTGATATTCAGTGGCCGAGGGATATCCGAAATAATTTATGAAATTTAATAAATATCATGTTCATTCACTTTTACTTAAAATGTGCAATAAATATTTTATGTTGGCATAAATCTAAAATATGAGGGGACCATTTAGTTCAGAATATGGGTTTTTTTTCATAAGATCAATTTAAATTCTGTTGGCATCAGATGTTTATTTAATGTATAGTCAAATGAGAATAAATAAATAATTTAAAATAATTTGTTGATTTAATTTTCATAATTAAGTGAGATGAAATTATCATTAAATTAATATTTATGAGAAGTTATCATGGTCTACTATAGAGAACTAGAGGCATTGAGGACCATTAGAGGAGAGTGTTGTATGTAGACACTTATAAAATTTATCAGATTAGGTAGTGTTCCCCAACAATGATTGCGGATCATGCCAACGACAAAAACATAAAAATATTATTCCATAGAGATGGATATGAAATCCATCTAGATTCCAATTTTGTGTATTAATCCCCATTTTATTCTCATGCGACAATATTGAATCAATATACTAACATATTGAATTTTAGATAAATTTTTATTTGGGAATGGGTTTATTTGTGTGATTTGGAATTATTTATTATTATTTATTCATTGATTTAAATAAAATTTGATTTGTATTTCCTATGAAAATTTATGGAGTCCAAAATAATAAAGACCATATATCGTTACTTCGTTTTTTGGTTTATATTTTTATATACATGATTTACATGTCTTCATCGCTGGCATTTATTTTCATATTTTATTCAACAATTACATGTTTAAAACATTTCTAATAATTGATCATTAACATGGGTCTAGTATGTAGATTTGGTGACATGATTCTTGGTTACTACTATGGAAGTAAATTCATGGATGGATCATAGATTCATGATTCCTGTTTTCTTTGAGATACTAGAGTGGTGAAAAGATGATCGATTCCCAAGTGGTAGGTACCGACAGAATCTGGACAATTATGGAAAGGGGGATCGGAAAATATACATATTAAAAATGTTACATGATTCACAGTTGAATTGATTGGTTAATATGGATTAGATGAAAATTTTATTATTCTAGATTTTTTTTGGAAATTCTCAATAAGAAAATGTTTCATCCTTTGAAAACATGTTATGTTGTTCGTTATATGTGGAACTAGGGATCCAACATGGAGATAATGACGAAACACCATTTGAAAATTTCATATACCATGTGACCCATGTTGGATTCTTTGAATGTATATTTGAGGATACATGGATACAACCAAACAACATGACTAGAGTACATGTACATGGTCTGATGTACACAATCATGAGAAGAATGATATATTGAGGGCTATGATGACATCTACACATTGTTTAAAATAAGGAAACTCCATTTATTTTAAAATTTTCTTCCATGTAAGCGAGTGACATGTCTAATTCCATTCGTAGTGAGACGGATCACGTACTCCTAGGGACACACCATGTACATCTTTGAGTATGGAGTGGATTTCTAATTATCATTATGACATATTTATTAAATGAATTTGTGTTCTTCCTTGGACCAATATTTTTTTTGTGTGTTCCCTTGGTCCATTCATCAGGGGTTATTGTGGGATCACATCGTAACCATTGGATATTGATCTCTTTAGTGGGAAATCATGTATGTATTAATTGGAATCCTTCATCAAGATCTAGAGTGAGATTCTCTATCATCATATTTCCCTAAGTGGAGTTTATAGTATCTTCCAATCCAAAATTATTCTTCTGATGATCCTATACATTGAGGGATACTCTAGATTAAATTTTGTTGTACCCTATGGTCATGGATGTGATCCTTATCTGTGAATTTTTCTTGTAAACTTCCATGAAATACTTCATGTGGTGAGACCCGATGAGTAGCGCATCATGGATGCAAACCGTCAGTGCTATATTACTTTTGTAATATATTATCTCAGTATATTTCCATTTGGGATGGCTATGATATTTGAGTGAAATATCATAAATAGGCATTTTCTTTGATCATTTGAAAAGGAATCCTAGGATTTTTTTTGGGATCATTACATAATACTATGTTACTACTATGAGTATATCTGCGTGTTTTATTTTGTGTCTCACAATTTTATTGACATGTTCTATGACTATAAGACTATAGTTGATTCTTTTTTTCTTCTAGGATTAATACAAGGTATTGTTAGCCTTATCCCTACATGGGTTCTTCCAACACATGTTGTGTCGTATATATACATTAATCATCTTTCGGAGTCCTTGATAGACTATGAGAAAGTGGTTTTTCTGGAAAGATAGACCACAGTGTATACCAGTGTTGCAATGGGAAGTAGTCCCCCTCTTCTAATAAGGGAATAAATTACTTTCTAGTTCTTGGTGTATTGTATATCAACCCTTTTTTATGATTATCATAATAATATTTCATACACATATTGTGTGATTGATGATATATTCATCCATTGTTTTTAGTTTATTTACATTTCCTTATTATATTGGATTGTAAATTTATTCATGAATACATGTACATTAGGATAATGCTACCCATATGTGTGATATTACTTATAGGTTCTTATCACTAGTCTTTGGCCTATTTATGCTATGTTAGTGGTAAATGAATCTTCAAACCTATTCAATCAAGTAGTGACATCTACCTCTCCCTATCTCTCATAATAGCCCACTCATACTTTCATCAATGTGAATAAATCCATCAACCAAGAAGGATCATGGAGCAATTAATACAAACAACACAATATTATTGATTCTACATGATTACAAATTTTAAATTGAATGGTAACTCTCAGATATCAAAGGATCATATGTGGATCACTACAAGATGGATTTTATACTTGAATTCATATATTTAAATGATTTTAATCTGAATAATATTTCAATATATTTTTTAAAAAATCCAATATAGGATCGTAAAAGGATGTTATAATTTAATATAATCATATATAAATTAATTATACATTTATCTTGAGTGAGCCATCATTTTCATTTTGAGAAAATCATTGTTATAATAAATTTTTATATAATTCTCATCCATTATGGATCATTGGTGTAAAAAAAATACACTAACCAAATGACAGAAGATGTCATAGAATATTTTACTACCCTATTAATTTAATCTGTATTGAAGGTATACTTACAATACAATGATAAAATACTGTAAAGATATCATATTCTCATGATGTTAAATTTCAAAATCGCATCCTTATCATAGGATGTTAAACTACATGAAATGAGGTACACATTATATATAAGTAGACCCCAAGATGTCTGTATACTCAATAATTAAATATTTGATCATTTTCCCCAAAAATTTTCAATACACAATAGAAACTCATTTTGGGTTCTCAAACCCTTCTTTAATTAAACATTCTACATGAAAAAATTCATATATATGATATTCAAGTTGATACTAACCAATTAATTTATTTGAAATCTTTATCTTGATTCATATTTTCATTTTATCCCACATATTATTTGTTCCATCTTATAAGGTACTAGTAATAGGGTTTGGATAATCCTAGGGGACCCCATTAGGATTTACAATAGAATATTTCCGTTCCTCAAAACATGAGCCTACTAGAAGATTTGGTCCTAGAGAATCGACCACCATTAAATCTAAGAGCCATTGAATTGACTCCATGGGTCATGGTATTCCTCCATTATTAATGGTTGACCTATACCCCATTCATCAATTATCGCATTGGTTCATATATATGTTTTATCATGATTTATAGTTCCCATAACCCAAAATTTTAATATGATTAGAAAACCCTCCATATAACTCATTTGTGCATAATTATAAATATAAAGGTAAAAAATATGACATCAAATTTTCATGACATTTCATATTAGAGAATTTATCACCACTAAAGAACTAACTTCTATGACTTTATAAACCCATTTTGATACCCCCCCCCATAAACCAAACAAATGGAATTCCCATTTTCATCAATATATCATTTGATACTTTTAGAGAATATTATATCATAATTTTATGGACCTTTGTCCCACATCATCCTAGTAATCCCATACAACATATTAGAAACATGGAGTAACTGATGTAGAAGGTAACTCACCAAGATTCACTGGTGAATTACAGAATAACCAATGTATTTTCCAATGGGTATGTTTTTACTCATGAAATGACACAACAATACTTGAAAATTATGTTATATCCATAGTTTGGAACCATGTCTATAAGTCCAAAAACCGTGGCTACAGGTTACGACCATAGTTTTATGAACTGTGGCTAGTATAGGCATTGATATTGGAAATGACCTATAGCCATGGTTCAAACCCTGGTTAAGCACCTAAATCCATGGTTTGAAATCATGGCACCACCATAAGGTACATAGGGATAGATCCATAGTTTCAAACAGTGGTTGTAGGACTATAGTCATGTATTAAATTGTGGCTATATGGTTTTCCAATTCATAAAAAAACACCCCCACCACCACCTATAAACCCCCCTACAACACCCCTTACCCTAGGAAAATCCCCCCTCCAGTCCCCCTGGAATGACCCCCCCCCCCCCCCCCCCCGCATAATCCCCCTACAGTACCCCACCCCCCATGTAAATCATCCCTCCACTCCCCCAAGACAACCCACGAGCCTGGAAACCCCCCCCTAACACATCCTAGACAGACCCCCCCCCCAAGGACAGAACCTCGACCCCCACCACACCCAAGAGACACCCCTATAACACACCTTCCCTAGGAAAATCCCCCCAGCCACACCCTCTTGAACCCCCCCCCCCCAAGACAGATCCTGGACACCCCCTAGATCAGAACCAAGATACCCTTGAGGACAGACCCTAGATAGACCCCACCCCCATGATTAACCCTAGACACCCCCTACTCATCCCTTCCCCATGCCCCATACCATTCAGTCCCCCCAGTTTCTAGAAAGACTACCCTCCCCCCAGGACAGACCCCAGACTCCCCCACCAACCCTGGGGAGCCCCCCCCCACTCCTCCCTTACCCCTCCCTTCCACATCCCCATGCACCACCATGATTGTCCCCCAAAGATCCTGGATTGACACCCATCCCCCCAGATAGACCTTGGACACCCACCACCCCTTACAGAACCCCTTTTCCCCTGCAATGCCCTCCCATTATTCCCATGCACCCCACTATAATCCCACCCCAGACCCTGGACATCCCCACAGACCCTGGACATACTCCCATCCCAACATGAGAGACCCTGGTCACCCCCATCCCCTTCACCCCCATGAACCCCCCCCCCCCCACTCCACCATGCCCCCTCCCTTCCCCATGAACCCCCTACCATCCCACCCCCCCCATAAACTGGAAAAAAATCCCCTCCCCTTAAGACAGACCCTGGACGCCCAACCCCCTGCAGCACCACTTCCCCCATGAAAATCCCCCTTATCCTACTTGACCTCTCCCTTCCCCATGCCCCCTGCCAGTCCCCCACCCCACCCCACCCTGCGATCCCCCCAAGACCAGATCTGCACCAAATCAGTTATAGTATTGGTTTTAATCATTGGTGTTTTAATCCATCGAATTATTCCATGTATTGATATGGTTTCAACTATGGAAGTAGTACAAGTTTGGAAATAGTTTATCTTTGGGAATTACAGTATAATACCACGGTTAATCCCATATAAATTATAGGATAAATCAATGATCTTAATAATGGTAATTTTTTTGTACACACTTGGTTAAACCATGGATCATGGTCTTTAATAACAGTTTCAAACCCATGAAAATAGATAGTAAAACTAGATTAAATAAAAATGTAAATTGATTCTGACCCAGCTATACATAATCACCAAATACATCTATAATAGCTGCACCTTATAGTAGTACTGACATCTTCTAGATACAAGAAAAATAGATACCACATTACAAATATAACTGAACTCAATCATAAAAAATTATATATCATAAGAATTTAATATATCTACAATATTAACTATATAAATTTTCGATATCAATATCATCATAATAAAAAGAAATATTCGATAAAATTAATTTTGTAAACAAAGAATAAAATTCACATCTGAAATGTACCTCAATATCAGCATCACCAGAACCATCAGGACCCTCATCATTTTCTATAAAAACACCAACATATTTATCCCCTCCTCCCATACCACCACCCAAAAATCATCATGATTATTAAAATATTCATTTCATTATGCACCTAAATTATTTGAAGGAGTGAAAAATTGTGATAAACATAATGTATACCAATGAGAACACATTTAATTAATGAAATCATTTCATTTTTATTTGATGATTAATATAATATAATTATATTACCAATATAGTACAAAATATAATTCAAAAAAATGAGAACACATATAATTTATAAAATCCCTAAAAATCATTCGTGAGGTCTTCCCCCCTGGCCTACAGACCTCCCCCTACCCCCTACACTACAGACCTCCCCCTCCCCCTGCCATACAGACCTCCCCCACCCCCTGAACTACAAACCCCCCTACAGACCACCCTTCTGCCCCAACCTTCTAGACCACCCCCCTACACCCTACCCTACAAACCTTCCCCAACCCTTCCCCCCCACCCCACCCACCCATCCCCCTACCCTTTAGACCACCCCCTTCACCTGCCCTGCAGACCTTCCCCCTTGCCCTGCCCCCTCCACCCACCCCATCACTCTACCCCTTCCATACAGACCTCCCCCTGCCCTGAAAATCTCCCCAACCCCTACCCCTATCCCCATCCCCTTTCACCCTCCCCCATTCCCCTACATATAGTTCCAATAACTAGACACTAATATAGGGTGCCCTGACTTTGAGTATGAGTGGAAGTGTTGGACTCTAAGAAAGAATATAGGGGATGTAATTCCTATAATAAATATGTTTCTATGATAGTATATAACTCTGAATTGAATTTTGAGGAACCCTTTCATGTCCCTAGCATATCTCTTATGGAGTACGTAACCATGTTCTAACTTTGATTATGTTGTCTAAACCTAGTAGTCTCCTTTGTATAGAAAATAATATAAAAAAATTTAAGATTCATCCTAAATATTATATTAAGTATAAGATGATAATAAAATAATTATATACATAAAACATTACACTGAATACAATATTTACATTTTGGACATTAACACATTGGTGCGAAGAAATGAGATACATAAGAAGCCAATTGTATATTGAATGTACTTTTACAGAACAAGGTTTTTGAGTCCATGTAAAAGGAAGGGCATGTAATGCCTTCATATATCCATCATGAGTTAACTATATTTTCTATCACAATAGGATACACGACATATGGGACAGATGTGTTACTTATGCATCTACTTCCAGTATACATCGAGCCTATCTAACATAACATAAATGTCATGTTTCTTTTTTAAACACAGTGTGTGAATAATTAGGGTTAATAGAAATTTCACCTTCTGATACCTATGTCATATTATCAATACCAAACATGGAATATACCCTCAAACACACAGTAAGTGTGTTTGGGTGTAAAGTTAGGGTTTGTACACCAATACTTGCCGAGTTATGTGGTTTGAAAAACACAGTATGTGTCCCCTAGGTACACAACATTTAATATAACAATTAAATTCCTTCAATAATGATTAGTATAAATTGACAAAAAATAAATAAACAATATAATATATAATTACAAAAGATTTAGTTTTATTTGGTCCCTTTATGGCCTATGTGCATGGAAACTATAAGGATACATGTGGGGAATGTACTTTTAGTAGACTCTCCCTTATTTAATACAATGGAATCAAATATTGGATACAATAATTCTAGTCATGTGTATATAGTTTTCATGTATAGTTTAAAATTAGGTAGATATGGGTCCCATGGTCCACAAACCCTCATGAATGTTGATATTGTATAGTTAATAACCAATTAAATTGATACATACCCAGCTATATGTAATCACAAAATCCATCAATAATAGCTACAGATTATAGTATTTCTCACATCCCCTATATAGGAGAAAAAAACACCACCTTCCAAATAAAACTGAACTTAGGCATTATACAATATATATAAATATATAAATATATATTAAGAATTCAAAATATCTCCAATATAAATTGTACAAATTTTCAATAATAATAACAACATTATAAAAAGAACTATTTGATAAAATTAAATGTATAAACCAAGAATAGAATTTTCATTTGAAATGTACCTCAAAATAAGCATCACCAGAACCATCATGTCCCTCATCATCTCATATAGAAACACTATCATCATTATCACCTCCCCTCAGACCACCACCACCACCACCACCATCAAGATAATTGAAATATTCATTGGGATATACACCTAAATCAGTTAAAAGAGTGAAGAACCATGATAAACCTACTGCATACAAATGATAACATATTTAATTTTTGAAAACATTCAATGTTTTATTTCATGATTCATTTAATATAATTATGTAACCAATAAAATACTCTGACTAAAATAATTCATACAAATGAGAAGACATATAATCGATGAAATCATTGAAATATTCTTCTGTATGATGGTTTTTGAAGATAAAATTAATGATAAATAAGAAGGATTTTTAGAATATAGAGAAATTGTAAGAGTATTGTGGTCTAAATAGAACAAACTTTGAATGAGAGAGTAATAAATTTTGGAGATGGTTAACATATTAAATCATATTTATTTAATGATGCTATTATTCATGAATGTATTTCATGAAAGTGTAAAATTATTATAATTCATAAACATAAATGAAAACATTTTCCATAGAGGGGGGACACTATTTGTGATTTTTTTATTATATAAAGTTTATTCATGAATCCATTCATCATTAATTTATTCCATGCCCACCTTTTACTACCCCTCCCACCCCCACCCACCTTGAAAACTACCATGACCCTCCCCACTGCCATTCATACCCCCCTCGCCCCCCAATTGCACCTCCACACTTCCCTATAGACCCCATGTCCCATGCCCCTTTCCCAATCCCTCTGAACCCTCCTCCACCGAGATTCCCTCCCCCACTGACACCTCCCCCCTACACCCTCCCCCTACAAATTTTCCCTTCCCCCAGTTCCTCACATTCACCCCTTCCCCACCCCCTTGCACCCCTACCCTCTGGACCACCACCCTCTCCCCCGGCCCCTGCAGACCCCCACTGCACCCTCCCTCCTTCCCCTACAACCCCCATGCACCCTCCCCCCAGGCTCCCCAATTGTACTTTACCACCTCCTCCATGTCCCTACCCCAATATACCCCCTTATTCCTATAGACCCCCTTGACCAGACCCCCCAGCAACCTCCCCATTGAAGCCAATAAATATCACTATAATATTTGAAATATATAGATAAAAATGTGGGAAAATTAAATATAGATTGAATTTATGGTGCATGAAGAGAATATCTAGAAAATATAAGGATAACTATAAAGATAACAAAAAATTATTAAAGACATGACAAAATCTAATATTCAATATTTCATAGTATAAAATTTAAATTGAAGAAAATTGAAACCACTAAAGTTGAATACTCATTTGATGTTGAGAGAGGAACCTCTAAAAAAGTTACTAATAAATTTCTTACATCTCAAAAGACTCATTATAGTAGTGGGATAAGCATGAGTATACTAATAGAATCATCTTCTTAAAATCGTAATAATATGTTAACCCCACATTTTAATGAATATGTATACACAAATTCCACTAAATTGAAATATGATGGCTGAAATTATCCATGAAGATGGCTGAATAAATATATTGTTAAATGCACTACTTCAGTAATGATGGAAGAAAGAAGTAATGTTAGAATTATCAAATAAGGTGATAGTATAGATAAACATTCTGAATTATCTCTCCACTAGTAAAATTATACTCAATGTAAGAAGATTAGATTTTATTGAAACTACTAGTTTTGGGGAATATTTAGACCCCAAGATATTAACTGTTGTAATAATATAAAAAACTATTAAAATATTTTATTCATCATGTGAAGGGGGTGAAGTATAGGATTTAAGAAAAATTCAGATAAATTCAATATTAATAGATAGAAATGAGAAATTATTTGGAAAATTTTTTAAATATCATCGAAAATTCATTTGAAATTTTGGATTTTGTGGCCTTGGTGATGGTGACTACTCATTGACAACTACCATGAACAAATTCAGTACAAATAATAGAATGTTACCAAAATAGTGGAAGAAAAGTAAATAGAAAATAGTAGGTAAATATACTAGGTGTTGTAAAGAAAATTATGTTACAAAAAATGTTAGACCATTTATGAAAGTAAAAGAAAATTAAACAATAAAACAAATAATATTATTCTATGGAAGGAACTCCCATTTTATGATAATCTATCAGAAATAATTCAATATTAATGTTAATGATATCACGATAATGAAATAAATTGAATCAATACAAGAGTAACTGGGAAAATAAGAATGATGTAAAACATCTCCAATAAATAAGTTAATGTTAATTGGATGTTACCATAGATCAGTTTCATTACGGAAGAAAATAATCATTTTGGATTATGTAAGGATGTTAACTCTAAAAAAATAATGACCTGACTACTAATGTATAAGGGAGGGATAAAAAAAATTCCTTTTAAATGAAATAATGGTTAATGTTAAATAAAAATAATAATGTAAAAAGAAAAATAATCATATTCTAAAGGTTTTCATGGATATATAGATAGAAAAATTTGAGGAATCAATGAGGATGGATGAAAAAGAAAATAAGGATGAATGTTCACATCTAGAATACATAAAGAAGAAAACCACACATATAAGAAATAAAACATATAAACTGAAGCCTTTGAAGAGTAAGAATATTAATAACAAGATAATAAAGGGTGGTCACATGAAGAAAGATGATGCTAACATGAACATTGATTTCTTATTGAGATAATACTCTCAACCCTATTAATCTAACTAATAAAGAAAGGTATATAAACCATATTCCATGTTTAGTTGTGATGTAATTAGATGAAAAAGAAAATTTAAGGTGATGCATTTGAGTAAGTGTTTACCCATATAAAGGAATAAACGATAAAGCTGGGGATTTTGGAGACATAATGAAGTTGATATAAAGTATAAAAAAATTAGAAATCTAATGATTAAAAAACTGAATTCTAATGTTCTGGTAATGTGAACATTAACATACCCATTAACCAGATCTATATAAAATGGTGAAGAAATTTGAAATATATAAAATACATAAAATTTATGTTTAATTCATATAAGAGGATCTTTTTCCATACATTCAAATTATTATATGAAAACTAATGATTTAATAAAATGGGATAAAATTGATTTATTGAATAAAAAAATGATTTCACAAAATGGTATAAACTAGTTAATTCATATTTTATAAATATTGATCTATCTATTGAAATGGATGATAGAAATTATGATGAATGGGAAAATAATCAATTTAACCCTATGATATTCTTTTTTAGAACTCGGAAACAAGTTGTTAAATTTTTTAATAGTATTAATTTCTGAGTATATTTCAATTGTCTTCTAAAATAATAATAGATTATATAGATACAGATTTGGCTGATTTGGGAACTTTAATTTAAAAAACAGGTTGTTATCCCTATCATAAGAATTATAATAGTTGTATTCAGTTCAATGGAAGATAAAAAGATAAAAATAAAAAACATGAAGAAATATTTCCCTCATCTAAAAATTTCAACAAAAGGGATTTGAATTTAGATCAATAAGAGGAATGGAATAGTGAAAAAATTTATCCCACACAATGTGACATTGAATTTAAATCAATAGGATGAAGAGAAAAAGTCATTGAATTTAAAGTATCATTAAAGAGAAATTTTATTTGAGAATAAATCAAATGTGGGTGATTGAAGTACCCAACGAAAGATGGTGTTAAAATTTTATATTTTTTTTCAATATTTTAGTTAAAATTAAATAATGATATCTAAAGAAAAGTCTATGATGTAATTTACAAAAAAAATATAATAGAAAAAATCGGGAAAATTTGAGTTTCTTAATGTTTTGAAATTTCATCTGAAGAATGTTAATGTTGGATGGATCATACATTATTTTGTTATATTAATATAAATGTTACTTTATAGAACTATTGGGTTTTATAATAAAAGTGATAATTGGGTTCCATTAATAATAAATGATGAAAAAATAGAATATCATGTATATATTTTCATGTTGATGAAAAATAATAGCAGTTGTAGATTCAAAGGATGTTTTCCAACACACTTTGTATCTTAATGAAAGTAACATAGAACTATGTTCATTAACTAAAACATACATGGAAACATATTTATATTTTTTGATAGTTTGTTCAGTTTTATTATAGTAATAATAGTTATCATGGGCATACATATGTAATCTATTACACACAGCTGAAGTAGTAGGGATCTCATCTTATTTTTTCAAATGTTAAAGTCATTATCACCATCTAATTTTTTGATTTCGAACCTATTTTTCATAAATATTACAAGAATTTTATATGTCTACTTCATGTATGCAATTCTATGTGTACACACATATAATCTGAAAAATCACAAGCATTAGCTATGTTTATCAAAATAGATATGAAATAATGAGGAATTATGTATGTAAAGTTGGCTCTATTCAAATATTGTGGATAAATAAAGGCATATTATTTTGTGGTCCCGATGAAAAAATATAAAAATTAATTACTAAAAAAAATAATGGTTTGATGGAAAATGAAAAAAAGAATAGATTTTATAAAACATTGCAAGGGTTAAGGGTGAAAAGACAAAAAGGAATAACATACAAATACCTAAGGACTGATATGGGGCTTTGAAACCAGCAATCCAACATATCAGAATCATAATATTCATGATGAAAAAATGTAATGAAAGAAGTAATGAACAATTAAATTTCTTACAAAATTCAATGTAGTAAAGGAATAACATGTATTACATTAATATGAAAAAAATAAACATACTATTAGTGAAAAACATTTCTTCCCAAACCTCATAAATCCATAATTCACATTATGGGTCAGTTTTTTCATTAATTCATCAACACTTTCACAAGTATTTTCACCCAAATTCCATGTTCACACACAAGAATTTGTTAGTCTTATATAAGTACTAATCATTTTATGAGTGTTGGTTTTAAACAGAAATGAAAATAAGGACTCTAAATATACAATAGGATTTAAATATTTCATAACCTTCACAACTTGTACATAATAAAACCATCAAATTCAAGGAATGAAATATCACATATAAATAATAATAATCTTGTAAAACATGTAAAAACACTACATCCCCATTAATTTTATTTAATTATATATGATTTCCTGCAATAGTCAATCCTTCTATACACCTAAAAGTAAACTAAAATATGCTTGTTTCACATATGCAAAAAATATATATAATAATAACATCATACCTTGAAGTAATATTCAAATCAAACTATACCAAAAAAATGGTGATACAAAAATAATTTTCACTACCTCAAAATAATGCATAATACTGCAGAAAATAAAGGATTTATGGGGGTTTTGAACATGCCTAGAACCATGAGATGGATGGATTTTGGGGGAAGTATGACACTATCAAAGCTCAAGAATGAATTCAACTTGGAAGGCTTGAAAGGTGAGATTTTACCCCAAATGTGATGGGTTTTCCTTGTTTAGTGGATGTGATGGGTAGCATCATGAGGGGGTTGAGGATGGGGTACCATAGAAAGGGCCATCCAGGAACCATCAGAGGTAGTGGATCAGGGAGAGGAGAGTTTGCGAAGGATGTTATGGAAGAAGTGTCTCTACCGAGAGGAGAGGTCGCCGCCGAGAGTAGAGGTCACTAACGATAGAGGATAAGTTGCGAGGGAAGAGGATAGCATAAAATAGGAGAAGTCGTGCTAATAATAGAGGGTATTAGAGATTGATGTTGTCACGGGTATAAGGTAGGTTGTGAGGGGTCGGGGAGAAGAGGAATATGTTGTCGCAAATAGTTGGGAGGAGGTGCCTAATAGATATTAAAAAAACTTAAATAAATTTTTTTTATATCATGGCTATAAAATATGATTTAGCCACAATTTCAATATAATTGTGGCTATAATATATGATATATCAATGGAATTATAAAACGGTTTCTATAGGTCCATGGCTATAGCCCAGTTTTCTAGTAGTTCCACTAGTATTCACTGTTGAATTAAAAAATACCATAGAAAAAATTCTTAGGGGTGTTTCTAATCCTGAAGGTACCCCACAAGGATACACTGGTAAATTATTCAATGCCTAATTGATGGCACCATTTGTATTTCTTTGTCCTAGAGGAAATCCCCCCTTAATCCCCAATATATTCCTCAAATAGTGAATTAATTATCCCATAAATAACTGAATTATTATCATTAATATATATATATATCATTATATGATTTATTTCACCCATATTCACACATACTAGAGTTATGAAGAATGGGTATGTTATTTTTGACTTCATACAAAAGTCCTAGAGGTGAGACCCTAAACTGTACATCATCATTATAATAACTATAGTTCGCATGATTCCTGTTACCAATGAATCCAAATATCATTTCCCATAGCTAAATACAACATAAATGTTAATATTACACCTCCATGAATATGGGTTTGACATATGTAGAAAATTTTCCATATAAGAACTGTGTCTGGAATGATATTAGCTACTACAGAATACCTAGTGTTGCATGAATCTTCTATTTCTATCCCTATGATGAATTATCATCACTCAAAAATATTTTCCTTGGTGATAAAAAATTATTTCTAGGAAATATCCGTTGTTTCAAAATTTTAATTCCCATACATATTTTCTATCATAAAAAACCATAAATTTTATTCATCTTACCTTTCAAATCGTTTTTTCCATGATGAACATGACTTGTTTAATCTGAAAGAAACATGCCACACCTCTGAAGATAATGATTGAGATGCATCTTTTTTAGTGAATGGTGACCATTTATTTTTCATATAAAAATAAAATAAAAATAAAAAGGGGTTCATGCCAAAAAATATTCATTCCCTTATGATTTAATTCACATGAATTCCATGTTTTATCCAATATCCATAATAATTTGTTAAATTAATTGTAGTGTATAATTTTGGGTGGTTGATCTGTTCATGAATCTTATATTATCTTGGAAAAAATATCATATCCCCAATATATTAGTTAAAAAAATCCATCTAGAGGAATTCATACACTTATCTTGGAATCCTATGAAACTTTTTCATAGATAATCTTGGTTCCTCAATGTAGTGTATTGGAAATGTGGACTTGTTGATCGAAATAGAGCCCACTATGATTCAACATTGAATAAAAAAAATTCCATAGATCTTGTTCTTAATGGATGCTTTAGTCCCAAAAAAAGGATCCCCTAAAATCCAGCTTTTATTGTTTTATCACTGTGTGGTTTGGTATTTCTCTATAAAAACATTTTTGACATGTACCTAACTGTCTTCATCATCCAATAGCTTATATATTCTTAAGGTGTGACTTATGCTTACCATAAATGAATTATTCAGGTGGATTAAGATACAGTCGATGTTAATAATATATGAATTATACCAATTATGAAGGAAATGTTATTACGTTATATTTATGTAGAATTTAACATTATAAAAGAATGCTCATTTAATTATCTAAATTCATATAGATACTCTATCCTTTTAGAGGTCCAATCCGGTTTAAGGTTTCCAGACCATAATGAATCAATCCTTATATTTCATGTTATCATGATGTTAATGTACACATAATAGGGTCCATCCTACATGACCAAAAACCATATAAAAAAGTCCATCCTCTCAATAATTCTATTCAAATGGTAAATATTTCTCTCCCATTACATGATTAGATATAGAAATTTCCTTCCTCGATGTGGGGGATCATTCAATATTGATGATCCTTTACCTGAATACAATATCATTGCGACATATAGAATTAAAAAATTCCACCCTCATTGTACATGAGTTAGATATATATTGGGTGTTAATGTGACAACTATTTGTGGATTAATTATTATATTTATCAGATATGTAGTGATTCCAACATTACGTAATTCAAGTCCTAACCATAATATTGAAAACAATAATACCCCTTCCATACATTTTTTCCAAATCAATGAAATAAAACTTCTTATATAATAACTACATGTTTCTTTATTCTTAATCTTTTAAGATATATGTTTATGCATGGGTATATTTTCAAAATCCCAACAACAAATATTCTTCTCTAACATCCTTCCGTAGTGTCTAAACCACGATGAACACTATCAATTTTTTTTTTGCAGAAATATTGAAAAGATTACCCTCCTACCTTAATGTTGGTATAATTATAGTTGTACATAACATCCCTCATATCCTATGCTGAGGCTGTGATTTATTTACCTTTCTTGACCAAGTAATGGAATGATAAAATGGAAGCCTCAGAAACATAATGTATGGACTTGAAATAATTATCCTCCACCCATGTGAGTTTGATCAATATTGGGAGATTAAATATAACTATGTGTGTCTTGAAAAAAAATTTATGGAGATAATTAGTTATGAATAGGATCCCTCAAACCCAATACTAATGAAAAATACTAAAAACTGTAATTAGCCCCTTCAAATATGGGATATGTCTATTTAGAGGGATATCATTAGAATATATTATTGTGGAATAATTAATTTCCTTACAAAATACATATTGAAACACAAGGAATCCCAATGATTGAAATTTCATATGACCCTATGATCTGTTCTGTTGTACATGGCATTAAACTACACAAGGATCAGAGAATAATATATTATTCCTTAACATCTATTAGAATTAGTTCTACATACATATTTCATGGATCTACGATATATCATTACTATATGGCCCCAAAAAAATATGTCTACTGACCAGTAAGCCTATTAAAGGATAAAAAATACTACAACATCAAATTCCATCATCCAATGTTGGTTGTACTTAATGATATCTTATATAATTGAATGTTTGTTCCCACAGCCTCAATGCATGATGTTAAACTATATGGAAGGTAACCCCCCCCCCACAAAATGATGTTAAACTATGAAAAAAATTATCCATTATCAGTCCTCAATAATGGACCACAATATCTAGACCATGTTAAACCAATTTATATGGCGTTTCCATCTTCTCATTAAGAACATCATTCTATAAAATAGACTTCTTGCCTTTAGCATATCATGTTTTCATGAATCTTCCATGATTTATATAATGGAAAATATTCCAATTTCTAACTATTTAGGACTTTTAACTACATAAGTGACATAAAATAATCAACCAAAGGATTTTTAGCATTGTGAGAAAGGAATTATAATCATTTTATGTCAAGAAATAATCATTGTGGAACTTTACAACATAGTTTCTTTCAGATTCATCATTAACATGACTATTTCATACAAATACCCATGAAACTATATTGGTGAACCATGATTTCCACATTTAAGTCTCATGATGATATTATTTTCTATGTACACTTGATAATGGGAATCCTAGTTAAGTTGTTTTATAACACTCCTCTAACACTAGTTTCAAAATTAAGGATCATAAAATTCTTGTTAAAAATACACAAAAACTGTTAGCAATAAATCCACAAATTTAGTTATAATAAAAATTAAAAAATCATATCACTAATTTCCATATCCCAAGAGTTTATAAAAAATCTAGATCATAAATAAAAAGGATCAAATATCAAGGGGAACACCATAGGGACCTTCCAAAAACTATGCCATGGTTATTGGAACTCTATAATATGAAAATTACAGAGAAAATATTTTTCACTTACACCACAAAGATAACATGTTTAGTATGTGAAAACATAAATTTTAGGGTTCTCATATGCTTCTTGATTATCACATTTTATTTACCCCACCATCACTTCTTTGAAATCTATGAAAATACATTTGAATTACATAAGGTGAAAATATTCACCAGAAACCTCATAGTCTTATGTCATTTTCAATTTTTCTCCCTCATAGTTTCTTATTAGTAGTGATTTAATTCTATGAAAATACTCTACTATGATTCCTTAGTGAATAACACAATGCATCATATATTATGATTTCTGGATTTTATAGTCATAATGAAATGGTGCCTCTTCAATCAATGAGTTATTTCCTTATATAAGTGTGACAATGGTTTCCAGTGTTACTGATGGTTCCTTATACCCACTACCCTATATTTTTAGTTTACTCATATATTCCTTGATCATGATTTACAATCCCAATTACCATACTATTCAAGTGCATTCAATATCTTCTGTGATACTTTACTATGTCTTGTACCCATTCTCAAAGAAGTAAGCAGGTACATTGTTTTTTATCAATTTGGTGACCCTCGTCACATATACAAAAATAATTTGATGTATGGATTGGTATTTAAAACCACAATAAAACTACCACCATGGTTCTAGAATACTATATGGAATAGCCAATTTCTGTATACACTATTTTACTACACGTGTTTTTGGACCTTCTAAAATCTTTTATATATTTTTTAATGGTGAAACGACCCATCAATTTGACTATTCATTTAATTCTTATTGGATTTTCAATAAGGTAATTTCATCCATATTACAGTGACCACTCCACTTTGGAGGAACAGACCTATAATCACTATGATCCATAGAAACATCACATCAGAACATTGAGTATCATAGTGTTTTGCGATCATCCTAGGTGTATCTACCCCATTTCATAATCCATGATTAAATATAATAAATATTAGATTTAAACAACCAATATTTATACAATCCATGTTAATTTTAAATCCCTATAATTTCACCATGATACAAAAATCATGTTCTTAGAATTGATGTAGGGTTGGCCAATCATTACTAAATACCCATCTGTCATCGTCTAATCAAGGATGTAGGGTATATGATCCCTTCATGAATAGATATATTTCATCGCCTCAACAAGGATGTACAGTGTCCAAAAAATGTATTAATACCCATCCTTAATCATATAAGAAAGGATAGAAGATATCAGAACCCTTTATAAATACCCATCATTCATAACGTTTATCAAGGGTTATAATATAGAAGAAAATAATGAAATAGAATGTCCGATATAGATTTCCTAAAAATATATTCGCAAATTTTCCAAGATATAAGATACTAAACTGTTACAAAATAAGGTCCTATCTAAAAGAAAAAATCAAAAAATAATAGGTT
The DNA here is from genome assembly GCA_963277665.1 of Viscum album. Taxonomy (NCBI): domain Eukaryota; kingdom Viridiplantae; phylum Streptophyta; class Magnoliopsida; order Santalales; family Viscaceae; genus Viscum; species Viscum album. Next base: position 2,059,753,857 of record OY728151.1, on the reverse strand, counting down.
GTTCGAGCTTAAATAAACTAAATTATTGAAATATAAGGGTATAAAATGTTGCCCTTAAATAATATTGTGCCACATATGTTATCTATTCAATAACATAAACATCCAATTTAAAGAGAGACAATGCACATTTGTTTTAAAATCATAAATGGTATCCTTATAAAAAAGATTCATCTATGCTCATAATACATCGACATTGTGTGATCTATGAAAAAATACATAACTTTTTGAATTAAAAAGTTGCTAAATATGTCAGAATGAATAAAAATCTATACTAGCATATGAAAATATCTAGTATAATATTAATAAGTAATCCCTTTAACGTAATTGAAGCATTAATGGTCTAAAATAAACATAAGAAATTATGGACCAATATTCAAACCTAGGAAAAATTATTCATAGTTTTCTAGGTCTTTGGAATTAGTAAAAACATAGAGTACACAAATTTTACACAGGACCTATCTGAGGGTACCAAGTCCTACCATGTCTCAAATCAACATGAAACTTGGCCTATCTTATAGGAATTAAATCTTTTAGGAGGGTTCTACTCTATGAGTCCTGAAATAGATCAACAGATCCCAATCCATGCAATATTCTAACTAAATCATGGTTCCCTAGTCATGATTTTATAACAATGTAATGAAAATACCCTCTCTTAAATGGGAGATAAATATATATAGTGTATTTAATTATATATGTATTTATCCATTAATCTATGTCCATTACTTATGTTCATAATTTTCATAAGATTAATTCATCTTAGAATAATGTATAGCTTGATTACAAATCATTTAAGATAAAAATTGACACAAAAATTCTTTTTCAAAGATCTAACGAAAAATTCAATTCCATCCCAATCCATTTTAAATATTATGATGTGTAAATATTTTTTAATTATGTATAGCTACACATCAACATGAATGTATTATAATGGGGAACTTGATAGTGTGAGAATATTTTTTATATTAGAAACCTAGTTGATATCTTTTATAGAAACCTAGAATCCTTGAGTTGAGATTCTACTCTTGTTGGTTCTCAAAATCACCCAGTCAACCCACATTACTCTTTGACATCATATGATTCATCATGAACCTCCATTATATTGTTATTTAAATTATATAATGATCAATGTTTACCTTAGTGTAAAATTAATTTAATTATGTTTGAATCCAATTATATGGTGGGGGTAATTTTTCTAGAACCTATAAAAATATACTAATAACATTTGAATATGGTATTGGATAACTATGAAGATTTTGAAAATAAAACATATATTTTTCATTATTGACTTATAAATATATATATATATAAGTGTAATTATTGATTATTAATGGATTTGGTATGGGTTTTGTTATAAGGAAACATATTATAGACATTAATAAATCATTCTACAAAGAATTTTATTTTCTTTAGTGTATTCCCCTAGCTAAAAAAGTATAAATACATGGAAATACTGTTATAAAACTATACCATGGATCATCTAGATGTAACCTAGACCATACATGAGAGCTATAAGAACAAATAAATTTATGTCATCATGGGTGGGTGTGAACACATGAACATGCATAAGAGGAACAAAGCCACACCAAAGTTCGAAAGCATGTTGGAGGAGCCTACTGACAATGGTTCTTGGCAACAAATTTATGAGTGTCCACCAGTACTATCTTCATTCCATATAGGGGAGTGATTTGTTTTATTGGGATAAAATAATTCCTACTATAAATCTGATGTGGGATGATTTTCTTGAAGACCTGATATTCCACCATAAAAACATATGGATAAAACTGTAGCCTCATAATAAATCAAGCCTGATCTATCCAATCACATCCATGTATAAAATCCAACTTTCGCTCATCCACCACTCTACCCAACACAAATTGTTCGATACTTTGATCCACAATCAACATTGACCCTTATGTTTGATGTCCACTATGAAAACTGTCTAAGTCTATGCATGTTTAGGATCTCAATAATCCATAAAGAATGCATGAAACTTAATTTTCCATGAATGATATACTTAAATGAACTGAGCCATCACATGGATGTTATAAAAAGTGGAAATCACATGATTATATCATTATAGTATCCTTGAGTTACATGGCCTCATAGAGATAGTCTTTAGGCCATCATATGAACCATCTTGATTTCATGAAGGCATGCTGATGATCATGATGGTATCACATGATGTCATTTCAATATCAGGTGAATCATAAGGAAAATCACAAATCTACCAGTCCCTGGAATAAATTTCATTGATCACATGATTCTATTGAAATTTTAAATGAGTTTTATTATTTAACATTCATCCATCATAGGTTTTTCAATATAATATCTTGAGACATCATCTGTAACACCTTGATATTTTAAGAGAAGAAAATTGAATTAAAAAGTTTAAAGGGAATGTCACACTGAGTTTCTTTTTCAATACACATAGTACCCATTTTATCTTTTATTGAACATAATCCTTATAATTTTATGTTTGATATCATATTTAGTAGTCAATATTATAATTATGTGACCCATGATATATGTTTTCCTTATCACCAATCCATTAAATTAGTGGGTATGAATAATATTAACTAATTTATATTATATATATACACATATGACATAATAAATATAAATTATTGATAAATGGTTAGTATGTAATCAATCATTTTTAGTACAGTGATTATATTCTTCAAAACATAATTTTCTAAAAGATTATTTTTATTGATATTCATGAAAACAAATATAATATATTTTTAAGAACATTAATAAAATATATTTCATAAAATCAAATTAAATATTGGAATCAGTGAAGAAAAAATTATATTGAATAAAATATTTTACTTTTTAAAAAATATTTATTTTTTTGTGAACCATGAATATTAAGAATTTTTTGTAATAAAATACATTTAATTTTTCAATAAATTAAGTAATTTAAATTTGTAAATATGGTTTTAATATGATTTCATATAACATAATTATTATATAGTTATATAAAATCCACAAAATTCATTTGAATCAAATTTATATTTGTTTTTATTAGAATTTTGTTTTTGGGTTAAAAAATGTAAATTCCTAAAAATAGTTTTTAAATGAATAATTTTTGTACTTTTCAAAATTAACTAGAATAATAACTACATAGGGATGTTTTAAAGGAAATTTATAAAATATATAAAATAAATTTTTTATTATGTTTAATATAATGAGTAATATTATTCATAGAGTTAATATATATTATTCGTTTATAAAATCTACTCTACTTAAAAAACCGTTGTCTCACTACATATAGAGGATTAATATTAAATTAAATAATTGAAGTTATGAAAATTTAATATTGAAAAATCTATTCCATATTTTTAATCTGAAAAATTTCTAATTTTTAATAAATTCAACGTAATTTTTGACCAAAATCAATATTATGAATAGGAAAAATTACTTACCCTGGTTATGGTAAAAATTGATTTACCTAGTTGTTCAACTGGAATAATAAGATTGAAAATTTAAAAAAATATTAAAATATTTGTATTCAATGAATTTTTTTATATTTTCAATGAATTTATCGAAAATATGTAAATCCATATTCCATATTAATTTGAATATGACCCATATAATAAGAAAATTAATGAATAAGTAAAAAAAATACATTTCATAGTTTTAAAAACAATAAAACTTCTAGTTGGGGAGATAATGAAATATATTATGTTAGAAGTATTATTTTGAAAAATAAATGTTTCTTTTATCCTGATAATTTATTTTATATTTTGGGAGATGATATAATTAACATAAATTCATAATAATCGATAATAATGTAATTATTTTGTTAATAATTTAATAAAATTAATTTTTATAATTATATTAAATATGAAGAAAATTTATTATATATTTATGTTATATTAATTTAATATTATAATATATCAATATACACATGTGTTTGAATAATGTATTAACATTCCAATTTTTTTTTAAAAAAATTATTTGAAATGAATAATGTCAATGTTGACAATAATTTTATTTTAGAGTAAATGAGATGTTATTAAATGATTCACATGGACAAAACAGTATTATTTTATTCCATGTGATTAGTAATTATTAAAAAATATTAACTATGTTACACTAATTTTATAATTTTAGTTTTATAATTAATATATTGAGGCGAAAATTTTAAAACCACTTTTAGTCCTCTTATGGTAAAATTAGTAATTTTATATGTTAAATGCACATGTGTAGAAATTAATTTTCAATACATATCAGTTTTTAATTGTTTAAATTATATCTAATATACTAATTTAATGTGTCCCAATATTATAATATTTATCACATTAATTTTTTTTAAAGGATAAACTACATTATTTAGAAAAAAAATTAACATTCTGAAAATTGAAAAATGGTAAAATTATGAAAAAATAGAATTGAAGGAATTAATATTTTAAAAAAATTATTTATTTTCATATAGAGGTTTTTATATGCCATATAATCAACTAAAAAATTTAATTGTAAATTTTGGAGCCACTATAGGTGATATACACCTCACAATATTGAATAATTTTGGGACAATAAAAAAATTATACTTCTCTTCAACTATAAAAGTGACCTCACTCTCATCAATTCATTATGAATCTATAGAAATTTAGATCGGAATAACACTTCAAATTTTAATTTTATCTCCTAATAATAGAATACTTAGTCTACGTAAAATTCATCCTATGAAATATTCATTGAAATCCTATTGAGGGTACCTAAAGAAGAGGTAATGTTTTCAATAAACGTCTTTATATTTTTTCTTCCTCCACCACATTCAATTATTCTTATAAAACTATTTTATTATAAATTAATTATCTTACATTAAATGAAATATCATTATGATATGGTTATTACCTAAATCCACACACAATTCCATGAAATGGGACAAAAATCTATCATTACTGTATATTGAGAACTATGGCCTTACAATTGATGTCATTCATTATTCATTAAAACCACTCATGGTTCGATATGATGATGAATATCATGTTTATATATGATATTAATTACATAATTTATCTTATGGATTAATTATTTCATATATGGTCAATTTCATTCCATTTTGTAAGGGATACAATATCGTCACACGTCTGTGTGGTAGACTACCACCTTCTAAAGTAATGTGATTCATTTTTAAATAACGTGTTATATAGAATGAAATAATGTAAAAAATATATATATTAAATAAAAATTATTTATATTATGCACACACACACACACATATATAATTTAATTTAATTTTAACATTTTAATTTACAAGAAAATGATAACATCACTCTTAGATGTGTGGACTACTTCCACCTCAGAGTGATGCGATTCATTTTTTAACCCTCATGTCACATGAATGATATATATATATATATATATGTATATATAATTAAATAATATTGCAGTTTTCAATTTTTGATAATTTTTTAAAGATAAATGTTTCTTATCTGTTTTTTATTATGATATTTGATAAATGAAAATGTTACTCATACGCACTTATACCCTACTGTCTCCATGATCGTAACATACTCCATTTTTCATTAACATATTTAATGATTTGTCATTAGAGTTTAATTAATATAATGATTTGATAATTAGTTCATTATTATAATTTCAGAGATTATAGAACTATATTTTATTCACAATAACATGGTCATTCATAATATTGAACGAAAATGTAAACAATGTGACTAACACCCACGAAAATGAAATTAATGAATGATTATTTGAAAACGGAAGAGAATATATTAAAAAACAAATTATAAATGACACAATATATAATAACATGGTACGTTAATAAGTTATTAACTTGTTTAAAACTGCCATAAAATATTATAAATAATGTTCAACCAAAAATAAGAGTGGGGTAACAATTTTCTCAAGTTACATTTATTTATTTGAGATTTATTCTATATTCACAACATATTTTAATGGAGTTTGGTATATAATTCTACCTAATTTACATTATTATTATTATCCTTAAATTTAATGGGATTTTTAAATTCATTTTACGATCAATAATCTATGGGTCTTACAATTTCAATGTTAACAAAGAGGTAAGAGATATTAGTCACAATATTATATCTTTGAGATGTATTTTTTGTCATACAACTATATTATATTATGGGGTGTATATAATACACCATTGACATTTTATTTTATTAATATAATTATTTTAATGTCATGTTAATGTTATTTTAATTATATTCTATAATGGTTCTTATGAATCAATGTTACCAAAGTGGTATGACTTTTATGTTACAATATAATCATTTGTGAAGATTATTTATGATTATGAATCCAATGATGAAAAATAATCTCATAATAAACTCAATAATTTTCTTAACCTATGATTATTTCATGATAATAAATATTATCTCTTGACTTTACACTCTTTATGTATTCAAGAGTTAAAAATAATGTTTTAATGAAAAAATTTATAATAATTAAAAAACTCATATTTTTCCATATCATGTTTTCTAAAAATGTATTAATTTTTTTAAAAAATGTGAGCTTCTATTCTAATAGTATATATTCATTTATAAAATTTTAAAATTATTTTTAAAATATTTCATTATAATAATCAATGTTTATTTCAATTAAGTATATTTTTAAAATGTTTTAGGTTTTAAAAAGCGATTATCCAAGTCTAAAGTTTATTATCCAAATAATGTTTTAATGTTTTTCATGGTATTTACATTCATCAAAGTCAAAAATAATTATTCATATTTATTCTCTACTGGGATATTTTGAAATGATACAATCCTATTTTTTCTCAATATGGATTTGGATTGTTTCATATATACTTTTATAGAAACCATTTATTTTCTTCTTGTAGATCTTGTTCCAAAGAAATTATTATAAACCCATTTATATTAAATAGGTTAATAATGATTCGAAGATATTATTAAGGAACATGTTTCTTAACTATAGGTTATTCATGGTCCAATGTGATTTACAAGAACCCATTTATTTTTAATTATTTATTTAGATAATAAACAAATAATTGTTTTTATGTGTTTTATGATAAAATATCATTATACATATTTCATGTTGTGAGTATTATAGATCTTATATTATGAGGAATCATTGAAATATCAATGTGATAACATGATATCATATACAGTTGGTAGCCTGGAGAGCATCGAGTGATCCCTTTATAGCATATCTAATAGGGAGGCCTAGTTAGGGTCTTCTGGACTCGTTATATCTTATATGATGTGTGAACCTAGATAACATACCAATGAATTTGGTAATGATTATATTTTAATCATTTTGTATAGTAATTATATTTAATAGGGGTTATAAAAGGTTTTGTGAATATAAATATCAATGTTACTAAAATTGGTTCTTATATCTTGTTATGGGTTTCTACTGTTTCTTATAATCCAGATTGATATCACGTGTCTCTGGATTATTTATTATTATGACTCTAAATATTACTATAATAGGTTCATATATATTATTATGGGTTTATAATTTTTATCGTTCACTAAGATTATTTCATCAAACCCTTATACAGTTTCTATGATTCTGGATAAAATTTAATTTCTAATTATTATGCTTACCCCTAATGATCATTTGAACCAAAACATGTTTTTGTCTCCTTTTCCCAAGGTTATAATGAATTTGGTTGAACAAATTATTTAATAAGGTATATCATATGGATGAGTATGAATAATTAACTCAAAACAATAAATTTTTGTTTATGTGGGATAAATTTTCATTTGATGACATATTTATTTCTTATGTAATATTTATTCATAATTATATAAATCTCTAATATTATAAAGTCCTTTATAATTTATGTGATCTAATTTTTCCATTTGATCTATCATGGTTTGGATGGAAAATATTGGGTACTAATTATATTCATATAATCATGAAATTTAATATTTATGACATCACCACCGGATCTGTGACTATAGGATCGAGGCTGTTATAGTTGGTATCAGAGGTTAGTTAAGATAAAATTTTATATTTTTATGGTATCATATGATGTTTTCTATGAATTATGGATAGTATATTAGTTCCATAAAATTTTGGATGAACATTTTTATTATGTTCTTTGACACACAATTGTTGATTTAACCGATGAGATCATGGATGTAGTAGTGAAACACTACAACATTATTTATTCTGTTGAAATGTTTATAGAATATTATTTTATTTTGAATTAATTAATTAAACTATTTCAGACTATGTTTTAATTTATAGAAAATTTTTGGTTTTATATGAACTAGGATATTTTAATAATTATGGGAACCCATGTTTTATCGTATAGATATCCACGTGTTTAAAATGTGATTTGGTGCCTATGTGTTTAATTATATTTCAAAAATATATATATATTGGGATATTTTTGGGATTGTATGATGATAGATATCAAATAAAATTTTAGGTTAAACCACCAATTGATTTTGAGCTTATTTTGGAGTGATTTATGTTGATCATTCAATATTAATATATAATTTTTATGATTAATGTATCATATGAAAGATTACTCTTTCTGGGAATGATAATTGAAAGTGAATAAAATTTTGGTTTCTGTTAATGATAAAAGTAAGGTGTAATTTCATCGAATACAGATTTATGTCTATGTAGTCTTAAAAAGTGTAATTTCAATATTTAGTAGTTAAAATTTCTTCATAATTATGCAGTATTTGGTGAAAAAGTTTATATTTTGTTGTTAATTGATTAAAGGATGAAATTTTAATGATCATGTAAATACATTTCTATATTCCTTTAGTTATGATGGCAGGATAATTTCACAACTATATGAAATAGATCTTGAATCAAAATTATTATCCAGGTACCTTTAATTTTGATGATCCAATGTTGTTTTTGATCATCACAAATTTATTATTTTGAGAACCTTATCCTTCCATTGATCATTCATTTTCTTATTATTGGTGACCTTAACAAATGTGTACATTTATTTTAACTTTTCCTCAATTCCCAACCATTTTATCCAATTTGGAAACGTTTTAATGTGTTATTTTATATAGAATTTTACATAAATTAATCACTTATTATTATTTTGTTTTATCAAACATTTTTTTGATTATGTTTGACAACAATATTAATTTAAAAATTTTAATCTTTTATTGTTGAGTTAATGATTAAATTTTGAGGACAATGATTATTACCCAGGGGAAGGGTATACAAACCAGAGATTTTAAAAGAATAATATTATATTAGAAAACATAAATGGATTATAACACTAATGTTTTCATGATATATTGGAACAACATAGTTTATATATTATTAAACTCATCCCAATGATTTTAATTTTTGATAGTGTATTCAACAAGCACCAATGAACTTAAATGACCCATGATAAATATTACCTTTATCACCATAAAATTAAATTGGAGGGTATGAATACTGTTAGATAATTATATATATATATATATATATATTTTTATTACTAAATATAAATTATAGAAAAAATTTAGTAGATAATAAATTATTTTTCGGTAAAGTTATTTTATTCTTAAAAAATATGTGTTCTTAAAAATTGATTTTAATTGATTTTCATGAGAAATATATTATAATAAATTCATTGAGAGTATAGAGAATTATTATATCAATGTTAAAATAATTTTTTTAATCATAATATCAAAATTTACTTTGGAATAAATATTTTTATTTTTAAAAAATATTGATTTTTAGAGAATAGTGAAAAAACAATTTTTTAGAAAAATGACTCTTATTGTGAATAAATTGACTCATTACAAAATATAAATATGGTATGAATATTAAATAAGGTATCCTATGTATTATATAGTCATATTTAATTATTTAAATTACTTTCAATAAACATTTTATTGTTTTTAGTATATATATTTTTTTGCGTATAAACCCAAGTTTTTTCTCAATGTTCTTCAAAAAGGAATAATATTTTTCATTATTAATTAATTAAAATTAAAAAAATGGATAATTTTATAAATTAATATTATATAATATATTTCATTTAATCTTAACATAGTTATATATGGTTATTATTATTACTCATAGTGTTAATATTGATTCATTTTTTCTCTATAAAATACTCTTATTAAAAACCTATTGTCTCATCCCATCATCGAGTTTAATATTAAATTAGAATTTTCGACTTTAATGCATTGAATTAGAAAAAACAAACTCAATAGTTTTAATTATAATAATATATAATATATAATATTTTCAGCCTATTTTTTTAAAAAAGTAATTATAAAGTAAGTATAAATTAATTATCACGATTAAGGTAAAAATGAATTTACTTGTGGTTGTTATAGATTTAAATGAGTTAAATTGGCCTAACATATAACATAATTTATATTTAACTAGTTTATTTATACCTTTTTTATATATAAATATGATATGTGGAAATTAATTTCTATTATCCATTTAATATGACCCATATAAAAAGTTATGTAATGAAAAAGAAAAAAATAATAATACTTTTCTACGTTTAATATCAATAAATCCATGGTATTGGGAAAACACATATGTTTAGTTAAAAGTATTATTTTTAAGATTAACGGTACTTTTATCATGATAATTTATTATACATTTTTTAGGGATGACATAGTTACATTTAATTCTTAAGAAGAACAAATGTAGTAATTATTTAGTTAATAAATAACTAAAATAAAGGTTACGAAATATATTACATGTGATATAAATTAAGTAACTTATTCTGATTTTTTGCTTTATTTTACTAATAGATAATTTTAATATGGAATAAAAATAATGCATTGATTCCTTATTTTTTTCATATTCATTAAAATTAATATTAAATGACTCGTGTAGAACTTGACTAAAATGTTATTTATAAAAAATTAAATTTTACTTAATTCATAATAATTGTTACTAATTTTTTGTTAGAGGTGTATCTCTACTAGATAATCAATAGAAACATTAAATTATAAAATTTTACCCCCAATAGGTATAATTGACCTCCCAATATTTAATATATTTGTGTATTTCCAAAAATTCCACTCCACAAGTATTAAAAGAAACTCACTCCCCATACTTACTGACACAAATCAGGCCATTTTAATTGGCAATTCCCAACAGAAATGAAATACTAACATCACTACCATAATTCTATATGCCTATGTTTGTAAAAAAGCCATATTATGAATGATTTATTGAAATCGTAAGGTGCATACCTAAAAATAACCAATGTTATTAGTGTATTTTATATCATCATCCAACACATAAATTATTCTTATATATTGATGATATTATTAGATAATTATATTAAATATAATTATATGTTTTATATTTTTTTAATCTTATAACCAAAAAACAATTTACATAAAATGATTTATGAAATCATTATTCATGTGTATAGAGGTTTTTCGCCTCACGAAAGAATGTCATTCATTTTTACATTCCCACCTCTCATGGTTGGTTATTATGATTGATATAAACATTATATATGTTATTTATAACATAATTATACCAATTTAGTAATTATATCTTATATATAATTTCATGCTCCATTTATTAATGGATACAATAACATCGTTCATGAGTACGGTAGACTATTGCGTCCCGATAAAATATGATTCATTATTCTCAAACACATCATATAGAATGTAATAAGTGTTAAGATAATAAATATATGTTATATAAATTTTATATAAATTATATTAATTACATATATATCATTCATTATGTATTATATATCATTATTTAACATTTTCACCCATTGTAAAAATGATAACATCGGTTATGGACTTGTGAACTGATGCATCCTCCAAGCTATAAGATAATTTTTTCACTATCACATAACAATAAAGATACAGATGATAATATATAATTTAATAGGATGTATTTTTGAAATTATTTTCTTTGTATAATAATAATATTTAATTACCTTTCCTTCATAATGACCATAGAATAATTGAAATGTTAATCAATTGTATGTACGACCTACCGTATCAATGATCACAACACATTGTATAATTCACAAACATATTTCATAATTAGATCTAAAATTATAAATAATATATAAATATGATATTTAATTAACTATAATTATTCTTATTTTAATAGAAATATAGTTTATGAAAAATAATGTGACTGTTCATTATAATGATTGAATGGGAAAACAAGACGATTAACACCTGAAACCTTGAAAATAATGAATGATTATTAGAAAATGTGTCATATAATGTTTTAAATGTATAATATATGATTTCATAAATATTAATAATTTTATTTAATATATATATAATATGTTTAAAACCAATATACATGTGGATGATCTATGTTTAACCAAAATGTATTGAAGAGTTTTTTTTTATCTTTTGAATTTTATTTGTTTGAGATGTCTTCCAAAGTCATCAATTTTTTTATTTTTTGGTTTATATTCTAACCATTAATTTTAATTAGTATTATATATACATATATATATATATATGGATTTAAAAATCCATTTATGTATCTCTTTTTCATGGGGTTTAAGGTTTCAATGTTACCAAAGTGGAATTGGAATTTTTTCAATTCCCCTTTTTTGAGATGCAAGCTATATTATACACCTATAATCATTTAGAGGTGTATGAAATTTCCCATTTAAATTTCATATCATTAAAACCCCTATTTCCATTTTTTTCTGTTATTTATTTTTTTATAATCATTCATGGGGATTATTAATCAATTTTTCCTAATAGGTAAGAGTTTAATGTTAGGATCTCATCATTTAATTGGATCATTTCTTAATATAATTTTGATGATAAAATATTATCTATCATGACCCTCATGAATCTTAATAGCCTCTATTTTTGTAATTATAATACATTTTTCCTTTCATTTTCCAACTTTATTATACTTATGATATATAAATAAGTTTTAATGAGAAATCATTTTTAGTAAAAATCTCTTTTTCACACAAACCACATTTTCTAAAAATATTATAATTTAATATCAAAATAAATAATGAAACTTTTCTCAAGAAAAGTTTTCAATGATTTAAAAATGTTATATTAGTATATTTTATTTTTATTTACACTGAAATGTATTATCAAAATTTATTTAATTATAAAAATAAATTTTCAAAATGAATACTATATTTTCCCCAACTGTTTAATGATATTTCTATGGTATTTAAATTTATATGCAACAAAATCCATTTTTTTATTTATAATAAAATATGGATATATGTAAAAAATACCATCCTCATTTTTTAGAGGCAGATTATTATTGTTTCCGATTTATTACTAGGGAACTCATTTATTATCTAAAGGATAATGATGTTTCGAATAAATTTACAAAAATGCCATCCCTTTACGATGACTTATTCTGGGAATGACAAAGTAATAATTTATTCTCTGGATTTTATGAAAAAAAGTACAAGTAATATTATCTTGTGGTGGTTCTTGGATATATTATAATATAGGGAGACCAAAATAACACCAGGTGAGCCTTATATAATGTATATGATGAGGCGGACCAAATAGCGCCCAGTGAACCCAATAGAGGTCACATAATGGGGAAGCGCAGATAATCCTGGGGGAGTCCATTAAATTGTATTTGATGGGGAATGCCAAAAAATTGACAGATATCTTGTTATATATTATACAATGGCTGCTCCCAGATAGATCTCCATTTCATTGGGAAATTATTATAATGGATATCGTTCATATAGTAATTCAAATTGTATTGTTTTTGAATGTGTTTTCTGAATATGATTCTCAATGTTACTAAAATGGGTTTAAATTTTGTGTCATTGGTTTATAATGATTCTTATGACCCATATCGATATCACGTTTTTCATTATTTCTAATTATTAAGAATCTTTTCAATGTCATGTTCTTATATTTGATAATCCTTTTATTGAGGGCTACTACTTTTTTATGATTTTCTCATAAACTCTAATTATTTCACCATACCAAATAACTGATATTATTATAATTTAATAACATCATTTGATAATGATTATATTTAACCTCCCTGAAAAATATATCTCAACCTTATTTTATTTCCCTTTCCACATGTTTTAATGAATGGTGAAGATTAAATTATTTATAGAATGGATTTCAAAAGGATGATGATAATGAATTAATATGAAATATAAAAATATTGGTTTAGTGGGAGAAATACTCATTTGATGATATGTGTATTCATTATATAGATGTTTCCCTAAATTATTTAAATTTATTATCCTATAAGTTCCTTGAATATGTATGTGACACAATTTTTTCTTTTATTGTTCTAAGGGTAGGATTGAATGAAATGGGTCAAAATTAATAAAATCAAGATCAGAAATGTAATTTTTTTTTCAACACTAGATCTGGGTGTGTAAGATTATTTTAATACCCCATGATTCCACTATACACTTCTTTTTAATTAATTTTATAGCTTGTTCTACATGCAACACCAAGTTAGAGTTCCCCATGTCATACAAAACAAGCTGTTTAAAAAGTGGTTATGAATATTATTAACCACATTATGAATTTTATTTATTTTATATAATTTTAACATCCACATTAAGTATTTTATAGTCCTATAATAAAAATAAGTTTATCTTTTTATATTAAATTCGTGTTTTTAAATAAAATTTAGATCTACCGTATTTTAATGGGGAACCCATCTTAAATAAATAATTTGGCACTTTAGTAGGTTTTATTTTACAAAATAATCTTTTTATATAGAATTGGTACTTAAGAGTATACTATTGTTATATTTTTTATATTTTTCTAACAAAACACCTTTTTAAAATATAGTTGAAAATACTACATTTTAATTTAAAATTGAATTTTCATCTAATTTACTTATATAGTTAGATTGTCTTTTTAATTTATTTTAATTTTTAATGGTAATATGTTTTTATTATTTAATCCAATTTTTGTCATTTGATGTAATTTCACATTTAAATTGGAAATAAATACTTTTAATTCTTTTTATAGTTGTTACATCTCAAAAATCCGTATTATGGTTTTGACAAAGGGAATTAATTTTAAATTAATTAATTATATTTAATTTCTCTAAATTATTTAAAATATAATAAATTTTAAAATTCATAATACCGAAATTATCTTTTGTGGAATTTTTGGCATTTATCTGAAATCGGTCAGTTTTTATGAACAGTAAAAAAACACTACAATGTAGATTTTATTCGTCTTTTTAAAAAAAAATATTTAAATTTAAATTTATATTAAATAAATATTATATAAATAATACATATATATTTTTCCAATGTATTTAATTAGAGTCATTTAATAATATAATTAGATATATATAATCTTATTGAACTTTTGAACGTCTCTTTTACCCACATTTAAAGAACATTTTCAAAATAGAACTAAATGTAACATTAATACTTTTTTGAATTATCTTTCAAAATAATAACATACATGGTTTTCATATTGGTGAAAAATGTGGTCTATTATTATTAAAATAATTATTTCTGAATAGTAACTTTTGAATTTTATTTACCACGGTTAAAGGTAAATAGCGTAATTAATGGTAAACATAATATTATAATAAAATAAAATTACCATAACACATGTAGTAATTCTATTGGGTAAATATATTTCTTCCAAAAACACCCTTAGGTGAAAACATGATCCTTTTTATGCCACATGGGTTTGATTATGACATTTATAATATTTTATTTAAGGAAGAGTAAAAATTTTAATATTAAAATTTTAATAAATAAACCATTTTCATTATATGGATATACATAAGTTAAATTCGACTATAAATATTCTTAATAAATATAATATATTTTTCTATATAATTATATTTTTTTATAAGTTTTAGATATTAAATAATGAAATTTAATTGTGACACCAGGATGATACAATATTTGATTTTTTGAATGTAGAACCAAATAAATGTTATTCATAATATTATAGTAAATATAATATGAATTAATTAATTATGTAAAATAAATGTATAGATAACATAGAAAATTTAGTAACACATTGTATGTATTGGTTCAAAGTTATTGTTTTGGTCTTATATTTTTAAAAATTAAAATAATAAAATAGTAACAAAATTGACATAAATAATTTTTTAAAATTAATACTATTTTAGAAAATGATATAAAATTAAAAAAAGTTAGGATATATCAAATATTTTTTATATTGAAATAACATCATAAACTATCCCCAATTTTTTTTTTTTGAAATTTATTTAATTATATTAACCATGAACTATAAAAATAAATGAAGACTTGGTAAGTGATGAACTATTAATCTAAGGGCTAAATCATAAATATAAGGGCAATTTTATGACCTAAACATGTATAAAACCTATTGATTAAAAATATTTATACCAATCATCATAATAACATTTAATGAAATCAATTTTTAGCAATTAAAATATGAAAATATATTAATAATGAATTAATATTTCTGGATTTTCCCCAAAGCACCCATAACCTCTCTTATAAGAGGGTACCTTTATCTCTCTTGAAATCACACCTCTAAATCCATTTGGTTCAAACAACCCTTGTCCATTTAACATCCCAACATCCCTTACATTGTCATAGAGGACTATAATTTGACATTAATCCTGCATAAGAAGTAATTTTGTTCAAATCAAAAGGAAACACCTGAAGAAACGTTACTGTTTTATAAACCATTTTATGTTATTTTCTTATTCTACTTTCTATTTTTTGTTATTGAAATATAAAATAAATAAATCAAGTATCATTTATATAGTGAGATTTAATTATAATCATGTTAAAACCATATTTTCATTTTATCCATCTTATAAATAACAATATCATCATTTGTGTGTACGTGTGACTTACCCTCTTCACATCGTGTTGTGATTTGTAATTCAACACTAATTTTTTTGATGGGTATAATGATTAGTATAAATTATATAAATACTGAATATAATATTATAATTATTTTGTAAAAATATTATTCAATGAAATATAATACCATTTAACCATCAAGGGAATGATATAATCACTCGAACATAGTTACTGCCTACCATCTCTACGACGCGTTGAGATTCATTCTCTACATTAACCATTCATAAAAGACTATAAAATTTATATGATTTGTAAAAAATAATAATTATGAATATTCCTTTATTATGAAATTATTAAAAATATATTCTATGACTATAGAACATTACATACAAGACAAAACATGAACATGAAAACGAAGCATTAGACACCAGAAAGAATGGTAATTCAATAATATTTTTACAAAAGTCATATATGAGGACAATAAATGATAATATAAATTTGTATATAGTCTGGGTATAATTTAATAACATGTTTTAACCGTTATATATGAGGATAACTCACCCTATACTAAACAAAAGTATAAGTTAAGGGTTACTTTCATAATCTTTTTATTATTCATGGTTGTTTATACATAAGTATCTACTATGAAATTTTTATCATACAGATCCCTATTTCTTAAAAATTTATTTCAAATATTTTTACTATTCAAATAACATTGTTTAAGTTAACTTATACCCATGATTTACTTTTTATTAAACATTTTTTAAGGAATGTTTCAATCATTTTTCAAACGAAGTACATTATGAACTTCTATAAAAATAAAGGAATGAAGGTTCTTTTAACTTATATAGAATGAGCAGCTATATTCCACCATTAAAAATCATTAACATTTGGAATCATCCTATTCAATATTACAAGGTTATTTTCAAAATAAGTGTTTTATTTTATAATTTCTTGGATTTTACATGATTAAAATTTATAAAGATATATTTTTATATAATGATGATATTATGAATTTTATTAGATTACTTTCAACTTTCTCAACATCCTTTGTTGGATTTTATGCTTAATAGATGTTGATATTTTATTATATAATCATCCATATTGTATTGAAGTTTATCTGATATGTGTGACTATTGGTGTACTATTTCAATACCATTCATGGTTTATGGCTAATGTATTAACATTTTATGTCAGTTTGGATAAGAATGATTATTTTATGTTTTACCTGTTTAATAAGAGGAATGAACTGGACATAGTAAGTGTCGTGTGGGGCCTTCTAATTCCCTAAGATGCATCAGGAGGTCTCATGAAAAAAACTAGTGTCTTCAAACATGTCCATGACAATATGGAGATGGCCTTGACATGAGGCATTGATGGCATGATTATGATATTCGACACTATGCATTTCACATTACATGAATAGTGATTAATATTTATTTGATTTTTAATCTTATAGAATATAAATATTAATTTTATATAGAATTATTTGATTTATTCATACAATTTTATAATGAATATTATGATTAAAAGGTTTATGTTTCATTTTTATACCTTGACGTAATTGTTTATTCTTATTTATGAATGATTAATCTATCTTGTTTACCCTTACCCAGATTGTGAGGTCACCGCATTTTATCATCCATTTTTCCACAGGTTGTGAACAAGATTATTATGATTGACATTTATGGATAGTCTATGCGATATGAGAGTTTTAAAAGGGGTTAATATGTTGTTTTCACATTTAAAGATGTAATTTAAAACTGATGTTTGTATCTAATATTTACAGGGATACTAATTTGATCGGTCCATAGGGATTTTATTTTCTTGTGATCATGCCACTATAATGTATTAATACACTAACTTAGGGAAACTGAGATAATGGTCTTATAGTAGGTATCAAATGATGTTTTGTAAAAACTGTGGAAACAATATTCAGAAAACAACCATGATTATAGAACATTACCCAAATATAGATTTTGTGCATTAGTTTGAAGAGAATCCATGATTACTAGATAAATAGAGATTATGTGGGTATTCCTAGAATGTGTATCCCAATATGGATACTATAAGTGGATGTGGTGCTGGAATAGATATACCTATGGGTGAAAAATTCAACAAGGTGTTCCAGTCTTGACATGGGGTAACATAGTACATGACAGCCTACCTTATTACACACCTGATGTGACACTCCCTGGGGATATTCCTAGGATAATTAACATGTTATTTACAAACTATTATGAAGGGTTTATGAGTAAATATTTCACCAAAATAACATTAATTTGATTATGGATTAGATATTCATAAACTATTCAATTTATGAAAAGTATTTTACTTTTTTAGAATTAGAAATTATGATTCATAACATAATATAGTATATTCCATTGTTTAGAAATGGTTGTTAGGGGAAGGAATGGAAAATGTATCAATGTACATAACCTCTTTAAGGATTTCCTTACTTTAAAAGATAATGATGTTTGAGTTCGATCTACAAGTAGTTCTGAACAAATTATTAAAATATTATGAAAAGTTACTTAGTTTATTAATAATAACATTAACCTTTTATAGTTGCATGGTCCACAATGCAGAGGATCAATGTTATATCGATTCATGAGACTACAACCCCCAACATTTAATGGGACTAAAAATAGTTTTATAGTTGAGCAGTATATATGTTCTATAGAGGAATATATCATGATTTGTGGAGTAACAAAAGGGAAAAAGTTTTTTTGGTAGTCTATCATCTTTTAAAAGTTGTAAATAAATAGTTGTCACTAATTCAAAAGAATAAGGAGGATGAAGATGTTGCAAATATATAAGGTAAGTAATTTAAAGAACTCTTTCTAGAAAAATACTTCCCTCATGATCTATGAGAGGATATGGAAAATAATTTTTTGAGCTTGAGGAAAAAAAAGGATGATAATGTTACGAAGATTGAGGAAAACAATTTTAGAAAGGCATACTTTCGACTATATATATTATGTAATAAGTATGATTGATTATTATTTGATGGGTAAAAATAATTCCTCTCGTAGGAATTGTTCTCATAATATTTCTCATCATATGAAGATATATTCTCATGTGCTATCAAGAAGAAAAATAACTTCTATAAGTTATATGACATTAATGTAAAGCATGTAAATATTAAAATATTCATGAAATAGATAGACAAATGTAGAAAGGGAATGATGTATTTTCCCATATGTGATAGCAGTGGGAAGAAACATCCTAGTACATTCCTGAAAGGAATGGGAGTTTGTTACAAGTGTGGAGAAAAAGGTCACCATGCACGTGATTGTATGGAAAAGATAGATGTTGTAAATGTAAAAGGCTGCAATTTTAATGAAATGGGAGATTATGAAATGGATTATCCAAATACTCAAGGAATTTGAGGAATTTGAATGGATAAATTTTTTTATGAAGTCTTTTGAGGATAAAAAAAGTTTTTTCAATAATAGATATATTATGATGTTTGGGGAATCTGATGTTATCATTGATCTTGGAAATTTAGAGATCAATTTCGATTGTTACTTTGGAGAGAATTATTTTGGAATTGTATTACTGTGAGAATGGATTATGATATACTTTATATAGTATATGTTTTTGTTTAAGACAATTATAAATCTTATTTCTAGAATTCCATAATAATATAGTTTTAGAAAAAGGACAACATGTAGGTCAGGTGAGAACCATCACCTTGGAAAATTCTTCTGGAATCGAACCCAAAATCAAAGTGAGAAAAGGCTTTATCACCTACAATTGGCCAATCTAAATTCCTTGTTTAGTATAAAATTGTTTTACATAGTTAAATGTTATTATTTTATATTTGTAACCTTATACGATTAAGATAAATTAAATATTTTTGTGTATTATTATCTTTTTAAGAGAAAGATGAGTTTTTTTAAGAA
This sequence comes from Viscum album, assembly GCA_963277665.1. NCBI lineage: Eukaryota > Viridiplantae > Streptophyta > Magnoliopsida > Santalales > Viscaceae > Viscum > Viscum album. Next base: position 2,059,733,250 of record OY728151.1, on the reverse strand, counting down.
TTAGTTAACATACGATACACTATATCTAAATGAAGTATGCATCCTTGATTTATTATTTTATGAAGTAAATTATGAATACAACACTATGAAAATAATAATAAAACCAAAAATGGTTTCCTAGTACTTTCATTTGCAAGGAACTAAATTTTCCCTCACATCATCGTAGATTTATAGCTTCCTAGTTGTTAACATTCACTTAATAATGTTATATATCACCCTCCATCAGAACATGATGGTTACATTTTCATTTGTGTCTATGGTTTTTTATAAGTAACCCTATTATTTTTTATCACTGGTGGCCTTCATACTTCCCATTATTTATTTTAATGTGGGGGTTTCATTAATCAATTATTACAATGCGGGTTTCCAAAAATGATGTTATGAAATGTCAAACCAGTAGTTTTCAATCTATAAATTATATTGCGTGGATGTAATTTATTTAAATTGAGGCTAAATTTACACCCCAAGATTCCACAATATTTTAATTTTTATATAATTAAATAGCTTGAGCTACACGCAACACTGAGTTCAAGAGCACAACGACTAAACAAAATAGCTGTTCAAAAAGCAGTTATGAATAGTATTAACCACATTTTGAATTTTATATATTATATATCATTTTTAAAATCCATATTGTGTGTTTCTTTGAAATAATATTAAATCGAAATCAATTTTTCAGATAAATAAAGTATTTTAAAAAAATTCTATTTTATAGCCATTCAATGATGAACCCTTTTTAAATCCAAAATTTTATAGTTTTATATGTTCTTTTTGACAACATAATATTATTCTTTAGATGTTGGAAAAAAATTATTGTTCTTATTTTTTTTGTATTTCTATGATAAATTTTATTTCATAATGAATAGTAAAAAATACAACATTTAAATTCTAAACCTTCTTTTTGTCTAATTTATTTATATAGTTAGATTATATAATTTATTTATTTTAATGAGTAATTTTAATTTTTTATATCATTTAATCCAACATTTTTCATTGGATATAATTAGACATTTAAATTAGACATAAACACATGTTAATATTTAGATAGATTTTACATCTCAAAAACATACTTTCTAGTTTTGAAAACGAGAATTAATCTTAACATATTGAAAGAAACATTTAATTTTTTAATTCCGTAAAATTGAAATTATAGTTGAATTTGGAATATCTAAATTATATTTGAATGAGTTTTTGGTATTTATTTGAGAACATTCAATTTTTTTGATTAGTTAAAACACTCCATTATAGATAAAAACCGACATTTTCTAATTTCAATAAATATTTTAATTTAAATATACTTTAACAACAAAATAGGAAAATAATAGATATATTAGTCCAATGTATGTCATTGGATTAATTTTATAATAGAATTAAATATATATAATTTTATTAAACTTTTGAACGTCTCATTTACCCACCTTCTATGCACATTTTCAAATTAGAACTATGTGTAATTTTCCACTTTTGTGAAATGAATTTCAAAAAAATTAATTATATTGTTGTAATTTGGGTGAAATTTTTTTGTAATAGGATCAAAATAATTTTTTTTCTTTAGTAAATTTTTTATTTTATTTTACATGTTTAATGTTAAATAATGAAATTAAACGTAATATTAATATTATAATAAGATAAAACTACCTTAAAATGTGTCCAAATTCTATTTGATTATACATTTTAGACAAAAATAACCCTTAGTTCAAAATATTATCATTTTTATGCAAATAATTTAAGATTAGGTCATTTATTATATTTGAATTAATGAAGAGTTAAAAATGTCATATTCAAATTTTAAGAATAATATTTTTTAATATAGTGTTATACATAAGATAAATTTTACTATAAATATTTATAATAATTATAATAAGACTATGTACATAATTATATTTGTTAATAATTTTTATAAATTATATAATTAAATTTAATTTTTTAACAATGATGAAGCAATAAGAGATTTATTAAAATAATAATCAAATGAATGATACTAATAATATTAAAATAATTATAATTTCTATTACTAATGAAAGAGACATATTTTATTGATAAATTATACATTTTAGTGACCCATTTTATGTATTGGTTGGAAGTTATCATGCCAGTTTGATATTTTTAATAATGAAAATATTGAATAGTATCAAAATTGACATAAATGATATTTTAAAAGGAATGAAATTTTATTAAATGATTTAAAAGTCATAAAAGTATATGTCTCGGCCAAATACCATTTATAGTGAAATAAATTCAATAAATTATCTACTTTAGCTTTGTTTGTATGTTTATTATAGCTATATTAACCATGTACTATAAAAATACAAGAATACATGGTAAGAGTTAAACAATTTATCTTAGGGTAAAATTTAAATGAGAAATATAATTTTATGAACAATTTAGGTCCCAAAAATACTAGTTGAGTGTATTTTTACCCCCACATTTGATCTTATATATAATCAAACTTATAGCTACTAGAAACAAAAAATTATTTAATAATAAATAAATGTTTCACGATTTTTCTTAAAGTACCCTTCACTGCTCTTATAAAAGGGATCCTCCCTTTCTCTTTAACTCACACCTCTAATGCCTTTATGATCATCCAATACCTTACCATTTCTCCACCCAACCTACCTCGCATAAACATAGATGCCTAACATTGGGCAAAAAAGCAATGCTATGGAGTCCTTCTGTTCAAATCAAAAGGAAACACCAAAAGAATAGGTATTTGTTTTATTATCCCTTTCACTATTCTTTTCTTCTATTACATATCTTTCTATGTTGTTTCTATATAAAAATACTAAATATAGTGTCATATATATAATGAGATGTTATTATAATCATCTGACAACTTTTTTCTTTATTTTATCCATCTTATCAATAACAATATCACCATCCATTCGTACGTAGGGCTTACCGTCTCCACATCGTGGTGCAATTTTTTATTCTACAATACTTAGTTTGGAGGGGTATAATGATCAGTATAATGTGTATAAATAATTAATATAACATTATAATGATTCTTTATAATTAAAATACTATCCTCTTTCATACCATTTAACCATTAATAGAATGATATTGTCACTCGTGTGTACATTTGGCCTACCATCTCTACAACGTGGTGAGATTAATTCTCTATGTTTACCAATAAATAAGGATTATAAAGTTTATTTTATGAGTAAAAATATTAATTATTAACTAATATTCATTTTTTATATCAATAAAATATATCCTATTAATATCAAAAATTACTTACATGAATAAACATGAATTGGAAAACGAAGCAGTTTGCACCCAAAACAATGATAATGTTGAAATATTATTAATAAAGAGACATAAAGGGAAAATATATTATATCATAAATATTTATATACTCATAGTATAATTTAATAACATGTTTTATCCCTTATACTAGAGGGTAGCTACAACATCTTGGTTTTGGAAGCCACCTAGAGGCTCCCCATTCTTGGTTGGTCACATGCCCTCAAGCACATTTCCACAAATACAAGAGGTTGCCGGCTAGTAGCGAGGTCCTTGTGTGTGATAGTGGTGAAAATATTCCCCCATTGGTAGAGTAACACAATATAAGTAAAAAAAAGAAATAGGGGAAGCATTAATAATCCATGCAAGATTAAACAACAGAAGAATTAAAGTATGAAACAGGTGGAGCACATATATAAAAAAGATGCATGATACATATGTCTAGAAAAGTCACCAAACAAACTACTATGCTGGAATACAAACAGTAAAAAACCATGGTACAAAGATAAAAATAAATAGCTCCTCTACCTCGCAAGCCTAAGCTTGTTCCCATACTCTCTATCTCCATAGTAAGTCATGTACCTGAATTAGAAGGGCACTTGACCTTATCTATACCTGGAACAATATAATCTACATGGGCCCAAAAGCGTACCCAAATAGGGTGTGAGTCTATATCCAATTAGGAAACCACTGAAAGATATGTGCCTAACAGTCAGTGAATATATGGTAGGTAAATGTACATAAGTAGTAAACATGAAAGTACTCAGCTGAAAACAATCCATAGTTTATCATCAAGCAACAAATAATAAAGAATCTAAACACAACCAGGTAAACCCTCTGGGAAGTACTCACATCTCATCCCATCTAGTCCTACCTAACATGTACAATCACCCCTCTTGGCATTACACTTTGTCTAACCCCTATGGTTCAATCAGAATAATATATAAAGACTCTCTCAGGAAACAATCACCATCAATTCCCCATATAGTGAAATATTGTTAGTAACTCTATGAGGATTCTCACATGATCAATTCCCCTTATAGCCCCATGGTCAAAGACTATATGAGAAAACTCATTTTGAAAATTCTCTTTATAGCCTTGTTCATTCAAATAATTCAAAGACTCTTTGAGGAAGCTCAGAAGGTTATTTCTCTTTAATGTCTAAAGCAGTCAAGGACTCTCTGAGAAAGCTCATTCGGTCAATTCCACTTATAGCACCAAGTGGTGTTAAGATCACGGAATTGACTCACTTGGTCAATCCTCTAATAGCTTAAACTAATCAATGATTTTCTGAGGAAGCTCACTTGGTCAATTCCCCTTATAGTTTACTACACCATGTTCTCATGGCCTTGTGTAGGTCGATGAGCATAGTAATACTATATCGCCAAAGTAAAGTAACAGAACTACTTTGCGAACCAGTCTAAAACATCTCCAGCATGTCAGATTGAAAACTCTCCACCTTAAAACAACAGGCATGGAAAACAAGAATATTGGCCAAAAAGTCCAACCAGGACCAAACGGTCGTAAACAGAACATGCATTGGAAATACATCAAAAGAATAGCAAAAACCCTCTTAAAAAACATTCATCCTTTACACATCATACAATCATGGAAGGATAACGTGAATGGTAAAACGATAGACATGCAATACCCCATTCAAGGGTATTGGTCAAAATTTCACATAATACTCAAAGACATCCATCGAAAACTCACAAACCGCATACATTGAAGCTAGGAGATCGCTATATGTGAAGCTTGAATCCTGAATCACCTTAGAACACTGAATATCAAAAATAATCTAAAACTTTATAAAAAATACATATCACAAGAGATGAGAATACAAAATATGATTCTCTAGGAGAAGAGGAAACTCACCAATGCATTTCCAATGCGACCGAAAATGTTTGATTTGGAGGACGGACACACTCTCGGGGGTTCATCAAACATCCGTGACTATATGGTGATCCCAGTTGAATGAGACCTAAAAGAAGTGTGTTCTGGCGATTAGACGTGACCCTAATGTGTTTAATGAAAATATAGAAAATACACGTCTTGTACATTTAATGTAAAGGAGTGTATGTTCTTTTTCTGTAATCTACTTTATGCGACATCCATGTCAACCCCACACGACCATGTGAAAGGCCGCTACACGTCTAGCACCCAGCTACCTACGATAACTGATTACAAGGTGTGTACTTAGAAAATTTCGTGAATTTCAACATTTTCTACAAAACGACCAGAAAAGGAAAACATACATGAAAAGAGGGACCGAGTTCTTACAAACTTCCCCCATTAATAAAATTTGTCCCTGAATTTCCCAACCATGGAATAGTAGAATAATACTTGCACAGTTGTGGGCAATGTCATCGTACATCAGCCTCCCTCTCCCAAGTCGCATCTTGTAGCCGCCCGTGCTACCATAGCACTCGTTCCAAAGGAAAAGACGAGCCACGAAGAACCCTTGTACTGCGATTGACAATCAAGATAGGATGATCCTTGGGCTACACATCCACTTCGAGCTCAACCTTCTCAGGTCGAATGATACGAGACGGGTCTAAAAAGTGACATCAGAGCTAAAAAAACCTCAAAAGCAATGTGCATAGCTCGGTACCTCTGGGTTTTTGAAACTGAAAGGAAACCGGGCCAACTCTCTCCAACACCTCAAACATCCTGACATTCCTTAGAGAAATATTACCTTGTCTCCTAATCCTCATATGTCCCATCCACATTGTGGAACCAAGAAAAACATGATCCCCGACCTCAAACTCTAGAAGTCGTCTCCACTGATCATCATAAGACTTCTAATGAGATTGTTTAGTAACCATCTTCTTCTGAATCAACTCTATCTGCTCTATGGTCCCTTGAACAAGATGATGTCCCATAAAATCTACCTCTCCAGCCTCCAGCCAACATAAGGGAGATCGACATGGACTATATTACAAAGGCTCATAGGATGCCATCAGAATAGTTTCTTGAATACTATTATTTTGGGAAAACTCCAAAAGATGTATATGGTTCTCCCAAGAATCTCCAAAATCCAAGATTCATGTTTGGATCATATCCTCGAGCACCTGAATCATATTCTAGGACTGGCCATCTATGTGGGGGTGTTAATCCATACTCAAAAGTACATGTGTACCCAAATCCTTCTAAAGCCACTTCCAGACCTGGGAAGTAAAATGGGATTCCCGGTCTAAAACAATGGTGTTTGGAACTCTATGAAGACGTACAATATTTAAGATGTATAATCGTCCCGGCTCATCAACACTGATGGTCTCCTTGATCAGAAAGATGTGTTAAACCTTCAGGATTACTTCAATTATAACCCATACTACATCATTTCCTTGAGGCGATCTTAGCCAACTGGTCACGAAATTCTTCACGAAGTTGATCCACATCCACACAGAAATTGGTAACTATTGTAAAATCACAGTAGGTCACTGATATTCTACCTTCACCTACTGACAGGTGGAATACCTCATAATGAAACCAGAAACATACCTCTTCATACCTCGCAACCAATACTGCTGGTGTATATCACGATACATCTTGGTGAAACCAGGATGAACTTCCAAAACTGAGGAATGAAAATCCCACATCATCTTGTCACATATATCTTCTAGCACACATACGCACCCATGGAAACTCAAGATCTCATCCTTGGATATTGTCCATCCAGAAGTAGGGTCCTCTCCTGATACACTCTCCCATAGGAAAAGGCCTTCTAAATCCTATAGCAACCTTATTCTCACTCGATCATGAATAGTATAAATAATATCTCTAGAAGAAAGAAATATCTTCCCCTAACTATCGTGAATATCCAAATGAATCTTAGAGAACTGATACATAATATTCCAATCACTTCTGGCCTCTTGAACAACCTGTATCTAATTCCTACTACTCAACGCATCTGCCACTGTGTTGCCTTTCCCAGGGGTGTAGGCATGGTCAATATCAAAGGACTATGGGTACTCAACTCACCTTAGATGTCTTAAATTAAGATCACACTGAGTGAAGATTCACCTGAGACTTTTTGTTTGGTGAATACAATAATGATATCTCCTAGAAGATAATGTCTCCAGTAGTGTAAGCCATGAAGAAGAGATGCCAACTCAAGATCGTGCGTTGAGTAATTTCTCTAATGTGACCTCAACTGTTGAGACCCATAAGCAATGACTACATCTCCCTACATAATCAGAACTCCTTAACTGATACATGAAGCATCACAATAAACAATATAGCTCTTGCCTGACTCTGTCAACACTAGTATAGGTCCTAAAGTCAACCTCCCATTAAGCTCTTGAAAGGCTGACTCACAAGAATCTAACCACAGGAACTTCGCACCATTCTTATTCAATCCTGTCATCGGTGCCTCTAGGCATGAAAAATATGGTATGAAATGTCAGTAGTATCTAGACAGCCCTAGAAAACTCTGCACCTCAATGATGTTCTTTAGATGCTCCCAAGAGACTACTTCCCTCACATTCATTGGGTCTACTGACAATCCTTTTTCAGAGTTGAAATGACCCATGAAGTGAATTTGAACCATCGTGAAGTGTCATTTTGAGAGCTTAACATATAACCGTTGCACTCTCAGTTTACTTAGAACGATCTCATGATGGGTAGCATGGTCATGTCGAGTGTTACAGTACCCCAAGATATTTTCCATGATGAACACCACAAAAAATCTAGGTATGGATGGAACACTCAGTTCATCAGTGCCATGAAAATTTTAGGTGCATTTGTGAGACTAAATGGAATAACCATATATGGTTATAGACAATTCCTACTCTAGAAGGCTGTAAGAGGTATATCTGATAGTATAACACACAACAGATGGAAATCGAACCTCAAGTCAATAATCAAAAACACTCGGGCACCTCAAAGCTGATTAAAGAGAACATCAATCCTCGGTAAGGGATATCAGTTCTTGACCATCAACTCGTTCAGCTTCCGATAGTCCACACAAAGCCAAATGGTACAATCTTCCTTCTTCGTAAACATAACAGGCGAATCCCAAGGAGATGTACTGGGATAGATGAATCCATTTTCTGTTACTCCTCCAACTGCTTCTTGATCTCATGAAACTCAGGTGTATCCATCTTATATGGAGAAATGTTCCCCGGTGCTGCTCATGGAACCCGCTCAATATAAAATTCAACCTCACGCTTCGGTGGAAAACCTGAAAAGTCTTCTAGAAAGACATCCCTGAAATGACCCACCACTGATGGAATTTATAACTGTGAAGTCCCCTATTCATCTAGATATAGACTAAAAAGTTGGGTTGTAACTCCTCCTAACCCCTGATGCTCTGTACCCACTCTACACGCCTAGACATTCCACTCGCCCCAATGAAGAATGGATCCACCCTCTGGTGATATGAAACTCACCCTACGATGATAGAAATAGATTAATTCCTGGAAGGGAACTAAAAATTCCATTCCAATAATGACATCACAATGTTTCATCTCTAGGAAATAGAGGTCCCATAGAATGTGACACTCACAGACCTCAAGAGGGTACTTCTTGCACTGACACACACTAGATGTTCTCATCCCCATTGGATTTCCTAGAATCAATATATAGGAAGAATAAAATATACAAGTCCTAAGGCTCTCCACATTGGCCAAAAATATACAGCTATGGTAAGCCCTAGTGTCGAAAAGTGATGAAGATAAAATTGAGACTACTATGATCGTACCTCGATCTATGAAGGGTATGGTATCCTGCTTTTGCTGGGTCTTCTCCTCTATAATATTCTGGCCTATGTTGTGGCCTTATGACCCTGCCTGACCACTCTGAGTTGATCCACCCTACTATCGCTGAAAACCGGGCGACTGGCTACCATGACCCCGACCTCCACCTCGGCCTGAGCGGCCAGAAGAACTCTAGTTCTCTGATTTTTGAGAAACAGGTGGTGCTACTCTTTAACATGGAGTTATGAAATAACCATTATCACAAGATGATAGTCAGAATTACTGACAAAAGCGATGAAGGTGACCCATCATGTGGTAAGATCTGCACTCCACTAGGTCACTCTGGAAATGTGGCCTCATACGCATTCTACTCCCACACTGGTAGCATACCACCTGGCTACCATAAGATGCATCCCTCCTATTATGATCTCATGGTGCGATCTCCATGTGACACTATCTGCTATCAGTAGGTGGAATGTTAAACTCTGTAGGTTTAACCTCCCCAGACCACTACTCCTGAATCCCTCAGATTTCATGAGGGGATCAGTGCCTAGTCGACTATTAAGGATATCATAGTCACCATAAATATTTTCACCTATGATTGGATCTCGTGTCTGCGACCATCCTCTATCTTCCCTGCCTTGAACAACTAATCACCTCCAGAATTTGGCATGAAACACTACATGTCTATAAAGAGAGAGGAATACTCCAAAATATTAAGAGTACCCTACTCTAAACTCATGAACTGTCAGGCTCGATCGGCCCTCATGGTCTCCGTATAGATGTAATAGTATAAGATGCACTGAAACTCATCCCATGCCATATTCTGTTGGCGTCCCAACTTTGAGTTCAAATCCCACCACCTCTTGGCGAAGTGTCGAAGAATGTAGGTAGCTTTCTTCACCCTCTTCTCTTGATGTATATCCAGATGCTAAAAACTCATCCGCATGGCTTCTAGCCAAGACTCTACACACTATGGTCCTCAATCCCATGAGAATGTGGGAGGATGAAGCTACTAAAAGAACCACATCAAATCTTCCATTGATAAGGCAAGAGGCTGTGCTCCCTGAAGGTTTTACATCCTCCTCAAAAGCTCACCTAAAATTGTGCATCATCACCTATGTTAGGTATATCAGCTGGATCCAAGACTGGAACGACCGGAGGATCTACTAAAAGTCCCTAATTAGCCATGTCCGGTGTCTGATAACCGCATGGAAACTGATTCATAAACAGAGGATGTCTCAATGGCATGCCTCTACAAGGTAAAGCGCACACCTAAAACAATATTGTCAAGGACTAAAAACTAGAAGTGTAATATGGGAACATGATAATGAAAGAACTCACGTTTTACAAAACATGACTTCATGGCATGTGCAATTCATACACGGCGTGTTCCCTTAAGTCAGGGGCATGTACTCCTACATAAACTTGTCATGTAACACCCCAAACACATGGTGTGTTCTCCTATCACACGGTGTGTACTTGAATACTCTTCCCATACCCGAGTCCTTTTACACGGTTAACCCACACGCCTCTCCTAAGATAAGACTATATGACTTGTTCAAGGTAGACACAGCATGTACTAGAAAAGATGCACATATCTTGTAACACCCCGAGATTTTATGGAAAATATTATTTTAATTTCATTAATTTCTTGTGTTGTATACTACACCAATATTACCTTGTGCTATACACAACACCGTATTAGCTTGCAGTATACGCAACACTATTCTTGGATCATGTTACATACCATTTTGATAATAGTTATTCTACAAAAAATTGAGTATTTATATATATATATATTCAATGTGTCAATGAAATATGTAGGGATTCTGTTATATGAAACAACGAAGTATTCTTGAACAACACGCAACCCTGACTTATCTTGCATTACATGCAATCGCAACCTTCCTCAATAGCATGTGTTGTACGCAATACCGGGTTTTACTAAACAACGATATATTATTATAATATTTTTAAGAACTACCCGTTATGAATAGTATTAACTAAATTTTGAATTTTATAACATTATTATTCATCTTCTAGAACAAGGTATAGTAACAAACTAAATTTTTTGGGTAAAATAAGTATTTTTTCAAAAAATGCAGTTTTGTCGCCTTTTGATGGAGCACCCACTTTAAATCTAGTTTTTGACATTTTTATAAGTTCAATTTTACAAAATAAAATTATTCTTTGGAATCAAGATATAAAATTTTTCCATGGATAAATGTTTCATATTATTATGATAACTTTCATATTTTAATGAACAGTAAAAACATGCTATATTTTAATTAAAAACAACTTTTTTCATCGTAATAACTTATGTGGTTAAATTATAATATTGAATGTTTTTAAGTATAAATAGAATATATTTTTACCATTTAATATAATTTATGTCATTAGCATTGATTTTACCTTGAATTCTCAAGTTAAATTAATTCGATCTTTTTCAATGTTTTAAAGAAAAACTCGTTTTCTTTCGACAACGGGGATAATTTTAATTTAATTTCTGCAACTTTTTTGTATTGAATTTGGAAAAATGGATTCCAAATTTTGAATCAGTTGGTCCAAATTATGTTAATAAGATACTTTTTATTTTTGGGAATTACGAATAGTAACTACGGTAAATTTTATTTACCATAGTTAAAGGTAAATCGGGTAATTGAGGGTAAATATAATATTATAAAATTACCCTAACATATGCCAAAATTCTATTGGATGACTAAAAGTCGACCCATACCACCTAAGGGTCGGATTATATTCATTTCGTGGACTTTTGACTATGAAAATAATTTAATTATTATTAAAACCGAAGAAAGTGACAACATGTCACTCTCTTAAATATTATAAGTATAATAATTTTAATTTAGTGATAAACATCATAAAACATCGAACATGAATAGTCTCCAGAAATATAATAAAATTATCCACATTATGATAATTTATTTAGAATTTTTAGGCATTAAATAATTGTCATTAATGGTGATACATTAATGATGGAGAAATTATTTATTAAGTGAAAAATCAGTAATATAGTATTTATTGAAATAATAATACCCATTAAAATCCCCAGAAACATGACCAAAACATATTGGTAGTTTATATATATACCATAATAATCCAATGACCTAATATATTCCCGTTTGTAGTCTTATAAAAGTGATTATGACACTTATATTATTTTATTTTAAATGATTCCAAAGTTGTCACCGTCATAACTAAATAAATATAACAATTTAAATATTGTTATTTTAAGATGATAAATTCGATTAAAAGTATTTTTTTTTTAATTATATAGATTTAACTTCATCATAGTATTTTAATTTTAATTTATATGCAACAAATATGTATATTAAATAATTATAAAAAATGTTTTAGTAATTATTTTATTAAGAGATAAACCAAATAAATGGTTTTAAAAATAATAAAATAAATATTTTATGAACTATTTAATGTGCTCCAATAATTTTCTAGATACATATGACCATTTATGAATCTATTAAAGCTTCTATTTTGAACATATCTTCTGTGTATATTTCATTTAAATTCAAATAAATGCATAGTTTCAAAATTGACACTATTGTTATTTTATAAAAACAACATATTATAAAATTGTTTAAAAATCACCAAAATATTTAAAAATTATAAATTTAAATTTTTATGGTCTATAATGTTACAAAGTAACCAATTATGGAAAATTCACAACAAAAAAGTAATTATTTGTTATAATTTAATATTTATAATTTTATTACCACAAATAAACTTAAATAGATTAAATAAGGATAAATCAAAATGATAAGGTTTAAAATAAGTTCCAAAAATGTATAAATTTGATTAGATGATGAGATTACGACCCTATATCATCTAATATTATATTTTGAGTAATTTTTGTGTATTTTATGTGGGGTTAGAATTATTATAAATTAATATGTTTTAGAATTCCAAAGGTGCCCCTCTCCACCCTTATAAAAGGGCACCTCCTCCCTCTCTTCCTCACACCACTTTGAGCCTTCATGATCTGCCAAACCATACCTAATTCTCTTCTCCACTTCCCTAGAAATATCTTATAGGACCTGGTCTACTTCATAGACTAATCATAGTACCCTAAGAAGAGGTTTCAAAGAGGCATATCGAAGAAGAGGTAATTTCTTCTACCGATTCATTCAAACTTCATTCTTCTTCGACTTATTCTTATTTAGTTGTTTCATTATAAAGTAATAACATAATTATCACTAATATACTGATATGTAATTATAAATATGATACAACCCCATTTCACCTTCTATCCATCCTATGGAAAACAAAATCACCGCGCATGCGTACGTACGGAATCCCGTCTCCACACCGTGGTGTAATCTGTTTTTCCACCACCACCTTACTTGGATGGGTATAATGGTGAATGTAATGAATATATAAGATTATTGTAAAGTTATATTTATTCTTTAATATTATACATACACTTTAATAAAATTTTACGATCATGGGAATGATATCATCGCTCGTGCGTACGTACGGAATACCGTCTCCACGACACGATGAGATTCAATTTCCATGATAACCATTCAAGAATGATTATAAATTATATATATAATTAGTAATCCTGATATATATGACATAATAATGATACTGGATTTATTTATTTATATATATTTATTTCATCTACTTAATTCCATTCAATTCAATAAGGAAACGAAAACAGCGTTCATGCGTACGTACGGCCTACCGTCTCAATGAACAGTGTATATCATTCCATCTATCGGCATATTATATTATCTATATTCTGAATATATATTATATATAACTCATGTTTTACATTCTGGATATAAGTAATCATGATCTATGTAATCATATCAATAATTACAAGTCAAAACAAGGATGACAAATAATATGATTTTACCCAAAACGCTCTTTAACTTGGAATTTACAAAAGAACGGGTAAAATAAAGTCATAAGTGAACCATATATGATATCATAAAAATGAGTATGATTCTAGGATAAGTCAATGACATTATTTAAATCATTATATAGGAGGTTCGGACACCTACGAAGCAAATCGTACCTAAGGTAAGGGAAAATATCGCAATCTCATTTTTATCCGAGATTGTTTATACTTTGATATTTACGGGGGTGTATTTTATCATCCACATCCATTTTTACTCAATATGTAATATTTATATCTTTCTACAATAGTTTATATCCAATTTCACCCTTTGGTGAGTTTTTAGTAAAAGATATGAAAGGAATCTTTTTTCGTTTTTCGTACGAGGTACTTTTTGACTTTTCTGACAAAAGTACAAGAAGATTATTTTTTTAACTTATATGGAATGAATGGATTTTTAAAACATTATTTACAAGAATCATCCTTTAAAAGTTTTCAAGTTTATTTTTAATCAAATTATTTTAGTTTAAAATTGTATGACATGTTAAGAAAGGAAAAATGTTTTTGAAGTAGAAAGGATATTTTCCTCAAAAATGGAGTTCAAGTGTTTTATCAAATTTATTTTCCATCTAAGATGATATAGGGTTCTGTTTCAATCCCTATTTTTACATTGATTTGATTATGTTATGATGGAATTATTTTTATTTTTTCCTTTTATCTTATATGGATTATGTTATGATGGCATGATGTTTAAAATTCCCATTTTTATTACATGGGTTATGCAATGATGTATGATTTATGATTTTGTGGCACACATAAGAATGGTATCATTATGAGATGGGTGGGACCTATATCTCCCTCCAATGCATTGGGTAAAGATTTTATATCTCATGAGATAGACATGACTAGAACGGCAGGTTAAACCAGTTCAGTGAAACAGGACTGAAACGAGTACTGAACTCGGTTCAGAAATGGACTTTGTCCACTAAGATAGTCTTGGAAATGAGTCTTGATGAATAAGAAATGATTCTCTATGATTATGTGTGTATGCCACAAAGTTTCATGTTTTATGTTATGATTATTGGGATTACATTTCACTACTATGATTTATCCCATGTTATGAAATTATGATTTCTTTTGCAGGTTAAGATTTCCAAAAGTTATGTTCTTATGTATATGATGTGATTGATATTTCTTTTGTTTACCCTTACTGAGCATTTGAGCTCACCCTTTTATGTTTTCTTTTCCCCAGGATATAAATAAAGGTTTTAGGTTAAAAAAATTAAGGAGGATCTTTATGGGAGATGTTGAAGATCTTTCACCACGATTAGAAGATTATATTCCGAGTTTCCAAAGACACTTAGTTATTATGGTCCTTGTGTGTGTGTGTTTTTATTATGTTCTAAGTATTCCGCAAAAGTAATTTAATGTCCATATACGTCAATCATCAGGTCTCTACAGTTGGTATCAGAGGAAAGGTTTAGTTATCCTTTGGAAATTAGGATGCAAAAACGTTAGTGTGATCCCTAGAGATATTTCTATGGTATGTCTAGGGATGTCCCTAAGGTTAAGTATAAGTATAGGTTATAGTCCTAGAATTATGTTAAAAATATTAAATTAAATCTAAGGTGTTAGATATTGAAGTTACTCCCCCTATATTATGATTTTTTCCTCTCACACTATTCTTTTTGGGTTTTAGAAAATGGCTGGAAACAAGATGATTCACGATAATGGAGGATATGATGGACAATGGAATGATATTCTTCATGAGCAACCAAATGAAATGGGATTTGGAAGTCCAATCATCATTATTATGTCGAATCATAAATCTCATAATATGATCAATAAACTCAAATTTGGTAAGTTTCCTTACTCGGCTAACAAGAGAAAGATGGAGTTTCATGATGATCATAGAGGAATGAAAGTTCAATTTCCCCTAGGTAAATCATGTGGGAAGAGGCATAAAGGAGATTGTTTCAAAGGAACTAGAAGATGCTTTAGGTGTGGGAAAGAAGGACTCAAAGCCAGTAAGTGTAAAGGAAAAGTTTCATTTAATACCATGGACAAGGATAATTGTATTTCAACGACATCAACAATGATTAGATGTTTTAAATGTGGAATGTATGGGAATTATGCAAACCAATTCCCTAAGGGAAAATCTCATGAAGATAATCAGCATGGTCATATGAGTAATATTTATGTGGATGATGATGAAGAGACTACAAATGAAATATGAGATGAAGGAAATGATGAAGCTCAGCCAGTGGTTTAAGAAGATAGTGGAATGATTGTATTTTTATAAAGAATAATGTATGGTACTATGGAATAATGAATCATATATGGATTGTTACATTATTGTATTTCCTAAAGTATTTTAAGGTATATGTTGAATGGTATCAGTAACCATGGAAGGTTATTTGGATATTTTTGAAAAGTATATGATTTGCGCATAATAAAGGGATAAGAAGATAATGAGATGATTGATTGTAATCAGGAGTTCATGGTTGATATAAGGACTAAGTGATATCCTGGTTTGAGTATATAGAAATTTTGGGATGTGGAAAGAGTTAACTTATGACAGCATTAATGTTTTCACTAAGGTTAAATGGGTATTCATTTTTCAAGAGAATACATGATTATGGTATTCACATGATTGGAATGTGACCAACAAGATATATGGGAGATAAATGATGGTATTCAAATGCTTGGTTGATGACATTTCAAGTAATTATTTTCCTTATACTATGAGCTCAGACCTAAGTATTTTAGATAAGCCTAATGATTGGAATGGATTATATTGGACATAAGTTAGTATTGTTTAAGGATAGAACATTTTTTGATATTATTGATGGGATGTTATAGTAATGTAGTTTTAGAAAAAGGACAACCTATAGGATGGGTGATATCCCATCGCGTTGGACAAGGCTGTGGGAATCGAACCCACAACCAAAGTGATGTTGGCCTTTATCTCCTACCACTGGCCTACATGAAGTCCTTGTTTAGTAGAAACTAATTTAATTATATTAGGCAGTATGGTATATGAAGTATAAGTCCATTTTAGGAACCATATATGATTAATCTCACTATAGATAGACTTATTTATTTTTTGATAACTTTTATAACCTTTTGTTTGAGACAAATGGAATGACCCATCATTCTATCACATTAGCTACTAACACTTCACGAATGACAAATTCAACTTCATTTCTTTATGAGATGAAGTGGAAATTTTCCAAAGAACGAACAACGGTGACCCTGTACCAAAATCACGAAAGTATTTCTTCTATTTCCAATTTCAGCAACTTTAGGGAAATGATCTTGAAAACCAAAAATTTTGTCCTACTGACCTTATATATGATGAATTTGATGGTACCTTAGATCATAAAAAATATATGGCTTTGTGATTGATGGATTTTTCATAGCCATGTTCTCTACCCCTCTCCATCAGAACGTGATGGTTAGATTTGTCTTCCATATTCATATTTTCACCTATGTTCTCTTACATGGAAACCTAGTGATTAGTTTATTTGGGTAACTGTTACGTTTCATACTTTAGTTTTTAAAGATAAGTATTGGTATTCCTTTTTACGATGTGGGTTTCAATTAAAGAAACTTTCAAGTAGAAAACCATTTATAATCCCGATGAATTTCGAGGGAGAAATTAATTTTAAGGGGGGTAGAATGTAAAACACCAAGATTTTATGAAAAATATTCTTTTAATTTCATTAATGTATTGTGTTGTATGTTACACCAAGATTACCTTGCACTATACATAAACACCGTATTAGCTTGCAGTATACGCAACACTATTCTTGGATTGTGTCACACACAATTTTGATAATAGTTATTCTATGCAACATTGAGTTTTTATATATATATATATATATTCAATGTATAAATGAAATATGTATGGATTCTGTTAGACAAAACAATGAAGGATTCTTTCATAACACGCAACCCTGACATGGATTGCATTACATAAAATCGCGACCTTCCTCGATAGTGTGTGTTGTACGCAAGGCCGGGTTTTACTAAAAAACAATATATTATTATAATATTATTATGAACTAGCCATTATGAATAGTATTAACTAAATTTTGAATTTTATAACATTATTATTCATCTTCTAGAACATGGTATAAGAACAAAATAATTTTTTCGGGTAAAATAAGTATTTTTTAAAAAATGCAGTTTTTCCGCCTTTTGATGGCGCACACACTTTAAATCTAGTTTTTGACATTTTTATAAGTTCAATTTTACAAAATAAAATTATTCTTTGGAATAAGGATATAAAATTTTACCTTGGATAAAATTTTCATATTATTCTGATAACTTTCATATTTTAATTAAAAACAACTTTTTTCATCGTAATAACTTATGTGGTTAAATTATAATATAGAATGGTTTTAAAGTATAAATATAATATATCTTTACCATTTTATATAATTTATTTCATTATCATTGATTTTACCTTGAATTCGTATGTTAAATCAATTCAATCTTTTGCAATGTTTTAATGAATGACCTGTTTTCTTTCGACAACGGGATTAATTATAATTTAATATCTGAAAACATTGTGTATTGAAATTGGAAAAATGGATTCCATATTTGGAATTAGTAGGTCCAAATTATGTTAATAAGCTACTTTTTATTTTTGGGAATTATGAATAGTAACAATGGTAAATTTTATTTACCATAGTTAAAGGTAAATCGTGTAATTAAGGGTAAATATAATATTATAAAATTACGCTAACATATGCCAAAATTCTATTGGATGACTAAAAGTCGACCCATATCACCTAAGGGTCGGATTAGATTCATTATATGGACTTTTGACTATGAAAATAATTTAATTATTATTAAAACCAAAGATAGTGACAACATGTCACTCTCTTAAATCTTATAAGTATAATAATTTTAATTTAGTCATAAAAATCATAAAACTTCGAACATTAATTGTATTCAAAAATATAA
Source organism: Viscum album (assembly GCA_963277665.1). Classification (NCBI taxonomy): domain Eukaryota; kingdom Viridiplantae; phylum Streptophyta; class Magnoliopsida; order Santalales; family Viscaceae; genus Viscum; species Viscum album. The sequence goes on along the minus strand of OY728151.1, from coordinate 2,059,714,455 downwards.
TAAAATTATCCACATCATGATAATTTATTTAGAATTTTTAGGGATTAAATAATTGTCATTAATGGTGATACATTAATGATGTAGAAATTATTTATTAAGTGAAAAATCAGTAATATAGTTTTTATTGAAATAATAATACCCATTAAAATCCCTAGAAACCTGACCAAAACATATTGGTAGTATATATCTATACCATAATAATCCAAGGACTTAATATATAACCGTTTGGAGTCTGATAAAAGTTATTATGACACTTATATTATTTTATTTTAAATGATGGCAATGTTGTCACCTTCATAATTTAATAAATATAACAATTTAAATATTGTGATTTTAAGATGATAAATTCTATTAAAAGAATTTCTGTGAAATTTAATATATTTATCTTCATCGTAGGATTTTATTTTTAATTTATATATTAAAATAATTATATTAAATAATTATACAAAAATGTTGTAGTAATTATTTTATTAAGAGATAAACTAAATAAACGATTTTAAAAATAATATAATAAATATTATATGAACTATTTAATGTTCTCCACTAATTTTATAGAAATATATGACCTATTATGTATCTATTAAAGCTTTTATTTCGAACATATCTTCTGTATATATTTTATTTCATTTCATATAAATGAATAGTGTCCAAATTGACACTATTTTTATTTTATAAAAATAACATATTATAAAATTGTTTAAAAATCACAAAAATATTTAAAAATTTTAAATTTAAATTTATATGGTCTATAATTTTATAAATTAACCAATTATGGAAAATTCACAACAAATAAGTAATTATTTGTTATAATTTAAAATATAGAATTTTATTACCACAAATAAACTTAAATTGATTAAATAAGGAGAAATCAAAATGATAAGGTTTATAATAAGATCAAAAAATGTCTAAATTTGATTGGATTTATGAGATTACAACCCTATATCATCTAATCATTGAATATGTGTCATTTTTGGAGGTTTTTAAGTGGGTTTATATTTATTATAAATTAATATTTTTAAGAATTCCAAAGGTGCCCCTCTCCTCCCTTATAAAAGGGAACCTCCTCCCTCTCTTCCTCACACCAAATTGAGCCTTAAATCTCAAACAAACCCTACCAAATTCTCTTATACACATCCCTAGAAACATCCTAGTGGTCCTGGTCTACTTCAAAGACTAATATTAGTGCCCTAAGAGGAGGTTTCAAAGAGGCGTATTGAAGAAGATGTAATTTCATCTACCAATTCTTTCAATCTTCTTTCTTCTTCAACTTCTTCTTCTTTAGTTGTTTAATTATAAAGAAATAAAATCTGTATCAATAATATACTGATATGTTATTATAAATATGAAACAACCCCATTTCACTTTCTATCCATCCTACGAAAAACAAAATCACCGCGCGTGTGTACGTACGGAATACTGTCTCCACGCCGTGGTGTAATCTGTTTTTCCACCACCACCTTACTTGGATGGGTATAATGTTGAAAGTAATGAATATATTTGATTATTGTAAAGTGATATTGTTTCTGTAATATTATACATACACTTTAATACAATTCGATGATCATGGGGATGATATCATCGCTCGTGCGTACGTATGGAATACCGTCTCCACGACGCGATGAGATTCACTCTCTATGATAACCATTCCAAAATGATTAAAAGTATATAAAATAAGTAATCATGAAATATATTACATAAAAATGATACTGGATTTATGTATATATATATATATGTATGTCATCTACTTAATTCCATTCAATTCAATAAGGAAACGAAAACAGCGTTCATGCGTACGTACGACCTACCATCTCCATGAACGGTGTATATCTCTCCATATATCGATATATTATATATATGTACATTATAAATATATATTATATATAAATAATGTTCTACATTTTGGATATACGTATTCATGGTCTAGGTAATCTTATTAATAATTACAAGTCAAAACACGGACGACAAATAAAACGATTTTACCCAAAATGCTCTTTAACATGGAATTTACAAAAGAACGGGTAAAATAAAGTCATAAGTGAACCATATATGATATCATAACAATGAGTACGATTCTAGGATAAGTCAATGACATTATTTAAATCATTATACAGGAGGTTCGGACACTTACGAAGCAAATCGTACATAAGGTAAGGGAAAATATCACAATCTCATTTTTATCTGAGATTGTTTATACTTTGGTATTTACTGGGGTGTATTTTATCATCCACATCCATGTTTACTCAATATGTAATATTAATATCCTTCAACAATAGTTTATATCCAATTTTACCCTTCAGTGAGTTTTTAGTAAAAGATATGAAAGGAATCTTTTGTCGTTTTTCGTACGAGGTACTTTTTGACTTTTCCGAAAAAAGTACGAGAAGAATGTTTTTTTAACTTATACAGAATGAATGGATTTTTAAAAAATTATTTCCAAGAAGCTTCCTTTACAATTTTTTCAAGTTTTTTTAATCAAATTAGTTTATTTTAAAATTGTATGACATGTTAGGAAAGGAAAAATGTTTTTGAAATAGAAAGGATATTTTCCTCAAGAATGGAGTTCGAGTGTTTTATCAAAATTATTTTCCATCTAAGATAATATAGGGTTCTGTTTCAATCCCTATTTTATATATTTATTTTATTATGTTATGATGGAATTATTTTTATTATTTCCTTTTATCTTATATGGATTATGTTATGATGGCATGATGTTTAATATTCCCATTTTTATTACATGGTTTATGCAATGATGTATGATTTTTGATTTTGTGGCACACATAAGGATGGTATCATTATGAGATTGGTGGAACCTATATCTATCTACAATGAATTGGGTAAAGAATTTATATCTCATGAGATAGATATGGCTGGAACGGCAGGTTAAACCAGTTCAGTGGAATAGGACTGAAACGAGGAGTGAACTCAGTTTAGAAAATGACTTTGTCCACTAAGATAGTCTTGGAAATTAGTATTGACTAATAAGAAATGATTCTCTATGATTATGTGGGTATTCCACAACATTTCATGTTTTAGGTTATGATTATTGGAATTAAATTTCACTACTATGATTTATCCCATGTTATGAAATTATGATTTCTTTTGCATGTTATGATTTCCAAAAGTTATGTTCTTATGTATATGATGTGATTGATATTTCTTTTGTTTACCCTTAATAAGAATTTGAGATCACCCTTTTATGTTTTCTTTTCCCCAGGATAAAAAAGAAAGGTTTTATGTAAAAAAAAGAAGGAAGATCTTTATGGGAGATGTTGAAGATCTTTCACTACGATTAGAAGATTATATTCCGAGTTTCCAAAGACACTAAACTATTACAGTCCTTGTGTGTGTGTGTTTTTATTATGTACTATGTATTTTTCAAAAGTAATGTAATTTCCATGTACATAAATCTTCGGGTCTCTACATAGCTCATGTTCTTAGTGACACGACTTGATGCACGGCTCACACTACACGGAATGTTCAAGGTGGAAATGGCATGTAGGTGAAAGTATAACACCGACACAAGTTTCTGGTTACACAGCTGGATAAATAGCTGACAATACATAGCATGTTCCAGACAGACATGGTGTGTACGAGAATGCATAACACCAACCCGTGTTGTTCGTGACACGGATGGGTACCTAGGACAGACTACACGGTATGTTCAACTAGTACACGACATGTTCCTATAAGAAATCTCATATCTCGTGTCTCTACCCACATGGAATATGACACAACTAGAGACTACGCGACATGTACATAGATTACATAGAATGTACTTAAGAAAAATTGATTCTTCTCAAATTGAGGAACACATGGCATGTAGTAAAAAATAAACATTGTGTAATCTTGGTGTTTCCAGACATTAAGCCTCAAAAACTACTCTGGAGCTAAGAAAAACACTGAAACACACATTGAAAGTTCCAAATTCTAATCTGTGAGTTCCCATAATCCCTTAGAATCAAATTTTGGAATCTTGTACATGTTATGAGAAGGAAAAAAAAGGAAATTATCCACCAAATTTTGGTCTACGAGGGCCCATAACACCTCAGGAACCAATGTTTGGTGTTCATTCAAACAAAACATTACACAAATAATACCCTATCAAATAGCAGTTTTTTTGATCAAGGAATCTATCAAAACAACATGTACATTCTACAAAACATCTATAAAAACAACATACAATCAATAATGCATCCAAAATGGCATGGCAAGAATGAATGACATGTTATTTCTTACAAGGGCCTATAGGATGTCTGTGATGGAATACCCTCATATCATCAGGTTACAACAGAAATAGATCCTTAATAACATTATCAGTAATAATAGAAAACATGTAAATCACCCAATGGTGAAAATAAAATAAAACATAAATTTGTAAAGCCTGAAAAATTACACTAAACGAGGTAGATTGGATTTTCCCTATACCCTGGTTAGCTACTCCTGAGCCCAGCTTATTACCATGTACCTTTTCCATCCTATCCCTTCTTATATTTTTCAATGAGTAATTAAAGACAAATGAATCATATGGTACCACTTTGTAACATCCCGGTTGCAGAAACCACCCAGAGGCACCCCGTACTCAGTTGCTCACATGGCCTCAAGTGCATTTCCCCAAATACTATAGCCTGGTGACTAGCAGCGACGACCATGGGTGTGATAGTGGGGAAACTATTCCTTTATTGGGAGAGTAACACAGTGGAAGTAAACAACATGAAATAATGGAAGTAGTAATAATCCATCCAAGAGTATAAAGAAAAATACTGAAAGTAAGATACAGCTGAAGCACATATATAAAAATGTTGCAGGATACATATGTCTAGGAATTCATCCAAACAAACCACAATACTGGAATACAAACTGTACAAAACCAAGGTAGAAAAATTGACAAACAGCTCCTCAGCATCGCAGGCCTATGCTTGGCCCCATTCTCTCTGTCTCCATAGCATGTCAAGTACCTAAAGTAGAAGGGCGCTTACCCTTGTCTATAGCAGAAACAATATAATCTGCTTGATCTCAAAAGGATGGTCCAAAAAGGGTGTGAGACTAAATCCTAGTATGAAACTATCCAATTATCTATTCCTATAATCCATTGAATATATGGAAGGTAAAAGTACAATAGAAGTAAACAAGAAACTACACGGTAGGAAAAAATTCATAGTTCAACATCAAGTAATAGCTAATCAAGCAGCTAAACACAATCAGGTAAACCCTCTAGGAAGAACTCACAGCCCATATCCTCCGGTCCTACATAAGAAGTTCAAGAAACCATCTGGGCAGTACACTCAGTCCAACCCCTCTGCTTCTGTCATATAATATATAATGACTCTCTATGGAAGCAGTCACCATCAATTACTCTTATAGTCCAAGGTAGTCAGGAACTCTCTGAGGAAGCTCACATGGTCAATTCCCCTTATAACCCCCCAAGTCAAGGACTCTATGAGAAATCTCACTCGGTCAATTCCACATATAGTCTAAAGCAGTCATGGAATATCTGAGGAGGCACACATGTTCAACTCACCTTTTAGACTCAAGTGGTTCTAGGATATCTGAGGAGGCTCACTCAATCAATCACCTTATAGAATAAAGTGCTTAAATACTCTTTGAGGAAGCTTACTCGAACAATTCCCCTTATAGTCTACTACACAAGGTTCTCATGACCATGTGTTGGTAAAAGATATGAGCATTGTAATATGACCAAAGTAAACCTACAGAACTATATGGCTAACCAGTCTACAACATCTTAAGAATGTCACATTGGAAACTCTCCACCCTACAACAATTGGAATAGAAAATAGGAAAGGCTGCCAAAAATTCCAAGCATGACCAAATTGTTTTAAAAAGAAAATGCATGGGAAATACTCCCAAAGCATAGAAAACAACCCTATTCAAAACCATTCAACATGTACATAGCATATAATCTTTCCAGGAAATCAACAAGGGTAAAACCATAAACATACAATACAATATTCAAGGGTATTGGTCAAAATTTCACATAATACTCAATGAATTGAAACAAAAAGGCACAAATCACCTACTCTGACACTAAGATATCTATATACTGGAACCTCGAAGCTTGAATCACATTAGAACAATGATGATCAACAAAAAAATCTAATACGTTTAATGCATGACATCCCATGATAGATGATAAAATGGAAGATGGTGCTCTAGGAGAAGGGAGAACTCACCAATGCAATTCCAAAGCATCCAATGGTGTTCGATTTAGAGGACAGTTTCATGCTAAGGGGTTCAACAGAAATCAGTGGTTGTTCGAAGTTCTCCATTGAACGAGACCTAATAGAAGAGCGTTCTGGTGATTAGACGTGACCCCAATGCGTTTAATGAAAAAAATAAAATACAAGGCATGTACTTTTAAAACACATGGTGTGTACTTTACTTTAGCGTTATTTGCTTTAGGCGGCCTCCAATTCACCCCCACAAGGCTGTGTTCATGGTCGCTACACGTCCAACACCCAGCTACCTGCTGTAATAGAGTCCACGGCTTCTACTTCAAAAATTTCAAAAATATCATATTTTTCTATAAAACGACCTGAAAATGAAATCATACCTGAAATGCAGGTCCACATTGCTACCGTAACTCTCCATTAACTGAAAGAATATATAAGGTAATAGTTAATTTCACTATCTCTTTTTTATCCGAGGTTGTTTATACAAAAGGATCTTTTGAGACATCTTTATCTCCCAAATCAATATTTCTTGAAAATCGAAATATAATATAATTACTATTCATATATTATACATTAAATTCACATATACCCATTTTTTAATATTTTAAAACACTTTTTGAAGAAGATTTTTTCTTTTTTCCAAATGAGGTACTTTATGACCATTTCAACAAATTAACGAAAGAATTTTTTCATAACATAAATTTCATGAATGACTATTTTCTACCTTTATGATGCATTATCATTTTGATGATTCCCTTACAAACATAAGAGTTTATTTTAAAAAACTTGTTTTATTTTATAATTTAGCGACATTTAAAAGATTTACATTAAAAAAATATATTTTTCTCTTATGATGTTTTTAATGAATTTATTAGATTTCATTCATCTCTATAAACATACTTTGTTGTATTTTATGATTAATTGAGGCTGATTTATTTTAATACAATAAATAACATTATATTTGATGGTTTTTTAATATTTGTGACTATGGATGCACTACCACAAAAATAGTTTTCCCAATGCCAACCTTTATCAGTGCTAACAAAAATGCACTAATAATGGGACCCCCTTTATCAGCGCTTTTTTTAAAAGAGCTCAAAAACGGTCGACTTCGAAAAAAAATTAATTGAAAATAATATATTAATATATAAATATATAAATATATTTATATTGATATAAATATAACATATAATTTTTAAATATATTTTAGATAAGTATTAATATACATTTACACTTAATATACATAATATATAATATATTTAGTGCAAATGGCTTATAAAAATTAAAAAAAATTAAATTAACAATTTTGTCATTATTATGGATAAATAGTCATTTAATAACAATTTGAAGAATAAAAAATAAAAAACACCTAATAAAATATCCAAAATATGATGAAAACACAACTCGAACTTCAAACAGCCAAAACATTTGATCCTGGTGTATGTTTGAGCTCTACCACATATCAAATCAAAGCCTGCGATGAGCTATACATCTCTATTATCCGGTAAAACCCAGTCAAGGTATTTTTGTGGCCAAAATAGGCCCAAAAGGCCTCCAAAACCGAGTTTTTATTCGGGGAACCACAATTTTTAAAAATTTTGTGGATTTTCTGCAACATTTAAGGGGGTATTATTGGATTTTTTTGGTGGGGACCAAATTAATTACAAGGTATAATATTCATATTGATATCATGTTATTGAAATTTCCTCATTTTTTATAATTCACTTCTTTTTATAATCAAATATATAACAATATATACATATTTTTTATATATTCACAGAAAAATATTTAATTATATAAATATAAATAAAAAAAATAAATTTACATATAAAATATATTAGCTTTATCTAAATAATAACGAATATCCATTTTATTTAAAATAATAATATATGAATATTTATATTCCTAGATATTAATCTAACTATATATATATATATTAGTATAACTATATATATTAATATTAATATAACTATATATATATATATATTAATTTAAGTATATATATATATTAATGTAACTATATATATATCTATAGATATATATATTAATATAAATATATATTACTGTCCGAATAAATATAACTATATATATATATATATAAATAGAGATATATATTAATTTTAATATATATAAATATATATTATTTCTATTTATATATTAATGAAAAAAAATATATATATATATATTATATATATATATATATATATATATTACTATACGAATAAATATAACTAAATATCTATACATAAATAGAGATATAAATTTATATAACTATATATATATTATTATAACTATATAAATATATTAAAATAAATATATATTACTATACTAATGAATATAACTATATATATATAGATATCATGAAGTGGAAAAAAATCAAAATAGAGGTGTGGTAAGGGATTAGGCGCGCAGGGGGGTGGTCTCGATTTCAAATCCTGGTGGAGGCAGGCACACGCGCACGTGGGGAATATGGGAGAAAGTGCTGATAAAGGGTGTAGGGTTTGTGTGGGGCACTATAGGGGGTGAAAAAGCGTTGTAAAAGGCGGGGGCTCAAGCTCTATAAAATCTACCCTGATTGGTAGTATTTTTTTAATTTTTTTTAATTTTTTTGACTTTTATCAGCGCTTTTGAAAAAGAAATGATAAAAGGGGTCCCTTATCAGCGCTAATATGAAAGCACTGATAAAAGAAGAACTAATAAAGAGGTGTTTTATTATAACTAAAACAAAGGGATGATAAAGGACCCTTTTATTTTCACTTTAATTCAGTGCTGATAAAGGACCCCTTTTAATGTGCGCTTATTTTTAGCGCTGATAAAAGGGGTCGTTATCAGTGCTTTTTGGAGCGCTGATAAAGGGGACCCCCTATCTTTGCCGACATTAAGAGTTCTTTTCAAGCGTTGTTAAAGGTCATTTTTAGTGCTGATAAAATATGTATTTGTAGTAGTGTTGTTCTATTTCTATACCATTCATGGTTTATGGATATTGCATTAACATTTTTTATGCTAGTTTTGATACACATGTTTATGTTTTATTTTACCCCTTTCATAAGAGTAATGCATTGGACTTATTATGTGATGGGTGGGTCCTTTTATAGACCCTCAATTCATTAGTAGGTGTTAGGAGACATACTATGATCTTGGAATAAGGCCATGAAAGTATGGTAAATGTCATGGAAAAGTCTTTAAAGTTATGGTTATGATATCCGATATTATGCATTTCACCATTGTGAGATTGGTTATTGATATAGATTTTATTACTAAACTATTTGAATATCCATGTAGAAGTTAAATGGAATTATTTTATTTATTATTTTTATATTATGCTAAACAGAAAGATTAAAAGTCTTGTGTTTCACTTTTATACTTTTCCATAAATTTTAATTCTTATTTATGATTGCATTCTCAATATTTATTATCCTTACTGAGCATATAAGATCTCCCCTCTCATATTTTTAATTATTCCCCAAGATTTTAAGAAGTATACTACGATTGACCTATATGAATAATCTAAGGGATATGAGAGGTTTCAATGGGGTTAATATGTTGTTTCAGCATTTCAAGATGTAATGTAAAACTAATGTTTGTATCTAATATTTCTATGGATACTAAAATGATAGGTCCTCCAGGAATGTATTTTCTTATGATCATTTCAATTTAATACAATAATGAACTGACTATTTCCAACTAGGTTCAGGGTGTTATATTGACGGTTATTATAACAACTTATTATCTGAGGTATTTGTTACAAACAAAGTATTATCCACTGACCAATAGTGTCCCAAAATTTTATCTCGATCACATGAATCACATGAGGACATTGTGATAAGAATAATGGACCTTAAAATCATATAATGATGATATTGAAAATAAGAATTACACCACATGGTTTATGTAAAAAACTATGTATCTACCCTTCTGGTGAACCATTCTTTAATTACAAGGTTATTTCATGTGAATGTCCTAACTAGATTTCAATTTCTTATCCACTAATATTCCACATGACTGTTAAAGTCATTATGAAATCTAATGAAACCCCCATTAGTATTCAATTTCTATTTTCAATAGAGTCTTTTTAGGAACAACTAAATCCATTCATATATAGGTATTAAGAATCACATGATTAATAAAGTAATCAGGTGATCACATATTGAACTAAACATTTCATATTCATAAAAAATTATTAGTGATATCTATATTTGTAGATATTACACCCGCTACCTTAAGACAGTGTATGTTGATCCTCTGACAAGATAAATTGATAATTATCTATCAATATTTAATAATTTAAAACTCTTTTCCTCCATCAAAAATTATAAAATAATAGAGAGAAAAATAATATACTAAGCGAGAACTTAAATTTTTCTTGTTGATATAGTAAAGGTATGTATGAGTAGAGAGGATAAAAGATATGGTTATGAAATTATCTAGGTAATGAAATGGAAATATCATATAAAGAAATCAGAAAATTCATTTGAGCTAATTCTACCACATGATAAATTTATCATCATGTTGCGGAAGCATGTGGAAACCCATGGTCATGAAATCATTCTACTCCACATATATCATGAGATACAATAATCTATATCATGTTTTGGGAAGTTCTACATACACACTCTCTATAACCATGAAACTATTTATTCTTCTAGAAAGTATGAGAAACTCTCTTTCAATGTGGCTAAATTATAATACCTTGGACTATAACCCAATATATTTATTCAATATACTATCATGAGAAAAAAAATTATTTTGTTATGATCACAAGATTTCATGATCCTACAATTGGAATAAAATACCTAAAATTTGGCCTTTACATATTGCTAATCGCATGGAAATGTAGTCATCATTCAATAAAAACCCTATGATGTGTGACCTTGATATTAACCATTATCCACGAGCCCCTCCATCATGAAAATCTATTCCAATGTAGATGAAATCATGAGAATTCTTTATAAAATAACTTGGATCCTCACCAACCTAGAATTTAAATCATTTTTATCGCATGATTATTTTATTTATCAGGTGAAAACCCATATAATATGTCATCCTAGTTCATGAAAATACCCTCAGACATGTCCGGCCTCATTCATGTTAATACCCCAAAACATTTATGTATACTTCATGTTACTACACATAAAATTTTATTCATGGTTCATTCTATGAACCTCAAAGGGGTCTAGATGATAATGAGATGACCCTTGGATATTTTATCTTTGTCCATTAAAAACCCTAGATGTGTTTACTTTCTTACAAGAAAATATGCTACCATTTTTTCTCTCCCAAATGAAGACACTTATATATGTCATGATGATCTTGACATGACCCTTGTACATTTCAATTAGATACATTTTGTATCATAAAACATGTTTTTCAGGTCCATATGAAGACTGTCAGACATGTTTGGTTTGGTTTATAAATAGAGCCTCAGGCTTGTTGGATAGTCCTTGCGAAGAACCTTGGAAATTTCATCCAGGACAATGTGAAACCCTCATACATGAGGACATGGTTCATGTGAATAAACTAAAACATGTCAGTATTAGGTCATGTGAAGACACTCAAACATGTCAAGAATATTCTGAGAATAACTTTAGACATGTGAGTCTTTTCAATTTGAATATCTCATACATGTCTACCTAATTCATGTTACAACACCTAGATATCCTAAAATGGGGTCTCTCATCATATGATAATAAAAGACCAGTATGATAAATTTTGATATCATACCCCAACATATTAAAAAGTAACTTGAAATACTTTTCATGAAAATAGATCTTGAAAATGAGAAGGGAGAAAGAATCTGTTACAAAAATTTTGGCAGCCTAACGGCGCCACTTAAAACTTCATAAAATGAAATAATGATAGTAAGAGGGGATCTATCATTATATGAACATGAAAATGGCAGTAAGAGTAGAATAAAAGAACATCCTTTAACTTAAGAACATGGAGCATAAAATAAATTACATAAAAGAGATTTCTTGAAAAGAAAGGGAGAGGTCTGATCCCTTACCTTAAAACATAACTCTTAAAACTCAACGGTTGGGACCTTGAGGGCTTGGGGGAACCTTGGGAGGACTCTTTGGGAGGTAATGAGACCAGAAATTCGTTGGGGCAGAGTGGGGAGTCTAAATGGATGAGAGGATGGCTTGGTATTTGTAGGGAATGTGAGGGGACAAGGCATTAATGGCCAAGGGACACCTCAAAAGTTGTTTTCTCAAAACCATGTGCTCTCCCATGATATTTCCCATGGAGTAAGGCCACATGGGCCCCCACACAATAATTCATCACCTTTGGTCTGCCAACCCATAAAATATCTGATGATATCATCATGATACAGTTATGATGTCATTAATCATACTGAAACCCTAAAACTGTATTTTTACTATTCACTGAAAATTCAACTTTCTCATAAAAATCCCAAAATTTCACCTTAACCAAAAATCAATTCTCTTATTTCAAAAATTAACTCCATTTTATAAAAATAATTCTCTAAATATTTTTAATTTATTTTTTAAATAAATACACTAATCACCCAAAATTCATTTTTTTTCAGAAATATCCCCAAAAATTACCTTAACAAAATATCTATTCTCTGAGTTCAAAAATGAAATAAATTTTATAAAAATAATTTTATAAATAATTTTAATTTAATTTTTAATTAAAAAACACTATTCACATGAAAAAACTAATACTTGAATAAAAATTTATGAAACTGTTATGTAACCATTTTATTGAATCACATTAATTAATCAAGGTGTCTATATTATATTAATACTTTCATTATGTGAGATTACTAATCCATTTGGTCACATTACTAATCCTAAGCATAAAATCACTATTCATAATTTACTATTCATCAAAAAATAAGTTGATCTTATTAGACTCTAAATTTTGTACTGAACATAATTGTAGAAGACCATTTTTTTAAAATCATTACACAATTTTAATTATTTATTGTTTACCTGAACATTTTTAAAATATCCTTTTTCTAAAATTCATCAAAAATATGTATACTATATTTATCCGGACATTTGAAAATTCATAAACGTCATCATAAGAAGGAATCAAAATTTTTATTTAAAAAAACAGTTACAAAAGGCAGTTACGGTCTCCTTACATATCCCCTTATCACACCATCATTGGACCTAAGTGTAAGTTGTGCTAAGGTGAGAGAATCTGAGGGAGGCTCGGCCAACATCCCACGAGTAGTAATTTCTAGTAGTTTGAACTTCTCGCGAAGGTGATTCCATTCTAACTTCACACGATGAAGTTCGGTTTGGGTTTGGTCCAGAGTAAAGCCCAGTGGTGCTACATCCTTCCCAAGTTCTGTTAGATGGGCTTCGATCGGTCCAAGACTACTGGGTGAGGCCATGAAATCTTCTTTCTATAATAATTAACCATGATCACTTGTATTTAGAGACAAAAATCAATACGTTTATTTTCCAGCGGTCATATTTTCCAATGGTCATATAACAGTCAAAACCCAATGGTGTTATTTTATTTATACTCATGTTATCAAATGAAACAGATTTGTTGAGTATAAAAAAAAATAGAATAACACAAAAAATTAGGAAAAAAAGATTTATTCAAAATTTCGGGTCATTAAAATCTTCCCCCCTTAAGACATTGCGTCCTCACAATTTTTAAAATTAGGTTTTGAAATTTCCTTGAAAGTCCCACATCGGAAAAGGAGTCAGTAAAACTATTACTTTAAATGAAATAAAGGGAAGTACAATGGTCACCCGAGTTAACCCACACTAGGATTCCATGTAGGAAAACATGGACTTGGAAGAAAAGCAAAGTGTCAAGTTCTGGGGGAGAGTGATAGAGAACATGATTAGAAGAAAGTTAACCATAAGAAAATCCCAAACATATGATGTGTGTAAATGGTCTTTGATTACCTAGTTGGAAACATAAATGACCAACGTTTTTGTTTTACGTTACTTTTCAGAATTTTTAGGAATTCATTTACTACATAGAATAAACACATAAGAAAATATACCTACTTTCATGTAGAGTTTCATCCTTTAATAAATTTCTACCCAAAACTAATCTTTTCTCCAAATGATGAGCATTCAAAACTACTTGGTCTCATCAAAACACAAGAATCATCTTCTTGAGGGTCACTTAATCCACAAAAGATTAACTATCAATTTCTTCTACCATTAAATAGTATCCCAAAAATAGAAAGGGTAAGATAAAACAACTCTTAAAAAATGATAGAATCCCATAGGAAGGGAAACTAATTTTAAATCTTCAAAGATCCATGGTACTACCCAAAGTTCATCATAGACCATTCCATAAATAATTGATCTTAAAATTCCTCAAAATAAACCAAACTAAGATTGAAACCCTAATACAAGAAGGATTTGATAACATAGTCTTCCAAAATAAACTTCATTGTTCATCTCCAAACAACATCAACCACTCCTAACAGCTTATAACAAAAGTAGATAACCTAAACATATTTTACCCAAGATAGGTTAATCATTCCCATAAGTATCCTAAATTACTATAAGTCCACTTTAATTCAACGATTCTTCAAAATATAAGTCAACCTTACTACTCAATGAAAATATCGTAGTAATCTATTTACCTCGATCATATAGGGTCCCCAAAATAGTGAACGTCTTCCAAAATAATAATCATCTTTTAATCCCCTAATCATCTCTGTCATATTAATACAGAAATCATCACATTTCCTATCACATTGGTTGTTGGGACATGTTCTTCCATTTCCCACCATTAACTAAGAAGAGAAAGTATAATTTATGGGCATAAATACTTAACCAATAATCATAAAAAGGATATTAAATCATATAAGGATAACTTGTAGAAGAAAAGTATACCCTAACTTGTGATCCCCAGGGTTTCAAACTAGGTTAACCATGATCATATATTCTTATGTGAATCTTTATTTTGTTTTATCCTTGTTCCTTTAATAATGGTTCATACTAAGCTTATGAATTTACCAAAGCATATCCCGCGAGAGTGTCGTAACCAAGAGTGCAGCAAGGCCCGTTGTTGTGTACCAGTTCCTGTTCGAGTCTATATCAAAGTGGTGTTTTCGGGTTTTACCACTATGTACATATGTGCCAGAGCCGCCTCTACCTGCTCGTATCTAGACAGGAATGTATTTACTTGGCAACCCCTTACAAAATACTCACCAAAATACCAGGAAGATTTTCTATATTTAAACTTTTCTATAGGGTTCTTCCTAACGTTTTCATATCCAAATTTCCACAAATAACTTAACCATACTTTGATACCAACTATATCATCGCGCCTTTAAATCACATAAACTTTCATTACATTTTACAAAACTGAGGGTCTTTAAGGATTAGTGTCTTGGAAACCAGGAACATAAAACATGAAAACATAAAACATTATTGTTAATCACTTGAAAGGCTTCTCCTCATGTTAATCCTAGGTTCATTGCTGCATCTCAAACCTGGGGACATACATCAAAAGAAAGGGTGAGCAGAAGGACCAGTAAGGGAAACAAGGGGAAACATTTAACATGTGAAAATTAGATACATCAACAATGTCATGAAAATAACTTTAAGGCATGAGAAAGAAATCATGATATATATCATAATAAAAATAACATATTTCATAACTTGAATATGTGGATCAACATTTAATATTGACAATAATTTCGTTTCACCAAGGTTCATCCCCAAGGTGTCATTAAAAATTACCAAGGTTATTCACCAAGGTATCATTCTAAAAGGTCATCTCTAGAGATTAAGTCTTTACCAAATGCATTGGAGCGCTATCTGGGCGCACCCTTGACATGTCTTTATTATCATGTGAGCCACATATATCATCATCAATAATTTCATAAACAACCCATATAGCATAAAAGAAATGGGTTTCATTTCATAATCATAACGTTTTAAAAAATTCTTTAAAGACATGATCTTTATGTCACTTTAAACCCATGGAAAAGGGAAAGAGGGTTTCATGTATGTAAATACCATAATTTAAAATAGAAAATTTTGATATATATGTGAATACCCCTGTTGAAATAAGACCTTTGAGTATTCACTTAATAACATAAAATAATTTTGAGATAAAGAGGGAGGCATTTTGAGATGAAAATTATGCAGCATAACGTCTATGATACATGGTTTTAGAAAACATTGAAAAGAGAGGGGACATGGGTCAACCACTCAAAAATGATACATAAAATAGTAGGGGAACAGAATATATAGTATTTAAGAACATGGTAATGAAATTTGAACAATATACCATATGAAACGAAGAACTTGAAAGGAAGACAAAAATAAGATTTCTCTTATGAGAATTCAGCAGCCTAACAGCGTCACTTAAAACATCCAAAAATGGATTGGAGAGATCAAATAGGGTCTCTAATAATATGAACATAAATGATCAGTATGATAGATATGGATATAATACCCAACATAATAAAAAGGAACATGAAAGACCTGACATGAAAGTAGATCTTGAAAACAAGAAGGGTGAAAGAACCCCTTAGAAATTCGGCAGCCTAACGGCGCCACTTAAACATAACAAAAATTAATTGATGAGATAAAATATGGTATCTCATAATATGAACATAAAATATCAGTATGATAGATTTATAGATCATACCCCATCATAATAAAAAGGAACTTGCAAGACTTGACGTGGAATTAGAACTTTGAAAAAGGAGAAAGGTGAAAGAACCACTTAAAATTTTGGCAGCCTAACGGCGCCACTTAAAACGTCAAAATACTGAATTGAAGGGATCAAGTGGGGTCTCTCATCATATGATCATAAAATATCAGTATTATAGATTTAGAGATCATACCCCAAAAGAATAAAAAGGAACATTAAAGACATTACATGAAAATAGATCTTGAAAATGAGAAGGGAGAAAGAATCTGTTACAAAAATTTCGGCAGCCTAACGGCACCACATAAAACTTCATAAATTGAAATAATGAGAGTAAGAGGGGATCTCTCATTATATGAACATTAAAAGGGAAGTAAGAGGAGTATAAAAGAACATCATTTAACATAAGAACATGGAGCATAAAAGAAATTACATAAAAGAGATTTCTTGAAAAGAAAGAGAGAGGTCGGATCCCTTACCTTAAAACGTAACTCTTAAAACTCAAAGGTTGGGACCTTGAGGGATTAGGGGAACCATGGGGGGACTACTTGGGTGGTAATGAGACCAGAAATTCGTTGGGGGAGTGTGGGGAGTCTAAATGGATGAGAGGATGACTTGGTATTTATAGGGAAAGTGAGGGGACAAGGCATTAATGGCCAAGGGACACCTCAAAAGTTGTTTTCTCAAAACCATGTGCTCTCCCATGATATTTCCCATGGATTTAGGCCACATGGGGCCCCCACACAATTATTCATCACCTTTGGTCTGCCAACCCATAAAATATCCCATGATATCATCATGAGACATTTATGATGTCATTAAACATACCGAAACCCTAAAACTGTATTTTTACTATTCACTGAAAATTCAACTTTCTCAGAAAAATCCCAAAATTTCACCTTAACCAAATATCAATGATCTTCTTTCAAAAATGAACTCCATTTTATAAAAATAATTTTCTAAATATTTTTAATTTATTTTTTAAATAAATACACTATTCACCGAAAATTCATTTTTTTCAGAAAAATACCCAAAAATTACCTTAATATAATATCATTGCTCTGAGTTCAAAAATGAAATACATTTTATAAAATTAATTTCCTAAATATTTTTAATTTAATTATTATTTAAAATACACTATTCACCTGAAAAAAACTAATACTTGAATAATAATTTATGAAACTATTATTTAACCATTTTATTGAATCATATTACTTAATCAAGGTGCCAAGATTATATTAATACATTCATTAAGTGAGATTACTAATCCATTTGGTCACATTACTAATCCTAAGCATAAAATCGCTATTCATAATTTACTATTCATCAAAAAAATAAGTTGATCTTATTAGACTATAAATTTTATACTGAACATAATTGTAGAAGACCATTTTTTGAAAATCATTACACATTTTTAATTATTTAAGGATTACCTAAACATTTTTAAAATATCCTTTTTCTAAAATTCATCACAAATATGCATACTATATTTATGCGGACATTTAAAAATTCATAAACTTCATCATAAGAAGAAATAAAAAATTTTATTTAAAACAAAGGGTTACACAAGGCAGTTACGGTCTCCTTACATAGCCCCTTATCACACCAGCATTGGACCTAAGTGTAAGGTGTGCTAAGGTGAGAGAATACGAGGGAGGCTCAGCCAACATTGCACGAGTAGTAATTTCTATTAGTTTGAACCACTCGCGAAGGTGATTCCGTTCTAACTTCACACGATGATGTTCGGCTTGGGTTTGGTCCAGAGAAAAGCCCAGTGGTGCTACCTCCTTCCCAAGATTTGTTAGACGGGCTTCGATTGGCCCAAGACTACTGGATGAGGCCATCAAATATTTTTTCTATAATAATTAACCATGATCACTTGTATTTAGAGACAAAAATTAAAAAGTTTAGTTTCCAGCAGTTATATTGACCAATGTTCATATAACAGTCAAAACCCAACGGTCTCATTTTAATTATACTCATGTTATCAAATGAAACAATTTTGTTGAGTATAAAAAAAATAGAATAACACACAAAATTAGGAAACAAGATTTATTCAAAATTTCGGGTCGTTACACAAACAATTAGCCTTTATCCAATCATTCCCCTTCATATTGGAAGTGGTCATAATGGAAAATAATTATTTACCAATGAAGAATTTTTAGACCACAATACATGAATTCCATCCTTGTATATTCAATTAATATCTTCTTTTACATAGACATTATCCATTAGAGGGTTGTGGATAAATATGTGACATGGGAATCCTCCATGGAGAATGTCTCCCAACATTCAAATTAATCATGCTCAAATGACCCACCACATTTGGGTCTACCATAATACCTCATCCATTAGTGGATTAGTTACAAAAGATAACGACATGGTCTATGATTCTTATTATAAATTGGATATATAGGATTTGGTTCTATGTCCTGATCACTATGTGATACATCCCATCAAGAATGAATCAATGTGTAAGTACCACATCTATATGCAGTGTGTCTATTTTTTCTTTCTATTGATTCAAACACCAAGAACGAATCAAATGATTTTAAGGAATTGCAACGATCATTCCACAATTACAATAAAACATTTCCCATCAAGTAGAAATTAGTCTGTAATCACTAATCAAATATAAATAGACGATAAAGAATATAATTACTGATATAGGTTAGATATGTATGAAACCACAATAACGATTAGATCTATATATTATACATAAATTCCATTAGATATATCATTTCAGAATGACAATAAACTCTATGAAATGATACTCAATAAACTAATTGTGATATTATTCATATCTTGACAAAATATGTTGGATGCCTCCTAGAGAATCAATCCAAATATTGAAACACCAATAACCATCTTGGTTATAAAAAAACTAAAGAGTGTTTCATGCAAAGATCAATAATTACCTATTTATTAAACTATATTTTGAAACATATGGATAAACTCTGATTTATATAGATGGTGTCATTAATGGGACACCATCTTGAATGTACACGAATATTACACCTGATAGTTATATTCGGGTAACCTATCATGAACTGTGGTTTGGGAAAGATAAATGAAAATATATTTAATCTACATAAGATTCCTTATATAGGTAATGATTTCCATTAAAACGGTGTGATGAGCCTAATCCCCAATCCCCTTGACTAATGTGATTTCCTAAGTGTTGTTTGGATTATTAACCTCATGGCCACCTACATTTAAAATTTTAACATTCAATTCATTATAGATGTTGGAGTAATTGGTTGTGTCCATGCATAAGGCATGTTGACATGAATGATACTAAAACCAAACTGAGCACCTAAAAATCATCATCCGAGATATAAAAATATCATGAACAAAATATGATGAACATGATGTGAAAAAAATCTATATTGGTGACACCAATTTATCACAGGTTGTAGGAATATTGTATCCCAAAATTTTATAGCCTTATCCAATACCATTTAATCATTAAAAAGTAGAATAGAAAAAAACACTGTTTCCAAAAATAACATGACCATTACGACATTATTAGTATATAAGCATTAATTTTAGGTTTTTAAAAAATCCATAAAAATAAATACCTATTAAATATTTGAATTATTATTTTTAATTTTTTCTATTTTAAACTAACATATTTATTGTTTTATAACATATATAATATTTTCACAGAAAATAGTTTTCATAAAATATTTAATTTTATTTTAAATTCCATTTTTATTCGTTTAGTAAATTGAATCTAAATTTCTTGATTTAAAATACAATTCCAATTTTACATATTAAATAGTAAGGGTAATTTCATTTTTTTGGAATAAAGGATAAATTAATATTGTAAAAAATTAATATTGTGTCGAGAAAAATGTGGACAAAATGAGGAAACAAAAAAGTGAAATGAATAAAAATGAAAAATAAATGTCTTTAATTGAGTTTTTGAGGTTTGGGTAGACATTAAATCTAGTAATATAAATTATCTTTCATTTTTTTTTGTAGTCCTTGAGAGTGAATTACCATTTTAAAAAAATATAATGTACACTAAAAAATTCCATCCCTATTGACATATAAAATGATACTATTCTCCAAAATTCATTAGAAACATGTGATCAATTATATCTACCAAAAACACTAAAAAAACTCTCCATAATAATACAATCCTCCTAAGGGTGGTTCTGATCTTCAAGAAAGACCATCACCAAAATTATTATCCATCTTTTATCTATCCAAAAAAATGTTATCAATTGAAACTCCATTATTATAATTACATCATATATTATAAACTACATTAGAACACATTGAGAATAGAATAAAAATTTCAAAATTATTAATTAAGAAAATAATATGTTTTTCAATAAAGAAGGAACCCATCATGATGGAATATAAATATTACCATTGATATGGTATCATGACCATTAAGAATAGTTAACTGAACAATAATATTGTAACCTAAGAAAATAAATTATAAGTAAAATTTATGCATCTTATAAATGACAATTTGATATAATTATACCATATTATAAGAAAATAAATGTTTAATAAATTATAAATAAATTTTTGGTATTTTATTAAGTCATGAATTGTTAATTAAAATTTAATTATTTATATAATAAGTTTAAATAATATTTATTTTCATAAAAATGTATTGATAAATTAATTTTTTTTACATGTTATTATAATATAATTTTATGATAATTTAATTATTTTTTTAAAGTGTTTTAAAATTAGTTATAATAATGAAATCATTATTTGCCACAAAATTGATGATTTTAAGTAAAAGTTATGTTTATCATATATTGAATTTTTTTCATAAAATGGAGTTCATTTTACAAATTTATAATTCGAAATACCATGAGGGTAAATTATTAGGATTTTCCTTAAATAGTTGAATTTTTAGAGAATTGTGAAATACAATAATTATTGTATATATACATTTTATGTAAAATATAATCGTTATTTATTTATTTCTAATGTAATCATAATAATTTCAAAATATTATTCATTTTATTAATATATATTATGGTAAGGATTAAACTATTCAAATTTAAGATCAATGATTACAAATTAATTGGTAAAATAATGAGAAAAAATTTTATCCTCCCCTATAAAACCCACAGCTACCCACCTCTTCATCCCACACCATCCAATCCTTGAATCATGTACAATATCTACCCAATACATTTCCAAAGACCCTCTCCCACTTCTAGGAGGTATTTCTCTAATCAAAATACAAAACCCTTTTACCTAGGGTTGTTCTCAAGATATAGATATTCAAGAGGTAAAATCCACACTGTTTTTCTATTATTCTCTCTTAAATTTCATTTAATTTCATTATCATCATCACACCTAAAATTATCCATGTGGAATGATAAATCCAATATTATTTTTGTTCTATAATATTATGATTTTAATGGAATATTTCACCATTGAATCACTTTAATTTTTCTTTTCTTATAAGACGGAAGATATCATCCTTGGTGTGTGGATTTACTGCCAACATGGACGATGCATTTGAAGTTTTCACCACCAGCTTAATGGATGTTTATAAAACAATTATTATGGTAAAATAATATTTTATTATAGAAATAAAATGTAATTTAATTTTTTCTATCTAATTTCAAAATATGATATTAAATAAATTGGAATAATATCATAATCTTCATAAAAACCACCCAAAAAAATTAAATGATTTCCATTATCATTATATTGGATAAATAATCCCCATAAATATTAGAAAAAATATATATAATACAAATAAAAATAATTTATGTTCATTAATAACATATAATATCAATTCTAGAAAATCATTCTCATTTTATATCAACATCCAAACTAATAAACAATAAAATCATTCATGAAACCCAGGAAAAAACAGTGCTAATTGAAGAAATTGAACTATATAAATCATAAGAAATATATAAATGAAAATAAAATTCCCTTAATAATTCAAATACATATTTAAAAGGTAATTTATTTGTTATTTTATTAATTTTATTACATAATCCAGGATATTTTGGTGAATAAATCTATTAGAGATAAGGTAAGGGGATTCTCGAATCCAACTCTCTTTCTCTAGGTCTTCCCTCTTTCACTCTAATTTCTGTATGTATATTCCTTTAATAATCCTTAAATAACATTTATTTTTTCCTTAACTTTTATTTTATAGGATATACATGTATCCAATTTGTTTTTATGACTAATGAATTGTTATTTCCAAAAGAGCTCTTCCCTTTTAATACACTTCCATAACTTCTCTCAATATTGTTTCCTCTTCACTCATGATTAATGATTCTAGTACCAAGTTTTTTATTCCTTTTTTAATTTGATAATCCCAATTTATTATTCCAGAATTTATGATTTATGAAATTCTCATGACACCCATTTGTTTCCATTGTTAATTTTATGTCCATGATTGATATACCTTTTTTGCGGAAATATTGACTATTTAAATATTATAATATGATACTTTCACCGAGAATTGTATTGTTCTCCAATGAATTTGTTAGTGTGATATATCTCATAAGATAATGTTCAATATTCATTTACATAAGGCTGGATTTGTTCCCAATTATGAAGTTATGGTTACACATATATGTTAGGCTAGAAAATGATACTACCTTGTTTTCACAACAATGTGTGTTAATTGACCATAATGACATAATGTTTCATTTTCACTAATTTCTACATTCCATGAATTTATCTAGTGTTTTCTCTTAGGAATATAAATTTAGGATGATGATTATGATTACCCATTTTATTGGGATTCATGTCTTTATCCACCCTCATAATGGGATTTTATTTCACCCCTTTAATTTTTATATATCCTCATGTGATTACTTGTACTATGGAGAATGTGAAGGACACAATGAATATATAGAAGAAGGAATAAAAAATATTTTTTTTAGAAGTTATATATATTATTATTATTCCCATGACAGTAAAAAAACTGATCATTTATTTGTTACACTATTATATTTCTTATCTATAAAATTATATAATAGTAATGTAAAAAAATAAGGTAGGAATAGTGATTATCAGAGAACTATTTAGAAAATTTTTGAATTAGTATTAGAAAAAAATTTGAAAACCCTGCCTATGATAATATGTATATGTATGCCCCTATGAATCAATATTTTCGAAAAATGGTAAAGATAGGGATCCCAAAGGGCATTACCATTGAGTTAATTATAAAAATGAAAAAATTATTTATTCATGGATTGATTAATGATGTTTTTTTTTTCAAAATAGTTTCCATTTTAACAAATTCTTGGATATTGGTGAAACCATGACAATAATCAATGTGAGGGATAGTGCAGCGATTGCTTGAACGACATCCCCAATTCCTAGAGAGGTGATGTTAAAATATTCATGGTCATTCCTATATGAAATTCTATAGTTCTGAACAATAAACAAAATAAGGTGGAATGCCCTCCATAACATAAGATGGAGAAATTGGCTATCATGACTTTTATACAGCAACAACCATTGATATTTTGTGGATACATCGATCCACTAGTCGTGAAAATGTAGATCAAATAAGTGTATATGAAAATTTATGTACATTTTTTTTAAAACAATGAAGGTGACTCTATCCATATATTTTCTATATATAGAGGTCATCCATTGGTAGGATTATTTTAAGAACAACACGAAAAAGGATGAAACATATGATATAGAGTGGGATGGAAATAAGATAATGTTTCATATTAAGTATTTCACTTGAATTATTCATATATAGATGGAGAGAGAATTAATATAGCTGAAACATAATTATGGTGGATCTTTCATGAACAATAAAAAAACATTTATAAGGCTTTCAAGGAAGTCATCATGTTTTGTTATAAATAATGATCACAAAATTGATATTTTTTGTTGTTTAAAGCTATACATTATAAATTTTCTATAAATTGGATACTTTTGGATTAATTATGATGTCTTTTAATGTTATCTCAAAGTGGAGATAGATTTTGGAGAACGATACCATGGATTTACTGATAAAAAATAAAATATGGATTTTTAAGATGGGGGTCTAATTAAAATGGTCGAATGAAATATCAACCACTTAAATGTTAAAATTTTTGGAAGAAGCATCGAGGGAACATCTGAAAATGGTTTGGGAAATGATATTAGTTTGTTATAGAAGCCCACCAAGCTCATTAATTCATAAGATACATGATGATGAAGAATAATATGGTAGAGGAAAGGAATTAACCACCCGTGGTTCAATGATTAAATTTTAGGGATCAAGGGAACATTGCAAGAAAGTGAACTATACCCTATGTCCTAGAGGCTAATTAGTGTCAACAACCACTAAAGAAAAAAAGTGTAAGGGAAATTGTATGCCATTACCGCTACTGAGGTGTATCCATACAATGATACGTTGTCAGGTACATTGGTTATTAATTGATTAATAACGAGCATAATATTTGATTCTAGTTCTACCAATTCATTCATATCTCTTATGTTTAGTATAACTATTCAAACACCACTTCAAATTATGTTGTTTGAGGAATATGTAATAAAATAAAATGGGGATATTATTACATCCAATGTATATAAATTAGACCTAGTAAATTATTGTATACTGGATATCCCATAAAATATATTCACAATTCATTTGATATATTTTGATGTTATTTTGGGGATGGATTGGCCATCATTATACAAATCAAAAATCAAATCTCAGGAAATAGATATTACACTTCACGTATAGATACATCCTCAAATATTGTACAAGTGCAAGAGAATGAAAAATCTCTATTAGTATAAAAATCGAAATTGGAGATTTTATTTCCTTATTATATATCATATCTACCTCAATTGACTTCTATAATGGAGGGAATCATGCATGATGACATTCCCATCATGAGGGACTACACTGATGTCTTTCTCAAATAATTTTCTACACATCATCCTAATAAAGAGGATGAGTTATAAATTAAACATATTCCTAGATATCTACATTTTTCAATTACACCTTTTTGAATGTACCCCATTGTGTTTGAAAAAATAAATAAGAAGTTACAGGAAAATCTAGACAAGGGTTTTAAATGCCCGATTGCTTCACCATGGGGTGCACAATTCCTTCTATTCACAATGAGGTATGAATCAATGCGCCTCTATATTTATTATCAAGATATCAATAAAACCATGATAAAAAAACAATTATCCCCTTCTATTGATATATGAATTGTTTAATAAACTGCATGGGGCCATGTATTTATCTATATTGGACCATTGGTTTGGATATCTGAAATTATAGGTGAGTAAGGATAATATATATAGTACTAACATTCAAATAAGCTACATACACAAAATGTTCACGGTGGTTCCTTTAAAACTCACTAATTCACCATTATGATTCAAGGAATTAATGAATAGTTTTTAGAGATTACCTCAAAAGAAATTTGTTGTATTTATCAATGAAATTCTAATATACTACAAGAAAAAGGAGGAATATGGTGATAATCTGAATACTGTGATAAATAAGTTATGATGAGAGAAAATATATTAAATTTTTAGAAATTTCATGATCTTGATGGGGGGATATATGATTTATGGGACATGTAATCACTAATAAAAGAATATCAATGAACCCTTCCAAGATAAAGGAAATTGAAAAGTGTGCCGATAAAATATATTTCATTAAGATTCATAGCATCATTGGTTTATCTAGGTGTTATCAGTAATTTTTTATGAAATTATAATTATCTTAAAATACACTATCCACGACGACTTTAATAGGAGAAAAGGTTTTTTAGTCGTGTGATTGTGATGATTTCTTTAATGAATAAAAAGAGAGGCTTATCATAACACTAATACTCACACATATGATAAATGGTGAAATATTATTGATATAAATAAATTAATCAATGATTGTATTATGTTGTGTTATGATGGGAAATGATAAAATGGTACCCTGTTCCTTAATTCAATCTAAAAACGTGGGAAATACATTCCCACGCATGATATAGAGTTGGATTCTGTGATATTTTCATTGAAAATGTGGAGGCATTATCTCTATGGTGAGAATTGTAAAATATGTACTGATTATAAAATCATGAAGTATATACCCACATATAAAAATCATAATATGTTATAATTGAGATGGATACATCTCATCAATGATTATGACTTCTCAATCAACTACCATCAGAGTAATGAAAAATAATGTTGTAGATGATCTAAGTAGAAAAGATCCAAAAATATATTTAATGATAATTATTGAAATGGATAAAATAATTATATATATTATATTCATATAAATAGGAATAATTAATGATGTAATATTAAAAATATTCACTCAAAGAATTGCTCAGCCATCCCTAATATAAAAATAATGGATTCTCAAGGAAATGATGTTGAAATTTTGATGATGGTGGAATCTATGAGAAAGGGGAAATCATTAGAGTTTAAAATTGATGACAAAGTAATTGTAAGGTTTATTTTCATTACTATGGGTTCCGTATGATCGATATATAATAAATGGTCTTAGGAATGATGTACATAGCTCAACCATATCTATTCATTAAGGGATAAAAATATGAATCGACATCACTAATAGATAAATTTATAGGAAAATATAAAGAATGATACATTTAATATACATGATATGTCTAAAATTGTATTATGAAAGGAATAATTCTAAGGGTATGATGATACCATTACATAGACCATTATGAAAATGAGAGATAAATCACCATTTAATTTTTCATTGAACTTCCAAATACATCTAGAAGAAATAATTCTATATGGGTTATTATGGGTCATCTTACAAACACAACGCATATTACCAAAATTCTAGAAAACATCGTACTCATTAATATTTGATTAATATACTTCTATGAATTTTAAATAATCCATGGAGTACCACTATCAATTTTATCAAATCGAGATCTGACATTCCCATCAACATCTTGGAAAATTCTCTAGTATTCTCTAAATATTGTAGTGAACATTAGTAAAACATATCATCCTCAATCTGATGTCCAATATGAAAAGAAAATTTATGCAATAGAACAAATGTTGAGATCTTATTATATGTAATTTTATGGTGGATTTGGAAAACATCTCCCTCTATATGTGTTCTATTACAATATCATTTTACACTCCAGAATTTAAATGGATCATTATGAATCCCTTTGTAGTAAAGGATGTATAACACTTTCGTGCATAGATGAATTTTTTGAAGATAAGCTACTAGGTCCTAAAATTTTAGATTAAATTGTTGAGAAGGATAAAAACATATAGTATCACATCTGAGAATCCCAAGGTCATAGAAAATATATGCATAAAATCATTGATGATATCTTGAGATTATGGTTGGATACATGGTATTCCTCTACATATCTCCATGGAATATGATCAAGATATTTTAGAGGAAGTGAAATCTATTTCTTAGGTACATCGACCCCTTTAAGATTACTGATCGGGTTAGTGAAATGGCATATAAACTACCACTTCCACCTAATAAGTCTCAAGTACAGGATGCATTCTATGTAACCATACTAAGAATACACATATCATATTCATCACATTTACTAAAACTATAGGTGGTACAGTGGGAACATGATCCCTTTAATGAGGGGAGGAGTGTAATGATCAGGGACCATAAGTTAATGTTCTACACCAAAACACTGCACACTTAGTCATAGTACTATGTGGGAAACATATGTTTGAAGAAGAAACATGGGAACTATAGGAAGTGTTGAAGGATAAGTATCATCACTTTATTTCACCACATTGAGTAAATCAAAATTTTGAATTAGAAATTTCATAAGGGGATGGAATGCAAAAATCCATAATATTACCAATGGAAAGTCTTTATTATATTTAAGTAATATAGTATAAACAATATAAAAACACATCAAGAACCCAATACAATCTTTATAAATTAAAAATAAATAAAATAGGATTTATTTCTGTATATTAACAAACATATCCTTATGGAATAGTTACATGACCCTTAGAATAATAACATGATCATCATGAATAGTAATTGGAAAATAAAAAAGTAACACCCCCATGAAAATTACAAAATAAAATTTCATTATATTAAATTATTTAATATGATATAATTATATCATTTTACAAGTAAATAAACATTTAAAAAATTGTTAATTATGTGTTAGTATTTCTTTAAGTTGTTAACATTTAATTAAAAATTAAAAATTAATATAATGATTATAAATATTTATTTTCATAAATTGTATTCATATGTTAATATTGTTTTTTCTTATGATTATAATAAAAATTTATCGGACCTCAAATAAATTTTCAATGTTTCATAATATCAGTTATAATTTGGAATTTTGAATTTTACATGTAAATGATGAATTTAACAATAAAATAAATTAATGAAATATAGAAAATTAATTTCGTACAATTTACTTCATTTTAATATTCCTCATGTCAAAAAATTGTAACTGTGACTTTTTGGGTTTTTCTAAAATACACAAATTTTTCGTGAATAGTGAAAAATGATAGTTTATGATATATATATACATTATATATTAAATACACTTTTCCATGATTCATCACTGATATATGTACCATTATCTTGAACAACCCTTAATTATTTTATTTTATTTGTGATATGGTTCAATATATTCATAGTATTGATCCAAAAAAATAAACTAATTGAAAAAATAACAAGAAGCATCCCTCCCCTCCCCTAAAAAACAACCCCTTTCCACCTCTTTTAATTACACATTCATAATCCAGATTATATTCCAATATCATTACAATAATTTTCCTAGTACCCTAACCTATATCTATTTTCAATTTTTCTCATCAAAACTCTGAACCATTTTCCATAAGTATGATCTTTGGGAGGAGAAATTTCAATTGGTACAATCTTTTTTTTTATTTTTTTATTTTTAATTTCATTTATTTAACTATCCAATCCTAAAATTCACTTATTCAAGTGGTAGGAAAAGTAAATTAATTTTCATGAACTAGAATTTTATTATGTTAATGTAATAATTCATATTTAGATCTATCTCTTTTTTCCTTTTATTCTAAAAATGAACATATCATTGGTTCTGTGTCGATTTACTAGCATCATGGATGATGCATTTTTATTTTTCACTAATTCCATCAGGGATAGTTATAAAAACATTATTATGAATCAATAAGATTCTATTATATATATTATATTTTATATAATTATGTGGGACAAATCAATAAACATAATGTTATATAAAAAGATATAAGATCATAATGGTCATAAAAACCTACCAAACAAATTAAATCGTTTTCTTTGACATTATATATAATAAATCATTATCATACAATATATGTAAATATATATAATAAAAATTAAACTTAATTATTTCATTTAATAGAATTTACATTCAATACTAGATATTAATGCTCATTTTACACTGATTTGATAATTATAAACAGTATAACTGATTATGAAAACCCAAAAAAAATCCCTCGAAAAATCAAATTAAAATGTCTATATCATCCAGATTTACATAAATGGTCTTATAAAATATATAATAAATATAATAAATAGATAATATGTTATTAATTATTTAATTAATGAATTTAATTGTATTATCCTGGATATTAATGGGAAGAAATCATTCAAACATAGGATAAGGGAATTCTTAAACCCAACACTCTTTCATTACAGTTCCCCTCTTTTTACTCCCTTTAGTATGGATGTTTGTTTAATTTTATTTATATATTATTTCTTTCTTTCTTACCTTTTATTTATGATTATTATACTAAATATATTATTCCATATTTATTTTGGGAACAAAAAATTTTCATTAATGAATTTATGATTTTTTATATCCTTATGAATCCCATTTCTTTCTATGGTTTCTTTTATGTCCATGATATATATAAGATTAATGTGGGTATCATAATTATGAAAATTTTAGGATTTTACTACTTCACCCAGAGTTATATAGCACTCCAATGCATTGGGTGAAGTGGTGTACCCCACGAGATAATGTGAAATATTCAAGAACATGATACTATAATATTTACAAATGATGTTATTATGGTGAGGCACATATGTTATATATTAACAAGATGTTTTCTTTTTTTAAAACTATGATTGGTAGTTGAAATCTACGAAATAATGTTTCAGTTTTATGCATTTCCACATTCCATTAATTTTTATAATATTTATTGTCATTATTATAATATTTTTTTGATTATGATTCTCACAAATGTTATATTGATTAATGTTTTTTTATATCTTATTAATTACATTTTAACTCACCCATTTCATTAATTTATATCCCCTCATGATTACTTTTTGTAAATAGAATGTTGAGGCCACTAAGTAGCTACAGAAGAACTAATTAAATTACTTTTATTTTATATATGTTATGTATAAAACTAATTTTTACCATGACACTAAACATCTTGATCTTTTATTTTTAACACTGATTTATTTTTTATCATTAAAATATTTTAATTATAATTTAGGAAAAATTAGGGACACTATATTTTAAAAAGAGATATTCCCAAAAGTGGGGTATTAATTTTTAATGAATAGTAAGTTTTTCTATTTCAATATTTGGAAATATTTTCCCTAAAATTTCCTATCACAACAGAAGAAAATAATATGTATAATTATTACACATTCATTTTATTATAATTATCTCATTGGTATTAACTATCCTAACCCATTACTTTAAGAAAAAAATAATCTTTGAGTCATGTGTTGTGTGGAATATGGCCTCCATAATGAAATTTGATTCATATACCCTCTCCAAATCAGAAATATGGTCTTAATATTAAAATTACAACATAGATTAGATATTTATAACATATTATATATATATAAATCACTAAATATAATACATAATCCATTTCTATGGAAAATTAAATGCAAATTCTTGGGTATGTGTGCAAAACCACATCAATCCCAAGATTGGTTTTTTTTTGTTTTTATTCCAATAACATCAATAACTTATTTTTAACGTAATTTGTATAATTAGTATTCATATTTAATACTATATTATATAGGATATATTGTTATTAATTTGAAACAATTTCAATGATATTACCAATAACTGATCATCGTTGATTTAATCATTTAAAACAAGCATACTAATATAAAATGTCTTCTTATTCTTATTATATAATATTTAATAATTTAATTATTATGCATATAAATAATTAATATATTTAAAAAAATAATCTAACAAAAATATTATATTATTATTTTGATTCTATTATAATTATATTAATATTAAACAACTAGACAATCAACCATTAATCACACTATTTTGAGGTTCGGGTGTCCTAACAACCTAGATGAACAATGCTTTGTATTAATTTCATGGATGAAAATGGGAACATAATTAATGATAAACTATTATGAATATATATAAATTTTTATTTCTTATTTTATAGAAATGAAATTATTATTAACCTCATTAATCAAAAATCACCTTTCGTTCATCAAGAATCTCCTAAACATGATTATCGTCAATTTCGTTTTCATGGTCAGTATTAAAAATTACTATATATTGATAATAAATAAATTTAATCTATAATCTAACAAATATTGTAGTATAATATATAATATAATTATTATGATAATTTGAAAATTAATATATTCCATTAAAAATTTTATGAATCTAGATCAAAGTGATAAGGAATGCATTCACCTGGTGTTGAAAATATATAAAAACTAACTAATATATATATATAAGGACTGATTATAGATGAAGAGTATAAAGTATTATAGTTTTAAATAATGATATTGGGTATTTATTTTAGGAACATAAATTAGTAATTTAGAACAATTGTAATATCTGAAGAATGATTCATTAATGTGGTAAGGGATTTAGTTTCCAATTGGACTCTCATAGTTGTGTTGGTTTATATTAATTTTTATTTCATTTATGAGTAGTATATAATGACACATTGAGAAATAATAACATGGTATCTCTTTTTATATTCTTGTTTTTATTTCAGTTTCAATCCCTCTCTTTGGTGGTGTTTTTATTTTAATGTTACTAAAGACACAAGGGTTCTTTTTCCCAAACATTAATTCCTTGAGCCATTATTTTCATACTTACCATGTATTTATTTTAATGGTATATTAAACACCCAATGAATTATATTTATCATATACATTTTCTATTCATTAGGAATAATAATAAATAATTTTACCTTTCTATAAAATGTATTTTTGCTTAGTTGTTTCCACCCTATGTAAGAGTTTTTGGAAACTGAAGTTCCATTTATTGAGATATAAGAATTTATATATTACATATATAATATATTTTGGATAAATATAAACTTATATTAGAATATATTTTTCTTTTTTATTCAATTTCATTTCATATAAATCCAAAAAATTTATATTATTATTTCAAGGAGAATATTTTAGTTAAGGGATATTGATAAATCAATTATCATTTCCATAAATTATATTGTTTAGTAATGGGACTATTTCTTCCCTAAATATGTTATTAAACCATTAAATTATATTATATAATATTTTTCCTAAATATATTGGAAAAAATATGTTGATACTAAATAATTTTTTTAACACTTTTTATATTTTGAGTTAGAATAATGGTATTTTAGAATCAATAAAAATGTATTTTTTTTCTTTTTATATTTATATGATTTTTCTGCCTCCTTTATTTTTCTAGTATGAATATTATTCCATTTAATATATGTGTTATTTATGACTGTTATTTAAAATTCAATGTTTATAAAGGGGTTTTCACTTCATCATTTGAATAATTATTTTTGGATGGGACTGGTAACATCATCTTTACAATCACCATTAAAAATGATTTATAAATTCCATTTCATGTTTTGAATTCCATGTCAAAATTCATTTCTAGAAAAATTTAAAATATTTTGGATTATTTTTATCTATTTATAATCTAATATATTTATTCATAGATTTATATTTTCTTGTAATGAAATCACAATATTGAATAAAAAATAATTTATTTCAATATGGTTTGTATCATTTGATATTTGTTAACCAAATATTTTTTTCATCTATTTCGAATTATAAGTTTTTTATAACACTTGGGATATAATCATTTGAATCTATCCATATTCACTCTTTATATGAATTATGACTTTTTTATTCTTGTATATACATATCCAAATACTCATTTCTACATACTTTCTGAACATTAGATTTTATATAATTTAGATTATATGTTTTTCTCTTAGAAATTATTTTATTCTTCTTCGATAAAAAAAGTTATTAGTGCTTCATATTTTTTTATTCGCATATATATTGTTTTTGAATGATTTATATGTAACTTTTTACCACAAATCGTCTTTTAATTCATGGGTTATAGTCATGTTATTAACTTTATTGATAATGGAAAAGCACTAACGTTCTTGATGTCTATTGACTGATAAAGAATGTTGATTATGTACTAACATTCCATAATTTTTAATTATATGGGGAAAAATGTTTTTAATTATCCAGAGGTTCCTTCAGTAGTTGTATGAAATGAATTGTTCACTCTTATGGTTAATGCGTTGGACTTAAAAAACTGACATGAGTGGATAAATATTATATAGACCCTTAATGCATTTATACGTCTGATGAGAAAAAACTAGTTTGGTTGTTCATTATTACCTTCCCCATATTAGTATAGTTTCATTGATAATGTTTTTTATATCATATTTTTGATTTATATCATTCTCAATTAAATCATTATAAGATATGTATTAGTATTTATCATGTTTTTATTGATTTCATGGATATAAAATGTTCTCATTTATAGTTGATAGTTGATTTAATTACATAATATATTCATCCAATATTATATATTTCATTATTATGTTCTATAATTCATTACTTATATGTTTCCCATAGTATGTATTTGAGATCACCCTTTCTTATGTTTTTATTTAACTTGTTTTTGATTTATTTTCATTTGACATGTTTATAAGAATGACATGTGTAAAAAAGAATTCAGAGATGTTAATTTTTTAATGGATTAATTAGTTCTTTTTATAGTGAAAAATTTAAATATATTAGAAAATGATTTTATTTATTAGTTTTTTATATTTTATAAATTTATATAGTTTTAGGCCAAAATGTTATTAGGAATTTCTGTAATGAAATTTTTACGTTTTCCTTATAATTATGGGAAAATTATGTTCAAGAATCTATAAATGGTATCAAATTTCTTATGTATGTTATGTTTTTATGATAACCAAATCAAGGGGAAAAGGTATAGGGTGTCACATTCAGTCTACAAATTACCAAGATTTGTGGTTACTCATAGATTTTTGTGACCAGAGAGTTTTAAATAAATCATTATTATTTATAATTTTTTATGATTTTGGAATTGTTTACAAAATTAAATTAAATAATTAAACGAAATTATTTTTTATGATATTTGTAATAAGAGTATATCACATTTATTTTTTCAGAGAGAGATAGTGTACTTTATCTGTATGATGTTCAGGAGTTGGAGGTTCAGTAGGCTGATGTAATTAATCATCGGACGGTCGATCTGAAAAAGGAGGCTAAGATATGACAGATGGTATTTCATGATTTTAAAATTTGGTGTATATAAAATTATGAGTATAAAATATCTAATCTATCAATGGTAAATTATCTAGAGGATCAATAGATTGAATTTAGTGCAATATTGGACAAAACATAGTATTATTCCCCATGCCAGTGAGTCAGATAAGGGAAGAGACATACTAGTTGTGGACATCATAACATAGGGTGTGGAAGGGGTCAAATATTTACTAGATTTATTACCTAGAGTATATTCATCATGGACTATTATCATTGATGATTAATGAATAAATAATTCATTAGTTTCACTCCCCTTAGCTTGAATGTCAAAAAATGTGAGATATCAAGTTATAATTTAATGATCTATTTTGTTTTTCTCTTAATGTCTTCATTAATTATTAGTCTAGAGAATTACATATTGAGGAGGTTCAGCATACTAAAATCAAATATTTATTCCCACCATTTATACTACCTATGTATCTAGCTCTGCAAAATAAGGTAGAGGATATAAATAGGATGATCTCATAACGAATATTTCCTTGAGAGGGAGTTATGTAGAGCATCATCAAGAACATATATTTTGTTAAATGATCAATGATTTTAGGATTGTATAGGTTCATATATAAAATTTTAAGATTTAAATGTTTTTCCTATGATTTTATTGGGCCACTGGTCTAGGAGAATCTATTATGGAATTTCCATTTTCATGTTATGATTTGTGAGGTTATGGAGATCACATTATTAGTAAATGAACTATATAGGAGTTCATTTTTATTTTGGTAATTATTAAAATCAACATAATTAGCATATCATATAATAATTTTTAATCTACCTAGAGGATATGGATATCGAAGGGGTTATACATTCTATGAACAGAATCCTTAGGGACCTAGGATAGTGCTTTGAATGGATTTTTTAGCATAAAGGTGTTGAAGGTGGATGATTGAAGTTTCAATCATTTTTGGATCTAACACATGAAGGACCAGTTTTTGTTATATTATATATATATATTCTAAAATAGATTCATATCATTTGTTAAGATATTATCACACCTTTGATTCACTAAACATGGACCACATGTTAGGATTGGAGGAGGATAGGATTCTATTTCCCAGGATGTTATCAATTCTATTTCGAGGATAGGTTATCTTGTTTGATGTGTGTTGTAGATTTTGACAAATGATAGTGAAACATCAGTTAGTGGGGATGATAGTTTTGTTGTATATATATAAATATGTTGTAATTATTTTCATAAACTTTTTATATTATGTGCATGTATTAGTTGATTATTTATAGAGGAGTGTTTTGTTTCTAGATGTAAATGATCCATTTTTTGAGTGATTAGGAGAGTCATAATATCATTTGGGTGGTGGGGGTGTAGATCCCCTCTTATCCAATTTTGTAGTATTATTTATAGAGAACATGGAAATATAGATTCCATGTGTTTTTATTATATTATTGAAGTATTGACGGAAGATGTTGTCACACTACCCCATCAGCACGATGATGAGTTTGGGATATATTTTAGGCCAGGTGATTCTCTAATTTTAGTGGATCCATAATGAATTGTCGCTATAAAAGAACATGAGATTAGGTCTTTGATCAATGATTTAATTCAGAGGGTTCTCTTTGGGCCTTATATATCTCCTTGGATTCCCCTATCATTTTCATCGTGAACAATGATGGATGTTTGAGAGAATATGTGGTAATACCAAATTTAATTCATCTCATCCTTGAAAACATTTAGTCAGTTATAATGATTTATTAAATTTCCAACAATCTAAAATTCTATACTCTTTTTAAAAACATAAATATTTTTCAATATTTCATTATTTGAGTGTAAATTATGGGGATATCCTGAAGAAAATATTCTAATAAAAAAATGCTTACAGTGTATAGTAATGTCATTTAGCGTGATAAACCCACTTGATTTTATCCTTAGGATTATGAGAATCTTATTCAAGACCCCATAGTCATGTTTATTGTCATGTTAATAAAAAAAATCCTAAAATAAAAGATTTCAATGGAAATAATTTCAATTACAATAATGATCACTTCTAGATTAATTGATATAATCATCCGTATGGGAATCTATTAAAAATAATGTTTTTAAAGAGATAGGTACATTACAAAAGAAATTTGGTGTCTCATAATGGTGAAGACATTGATTAATCAATGATCTTAGATGATTTTTATTGGGAAACACAAAAAATATAGGATCATTATTTCCTTCATCTTATGGGGTATTAATTGAGTTTTGTGACTATTTTCACAAAAATTTCTTCCATATTGCTATATTTGGACATAAAAAGACACAATTTTATTAATATTGATTTGTTTTCATAAATTTATTACTAATAGAAGGAAATATAGATTAGTACCCTAGTGCATTAGTTTGTATATGAAGGGGTGACAATAGATGTGTTTTTTTTGACTCTTCTCATCCCATATATGGATTTCCTTCCTATAAAAAAGTTATGTATTCTCTTATGGGTATATCAAATTTCATCCTCATATAGAAAATTATAGAACTCATCTCTCAGAGTATATAACCACGATGGTTATCCTTAGGATGTGGGAACATTACCTCATAGGTGAGAACATTTTTGCCTTCCTATACCGCATTAGTTAGAGTTATGTTTTCTCTAATCAAAAAATTAATCCTACATTAGTGGTGTGTCCAAGAGTCTCTCCATTATTGTTATTTTATGATTTCATACACCATAGGAATATGGAATTTTTGTATATGTTTCTATCCTTCTCCAGTGTTATCTCGGGAAATATTTCTTATAGTTTTTGTTTTTACTTAAGTACTTATGTTGGGTGTTGTGTCTTGGGGTGTGTATTGGTGAAATATATGACAATTTTAGAGGAAAAGAGGTTTTATATAGTTGGTCCACGGTATTTACGAACTGTGTGGATTCCTTGGAGATACAATGTGATCATTTGTCTTAGTGGAAGTAGATTCAACAAGGTTTTATAGTCTATGTGAGGTGGTCGTGGGAGGTATGCACTTGACGATGTGCCCAATGCACAGGAAGCACACAGTTTGTCTAATTGTGCGACTAAACCATGTGAGTTCCAACAATGAGATCCTTATATAGTGTATCTCACACATTATCAAATTTCGATGAACCATTTCACCACCTATGAAGCCCTAAGTCTAGATTTTTCTTATCTTATGGTATTGGACGGTTCACCAAATGACTTAGAGGAATTCCAAGGCCTTACAAACACTGTTCAAAGATATCAAATACCTTAATTGATAACAATATCATCTCCATATAGGTTGATTTCATCCTTGTTCATATATCATTATTTTTTATATATTTCATTTTTATTTTCACGATATATATCATATATTTCAATGAATATAAACTATTTATTTTGATATTGATCTACTATTGTGGATCATGATCATGATTAATAATATATTGGTGCCTTTAATATTGATTTTGGTTTGTGAATTTAGATCTGAAAAATTTATCAACTTTGTTATGCTACACAGTTTATAGTAATTTCTATTGAGCAAACATCCCTCAACGATTTGGGGAGGGTTGTATAAATCTAATTACCATAGACATAGATTTGATATTTATATGATAGATTTAATAATTTTATTGAATCATTTAGAAATTCATTTCCCTAGATTGGGTAATTTAGATTAACGAATATAGTTAATGATATATTGTTGAAATATGATACTAATTGGGAAATTAATCAGGAAAATAATGTTCTTCTCAATTAGATTAGTAATTTTGGGAATTGGTTATGATAGATAGGGGTGTAATCTAGATAATTAATTACAATATATCATATTGTAAATGTTAGAATAATTAATTATGGAATAATTATGGTCTTTGAGATTATGATCTAGATATTTAATTATTGTATTAATTATAAAGAGTATTGATTTAGAATAAGATAATTATGTCATTAAATGTACTTAAATACCTCATAAATTTTATTAAAATTAATGTGGGATTTTTACTAGACCATTCGATGTGACAACATCTAATTATGAGACCCAGACTAATCATAATGGATTGTAGAACTGTTTTAGATTTTTTAATTAAATGTGTATGAAAAGTTTTCTATCTTTTGTAATTTTTTTTGGATAAAAAATCCAAGGGCACCATTGAACTCAGAAGAGAGGGATTCCCTTAGAAATGACATAACATTTAAAGGTGGGGGTCGATCAGAAAAGTTATATTTTTTCAAAATTTTGATGAAAGAATAAAAATTAAACATAATTTTTTTTCTAAATTTTCTAATAGTAGCATCCCAATAGCATTCCAGCCAACCAAAACAGAATACGTTGTTATATTAAATGAAATAGTGTAATGTCATATTAACAACAACATAACTGAAATTATGATTCACGTTTCATCCATTAATGGTTGTGAAGACGATGCAGTATTATTGGAAGAAACTAGCTTCTTCTCTAAAGCTCTTGTGGGTGACGATGATGAACACCAACCCCCCTTCGAAAATATTGCCACCAATGGTGCTCGACCAATGACTATAAACAAACGATAGAAGAACAATGAATGAAATGACGCCATTCATCAAAAATAAACAATAATACCCATATAAGGTTGTTTTTAATACTGTTCCTTCCCCATTATTTATTTTAAATGACAACCACAGATCATCCCAAGAACAACCTCACCTGTGAATCGTCATTCTTGTATGAGGGTCATCATTCTATTTGACTCTATGTGATTAATATGTGTTTCGACCCCTCTAACTAGAATGGATCAAAGCCTTAAAAATCAACTAATGAATATTTTTCTTTGATATATTTTCCCATGTGGTCCTTTTCTTTTTATCCCCACATATGGACACAACATGAAATTGGGACGATGATGATGGCGACGTTTGGTCCAAGTGGGTTATGACACACCATCAATAAGAAGATTTCAATTATAATGGATAAAAATGGTTATTTGATCACCATGGAATGATGAACACATCATGATGGTTCTGAAACACCCTCTAGATTGAATAATAGACCACCAGAGTGCATCTGACGGTCTGCTGAATGTACTGTCAAGCAACCGGTGCTGGTGGTGGCACACTAAGATGGGTGTAATGGTGGCAGCCACATGACTGACGCATGGAGAAATTTATTCTCGAGCAATTGTGGGACATGGACCCGTGGTGATCTGTGGGTTGTGCAAAAGAACCTGATCCACTATGTGGACTGGTTGACCGATGTTGTGGAACCATGATATTGATGGAGGAATCAAATCTTCATGTGACTAGACGCATGTGGTTAGGCCACATGTGGATTTTCTTGTATGGTCATGCGAACATGCTGGAGGAAAATGCAGTGCCAGGTGGGGCCGCTGGGTGCTGGATGGATGCCGCAGAGCTGCCTCTAGGATGAGGAAGTTGGCCCGCTCCTACGTGAGTCGGGTTGGTGTAGGTGGGTCACACCCATACATCCAAGTCATGTAGGTAGATGTCCGAGCCAAATTATCTAAAAATGCAGACCAACTTGTCCCATTGGGAATAGTTGGACCCAGTTGTGTCAGTCCTTGGTCGAGTAGGGTCAGTATGGCCGGCACAGACCAGACTCCGATGCAATCAGCCCCCATTTGTCTTAAACAACCATATCTTCTAAACATAGCATAAGTTTGAAGGGCTATCTATGGCATTAAGACCATTGGTAGTAGAAAGTACTTTAAAGATAATCTAATTGTGTTTTTTATAATGATAGAGTATGTACTATTTTATTTGAATAATATGATCTACCGATATGAGTAGACATTGTGCATAATCGGGGTGGTTCTATTGAAATAATGTTAGGATGGTTACTACCTTAGTCACTCATGGTAAGGGTACTCTATATACATATAATTATATGGATATGGTACTCCCCATATCCTAGGTTTGGGATTGTTTCTTTTTCGTAGATTCATTCAGGGGTGTAACACACCTAAAGGGGAAGGGCACAGCTTCTCATAGATGTTCGTGAAAGAAGAGTTCATACTCCCTTATGGGACCAGGGAGCTGGTCCTCTATCATTGCATTCATTACATTACTATTTTACTAGGGAATGGGTCGTCAATATATAACACTTATAGAGTATGTACTCCCCTACCAAGTATGGAGAATGTCCTTTATTGTAGGATTCAGTACTCTCGTGTCGTTCTAGGCTGCAGGTCCTTACGCAGTGCATCGGCATAGTCGGATCTCTGTAACCATGCCAAGGAATGGATCCTCTATCATGGGGTTGGTACTCCCTTAATATACTAGTGTGTTGGCCCCCTATAATGAATAATGTTACAGAGTCACTACTCCCCTACATTACCAGGGGGCAGGTCCTCTAGTTACAGAGTGGTACTCCTCTATCAGGTAGGGTGCAGGTCCTCGATATTCTAATTCATACTCCCCTACAAATTCAGGGTGTGGGTCATTCATGAGTAGTATTCCTTTGTTGAAATTATGGCATGGGTCCTCATTTATGGATTAGTAATTCACCATCTCTAAGTAGCGATGGGGAGTGGGTCCTGCATAGGGGTTGGTTCTCCCTCGACTATAGTAAAAAACTTCTTGGAGAGGGCCCCTACCACTTGATGTGAATGATAAATATATAGGAGTTAGTGCATCCTCGATGGACTAATGCATGGGACACATCTTATAGGTTACACTGAGATATCACATGTAAGTCTGGAATATTTCTCCCTCAAATGAGCACAGTGATGAGGAGCGGGACTCCTCACTTGGGATTTCCTTAGTCTTGTATAGGGAACAGGGATGTGACGACTAGACCTATAGTGTTGGCCACTAGAGTTGATCCTAAATTTATGTTCCTGGTGGGAAACATTCTCATGTATGGGTCCCATCATGGATGGCTGAGCTCAGGGAATGTGATCTCCTGGTTTGTGTGTTATGGTTTGTTCCTTTGATGGAAATCCTGAAGTTGATTTTGTAGTTGGGACCACATGTTTTCTTAATGGATGAAATGAGTATATCTATATGTTAATGTTATATATATTGGAATATACTTGAGAATAGATGATTTTGGATTCCATTAGGTTTGTTCTCTTTTGTGTTACCATTTTGGTTTCGGGGTCCCCTAAAATGTTTTTACTCAAGTGTGCATGGGCATTTCCCCCATGTTTCATGTATTGTGCATATGACTGACACTTTGATAGAGTCCTGGGTG
Source organism: Viscum album (assembly GCA_963277665.1). Lineage (NCBI taxonomy): Eukaryota > Viridiplantae > Streptophyta > Magnoliopsida > Santalales > Viscaceae > Viscum > Viscum album. Next base: position 2,059,671,992 of record OY728151.1, on the reverse strand, counting down.
GACCAGGACCTGGTTGTGTTAAGTGAGAGTGGATAGAAGTGGAATACATCTATCTCTTCATGAAGCTACCCTTAACCTACCCTTCATGTAGGATTCCTAGTAGACGAGCATTAGGGACCTATAATTTCTTGTTTTCACTATTTTTCTTTTGCTGGACTTGTATATTTTCCCGGTTTTCCACATTTTACAATAATTTATGTTGTACTCTAGTTTTTTTTTACTCAGTGTATAACATTCATGGTTTCACTTTCAAAAAATTCTAGTACCTTTGGATGGGTGTTTTTTTCAGTTATAAAAGTTTGTGGAAAATATATCCTATTTGAAGGATAATGCTTTCACAGCAAGTTTCCAGCCCTTGGCCAATTGGGAGGCAGTCTTGGGGTAGTCGTGACATAGGCCCCGAGGGGTGGGTTGTGAAAAATTGGTATCATAGGTGGTTGGTTCTACCTTAATGACCAGAGGACTATTGTTTTGGGTTTTTTTCAATAGTGTTATGTGTTTCATGATTTGATTTTAGTTCAGGGACTCTAGGGTTGGTATGGTTGCTGATGAATCAATACTCCAAGTCTCTGATAACATGTTTTCTGAATTAGAACATGTGAACACTAGTTGTGGGGAAATAATGGGTACACAAATCATGTAGGAATGGTTTTGCTTTCCATGTCATTCATGAGTCAGATCTCCAGATATACTCTTTAATAATGGTTCATCTTGATATATTTTTGGATTCCACCATGATGAATGTGAGTTAGGATTATATAAAGTGATCACGATGATTAGGTTTTAGTGAAGGGCATCGTTTGTGGGGGGGGGGGGGGTTACCCTCGAATGGACTACCGGCGAGCTCACCACCCACAGGGTAGTCCATTTTACCTGTAGTTTGGGTTGAGGATGTTTATAGTCTTAGTGCAATACATTAGTTCCCAAGACAGAGAAGTCCTAGGTTCTGAGGTGAGATAGATCCTTCAGTAGGTGAGGATTTTCTTGAAGCAGTTACATGAGTCTTTCACATAGTGAGGACATTGCTCGACCAGATGTAGGTCCTAGTCGTGAGCCTTATACTAGGATCAATGGGATGATGGTGGAGATTATTGATCCATAATCCCGATGAGGATACCCTCACATTGATTGAATATGATAACCTCTTCATTGAGGATTTCTTTCGAGTGACTTTATGCTCTCTCTGTATTCAGGAGCTTTTGTAACTACTGGTGGGTAGCTTGACCGAAGTAATGGGCTCATCAAGACTCACTGATCATTGTAACTACTCTATTGATATAGTATATGACCCTTACTTCTGGTCCCAGACCATCAATAAGGGGATACACCAGATGATCATGGAATTAGTGATACCCCTTAGTAATCACAAGTATGATGGTATCCTAGAATGGTCTCTGGTGGTTTTGAGATTGTTGGGAACAAATCATATGGATGTGAACTATAGTAGAGGTCATGAGGTAGAGGCATATATTAGATCTTTCAGATGATAGGTTAGACGATAGTGGTGTATTAGGCATACCCATTCCCAAACACAGACATGTGGGTCTATGTTGCAAGAGCGGCACCAAGGATGAGAACAGTCGTATGAGATGCAGTGTTATTCTTGAAATGGTTGGGGCATCTCTCTAGAGATTGTCTAACATGATGTATTACTGAGATGGATCCAACATAGAACCCTATGTGGAAGAGACAATTTGTAGAGACCCGAAGCTTAACGTACATGGACATTACATTACTTTTGCGGAATACTTAGTACATAACAAAAATACACACAAAAGGATCGTAATAGTTTAGTGTCTTTGGAATCTCAGAACGTAATCTTCTAATCCTGGTGAAAGATCTTCAACATCTCCCGTAAAGATCTTCCATTTTTTTTAATACCTAAAACCTTTCTTTATATCCTGGGGAAAAGAAATAATAAAAGGGTGAGCTCAAATGCTCAGTAAGGGTAAACAAAAGAAATATCAATCACATCATATACATAAGCACATAACTTTTGGAAATCTTAACCTGAAAAAGAGATCATAATTTCATAACATGGGGTAAATCATGGATGTGAAATGTAATCACAATAATCATAACTTAAAACATGAAACTTTTTGGCATTCACACATAATCATAGAGGATCATTTCTTGTTAGTCAAGACTCATTGCCAAGACTATCTTAGTGGACAAAGTCCCTTTCTGAATTGAGTAACCCTCGTTTCAGTCCTGTTTCACTGAACCGGTATAACCTACCATTCCAGCCATGTCAATATCATGAGATATAAAACCTTTACCCAATGCATTGGAGGGAGATACAGGTCCCACCCATCTTATAATGAATCCTTTCTTATGTGTGCCACAAAATCATAAATCATTCATCATTGTATAACACATATAACAAAAATGTGATTCTTGAAACATCATTACATCATAAAACAAATCATATAAGGTAAATGACTTCATAAAAATAATTCCCTCAAAACATAATCAAATCAATGTAATAATAGGGATAAAAACAGAACCCTTTTATTATCTTAGATGGAAAATAATTTTGATAAAATACTTGAACTCTATTCTTGAGGAAAATATCCTTTATACTTCAAAAACACTTTTCCTTTCTTAACATGTCATACAATTTTAAACTAAAAGAAGTTGATTAAAAATAAACTTGAATACTTGTAAAGGAAGCTTCTTGGAAATAATGTTTTAAGAATCCATTCATGCCGTATAAGTTAAAAAAACATTCTTCGTACTTTTGTCGGAAAAGTCAAAAAGTACCTCGTACGAAAAAACGACAAAAGATTCTTTTCATATTCTTTACTAAAAACTCACCGAAGGGTAAAATTGGATTTAAACTATTTTAATTGGATGGAAATAATATTACATATTGATGAAACATGGATGTGGATGATAAAATACACCCCAGTAAATACTTACGAATAAACAATCTCGGATAAAAATGAGATTGTGATATTTCCCTTACCTTAGGTCCGATTTTCTTCGTATGTGTCCGAACCTCCTGTATAATGATTTAAATAATGTCATTTACTTATTACATAATCATATTCATTGTTATGATATCATATATGGTTCACTTATGACATTATATTACCCGTTCTTTTGTAAATTCCATGTTAAAGAAGCATTTTGGCTAAAATCGTTTCATTTATCGTAGGTGTTTTGACTTGTTGTTCTTGACATTATTATTACTTATATCATGATTTACTTACTTCCAGAATATAAAATATGATTTATATATCATATATATTCAGTATATATATATATATAATAGATAGATAAATGAAATGAAAAACACCGTTCAGGGAGACGGTAGTCCGTACGTACGCATGAACGCTGTTTTCCATTCCTTATTGTCTTGAATGGAAGTAAGTAGATGACATACATATATATACATATATACATAAATCCAGTAGCTTTATAATGTCATATAATTCATTATTATTTCTTATATATACTTTATAATCATTCTTAAATGGTTAACATGGAGATTGAATCTCGTCGCATCGTGGAGACGGTAGTCCGTACGTACGCACGAGCGATGATATCATTTCCATAAATATTGAATTGAATTGGAGTGGATTATAAAATATATCAAAATCAATATGATGTTGTAATAACTATTCATAGTTATTCTTTACACCATTATACCCCTCCATGTAAGGTGGTGGTGGAAAATAGATTACACCACGGCGTGGAGATGGTATTCCGTACGTACGCACGTGCGGTGATTTCTTTTTTCGTAGGATGGATAGATGGTGAAATAGGGTTGTTTCATACTTATAATAACATATCAGTATATGAGTGATAATGATGTTATTACTTCATAATGAAACAACCTAAGAAGAAGAAGTGGAAGAAGAAATAAAGATGAAAGAATTGGTAATGGTAATTACCTCTTCTTTGAAGCGCCTCTTTGAGACCTCCTCTTAGGGCACTAAAATTGGTCTTTGAGGAAGACCAGAACCTCTAGGATGTTTCTAGAGAAGTGGAGAAGAGATTTTGGCAGGGGTTGTCCGAGCTTGAGTGCTCAAATTGGTGTGAGGAGGAGGGGGAGAAGGTTTCCTTTTATAAGGGAGGAGGGGGCACCTTAGGAATACCTCAAAATATTATTTTATATTAATGTAAAAATCGGTTTATAATGGTTCCAAAGGGTCTTATTTCGAAGATAAAGTGGGGATGGGTCGAAATCCTATCAACCAATAGGATTTAGACAGGTTTAGGGTATTATTTTAACCTTATCAATTAGATTTAACTCTAAGTTAAATAATTTAACTTTTACCGTGTCTTTTTGTTTTATTTCACTATATGGTTAATACACTTACAATAACATGCCAAACGAACCCCAAATTGTTTATTATTAATATATATATCCTTATCTAAGTCATTTGGCCGAACCTTATATTTTTAGGAATAAAATAACAATTAATAATATAATATTTGATTTAAAAACTATTTTGTGTCAATTTTGACACTATTTGATATATGATTTTTGTGAAAGTCATAACAGAATTATATGTTCGAACCAAGTTTATTACATCAACACTAATATATCATAGTAACCTATAAAATTAGTGTAATTCATAAAAAGTCTCATATTACATTCATTTGAGCATTTATAACATCAATTATGTTAATATTTCCTTAAAAAGGTAATTACTGCATCATCGTTGTGTCATAAATAAGTTAATTTATTTAAGTCTAAAAATTATAAATAAAATATAATTATGTAGGAAATCTTTTTATCTTTCTAATGAATATTTATAGTCGAATTTATCTTATGTATAACCCCATATTAAAAATGTTTTAGTTATTAAACTTTGATTTTAACTATTTTAACTATTCATTAAATAAAATAATATTAAATGTCATAATCTAATCCAAGTGGACCTAAATGGTCATATTATATTCATAAGGTTTTTTTTGGTCGAATTACACTTATCCAATAGAATTAGGACATGTGTTAGGGTAATAGTAATATCATATTTACCCTTAGTTACCCTATTTACTATTAACCGTGGTAAAAAAAGTAAAAAGTTACTATTTACCAAAAATTATTTTCATCTCATTGAACCACATTTTAGTCCTTGATATTAATCGTGTCTGTCGGATTTTCGAAATTCCACTCACAGAAGCGGTAAAATTAAGTTTTATGCAAAATTCAGTTTTTAACCTACCACTAAGTGGTTTCACTATTCATCAAAAATTGAATGTTTTCAGAAAAATACCAAAATTTCATCCTAAGCTATATTTCATATTTCGAATTCAAAAAATGAAGTCTATTTTACCAAATTCATAACATAGAAGTTTCATTTATAATTAAATCCCGCTGTTAAAACAAATAGCGTGTTTTTAAGAAACAATATCTATCAAAAGATTGACACTTGTTTATGTCTGGTTTAAATGTGAAATTACATCCAATGACCAACATTGTATTAAATTGTAAAAATATATTCTAAATATACTTTAAAACAACTCAAATTAATAATTTATAACTATTAATTATTTTGATTAAAAAAGTTGTTTTTAATTATAATTTAGTAATTTTCACTATTCATCAGAATATGAAAGTTATCCGAAAAGTACCAAAATTTCACCTTAGGCTAAATTCGATACTCCGAATCCAAAAATGAAGTCCATTTTGAGAGCTAAAATTTCTAAAATTTTAAAAGGTGGTTATTACTATTCATAACGGCTAGTGGTAAATAATATTTTAATAGTATATCGTTGTTTAGTGAAACTCGGTATTGCGTACTACACACGCTATCGAGGAAGGTCGTGATTGCGTGTAATGCAAGGCAAGTCAAGGATGCGTGTTGTGCAAGATCCTTTTGGTGTAGCGTACAACACAAGACATTAGTGAAATAAAAAAGAATATTTTTCATAAAATCTTGGGCTGTTACATTCTACCCCCCTTAAAATGAATTTCGCCCTCGAAATTCGTCGGGGTTATAAATGGTTTACTATTCGAAAGTTTCTTTAATAGAAACCCACATCGTAAAAAGGAATACCAAAACTTGGCTTTAAAAACTAAAGTATGAAATGTAACGATTACCCAAATAAACTAATCATTGGGTTTCCACATAGGTGAAAATATGGATATGGAAGAGAAATATAACCATCATGTTCTGATGGAGAGTGGTAGAGAACATGGCTATGGAAAATTCCGTAATCACAAATCCATAAATTTGTGACGATCTAAGGTTCCATCTGATTCATCAGGTATAAGATCACTAGGACAACATTTTTGGTTTTCAAGATCATTTCCCTAAAGTTGAAATTTTGAATTAGAATAAATACATTCTTTATTTTAGTACAATATCAATGTTTTTCATGCCTTGAACAATTTCCACTTCATCTCTTAAATAAATGAAGTTGAATTTGTTATTCGTGAAGTGTTAGCAGATCATGTGATATAATGACGGGTCATTCCATCTTTCGCAAACAAAAGGTTAGCAAAAATTATATACATAAGTCGATCTATAGTGAGATTAATCACATATGGTTCCTAAAATGGACTTATACTTCATATATCATACTGCTTAATATAATAAAACTAGTTTCTACTAAACAAGGACTTCCTGTAGGCCAGTGGTAGGCGATAAAGGCCAGTCGCACTTCGGTTGTGGGTTCGATTCCCACAGCCTTGTCCGAAACGATGGGCTTTCGCCCATCCTGCAGGTTGTCCTTTTTCTAAAACTACATTACTATAACATCCCATCAATAATATCGAGAGAAAAAACTTCTATCCTTAAACAATACTCACTTATGTCCAACATAATCTATTTCAATCTTTAGGCTTATCCATAATACTGCAGTCCACTCTCATAACATAGTGGAAACGATTACCAGAGATTTAATACCATAGTTGATCCCCATATATCATAAGATATGTTTTTTCGGTCACATTCCAAACATTCAAAGTCCTTAATCATGTATTCTCTTGAATACCTTAGTGAAAACATGAATGCAGTTAAAAGTTAACACTTTCCACATACCAAAATCCTCAAAATTCTATATACTCAAACCATGATATCACTTAGTCCTTATATCAATCATGAGCTCATGAATACCGTTAAAAATTTTGTTTTCTCGTTTTCCCTTCATTATGCGCATATCATCTTATTTCCAAATATATCTCAATCACTTTGAATACCACATTAGACCAATACATAAATATTCCAATACTCCATGATACAACATTATTTTGGAATCCCATTACATAAACACTTAATCATTCCACCACATTGTTGTCATATTCAACATTTCCAATAGTGATCGCATGTGACTTCCCTTTGTCCTTTGCCTTCAGTGGTTGCTCATGTTGATCATCACTAACCCTTGGATTAGGGCATTTATTAGCATAATGCCCCATTTCCTTTCACTTGAAGCATTGAAGTGTTGGTGGTGCGTTCTCTGCAGTGTTTTCTTTATTCACATCATTAGAAACCCATTTTCCATTACTTCGACACTCAGCTGCTTGATGACCTTCTTTTCCACACTTAAAACATTTTCTAGTCCCTTTAAGACAATCTCCACCATGCTTCTTTCCACACTTTGTGCATAAGGAAACATTCATCTTCTTTTCACCATTATTCTGAGATTTCTCCTTGGACTCCATCTTTCGTTTCTTGTCAAAACCATGAGATGGATATGTAACACCAACTTCCTTTTCTACCTTGATAGCACAACGCACAATTTCTTCATAGCTACTGAAGTCTCTTATAGCTAATGCCCTTCGAAGACTTGGTTTTAAGCCACTGAAAAATCGATCAACTTTACTTTCAGGTTGGATGATAATGCCAGATGCATACCTTGCAAGTCTTGTAAAATTCGCTTCGTATATACCAACAGATTCATCATCCTTTTGCTTTAGTTCAAGAAACTCCTTTTCCATCTTTGTTCGAAGAATACGAGGGAAGTACTTACTAAAAAACAAGTTCTTGAACTTGTCCCATTCCATGGACTCAATTTCATCTCTTTGCCTTGTATTCTTGATAAGATTCCACCATAGATCAGCTTCACCATCCAAACGATATACTGCTAAGATGACTTTATCATGTTCAGAACATTGAAGAACTGAAAATATCTTTTCAGTGGTACTGATCCATTGTTCAGCAACAAGTGGATCAGAAGACCCACTGAAAGAAGGTGGACGTTGCCTCATGAAGGACTCAATAGAATATTGTTCCCTTCTCTGCTCATTTGGAAGTCCAGAATGATTCATAGCTTGTGTAAGTATAGCAATAAGATTTTTCACTCCATCTCCCATAACATTTGATTGTTCAGGAGGAAAATCATTTCATTGTCCATTGCATTGATCAACACGGTTCCTTCGGGTTCCAGCCATCGTCTAAAACCCAAAAAGAATAGTGTGAGAGGAAAAAATCATGCCTGGGAAAACAACATAATAAAGGGGGAGTACCTTCAATATATAACATCTTAGGTTTAATTCTATGATCGTTAGCATAGTTCTAGTACTATAACCTATACGTATACTTAACCTTAGGGACATCCCTAGACATACCGTAGAAATATCACTAGGGATCTCACTAACATTTTCGCATCCTAGTTTCCAAAGGTTGACTAAACCTTTCCTCTTATACCAACTGTAGAGACCCTAAGCTCAACGTACATGGACATTACATTACTTTTTCGGAATACTTAGTACATAAAAAAAATACACACAAAAGGATCTTAATAGTTTAGTGTCTTTGGAAACTCGGAACGTAATCTTCTAATCCTGGTGAAAGATCTTCAACATCTCCCATAAAGATCTTCCCTTTTTTTAATACCTAAAACCTTTCTTTATTTCCTGGGGAAAAGAAAACATAAAAGGGTGAGCTCAAATGCTCAGTAAGGGTAAACAAAAGAAATATCAATCACATCATATACATAAGCACATAACTTTTTGAAATCTTAACCTTCAAAAGAGATCATAATTTCATAACATGGGGTAAATCATGGTAGTGAAATGTAATCACAATAATCATAACTTAAAACATGAAACTTTGTGGCATTCACACATAATAATAGATAATCATTTCTTGTTAGTCAAGACTCATTTCCAAGACTATCTTAGGGGACAAAGTCCCTTTCTGAATCGAGTAACCCTCGTTTCAGTCCTGTTTCACTGAACCGGTATAACCTACCATTCCAGCCATGTCTATCTCATGAGATATAAAATCTTTACCCAATGTATTGGAGGTAGATATAGGTCCTAGCCATCTTATAATGAATCCTTTCTTATGTGTGCCACAAAATCATAAATCATACATCATTGCATAACACATATAACAAAAATGTGATTTTTGAAACATCATTACATCATAAAACAAATCATATAAGGTAAATGACTTCATAAAAATAATTCCTTCAAAACATAATCAAATCAATGTAATAATAGGGATAAAAACAGAACCCTTTTATTATCTTAGATGGAAAATAATTTTGATAAAATACTTGAACTCCATTCTTGAGGAAAATATCCTTTCTACTTAAAAAACACTTTTCCTTTCTTAACATGTCATACAATTTTAAACTAAAATAAGTTGATTAAAAATTAACTTGAATAATTGTAAAGGAAGCTTCTTGGAAATAATGTTTTAAGAATCCATTCATTCCGTATAAGTTAAAAAAAACATTCTTCGTACTTTTGTCGGAAAAGTCAAAAAGTACCTCGTACGAAAAAACGACAAAATATTCCTTTCATATTATTTACTAAAAACTCACCGAAGGGTAAAATTGGATTTAAACTATTGTAAGTGGATGGAAATAATATTACATATTGATGAAACATGGATGTGGATGATAAAATACACCCCAGTAAATACTTACGAATAAACAATCTCGGATAAAAATGAGATTCTGATATTTCCCTTACCTTAGGTATGATTTGCTTCGTATGTGTCCGAACCTCCTGTATAATGATTTAAATAATGTCATTGACTTATTAAAGAATCATATTCATTGTTATGATATCATATATGGTTCACTTATGATATTATATTACCCGTTCTTTTGTAAATTCCATGTTAAAGAAGCGTTTTGGGTAAAATCGTTTCATTTATCGTAGGTGTTTTTGACTTGTTGTTCTTGACATTATTATTACTTATATCATGATTTACATACTTCCATAATATAAAATATGATTTATATATCATATATATTCAGTATATATATATATATAATAGATAGATAAATGAAATGAAAAACACCGTTCATGGAAACGGTAGTCCGTACGTACGCATGAACGCTGTTTTCCTTTCATTATTGTCTTGAATGGAAGTAAGTAGATGACATACATATATATATATATATATATATACATAATTCCAGTAGCATTATAATTTCATATATTTCATTATTATTTCTTATATATATTTTATAATCATTCTTAAATGGTTAACATGGAGAGTGAATCTCGTCGCGTCGTGGAGACGGTAGTCCGTACGTACGCACGAGCGATGATATCATTTCCATAAATATTAAATTGAATTGGAGTGGATTATTCAATATATCAGAATCAATATGATGTTGTAATAACTATGCATAGTTATTCTTTACACCATTATACCCCTCCATGTAAGGTGGTGGTAGAAAATAGATTACACCACGGCGTGGAGACGGTATTCCGTACGTACGCACGCGCGGTGATTTCTTTTTCCGTAGGATGGATAGATGGTGAAATAGGGTTGTTTCATACTTATAATAACATATCAGTATATGATTGATACTGATGTTATTACTTTATAATGAAACAACCTAAAAAGTAGAAGTGGAAGAAGAAATAAAGATGAAAGAATTGGTAACGGTAATTACCTCTTCTTTGAAGCGCCTCTTTGAGACCTCCTCTTAGGGCACTAAAATTGGTCTTTGAGGAAGACCAGAACCTCTAGGATGTTGCTAGGGAAGTGGAGAAGATATTTTGGTAGGGGTTGGCCGAGCTTGAGTGCTCAAATTGGTGTGAGGAGGAGGGGGAGGAGATGTCCTTTTATAAGGGAGGAGAGGGGCACCTTAGGAATACCTCAAAATATTATTTTATATTAATGTCAACATCGGTTTATAATGGTTCAAAAGGGTCTTATTTTGAATCCAAAGTTGGGATGGGTCGAATTCCTATCAACCAATAGAATTTAGACAAGTTTAGGGTATTATTTTAACCTTATCAATTAGATTTATCTCTACGTTAAATAATTTAACTTTTACCGTGTCTTTTTGTTTACTTTCTCTATATGGTTAATACACTTACTATAACATTCCAAAAGAACCCCAAATTGTTTATTATTAATATATATATACTTATCTAAGTCATTTGGCCGAACCATAGATTTTTAGGAATAAAATAACAATTAATAATATAATACTTGATTTAAAAACTATTTTCTGTCAATTTTGACACTATTTGATATATGATTTTTGTGAAAGTCATAACAGAATTATATGTTCGAACCAAGTTGATTAAATCAACACTAATATATCATAGTAACCTAGAAAATTAGTGGAATTCATAAAAAGTCTCAAATTACATTCATTTGAGCATTTATAACATCAATTATGTTAATATTTCCTTAAAGGGGTAATTACTGCATCATCGTTGTGTCATAAATAAATTAATTTATTTAAAGTCTAAAAATTATAAATAAACTATCATTATGTAGGAAATATTTTTATCTTTCTAATGAATATTTATAGTCGAATTTATCTTATGTATAACCCCATATTAAAAATGTTTTAGTTATTAAACTTTGATTTTAACTATTTTAACTATTCATTAAATAAAATAATATTAAATGTCATAATCTAATACAAGTGGACCTAAATGGTCATATTATATTCATAAGGTTGTTTTTGGTCGAATTACACTTATCCAATAGAATTAGTACATGTGTTAGGGTAATATTAATATCATATTTACCCTTAGTTACCCTATTTACTATTAACCGTGGTAAAAAAAGTAAAAAGTTACTATTTACCAAAAATTATTTTCATCTCATTGAACCACATTTTAGTCCTTGATATTAACCGTGTCTGTCGGATTTTCGAAATTCCACTCACAGAAGCGGTAAAATTAAGTTTTATGCAAAATTCAGTTTTTAACCTACCACTTAGTGGTTTCACTATTCATCAAAAATTGAAAATTTTCAGAAAAATACCAAAATTTCATCGTAAGCTATATTTCATATTCCGAATTCAAAAAATGAAGTCTATTTTACCAAATTCATAACATAGAAGTTGCATTTATAATTAAATCCCGCTGTTAAAACAAATAGCGTGTTTTAAGAAACAATATCTATCAAAAGATAGACACTTGTTTATGTATGGTTTAAATGTGAAATTACATCCAATGACCAACATTGTATTAAACTGTAAAAATATATTCTAAATATACTTTAAAACAACTCAAATTAATAATTTATCACTATTAATTATTTTGATTAAAAAAGTTGTTTTTAATTATAATTTAGTAATGTTCACTATTCATCAGAATATGAAAGTTATCCGAAAAGTACCAAAATTTCACCTTAGGCTAAATTCGATACTCCGAATCCCAAAATGAAGTCCATTTTGAGAGATAAAATTTCTAAAATTTTAAAAGTTGGTTATTACTATTCATAACGGCTAGTTATAATAATATTTTAATAGCATATCGTTGTTTAGTGAAACTCGGTATTGCGTACTACACACGCTATCGAAGAAGGTCGTGATTGCGTGTAATGCAAGGCAAGTCAAGGATGCATGTTTTGCAAGCTCCTTTTGGTGTAGCGTACAACACAAGACATTAGTGAAATAAAAAAGAATATTTTTCATAAAATCTCGGGCTGTTACACAATTCGTGGATAATGGATTTCTTCCAGATGGTGGGAAATGTAGCGGATTTGAACAAGTAATAGGGGTGGAAGGATTTTGGAAACTTTTCTCCAACCAGCCTCATGTGGTCCACACCTGTCTCAGGGAGCTGTAGGTCAAGGGAGTGGATAGTTTCATGCTGTCATGGATTATCACCCAGATTCTCCAAGAGATATTCTCGGTATGATCTTTATCTTTTATTTTGGATTTCTTATTAAATAAGAAATTGCTCTAGATGTTCCCCTTTTTTCCAAATGTTTTGTTTGGGACATTGAGGTTCTACTTTCACTGTGGAAATAGCTCTCATGCTTACATACTACTGTTGGAGGAGACCCATTGATCAAACACAAATGTTGATAGCGTGACCTTACTCATGGAGGTGAGATTTGTGGTTGGGATCTTGTAGTCATGGCATCAAGTCCTTACAACATCATTCTAGGTATTGATTACTACTATTCATACATGGATTAATGATATTAGAGAAAGGATATGGTGTGTCTTATATAGTGAAGAAGTGTTTTTTCTTGCGTTGAAATAGAAAACCATGTAGATCATCGTGGACTCTCACAAAGAGTCATGTTTTGGATTGTTCTATGGTGTCAGTGTTAGACCCCATGAGTTTTCCATAGTATGAAATGGTTGTTTAATAATCATACATAAATGAGATTATACTACTGAGTATTGAATTTTTTGGGTTTTGGAATGTTTTGTGGACACTGTAGGTTGAAGATAGAAGACCCAGTAAGAACCATCATTTGCTAATGGGATGCCTTATTTAATTCGTAAACACCATTGAGTGTTTAGAAACAACCTTGAATGAATAATGCTTATAGAGGCTTTAAAGTAGTTAATCATTGGGTGTATGTGAACTGTGGGATTCTATTTGTATCTACATCAGGATAGAATCGACGTGAGCTAGTATACACCATGAATAAAATAGATTTGAGTGCTCATTTCTTTCCCACTTTTCATAGCTAATGAGACATGTGGGTTTTGTTTCATGATGTTATCCTTGATGAAGCTGGAAATGAAAGTGGTCGGTCATGGTGGTTTCTAGAAGTGCGTACTTCTATGCAACGCAAAGACCCATGATGAACTAACTTTTCCACCCTTGAGTTTAGGCTTATACTTTTTGGGGATGAAATTCCTTAAATTAGGGAGAATTTAATGTCCTTGAATTACAAGGAATTTTTTTTCATATTTATGTGGGATTTTTACGGGTCGATCCTCTAATATGGAACATAATTATGAGACCCGGAGTGGATGTAATGGATTTTTTAACTTTTTTATGTTCAGTAATTAAACGTGCGATCAAAGATTTTTGTTTTTTTAATTAGATCAAGGATTTGTAATATTGGTGCACTATTGAACTCGGAAAATCATTTTTCTCCTAGGAAGGACTTAACATTGACCAGTACAAGTTGATTGGAAAGGTTAATTATTTCTGACCTTTAATGAAAGGTTTAAAATAAAATAATCTTATTTTATTTCTTTTGTTTTTTGGAATTTTCTAATCATTTCATCTCATCGGTTTTACAACGAAGATAAAATAAATACATGGTTTCATTAAATAAAACAATATAAATACATCGTAATAACAATGTAACAGATATCATGATTCAGATTTCATCCAGTAGTGGACAAAAAGATGACATAGGATTATTGGTACAATCCATGTTTTTCATCGAAGATCTGATGGGTGATGATGACGAACTCCTACCACCATTCAAATAGATCATCACCAATAATGATTGACCGAAGACCATAAATTGAGTATCGTGGAATAAAGAACACAAAAACACCATTTGTTTCCAATGAATGATCCGAACAAGGTATGGGTTGTTCTTTAATACCATTAATTAACTATTCTTAGTTTTAAATCAAAACTTTGGATCATCCCATGAACAAGTTGACCCACGAATCATTGTTCCTACGGGTGGGTCTTTGTTGGGATTGACTCTAGGAGATTAATATGAATTTTGATCCTTCTAACAAGAACAGAACACACCCATAACAAACAGTGTTTTAAGATAATTCTTTGATTTTTACCTTGTGATCCTTCTATCTATACCCCATGCATGGACATGACACAAAATTGTTGCTATGATGATGGAGGCTGTTGGGACAAAGTGATGGGTGAGAAACCTTCAAATGGAGCAGATATCAACAGAGATTTGATCCCTAGAAGGTAAATAATGTGACCCAAGGGTTCTGTAACACCCTCAAGATCGATGAACATGCCACCAGAGCATGTCTGGTGGTCAATGTAATGTTCTGTCGGGCTGGTGGTGGCACACGGCGGTGTTGGCTGTGTGTCAGACATTAGGGTGGAGTACAGTATAGAGGGGGTGATGGAAGAAGCCCCCTGAAAAACCGCGCCATTGTCCACAGTGTGAGATTGACCTTCAGAGAGCTGCGGGTTATGTGTAGGAACCTAGTCTGGTATGAGGACTGTTTGACCAAAGATGTGTTGCTTGGTGGCACTTCTGGGTTGTTGGACATGGTGAACCACCACGTTGACCATGGTGGTGCACCATGAACAGGTTCACATGGCCAGAACCTAATTAGTAATTCTGGTCTGATCATGTGGACTGGATAATGGGAGATTCCACACTAGGTGTCATAACAGGGTGCCAGACAGACACGATAGAGCTGTGTCTAGGCTAAGGACATTGGCCCACTCTGATGCGAGCTGGGATGGTGTAGGCTAGTTGTTCCCCGCTAGGTGGTTTAGGCCGGTAGTGGGCCAGATCCACTACCCATCATTCAAAACCCTTTGGGCTGATCCCACACCCACATAGGACAGGTTCGGGCCCTTTTGGCCTCGGTCGGGTCAGGCCAGACCCAGATGCAACCAGCTCCCATTTTTCTAAAAATATTTTAACTTCTAAATGAACCATCTGTTTGATGATATGTCTATGGAATTGGTACCCTTGGGACGAGAATGTTCTTTTTAGATACACTATGATGGTTTTTTAAATGTTTTATGATTACCTAATTTTTTGAATAGTACGCTATCTCAGTACGAGCTGACATTGGGGAGAATCGGGGTGTTCCTCATGAAGGAATGTTTGGATGGTTACCCCCTTAGTGACTCCTAGTTCTATTACTCCTAATCCCTTTACTTATGTATATATTTTTCTCACAATTTCATTGGTTCATTTTTTTTCCTTTTTGTAGTTTTCTCTGAGGGTGATACTTCCCAATAAGACTAGGTCCCATGTTCTTAGATATGTTTGTGAAGGATGAGTTGGAACTCCACTATGGGACCAGGTAATGGGTCCTATAACCTTGGAGTTGTTAATCCTCTATTGTACTAGGGTGTGGATCCTCCATATATAACATTTATTAAGTCGGAACTTCCCTACCAGTTAGGGATAAGGTCATCTATTATAGGAGTCAGTACTCAGATGTCGTTCCATGTTACAGGTCCTCCTTATACAGTGCTACGGTAGTGTCAGTACTCCATTACCTTTACAGTGAGCGGATCCTCTATCTTTTGTTCGGTACTCCCCTAATGTACTAGGTTGAAGGTCCCACATAGAGAAAAAAATAATAGTGTATATACTCCCCTTCATTACCAGGGAGTGGGTCATCTAGCCATTGAGTGGTACAGCCATACTGGGTGGGGTGTGGGTCCTCAATTTACTAAGTCATACTACTATAATGATTTAGGGTGTGAGTCTTTCATGAGTATCACACCTCTGTTGAAACTAGGGTATGGGTCCTCAATTACAGTGTAGTACTCCCCTGTCTCTAAGTACCATAGGGGAGCGAGTCTGATATAAGAGTTGGAACTCTGTCAACTATAGTACACAACTATGAGGATCAAGACACTCCACTTGGTGTGAATGATACCTAGATAGTATTTAATGCTCCCTTGATGAACAAAGTCATGGGCCAATACATATAGAAGTGAATGAGGCATCATAGGTTACTATAGAACAGTTCTCCCTTATCTTAGCGAAGTGATGAGGAGCAGAACTCTTCACTTGTGTTTTCCTTAGTCTTACATCGGTCTTAAGGTTGTGAAAACAAGACATCGAGTGTCGGACACTAGATACAAACATAGTAAAATGATCCAAAGAATGAACATCCTCTCAGATGGGTTCCATCATGGATGGCTATGATCATTGGTTGTGATCTCCTAGTTTGTGTGTTTTGGATTGATTTTTCGATAAAAATCTTGAATCTTTATGTGTATTTGGTACCACATGTTTTTTTAGTTACTGAAAAGAGTATATATAGATATTCACAGTATATGAACTAGAATATACATGAGTGGAGCTGATTTTTCATTGTTTTGTGGGTTTTATCTAGTGCTTTAACTTTTTAGTTTTGGGGTCCCCTACTGAGTTTTTTTTTTCTCACCACTAAATAAGAATTTCCCACATGAGTCATGTCCTATGCCGATGTTAGATGGTTTGACAGAGTCAAGGGAGGACCATGACTAGGTGGTTATCTATGAGAGAGAACATACGAGCTGTATTTCTATAGATTGAGGTAGCTACCATTCATCTTCCCTTCAACCAGGCTTCCCAGTTGATGATCTTCAGGTAAATGGAGTTTTTCTTTTGTTCTATTTCTCTTTTGGTGGGCTTGTATACTAACCCGGGTTTCCACCCTGTACATTACATTCTGATGTACTCTATTTTTTTACATCCTGGATTTCTTGCATGGATTCCTTGTATTTACATTCTAGTACCATTGGCCGAGATTTGTGTGCATGTATATAGGTACTTGTAAAATGCCTCACATATGAAGGATAAAGCCTTCGGCACTAGTCTCCAACCCCAAGAAATTTGGTGGAGGGCTTGGGGTAGTTACTGCGTGGGCCCTGAGGGATGGGTCATGCCAATTTTTGATATTTAGTTATGTTATATGAAATGTGATGTTGGTTAATTAATTAATTAATTAATTAATGTGATTGATTCATTTACGTAATTTTTTTTCTTTTCTACAGATTCGAAGTATTTTCATAATTTTCGAATTAGCAAGGGAAATGATGTGGAAAATTAATTAATAAATTAATTATGTGTTTCTTAATGTGTGCCTTTTCATTTTAAATTGGGAACTAAAAATTTTAATACGGTCACCATAATTTTTGAGTAAATATAGTGGGTACATGGTCATTCTAAATTATGAAGTATACATGGAAACATTTTAATTATACTTATGAGTAAGAAGAATGGGAAAATAGTCATTTTATTGAGGGGTATGAATGGTGACGTGGTCATGTTACTTACATTTATTATCTTGGTAATTTATGAAATGTGGCATATAAATTTGACATTAATGAATGGAAATAATGTAACTCCATGTTATAACCCCGCAATAGAATATTATAACTCCAACATGAGTTGAGTTAGGTACTGAAATATCATAGCACGATGAATACATTTATATTCAGTTAGAATAAAGTATTTTAATATGGAATAACCTATAGAACACTTTGGTATCTTCCACGAGATAAATGTTTTATTAAGGTACATGTATCCTTTGGAATCATTGGGTAAATGTACATAGATAAGAATAAATGAAAATGTGATATATAGTTTATTATTTCATTTTAATTATTTTAATAAATATTATAATAAATGAAAATTTGATGAACTATTCAACACCCAAAATAGTTTACATTAGTACATGATTGGATAAGGGAAAAGCCTCTAGGTTAGGTTGTTGATTGGGGATGGAGAGTGGAGGAGGGAACCCAAAATGGTTCGTACACTGCTCGTGGATTCATGGTTTCTTCATTTTTAGTTTCATAATAGACACTTGACACTTAAACTTCCATAGCATGTTTTCCCTTTCAGTTGAGTATTTTATTTCTTGTTTGTGTATCTTGTGAATTGAGTATTTTTGTGGTTATATATTATTATTATTTTGGTTATTTATTTATAATAGAGTTTTACTCTAATAAATGTGGTTATTGACTTCCCATGTATGATTCGGAAGACTCTCACTACTAGTTAGAGGCCTCTATAGTATGGGGAGGCATCTGTGTGGTCATGTGACCAACCATATCGAGCCTTTGATTCATGGAACCCCAGTCAGGATTTTACATCTGGTCACTGACATGATGATGGAGATATCATGGGAAATAATATTTCGGATTCTATGGATTCCAAGAATATGTTATAAGATCTTATAATGTTGTATATCAAAGTTTAGTATGTTATTGGTAGAGGATATCTTCATCAGATTGTTATACAATGGTCCTTGATGTGGAAAGTCAATGAGTCTCCGTTCAGAGACTCATACACAGTGATATTGAGTGACCTTTTTGGCAATGGTGAATCTTTACAGGGATTGATGGAGTTTGGAAAAAACCAAATGTTATTAATGGATTTTATTAATTAAATTATAATTTTGAGGGGGAGATACATGTCAATTTCAAACCTTCCACATAATAGACAATCCATGATTATCCATTAATAATTGTATCTTGAGGAGGTAAAATTTGTTTGCTATATGATGAAGCCAATGTATGTGTTTCTGGTAAACTATATTGACATTCATCAAGATAGAAAATAAAAAAATGTTCTTGGTTGTCTGTTGTATCCCTCATATGACCCTGAGTTAATGTGATAGGGGAAATATCTGGATATTTTCTCTAAAATTACATGATTCCATGGTGGTTGTAACACCTTTTCAGTAATCAATGACTCATATATACTTTCAACCCATGAATTGGTGTTTAAATTATTATTTTAATTGGTGATTTGGTACGGGAGTATGTTTATGAGACATTGAGACTCTACACCAATCCAAAAACCAAAATATCTAATATGGATGATTATTTCTCCTCATGGGTCTGGAATTTATTTCAACATTTTTTGGCTGTTAGTTATGCCTTATGAATAATTTTTTATCCCCAGTTGGATGGATTGGAAGTGTAGAGCATACAGACACTAGAAGACATATTGTGGTAATAATAGTGGACTTTGAGAGATAATGGGGAAACCATATATAATTGGTTGAGTTTTATATGGAAACAATTACCACTCATCCATCAATATGAAATTGTATGTAGATTTTTAAAGGAGGTAATATCATTCTCTTGAAATATAAATAAATTTATCGAAAAACATATATTATACATTAGTGTATTAGGAAAAAATAGTTAAGATAATAGTAGTTTAGAACTGGTTGAAGGAAAAACATGACCATAATAATGAAAATGCAATATATAGGTGGAGGCCCACAGGGTTTGAGTTAAAATGAAATGGGTTCTTCATGGACTCCACAAATAAAGGGTGATAATGCTTTTTTGAGGTTGTAATCTGGCATTATGATTTTTTAGACCTCCTGGCTTATTGGATTTTTTTCAAAACAATATATATAGGTTCTCACTCCCACCATTGGTTTAAATAGTTCAGAATATCCTTTGTTTGTCTATGAATTATCATTTCCTTAATGATGAATCTCATTCCCTAGATTGGGGGTTGGACATAGAGGATAAAATGTATTTTTTGGAGTGTCTAGTTGAAATTCATTATCACTGAGAAAAAGTGATGTCTGGGATATTTATCCCCGTGGCTAATGAGATGTGAAGGTATATAGGATTTTAAGAGGGTACTTGGGAAAGAGTCTCATAAATGTGTTCTTCGTAATTGTTGTTAATTTAATGATTATACTGTTTCAATTTTTATTAGATGACTATTTCAACTTATGAGGTATATAAGATTAAAACCATATCATTATTAATTATGTATCATATAAATATGTCTTTTCCATTTAATGGGTGGTTCAATTTTTGTTATAGTATGTTCCATGAGATTTATATCATAGATGATATTTTTTACCACAAATTTTCGTTATGTTTTTGTTCATTATGAAGGATGTGAATTTTTTTGATGTGTCTATTTTAATTACCCTATCCCTATAAAAATTTCATTGTTTATACTCAAGGCATACAGGTTCCATTGGGGTGTTTTTGGAATTATTCATCCTAAATTTTCTATGTTTTCCCTCAATGTCTATGTTTTTTCATGAAACTTCAATATCTATTTTTACAGTTACAGATAGTTGTTTATGTTACATAGTTCACTGATGTTGTTTTACAGTTTCTTTATAAATTAATATTTTTATTAAATTGGTTTGAAAATTCATTCTTACAATTATTTTGTACCATCACACAGTTGTAGTTGTTTCTTATGGATTTAATTTTCCCTCATATTTACAAACACATCATTGTAACTCCACGAATTTTAAAAAAATATTTTTTCCAAAATACACAGACAATGATTAATTATTTTTAAAATGGGTTTGATATAAAAAATTAATTTATGCCATAATTTTTTTTTTCCAGTATCCATTTCGGGTATTCAATCTAAAATGGGATTTCTTCAGAAAAAGGATTTAAAAAAAGGTTTTCATAGTTTTTTAAATGAAAACAAATCCCATAAATTTTTTTGAAAACTTTTAAATATTTTCATATTTTTGTAAACCATATATAAAATTTTAAACATATTGAAAATTTTCCATAAACGTATTTTTTTGTTTCCTTTGAGTTTAGAAATACTAGCTCCATGTTCATGAACCATAAAGAGTCATATAAATCTATGTAGACCCTCCCTATTAGTGATTACAAGAATTTTCAATATTTTATTTCAAATATTTTTTCCAAATATATGTCTCACATATATGGTATGGTCTAATTTCTCAAACATATCACAACAACTCTACAAAAATAGAATTGTTTATTAAATTATTAAATTTGGAATATCTATATGGTGACATTATCCTCTTTCCCCCAATTTTTTGGCACAATTTGTTTGGGAATATCCATTATAGGTTAGGGATAGTTATTCTCTCTTTATTCTATGATATTTCTTAACAAAAAATTACTTCTTTATAGGTTGATAGTAATTATAAAAATGATGATAATTAAAAAACTAACTTATAATGATAGGGAAGTGTGTTTTTTATTTTGATTTATCTAATTTTTATTATATTAATCTTAATAAATCATCCCTTCCATAAAATAATAATAATTAGATTAATTTTTTATTTCTTTATATTAATTTTTCTGGATGAGATTAACTTTAAAATAAATTCTCATTAAATATTAAGCACATATATGTGGTCAATGAACCAATTATATGTGTTCTTATATCTATGAGAAAATAAAAACAAACAAATATGATGAATATGATATTAATATGTTATATTTTATTGTATTATTTGTGGTCCAACAAATTATTTTGGTTTGATATAATATGTTTGTAATTTCCCATTTAGATTTATTGGTTTTCAGGGTTTTTTTGGGTGGCTAGTTCTGATATGGGATGTGTTGTTGTAGAGGATGTGTGGTGGTATAACTTTTGGTTAGTATGTGGATTCTTGTTTTTGTGTCAATTTATATATTAAATATGAGGTTTTATTGATAAAAGGGAAATAACGGTGGATATATTCTTAAGATTGTGGATTTGAATTTTTTTTGGTTGTTATATTAAAAAATGATTAGTCAAGAATAAGGGTTGATAATGTAATATTATGGAATAGCGGGTTAATTTGAAAATAAATAATAATTAAGGGATATTATTGAAGGAGAATTAATACATGTAATAGATATAATGGGTTCTCCTCATATATATTTTGAATAAGAAAAATACAATGTAATTAATATATAATTGAATGATAAAATTGTGGGTTTTGTGGGGTTATTTTGTGGATGTTTTTCTTTTAGTTGATAAAAGATTGTGATAAAATTATATTTATTTCATTGATATGGTGAAGTATATAATTTATTAATATGAAAACATTAACTCATGCTTTTGGGTTGTCAATTAAAATTCGTAAATTAGTTTTTAATAATTTTCTTTCTATATGCTCCCCACTTTCATGATGTAATATATATATATACCATATTTTCTTGGGTTATTTTCCCCAACATAAAAATATTGATGAATAGATCTATGATTACTACCACTTACCGATAATACATTTATTATAGTATCAGTAAATTGTATAGTTATTGGTGAAGCCTAACCCTTGAGGAAGAACTTGTTGGTGGTGAAACCTACAGATCAAACGATGAGGAATATAGTTGGTATATTTCATGGAAGTACAGAGATTGAGGATGGTGTCCTTTATGGTCAGGATACACTACTAACGTTGTTTAGGATGAGGATGTTATTTAGATCTATGATGATTGGTTAGTGGCATGAGAGAGGCGAATGATGAAATTTATTCTATTATTTCATAATGGTCCTTTACAGAGGTTAGGGTATGTTGGGTTGCAACCCAACCTCCACCAGAGGTGTCTTGATATGTTGTATTGTGATGGAATGGATGGGATGGATATAAATGACATTTTATTTTCGTCAATTATAGGGGAAACTACATAACAGATTAAATTTTGGGTTCTTTATCAATGTTCTTCAATGATTACATAACTATAAGATTAAATTTTTCAGTGTGTTATCTATGGAAAGAATTCTATGGACAGTTAGACAAGATCAATTATTTTGGGATTTATTATTTATTCATTAATGGATTTTTATGGTATTTTTAATTTTTCAACTGATACCATGTTTATAAACCAATTAATTATAATAGTAATTTTCACCCAATGTATATAAATAGTTTTTAGATCTCTATGATTATTATGAAGACTCTTCATAGTAATAGTAGTGAGAGGATTATTAAATTTACATATTTTTACCACATATTAAATTACATAATTATTTAGATACATTTATCAGTATTTTTTTAACATTTTTCACACATTGTGGGGAGGATTCATTTATTTTTTAATATGTTTTTATAGGGTTTCATAGTAATTGATTTATCCTATCACCTGATAAATATAAATTTTTTATGATAATTCATTTTATATGAGATATTTTTATACCCCAAATACTATTCCCCAAACTATTTCAAAATATATATAGGGCTCATTGGAAATTTTATCTCTTCTAATATTTTCATTCTAGGAGGGGTACCTATTAAGGTAGGGGTCATGATAGGGATCAATAGTGATTTTAGGACATTCTTTGTATTCACATAGAAATTTTAAGAGAAATATTAAGTGTTATGTGTTCATTAAGGGGGAAACAAGAACAATGGATGTGGTAAGTGAAACACTAGTACACCGATTGAGGTCAGCATGTAGTCTAGGTAAAAAGTAATGTGTAATTAGCCATTTGGGTACAATAAAAATTCTATTAAGGTCCTAAAAAATTGAGTTCAACTTAGGATAATTATATTAAAATAATTATTCATGGATGTTGGTATTATTCAATTCATTCCCTTTAAATCCATAAACACTTATTTATTTCCACATATATATCATTATCCAACACCTCTTGTATCACTATTTAAAATATATCTTAATATATCCAAACTCTCAATTTTTTTTATTTAAGTGGGTTTCCCTAACATTGAGTTAAGATAATCCTTCCATACATTTTTTATCCACAATTCACTTCATATTATTCTGAATCCCTTTCTATAAATGGATTATTATTTTAGGAATAACACAAAATTAAATGTGAAATCCAACCCAATTCTTTATTTTTTAACATATTTGGCCATGTTAAATACTAAATTTATATTTTCACCCTTTAATTTTTATTTTGACAATGATTTATCATGCTTCTATTTCATTATGACATATATGATTATATATGTTGGAATATTGTTTTTTGGGTCTATAATAATTAATTATTATTTTCAACTAATTTATGTATTGATTTTGTGGAATTTAATATATGTTTTAGCAAGGTTTCGTCCAATTTTTCTGAAATGTTGTTTTAGATAACTTGGATAAATATTATATATGTTAACAAATTAATTATTTGGATATTATATGATTTATTTATTTTTAATATAGTTTCTTTGAATAATATTTGAGTTGTATTACTCTCAATCAATTAGGTTATGAAATTATAATAACAATGATATAATTTCTTACTATTCAATGGATAATTTTGCCACTATTTTTTCAAAAAAAATTAAAAATATATAATAAATATTCTAGAAACAATAATGATATTATTTCCCTGATTTTTTTTCAATAATGTTAATTAATTTTACTATTATATAATTATATTTTTTAAACCCATTTAAATAAACCATTCATAAACTATAGTAAAAAATTTCTAGAAAAATACATTTAGGGAAATATTTTTTAGTGAATTACTTACATGTTTTTCATTTAACTATTCCTGACTATTGATGGAGTTTTAATGATGACCATTAATCAGGGTAATGAAGCCTCAAAAAATTTAGTGAATTTCATGGCTATGTCTGATATAAATCTAACACAATTTTTATGAATCCTCGTTAACATTAACTAATACTGTTTTTCCAATCAATTAAGTGGTAGTTGAAATTTTTTTATTTCATTATACTATTTTTATACAGATTAATGGTATGTCATGATGTT
Source organism: Viscum album (assembly GCA_963277665.1). Taxonomy (NCBI): domain Eukaryota; kingdom Viridiplantae; phylum Streptophyta; class Magnoliopsida; order Santalales; family Viscaceae; genus Viscum; species Viscum album. Next base: position 2,059,646,743 of record OY728151.1, on the reverse strand, counting down.
TTATTAAAAAAATTTAATACACCATTAAAAATTTATTGTTCACTCTTTTGTGGAGATATTTTTTAATGTTAATGGATTAGTAATGAGATACATACTATATTATTTTCATATCACGGTCAGAATTTTAAATAATGATTTTATGCCTAATTAATTGATTTATTACAAGAATATTTGTAGTGAAATTCATAATTGGTGGTCACCGGTGAGTTATTTATATATTATTTGATTGATATTTCCCTCTATAATTAGTGTAGGTAAGTCTCTAAATGTTGAGTGAATTTCTATGTTATTTATGGGATATGTCTTCGATAATTTTTATAAAACAGAAATAATAATAAATAATTATCTTTTTGTAAATATGGAATTTTTGGTTTCCATGGCCTATTTGAATTATACTATGTTGATGAATTTTATTTGGATTTTAGGAAAATTTATAAAATATATTTAAATAAACTACATAAAAATTATTGTTTAAACTTTTTTGAGGAACATAATTATGGTATGTTTTTTCATTGAAACCCTTAGATAATTGTATTAATTTCATGATATGGATTTCTTTATTGATGTTATTTTTGATTCATTTCATTATGAAAATATTTTTTCCACCATTTAAATATTTTTTCTCATATTATACATTTCAATAACAACTGTAAACTTTTTTTATTACCGATTCATTTTATAGCCACATTTATATATCATTTAACATAAATTGTGTTTTCCATTTGATTCACTCATCTATTTATATACTATAGATATGATGTGATCGTTGAAATGTTTATTAATTTCTCTAAAAAAATGTTTTCATTTGTATACCCGTGTGTGCTCTTTCTATGATTCTATGATTCAATAAATTTCCATTATTTTGGAATGCATATGTTTTAAATCATGTTACATTAATAATATTTGTTAAAAAATAAATCATTAGTGACATGAAGATAGTTATATCATGATATGAGTAAGTGATAAAGACTTTCATTGAAAAAAATAATATTATATATACTGATTTTTTACATAAAAATTATCATTTTGAATTTGAAAAAAGTTATAGGATTGTAATGTATTAAAAATTATTGTGAATTACCCTATCTTTCAAAAAAATTGTTGAGATTTAATCAACCCCTCTTTGGTAACTAACACATTATTCATGCTTTATGAAATTGATATTTCAAAAAAATTTGTATGTATATTTTATTTAATAAGCATTATCTAAGAAGTCTTTTTTAATTTTAATGACCAATTAATTAATATTTTTTAAATGAATAGATAATATTCTATAAAAAAAACTTAATTTTTAACTAATTTTAACGAAAATAATATATGCCTTATCTCCCAATATTTGTGGGGTACTCCTAGAAAACATTGATAATGGTTAAAATTATCAATTATTTTACTTATTTAAATTCATTTATGACATATAATCATCTCTGACATTCATAGTGATATGATTTGAATGAATTAATATATCTTTAAATATAATATAAATCATATTTTTTGTATAACAAATTATTTTTTCAAAAAAATTATTTGGATATGATTATATAACATTTAATATGTTTTCATTGTATGTGGTATGCAAATTTTCCCATAAAAGTGATGTATTATTTAGTAGTGAATACATGATACCTAATGTCATATCATGTTTACATGAATGTAAATTTGGTAAAGTAACCATGTCTATCCGTATATATAATGATAATGAACATTCCTGAATTAAAATTATCCTTAAGAATATGTATACCATTGAGTTATGATTAACATGTTGGAAGTGAAATTGTGTTATTTTGTATAAAAAATAAAGTTACATTTTCTATTAAAGAATAAATTTGCGAGGTGAAGGATACTATATATTCTATCAATTTACAAGGGATGAGATCACAATTACATTACTCATTCTAATAATTATCATATAATCTGGGAAAACAATAAGGATTTTTTGACTAGAAATTCAAACTTGTATAATCATAAAGTGTCAAATGGAACCCAACATCACTATACACATATACATATATTATTTTGTCAATATGTGTAAATTTTGAAGCTATTATAGTCACTGATTCTTACTCCCATTGGGGAAGGATCCCCCTTATCATTTGATACTCAATATAAGACCCTGGCCTTAAACATTACTTAATATTGAATTAAATGAATAATTCACATTGAGGATATTTTCAGTTTTATAGTTTTATAGAATTAGGACGTAACTATTACATCTCAATAGATTACAAAGTATAAACATCTACTAATTAACCATAAAATAAAAACTCTTAAAAAGAAACATGTCTAGTTCAATGTTTTAGGTAGCAAGACTTTCCCTTGATCCAATCCTTGACCCTATTCCACATTAAGTCTAGTGAAAAACATTTCAAAAACTTGGGATGAGAATAAAAATATCAGTAAGGTATACACAATGAATGAAAACTGTAAGTTTTTTCAAAACTACAAGTAAACCATGTATACTTTATCAAAGTAATACTTTTCACCTTTTTGAAGTAGTAAAAACTCTTCACTGAATAAAAGTTCATTACTTACCCTTATGTAACCAAAAGATTACCATAAAACCCATATAAGATCACATAACATATAAAGGTAACTTGGGACATAAACATACTTAAGTGGAATAACCATAAGGTCGACTTCCACTCATATCACTTAATGGAATAGCCATTCGGCCAACTTCCATATATACTTAATGGAATAGCCATATGGCCGACTTCCATCCCCAATGAATTGGAGGTTATAACGTAACCACCCATCCTGGTATTCACGGCACCACCCATCATATGGTTTATCATGTAACCACTTGTCAAATGTCCAAGTACCATTATAAAATTATAACACATAAAACCAATATAAAGGAATGATAACATTTCCACATTTCAATCACAATATATCATTTAAATATATAGACATAACAGAATCCTTTATCAAAACCATTTTCAATACCAAAATACATAAAATAGTACATGGCAGTTATTTTATTTTAAAAACATTACGGCTTGTTGAGGAATCCAAAGATCAAACAATACTTGCGGCAGCGGAAAAGGTCGTTGTCACCGCATACGTTAAAAGAAACATTCCTTCTTGTCATTTAGTAAAACTCTTCGTAGAAAAAGATTCCTTTTGTATAAAATTAAATGTCAAAGGGGTTTATACACCGTATAAAAGAAAGTTGTGTATAAAACGAAATATGCCTCAATGAAAGGAAATTGAGACGAATTCCCTTACAAAGACGGTATCCTTGGATTAAGGATAAATCAATTATATAATTATGTGTGACAAACTAATACACCAAATATAAGTGGATATTAAGTGTAATACAATCAGATTTTATTCAGACATATTCATAGAATGACATATTCAAGGAGTACAAGCTTATCCTAAAGAATCAAAATTGGGTTAAGAAGTTCCCTTGCAAAAATTTGACGGCCTAACAGCGTCACTACAAAATTCAGAAAATGAGTTAATGAGAGATAAAGAGGGTATTTCATCACTTGGACATAAAATTTAAATAAATAAGGATATAGAATAAAATATCCCAACATAATATTATGTGAATTAAAAGACATAACAAAAGAAGTCTTTTACAAAAAGAGGAGGGTGAAAGGTTCCCTTACCGACATGGGTATCTTTCGAGACATACACCCCGTGAAAGAAGGACAATACAAAATTGATGTAAATACTCATAAATTAAAGTATATTACACAATGTGTAAAATAATGGGCAGTACATACACCAATCAAAGGAAATTGTGGCAAATGTAGCATAAATATCACGGGAATAAAAGTGAGATGAAAAATCCCTTACGAAAACTCGGCAGCCTAACGGCACCACAAAAAACTTACAAAAATGGATTGATGAGATAAAATAGGGTCTCTCATCATATTAACATAATGTTTAAAGAAATAGGAATATAAAATAACATCCCCCAACATAACAAATATGAGATTAAAAGATGTGACATAAAGGAGAGTACTTGAAAAGAAAGAGAGAGGTTAGATCTCTTACGAAAATTCGGCAGCCTAACGGTGCCACTCAAAACTTCCAAAATGGATTGATGAGAGAGAATAGGGTATATCGTCATATTAACATACAAATTACAGTAAGAGTAATATAAAAGAACATCCCAAAAACAATAAAGATGATCTTTAGAAGGAATGACATAAAAGAGTGTACTTTAAAAAAAGAGGAGTAAGATCCCTTACCTCAAGTCCAACTTGTCTTGTTCATTTCTTCATATTCCTGAATAATAAACTTGAGTTATTTTATACTTCCTTAAGAACCTTTTTCAAGTTCATTATTCCTTTTACATCACTTATTACCATGTCATAAACATTCTGTAATCATTTAAGTTAATAATGTTTGTTTTGTCCATATTTGGTTCTTAAGTTTAAAGTGGACTTCTTACAAATACATGTTGTTCATGTGGTCAAAGTTTCATTATATACAGAATTTTATTCATGATTTATATATCATATATATCATATATATCCATTATATTAATGCATTTATAATGTTACATAACATTTAGAGTTAAGAAATGAAATGCACCGTTCATGGAGACGGTAAGCCGTACGTACGCATGAACGCTACTTCCATTTCCATTTCATATTTAATGGAATTAAAACATAATGATACATAATATTATTTTAATTACAATATGGTATCATATATAATATCATTCTATATATCCTTTATACGTACCACATATGGTATTAATGAATCAAATCACTTTGAGGGGGCGGTAGTCCGCACTTCCTTAAATGAAGATATCACGTTTACCCATAATGGAAACCATAAAGGTATGACATAAATGAAAAATACAGAAGATTAAGTAAAAAATAAATATATTAGATATCATATATAAATATAGTGTCATATTAATGAAAATCTTTGAAGGTGTTAGAAGAATGTTGAACAATCATCGTTTCGGGAGGCCGAAATTCGCCATCCATAGAAACAGTATGTTCTTTAACCATTAGATGTAGTTGTGTGTATGTGTAGCTCGAATACTTCTTATAAAAAAATCCTAGTATATTGAATATACTGGATTCGTTACAAAATAAATTAATAAAAAGAGTTTAGGGGGTTGGAGAAGCAAAATAAAACAAAAGGACTCAAGTGAAGACACTACCTTAAAATCGGGTAACTTCCTTTGATTTGATCTCAAAGGCTTCGTTGGAATGGATTATGCCAAAAGTGAGGCATCAAGGAATTATAGAAGGATGTGGAAAGACAAAATGGGCAGGGTTTTTCCTAGCCAAAGTCTTTGGATGTGTGGGTAAGGAGGTAGAGGTGGGGGGCCTTTTATAAGAGGAGAGGAGGGGCACTCTTGGAAAGGTATAAAATGTAACTTTATTTCAAAATGAGTTTCGGATTTTAACGGTCCCACATTGATGTGTTTCAAGGATAAGGTGATAAGGGTTCTAAATCCACCCACGAAATAGGTTTTTTACATGTGTAGGTCTTAGATTTTACCTTATCTTTCTATTTTATTTAAATCGTTAAATAGAGAGGTCATTGCTGCATCATCATGATGTCATAAATAATTTAATTTATTTAATGTCTAAAAATTATAAAAAAATATTATGATATAGGAAATATTTTTATATTTCCAAGGAATATTTATAGTCTAAAAGATAATTTATGTAGACAAAATTAAAAAAAATTACTTAGGTTATATATTCTTTATTACATTTAACAATATTTAAAAATAAAAAGATATAAAGTCACTTTCTCACAAAAGTGATTCCATGGGGCCCCCAAGTTTGGCACAAGGCATCCCATGGTCGGCCATGAGACAAACAGTAGCCTTAGGACACGTTTTGTGGTCATTTGTTATTATATTGAGGTTATCTTATTATCTTTAACAACTCGATTACTCATTAATCAAGATAATTAAAGATAATTATCGTCGTTGCTATTCATAATGTCCAAAAACAAAAGAGTCTTAATTACATAATTTGGACCTTCTGATTCCAAATATGTAATTCATTTTACCAAATTACAAACACATAAATTGAAATAATTAATTTTAAAAAAACTTCTCGTTTCAAAACATATAGCGGGTTTTTTAGAAACAATATTTCTGAAAAGTTTGGCACTTGTTTATGCCTAATTCCAAAGTGAAATTAATCCCAATGACCATAATTGAATTACATGGTAACAATATATTCTAATTACACTTTAAAACAAATTAATAATATAAGATAACCAAATAAATAAATTATATGAAAAAGTAGTTTTGATGTAAAATGCAGTATTTTTCACTATTCATTGAAAAATGAACATTGTCAGAAAAATACCAAAAATTAACCCAAGGTAAATTTCAATGTCCCAATCATAAATAATATGTTTATTTTGAAAAATATAGCTTATAAAATTTTCAAAAAGTGGATTTAAAATGGGGTCTTCATCAAAAGGTGGTTAATCGACCTTTTAAAGAATATTAGAATGTTTACGCTTAAAAACTGGATTCATTTGCATTTTTAATCCACTAACATTTATTGTAAAGAGTAAAAATATTTGACAAACATATATAATAATTTTTTAGTTATTTCCATTCATTCCCTCCATTACAATGGCTAGGCGTTAACTACCATTTAAAATAATATTATTTTGTTATTAGAGTGCAACGTAAGATTCTCAAGAAACTCATTGTTGTGTATTGGGTACGCCATCGAGCATAGAATCCCCTTTAAAGTAATATTACTATTTTATTCACAAATATGTATAAATATAAAAATTTCATATTCTTTATTTACCGGCGGTGTTACATCCTTCCCCCCTTTTGGGAATTGCGTCCTCACAATTTTAAAATTGGTCTCAGAAACATCCTTGAAAGTCCCACATCGGAACAAGAGTCGGTAAAACAATCACTTTAAAATAAATAAAGATAAGTACAAAGGTCACCCAAGTTAACCCATACTAGGATCCCAAGTATGAAAATATGGACATGGAGGGAAAAAACAAAGGGTCTTGTTCTGATGGGTGTGATAGAAAACATGTTTAAGAGAAAGTTAACCACAAGAAAATCAAAAACTTGTGATGGGTTAAAAGGTATTCGATTCCCCAGTAGGAAAAGTTAATAGACAACATTTTTGTTTTAAGTTACTTTTTATTGAGGAATTTATTCATAAGGAAACTTAAATACTTATCATGTTGTCTTTCAACTTTTATTCGATTCCTTACACAAACTCATATTTTCTCCAGAAGATGAGTATTTAGGAAGACATGTTCACATTAAGATTACTATAATCAACTTCTAGAGAATCACCTAATCCACAAAAGATAACTATATAATTCCCATGTCTTTAGACATTAACCAAAACCAAAACCAAAAAGGTTAGTACATGATCAGATAATCCAGAAAAGGATAACCCTTTATAAAAAGAAAATCTATTCTTAATCTCCAAAATTTGTCCAACAAAACCCAAAGTTCAACAAGGACCATTAGATAATCAATTTGTCCATAAAATTATTCAAAGTAAACCAAACTAATATTGAAAGACAAATATTTGAAGGATTTAGTCACAGTGTCTTCCAAGTTAAATCGTAACATTTATCTCCAAACAACATCAGTTTCTCTTAATGTCTCATATTGAAAATTAATTAAGCTAATCACACATCCTCCATGATAGGTTAATAAATATCCATAGATAACCCAAAATTAACTCACTCTTTATTCATAAAATCATCTAACTAAAAAGAATCAGTAAAAATAACCAGGGACTTCACGTAGTCTAGTGGTAGGTGATAAATACCAGTTGCACTTTGGTTGTAGGTTCGATTCCCACAGCTTTGTCCGACGCGACGGGTTGTCACACAGTCAACGTGTTGTCCTTTTTACAAAACTACATAAATAACCCTAAATGTTTTACCATCAATAGTTTCCTTATACATCTCATTTTCATCCAAATTCGTTACGATCTCAACATCTTAATTATTGAAGTCTTATTTCACCAAAATAAAATGATTCCCAAAATGAATAACATCATACCTTGATCATGACATCCACTATGTTTCATCGTCATCTTGTTCACGTAGGTAGAAGTCCCATGAATTACAACAATGATTTAGAGATCCTTCAAAACCATTTGCTTCTTCCATCCAAATACACCTCATACAACATGGGTCATATGGGTGTTCACAGAAAAACAGTTTTGTAAAATAATCATTTATGACGTATAATTCCAAAACATCTGATAAAACATGATTTCTATAAAATTGTCGGACTGAAATTGAGTTGAAACATTCTATTATTGGTCCTTTTAAAATACCATAAGTATGTACTATGAGACTATATTTTAAAATCAAATATAAATAGGTTGCGCAAAGGTCTCCTTCCTCAGCACCATCTTTAAAATCATAATATGATTCAAATCCTTGTGATAAGGTAAAATATTTGAAAATACATTGATAATATTTACCTATCTTGAAAATATGAGAATATTGTGAAAATATTATTTGTCTAAAAACAACCCATGATCCACGATGATAATGAGGTATAAAGGAGGTGTATGATATCTTAAACAACTGCTTGCAAGTGAGTTGTATGCTAGAAAAAGCTTCACAATCATCTGAATTTGACTTTGCAATAATTATTGCAAGAATGTCATCAGGAAGAGATGGGAATTTCATTTGAGATCCTTCTCCTTCCATTCATAACAGAATTTGATTTTCATGAAAAAAATGTTATAAAATAAGGATTTAACTGAAATAATAGATATAGGGACTAACCATGTGTCTAACAAAAACTCATAATCCCTAAAGTTGTCTAAACCGACCTCTGATACCAACTTCAAGACCCCAGCCATAAACATTACTTAATATTGAATTAAATGAATAGTTTACATTGAGGATCTTTTCAGGTTTAGAGTTTTAGAGAATTAGGACATAACTATTACATCTCAAAATATAACAAAGTAGAAACTTATACTAAGTTTCCATAAAATAAAAAATCTTAAAAAGAAACATGTCTACATCCATGTTTTAGGTAGCATGACATTCCCTTGATCCCATCATTGACCCTATTCCACGTTATGTCCTGTGAAAAACATTTCAAAAACATGGTATGAGCATAAAAAGCTCAGTAAGGGATACAAAAAGAATGAAAACTGTTAGTTTTTCAAAACAACAAGTAAACCATGTATACTTTATCAAAGTAATACTTTTCACCTTTTCGAAGTACTAAAAAAACTTCACTGAATAAAATTTCATTACTTACCCTTCTGTATCCAAAATATTTCCATAAATCCCATATAAGATCACATAACATATAAAGGTAACTTGGGACATAAACATACTTAAGTGGAATAACCATAAGGTCAACTACCACACATATCACTTAATGGAATAGCCATTCGGCCAACTTCCATACACACTTAATGGAATAGCCATACGGCCGACTTCCATACCCAATGCATTGGAGGTTATAACGTAACCACCCGTCCTGGTATTCACGGCACCACCCGTCATATGGTTTATCACGAAACCACCCGTCAAATGTCCAAGTACCATTATAAAATTATAACACATAAAACCAATATAAAGGAATGATAAAATTTCCACATTTCAATCACAATATATCATTTAAATATATTGACATAACAGAATCCTTTATCAAAACCATTTTCAATACCAAAATACATAAAAGATTACATGGCATTTATTTTATTTTAAAAACATTACGGCTTGTTGTGGAAGCCAAAGATCAAACAATACTCGCGGCAGCGGAAAAGGTTATTGTCACTGCGTACGTTAAAAGAAAAATTCCTTTTTGTCGTTTAGTAAAAATCTTTGTAGAAAAAGATTCCTTTTTTATAGAATTAAATGTCAAAGGGGTTTATACACCATATAAAAGAAAGTTGTGTGTAAAACGAAATATGCCTCAATGAAAGGAGATTGAGATGAATTCCCTTCCAAAGACGGTATCCTTGGATTAAGGATAAATAAATTATATAATTATGTGTGACAAACGAATAAACCAAATATAAGTGGATATTAAGTGTAAGACAATCAGATGTTATTCACACATATTTATTGAACGACATATTCAAGGAGTACAAGCTTATCCCAAAGAATCAAAATTGGGTTAAGAAGATCCCTTGCAAAAATTTGACGGCCTAACGGCGTCACTACAAAATTCAGAAAATGAGTTGATGAGAGATAAAAAGGATATCTCATCACTTAGACATAAAATTTAAATCAATAAGGATATAGAAGAACATATCCAAACATAATATTATCTGAATTAAAAGACATAACAAAAGAAGTCTTTTAAAAAAAGAGGAGGGTGAAAGGTTCCCTTACCGACATGGGTATCTTTCGAGACATGCACCCCGTGAAAGAAGAACAATACAACATTGATGTAAATAATCATAAATTAAAGTGTATTACACAATGAGTAAAATAATGGGCAGTACGTACACCACCCAAAGGAAATTTTGGAAAATGTAGCATAAATCTCACAAGAATAAAAGTGAGATGAAAAATCCCTTACGAAAACTCAGCAGCCTAACAACGCCACATAAAACATACAAAAATGGATTTATGAGATAAAATAGGGTCTCTAATCATATTAACATATAGTTTACAGAAAGAGGAATATAAAAGAACATTCCCCAACATAACAAAGAGGAGCTTAAAAGAAGTGACATAAATGAGAGTACTTAAAAATAAAGAGATAGGTTAGATCTCTTACGAAAATTCGGCAGCCTAACGGCGCCACTCAAAACGTCCAAAATGGATTGATGAGAGAAAATAAGGTCTCAAATCATATGAACATAAAAATTACAGTATGAGTAATATAAAAGAACATCCCAATAACAAGAAAGATGATCATTAGAAGGAATGACATAAAAGAGTGTATTTAAAAAAGAAGAGAGGAGTAAGATCCCTCACCTCAAGTCCAACTTGTCTTGTTCGTTTCTTTATATTCCTGAATAATAAACTTGATTTAATTTCTACTTCCATAAGAACCTTTTTCAAGTTCATGATTCCTTTTACATAACTTATTACCATGTCATTAACATTATGTAATCATTTATGTTAATAGTGTTTGTTTTTTCGATATTTGGTTCTTATGTCGAAAGTGGACTTCTTACAATTACATGTTGTTAATGTGGTCAAAGTTTTATTATATCCAGAATTTTATTCATGATGTATATATAATATATATAATATATATCCATTATATTCATGCATTTATAATATTACATAACATTTAGAGTTAAGAAATGAAATGCACCGTTCATGGAGACGGTAAGTTGTACGTACGCATGAACGCTACTTCCCTTTCTATTTCATATTTAAAGGAATTAAAAAATAATGATACATAATATTATATTAATTCCAGTATGGTATCATATATAATATCATTAAATGTATCCTTTATACGTACCACATATGGTATTAACGAATCAAATTACTTTGAGGGGGCGGTAGTCTGCATTTCCTTAAATGACGATATTGCGTTTACCCATAATGGAAACCATAAAGGTATGCCATAAATAAGAAATACATAAGCTTAAGTAAAACATAAATATATTAGATATCATATATAAATATAGTGTCATATTAATGGCCACCTTTGAAGGTGTTAGAATAATGTTGAACAATCATCGTTTCGGGAGGCAGAAATTCGCCATCCACGGAAACAGTATGTTCGCTAACCATTAGATGTAGGTGTGTGTAAGTGTAGCTCGAATCCTTATTATAACAACATCCTAGTATATTGAAGATACTGTATTGATTACATAATAAATGAATAAAAAGTGTTTAGAGGGTTGGAGAAGCAAAATAAAACAAAAGGACTCAAGCGAAGACATTACCTTAAAATCAGGTATCTTCCATTCATTTGAGCTCAAAGTCCTCCTTGGAAAGAATTATGCCGAAAGTGAGGCTTCAAGGAGTTAGATAGGGATGTGGAGAGACACAATGGGAAGGGTTTGGCCGAGAAAAAGTCTTTGGAAGTGTGGGTAAGGAGGTAGAGGTGGGGGCCTTTTATAAGAGGAGAGGAGGGGCACTCTTGGAAAGGTATAAAACGTAACCTTATTTCCAAATGAGTTTCAGATTTTAATGGTCCCACATGGATGTTTTTAGAGGATAAGGTGATAAGGGTTCGAAATACACCCATACAATAGGTGTTGGACATGTTTAGGTCTTATATTTTACATTATCGTTCTATTTTATTTAAATCTTTAAATAATGAGGTCATTGCTGCATCATCATGATGTCTAAAATAATTTAATTTATTAAATGTATAAAAATTATAAAAAAAATACTATTATGTAGAAAATAATTGTATCTTTCCAATGAATAGATATAGTCTAAATGATCATTTATTTATAGAAAATTAAAAAAAAATTTACTTAGGTGATACATTCTTTGTAACATTTAACAATCTTTAAAAATAAAAAGTTAAAAAGTCATTTTCTCACAAAAGTGATTCCATGGGGCCCCCATGTTTGGCACAAGGCATCCCATGGTCGTCCATGAGACAACCAGTATCCTTAGGACACATTTTGTGGTCATTGTTTATTATTATGAAGTTATCTTATTATCATTAACAACCCGATTACTCATTAATCAAGATAATTAAAGATAATTACAGTCGTTACTATTAATAATGTCCAAAAACAAAAGAGTCTTAATTACATAATTTTTACCTTCTGATTCCAAATATGTAATTAATTTTACCAAATTACAAACACATAAATTTCAATAATTAATTTTAAAAAAACATCCCGTTGTCAAAACAAATAGCGGGTTTTTTAGAAACAATATTTATGAAAAGTTTTGCACCTGTTTATGCCTAATTCCAAAGTGAAATTAATCCCAATGACCATAATTGAATTAAATGGTAAAAATATATTCTAATTACACTTTAAAACCAATTAAAAAGATAAGATAACCATATAATTAAATTATATGAAAAAGCAGTTTTGATGTAAAATGCAGTATTTTTCACTATTCATTTAAAAATGAACATTGTTAGAAAAATACCAAAAATTAACCCAAGGTAAATTTCAATGTCCAATCATAAATAATATGTTTATGTTGAAAAATAGATCTTATAAAATTTTCAAAAAGTGGATTTAAAAGGGGTTCTCCATCAAAAGGCGGTTAATCGACCTTTTAAAGAATATTAGAATGTTTACGCTTAAAAACTGGATTCATTTTCATTTTTGATCCTCTAAAATTTATTATAAAGATTAAAAATATTTGACAAATATATATAATCATTTTGTAGTGAGGTCTGTACATTCTCGCCCTTACAACGGCTAGGGGTTAACTACCATTTATAATAATATTATTTTTTTATTAGAGTGCAATGTAAGATTCCCAAGAAACTCGTTGTTGCGTATTGGGTACGCCATCGAGCATAGAATCCCCTTTAAAGTAATATTAATATTTTATTCACAAATATGGATAAATATAAAGATGTCATATTCTTTATTTACCTGGGGTGTTACACTCATAGTCAAGAATAAAGTGGGTTTGACAGGTATAAGACCTTTGGGTATATTATGTTATCAGTTATATCATATATTTATGTATGGATTTTCACACAAGTGATTTAATATTCTACTTTTTTTTCTCAATAGTAAAACTGATTTTCCATACGAAATTATAATTGAGTATAATTTCTCATGCAGAAATATTTTCATCCAAGGTTATGCTGATTCAAATTAGATATTCCCAATAAACAATGTTTATTATTAAAAAATAAATATACCCTAGTGTAAATTCATCATCATCATAATATAAGTAATTTGATGTACCTAGTTATGCGTGGAATACCCATGGTTATACGAATCTAGAGTGTTTTTGGAGTCTATAGCCTAATTGCAGTCTCTTCGAGTAATTTGATGTTGTGTATTTCACATATATAATTCATTTATATAGTTTATTCTATGATGTTCCCAAATATTAGTCATCAATAACATGGTCTATTGAAATCTATGGGATGGAATCCATTGAAATCATGAGTTTTAGTATATTCCATTTACTAGGTCCAATTAATATTTATTTTGACCTTGTTTAGTAAAAATTCAGTTTTATATAATGATATTAAAACTCTTTTAGATCATATTTCATAATGTAAAAGAACGATATTCATGTATTTTGATACTAGAGATTATATATCAATCAACCTCTAGGTATATACCAAAATATTTTTAGACTCTATGACTCATTAATTTTTTATAGATAAAACTACATCCCATATGTGGATATTATATCCTCAATTATTTTTATCAATTTTTTCAACTCTAAGTTGAAATTATGTTCATATAAATATTTAACTCCACATCATGCAGTGAATAGGGTCATGGTCACTACATAAACAACCAATCCAAATTGATACAACCAAAACACATCATAAAAAAGAGGCTTTCATCAGAAAATAATGACTTAAACACTATGCAGCAAGATGAAATCCTCATCCATCCTTGATTCCTAAAATTACACACCCTATAAATTTAAAAAAATATTTCATCATATTACAATAAAATAAATCCAGATGAATAAAAATTCAAATATAGGTAACACATGAAATTATAACAAGTTATTGAAGCATAATATAAAATATATTTACAGTCTTTAGAAAATAATTTCCTAATAGGGAATCCATAATTACCAAAAAACCCCTTTTAATGAAGCACTTCTTGAAAAAACATTATAGACCACAAATAGGGAAATGACATATTTTATTCATAAATATGAAACTACTCATTATATATATTATTAAAATAATTTAAAAAATCAATACGAATAGTACCCTTGTAAGGTCCCTGACCTGAAATATATGACACTTTTTTTTCTATTTGATATTTGAGATTCTCAGAGAAGACCTAGATTAGGATCAGATGTGTTTGAATGCTATAACCTGGGAGTATGGAGAAAAAACAAAATAAATGGTTCTCACATCATGAATTTTGGGTTCACTAATTTTTTGAGACTTGTTCATAGTAATACAATTCACTCGAATTAATTTTAAGTCAAACGGTATGAGGGGATTCATTTATTTACATATATATAAAATCTGATACTTTCAAGAAGAGAAGGGGTTTCACATGGTGAAAAGTCACAATACAACACACCATTATATGTAGTACGGCTTCAGGTTTTCTCAAGCACTATATACATTCTTTCAAAACCCAAGAAATTGGAGACACTCTCCACAAGCATTTGGAAATCACTTTAAAAAAATAATTATTCCCAATATCTTTTGGTTGACTTGTAGTGATCTATGTCTTGTTATACCTTTTTCTATCTTGGTTATTCACTGAAATTCCTCCTGCTTCTTCATTCAATGCGATGGGGGATTCTCCATCCATATAAATGAGTATTTTTATTATTATATTTGGTTATTGTGTGGTACCCTTAGAGGGATGCATCTCTTAGAGGATTGGTGATCACGATCTATGTTATTAGACAATTATTGTGTGAAAATGTCAATATTTTAGTTGGGAGAATTGTTTCTTCTATTATTTATTTGGGTGAATTCTTAATGATATAATGGGTTTTCACATTTTATGAAATTATAATAAAACTAGTAATTAATGATCAATATAATTATAGAATTGGGTGTAGAAATCAAAAGTTATTTCTTGATTCTGTGATAAGGGTTGCATTTTTTATTTTATAAATACTTTTTTATCTATGCGATACTTTTAAACATGTCTTGTTATGGTATATATGTTTTATTTATCTAGAAGGAAAATGATAATGAAAATAAAGAAAAACATAATTTATTAATTTTCCCTAAGAATAATTTAATAAGAGGATTGTTATATGAATCCTTTTTCATTTAATTTTAGGATAACCCAATTAATGCACTTCACATGATTGATTAAATATTTTCTTCCTTAATAAAATAATTTATACATAATTTGAATCATGGTAATACTTTTTAGTTTTTATTTAAGGAGGAATATGTAGATATGAGTAAAAATTAAATAGGTTTATTATAACCAGAATTGATGCTATGAAAAATTTTATATTTTAATAGAATATTGATGTATTTTCCATAGGTTGCACATAATTGGAACTAGTAAATTTATAGTAGGTAAATTCAAGAGGGAAATCGAATTGGTTATGTGATAAGTATGGTTTTTGGGGGACAAGATTCCCATTTTGTAGAGAAGGATGTGAGACTCTTAACCAGAGTCTTTAGATCTCTTATTCAGTGAAGGATTAATTCCATATTTTATTTAATTGAATTACTAGAAGAATATCAATAATTCTTAAATCCTTTTGATGTGATCTAGTTGAGAGCATTAATATTTAGTTTGATGTGATCTTGGGATGGATGATGTGATATGTGGTGTGGATTCCCAAATGAAGTGGGAACATTTGACACATGTGATTGTGAGATACATCTAGATATGAATATGGTCATAGGGAATGACATTTTAGATGATGGAATGGGATGAAGCTGAGACTATCTGTTGATATTATGAAGCTAGATGTATTCATGAAATCACCCTATTTAATTGATTGCATTTTTATTTCTTGTTTTTTTTTGTTCCTTTCACCACAACATTAGGTAGTTCTGTGTGATTGGATGTATGTTTCCCAATGGTGGTAGATTAAAATGATTTTCTTAGAGTAATTGGAATATAGAATTATTATAATAATAAACCTATAATTTTTAATTAATGGGTTTGGTGTTCAAGGAATTAATATATTGAAAATATGATAATATTGAGAAACCATGGACTCACTTTGGAATATTCTATTAGGGCACAGACTTTACTCAAATGGTTAAAATAATGATATTTTGATTAATGATATTTGTTAAGAAAAAACCAATGAATTAATTAACAAAATTTATATTATAAACAGAAAATAAGTAATTATGTAAACCATTGAATTTGTGTGTGTTTATTGGATATCTGTTCCATAGTTTTGGTAGCTAGGTGTCTCAGTGACAATACCTGTTATTGAGATTTATACAGGGTTATGTCCATAATATGGTTATGAGGAATACTATATCCTATATAATCCATGATTTCATACTCAACCAAAAACATGTAGGTTTGCCTTACTACCACCTAGTGGACTCTATAAGAGTGCATTACCCATATAATAGTGGCATGGTAGATGGATGACTAACCCCTTTGTCCATACTATGTTCTCTTGTTAGTTTTATGTGTGGGTATGCACAATGGTTAGATTTACCTTATATGTGTGTAGAGGGATGTGATTTATTGTGTTTACCCATAGAAATGTATCCCGATATAATGTATCCAAAAGATTATTATAAGATTAATGTCTATAGGATTTGATGGCATGAGGTACCAAACATGGTGTATGTGATGTGACAGGTTGAGTTATAAAAACTAATGTAAGATACATATCAAAAGGGATATGTTGGATCCAAAATAAATCCTAGTTACTATAGTGAGATGTTATATGTGATGATGTGAAGATGTGATTCATGAGGTTCATGTTCTAATACATGGCCTTGGTGTCATCGAGTTGGCATATTTTAGTGAGAAATGGATCCAGACATGTGACATTAGGGCATAATAACATACCAATGTGGAGTAGGTGATGGGAAACCCTTGCTATTTCATAATTACTTTATATTCTCACTTGTATGTGATACTTTTTGAGTGTTATCCTTGGTTCGTATAGTAAATTTTATATCTAATAATGTGATGAATTAATTTCTCTATTGTTCTCTGTGTTGTTGAATTATTTCTTATATTTTTTTATGAGAGGATCTATAGAGGGTATTATTGTGTATATTATTGTGATATCACTATGAAAATGTAAAATATTTTTCCAGTCATCTTGAGAATCTCGAATATCATGCTTAATAATAATAGATTATGGTTTTGTAGTAGCTATCTGGGCATCATGGTTGATGTCCTCTTTAACTTTTTTACATGTGTTTTCC
Source organism: Viscum album (assembly GCA_963277665.1). Taxonomy (NCBI): domain Eukaryota; kingdom Viridiplantae; phylum Streptophyta; class Magnoliopsida; order Santalales; family Viscaceae; genus Viscum; species Viscum album. The sequence continues at coordinate 2,059,628,835 of OY728151.1, read as the reverse complement.
ATTTTTTTACATTACTATATGAAATTTCATATTTCCACTTGGGGATTATTTATATATATATTTTTCATATTGTTCTGATAATTTTATCCAAATTATCTATCTCTTATGAAGTCTTTCATATAGCATAGTGCATCCCATTTTTTGTTTCGTATGACCTCAGGGTTAGTTTCCAACCTGAGGCTTATTGGAGGTAAGAACTAGGAAATCCAAAACACCTTAATCTCATTTCATTCCCATTATTGGTACACATTGGGAGGTGGAGGTAATGATAATGTGGCATTGAAGGGTTATGATTAACGATATGATGGATATTTATGTTAGGAACAAGTTATATTGTATGGGTAGGCATGGAAATAGTGTCATCAATGTTTGGTATGAAATGTAAAAAATTGAGACTAGATAATAGATGAGTATTTTAATCCTATTTTATGATAAATGAACATTTATAGTTACCAATACCACTGAATTATGTGATATGGTTTGGATGGTAGAGATCTAGGAAAGGATCATGCATCATTCTTATTTTCTCATGTGTTTGAAATGGATAAAAACGTTGGATATATTAAAACATTTAAGAGATAACAAATTATTAATTAATATTTGTTATGTATTAAATATTATATGTTAATCAGCTCTAAATATTTTTTTATTGGGAAATAATTTCTATAGGTTTTCAATTATATTAAAGTTCTCAATGAATATGGTTAGGACGATGATTTAGAAAATCACCACATATTGGGGGTCAGTGAACATGACAATTGTAGGGGGACACCCTGAGAGTTTTAGTTATAATGTCTATAGAGGTAAGAGGGATCTGATTCTTATTCATTCGTAGAAGACTTTCTGGATGATGTTGAGATAGATTTTTGTTTGATCCATGTATACAGGGAGAAATAGGTTTTATTGGATTTGATGATGTTACATGGAGTCTAAAGGTAGGTGTGGATCTTTTTTCCTTGGGAGATCGAGTAGTTGATATTGTGAGGGGAGAATTTTTGAGAATAGTTATAAGAAGAGTTCCGTTCTTCATCGACTAATTCTACCAGTACGTATGAGTGGATTACCCGTTAAAATTGGAGTACAAAAATTTTAGAATTATTAATCAATTTTATGAGCCTATTGTGATATTCATTATAAATATTTATATATGAGGTAGAAGGATAAAGGTGTTTTGAGGTGATTTTGTATCCAGATATCAATCTCCATGTCACCTTGTTTTTTCTGAAGACATTTATTGAGGTTTTGGTGATAGATAATGTTATTTAAAGGATTCTATAATGAACAATATCTTTATGTTTGGGGAGTCGTCTGGATTATTCACAAAGATGATCTATGGTATGAGGTTCTTAGTTTATTGGATAGAAGAGATTTTTATTAGTAGGGTGTGGAATCCAGTCTTCGTCATATCATTACACTGAGGAGGAATCTCATAGTACTATTCCCTGGGATGAAATCGTTTTATTATCTTTCTAACATAATATATATAGATATTGCCTAAATTTCCAATGTAGTAAACGTTCATTTGGTGTTTCACATTGTGTACCTTCAATTATAGTCTTTCAGCTGAGCCATCAGTAGATGGGTGTCCACATTTGGTATTAGTAGAGGGGATATGGGGTAGGTAGAGTACAACCCCAAGGTTAAAGTCATCCTCATTGAGATGGTTGTTTCCATGGAGGTGGCATTATGAAGGTTTATAGATTTAGGGATAAGGGTACGGTTAAATTCATGCATTAGTGTTTCTAATTCCTGGTTAGAAAGAATATGTCAAAGGAACCTTTTCATGATTTATACATTGGTACATTATTTTTATTATTAAAGAGAAAAAATTCTCTATATCCCCTATCTTTATACAAAAATTAGGACATTATATAGATTGGTTCCCATTGAACATGTAATTGACAATTTTAGTTAGAGGTTTATAAAACAAGTGTATATTATGTAATGAATCTGATATAGTGTTGCGAAATAAACTTTCTTGGGAATAAATTCTATGTTTATAAATACAAGCACATTAAATAGCCCTTGAAAAGGATTACTTGTATTTGGTGCTAAAAATTGTGGATTTCTTCATGAGGAATGTTTTGTATTATGATGACGGTAGAGATCTAATGGTGTTCATTGGAACAATAGTTTCATGGATGGGTTAAAGGAAATTTATTTCCTTCTCATTTTTTATGGTTAAGATAATGATGAGTTTTTTGGGTGTTCAATTGAAACTATTTCCCACATTCACAAAAGAGTACATAGATGTCTTTCTTGAGGTATTTTTACTATTACCAATATAACATGATATTTATTTTGGGATTGACCTACATTTTGGTGAGCCTCCTATCTCAATTTCTCTATATTGGATGGTGTATTATGAGTTATGAGAAATGAAATTCAATATTGATGATCTATATCAATGATGATTTATTATGTGTTGTGTGTCTCCTTGGGGTGAACTAGTTTTGTACATAAAGAATGATGGTGTACAATAACATCTTTTTATCAAATGTTGTCTCTTGCCCCATGTGCTAGAAAATGAATCCTTTTATTATCCATTGATTAATGATTTATTTTATTAGAGGAAGGGATCATTTTTTTCTATAAAATTTCAATTTGCCGTCAATGTATATTTTGATACATATGAAAAATGACTATATTCAAAAAATATATTTCTAATGTAATAATAATAATTAAGAGTTTTTTATGACGATATCTGGTGTGAAAAATTCTCCAATTTTTTTATAGAGATGATGAAGATATTTTTTATAGTGTTAATGGATAAGTTCATTTTGTTTTTCATTGATGAATTTATAGATTACTCCATGACTAAAGAGGAGCATAAAGAGAATATATTTTCTATTTAAGGAGTTATATTTCATCATTATCTATTTGAGAAGTTTCAATAGGGTGATTTATGGGAAGATTATGTTAGTTTCATGGGGAATGATTCATTCAACGAATGAGTTTATATAAATAATTGAATATAGAGGTAGTTTCTTCATTGTTATCCCCTATGATAGTGTAAATGGTTGTGAGTTTCTATGATCGTTGAGGCTACTACATGAGATTATTAGATTATTTTCTTCATGAATATAAATATATGATAGCTTTGATTAGAATGTATCATATTCTATTTCGAACCAAACATTGTCAGTTATCATTCAATTAACATATGGTGATGTTGGTAAGATCTCTAGTCATTTATCTCTTAATGGAGGATGTTCAGTTTGAGTTTTTCTATGATTCATCGCACCATATCATATGATTTCTTCGGATACAGAAGAGATAAATAATTTTTTTGGGTCTCAGTATTTGCATATCCATAATAATAACTGTTCTCCCCATTATCATTTGTTGTTCATAGTTGTATTTTCATATAAGTTGTAGTGACATTACCTTATGAGTGCGTGTTTTTGGAATTTATATAATATATAACTGGTGGTATGTCTTCTCTAACATTACGATGAACATGTTTCATCATTTTTTGATTTAATTTATATTTTTTGATTACTTATATATTTCATATATGTTTGGAATAGAAAATTATGTTACTGATGCACATGGATACAGTTCGCATAGTGTTTACATGCATGATTGTGGATATTTTTGTAGAGTGATGGAACAAATATCATAAATTCATAGAGATATAAGAGTAGTAGCAGTTAGAGATTTTAATTTCTATATGGAGGATTAATAATATTTGGTGTTACAGGTTGAGGATTTCCAACATGGAGATTCTGATTTGGAGGTTTGGAGGGACACAATTGTTTTTGGCAATGCCCCTGATTTTGGTCAGAGGATGGAAAACTCTAGTAGTTGTTTTAGAAATTTTTTTTCTTTTCTTCGATTCTGTATATGCTGATTCTGAATTAGTTTCATATCACACCCTTTTTATTCATCCTATTATTATGAGGTTGAACTATGATTTGATAGGTCATTTTTTTGGCATGAGATAAAGCATGAAATTTCCATGTCTGTTTATCAATGTTTGAACTGCATGTTGGTGAAGGCTAAGACATATGTTTTTTATGGGTTTTTATAGACATTATATTCCCCTAAGTTAATATCGGAGGACATATTAATGGGAATCATTATATTAATTGATGAAACTAATGGAAGAAATGATGATATATAGTAGAGAAAGGATATTTTGATGAAATCATCCCACATTATATTAATCAGGTAGTCGAGATCTATGGAGGTATTAATGATTAATTATCTGGAGGAGGTAGTGGAACTCCATGGAGTCCCGTGGAAGATCATCTATGATTGTGATCTTCATTTACCCTATGTGGTGTAAACAGGTTTCCACCCTGATATTGGATCATGTTTATGACTTAACATTTCTATTCATCTTCTTAAAGATGTTCAGATGGAGAGGCCCATCATGTTACATGATGATATGTTTCTCTACATTATCATAAATTTTGGAGGTTCATGGATGAGACACGTTACATTGGTCATGTTTTCTTACAATAAAATTTTCCACTACACTAGTGTTATTCTTCCAATTGAGTATTTTTATAACTAACCATTATGTTATTTCATGTGTTTGACCAGTACTAGAGAGGTAGAAATTCATATGTTGAAACTATTATATAATACAATACAAATGGTTCATGTTATTTAAAAGATGATGAAGGAAACAAAAGATCATCGTAAATCCTATGATGATCATAAAATAATTACTCATGAGTTCTAAATTTGAGACCATGTCTTCATGTACGTGACTCATCCTCATGGTCAGTGATGATTTGATCATGGGATTAATCGTTCTCCATATTTTTTTGGTCCATTAAATTTGTGGGGTCCTGTTACTATTGTTGTGTACAAATATATCTTCCCCCATAAATGATAAAAATACATGATGTTTTTTCTTATGTTGTAGATCCAACATTAACTTCATGATGTATATCCTTTCATCAATTCTGGAGAGATCGGAATTGATGATGATGGGACCATTATGTATAGGCCTTGGGAGATTCATAATGGCCAGAATAATTTTTTTCTCATGGTTTCCATACCCTTGGATCATAAATTGTGGAAACAAAATGGAATGGAAGAATTTATTTGGGAACTTGAGTAACAAATGTGAACATATTACCCTCAACTATTTAATGTTTATCTCTTATCATGAAATGTTGTTCATTTTATTGATGGGGACATTTATGGTTTATGAGGTTATTAACACTTATTTATTATTGGAAAAAATTCTCTCATTTTAGAGGTATCTCCTCAGAAGAGTGTTTAGGACTGTGTTGTTTCTATAGAATGGTTCTATGCTCTTCCTCGGATGAGGTGTTTGATCTACTGTGATGGAATGAAATTTGTGAGGTATTACATGGGATGGATATTCAAACAATGAATTCATTTTTTTATTTTGATTTCCTTTTGGATTCCCAAGGATGAAATTTTATTGGGGGTGTCATACTTATAGTCTTGGATATGTATAGTCCAACCTTATCCTTGTTTTCAAATTAATAGGTTCTCATAGGAGTCCTAGATAAGGTATTAAGTACATTGGTTGCTAAAAGGTGATCTTAGGGATAATTCATAAAATGTTTGGGTTTCACATAATGAATATTCTATTGAACTCCAGGTTTTAATGATCATAAAATCATTTTTTGAATAATACACATGAAATTAATGTTTTCTTCTATGTAATCTTTATTTTGAAAATAGTTGATAATTTTTTCTAAGAATGATACACTGTTGAGGCATACAATATTGTCCATGACCCACCACCATCATAAAAATATCAATGATTAAGACACCACCCAGATATCACATCATCATACTGTCACACCGATTGTTTGAAGAAGTGAAAAAGTATGATACATTGTCAATAAACACACCACTAGGATATTAGGCTACTGGAATAGAAATATGGATATGAATAAGAATCCAAAAGTTTAACCTCAATCATTTCATACACTATCGAACCATATTCTATTAGTTGAGACAATACTAGTTTAATGAAAAATTTTCTATGTCTAAGACTCCACCTATTTTATACAACCAGATAAACATACTTCCAGTTTCCTACCTCTAGAAAAAAAACTATTATGTCAGAGACTACTAGAGAATGACAAAACCAGATCCTAAGACACCATCACTATTTTATTTCTTTACTTATAATGATTTACATTACTCTAATATCTAATTTCAATTAATTTAATGATATTTTCTATTTAAATGACTTCCAATATTACTTCTGATAGAAAGCATGTAAAATGAGTACTAATAGGTCATAACTGACTAAGATGTTCAAGATACTATGGAAAAAAGAGTAGCACACTCCCTTGTAAAATACACCCAAATAGTCATATAGATAAAAATGTATTGAAATTATAAAAAAAAAATCAATGGATAGAAAGATACAATGCTTCATTGAATATATAAGAGATGTTGATCTGATCCTAATTGAAAACATTAATAGCTCACCTACTATGAACACTCTACTAGGAAATGAAAGAATTCATCACATCTAGTACTTTCCACCTATTGGAAAATATGATTTGTGATAGTATATTATTAGAAATATTTTGAAAGAACCTAACTCATGAATCATTCTGATTTATTTCATGAGTAACAGTATGAAATGAAAAATAATAAGAAATTATAAACTCTAAACTCAACTAAGGCTGGTAGAAGACCTTATGTGTATAAATAACATTGATTATTAAGTTCTCCCATATATAAGAGTGGTAGAATTTTTTGTGTTTATTGTTTCATTTTAATCCAATGAATAATTGTGCAAGAAGTCATTTATCACCTGGAAAATTGTAAACTGATGTATAGACCTGATCTAGGTCATGGATCATCTAGTTTATGTTATATAAAATACATGGTGGATGGTGATCCCCAGTTTGAGAGTACTATATCTAAACATTAGAATAAAACTCATGTATTAATTTATTTACTAGTTTTTCAATTTTTATTTTCTTTCATTCCACATTAAAACTAAAATATTTTTTAATCTGTAATAAAAATTTAAACTTTTCAAGTTTATATTTTTTCGCATTCATGTTTCTTTGGATGATGTAAATTTATTTCAACAGATTCAATAATAATATATTTTTTTCATCCGATAACTAATTAATATTTTGGTAAATCATTAAAAATATTAACATATATATCATACTACATATTTTTATAAACATGCTCGTATTTAATCATTTTTGTGGATTTAAAAGTAATCCTTTTTCTAAAGGAAGTTATTATTGGATATTTGATTCACCCCGACCATTTTGAGATACTCATTCCAACCAACATTTGGTATCAGTAGATTTTCTTCCATTGGTATTCATGGTTTTAAATATGTATTACTAGAGATTTTTGTATTACAATAATGACATTAAATTTCTATTTGTTGAAAATTTAGTTATTTAATATAGATAATCATTATTAATGTTAATTTACTAAAATATCTCCATTTTCAATGGATGAAATTATTATCAATGTAAAATAAAGATGAAAATTAATATTGAGATCATGTGATATGATTCTTGGTCCTTTATAAAAGTTGAGTATGTATTACCTTAAACAAATTGAAGAACCGTGGATGATGCAATAACAGAATCATATAATTGTAATTCTAAATCTATGAATTCCCAGTACAATTCAAATATAGATTAAGAGTGTAATATGCTTTCTTCTTGTAAAATTTATTTTAAAATTTGGAAGACTTTTTCTGTCTCCCATGAGGGAACATATAAGGATAATGAAATGAGACTTATTGCCTATACTATTAAATAATACAATTATAAATTTTAACCTAATGTACAATTTTTGATATTTACCTTAGGTTTAATGATATTTTCAATAATATGAGATCAATAGGAAATCCTATATCTGATAAGGATCAAATAATTTTATTTATGAGATGTCTACCCAAATGATTGAGAGGTACATTAGTTTTGAAAATTAAATCCTTTGATATATGTAACATTAATGTGAATTAAATGATTGGAATGATTATAATTTATTAATAATAACTATAGGTAAACGGTGAAAGGGAGAGGAACCTAAAAGTAATTCAATAGGTTTAAATAATATTTCCATTGCTAATAGAAGGAAAAACAAAAGGAAAAATCTCAAACTGTAGATTATAGTTCTAGTGAACCTATCCTTGAATCGGATGACAAAATGGAACCCTTATCCAAAACATTATTAATGTTATTCATGATAAAAAATCATTTCTGAAAACAAAACTGTAAAGGAATTTAATTAAATATACGAAATCGGAAGAAAATTTATTATGATTGAAAATAGTTTTTCTGCTCTAAATGAAAAAGGAAAGGTTACATGAAATATGTATTTATAAACATTATGTAAAAAATTAAATATGACTATTAGTATATATGAAAAAAAATCCACGAATTTAACATGGATTGCTTTAGAATATAATTCAATTCATTCATATTAATCACCTAGAAAATAACTAGATAATGAAAAAATGTTCTTCATAACTAAGGTCAGTGAGGTACTTGACTTAACTAATGTTTATAGTGTTTTCCATATGTATGAGATTGATAATTCAAACAATGGACATGATGATTATTAAATGTCTATTGTAGAATATTTTTAACACTTAATCATTCAAGAGGGTAAAATTAATTAAATAATGGATAAGTATACATGTCTTAAAAAGAATCATGCTCTAACTATAAATGTTATATATGAGTTGTCTATAGAAAATGAGAAAATGTTATGCTTATGAAAGATAATAATGATCCTAAACCTTTAAAGCAGAAATAGAATATTGACATGAATATTTTAAAAAATTGTAGAAATAAAATCAAAAAAATTTGGAAGGATAGTTTCTCAAAAATATGTTACTGCGATAGGATATGAACATGGATAGAGGAGAATAACTAAGAATAATTGGTTTCCTAAATCTAGACATGAGAAATCAACTTCAAATAAATTTTTTAAAGTACCCAATATTTTTTTTAATTTCAAATAATTTAATTCCATTTATAGGAAACCCATAAAGAAATTTTGGGTTCCAAAAGAATTGATCACTAACAATTATGGACCAAAATAGATTTTGGTACAAAATTCATTTTCTATTTTAAATCAGTTTTGAAGGAAAAAATATTAAAGACGTCCAATAAAATTCATTGTTACATGGAATGTAGATTTCCAAGGCATATTATATGATATTAATATTTCTTCAAGAGAATTATCAAGATTGAGGTTATCCATGTTAGTTTTAGTGATAATAAAAAAGGATAAGAAAACAGCCTAGGATATATTGGTAACAAAAATAAGTTTATCATTTTTAATGTTTAATATATTGATGTAATAAAATATGTTCTTCTAATAATTTCTTAGTTTTATGTTGATGAATTTTATGATATTATTGAAAATTATTCTTGAAATGTTCTTAATTCCAAAAATGATTTAATTTTTTATACATAGTTAAAGGATAATATTTATGATGTAGATTTACATTCCTTCGTTTCTCAGAATGTTTCATTATTAAGTGCATTTTATATGGAATCCTTGATTTCAAATAGAATCATATCCCATTTAAACATTCACTCACATATGAAGATAACTAGAAAAGGGTTATTAAGGGATCTACAAAATCTTTAGTTCCCTACTGATAATGTATATAACCCCTAACATAATGTGAAATTTCATAATTTTTCTAAACTATAGAATAAAGTTTCAACTTATCAACCTCTACAGTTGATTAACATTGATTTTTGGGACCTTATATTATTTCTATGCATAATGAAAAGAACTGTGTTAATGTTATTATAGAAGACTATTCTAGTTATACATGGGAATATTTCCTAACACCCAGAAATAAAGAATGGTTTTACACTACAAAGTATGTTACGTCTGTAGAAAATCATAGTTGATAAAGGATTATGACCAAAAGAAGATACCTTCACCGTGAGTTTGAGAATAAGGATTTCAAATAATTTTTCTCAAAAATTGGTTAAACTCAATCATTCTATCAACATAGATTACCCCAACAGAATGATGTTGCTAAAATAAGATAATGAAGCTTAAAAGAGATAGCATGGACCATGTTAAAATATAATGATCTAACTATCTATTTTTTGGGATAAGCATTTAATATAGTTTTCTATACAATTAATAGTATTTTTATTAGTTCCAATCTTATGAATTACTTTTATGAGTTGTGGAATAATAGGAAACCTAAGGTTAATGACATTATATATTTTTTATTCCATGTTTATATTCTAAAAACTATGTATATTATGGAATAATTTTCTTCGAAAATGATGAAGGAATTTTCCTTTCTTATTAAATTTTATGGTTATTCAATTTCTATGACCTCATTTGATCATAAATATTGACCCACGAATACCATTATTATTGAATATAAATGGGTATTTAGGAATAAAGTTCATGAGTCAAGAAATTTAGTTAAGAAACATAGAAATTCATGTTGAACAAGGATATAGTTAGGAAGAAGGTATTGGAGGTCAGGAAATGTTTTCACTTATATCCATACATCAATCCACAATAATCATTCTTGATTATGAATCTCTTCTATATTTCCAACATAAAAAATTGATTTCAATAGTTCATTATTAAATTTCTATCTCATTGAAAATATTTTTGAGTTACAACCCCGTGGTTTTTAAAATCCCCACTTTCCAAATCAGGTTTTTAAATTTACTACAGCTTTATATGGTTTAATTCAACATCCTACATATTGGTATAATAGGATAAACATGTTTTTATTTCCAATAGTTTTTAAAAAATAATGTCTAATCCTAAATTTTTCATAAATTTTTTTAAATATGTATTAGTGTCAAAAATATATGATGTTGATATTTTCATTATATATTAAAAAAATATTTATGTATTGATTTCTATAAAATGATGACAAATAAAATTGAAATGAGTATAATTAGTGAACTAAAATTATTTAATGGATTTTGGATTTTTCAAAAAATAGAATGAATTATTTTCAATGAATGTAAATATAAAAACGGACTTTTTAAGAAGTTTTGTTTCTTGATATAATTAAAATTAGTAATAATCCTTTGAGTATGACCTATAGATTAGATATTGATTAATTTGGGAAACAATTTGATCAAACTTGTTGTAGAGGTTTGATTGGAATTATTCTCTACACGAATACAAGTCGATCAGATATTATGTATTGTGTATGTATGTGTGCCCATTTTCATGAAAACCCAAAAGAGTCACATCTTGATGCTGATAAAAGAATCTTAAAATACCTCAATTATAAGGCCGATATAGCATTGTTTTTTCCAAGAGGACAAGAATTTTATATGGTATGTTATTATGATAATGATTTTGTTGGATGAATGTTTGATTGAATGTGACCATCTTGAAAATGTAAGTTTTTAATGAAGTATCATGATTCCTAGCATAGTAAAAAATAATTATTTTTATCCAATGATTATTATGAAAGATGAATAAATTGTTTTAGGTACTTTTTGTGCCCAATTGTTTTAAAATAAACACACTCTACTAGTATATGGATATCAATTGTAAAATATCCTAATAAAATGTAACAATATAATTGTAATAATCATATCTAATAATAATTTTTCTCATTTTAGAACAAAACACTTCGATATAAGACATCACATTTTGTGAGTTAATTTTCAAAAGGGATATATTACTATTGAGTTTAGTGGAACAGAACCTCAGTTAGATGATATTTTTATAATTTCTCAGAATTTTTCGAAAAGGAATTATATCAAACATGAATTATAAATGATAAATTTGGTTTATGTTTAATTCACATTAATATAAAATTTTTGTGACACACTATTTTCAAATCAAAAAGTTTTGTTTTCATGTCATTGTCTTGTCATACCATTGGGTTTTCATATCATTCGTTGGTCTTTCCATAGGTTTGTAATGTAATTGTGTTTTTTAATAGTTATTTATTCATGCTAGTTTTTATGTCATAATGTTAGTTATTTCATTCCATTGAGTTTTCATTCCATTTCTATTCATTCCATTGAATAAAAATTCAGGGTATATCTATATTTCAAACCATCAGTTTATTCTATTAAATGAAAATAGTGGTGTGTTTTTGAATCAATGGATAATTGAATTTAATGTTTCTTTTTTTTATATTAAACAACATCTAAATTGATATTAAAATATTATAATGTTTATTCAGAACATACCTTGATCCCCTCACGATACTCACATGTCCCTATATCAATAGTAGTGATACCAAATCATATGTACTTTTAAAAAAAATATACATACCATTTACCAAACATACTGATCTGGTTAGAATGACATGATTAAATCACGATTTTGCGTTTTCTCCTTCAAAGTCATAATCAAATAAGGATGATAAGAAAGAACTGACTGCACAATCTAATGTTTCTTCAATTATTCTAAATCTTGTAAAATGAGCTATTATAGTAGAATATGATGTAGAATCGAAGTGGATATTGAAGACTATATATATGTTACTTATGGTTCTCTAAGACCATGTTTGGATAGAGTGGTTTTCATAAAATATGATTCCATTTCTACCAAATGTTGGTATATGAGTTTTTTTAGAACATAGATACTAGAATTAATAAAAATTGTGATGATTGGATTAAAATTCATGTCGATGGATATGTGTTTATTTTTCCTTCAAGAAAATAGGATATATTTTTGAATGTAATTCATGATGGAGTCCATGATTTATACTATATTATCATTCCATTGTAATCCTACCATTTTACTGCATTACTTTTCATTAAATATTACAAATAGAGAATCATTATTGACTAGTGTCTTGAAAATCAGGAACATAAAACATGAAAGCATAAAACATTCTTCTAATCCACTACAATTATAAGGCCCCAGCCTTAAACCTTACTTAATATTGAATTAAATGAGTAATTCACATTGAGGATCTTTTCAGGTTTAGAGTTTTAGATAATTAGATCATGAAACTTAAATTATATTCCACATTTAAACAAGGTGGTTACATAAAAGACAATATTCATTCTTCCCATCAATGGAAACATATTGAAAATAAAACACGGATTCTTTCTTGACACATCCTTGACACTATCATCACATCATGTAACTTTCCCTTGACCTGTGAAAAACATTTCAAAAACATGGGATGAGCATGAAAAGCTCAGTAAGATTTATAAAAATATGGAAAGGAAACATGAGTTCATATATACATTAGAATGAAATCACACTTTACCCATAAAACATAGGCATATCAAATCATGAATAAATCATAGAAAACATAAGACATAAAGGTATCTTGAGGCATTCATAACATTCTTACGTAGGGACTAACCCTCTTGGTTACTTTTGGAATACCCATCACAGTATATTCCCTAAATCTCTTCGGAGAAACCTTAACGTTTCACTCCTTTGCGTTACCCAATGCATTGGAGAGCTATATCGGGCTCACCCGCCCTTAGTTTATCACGGAACCACCCGTTCTTCATAATAATGCCCAAGAACCATAACATAATTGTATCACATAAACATGAATAAATGAAACATAGCATTTCCACATTTCAATCACAATATAACATTTTAGGATATTGAAATAATGAATCCATTCAAAAAGAAACCATTTCCAAAACCATTTAAAACATTTAATAAAGAGATTTTTGAATCAAAGTGTCCCATAACACCCTGAAGCTTTTAACATTTTAAACCATTAATATCCATATAAATAAATCCTTAAAACCATTTTGAAAACATGGATATTAATAAGAACAAATAATTAAAACATTTAAAACGATATTTTGGTTAAAGGGGTTTTACCAAAATTAGAGAAACTTGAATACAATAATCGAGGAATAACATTTAGTCAGAACTTTATAATATCATGAGAATAAAAGGATTCATGATATAATACTCCAAAGGATAGTATATACACCATATAAGAGTGAATTGGTGCATAACAACAATGAACCCTCAATAGAAATGTCAAATGTGATGAAATCCCTTATAAAGAAGGTATCCTTAAATTAAGGACAAATAAATCTCAGAAATATGTGTGACAAATATATATACACCCAATATAAGTGGATATTAATTGTAAAACAATAAAAGGTCATTCACACATATTCAATTGATGATATATTCAATGACTACAAGTTAAACCCAAAGAAATCGAAATTGGGTTAAAAAGTTCCCTTGAAAGCCTAACGGCATCACATCAAAATGAGTTGATGAGAGATAAAAAGTGTATCTCATCACTTGCACATAAAATTTACATCAATAAGGATATATGAGAACATATCCCAACATAACAATATGTAAATTAAAAGACCCAACAAAAGAAGTCTTTTAAAAAAGTGGAGGGTGAAAGGTCCCCTTACCGACTTGGGTATCTTTCAAAACATACACCCCATGAAAGAAGGACAATATATCATTGATGTAAATACTCATAAACGAAATTATATTACACAAAGAGTAGAATAATGGGCAGTAAATACACCACTCAATGGAATTTGTGGCAAATGTAACATAAATCTCACGGGAATAAAAGTGAGACGAAAAATCCCTTACGAAAACTCAGCAGCCTAACGACGCCACATAAAACTTTCGAATATGGATTGATGAGATAAAATATAGTATCCCATCATATTACAATAGAATTTACAGCAAGTGGAATATAAAAGAAAATCCCCCAACATTTCAAGGAGGAGTTTAAAAGAAGTGACATAAAAGAGTGTACTTAAAAAGAAAGAGAGTTGTAGGATCCCTTACCTCGGGTCCGACTTGACTCGATCGTTCTTTAATCTCCTGAATAATAAACTTGAGTTAATTTCTAATTCCTTAAGAACCTTTTTCAAGTTAATTATTCCTTTTATACCACTTATTACCATGTCATAAACATTATGTAATCATTTAAGTTAACAATATTTGTTTTGCCGATATTTGGTTCTTAAGTCGAAAGTGGACTTCTTACAATTACATGTTGTTCGTGTGGCCAAATGTTTATTATATCCAGAATTGTATTCATTATGTAGATATCATATATGTCATATATATCCAGTACATTCATGCATTTATAACATTACATAATCATTTAGAGGTAAGAAATGAAATCCACCGTTCATGGAGACGGTAAGCCGTACGTACGCATGAACGCTACTTTCATTTCTATTTCGTATTTTATAGAATGTAATAATAATGATATAAAGGTATATTATAATTACAGTATAATATCATATATAATATCATATTTCCATCCTTTATACATCCCACATATGGTATTTAACGAATCAAATCACTTTGAGGGGGCGGTAGTCCGCACTTCCTTAAATGAAGATATCGCGTATACCCATAATGGAAGCCATAAAGGTAAGACAAAAATGAAAAATACAGAAGCATAAATAAAACATAAACATATTATATATCATATATAAAAATAGTGACATCATAATGGCCACCTTTGAAGGTGTTAAATGAGTATTGAACAATCATCATTTCGGGAGGAAGAATTTCACCATCCACAGAAACCGTATGTTCTTTAACCATTTGATGTAGTTGTGTGAGAGTGTAGCTCGAATAAATCTTATAACAACATTATAGTATATTGAAGATACTGGTTTTGTTACAATAGAAGTAAATAAAAAGAGTTTAGGGGGTTAGAGAAGCAAAATAAAACAAATGAACATGAGAGAATGAATTACCTTTAAAAGTGTAACTCCTTTTGATTTGAGCCTAAAGGCTTCCTTTGAAAGGATTCTTCCCAAAGGGAATCCACTAGGATGAGTAGAGGGATGTGGAGAGAGTAAATGGGCAGGGGTTGGCCGAGCCAAAGTCTTGAGGAGTGTGTTAAATGAGGTAGAGGTGGGGGCCTTTTATAAGAGGAGAGGAGGGGTACTTTTGGAAAGTAAAGAAATATTACTTTATTTGAAAATGTGTTTCGGTTCCAACAAGTCCCACATTGATATAATTCGTGGATAAGGTGATAAGGCTTCGAAATCCACTCATCCAATAAGTTTTGGACATGTGTAGTTCATAGATTATACATTATCTTTCCATTTTATTTAAATCGTCAAATAATGATGTCATCGCTGCACCATTATTATGTCATAAATAATTTAATTTATTTAATGTCTAAAAATTATAAAAAAATACTATGATGTAGGAAATATTTTTATATTTCCAATGAATATTTATAATCAAAAAGGTGACTTGTATAACCCCACTTAAAAATTGTTTTAGTAAAACATATCATGTTTGTGTCAATTTTACTTTTACATTAAATAAAATGTTATTTATGTCATTTCCCAACCAAAGTGGATCCATGGGATCCCCAAGTTGACCCATGGATTTTCTTGTTCGGCCATGATACAACCAATGAGGGTAAGACATGTGTCAAGCTCATCTCATTTTATTAAAGCATTATTTTTACCTTAAACTACACTAATTATCACTAATCGCGATTAAAAACTTAATAAGTTACTATTCACCAAAAAATTATTTTAATCTCATTGAACCACATTTTACTTCTTAATGACAACCATGTATGTCAGATTTTTGAAAATCAAAACACAATGATGGCAAAATTTCATTTAAACGGAAAATCAGTTTTTATAAGTACCACTTAGTGGTTTCACTATTCATCAAAAATTGAAGTTTTTCAGAAAAATCCCAAAAAATTCACCCTAAGCTATATTTGATATTATGAATTCAAAAATGAAGTCCGTTTTACAAAATTAAAAACATATAAGTCACATTAATTAATTTAATAATTAATTCCCGTTGTCATGACAAATAGCGTGTTTTATGAAACAATAAGTATCAAAAGATTGACACTAGTTTATGTCTGATTTCAAAGTGAAATTGATTCCAACGACCTCTATTGGATTTAATGGTAAAAATATTTTCTAATTTAACTTTAAAACCAATTCAAAATATAATCTAATCATATAAATAAATTAGATTAAAAGTGGTTTTGAATTAAAATACAACATTTTACACTATTCATTAAAAAAATGAACTTTATCGGAAAGATACCAAAAATATACACAAAGTAAATTTTGATGTCCCGATTCTTAATAAGAGTTTTATTTGGTCCAAAAGAATGTTTAAGAGTGAAAAAAACTATATTTAATGACGGTTCTCCATCAAAATGTGATAAGTGAACCTTTAGTGAAAACTAGGGCATATACGCCAAAAATTGAATTCTTTCCGTATTTTAAGCCTTTATCTTTTATTGTATAAATGTAAAAATATTTAAGAACATATATAATCATATTTTAGTTATTTCTAACCATTCTCGCCATTACAACGGCTACATGTTAACTACCATTTAAAATAATATTATTTTATTATTAGAGTGCAACGTAAGATTTCCAAGAAACTCGTTGTTGCGTGTTGGGTACGCCATCGAGCATAGCGTCCCCTTTAAAGTCATATTAATATTTTATTCACAAATATGGATAAATATGAAAATGTCATATTCTTTATTTACCTAGGGTGTTACAACAATGGCTTCATCAAAAGTTATTCCAATTTAAAATTATTTCATCTCACAACATGGATACATGCATCAAAGGAACGGGTGAGCAGAATGCCCAGAAAGTAAAACATGGGAATCAGTTGACTTGTGAAATCAACAAGAACCTGATAAACAACATAAAGTCATGAGAAATATATGTAGTGTTTAATTATTTAATTAACATGAACCATAACATGAATATGTTTCTAAAAAATTTAATTTATACATTCATGAACATATAACCAAGGTTCATCCACAATTTGTTAGAAAAATTTCCATGGATATTCACCACGGAATCATAAAAAATGACATCTCTAGAGATAACATCTTTTACCCAATGCATTGGATTGATATAAGGGTGAACCATTAATTTTTATTTCTCATTTGAGCCACATATATCAATATCAATCATTTCATTAATAACTTATATATAATAAAATAAATGGGTTTCATTTCAAAATTGTGACATTTTATAAGATCATAAAATCTTGATCGTTATGTCATTTATTACACATTGAAAGGGAGTGAGGGTTATATGTATGTAAATTAATGAATAAAATAGATCAATTTCATGTATTTATGAATATCCTTGGAAATAAAAATATATTTGGGTATTCACATAAATAATACAAGATAATTTCATTATAAAACAGGGAATATTTTTAGACGAAAAATCTGCAGCATAACGACTATATAACATGGTTTTAGAAAACATTGAAAATAGAGGTTAAAAGAGTCACTGCTCATAAAAACTCATAATACAGTATGGTAACAGAATAAAAAGAAATAATAACATTTTATGTATATTTAAGGAAAATAACATATGAATATGAAACTCGAAATAAAATAAAAGATGCGATTTCTTTTATAAAAATTCGGCAGTATAACAATGTCAATTAAATTTTTAGAAAATAATTTGATGAGAGAGGAAAGGGTATATCATAATTTGGAAATAAAATGGACAATTATAATGATATAGAAGAACATTATCCATCATAATGATATAGAAACTAGAAGACATAACATAGAAGAAGTCATGACTTAAAAGAGGAGGGTGAAAGTTTCCCTTTCCTTGAATAGTAACATCAAAATCATGAATGTTTGGACATTGGAGGGAATGAGGTAACCTTGGGAGGACTACATGAGAGGTAAAAAGACTATAAAATCGTTGAGGAGGTTTTTTGAATTCTATAAATGAGGGAATGGCTTGGTATTTATAGGGAAAGAGAGGGTATATTTAATTAAATTCCAAGGGACACCTCATCTGTGGTATTTGCAAAATCATGGTCTTGACCATTGTATTTTCTCTTGGTATTGTCCACTTGGAAAACCTCATAGAATATATTACTATTAAAAAGTTCACCTGAATGATTACTTCATCATTACATCATTAATGATGTTTTTATACACCTGAAACTCATAACTGTATTTTTACTATTCACCGAAAATTCAACTATCTCAGAAAAATCCAAAAAATTTACCATAACCTTATATATTATTCTCTAAGTTAAAGAGTAAACTCCATTTTATGAAAATTATTTTCTAAATATATATTATTTAATTTTTAAATAAAATCAATATTTATTGAAAAATCAACTCTAAAACTATAACACGTTTTGTAACACCATAAAAATATTAACAAGGTCCCATATAATTATCATATAATAATAAGATAAAAATGTAATAATTTATGATCACATTTTATGAAAATATATTTCCATTTTAAAATTTTAATCTAATTATAAAATTGTAAATAAAGTATTTATGACATATAGAAATACCGAAACATATACTATGTTCGTTTTTTTCTTTTATGATTTCCAAATTATATTTATACATTCATGGGTGAAGATTCTATTTATTTTTTGATTTACTATTAATTATTATTCAAAAGGTTACATTAAAATTCATACATTACTATTCTACCAAAATTATGTTGATCTTATGAGAGTTGAAATTACATTACTGGTCATAGTTGTAGAAGACCATTTTCCTAAAATCATTTCACATTATTAATAATTTAATGTTTCAACACATATTTTTAAATAACCTTTTTTCAAAAATTAAATGATACATTTATAAATTCATACTCTACTTATCTGGACATTTGAAATTCACATATTTTTTCATAAAAATAAATTAAAAATTCATTTATACCAAGGGATTATAAATAATATCTAAGGCCTCATTACATAGAACCTTGTAACTCCTACATAAAACCTATGTGTAAGGTGTGAAATGATGAAAGAATGTTGGAGAGGCATGGAGAACATTACCAGAGTGGTGATGATTATAATCTTGAACTTCTCCCTCAGGCGATTCCATTAAATATTCACATTATGAAGCTCAGCATGGGCTTCATCCAAAGAAAATGCTAGAGATGATACATCCTATGCAAGATATGAAAGATAGTCTTTGTAAAGCCCACGTCTATTGGATGAGGCTATCAAATATTCTTTCTATATTAATTCACTAATATCACATGTATTTATAAACAATAATCATATGTTAAGAGTTTTCATTCCAATGGTTATATTATTCAAAGGATATATAACAGTCGAAACCCAACTGTATCATTTTAATTATACTCACTTCATTACTTTAAAGATATAGTATTGTTGAGTGTAAAATAAAATAAGACTCATGATTAAGAAAAAAATCATTAAAATGTTCAGGTCATTACAATTCAAAAATTATGTAATAATTTAATTTATGTGGATTCCCTTTTGTGCTAACAAGATATGGTTCCACCAAATAGCCTATTGATATTTTGTTATATAGATAATGTAGATTGTGGTTTATGTTTATTAATCACATGGTTACCCAAGGAAGGGTCATATAACTACACTAAGTTCAAAGGATTTTTATATTATTTCCCTTATTATATATGGTAACAAGATTCATCTATATATATATCTGGGGGTTTATATGTGTGATATGATCAAAATATTATCTAGATCAATTTTTTTGATATACCCAAGGATTATATTTATCATGTTAGAGGCCATCGACTAGTATGTCATGATGAAAAATATTTTTTTCTACTGTGGTGGTTTTTTTCATAACTAATTCTAAATGTTCAAAAATGATGATAAGCTGGAACCCATGGAAGGGGAAATGGTTTTGTGATTATTATAAGTAATATGGTCAGTATATACCAATTAATCATCGAACTAGAAAAAAAAATGATGTTGGTCAAGGATTGGTGCCTGATGATACTGTGGAATAATCATACGAGGAAGAATATATTGCTGATAATGTGGAAATATAATAATTTTTTGATATAGGGAGTGACCCAAACCTTTCTCCAAAATCCTCTCCCACAAAATGGAGAGCTTCTAGTCCACGTATAATATTTCAAAAAAGATTTAAGTCAGATGAGAGTGATAATTAAGAGACCGAGCTCTCTTAAGAGGATCAATAAAAAATATCCAAATCCACCGAGGGTGATTATGATGATGGTGAAGAAGAAAAGGTAGAAGAAGAATTAAATTGAAAAATTAATAATGTTTATTTAGATGATGGGAGTTAATATAGAATTTGTTCTTAACCTGATGGAGATGGTGTCTGAATCATGAAAAAGGTTGTGGAAATGACTTTGAAGCATAAAGATAAATTTTCTGAGGGTCATCATTCCCAATTTGTGGTAATTTTTTATGTAGCATTATTATGGGATGATGTTGTGGGATTTCAATTTTGATAGATCGTCATATTCAATATTATCTTATGGGTTAATATATGATATTTAGAGTTAAATCGGAATGGAATGTTTCTGAAAAATATAATGATCTTATTGAAGATGAATTTGAAATGTAATAGTAAACTATTTTAAATGATCAAAATACACATATTGATAAGAATGTGGATGATGTGTCTAATATTTTTGATGACTAAAAGGATTATGAGATTCAAAATACAACAAATTTGGTATGAAGTTGGAGACTGAGCCTACCAATGTAGTCACACAATGGCTACTCCAAGTTTAAATGGTCAGAGGAACCTAGAGGTTTTAGTTGACTGTATTAGTGTGGTAATTTGTGCCACAATATATTTTTCATACCCTTAGGGGAACCCTAAATAAGGGGTGTGGGGAAAATTATCTAATTTCGTAATAATCCCACCAAAGACTGACAAACCTGAATTATTGTTGATGGTTATCCAATGGGATCCTTAATGTCTTTGGTTTATCTTAATTTTCTTCTTAAAATGTTTAGTTTTGTGAGACCTCATTTAACAAGATCTACTTGATATCCTCCTATTGTAATAATGGCCATATCCCCTCAAGCTAAATTGTATGTTTCTGGTGAAATGATGATTTTCGAGTTTCAAAAGTATCTAAGGAATAAATCCTTTCTTTTGAATACTCTCAGTGAAGAATTATCTATTTATTTATTTGAGTTTGTTATCGATCATATATTACCAATAGTTATTCATTAGATACATTAGGTTGTAATTATAATAAGTGTATAATTGGTTTACTGGAAACTCTCAAATCCATGGTTTATGAAATGAAATTCTAGTTCAAAGATTCATTGGATGGTATCCTTAAAAAATATGAATTTACCACCTTTATTACTATGAAGGTGTTATTCCTACTCTTATAGTGTTTGATGTTTTTCATTTGAGAGAAGTTTTTAGAGAGGAATTTATGACCTCCTCAAGTGGTCCCAATAGTTGATAACATTTAATTTAATTAGAAATTATAATCATGTTTGAGGATGAAACTGAGGATGTTAACATGATGATCAGGTTGTATGCCAATGATATGAATGAGGAAAAGGAAACAATAACATAATCCACCAAATTTCATTCATCTCGATTCTATACAAAACATGTTCAGGGTGCCCATTTGAAATACATGGTTATGAATTTTAGAATTTCTCCTGTGACTCAAGAATTAAAAGATCTAGGTAGATATTTCAAAGAGATGACTGTAATATTGACCTGTTTCATGGAAGAGAATTATGATTTTGATAGTGAAATAAAAAATATATTTTACAATTATAATATATATAATCAATATTAATAATATTTTTATTCTTGTTCATAAACAATAAGTGGTGTCCCAATCATCCATTCTGATTACTCCTCAATTCTCTTTCAGGAATAGAGTTACTGGTTGTTCCACTATTTAATTTCCAATCATTTCATAGAAATTTCTTATGGATTCATTGAATGTTGTGCACCAACTCAATCTAGTTATTTTTTGGAAGACTTTTCAATTCAATGACTCACTGGTCATTCTCACAGTACTCCATCTCCTCCTCCTTAGTTTGATCTTGTTTCCTTAGATAAGTTGAAAATAAAAAAAATTCTAATGGAATTGAACTGATTGACGATTATGCCATGACATATACTCAACATTTTTTTGAATTAGGTTATATTTTCTTTTATGGGATTTGAATTGTAAAATTACTAGCATAATAATTGTGAATTTATTTCTCACCTTTTCAAATGTTTCTTCACATCAGAATATATTTCTTAACTCATAATAAGTTTATTTTCCTTGCCTTTACTGTTGTTCATTAAATTTTTTATAAACACAAAAGGGAGAGAATTTTTATATAATATGTGTTTGTAAGAATTATTAAGGAATTCATAAAATGTGTTTTGAATAAATTTATTGAATTATTTTTATCTATTTTCAAACATAGTTATATTTCATACTATCTGGTTTAAATATTTCACTTATTGAAATATGTTTTCACTTTTGATAATTACTAATTTTTTATTATTTTCCTTAAAACATCTACATATAATGTGAATTTTATGTCATCGTATACATATGGATATTACCATGGAAATAATTTTTAATCTTTGTCAATATATTTGATGATATTTTCTTACGTTTATAGTATTCTTTTGATTCCATGCTTTCTTATCAAAAAAAATAGAGGTATTGTCGACCTCATTGTCTTAATGATCACAAAATCAAGTTTCTGATAATACTAATTAATTTCATGTCTTATTATAAGTAATATTTATTATGATAATAACTGATAAATTTTTCGATTTATGAGACTACAATGAGATATGTACCATTTTCCATGAAAGACTATAAGAAATAAAATCTATATTTCTCAGAGACTACCAATATATCACACTGTTAAACAATAATTACACTAGACTAAACAATTGAGAATGTATAAGAAATATTCAATTGAAAAACCTCTATGATATCATGCCATTGGAATGAAATTATGTATATTTATGTGCTACCTCGAGATGAGACATCATCAGATCATACACCATCATACCATACACTATTACTTGGGACCCCACTAGTGTAATGGGATATTTTCTAAACATATGAGACAACTACTGTCATACCACTAGATCAACATAAAAATGTATTCATGCAACCATAACAACATAATATCATATGAGACACCGCCAGATCCTGATATTACCATATCCGAAGACAACATAATTGTTTTATTACATTCATTATTTTGAATTGAATTACACTAATTGATATATTCATCGAATTGAATTAATTTACTATTTTATTGATTATACATAAAAATCATGATATAGGACATGTCATAACAATTAGTATGAGGTAATAACTTTGTTAGATGTTCTAACTTGGTCTGATAAAAGGAGGGAACACTCCCTCATGAAAAATAACATAGTCATATAGAGAAAAACATGCAGAGAATATTGAGAATAATTATGGATTGAAAGAGGGCATTATTCAAAAAATAAATTTATGGGGTGCCTCATGAAATGATATAATTCATGACTAAATGGTCTGAGGTGTTACATTTTTCTATAGTATATACAACCTTTTTACTTTCATTATGATAACGGGGTTCACAACATGGGGTTTTTTATACAGTGCACCATTATATGTTGCAGTTCCTCATAATTTTTTAAAAAATATTGAATTTCTCCCAATCCCATGGTGGACAACAACTCTCCCGTTGAGTGTTCTGGAATCCCTTAAATACGGATATATTATTCGCTTCATATGTTAGAAATTTGGTGATTTGTGATACATTATAATTGATGGTAGTTACTTGTGATTGTAGTTTCTCCATCATTTTAATGGTGTTTTCTTGGTTGTTTTCATGGTTTGGTTGTGGTGAGGAATCCTTGGAAAGATATTGCTCTAGCAGGAGGGGTGATCATGATCTAGTACAATGGTCCATTTTCATGTGTATAACATTGATGACTATGAGTTATGTGATTCATTTTTTATCTTATTTTTTTAAATTTAATTGTAATATTACCATTGTTTGTCCCTTTGTATGGATGTGGAGTTATACTTATAATTAATAACAAAAATTAGAAAATAATAAGTTATAGAAATCACATATTGTCATTTTATACTATGATAATGGTTTGAGGTTTTATTTTCTAGATAGAGTTAAATCTATTATAATTTTTATTTCATGCCTTATTATACTCCTAATTATCTCGTTAATCATGATAGAAAATGAAAATAAAATTAAACCAGAATTAATTGATTAATTGGCATAATGATTATTTATGAAGTGACATGCTAAATAAATATGATATTTTATATAATTTGAGGATAATAACATCTATGTAATGTATATGATCAATTTAATATTTTTCCACCTTGATAACATAATTTCTAAACAATTTTATTCATGGTATTAATATTATTTTTATAATTTAACAATATAGGTTAAAGTTAGAATGAAATATCTCTCAGTTTTTCAGAATAATAATTTATACATAGAGGATGTTTAAAATGTAATATTTTGTTATAATAATTAATTATGATTCCCTTAGTTAGAAAATTTGATTAATTAATAGGTAAATTAAATATTTTATAATAATTGGTTTTGTGATAATGATAATTTATTGTGACTATGTATCATTTTTTCCTAAGAGGGCTGAGTGCCATGCGATTGGAGTCATGAGAGTTCATTTTGAATTAAGGATGGATTCCATGTTTTATGGACAAGATTTAAATGGTGACTAATTTTTTTCATGCTGACTTTTTATGTTTTTTAGATATGGGATTCTCTTTGTGTTGTGTTATAAGCATAGGACAGATAATGTGATAAGGGGGGGAGGCCCGAATTAGGTGCTAGTAGTTAGTTCCTGTTACAATTTGATAAAATGTTATATGTATGAGATTGTTGGGGATGATACTATAAATGATGAAACATGACGAAATTAGTTCTACACATTGATGTGATAAATTGTAATGATTTATTAACATGAATCTATTTAAGGTCCCATAACCAGGTTTCTTGTTTTTTTTCTGCATTCATTTCCAAACATCTTGAGGTATCTAGTTGTTCGTGGTTAAAAGTATCATCATTATGGTATATTATGATGGGTTTCATAGATTACAAGGATTATCGAATGATTCTAATAATGAATAAATAATTCTAAACCCATTAGGATGGTGGTGATGGAATGAAATTTCTAAATAAATAATTGTCTTCAGAAAATGTAGACTCTTTTTAGAATATAACCTAAGGGTGATGAATATACTATGATTATTTAATGAAAAGTAAATTAGAAAAATTATATTAGTGAAGTAATGATTCGTTAATTAATTAATGTAAATTAAATAATTAAAGGAAATAAGTAATCTATGTATCTCATTAAATGAGTGAGTTATTATCTGATATCTATCACCTAAATGTTCCATCATGGTGTCCAAGAAAGGATATATGTTGTTGATATTAAGACCATTTTATTTACATAATGTGGTTGTGAGATATTATATATCCATTACATTTTTTGATTTTATATTCTACCCAACCCATTTTTTAGGGATAATGAATCCCAATAGACTCTAATAGAGTGTTTTACTCAACACCCTAGTGGGTGGATAGATGGATGACTCCCCCTCTAGCCTGGTACTTTGTATTGGTAGTTATAAGTGATGGTATGTGTGTTATATTTTTTTCACATATATGTGATTAGAGAGATGTTATGGCTTGAAGTAATTCAGTCACATCTAACACTGGATAGAGTACCTAAAGGTTATTTTAGTTATGATTTTTGTAGGGGATGTTGTCTTAAGGTACCTTACTCGGTGTTTGGATAGTGATGTATTGGGGTGTCAAACCAAATGTAAGATACTAATAATATTGGAAGTGGTGGATGTCAATAAATATGTAACTAATATATTCATATCTTACATGAGATCTTTTGATAATGTGATTCAAGAGTTTCATGTCCTGATATATATCTTAGTTTTCGTGAGGATGAATTATTTTTGGGATAAGTGGATCAAGATATGTGACATTGTGTTAGTGAAACAAACCATTGGAGATGGGGGATCAGGGTCCCCTTGATCATTCATTATAATATTACATTTTATCTTGTTTTAAAAAAAAATTGAGCATTATAAATGGTGGGGTGGGAATATAGAAAACATATTTAGTCAATAAGTTTGTTTCACTATTTTTCACTATGATTTAGTATCCTTCATTTATCATTTTTAGGAGATGAATTAGAAACGATCATACAACGTATAAAACTATTTTCACTATTAGTATAAATGACTTTTTTTATTCATCCAGAAAAGGTAAGAGATCGATTTTGATATTACTACATATTGGATTTGGAGGCATTTTTAGGCTTTGTTAGAGATTTTTTCCATTAGATTTGGGTAATTTTAGTTTTCCTTTTAGTGTTTATTTTACTGTATTAAGTTTGATGTTTATACTTGGAATTTTTTTTAAAATATAGATATATGAAAAGGGTTTGATTGATGTAACTATATTATATCTCTCTTCTACATGTAATCATAGATAGAAATACCTCCCATTGTATTATTATTATAACCTCATTCCAAGTCACTAACTGAGGGAAAACCAGAGGAGAGACTCCTGAAGTCACCATCTCTCATCCCTCATTATTGTACAAGGAGGGGTACACATTTGGGGTTGGGGGTTGTAAGACCCTAACACCTCAAAACCATAAAGTAGAGGTCCCAAAAAACCATTTCCACTATACTTAATGTGTTATTAAAATTAAAAGATTTAACAATATATTATTCTAAAAATGATATATAATATTTTAAATTTCTCTTATTGAATAATAATACATTTAATTTTAGTTCAATTTTGAATTATTTGTTCATATTATAGGATCATTTCAAATTTAAATATATTTTTTAATCTAATTTTATATGCATATTAATTATAAAAATTCATTTAGTCATTTATATTATTATATATTAATATATATTCATTATTAAAAGGGGTATATGTTGATTATTTTTGCAAAAAAAATCAATAAGGCTTATGAAGATGAATATATAAGTGATTACCCAAATTGAATTGATCGATAATATTTAATGTAGGGTATTATTTATGTGTTCCTAATTTTTCAATTTTTTTAAAATTTATTGAAATAATTATTTATTATTATAAATTATTTAATTTTAATCATTATAGTAAATTTATTATATTATTAAAAAATGTATTCATTTATGGGAATTTTATAATAGTAATTATGATTAATTCCCAAAAAATTCATTTTTTTAGTATGTTGTCTATGAATCGTGAAAACAGCTAATCATCAAGCGCTTAGGGGTTGGCTCAGTCACAGTTGCAACAGATCATAATTCCATCTAACAAAGGATAGATCTATTCATGTTCTCTATTCAAGGATGAGATTCATACGAGAAAGGTATGAAATCCTAGTCCTTCACAAAACTGAAAAACTGAAAATCACATTGTTGGGGTTTTTCCCGATGGAGAGAAATCCCAATTTGTAATGGATTTTTCCACATCATTTTGAAAAAAATAGGAGGAACTCAATGCCTCCTGAAAAATAGGAAATATTAATTTATAGCCTCTATATTTTAGGATATCATAATGGTATCCCAACTTCAAACTATTCAAGTAGAGGAACTCCCCAGAAAAGGAGTGGACCAGAATCCATGGACAAAAATGGGTTTATTTGAACCTAAAAATTATTAATGATCTTGTTTTAGGAATTTTGAAACCCTTTAATATTGATCAACGTACAAAAAGTGGAGACCATTGTATGTTTTCGAGAGTCCTGATTGAGATAAACATGGAAGCGACTTCTCTGAAGCATCATTTCTTGGAAACAACTGATCAGAAAATAGAGGTTAGCTATTAATTTGAGAACCTACCCTTGTTTTGTGGCCATTGTAGAATGATAGGGAATATTGTGTATAATTTCCTTGTTATATAGAAAATAGTTAAGTCAACTCCCTTAAATGCTTCTAAAGAAGTGTCACGTGGAAAAATAGGCACCTTGGTGGATCATGGAAAGCACCTTATATAGGACCAAGAAAATAGAGGAGGAACAAGCATGCATGGAAACCGAAGCCCATCATGGGAAGTGCTGGCTGAAGAAAAAAAGAAAAAACCTTGAAAAATTGGCGATCGTTATCTAGATAAAGACACTCAGATTCCACCTTAGGAAGATTAGGATGATATGGAATTACATTTCTCATATGATGTTTTCTACGATGGTCATTCATTACAGGATGAACAATATTTACTAGAACATATATCAATGGACATTAACTCTCTCTTAATCCCTTCATAGTGTGATTTAGAGGATACAAGATGGTAAGATAAACATCCCACTATATATGAGAACTATAGAAATGAATTTATTTCTCAAAATAATGGCTTCAGTGATGATTGGACTGGAATATAGGTTTTGAAAAGTCGAGCTCCTTGACTTAGGAATGAGGCAAAGGACCAGGTCAGGACTGCTCATGGGGATAGAACCATAGAGTTTGAATATAGGGGTACTAAGTTGATGCAAGTGCATGTAGAAAATCATTTTTTATTTTTGTGATAGCAATTGGATTCAGCAAGCGAGACAACAAAGTCATCAATAAAATAATTGAGACTAGATGAAAAAGGTAAGGGGGTCTCACCTCCAAGATAAATTAATATGAGGATACATTTTTGCAACTATCAGGTTCTACCCAATCCTAACACTCAATGTTTCATTATTCTCCAGATAGGTAGGTACAAACCGGAAATAAAAAACATCTCCGAACAAATGATAAACTATGGTAATCTAGGAATCCTATTTAGCATTAGAGGATACTCAATTTTGGCCTCCACCAAGGCCACAGACTCTGCAGAAAAAATAAGGCTACTCCCTCATAGGGGTTTGAACAGTCCTAATATTGTCTTTTAACACAACCATATTATCACCCTCGTCATCATTGAAGCTGGAAATAAAGTGTATTGCTTAATATTGTATGATATCAACCACTACACTAAGAGGGGATTACTTTGTTACCACATTTAACAGCTTTCATACTCATCCATAGATCCATGTATTATTGTAGGGGACATTGATTCGATCTGGAATACAGATAATAATATTGGACATGTTATCAATATGAACTTAATCAATGATTACATGGATTTAATTGAAGTAATGGGGTCAATGAAAACAATCATACTGGGGAAAATTTTATTTGGTATAGGTGACATTGAAATGAGGTGAGAGCCATCACGATTAATAGATCTTTTGACAATGATGCCTCCCTAATAGCATGGAAATATAAGGCTTATGTCACATTGGCTAATAAAAATTAAAAAGACCATCTAATTCGATTATGTTTTCTCAATAGTGAAGGGATGATCCAGATTCCCTTAATGTTTAACAATTCATAGGCCTCTCTCCTTGAATTCTAAAAAATAATTCCTGATACTTCGGGTCCATGAATTAGTAGTGCATGTTTACTGATTTGTATTGCTAAACTGAAAATAATGAAGCTATGGCTGAAATATTAGAGCAAGACCAACTTTAGCTCAATTGATGAATAAATTGATGAATTAGAATGCACTCCTCATGATATTTAAGAAGAAAATTCTAGGGATAATTTTTGTGGTTACCTGACAAAACTGGTAGAAACCTCAGAAAAGTTTCAACACCTCAGTAGACACAGATATAGTATAAAGAGAAAAATCTTCATAACTAGGTGGATATCTGATAGGGATAGAAATATAAAATTCATCAATTCATTTCAATGGGTTCAAAGAGAAAATAGGCCTCTTTCACTTCTCAAATTTGGAGATCGAATTTTGGAGGAATGACAAGAGCTATCTAACAATATTGTATCCTTTTAGAAAAATCTCTTCAACGGGCCCCAAGGACTGAAACATTAAGAGAACGTTTCATCCCAAAAATGATCATAGAGGAAGAAAACCATGTTATTACCTCGATTCCAATAGATTTAGAGACTGATGAGGCTATTTTTAGTTAAAAAAGATAGTTCCTAGGGACCATATGTGTTTACCAAACATTTTTTCTAGTGCCATATAATGATCATTCAGAATGAAGATAGTCAGATTGTTAAAAATTTCATCACAGGTAGATCATTTCCCCATCATTTCAATGTTAAGTTCATTTCCATAATTCCAAAGTCTTAGAATGCAATTTCAATAGGGAAATTCAGGCCAGAATCCCAACTCAACACACATGATAAATTGATTACAAAAATAATTTCATAAAGACTTTTTCATGTCATAGAGAAAAGTATTTTGTGGAACCAGTTTGGATTTGTGAAAGGATGGAATATTCATGATTGTTCGATCACTTCCTCAGAATGTGTAAACCATCTCAGGAGGCCCACTAGAGGAGGGAAATTTTCTCTCAATCTTGATATCAAGAAATCATTTGACACAACAGACTGGGGGTTCATTGGAATAGTTCTACATAGTTTTCCTTTATCATGACTTTCATTCAATGCATAAAGGTGATCCATGATCCGGCACGCATATCTATTATTATCAATGGGTATCTAGTGGGATATTTCAGGTGCTCAAGAGGGTGAGATAGGGATACCCACTCTATGCAGTTCTCTTTGCCATTGCAGAAGACTACATAAGCTGACTTCATCTTGACATGGTTCATTGGGGTGAATTGAACAGAATTAGAGCTTCTTGAGATATTTATTCCCCCTCTCACTTCTTATTTGTTGATGACATTGTCATATTCATTCAAGGGAATAAATGAAGCATCATAAAACTATAAAATTTTCTCCAGCATTATGAAAATGTATCACGTAATGAAATTAACTTGGAAGAGTCCTTTATTTAATTTTAGAATATCATTAAAGAATCTAGAAAAGAACGTCTAATCAATTCCTCCAGACTGAAGTAGGGGTCCTTTGCTTTTGTCCACACGGGTGTTCCCTTATTCTAAGGTAAACCTCTCACAATGAATTTTCCAAATTCATTTGATTTGATCCACAAGAATCTAGCCTCATGGAAGGGAATGTCTTTATCAATTGAAGGCCACATTTTCCTCATCAGGAATGTGGTCATTTCAAAACATGTGTACTCATTTATTGTTTATCTCTAGCCCGCAGCAATCATCAATAAATTGAATATAATGACTAAGAATCTTGAATGGAGAATAATTATTAATTAAAATAAAATCATTACTACCTCATTGAAGAAATGTTTTCGGGCTCACAATCTTACAGGGAAGGGAATAAAAAACCTGATATACTTTAATCAGCCCTTTCCGGAAAAGTTAATATGGAATTTATTCAATAAAAATTCTCCAAATATGGATTTTTATAGATGAAGAATCACATACAGGCTTCGCTCGAAACACAGATGCTATCTGGAGTCCACGGTATGGACTAGAATCAAACTGGTCTTCCAAAAAATCACTGCAAATGCCAACTGGATCATTGGGAAGAACACTCTTCTAAGATTCTGGTATAACAACTAGACAGGTTACCCACACATTTATAGATTTAAAAATGGGGGCAGTGGTATCAATCAAAATTTCAGTATAGGGGACCAACTAGAAAACATGGATTCAGTTCAGCCTCACATTGCCTCTACTATTGCAAGTTATGATTTTATAAATAAAGAAGATAATCTTATCTGGGAGGGGTCCTCAAATGGATTTCTTGATTCATAGAACTAATAGAATCATATAGTCCATAGTGAAACACAATATATTGGTGAATGGAAGAAAAAGTGGATAGATCCATCGAAGTACAAACTAATTTGGAGGTTGTTGTCAAACAAGCTACCGGTGGATGTGAATCTATAAACATTAGGTATTTTTATACGATCCAAAATGTGTTTTATGCAATCATAACTAAGAGGATGTGAACCAGATCTTTATTAGAATAAAAAAACCCCCATGCTTTATGGAAATATGTACTCTAGATTTTTGAGATTTGGCTGCAAGAAACAGATTCGATATGTACCTTGGTTGTAGCAATTTACATTACAGCTCTCTCAAAATAGCTCACGGTTCTCCTTAGGGTTTCAAGTGCAGAACTAATTCACCTCTTATGGAAGAGCGGGAATAAAATGATACAAAACTAGTCATGATTCATTGTGGATCTTGATTTGGGAAGCATACATGCTGCAATAATTT
Source organism: Viscum album (assembly GCA_963277665.1). NCBI lineage: Eukaryota > Viridiplantae > Streptophyta > Magnoliopsida > Santalales > Viscaceae > Viscum > Viscum album. The sequence continues at coordinate 2,059,596,020 of OY728151.1, read as the reverse complement.
CTTCCAATTCTCTTCATATTGAAAAATGTGGTAACTTAGTTGCTATCTTCTTGATCTAAAGAAGGATTTAGGTTCAAGGTAATTTTCCAATCTCTCATGGCACTTTGGAGGTCTATTGGATACCACATTTTTATATATGGACAAAGTAAAATATGGATAGGGCCTCTAGGGGTAACATAGGGCGGTCAGACTATGTAGCAATTTTCAGTTAGCAACATAAAGATGTGATTGAATATCTATATGGACCTTGTGTCCTTACCAATATTTTTGAAGAGGAGACGATGAGATTTATTATGGAAATTGATATTTCTCATAAAAGAGCATGGTGATATATATGGAAAGAGTGTGACTCATCCACTCTTGTGTAAGTAGTAAGAGAAGGAAAGCTCCACATAGCTTGGATGTTGACTGTAAAATGGGTGATATGCCTTCAATGACTTTTTAAAATGAACTAAATCATTACTCACTCATACAGAGAAGTCAACTATACTGTTGATGGTCTTGAAAACGAAGGGATCAATGCTGAAGGATATCACTACTTAGCTACTCTTCATGGTCACATGTTACCTTTTTTACTCTGTGACAAATGTAAAATTACTTTTTTAGATATCTTTAATCTTTCATTGACTAAATCTATGGGCCCTGGAGCCAACTCTTCTCAAAACAATTAAACAAATATTCATTATACATAATTAAATAAATATTCTATTAAAAAAATAATTGTCATTATCATTTTTGACATAATTATATGAACTTATATAATTCATCACTTCCAAAATATATAATTATATTACAAATTATATTTTTTAATTTTTTGTTATGAAATTATAGTAGTTTTTTAATAATTGAGAATAAATATTTTAATAATAATATAATGAATGAGTAATATATTCTTGTTATTATATTATGAAAAATTTATTTTTTAGAAAAAATTTTATGTTATTTTTATAAACAAAAATATTATATTCCATAGAAATTAATTATTGTAGGTAAATTTGTTTTGACAGAATAATAGATATTGATAGAGGTATTATCATAAAATTTGGTTATAAATACTGATTTTATTTTAATAATACTTACATATAAAAAACAAAATTTTTCCTATAATATAGTTATCATATCTTCTAATATAGGGATTTTAGCTATTTTTAGATAAATATTCATTACATTAAAGAAACACATGCCTAAGGACCCGAATAGTTTAGTTCCATTGAAAACATATGAAACAATCATTTTATTTTTTAGATTTCTTAAATGTATTAAAAATGATCTTTCACTTTAGTATTCCTACATAATTACCATTCTTCATATACTGGGGAATGAAACATAAGAAAGGTAGAGATGATCATATCATGAAGGGTAAAAAATTAAGATACATAATCATAATTGAGCATAAGGTTATGCGAACCTTATAATAACATTTGAAAACTATACCATTTATAAAAAAAATTATAATCAGGGTTAATGGAATAAGGCTAGATGTTTATAAGATAAGAATCATTAAAAATTTAAATAACATGAGACATGATAGAATAACATTGTAAAAACATATAGAATTGTGGTGAAAGAATATTCATTAAAAATTATATGTCAAGATGACCCACCTATATATTCATAACATGTTTGGATTTGGATAAAAAAAATTTACATCCTTCAGGCTTGGGCGGACCACCCATATAACCTCTATTTTCAAGGTTACACATCTTGAGTAGGACACACCACCTTCCCAAGTATTATCCATATCCTTATATTGGAAAGGTGTTTACTCCTAAAACAATCATCATAGTTTGAGTTCACTCCCAAAAGAATTATAGTTGAAAGAGTCACATACTGAACTGATTCAATTTCTCATTACAGTCATTTCTTTCTCATGGGATTTGTATATATATTATTCACAGTAGAAGAAGATATAGGTTCCACCAATCCTTTATTACATCAAAACCACCATCCATTATTTAAATGTAACTATTGCTTCTTAAATAAAATCATACGTATGTGGGCCATAATATCATAAATCTATATTCATATCATAACCCATGAAATGAATGGTGTTTCATAATCATTTTATCATATCATAACATATGGGATATAGACCGGTTTCATAATAATTGAATTACTTCATAATACCATATACCATGATCAATGATGTGGGTTGTATAAGAATTGTATCATGGTATAGATCGTGATAATGAATTGGGATTAATGAATATCATGTTGTCATATAACAGAACTACATAGAGAAATAATAGGAGTGGTATTCAGGGTTGATATCCCAACTAAAGAATAAGATACATAAAATGATGTCATCATTGGTGGAGAAGTATTTTGAAATATAACACGGAACATTTCTTAATTCAAATATCATTTCATTGAAGATAACATTGTAAGACATAAATAATATTTTAAATCACTTATTTTGAAAATAAAATAAATATTAATAATTGATTATTTAAAAAAATCATATTGAAAACACTTCTTGATGAAAATATTATTTTCAAAATGAAAAAAAAATTGAAACATAAATAATATTTTATGAAATTTTTTCATGAAAATGAAAATGAGAAATTATAAATGATGATTAAATGAAAATAATGGTCATGATGATGGGATGTTTTGTTCATGTTGTAGATGTTAAAAAAATATTCCATTCAAATTTTATGTTAAACAAAAATGGGAAATGTTTTTGAAAATGAAATGATTATTATTATTAAAAAACATTATAATAATTTCTACATAGTAAATATTTTACATAATAAATACATTTAAATAAATTTTATATCATCTTTTAAAACATTTTTAGAATAAATTTTTTTGGAAGAAGAATTAATTTTAACAAAAAATAGGATTTTCTTAAATAAAATTGAACTCTTTTTTACATCTTGTTTAGAAAATGAATGAAACAAATCTATTCTCATAGGATAACCAATAGGGAATAAAATTCATAAGAACTATTTAGAGTTTAATAGTGAGATATCCACATTAAATACATAATCCTAAACAACTATGATAAATGAAAAGTTTCAAATATATAACCATTACCAAATTATAAACCTTGAATCAATGTCAAAATGAAATATATAACTAAAAAAGAACATGAAGTGTCATAAGAACAAATAAATTCATGATATTAAATGTTAAATTGTCTATATAAAATCCTCTTTTAATAATATAGGTTCATTACAATAAATGTGTCTCAAATAATGAATGTTGAGAAAAAAATCCATTACATATTTATTATCTTTTGAACCATGATAAAAATGAATGAGATATCTAAAAATTGATATATAAAACTGATTATTATTAATTATAATAATTCTAATATACATTAATGGGGTGCAAATAGACCACATAAATGAACAATGTGGTGAATATGACATGTTTCTCACATATGTAAAAATAGGGATGGTAATCCATAACCATAAGTCTTGATTTCCTCACAACCATTAAAACCATATATAAAATAAATATATGTTTACTATAAATATATGTAGAAATATATAAATATATATATCATACCAGTTATTTTTTTGAATTTTTTATTTAATTACACAATTATTACCAATTTTATGTTAATTTCATGCTTTTTGAAATAATTAGATTTATTTCGTATATGTTTTGATATTTTATTATTTGTAATATTATATTGATCATGGTTCCATAACATTTGTAAAAACTATAATGATATAATTTTCCCATTTTTAAATAAATAAATCATTTAAAATAAATTGTGAAATTTGGTGCATTGAATGAAGTATATTATGATCATGCAGATGGTAGCCTGTGTGTATGGAAGAGTAACATTTCCATTTTTAAAAAAACCATTATGGGATATACCTTACTAATAATTTCCCTTTAATTAATTAACCTAATTTCAAGAAAAAAATATGTTATTTTTATATTGTAGGAAATTTTTTACATGATGGATCGTGATGGAAAGAGAGTCATATAAAATCATTCAGGTCATAATCAACATGTATACGAGTTTTGTTAACTGTTTTCATTGATCGGAAAGGTATAATATAAAATGATATATATAACCTTATTATAATGATAAATATGTCCCAAATATCATCATAATTTCATTTTATTTTATATAATAATTAAATATAACTTCATTACCTTCCATTTAAATCGTGAAAGAGTCACATCACTTCATGGGGAATAGTACGATGTACACACGTACATCGTTATCGTATACAAAAATATCACAAATATTAAATTTATGTGTTCTATATTACTTAAAGAATAAGAAAAATATTATATATATCTTATATAACCCACAAATAAATCATTATTTGAAATTTTTATAGGTGGTAATGGAAAAATGAGTGACATCAGTTCTTGAGGAGGTATTATGCCATTCAAATGAACGATGATTTAATAATATATCTGATGGAAGAGGAAGAATGTTGTAGGTAGTAAGTTTATTAATACACAATCCCAATATAATGAATATAGTTATGTTTTTATATAATCATTTTTTAAAAATATTTTTTGTTTGTGGAGAAATAAATTAAATAAATATTCTTATTGATGAACATGACATCTTTTTTGGGATTTCTCGTTTGGAATTAACAAAATCCTTCATAGAATTGATTTCTGAATAAATATAAGGCTTCTAGAATGATATTAAATAAATTTTTATGTTATTTATTCATTTATATGAAAAATTAAATATATTTTTCGTGATGAAGTTTGGATAGGGGTGTCCTTTTATATTGGGGAAGATGACACAAATGGAATTTTTTTATGAAACAAGTGCTCTGAGATTTTTCATTTGACAAAATGGGCCATATTAGGGAAATATATAAACTTATTTTTGGTATTTTACATATATTAATTAATAATAGATTTTATACATGTTTATAGTTCATTTTTTCCATTACCGTTTTAGTTTAACCCCTGATAAATCCATTTTTACAGAAACCGTGGTAATTAATTTTTATTACATTAACTATAAATTTTGGAAAAAATAATGTTTAACATTTTAAAAATTATAAAAAATTATTATTACAAATATATAATCCATTCTTATAATTTTTATCACAAATTTAGTAAAATTTAATTTGAATCTAATCCCACAAAAGGGATGAGAAATCATGTTTTTAAATATAAAATGATTAAAATATTGAATTGTTTTTATTTTGGAATTAATATCGAATTTGATTTAAATTAACGAAATAAGATTAATCATAAAAATTAACTACAGATACATAAAAAAACTCAAAAAATTATATAATAAGATAAATAATTTAAATGAAAAGGCAGTTTTCAATTAAAATTTAGTATGTTTCATTATTCATCAAAAATACATTATTTCCAAAAAATGGAAAAAAATCATCCTCATATTATTTTGACTTACTGATTTGAAAAATATATTTTATTCTTTACAATTCAATTTCTAGAAGCTGATAAATTTGTTTTATTATATTTCTACAAAAATTGACAAATCTGCTTCTTAAAAAAATATTGTTTTTAATCATAAAATTGGATTTATTTTATTTTTTTTATGAAAATTCATAACATGAATGTTAAATTTGATTCTAAATATATAAAATCAAAATGAAATCAAAATAATTGAACACATATTTTTGTTTGATTAATTTCTAAAAAACACACTTGTGCGAATAAAAAATTTTTCTAGAGAAATATTCCCATTTTTTTCAGAGGGTTCTATATTAATTCAAAATAACTGGTAAAAAAATCATATATATATATATATATATCTATGTGTGTAAAAAATATATTCATAATTTATTTAATCATATTAATAACTTATTTTCCAACAAACCGGTTATAACATCATTAATAATATATTATTGATATTTCATGTAATATTTAACCTATGTGTCACGTGAAATCAAAACATTTCATTGTGTTGTCTATAACACATGAAAAAATAGTGTTGTTTATAACTTAATATAAACACAGTTTTTCATGTATAGAAAAATAAAAAATATTTAAATTATTTTAAAAAATATTTCCCAAATTTTATTGGTTTTTCTTTCTACCACCCATAAAATAAATTTCATGCTCTAAATTCATCGATATGATCAAAGGATTAACATTTTAGGATTCATTTACTTATAATCACATTATAAAATAGATAAATAAATGTAACTATTCAAAAAGTAAAAAGGATGAGTGTAAATAATCTAGAATAACACCTTTTATGATTCCGAATGAGATGGAATAAGTGGTAAGTGAATACATAGACATATAAGTGAAATTTAACACCCAAAAAAGATGGATTGTGATGATGATAATTGATCAAAATTATTTGTCTTATCAGAAGAAGGATAATGAAAATTTGGAAATGTGAAAAAGTGATAGGAAAAATTTCAATGATATCATTAATAACCAGGATGACATCACAACAATTAATTACAATAATATTTAGGAATATAAATAATAAATGGATTTCATTCGATGTCATAAGAACAGTCTCACAAATTGGTTGTGCCTTGAAAAATTTACACATTTTCTCAAACTCTAATAAATTATTGTTAATTAATTATGCCTAAATAATTTCTATATCATAAGATCAATAATATAATGATATTTCATTCAGTTTATCTATATGTAAAATAATATATCACATGTTATCCAATAAGGATATATATTCATATGGTGAAGTAATACATTAAAATATAAAACCTAATACAAAATTCAACACAAACCCTTATAAAATGGTTTTCCATATAACCCATAAAAAATAATAAAATCTATGTCATTATAAATAAGATCAATAAATATTTAAAATAAACCTATCATTTGTCCCCTATACACCATAAATTGGCTCTTGATTATCACATATCAAACATCTGAATTCATTAATAATGAATTCTCTTGAAACATGTAAATAAACTATATTACTATAAAAACATATCTAACAGATACAATTTTCATTATTTCATGAGTAAAATCACTGATTATGGATTTTATTCTATATATTTAATAATGTTGTTAACTAAATCAATGATAACACAAATAATTTTTTCATAAATTCATTTATATATTCTTTGTTCAAAAATACTATCCAATATTATTCATCCATATAAATCATATCTTTATCAAACAAATGATACAATTTCTCAATAAAAAGAACATATTAATTGTTACCTTTCCGTAACTAATTCGTTTTGAAAAAACTATCATTTACATGATGTCATTTTCCTATGTCATCAATTCCATTTAAAATATTAAACAAAATACCTAAAAAGAGTATACATAAAAATCATTATATATTTCATAATTCTAGAATTAAATACAATAACTCCTCAATTATTCAACCTCATAAATAATCTATTAACTAGGATTCCTCATCATATTCCCTAGAACCTATTTAATTTCACACGTCATTTGTAGTCTCTTCATCATTAGCAGTGTATCCAATACTCATTCCATAGTACAAAAAATCATTAAAATATTACCACTAGAAAACCAATTTTTATAATTCCCATAATTTCCAAACATGAGACATCTGAAAATTATTGATATTTATGTTTTCTCATATTCTGATCAATAACATTAACTAAACATTTCAATTTCCCTTTGATGTTACTTTCTTTGTGTCCCACATTTCCAATGTGAAATCATATTTTTTTTCCTTTGAGACATTCTTCTAAGTGCTTCGTTCCATATTCCCAAGATATATGAAACTGAATCATCATTCCTCCATAGTTACTATCACCTTTACTCATAGTATGAACATTAATTCTCTCCTTTAACATGATAATGTGAACCATGACTTTCTAAATCCAAATATACAGTCCAATAAAAATTTATTAAACAAAAAATAAGATAAGTAAAATGTAAAATTGAATGTTATTACCTGGAAAATAGAAACCCATAATAATAGGATACTAATTGAAGGTTAAAACAACCAATGTACATATAATGGTTTAAATTAATTTGATATCCCAACCAAATGTGACAAAGAAAACATCTTAAACGTCATCTAAGAATTATATAAATTCATAACTAGACAATCCAAATAACACCAAAAGTATAACTGCTTTGAGCCTACCTAAATGTGTCTATATAAATAAAAACTATCCATAAATCATTGATAAAAATATTAAATCCTTAAGTTAAAAGGTAGTATATTCTTATGCATCCTGAATACAAAAGATTCAATGTGATACCATCACTCCCAATCCAAATAAAATTAATTGTATTTATTGTATATTCCATAGTGAAATCATCATTATTCCTTGAAAATGTAATCATTAAAAATTAAAACAAGAATCCTCTGTTCATATGCCAAAAGAATTCAAAAAACAAGACAAAAAATATAATTCTAGTAACTACATTACATTATAGTATTTTCATGCACTAACAATATCCACAACCCACTGACTGATAAAAAAAGTAATAATTCTCTATCAGTTAAAAATATTCTCTAGTTCATCCCCAAAAATGATGGGAGAATAAAATTAATTCTGCTAATACTTTTTTGTGCATCGTTAAACACCAGTCACATTAAATAACTATAAATGTTGACTAAAACATATACACTCTTGATATGATAATAAAAAACAGATTATAATGGAAATAATAAATACACCATTTTCTACTCGATTAATTAACATTCCCATGTTAGGGTATTGATGTCCAAATTTGGATTCTATCATACCTCTTTATTAATTAAGGAGACCATATGATCCCTTGTTTAAAGATAGGATTAAATAATGATTATGACAAATTCATATTTTTATAAACACTATGTGCCATTATCATTAAACAATTTATAAAAATACTCAGGGAGATCAGCCTCTATATTACAAAAACCCTTAATTTTCTCTATCATCTCATCTATCGATGACCTTATAAGAAATATATCTCCAAAATTATAGAGTATTGAGACCATTTGGTTTTTCCAAATTTGGAGGAATCACTTCACAATTAAATTGATTTCATTTTAAAGGATAAGAACCTCCACAATGGGTTATTTCATTATTACCCTTGGTGTTACTTGAGAGAAAAAATTTTAACACTTTGCAATTTCTGTCAAATTGATTCCATTTGTCATATTCATCAACATAACCATAATGTTCATCTGTTTTCTCCATATAGGCATTATAATTTTTTTCTCATATTCTTTTATGTGAACCAATAGGGTTCCTTGATTACTTATTTGTCACCATCGTTATCATAATAAAATGGTATAGGGACACTAATCCTGATATGTTAATGAATTATCCCATTCGGAATTTGTTATGTCCTTTTTCCCATTCTCCAATGCAGATATTTTATAACATAATACTAGGAATAGTAACCATAATTTCATCATGAACATGCAAATTATTATGGGATTTGGAACTGTGGACTGGAGAAATTAGTGGGGCCAACATAAAGTCTACCATAAAATTTCATTCCATTAGATGTAAATTACTGTCCAGTTGAGAAAAAAATGGTTTCCCTTTCTTTATTGAATATGAATTTTTATAATCTATTCAGCTTTATCATGGCTTTAAAAATTTCTAAAACAACATACAATAGTTATATTCACTAAACAACCATAATTATAATGCGTGATAATTTTGAAAACATCTCAAAATCATGTAGTTATTCACACATATCATTTAAATTAATGTAATCCTGAAGAATAGTTGAGACCACATGATTAAACTATGGTAGTGATAAATCAACATGTACTAAAATGCTTGTGAAATGACCAAATCAAGATTTTCTAGTCCCACTATTATGCTTTTTATAATAATATATGGTGAAACAACATCCCTTATGACCAAAGGATTCCATTAGTAACAAAAATGATAAAAAAATATTAACCAATAAATTGGAAAATGATTTCCATGTAACAAAGGTACTGAAAGATGGATCTCGTTACTAAATGAGTAGAATCACTGGTTACGTCACGAGAGAGACAAATCACCAAAATCAACTATTTATATTATAATATTTGAAGATAAAATGAATGAAACCACATCCTATATAGAACATCATTCAATATGATAATACCCACACCAAATATATTCCCAAGAATAAATCGTCAAATTAAAAAGGTTTTACACCCTTCGGTAAAAGACACCTGAAAATGATCTATTTCTAGAATACAATTTTTTGTGTTATATTAAACCAATTTTAATATAAAATTAAAATATTTTATTTATTTATTATTAAGAAAACAAAAACACTCTTTCAATAATGCGACAAATAACTCAAACATAAAATTCATATTTTATTTCAAAACACAAAATCTCTTAATAGCTAATAAATACTCCTTTGGAAAATTCCATTCTGAGACTACACTTTAAGCCACTACAGATACTGTTTACTTTACATTGGGGTTGGATGATAATACTAGAAGTTTATGTTGAATGTATTATGAAATTATACTTGTTTGTACCCAAAAATTCATCATCCATTTACATTTACATAAGGAACAAATTTTCTATCTTCGTATGAAGAAGAATAAGAATGTAATTATTGATAAATTAGTTCATGATGTCCTCCCAATCCATGGATTCAATTTTATATTTATTCTTTATATTTTTTATTAGAGTAAACCACTAGTTTTATTTACCTTCCAAATAATAAACAGTGAGAATGAATTTCCCACGATCTAAACACTAGAGGAGGGAGAACATCTTTTTATTAGTACTAATCTATTCTTCAGAAACATGTGGATCAGAAGACCCACTGAAATAATTTGGACACTTCCTCAAGAAGGTCTCTATAGAATTTTTTTCCTCCTTTGATTTTTTTGAATATCATCATGATTCAAAGCTTGATAAAGTTGACGGAGCATAAAAATGATTTTTTTTATTCCACACCCATAACATTCAGTTCATCAAGAGAAGAATCATTTCATTTTCCTCAAAATTCAATCATAATGTGGTTCATTCATGTTTCTCCCATTAACTAAAACAAAAGTTGAGATTGAGAAATATTTTTCATATCAAGAAACCAAATAATCATGAAAAGTCACATATAGGATGTCAAAATTGTGAAGCCTTTTTTATTTTATGAAATCTCAGGGTTATATAAAGGTTTTTATATCTAACATCAATTTATATACTTCCTGATGGTTATTTAGGAGTATGTGAATTCCAGAAGTATATCCTCTAGGAGTGTGAAACTAGCTATCCAACAAGCCCCATTTTCTTATATCAAATTACCTAGTGTAAGGCCTCTAACATCTTTTGAGAGTTTTTAATCATAGGAATATCTATACCAAATTCACACTCAATTGAATAATATATAAAATAATTTTTTTCTAGGAACTAACTCTACTTATGATTTAATAAAATTCAAGGTTATTTTCCTTTGGTTTTCCTTATCCTTAAAATTATCATTAGAAATTTTCAAAGTCATTTCATTAGGGTTCAAACTATGGTTATATCATCCTAGATTTTAAAATATAATTAATCCTCTACTCTAATAACAATTATCGAAACCCTCAATTTATAAACATAGACATTAAATTAAATTTTTGGAATACATTAAACATTATAAAAATTGATTTCAAAAGGCTATATTTATTAATTTCATTTTGAATCACGAAAAAACATATTCTAACCCATTAAAATATCATAATTTGTTTATAAATATTACTTCCCTCTTTTTTATTATATTTAAAAACCATTCTTCGTAACCTGGGGAAAAGAAATATAAGAAATAAGTGAGGTAGAATGGTCAGTTAGTGTAGAAAAAGATAATTCATAACAAAATTATAATGATAAGGGTATAACAACATGATAATGATCATTAGAAGATCATACACATCTTATAGAAGGCCAGAAACAAAAATTAAGGAATAAAAATTCATAGTTCATAAAACATGAATCATTATGATATGAAGAGAATAACCATGGAAATAAAGACATTGTAATAAGACATGTAATGGTGTAATACACATCAACCTATGATATATTGAACATTTATAAGTAGATTCAGGTTTACACATTAGGATAATGACCTGAAATCAGGGCTTACATAATCTTATGTACATGAAATGATGTACATGTGTAATGTTGTTTACATGATATCAATTTCACAATGAACATTTTAAACATGCATCTAGGTACATAAATAACCTTCAGAATATATAATATGGTTCACAAATAAAATTATGAACATTTAATCACTTTCATACATAAGCTAATGGATTGGCATCTATGTCCATGTGTAACATTGTGAACATGTAATCAGTTTAATGCATAACATTTGTACTCAAATGTAATCCATTGTTACGCAATGAATTATAGGAGATATAAGTACCACCTATATCATAATAAAATCATTTATATTTGTTGCAAAACATAATTAAACTTGTATCATAACATGTTCTATAAACATGATGGGTTTCATAAACATCCTATCATAACCCATGAAATGAAATGGGTATTATTAACATGTGTTCCCAACATAACCTATATAAAACAGATTGGAGTGATAATAATTTTATCAAATCATAACACATTGAAAGAATATGATTAAAAAGAATATATACTAGGGAATAGTAATGCATGTATTCAGAATAATTTCATCAAAACATAATCCATTGAAGAAAATATATAATAAAACCACTATATCATTTATTATAAGGGATTGATTAACATCAATATATGTCTTATAAGATGGAAAAAACTGTGGTAAAATATTTTTACAAAATCACTAGAGTAAAATACACTTTATTCCATGAAGAATACTCATTAAAACATATAAACTTTCTTAAAATAATTTTATTGAAAATAAAAATGAAAATTTATAAATAATGACATAAAATCCTATTTGATGAGTTTTTATTTGAAATCAAATAATGTGGGATTATTAATGTTTTGAAAATCATTTTGTTTAAAATAGTTTGAAATATTATAAATAATTATTCAAAATATTTTGAAAACCATTTTCATTTTAAACATATTAAATAATCCTAAATTCAGTTTGAAATATTTTTTCCATCAAAACATATAAGGATTATCGAAATCATTTTGAAAACCATTTTCCATGATAACTACATTGAAAAAAATAAAAATCATGAAAACTTTTTGAAAATCATATCATTGAAATTATATTTTACAAAAAATATAAAAAATTATCCTTTCAATTAGGAAAATTAATCATAACAAAAATGATGACAAGTAAATCAATACATGTTCGACGAGGTAAGAAGAACATTCCTTTTTCACTGTAAAATTTTGAAAAATTAATTATTTTGAGAGTGATTTGAATATTCCTTTGAAAACATTGGTAAAAGAAAAAAAATTGAAAAAATACCTTTTAATTATTATAGAATAATAGTTGAATATTCTTGGAGACCCTTTCTAGAAAACATTGTTTTGATGGAACACAGATTTTCGACTAAATAGTGGGGGTTACGAAGTTATAATTTATTAAAAAAAATTATACATATATTAAGGATCAAAGAGTCTAATAATTTTAGAATTATTCGAAAAATAATGAATAAATATGTAATATTTATACTCATGAATTTTTTTGAGATATGGATCATAATATTCCATCACTAGAGTCATAAACATCGAAAATCTCAGAAATCTATGAAATTGTTTCAATAAACTCTTACAACTTGTTAACATTAAAAAACTACCAATTTAGTCAATTTAAATTAAATGAAACTTAAAATATCATGAAAATTTTAATATTCCTAAAATAATAATACAGTGGTAGAATATACAACTAATGTAAAAATATATTTCTATAAAATTTCATGTGTCTCAATGAAAGTAAATTGAGACAAGTTTTTTTAACGATTTGGTATCTTTTGAAACCAAAATTCCTTTTAAAAAATATCTTCATGTGGATATTTAAATACACAAAAATTATGTTATATTAATTAATAAATATATCAATGGTATGTATAAACAAAATAAAAAAGTAATTTGTGGTTTATAAATCATGTACCTCACAGAAATAAAAACTAAGATGAAATCCACATACCGTGTGTCTTGACTCTCATCGTACTTGTAAAAAACACATGTATAATGGATATAAAATTTATTATAAAAAATAAACTAAGTATACACTTACATATAATTGCATATATGTTTTCTATTACGACATTATATTACCAAGTAGATAATATTTCCATATTAATGTTACACTTCGGGTAATATTCACTTTGTTTTTCACATGTGTCTAAATTTGTATATTTCTGGTCCTTATAATTATTTAATGATTTATAGAATATTAAATATGATATAAATATCATTTATATTTTGTAAATGTGTATTATTATAAAATATATAATATATTTTTTTGAAATTATATATACCATTCATGAAGACTGTTGGTTGTACGTATGTATGAACGTTATTTCCATTTATTTGTCTTATTTAATGGAAGATGGTAAATTATATATATATATGTATATATAGGTATTGAAATAATTATTAATGTATAGTAATTATAAAATATATTACATATATCCTTTCTAATCCCATCCTTAATACATTCATTGTAGTGTATGACAAAATCACATCACTTTGAAGGGGCATTAGTCCACATTTTGTCAAACGAATTTATCTTATATACACCAAATGAAATGTATAAATATATGTGTGGTAAAATTATTAAATAAATAAATAAATAATAAATATAATATATAGAATATGTATAAAATGTTTCCCAAATAATTTGATCCTAGAGAGGCTATAACAGAGTAATGAATAATCATCGTTTAGTGACGTGATATTTCGTCACACACATAAATAGTATATTCATTTCCCATTAGAATGATGTGTGTGTTATTTTTGGATGAAAACATATCTTAAAAATATAATATTATATTTATTATACTATTTTTTTATTTAATAATTGATAAATATTAATTGAGGTGGAGGAGAAATAAAATAAAAGAAAGGAGTTTGGTGAATGGTGTTACCACTTAATCGAGTAACTCCTATCGTTTTCAATAAAAGTTTTCATTTTAAGAGTGCATGACCAATGGTATTCTTCAAGAATAAGTTTATGGATGTTTTCGATATATTTGAGTAGGTATTCGTTCAGCCAATGTGGCTTAATAGGGGTCAAGAAGTGGGAGGAGAGGACACCCTTTTTTGAGGAGTAGGAGTGGCGATATTGATAATTTTTGGGAATGGAATTAATCCCACATTTCATCCATGTCATGTGGATCCAGTAATGGTAATAATTATTTAAAATTTATTATAGGGAATATTTCTAGCCATCAATTTTTTTAACAATTTTTTATGTCATTTAGCACTTATGTTTTAGTTTTGTTCTTTAGTTGAGCATAATTTTACGTAATCGATGTATTTAATTTTAATTAAATCCCCCATTATTTAAAAAAAACAAATTTAAAATATTTATAAATTATATATTATTCTAAATATAATCATTTAATCCTAAGATCTATGTTCCAATAACTTATGTGGATGATATTGATTTAAATTTAATCTCGTAGTCGGGTCAATAATGAAGGGTTCTAAAGTAAAAACATTCAAATTTTTTCATTGTTTTTATATAAAATCTTAATTTTAAATTATTTAAAATTCCCTAAATTGGATTAAATAAATAATATATTGTCTAATTATCATTTAGGAAAAATTAATTTGATTTTTTTCTTTAAAAATAAAATATATGAAAATTTAGTTTTATCATAAAATCATATATTTTTCAATTGTCAAGAAAACATGAAACTCCACATATGAATTAAAAATATATAACTGAAGCTGAATAAAATTTTGTAATTTAATGTTTGATATTTATATTTTCAAATATAATCTATAAAAGTAAAAGAAATTACTATTTAAAATGGGTTCTCAATTAAAAGACTATATAAATGCCTTAATGAAAATATTGGTTTTTAAGTATATATTTGGGGTATTCTTATCATATGTATATAAAATATATTGGATTAATATAAAAATATGTTACTAAATATATATAATATATATTACATTAATATCACTCAATAATTTTAATTAATTTAAATTATTAGTGTAAACTAGTTTTGTGGATATAATTATATTTCCATTTTTATTTAATCTGTTTTAATAATAATTTTTTTAATTTGTAACATATGAATTCATTTTATATCTTTGTAAAACATATTTTATTCATTAGATAGTAATACCTTTTTATAACCATTATTTTAATATCTTATTAATATTAAATAATATATCATTATTCGAAAAAACAAAGTTTTGCGTGTTATAAAATCCATCAAGGAAAGTCATTATTATTTGAAATAAAAGATGTCATCATTGATACATGTAGAAAAATAAAAAATTTATACAATATGTAGTAAAATTTTAATTTTTATTTCCATAATAAGAAATAAAAACATATTTTTTTAATATAAAATTAAATATTTTAACTATTGTGTGAAATGAAAAATATTAAAAAAATTAATTTAATTTGTAAATATTAGTTGTTGAAATCATATCATGTTACAAAATATAATTTTATTATCCAAAAAAGTGTTTAATTTCTTTTCATCCACTGACATTATTCTTTACCAGAATTTCAGAATATTTTCTTATACTTTAAGACAAACATTGACTTCTCCATAAAGATATCCCAAGAGATATAACTAGAAATACACCTCATGATATCACCAATTATTTCTCATTATAGATTCAAAAGTTTATGTAAATGTTTCATCTAATACTAAATATAAAGATCCGTTATTTTTATATATTGATATTTCATTTATTAAGATGAATATTAATTACATTCAACAAAAAATTGTTCGGAGACTCAAATAGTTTATCTCAAGTGGAAACATGAAATAAAATCATCGTAATTCATGAATGACATTCAATGTTTCCACAAAGATTCCACCCGTTAGTAATCTTACTTAAAAAAACATTTCATCACAACCTAGGGAAATAAAAATTAAAAAATGGTTAGCTCGTATTCTTAGTATAGGTAGATAAGTGAGGTACATTAAGAAAACATTAGAATAATGGTATATTAACATAATGAAAACATTTGAAAACCATTCCCTTTGTATAAAATACCATAATGAGGAATCATGGAATAAATATTAAATATTCATATGACATGATCAAAAGGGTGTCCAAGAACATGATCCATCTGGGAATAGTAACGTAATAACACATAGAATTGTGGAAAAAATAACTATAGAAAATATTCTATCAATGATACCCAGAAAGACATTCATAAAAAGATATTTTTTGTTTTTCCAACCATATACCTTACTTTGTCTTGGTATAATGACTAATGTACCCTTATTTGTTTGTGGACACCCTTAGAAATGTCACAAAACTAACCCCTATGGAATCCCATTCCTCATAGTGGAATGTGTTTCACCCCACAAACCAACAAGATAGTAAATGTTCACTAAAAATACAATTATAGTGGAAAATGTCTCTTTAGGAAATGAGTTCAATCCCTCTTCTAGTTATGTCAATCAAATAAGAGATGGATCATTACCGAAATAATATTATCGAGATATAGGTATCACATGTCATTTTTTATAATTTTCCCACCATCACTTGTTATAATTTAAAGACTATATTTTGAAGAAAATAATAAATAATTGTGACATAAGATAACAAAAAAAAATAATCAAATAATAATCCATTAAATTAAATGGGATTCATTAACATTTCATCATATATTAACTTTTGAAGATGATAATCATTTGAAATTCATTTCATTATATCATCATAGAATAACCATTTGAAAAAATAATAATTTTCATAAGACCATTATAATAATTTACCATAAGGGAATGAATTTTGTTTTATAAATCTTATTCCATTATAAACATACAACATTTATAGAATCAAATTTATTTCCATCCATAGTCAAAATCCCAAGCAATGTATATGGGACATGAAACGATATAATTTTAAATATATAATAATTTTGAAATATTTGTCAGTTCATTTTATAATGAAAATAAAAATTCATTGAAAATAATATTTTATGACACAATTCAGTTTCAAAATACATTATTTTTGGAAATAACAATTAAAAAAGATAAATGAATAATTAAAAAATCATTTAATACATTTCTTGAAGAATATATGTTTTATGTGACTTAAAATACTTTTATAATAGATATTTTTTAAAAACAATTATTGAAAATTATCTTGGATAATTGTAATTATTTATTCAATAAACATAAGTTTTAGTATAAAATTTGGTTTCATTAATTCTTTTAATGTGAAAGAAAATATTTTTTTACATTTTCATTAAATAACAAATACCATTTATTTTTGAAAAAAAATATGATTATTCAATTTATTTATTATAAAAAATATATGTCATGTGTAAAATATTATATATTAAACACTTTTATATAAAAGTTAAAATAATTTTTGAAATAATATTTAGAAAAATTGTTTTTAGATGAAAATGGCATTCGACTGTATTTTTTTTTAATTTTATTAACTCTTCAGTACATAAAGAGATGTATATGAGGGAAAAGACGAATTCTCATGTAATAAACAGAGGTGATAGAAATTGAAAATAATTTTTTATGTGTTGAATATTATATATCAATATTGGAGACTAAATCATTGTCAATTTGGATAAACAAGAATACTGTAACATAAAAAACATACATGGTGGGTAACCTAGATTCATAATCCTCAAGAAATAAAAAACCTAAAATTTATCATAAAATATAATTAGGATACATAAATTAATGATATTAAATTTAATAAGGGAATTATATAAAACTTGTGAAATAATATATTTATACAACATAACAAGTTTCTAAAATAAGGAAGTTGGTGGGATAACATATATTATCAAATTTTTACATTAGAATAAACGAACCATGAAAGCGATATCCTAAAATAGATATGAAAACCACAAATCATCATTAGTATAAGAATATTAAAATATATTCTTGGTATTTTTATACACCATATAAAATAAATATGTTGTGAATATGAAATGGGTCTTAGGGATGTAATAAGTGAGACAAAATTCCTTACATTATGTCTTGACATCTGTGACACTTGTTCAAACCTTGTGTATAATAACTACATATTTTATTAATAATTTATTACATATATATAAACCACATAATACTTAATTATATAATTTTTTTTTTCATTTTATTAACAATTCTATGTAAAATTATTATTTTGGGTAATAAAATCTTCATTTTTGATTTTTGTATTTATATTTTTTTAGACCTCTTAAAAAGATAAAGGTTAAATCAGTTCCATAATAATAATAAATAAATTAATAAAAAAAATTAAATAAAATATAACTTTAATACCAATCATGAAATATGGGTTTGAGAAATGATGTACATTATGATCATATAGATGGTATCTCATACGTACGCATGAATAAAATTTCAATTTTTCAATGATCATTTTGGAAGTGTGGTATGTAATAAATTATCTTTACATAATGATCATCATATAATTAGAACATATTATTTAATTAAATGTATTCATATATATCATACATGTGGTGTGTTGACGAATTGAGAGTCACATTTCCTTATGAAGGTGATAGTCGAAATGTACATGTGAATCATTATCATGTTTTGTTGAGTGAAAATGTATAAATGAAAATGAACTATGTTATCTTCTCCTAATGATAATTATTTATTAAACATCAATAATATATAACTTTTTTCACATAAAATAATTTTCATTACCCTAACCATATTCCATGTTATGTGAGAACGAATAACATCGTTTCGCAAGGCCGTAGTCCCTCGTACACAAGAGTGACGTTATCATATTAAAAAAATGGAAAAAATAAAATTTTGTGTAATATAAAAATTTAAAAAGAATAAAAATTTCATAAATATCATATACAAATAACACATTCATTATTATGTCAAGAAAATATATATTGTAAGGGAAAATTGAATGAAATTGGTTGGTGAGGTAATATTCACTATACACATGAATGATGATTCTTTAACTTGTATTATGGATGTTAAGAATGATATATGTTAGGAAATTATTTTATAAAAATAATATTGTATTTAATGTAACAATTTTATTTTATCATAATGGTTTTAAGGTAATTTAAGAAGTTTGATAAATAAATAATATAAATACCCCCGTTGAATAACATTACACCCTAATCGGGTATCCTCCTTAGGTTTGAACAAAAGAATTAATAGGTTTGAATTATTTAAAAAATAATTGTTTAATAATTAAAGACGAAAATTAGGGATTTGATTTGGGTAGGTCTTGGATGATCCAACGTGGTTTCTAGGTATTAATAAGAGTGTGTATAAATGGAATTTTATAAGAGGGGGAGTGGGCACATTTAGTATTTTTTAAATATGATTTTTTATCCATCATTTTTAATAGGCGTCAAGGGTCAAAATTATAATATTTTATAATCATAAAGTTGTGATAGTGAAAATATGTCTAGAAAATAATTTTTGGAAATTTTTATTGGTCATTTGTACTTGTATATTTTTTAACCCCTTAATAATATCATTTGTATACTGACTATGGTAGTTACTTTTTATAACATTCACTACTTCAATAATCTTTGGGTTGCTGACTAGAACCTAATAGGAATATCCCACAAATGGGAGGCATTTTATTAATTACTATTATGAACGCACACTTCACTATTCCAAAAATGATCAAATATAAAAGCACTAAGTAATGAATTCTTGAAATCCACAATATCTCCAAACTATAATTCTATAAAAATAGTAATGGAAAGAAAAAATGTTCCAAAACAATCCCACAAAAAGAAAATATTCTACATCCACAAGTTTATCATTTTAGGCAATTTGCACTAGGAAATTCTTATGAAAAGCTTCCACAACACACCTCATCATTTTCAATCTCACATGGCACTTCATAGTCCTGGTCCTCCTTGAAATCTGTCTAAAACTCGACCATCTTCACATTCCATGAAATGTGTTGGAAATTATTGTGTAAGGGTGGGTAAAATAAAACTTTGTAGGACACCTATTAATAACAAAGGAATAAGAAAAATGAAATACCACTCTTGAAATACAAATTAGTAATACTAAAACATAAATGCCTTCAATAAATACAATAAAAGAAATTTGATGAAGAAATACTAATAAGGAATATCAAAAAAGATTTCTAAAAAGGAATACCACCCTGGAATAACACAAAATAATTCATAGTGAGCTCCATATATATATATATTGATAATATATCATGAACATATAGATATTCTTAGTCCTATAAGACACTTAGACTCATAATTTCACATAATATATATTTGAAACCCAATATCCATAAGATACATAGTCTTTACAAGACTCATAGTCTTCATATGACACACATTTTACATATGTCACAATTTCTCTATAAGACATACAATATATAAGTCATAGCCATCCCCAAAAATGTTTTCTCGACACCCACTCATTACTGGATAATAAACTCTTCAAACAATTATTTTTTATTCAGACTCCCACAAAATCCCACTTAGGATAACATAAAAATGATTTATATTCATAAGGGTCCCAACATCATAGAAGAATCATCAAACTGACATCCAATTTGAAAGTTATGGTAATTTGAAAATTTTAGAAGGGGGATCACTAGGCTGTAGGATGACCGTAGTGGTCGACCAATGGGTCTAACCACCCTTGCTGTCGACCGCACTACGACAACTCAAGATACCACAACAGTTGACTGCACCCTACCTGTCATGGAAATTCGGTCGATCATGGCCTGGTCTAGCCGCCCTAGTACTCCCCGACTTGCAAGGTCTGACCTAACCCAATGGGTTGACCCGACACACTTAGCCTGGCCAAATATACAGGCCATGAACAACCTCGTCATCCCATCCTTCCATGTCATCCTAGCCCACTCACCAATATCCTCCCATTTCTGGGTTCTTCTTCTCACATGATCACCAGTGACGAACATCACAAGTCCACGCGGCCACACTACCGCATCATGTGGCCACATGCTACATCCACTGAAATTCCATGTTCCATGACCATCAAAAATTCATGTCAATATGGTCGCCGCCACTTAAACTATGTGATGAAATCCTTCCTTTTATGGATGACCATTATTACTCTGGTTCTCCATTTTCTGAAACGAAAACACATTTGTGACGATCATGTCCTGAGATACACTAATTCATCCTTGGTTTCATATTTCCTCTAATACAGGTGTTTAATTGAGTTATAAGCCTCTAGGAATTTCGACATGTGATCATCAAGATCAAATAATGAATAATTTCATGAATGGGAAGATAAATAATATGAATTATGGAAGTATTAAAAATGGCATTTTTTCGTTTTTTCCTCCATTCTTTTTCATAGATAGATTAACCAAGAGGATAAAATAATATCTTGATAATCCCTCAATAATAACCCATCCCACAATAACAATAGAGTTGATGAAGTATTAGGTTTTGTATTGACCTATGTTAATCCTTGAAATAAAAAAATATGGTTGTGAAATAAAAAATCAAATTCTTTAACATGGATATGGATCGTTCACTATCAAGGATTGATTGTCGTTGGTGGTCGGTCAAGAATGATCTATAATCCCTATGTTTTTTGTCACTACTAATAGAATTATTTAAAGATATCTTCCACTTCCTCCAATGAATTTATAGTGTTATGTGAATCCAATATGACCCTACCAATAACATTCATTATAAGAAAAAACATTTCTCCATCTACATAACATTAAAATAACAGTAAAGTAAATTTTGTTTTACATTTAATCATCCAAATAATATTTTTCATATCCAACCCACTATGGAAATTTTAGGTATTTACTATAGAAATAACCACATTATGAAATAAATTATGGTTACATATTTACAATTAGAGTCACCATTCATGAGTTATTAGGATTTTAAAATTTAAAAAAAAACATTTTATTATTATATTTACGATTACATCATAGGGGGCTTGTTCATAATATGAACAACCCTAACCAATGTTAGGTGACACCAAGGGTATAAATACTATTATGAGATCAATGGTACCCTCGTATTTATTATCCAAAAACAAGTTTAGATGTTATTCCACTTTTACGAAGTCCATGCACGCATGCTATTAAAAACATTACATTTTTCTATGTATATATCCGGCCACTCTGGGCCTCATAATTGAATGTTGTCTTAGCACGTGGTTTCATTATATTCCATAATAATTTATAAGAATAATATTAAAATAATATTAGTCATTAAAAATCCTCAAATTTATCAATTAAAATAATTTTTTATTAGTTTTACAAATTCTCACCATTCTCAATTTTATTGAACACTTTCAAATGAGAAGAGACTAATGTTACCCAAATTGTTCTTGTAATAAAAAACACTACACTTTAATTAGACTTATGATCCATTAATATTTAACTATAGTGCTTATGACATGAATAATTCATCTTTAACATTAATCATTTTGACCCTTGTAAAAACTGCAGGTAGAAAACTATTTCAAATACATTTTAGGAAATAAATATGGTATGTATATATTAATATATTTCAAATAAATCAACCAATAAATAATAATTCTATCATGTTTTGTGCAGAATAAATCACATCATTGTCAAGGTACATAGTTGTAAACACATTCACATATAAGTCTTATAATTTTTTAAATATTTTTAAAATAAATTATTCTGGAAATATTGAAATCCTTATGTATTAACCAGGAATCAAAAATTCATGGTATAACTTATTATTACCTTGGGATACACTCACAATGAATTTAAATTATGAGGATGAAATTTTAAGAGTGAGGGGATAATGTAATTCCCATATATTTTTATTTATTTATTCTCCATATAAATGATTATGATACTGAAAAAAATGATAACAAATGAACACTGATATGACAATGAA
Organism: Viscum album; assembly: GCA_963277665.1. Classification (NCBI taxonomy): domain Eukaryota; kingdom Viridiplantae; phylum Streptophyta; class Magnoliopsida; order Santalales; family Viscaceae; genus Viscum; species Viscum album. The sequence continues at coordinate 2,059,572,248 of OY728151.1, read as the reverse complement.
ATTTTAATAAAATAATAAAATCATAATATCACCATTGGATTGGAATGTATAAATGGAGTAACTAAAATAAATAATAAATAATGAATTTTTTTATAGTTACTCTTTTATTTATTTCATTCTAGAAAATATGTGTTAAAATTTAAATTTTAAAATTCCAATCATATATTGTTAGTTAAAAATTAAAATTTAATAGATTAATTTTCTATAAAATTTGGTATTGTATATTATTTTTATACATATAAATAAAAATATTATAATTTTCACAAAATATTTCACTGAATATGATATTTATTTCATTTATCAGAATAATATTTTGGTTTATCTCATATATTTTTTTATAAATTGTTTCTTGGGTGAATTGTAAAAAATTTATATTTTATAATTTTTTAATATAAATCGTGTAATTTAAAAAAATTATAATATTTTGAATTTTATATTAATATAAAAGTTGTTTTATTTTATTAAAAATAATTAATATTAATCTATGATAGTTGATAGTGTTCTATATTTTATTATAAAATCATTTTTATGATGAAAATTTTATTTTTCTAAAAAGAATATTTTGTTTCATTTTTTATACTTTTATTAAAATTAATATAACCACATTGGGAAATTGAAAATATTAAAATTTGTTCTAGGTATAAAAACAACATAATTAATACTATTTAATCAAATATATATTATTTATAGTCTTATTGAGTATTAAAAATGGTAAAATTTCATCACCAAATTAAATGATAAAATGGGCTAAAGGAGGTTTAAACTATTGGACATGGAAATAAAATATGTTAATAACATTTATTATTACATCGTTTTAAATTATTTTTCCTATAAACTCCAAATAATAAAAAGTTTGAAAATTTGTATCCTTAACTGATAAAAACAAACTTTATATTATTTTTACTAAAATATATTAACCATTTATCTCCCTCTTTCTTTAAATATATCATGTGTATTTTTAGAGTGATGAAAATAAATTAGGAATTATTCTCAAATATTATAATAAATATTGGTAAATAATTTTTTTTATATTATTTATGTTTATAATTTTTTTAGAAAAGGCATAATTAGCTTGAATACTTAGGAAATCTAGATGTAGCATTTATTCAAGAATCCAAAAAATAATCTATAACATTGTTTTATAATAATGTTACAAAATAATTAGGGAATTTTTTATATAATGTTTCTCTTTCATTTTTTTCCCTATTTATCAAAATAAATTATATTATTTCAAACCATAATTTCTAACAAATTTATGGAATCTAGTTATCCTATTTGGATAAATGGATAATAATTTATTTTGTGATTATAAAATTTTATGTGATCATATTCCCTATCACTCCAAATTATACAATATAAAGTTTATATCATCATGTAAGTATTTTCTGTATCACTGAAATATTAATTATCTTTTATAATACAATGATACATTTTATTAATTGAATAAAATTTCAAAATAAATTTTTAATTTAATAAACCGTATTAAGAAATTTCACCCATTATATAGGGAAATATTAATTTTTCATATTATTATTTTAAACTGGATACTAATTTATTGTTGATAAATTTTTAATTATTTTTCATATTTTTTATTCTATATATGTGTAATTCATTAGAAATATATTTATTTCATATAGGGATAGATTATCGATAACCCCTTGATGCATTGAAATGTATTATTGGACAAACTATTGGAAAAATTAGTTGGTAATAAGCTTTATACCTACACATTCAAAAAAAAGGTATTTAAGATGTACCCATGGATAGGATCATGATGTCTTGGAAAAAATCCATTATGGAAATATCAACAAATATAATATTTTGTATTTAAATCATTAAAATTTATATTACTAGTATACACATGTTTTTATGTTCATATTTTCAATGGATACTTTTTAATATCATGTTGTTGATTAATTGGAATGGGTTAGGATTTATCAATCCACCATATTTATTTTTCCATATATCCTGAAAAATATATTATTTTTGTCCACCTTTACTGAGAATCAGGGCACTACCAATATTATGTTTTATCTAATGAAGTGATTATGTAATCCTTGAATGATTTTAAAAGTAGCAAGATTTTTTTTGTGAAACAATATTTACATTAAATGTAATATTTTATTCATGTTTGCATTAATTTTTTAATGAAATATAAAATAACTTATTCACCATGGTGATATACCTTGATTGATGTTCTAATATAATAATAAAAACACATCCTCAGGGTTATTATATTTTTGGATTCTATAATAACTTCCCAAAAATTATCATTGGATTATCTTCTATTTTGGACTAGACAAAATATATCATATTAAAGGCTCTATTATTTATAAATAAAATTTATCTAATCTACTTTACTTGATATCATTGAATTATTGTGTTTTTCATTTTCATTAATTTCCATATATAGACAATTACACATTGTATGACATCATGCATAGAACTTTTGTATTATAATTCCATATAAAATAAACATTTTAGTCATAGAATATATAATAATTAACCATTTATTGTTTTACATTATATCAACTATGAAAAAAATATTCATCTTGATTTTAATTTACCATTTAATTTATTGTAATTTATTCTAATTCCTAACACATATTGAAAACATCTTAAAAATTATTAATCAAAAATATATTTACATGAATCATATATTAAAACAAAAAATACAATGACTTTTATAAATATTTTAAAATTTCAACATGAACACAGTTATAATTCCATTACAATTATATTTTACAAAACTATTGAGTTTTTCAAGGGATATATTTTCCACAAATGTCAATGAAATGTGGTCAAAATTTTGTAATGATTTTATCAAGATGAAAAACATATACCATCCTATATTATATAAAGTATCCCAAGATATATTTTTTATGATCCTAAAATATATTACGTATCCTAGTGAATTTATGACACTACCTCATTTAAGTAGGAACATTGAACTATTATAAATATTATTTTATGATTTTTTACTTTACCATTTTTTGTACACTCTATTGGAATTATCATACATATAAATTTTAATATTAATTAAGTTGAAATTATTCAAATTATAAGTATCATATATACCATCAGTGTTATATTATATATCACAATTTATCCTCTTTGGATGATTTCATAATTATCTCATATTTGGAACATATTACATATCAAAACAAATTATTGTATTTTAAAAAAAGTCATATTTATTTGGTGAATACCATTATATATCACAGTTAGAATAATTCTTTTTATAGGGACTTTTAATTATATTATGTATACATTTATGGGATTTTAAACATATCTATAATCCAAAGTATAGTATGTAGCCTAATAATATTCCTTTAATATATTAATATATTTATTATAGATAGTATACATTGTAAATATCATTATAACCCTTACAAAGTTATTAATCAAAAAAAATATAATATATTACATTCAACATCATTTAAGAAACAAAAAATTCTATAAAATAAAAAATACCTAAAACATTATAAAATTATGTTGACACATTATTTACTAAATCAAATTAATTACACAATCATTTATTCCTTGAAATCATTAACAACATCATCTTGATGTGGGTTAAAACATATCTTTAATTTAGTTTCGGTACAGAAAAACAATTTTTTTGGATGTAATATTTGAAATCTATCCACCTTAAATCAATGAAAAATAATTGAAATGTGATACCTATCTTCTCCCATTTAATAAGAAAAATGACAAAAATTGTTTCTATATGTTGTGGCATTGGAATCCTCAAATTATTTATCCGCAAAACAATCAAATAATTTCCTATATGATAATGCATGATGTAAATCTTTTCTGTCATTAATTTATAAATGACATTAGTTCATAAGAGACTAAGAAAAAGATACCACATGTAGTCATTAGTAAAACAATTTGAAGCAAAATTTTTGACATATTTATAACCTATCTCAAAAAATATATTTTAAAATTTTATTAAAGTTTTTTCCTTACCCTGTTAATAACTTCCATATTTTTTGTTATTATATAACATTTTAATGTGGGGATTAAATCCAAAAACACAAATTAGTTTTAGAATTTCGTTTCACATAAATTTATATCCTAATAACCTCATTGATGAATTTAAAAGTTCATTTGGGATAATATTCACAATATAATTAATATATAGAAAAAATTTCATCTTCAATATGAAATTATAATTCCTCAACATTTAAAAATGATAAATATTATTAATTATTTTTTATCAAAAAAGATTCACTATATTATTGTAACTATTTAATGAACATCTACTATCACATCTTGTATATCAGGTATATCTAAAAACTAAATTCATATCGTAAATTTGATTCTTCTTCCAAAAAATTTATATATATTAACATGATATAGAAACATATTCATAAATAATGGAGCTCAAGGTTATTATATATTATTTATTTTAAATTCATACTAAATATCCTTTACTAAAAATAATTCTTCATATGATATAAATATTTTAAAATCAAAAATCAATCCCAGAAATTATATATAAATACTTCAATTTCCATATTAACTTTCTTATAATACATGAAGTAAAATACTTTTATTTTATAAATATCCCAAAATATTCAAGGAAATTAGGATATGTGATTCCATTGGCCCTGACTAATACCTAACATAGAGAGTATTTATACAAACAACAACTGGCTTTGGGGTTCTAATATATTATAATCTAAAATACAACATTCTAGTTTTTTAAAAAAAATTAACAACTATCAATTCATCATCTATTGATTGGATAGTGGATACTAGAATTTCTAGTGAATCTTTTTGGATTCCTCCACTACAAACCAATGTAACAAATCATTGGTGTTTTTTCATGAGAAAATATATTATGAACTAAATCAATGGATATATTCAAAAACAATGAAATTACTCATGAAAATTCTCCTCAATACGAGAAAAGATAATTCCATCGGCAATCAAAATCCCAATAAGTGATGTTGTATTGGTCATCCTTAAATAGAAAATTTATCCCACCCATAATTTCCAAATACTCAGGGTTCTCGTGTATTCATACAACATGATATAATAACCTCTTCAATATATCTATGACCTATTAATATTATTCATCAATTTTCACACTATTTTTCCAACATTATCAAGAATAAATGCATATTGTTTCTCTATATAAAAAACATTATTTTTTTCATCACTATTAGTTATTTTCATTAATCAAAATTATAATACCATGTGGAACATTTAATTTGTAATTTCAATGAAAATTAGGATGGTATTATTCCTGGAAATAAGATCAGATGTTTCCTAAATATCAATACAATTGATTTGTGAGTTACACTTACACACTTTCCTAACATAATACTGTAAAATTACACTATTATGGAGATTATTTTTTTCTAAATACCCATTTTCTTATAATACATTCATTCTGTAAGGACTTATTCTAAAGTTATCATGGTCCATTCGTTACAATTTGATTCTCATTTTCAATCATACTTGAACACTCTTCCTTCACACTAAATATTATTCAATTATTCGGGATCTATCATTAATTGATGATAATAAAATATGAATTCCTATATTCTTATTCAACTTTTTATCTTTTAACTCACATACTCTATGATATTTTTTGTGTTATATTTTATTTTAGGTTCCATATTTTTCTATTTTGTTCTCAAACCCAATGGCACATTAGTTGAGTATGTTCTATCTATTTATTGATTTTTAATTTCTATAATATGAACAATTTAATAAAATTCATATATAGTCTTATTAGAAAAAAAGTTATCGAAATTAAAAAATATCACATACTTATTAATAAATTATTCATTTTCCATTTATATTACATGATCATAGTAAAATATCATTTCATCAATAATTATATATTATTTTTATAATTGTATATTATATGTATATCCAATGGTAAAGACATATTCTTCATTTTATTCACTCTTTTCACTTCATATTCTGTTATTACTGATCAATAATTTACTTATAAAATAATAAATTATTTCATATTTGGATTATTCTTGGACTAAATTTTATAAGGATTCATGTGAAAAATATTCTTGATTTTTTTTTGGAATGATTACACTTAATTTCTAATTAAAAGAAATGTATTGTTTTCTAATGTTGTGTTATCATGGTTTTAGACATTAGTGAAATTAATTTTTGTTGATCAAATCATAATATAACCATAGGGCACTGTGAACTTAACTCATGTTGTATTCATTTTATAATATGATAGTTTGTGAAAATCATCATTATATACTCTCTAACATTGTTTGATATCAGTAAATTTTAGAAAAAACCTTTTAAATTGTTATTGAACCACAAATAAATTTATTAATGCATAAATATTAATGTTTGTGATAAATAACCTGAATTGATATAATTCTAGTGAATTCATTAATTAATTTTGATGAATAATTATATATAAACTATAAAATCCTTCTACTAGGTATAATAGCATCTACATGAACCATCTCCAATGGATTTAAACCATTAATATAAACTACCTTATAAAATATATTCACCACATTCCACCTTTGAATTGTTTTTAAATAAGTGATATTTTAATTATTCAATCTAAAATTTATTCTCAATAATTTTAATACAACCATTTTTTACATTTTTTTTGTAAGGATTCTCTTTTATTCTATTAAAAATATTATGCTCCACATGAATACTCCAATAGAAACAAATTTTGGATACATATTCATAAATAAAATATCCATAATTTATCAAAAACTTCTTAATCATTAATACAATTCATAGTCTCCTTAGCAGATTTTTTTAGTATGTAACCACATGTTAATAATATAGTTGTTTCAATAAATTTTATATATAATGTTTCTTCCCATCAATAAATAACAAAAAAAATTAGTTTTACTTATTATTAAAAATTGGTACACTTTATCACTATAGATATTTGATAAACATTCATTCATATATGGAATTGATACTCCATCGTATCATTCATCATTATTTTGGTTATTTTTTTATTTATGTACAATTTCAAATAATAATGTCCTAAATAAAAAATTAAATGAATAAATTATCATAGCACAAAAATAAAACAAGACTCAACCATAGTCCATCACTTGTGATTGACATAAACGTATGGATCTAGTAACTGTAATGTAACCCATCACATAGTAATGGGATAGGGATTTGTAAAGACTAGGATCAGATCAAGGATAATGAGATTAAAACCTAGGATATTGTGTCATGAACACTTATATGGTTTTTGAAAGATATCACATCACGAGAAACAAGGTTATTAGGGTCTCCTAGGTCTACTATTGAATATAATAGAAAATGGATCACCTTTTTCACTCATAGATAAATATATATAAGTCAAATTAACATCATGTAATGGTACATTGGACACTCCCAATATTTGAAATATTGATTTTTCAAATACTTTTATCACTCTGGGTTAACCATAGATTCTCACTGAGTTTCTTATGGGTCTATGTGGAAGGACATCACTAATATAATGATAATGAGACAATGTAATCATTATAAGGAAATTAAAAAATTAACCTAAGTATAAAAAAGAAAACATATAGAAACCCATATGTATATTGATATGGTTATCCTCAAAAGAAATTGGATGAGATTTACAGATTTGATCTAGATATTATGGTCTACATCTGAAAAAAACTAGCATTTCAGAACCCATAATAAAACCAAATCACCATTAGAGGATATCCTATGAGATATAATGTTTTATATGCAATATTTTTAATACATATATATATTGATTTCATTACTCACTAGAAAACATTGACAAACAACCAAGGAATGTAATGACATTGTTAACAACTATTAAATATAGATATGAATTCTTTTTACCACATACATGATTATAGATTAAACATAGATATTAAGTTTTATCTCATTTATGATCAATATTTTTCATATGTCAATTCAAAAGAAAGATAATTACCATGATACATTGTTATGTATGATCAAATTTTGAGATCCAATGAGTAATAACACTAGAATATAGGAGAAGCGACATTGTCTAAATAGTTTAAGCATTGGCTGGGCTCCATGGAACATGATGTTCGATGTATTTTCATATTTCATTTCTTAGGATGGATTTTATAAAATTTATATGATATGGAAGAAGAAAATAAACACAAAATCGAATGATTTTTGGATTTTTATGATAGAAATGAAACATTAAAATCATTATAATGTTTTAAAATCAATTTATTTTTAAATATTCCCAATCCTAAAAAAAATTCATAATTAATTTTCTATTTTTATAAAATAGTAAATTGAAATGATTCGATCATTATAACACCTTAATAAACAACCAATACCCTTGAAAAATATATTTTTAGATTAGTTTTTCTTTAAAATTATTGAACCAAATTATTTGATAAATATCCTCATTATATCCCCATAGTTTTATATTCAATTAATTCTAGATTTATTGATATTTCATTCTACAATCTATAAGATTTGCAGAAATTAAAAACAAATCACATGAAAAATCACTTAAATATCATTTCATGATTAAAATAGTACAATTTCAATTATTGATGATGATATTAATTTTAGGATATACAATGAGAAGATTTCACCAAAACCGTTTATAGATCTATTATTTTTTCATTTTGGGTTGATGTATTAATAGTTAGGTTTCATCCCCTTATAAGTATGATTTGTTTTTCTACTAGCCACATAAAATATATAATCTATATTTTATCCACAAGTGATTTTTTTTAAAACATGATTTTATTTTTGTGTAAAGAACTAGTAAAAGTCACGTATTCCTATGACATATCTCACGCAACACATGTTCCCAATATTAGTATCTAGGAAAAATTAGAAGAACTTAATACAAATATATCATTTAAATTTTTGAGAAATTTATTTATTTCATCATCATAAATCATTATTTTTGTTAGGAATACCTTTTTTCCACATGTATGGTGTTGTAACTCATGGCATCAATACTTTTCTTTTTCTTTCAATTATAATTTTTATCTACTAAAAATAATAGAAAAAATATTTCATAATCAATTTCAATTTTAATAATCATTGTTTATTTTCACGAATTTATATTCATCCTTTGTTCATGAAATCTATTTCATTTATGTAATGATTTCCAAAGAAATTTGAAACCCGTTTGGTGATGATCCCTCTTGAGTTAAAAAAAAACTAATCTTTTTTTCATTATTTAATGAATAATTATATTATTCATCTTATGAGTTATGGAACACTAGATAAGTCTCTATATTAGTATCATAAATACAATGTCAACATTGAATATTATAAAATAACACATCAACCCATAGAACAATATTTTTTATGGAATTTGAATCAATTATCCTCAAATCCCTTTTTAATGATTGAATTTTCTAGAGAATGTATCTATTCTTAATGAATTTTTTAGGAACAACATCATCTTACATTTTATGTCACATAATCATTAAGCACAGTATATGATATTTAATAATTGAACCATTTCTATAACATTTAGTGGATTATTTTCTTTAATACATACCATCCCACATTTTGTCTCTACTGATCATCTAGTATGAGAATCTATAAAAATATTCTATATTATCTTCACCAAAATAATATGTGTTCTCAAAAAAAAAAAATTTAAATTCATAAAGGTTGAAAATAAATATTTTTTCCCCTTATTCCCTTTTAAAAAAAGTGATTCAGCAATTATTTTATCATAATTTGTGTGATTACTATTTTATTTAGGTATTGTAATGTAATCATTATCATCTTCTTTATTTATTGAGATCACGGCATTTAACTATACTATTAAAATTTTAATAAATTTCTTTACCTTAGGAGAGTAATTATGAGATTGAAATATTCTATATATAGTACATACAATCATATTATATATGTTAAATTATTCATCATCAAATTTATCATTAAATATTATATTATATATGAAAAGAATTTATAAAAGTACATCTAATAATCTTTAGACATTACATATCATTCAAATATATTATTAAGGTTTTCCCAAATATCCAATGATTTTTTTCATCAATTTGTTTTTTGTTCCGTATAAATTAAATAGAACACTAATCAAATTTATTTCATTTTAATTTCATTCAATATTACAGTTATCAAAATAAGACTATACGGAATCATGACATGGTACTCTATGTCATTGTTGAATAGAATCAAGAATATGATTTCCATGGGAGAGTAGGTAAGGTAAAATTAAGTCTATAAAATTTTCATAACCCATTCAATCAATTTCATTGATTCCTTTACTATTGAATATTTTATATTGATCCATATAAAATTCGTAATGGATTACTAAAAGATAACCAATGATTTGATATAGTTTTAAATAATATCATGGGATGCGTTAAGAAATGGGTGGTGGTGATTGAGTTTTAGTAATCATCTACCCAAACTATAGATACCCCTTACATTTTGAACAATATTCTCTCAATAAAACCATCATGTAAAACAATTGAATGAAAAAAAAAATGGATGATAATTTTGGATAAAGCGAATCTTTTTGATCCATTTTTTTAACACATCAACACAAATATTCATTAATTATGAAAATTTAAAAATAATAAATAAAAATTTCATGAATATGTTATAATTATAGGGGCTAACCTAACTTGAATACCTAATAAAATTTTACAAACCAAAGAATAACACTTCTTGGATTAAGGGTCATTAGAGAAGGTGATTTCATTAAATACTTAACATGTATGATCACATTATTTAAATACCCAATAACAATATTATATAATTTATATCACATATTTCAAAAATTATATGTAAATATGATATAAATTATCTTCTCTTCGTTTTCACATTGACTTATATTTTTTTTATTCTATATTATATATAAATCATATGGATGTAATTCATTCAGGTTACTTATTTTTCAAAAAAATGTACAAGGTATAAATTATAAATAATAATCAACTAAATTTTTTTATAACTTTTAGATATTTTTTTCCTTGATAATATTAATTATATATATATAATTTTGATAAATACCATATAATTAAGGTATATTTTTTAAATATTTAAAATATAAAAATAAATTTATATAATTTATCAAGTTCTTATCTCTAATAATGATTTAAAATATTTCATTTCAAATCCTATAATTATAGTTTACTTATATTTAAATAGTAATTTTACAAATTTAATAACTTATCTATATGATAATATTTAGTTATAATATATTATAGTAAAATTATCATTGAAAACTATCTTAGTCACATAATATAATGTTTTCATTCCATTTCAACATGACATAATATCAATTAACCCAACCAAAATTGTGTTGATTTTGATTTATAGAATATATCATGGTGTGATCATATTATTTACGGTATATTACCAATACATTTTCATTATTTACCATAAAATAATATTGTATCATGGATCATAAAAAACCCAGAAAACCATCAAATGTTTAAACATTTTATTGAAGCTTTACATGGACACATTGTGAGCTAGAAAATTCATGAATCTTAACAATGTTTACCATCTAATGTAAGAAAGAATTATATTATATTCCACTGTTTTGAGATCAAAAAAATATAAACATTTATTAATGAGGAATATAATATATCACCCTAATGAATAATAGATATCCTCAAATATGTAATGTATTCTCTCAAAAAATTATTATTATCTTATTTCTTCATATACTTTTTATAATTCATCAGTAATAATGAAATAGAATGTGTATCAGCAGTGAATTTTTCCTTTTATATATATTTCTATTCATTATTGAATGTATGTTACATATGATCAATGAGATCATGTACTCTCCACGTAATCACTTTGTGAGAATATTACACAACATATATTATATATTATATATCATTGTCTACCATTTCATAATTTTTATTCTATATTCACACTTCTCAATGAGGTATTCTGTATCTATATTTTTTTATGTATCATAGAAAATATTATTAATTCCATTCATTAAATTATATATCATGATATAACCATTACATTAACATTATAGACCAAACATTTGAATAACATATTTAAAATTCAAATGAAAATAACCCATTTCGTTCCTTTTTAGTATTTGAAATTCTATGAAACACTTCTCCAATACATTGTAATTTATCTAGAATATCATTAATATCTATATTATTAAAAAAATCTTTGAAAATAGATAATATTGAATAATATAATATATATTCCTTTTAAAAAAAAAAATATATCATCTTCAAGACACCATCAAAATTATTAAAAATTCATATGGGTACCTCCTACCACTCTTTATCATATCAAATAATATAAATATGAACTCTCTATATTGAAAGAAAATACGTTAGAATCATTTTTCAGTTTCAATAGTTTGGATTTTATAAAATTATATATTAAAAAATTTACATATCAACCCAATTTGAAAACAACACTTCAATGAGTTTTAATAATATCTCCCAGCAAGAATAAATTAATTTATACCTCTATTGGTTTTTTAATAAAAATTGAATAGCTATACACATTAGTATGACAAATCACCATAAATTTCTATGTTAGGATTGCAAGTATGGATAATAAATATAATTGAAATTTATTTTTTAAATTATAATGAATTATATATAGTGTCTCAGAAACTTTGTCTATAATATCACCGATATATGAATCTTTTTTTGAATTATATTGTATTTTGAATCTAAACTATTCATACCTTTTGAAATTAAAAACACATTTGCTGTTAGGGTAACCACATTAATGGACATTAATTAATTTAATATTATTATCAAAATTATTTATCAATAAATATTACCAATATAAATCATTACATGATATACCATAATTCAAAATTTTATGATTATCATTGTACATGATTTATATGATTTATTTCAAATATAGTTCAATATAAACACACTATTATATTTTCAAAATCACTAAAATAAAATAAACCATGAAATTGTGGCATTAACCATGAAATGTTTCCTTTTTCGAGAATAAATCTAAAACTCTTCCACATATCCTAAAGAATTATCGATAATTTTAAACTCAATAACTCATTGTGAGTATATAAAGCATTTTTTATATAACTATCATACCAAATCTATAAAATATTAGAAAATCACACTATAAAAAAAGTAATTCATTATTTATGGTCTACTATATGAAATTATACAGATTTCTACCATATTAATTATTACAAATTCATATATCCATATTTTTAATATGTATTGAATCCAATTAAAAATCATTAATGCAACTCAAGCTATAAATGGGTTTGTTCTCACATAGATAAAAAAATTATATATCATAATTAACCACTAATCTACAATATTTTTATATATAAGTCTCATTAATACATATAAAATAACATCATCCATGATACTGAGTTATCTCTATATAAAAAATATTCAAATATTGTTATGATTTTATCAAAAGATCTAAATTCTCTAATATGGACATTATAAATTTAATATATTTATCACATATAAAACAATTATTTGAACCCATAATGTTATAGTATATTAATAATGACAACATATTTATTATATTTAAGAATATTCAGATTCACATATTACACGATAAATTAATTCTTTTTTAAGTTCCATAAATAACAATATAAACAACAAAACAAACCACCACATGGTTAGCTCAATGTCACTAATGACATAAGAAATGTATTTAATTATAGATTAATATATGATATGTAACATATAAACATATAGTAATGGTTATTCGTATACCGAAAAAATCCTTATGTTTATCAATGATCAAAATATGTTCCAAGAGATATACTATAATGTGAGAGTCCCTATAACAAGTGTCAAATGTTTTATATCATCAGACTATGTTGTATCATATTCAATATTATACTCTTCATAGTATTAATATATCATTATAATGAATAATAATTCTAGGTTTCAATCAATTAATGATAACTCACAGTCACACTGTTCAGTTCATTTATCTTTTCACTCATTATATACAGTATACCACCCATATGAGTGAATGATAAAAAAAATTTAATCTATTATTAAATCATTATATATTCATCTCAAAATAAATATTATATTAATAATTGTATGTACATAATACCCAATTCAATTACATAAAAAATATATTTCTATATTGTTAATGTCTTATTCAATAGAACATCCACATTATACTCTTGTTTTGAACGATATATTGAGGCCCAAAGCATTACGTACATAAAAATTACATTACATTTGCATAATACTTAATACATGACAAAAACAGAAGCCCAAACACTGTATTAGTTTAGTGTCTTTGGAAATTCAGAACATAATCTTCTAACCGTGGTGAAAGTTCTTAAACATATACCACAAAGATCTTCCACTTTTTTTCTTACCTAAAACCATTCTTTTTATCCTGAGGAAAAGAAAAAATAAAAAGGGCGAGCTCAAATACTCAGTAAGGGATTAATGGATACCATAAAACAACCCATTACAATTTGATCATAAAAATATGAACATAAAACATCAAAATCATGAGTAATGAAATAAATCTTTGTAGTACATAAATCATATATCATAACGGAACATTAATCATGATAACATAGAATGGGAATAAAACATTTAATTATAAAAAACGATTAACAACATGATCTGATTCCCATAGTAGCCAAGGCAGTGTTTTCAAGACCATCATAGTGGACAAAGTTCTTTACTGAACCGAGTTTACAAGCCATTCTGTCGCTGTATTTCTAAACAGGATTTTACTTGTCGTTCCTGCCACATCTATCTCATGAGATATGAATCATTACCCAATGCATTGGAGGGAGATATAGGTCCCACCCATCTCAAAATGAAATCATTAATACGTCTACCAAAAAATAAACATAAATCATTCATCAAAGCCAAAAGTATAAAGTGGGTTTAATAAACATAATCCATCATAACATAATCCATATAAAACAAATGGATATCATTTCATCAAAAGAAAAATCAAAACTTGTAAATAATAGAGACATTATAATTTAAAGATAATCATATTAAATGTTGTCATCTTAGATATAAAATACATTTGATAAAACAGATGAAATGAATTCTTGAAAAAAATATCATTTCTTCTTAAAAATCATTTTCCTTTCACAAAATGCAATGTAATATTTAAAAAATAAATATTTTATTGAAAATAATCATGAAATCCTATAATGTAATCTTTATGAAAATAAGTGGTTATGAAACCATAAAAATCCATTCATTCCTTATAAATTAAAAAATATTCTCCTTGAACTTTGGCGAGAAAATTCAAAAAGTAACTCATATGATAAACAATAGAAAGATTCTTTCCAAACCTTGTGGAAAAAGTCAAAAAAGGGTAAAATGACTTTAAACTTACATGGAAGAATAATAACCATTTATGAAAGAATTTTGAGAAAACCTAGACATTGGTGATAAAAATTACCCCAGTAAATACTTATGAATAAACAATCATATATAATAATGATATTGGAATAATTATCCCTTACCTTAGGTCCAGTTTATTCTGTATTTGTCTGAAACTCCTCTTACTCGATGTACGTCTTTTAAACATCCTATAAGGGAACTAGAGTTGGTCTTTTGAGAAGACTAGAACCTCTATAATATAACTATAGAGCTTGAGAAGAGGAATTTTTTGGGTTTGGCCAAGCATGAAATCTTAATATTGAGTGAATATAAGGGGGATGAGGTTCCCTTTTATAAGAGTGCATAGGGGAAATTTTGGAAACCTCCAATATATTAGTTTATAATAAAATAAAACTCATCCCAAGAACCACCAAAATGACTCAAGGACTAATATTATATGAGATAGTTCTGTAATTTAATCATCCAATAATATTTATACATGTTGGAAATTTATTTTAAACATTATCAATTTGATTTATCCTTATTTAATCTATTTGATCTTATTTATGGTAATAATTTTTTAAATTTTAAATTGTTGTAAATACATACTTATGTGTTTTGAATTGACCATAATTGAATAATTTATGAAATTTTCGACCATATAAATTTCAATTTATAATTTTTAAATATTCTTCTACTTCTAAAAAAATATAATAAAATGTTATTTTTATAAAATATCAATAGTGTCAATTTTGACAATATTTAATTATTTGAATTTAAATAAAATCCACGGCTATGATATGTTAGAAGAAAAATATTGAATATATACCTAACATATATTCATCTAAAAATATGTTGAGAACTCTAATTAATTCATATAATATTTATTTTAATATTTTAATATCCATTTATTTTATATTTCTCTAAATAAAAAAATTACTCAAAATATTTTTATGATTATTTAGTATACTTATTTTTTGTATAAAAATTAAATATAAAATACTAATATTAATATAAATTTAATATATTTATTAATAATTCTTCTAAAACTACCAACTTTAAAAATTTTCATCTTTATTAATGTATGACGGTGACAACTTTGACATCATTTAATATAAAATAATATAAATGTCTTAATCTGTTTTATAAGGATCCAAAAGGACCAAAAGACAACCCTTGGATGATTAGGATATAGATATAATGGACCAATAAGGTTTTGTTATGTTTATGGTCCTTTTTATGGGTGTTATGATTTTAATAAAAACTATATTATTGATTTTTCACTAAATAAATAATTTATTTATTATTAATTTATATGCTAATAATGTAATTATATATTTATAAAAAATACAAAATAAATTAACATGATGAATAAAATAATATTATCTTTCAAATGAGTATTCATTATTGAATTTATATTATGTATAACCTTATATTAACAGTACTTTAATTACTGATGTTTGAGTGAGACATATTTCTCTTTCATTAAATTAAATAAATGAATGGTTTAATCAAATCCATGTGGGCTGAAAAATATACCATTTTGACCCAATTATATTTTAAGACAAAATATAATCATCCTATTATATTAATACAAGTGTTAGGGAAATTTTATATTTTTATTTTTACCCTTAATTACATGATATACCTTTATCTTTAGTAAATAAAATATACCGTAGTGACTATTCATAATGTCCAAAAATACTAAGATGCCTATTAAAATAACATAGACCTTATTATTCTGAATATGAAATTAATTTTTTCAAATGAAAAACATATAATTTGCAATATTTAATTTAAAATTAATCCTGCTATTGAATAAACGGGTTCTAAAAATTAAAACATTGCAAAAGATTTAAATGATTTTACCTATAAATTAAATGTAAAATTAATTATAATGACATCCATAATATTAAATGGTAAAAATATATTCTATTTATAATATATAAACATTCAATACTATAATATCACTATATAAATTATCGTTATGGAAAAACTTTTTTTAAATTAAATTTTAGCATATTTTTACTATTCATCAAAATATGAATGTTAATATAAAAATATAAAATTTTTATCAAAAGTAAATTTTTTTATTGTTATCGAAATGAATAAGTTTATATTGTAAAATTGAACTCATAAACGTGTCAACAACTAGATTTATAGTTGATGAACCATCAAAAGGCAGCAAAACTACATTTTTAAAAAATAATTATTTTACAATAAAATTTTATTTTGTTCTCATAACATGTTCTAGAATATTTGTAAGATGAATGATAATAATATAATATTGAAAATGTGGTTAATACTATTCATAACAGATTGTTCAAAATACATTTATAAAAATATATCTTTGTTTACTGAAACATGGTATTGCTTACAACACATGCTATTGAGGAAGGTCGCTCTTGCATGCAATACAAGCCAAAATAGTGTTTGCGTATACTTCATCCAAATACGATTTTTCATATATCACAAGCTAATCATTGTGTAACGTCAAACACAATACATCACTGAAATTAAAAATAATATTTCTCATAAAATCTCACGGTGTTACATTCTACCCCCTTTAAAATTAATTTCTCCCATGAAATTCATTGGGGTTATAAATTGTTCACTTCTTGAATGTTTTTTTATAGAAACCCACACCATAAAAATGATTACTAAAACATAATTTTTAAAATTATAGTTAGAAACATAACAGTCACCCAGAGTAACTCCGCATTGGGTTTCCACACAGAAGAATATAGATGAAAATATGGATGTGGAAGAGAAACATAACCATCATGTTATGATGTAGAGTGGTAGAAAAATGGAAATTCAAATGCAAAAAATCACAAAGCCATAAATTTTTTATTATCTAAGGTACCATATGATTAATCAGATATGAGGGTACATGGGCAAAATTTGCTGTTTTTTAGATCATTTCCCTAATGTTGATGAATTTTATCATAAGGATAAATATTTACTTGATTTCAGGGTAATATCATTGTTGGTCATTCCATGAACAATTTCCAATTCATCTCTTATTTAATGAAATTATTTTGAATTTTTCATTCATGATGTATTAGTAGATCATTCGATAGAATGATAGGTCATTATATATGTCTCTATAACAAAAAAATGATAGACCAAGATATTAAATATACGTAAGTCCATATATGTTGAGTATAATTGTATATGGTTCCAAAAATGTACTTATACTTCATCTATCATATATCTTAAAAATATAAAACAAATTTCTACAAACCAGGGACTTCTTGTAGGCCCATGGTAGGAGATAAAGGCATGTTGGACTTCGTTTGTGGGTTTGATTCTCGCATCCTTGTGTTACGAGACGGGTTTTCACCCATCCTACGAGTTTTCATTTTTCTAATACTATATTATTATAACATTTCAGAAATAATATCAAAAAGTTTTATACATAAAATATAAAATCATAATTTTAACATAATATATTTCTTTCCTTAGGCTTATCCAAAATACTTTTGTCCAATCTCATAGTATAATGAAGAATATTGATAGAGAGTTCATCTACCAAGCATGTTATTACCATCATTTAACCCCCAAATTTCATAAGATATATCTTGTTGGTCATATTCTAAACATTTGAATATCTTAATCATGTATTATCTTAAAACATGAATTGCCACAGAACCGTAGTGAAACATGAATGATGTAAAATGTTAATTATTTCCACAAACCCAAACCTCAAAATTTCTATATACTCAAACCATGATGTCATAATGTCCTTATATTAGTAATGAGCTCATTAATACTATGAAACATATTATTTTCTCTGTATCTCTTCATTATGTGCATATCTTCTTCATTCCAAAAATATTCCAATCACTTTTCATGGTTACTAGTACAATATAATTAATGAAAACCACAATAAACATATACATAGATATTCCAATATTCCACAATACTATAAATGAGATTCCAAAACACTATTTTGGAATCCCGTTACATAAACACATAATCATTCCACCACTTCGTTGTCATATTTAAAATCACCAATAGTGATCGCATGTGACATCCCATTTTTCATTGCCTTAAGAGGTTATTGATATTGATCATCATTAACCCTTGTATTAGGGAATTAGTTAGCATAATGCCCCATTTCCTTGAACTTTTAGCATTGAAGTGATGGTGGTGCGTTTTCTGTAGTCTTTTCTCAATTCACATCATTAGCTATGGTTTTCTAATTACATAGTCACTCATCTTCTCAATGAACTTATTTTCCACACTTAAAAAATTTTCTATTCCCTCTAATACAATCTCCACCATGCTTTTTCCACACTTTGAGCATTAAGAAACATTTTTCTTCTTTTCACCATTGTTTTGATATTTTTCCTTGAACTCTATATTTCATTTATAGTCAAAACCATGAGATGGATAAGTAAAAACAACATCAAGTTCTACCATGATAGAACAACACACAATTTCTCCATTTATACTAAAGTCACTTATTTCTAATTCCCTTATAAGACTCGGTATTAAGATACTGAAGAGTCAATCAACTTTAATTTAATGTTGGATGATAAAGACAGATTCATACCTTGCAAGACATGTAGAATTCGCCTTGTATATTCAAAAATATTCATCATCCATTTGATTAAGATCGTGGAACTCCTTTTCCCTCTTTGTTCGACGAATAAGAGGGAAGTACTTATTGAAAAAAAAATCTGGATCTCATCCCATTCCATGTATTCAATTTCATCTTGGGGCCTTGTATTCATAATTAGAGACCACAACTGGTCTGCTACACTTTCTAAATGGTAAACAGCCCAAATGACATTTTCATTTTCGGAATAGTGAAGTATGGAAAATAAATTTTTAATGGTACTAATCCATTGTTCAGAAATAAGTTGAACAGATGACCCATTTAAAGAAGTTTTACTTTGCCTCATGAAGGAATCAATAGAAAATTGTTCCCTTCTCTACTCATTTGGGGTCCAAAATGATTCATAGGTTGCGTAAGTATAGAAATATGATTTTACACTCTATCTATGATAACATTGTATTGTTCAAGAGGATAATAATTTCATTTTCCATTACATTGATCAACACGGTTCCTTCGGGTTCCATTCATCACCTAAAACCCAAAACGAATATTATGAGAGGAAAAAATCATGCTATGAAAACAACTTAATAAAGGGGAATTACCTTCAATATCTAACATCTTAGGTTTAATTCTAATATCGTTACCGTAATTCTAGGACTATAACCTATACTTATACTTATCCTTAGGGAAATCCCTAGACATACCAGAGAAATATCTCTAGGGATATCACTAAAGTTTTCACATCCTAGTTTCCAAAGGTTGACAAAACCTTCACTCTGATACCAACTGTAGAAGACCAAAGCATTACATACATAAAAATTACATTACATTTGTGGAATAATTAATAAGTGAAAAAAACAGATGCCCAATGACTGTATTACTTTAGTGTCTTTAGAAACTCATAACATTACCTTCTAATCATGGTGAAAGATCATCAACATCTCCCTTAAATATATTCCCCTTTTTTCTTACCTAAAACATTTCTGTAAATAATTTTGAAAAAAAACCTAAAAAGGGTGATCTCAAATGCTCATTAAGAGAAAACATAGAGAACATAAAACAACTCATAATCTTTTGAACACAAAAACATGAATATAAAACATCAAAACCATGAGAAATGACATAAATTATGCAAGTACATAAGGCATAGATCATAATGGAACATTAATAATTATAAAATAGAATTGGAATAAAGCATGTAATTATGGAAAACAATTAATCACATTATATGATTTCCATAGTAGTCAACGCATTTTTGACAAGACCATCATTTTGGATAGAGTCCATTATTGAAACGTGTTTACCAGCCACTCCAGCCCTATATTACTGAAGTGTATTTTACTTGTAGTTCCAGCCATGTTTATCTCATGAGATATGAATCATTACCCAATTAATTAATGTGAGATATTATTCCCACCAATCTCATAATGAAATAATTCTTACATGTGAAAAAAAATAAACAGAAATCATTCATCATAACTCAGTAAATAAAATGGGTTTCATAAACATTATCCCATCATAACATAATCCATATAAAAAAATGGATATCATGTCATCATATGAAAAATCAAACCATGTAAATAATACATACATTATATATGAAACTAAATCATACTAAATAATGTCATCGTAGATGGAAAATAGTTCTGATAAAACACTTGAAATGAATTCTTGAGGAAAAAATCTTTTCTACTTCAAAATCATTTTCATTTCAAAATATTCCATGTAATTTTTATAGAAAATGATTTTGTTGAAAATAATAATGGAATCATGTAGAGGAAGTTTCATGAAAATAAGAAATTATGAAACCATAAAAATCCATTCAAGCCATATAATTTAAACAAACCATATTCCTCCAACTTTTTCATGAAAAGTCAGAAATTACCTTGTATGGTAATCAAAAGAAATATTACTTTAATACAATGTGGTAAAAGTCAAAAAATGGTAAAAATGTCATTAAACATATATGGAAGAATAGTTAAAAATTTATGAAATCATTTTTAGTAATCATGGACATGGATGATAAACATAACCCCAGTAAATACTTATGAATAAACAATCATGGATATGTACCATATTAGAATAATTAGCCCTTACTGTAGGTCTTATTTCTTTCATATGTGTCTGAAACTACACTACCTCGACGTGGCTCTTATGAACATCCTCTTAGGGAACTACAGTTGGTCTTTTTATAAGACCATAACCTCTATAATATAACTAGAGATCTTGAGAAGAAGAATTGGTAGGGTTTGGCTGAGCTTGAAGGCTTAAAATGGAGTGAATGGAAGACGGAGGAGGTGCCCTTTTATAATATAGGAGAGGGGTACTTTTTGAATCTTCCAAAATATTAATTTACTATATTCTCAAACACCACCCAAAAACCTCCAAAATGACTCAAAATCAAGGATTATATGATATAGAGTTGTAATATCATCATCCAATAAAATTTAGACATGTTGGGAAATTAATTTAAACCTTATCAATTTGACTTATCCTTATTTAATCTATTTAAAATTATTTGTGGTAATAATTTTCTATATTTTAAATTGATATAAATACTTACATATGTGTTCTGAATTTTCCATAATTGGATACATTATGACATTTTAGACCATATAAATTTCAATTTTTAATTTTTAATTTTTTTTTTGGATTTTTAAACAATTTAATAATATGTTATTTTTATCAAATAAAAAAAGTGTCAATTTTGACACTATTCATTTATTTGAATTTAAATAAAATTCACACAATATATATTTTTAAAAAAAATATTTATTAGATTCCTAAAATTTCATATTCATCTAGAAAATATGTGGTGCACACTAATTATTTCATATAATATTTATTTAAATATTTTTAAACCCATTTATTTGATATTTCTCTTAATAAAATAATCAATACAACATTTTTGTATGATTATTTAATATACTAATTTGTTGCATAAAATTAAAAAATAAAATAAATTTATTAAGATAATTCTAATAGATTTCCGCATAATACTTTTAAAACAACCAAATTTTAATTTTTTTTTATTATTAAATTATGAAGGTGACAAGTTTGACATCATTTAAAATAAAATAATATAAATTTCATAATCTTTTTTATAAGGCTGAAAATAGTCCACAATATGACCCTTAGATTCTAAAAGTATAGTTATACTTGACCAATAAATTTTGGTCAAGTTTATGGTATTTTGATGGGTATTATTATTATAATAAAAACTATATTATTGATTTTTCAATAAATAAATAATTTCTCCATCATTAATGTATATGATAATAAACAAATTATATAATTTTTAAAAATCCAAACAAATTACCATAATGAATAAAAACATTTTATCTTTCAAATGAGTATTTATAATTGAATATATATTCTGTATAGCCTTATATTAAAAATACTTTAATTATTAATGTTTGAGTGAGACATATTTCTCTTTCTTTAAATAAAATAAATTAAAGGTATTAATCACATCCATATGAGTTCCAAAAGATACCATTTCGACCCTATTATATATTAGGATAAAATATAATCATCCAATTATTTTAATAATAGTGTTATAATAATTTTATAATATTATTTTTACCATTAATTATCTGATTTACCTTTAACTATAGTAAATAAAATTTATCCTAGTTACTATTCATAATGTCTAAAAATAAAAAAGTATCCTATAAACATAACATGGACCTACTTATTCCTAATATGGAATAAATTTTTCAAAAATTGATGACACAGAAGTTGCATTTTTTTTATTTAAAATTAATCCCTCTTTTGAGAAAAAAGGTTCTAAAAGATAAAACATTGTATAAGATTGTAATGTTTTTACCTATGAATTCAATGTAAAATTAATTATAATGAAATAAATAATATTAAATGGTAAAATAAATTATTTTTATTGTTTTAGATAATTAAATATTATAATTTATCCATATAAATTATCTTGATGAAAAAAGTAATTTTTAAACTAATTTTAGCATATTTTTACTATTCATCAAAATATGAATGTTAACATAAAAATATTAAAAAATTATCCAACGTAAATATTTATATAATTATTGCAATGAATCAGTTTATTTTGTCAAATTTAACTCATAAACCTGGAAAAAACTAGATTTATTTATGTTGCACCATCAGAATGCGACAAAACTACATTTTTTAAAAATACTTATTTTACATGAAAAATTTATTTTGTTCTCATACCATGTTCTAGAATATGTGTAAGATGAATGATAATGATATTAAATCTAGAATCTGGATCATAATATTTGTAATTGCTGTTTCATAACAATTTTATAACAATATATCGTTGTGTACTGAAACCCGGTATTGCGTACAACACACGCTATTGAGAAAGGTCGCTCTTACATTCAACATAAACCCAGAAAACTTTTTCTGTATACTAAAAGAAAATACCATGTTGCGTATAGCCCCAGCTAATCTTGTTGTAGCGTGAAACAAAAGACATAAAAGAAATTAAAAATAATATTTCTCATAAAAGCTCAGGGTGTTACAATATAGATCATTGTATCACAACTCTCTAATATTTCATAAAAGAGATGTTATTTTCAATGTATGTATTAAATTTATTGTGTAGAGTGGTGTTCCTTGGACATGGAAATATCTCTAAAACCCCATATTAAACAACCAATTTTTATATAGAGGGTCACATGACCTCAGGCACACCTCCCCATACACAAGAGGATTACGATTAGTTGTTATTGTCTAAGTACATAAATGGAGACACTTAATCCTCAATATTTCTTCATGGGACAATTCACATTTAATAATAATCCATATAATGATTTGTGAATCATGTATGAAATATATAATCAAAAGGAAATACATGTTATATAAGTATTAAATGGCACATATAGTTAAAATCCATACAATAATATGATATAAAGATAATAGATAAATTAAAATAAATGGATGCTTGATAGTATATGACGGTCTTCTACCAACATCACACTCCTCTTGTCAACCATTCACTACTAAGACCATTTCCATCATGGTATCCTTAGACATGAAATTCACATGATAACAAAAATTCATGATTATTTTTTTATAAAAGATTTAGTGAAACACCCGCAATAAATAATTAATATATGTTCTCGTGTATAAAATTTTACAATATAAATAAATATTAAATGCATAGAAACTAATAAAAATCCAAAATTGAGAACCAGTTTGCCAACTAAGACACTTTGAACCCCACTGTACTAACTTCAACTCCATATAGGATGAAATTTCAAGGTATCATGATTAATCAAGGACTCACCAAAACATACATAAAATGTAAAACTATCATTAACAAGTCTTCTACTTAGTAAAATTCTAAACATTTGATATGCATCATGGGGTACATAGAACTCACTAGTCAGTGAGTTATATAATCCTTCTTATCTTTTATGCATCGACTATATTACATGATATGGATGATACACTAATGTATCCCTACCATGTTCTTAGGACCATCATCACCATCTCCACATTTCATTTTCACTATACTTCTAAGAGATAAGAATTTCATGAATGGCTACTTACATTGTTCTACAAGAACCAAACCATAAAGGCATGAATAATTGGGTAGAATTCAGAATAACAAATATCATATAATCATATGTTAATTATAAACATAAAAACAATTTGACCAATATTTTAAAATAACTAATAAGATACATATGTATTCAAGGAATAAAATATCCCATAATGTTTTCATAGGATATGCACACCAACCTGCGATAATAATTAAGAAAAAATATCTAATATAATAATAGAAGACTTATTTCATTGTAACAAGGGTAAATAAGAGCCTAAAAAGTAAGGAACACTATCATTAAATTTCCAAAACATCAAAATCCATTTAAACACACCATGTGTGGTTTAAGATATGGATAAGAAACTTCTACATCCAAGAACAACTCCCCACATTCGTTATTATCGTTGTTAATGGAACTATAATTTTCATGTTTTATCATGGTTTCTATGATTCAAAACAAAAATAATTATTTCTAATAGAAATAAATTATTACATGGGGTAATAGTTTCTCCCTCTTTGATAATTTATGTATTATAGTTTTTTCCTTTTATAAATAATTATATTTCTATATTATTTCAATGATAAAAATTATAATTCCATATTTTATAAAAAATTATCCATGTAGAATAGTCTGAGGTAGATAATAATTATTATTCTTTTTCATTTCTATCATTATTTGTTATTATAAGTTTATTACATTTTCATCATTATTCTAGAAAGAATCAAATGAATGGATTCCCAGGTCATTATAAAATATTTCATGGAAGTTATTCCAAGATTTTTTATATTTTAGAACCAAATTCCTATAATAGAGAAGTGAGAGACAGAAAGTGGTTCTATATAACTATGATCTCATGTAATTATCCCACTATATTCATATAAGACTTCAAAAATTTTATCATGATGGTATTTTCAAGAATAATATACTCAATAAAATAAAAAAAAATTTAAATAAAAGGTTCATGTGTAGTTTTAGGAAAATACCACATACTGGTTCACAATATTTTATCAAAAAATTTAAATATAATTATTTAATTTATCATTTTTGTGATACATAATTACATAATGATTCATATCATCCATAAATATTTTTTATGAATTAACATGTATCCAAATATTTAATTTCACCATTTTTATCATTTAATATCTTCCAAAAAATTTTATAGGGTTATTTTGTAGCTGTCAAAGAGTCACAACTAACAATTACATGGAAGAAGTTTACCCTTACAAATGGGGTATCTACTACATGATTGTATATTTTTTATAACATTATGTAGTGAAAAATAATATAATGTGGTATTCACAAATAATTTTTTACCCTAACATAGGTCTGTTATATACTTAAAAACCCTTCAAATTTGAAGGTTACTCATTTTCCACACCCTTACATGAGAGATTACCCTTATGAGGATGATGAGTCCATATATGTAGTACACAAACACGAGCACTATATTTGTATGTATCATTGTAATAAACATTATATAGCACACATTTCCATTTTGAAGAACTACATATACACAATAAATAACTATCATATCCATTATGAATTGGCTCGGTACCATTATTCTATGCATGGAAACGGACTTACCCTTATAGAACAACATTCTTATCCTTTCATTGCATATGGGAAATTCACAATACCAACAAAAAAATCAATAAAAATTGTTTTTACAATTAAAAATGTTTATAAAACCACATCCTACCATTATTTATCACCATAAAACTATAAATAATGTTAATTTTATGAATATCAGTATTTTATAGGAAAAATAACTACCAAATTAAGAAATATATGGATTAAGGATTAAATAAAAAATTATAATAAGACGATTAAATAAAAATATCAAATTATTATCCTTATGAATGTCTCTATAGGTCTTGCTTGCGAATCATAGGACTCTAATCTGAAACATTGGATTCCCAATCCCACATAGCTTCATGGATTCTTCCAAACTATAATCGAATTCAAAAAAATGGTATGGTCTTCCCTCGTACTAAATTCTTACTCTGATCTATATTTCACATTTCACACTCCTCATATTATCCATTTTTAGTTAACTCATCTTCCTCACTATCAAAGTCATTCATAGTTTATTATATGTACCTACAAAGGAGTGACACCAAAAAGACATCATTTATACCTTAGTAGTATGATAGATGTTACATCGGTTATAGAAATGATAGAACCCATTTTGTGACACTGAGGGGCGTAAGAAAATATTTTTCCATTCTTCCATGCTACCTTAGAAATAAATGTATAAACAGAGAAGTCATTTTCAATAAATCAAGATCTACATAATAAACTCTAATGTTCTCCTCCTATGTTTATAAAATAATATCCACCTACTTTGATAAGTGATCAATATTTTATAAATTAGTGTCAATCACATAGTTGTATCTTGAAAAAACTCGGCCACCCATCTGCTACCTCATTTCTCTCATTTAAATAAATCATAAATTACCTGACCTCCTATAACTATCCTCATATGTTCCCATCTGAATTGAATCATGGTATCTATTTTCATATAAAAATCCAACCACGTGTAGTTTCATATTACATGCTCCACAAATTTATAGTGTTAAACTATGAAGAATATCCTATAATATATTTATTTTCTTCTTTGAAAATACTTCCTTCTAAGGATGGTACACTATGAACAATGATATCCAGGTCCCAAGAGTTTTCATAAATCCTTAATAAAACAATAACAAAACACATTCTCATTGAGATACTATGTTTAAGGGAACTCTATTCAATATTAAGATTTAATGGATGTATAAGTTTCCCATATATTAAACTGAGTGAGTCTCCCATTTTAGTTTTTTGTGGGAAACCATAATTTGTTGATCAAAATTCATCAATATATAATAAAAATTATTTTTATATTGGGTGACCCAATAAAAAATAACATACTAATATACTCTCACATACACATTGGAATTTTAGGTGGCTGGAGAATACAATAAGGTCACATGCCCATGGTGATAACCTATATGTATGTATGGAATCAGGAAAAAAATAAAGCCATGTCCAACTTAAAGTGTATCTAACATAACGGATGGTTGAGGTCACGAAATATCATTCTAAAAACCTGATATACCTACAATATTGATGTATAGAAGTTCCTCTATAGAAACACTCTGATATATTTAGGTACTATGATTTTTTTATGTAAAAGTATCACATCACTGTATCTCAATAAAACCTTGGGTATAAAATCACCTTCGACAAAATATTCCGGTATCACATCACACTATCTTCATATTTCTTGTACATCCTTTACCCAATATACAAATAATGTTATGGGAAATGGTCGATAAAAAGTCTTCCTTGTCTTATCCTCTAAACCACCCATCCTATATACATTTAAATATTTCCTTAAGCACCACATCTCCTTTGATGTAATCACACTGACTACCTAATCCTCATAAATCATATAAATAAGGAAATATATTATGATGTCACATTTTCTATGTTCATACATCATTTCAATCTCAAATTAATTTATAAAATCTACTCTATTACAAAAAATTATATTTTGGTCCCTATTTTTAAAGATATATATAAGGCCACATTCTTAAATATTAAATAATATTTAATTAACTTAATAATTCAAATTTAGGATATTTTTAGTTTTAGGTATTTAGAGATTTATGTTATAGAGTATAAATAACATCTTTATTATTACAAAGCAGACACTTCTACTCACTATCAATAAAATAAAATATTTAAAAAATAAAATGGTTTCATTTCATGCTTAAACATCACAACTTTTACATGATCCCATCCATGAATCTATTCACCACTAAATCCTATGATATTTTTTTCAATAATTGGGATAAGCATATAAATCTTAGTATGGGATAAACAAATAAAGAAAAGAATTTATTTTTCCAAAACAACATGTAGACAATGATTTCATTATCATAAGTAATTATTTTAACCTATATTAAGTAGTAAATACTCATCACTTAATAAAAAATCATTGCATACACATTTGTAAGCACGTAATTACCTAAAACATTATAGGAAACATTCATAACATATAAATGGTAAACATGGGACATAATCATACGTAAATAGAAAAACCATACAGTCTACTTCAACAATTCATTCTTCTAAATGAAATAAACATACGTCTAACATCCATAACCAATGAATTAGAGGTTATAATGTAATCACCCATATTTAGTTTATCACATAACCACCCATCATTTGTTTTATCATGTAACCAGTCATCATAGGATTATCATGTAACCACTCATCAAATGTCCAAGTACCATTATATGATCATAACACATGAAATATTTAATATTTCAATATTTCAAAAATAACATTTCATTTTTCATAACAACAAATCATTTAAATATATTGAATTAATTAATAAATTTTAAAAACCATTTTCAATACCAAAATACTAAAAAAGTTGTATATGGGTTTTATTTTCCTTTTAATAACATTACGACTTGCAAAAGAATCCATATACCAAATAATTCTCGCGACAACAGAAGGGTCATTGTTGATGCATACATTAAAAACATTCCAGTTGACATTTATTAAAATGATTCATATAAATAATATTACCTTTTAATTCAATTAAAATTCAATGGGGTTTATACACTGTATAAAGGAAGGTCTTCTATAAAAAAATATTTCAATTTGAAATGATATTGAGACGAAGTCCCTTACCTTGAGTTTGAATTGTCCCGTTTGTTATTTATTTTAAAGAATAATAAACATAGATTAATTTATACATGATTATGAAAAAAATACATTTTTATTATTCCTTTTATATCACTTAATACCTTTCAATAATATTCATATAACTATTCAAGTTCATATCGGTTGTTTTGTCAATGTTCGGTACTAGATTCAAAAATGACCCTATTATAATTACTAATTGTCAATGTGGTCAAAAGAAAACAATCTCTAGGATCATATTCATGAATTATTTATCATATATATCATATATATATCATATATATTTATTTATAATAGTCCATTACATTTGAATATAAGAAAGTAAATGCACCATTTATGGAGTTGGTATGTCCTACATACACTTGAACGCTATATTAATTTATTTATCATATTAAAAGGAATGAAAACTAATTTATACCTATTCATATTATACTTATATTATAATAAATATGTTTCATATGTTATATATGTTCATTAATACAATCCTTTATATGATCCATGTATATCATGAATGTGTCATATCACATTGAGGGAGCGGTTGTCCGCGATTCCTCAAATGAAATTATCATATTTACACATCCTGAAAAGAATAAAGTTATTTAGTAAATAAAATCTATAAATAATTATTTATATATAAAAAATCATATATCATATTAATAAATTTCTATTATAATGGCTTCCTTGATAGTAATTTGAGGATAAATGGATAGCCATCGTTTCGTGTGGTAGTAGTTCGCCTTCAACAAAAACAGTGTGTTCTAAATCTATTAGATGGAGGTGGGTGTAAGTGTAGTTAGAATCCCTCTCATACCAAAATCATAGTATATTTAGGAGATTGGTGTTTTAATGTAATCATTGAATAGGAATATAATAGAGAGAAACAAAGTCGAATATTGGAAAGGATCTCAAGAGAATGTTATACCTCTTAAATCATGTAATTCATTTTGTGTTAAGAAAATGGAATTCTTGAATTTCCTTATGCCTAATTTTGACTTAATGGAGGAATATAGGGATGTTTTGAGCTTATTGGAGTTGAGGTTGGATAATCCAAGGGTCTTGATATGTGTGAGTAATGGGTTTTTGGTGGTGTCCTTTTATAAGAGGGAAGAGGGGAACTTTAAGAATGTCTTTATATATTATTTTATTATCAATTTATTTTAAAATTATAATAACAATAATATTATATATTTCTAATATATGATTAATATGGGTCAAATTACTCTCAGAAAATTGGTTTTAGACAAGTTTATGTCATAAACATAACCTTATCTTTTCGCTTTTACCCTTGGTTAACTAATTTATCTTTTATAATGTATTCTTCAATATTCATACTATATGGATAATATAGCTACCATAAAATGAAATTAAAATATTAAGGACTTCATTAATGAAATTTAGAACCTTATCTAATATTTTTTGTTGAATAATAGGTTTTTAGAACAATTATATTATTTAGTACTGTAGTATTTCTTTTAAAAACCCATTTATGTCAATTTTTATACTATTCATATCCTGAATTAATAAAAAAAATTACATAACTAAAATATTCTATAAAAAACCAGCATTAATTAAAATATAGTAAATAATATTCATCCATAAAATTTGTCAACATTAAAAAAACATTCAAGAAAATATTTTTAAATTTTTATAATCTCATTTATTTTGAAAATTCATTAATATGGTAATCACTACACCATCATTGTGTCATAAATAAATTTATGTAAATTATGTATATAAATTCAAAATAAAATACCATGATATAGAAAATCATTTTTTATTTCTAATGATTATTTATAGTTGAAGATTTCACTTATATAACCCCATATAAATTTTTTTTTAAAGATAAATGCTTTTGTAATATTTTCCTTAACATTAAATTTAATGTAATGAAATGTCAATATTCACACACAAGTTGTTCCATAGGGTCCTATAACCAACCCAATTATTTCCATGGTTGTACATGTGTTAGGGAAATTTAATATAATTATATTATTATTTTTAACCTTATTTACCAAAATTACCCTTTAACAATTGAAAATGATATATTTACTGATGTGACTATTCATAATGACTAAAAAAAATTTACCTATTTAGACAATTTAGAACTCCAAAATAAAAATATGGAATATATTTTTATTAATTAAATAATCAGAAGATGAAGAAATTATTTTAAAAGTAATTCCCATTGTCAAAACACAAAAGCCGGTTTTTATGAAATAATAACTCTCAAAAGATTGACATTTTGTTATGTCTAACTAAAAATTTAAATTAAATTCAATGAACAAAATTGAATAAAATGGTAAAAACATAATCTAGTTACACTTTAAAAAAACTAAAAATATAACATATCCCTATAAATAAATCAGATGTAAAGACAATGTTGACTTAAAAGGCATTCTTTTTCACTAATCATAAAAAATGAACTTTACCAAAAAACAAATACCACAAATTTTCCTAAAGTAAATTTTGATTTCCCAATTCTAAAAAAAGTTCATTATGTAAAATATAAAATTCAATAGTGAAAAAAAATTAATTTAAAAATGGTTCACCATAAAAAGGCTGTAGAACTACCTTGTAAATATATTGGAGTATTTATGGTTAAAATTGGATTCATTTTCATTTTAATCTTATAAATTTTATTGGATAAATGAAAAAAAGAAGTTTCCAACATGTTTAATAATATTATGGTTAGTTCTATTAAATCCTTATAATACAAAGGCTAGGAATTAACTACAATATAAAATATTATTATTAATATATTTTTTTCAGTTTAACTCAATGTTTTTTGAAACATAAGATTTCAGAGAAATTGGTTGTTGCGTGATGAGTACGCTGTTTAAAAATTAATCCCCATTAACATAAAATTAATATCTTATTCATAAGTATTAATTGAATTCAAATGTATTATTCTATAAATACCTAGGTTGTTACATCCTTCCCAACTATTGGGAATTTCATCCTCATGACTTTATTTACTTTTCAAAAAAGTAGTGGTATTTATCCCTCATAGAATTTTTATATTACCATGTTTCCTCTTCTACCATATAGTATTTTTCACAATACCAAAATATGATTAATCACCTTATTCCACAACACATTCTCTCTTTGGTAATTCATTTAGACATGTTGTTCCTCAAAAGAAAAATTCTCTTCCAACTGAACTACTTTTGAACTCAAACCATGAGATGGATTTGGAATATACCTTCATAACATTGAAAAATTAAAAACATTATATTCCTTGGATAAATTCGCAGGTAAACCTACTCGGTAAAAAATTGATCCATCTTTCTCCATAATTTCATAAGGTATAATGAACAGTGGAGTCAACATAACCTTATTACCAAAACACATCACACTTTCCCATAGTGAAACAATTAGAAACACATAATCACATACCTCAAACGAATTATTTTTTCCTCCAGTTGTCCACATAACTTTTCTACCTTTTCTGAGCTGTCGTCATGTGTTTATGTATCTACTGATCATTCCTTCCATATCTTCTACCAATTTTGGTACCAGTAGTTTTCTTTCACCTAATTCATCATAAAAAACAAGAGATTGAAATTGCTTCCTATATAATTCCTCTGATGGGTCAATCTGTATACTGGAATGAAAACATGTATTTTATGAAAAATCATCCAATAAAATATGGGGGTCAAAAATTCTCTATTAATCCATTGAATAATCACGTATCGTATCTTACAATATCTGAATCATTCATTTGGAATTCCCATCTAATTGGATATGAAAAGCATTACAAAAATTGAATTCAATTCCCAATGAATTCTAAAGGCCATTCCAAATGTTAATAATGAACCTATGATCATGATAAGATAAAATGGAGAGAGGATATTTATGTAACATGAATATCTCTTTAACATACTACCGAAAATGTAGATCCAGAGAAAATATATCTTGAATAGGAGTGAAATGAGAAAATTTAGTCAATCGATCAATAATAACCTAGATTTCATTATTACCTCAAGATGTCTTCAGTAATCCCGCAACGAAGTCAATGGATAAATTTTATCATTTCCACATTGGCATCGGTAAAAGATGAAGCATCCATTTTAATAGTAATACTCCTGATGATCTGTACACATCATAGTGATACCAGGAAGAACTGAAAATAAAGAACTATGAGCTTCATATAACAACTATTTCTTCAACTGTGAATCACAAGGCACACATAATATCTTCCCAAATCTGACAATACATTAATTATTAGTGTCAAATTCAGGGAATATACCTTTCTGAACCAAATATAACATTTTTTGTAACTCACTGTCTTCTTTCTGCACTTTCCTAATTCTGTCTAATAGAGATAATTTCATTGATAACTGAATCAAAATAGAGGAGTTTCCTACACCAACAAATTCCATGACAAAATTCATCAAATCATTAACCAATTGATCTTGTTCTATACATAACATTGTTAATGTAGCATTGTTTTTTTGACTCAATGCATAACCCACTTGATTAATTTTACCCAGATGTTATTGAATCATGAAATCATAATAATAGATTAATTACAGCTGTCTCCTGTATCTCTTATTCAATTATTTATAAGTGAATATATACTCTAATCTTTACTGGTGAGTATATATTTCATAGTTTACTCAATATAATTGATTCCTCAAAATTTTTAATATAAAAAAACAATAGTAGATAATTCCAAATCATGTTTTGGTTTATTAAAGTCCTAATGTTTCAACTAACGTGAAGTATTAGAAATTAAATGATCATTCTTCAATAGGAAACAACTAAGTCCTTTCAATTAAGAATTAATGTAGATAAAAAACTCACCATATCTGGAAGGTAATGCCAAATGTAGAGAATTCA
This sequence comes from Viscum album, assembly GCA_963277665.1. NCBI lineage: Eukaryota > Viridiplantae > Streptophyta > Magnoliopsida > Santalales > Viscaceae > Viscum > Viscum album. Next base: position 2,059,537,305 of record OY728151.1, on the reverse strand, counting down.
CCAATATTGTTTTCAATTCTAGTAAATAATCATCACATTATATTGTCTAAATGAACATAACACCTTTTTGAGTAAATATAGTAAATGGCCTAACTAACCATAAATATTTTCACAACCCATCAGTAATTGCCTACAAAATCATGAAAATTATGGATATTAGTTACATATTTTTTTCTTTTCCATTCGTCAAAAACATTTGTCTTAGAAGGATCCATTGTTTTGCTATATTTAGAAACAACGTGACTAAGGAATGAAATTTTTTGTAACCAGAACATACACATTCTGAATTTCGCATACAAATGTATTCCATTATGTCTTACAAAATAACAATTAAATGGCATTCGTGTTCCTTTTTACATTAGGAATATAGAAAAATATCATAAAAAACACAACCACAAACATATCAAAAAACTCATGGAAAATTATATTTGTAAGATCATTTAATATAGCTGGTGCATTGGTTATCCCAAAATGCATAACTATAATTCATAATGGCCATATACTATAGGAAATTCAGTCTTTAGAATGTCTTCTTCCTTTAATATCAACTAATTGTGCCCCGACCACAAGTCAATCATTGAATCATTCTGAGCTCCCCAGAGCTGATTAGATAAATCATTGATATTTGAAAAAAAAATACTTTTTATTAACAGTTATGTCATTCAAGGATCTATAAACATTGCGAAGTCTCATTGAACCATCTTTCCTTTTAAAAAAAACTGGTTCCTCCAACAATGATGTGCTTGGTCAAATGAAAATTTTCTCTAACAACTCATAGAATTGTTTTTGTAATTCTAAAAAATAAATTTAATATATTCAATAAGGGGGTTTTGAAATTGGATTAGGATCAGGAAATAATTCAATAGTATATTCAACTTCCCGATCAGGTATAATACTAGACAACTCACCAGAAAAAAATCATGATACTCATTTACTACTGGCATATCATTAATCTGAATTGTTCCATTTTTTGAACTATATGTGTAAGGTAACATTCATTTTCATCATTCACTATTTTCTTAGATTCAGGATATGTGATGAAAACTATGAGTTCATTCTTCTATACAAACCGAAATTATATCTCAAAAGAAACCTTTTTTTCTATGCATTCAATAATATCATGATAAATGGAAATCCAATAAATACCCAAAATAACATCAACCTCTACTAAAAGAAAAACAAAATGTTTTCTAGGTAAGTGAATTCCACATAAAATTATAGGTATATTCTTGTAATATTTTTTCCCTTCTACATTTCCCCCATTTGTTTTTACCATATGTTATGGATTCATTTCTTGAGGTGGAATTCCAAATTTACCCAAAAATATCTCATAAATGAAAGAATGTGTAGTCCCTTAATCCAACAATACATTGGAATAATCTAAAAAACCAAAACAATGTACCTAATACCACTTCATTTGATTGTGGCACATTAAATATAGTAGTTGGAAAATATTTCTCCACACCCATCTTCTTGTGATCTGACACAAATTGGTATAATTCCCAAACATAGTGCCACTAAAACTTTTTACCACCACCATTTCATTGCCTACCTAGATATCATCCATACATTTATGATAAATATGATCAGTCCTACCATAATGGAAAGGCATCACGGAAATTGATAAACATTCTTTAGGATTATTTTTACCATACTACTCACATGATGGAAAATTATTTTTTGTACATCCAAGAATATTTGATGAATACTTTTCCTTGTCATGCCAACTATACCTCTTCTTATGGTTAAATGAGTGGAGCACCAGATCATTATAGACCTCATTTTCTACCTTCTCGCACATCTAACGAGTTTTTCATAGATTTTGAATTCACAAGATGATAATTCTCTTGAACATCATATCATCAGTCTTAAGTAAAATCTATTTTTCATACTATCATGATATCTGATGAATATTGGAGAATACCTTTCCAGTCAAGTGAACAATACATTGTATGTATCTCATCCTCCTGTATCAATTACAAGAATTTTTTTTACATCCTATATTGAACTGCTTTATAAAAATATTTCTCATGAAACATACCTTTGAATTTGACCCAACCATGAGAATCAATCTCTTCACTCTCCCCAGAATTTTTAACCACTGATCCCCACTGATCTGATTCTCCTTCAAAATGGTAAACATGAAGACTAACCTTTTTATTTTACATACAACAGATGACATAAAAAATCTTTTCCAGTTCACTGATCCACCCTTCATCTTGAACAGGGTTAGATGATCCTATGAATGATGGTGGCTTTTTCCTCATGAAATTCTCCACTATATACTTGTTTTTATGGGGTTGATCAAGTTGATCTCGTTCATGAATAATGCCACCATTTATATTCTGAGTCAACTATTCCATTACTGCATGAATCAATTCAGTTCTAATTTCAACCATCTTGGGATGGTGATTGTGATTGTTATTCTCCTCTATATGCCTTCCAAACAGTACTTCCTTATTTCCCATATGGAAATCCATTGTGAACAAACATATCTTAGATGAAGAAACATGTAATTCATCATATGATATATCATTTCAATTTAACAATGATGTAAAAAATTTATGGACATTCTATTAAAAATATTCAAAATTATAAATTTATCTAAACCGACCTCTTAAACCAATAATAAGGCCCCAGCCTTAATCATTACAGAATCTTGAATTAAGTTAATAATTTATATTGATGGTCTTTTCAGGTTTAGATATTATGATAATTAAGCCATAACTTAAACAAAACTACTATATTATCACAATGTGTACAAGTCACATAATTATCCTTGAAAAAAAAATTTAAAATAACATGGTTTCATTTCATCCGTAAACATCACAACTTCTCCTTAGTCCCATCCTTCACTCTATTCACAATTAAATCCAATGAAGAAAATTTCAAAATCTATAATGAACCTATAATGTTTAGTAAATGACACATAAAGAAGTAAAACTGTTAGTTTATTAAAATAACATGTAAACCATGAATAAATTATCATATGTAATATATATCACCATTATGAAGTAGTAAATACTCACCACTGAATAAAATTTCATTTAATACCCTTTTGAAACGAAAATATTACCATAAAATCCATACAATGCACACATAACATATAAAATGTAAACTGGGGACATAATCATAATTAAATGGAATAACCATATTATCAACATCTACAAATCCTTCTTTCAAATTAAATAGCCATTCAGTCAACTTCCATACCCAATGCATTAGAGGTTATAACGTAACCACTCATCCATGTTTTATCATATAACAACCCATAATTTGGTTTATCATGTAACCACCCATCATTGGTTTATCATGTGACCCCCAATCAAATGTCCATGTACCATTATATGATCATAACACATAAAATATTTCTATTATCAACATTACACTAATAACATTTCATTTGAAATCACAAGAAATCATTTATATATTTTGAAATAATAAATCCATTTAAAACCCCATTTGAAATAAAAAAATATCCTAAAATGGTTGTGTGGTATTTATTTTCCTTTTAAAAACAGATCTTCTTTTTTAAGAATCCAGATATAAAATAATGATTGTGTCGGCGAAAAGGTCATTTTCACTGCACACATTACAAACATTCCATTTTTAGTTTCATAAAATGATTAATTCAGAAATTTTTATATTATAATGATATTAAAATGAAGAGGAATTTATACAATGTATAAAGTGAGGTTGTGTATAATAAAGAATATGCCTCAATGAAAGGAGATTGAGACGAAGTCTCTTACATCGAGTCTGACTTGTCTCATTCAGTCTTTATATTCCTGAATAATAATCATCATTGAACTTCAATAGGAATTAGAAACTTTTTAATTTTTACTATTCATTTTATATCACTTATTACCTTTATATAACAATCATATAATTATCATGTTCATATCGGTCGTTTTGTCGATGTTCGGCACTTGAGTCAATAATAAACATGTTATTATTACAAATTGTACATGTGGTCAAAAGTAAATTATCAATAAAATGATATTCATAATTTAGATATAATATATATAAGATATATCTAGTATATATTTATTTATAATATACCATATAATTTTGATATAATAAATTAAATGCACTGTTCATAGAGATGGTAATTCGTACGTACGTATGGACGTTACTTTCATTTTATTTCATATTTAAAAGAATGAGAAATAAGTGATATCGAGGTATATTATAATTCCATTATAATATTGATTTTATATATTTTACATGAGTTAATTAATTACATCTTTTATACATTACATGTACAGCGTGAACGAGTCATATCACCTTGAAGAGGCAGTAGTCCGAGCTTCGTCAAATGAAATTGTCGTGTTTACACATCATGGAATTCATAAAGGTATGTTGTAAATAAAAAATAAATTTCATAAAAACAATATAAACATAATATATATCATATAAATAATGTTCCATCATAATGTCCACAAATAGAGGTTGTTGGATATAATCATACAATCATCATATCTTGAGGCAGTAGTTGTCCGTCCATAGAAACAGTATGTTCAAAAATCAATTAGATGGAGATGTGTGAATGTGTAGTTTAACAAATTCTCATAAAAACACACTTGTATATTGAGGATAATGTTTTTGTAATTTAATAAAATAATAAAGATATAAGAGGGATTTAAGAAGTCGAATAATTGAAATGAACATTAGAGAAGACGTTACCACTTAAAAAGGGTAACTTCCATTGATTTGAGCCAAAATGATTTCTTGAATTTCCATCTGGCTAAGTTAAGGCTTCTAGGAAGAATATAGTGACATTGGGAGATTATTGGAGCATAAGTTGGATGAACCAAGGGGCTAGAGAGGTGTGAGTAATAGGTAGTGGTGGATTCCTTTTATAAGTGGTAGGAGGGAACTTTAGGAATGTCATGAAATATTGTTTTAGTATTTATTGATTTTTGAATTCTAATAACACCAAAGTGATATATTTTGAATATCAGATTATGATGAGTCAAAATTATTTTATCCAATGGGTTTTAGACAAGTTTATGTCCAAATATTAGCCTTATCTTTTAGCTTTAACCCTTAGTAAACTAATTATACTTCTACCATGGCTACTTGTATATTCATACTATATAGTAAATATAGTTACCATAAAATGTAAATAGAACATTATGTTTTTCAAAAATTAAATGGTCAACATTATCTAATCCATTTTTTATAATTAATATATTATTAATACTCTTATATCATTTAATAAAATAGAATATTTTTTGAAAACCCATTTATATCAATTATTATATCATTCATATCATCTCTTTTTTTTAAAAAATCATAACAAAATTAATCATTCGAAAAACATTCATTAATTAAAATAAAACAACAAATCATCATCCATAAAATTCATGTATGGCATAAAAAGATTCAGAGTAAATTTATTTTAATTTTTATAATCTCATTTATTTAAAACATTCATTATTATGGTAATCACTAAATCATTATTATGTCATAAATAAATTTATTTATTTAATGTCAAAAAATTATAAATAAAATAAAATGATGTAGAATATATTTTTAGCTTTATCATAACTATTTATAGTTGAAGATAAAACATGTATAACACTATATAATTTTTTTTAGTAGTAGATAAATATTTGGGTTATATTTTTCATTAACATTAAATTAAAAGTAATTAAATGTCATTTTCACACATAGTTTTCTCCATAGGGTCCTAAAATTGACCTAAGGATTACCTAGGTCGAACATATCTAATCCAATAGGATTAACACACATGTTAAGGTAATTTAATATTTTTATAATATCATTTGTTACCCTTATTTTCCAGAATTACCATTTAACCATGGTAAATAAAATCTATAATGAAGTTACTATTCTTAATGTCTAAAAATAAAAGCTACCTATTTACCCAATTTGGACCTCCTGATTTCAAATATGGAATCATTTTTTCAAAATTCAAAAGATAGAGTTTTAGACAATAAATTGAAAAATAATTATCTAATTACACATTAGAACCAGTTTAAAAGATAATATACCCACATAAATAAATACAATAAAAACTCAATTTGAATGTAAAATGCAGTATTTTTCACTATTAATAAAAAATGAAATTTATCAGTAAAATTCCAAAAATTTACCAAAAGTAAAAATTGATGTCCCAGTTATAAATAATAATTTTATTTTGTAAAATGGAACATATAAAAGTGAAAAAATATTAGATTTTAAATGGGTTGTTCATCAAAAGGCGGTAAAACTACATTTTAAAAATATTAGAGTATTTATGCTTAATATTTTATCCATTCTCATTTTATGCCTCTAAAATATATTGGATTAAAGTTAATATATTTAAAAATCATGTTTTATCATATTCTGGTTAGTTTTTGTGATTCCCTCAAATAAAATGTCTAGAAATAAAATACCATTTTTAAATAACAATAATATGACATTATTTTTTTGTATAACTTTACATTGTGTGCAACGTATGATTTTAGAGAAATCCGTTGTGGCATGCTGAGTATGCTATCATAAAAAGAATCCCCTTTAACATAACATTAATATCTTTTTCATAAGTATTAATATAAATCAAAATTATTATTTTATAAATACCAGGGTTGATAAAATACTGAAAATGATCATGTGGTTAGTTTATACAATAATCCTCTCAGTGAAGAGATAATGTCACCAAAAAATAATATCATAGTCCATGACTACCATATATATATCCATGGATATATTTAAAATATTAGGGTCACATATTTCATATCTAATAATCAATTATCATCTATCCCTACTTTTTTATTATTCAATTATAACATAATTATGTATTATAATATACCAAAATTATGATACCAAGCATGGGATGTATTAGAACCAGGGTCGTTATCAACCTCCTCTTCAGCATAAGAAAAGCTTCTTTACAGTAGTCTAACCACCATAAAATATACTAATTCTTCACCAAATTAGATATGGATTATGATAATCCTTATATGTCTAAGATAAAATATCAGTATTAATATTTTAATTCTATACAGTTCTCTTTCATGAATGAATTTTTGTGATGTATCCAGGGTATCACTACCTACACCTTTTTGGGTCTATATAGATATATTTCTTTGACTAAATTTACTAAAAATATCACATCGAAAATTGATAACTACCACATCGAAAACATTTTTTAAATCTGATGTGCTTGAGGCATGCAAGAGGCAATCTCAATATGTCACAAATGATGTATTATTCCATTTTGTAGATGAGGATGACATTTAAAAACCCCGAGATAATTAAGTCTATATAAAAACAAAATATCTTGTTTATGAGATACATGATCACTTTTGATTCATTTTGTAGTCAAAAAAATCATCACCATGATCTCGTACAACCTATACATACACTAAAACATTGTCTTATGATATTCCTCTTCAATAACTCTTGACTGGAGAAAACCTGACCAATGATCAATCATGGAGATCAATATAAATACAAATAATAGATTTAAGATTTTCTTTATTGATGGGAAATTTGATCTTTGTTCCTCAAATTAAGTTGTTTCTACTTTTTATAATCATTTAATATTAAAATATAACCAACTTATTTCTTAGTGAATGATTTAGGTGCACCCCACTATGATTTAATCATCCTGATAAAAAACATTTTCTCAACATCGTCACACAAAAACTTTAGTAAATTCAACTCAGTTACAACCATTCCACATGAGGGTATTGAAATGGGATGCACACCTTGGGTGATCTCCATCATAATTTCAACTTCTTTATCAAGATGAATTATATAAAAAAATATTATTGGATAGTCAATACCAACCGTAACCTTTTTTTATATTACAGAAATATAAATTATGGTATAGGGTAACATGTTTGATAGAGTATAGGTGATAGATATATAACTTTTATATTACATGGTCCCACACTCTAATCTATTTAAACCATATCCAGTGCATACACATGGCCTATCATAGCTCCATTATCATATCCATAAATGAAATATTATTATGATTCAATATTGAAGTATAATACTGAGGGGATTGGTCATAACCATTGGTCATATATCAAGTTTGTATTTCTCCTTTCATAACATCAATATTCTAATGAAGAATTTTTGGAGGTGTCTCATCGTGATGCTCTACTAAAACATACTTCAAGGAACTAATAATAACATCCAATTATTAACAAAATATTTAGATTTGAAATGTTTTGTACCTATTTAATTATTAATAAATATTAATGATCCCTTAATACACTATTTATATCTTCCACCACATTGGATTAAACCCTCATCATTAATATTAATACTTTATAAATAATCAAATTTAAGTACACAATATGATATTAGAATACCGAAATCTATATCCACCTGAGAACCCTTCATAATCATCAATTATTTTTGATGATCCTCCACGATCTCATTTCAAATAAACAAACCCCATCACCAATCCAAATTAAACCTATGTTAGTTCTAGATCTATATCTCAAATCATCAAACTCAAATGAACATTTTCAACCAAAGGGTCCATAATTTTTTTCTTTGTCGTATAATCGTAAAATCTAGAAAATACAACTACACTTCATCACTACCTTAAATTTCCTTTTAAAACAAATTCAACGAGATTCACCTTCACACCTATCATTATATTAACAAGGCCTATTATATCATCAATAATAACGACCAATTTCTCAGTTTTCGATGGTCAACCATAAACATAATAGAGCAGTAGATGCGGAAGATAAAAATGCCTACCATAGATGACCATGAATCTCATTGGAAGGATTCTAGATTATAGAGAGACTACCACAATTAATGGAAGTAAATGTGTGGAAACATGATCCTAAAACCCCTCTTACTTAATTGGTGGCCCCACTAGATTTAAGTGAGGCAGTATCCATAGAAACATGATGTGACATTATGAATATAACTAGATCTAATCTCTATCTAGGGGATCACACAAGGTTCTCCTAGGAGTCTCCCCACAACCCGAGGTATAACCCTCTAAGAACTAAAAATGGTTTCCATTCCTTTAAAAGTTTCTCCATAATAATATATATTAATAGAATAATATGATTAGTTTAACAAATTAATTACAATAAAATTAAGTCATATAAAAATTATTTTATGCAAAAACTAGCTGAAATAGAGGTATTTTATTAAATAACCACTTCGAATCATAGCGTTAGTTATAAATATATGAATTTTGATCTTATATTCATTTTTATGTTGAATGAATACAAATGAAACATCTATAAATTTGAAATTGAAACCTCATCCATTGTAACATGGATGTCCATTACAAATGTGTTGTCCATGAACATTGAAACTCCCCTACAAGAGTCCCACACAAAAATATACCGTCTAAAATGTCCTAGTGTCCTAGAAGGAATGAGGATACTAGTTATCTTTTACCATTATTAACAACCCAATCCAAACCACTGAGTCCAAGATGGAGGGTCACATCACCTCATATATTCACAGATGTATACAACTAGAAATCGACTTGAAGTGAGGGTGTATGTACATCATTGGGGACTCTATAACATCAATATCAGTATATAGAATGAATAAAATAGAATAAAAATTAATGTAAAGGTAATAATATACTGTGAAAACTAACAAATAAGAAGAAAATAAAGGTCATACATGTAATAAATGACGCACAATGTGGAATTCAAATGAATTTTATAATATGCAAAAAATGAATAAATAAAAATAGTAGAGGTCATCAAGAGTATTTCTCTATCTTCTTCCAAATCCATTATCATCCACTGCGACTTCCACTACTATTATAATTCCTTTCACTAGATCAATGGTCATGAGATATATAAGAGAACTAGAAAGCATAAGTAGTGTTTGAGTACCAGACTAATTAGTACACCACTAATTCCCCCGTAACATGTTTTCATAAGTAAAAAATTGTATTCAATAAATAAATAATAAATGTGAAATCAATAAACAATAAAAAACCAAGAATCATAGTTCTAGACTTACCTATACGAGCCCTGATTATACCTTCTATGGTTACATGATTGAATAAATTTCATGTTATTTGAAATATTCAAGGACTATCCATAAGTATTATAGTCATAAGTATTTTCATCTTGTAATCTACAACATGTAATTCACTAGGAATTAATTATTTTATATCCCTAAAAAATAGGAATTGAGATACTCCTTGAATTAAATTTACTTGAAGTAGCGCATTCTAGGAATTCCTTAGTAATTAATTACATCATATGAAATCCAAAATGATTCATTATATCACAAATATATTATCTTTTCTATATTTTCAGTCATTTAATGTCTTGATTACTTCTCTAATGATGGAATAACATGTCATGATGGTCCACCTTCCTTGGGCTTCATGAATAGTACCCCAAAGGCACCCATGAAAGGATGAAACACAAAATTAATAATATAACATTATAATATGTTAATTAGCATCATAAAATACATTTTATAAACAATTATCATAAATAATATTGCTATGCACATACTCAAAGAGACATATATCACATAAGGTTGTCACATTGCATACACATACCTTGATGATATCATAGTCAAACACGTCATACACATATATCAAACAAAATTTTATTACATCGTAATATGTGTAAAAAATATCCTAAAAATTAACAAACATTCTACGTTAATGTCATTAATTGAAATATCAATGATAAGAAACCAACAGTGCATAGAATGTGGGAGTGGAATCCTCTCAATACTATAATATATCCAAATGTAACAATTTGTTATAGTTTTTGATACATCAATGTTTATGGTTTTTCATGGGTATATAGAACAAGACATAACTATTTTATTTAGAAACAAAATAAAATGTTACAGGAGATAACATTTTTTTTCTAGATAATTTTTGAATTGTCTAAAAATATTTATTTTTATCCTTCCTAATAATCCGAAGTTAATTTATAGAAAATAACTAAAATCCCTCATGTAATAATAAATACTATATCTAGTATACTATGAGGGATAATATAATAATTCAAATTAATATTTTCTATCATTTTATTATATTATCAATTTATGAGTTCTTCATTATTTTTTCAAAATGGATCAGATGTATAGTTTAACAAATGAATGTGAATTATTTTATGGAAATATTACAGAGTATTTAACCCTTTGAAAATGAAATGAATAAAATATTTGAGAGAGAAATTGGGAGTGGTTTTGCTATAAAATAAACCTAAATTAAGACTCGGTTTAGTGGGAGATGAATTTTAGATGTCATGTAATGGAATTACTAGATATCTGAGACCTCAAGGAATACATAAAATAGTAGTATAAAGATGAGTTATTAATTTAATAAATAAATCGAGTACAACATCACAACATTAAAACCAAAAATTAAATATTATTTTTTAATTTTTCTATTATGAAATTCAAATTTTTTGATTCATTAATATCATCCAAATATATATTAGTTACACAAATATTAATAATTCCAATCAATAAATTATATGATTTTTATAACATAAAATAATCAAATATTTATTGTAGGGATTAGATAAAGGTAAAGAAGATAGAAAATCTAGTAAATTGTATTAAAATGATACCTATTTACAGGGGGTATGCACTGTGTAAGGGTATGTTTTGTTTACCCATATGTTGAGGATGATACCCTAACACCTGATTTTGAAAAAGACCTGCCTACCCTTATGTAGAAAAAATCCACCCTTAGACACCCATTGGTACCCATATGAAACACTATTACATGATTATTTAAACAAATATAGTTAACTGGTATCCTTACCATGTAATTATATACAAGCATTCTACCCTTATGCAGTGCTAGGATATCCCATATCAATATCATTTTAACAATATATCTTGTGTCATTTACCAACAGACAACTCAACATACCCATATTAATGGGATTAATAAACTTACACCATGCATTGAAAGGGATTTACCATTATAAATGAACCCTTTTTAAATTATGAAACCTATGTAAAATAACATTTATCCTTACGCATGCTAATAAAATATGGGGTTTTCCCATACCAAGTGCCTTTAAACCTCATTTTTCCCTTAAAAACCCCTCAAAAAATTATTAAGGTTACATTTTATGTAAATTTATATTTTCAGATAAAAAACAAATAAATAAAAAAAGTAGCTTTATAGATTAATTAATAATTTGGAATATCAAAATAAATTTATTATTGATAGAGTTTGTCCTATTTCTCCAATAATAATGTGTACAATGCCAGGTATAGTTATAAATAGATTTTACCAAACTACTTCCTTCACATTATCTAATGTAGTGATTAACTCTACAATATTATCATTCCCTATATATTAGATGGTTTATAAATATTATATTTCATGTCTCTGATATTTAAAATATAGATGAAACAAGATTGATATTACAAATAATTATTGTAAATATATATTCTAGTTAGAGTAAAACCACATACATTGAGTTTTCCCTCATACACAAATAATAATGATTAAATAATAAATTACTATTAAATTATTAATGTTGTTCACAATATCTGTCATGTGACAGTAAAATGGAATCTATTTATATCAAAAAGTTATACTAAATAAACTCACATATTGTCACATGTAATTAACATAACAAACAAGATAATTTATCCTATGTTTGATCAATAATAAATTATATATATATTCATATATTAAACCACACATAATGTAAATTAGTACATTTTAAGACTCATAACATGTAATGATATAAAAGAACATTCGTGAAATTTTAGATATTGAACCACTATTTCATTTAGAAAATATATATACCATAAATTTGACTAATACTTTTATTAGATAAATCCATGGGTATATTAAAATAATATATGTAAGATGATTAACCCATTTAATTCACTAAAAAAATTCAAAAGAATACATATATTGAATGTAATATTGGGATATCATTTTTGAGTTGTAGTATTTAATCTACATGAATGACATTAAATATCAAAATAATCCCACTAAAAAAATTTAAACATAATATTCCTATGTGTTCTTAATGAAAAAAATTAATTAATATAAATATAAAACATAATATTTTAACTCTATGAATCTTTTCTCAGTACAATATTTCATTGTTTTATCTTTTATGGATTATTAGAACTAATTTTATGTTAGAAACCATTAGTCCACATCATAAAAAATTACTCAAATAAATTTACATTATGAAAATTAATGATTACATTCATTTGATATATCTCATCAACATAACTAATTTATATGTATTGAAATATCTGAGTGAAATCTGTCCTTAAAACTCTTGAAAATGTTAGTTAATATTTAATATACTTATTTTTTTATAAACATTAAATAACATATATGATTTATAGGTAGATATTATACTATCTATAATATTAAACATATGGTTCTCAAAACATTATGTACATCCACCATGTTTTATTATTTCATACTACAAATCATGTCTATCTTAAATTTTTGAGCCTATGTCAAATATAATAGCCATTAAAATTTTAACAATGTCATAATATAGAATATCATCTTGGTAGGTTGTCTGTTATTCATCTTTAAACATGACATTATCATTTCATTTAAAAAATTAATTTCTCTTGAGTTATCACAAAAAACCCATCATATACTTATGTAAAAGAGGTTTTTTTATATCCACAAACTATTGTGGAACAAAAAAACCTTCATTAAATACCAATTGTGAAGCCTTCAATCCCATTTAGAAGATATTACGTTTAATACTATATTATATAAAAAATTAATTTATTTTAATGTTAATTCTTAAATATTTTATCCTAAAAATTATATAAGAAGGTCACATTGATTGATCTTTGATTAAACCATGTATAGAAATGAATGATTCCCAAAATATGATACAATATACCATCTTAGTGTTCTTGATAGGGTTTCTATGTGAAAAAATCATATATCGATCAAAATATTATTAAATTAAGGACTCATGTATTCACTAACCCAATCAAATAAATTATTATCAATTATTTTCCGTAGTTTATTTTAATCTTTTATAAATTATTTGATCATTTCAAATTTTTTATTTTTGGTTAAACAGGTTATATAAAACAATACCAAAAAATGTAATTATAAAAGATTAAAAAGTAAATATTTTCATTAAAAAAATTCTACATTTTGGTCCACTTTAATTAATATCAATACAATCAAATAAGAAACCATCCCGCTAAATTTTTTAAATAAAATAATATTTAAAATCATTTTAAAAAAATTTAATATATTTAAATGATTTATCATTTTATGATTCCCACAATCCAGATCTCCAAATTAAATTTATTTTTATATCATTTATATAACCACGGTGATCATCACAAATTGTAATGGTGTTTTAATAAATTAATTAATCATTATATATAATGATGTAGACAAGATTTTCAATGTTCATAATATGTAATTTATCTCCCATATTTACAATACCTTGAAAAAAACATTAAAATATAAATAGGTAAATATTATCCCAACCATGAATGAAATTCTATTTTTCTATAAAATCGATATATAAATCAATTTGGTACTTATAGAATGAAAATAATAATATCATTCATATTTTTGAAATAATATTCATAGTAGTTATTGATTATAAGTACTTGTTTTAAATTCATAATTTCTTACTGATTAATAATACAGTAATCTACATATAATAAACCAATTCATTAATATTTTTGTGTAATAATAAATCAACTTATTTTTTAATCACACGTAGCGTGTAATTCAATCATGATAGACATATAATAATAAATTTCTAAATGAAAAACATCCATATTATTAGAAATCATCTCGTATAGAGACCGTAAAATACAAATACACTAATAAATTATATTATATTTCATACATACTAAATATTTCAAAAATATATTCTTGATTCATTCAATATTTTACAAAAACCATATCATTGGGAAAATATAAGGTTTTATATGTATTCAATATTATATTTTATTCAAAATTGTAAATTGTAGGCCTTATAAATAATATCTACTAGTGGTAAAATATTTATATTTCAATATGAATTATCATTAGTTATCTAATAAATTATTCCAATAATAAATGTATTACAAAATCATGTGAATTAAATAAAACATAATTACTTATAATCATTTGGAAACATAATTTCCTAATTCATCATATCGATTATCATTACATAATTCTATTGAAAACATAATGATTAGTGCAACCAAAAAATATTTATCTAAAATATAATATTATAAATGGGAACCTAATGTTTTGGGACAACTATAATATTTATAAAATTTTCATGATATGTCAATAAAAAACTAATATTTAGGTTTTCCCATTTTAATGGATAATTTTTTTTTCAATTTCTATCTATGTATTTAATTTCATATTTAATATTTCATGTGATTTATTTATAATGAATCCATTTTTAAATCATCCTCATACAATGAATAAAAACTATATCATCTCTTATAATCATTCATCACATTTAATACATATATTTAAAAACAAATCCATAAAATCTAATGTATATTGTGAATAATAGATAACCCCAACATTTATATAGAAATATTATGCTTCATTAAAAATTATAATTATGACTTGATTTCCATATACTTGTTGAATAATTCTGAATACACACGTTAATATGAAAAAAAATTAAATCTTAATATATATTTTTAAAATTATAACTAAAATAAAAATCCACATTATTTAATTATTGAAAATATGTCCTTAAATAAGATATAACTTGTAAAAATTTTATAAATAATATTATAATTTTAAATATATGTTTAAATAAATTAAACTAAATGATAAAAAATAAATGGTATAAAGAAATTATATCATCAAATATTAAAAATGGATTTCATAAATAAATGATAAATTAAAATATTAAACATTTATATTAAAAAAATATAAATTTATAATGATTAATACCACTTATGATATACTCCAATTGATGATGGATTAAACATCAGTCTACTAGAGGCTATTTTAAATTGACATTTTTTAAGGCTTTACATTATAATGTGGCATGGTGTAAATAAATTTATTTATAAATGTACAAACTTATAACTACGAATTGTCTTTAATTTCTATATCAATGGTTTTTCTAGTGGATATATAATACTGATGAAAAGTTTCTATATTAATCGAAATAAAAAATTTAAAAGAAGTTTTAATAATGTTTACTTTTTCAATTATAGATTATATAGATTTATATAAAAACACTTTTTCAAAAATTATTCATAAACCAAAAGGTTTATTAATATAATATCTTTAGGCATATAATGAAATTATTTTTTTCCTTATTTAAATAATTGCCTTTTTAAATTATCATAAAAATACACTTGCATACCACTTGTGGGTTTGATGAGGCTGCTAGATTTACAAATATAATGTATGAAAAAATAAACCCATCTATAACATCTACCAACATGGTAAACTAAAAAAGGAAATACCAATTATTATAAAATATACCTAAAAAACTATATTGAATGCATTATAATAATGATATTGATTATTATCCCTTAATATTAATGTAGTGGCCAATATTTCTCTATGATCAATATATTATTCATTTTTTGTAATGGAGATGTTTTATATATATATAGAGTTAGATGATCTAATTTTGGTGGAGGTTTTTTTAAACTTTTATTTCAAAATATATATCATATCATATCATACTATGTTTCACAGTGACTAATCATACCGATTAACTAGAGGAGAAGGGTTGAAATGGTTCTACAATGCTACATTATCTTGGAAGATGAGGTGTTGAAATGTAGAATAGATTTTAAGGTATAAAATTTTTGAGTCATCCTTTTTATGTTTTGATATTTTATGGATGCATGTTGTAATGGATTAAGGTATGTAGTGTCTCATTATTCTTTTTGTTTAATTGTAATTATATTTAGTCTAATCATATATTACTATATTGTTTCATTGTGATCCATCGTTATACCATGTCTTATCCTGGGAATTATCAAGTTTGATAAATGTAATCATGGACTAGATGATGAATTTTGAAAAACATATGGATTCTACTGTGATGGTTCTCATATCATGGTGACTTTCATTTTTTATTACTATTTCAATTACTAATTATTGATAAATTTGTCACCAATTATTCTACGATTAGTCAGACTAATATATATTTCAATATAAACACATGTTGTGAATTGTGAGTCTTTTTGTATTGTTTGTTACTATAAATTGAGATCTATTACCCTGTATTAATCTCTTTTAATATATGTTTCCCCAATATTTATATGTAAATTTATTACCCATGGAAATCTATTTGAGAATATAAGGTTCAAATATTATATTAATTATTTATTTTAATTCATTTTTAATCTTAATATAAATATATATGTTCTATAATTAATTAATTAAATATTTATTAAATTCTATCATACAAAAATACCTGTTGTGCATTGTAATAATCGTTTTTATTATTCTGGGTTATGGTATTAATGAATGGTGATGTTTGTTTATTTATTATATGTTTTAAAAAAAATATTATAATTCAGTAGTTATAAATCAATTATCATTATTAAAAAATTATTTTTGAGACTCAAGATAAGGTATGGTATTCAAAATATCAATTCTTAATCATGAACAATATTTCTATTGGAAATTTGTTTTAATTGAACTAATAATGAAAATTAACCTGATATATTGAAATAAAAGGAGATATTTTGTTCATATGTTATTTATATATTATTTAATATTCATTTATTTTTATTATTTATGATATGTTATACTTTGAAAATAATTATTTTTTATAAGATTTATCAGATTCAATATTGGGATGCATACATAATTATTCTAATAATACAAGAGGTAAGAAAATTTAGATTTTAATTTTAGATATTTTTGTAAAATAATCTTCATATTTTCATCAAATAATAAATAAACGTTAACATTTTTTAATATTTATTAGACTTTGATTGAAATAAAATGACATATGACTTACTGCAATTGAAAATGAAGTTGTTTCAATTCATAATTATTAATGATTCTATTCTTTTAAATAGTGAGATTATTTTTATTAGGATAATTATTATTACTGAGGAATAGGTTTTGATGTGTTATTATTGTAGTAGTTGATTGATATATTTGACATGTGATTGTATTTCTGATATTGATTTTTTGTGTAGATGTGATGATGTTTTCTTGGGAATGATATTGTTATTGTTGATGTTGTGGTGTTAGAGTTGTTGTAATTTTTTTCTTAGATTCCTCTAATATTGGATTTTCATTGGATTAATTAAATGACTTATGGGAGTGTGACAATATGGTAATGTGATATTTATAAATTAATTAATGAAGTTTCATGTAATTGATATGTTCTGAATAAACATGTATTTTAAATTTCTTATCAGCTGATGAAATAATTGGTTGGAAAAAATATTAAAATTATGTAAATAGTAAAATGTTGAATTAGATATATTATGACCCAAGATAAATTAATAGATTTATATCATTATTTTACATGAATAAACATCACCTATCAAAAATTCTCACACAAATTGTAGACCTACGGTTTAATATGTTGGATAATTAATTATGTAAGAAATATATTTTAAAATAATATTCAACATTTCTCCTAAACCTGTCAACTCTAAGCCCTATAAAATTACACTACATCTAACAAAATTATTGAAAAACTAAAGTATATAAATAGAACAATGGGATGATCCTATTCATTCATGAGAGGGAAAAATAAACATTTTAACATTTCACCAAGAACAGTATTATTAGAATATAAAATTAAAAGAAAATTTTAGAAATATTATATAAATATAATTATTAATAATATTTGAATTTTTAATGTCAATTGACATGATATAAGAACATAAGAAAAAGATAAAATTAATTAAAAAAGTCAAAATATTTAATAAAATTAAATAATCCTCGATTCATGAAATTATAAGATTAAAATGAGTAAAATCTATCAACAGTTCCATAAACATAATCATAGGTTATAGTTAAATTATTTAGTTAAAATATTGTACCCATGATAGTAATACAGTTCAATTGAAACCATTTATACATAAATTTAATGAGTACAAAACATGTACCCAAACATATAGAAAAATAAACATTTATTTTTTACATTTATCTCATGATATTTAAAAACATATAATAGGAATTCATGTCTCATAATGTAAACTCCCCCTTAATCATCCATAATTATGTGTTCAACTTGGGAATCATTCACCAATAACATCATAAAATCCTCGTGGAAAAAACCATTTTCGTGAAATTTTTGAATGAAAATCATCAATTTTTTTAAAGTACTGAGGAAATTAAAATTTTACCCATAATGGATTAAATATGATATCTTTCAAATTTAATATAATATTTATCCCATGAAAAAAATTGAGTTTCATAACATTTTAAAATATTTTAAAAATTGAAATATATCTGTTAATATTGAAAATATGGTCAACCAAAAATGGTACCATTATAATTTGAGGATTGAGGGTTAAACATAATCATTTTTTCAATTGATTTGCATATTTTTTGGATATAATAAATGAATGAAAACTAATCCTATAAAATATTTTTTTATAAAATTTTAAAATCATCAATGCAATTGTCATAATTAGGAGTCTATTTTCGAGACGTATATTTTTCTATATTGAAAACATTTGGAATGTAATATATATAAAAAATTATGTATGAATTAAAAATAACATTTCTGAAAATATATAAGATATAATTTTTCAAGATATTGAAATCAATGATTATTTTAAACCTTGAAAAATTAAATTCTATAAAAATTAATGTTACTCTAAGGATGAAGTTTTATTTACCAAATCTGTTATAATTAATCATGATTTCAATGGATGTGATTTAAAAGAATGTTTAAAAAAATAACTATCTAATTTACCTATTTCAATAAAAAATTCATATACATAACCATTTGTACACTATGTTTATAATTAATATATACATTAATAATAGTTAGATTTAATCCATTTTCAATTTTTGGTGTGATTAACCTTAATCATTTTGATATAGTTTCATAATTACAGTGTGGTTATTAATTTAGGTTATATATTTCCTCATTAAACTATAATTAAAGGTACTATGTTATTTCTTTAATATCATTTATGAAGTTATTATTTCAAGACAAGCTATTTTTGGTTACAAACCATGAGTATTAATTCAGCGACGATCATGCATTGGTGATCCATAACCAATTAAATGTATATTAAATTTTTATAAGATTAATAATGATTTTATCATTAAAAAGTAAAACTAAACATAATTATTATATATTTATATAATACTTTTTTTATATTTATGTTCTCATAGTCATCCAGTTAGAAAATCATAGGATTGTTTATGTAAGAGTTCAAACTATCCCAAACATGAAAATAAAATTATTAATTGAAAATTATGAGGAATTTTAGTTGTAATATAATTATAAGATATGCATAATTATCATCTTTGTTATTTCATAATGGGATATATAACAATTTAATGTATTAATATGATGATTTAATGGATGTGAAAATATTATGTAATAAGAATAAAAATATGTTTCTCAATGAACAATTGTTTTAAAAAATTGAATTCATGATGATCTCTGGTTGAACATATCATTAACAAGATATTAAATATTCTATAATAAAACCATAATCATTTCCTAAGATTAATATTTATACATTTAATCAATTTTAGGAAAATTCATTGATTATTTTAATTATTGGTGAATATTTTTCATCATAGAGGCGTTAGTCCACGCGTACTCATGAATCACAATTTATGATTTTCTTATTTTAAGTGGAGAAATATGGGTAACGCATATTAGATTAACATAAAAACATTAAAATTAAACTAGTACTTATATAACCATATAAATATTATAACATTATTATTTTAATGTTTCTATATATATGAATGAAGTTATGTAATAAGGATTACTTATGTTAAGAACGATTAAATATCATTAATGTATCTCATGGAAAATATATATTTTTATAATTCAATTTTAACCCATGATAATGTAAGAAATATTGAATTATATGGGATGTTTATAGGGTTGGGTTTTAAAAGGAAACCATATTTTAGGATTGTCATTAGAGGGGTGGGGATATGACCACTACTTCAAAAACGGGAAAGGGATGCGCTTCACCTTTATCAACACTAAAAAAATGCGCTGATAAAGGGGACATTTAACAGTGCTGAAAAAAAGACCTGATAAAGGGTCACTTTTATCAGCTCTAAAAAACACTGATAAAGGCCCCCTTTATCAGCGCTTTTTTTGATCTGATAAAGTCCCCGTATATCAGTGCTTTTTTATCACTGATAATGGGGACCCCTTTATCAGCGCTTCTTTTAGTAGCACTGATAAATGGGGGATTTATCAATGCTTTTCCCAAGCACTAATAAATGTTACGTTTCAAAAAAAAATCTGGAAAAATAATATTTTGTTATATAAGTATATTTATATAGATATAAATACAATATATTTTTTTTAAATATGTTTTATATTCGTATAAATAGACTATTACATTTAATATATAAGAAATTTAGTGAAAATGGCATATACAAAATTAATAAAATATTATAAATTAATACTTTTCTAATTATTATCGATTAAAAATCATTTAATAACAATTTTATGACACAAAAAATCGAAACAATTAATAAAATATCTAAAATATGTTGAAAACGCAACTCAAAATTCAAACGGCCATAACTTTTGATCAGAGTGTTCGTTAGATCTCTACAACATATCAAATCGAAGCCTGCGAGAAGCTCTAAGCGCTAGTGACCAAGACAAAGCCTCTGTCACATTTTTTTGAGCCCATAAAAAGCCCATAAGGCCTCCAAAACATAGTTTTTAGTCAGGATACCCCAGTTTTTTAGCATTCAAACAAGTATAACTTCTGATCCAAATGTCTGTTAGGCCTGTACAACATATCATATAAAATATTGTTTCATTTTCTTCGATTTTACTGGTTTTGGCATTGAAATGGTATTCTAGATTATACATTATGGATGTTTTAACATTCTATGGATTTTCAAATACACATATATATGTATTTATTCGTAAATATATCTGTGTATTTGTGTGTGTGAGTATCAGTGTGAGTGTCTATGTGTGTTTCTATGTCTTGTATATTTGTATATATGTATGTATGTATTTATTTAATTATAAACCCACATCAAAATCATATTTTTTCATAACTGTATTTAAAACTAATCTTATAAATACAATCTATGGAATTTCCAATACACATATATATGTATTTATTCGTAAATATATATATGTGTTTGTGTGTGTGTGTCTCTGTGTGTGTCTCTGTGTTGTATATATCTATGTATTTATTTATTTATTTATTTATTTATAAACAGACATAAAAAAATATTTTTTCATAAATGTATTTAAAACAAATATTATAAATATATTAATATACAAATAAATATACGTATAAAAATTTATAACTAAAAATATATATATTAATATATTAATATACGAATTAATATATATATAGTAATATATGAATAAATATATTTATAGTAATATGAATATATATCAATACATGAATAAATATAACTATATATATATATATATATCTTAATTAGAGAACAGAACAGAATGGCTTAGTGGTAAAGGTTCAGCCGCGAAAGGGGGGAGGTCCTGGGTTCGAGTTCTGTTGGAAGCAAATTGGGTGCATGCGTATGAGGATGCGTGGGAAGGGCAGCAAATAGGAGACCACCTAGAGTTGATAAAGGGGGTGTGATGTGCTGATAAAAGCACTCCCCACATCATTTTTAATTATTTTTAGTTATTTTTAATTTCTTGACCGTTATTAGCACTAACTAAAAGCACTGATAAAGGCCCCTTTTATCAGTGCTAAAAAAAGAACTGATAAAGGGGACATTTATCAGCGCTTTTTTGTTGCGCTGATAAAAGGGGCCTTTATCAGTTCTTTTTGGAGCGCTGATAAAAGGGACCCCCCTATATTAGCGCCGAGCTTTATAGCGCTTTTTAGTGCTATTAAAGCCCTTTTTTAGTGCTGATATATGCCATTTTTGTAGTAGTGGACTAGTTTTATAAGTGAAAATAAATGGAATTTTTTTTAAAACATATATGTTTTTAATAATGGGATACCTCACTAAAGGAAAGGGCTTCCCAAATCAAGAAAAAATGGATTGAGGACAAGATCATGTTGATAATGGACACAAAAATATTAACATAATCATTCATCATGTTTTAGACTATTGTAATAGGATAATACATTTTAACCTAAATTTACAATAAACATGGTAACATGGTATTACATAATTAATTTAATCATTATGCATAATAATAAAATGGACCACATTAAATAACATGGAAAAAATTATTCTAAATTTTAAATGTATTTTGTAAAAATAAATTTTTTAAATAGATTTATTTTAATTATAAATTAATAAATTTATAATCAATAAGAGAAATTTCATTGGAAAATATTTCTTATGTTCTAAAATATTATATAAATGATTCTAAATAAAAATAAATATTTCTATATTTATTAAATCAAATTAAAAATAAATATTTTTTAGGAAAATGGTTTAAAAAAATTCTATGACAGACATATATACTAATAATTATATTTAATCATGGAATTTATAAAATCCTTA
Organism: Viscum album; assembly: GCA_963277665.1. Lineage (NCBI taxonomy): Eukaryota > Viridiplantae > Streptophyta > Magnoliopsida > Santalales > Viscaceae > Viscum > Viscum album. The sequence continues at coordinate 2,059,513,716 of OY728151.1, read as the reverse complement.
TACAAAATTATTCCCCTTAATTCTAATCGTCTAAAAAATAAAATAAATATTATATTTAATTTATAACTATAAAAAACGAAAAATAATTTAAAAAATTCCAAATTTAAATGTTATAATTTTCATATTTATCTTTTTAATAAATTTATATAATATAAAAAACATATTTTCATAGGGAGATAAATCATTGGAATAGAATATATACTGAATCATATTTCACATAATTTTAAAATTTTTGTTATGAACTTTTTCATGTCATTAAATCAAAAAAATTGGATAATAGAACATCTATATAAATATAAATTGTTTTAGAAAAATTAATTTCAATTCATCGAATATTTTTATCAGTAATTTTATCTGTAATATATGAACTTCATTCATAATAACTTATGAATTTATTTTATTTCAATAATTATATCAATAACTGGACACTCTTGTAAATTAATATTAATTTAGTGGACTGTTTTTAAAGTTGACATATATATATATATTTATATTTAATTTTTTTATATCACATTCTGAATTTTGTTCTGTGTTGCATGTTGATAAATAATTTGAACAATGGGTATATTTAAATTGGAATATTCCACCAAAATTCCAGGCTAATTCATTATACTCATATAATCGAATTTTCTCCTTGAAATTTAATTAATGTAAAGACCCAGATAGTCTATATAATTTTTTAAGAATAAGGAATAATTAAGAGACTGCAAAAATTGACAACACCTGATTCCGAGGATTGGGGGGACCTGAATGATCTATTGAAAAATTTCAACGTCTAAATAGATTGTTTGAGTAGTTTTCCATACAAAGTGGAATAAATCAAAAATGGTTGCCCGAATTAGAAATATGAGGGCATCGTTGCATTTACGATGGTTGGGTTACCCTATGCATGACTTATGTTTAGTCAGTGCAGGCCTCTAGTGAGAAAAACCCATATGTGAATAATCGTAAATAAAATAATAAAATATTATTAATTTATTTTACAATTTCATATAACTCACGAACAGTGACTCACATTAAAAATGCGATACATCTACTGAACTCTTGAGGGAATTTTTTCTTTTGGATGTTCATACCATTGTCTTGCACTGGCCAACTGTGGAAGTTATTTTTTGGTCGTAAATAAAATAATAAAGTAAAAATTATTTTATGGTCAAATTTTCATAAATCCATAATAGTAACATGGATTGGAAATCTATGAGTACCATTGAGCTCATGAGGTTGTGTTCCCTATAGGAAAAACCTAACATCGACTGGCGTGGTTCGAGGGTAACTGTTAATAATTTCTTATCTTTTTTAAGGTATACTCAGTAAACATGCGGGCATGAATTTGTATCTTTTGAAACGAAGCTTGGATTAAAAATACAAGGGCACCGTTGAATTGACAGCTTCAGGATTCAAATAAGTGAGGCTTAACATCGATTGGAAAGGGTCGGACGAAAATAATAATTTTTGGAAAATAAAAAAATAAATAAAATAACTCCATGAGTTATTTTATTCTCTTCTCACTATTGAGTAGTGGATGGTGGGATCGCAGTGCAACGTCAGACATTAATGGGATCCATTAAATTTCATGACCCTTAGATTATGTAAACAAGATGTTCAATGAATTAATGGTATATTAATTGTAGTTCATAATGAACCACATTAATAAAATAAAATGTGGGTGGTTCTTTTTCCTTGATTTAAAAAAACATTGGCAAGAGTTTTGGTCTCTCATGGAAGGAGTTTCTGACAATGTGTCGATGACGTCTTCCACCAAGATAGAAATGAGCCTCGATGATTGTTAGAGGATTCGATACAAACAATGACAAGCGATGATGAATGCATTTGAATGCGGGTTCATGTCCCTTATACACAACATCTTCCAATGAGTTTGAGGAAGGGGTTTTGTTGAAGGGTTTTATGCTTCATCCCCTTTTGTGAAAACGATCCCCTCTAATGCAATGATGCTAATGCGGAGGGAGAGGGCTAAACAAAACAATGCATGGTTTCTCTACTAATCTCTGTATTGATTGTGTAGTTCTGGGTTACCTACCAATAGAGTGGAATGATGAAACCAGGGGAAACGTAGCGATGGAGATGTCCTCAAAGTCCCGTAAGTGCAGTCAGGAAGAAAATAGGACCATCGAGGATTCATCGGTGATCTGCATAAGCTCTGGTGGTGGTAGTGGTGACTGAATCTTTCCTGCCACGTAGATCCAGTGGTGCCTGAAGCTTCCATGGCAGAAGAACGGGCAGTTGGCCATCACTGGTCACATTGTATCCGGGCAGCGTGCTACAGCATCGCACGGTGGCTATGGGCGATGGGAAAACCTACTCCCATGGTCCTGCCGATTACCTATCCTTATGAACCTGCCAGGTGGATCGATGCCAACTGGAACTGCTAATTGAAGAGCTAAACAGACAACTTTTCCGTTTGTGTTAGGGTAAGACCGGACCTGACGTACTTAAAGCATAGTTTCGATTAAAAGGTTATATCTCTAAAACCCGACCTATGCTTGATGAACCATCTGCAATGTTGGAACCCTAAGGACGTTTTAGTCCTTTTGAGAAACTTCACATTAGTTTTGGATAGATATAGATTTCATTCGGATGGGATCAGACTCGAATCCTACAAGGCCCCCAGAACTAAAATTCCTATAACATAAATACTAGGCGTCTGATTGACGTGCCTCCATCTGTTGTGTTGGAAACCGTAATACACAGCGGTTCATCGAGTTAATTTTCCATGGTACTTCATAGTGGTTAAGGTATGACTGATATCTTAAGTATTTCTTTCTCAGAAACTCAATCTCACCATGTAAAAGAATCATGTGGCTGGATGTCAGGTAACAAAATACCATGTGTGGATCAGCAGTAGCACGACCCGATGTGAACCATCCATAGAGTAGCCCATCTTGGATCGGTGACTTATGAGCATGTGAGGATTGAAAAATTATTTCCCTATGTGGATCAGCAACTTACAAACCTATGTGGATCGGGACATATGACCATGTGTTGATCGAAGACTTATGTCTCCATGTGGATCGATGACATATGAAACAATGTGGATCAACGAGTTTTGACCCTATGGGGATCAGAAGTACTGCAACATGATGAGGACTAGGTAGATAGTTGCATGTCTTGGACCAGTGGCTTAAGACCCTCTGTGGATCGATAACTTACGACCCTGTGTGTATCAGTGACATATGATCTCATGTGGATCGGTGACAAAGTGAATTCTTTTTTGTTCAGTAGTGGAACTTCTAAATTGAATAAAATGAATTAGATTTAGGACTAATCATAATTCCTAATGTTATTTATGTTATACACCTAGTTTGATATTAGTCTTTAATGTTTTCTTTGTGATTGGGGTCAAGAATTTTCGTTATTCCTTAGTGGAATTATGGGAGACCATCAAGGGTCTGTGGGTCCCTACTGGTTATTTTTATACTAACGCTTGAACAGGTTTTTCCCGCACCATAATGTGTCTTTTAAAAATTATGGACCACTTTGAACATGGTTTGGGGACTAGGATCTGACAGTACATGGAGGTGACCATTAGACGTAGGGTGATGCAATGGTGAGATTTACCTACCATTAAGGAAATATCCCTAGCGGATGACCTCAATAGATATTTCCCATTTCTGATGTATGTTTCTTTTTGTTGGGTTTCTATTCTATCCCATTATACTTTAGTAAACCCTTTATCTTATTCCATTTATACTCTATGGTTTATTCATATTGTGCTCCTGGTTTGTGTGTTTATAGGTTTTCAAGATATGTCTTCCCATTTTAGTGATGTTCCTTTCTAGTAATAGTCGCCAACCCCTGGCATATGGAAGGGAGGCTTGGGGTAGTCATGGAATTGGCCCTTTGAGTCGGGTGATGAAAATGTTTTATTAGATGCGATTTGTACTACCATAAGAACTTTTAGTCTATGTTTTCAATGGGGTAAATAGTGTTAAGTGTCTTGGGTTTGGATTTTAGTCTAGGGAGTCCATTTTTTGTGTGGCGTATGACGTATCTATATACCAGGACCCTGAATGTTTTTCAAACATAGTTAAAAAAACACGAGTTTGACGTGTTTTGAAAATGGTTTCCTCTTGATCTATTTTGAGTCAGCTCACAAGGTATAACAAAATGACAGTGATTTATCATGATACACATTCAAGATACCTCTTACTTATATCCATCCATGATTCCATTGTGTTACCATGAATATGGTCAACATAGTGATTAGGTTTTAGTACAGGGACTATTTCTAGATATGGTACCTTCCGGTAGTGTCTCGGCGATACCACAACCCATTTGTCACAAGATACAATCGGCACTACTGGTAGAGGACGCATGTTGGCTCAGTTACTTACACATTTTTTAGTATCTGATACCCCTCTAGTTCTGAGGTGATCCTGACTCACATGAGGCTATGGATTGGCATGAGGTGGTGACTATGTTTCCATCTAGTCAGGGAACCATTATATCATATGGTGGTCCTGGAATTTAGCATTCTACGTGGCTCAGTAGTGTGATGGAAGGTTATATATTACCCCTATCATATGTTTAAGTAACCTTTCAATGGATAGATCCAGAGAAAATTTCACATATAAGGGTTATGTTTCTATAAAATAATATTGCATATGTGTTCCCAAGAGCTACTACAGCTTCAGCAGGACGACATATCGATAGATGAGTAATCGTCGAGGTGTGCCGACCATTCAAGGTACTCGATGAATAAAATATGACCAGTGCGTCAGGGCTCAGAGCTCCAAGAGAGATGTGTCTAGGGACATCAGATCTAGAATGATTCCTCTTTTCATTCCTACTTATGTTAGGAGGATAGAGAGTTCATTTTTGGTTAAAAATTATTTGTCTAAAAAATACAATTAGTGAATTTTAGTAGTGGGAAACTAATAAATCGAAGTGAGATTCATATACTTGGTTGTGAAAATGTTTCAGGAAGATGAAGTGATAGGGATTGATGAATATGCATGGTAGAAGAATTTTATGTGTAGCTTGGAGAGTAGCAGGAGGTGGTATACATTTCAACATGTTGGAACCACCACCCTAATGTTGTCCCCACCAGGATCAATGAGCTAGAAGATAGGGTAAGGGAGTACGTGAATGGGGTTAACATGGGTGACCTAAGGCCTCCCTTAAATGATTCGATGTACGTTCTATGTCTTCTACTAGATTCTTTATTAATAGACATATGTACTAATTATTACTTCTTTCCATGAATCTTATTCAAGACCTAGAGTATCTAGGTAAACCATTGACTTGACCCTTATCTCTAGAGATACCTATCGGAGGACACTCGGTAATCACACTTATTCCTATGGTGGGACCTGACCCATGAGGTGATATTTTTGGATGGAACTTCTTGGGGGTAGCGTTGAGGACTTAAAACATTAGATATGGTATGGAGTAGTCATTTGTAGATCATTCTTAGATTGAATGTTTTAGTAAAAAAGGATGTGGTATATCTGCATCATTGGAATGGGGTTTTCCTTGGTCGATGAAAAAGGAAACCCAGGAAACACTAGATTAACTCTTTGATATGACGGTGCATCTGATAACTATTGAGTCATCTCGACTTACCCTCATGGATGAAGGTCTTTTGAGTTTTTAGTTCCCAACAATAGTGGAAGAGTGTAGGAACATCCTTTCAAAATATGTTTCTAGAATCACCTCCCTGTACGGGGAGGGTGTTCTATAATGGCTTGTACCCAGGGATTCCATTGATATCTACAACTATATATCAGATGGATCCCACAATGATCCAAGAGATGATAGTATTGTACGATTAAATTCAAATGGAGGTCTTATTATGACCCAATGTTCTAGTTTATGTGTGGACTAATGGCACCTTAACCTAGTGGTCATAGAGAGTGAGTAAGAACTTCAAAAAGATAGATGGGCTCATCAATTATTTAAAGGTGGTAGCCTTTCTCATTGATGGAAGGGTGATAATTGGGTCATCAGTGAGTTAGCGGTGATGGTTGGATTTCATCCAGGACAATGACCTTGAGGTAGTATATACAATTGTGAAGGGGGTTTTGGTGGTAGATGTGTTCAGCAACAAGTCTCATTTACAGTTTTTGAGCGAGTTGACAATGTAATTAGATAGGTTGTCATTATCCTTCATGGACAGTGATAGAGAATCATACCTCTAGTCCATGACTGTCACTCCCCCAATCCTTCAGCGGGTATAGGAGGCACATCTTGTTGATGTTAACTGTTAGGCCTGACGTGCTTAGGAATCCTCAAGCCGAGCTCCTGACAGATTTTCTGAAGGAGGAGATAACATCAACCTTTTCAGAGGACACACCACGGTTCTAGGTATGCTATGAGAGGAGGTGTTGAGGGAGTTCCAAACATCACATTTATTGGTACATCATGGTGTGGAAAATGTGTACTTGGACCTCTCATATTAGAACTGGTGTACAGGAATGATGAAAGTAGTGGGGAAGATCTTTTCACAATGCCTCACTTGTCAGCAATTGAAGGCTAAGCATCTAGTTTCAGCTGGCCTATCATAGCCACTAGATGTACTAGAATGGAAGTGGTATGGTATCTCCATGTATTTCTTAAAAGGACTACCACATACATATAGGGTCCATGATTCCATATGCATCATCATTAACTGACTCACGAAGTGGGCCCACTTCTGACCCATCTGAGAGCATGGAATAATATAGGGATCCGGATGAATCTACCAATAGAATATTTTATGGATTCATGGGGTGACATAAATGATTGTTTCAGATCATGACACTCATTTTAAATCTAGGTTGTGGAAGGGATTGTAGGAGGAATTTGGGACTCATCTATACCTGAGCTTCTCCTTTCACCCTCACATAGATGGTCATATGGAGTGGACCATTCAAACACTTGAGTACCTGCTTCATGATTTCATTCTCGATTTAGGTCATAGTTGGGAAAACCATCTACCACTGGTGGAGTTCTCATACATCAATAGATATCACTCATCCATCAGAATTTCACCTTTTATGGCTCTATACCTCTGACCGTGAAGATCACCACTATGATGGACAGTCTTTGGGGTGTCTGCAGTTTTATGTCCAGAATTGGTGATGTGGAATACCGACTAACTCTTTCAACACAGATTCACATGGTGAATCATGTTTCCATCTATCACAGTGGAGGGGATACATGCATGACTCATTGCACATCATCAACTATGGTGATATGGATGTTGATGATGGGGAACATTTTGAGCAGTTCCCCATAGACATTGAGGATCAACAGGAAAAGGTACTCCATAGATAGTTGACTCTTCTGGTGTGAGTTCAGTGGTAGCACATGAATCTCCAGGATACCAGATGGATTTGGAGGCTCATATTAATGCTTAGTACAACACTTTTTTGATTTTATATGATTTTGGGTTTTGGTGACGTATGGCACTATGGTTAAAAGAATGTATAGACATGGAAATTATGTATATATTTTTAATTATATGTTATTATTTCGAGACTTCAAAGATTGAAATCCAATGATTACAAGGCCCAGAGTGCCTTGAATTATCAATCAAAAATTGTGTTGTTTTAAATAGAATGGGTGAGATGTTTTCCTAAAAATGATGATTAACTCTTATATAGGGTCCTAGATCAAAAATCTAAGGTCACCCTTGAATTTAGGATGGTGAATTTTCCCTAGGTGTGACATAAGTTCACTTGGAACATGGTTGTAGTGAGAATCCAAAATATGGAATAATCATAAATTAAATAATTAAATAAAATTATTTTATTTTTCAAATACTTATAACTCATGAACGGTGACTTGGATTACAAATCTAATATAATAATTGAACCAGTGAGGATATTATTTCATTAAGAAGATCCTAACATTGGCTGAAACGTGCCAACGTTGGAAGTTAGGTTTTGGGAATAAATAAATTAAAAAATAAAAATTATTTTATTGTCAAATCCTTATAACACTTAAATAGTAACTTAGATTTGAAATATGAGTGTACTGTTGAGTTCATGATGGCTTGTTCTCCTTAGGCATAGCCTAATAATGATCGGCATGGGTCATAGGTGACTATTAATAATTTTTTATATTTTTTTATAGTACATTCAGTAAACATGTTGGCGTGAATTTTTATCTTAAGAATAGGAGATCTGATTAATAATATGAGGGAAATTTTGAATTATTAGGTCCAAGAATCACTTTGGAAAAGGATAAATTTAGCATGTAAGGGATGGCTATAAATGATAATTTTTGGACATTACAAAAAATAATAATAAAATAACTCCATGAGTTATTTTATTAACTTCTTATCATTGTGTGGTGGATGGTGGGACTACGGTGTAACATCAAGATTAAATGGCAGTTATTTAATGACATTACCGTTGGGTTTCATAACCACGACCTTCACTAAATTAATGGAATATTAATTGTAGGTCATTGATGTACTGCATTAATATAATGTAATGTGGGTGGTTCAATTTCTCTATTTAAAAAATGTTTGGCCATGGGATTTGGTCATTCGTGAGACGAACCTCGGATGAAGTTCTGACAATGTCTCCCACCAATGTAGAATGGGGCATTGACGGTCGTTAAAGTATTCAAACTAGAAATCAATGAACTATGATGAATGCCTTCGAATGCGGGTTCATCTCCCTAATCTATAGCATCTTCCAACGAGTTCTAGTTTGGGTTTTTTTAAGTATATTAGTATTTCACCTCCTTTATGATGTTGAACCATTCCAATATTTTGATGCTATCACAGAGGGCACGGGGTGGACATAACAAAGACCGAACCCTCCTCTGATCTTGGTATTGATTGCGTTCTTCATGCGTGACCGAAAAATATAGCGGAAAGATGAAACTGTGGGACATACAAGGATGGAGACGTCCCATAATGTCCATATTCATAGTCGATATGAAAATCACACCACTAGGGCTTCACTGGTGGGCGACAAAAACTCCGTTGGCGGCGGAGACAATAGGCAATGGTGGCTGGATCTCACCGGCCATGAGAAAGGAGGAGAACCTGAATGTGTTATGGAGGAAAACGGGTACAGTCGACCATCGTCATCCGCGTTGAATCCAGATGGTGTGCCACAATAGAACGCCATAGAGGAGGTGTTGTAGCTCATTGCTGCCGTAGTGGTCTAAGGGCAGACCCACACTCGTGGGTCTTTCCCATTACCATTCCACTCAGACTGGCCAGGCGAAGCGAAACCAACTACAACCACTGATTGAAGAGCCAAATAGTCAACTTGTCCATTCTGGAGGGGAGAGGACACTCGTGCCTAGCATGTGGGCTTGGTTGGTCCAGTGGTCGTGCAGGCCGCACCCATCCAGTTGGACAGTGCCGGTCCCACAACCTAGTGGGCGGATCCCATGGATAGCCAGCCAAGCCTGCGGCCATGCCAAACCAATTTAAGCACATCCTATTTGATTCCGGCCCAGGGGGTCGGATCAGGTCAGTCTGACTGGGTCGGATCAGACACAGAACAACTTAAAACACTATTTCAATAAATGAAATATATCTCCTTAATCAGATTTTTGATTCATGAAATATTTATGGCTCCATAAACCTTAAGACGTGGTGGCCCATTTTAGATACTCCACATGGTTTTTGGAGAATTTGGGTGTACATCTAGGATGGATCTGACTCCATTCGAACATGGAATCTGGCACTAAAATGCCTATAAAATATAGAGAGAGCATCCGATTGATGTGTCGTCTGTTGTGTTGGAACCCACATTAAATGGATAATAATTATTTTGTTTTTTCATGGAACTTCGTGGATGTTGAGGTATGATCAATATCTTAATGAGTGGTTTCCCATAAACCCAGTTGCACTAAGTGTGAGAACCATGTGGCTGGGGTCATGTAACATATGACAATGTGTGGATCTGTAGAAGCATGACTAGGTGTGGAACTTCCATATAGAGGCCTATTGTGGATCAATAAATTACATACCTATGTGTATGGGTGACTTATAACCCAGTGTCGAACGCTGACTTACGGATCTATGTGGGTTGAAGGCATACAAACATGTGTGTGTAGAAGACATGTGACCTTGTGTGGATCGATGACTTAAGACCCTATTCTGGATTGAAGAATTGCGACCCTCTATAGATCAATGACATAAGACATAATGTGTATCAGTCATAGAATAACCTCATGAGGACTAGGAATAGAGGGGGCCATCATGGATTAGAGAATTAGGACCACGTTTGGATCAACAACTTATGACCCTATGTGGATTAGTAACCTATGACCCTCTATGCATTTGTGTTAGAGATACTTATTTCTAGTTCAACAGTGGAACTTCTCAATGGAATAAGATGAATTAGCATTACAAATAATCATTATTACTCATTTTATTTATTCTATATACCTGGTCTGAGCTATGTCTTTTACTTGTTCATTGTGATTGGTGTCAAACATTATTGTTTTACCATAGTGTAATTTTGGAAGACCTTCAGAAGGTCTCGGGGTCCTAACCCAGTATAGTTATACCCACACCTACACGGGCCTCACCCATACCCTATTGTGACTTGTTGTAATGACAAACAGCCTTGACCGAGGTTTTGGAGCTGGACTAGATAGTGCACAGAGGTGACCGGTTGGGGTAGAGAGCCACAGTGATGAGTTCTACCTACCCTTTAGATAGGATTTTTTGCGAATGACCATAGGAAATGATTTCCATTTCTTATATATTTTTCTTTTATATGGGTTTGTATTCTTTCCCATTTTCATTATTTAACACTTAATTTTCGCAGTTATACTACATTGTTCATTCCTGTCATGTTCATGGTCTTTTTATTTTCAGTTTTTAAGGCAATGCCTTCCCATTTTCGTGATGTTCCATTCTGATGATAGTATCCAAGCCCTGGACTGTAGAATGATGGATTTCTGTAGTCATAGAACAGGGCCCAGGGGATGATTCATGAGAATTAATATGATGATAATAGGTGAGGGGTTTTTTTCACTTTACATTTATAGGTTCACATGTAGATACCTCAACATTATGATTCATCAATATAACCAAGAGGGGATGAGTGGCCTTTTTTCATAACACCATGTATCATAGATTTATAATTTATATTAGTTGTTTGGGATATGAGAAATCATAATACAATTTCATAGATTATCTATTCATTACTTGTGATGGGTCATGTATAGACATCTTTAAAAGGGATACATGAAACAAATAATACACATAGACGTGGTTTATAGGGATATAAATGATTTTAGCTACTATCCTAACATAGTGAAGGATATTAAAGGCATAGATATCCCTACTGTTCAAAATTACCTTATTTCAAACTCTCTTAACCCACTTCCATGGATATATCTAGGTAAATATCATGTTATTAACTTTAATCAATAGACTATAATAGTGATTCTCTGCTGGAATAATTTTTCTACATTTTACCGCTCTAATTTTCAATTGAATGGTCTAATACTTGTCTATCATTTGTAGGAAATGGAAAAGCACTAATGGATTCAACTTTACAAATTCACACTAGAATAATAGAGTCCACCATCTACACTCATATACAGAAACATATAATTCTATATGAATTCCATAATAAATTTTCTTCTATGATAATTCTAAAAAGGTTATAGGTTATTCCCCAAAAACATAAGACTCTATTGAAAAGGATCTCAAAAAATCTTCTATAGTTTGAACAATCCTATTATATTTTCCATCCTTATCATTATGATTGTTTTCATGATCCAAAGTGGGTTGCCATCCAATCAATTCCTGACTTGGTATTTGGCAAGGCCCGATGGGGGTTCGCGATCTCCAGAGGCTGGTACAAGTTCCCAGGAATCAAGAGTAAAATTGGGAATAATTTACCAAAATATTTGTAGATATAAAAAAACTAAACAATAAAAACTAACAAAAAGTAGATGTTTAAAATAGACAAGCCTTTTTGAAAAACCATAATTTGTGTTATATATTTAAACCAAATCCCAATAAATAACTACCACTAGGAAGGGTGACCAAAAAACAACTCAAAAACCTCCACCTGGGATAAGGGCACCAACCTCAAGCTTTCTCAACAATGCCACACCAAGAAGTTAGTTAGAAACACAAACCACCACTTCCAAAAAAATTACCTTTACCTATATAAAAAATAACCAAATCTACTTAACCCTTAAGGTGTAAGTAGTGTGTCCGCTAACTCCCAAATGAAATCCACTGAGAAAATATTAAACATATTAATATTAAAAGAAAAATAATGTTTCTTGTTTAATAGAAGGGAAACAATATTTTTTAAATATTTTTAATGAAAATAGTTTTAAGGATAACAAGTTTAAAGAAAATAAAATAAATTAAAACACACACATATATATATACTTTTATTATGACCCCAATATCACACCGTGTACAAATAGTGACCATAATGTAAATATTAGACAAAAATATTGAGGTGTCTATAAATACTAGTGAGAAAATGGACCCTAGAACATCTTTTCTCGATAAAAATGGTATAAGAACCACAACAACATGTGATCTCTTACACGATAAACTGGTAGGGTGTACTACCATAACCAAGTGGTCTCTAATTATCATCCAAAAGTTTAGTAAATTCTGAAGTCATAAATATATCTATGAAAAACCATGATGATTCCACTTCTATCTCAACTAAGAAATTTTCCTAGTCCACCCACCTAGTACCCAGGCTTCCAATATGTGCTCAACGGGTTTCATGTGCATGTCACATGTCAAAATCCAATAAATTAAACAAATAAGGCTCTCCTTATACCCAAAACAACATTTGCTCACCCAAATTCTATTTTGATAAATTACAAACCCCATAAACCTTCCAACGCCTAATATGCATCAGCCACACAACAATTAAAAAAACTGAAAAGTAAAATAAAATATTCTCATAATCAAACAAAATAGTAAAATAATTTCTTAAATAATTTCAAAATATTATACAAGACTTTAAACACATAAAACCTACAGAAATATTATTTTATGTCAAATTTATTTTTAACACTACCCTAAAAATACATATGGAAACCCATACACACATCAAAAAACTAATTGTAAAATTTTTCAATCACTAATAAAAAATTCAACATGTGTTTTCACATAGAAATTCATTATCATTTTGTAAAAATGATACTAAGATATGTAATTCACATTAAATATCTAATAATACAATATTCACTACATGAAAGATAATAAGAAAACATTTTAAATTAATTAAAATCAATAATTAATTATCCAATTAATAGGTATACGTGGAATCACCAACCTCATTAGAGAATACCTCAAAATTAATTCTCAAAACTCCAACGCACATCAATCACACTGCAAGAGACATAATCGAAATAAAAAAACAATGCATCGAATTAATTTCATTAATACAGTACCAAGGAAACCTAAAACCCTAGTCCAAAAACTTCCAAAATGGACTAAACAGTTAGTGGAAGGGGAACACACATACGAAGAGATCACATGAATAAGGATGAGTGAGAAGCATGGTTCCAGATGGGGTGTCACATTAGATATAGACTTGTCGGATAGAGGTGAGACAAAAAGAGCCATGACTAGGGGAACTGTACGGGGGGTGGGGGGGGTCAGCTTGAGGCGGTAGTTGGGGCATCACACATGGAAGGTCCTCTAGATGAGGGGAGACCACTAGTCAGTAGTGTCAATAGAGGGAATCTAGAGCACTGACATAGCGTTCATAGTTGGATTTTTCCTAGAATAAAGGGGAAGTGGGGAGCCTATGCATGATGGAAAAAATGGGAGGAAGAGATAATGTGGTAAGAAATTTAAAAAAATTAAAAATTTTGAAGAAATTGATTTAATGAAATCTAAAAAAATATAAGCCAACATAAAATATTTATACTAAAAATAATATTATATTTAATATTAGTGGAAAAAATGAGGTTAAAAATTTTATAACAATATCATACTAATAATTTTAACTTAATTAAAATCTTAAAAAAAGTAATAATTATTATTATATTGATAATAATAACATGTTAATAATTTTTTATCCCTAAAAAATTTAGTATTATCAACCTAATTAAATAAATAACTGAAAAATAATAATTCTAATAATCATAATAATATTTTAATATTTTTATTATTAAGACAACGGGTAAATTATAATATATATTTTCTCATTTTATTTTTCACTTTTATAACTTTTTCATTTATTTATCTATTTAATTATTCATCGGGAAAGCCTCACATTGATCTAGCAAAGCCATCTGGCTTTGTCTTTGCGCAAATCGCATGCCAGAGAGTGCCAAGCCAAAACAATCAATTATTTGGAATAGTAAAAAACTCATGTAGTGCCTATCCCCCAACATAACAAAATATTTTTTAAGTAATATAAAATTATACAGAAAAAATAAAATTAAAAAAAATTACGGAAGCCTGAAGTCCTGGTGTGAAAATTCTCCCCACCATAAAGACATTCTGCCCTTGGAATGCCATCTCAAAGCCTAATCGTTGAATAAAAACGGGTACTCCTACTCAACCCATGACTTCCTCTCCCAGTACTCATGCTCGTCATTTCCATTCTTACAATGTATGTGAACCATGGGAATGGAATTTCCATGATGCAAATTCTCTTAGGAATCCACTATCTGCACTTGCTGGTCAAACACTGACAAATTTGTCAATATCTCCAATTATTCCCTATTCAACACATGAGATGGGTCTAGATTATAAAATTTTTATTAAGAGGCATGTAATAAATCAGAGTCAGCCTCAAATGAGAAGGTGAAGCGAACCTGTATGCCACTGCCAATATGCTCAGTGCTATTGAATGTCCTGACATACCTTGGTGTTATCTATCCCCCATTTCTACAATGACGATGGGCCAAGAAGGATACCACCATCATGAATAGCCTATCACCCACAAAGAACTCATGATCATAACCTCTCTAATCAGTATAATATTGGTGACCACTCTGAGCTATCAATAACCGCTACCTGATCAACATGATTTTTATAGATGTCTCTTGGACAAGGATTGGTCCCAAAAGTGATGTCTCACCTAACTCATACCAACATAAAGGAGATGGAAATATATGACCATAGAGTTACTCAAAATGATCCACTCTGATAGTGCATTGTTAAGTGTTATTATATATGAACTCAACCAATCCCAAATGGCTATCTGATAATCCACTGAAATCCAACACACCTGCAAAAATCATGTCCTCCAGAATATGTTTTCCTTCTATAGATAATTTTACATTGGGTGATTGTATATCATACTCATCATCATTAGAGTTATCAATTCCCTTTGAAGACCATTTCAAAATCAAGATCTATTGTGTGGTCTATTTGAAAAATAATTTTTAAAGGAACACTATGATGTCAGACCACCTCATAAATATATAATTAGCCCAGCTCATCAAATTTATCTGTATCCTTGATTGGAATAATGTAGATTGATTTTTTCATGTGGTCAATCATTTCCTATATAGAGTTACTTTCACGTGGAGTTACAGGAAAGCTATAAATGAAGTCTATGGAGAACATGTCCAACTTCCATGTAGGAATGGGTCACAACTTAAGGAAACTAGAGCATCTCTGATGCTCTGCTTTCACCTAATGTCATGTATAATATCTTGATATGATGCAGATATGTTCTATATCATACCTAGAAACTAGAAATGGTGAAAAACATTATAATACATCTTTTTAATACTGGGAAGGACGTCCCACTAAGTCTTCTAGATATCAGGGATCACCATATTTTTAGAGACGATGACACCATTGCATGGACCTTGAAGCACAAGATACCCTCAGGAGTCAAATACAAATCAGAAGAAGTCTTCCCATCATGAAGAAACTACATAGAATTATAACAATGTTCATCACTAGGATGTTCCTTCTGAATCAACTCTAGAAGGGAATGATTCAATTGAATACATAAAACGAGTACACCTCCAATGTTCTCCATGGTCTCTAAGTGCATCTGGGAAAATATCCCCATTAATGTCCACTCCTCTTTGGCCTTCCTCAAATCATACACTGACACTTTCCAGCTCAAGGTGACAACCACCACATTACCTTTCACTATGGTATATATGATATCAAATTCAAACCCATGTAAGTACTCAATCCAATGGTGATTTATCATATTATGACCCTTTTGTGAGAATATATAGGATCGGATCTTGTGGTCTAAGAGACCAAAAATTTCACACCAAAGAGGTAGTGATGTCATGTCTTCAGGGCATGAATCACCGCTGGTAACTCTACATCATGAGTCATATTATTCTTCTCATGTAGTTAGATATAGAGAGAACTATATCCAATACCTGATTATCCTACATGAGTACATTCCCAAGACCTATACATGAAGCATCATAATAAACCAGATTTCCCTTCCCAGACTCAGAAAAGATCTACATAAGTGAAGTAGTTTGACTCTTCTTCTGCTCCTTAAAAGATTCCTGTCACTGTGGGATCCATTCAAGATTCACCACATTTATGTGAGAGTGTAGTCACTGTGGAAGAATTTCATGAGAAAACCTGATAAAGGTACATGTAATATGCTTCCACACTAACAAAAAATCTGATCTTGAACTCAATTATCTATTGTTCTCACAACATGACAACTCTAAGCTTCTCGTGATCCACTGAATCCCCTTTCTCTAAAACTACATGATCGTAAAACTTCACATATCTGATCCAAATTGAAAACATCAAAATCATCTAAAAAAGCAAATGATCTCATAAAGTGCCTAATACGATCTTCCAATGATGATCTTGCTCTTCCTAAATATCCAGAGTAATCTAGGATCTCATCCACAAATACCATTCCACAAGAGTCAAGATACGGGTGGAAGACCCTATTCATGACTTCCATTAAAACTGATAGAAGATTTTTTGAACCGAAAAGAATCACCAAATACACAAATGGGCCATAACTAATTTGGAATTCCATCTTTTGGATGTCTATTTATCTCACCCTATGTTTGTGGTAACATGAACAAAAGTCTATTTTTCATATCCACTTTTCCCCCTTCCACTGTTCATAAAAAATTTCAATCAGGGGAAAAGTGTAATTATTTTTTATCGTTACCTTATTCATCATCTAGTAGTCGATGCAGAACTACAGTGATCTATTAGACTAATTTATAAAAAATATTAGGTTATCATCTAGAGAGTCTCTTAGTAAAATGAACCATTTGGATTCCATATTGTCCAGATTTATCATAAATTCCTTCAATTCCAAGGGAGCCAAGTGATATGAAGGATGTGATATTGGATGTTCTCCCAACACAAAATAAATCATGAACTCTACATCCCACAGTGGGGGTAAGCCAGAAAGAACATATTTAAATTCCTCTGGAATCTCATCCACTAAAAAAGGTAATCAACCATGAGGAGTTCCATCATCGTCCTCTTGCATGAGCGATGATAACTATTAATCCAAATTCCCCAAATCTGTATGTGGAGGTCACATGTGACCAGACAAAGGATCTAATTCCCCTTGATATTAAAAGGGACCCCCATCAGGTTCCATAAACATACTTAACTTTCGTTAGGTGTCAATATTCAGTTGAAGGTGCCCCAACAAGTCCATTTTGTCAATCACATCAAATAGTTCCATATATAGGATCAAGAAGTCCATTCCATCATAACTCCTAACATAGAAAATTAATATAGCAGACACCTAAGGCATTTCCCCTTCTTATTCACCAACTGTGTTACAAACTCCATTGAGTTAGTTAACTATTAAATTGGAAGGTTCTAAAGATTCACATTATGGGCATATATAAAAGTGACAGATGCACCAGTATCAAATAATACTGTAAATATAAAAGATGAAATCATAATGCTACATCGAAAATTCAATGGTCTTTCATCAGATCCCACTGGTTCTTGAACAAAATCATGTAAATTACTGGTCCCTTCTGGAGAATGACTACTCATATGTGGATCTTCACTGTTATTTATCTACCAAAAAGACGATCTAGTCATGTAACCACAACCACAAAACCGAAATCTCATCGTCTTGGTTGGCTACGACAAGAATGACACTCTATTGGAAGACCCCGACCGTTCCCCACATTGATAAGGGCCAGTCACCCAAAAAAAGAGATAGATGTACCATATAACTCCATTTCAAAAACCAGGAATGGGAGTGGATGGAAATGAAGTCCAAATGTGTCATTCATTCCCTTATTGATGGCACACCACTGACCCTTCACTAGAATCCAAAGATGATGTATTCCTTGGAGGATGGATGGAGCTTCCAAAAAAATTCTTCCCTAGAATGTAATGCCTCAAATTATAAATGTATGAATTTCCACTTCCAAAGAAAGAAATATCCCCAGAAGTTCCAGACCTACTAGTGTGATCAATCTCTGACAAACAATCTCAGTTAACCACCTGTGCATAAGTATTCATGTTGAACTGGAATACCTAAGAGTACATCTCTAGTTACAACCACCTTTCAAACCTATGAGCCTTCATCTATTAATTGGAGACAGTTTTAGGTGGATATGATTCTATCTTAAATTATGGGGTTGGCATACTCCATCACTAACTGGTCCCCCAGAACAAGTTCAATGAATTCCATGGATCTACCATATTTCAAGGCATCTGGGCAGTATTGGTCATTGAATACCACCTTGATGTCCTTACATCTCATCTTTTAAGCATTCAAAGCATGGATCACTCAGTCCTACCACCTTCAATAAGGATATTCTACCAAAAATGAAGAAAATTTCACTTCAACCACTTATAGAGTGTCTAGGAATTCAACCATGACCACTATCTTCTCAATCCATTGATCACATTCCTTAGGAATCACGATACCTTGGAATGGAGGGTGTTTTTTCATGAGAAGGTCCTGTGATTTTCTATTCTTGGACCAGATTTCACTTCTCTAACTGAAGTAAATGTAGGGACATGAGTCAATCCTTTTCCTAGAGTTTGAACCAGAATGACTATGGCTTCCACCAAACACCATTCTAGTAGTGAGTGAGAACTCTCTATGGATTCCTCCTTTGGGTGTGAGGGAGTTCATTATATAGGTATGCTACATCAAAAATAAGTAGTCACATAATAACATCATTAATACATATGGATTGAAAAATAAAATTATAACATGAAAAATAGTTATCAAAAAAACAAACATGAAAAAGAAACACAATGACCACACAACTTCTCCACCATCTGATGTCCACACATAGACTACTGACAACACATCCCACTTAGAGGATAAGTCAAACATCTATCCAAACATCCCATAGAGACTTGAGGTCTTTCACGAGGATTGTTGGCTATGAAACCTACTCGTTACCAGAACTACGAGTCCCGAAAGTCATAGCCTCTATCTAACCATACTCATCACAAATAAAATAACCCAAAAAGAAAAACATGGCTATGATTCCATTTTGTCACCAACCAAATCATGAAGTCATCCAATCAATGACCAACCCAGTCCATGCTAATGTCTGAAGGGAATTCCTGATCCCCACATGCTGGAACAAACTCCCACGTATCAAGAGTAAAATTGGTAATGATATACATAAATATGAATATATTTTAAACAAAAACAATATAAACCAAACAAAAACTATAATCCACAACCAAACAATCTATTAACAAAAACCAGATTTTATGAAATATATATATTCAAAAACCCAAACAATAGCTACCACTATGTAGGTTGACAAAAAACCAACTAAACAATGACCAGCTGGAAAGAGGACTCCACCATCAAGCCATCTCCACAACGCCACTCCAAAATGTTATCTGGAAACCAGAACCACCACTTCCTAAAACATTACCTTTTTGAATAATAGAGAGAACCAAATCTAATTAAAACTAAATGTGTAATTATGTTGTTAGCCAAAAAACAATAACATGGAACCAAGAAAATATTCCACACATAAATATTAAAATAAAAAATATTTTCATGCTTAAAAAAAGAAAAGAAATAAATTCATAAACAATTTTAATGAAAACAGTTTAAAGGATATCTACATTAATGAAAACAACATATATTAAAACACACACACAATTACTTTTTTAAAACCCTAATTTAAACCTGTGTGCCGATGGTGGGAATGAAGTAAATAAAGAGAAGAAAATATGGGAGTGAACCTATAGATTATAATGAGAAATGGGACCCCATAACATCATGTCTTAGTGAAAGGTTGTGTAGGGACCACAACAACATTAAATGTTGTTCGTGAGCTACATGTTGGGAACATACACATAACCTAGAGGACTCCAATCATAATCCAAAATTATATTTAATATTGTATTCATCAATAAAACTAAGTGAAACCTGGTTAATTCCACTTTTATGTCCATTGAAAACTTTTCCTAGTTCACCAAATAAGTACCTAGAAGTCTAATTTTTGCTCAATAGGTTTCAAGTCCTTATTACTTGTCAAATTAGATTAAAAAAAGCACTACCTCTACCAAATTTTAATCTTGCAATGAAAAATTCCATTTTGAAAAATTACAGCCACCAAAAAACATCCAAAACCTAATCTGGATCACCCACACAACCTATTAATGAAACAGGAAAATCATAAAAAATAATCATAATGAAACGAACCACTATAATAATTTATTAATTAAATACCAAATATATCTCTTTAATTTAAAAACAAAAAATCCATCCAAATATTATTTTATGAAAAATGTATTTTTAATGCTACAACAAAAATAATAACCAAAATCCTTCCAAACATTATTAAACTATCATCATATATTATTAAACACTAATAAATAGTTTGACGGGGGGTTTCCAAGAAAAATTCATTCACAATTCAAAAAATTTCTAATAAATAAACTAATTCATATTGAATATCCAAGAAAACTAGATTTGAAGCATGAAATTTAATAAATAAACATGATAAATAAATTAAAATCCCATATTAATTAATAAATTACTAGTTATAAATGGAATCATATTTTTCGGTGTATGAAACTTCAAAAAAAAATTAAAAAACACCTAATGCACATCAATTGAACTGCAAGGGACTTAAGAGAGCCATAAAATCAAGGTATTGAATCAATTACATCAAGACCGAACCATATTATGCATAAAACCCAAATTTGAAAACCTTCGAATTGGAAAAAACAACCAGTAGATGTGGAACACACCTACATTGAGAGTGTGGGTGGATGGCTGAGATAGATGAGGTCTCGCACCTGATAGAGCCTCACTAGAAGGAGGGTGCGAACAAGGGATCCACAACTGGCGATCTATGTGTGCGTGCGGGGGGGGGGGGGTCGGATGAGGCGGGTCGATGGGCAGCACATGTGGGATATCCACTAGATGATGGGAGAGGATCAGCCAGTAGCATTGGATAAGGGTAGTAGGGGTGCTAACTGGGGTTCAATGAGGGTGTGTAGGGAGAATCATGTTGAATTGGGGAAGCCTGTGTGCGATGGAAATAGGGGGAGGAAGAGAGAATATGGGAAAATGGAAAAGAAAAAAATAAATGAAAATAAATATATATTAAAAAAACTATATACTGAAATAATAATAATGATAATGATAATGATAATAATAATAATAATATTAGTAATATTACTTGTAAAAATGATGTAGAATATTTTATAACAATAAAATTATAATTATTAACACTTATTCAAATTATTAAAGAAATTAATAATAATTATTACAATGATAATAATAATATGATAAAAATTTTATGACCATGAAAATAATTAAATATAATAAACCTAATTAAATTATAAACCAAATAATAATAATTATAATAATCCGCATATTATTATTATTATTGTTAAGAAAACTCATGATCTATTTTCTCCATTTTTTTCATTTTATTTTCTACCTTATTAACTTTTTAAATTTTTTAACATACTAATCACTAACCCGGAACAGCTCACATTGATATGGAGAATCCATACAACTTCATTTTTTCTCAACACACATGCCAGAAAGTGCAAATCCAAAATGTTCATTTATCAGAAAAAGTAAAACATTCATTGAAGGACTGGACCGCACTTCAAAAAACAATTTTTAAGCCTAATAAAATGTTACAAAAAGAAAAATTAATATCATTATCAAAGTGAATTGTCTAGGTGTGACAATTATTCATTTCAACAGTTATCTCTATCTCTAATTATTTTTGGATAACATTGAGAGGAATTTAATACAATCCTCATATCAAAAATTGATACTATATGTAGTGGAACACCATAAAACTATATCACTTCCATTATATATAATATAATTTTGGGAAAGAGATAAATATTCTTTTATTGTAATAAAATGTGATTACATATTAAGGTTGTTGAGTATTACCCATAATGTATTATACTGTATATATTTTTTGGAGAGCCGTATGATTAAAATCATGGTAACTCTTTACTATTTTCATACTTATATATACAATATTTTCCAAATTCCCATTGAATTATATAATTTAACTTTATCATGGTTCAATACCAATCATCGATATATTTTTTTTTATTTTCTTCAACCTATTATCCCATAAATTTTTTTTACGTAAATATATATTGATCTTTAGGATTTTCATATAAATATAGTAAGATGATATTTAATAATCATATAATACATCCATATTCTATTATGTTTTTTATAGAATTCATTTCAAATTTATGAACCTAAAAACTACAACATTATCAATTTTTTGTCATTGTAAAACCCAATACATTATTTGATAATAGCACATCATTTTTTTATAGTTCTTTTAGAATAACATAGAAGGATTTTTTATTAGTAATTTTAGAAATATATAATTTCTATCCTCTCGTACATAGATATTCAATATTTATAAATCCAAGAGTATTGGGTGTTTTTTAATCCATATCAAGGATAGAGTATCATGATCATTCAAACTGAGAGCATCAATGACTATTTTTTTAATCAAAATATAATTTATTGGAATGTTTTAATCATTAATCATTTCTATATAACAGATTTGGTAAATAATGATCTCCTTATATGTGAAAATATATTTGATGCTCTTATTATGAGTATATATATGACACATTTAATCATAGAATTAATGTTTCACAATCATTAATGAAATGATAACAACTAAACACTCTAAATATTGGGTTGGGTAGTATTTCTAAAGAGACAATAATTGACAAGATACAGAAGAAATAACAGTATAATGATGTACGATTATGCATAGTAGGATCATTTTTGAAGCACCACCGTATATTAATGACCAGTCACCACAATATGTTAATTTATATATAGGTGAGGTGGCCTACCATAACATAAATTCCTTGAATCTTTCATTACATTTTATATGGAAATTATGTTCACTGCTTTACATGTTATCATTTTTTTAGATTTTAAATCCATGGGGAATTACTCACAATTTGTTTATAGTATCTATATATCACATAATAAATGTAGATCCTAATTAATATGGTTTTGATGGCCCATTAACTAATAAATTAAATAAATGAAGGATCTATATATATTCCATTTCTATTAATTACATAAATATTAATACATTATCAATTCAGTTTTCTTAATTTATAATCATTAAATATAGTTTCCTCATTTATGATATGATCAATATAACCCAAACATGATATTTATAATCATCCATATAGCTAGAATATTTGAGGATAACATTTATAACACCTAATTATTTTTCCAATTTAATACCTAATGAAATTAATCATGAAATCAATAAATAATTAAGGAATATTCATTTGTCCAAAAGGAAAAACTATATATTAATAGTGTCCATTCATTTTTTGGAATGTCTTTATTGTAAATAATGTACCATTTAACACTTAAATATTGATGTCTAAATCAAATAGAAATTTTTAATAAATCTATATCTTCTTATATATGATAGAAATTATCATCGATATAGGGTATATGATACTTATTTTTTATCAATAGTTTCAAATGTTCAGGTTTATTTATGAAAATATTTCTTTTCCAATCCATATTTTCAGAATAGGGGACTTGTGTAACCTATGAATAAGCACTCGAGTATATGAATCCCTAATCCAGATTATATTGAAGATACTTCATCAATTCCTATAAGAAAATAGAGGGTATTCTATAAATAATCTTTATGATAAAAAAGATACATGATTTATTTCAATCAAAATTCCCAAATCATGCTGTAGAAGATGATTTTGAAATATATTTGTAAATACATTAGTAAGCTCTCCTACAATAGGAATGTAAAAAAATTTACTTATTTACTTCTCACCTAATCTATAAATCCATCATCGATTTATATTATGAAATATAATATATAATTTTGTTATATGGTATGTCCAAGATTATTATTATATTAATATTTGATAATAGAATAGTTCAGATTATTAAATACCATCACTATTCCCTATCAAAAATTATATTCTTATATTGAGAAATAAAATATATACTAAATTTTATTTCAAATTAAACAAAAGGATGAATTATTAGATTTATGCCACATATCATAGAATAAAAAACATATTCACAATATTTATATATTTTAGATTAAATTATTATTCCACTATTTGTTATGAACGATAGTTTAATATCAATTACATGAGGTTGTGATTCAACACTCATTGACAAAAATTTACAAAGAAGAACTTATTTTACTGGAATAAAATAATGAATTTGGATATTTATAAAATAGATTAAATTTGTATCACATCACTTCATTATGATGATATACTTCAATTTTATTGATTAGTTGTGGCTTTCCTTTTATGTTCTCTTGGACCGGGAGGTTATTTGGGATGATTTTTTACACTGGATTGATGGTAGGGGAATTGAATTAAATAATTTTCTAAAAACATTCGCTTAAATAATTTCTATGAGGTCATATTATTAGATGGGACATATTTTTCTCTATTGTGTTAACCAAACACATAGCTTTAATTCATCAATTTTGGGCTTTGTGGCATACTCTACCACTCAAAAAACACTTTCCCAATCCATTGAGGTTCCTACCCGTGATATATTTCCCATACCTTGTCATGTATAAGGTACATATTTATTCTCACAATGTGATATACCTTCATCTTTCTTGTTATATTTTTCCATATTTTCTTATATAAAAAAAGAATGATAATCCCAAATTTTCAACCCCCCTTTAGGGAACATTAAATAGACTTCTCCTCACTATTGATATCTCTTACTATTGACTACATTAAATGAAATAGTTTTAAATGAACATATAAATAGTAGATAATATTATATGAATTTGAGATGTAACATATTTCATACATTAGGTCCTTTATGAGGCCTTATTTATATGAATTAACTAAATCATCATCTTTTTATATTTTCTCTTTAATTTTATGCTACTTCATTATGAATAGTGTTTGAATAAAATAATTTATGAATAATAAATGATTAAAAGACTTACATTCAATAGTGTTTAATTAATCCATCATTGTTGTGTTCGTAATGAGGGACTTTTATTGGTTATCATGTCCTTCTATCCAACAGACACCAACAAAAACCCTTTTATTATTAAATCAATTGACAAAATAATGTTTTTCATTTTCGTTGAACCATTACATAGGAATAAATGTATTATAAGATCCACTTATGTATCATGGTAGTTTATATATGGGATAATCTATAGAATGTTTTTCATCATCATGGATTTAAGGATCTCTACGTTGTTTTTGTTATTATTTATAGCCTGTGAATGTTGTTTTATTATTTTTATGAGGTTTTGTATACCTTCTACCATTATCTTATGTAGTTCACTGGGACAATCAACACATTTAGAATCATAACAATTTTTAAATACGTTTCTCATTTAACCATTCATTTTAGTAAAAATTAATATTCAATGAAAAGAAACAAATAAGAAAATTATATTGTTATCGTAGTGGTAATTGATCATAAATAACTCATGTTCATTAATTTATAAATTTCATGGAATCAATAAAATTTGTTGATGGTTAAATTCAATTAGGTTCTATAACATAAAAATCCATAAAATCTGATGTAATGATATATATAGAAAATGTAAATTATCCAAAGCATGTCTATTTAGAGTGTAAAACTATACGTGAAGATAGGCCACTTTGTTTTCACTTGGTTATAACTGAAATAATAACCAAAATTATGTTTTCATGGTCATTTCCCCATGGTACGCCAATTTTTGTTCCATTATACACATTCAATTTCATGTTATGGATTTTACATCTAATAGAAACAAACAATCATTAATTTACAATAAAAATTTGATTTTATCCTATAAATAAACTCATCCCACATACTATTCCATAGGGGTTTCAATTTCTTTTTATAAACAAATCCCCAAAATATATACATCCTTGTCTAATATATAATATATTTATTATATCTATCGAAAATATATATCATTTTTTAACATCAACAAACATTTAATAACAAAAATGGTCACACAAAACAATGAAATATATGTTTAGTATCACGGTGGTATAATAATATAAACATATTATTTTTAAATAATAATTCAAATTTTATTCAAAACCAATCAAATATAATCCATCATATAAACAACTCACAATTAATACCCATCTTTAATTTTAAAGGAATGAAAACAAAATAAAGGGGTGATCACAAATGCATAATAACTGAATGAATTTAAATCATCGCCATGTTATTTATGATGATATCCTAAGAATGTGAAATTATTTTACATGGGATGAATAATAGATAACTATGAGTAATAATAATAAGACATAGGTAATAATAAAAGGTCATAAAATAAGAACATAAATATATTAATGATGAACAACAAAACATAATTTTTCTAATACGGATTAAATTATAATGACATAAATCATGAGTATTGAGTGAAATAATAATTATGTGTAACATTATTAAAATATGGAACATACATTATCAATGGGAACTGTAAAATTCAAAATTATCACACCTATATCAATACGTTCATAAAAACTCAATTTTACCGAAATATAAATTACCTTCATCTGTCAAACAACATCAACCGCACTATAAATCAACTATACTGTGTTAGTGTGCACATATATCAAAAGACATAAAACAATTTCCATTGTATTTGAGCACGGTATAGGATCACAGTAAACATCATACATTCTTATGTGTGACACATAAAATATTTTCAAATATTAAATGATAAATGAACATTATAAATGAAATAGGTTTATTGAATCAGTTGGATAAAATATTATTCAGTTTCAATAAGTCACCCATTAATTATAAAATGTATTTCATAAATATTTCAATTGAAAATCATTCACTATTCTTATCATAACAAACACATGGAAATAAATTTGATTTTCATAATATTTATATATTGAATAGAAACACGTAATTAAGTTATTGGAATTATAAAAAAGAATATCCATATATAACCACTGAAAAATTTAATAATGGGAGTTGAAAATTGTAATATCACACTATTTTTTATAGATATTCATGAATATAAGGAATACAATTAAAATCATAACTCAAGATATTAATATATTTTTCCACCAGTAAATAAAAATATATTCAATAGATTAATCCACATGATATCCCGATCTAAAATGATATAACAATATTTTTTCTTTTTTTAAACTAATCTGTTAAATTAGTATGTATAAATTGGAGTTATCGTGTAATATAATAAAATTATATATTTATATGTAAATAAATACTATTTTTTAAAAATTTACTTAATTTATTATCATCTAACACAATCTACATTTATAAACGTCATTATTTTTATTATGAAAATCTAAGAATTATATTATATATTTATTATTTAAATTAATATAATATTTATTGAATAGTAAATTATTTGTTAGAATTATATAAATATTAATAATGATCACAACTATTATTTTAATTGTCATTTTCCTATAAGTTTTTTTCTCAATATAATTATTTAAATTTAAAAAAAATTAAATAATATATGATTGAAATTAAATTTTAAAAAATAAAAAATACAGTTTTATTTGAAATTTAAATTTTTTTATAGATTTTTTTTGGGATTCTCCATAAAATATCAATTTTTAGGTGAATAGTTATAACTCATATTTTTTGAAATGAAATGACTTTTATGAAATTCTAAAAATATAATTATGATCACTTTCATAGAATTATAAAAAATTTAAATTGATCTTAATTTTTTATTAGTATGTCAAAATTATGTAATAGTGACTATTATATTTTTCATCATAAATGATATGTTATATTAGTTCAACAATAGTTACCACAGAAATTGATAAAATGTTATATAAGAAATATATAATTGTAATGAAATGAAATAATCTTTTAAACATGACCGATAAGGGGTTTTTGAGGCATATTTAGGCCTTTTATATTCAATTACATATTATTTCAATATTTGGGGTCATTTAGTTTTTTAAAGTGACTTCTTATTATTAAATAGATGTTGAATTTTCAAAAAATGCTTTTATTTTCCCATATAAAAGATACCCTCATCTACTCACATTACCTCAAACCAAACACCACCCAATTTTCCCCAAAATATGAAGAACCATATCTTCAGCATTCTTATCCATATTTCATATGTTTTTGTTTACTTTAAATATCATCTCTTAATGGATCAACCACATTTGTAAATAAGATAATCCTAGAGGTGCGGTATAAATATCAAATAAGTAATTTATCATTTATATTTATTTATGTGAAATTATTTGTCCAAAAATTTAAATCCCCCATAGTAAAAATATTATATCACTACCATTATTATAATTTCTTTCTATTATAATTTTAACATCATTAAAAACATTTACATTTTTCTTTATGAGAAACAAAAACATTATTTTTTTAGTAAAAAATAGCATCTAAGATGAAATTCTATTTATTCTCCTTAAATTCCAGAATATTATGGTAAGAATAAATATTTTAATATATATTAATATCAATTTTTACTTATTTAATAATCTAAAATGATAAACCATAGTACTCCCTTTACATGGTTTATGGAAGCAGAAAAAATTATCCATGCATTAGTGTAGACTACCATATCCATGGAACAATTTATAACATTTCTTATATTCATATAATTTATAAATATATTATGATTATAATTCTTTTAATTGGTAAATATCATTTTTATGAATTTAATTAGGATGTATAAATCCAAGTAGGATAACTAATTTACAATATGAGTAATATAGTACCGTTGTAAATTCAATGTTATAGAATACCATTGGAAGGGGAAACAGTAATTTCTCATTACTATGAAATAAATTATTATATGTCATGATCATTTTCTATATAATCCAAATTATTATATAAAATACTGATAAATAGATAATGTTACAATTATGGATTTTGAATAATGATACAACAATTATTAAACATTATATAATCGATTAATTATAATTTGTTCTTATTAGGGTTCGGTGGATGACAAAAATGGTCAATAATATAATTATTATTCTGAATGACTATAAAAAAATTATATTTCATTAATTTATTATATAATTGGTATATAACTTTTTTTAATATTAATATATATATTTGACTAATTTTATCATGGAACGCCCCTATATTCATGAAGAATCATCAAAACGTGATCATCACCAAATTCATCATTAATTATCAAAAAATAAATACCAAAAATGAATGTTTAACATAGTAAATAGTTCTAATGTAATAAATTTTATAAACATTAATGATATGGTAATGAATAACATTAGGAGAAGAATGAATAAGAACACTTATATTAAAAAACTAGTCCAAAAAGATCATCATTAATTACTAGTGATATCAATAATAAATAATAAATACCAGATATAAAACAATATATTATTTATTAATGATTTTTATAAAATGTTATAGATATGAAAAAGGTTCAAAAAATGGGTGATTAAGGTAATCAATTTTTATATCGAAGGATAGGTTTACGAAGTACGAATTGAGTTAAGAGGTTCTTTGTCTAAAATGTTATTTCAGGAGACATATATACTAATTTTTACCAAAAATGAATTTAGTATAGTGTGATTAATAATCGATGTATTTCACTTACCATAGTAATTAGGATTCATGATTCTTAATATCTGCATTATTTAAAAGGACTTCTAATCATTAGATAACAAATATGAAAAGGATTTGAGGAAAATATTACACAAATTCATAAATTTTTTAATCTCAATTATCCTTCAATGAGTCATGTTTTGAAATTATCTTCCAATATAAAATTTTATGACTTAAGTACATTGACATTAATTCTGATATCGTTATTATTTCTAAACATGGAAACGTCATTATTTCACTAACTTTCTTGGAATGCCATTAATATCTTCCTTTTGATATAATAGGGTTTTCATAACTCGACTGTTTTTCATGGGTTATAATGTTTGTCAATAAAAATCATATATTATTTCTTATGGCATTAACTCTTTCTATTTGTTGAAATAATTTTTATTTTATGAGGATATGTATTAATGAATTTTATTTTTTTTCTTAAAATAATTTTTTTAAAAGTACTTATACTCTTAAATGATGGTTTATAATCTATGTCCATGATTTTAAATACCTTCTAATGTATTAACATTATATTTTGAATTACAAGAATTAATTTTTATATTCTATTATATACTCTCTTTATCCCATTTCAAAAAGAATTTTTTTTCATGATGTTGTATTATAATTATGGTATAAGAATTTGTTTTCTTATACTTAATAATCAATGGTATTTCATATAATATATGCTTCGATAATCTACAACACTATTCTTTGTTTATTATTTTGTATGTTATTATTTTAAATATGATTATTATAAATAACTTTTACTTCAACGTTTTGAAAATTACTTATGAAAATTATCCACAAAATCAAAATTCATTTTAATGCTAAATGATTTTATAAATAATATTTTACTTGTCTGCATCCAATTCCCTATTCATTTCAAAAAATATTTCCCTTATATAATTTTTTTATTCATATACCCTCTTATTAAAATGATATTACTTTATTTTTAATGAATTAAATACATGATATCAAATTACAACAATTACTAATAACTTATGTAGTATTGTTTAATGAAATGTTATTTTTGGTTTTTTAGTATCTATACAAATATTATTCAATGATTTTTGTGTTTTATAGTGACATGATTATTGAAAATCTGCCATCAAAATTATCTAGATGGTTTATGATCTTCTTTTGTTGAAATAACCATAAATCTCATTTATTTCTCAGTTCAATACTACTTTGATGAAATTATAACATTTTTGTATGTGTCACACATATGAAAGTATATAATATGATATGACATTTGGTGTCATTATTTACATCCTAGATGTCAATTGAGTAATGATATATATGTAATGCGATGTTATGAATAGTATTGAAGATTGTTTCTAATCGACTGTTATAAATTTTACACTTTTTTGGTCATAGGAGTAAGCCAATGTGTATGTTAATGATATCATGCACTATTTCATGGTCACACCCAAAAGACTCAAAGATCTTTTGAAATATATTATGATATTCTAATTACATAAACTATTATTCTGGTCTCATGTTTATGTTGTGATAGTTTATTAATTGTATATTTAATGTACATGTTCTATTTATATATTTTCATAACCATGTGTCATTAATTATTCACATAAATTATATTTTTTTATTATCAGTTATGCATACACTTAATGAGAATCTAAGATCACTACTTATTATTTTTCTTTTTCATAATGAAATTTATCATTATATTACATTTCTTATTTTTTAAAAATATGTTCTCTAAAAAATTACTAAAGATATTTATGGATTTTAACTTATTATGTTTTATATAAATGGTTAGAATAGTATTTGTTATTAAAAAATACATGGATTTTCTTAGTTAATGTTTTGTCTGTAATCTAAAATTCTATAAAACTAAACATTATGTGGTATGAATTATAATGAAATATTTTCTATTGGTTATTTAGTTTCATGGAAAGTCCTCGTGGAATAATATTTTTTTATCAATGATGGGTTTATATAACAATAGTGGTTGAGATGTTATTTATATATCATTTAGGGTTCAATAAGCCAAGATTGATAAAAATTATATGGTATAGATAATCAATTAGGTTGTTTGTGTTAATATTGTGAAATATTGGTATTAGGATGGGGAAAATTAGTGAAAACTGTAGGGATAATTCTATGTAAATGATAACAACCTATTTTTTTGAATATTTTGTGTAATTTGATTTCTTATGAAAGGGACCTCGTTAAAGATTCAATTAGTGGATATACAAATGGAATTTATAAACCTAGGGGGAATATTACACAGATGAATGATTTGGTATTATCTCGATCGTCAGCTAGTTCATAAAATGAGGCCTAACTACAACAAATTTTAAATACTCTCTAGTGATATGAATTATATTATAACATGCTATTTTGAATTAACAATTACGGATTGATTCCTAATATATTTTACTAGATTTGGTCATAATGTGACATATATATCTACATTACTAATACTAGGATGAATAAAAAATTATGTATGATGAACCAATTGTGATGTAGTTTGAAAAAAATGAACTAATGTTAAACATGAATGTTTCCCAAAATAGCTCATAATGTGATTAAATTTTCATGTGGCTATTTAAGATAATAATAATATAATGTAAAATTATTATTAATTATGTTAATTTTTTTGACTTAGTAAATGATTTGAGAATTTTTAATAATGGGTGTGAAGAATAGTGTGAAAATTACCTCAACTAACAACTAATGAAAAGAAAAGATAGATAAACATACCATGTGATTACACTAAACCAACAATTAGGAAAAATAAATAACAATGTGAACATAGACTAGGTCCCAATAACCCAGAATAAGATAATTATGGAATATTTTGGATATTCTTGTGCCAAATATAATGAAAAAATTAATATTTCATTCCCTATATGTCAAAAAATGAAAAAATTTCTTTAATGTGACGTGTAGATGATAATATTTTTATTATTATAACAATCAAATACAAAATTGTGATGGAAATGGAGAAGAGAAATATATCAATTTCATTAAATATATTAGAATTATTAATTTCTTAAATTTAATGAATTAATAGTTGATATAATAAGGAAACTGGGAACCATAAATTGGATAGACCATGGGATGAAAGAAAATTCTTTGAAACCACTTCTATTGATATAAATTTTTTTTAATCACAATATATTTTTTGTTATCTTATCTAATTTATGTTTTTGCATAGTTTATATTGAATTATAATTGAAAAAATAAGATGATATAATAAATATATCTATATTATAAGGATCTTATTTATGGTTTTCAGATGATACTTTTTCTATATTTATGTATTCTTAAATTATTAGGATACGATTAAAAATAGAATATCTATTTTTATAGATGGATTATTTCAATTTTAATAAAGAAAAATCTAAGTTCATATTCTAAATAAACTAATACCCAAAAAACAAGATTATGATTTAATATGACATCACTATAAGGAATACTCTAATCATATGTATTTTAAAATTTCTTAAAACAATTAATATAAGAAAGATAATGTAACGAACTGATATTTTAATATATGTTTCCATATACTTATGTCAAATTTGATTGATAACATACTACACACTAAACACCAATGTAATGTCAACAATGATTTGTTTAGACCATTAAATTAGTTTTATTTAATTATTACATACGAATAATAGTAATAGATGTATTAAACATATTAATATATATATTAAAATAATTATCACATAATATAAATTTAAAAAAACATTTCTTGAATTGAATAATATATCATTTTATTCTATATATTTCTTAATAAATAAAAATATTTATATTAATTTAAAATAATTATTGTATTGATATATAATAATTATTGGTTAATTAATTGCATTAAATGGTTTTTAGAAAATAATGATAAGAAAAACTATTATTTTAAAGATTTATATTTCATAAAAACAATTTTTCGTTGAATTTTGTTATATTGTTTAAATATAGAAATTATAAATTATCCAAATTTAGTTCTTACAGGAAAAATTATATTTTGATTTAAAATTTCAATATTAGCTTAAAATAAATTTTATTGAAATTTCTATTAAAAAGGATGAATTTTTAGTGATTTCTACACAATACCATTTTTATAAATAACATCACTTCTTAAATTATTAGTATATCAATATGAATTAGAAATTCATGCTACCTTTTTATAATACCATGTAAGTATGTTATGTATTAATTTATGAATATTATTGCTTTTTTAATTTACAATTAAATATTTTACATTAATGAAAATATTATAAAATATTTTTAAAAAATGCTTTAAATATATTATACATTTATTTCTATAAAATATATTTTAATACATACTATAAATTTAATATAGTGACATTTAATTCAAATTTTTAATTAGTAGGACCAAATTTTGTAATATTCATTAATTATTTGGTCATAAATAATCAGTTATCATTGGAAAAAACTATTTACCACAGTAAAATATAAAACAATGAATGTGAATAATATTGTTGTAATGAGTTAAAAGCATGTTTATAACCTATGTGGAAAATATTTATTAAGGGTTTAATGATTTTATACATCCCCCTACATTAATAATTAATTTTTCCACCTTATTCATTGACATTGAATTTATATTATTGAAATATTTTTTATATTAACAAAAACGAATTCCCTATTAACTTATAAAAGGAGAACTCTTCTCTACACATACCCTTGCATGAAAAAAAAATATCCATTACTCAACCCAAACCACTAATAAACATTTATGGACACCATAAAAATGTTATAAAAATTTCAAAATACATCTTAAATGTGTTAAAAACCTTCACAAAAGAGATAATCATTGGACTGATGGTTAAATTTAAAACTCTCCATTCTCATTTCAATTTCATTATATGTAAAAAATTGAATTAAAATTTCATTATGACATCATAAAATGATAAAATTAATATATTTATTTTATTATTCAGTTAATTTTTTCATTTTATAATGATTAATCAACTTTCTATTTTCCTTTTTGAAAATAACAAATATCGTTATTTGTGTGTTCTTTAGACTACCACCTCTATGATGCACTGTGATTCATTTTCCTTCAGAAAAAAACAAAGTTGATCCTAATTGGTGATTTTATATTAAATTATCAAATAAATTATATATTATAAAATAATAAATTAAAAACCCCCTTACTCATTTTCACCATTATAAGAAAATTTTAATCATTATCCACGTGTACTTGTGGACTACCACCTCCATTCAAAGACTGATTTAAATTTTTATATTTAGATCTACATTATATGAAATTACATGTGAATGGTTTTAATATTTAAATTTTAAGTTTATTAAATTTTTAATGTTTTTCAAATAAAAATTTTAAAAAATATATAATTTATCCTCAGTATATAGCCATGGTAAATTCAACAATCCAAATTACCATAATAAGTGAAAATATGATTTCTAAGGCTCGACGATTGGTCCAAGTCGATGACAAGATATTGGGTTATGTTGATTCATTATTGGAGGTGATGAGGTCTGGAAATGGATGGAAACTATGAGGATGCAGTGACGAGTGGAGAGTTATTTATTATTCGATGATCGAGGTTCCTGATACTCAAATGGTTCGAGGTTCTGTTTACCTAGGCGGTGTGACAGTTCTCAGTTTGAATGTTACAATTTAAAATTTAAATCTAGAAAGGTGGTTGGTGGTACGATGATTTCATTTTACAGTGGACATGAAGTTATTTACATTATTTTCATAACTTTGAACATTGATTTCTAATTTTTGGATGGTTTTTCTATGTGTGAATTTGATTATGAGGTTCCCACCTAACTTGAAAATTAAATTATTAAAGAAAAGGATTTGAACTAATACTATTAAAAACATATTAAATGTTATATTAATGATAAAAATATTTATATTTATGATATATCACTTTGATAAAGACTAAATATTAACATTATTCTTCAATTATAATTGTTTTACTACTAAATCATATAATAATCATCCATGTGGTATGGTATACTCTTTTTTGGGTTTTTAAAAACCAACTTCATTTATGATATAATTTTTATCTATGATGAGGATGGAAATTTAATATCAAGTAATATATTATATAAATAAATAAATAATGTGTTTATTTTGGTTATAAAATGTTAATATAGAAATTCAACTCATTATTAAAGATAACATGCATTATTCATGAATACTCATCGAAACATGATAATCACTAAGTACATCATTAATGATATTTAAAAAATTCAATATAATGAAATAAAATGATTAAATTTTTTCTAAAAATTCAAATAGTGTACCCTTTATTATTTAGGGATGAGGAACATTTGGATAAGAATAAATAGTGACATTTTTATTACCACAATTTATCAGAGTAGCACAGATGACTCACACATGATATCAAAAATAGATAATAACCATATAATATTAATACAAAGAATACAAGAAAATGACATTTTAAAAATATTATAAATATTATAAAGGTTTCTAAATAGGGTATTATGATAAAAAAATTATTATACTAGGGGTTTGTGTGTATTTTAAAAACTCTATAATTTGGATATGTGGATAATTTTATCAAATTTATATTCCTGATACATAGTTATGAATATGAACCAAATTACATTTAATATGGATTTTTTTCTGTCTAGTGAATGTATCATACCATAATAATGGGGTTTTCATATCCATATCATGTAACTTCTATAAATATTATTTAATCGAAATGTTGCCAATAATGAAGGGTAATTTATTAAAATAAAACTCAAATCATAAGGGTTTCCCACAAAATCATGGTCATTAAAGAATTTTTTTATATTAAACATCAATATTGTTTTGTATATAGCATATAATTCACCATAATAAATAATGTATATTTTTTACCATGGATACATTATTTATGCACTTACATGTTTTGGAATATTATTGATAGATTACCTAAAATACTAGGGCTTTTTCATGACCTAACATTATTTCATGATTTATAATTTTAAACCAAGATATATTCCATTCATTTGTAATAGAATACCTAATTAATATATATATAATTATATTTTGGCTCAAAAATATCATTACTGATGAATTAAATACCTTATTTAAAGTAAAACATTTTTTTGATTAATTTCTGTCCTATAAAATGATAGTCCATATCAATGATCCTATTGTATTCTTCCCTATGGTATATTTTTCATTAATATTTTTATACCAAATAAGGGTTTTGATATATATTCATGGTTTACTTCCACTTTACCAATTTTAGGAAATATTATTTCTTCTGTTTTTAGGAGTTGGGTTTTTTGAAATATAATCTCTTTTACCAAAAGGTGAGTCACATTAAATTTTTGTTAAATTTGAAAGGCTATAATAATCATATATCACATTAAAAATAACAACATACTAAAACATAATGTATTTAAATTAAAACCAAATATATTGACAATATAATTTGAATTAGTGATAAGGTTCCTACAAGTAAATTTTAAAATAATTATTTAAATGATGGATCGTGATGCATGTATCCATCTTAGATCATTATACTATAGAAATATTATGTAAGTAACTAGTTTTACCATTCAAATTCTTTAGTTATGTCATACACTAAAATAAAATATAATAATTATAAGAAAAATAACCATCTTAAATAGGTATCTCATTCATGTTTCGGTCGAACAAATATATTTGAAACATTAAATTTGGTTGAAATATATGTGGTAATATATTATAGTTTAGAGTCGAGTAAATTTAAAATAGAGGACTTACTTAATAATCTATTTCAGTTTTAGCTCGGGTAACTATTGAGGTCCAAAAATATATAATGGAATCAAACATAGATAGTTGGTCAATGGCTTTGACTGAATATAAATTTGAGTATTTTTATGTCAGAACAATGAATTAGGGTATTTAAGATAATATTGTTCCAACAAAATTATATATTTCTATTAATTTTTTAGTTCAAATGGAAGATAGTGAAAATTGTGTTCATTTTACCAACAAGAGGAAGAATTCTAGTATTGATAATGACTATTAATCCCTTTTGAGTTTTATGTTTACAAGGATATCATTGAAAAGGTTTTGATCCAATTTTCTATTTATTTTAATATATGAGAAATATGATAATTATAATATCATTATGGATATATGAGGGCTATTATAGGATCACCTACAATGACAGTTTATACCATTACATTGATTGGAGAAATGGAATGTTATTTATAGTAGATTGTATTTGGATTTGATGAATGAAATCAATCAGTAAAATGATACAGATTTTAGGATTGGGAAATAAATTTGTTTCATATTGAAGGATCCAGTAGTCCATATGTTTCTAGATAAAACCTCGTACCATTGGATGCTCTCCCATATAGTGAGTCATTTAATTTAGGTAGTTTCTAACTAAGTAATATATGATGATTTTATGGTCTTATAATTAATAGTTAAAGAAATTGAAAGTCTTATCAAGTTAAATCATACTCCCTACGTTATGTATTTCTATTGATGATTCTGTTTTACACAATGACATATTAAAATAAGATTGTGTTCTATAGTTTATAATCCAAAGAAAACTCAATCTTAAATAAACTAAAAAATTATATTATATTATATTATACTTTTATAACCGAACCATTTATTTGTTTGGGTGTGAATAGTTTCACAAAATTATCAAATATATATGCATATATATATAAATTTATTAACCAATAATAATTTATTAAGTAAATAATTGGAAATAGGTACTCTTGTTTTTGTAATAACAATTTATACTTCAATAATTTGTTTTTGCATATATGATTTTTGTTTTTAATTAAATGATAATATATTAATTAATTTCATTATCATTCGGTAAATATATTTCATAAATATAAGTCCATTTTCTAATTACCATAATCATATTATGTTTGGATTAAATTTTGTATTTTTTTATGTTAATAATTATTAAGTAAATATTGAAAATAACAATTTTAAAGAAAAGTATATCTTTATTTCATGTTAAAAAAATATATAATTTTTTTGTAATTTATTTTTACACTTAAATAGTTCTATTTTAATATAAATATTATACTAATTTTCTTGGAATTGAAATTATGATTAATTTTTGTATAAAAATATTTTTATTCTTAATATTTATTTTTTATAGAAAACTATTTATGTCATACTTTTTTATTTTATTTTAAAATTTAATTTTTTTCAAATTATATAAATTTTATTTGAATAAATGGATTTCATTTATTTATTGAAATAATAAATAGTAACCATGTTAAATGATTTCATAATAGATAAAAGTAAATTGCCTTATCAATGTCTAAAAGTGATGTGAATGATTATTAAAAGCACTATAACACATTCCATTAATCAGTTATATTATTTATTTGTACCATTATACATTAATTATTGAATATATGGCATTTTGTGCCATATTATTTTTCTAACATACATTATATTGTAATATGTGAATGAAAATTAAAAAATGTATCTTTATTATTTTAATAGACCTTTATCATTTTTTTCATAGATATTGAAAATAGTCCTGAGTGGTTGAATATTTTTAATTGGAGGATTATAGTTTTTCTAAATTATTAGTATTTAATGTTTGTAGTGACGGATGAATTACCTTTATTGTTTATGAAACACCAGCACTATGAAAATGAAAAAAGTAACATAATTATTTAAATTATTTTACATTACAACTAATTTTGTTTAATATAATGTTTTAAAAAATGATAAATTTAATGTATTAATCATGTGTTAAAATATTATATTTAAACAATATTACATTCTTCAAATATTTTTAAAATAAATTATATTAACGGACTGAAAATTTCTTTAATATTTTGTATGTAAAATAATATTTTATTAAATGATTTATTATTAATGTAAATACTATAATTTAAAATTTAATTAGGATATGTTCAGTAATATTATACATTTTCAATTTACCGGATTCTTTCAATTTATTCGAAAAATCTTGACCCCTAATGTTTGAAAAATATTTCTATCATGATATTCATTAAAAGGTTAATGATGGTAAAAAATGTGTTTTTTTTAATAAAAACATATAAAATTGAATAATTTTTAATTTTTTTATAGATTTATTCAAATATCAATCCTATACTCTAATTATATAAATTTTTCTTGAATACAATGAAACATTCCTTTTATTAATTTAATACATTATATGGTTCCATGGATTCACCTTTCCAAAACTATATAAGGACACTAATTATTCCTTCCACCATTCACATCATGAGATTAATAATGTGAAAAAAATATTCCAATAAAATATTTTAAAATAATTTCATACATTATAGAGGTCCATGAATTATTAAAATTATATCCTTATAATTTTTAATGGTAGATCTAATATAGTATATTCAAAGATGATATAATCAAATAAATCTTGAATATTCATATTACATGTTCTTATACGTTGCTTAGTAAATTTTTAATAATTAAAATATTAATTAATTAATGTCTGCTATGTACTATGCTTTTATTATGTTAATCTAATGGATTTATTCATCTTATCTTCCATTAAATGTGATATAAAACCCTCGTTTGTATATACATGTGAAATAGAGCCTCACGAACCAATGTATTATGTTTGTAATTTACATCTATAATGGTTGGTTATTATGAAATATTTAAAATATATATGTCATATTAATGACACATTTATTATTTAGGAACTATAAGATATCTTATATATTCATAACATTCCAATATTTAAAAATATAATAATCATATATTTGTATTAACATATTATCATCACTACATAACGATGTATATATTTTTTCAACAAACACCTATCATGGATTATATTCAAGATAGATTTATTTCATTTATTTCATTTCTTAAAACAATGAATATTTTTTAAAATATAATCATTTATTTTATTTCATTATTTTTCAGCAAACATAAAGATAAAACATTGACTATGTGCACCTCAGGACTAATACCTTATGATTCGATTAAATTTTCTTATGATAAGTATTATTGGATAAATATAAAATTAAATGTTTTATTAAAATTGGGAATTATTTTACTATTATTATCATAGATATTACTTAACAAAGGACCGTTTTAACATGGTGAATATTTCAATGTAGTTTCGACGATTATGAAACGAATATCCTCAAAACATAAGGAATGTACATAATGAATTGAGAAAAAATACAAGACATGATAATAAAAAATATATTATGATAGAGAAATAAACCATAATACTATTCTCAAAATGTAAATAATTAATATAATTTCATTATATTATAGTTATATAATGTAAGTGGAATATTGGTAGACGAGGTAAGGTTTTTATCATTAAAACAATATCCTAATAGTTTAAAAGTTATTCATATATTCTTCCTCTATATCTATGTAAATTTTAATGTTTCATTTATGTTACTAATACTAGGAAACAGAAGTTGAACATTGTGTTATACAATTTTTTACATTATTTTTGTTTTTTTTAATGAATACATTTGAATGTTTTCTGAAAGGGAAATTTTAGACATTTTTAAATATTTGTGAAAGGAATACATTTTACATGTATGTATTGAGAATAATTTTATATATTCATGAACATTGTTATTTAATAATCTTACCCATCATGTTCAGATTTTTTCAAAATAATATCCCATTTCCCATTCCATGGAGAATTTTAATTTTATTAATTTGTTAAAAAATGATTTTTAATCTTATTTTTATTTAAATATCGAATGTGGATCAATATATGTGATAAAAATAATATTTTATGAGATTAGACGATGAATGTATAATATTATACGTCTATTATTTATGTTATTGTTGACAAAAATTGTGGTTTATGATGGTTAATCTTGTTATATATCTTAAATTCATTGGGTAATGATTATTTTCCTTAGAAATATATATTGGAATTAATTGAGCATGATATTCAATTTTTGGGTTCTAATAATTGTTTATGTGATGGTTTAAAAAATATTGAATCCCCAAAAAAATATGAAATTTATATGGTTAAAAATGAGTTTTATTTGATATATTATTTTTTCAAATGCTAAGAAACATATCTTTTATTGACAAAAATTATTATCCCATTTTAATGATAAATGTTGTGTTATAAAAAAATATTTTCCAATTATTTCCCTTTTTTAGAAACCCTCATGATTTTGATTTGGAATTTATGATTTATTATCTTGTGTTCTATGAAACTATTACGGTAATAAATATGATTTCATATATAATTAAATAATTATTTGAGATAAAGAATTATTATGTTAAAGGAAAACAATCTTATATAGAATCATTGTTTTGAAATAAAATATTGAGGTTTTCTGTGTTTATATATCAAATAGTGTATATTGTTTTTATAATCCCTCATTTTCAAGTAATATTTCACAGAGATTATGATTGAGTAGAATCATTAATAAAGACGTAATTTTAGATATTTCAATAAACCTAAATTATGAAAGTGTTTATTTTTATAGAGTTGGTATTGTTGAAAAATGGTTACATTGTGGAAATTTCATCATTTATTTGAATGATTTTTTACTAATTATTCGATATAGAAAACCAAAATGTTATATGGGTATGTATGTAATAAAATACTTATTATAGATATTTTATGTTTTGTGTGGAAAAAATTTGGTTCTGTTTATTTGCATCAATGATAAAAAGTTATAGATTGTGTTTATAATTACAGAGTTCCGGTTTGGGGAAATTATATACAGTATCATAGATAAGTTTATATATCATTGAAGATTATGTTTTTTTCTTTTTAAGGTTAAATTATTTCTTATAGATACCATTATGAGTTAATAATTTTATGGGAGGTATTGTATTCAAAGGCATATAATCCTTTTTTAATGTGATGGAAATAAAAGGCTATTAAGTATAGATTTGTATAGTTTTATTTAGTTTTGATGGATTAATGTAGTATATTTAGTTGTAATGTTTGGAATTTGTTGTAGTTAATTGTTTTCTTAATGAAAAATTTGATTATTGTTGATTACATATATTTAATGGTGTTGATAAACATTTCGGTAAAGCTGATCTTTGATGATGAGGTCATTGTGATTAATTAGTAAAGAAATGTTATTATATTTTTGGGACATATGTTTTATCATATAGTTAAAAATTTTCATTAAAATTTGATTTAATGACAATTTTATATATTCTATTTTTCATGGTGTTCACTATTTTGGTAACATTATTTTAATATGGTCAATTGAAATTATTTTTTTATCAGATGAATTTTTTTGAGGAATATAGATTGAATTATTTATTATATGTATATATGATTTTATTATGACCTTAATGTGATTCATGTTATTTATGGAATATATTATCAAATAATAGATATTATATAATTATAACATGTAAATTTTTCGGTATATGGCGTAATGAGTGTCTATATTTTATTCGATGATAATTGTTTAATTGATATCATAAGATTATGGAATCCCTTAATTCTTATTTATTTATTTTTAAATTAGTCTGGAATATTTTAAAGAATATTAAGGGTATTTATTAATGGAATCTTTAATGTTTATAATCATATGTTATTTTAGGTGATTATAATATTTATGTAACATTTGTTCTAATTAGATACTATAATACCTTATGTTAATCAATTTTTTTGTTAATGTCAAAAGATATATTGAAAAACATGATATCCTTTTTGGTGTATCCTGTTGCAACATCATCAAACTAGTACTCTGTCACGTTACCAATTTGAGTGGGCTATGAGACCATATATGTGCCTCAGCAGATGAAACATTCAACCAACTAGTAGATATGGTGGCAAGAATGTTGTTGTGAGACTATAACCTCTTGAAATGAGAATAAAAATAGCATAAATACC
This sequence comes from Viscum album, assembly GCA_963277665.1. Taxonomy (NCBI): domain Eukaryota; kingdom Viridiplantae; phylum Streptophyta; class Magnoliopsida; order Santalales; family Viscaceae; genus Viscum; species Viscum album. The sequence goes on along the minus strand of OY728151.1, from coordinate 2,059,469,978 downwards.
AATATATTGTCTTAAAAAGAAAAAAATTAATCAAAAACCAAAAACCATGATGAATATAAGAAAAGTAATATAATAGAAAATATAAAAATAAATAATGACATTTTAGTCCAAAAAATATGTAAATTTTTTACTAGGATCTACCCAAATAACAAAATATAAGGCTATATAAATGAACTAAAATAATATATTCCCAAAAAAATGTTGGTCTAAAATCAAATCTCCAACCCTAATATCATGAATGTCAACAATTGAGTCTTGTACTATTAACCAAACCTACATCAATGAAATCTATTTGGGTACTATATGAAATACCATCAAGGGTGTGTGTATAACTCAGTATATTGAAACTAGCATGTATAAACAAACCCATTAGGAGGAATAAAATGCATGAAAAATAGATAATTATAGAGTAACCATTTAATAAATTAATACTATAAAAAATTATCAAATATCATGATGATCATGTTCTGGGTGACACTCACGACATTCCAAACATCCTTAATAAATTTACAGTATACCATTATCATCGGAAGTATACTACTACAGATGGACTAATCCTACCAATAGTGATTGATTCTTCATCTGAGGATGAATCACACAAGTGATCTCAAAAAAAATGGTGTCTACCCAAATTTTATCGATAATATCACCCTCAAGAATCAAATAACAATGAATTTGGTCCTCATACATCCAATATAGTCATATAATTAGAACTCTGGCATCAAGTACAAATACACCATGTCCCAAGGTGGTATGAAATGTCATGCACCTATCCCTTATGATTAAAATTAATAATGATCTCTATCATGATATTATCAACATTCCCCAATGCATATCACCCTCTAGAATCAATCAAAACAATGTCATAAAAATGAAAATTCCATGTAGGAAAATTATATGGCCACTAAAAAATATAGAAAATATTTTTTTTATTACACAAAACATTAGATTTATCATCATACCTTCTATCAATCAAGATATATTTCATTAATTCAGGTTTCCAATTATAATCATGAATATATCAAAATGATTCATCAGTATTTGGACCTATGTTAATTACCATTCCAATTGATCCATTTTACCCTAGGTTATTCTATCTCAAGAAACCAGTAAAATTCACAAATTATGTAAATTACAAAAAATAATTAATAAATTATTAATATTTAATACATCATCTGAGGAACTAATTACAAATTTTCCATGTTTCAACAAGGCCTTGGATTGGCACTCTTTTTGGGTGGAAATTTTTCTTTCTCTCAAATACAATGGATTTTATAGAATCCAAGAATGTCTAAACATAAGGTTATTATCAAACTGGTATTTGGTACACTATTTTGGCCACATTCATCGGATTGTAGTGTGATCAAACCTATTAAAAATATAATGGATAATTAGAATATACATTAGGTATTTTATTCGGGCCACCCCCTCAAAATAAAATAATGTGTAGAAATGTTCTCACATCCAAATTAGTAATCAACCTCTTCTTTCCCAACAATATAGAATAATATTTATTTCAAAATCATATCAAGAAGAAAAAATATATCATGACTGATTAAAAAAATATTATTCAAGAACAACTATAAGAAATGCAGTATTGATATTGGATTGAATAATATGATGAAATCATGGACAGGGGGGATGAAATCATGATTAGGGGTTACCATATCCAAAGGAATATGAGGCTGGAGTGTCTAAAATAGGGAATTCCATTACTAACTCATTACTCTAATTTAATTCTTTTTGTAAAAGTAGCAATTTCATTATGGGCTAAAAATATTATAACCTTAGAGTAAAATATCTAGAAGAAACTAATTTTACATCATGAACCCATAACATAATGTGAATTTCAACTTAATGGATTGTCTTGAAAATAGAAACACATTATATAGATATTAAGTTTGGCATGAACAATTCATATCATGAATAGGATACATACCAGGATATCATTCTATAGACTAAATTTATCCCCATTTTCTGCATAGGAAAACATTGTATAACTTATCAAAAACTATAATAATTGTACTAGGGATAGTTAAATTGGATTTAAACAAAAAATAATCAAACTAAAATAGGATAAAATAATATAAAGAGGAATTTTTATTAAAATTTATTGATATTACAAACTCCTCAACCAAAAAAAACATTTCACCCTAGAGTTTCTCAAGAAATAACTATAGGTTATAAAGGAACATATTTGGTATGTGTTCTCACATATCATATTCACACTCTTATATATCCACATTCACAATAAATTTAATCCACTACACACTCAATAGTCACATGGTGTTCCCATTGAGATTATTATCACAGTGATTAATGATATGGATCATATGATCCCCAATGGAGGAACCAACATCTTTCATAGTTTCATCAATGTATATCATATATGAATGGTTTGGATGATATCTCTAAATAAGATTAATTTGAAACACATATTTCATTGGTTTTAACATTATATAAGGGTAAAATAATAAGCCACTTGACCAACCCCTTCCATTATTTTGAATGGCCTGACAATCATTGATTCTAGCATCCTATAATTCTAGATACAGTGTTTGTTCAACCTAGGAGACACCCAAAAAATCCAAAAGACTAACTGAAAACATCATTATTTCCTCTCCAATGGATGGTGGGTGATTTTATATTGAAATGTGTATTTAACAACTTCATTTCAATCAATTGATTGTTCTTAGATATTTGATGAATGAGTCTAGGTCAATCGAGTGTTGAATCGCCTGGTTCTATCTAGATCAATGTCCAAATACATTACCTATAATAAAAATACAACAATGGACCAATATTTACTAATCCCTAGAACATTTTATTATAAATTAACTCTATGAGTTAGATTTTATAATCCCATAAACTATATAAATCATGAACACATGAAGACGACATATCCTCCAAAATATAAAAATCTCATTGAGATTTGTTATTTATCTGTGGGTGATAGGCTGTAAAAAAGGAATTGTGATCATGGTGAATTTTGATGACCATACCCAAAATTGGGAATGAAATGAAGATCTCTATCTAAAATAATACTCTAATGTACACCTTTATGTAAAACTATCTCACTCATATAGAGACTACCTAGGTCAATGACAGTGAATGTCTCAATACATGGTATATGATTTTAATTAAAAATGATAAGTGAGGATGGGTGTTGATGTTATCTGTCTCTTTATCTCTTCGATATCCCTATCATAAGTATCTGACTAAACAAACATAGCCCTTTTCATTATCATACCTGGAATCAGAACATCAATATATGAGATATCCTCGATGAAATCAAAATAATATCATCATATAATATAAAATCTCTGAAACTAAAATTCATTATAAGGATACTCTATGGATAAAACATCATTAACCTTATGTGGGTTCACTAACACTCTATACTCTATGATAACATTTACGATTAAGGCCACTATATTAATATTGAAATATCATTAGGAGATCTTGGTTTAAAGATAATTTAATCTGAATGTACTCAAGATAATGTCAAGATACTTGGAATGTTCATTTGAAAATTCGTTGTAGTCTAAGATGTCTTCAATGAAAACTAAAAAAAATACAGCAAAGGGAGAAACATATGATTCATCAAATCCCTAAATACCACTATTGAATTTATTAAACCAAATTACATCACCACAAAATCATACAATCCTTACATGAAACTATAATAATTTCAGGTTATGTAAAATACTATCCCCATCATCTAATGGTATATAATCCCCTATTAAATAATTGAAAATATCTTGTGACCTCTTAGATGATCAATAATGTCATTAATTCATGGGTGTGGATATCCATTCTTGGATATCATCATGTTTAGTATCTGATAATCTATACATAAGAATAACAGAATGTGGACCTTATTAGACAAAAGAATGGGAGAACCCCACAAATATGTAATAGTTCATGTGAATCCATTTCCTTTCAAATAATCAAAATAATAAATCTTTTCACATATCTCTAATGTTATCATTGAATAGGGAGGAATAAAAAATTTCATTAATCTAGGAACAAACTTGATAAAGAGCTCATTTTTCTACTTCGGTGGTAATCTAGATATCTCTTTAGGAAAGATGTACTAAATGTAGTCAAATGAATGAGTAAAAAAACCATATCTTTATTAAAACGTCATCTAAAAAAGGCCAGATATCTAGAATATGAGACAATAAAATAAATATAATGTTGGTATTTCATTACCATTATGAACACCCCACTCACCCTTGTAAGGATAGGTTCTTATTTATGGAGATAAGAAGGTAAATTTTCACTCTTAATGGTCGATATGATACATCTATAGAGCTATTGATGATATTACATGAATTAATTCAAATACTATCATTTTCTACACAAAATAATCCCAAATAAATTATAGACAAAAATTTCAAGATTACACCAATTGAAACATTTTATAACACCTTTTCATACTCCCAATGTTTTGTAGATGGTCAAGACACAATACAAACACTAAAAACTATGTTTTTATTTAATTGAGATCACATAAATAAACGTAAAGATATGCTATATAACAAACTCTAGAAAGGATGGATGATAAAAGAATCATACCTCTGACATTAGAGGGGCCTACATCAAATATAGTTTAATTTTATTATATAGTTCGAAGTTGAATTATATTTATACCTTGGGCTCTAGTATAAATCTTCTATATTATTATCTATTAATGGTACCATTACACCTTGAGTAGGGTACATGAACATTAAAAATAAGCGGAATTATAATTTCATATCTACTATGGGGTAGGTGAATCCCTCATTGACATAGGTACATGTCTTGGATGCCTTTTAGATAATTTCAATATAAAATAACATCATAATTTGTGATGATATCCTAACTTTTCAGATAAACGGTACAACACTACAGTTTGTAAAAATTATAATCACTTTTGGGCCAATGTACCACACTGATAAATATATACTAAGACACTATCCTGAGGTTGAATTCAAGTTCATGAATGCTTTATATGTTACTACCCTTGTGTAAACTTCTATAATGGTACTTGTTACAACAAAAAGTAGAACTCACAGATCCCCCTATTGAAACTACAATTGCAGCAATTGAGGCTTCTCTCAGATTGCATTTAGTGATGAGAGGCTAATTCATTACCTCCATAAGACTTATCTAATTAAATATGTTCACCTACAACATTATATAAAACTGAATCCCATCCTAGAAAAGTATATCTAAGAATCCTCTTCATATTCCCATGATAGAGAACAATGACGGAGTTCAACAAAATATCCAACATATTCCATCACTGATAATATTTTTTTGGTATTAGTTTCCTAATCTCACTAGACTCTACATCTATTAAATTTTTTAGATATAAGTTTATCAAGAACATGGCCCTTAAATCCATTATCGATATGTCCTCATTCTATCAAGAAATATTAATATCATCCCACCAATTCTATGTGGTCACTCGATGAAAATATGTAATAATCATATCCTCATATGTATGAGTGTCTCATGATTCTTGAAGATCATATAGTCTAACTCCAAATTGATCTCATAATTATAAGGGCATCCCTTGTAGAGACCAAATCTTTATGTACATGGATATTAAATTAATTTTTTATAATTCTTAATACATAACAAAAATAGACACCCATGTAACGTAATAGATTAGTGTCTTTGGAAACATGGGAAATAATCTTCTAATCATGGTGAAAGATCATCAACATCTCCCATAATGATCATCCCCTTTCTTTTCTTACAAATAAACATTCTTTATATCCTGGTTAAAGGAAAACATAAAACATAAAAAGGCTGATCTCAAATTCTATGTAAGGGTAAACATGGAGAACATAACACAATCCATAAACACTTGAACGTAAAAACAAGAACAAAAAATTTAAACATCAAAATCTTGAGCAATGACATAAAAAATGGTAGTACATAAAGAATGGACCATAAAGAAACATTAACCATAAAATAATAACATTTTAATTAAACATGTAATTGTGGAAAACTAATAATCACACATTATGATATCTATAGTAGCCAATGAATTTCTCCCAAGGCCATCATAGTGGATGATTTCCATTACTGAACTAGGGTTATTGTCATTCCATCCCTATATTACTGAACCATATTTACTTGAAATTCCATCCATGTTTATCTCATGAGATATAAATCTTTACCCAATTCATTGGAGAGATTTATATGTCCCACCCCTCTCATAAAGAAACCATTCTTATGTGTGCCACCAAATTATAATTCCTACATCATAGGATAACCCATGTACTAAAGTAGGATTCTTAAACATTATACCATCATAACAGAATCCATATAAGCTAAAAGGATTTCATAAAAATAATTCCACCATAATATAATCAAATCAATGTAATAATAGATATTGAAACCTAATCCAATATCATCATAGGTGGAAAATAACTTTTATAAAACACTTAAACTTAGTTCTTGAGGAAAATATCCTTTGTCCTTCAAATACATATTCTTTTCCCAATATTTCTTTCAATTTTAAAAGAAAATAATTTTTTTTATATACGAAGGAAATATTTTAGAGTAATATTCATAGAAATCAAGTGTTTTAAAACTGAAAAAATCATTTCATGTCGTATATGTTAAAAAAAACATACTTGTACTTTCCAGAAAAATCAAAAAGAAACTCGTATGGTAATCAAAAAAATATTCCTTCCATACAACATAGTAAAATTAAAAAAGGCATAAACATGACTTTAAAAATACATAGATTAATACTAAACATTTTATGAAAACAATTTTAAAAAACATGGACCTGGATGATAAATATAACCCCAATAAATACTTATGTAATATTAATCTTGGATTAAAATGATATTGCAAAATTATAACTTAGCTTGGATCAGATATGATTTGTATGTATCCAATACTCCTATATAATAATTAAAATAATGTCATTGAATTATTCCAGAATCATATTCATTTTTATCATATCATATATGTTCATATTCTTACTAGTTTATTAGTAACATTTCATTGTTACTCATTATTCGGGTGTTAACTACATTACGTACTTATGCATGTTTTGTCAAATAAAATACTATTCTTCTTTATATATTATAATTATTACATTTAAATAATGGTATTATTATAATATATATATTATTAATTCATTAAATTCATTTATATAATAATTATTCAATGAATATCATGTTGAACAAATCGTATCTCATCATAGAGACGGTAGGTCGTACGTATACATAAGCGATGAAATTATTCCCATGATTATGAAATTGTGTTGAATTGTTTGGTGTATAATATTTTAGAATCAATATCACTTTAAAATAATCATATATAATTCTTTCTTCCATCATTATACCCATCCAAGCAAGTTGGTGATGAAAAACATATTACACCACGACGTGGAGACGGTAGACCTTACGTACACACGCGTGGTGATTTCATTTTTCATATGATGGATAGAAGATGCAATATGGTTATTTCATATTAATAATAACATATCAGTATATATTTGATACTGGATTTATTTCATAATAATTAAACAACTCATATAGGGGATATAGAATAAGGACAAAGTCTGAATTAATCGTTAAAGGATATTACCTCTTCTACGACATGCCTCTTCTAAACCACCTCTTATGGATGTAATCATAGTCTTTGAAGAATACCAAGACCTCTAGTATTTTTTATGGAATTGGAGAAAATAAATGGACTCGTTTTGGCCTAGTTTGATGGCTCAAAATGGATAGAAGAGAAGAGGGAGTATTTTCCCTTTTATTATAGGGGATAGGGTCACTTTTGGAAATGTCCAAAATATTAATTTATAATAAACTAAATCCCCACTTACAAAACATCCAAAATGACACAAATTCAAATATAATATGAGATATGGTCATAATATCATCAAAAAATAAAATTTATACTTGTTTAGAAATTATTTTATTCATTATCATTGGATTTACCCGTATATAATCTATTTAATTTATTTGAAGTAACAATATTCTAAATTTTAGATGGTTATAAACACATACATATGTGTTATTAATTGTATATATTTGGAAACTTTATGACATTTGTGACCATATAAATTTCTATTTTTAAATTTCAAACCTTTTTGTGATTTTTATGAAATTTAATAATATGTTATTTTTATAAAATATCAATAGTGTCAATTTTGACACTATTCACTTATTTGAATTTAAATAAAATAAAAACTAATTATATATTCAGACCAAAACTTTTAGTAGATTCATAACTTGTCATATTCATATATAAAATTTATGGATCACATTAATTAGTTCATATATTTATTATTTTAATATTTTTAAACCAATTATTTGATATTTCTGTTAATAAAAGTATTGTTACCACATTGTTGTATAATAATTTAATATACTTATTTTTTGAATAAAAAATAAAAATAAAATACTATGATGAATATAAATCAAATATATTTCATAAGAATACATGTAGTCAAACTTATATTCTAAAAAACAAACTTTTAAAATGTTATCTTTATTAAATTATAATGGTGACAACTTTGACATCATTTAAAATAAAATAATATAAATTTCATAATCTATTTTATAAGGCTCCACATGGTCCCCAAGTCAACACATTGATGATTATCATATATATATAGTCTAAAAATATGTTTTGACCTTGTTTTTGGTCATTTGGTGGGTATTATTATTTTAATAAAAACAATATTATTTATTATTCAATAAATAAATAATTTATTCATCATTAATGTATAATCTATTAAGGTAAATAAATATTTCATAAAAATTACAAATAAATCACCATGATAAAGACTAAATTTTTTTAAAATTAAGTATTTGAAATCTAATTTATATTCTTTATGACCTTATATTAAAAAAAATACATTAATTGTTAAAGTTAATGTGAGATATATTTCACTTTCCTTTAAAAAAAATAAATTAAATGTCTCAATCTCATCCAAGTGGGTTCCAATAGATACATTTTCGACCTAGTTATATTTTATGACGATATATAATCATCCAATTATATTACCACATGTGTTGTAGTTATTTAATAATATTATTTTTACCCTTAATCAACTGATTGACCTTTAACTAAGGTGAATAAAATTTACCGTAGTTACTATTTATAATTCCCAAAATTAAATTCAGCCTATGAACATAATTTGAATCTACTGATTCCAAATATTGAAATAATTTTTCTAATTTAAAAATATATAATTTCTAGTGATTAATTTAAAATTAATCCCGTTTTCAAAAAAATGGGTTTTTGTTTAAAACATTGTAAAATATTGAAATGTTTTTACCTATGAATTGAATGTAAAATTAATGACAATGACATATATTGTATTAACTGGTACAAAAATATTATATTTATACATTAAAACCATTAAATATTATTTTTTAATCATATAAATTTTATTGATGAAAAATGATGTTTTTAAATAATATTTGACATATTTTTATTATTCATCAAAATATGAAATTGATCAAAAAATTATAAAACAATTATCCAACATAAATTTTTATATACTGATTAAAAATTAGATGTTTATTTTGTCAAATTGGACTTATAAATTATTCAATAATATATATTTAAAATGGGAGCACCTTTAAAAGGCGGAAAAAATGCATTTTTTAGAAAATAATTATTTTATCTGAAAATTTGATTTTTTTCTTTTACCATGTTCTAGAAAATGTGTAATATGAATGATAATATTATTAAATTCAAAATTAGGTTGATACTATTCATAATAGCTAGTTCATAATAATATTATAATAATATTTCATTGTGTAGTGAAAGTCTATATAATATACAATGCAAGCTATCGAGGAAGGTTGATCTTGCGTGTAACAAAAGGCAATTTACTGTTGCGTGTAGTGAAAGCTTCCTTTGGTTTTGTGTATAACATAAGAAAAACTTAGTTCATTTATATATTGAACAAAAATCTATACTCAGTGTTTCATTAAATTAATTCTATCAAAATCAATTGAAATTGTGTGCAACACAATCCAAGAGTATTGTTGCATATACTACAAGGTAATAAGGTGTTTCTTATAGATCAAGAAAATCACGTTGTAGAGTAAAACAAAAAACATCACAGAAATTTAAATGAAACATTCTCAAAAAATCTTGGGGTGTTACATTCTTCCACCCTTAAAATGAATTTCTCCCTCGAAATTCATCAAGGTCATAAATCATTTTCTAAAAGAAAGTTTCTTTCAAGGAAACCAACACTGTGAAAAGTAATACAAAACCTTCATTTCAAAAAAGTAAAGTTTGAATAATAATGGTTACGCAAATTTACTCATCATTTGGTTTCCATGTAGGATAACATAGGTGGAAACATGGATATGGAAGAAAATTTTAATAGTCATTATTTGATGAAGAGTGGTAGAGAACATGGCTTTGAAAAAGAAGAAAATCACTAAGACATAAATTTGTGATGATCTAAGGTATTATCTGATTTATCGTATATGAGGGTATTAGGACAAAAATTTTGGTTTTCGAGATCATTTCCCTAAATTTGATGAATTTTTCATGAGAATAAATACTTACTTGATTTCAGTGTAATATCATTGTTGGTCATTCAATTAAGAATTTCTACTTCATTTCTTATTTAAATATATTATGTTGAATTTGTAATTCATAATGTATTAGAATATATTTTGATAGAATTATAGATCATTCTGTCTGTATCTATCAAAGAAATGATTGCACAAGTTATTAAATATACATAAGTCCATCTACTCTAATATTAATCATATATAGTTCAAAAAATGGACCTATACTTCATCTCTCATAACTCTTAATAAAATAAAAATAATTTATACTAATCTGGGACTTCCTATAGCCCAGTGGTATGAGATAAAGGCATATCACACTTAGATTGTGGGTTCAATTCCCACTACCTTATCTGACACGACTGGTTGTTTATCATCCTATTAGTTGTCCTTCTTCTAAAATTGTACAATTATAAGATTCTTCAAATAATAAAAATAATAATATTAGCGTTCTATCCTTCAAAAATACTATCTAATGTACAACATTATCCATTCCAACCATTTGGATTATCAAAAATACATCTGTCTAATCTCACCATATAGAGAAAATAATTAACAGAAAGGTCTTATACCATCATTTAGACCCCACATATCATATGATATATCTTATTGGTCACACTAAAAACATTTTGAGGGCTTAATCATGCATCCTCTTGAAATATGATAGAAACATAAATTACTGAAGAACCATAGTTAAAACATGAATTACATCAACATTAACTCTTTCCATACACCTAATATACCAAAAATTCAAGATACTCAAACCATGATATCACCTTTCCCATTTATCATTCATGAGCTCATTAATAATTTAAATCATATTATTTTCTCCTAATCACTTCATTATGCGCAATATAATATACTTTCAAAAAATATATCAATCACATTTCATGGTTACCGTTACCATTCAACATATACATTCAAATACTCAAGGAAAAACAATAGAGAAACAATACGTAGATGTTTCTTTATTCCATAGTACCATGAAATTACATATACAACATTACTCTTGATAAACATGAAATCATTCCACTTCCTTCGTAAACCATTGACCGAGATTCATCATTTTATTTCTCAAATCTTATTTCATTTCATATATCATTTCTAGTCTCTTCATCATCATCAAAATAAATACTACCCATAAAACCATGATGATTCTCTTATTAATATTTTCCCTTATGGAATTTGTTTTCATAATGCTTGTACATTCCACATTTAAAATATTTAACTGTTGTTGATGTCTTAGAAATACCATTATCTTTGTCCATAGTGTCAACTAAAACATTTCCTTTCTAATTATTGTAATTGTGTCCTTCTTTCCACATCCAAATCATCGTCGAGTTCCTATGAAACTTTATTCATGATGTCTCTTCCCACATGATTTACATGAGAAATATTCAACTTTATTTCCTCTATGATCCCCATGAAACACCATCTTTCTCTTATTATCTGAGTCAGGAAACATACCAAAGTTGAGAATATTGGTCATATTATGAGATTTTTGATCAGGAATAATAATGATGTTTCTCCTTCCAAATGTCATTTCATTTTCTTGATCATGATGGATATCATTCAATTATCCTTCATATTCTCTATTAACATGAGTCTTCATGTTTCCAACCATTTTCTAAAACCCAAAAAGAATAATGCGAGAGGAAAAAATCACACATGGAAAACAACATAATCAGGGGGAGTAATTTAAATATCTAACATCTTAGGTTTAATTGTTGGTTATTCATAATCGTTATCATAATTCTAAGACTATAAACAATATGTATACTTATCCTTAGGGACATCCCTAGACATACCTTAGAAATTACTCTATGGATCTCACTAATGTTTTTGCATCCTTGTTTCCAAAGGATGACCAAACCTTTCCTCTAATACAAATTGTAGAGACCCATGATTGAAGTACATTGATATTACATTACGTTTGCAGAATACTTAATAAATAAAAAAAATAGACACCAAAGGAACATAATAGTATAGTGTCTTTGGAAACTCCGAAGGTAATCTTCTAATCATGGCGACAGATCTACAACATCTCCCATAAAGATCATCCCCCTTTTTTTCATAACTAAAACCATTCTTTTTATCTTGTGGAAGAGAAAAACATAAAACATAGAAAGGGTGAGATTGAATGCTCAGTAAGGGTAAACATGGAGAACAAGTACCAATCTATAATCATTTGAATGTAAAAACAAGAACACCACATTTAAACATCAAATTCTTGAGAAATGACATAAAACATGGCAGTATGCAAGGCATGGATCATAAAGAATCATTAACCATAAAATAATAACATTGGAATAAATAATGTAATTGTGGAAAAATAATAATCACATATTATGATTTCCAACGTAGACAAGGCATTTCTAGAAAGACCATCATAGTAGACGAAGTCCATTCCTGAATCGGGTTTACTTTTTTGTTTAGCCCTGTATTACTAAACAAAATTTACTTTTCATTTCAGACATGTTCATATCATGATATATAAATCATTACCCAATGCATTGGAGGGACATATAGGTCCCACCCAACTCATAATGAAACAATTTTTATTTTTTCCAGCAATTCATAAATACTACATCATAGCATAACCCATGTAATAAAATTGGATTTTTAAACATCATTCCATTATAACTTAATCCATATAATATAAAAGGGATTCATCAAAATAATTACACCATAAAATAATCAAATCAAAGAAATAATAGTGAAATAAACATAAATCTATATCATCTTAGATGGAAAATAATTTTGATAAAACACTTGAACATAGTTCTTGATAAAAATATCAATTCTTCTTCAAAAACATTTTCTCTTCCGAAAATGTTGTGAAATTTTAAAAGAAAATTATTTTTTGGAAAATAATACTGAAATATTGAAGATTAAACTTCATGTAAATAATGTGTTATGAAATAGTAAAAATCTATTCATGTAGTATAATTTTATAAAAACATTCTTCATAATTTTTTTGGAAAAATCAAAAAGTACCTCGTATGGTAAACAAAAGTAATATTCCTTCCATACAAGATAGTAAAAGTAAAAAATGGGTAAAAATGACATTAAAAATACATGATGAATAATAAACACTTTATGAAAACATTTTTATAAATAATGGACATGGATGATAAATATAACCCTACTAAATACTTACGTATATGCAATCTCGGATAAAAATGAGATTGGAAAATTTTAAATTACCTTGGTTCAGATATGATTTGTTTGTATCCGAACATCATGTATAATGATTTAAATAATATCATTTAATTATTCCAGAATCATAGACATTTTTATCGTATCAAATATTTTCATATTCATATAAGTTTATTGGTCAGAGTTCATTGTCACTCATTTTTGGGTTTTAACTACATTATGTTATCATGCATGTTTTGTCGAATAAATTATTATTCCTCTTTTTATAATATAGTTATATACATTAAATAGTGGTATTAATATAATGTATATAATATTAATTCATTAAATTAATTTATATAACCATTATTCAATGAATATCATGTAGAACGAATCACAACACATCATGGAGATGGTAGGTCGTACATACGCACGAGTGACGATATCATTCCATTGATTATGGAATTGGATTGAATTTTATAGCATATAATATTTCAGAATAAATATCAATTTAAAATAATCATATATAGTTCTTTCAGCCATCATTATACCCATCCAATCATGTTGGTGATGAAAAACATATTACACCACAACGTGGAGATGGTAAACCATACATACACACGTGTGATGACATAATTTTTCATAGGATGGAAAGAAGCAGGAATATGGTTTTTTCATATACATAATAACATATCAGTATAAATTTGATACTGTAGTTATTACTTAACAATGAAAAAACAAATATAGAGGAAGTAAAATAAGGGAAATTTTTAATGAATCGATAAAGGATATTACCTCTTCTTCGACGCACCTCTTCTAAACCTCCACTTAGGGGACTAATGGTTGTCTTTGAAGAATAAAAATACGTCTAATATGTTTGTAGGAAAGTTTATAAGGGAAATTTATAGGTATTGGCCGAATTTAAAGGCTCAAAATGGATAGAAGAAAAGAGGGAGGAGGTGCCCTTTTATTAGAGGGGAGAGGGGCACTTTTGGATACCTCCAAAATATTAATTTGTAATAAACTCAAACCCCACATAAAACCCCCAAAAAATAACGAAAATTAAAATTTGATATAGGATATGGTTTTAATATCATCAACCAATAAAATTTATACATGTTTGTAATTTCTTTTAAAACTTATTATTTTTATTTACCCTTATTTAATCTATTTAATTTTATTTTGGGTAATAATATTTTCAATTTTAAATGATTATAAATACTTTATTTTTTGTTATTAATTTTCTATATTTTGATACTTTATGACATTGGAGACCATATAATTTTAAATTTGTAATTTTTTAACATTTTTTTGATTTTTAAACAATTTAGTAATATGTTATTTTTATAAAATATCAATAGTGTAAATTTTGACATTATTCAATTATTTGAATTTAAATAAAATCCAAACGTAAGATATATTTGAACAAAAATATTTAATATATTCTTACCATGTCATAATCATATATAATATTCTTGGAGAACATTAATTAGTTCATATAATACTTATTTAAATACTTTTAAAACCATTTATTTGATATTTCTCTTCAAAAATATTTACTACGACATTGTTGTATAATTATTTAATATACTTATTTTTTTCATAAAATTCAAAAATAAGATACAATGATGAATATAAATCTAATATATTTCATAATAATACCTTTTTTATAATTTATCTTCCAAAACACCCAACTATTCAAATGATATCATTATTAAATTATGATGGTGACAACTTTGACATCATTTAAAATAAAATCATATAAATATCATAATCTCATTTATGAGGCTCAAAATGGTCCCCAAGTAGACCCTTGGATGATTATGGTATAGATATAGTCGACCAATAAGGTTTTTTAAAGTGTTTGGTTCTTTTTAAAGGTATTATTATTTTAATAAAAACTATATTATTGATTTTTCACTAAATATATAATTTCTTCATAATTAATGTATAATCCATTCTGGTAATTATATATTTCGTAAAAATTATAAATAAATTACCATGATAAATAAAATAATTTATCTGTAAAATAATTATTTATAATTGAATTTAAATTCTGTATGACCTCATATTAAAAATAATTTAATTATTAATGTTTGAGTGAGACATATTTCACTTTCTTTTTAAAAAAAATAAATTAGATATCTCAATCTCATCCAAGTGGGTTCCAATCGATACCATTTCGACCCATGTATATTTTAGGATGAAATGTATTTATCAAATTATATTAATACATGTGTTTGGGTAATTTTATAATATTATTTTTACCATTAATTTCATGATTTACCTTTAACTATGGTGAATAAAATTTACCATAGTTACTATTCATAATGCCTAAAAATAATAACTAACTGTTAACATAATTCAGATCTACTGATTCGAAATATAGAATCCATTTTTCTAAATTTATAACAAAGAAGTTGTAGTAATTAATTTAAAATTAATCATGTTGTCGAAAAAATGGGTTTTTATTTGAAACATTGCAAAAGATTGAAATGTTTTTACCTATGAATTCAATGTAAAATTAATAATAATGACATAAATTTTATGAAATTGTAAAAATATATTCAATTTATTCATTAGAATAATTCAATATTATAATTTAATGATATAAATTATATCTATGAAAAAAGATGTTTTTAAATAAAATTTATTTTATTTTTACTGTTAATAAAAATATTAATGTTATCAAAAAATTTATCAAAAATTTATTGAACATAAATTTTTATATCCTTATTCAAAAGAAGAAGTTAATTTTGTCATATTGGACTTATAAATTTGTCAAAAATTTGATTTAAAATGGGTGTGCCATCAAAGGGCAGAAAAACTGCATTTTTTAAAATAAATCTTTTATCCAAAAAATTGATTTTTTCCTCTTACCATGTTTTAATGAATTTTTAAGATGAATGATAACATTATAAAATAAAAAATTTAGTATTTACTATTCATAACATCTAGTTCGTAATAATATTATAATAATATATCATTGTATAGTGAAAATCGGTATTGCGTACAACACAGGCTATCGAGGAAGGTCGATCTTGCGTGTAACACAAGCCAAGTCAGCATTTCATGTAGTGAAAACTCCCTTTTTTATTTATATAACATAATCAAAACATAATTCATTTATAAATTGGACAAAAATTTATACTCAGTGTTGTGTGAAATGAAATCTTTCAAAAGAACATGAAATTGTGTTCAACACAATCTAATAGCAGTGTTGTGTATACTGCATGGTAATACGGTGTTTCTTATATCACAATATAATAGAGGGGTAGCGTACAACAAAAGACATCAAATAAATTAAAAGGCATCTTTCTCATAAAAAATTGGGGCATTGCATCCCTACCATTTTAATATAGGATTATAATGCAACTAGATCTCTATTTTCATCATATAAATAAAAGGTAGTGTGTGAACAATATCCCTCCTAGAAAATCAGAAAACCCTCATGAGATATCATGAAGATGGTCTTCTATATGATTATGTGGATCAATGTTTTTTCTTAACTACAACAACACTAATTTTTTTGCCAATTAATAAATGCTTTAATTAAAAAAATTACAGATAATAAAACACAATTTATTGATTATTATAGAGTCTTTCATAATTATGTACATTCCATTACATAATTACACATTAATTACAAAATATTAATGGGAAACATCTTTAACATGATTGGGGTTAAAACTGCATTGGATAACCTGTGGAAAATATATAAGAAATGGGTGATCCATAAATATGAGTAAGGGAATAACTATGGAATTAAAATAATATTATCAAAAATGTTAGAAAAGTAATATTAATGATTCATAATGGGATATAAATTATTATTTGTGATATAGAATGATAATCATTACATGAGAAATGATGCAAAAACCTAAAGCAGTTCATCTTAATCGTAAGTCAAGGCTAAACCGCAAATACATCACAGTGGAAAAAGTAATGTAAAAGAATCAGGTACCATTTATCCCAATAGGAAATATCCATGATACCAAACATTAAAAAATTCATCAGATTGAAATAAAATTTTAGGTGCACCTATCACTTCCATTTAATTCACATGCTTATGTGTTCCACATTGATCATAAAAGATGAAGTCAACAACCATCATAATTTATTACGTGAATAAGTAGTGTTGAATAAATATTGGTAATTGCACAAAAAAATGTAATATATTCATAAATTTGAACACACACTATTATAAATTGGTATGTTATTCACTACACATTTGGTATGGCATGGAAAATCACAATGAAAATTCGGTATCACAACAGCATCACTTGAGAATTTATAAAATGGTTTTTTGTGTTTACAATGGGTCTATAATAATTTTAACATGAAGTGGAATGTAATTGGGACATGTAAGTACATTCCAACACATTTGGAATTGTAAAAATTATTCATATAATAGTAAATAAGATTTTTGAAAAACGGAGATGGTAAAATTCATACGAAATTTTTGCATGGTAACGTGTGTACGTAGGAATAATTATTGAGATATAAAGAAATATCTCATAATTAATAAATAATACATGTAGTATGGGTGTTGTGTGAAAAGATACCCCCTAATTAGTAATTAAAAAAGGGCCTAAAAAGATAAATAATCACGGATAAAGTTGAGAAGGGAAAGACCACTTATAAAATTTCAGCATTGCAATGGGTTTTATTATAAGGGATTAATGTAAGGGAAAGGGGTATATCAACATTTATAAATCACAATGTATGTATTGGAAATATGTGAACATATACCCCAAAATATATTAATTAATTATAAAAGGTCATAATATATATGTGATTCATGAAAAAAGTGATAAAGATAGGGTTCCTTACCTTATGAGTATGGCACTAAATGCTTGAAATGGGATACTTGAGATCATGGTGAACCATCGGAGGAGTATTTTGGGAGGATATAATTGTAATGTAATTTTTTATAAAAAAAATTGTGATTTGACATTGGAGAATTTCTGGGTTTTTATAAGAAAAGAGATGGATTTCATTAACATTTATGTTTTTCAATCTAAAAAATTAAATATTTTAAACCACAAACATTTTGAAGGTCATTGACCATGTTTTTGGCCACAATGGATATGTTTTCATTATTTTATTATTAAAAGGGCATAACTTATTAAAAATATTCCAATACATATGTGGAGTTGAGTGATACTTTTAGATAGCTGAATAAAAAACAATAAATAATATTAAATATTTTTAATGATTCATAAAGGTTTAATATGATTAATCATATAAAAATAATATCACATTATTTTATTGGATAAACTTGTATTTGTACTAGGATACCAATTATAGTATTTATTACATTATTTTTGGTTCATTATGATGTCATAAAATACACAGTATATTTATATGATATTTAATTTTTACTTGAAAAGTTGACTACCTTGAAAAATATAAAAAATTAATTCTTGGATAATATCGACATTCTGATTCCAAAAATTACATTAATAATATGTCAATAATTTTTTATATTTATGAATTTTCAGTTTTATAATATTACTTGACATTTTTTGAAAAAATGTTCTGTTATATAAAATAAATCATTTTGAACCCATATAAAGATACATTTCACTTCAAAAAACTATATGACCATTTACAGTTAATAATCCTTATTTTATTAAAAATTGAATTTAAAATTTAAAATTAATCCCTTAATTGATATTTAATATTACTTGAAAATAAAATTTCTTTTCACTAAACTCAAAATTAAAAACAATTAAAATGTAATAATAAAAATGAACACAAATTAATTAATCCATACAATATAAATATTCATTTTTTCAATGTATTGATACATATCCCTTTATTAAACTAAAGTATTCACTAAGAGTATGTTTCATGATGATGAGGTTTTGTGGGGCTATTTGAAAAACATGGTTGGTCTATGATCTCAAAGATCTTGAACTTCTCTAATAAATGACATAACTCAGGCTTATGTTGTCAGATATTAGCTTAGTCATGGTCATGGGGAAAGCCACGTGATACTATCTACATCAGAGGCTCTATTAGTTATAAATCATAGTGTATAATTAAACTATATGAGATCATCACATCATTTGTATGAGTTAATTGTATTAGTTGAATATCTATATTAATATTAATCATCTTTCAATGTTATATAGATATATTATCAAAGGTAATAATCATAAATGTCATTAAAACAAAAAAATTTATATGGGTGTTCATGTTTTTTTTAACAATATTACATAATAATATATTTAACTAAATCAAAAAGGAAAACATCATTTATAATTGATTGGGTCATTTCAATATTCCCCCCTAGATAAATTTATCCCTCAAAATTTTTATTTCACCACCCTTATAATAGAAGAGTGTAATTTTGTCTCATCACTTCCTCTAGTTACCACATTTCATCATCAAACATGTAATTTCTCCACAATTCTTTGATAAGGTTCATCGTCTTATTTTGTTTTACTTTTTAACTATGATCTATGATCTTTAGCATCTACACATCATATGAAATATCATTCCCCAATTGTACCTCCTCTATATTGAGGAAATGTGAGGTTTCATGTATGTACATCCTCATGAGTGATACATGTAATACATCAGGACCATGAGACGGGTTTGGTGGGAGTCTAAGTCGACATGACACAGCTCTAATGCGATCAAGGATCTTAAAGGTGCCGATGTATCTTGCACTAATACATCCCTTCATTCAAAATATCATAAATTTCATACCAGATGAAATGTGGATAAATACAATGTCCCTATCTTTAATATCAACGTCTCAATAATCATAGTCAACATATCTCTTTTTTCCTTCTCGGGGTATCCTTGAAGTGATGTTGAATGGTCTTATCATTTTCCACAATTTCATTGACCATTTCAGGTTCGATATGATTTCATTCCCCAATATATTCCCACCATACACATGTCTTGAACCACATTCAATAAAGGGATTCATAAAGATCCATTAGGATTCTTGAGTGGAAGTTGTTATTGTAAGAGAACTCGACCAAAGGAATATATTGATCGGATCCTCCATTGAATTCCATTGAGCATTCTCTCAACCTCTTATTACAGTTTTTTGGATAGTATGCTTAGATTAGACATAATTTTTAGGGTGATAGTTCATTTTGAAGTTCAACTCAATATTCAATAAATGTTGTACACTCTCCTAGAACATAGCGGTGAATCTCGGATCACAATTTGATGCAATTGATAGAGATACTCCATGCATCCTGACCACATCCCTTATGAATATCCGTTCAAGTATATCCAGTGATAACTATTCTCATATCACAATTAAGTGTGAATAATCTATGAGAAGATCCACCAAAACCCATATAGTATTATTCCCTTTTGATTTCTTTGGATGATCATGGAAAATTCCATGGTGATGTTTTTCCATTTCCTGGTAGGTGTGGTTAATGGTTTTATCATACCTTTGTATTTTTTCCATCCATCTTTCATTTTCTATCATATAATTCATCATGATGTATATTCTATGAACTTGTTCTTCATATTGTATCAATAATAGTGTTATTAGAGATATAGATACATATTTGTGATTTATGGGTGGATGGGGAAGGTTGAGCTATGTTTGTTATCCAATATCATCTTTCTTAACATAGGATTTTATGGTATAGATAGTCCTTAGAAAAATCCCACAAAACCTTCATAATTCACATTGATATTTGATGATTTACCTTTCTTAATAAATTCAATTTTCTTCTAAATTCCAGAATTAAATATTTTAGAATCTTTTAACCTCTTAAGAAGCATTGGTTGGGATATAATTTGTGAAAGGTTGATGATCTTCCTTTCTTTATGATTCCCATGTCCATCATTTCTAAATCTATGATGATATTATCCCTCACAATTCCCATAAATTATAGACTTTTGTGATCCTTTTTTCTTAGAACATTTGTCAATTTATTCACCTTCCGTGGATGGTAGTTTATGGAGTAGTAATAGTTTATGATTAAATATACCCATCATTTATGTCACATCTTTAGCTATTATTGTGTGAATATATTATTGAGGATTTTTTTATCCTTATATATTTAACACTTCCCCCAATAGATATAACTCCCATATTTTTTAAATACAATATCACTATAGCCAAGGCCAGATCATTTTTTGGGTATTTCAATTTGTGAAAATTTAACATCCTTGAATCATACTCAATTAATTTGTCATATTTCATCAACACACAACTAATGCCCTGAATTGAAGTATCACTGAATACCACAAAAATATCTCCAATTGTGGGTGTTTTGGGCATAGGAATAGTGATAAGCCTCCTTTTCAACTCTTTTAATCTTTCATTATAATAAAAATCCCAAGAATATAACTATACCATTCATGTTAGTTTGGTGAGAGGGTTTGACAATCATGAGAAATTTCTCACAAATCAGTGATAATATCTAGTTATCACAATGATAATACATATATCTATCACAGATGTTGGACTCGACCATCAATAATTTTCTAATATTTTCTAATATTTGATAGATATCTTATTTCTTGTCATGATATTCACCAAGAAAAAATACTTATTTCAACTAGTAATCACATTTGTTGGAAATGGCATATTTCATTTCATTTCACTCAGTCATTTGCACAATATTCAATTAATCCCCCACCTTATTTAATTTTGGTGTATATTTTTTTGAGATTTATAAATTCTAAAAAAAATTATTAATATAATATCTAAATATATAATTCATCATGTCCATGAATATTGATGTTGCATTAGTGATTCTAAGTGGTATTACTATAAATTCGTTGACCCGTACCATTTACAAAAAATCAATCATGGGGATTACCTCCTTCTTCACACTAAAATTTTTATGTATCAACCATATATCCAACATGGAATGTTATTGAGATCTACATATATGATAAACAAATTCATCAATCTCAGGCACTAAATACGTATCCATTATCACCATCTTGTTGATCTCGTGATTATAGATGGGAAGGGACATTGACCCCTCATTCTTCTTGATAAATATGACTTGTGGACCCCATGGTGATATACATTGGAAGATGAAACCTTTATCCCAATTCTACTATAGGTATTTCTTCAGATCCTCATATTCAACAAAAACAATTCTATACAGTGTCTTGGATAATTGGGATGCCCCATGTATAATCATGATTGAAAATTTAACATCCCAACATAGTGGAAGTCCAAAAAAATACATGGGAAACACGTTATTGTATTCCCTAACAATGCCTATTTTCTCAATGATGATTCATTCCATAGACTCAACAATTTGAGATACATACACGTTATCATATAGAAATAATATCCATGTTTGAGATGATGTGGCTAAAAATTATTCCTCATCCACCTTGAAATTGTACATAATATGGTGTCAATTTTAAATATGGAGTGTGATTTCCAACCCCTGGATATTAATGTTTTATATATATAGATATATCCAATCCATACATGGAATTGTATCAAATTCCGCCAATGGGAGTATGACAATGTTTTTTATGAAATTCATCCCACAAACATTGATATGGTATGAGTTATATACTTGGGATGCAATAATTTCCCCATTTTCTATTTTAACTATCGTCTCTCCTTCGATGCAATTTTGGTGGTGATCGAATAGTTCAAAAAAAACACAAGATATGAAATAAAATATATAAATAGAATAAAAAAATACATTCACTATTATTGAATTAGTAACTAGCGTACATGAAACCACATAATTTTCAATATTCACTTCGGTGGTAGTGATGGAATAACATCACCCTTTTTACCTTTTCGGTTTTGGTTGTCTCTGAAATCCCTTGAATTAGTGAATTGTTTTAACAAATTCCCTAGTTTCAATAAGTTTTATAAATTAACAATACAATGAGGGGTTACTTGATATTTCCTTTCTAAAATTGTTGTAGATGGTTTATCCTATCAGAAAACCCTCACTAGGTTCCCATTCTTCCTGCACCTAAAGAATTTCACACCCCCATATGGAAATTTTTGAGGTCCTTTTTTGTGTACCATCAGAACATGGGATGATGATATTTCATAGAACCGTTATATCACAACATTGGACCACCATAATTGATCTTCAAATTCCTCATCATATCCCTAAAATACCCCTGAGATTATATGATCTTCATTTATACATTGAGGGCACATAAGAAAATTTATTCATATCTATCAAAGTCACTGATCACCAGGGATTTATGTATGCTATGTTGTATCGCATCAAAGAAGCAGTGAATCATTCATATGGGTGTAATGGAATAGCTATAGGTGTACCATGAAATCCTTATGATGTTTTCTTCATGTGTCGTAATAGATTTTTTGTCTTTCTTATAAAGGTAAAGATAATTCCTTTCTATTTTATATCAGACGTTTCAGGGAAAATATTAATTGAAAAATACAATCTAGAAATCCATACACACCATTAATTTGATCTCATTATCAGGATTGGTATTTTTGATCAAGGCCAACCATTGATCAGATTCACCCTCAAAATGATAAACAACCAAAAGGGACTTATCATGTGAAAAACATTGAATGTGGGATAAAATATTTTCAAAGGATTTTATCCATTTTTTAGGGTTAAGGGATCAAATGATACATTTAAAGTCGGAGGCCATTGTCGCATGAATCTACTGATTGCTCGTTGTGCCCTTTTGTGTGGATTTTGATGCTCCTCCATATATTGGTTTCTATTCAAAAGAAAATTTCATTGAGGGAGTGATGTTATGAAATGTTATATTCCTACACTCATCGGGTTGGGCATCTCATTAGGGCATTTATCACACTCTCCTCACATTGATATTTTACCCGATTAAACCAATTTCCATACCCTAGCATGAATAAAGAGAAAAATAAAGTATGATTATAAATAACTTATAATAACTTAAAAATGAATTTAGTAGAATTAGAGGGATATCTTATAACATACATGTATTTCCAAAACATATGGATTTAAAAGATACAATAATTGATTCCATGGTCAATTTCCTATCATATAATCTTATGTGAATTTTTTAATCCCTTAATAATCGTTCATAATGAGATTATGAATTACCAATGAATATCCTCAGTGATTTTCAGTCTAGGTCCATTGTAATGCCTATTGTAGTGGACTATGTTACCTCAATTGCTGCCCTGAACACCTTATTAGAGTTGTTACTCCTCAGTACAGACTTTCAAGAACCATATCCACTTGTTGTATCTTTTAAGGGAAGTATTATCATGATAAAAACATAATATAAAATCAAAAAAATTAGTGATTTTTTTCTATACTAATTCATATATCTAAATATTTTTCTAGACTTTTCAGATCCTAATCCGAAATTAACTAAACATTTCAATTGATTCAAATTATAAATACACATGATTTTATTACACATTATACATGTCTTAATAACATAAAATTACTCCCAATACAACATGAAATATTTATATTATTACGGTCTCTGAAAATTTGTTACATTACATTACAATATTAATCATGGATTACAACATCTTTTTTTAAAACATATTTAACATGATTGATCTTAAAAATACATTGGATAAACTGGGGAAAATACATAAGAAAGGGGTTATCCATAAAGATAATTATTGGAGAAAACATGGAATGACATGAATTTAATAATATATGTTATAAAATTCATATCAATGATGCGTATTGGAACATGAATAATAATATGTGATATATAATGATGATCAAAACATGTGAAATGTCCTATCATCATAAAACACTACATCATAAACATAAGTCAAGGATAAACAACCAATACATCATGAAAGAAAATATCCCACAATGGAACTATGTACCCCCATTCCAAACATGAAATATCATTATAATAATCTTTACCCAATGCATTGAAGTTCTATATAATTCTGGGAGCACCTATCACTTTCATTTCATTACCATGCTTATGTGTGCCATATAGATAACAAAACATGGATTCATTCATCATCATAATTTATTCCATGATCAAGGAGTTTTTAAAAAATACACATAATTAAAAAAACTTCTATGTTTATAAAAGTGAACACTCTGGATAAGAAATGGATATGTTATCCACTAAATAGTACGTATGGCATATAAAATAACATTGAAAATTCTGCATCATAACGAACTCACCAAATAGTTATTAAAATGGTTTGATGAGAGGTAAATGGGTATAATAATGGTAAATTTAAGGACATGTCCTCACATTCATAATTATTAAAATAATGCTTTCAATAGTGAATAATCTTGATGAAAAATGGAGAGGAAAGGAAGAATACAAAAATTTGGTATGATAATAGGTTTATGTGGGAGGGATTAAAGAGAGATAAATGGTTATATAATCATTTTTAGATCATAAGGATAGTATGGGGTATTGGGAAAACATACCCCCATTATTAGTAATAGAAAAAAAAGTGATTTACAATATAATTAAACATAGATAATGATAGGAAATAAAAAAACCCTTATAAAATTTCGAAATGGTGACATGTCTTATTAAGAGGGATTAATTTTTGATAAAGGGATATCTGGCCATTTATAAATAATTATGGATGTATGGAGAAGATTTAAAAAGATACCCTGAAATTATGAAATAAAAATAAAAGGGTATAACATTTATGATATTATTGAATAAATTTATGAAAGAGATGATCCCTTAACTTAAGATTAAAACACCCAAATCTTGAAAGGGGGTTATTGAGATATTAGCGGAACCATTGGATAATTATTTATGTATAAGGGAAGAGTATGGATGTGATAATATGATTTCAGTGAAGTGATTTGGGAGCATGGGTGGATTTATATAGTAAAATAGAGGAATTTATTTAATATTTATGTTTTGGACTGTAAAAAATGAAATATTTCCAACCCCAATCCTTCACCTGGTTTTTTAACTAGGTTTTTTACATAGTGGAGAGGTTATCATTATTTTATTTTTAAAAGGGACGAATATAGAAAAATAATTCCCTTGCTTATATGGAGGTGAGAAACATATTTAAATAAATGAATTTAAAACTCCAAAATATATTAAATGTTTTAGATGTTTCAAAAATGAATAAAAAATTATTCAATTAAAATATAAATCACCTTATTTTTAAGATAAACTTATATTTTTCCTATGAAACACATTATATTATTTATTATTTCATTTTTTGACATTACGATGTCATAAAACACACTATATATTTATATAGTTTTTAAATTTAATAGATATATGTAAATAACATATACATAAATCCAGTATCATTAATATTTCATATATTTCATGATTACTTATTATATTTACATTATAATTATTCTTGAATTGTTAACTTGGAAAATGAATCTCATCAAGTCATGGAGACGATAATCCGTACGTACGCACGATCGATGATATCATTCCCATATTTATTGAATTGAATTTGAGTGCATGATATAATATCTTAGAATCGGTATGATGTTATAATAATCATATATAGTTATTCATTACACCATTATACACATCCAAGTATGGTGGTGGTGGAAAACAGATTACACCACAGCGTGGAGGCGGTATTCCGTACGTACGCACGTGCGGTGATTTTATTTTCCATAGGATGGATAGAAGGTTAAATAGGGTTGTTTCATATTTATAATAACATATCAGTATATAAGTAATACTTATTTTATTACTTTATAATGAAACAACTAAATAAGAGTATGTAGAAGAAAAATTAGTTTGAAAGAGTCAGTAAAAGAGATTACCTCTTCCTCGACGCACCTCCTTTAAACCTCTTCTTAGGGGCTAGAGTTTGCCTTTTGAGAAGACCAGAACCTCTATGATATAACAAGAGTGGTTGAGAAGAGTAACTGGTAGGGGTTGGATGAGATTCAAGGATCAAAGTGGTGTGAAGAGATGAGGGAAGGGGTGCCCTTTTTATAAGGGAGGAGTGGGGAACCATTGGTAACATATGAAATATTAGTTTATAATAAATTAAACCTCACCTAGAAACCTCCAAAAATTACACAAATACGAATATTAAATGAGATAGTGTTTTAATCTCATCAACTGATAAAATTTATACATGTTGGGAATTTATTTTAAACATTAACAACTTGATTTATCCTTCTTTAATCTATTTAATTTTATTTGTGGTAATAAGATTCTAATTTTAAAACTGTTATAAATAATTACTTATGTGATGTGAATTTTCCATAATTAGAAAATTTATGACATTGTAGACCATATAAATTTCAATTTTTGATTTTTAAAATATTTTTTTTATTTCTAAACAAATTTATAATATGTTATATTAATAAAATAACAATAGTGTCAATTTTGAAAATATTTAATTATTTTAATTTTAATAAAATACAAACGGGGGATATATTCTTAAAAAAATATTTAATATATTCCATACATGTCAAATATGTCTATAAAATTCGTCTAGCACATTAAATAGTTCATATAATATTTATTTTAATATTTTTAATACAAATTATTTGGTAAATCTCTAAATAAAATAATTAGTAAAACATTTTTGTATAATTATTTAATATACATATTTTTTGCATAAAAATTAAAAATAAAATCCTATGATGAAGATAAATCTAATATATTTTATAATAATACATTTCCTCTAATTTATCATCTTAAAATCACAACATGTTAATTGTTATATTTTTAATATTATGAAGGTGACAACTTTGGAGTCATTTAAAATAAGCTAATATAAGTGTCGTAATCTTCTTTATAAGGATTCAAATGGTCACCAATTCGTCCATTGGATTATTAGGGTTTATATATACTCTAAAAATATGTCTTCATCAGGTTTTTGGGCCTTTTTAAGGGTATTATTATTTCAATAAAAACTATATTATTTATTTTTTTATAAATAAATAATTTTTGAATCATTAATGTATAGGCTAAAAAGGTAAATAAATAATTCTTAAAAATTACAAATAAATTACAGTGATAAATAAAAACATTTTACCTCTCTAATGACGATTTATAACCGAATTTATATTCTGTATATCCTTATATTAAAAATAGTTTAATTATTAATGTTTGAGTGAGATATATTTCACTTTCTTTTAAGTAAAAGAAATTAAAGGTATTAATCACATCCAAGTGGGTTCCAATGGATTCCATTTCGACAAAAAGATGAAATAGTACTAAATATAATCATCCAATTAAATTTAGACAAGTTTTAGGGTAATTTTATAATATTATATTTACCCTCAATTACTCGATTTACCTTTAACTATGGTAAACAAAAGTTGTCATAGTTACTATTCATATTGGCCCAAAATAAAAAGTAGCCTATTAACATAATTTGGAACTACTTATTTAAAATATGGAATCCATTTTTCCTAATTCAAATCACTGATGTTGCATAAAATAATTTAAAATTAATCCCATTGTTAAGAAAACATGTTTTAAATGTTAAAACATTGCCAAAGATTGAAATGTTTTTACCCATGAATTCAATGTAAAATTAATGGAAATGTCATAAATTATATTAATCGGTAAAAATATATTATATTTATACTTGAAAATCATTCAATATTATAATTTAACCATATAAATAATTATGATGAAAAAAGATGTTTTTAATTAAAATATAGTGTGTTTATACTATTCATTAAAATATGAAAGTTATCAGAAAATATTAAACATTTATCCAAATTAAATTTTTATATACTGATTCCAAATAAGAATTTTATTTTGTCATATTTAAATTATAAACATTTCAAAATCTAGATTTAATGTGGGTGCGCCATCAAAAGGCGGAAAAACTGCATTTTTTAAAAAATACTTTTTTTAACCAAAAAATTATTTTGTTTTTATACCATGTTCTTGAAAATGTGTAAGATGAAAAATAATGTTATAAAATTCAAATTTTAGTAAATACTATTCATAAAGGCTAGTTCATAATAATATTATAATAATATATCGTTGTTTAGTGAAACCCGGTATTGCGTACAACACACGCTTTCGAGGAAGGTTGTCATTGCGTGTAATGCAAGCCAAGTCAGGGTTGTGTGTAGTGAAAGAATCCTTTGTTTTTTGGTATAAAAAAATACAACCATATTTAATTTATACATTGAATATATATATATATATATATTCAATGTTGTGTAGAATAACTACTATCAAACAAACTTGAAATTGTGGAGAGCCAATATGTAAAGTGCAACAAAGATTTATGAAAATTGTCAACAGTTTCCCAGATTACACTTGATGAACCTTTTGGAACTCTTCTACAACATGAGAAAAGAATGAAAAGAGATGATGATTTCAATAAGATGAAAATTGGTAATTTAATTGTAGCATTTACTACTATGTATAATGCTAAAACACCTGAAAGGATAATAATATCCAAATATTATAAAGTTGTCATATCAGAATCAAGTGATAGTGATCACTCAGATAATGAGTTTGCCAATATTGCTCGATGGATGAAAAAGATTGTGGAAAAAAATAATTCCAATACATATTCATAAATAAATAGAGAAAGGATAAGAACGATTTTGAGGTAACATGTTATGACTGAAAGAAAGTAGGTCATACAAGACCTAATTGTCCTTTACTAATGAGAAAAGGCAGACAGGAGAAACATTCTGAATGAAATAAGAAAAAGTATTACAAGACAAAGACAAACCAATTATTGAAGGAAAATGATACTTGGATTGAAAGTGGTAGAGATTCATCATATAATTATTCATAATATGAATCCTCAGGACAATGGAATATTGGACTTATACCTATATTATCAATTGAAGATCATTGTCTCATGGATAAGGTACACAATGTTGATGCTATTACAAATGTTTCCTTGAATGTGAATTATACTGATAATAAATATTATGAATCATCATATTAGTATTCACCATCCGAAGATAATACATTACCTTATTTTGAAGAAGTGTCTAGGTTTTCTAAATTACTTGAGAATGAAAATTCTAAACTCAAGAAAAATCCTGATAAAGAAAATTCTAGAATTTCAATTTTAACTAAAGAAGTATCAGATCTTTCTAATGATCTTGATATGAATACTTCTTATTTTGAATGTATTTTAAAAACCCTTATTAAATTCAAATTTGATAAGGAAAAAGATTCTAAGGATCTTGAAAATGTGATTTCTAAGAAAAATTATTTAGTGCCTAACTATAGTTCAAAATCAAATGTTTTGAAGGATAATATAATAGTTTTAAAACAAATGCCTGAAATTTTTTCCTTGAAAAAATGTTTGTCCAGCATTACTTATGGAAAATAAATAATTGAAAAAATGTATTCTCAAATTATAACTTTTAGGAATCATTCTAGTTTTGGTTATACTCATTATAATTGTATTTTTAGTAATAACTAATTTGTTCCTCAAAATACCCATTTTTTCTCTATGTGTAAATATGGGGGACACTGGAAAAGATATTTCCCTCTTAATAGAACTCAATCTTTAGGATTTCATAAAGATCATTTTGAAAAACAAATCTGGATTCCTAAAATTATTTTATATATCCCTTCTAGATCTAAACAAGTTTGGATTCTGAAAAAATTAATTATTTCTTTTTCAGGAAAATAATAATTGTACCAACAAGAATATTTGGTACATGGATAGTGGTTGTTCTCGACACATGACCGAAAACAAATATTTCTTTGAAAATATCTTCGAAACAAAGGGTGAAAATGATGCCATCAGAGATAATTCTCAAGGAAAAGTTGATGGAATAGGTAATATTGTCTTTCTTGGTAATGTTATTATTTCAAATGTTTTATTTGTTAAAGGCCTTAAGCACAATCTCATCAGCATAAGACAATTATGTTTTGAAGGATACCATGTGAATTTTAGAATCAATAAATGCTTAGTTAATAATTCCAAGGATTAATTCATTCCTTCTTCTCATATTCAAGATAATGTATACACTATTAACATAGAACACCTTAGGAACCAAAATTTACCTTGCTTAATCCCAATAGAAGACCAATCATGGCTATGTCATAGAAGACTAGGACACATCAACCTAAGAAACATTTATAAACATTCAAAGAAAAGACTTGTAAAGGGACTAACAGATCTTAGATATGATTCATCAATAGTCTGTGATCCTGGTCAATTTGGAAAGAAACCTAAAACAAGATTTATATCAATTAATGATTTTTTAACATATAATGCATTTGAGCTAGTTCATATGGATCTTTTCGGTCCTTTACAAACTAGAAGCATTGGAGGCAAATACTATGTATTTGTTTTAGTTGATGACTTTACTATATTTACATGGGTGTATTTTATAACAGTGAAATCTAAAGCCCTTTTCTATTTCAAAACATTTTGATTCCATGTTAAAAATGAGAAAAACCTACCACTGATAACTATCCATAGTGATCATGATGGTGAATTTCAAAATTCAGATATTAAAACATTTTGTATTAAGGAAGGTATTACTCACAATTTCTCAGATCCAAGAACTCCTCAGCAAAATGGTGTTGTTGAAAGAAGAAATCACATTCTTTAAGAAATGACAAGAACAATGTTGAGTGAATACTCAATTGTTAAGAACATTTGGGATGAAGATGTTAGTACTTCTTGTTATACTATAAATCGTATTTTAACCAGAACTTTTCTTAATAAAACACCTTAAGAATTGTGGACTGGAAAGAAACCTAAAGTTTCATAGTTCAATGTTTCAGGGTGAAAAGAATACATTCTAAATAATAAAGAGAATATTCACAAATTCAATCCAAAATCTGATGAAGGAATCTTTTTAGGCTATTCTATAACTTCTAAGGATTATAGATATTTCAATAAAAACATTTGTACTGCTGAAGAAACAGTGCATGTTAAATTTGATGAAACTAATCCTTTTATTTTCATCCAACCCCATCCAACATCCTCAGATGTCTTTTCTAAAAAAATTTATCAACCACTATTAGAAAATTCTTCGAATAAGGAAAATTTTCAAGAAACTGTTTCTGAAACTTTTACCCTAGAAGATTTTATACCATATATTGATGAACAAGTTTTACAAAACCCAAATAAATTTTTTCTCAGAAATCATCCCAGTGATAAAATCGTTGGTGATGTAAATCAACCTGTAAGGACCGGAAATTCCTTGTGAAATGAAATAGAAAATCTTTCCTTTCTATCTCAATTCGAACCAAAAAGTCCAAGTGGGGTCGTAGGTGATGAAGATTGGATTAAAGTAATGCAAGATGAACTAAATGAATTTTAATGTAATCAAGTTTTAACTATAGTTGAAAGACCTAAATTGACAATTGTAATTGGAATAATGTGGGTTTTTAGAAACAAATGTGATTAAAATGGAATCATTATAAGAAATAAAGAAATAATTGTTTCTAAGGTCTATAATCAACAAGAGGGGATAAACTATGAAGAAACATATGCTCCTATAGCTAGTCTTGAATCTATTTGTTTTCTATTATCCATTGCAGTATACATTAATTTCAAACTATTTTAAATGGATGTTAAATGTGCTTTTCCAAATGGTTTTTTTTTCAAGAAGAAGTGTTTGTAAAACAACCCCCTAGTTTCATTGACTCAAAACTCCCTAATCATGTTTTTAAACATATCAAATCTCTATATGGCCTTAAAAAAGCCCCTACAGCAAGGTATGATATACTTATAGGATTTATTTTACAAAAAAAAATTATGTAAAAGGTACATCAGATCCAAACATTTTTATAAAAAATCCAAATAAAAATGTTTTCATTGTTCAAATTTATGTTGATGACATCATATTTGGATCAACTTAGTTGTCTTTAACCGATTCTTTTGCGAAATTAATGAAGTATGAGATTGAAAACAGTATGATGGGTGAGTTTACATTCTTTATAGTTTTTTGAATTTCTCAAAAACAAAAAGGAACATATATATCTCAAGATAAGTATATTAAATATTTACTCAAAAAGTCTGGATACAACAAAACTAAAAGTATTATCACTCTAATTGGTACCTCAAATACACTTGATCTTGATGATACTAGGAAACCATTAGATCAAACAACTTTTAAAAGTATGATAATAAGATTGTTATACTTGAAAACTAGTTGACCAGACATAATGTTATCTGTATGATTATGTGCAAGATACCAATCTAATCCAAAACAGCCTCATTTAAAAGCTGTGAAGAGAATATTTATGTATTTAAAAGGAACTATGGATCTAGGTCTTTTTTATGCTTTTGGAAATGATATTGTTTTAAAAAAAATTAGATGCTGACTTTGGTGGTTATAGAATGTATAGAAAAGTACATCTAGAACATGTCATTTCTTAGGAGATTCCCGGGTTTCTTTGTCCTGCAAGAAAAAACACTCAGTAGGACATTCCACTGCTGAAGATGAATATGTAGTAGCGGTATGTTGTTGTGCTCAAGTGTTGTGGATGCAACACAAACTCACTGACTATGGATTGAGTTTTTTCAAAACTCAAATTTTATGTGATAATACTAGTTCCATAGCTCTTAGTAAGAACCCATCACATCACTCTCATTCAAAAACATATATATTAGGCATCACTTTCTTAGGGATCACACACAAAAAAGGGATATTATTTTACAATTCATCAGAATGCAAGAACAACATACTGACATTCATACAAAACCTTTATCTTCTTATAGATTTGAGTTTCTAAAAATAGAATCTAGGAATGATTACATTAAAATAATCATTAATATCTACTTCATGTTTTACACTTATCCTTACATTAATAACACTCTTCTTATAAAGGGGGAGAAAATTTTTACTTATTGTGTTTCTTATTTTTTTATGATATTTATTTGTTTATTCTATTGGTTTGTTATTCTGTCAATCGTATTGACTGTTTATTTATTGTTTTTATTTTTTGTTGTTGTCTTGTTTGCCTGATTACGGTATTGATGTTTGTTTTCCATCGGATTGAAAACCTATGGTAATGACTTTGTTTTCCATCGAATTGAAAAACTATGGTAATGACATTGTTTTACATCGGCTAGAAAACCTATAGTAGTGACATTGTTTTCCATCAGCTTGATAACCTATGGGAATGGCTTTGTTTTCCATCGGCTTGACAACCTATTTAATGACATTTTTTTCAATCAGCTTGACAACCTATTATAATGTCATTGTTTTCCATCAGCTTGACAACTTATGGTAATGACTTTGATTTCAATTGGATTGACAACCTATGGTAATGACTTTGTTTTCCATCGGCTTGACAAACTATGGTAATGACATTATTTTCCATCAGCTTGACAACCTATCGTAATGACTTTGTTTTCCATAGGCTTGACAGCCGATCATATTCATTCTCTTCTTACGCTTGTGTTTTATTTTACTATTTTAATACTATTAAACCAAAAATTACCCTACAATCTCATGCAGGTACATACTTTCCTTACCTTGTATTGTTTTTACTTTTAATTGTTTCTCATTTTAAAAACCCCTTTAAATCATGTCCGTTGATTATATTTTTTATTTTAATCTAAATCATAGAGGATCAATGGTCATTTTTTCACCTATAAATAGACCCCTCCACTTACCAAACCCACACCGGTTTTTTCATAATTGTTGATTAGACTCTGCCCCTGTTTTAAGACTCCATACGATCTTCCATCAGCTTCACCTTTATGTCTCAGTCTTCTGCCAACACTCCTGCTGAAATGTCTTCAATAATTTTGTCATATAATGATTTATTCAGTGATTGTTTAGATTATCGGGAATTATTTGATTTGTTCGATTCTACAATAATATGAATTATTTTGTTTCAAGGATGGGAACATCTGTGTGTTGAAAAACCTGTTTCTCAAGATCTGGTCCTTATTGATGATGTAAATCAGTTCTACAAAACCATTTATTTTGACAAAAACATGACTATCAATTCCATTGTGTATGATAGAAAAATCTCTATTTATATGAAACAAGCATCCCACTTTCTAAATGTCCCAAGAGAAGGTGATTATTTTTTTCCATCTCATAAACTACAAGTGGAGGTTAGTATGTTTATAAATAAATATCTGAAAAGCCATTGTTTCTGATAAATGAAGAGAAGATGATAGTGGCTCATCTTTCTCTAGATAACAGATTCATGAAAATTTGGATTTAAGGTTTTCTTATCCCAAGGAAAGGGGATAGATAAACTCTAATTGTATCTAATATCTTTATGCTAGACTACCTTGTTAATATGAGAAAGGTAAATCTCATGGGATATATCTTTGAAACAGTCCAAAATGTCAAGTCGGGAGCGATCAAATCACATTTGATCTTGTATCAGTCTATTCTTACAAAGATAATTCATATGAGCATGGAGTTATGTAATATTCGTTAGAAAGGAAATTTGATAGAGTTGAAGCCTTCATGGATAAGTAAGGGTACGTTGAAGAAGAAGAATGTTTTTTTTATTAGAATTAAAATCTTTTCATCAGAGATATAGAAGCTAAATCTGCACAGAATCAATCGGCACAAAATCAATCGGCACCTATACCAGCAAAAGAAAACCCAACTGATCTTGATCCTCAAAATTCAGATCCAAAAACCAGTTCAAAGCCAAAGAAAATCCTTATTATAGTAAGGAGGTTGTGGCTAGGTGGAGAAAAGAAAGAGGATAGAGAAAGGAAGGTGATCTGAAGTTGTTCTTGACCCAGCTGAAGCTTTTGCTGAGAGGAAATGGATAGGGGATACCCTTCAGGCCGAAAATAAATAGAAGACTTTTTTGAAAAGAAAAGATCATGAATTTTTTGTTTCTAATGGCATTTAAATGGTTGAGGATGCGAGTTCTCAAATAATAGAAGAAGTATATCAAGATCCTATCGTACAGAGTCTCCCATAGAAAGAGAAATGGAAACAAATGTTGTAATAAATACAGTATGTTGAAGAAGAGGAAGGATATTTTCCTCTGTAATTCCATCAGATCTCAAAAAAAAGTACAGAAGAAACATTTCAAAAGACATGTGAAGGTATTCAACAAACTCATCATGCCGATCAAACTCTAGCTCAATCTTTTGAAACTCTGGATAAAAATTCTTCTCAAGAAAATCAAGGTTCTCAATCCTCTCAGAATGAAAAGGTAATTTTCATCAGTGAAAAAGTAGAAGAAGA
Source organism: Viscum album (assembly GCA_963277665.1). Classification (NCBI taxonomy): domain Eukaryota; kingdom Viridiplantae; phylum Streptophyta; class Magnoliopsida; order Santalales; family Viscaceae; genus Viscum; species Viscum album. Next base: position 2,059,433,245 of record OY728151.1, on the reverse strand, counting down.
AAAAATGGAGAAATAAAAAACAAAAGGAAAATATCCAGTTGAGGAATCAAGCCAATCAAATGAACTGGATATGTACGATGAAGATACTGATTCAGAACAAACAATATCTCTCAAGCGGAGTGACTACATTGGTAATGTTTTGAGAAGTATTGAAAAGACCAATCCTTATTTTCCTATACTTGAAGGGAAAATTGACTTCATCACTGAAAATCAGAGGAAAAGGTTTGGTTCTGTAAGAAAACTAAGGAAGAGAGTTTGGTCATTCGATGTCGATGTGAAATTTCTACCAGGAATTTCGGTTGCTCATAAGATGGCTTGTAATAGAATGACTAAATGGTCATACAAAATAGAGTGCCTAGTAAATGATCATGAAATATAAATTGAAGGCATGAGGAGAATTTCAAATTATCTTGCAATTTCTTTCAACAAGCTTGACAAAGAAACTGTTGAAAGGATGAATCTTTTGTCAAATACTAATGGAGCCGATATTTATTCAATAAAACTACTATGAGAGAGAATGAATTCTCTTCAGTCTGAGTTTTCAAAGGTTTAATCTTTCAAAGATGAAATAATATTGTTAATGATTCAAAATTCTGTGATATCTAAAGACAACAAGAATATTCAAGATATAATTGATACTATTGGAAACGTAATTAGATTCCAAGAAGTGACCATCAAGAATCAGGATCATCTTTTTGTCAATCAACAAGTGCCTCTCAGATCTCAAGGGGATTCTAACTCAGAAGACAATAATGAAATCAAAAATATGAAATCCATTCATCACGATCTGATCAAGAAATAAAAGGAAAGAGAAAACAAATGATTGTTGTTGTATCTTTCTTTACTCATTTCCAGAATTCTATAGAAATTTGTATCGCAATGATATTTATGTTACCTTTCCCTTTTCCTTGCATTTTCATTTCTCTAACTCATTCAAGCAACACAAGTTACCCCATTCTTTTTGTAAATAACATAGGGGAGAATGTTTTATAAGGGGATAATTTTTTAGTCAAATACATCCAAATTAAGGAAAATATACGAATACAATCCATAGGAAAGTACACACCTAAGGGGGAGTTAGTTTATTCAATTTCATATTCGGAAGAGTTTCTAATAACTTAGGGGGAGATAAGAATTTCTTTTTGTTTTTACTTTTTGTCTTGTGCTTTCCAGAAATGGGGAGATTGTTGAGTCAAAACATTACTTTTGACTTTTATGTCTTGTTTTGGAAATCACAAATGGCTGTGTTGATCGTACTGACTCGGTCAATCGTATTGACAAGGTCAATCGTACTGACTCTGTCACTCATACTGACTCTGTCAATAGTAGTGACTCTATCAATCGTACTAACTCTATCAATCGTACTGACTCTGTCAATCGTATAGACTCTGTCAATCATACTGACTTTTGTGCAACATACTCACTTTATATCATATCATTACATTACACTAAGTAATACTTATTGACCTCAAATTTCACTTCTATCACATGATTATTTTTATCAACACATGTCAATTGTACCCATGTTTATCATCTTTATATATTTTTTATTTTAAACCAAAATGATGTTGTGGAGTTAGTTATAATATAATCAAAATGATGTCATGTTTTCTGTTTCAATATGGCCGTTATAATGCCAGGTGTCCAAGTCCCTCTAAGTTTTTCAGAGAAATATGACCATTGGAGGAAATATGATCGTTGGAACCTGAAGCCTATAAATAGGAGGTCCTTTGAAACTAAGAAGAACACACATATGAGACTCATCATTCTGTGTTATCAAGCTCAAGAGAGAGATGTTGTGACATCTCCCATGATTCATGTGAAAGCCTTAAAACTACACATGTGAACTGATCATTTTTAGTTTTTGTATTTCAATAAGTGATTTATTTTGGTTTGTGTAACCGATTAGGTGGTAACGATCGAGGGCTACCAGTGATAGGCAGACGGTGCTACCGATCATCGTATCGAGGGATTTCAAGCGATTGAAAGAAGGAGGTGCTGATTACCTGCAAAAACGAGGGCTTGCGGGGATAGAAAGACATATGCACAGATCATCATATTAAGGGCTTACCAAGGTGGTGGAAAGACAAACCACTTCTCCTGGGTGAAAGGACAACCCTTCTCTTTAGGTCAAAAGAATTGTAATACATTTACATTTCTTCTGCAGTTTGTTTTAATAAAGGGAATTGTATTCTTTTCCTTTCTTCATTTCAAATTCATTACATATTGTATCAATTTATTTGATATGCTTTATGGTAGAATCCTTTACTACTGTAATAATCTGATTATTGTATTCATCTTGAATACAATGGATTTATATTTCTTATAGTATTACATCATATTATACCTTTATATTCAATACAATCGTGGTCGTTTGTTTTTGTTATGAATTGTATTAGTTTAATATCATATAAAAAAATTAAGTGTTTAAACAATGTTTTTAAACCTACAATTCACCCCCCTCCCCTCTTGTATTGTTCAATATAATACAAATATACATCTAAATTTTTTATCCAACACTAATATTAGTGATTATTTTGAAATTAATTTTTTCAATGGATTTCACAAAACATTTTCAAAGGTTACCTTCATTAGGGACCTATAGTTTTTATTTTTTGTTAATGAGAATGATGCTTTCTAAAATCTATTTAAATAGTCAATTTTATTTCCCTTAACAATTTCAGAAGTATTTTCCAAAACGGGGTATACGTTTCATGATATATATATATATATATATATAATCATTTTTGGGATTTTACTCACGATCCAAAACATTTTGATTCATGTGATAACATTCAAAAGGAATTTTGTGTGTGTTTTTTTCATTTATATTAATAAAATTATATATTTATTGTTTTTGAGAGGTTTATGTTCTCTTGAAATAATCCAAATTATTTCTATTTTTGGATTATAATTATTTCATTCTAGTAGTGTTGTAGATATATTATCATTGTTCAATATAGTGTGGGAATCATAGTTTACATAATTTAGATATGTTGATGTTAACCTATAAATTATATAATTCTAACAAAATAGGGAAATGTATTATAATTATGTATATTTTTTATTCAATAAATATGTTTATTAGAATGTTTACCATATGATTTCTAACGATCCAAATTTTTTTCTTGGGATGGATATTTATCATGTATGCCCTTTTTATTGAAATGGGAAATAGTATTGGTGTCCCTTATATTATTAATAAAAAAATAATTGTTTTTGAATTTTTTTCAATATATTATTTATACATTTGAATGATTCTTCTAAATTGGTTATGATTCCATTATCCATTTTATTTACATGGGGAAAATTATTGGATTTATGTATATTATTATTCCAATATCAATGATTATTTGAATGTTAACACTGCCATGTGTTAATATCCATCTTCTATCAATTAATTTATTTCGATCATTTCACACACATTATTTAAATGAGGAAAAATATTATATTTCTGGATGATTATTGATTTATAAACAGATTTAATTTATATCTAATTTTCATTTTTATAATTATTTAATTATATTTTTTATGAAGTATGTGGTTCCTTAGGGACTGATATGAAAGGTTCGGATAACTGTTATGGTTAATTCATTAGATATAACTATGTGATGGACAGGGACTTGAATTACATAAACCACTAATGAGCCATCATTTCCATTGAGACATAATTGATTTGGTTTGAGAAATCCTTTTTCGTATTCCTATGTTTTTATATATTACATTAAATATGGTATTGTTTTCATGAGTTAGAGGATGGTCAGATGTGTTTATGAATACAAAATAAGAAATGTTAGATGTAAGTTAAATTTTTATATGATGGAAAACTACAATAGCTACAGTAAATCAATTGGTGGATACACCAACAAAATGGTGGAATCTATAAAGTTATATTGAATCTCACTAGCCAATCAGTGAGGTTCTTGAGGGGAAGTTATTTAATACTGTAGGGAATATGATTCATTAGGATATATTTAATAAAAATGAATTTTAAACAAAATATTATTTCAATTATGTATTCTTCAACCAATGATACAATAGTATATATTCTTTATTCAATTTGGCCTCTCCTATACCTTTCTAAATCATCTATTTAATGCTGAAAGACGAATTCATTTATACACATCCCATTAAATATGTTTTCATTAATCCTGGTTCTTTATATTTTTTATCCTTGATTAAGATCAAATAGATCATTGAAATTTTGTTCAAATATAAGGTTTTTGGCGTCAAAGAAATTTTATATGATGATCATTGATAGAATGAGCATGAAGATTCAAGTATTTTTCATTTATGCAATGATTTGATCAGGATAAATTTTGTATATGAATCTTCATTCGTGTTTTGATCAAGTATTAAAAAAATTGGTCTATATCATCTTAAAAAAATTCTAAAAACATGTAAAATTGGTAATTATTATTTGACCTATTATTGTTTTTGGAATTGAAGCATGACCCCTTCTTTATTCATTATTATTTAACATGAGGTAAAAATACCTTGGTATTGGTGTATATTTTGTTAAGGTTTATTATATACTAAGGGGAGTGCATGTATTTCCATGTATTCTTATTTTTTTCGTAATCACATATTGGGTGTGTGTGCTGACTTTTGAGACCATTGATTGTTTATCTATTATGTCTATTTTTCTAGTTATGATACATGTTTATTTAATGTGATATTTGACCTATCATTTTTTTCTTTTATCAAATTATATTATTCCTTTTTCTTGGAGTTGGTTTTTCCTGTTTAGCCACAAGGAATAATCCTTATAGTAGATGTGTCAAATGATTGGTCGATATGATTTGAGTTAACCCCCAATTGGGAAACTTTTAGTAATATTTTAGGAAATCCCCATTTTGGGGATTTCATAGTTTTTTAATTATTTTTCTATTAATAATATCACTCATTAGGTAGATCTGATCACTAAAGACTCATAAAATAGATTGTACATTAGTGGTATATTCATATCATAGTCCCATACGATATATACCATAATAGAATAAACCAATTTATTATATGAAATTTATTATGGTATGTTGTTAGTGTTGTACAATGTCCAATCCTCACACCATACCCTTGATGTTCAATGGACTTATATTTTTCATTAAAAGGGATATGTTGAAGGGAATGGGTAATATGGTGGACAATTGAGAAGATTACAAGGAGGATATTGGTAATGATGGAATCACCTCAGGATAGATTAATATACATTAATTTTTGGATTACTCATATAATAGAAATATAATATATATTTTTCCTGACATATCATATATATACTACATGGGTTAAATTTTTTTATAATTTCTACTATTTAGACAGTCATACATTATTTATGGTTTCTCAATTTATTGATTATTGTTTCTTTTTATACTCTGATGTTTACATGGTTCTATGGGTATAGTCTCCTACTTTACTTCCTTATTCCCCCACCAATAGATAAATACCTCTTGTGTATGGGGAGGCATGATTGAATTTTTCTGGAATTGAATGTTTAGACTCAATGGCTCACATTGGTGTATTATAAAATTGAATTAGAGAACCCGATTCACTAAAATTTCATTTCTCTTCTTATTTATTTGGGATAAGGAGTATATTTTTTAATCATTTCTAATCATAAACAGAAGCTATATCATTTTTTGGAAACCACTATATTTATAGCCTTTAATTTTTAAAAAAAGTTATAATTTATGTTCTTTATATTTGATATTTATTTTTATTAATAGAAATTGTTAGATAAACCTGATGTTTTTGTACATACTTATGGGATTTTTTTCCAGCATCATTTTTAAGAATGTGGGATCACTTAGAATTTTCCTATTTCTTTCACTAGATAATACCCTTGTAATGAAATTCTAGTTGAAATTATTATTTGTAATTTTATGTATTATTTCTCACAATCTATTATTTGAGCATTTTGTACTATATTCATGAGTATATATTTGATTTTGTGACCAATGTGGATATAGTAGGTTCTTTAATTGGGTTTTTGGTTATGATTAAGAATTCATTATTCATATTGTGATAATAATCATAGTTTTATCATTATTCTAAATCTTTGTGTGTTCTTATGATCCGTTAATGATCATATTATTATAGTTATTTTTTTCATGTTATTGTATTTTCTATAATTGGATTGATGTATCAAGAGATTCCACCCCATAGATATATTTATCTTCATGTGTCAAAACTTATTTTGTAGGATATTTCAATCGAGAGTTCTCCCTTAATTCTCCTCATGAGTTAAGAAATAGAACTGGTCCAAACATGACTCTTTTTTCTATTAAAATTCTTAGGTGGGGGATCCCACATGTATAGGTATGCAATGTCAAAATATTCATATGAACTTATACTATCATAGACCACATCCATTAATGGAAATAAATCCCCCCAGGAAACAAAGGGATGGTTAAAATTCATATATAGAATTATTGACTTAGTAGAGACCATGAATTTTTGGAATGTTATGAATTTAATCCTTATGCATCATCACATATTTAATTATTCAAGGTTTCCATTCTATGGTCTCATATAGAAAAGGTGATGATATATAATATGGTCCCAGAACTCATTATCAAGGACCTCATCCATGATGCACTGAAGATGGGCCATGATAATATGATCACATAACTATTTGAGGGGTTGATGACACTACCCAGTTATTCAAAAATCATCATTTTTTGATATTGTTTTCAACACTTTTGGTGGTAAATGAGCCATAGAAAGATATTTTTTTAATATTAGCCTTAACCTCATGTTGATACGATTGAAAGGGAAATTTGATCTAACAAGAAATACTATAGTTCCATGTTAATATCTTATTAAATAGAAGTTAATTTAAAAGAATAGAGTTTCTAGTATTCTAATTTCAATTAGTATACCTTCATTTTAATTCTCCAATATAGTCCATGTAGATAATTCTGGGATAAATAATAATAATTAAAAGGACTGATGTTAGGGTGATGTTTGATAGTCAATGAAGTGCTTAACTTCATCCACTCCTTCTATATGGAAATACTATACTATGGGATATAATTATTGGGTAAAATGAAACATTATGAAGGAATATACTGCTTTATTCAAGACATGTCATTGGGGTGGCATGACTAGTCATTTGATGTATTTAAGATCTATGGTTTCATGGTTTTACATTACTAAATAAGTTTAGGGTGTGGGTATTGGACCTCAATTGTAGGGTTATAACATGAAAGGGTCTGTGTACTAGGTGATTCATAAGGATCTTGGGTGCCATTGAGTATTGTATGGATGGGTATATATATTTTATCATGATTTAGGTGATGGTAGAGAGGGACCATAATTATTTTGAGGCATGGACCAAATCTCCTGAAATCTATATATTTCTTTGTTTGATAAAGGATCATATAATTGATTAATATCATTATAATTGGTTTTTCTGATAGAATTATTTATAAAATACTACTAAGATATTATGTGTATTGATACACCTATTGGATGAAAAATAATCAACATAACATCAATTACGTTTTTCAAATTTTTCTTGATGAAATTGAGTATTTTTTAGGTTTATAATTATAGAGATGATTATTTTTGATGTGATCCAAGGAATGGATTGGTTGATAGGAAATCATTAATAAATTGATTTTTATCTATGAGGAGTAACATTTTCATATCTTAATGGAGAGCATTTTGTGTCAATTGGTCCTTGGGGAATATATGTAGAAATAGTGGGACCATATCTTCCTTAGAGAAAAATAATTTTTAGATTAGGTAGCTCATATGATTCTCATAGTGGTTAAGGGGGTGTCTCTCTCCTCTTTATACTGTGTGGTGGACCAATGAAAGTATTCCCATCTATAGGATTTCATGGTGGTACCTCTACAAAGTGGATTTGTGTTTGAGGTTAATATTTTTTCTTGGTGCCCAACATGATTTCATTCATCATTAAATCTTATCACAACATATTTTTAATGTGATCAAGGTGAAGTCAGATGTTATTGAGGAAAAAATCTTCTTATTATGATAAATCCCTATTTGGGTACATTCAAGTTGTTTTCCAAGAATTTGGACCATAGCCTTCAACATTATGTGGTCTACTGAATGTTGAATCCAATTTTGGGGTAGAATAGGTAGATATTTCCATGAATTAATTACTATTTTAATTTATTGATGGGTTATAATAGATTTTAATTGAAATATATATATTAATACTATCACCATCTCTTCATTAGTGTTAAATACAACCCAAAAAACTGATTTAAAACTAGTATTGGTGGTAAGAGTATCATGTAATTTTATTATGTATGAAGAATGTTTTGATTGTATTAATTCCCATCGTGAACTTTTTATTTCACATGTGTATTGATTATTTTATGAAATATCTCATGGATTTCATCCAAATATATTCCATGTCATTGGAATCACATGATAGAACACTATATATCTTATTGTGTATGGTTAAGCTGCATCAACATAATGCTAAATATGTGAAGTGATACTTTTGGATATAAAAGGTGTGCTTTCATGGTAACATGTTTTCTCATGTTGGAATATTAGTCAATCTATATAATATTGATGTAGTTTTTTCTGGGTCAGGGACGGGGACTATATTTGAGATATGCAGTCTTCTCAGACTAGATGGGTAAAAGTGTAGGTAAATACATAACATTTCATCCATATAAAGACACATAACCAGAATTACTAATGATAGAGTCTTTTACGAATGGATAGAAAAATTTAGAAATTTAACTTTGAGATAATTATAAGGTTTACATCAACTCGGATCATGATATTTTATTCTCTTGGATTTGGATATATTGTATAATGTGATGAAACTATTTTTGGCATAGGAGCTATATTATTATCGGGTGAAATGTTATTGTATTATGAGTCTCTTAATATGTGACACCATCGGTATAAATACACTACCCGTTATTAAGAGTTTATATATTTCACTCTGGAAATGAAATATTTGTGTTACAATCTCGTTAGTAGAATATGTATTATGTAGAAAAGAAAAAGGATTCTTATATATATTTTATCATGTTTAACATTAATCTACACTAGAGATGTTGTAAAAATTACGAATAAATGTAAAAATTCTAGATGAATTATACACTTAAGAAGGGTAATGTGGTTAAAGAAATATTATGAATGAAAACATATGAAATGGGATGTCACAACCCGTCCTTGGGGCCCATGTCGTGACTACCCCATGCCCGCCTTCCATAGGCCAGGGGCTGCCTACTAGCACTAAGGCATAAATCCCGGAAAAAAGGGGAAGGCATTTCCTTTGTAATGTAAACAAACACCACAGAGCATGTAAGCAGTAGAAGTAAACACTAAGTTAAAACGGAGTACAATAGTAAGTGCGGAAAAGTATGTGGGCTAGAATACAAACCCAAACTGAAAGTAGAGTACAACTGGAAGGGAAAATAGATTCTGAAAGGTAAATCCACAATGTAGAGTTGTCCACTGGAAATCCCACCTGAAAGGTGGGTACAGATAGCCTCCACTGCTCCTCGGGTCCAGCCGACCGCTCCGAGTACATCCCGCCCAGTGGTCCACCTCCAAGTACCATGTTGCTCCGCAAGCCTCAACCACGATCAGCGTTGTCCGTCATCTGCAACCAACACAACGTAGTGTGGGAATATCCCATGCAGGGGTGAGTATAAGATACTCAGTAGGGACCCCGAGACCCCCTAAGATCTCCCCGAATCCACAAAGGATAATCCACAAAGGAAATATACAATCACGAAGTAACATCCAACACTGCTTAGGTATATGCCCATACATATACCTAAGTCATCAATTCTCGTTCAGCTCCAACATCCGAGCCCATGTACAACCCATTCCACACAAGAAAGAAAAACGTAAATCCACACAGGATAGCACAACACAATATATATAGGAAAGAAAAACACGATTCAGCTCACACTGGTATACTTCTTTGTATGACGATAGAGATGATCAGATATTGACTCTGATTCATATAAGCCATCAGACCCACAAAGGATCGATAGGTACTAACCCCCGCAATGACCCACAAAGGATTTGACCCACAAAGGATCGATAGATAACTAACCCCCGCAATGACCCACAAAAGATCTGACCCACACAGGATTGATAGGTAACTCACCCCCGAAAAGACCCACACAGGATCAGACCCACACAATATCTGTAGGCGCTGGCCCACACAAGACCGCTGAGCGTGGACCCACACAGGATTGGACCCACACAGGATCGGTAACACTGATCCATGTAGGATCGCTGAGTGTTGTAGTCGTCACCGTCGAATCCACTAAGGATCTATGTACAATCGTCGTTGTCGTAGTCGCAGCCAGCACTAGGGTTCCCACACACAGCAAGCTCGTTTGGGAGGGTCCGCACCACGATCCGAGAGGCTGATACATCAACTGACACATAGTCCAGAGTTGATGTATCTGAAAGTTTTGTATCGTCAAAAGGAACTCAACATCATAGACGGCGCGTCAATCAGACGCCAGGTCTGGGAGTTATTGGCTTTTTCGTCCCAGGGGACTGGTGGGTTTTTAAGTCAAAACCAACCTGAATGTACTCCACATACGTCCAAACCTCAGGTGGAGTAAGCCAAAAGATCCGTCTCACTTAGAGGAATCCATCAAAGTCGAAGGCACTTCAATCAGACGTCCGGAGCTCATGTAATGAGTGTTTCCGCTCCGAGGGCCCGTTTGGTTTCGTGTACGAACATACCCGGCCGAACCCAATGTACACCGAAACCTTGAGTGAAATACACTGAAACAACCGTCTCGATCCAAGGATCGCATCGGCACGGACGGTGCGTCAATCGGAGGTCCATAGACCATGATATGGGAAAAGACTGAAAAGGTTCCGGAAACGGGGGGTCTGGGCCCGGGCCGACCCGGCCCAACCCCCCCTGGGTTGGTCCGAACCGGGTCGACCCAAACCAGGTCTAGGTCCGACCCGGATGGGCGCGACCCAGCCAAGCTAGTGGGACCCGGCTGGCGCTGGCCGGGTGGCCAGTGGGTCGGCTCGACCGTTATGGTTGAGCCACGGTCGGGGGGTGCGCTGCCCCCGCGTGAAGGAACCACAGCCCTGCATGGGGCCTCCCTTGCCAGTGAACGCGGCAACCGGCCGCGTCCCGTCCTTTACCGGTCTCGCGCGGTCATCGGACAGCGCCTTACCGCCACCTACTGCCCGCTCCTTCGTGCCAGCGAGGCGTGCCGGCGGGCTGTTTCACGGATCACCGGACGAGTTCTGGTGGTCGGAAAAATGTGCCCTCTTCGCCAATGGCCCTCTCGGGTCCCGTCCTTCACTGCGAGGACCTCACATCACCCGTGCGGCTTACTTTGTGGTCGTCCGCCATTCTGCACACCAAGAACGAAAAGGGTGGTGGGTTCAAACTTGTTCATTGGTCCGCACCCACCGCGTTAGTAGTTTTTAAAAGTCTCACAATAATAATTTTAACAAACCACGAATATAATCACATGGATTTAAATGAACAAAAACCCCTACCTCAACGTTTTCATTGAACGTGAGTTCATCGTGGAATTGACCATCATTAAAGAAGAGGATCATCGCATCGCGGAAGGAGCGTCGTTGTCGTCACGGTACACTGTGTTGCACAGTCAAACTCCGAGGATTTAAAATCACATAGATTTAATTGCTCCATTAAAACCCATGCTAAGGATATTATTCAAAAAGAATTAAAAGGACTGCAATCCCCTACCTCAATCGGTTGTTGATCGAAGATTGTCGCGGGGAAGGAACATCGTGGAAGAAGCGTCGTGGAAGGATAATCGTCGGCGTCGCGTCGTTGATCTCCTAGGGTTCGGCGTTCTTCTTCGCCCTTCGTCGAAGGTTAGTGTTCTTCATGTTCTTCGCATTCTTCGCGAAGGAGGATAATGATCTTCGAGTTTTAGAGTTTCTATAAATCCTCTCAACAAGCCACCCTCAAGTAAAACATGTGTTGATCTTATTTTATTCTCATGCCAACAATTAGAAATTCAAAGTTAAGAAACAAACCATTAATTCGATGAATTAATGTTAACGACATAACTGCTCAATTAATAGGGGCGTTTAGAAATGAAGAAAATGCATCGGTTGACTTTCATTTAAAAGAGGTTTTCGCAGGTGCATTACTTAAAGGGAAAGAAACTGTGGGGCTCATGCGGGCCCCACCCAACAAATATCCTACCAAGTGGGTAGGATATCTTTGGTTCCACCCAATCCGCTTAACCTGGCTTATGTGGCTTTAAGTGGAATTAAGTAAAATAAACATAAATTTTCGCACCACTTTTATTTTATTTCTTAACTTAACCCCAAAAATTAAAAACCACACCCGACCAAACGCAACCACAGAAAAATAATTTCTATGAAAATGTCAGCGCTGCAATTCCATCGGTGCCCTCTCAATTCGATTCTAAGAACCCGTTAAAAATATAGAAAAACTCGCTCGTTCGTTCACTGAACGTACCTGAGCCAAACTTCGGAAAATGATTGTGGGCACACCGGGCCTCAGAATCAGGTGATGTCAGAAACCTTGGTCTTGTAAAATTCCAATGAAAATTAAGAAAAAAAAATTCCTTGAATTTTACGTGTCTCTACATCACTCCCACCTCAGGGCTTCATGTCCCCGTAAAGATATATCATAAACTACGGAAACAAATGTGGGTACTGAGCACGCATCTGAGCCTCCCGCTCCCAAGTGCTCTCCTAGAGGTTTCCGTGCTGCCATCTGATGCGCACTAGAGGAATAGACCATCCACGTAGGACCCGCTCCTGTTGATCCTCAATCTCCACCGGGGAACTCCGCAAAAGTCGCCCCATTATCAATGTCCAGCTCCCCATGGTCAATGATATGTGTCGGGTCGTGCACGTATCTCCTCAGCTGAGATACGTGGAAGACGTCGTGCACCCGGTGTAACTGAGGTGGTAGAGCCAGGCGATAAGCCACCTGGCCAATCCTGCTGAGGACCTGGAATGGTCCGTTGAAGCGTGGAGACAAATTTCCACCTCGGCCAAATCTCCGTAATCCACATCGAGGTGAGACACACAAGAAGACGTGGTCACCATCCTCGAACTCTAGTGGCCTCCACCTTCTGTCAGCATAAGACTTCTGCCAGCTCTGAGCTGTCCTCATCTGCTCCTGGATGACCTGGACCTTCTCTGTCATGGTCTGGACCATCTCCGGTCCGACAAGTGCTGACTCCCCAGGGTATGTCCAGCACAAAGGAGATCTGCATGGTCGTCCATACAACGCCTCGTATGGTGCCATCCCGATGGTGGAGTGGTAGCTGTTTTTGTATGAAAACTCCACTAAGGGTAGGTGGTCCTCCCAACTGCGACCAAAGTCAAGGAAACATGTGCGGATCATGTCCTGTAGAGTCTGAATAGTCCTCTCCGTCTGACCATCCATCTGAGGGTGAAAGGCGGTGCTTAGACATAGTTGTGTCCCGAACGCCTCCTGCAACCCCTTCCAAAGCCGGGAAGTAAAGATAGCATCTCGATTGGACACGATAGATGATGGAACACCATGAAGCCGTACAAATGCCTGAACGTAGAGATGTCCCATACTCTCCACAGAGCCCTTCTCCCTGATGGGTAAGAAGTGAGCCGACTTCGTGAGTCAGTCGACAATCACCCAAATGGAGTCATGACCTCTAGAAGTGCGTGGAAGTCCAGTCATGAAGTCCATTTGTATCTCGTCCCACTTCCACTCTGTAACCTCCAAGGGCTATACCAAGCCTGCTGGTACCTGATTCTATGCCTTCACCTGCTGGCAAGTGAGGTATCGAGAAATGAACTCTGCCACAACCTTCTGCATGCCTAGCCACCACTGCTGTCGTCTGAGGTCCTAGTACATCTTCTCCACTCCAGGATGTACCTCCAAGGGAGAAGTGTGAAACTCTCTCAACACCTCCTCTGGTAATGAAACTGGTACCAAGGTATGTCCTCTAAAAAGGATGATGTGCTCTGCTCCAATGGAGAAACCATTAGGTGTCTCTCCTGAAGATATCTACGCACGCCGCGTCTCACAGTCGGTGTCCCCATGATGTGCCTCTCTGACCCGCTTCAGTAGTGGAGGGGTGGCTGTGAGAGACTAAAGGAAGGATGCTACATCTTTATCCACGAAGGATATCTGCAAAGAGACTAGCTACTATGTCGCCTCCTCAAGTAGTTGAATGGCCATCCTCCTGCTGAGAGCATCGGCTACTACGTTCCCCTTCCCAGGAGTATAGACTATCTCAAAGTCATAGTCCTAGAAACACTCGAGCCATCATCAATGTCTTAGGTTCATGTACTTTTGAGAGAAGATATACCTGAGACTCTAATGGTCAGAAAATACTGTAAAGCGCTCACCCATCAGATAGTGTCACCATGTCTTCAGAGAGAATACCACTGCTGCTAACTCCAGGTCATGGGTAGCATAGTTCTGCTCAGGCAGCCTCAACTAACGTGATCCATAGGCGATCACTTCCCGCTCCTGCATAAGGTCACATCCGAGTCCGGTCCCTGATGCATCGCAGTAGACAATTTACCCTACTCCCTCTTTCGGCAACCTCATGATAGGTGTGCTGGTCAATCTCTGTCTCAGCTCCTGGAAGCTCTACTGGAATCTGACCAACCACACAAAGGGTTTCCCCTTCTTTTTCAATGCTAAGAGTGGTTCCACAACTCTGGAGAAATCTGGCACAAATCTCTGATAGTATCCAGCTAGTCCCAAGAAACTCCACAACTCCGTCACACTCCTGAGTGGCTCCTAAGCTAGCACTACCTCGGTCATCGCGAGATCAACCGCAACTCCCGCCTAAAAAATGACGTGTCCTAAGAAGTGGACCTCGCATAACTAGAACAGAAACTTAGTGAGCATTCCATAAAGCTGGTGCTCTCGGAGTGTGTCCAGTACAACCCACAAGGGTTAGGCGTGCTCCTCCTCAGTAGTCAAGTAAATCAAAATGTCGTCGATAAAGACCACAAAAAATTGATCGAGTTATGGCTTAATGATCCTGTTCATGAGGCCCATGAACACCATTGTAGCATTGTTTACGCCATAGGGCTTAAACAAGAACTCATAGTGTCCATACTGACATCTGAAGGTCGTCTTCTGCACGTCCTTGTCCCGAACACTGAGCTGATAATAGCCTGACCTAAGGTTTATCTTCGAGAATCATCGTGCTCCCTTGAGCTGATCGAAGAGGTCATCAATCCTCGGTAGCGGATACTTGTTACTCACTGTCACCTGGTTCAGGTGACGATAGTCGACACAAAGTCGCAAGCTCCCATCCGCCTTCTTGGTGAAAAATATTGGGGAAGCCTAGGGTGAAACACTGGGTCGGATGAATCCCTTGCCCTGCAAACCCTCCAAATGTACCCGTAGCTCACGATGCTCGGCAGGAGCCATCCGATATGCTGCAGTGGATATCAGGGCTACCCCGGGGTATAGATCAATATAAAATTCTACCTCTCTACGAAGAGGTAGTCCTGGAACGTCGTCGGCAAAGACGTCCGCATACTGATCCACCACTGCAGGAAAACTAGGACTCTGCACGTCAACTGCTCCTAGGATGAGGCTAGCCAACTGATGAGTGATGGGTTTTCCTCTCCTCTGCGGAAGTCCATCATGTGCTACGAAGGCTCCCTTCTCACTGGTGAAGGTGAACCTTCTTCCGTCGGTGCGTACACATCGCACCTTGTGCCTAATACAGTCAATCTGATCATGGAATGTAGATAAACAATCCATGCCCAAGATAATGTCGTAAGGACTCGACACTGCTACCAGAAGATCCCAGCCAAATCTCTCGCCTCCTAGAGTAAGCTCACACTACGGGCACCAGTGCGTAATCGTCTAGTCTTCTCCCGTAGGAGTCTTTAGCCGTAATGATCGAGCCAACGACTCTGTCGGAATCTCCGAACTCCAAACAGGGGCAGAGGCTATGAAAGAATGACTCGCTCTTGTGTCTATAAGAACTGCATCAAGGGTGGAATAGACACAAATTGTACCTCGAATCATCTTGGGCGTGTCGTGGTCATAGGCCTCCGCTGCCTGGAGTTGTTCTTGTCTCTGCCCGCCAGCTCCCTGTGGTCGGGGTGGTCCTCCTGGTGGTGGTGGTGGTAGAGCCTCAAAGCGTCACCCACCACCTACTGCTCAGCCAGCTCCTCTTCCTCATCCTCCTGCTCCCAACGACCCTCCACGGTCGACCATCTCCCTCTTCCTGGGTGGTCCCTCAACCATCTACTGCTCCTCGGCACGGTGGGTCTAGCAGTCACGAGCCATATGGCCCTTCCCGCAGCATGCATAGCACTGTCTGCCTCTCGAAAGACTGGGCCCACGTTGTGTGCCCCGCATAGCTGAGCCAGTGTCCTGAGGTCGTCTGCTTGAGGGTCTGGTCTGCCTGGACCCATGAGTCATCTGTCAGCTACCTACTACAGAAGACTCTGCTACGTGCCGCCCTGCGGTAGGTCTCGGTGCTGAAGAAGGCTCAGCAAGGAAGGTCTCGATCAAAAGAGCTCGCTCCAGTACTCCTGTCTGAGTCAGAATGCTGAAGGAGATCAGTGATGCCCTGATCTCATGCCTCAATCAATGCTCAATGGTCCGGGCCTGGAATAATGGGTCCCGTACCATGTCTGTCGAGTAGCGTGAGAGATTGGTAAATCTCAACGAGTACTGGGAGACCGTCAAGATTCCATGTCGTAGCTGTAGAAGCTCCTGGATGCGCACCGCACGGAGGGTGGTTGGGGAGAACTCCGAGCGGAAGAGGCTCTCAAAGTCTATCCAGAGGAGAGATGCCTCATCGTGCACTTGTAGCATCAAGCTCCACCATTGTCCCAATGCCGCGTGCAGTAAGCTCGCTGCGAGGATGACCATGAGGTCTGCTGGTGTCCTCAATAACCCAAAAACTCGTACCACAGCCTCCAGCCTGTCCTCGGTGGCCTGGGGGTCCGTCCCTCCGAGGAACCTCGGCAGTCACTTGCACTGAAACTCATGCAGTGCACTAAGGCGACGTGCATCGTCAGTGGCTGGGGCAGGCAGCATCGGTGGCTCGGTGGGTAGAGGTACCACCGGTGCCTCTGCGGTCAAAGGGCCCTATACCGAGGCCTTGTCGCTCGGCGGGCTATCGTCACGTAAAACTCTCGGAACCCTAGTTGGCTACCGTCGTGGGGCCATCCTGAAAGGAAACAGGTGCGCCACAGTCAGAATAGTATACCTGGTGAGCTGATATAAGGTAATCACAAAGAAAACTTGAAACACACATGCAGTAAATGTTTTCGTGCATTAAGTCGGAAATCAGAAGTCAGGTTCCTGGTGTACGGATAGGTTAGCCACCGCACCAACACTGGACTCCCTGGACTGATAACCACAATCAATACTCATGACACTGTTTCTTCACATAGAAAGGATCAGAGGCCAAAGTTCTGTGGTAGAACCGAACTCCTCTGATACCAATTTGTCACGACCCGTCCTCGGGGCCCGTGTCGTGACTACCCCAAGCCCGCCTTCCATAGGCCAGGGGTTGGCGACTAGAACCAAGGCGTAAATCCCGGAAAAAAGGCGAAGGCATTGCCTTTGTAAAGTAAACAAACACCACAGAGAAATTAAGCAGTAGAAGTAAACACTTTGTAAAAACCGAGTACAACAGTAAGTGCAGAAAATTAAGTGGGCCAGAATACAAACCCAAACTGAAAGTAAAGTACAACTGGAAGAGAAAAAAGATACTGAAAAGTAAAGCCGCAACTTTGAGCTGTCCACTGAAAATCCCACCTAAAGGGTGTGTACAGATATCCTCCACTGCTCCTGGGTCCAGCTGACCGCCCCGAGTACGTCCCGCCCAGTGGTCCACCTTCAGGTACCGCCCTACTCCGCAAGCCTCAACCACGATCAGCGTTATCCATCGTCTGTAACCAACACAACATAGTGCGGTTATAGCCCCTGTAGGGGTGAGTATAAGCTTCTCATTAGGGACCCCGAGACCCCCGAAGGTCTCCCAGAATCCACAATGGATAATCCACAAAGGAATGATACAATCATGAAGTAACATCCGACACTGCTTAGGTATATTCCCATACATATACCTAAGTCATCAATTCTCATTCGGCTCCAACATCCGAGCCCAAGTACAACCCAATCCACATAGAAAAGAAAAACGTAAATCCACACAGGATAGAACAACACAATCCACATTGGAAAGAAAAACAGGATTCAACTCACATAGGTATACTTCATTGTATGACGATAGAGATGATAAGATATTGCCTCTAAGTCATCTAAGCCATCGGACCCACAAAGGATCGATAAATAATAACCCCCACAAATACCCACAAAGGATCGATAGGTAACTGACCCCCGCAATGAACCACAAAGGATCTGACTCAAAGAGGATCGATAGGTAACTAACCCCCTTAAAGACCCACACAGGATCAGACCCACACAGGATCTGTAGGAGCTGGACCACACAGGACCACTGAGCGCTGACCCTCACAGGATCATTAGCACTGATCCACAGAGGATCTCTGATTGATGTAGTCGTTTCCATCGAATCCACTGAGGATCTCTGTACAGTCATCGTCGCCGCAGTTGCAACCAGCACTTGGGTTCCCGTACAGAGAAAAATAGTTCGGGAGGGTCCGCTCCACGAGCTGAGAGGCAGATACATCTACTAACACATAATCCAGAGTTGATGTATCCAAAAGTTCTGTATCTCCAACAGGAACTCAATGCCACAGACGGCGCGCCAATCGGACACCCGGTCTGAGAGTTATTGGCTTTTTCGTCCCAGGGGCCCGGTTGGTTTTTAAGTCAAAACCAACCCGACCGTACTCCACCTGCATCCAACCCTTGTGTTGAGTAAGCCAAAAGATCCATCTCACTTAGAGGAATCCATCAAAGTCGACGGCACATCAATCGGACGTCCGGAGCTCATGTTATGTGCATTTCTGCTCTGAGGACCCGGTTGGTTTCGTGTACGAACAAACCCGGAAGAACCAAAAGTACATCGGAACCCTGAGTGAAATACACCAAAACGACCGTCTCGATCCAAGTATCGCATTGGAACTGACGTTGCATCAATCAGAGGTCTGTAGCCCAGATATGGGCAAATAGACCTAAAAGGGTCTGGAAAAGGGGGGTTTGGGCACGGACCGTCCCGGCCCAACCCCCCCCCCCCAGGTCGGCCCGAACCGGGTCGACCGGACCCGGGTCTGGGTCCGGCCCGGCTGGGCATGACCCGGCCTTGCTGGCGCGACCGGTCTAGGCCTGGGCGCGACCCGGCTGGCGTTGGCCGGGTGGCCAGCATGTCGGCTCGGCCGTTACGGCCGAGCCGCGGGAAGGGGGCGTGCTACCCCCGCGTAAAGGAGTCACGGCCCCGTGTGGGGCCGCCCATGCCAGCGAATGCGGCTTCCAACTGCGTCCCATCCCCCACTAGTCCGGCGCAGCCACAGGACCGCGCATTGCCTCCACGGCTGATGCCGCGGCGGCTACTCCTTGCGGCGCGCCGGGCGCCGCCGGTGTGCTGCTTTGCGGACCATCGGACGAGTTATGGTGGTCGGAAAAACGCGTCGTCTTCGCCAATGTCCCTCCCAGGGCCCGTACTTCACTGCGAGGACCTCACATCGCCCGTGTGGCTTACTTTGTCGTCATCCGCAGTTCCGCACACCATGAAATGAAAAGGGTGGTGAGTTCGGACTTGTTCGTTGGTCCGCACCCACCACATTAGTGGTTTTTAAATGTCACACAATAATCATTTTAACAAACCACAGATATAATCACATGGATTTAAATGAAAAAAAACCTCTAGCTCAATGTTGTCATCGAACGTGAGTTCGTCGCGGAATTGATCATCACAGAAGAAGAGGATCGTCGCGTCGTGGAAGGAGTGTCGCTGTAGTCGTGGTACACGGCGTTGTGCAGTCAAAATCTGAGGATCTAAAATCACAAGGATTTAATTGTACCATTAAAAACCATGATGAGGATATAATTTACAAATAATTAAAAGGACCACAATCCCCTACCTCAATCAGTTGTTGATCGAAGATTGACGCGGGGAAGGAAAGTCGCGGATGAAGCGTTGCGGAAGGGGAATCGTCTGCGTCATGTCGTCGAACTCCAAGGGTTCGGCGTTCTTCTTCGCACTTCGTCGGAGGTCGGCGTTCTTCGCGTTCTTCGCGTTCTTCGCAAAGGAGGAAAAATAACTTTCAGATTTATAGTTTTTCCAAATACTCTCAACAAGCCACCCTCAAGTAAAACATGTGTTGGACTTATTTTATTCTAATTCCAACAATTAGAAATTCAAAGTTAAGAAACGAACCATTAATTCGACGAATTAATGGTAACAACTTGACTGCCCAATTAATAGGGGTGTTTAGAATTTAAGAAAACAAATCGGATGACATTCATTTAAAAGAGGTTTTCGCGGGTGCATTACATAGAGGGAAAGAAACGGTGGGGCTCGTGTGGGCCCCACCCCACAAATATCCTACCAAGTGAGTAGGATATCGTGGGTTCCACCTTATCCGCTTAACCTGGCTTAAGTGGCTTTAAGTGGCTTTATGTGAAATAAAAATAGTGTGTTGCACCACTTTTATTTTATTTCTTAACTTAACCACAAAAATTAAAAACCACACCCAAGCAAACACAACTCTAGAAAAGACATTTCTAAGAAAATTTCGGCACTGCCATTACATCGGTGCCCTCAGAATCCTATTACAAGCACCGGTTCAAAGTTAGAAAAACCATCTCGTTCGTTCACTGAACTTACCCGAGCCAAACTTCGAAAAATGATTCCGGGCACACTGGGCCTCGGAATCAGGTGCTGTCAGAAACCACGTTCTTGTAAAATTCCTAATCATATTAAGAAAAATATTCCTTGAATTTTACAGGTCTTTACATGGGATAATTAATATCAAAGGACAGATGAAAGATCATGGATCTATTGGTTGGTTTGATTATGGGATTATCATATTAATGAGGGTTAATGGTTTGTGAATCCTTCATGATCATTCCCTCATTGGTTGATTTAGTGATGTCCATTCGTGATCTTGTTCTGCTGTGTGGAGTCATGTGTGAGAGGTTGGAAAAATGGTTCCATTTTGTGTTCATATTTAGATAGATTATTTCTGCTTTTGGTTTATTGTATGGACATGGATCCTCTATGCATGGGAGATAAACTGATTTGATCCTTACATGTATAATAGTGGTTAGTGCACACTAGGTTGACCATGATATATCATGATGTTATGTAGTAGATCTATTGACATGATATGTTGAGACAAAATGCAGTGTTTTTCTCTAATTTTTTGACACAAATTTATAGACATGAATGGTTACAAAAGAAACATCAATTTCCTATATTAAAGTATGATGAGGATGTGACAGACTACGTGAAAGGGTTTCCAATGATAAAAATATGTTATGAAACCATTTGGTTTATAGTTGAGTAGTTAACTATGGTGGATAAATTTATAACAATATATGTTATTAAATTATTTGATGTGTTAATAAATATATATGTTTAAGAGAACATGTAGCTTCATGTATTACAATATACAATGTAATATAACAGATATTCATTATTTACCTCAGGGTTTTAGAATGGATTATAGGAGGTGATTACTACTAAATTGGAGATGAGTATAATCTATCATCCTCACATCAATCAGATGTAAAATATATAGATATTGTCCATATAGGATATGTTTTGTGTGTGCATTATAGAATTTATGTGGGTTGGTTTGATAACAGATCTCTGGTGGATTTCTCCAACAATGACTTATTACAGTCATCAATTCCAAATTCCCTATTTGTGTAATGACTTGGGTATCCATGCCATTTATCCCTCTATAGAAATGATGTGGCAATTACACATTATTGTGTGACTATGGTTTAGGAGACCTCAATGATGGTGCACATTACTTGAAAATGGAAGGTTACATCTCTCTAAAGGTAGTAAATTGATGATGATTGAAGGAGTATACCCTTGGAGAATATGTTGGAAGATAATTCAATCCTTTGTGTGTCCACTCATATGGGGAATAAATGAATTAAGAGGTAATAGAAATTGTTCTCACAATACATTGACAGTTCTATATCATTGAAAATATTGGCATTACAATCTATTGGTTTGACCTTATTCTAGGGTATCATGGTATGCATAATCTTTTCAAAATTTCATATCTATAAGGAATGATACCCATCCATATCATGTTCTTTACTATGAGGATATCATACTAGAGCTGAATGAATCTTTCATGGAATGAACTATTCAGATAGTGAACTAATGCATGAATGTATTGTGATTAATAAACCTATATAATTTCATTTTTTTTATAGAATAAGTGGCATGTTAAGAAATATATATGGGATAGAGAGATATACATTCGAGTGTAGTGGAAATAAATTTTCTAACAATCAATTGGGTATCATCATGAAGATTATAAGTGATATGGTATGGTGAATTGTGACAAATCATTTTTATTGGGTATATCTTTTAAAAATTCAATTATTTTTTACATTTTTTAAGAGTTTGAGGATAATAAGAGGTTTAGATGACTCTATAATTATAAATGAATAAGGGTAGTGGGATTCCTATAGGCAATAGATATAAACCAGACTAACTAGATCACTGGATGTCAACACAATCCAGCTGGCGGAGTCTTAATTGATCTATATAAAATTGAAGATCCCATTATATAGAAGTATGATTATTTAGTTTCATTTTTGGACCCTAGTTATATAGGTTGATAATTATAAATATTTATTTCAACCCCATATTTATTTACCTTATGATTTATTCAACCCCTAAATACCCTATTCTATCACATTTGATGATTCTAGGATCATATTTCCCCATTTAAATCCTCCTTTTGATACTAAAACCCCTAAAATACCAAACACATCCATTTTAAAAATTTATTCATTAATGATAATTCGCAATAATTTTTATACTTGAAAAAAAATCTTCAAAATGTTGGCTAGATGTATGGTTTTTAGAATCACTAGACTAGGATTTTGATGATACGTTATAGAATCAACTTCCAGATAGATGTATTTTGATTATACACTATTTTCAAACAATAACCATTATATTTAGAAGATCTGTGTTGGTTAGTTGGTCTCATACTAACATTTATTGGATGTTTTTTCCCTTATATATCAATCCGTGAGTTCAAGAAATGGCAAATTTATAATTCTTTCATCACCTAACTATGATGGTGGACATGATAATCTATATTTCCGTTGATCATCATTGTCACAGCTAATATAGGAAGCCATTTCCTTTAGCGAATATTTTATATGAGTTCATGGGATGTATTTTTTCATGCTTGTATTGGCATAAAGACTCATATAGAATGAATTTTGAAATGTTGTGTGATTTCATATTTTTATGAGCCCTATACTAATATTTTTTTCATGTTATTTTTACTAGTTATTATAATTTATTATTTTATATGATTGTTACTATATCGTTTTTTGAAACTATCATATTTTGTTTTTAATTTTTTCCTGTTGTTGAGAATTCTTGTTCGGCCTCATAGACTATTCTACTTATGTGGATGTTTCATATGACCATTCGGTATTCATTTGGATATCTGACTAAGAATATATTTCAGTCAAATTTTTTAATTATCCCATTGAGTTTGATGTGTTAGGAGATGATCATTGTTCCTCTCTACATGGCATTTAAGCATGTAGAGCTGGTCTCCAGGGATAAACTATAATTATTATACTTTTTAGAAATAATATTTTTAGACACATATCCTTTTTAAATTAATTTCATGCATTGGTTCATCCAATACACTATTGGTATTGTCTTTTGGTGGTGTACCATTGAGCCTTGAACTTGTGCCCTACTCGAGCATTTTAGTGCACCTCTAGATTTCAACGATACATATTCACTGAAATGAAAGGTACCAATTATGTATAGTTAAGTATATTATCAAATTAATTAAATGAGGCAATATAAACTTTAGGGATGATGTTTCTAATATTAATAAAAAACATATTCCATAGAACTTTTTTTTTGGTTTTTGGTTTGTTTTCCTGATATGTGATATTTAATCTTGATCAGCTAGTTTTATTGTAATTTCTAATACTCTAATGTTTATATGTTATATATTATTTGTTTATATATTTATTATCATTACTTATTATAATCATATTTAATCAGGGGACTTAGGGTATTGTATCCACATACCATTCCATATTCCCTCTCTACAACTTAAAAAACAATTTTTTACGGTGTGGAGCATAAAATGTAATGTTCCAACCTGGATTCGACTTAGTGGTTTAGTTTCGTGTTTTACGTTGGTATATGGTGTATTCCTCTTCCCATGAAAGGTTAGTTTAACTAAATTATCAATTTATTGTATGTTTATGATGCATGAAGTTATTCATTCCATTAGTATGAGATCTATATGATTGACATCTATGTATTCATTTATTTTCATGTATATAGCATTACGTAAATTTTAGGATGATTATAGATTATTTATTTGACTGATTTATTTTATAATATTACTTACATGTGTATATCATGATTTCATCAGTTGTAGGTCTTCCCTTATAAAAAATTTGATGTTACCCCTTTATGTGTTTTCATTTTTCTTGGTTGTGGTAAAAGTTAGTAAATGAGACATGTTTAAAAGGGCACAATATTTGGAAGAATTTAATGGAGTGATTTAAGAATTACTAAAAATTATGTATCTTCTTATATATAATAGAAATAATATAATTAAGTTCAAAATGATATTTGTATTATTATTTTATGGTGTCTATTAATTTTAAAAATCTCTTAATATAAAAATATCCCCTTGATATTATAATTCAATAATAGTTATTGAAATTTCAAATTATGGGTTGTTTTATTTAGGAGTATACATCATTTACAAAAGGAACATATATAATGTATGATACTATGAAGCATGATTTGGGTGTGTAGGTCTAGGGATATATAATCTCGAACTTTTAATTGAGGTAAACAGAATTGATAAAAATTAACGGTCACTAATAATCCTATTTTAAGTATATGATTATACTCAAGGATAAAGGAAATAATGAATTGAAATATTTTCCAATATTTAATAGATTCCAAATCACAATTAATTTAATAATTCTTTGTATATAATTATAAATTAATGAATAGAGTGTTTGGAAATTAATCTAAAAACATGAAACAAGATAGTCTTACCTCAAAATACCTTAAAATTTCATAAACAATTAGTGCAGGGAATAATATAAATAGTTAGTAATGTAAATAATTCCATACTTTTGAGAAACTAAATTGATTGTATATAAACATATATTATATGATATAAACATTTATCTAATGCATTTTAGGGTGATAAAGGACCCCAACCATCATTCATTCACACAAACACGGGATACATGAAATCATTAATTGAGTAAATCATATAGAACCAACCAGAACAAAATTGGTTCCATATCCCATAAAAATGATTTTCATAGAAAAATAATCAATAATTAAATCTATAAGAATGAAATAATATGCACTTGGGTACCCAATGATATATTGTTACATTATAGGTAAATGCATTGTAATAATGATAAGGTTGTATTTGGTATTACTAAATATTGAAAAATTGTATATCATGTAGTCATTATTTTATAAAAAATTTATTGTATGGAATCTATGTGGAAATCCTTAATGCAATGTAATAAAATAAAATGTCTTCAAAGAGTAAAAACATTAGAGGGAAACTCATATTTATATAGAGTAGATCATTAGTAATGATAAAGGTTGTGATGGATCATTAGTCCAATATAATAGAATATTAGATAATTCATCCAACAAAAGTTGGTGGAAGAAAACATTTGAATAAAATTATTTTTAAATGATAAAAA
The DNA here is from genome assembly GCA_963277665.1 of Viscum album. Taxonomy (NCBI): domain Eukaryota; kingdom Viridiplantae; phylum Streptophyta; class Magnoliopsida; order Santalales; family Viscaceae; genus Viscum; species Viscum album. The sequence continues at coordinate 2,059,407,414 of OY728151.1, read as the reverse complement.
ATTCCAAATATGTATATATATATATATGTAAAAACTACATAATACAAGTTGGATAATTTATTTGAATATCAGATATATTTTTCAACTTTTTTAAAAAATCACAATAATAAAACTATTTAATAAAACTATAAAAAATATATTTTATATTCGATATTGTCAAAACATATATAATATGTTAAAAATAAAATTAAAAAATTTGTAGAAGGATGTGTTCATAATTTAAATGTCAAAAATTTATGGTTTTCACACATTGATTAAAAAAGACTGATAGAAAAATCAACAATAAATTATTATAAAAATTATTAAATATAAAAATTTATAAAATATGAAGATTCCAATTATTTATTCATATATAAAGAAATTTATAAAATAATATAATGAATATTTTCATGTTATCAGATTATTCACAATAAGAAAGTATATGTAAGCTATATTTAAATGAAAAAGTTAAATAAGGAGAAAAGGTATAAAATTAAATAGAGGAAAGAAATGTGTATAACCCGCAAAAAATAATCATCAGAAATTTATATATTAGGAACATTAGTAATAAATTTCATTAAATTTATCCTTGTGGATTATCCTATAAAACAATCCGGATTTGGAATTGATATTGAAGAGGAAACATTTACGGTAATCGAATAATAAGAATAAAATGAATATATGAGGGTTACCTTGTAATAGATATTAAAATATAATATAATTAAATTAATTAATTATTATTGATGTGAAAAGGTGAAAATTATATATATTAATTAAAAGATGGTTATAATATTAAACTTGTTCTGTGGAACGGAATATGGTGAATAGTAACCCTCAAAATTAACATAATTATTGAGGTATTAATGTTTTGAAAACAATGTCATAAATTTGAATTGTAAAACACCATAAATTAGTGCATAAATTATAATTTTTTCATTATTTCTAATTAATCAACATTATAATGGTACAATTTACTAGATAAACATAAATCATAATCAAAGGAAATTGTGTATGTAAAAAATATTTTTTTATTGTCCATCTTAATAGAATAGGATCTAACATTTTATAAATAGTTAACAATAATCATATTTTTCTATTTATTATCCCTATTTATATACTTTTCAATTTATAACATTATTTAATGATTATTTATTATGAATATGTTGTAATTTTATTGCTTGTTTTTTCCACCAATGGGTAGTAAATTTAGTTATTTCAAATATGGTTTTCATTTTCTTATTTGGAATAAATTATTCCATTCAAATTTCAAAATTTAGGTGTTATTTATTTAATTTCAATAATTAAATAAAATTTATTTATAATTATTTTATTACATCCATTTGTCTTTTAGTTATTTTTCCGGGAAATTAAATTGTTGTTAGTTTATTTCTATACATTTAATGATCCATGATCATATTTTAATAACATCTAAAATTTGAAATATTATATTTTTATAATGATAAACAAAAATAAATTTCCAAATTACATATAATATTATTATTATTCATGTTTCCAATGTCATATGAGATAAACTTATTTCAATTTTCTCATGTGTTTGGTTAAACAGACCCAGGAAAGTGTATTATATAACTCGATAGATAGGTTCTATTAATGATCAAAATAATATCATTATAACAGAATAATAATTATATTATTTGGGTGTTTTGGTACAGGTAAATATTCTTTTATGTCATTTTATAATTAATTAGAATCTATATAAAAAATTTATAATTTTAATTTTTGGAAGAATTAGTTTACATGCACACATTGTCAACGTCATCATTTTTAAACAAATGATAAATTATGAAGGTACAAAATTCACTATATTAACAGATTCATTAATAATATATATATATCATATTTATTAATTTACCCCATCATTAAAACCTGTCATGGTAGGAATTAATTGGAAAAAGATGACACTACATTATATATGTTAATGTACCCACGTAAGCAGAATTGACATTCTATTACTTCATATTGTATATAGCATGTAATAAATAATAGTTAATATATAAAAATAGAAAGACATTATTTTACTAGTGATAATGATAATAGTATAATATTTTTCGTTATATAGGTATATATAACCATATTTAAGAACTAAAATTTAATAATTAAGTAATACTCACATTGGACCATTGAATATCATCTTCACACAGTCATAAAAAATGATGGACTAAGACAAAATCATCATATTAATGGATTTACTGCATTAAATGAACATTTAAATATTTTAAATGGGTCACTATTTTAATAAACATTCATGATGAATGTGTAATGTCGAATGGGTGGATGTAATCCTTTTTTACAATTGAGAAAAGGTTACTTCTATGATTACTCATGGTTTTTTAATATTACCATTAAACTATTAAAATGTAAAAGTATCCAAAAGTTATAAATAATGGTTTTTTATTGATATTAGGTCTTTATATCCTCATCAAAATAACTTTACACATATTTTCTAAACATTTGTGATGATTTTATTTATATATATTTACATAAATATTTTAGGCTTTTTACTTTTGTAACTAGTTATCAATCAAATTATTTTTGATTTCCCTAAAATATAAAATCAACAACCCATAAAAAAATTTATATCATAAATATTAATTGGTACCCCATTTATGAAATTATAATTTAAGAAAAACATAAAATATTTACATTAAAATTCAAATAGTTGATTTTAGAAGAATGTAATTTCTGTACAAAAATAAAATCTTGTATATTTGGTATTTTTTACATTATATAATTTTGACTAAAATTAATTGCGTGTTAAAATATGCATATTTTTTTAAAAAAATCATAGTATAATCATTATTTAACCTTAAATAAATTAATTTTCATGAAAAAAAATTCACAATTTTAATAAATCAATCCTTTTAAAAAATATGTTTCATTGTTGTTATGGAAATTAATATTAATCATATTACTATATTTCAAATTGTTTAAAACTCATTCATAAATATTATATATTATAAATATTTTGATCTTAAATATTAAATTTATATTTTTGAAAAAATTTAAAGATGATATATGACATAATTTTGTTATATGTTCTTAACAACAATATTAATTATAAAATAATACTTGATTTTTTTTATAATTTTAAATATATTTTTGTGAATAAAAACATTTTATTATTAAATTATTTATCCAAAAATGTTTTATAAAATTTTAACCTAATATTTAATTAAGGTAATGTCTTAATAGTTATAGATAGAGAAAATATTAGTAGTTTACATATACAATTGAAAATAAATTATTTCAGAATAATCCCAATAGATTATTCAAAGATAATGTTGAAATTACTATTTCTAAAATAATTAAAATTCTTACTAATTCATATTCTAAAAATATACTTTTATATTTTGAATTTAATTAAAAATTATAATAGTAAACTTATTCTAAAATAAAAATTACTTTTACATGTGAGTTGTTGTTGATATTATCTCATTCTAGATTATCATTTAAATATTTTTAATATATATTAAATATATTATATATCATTATAGTAATTATTTTTTACATATTGCAATTGGAAAAAATGAATAATTATTATAAAAATGTTTTTTAAATAATCTATTTAAATCATACATATTTTAAGATTTAATTGTTTTTAAATGATTATTAACTTTTTATTTACTTTTTTATTAGGTGTGCATGTAATTTTCATATTAATTATAATATAATGTATCATGGAATATTTTAGTTAATAGCTGCAAGTGGACGAAGGTACTGTACCAATTAGGTTTTAATGGAATGATATATAGAAAAATATCAGGGTCTTACATTTCACTTGTTGAAATGAGAGTGTTATTAGTGATATAATATTCTATGTGGTTGTTGTGAATTGTTTCATATATTAATGTGCATGTTTTTTGGGTTTTAATTAATTAACTGAAAAATTGAAATCATTTTCTGGTAATGGAAAGTGTTGGAATTATTTAATTATTTGGTATGTAATTTTTATTTTTTGAATTAATATGTGTTTTGAGTTGATCAAATGTTTTTGAATATGAATATGTTTGATCAAAAATAAATTTATTTAAATAAAATTAATTAGTAAAGGTTTTATGAGATTAATGTTCATGTAGTTAAATTGTTTTTAATGAATGTAGTATCACTAATAAAATTTATCTTATTTGAATAAAAAATTGTCTATACGTAATGAACAGAAATTATAAAGATTATGATCTATTTCAAAATTTTGTAGTTTTACTATTAACATATTATTAATATTATTTTCAAAATAGGTATCAATGAACATTACTTGTGGTGGTGGTAGTTCTTATCTAAATTATGGTATTAGTTATTCAAACAACGTTTTGGATTTTGTGTCATTAAATATCCATTGATGTTTTGTTTTTCCTTATAGACAACATGATGAGATGGGTATCATATCTGATATTGACATAAGATTTTATGTTTTGAGTGTTTCCCAACATCGTTATGGGGGAGATATATATTTATTATTTAATTTACATTTTATTTTTTTTATTAGATTTCCAATAACAATTTTATTTAATATAATTAATTTAAATTAAATATGATTCCCAATATATGTGAATTTCATTGTTTTTTAAAAAATATTATTTTGTGTGATAAATTTCAAAATATATGGAAATAATAGTTCTAATTGGGTAATATGATGGAGTTTTTTTATTTTCATAAGTACTGAATATATATTTCTGGGATGTTCATAATAAAAAAGATACAAAAATGACTTTCTGAGAGTTTTTGTACATGAAAATAATAAATTTGTATGCATCTAATATGAGTTATAATATAAAAAAGAAATGAATAATTCTAGGAAACCTGAAAAAACAAGATATATAAATGGATAATTAAGAAATTTTTATTTGTTACATCACGAAGACCATATATAATTATATATATGTGTGTTTGTTTTAGAGTTCACGATAATAATAAATAATATCAACTAAAATATTTCAATAGGACTGTATAGTATAATAATTTTTAGGTTTTTATTTCTTTATTAACTCATAAATGTAATTTATTTGATCAATTTATTTTTATGATGATGAGTTTAATGTGTTTTGTACATGTAGAAAAATAACCTTTGGAAACATTTATTTCATGGGGAAATCATGTGCTTCTTGGACTAGTATGAAACTAAAATTTTCTACCAAATAATCTTGTTATGTTATATATATTGGAGTTAGTAGTTTTTGTGATCATGAGTTAAGAATGAAACACACTTTGAATGATTTTTTATTCGATTTTGAATATGTGTCAATCAAATGGGATTACACTTTCTTGACCAATATTCTGAAAAATCCCATAAACTATTCATGAACATAGAACATATAAATGGGATTATATTTCATAAGATATCATACTCAATATATATATATATATATATCATGAGTTGATTTTAAGAGGAAATTAGTTACGATATATATTCATTAAACCCTTTTGTTATGATCATTTTTATTTTATTATGATAAAAATAGGGTAGTATAATTTTATTTATTTTTCATTGTATTTTTTATTTAATATGTATCTATTTTTAAAAAACTATATAATATTTTAAGTTAAATTTTTTTATACATATATAATTTTAATTTTATATATTATAATATATAATATTAAACTATAAATTTTTTAAAAATGTACTATGAATTCCATAATACGTAATAATTGTCTTGTATTATGTAATAATAATTTTTTCTAATTAATATAAACTTAATCTTATATGATATTAATTATATTGTGTAAAATTATCCTTTTTATTTTATCATATGTTTTTAATATTTTATTATATCATGTCTTTATATTTACCGTAATTATTTTGAATTAATAATCTTTTATTTCATAGGTAAATTCATTTTATAATTTTGATTTAATAATCATGTTTTGTGAAAACATAAAATTTTTATTTAAATTCAAATTCTTAATACACTATCATGGGGTTCATATTGATCATAGGAAGGAATAGTATGACTGACAATATAATATGCTTATAAATAATGAGTAATATTCTTAATGGTTTATAAATTTTTGTTCTTCATAGAAAATATGTTAATTTATCATATTCAAAAGAAATAAATAGTATTTATGTGGTATTCATAATTTTAAATTAATTTTAATTTTATTTTAATAAAATGAAATAATTAGTGGCATTGGTGTAGGACGTCAACGATTTCTATTTTAATGATCAATAATGATTTTAAATCCATGATGTATTTATTATAGCAAGTTAAATATTAAAATTATAGTCCCTCACATCTTCTATGTTAGTTAAAATATATCACATTACACATGGATGGAAATTTTAGATTCATTATTTTTCAATAGCTGATGAAGATATTTTTCTCGAGAAAAAATAATCTACCAATAATTATTATATTATTTTTGAGGATATTTCAACATGATATGGTATATGAGAATATCATTCTTTACATGTATAATTATAAAGTTATAACCCAATAAATTCTGGAATTTAAGAAATTTATATTTTAGAAAAATTATTTTATAGTCACAGTATTAAAATATCTATGATAATTTTCCTCAATATTTTATAATTCAATGGTATCTTTGTACCTAATGGAGTAACATGTTAAATATATACCAAAATATAATAACGGTAAAAAAAATTTATAGAACTATAATTGAGCTAAAACTGAAATATGCCATGAATCGAAAATGTGTGACTTTAATTGTAGGTAATGTTTTTAATAATATATGAAATATTTGAATGCATACCATAATAATAATGTTGTCATTAATATGGAGGATGAGGATTCTAATATAGAAAATATTTATGACGTCCTAACTACTACTGATGAAGATTCTCAACCCCAAGTACAACAGGATCAGTGTGAATTTACACACACAAATTTCATTTTCATTATAGTGTATTTTTTTGGAATATTTGGAATTTACCAAGATTATATAGTTATATATAAACATGAATAAAATAATTGAATATATACAATAAAAATAGAATAAAAAACTATTCCTTCAAAAAAAATACATAGATGATGTTATTTGATAAATATGGTTATTGGAGTAATATATATTTATGTACCTATTTTTTATATTGTTATAGTTGAAAATTTTTATATTATCAAAAAAATGTTTAGATGAAATTTGACATAGTGAAGAACATTATTTAATAAATTTAATAAGTGGTGTCTATGGGTATTGTTATGATTTTATTAGTATAAGACACTTTTGAATATGATGAACATGTAATTGAGAATTGAATTGATCCTTTATCACATTAATATCAGGAGTATAATTGGTTAAACTGTTGATTTTCAAAAATAAATTTCAATCATCTATATTGATCATGAGAAATTTTAGGATTATAATTCCTCTACTCATAGTGATTAATAATATCAACTTTTTTAATTTAATTTGAATGTTTCCTTCCTAGGGATACATTTATAATTCCACTAATTTGAAGATAGAATTATTTATTTATTATATTTATGTATATAAATAAGATATGAGGTGAAAGTGGGGAATGATGATTAAATTTTATTAATGTATTTTAAGGATTTAAAATCAACAAGTTATCAAAAAAATATAACGATAAAATTATGAAATATAAAAAATGTTATAATATAGAAGGTAATGAGATACCCAAATCTCATTTTTTTATTAATGAGACATTTAATAATGGAATTATAAATTTTTTAAAACCTAATGATTTTTCTATGCATGAAATAATATATTTATAATGATGTCCCACTTTCACTTCTATTGGACATAATAATATTTCTGATCTAATGGATTATCTAAACTATTCCTAAAATTATTATTTTGAAAATGAGAAAAAAAAATAGTTCCATTAGAATATAATATTGTAACATTGCATAAATTTTAATAGTTACAAAAACAGTTGACCCCTAATGTAGAACATGTATGAATTTATAAAAATGAATTTTACGTACTAAATATATTCTAAGGAGTAATATGTAACATTTTTTGTGTCAACAAAACATGGAACATGATCAAATGGGTAATAGTATTTAGGCTATTAGATATATCATAAAATATTTTAAATCAAAATTGGATTATAGTATTTAATATATTTCTAATAAATATAATATGAATCCTTAGAAAATTGTACAACTATTGATTTATAAATCTAAATTTGTATAATTATTTTTTCTATCCATAGAACTATCTGAGTCAATAAAATATAATTTAAAGATAAATGAAATTATAATATATAGATAACCAGTGGAATATACTCCATACGTATATTATAATAATATATTGATATATGATGATAATTTGGATAACATAAAATAGTTATTTGGAAATACTCACATTAAATTTAATTAGATGTCTGTATAATAAGATTCTATAAAAAATTATTTTTATCATTAAATTATTTTAATTCAATGAGATTAATTTGGATAGATAGACTAATTTGATTTAATCATATAGGAAATAAAAATTTATTGTTTTTTTCTGATTTTTTAGGAGAGAAAGAATAACTGAGATGTAGAATGACTATGGAAAGTTTATTAAAAATGTTAATGATTTTTCTTCTAGTCTATAATAAGTGTTATATTATTTCCTACTTGTATAATTTTGGAAAAAAAATTATGAAGTTACTGGTTTTCATTGTTGGGTATAGTTTTATCTGACATACTTACAACATCCCAGTGTTAATTAATTAATATTTTAAGCCTCATAGGTAATTTTATGAAATATAAATCTATAATAATGAATATTATTTCAGGAGGGAAGTTTCTTGAGGTGACAACCCAAAAATATTGATGATATTCCATTCCATACCCATGTTCCACCAATAACTACCTCAGTATATACTTTTACGTTATCTAAACCTGCAAATATTAGGTAAGGATTTGATATGTATATATAATAGAAAATGATGAAGTAGTCTCAAATAAATGAAAATTTTATAAAAATAGTGAATATACTAGTAGATAGACTTTCGGATATCATTGTTTTAGGATAGATTTCTAGTTATTCATTATCAATAACAAAACCATATACCTAATTCACAATACTACTATAGGAGGATGAGTATACTCAACCTATTTACCCTTATCTAAATGATCTTGTGAAACCTAATAAAAAATACTAGTTAAAATTTTCTTACTATTTTTTCATTTAAATATATCATTATACATTGATAAAGATTGATTACAAATTTAATAAATTTAGGTTTTAAAAGTTATAATTTTTTTAATTTTTTTAATTTTTTCTATCTATTTGACACCCATAGTCATTGTATCATATTTTTCTTTAAATAAATTGTATGTGTTGGGCATCTTTCATTGCACGAATCCTCGGGTCACCAAGAATCGTGATATAGTAAATAATTATAATTTGGTATTTAAATTATGTGTTATGAATATTTATAACCAAATTATAAAAAATAAATATAATTATATAAAATAATTCAAATTCATTGATTAATTTATAACAAATATATACTCAAAATTCAATATAGTCATTTTATGATTCCAAAATATCTTTTATTCCATAATAATTTTTCTATCATTTTTTGAAGACAAAATAATAACAATTTGAATCCAAATTTTTATATTTTATTTTAGGAAATGAATAATATTTTGTAAATTACCATTTCAATATTATCATAAAATAAATTTTTAGTATTTCTAAAAAAAGTTTAATTTTTCTATGAATAGTTTAAAGCGCATATTTTTTAAATGACATTTCCTTATTCGAAAATTTCATAGTATGTTTTGAATTATATCTCATTTTAAAATAATCCTCATTTAATTATATATAATATATTAAATTTTAAAGTATTCATCATTATATTTTATTTTTTCTATAAGTAATATTTTTTGATTAAAAAATGGTTTTATATGGGAAATGTGTTTTTGTACCTATAAATTAAATTAATATTAGTTGAATAATGTTTTTAAATAGGTTTATAAATTATATATTGATTCATATTTTTTATTATTCAATTTAAGTAGTTTTTCAAAGAAATTGTATTGAAAAAAATTATGTCTTGTGGTTAAAAATGGGTTTTCTAGAAATTGGTTTTAGTTACGGTTTGTGCATTTATTTAAAATTAAATTCTACTATATATAGAAATTTAAAATGTTAATATATATTTTGTCTTTTTATTTCATAATAAATAATCTAATTTAATTGGAAGAAAATTATTTTGGTCATAATGAATAGTAAAAACATTAACATTTTGTATCATAATTGAGGTTATAATAGATTTACAGGATGTTAAGACATGAAATAATGGTATGATTAAAACCCACAGCTATAAAATTATAAATTATTTAATTAAAATTTTACATTATAATATTTTAAATTAAAATACCTATACATTTTCAACCACTTTCCCAAAAAAGATATCATATGTATTTGTAATATTTTATGAAATTCCATGTCTTCTTTAACCATTTTAAAATAAAGGGGAATCTATCCACATCCATTATTACAATTATTTGATCACTATTTCCCATCCATGACCTATTAAAACACATAAAAACAACTTCCATTCATCATATTTATTTTCATCTTCTTTTAAATTAAATTAATTAATGCTTACAGTGAATGAAAAGTACGTCTTTCAAAGAGGAGGTGTAAATCTGAACCAAGTAATAACAATTTAATTACTCCTTATAAATTCAATTAAAATATTTTATTCCTAAAAAATATAAATATATTATGATTAATTTTATGATATTTTATTCTGAGTATTTCACAACCATTTACCACTTATTATATATTAAATTGTGAAAAAATATTCACTCGTGCTTACATGTGAACTTCAACATCCATATATTGATAAAATTAATTTCCCATCAACATAATTCATGGGTGGTTATGATTATGAACTCAATTTATATTTATTTTATATATAGTTTATTTGCTTTTTTATAATTATAATATCGTACTTTCCTTGAGACCATATAAGAAATTTGAAAATGATAATGCCACTTATGTGTACGTGTTGACTACTATCTCCATATGAATACGTGATATGTTTCATGATTTTGATATAATTTTCTTGAAAAAAATTATTTTTTATAGAATATTTTATTTATGATATATGTAGGATTTTTATATAGTGAATTATCATTTAATTTATTTTTTTATCCTTTAAAAAGTAGAAACATCACTTGTTTGTACATACAGATTTCTGTTTCCATCAATTAATGTCATTCATTTTTTCATTATCAAATAATATTAACGGTTATATATTTATTTACTATGGTTATATATGATAATTATATAATTATGAAAATTTTGGAAATAAGGAAAAAATAAAAAAATATCATGGAACATAGTATCCAAACTGAACCATTTATGAAAATGAAAGAAATTATCATAAAACATAACGATTTTAATAGATAAAAATTGATAAACCAATATTGAAATGATATGGTGCATCATATATGATTTAATATTTATTTATAAAATATTATTATAGATTTATAATAAAACTAAAAATCATGTAAATGAGATTAGACCTCTTCCAAATCCTATTGTATATATGGTTTGGATGTCTTTGACTAATTTTAAAACTCATGATACATGTTTTCTGTTACACAAAATAACATCAATTGTTTATGAGTGATTACTAAATTATAAAATTATATTTAAATTTAATTTAATTATTTTGGGTTTTATGATAGATATCATGTTATTTCTTTATATTGGATTTGATTCAAAAGAAACGAAATTTTTATGTGTTATATCTCAATTTCCCTTCTTTGAGATGTGCTTTATTATCTTAAAGAAATTTAATATATATAGGGTTTATATAAATCCTCATAATAGGTCATTGAAACATATATAATTCATTTGATGTAAATTATATAACCATATTATTTTCAAACTTCCAATGAAATGTTCATGATAATTCTTAAATCTGTAATGGTTTTTAATCTTAAATGTGGCTTGACAATACTTTTTTAATATTTTCATCTTATATATGTTCCTAAAAATAATTCATTTACCGCTTTAATTGTTATAAGATAAATATCCTTATTTTAGTTTTGTATAACGTTTCATTTGATGTTATTTCATTCATGGGGATCTGGAATCTGAGCATTCGAATGATATAATGGATTTATTATACAAACTCATTTTTAATGGTATTTTCTGCGCCTACGTTTTTATGATTATATTATATGATATATCTCCTCAAAATATTACTTAATTATTTATTCACTATTTATTTCTAGGGAATAAGTTTTTACTTTCATTTTTCTCTATTGGGGTACTCAATATATATAATATTTTTTTGAGGATAAATGACATGATATATCCCTTAAGACTACAATCATTTATTCCATGTCTATATTTTCATTAAATTGTTTTCCTGAATTTATTTATTATCTATATATATTTATTAACTTTCATTATAAAAATGATTTAATTTTTATGAAAATTATAAAAAAAATATTCTTATCGATTTCCAAATCCGGTTTTTTTTTACATTTTTTACAAAAAATGTGAACGGAGATTTTGTTTTAACCAACATCACCTTAAAAAATTTCCCAATAGTAATGAATACTATTTTTCCTCAATGATATATTCTATGATCCTCATTTTATTACAAAGAAAACTATTTCATTAATATTTTTATAATTTTTATAATTTTAATAAGAGTATTTAAAATTAAAAGGATATTTTTCTCAATAAATGTTCACGTGATCTGTTAATTTATTTTTTACAAATAAAAACATCATAGATGTTTCATATTCTATACAACAGATATGATCTTATGTTTCCATATTTATTCTGTATATTTATGATTTGTGATAAATATAATGAACATTTTATGAAACCAATTTTCATACCATGGGTTATTATTGGATGTAATGATATTTACTTTTCTACTATTATAGAAAACATATGAATGGTTATGAATATATGATTGTTTTTTTCATTATAAAACATGTAATAGTGGAATCATTTTAGACCTAGGATTGGTGGGCCTATGGTATCGTTATAATGAATTAGGATATTTGGATAGATTTGAGTAACTCTTATGTGAATTGGTATACAATAATAGTATTTAGAGTGAAGGATTACTAAGGATGATATTTCATAGGCTTATAATAATTATAAAAAATTTCAATAATTCTAATTATATGTTTTCTATGATCATGATTGGTTATTAATGATTTTAGACACTCATGTCTTGTGTTTTTTATTGAATAAACCTTATACATGATTCATGATAAAAGATCCTTGACTTATTTGGTATGATTATTTTATTTTTTTCATTAGGTTCTCATAAAATTATGATTTACTTATTATTGAATATGATCATTCATTAACATCTCTTATATTTATATTTAATAAAAAAATTGATCCCATTTTTATATATTGTCACCTTTTTTAGGTTATAAATAATGTTTTAAAATATTATTTATTTTATAATGGTTCATTTATTGAGGAACATAATGAAAAGTGATATAGAACTTTTATGGATCTTTATTTTTTGTGTACTTGTTTTCATTAATAATAATATAATATTGCTATTTTTTGGATCTTATTTATTTGTAATTATTGATCTAATAATAAGATATACTATTTTTGAATGAAAACGATGGGGTCACTATATTTTTTGTTTGAGTAAGATTTGTAAACATTTGGAAACTAGAATGAGAATAATTTTGTGATAACCACTAGGATAATTCTTCATATATAAGAACATAATATGTTATTGTAATAAATCTTTGTGGTTTTACTTTCAATTCATCAATTTCTATATATTAAAAGTGGATGGGGTTTGGGAATAAAGGCCCATATGGGGTAATAATCCTAAAAAATTATTTTGTGTATATTTCATCCATAATTTTAATTCATAGTAATCATATCCTTGTTTACTACCTATTTTTCCACTAATAATGGATATTATTTTTCTAATTTACATTTTCATTATAAAAAATTGTTATTATTTTGGATAAATAGATATCATTAAAGAACTATGGTATTTATAAGCTTAATTGATAAAAAATAATGATTCATGATTTATAAATACTATGAATTATTATTCATTAGGAGGTTATTATTGATAATATTTATTACACTATGTTTTTTGTTCTAAATAATAAATGGATTAAATTAGAATGACGTTAATGTTGAGTCTGATGGGAAATGAAAATATTATCTACATGATAATCCAAAAAATCAATGGAGGTATCTTAATTTATTTTACATTTTCTAACCCACTCTCTCAATATATGATTAACAATATTAACACATATGAGTTTATGATAAAATTAAACTTGGTAATAATGGAGTTTCACGTAGATCATGGAGGTAAGAGGATCTTGTTTCCTCTATGCTTAGAGTTTTGGAAGATGAACCAATTGAAATTTATTAATGGAAGATTATATATTATCATGTATTGATAATAATGATTCATAAAAGTTAATTCCTACTGAATATAATTATTTTGGTAGAGGGAAATAATTTATTTACCAATGAAACATTTATAATTTAGTGTTTCGTGTTTTTTGAATTTGGGAATTATCCTGGATAATCATATAGTCATTGGGCCAACCCATTGTGAATCAAATTTTATATTATATTCCAATTATTTTGGTGGAATTATTAAAGTGTTCATGTATTTTTATTTTATAATTATCTTCTATAAATATTTTTATAATTATATTATAGATACAACAATAATAAAACATCTATGTAATCTTTCTCACTAGTTTTTCATTAAGGATTTTTAAGAATATATAGAATAGTATTGACAACCTGTAAAACATCTTTAGTAGTAAAGAATTATTTCACTAAAATGTCAGATTGAGGGAGAGATAACCCTTAATATATTACTTCATCGGAGATGTTAATTTTAGTTAGAAAAAAATTTCTAGATATTGATAATGTAAATTGGATATTATTGATGATAATGAAATTTATTAGTGATGTGATGATACAGTTATTTCTGATTTCTTCGAGCAGTTTCTAATTTTTTTGAATATTGTAATATATTTTATATATTATGTTTCAACTTGTGGAAAATGGATAATGTTATATTTTTGTAGGGTATATTTTTTTATTTGGGTTTTATTTATATTCAGGTCGTTAGAGTGTTTAATGAGAATATATAATCATGATATTCACTTGTTTGGAGTATGGAATTTGTTGCATCAACTTTTACCATGGTATATTGTAATTTACACATTATGAGATAATATTATTAATATAAAATTAAAAATAAAACCAATGATTCATTTATCCAATTTTAGGACTTATCTTAGTTAGTTGGCTGAATCATGGACTTTTAGAAATTTTATATCACTTAAAAAAATTAATGATTTCAAAATACCATTAGTGTCAATTTCGACACTATTTAACACATGACTTATTAATAATATCCTAACATGATATATTCAAAAAAATATTATAAAAATCATTATCATGTAATATTAATCAATAAAATTCTTGAATGACATTAATTTATGACTTATATTTAATTTAATATTTTAAATAATATTTATTTGATCTTTTAATTAATTATGAAATTAATGTATCATCATTGTGGGAAAATTAAATTTATTTATTTCATGAATAAACATAATAAATAAATTAAAGTTGTAAATATAAAAACATATATTTCGAAATAATATTTATATTTAATATATCCCAAGTATTAAAAATATTAACAATACAGTACATGTTAATAATATGTGTGTGAAACATTGTCCTACTCTTTGAATAAAATATAATAAATTTTCTGCTCACTCCTATATGGAATAAAGAAGATATAACATCTACCCAAGAATGATTTTGGTCGAAAAAACTCATCCAATAATATTATTACAAGTTTAATTGTTATTTTATACTAGTTATAATATTATTTGTTCCTTTAAGTACCTAATTTACCCATAACCGTTGTAATAAAAAATATTATTAATCTTACTATTCATAATTTACAAAAATAAAATGGAATTATTTACATAATATTGACCTTAATATTATAAATATTCAATATATTTTCCCAAATTAAAAACACATAATTTGATGAAATTATTTACAAATTAATACCATTGAGAGAATGGGAAAACATATTTTTAATGTTAAAACATTCAAAATTTCACAGTGGATCCGAATCCGATTTCAATATGAAATTGAGTCTAGTTACCAATATTTGACTAAATTATAAAAAAAATACTTAATTATCATATAAAATTAATTAAAAAAAATTTAAATATATCAATAAATTTAGAAAAAAAATTAGTTCTGACATAATATTTTTGTATTACTCAATATTTAACAGAATAAGTCTTTTCTTAGAAAATTAAAAAGATTTGTCCATTGTAAATTTTTATATTTCCCATTCAAAAAATAATTTTATTTTTTTATATAAAATTTAAAATTTTAAAAAATGATACTCAGAAATGTTTTCACTATCAAAGGACAGAAAACATCATTGAAAAATTTTTATATGTTTTTATGAATAAAAATGAATTTTATTTTATTTTGAGATAATAAAAGTATTGGAATAATGTTAAAATATTTTACCAAAGTGAGTAAAAATAATATAGTAAGTTCTATTAATAATCTATGAAACAACAGATGGATGATAACTACAATATAAAATAATGATATTATTATATTATTTTTTGTTATAACTCAATCTTGTGTGCAATGTATGATTTATGAGAAACAAATTGGTGCATGTCATGTATGTTATTGGAAAAAGTGTCCCATTTAAGGAAAAATTACTATATAATTTATAAATATAAATAAATATTGAAAATTATTATTCTATATTTTTTAGGATTTTACACGGATATGCAGTTTAGGTAGAGGGATTAGAAAATGGATTTATGAGAACTATGACTAACTAACATATTTCTTGTCTTTCCCATGATTTGGAATAAGGTAGAAATGATGTAGGATGTTTGGGACATGGTTATTTTTACTATGACAGTTCAAGTCAAGAACTACCTTGTATACCTCTATGATTCCACAAATTCTTAGATTATTTAAATGCTATAACAATATTTTTAATATTGTTTTGGGGTTGGAAAATGTAATATGATGGGAGACATAGTATTTAGGTCGTTAGCTATGAGTTCTCTTAAGTAGATGAGATTTATTTTCAGGATGTTCACACATAGTATTCTAACAAATGGGTGATTATGAGAACAAACCCACCACTATGAATTTTAGATGTTTTTTTGTCATTTGATATTCCTATTCATGAGCATGTGTAATGGTCTTTAGATTATAAGATTATCATTAATGTATTTCATGAGTCATTAACATAGATTTACTGACCAAAACTATCACACCATATAGTGGAGAGATGTAGGGTAATTTGGGTGCATCATGATTGATATTTCATTAATCCATAAGTTGAAGAAGGATTTTTCCCTTCCATCATTACAAAAGGTGATATCTCAACCATTTTATTAGAATAGAACCGTTATATTAAATTCCATGATCATTATGTAATGATGTGATTATTTTAGATATTGAAATAAATACGTATCGAGTAAATGGGTTGGTGAAACTATCTTACAACTTACATGATGATATATTTTGACAATGGAATTATATTACACAACAATAATTCATACATGGTAGTCCATGTTACCAAATTATGTTATTTATATTTGGATCTTTGAACTGTTCTTAGACATTAATTGTAGCCTTCATAAATGTCTGCATAATTCCAATGAGAAATAATACAAGATGTCACACACTATGTGTTCTCATTGATCTATATTATGAAATATTAGAGTTTATTTAACGCATTAATGTTATTATCAATTCTTTAGAATAATTATATTCAAGTTAAATTGATCTTATAAATTTAATAAATACCTATTCTCCTAGACGTGAATATAAATATCATTATTTATTTTATAGAAAATTTATTAAATATTATTTCCCTAGTATGTGAGGGAAATATTTATCTATGAATTTATTTTATTCAGGTGTTTCCTAAATTCAATATGAATTTTAATAAACTGAGACTGTTTCCAGTGACAAATATTATTTAAAAAGTTAGTTAAATAATTTTTGTTATAGCATCAGTTGGTGTGCTCTAAAGAATAATAATATTATTATTATTATGTGTTAGGGACTTTATTAAAGATAATAAATGTAATTTAATGGTAAACATGTAATTTTAAACTATCTTAACCTAAATCATAACTCTATATGTTGACGACTATGTTTATTGTGTAGTGAATAAAACAATTGTGAATAGAAATTTTTTCCACATAATGAATTATCAATGGACTCCTACTTATCTCACCCTATCATTAATAAGAAGCATAAGAGGGATTTCGTCAAGTATAAAGAATCAGTGATCAATAAAAAACAACAAAATCTACCCGAAATTCCATCATATAACATTTATATTAAGTAGTGTTTCTCAGATATCATAGGAGCACGTGTCAATCATCATTAGAGTGATTTTGCACTTGGATCCTTGCAGTGCAATGAAGTTAATCTGAAAGGGTGTTTTTGGAGGATAAAAATTGTGAAATCAATACATTTTCAAACTCCAGTTATTATTTTTTCAAATATTAAATTACAAGTGGAATCAATGGGGTCATTATTAAATTTATAATTATTTATTTTATTTTTCAAAAATTAATAATTATGGTCATATTATTGTTTAATTTTTCTAATTATTTAAGTTGATTTTAATAATCATGTTATTGATTTGTTAATCATGTTATATTAGTGATTCATTTTCCTAATTGTTTATGAAAAAATGATGAATGGATTGATATACAATAGGTATGTTCCATGTTTTTTGGATGGTAAAACTAGGTTACATGTTGTGTAGCAGTAGCACACATCTTAAACCAATTCATAATGTACATTGATGTGATAAGAAATTAATAACATGATGTTCATTTATTACACACTACATGTTGATTAGGCTACCAAGGAACACTACAAGATGATACATAGAGGGTAGGTAACCTATACATAATCAGTTTTCTAAATGACCTAACATGCCAAATCCCATGGCTTGTGACTCGGATACACAAAAACTGTTGTGAATGGAATTTATCTCAACAATACAATCTTTTTCTTATACAATTAAATTATATAATTAAAACATACATTAAATTGGATATTTTAAAATTAAATCCATATTTTATTGATTTTCACCATGATTAGTGTTTGAAAAATTAATAATTGTTGTAAATAATGTTTAATAGAAAATTAAATTATAGTTATTAATGTGTCATTAATGATCATTCAATTTATTTTGAATAATCCCAATAAATGATGAGTATCTCCAATTTTCACCAGATGATCATTAAGATGAAACTGAATAAATAATTAAATATATTAATTAACTAATGAAATAGATTGCATACTAAATAATAAATAATGAATAAATATATGAATGCTAAGAAGTTAATTTTTCATATTCATTGAATGTATAAATTTTCACGGGTATGAAAAATTCCTTTATATATCAATGATGTCTAAATTTAATTTATTGCATGAGTTTGAAATTATTTGTTATTAATTGAAATATGATGTCTTGTGAGTCATCCATCTATAATTTATTATCTAAACGTACATGTCTAATGAAATTGATTTCATACCCTTTTACCATATCCTCTTGTTCCTGTAAATTTGGTGTGAGTCATAAATACATGTAATTAATGAAGTATCCCATGGCATGGTGAGTAAATTCAACAAAAACCTATATTTATACAATGTCACATGATTCATAGGTGGTTTGTTAGATAGTTATAACTGATTCAGATACCAAAAATATGAGTTGTTTCCTCAAGATAAAATGTTTATTCAATCTTCTCTCATTAAATTAACAATTATAAAAATATCATGAATAAATCATTTAATTAATTAATTATTTCTATCTATAAAATTATATATTGTATAGATGCAATACAACGATCACATAAATAAATTAAATTAAAGTGAAAATATGGAACTGAAAAATATATATTACTGATACATATATTATCGATAATTGTTAATTAATTAATAAATATACACTTAATATTAAAAATAATTGTAATGGAAAAAAATTTATGCATAATAATTTAAAAAATATTATAATCAGAAAAAATATTATCAATAATTTTTCATTATTTAGGAAACATCAAGCTAATATTAATAAGACATGAAAATTTTAGTAAAAAGTTAATTTTATGTGAAATTAGTTAAAATCCCTCGATGAAAATATCTTGTCGGAATTGGTATTCCTTTAATTAAATAGGGATAAACTCAATAGAACTAAGTGGTTGACCAACCCCTGATGGGACAAGTTCATTTATATGTGGAGTTATTATAATGTTTTTGGGTAGAATTATTCATTTTTCATCAAGAAGTGTATCCATCTCAAGAATTGGTGAATGTATTGAGTAAATCTATTTTAGGATTTCAGGATTGGGGATCCACTAAAAAGATCCTGGAGCATCAATTCCACATTTATCAAACATATTCATTAATAAATTCCTTTATGTAGCTTGACCAAAACTTTTTTGTGTCATGTGAATAGACATATTTAAATGTTCCACTATAATGTTAAATAATGTAGAAATTCCATTTTTAGTGTTGTGGGATATTATGACTTGATATAATAGTGGGAGATATAACATAATCAATTTATTTATTTTTCAAATGATTATTTTTAATCATAAAATTACTAATAAATTTTATCCTCTAATAATAGAATAAAATGTTAATATTTTATACACATAATCCCTTTGATAAATATTTTAAAAATAAAACCTTACAACTAAGATTTTATTCTAGGTAAGGTATATATGCCTTCGAGTTATTCTATGACATGAAAAAAATCTTGTGTTCTATAACCCCTTATGCCCGATCTGACTTTTAAGGTGGCTAGTTATGAATATTTCACTGTCTACAAAAATCATTTGACTGATGTGGTCGACATTCATATTTCTATTCATTCATCATTTTCTAGTGACCTCATAAATTCCCATTTATTCGTGGATGCATATAGAATACATGAGAAACACTGTGGTTTTTACCAGGATAGATCTAGAGATAAACATTATGATACTTTGAAGGATCTTTTTCCATGTAAGCTTGTGTATACATCCCTAGAAGGACATCACATAGTAATTTTCAATGGAATGATGATGCACCTAGTAAATCTAGGGCTTAAACAATCAGAATAACAAGGAATTGGTCTCATTCTGAATTGATCCATCAAAGATGCATCATTTTTTTATAAATTTAATATGAATAACATCAAGAAGTATCTACCAGATCTTCTCACTATTCATCATCAAGTAGATAAGGATATGAAGCATGTAACGACCCAAAGTTTCATTAATGGAAAATCCCTCTTGATCCAGTTAAATGTCTCTTTATAAAAAATGTTTTTATAACACGTCAAATTATTTGGTTTTATGATAAGATTTGTGACCATTACTTTTATAGTCGTTGAATAATGATCACATGATTAGTATAAATTTAAGGATTTAACAAACCCAATTTTACTCAGACAAAGGAATCGATGGCCTCATCCAGTAGAATTTCCCCATACGAAGCCCATTTTTCGGAGCACGGAAAAGAGGTGGAATCCTTGGGCTTCGTCCTTGACCAAGCCCAAGCTCAGCTTCCCCATGTCAAGCTCTAATGGGACCGTCTACGGGAAAAGTGGATGTTGATAGAGATTACCACTCGAGCGATGTTATCCGAGCCACCCCAAGAGTCTGTCACCATCACACACCATACCCTTAGGTCTTATTAGGCTGTTTTAAGGGGTTATGTAACAAATAAGTAGTATTATGTTCATGTACATTATTTTTGTATATAATAATGAATATAATTTCTAGTCATTTTTGATACATAGTAAATAGTTTTTAATGTACAAATGGTGTTTTTAGTTATTATTTAATTAAGAAATATATATTATTAAATTAATGGATTTTTTAATTAAATAATATTTTAATAAAATAATAACATTATTATTAACTTATTTTTTATTAAATATAAATTATCTTATAATTTTATGAATGCAATTAAAATTTTATATTAAGGTTTGAAAGCCATTTCTGTTAAATCCGTGAATTTTTGATAAATGTTGGTTTTTATTTTAAAAGTGAAAATTAACATATTTAGAATTTTTTTTAGATAAAATAATTGTCATTTCTGTAATCAGGATGTCGAAATTATCCAACGGTGAATTTTTCATAATTTTCTGAGACAGTCAAATTTATGGGTAAAAATTTAATACTGTTTAAATATATAATGTGTTTTATGACATCATAATGACCCAAGGGTGATATAATAAAATACCATAATCCTTATGTTCAGAAAATATATGTTTTATCATTAAAATAATGTAATTTTTGGTTTGTTTGACTTACTTTTCAAAGAATTAATGGACCCCTCAAGACATATTGAACACTTTGCCTTTTTAAATTAATTTCCATGGGAGTGTGACTCACCTCCACATAAGAAACCTTATTATTTTAATAATTTAGGACTTGGGACTTATAAAATATTGTTTTCCTCTTCCCTTTTCCAAAAACAATGGGAAAAAACAATGGGATGGTTTGTGGTTTGGATTAATTTAATGTAAGGGGACCCAAACCTAAATAATAAATAATTACTTCACCTTTCCTATATAAACCCACACAAGCTCCAACTTCCTCCACACTCAAATCCTTTGGAGTTTGTCCAATCTCTGCCCTACACTCTCTATAATCCTCCCAAGGTGCCCCAAGCTCCCAAGAAGCCTCTCAAAAGCCTCTCTCTAGCCTTTGCAAGCACACTTCCTAGTAAGGGTTTTTTCTTCCTCTCTCTTTTTTGTCAATTTTCTTTAAGTTGTATTGCCCTTTTAATTTCAATTATGAATGTTGGGGTATGGTTTCGCACCTCCCCCATACTGCCCTCTTATTTTTTGAATGATGGGAGACCCCTTTCTCTCTCATTAAATTCCTCCCATGTACACCCGTTACTATGCCAAAATTCCAAAAGAAACCTCTCTCTCCTCTTTTATATTCAAAAAATACTTTTCTATCATGAATCTAAATTCCATTAAAAATTTTGGGACATGTATCTATATGACCTCATTACTGTCCATTAGATGAATATATGATGAGGAACCCCTTTCTCTCTCATTAAACTTTTTTATGAATTCTTATGTCACGCCGTTACGCTGCCGAAATCGCACAGATTTTCTAAGACAATGTAATTGTGTAGGGAATACCATGCCCATTTCTCCATCAAGGGTATTCACCTTTATGAAAATTTACTTATTGATTGTAAAGTTTCATGTATTAATTCCATATTCATTTATCAGGGAATAAATGATTATGTTTTATGAATCCATGTTTTATGATCCATGTGGCACACTTATGCATGAAGTGAAATTTTTAAGAAGGGTGCGCCCTTATAGCGCTCCAATGCATTGGGTAAGTATAGTATCATGATATGTCATGTACAATGACTGTTGACTCATGCTAATTCTAGTGAAATGAGGGTTTACTCATTCTTCATGTGAAATGAGGGTTTACTCATGCTCCATGTGCAATGATCCTTGGCTCATGCTAATTCAATGTTAAGTGTTGTTGCCACATTTCCATGTTATGATTATCATGCTTTATCATGCCTTTATGTTCATGTTTATCTTATGCTCTATTGACATTCCTATTGCCTAACATGTATTGTACTCCTCATGTTATTCCATGTGTACTCTCTTACTAGGATTTATAGCTCTACCTTTTCTTATGCATGTCCTCAGTTTATCCCATGCAATGCTAAGTACGAGGGAATGTAGTGGTCATGTAAAGGAAGTTTTTAATAAAGATGATGTATTTCATGTTTTAAGTTTTTATTTAATGATCCTAATCCCCAAAGACACTAAACCTCTCGATCTTCTTTGATGTATCAAGTGAATTTTTATGTAATAAATCATGTTTAAGTTGTAATAAAAAGCAGGGTTGTCATAGTTGGTATCAGAGTATAGGTTTAGTTATTTTTGGGATTAGGAAAACCCTAGTAATTCCTTATATACAAGACTAAGTATAATAAGAAAATCCCTAAGTTTTGGTAAGTACTAAGTAAGTTGTTTATCAAACAAATATATCCCTGTCTGGATACAAGTAGGTAGAGGCGGCTCTGGGACAGATGTATCCTAGGGGTGAGACCAGAAAACACTTGTCACAACCCCCTCCCCAAAAAGTGTACCCCTCCTGGGCCGAAAATGTGAGATGAGAGATAATGAACCATGAGTCCCGCCTCTAGTAGGCCCCGGGTTGGTGACTAGCACCGAGGGTATAATAAACATACAAATGGGAGGCATTACCCTCTAAGAGAATACATGCAGAAGAGAGATATAGAATAGACTCCAAACAACTACTACTTAGAACTAAAATATAAAAGAAATCCAAGTACATATATTAAATGTCATGGAAATGTACTAAAACTAAAAGGGGAAACTAAAAGTACCCAAACGACTGTAAAACGGCAGCGACCACAAGCCCGAATAGCTCCTCCTCCAGCCACAAGCTCATAGTAACCAGCTTGATCTCCAACCTGCTCCAAGTGACCTAAAAACAATTTATATATACATAGGGTGAGTATAACAGTATACTCAGTAGGATCCACCCCAAGCCTCTCGTGCAAAAGTAATGAAAGCATGCAAAAGCCCAGTGAACAAAAATTGAACCTGACTCGTCATCTAAACAGGTATACTAAGTTCCCAACCTCACCATTGCTACTCTCATGAAGTAACACATACAAGAATAGAGAATATAGTAAAGAATATCAAGGGTACCCCACTACTACTTCCCCACTGGTTTTCCACTTTTCCCCAATGACATGTGTCATGAGCATCTCTCTCCAAAGGCTTGCCCGCAGACACCTAGGCTAAGCTCCACAATCTACACCTCGTGCACCACAAAGGATTACCCACAGACACCTGGGCGAAGCACCACACCATCCTCAGAACCAAATGAAACTGGGTATGTTCCAGGAGCCACCACAGCCCGCATAACGTGTATCATACATCAGGTATTATACCTCAAGCCATTATTGCCCATACACCGAATAGGGATCCCCAAGAAATCACAGCCTATACACGTTACACCTATAGTAGTCCATAGAATACTGTATCCAGAATATATGTGTGTGAAATAACCACAATCCATTACAACCCTCTACACACATATATGGGGAAAACCAACAGTTGTGCTAAAGGCACTAGTATCTACCAAGAGAAGAGAGCGGGGCTAAAGGGGGTAGTCAGCCATTCAACCTCCCATCAGAATGTTGGGGAAAACACCCCCCCCCCCTAGGGCTCAGAATCCATGGGGTGTCAGTTTCCCTTACCGAAAGGGTGGAGTAGCGTACAGAAACACAATATGTACAGAATATATACGTAACTCACAACCACACTGTGGGCATTACCTATTATTAGACACAACTATAGCTAACGTCTCTCAGACTCCAGGCTGTTATTTCTAAGACTAGGTATCCTATAAGAACACAAACATTTAAAGAGATTTTTTAGATTACTCCGTTCTCATTTTATCAGTTCCACTGTACATTAATTAATTCATTAAACATTAATTAAGCATGAACAATTCAACAATAAACTGAATTGGCATCACATTCAAAATCAACTGCTCCTTTTAAGACTCACATCGCCTTTTAAATTCTATAATCTCCATCCCCATGGATTTTCACCATTTAGTCAAACATTCGTTACAGAATTACTTTTCCATATTCCCAGGCATTCTAGAAAAGTATCCTATACTTATAAACCCAAAAGAGGCTCAACACACTGAGTAGATATACTATACGTCGAGTCTTTACCGCCTATAGAAAGATCATAGACCCATTCTCCCTCGAGAGGCTAAGCACGGAAAGCACATGGAATACCCCACGCGTCTTCGCCTTCTTTGGAAGAAGGGAAAGCAATACCAGCTTCCTTGAGCTGTGGGGAAAAGCAAAGCATATAAAAATTCAAAGAATCCACAAGCATCCAGCAACCACATCCATCCCATTCCATCACCCCTGGTGTCCTCCCCGACACCGACATGCATAAGCTGATGCATCTCGCCACCCTAGGCTTCATCCACTACCACAACCACAAGTCCTCAAGCATCCACACATCACAACAGCCATCTAGGCTCACATTACCTCACAAGAAGTAGAAAAAAAAATAGTCACAACCATGCTCTCTTGCTCCTTTAACAAACAAGAGGGTAACTCAAAACCCTTTTAGAAATTCCCACACAATCTGTTCTTTTAATCCATATTGAATTAGAAGATTTCTTATTTGTAGGTTCCAATTACGGGATACCTAATTAGTAATCAATCGCAATTAAATAACCATGCTTACTTCCCTAATTTGATTATCCTCAAATTAGAACAACTACAACAACGTCAATAACCAGATTAATTTACATGCCTCTTCATCTTTAGCCAATTAATTAAAAATTAATTTCGTCTTTACGTTCATTATCAATTTCTATCATGAGAGAACAACAAATCAAAGAAATCATAGATATTACTCTATCTAGAAAAACATGAGGCAAACCGTTATCACTGTATAAAGCAACAACTTGCAATCAACCAATTCTTTTAATCAGGTTCAAGTATTTAATTAGGTCAATTTCATTGTGATCCAAAGGACTAAATCATTATAATTATATGATTTCACATATACAATTAGAGAATCCATGAATCCCCTACCTCGAAGAGTTTTTGACGTCCTTTATCCACAAAATGGGTCACAATCCTCCTCTCATGACAACTACATCCACCAGAGGATGCCACGGTATGACAGTACCAACCAACCCCAACAAAAACCAATTAGAATCTTGGAAATTACATGGTATATTATGGAAGGGAGAAAAAAGAGAATATAATCCCAAAAGGAACGATGATAAAACATACCTTATTGGAATGATTGACTGACACAGTTCTGTTGCATCCAAAATAGAGCAGAATCAATCCTAGGAGTAAAGATTGGTTGTGTAACTCCTACGGGAATGATTGAATGGTTCTATCGTCTCTTAGCTGAGAACAAAGGGAAAGAAAAAGGGAGAATGGTATCTCGCCCCTTTTTTAAGATTTAATGGGGTGACAGTTTAAGATCTGGTTAATTCTCCATTAAAAAACGGATCGCATTAACCCATGGGGTTAGACCAAGTAAATACATCCCGGCCTTATGAATAATTAGTATAGGATTTATGGCATTTGAAACGGCCTTAAGAGCCCTTAAAATAAGTCTTTAAATGTATTTTATGTCAAAGGAAACGTCAAAAAGGGGCACAAATGTAGGAATCTGGAAACACTGTTCACCCACTGTTACTGTACATGAAACTGATCTGTGAAACCGATCTGTCAGACCGATCTCTGAAACCGATCTGTCAGACCAATCTGTGAAATAGATCTGTCAGACCAATCTGGGAAACAGATCTATCAAACCGATCTGTCAGACCGATCTGTGAAACTAATCTGTCAGACCGATCTATGAGACCAATCTGTCAGACGGATCTCTCAGACTGATCTGTGAAACCGATCTGTCAGACCGATCTGTCAGACCAATCTGTGAGACCGATCTGTCAGACCGATCTCGGAGACCGATCTGTGAGACCGATCTGTCAGACCGATCTGTGAGACAGATCTGTGAGACCGATCTATCAGACCGATATGTGACACCGATCTGTCAGACCGATCTGTGAGACCGATCTGTCAGACCGATTTGTCAGACCGATCTGTGAGACCGATCTGTGAGACGGATTTGTCAGACCGATCTGTGAGACCGATCCATGCGACCGATCTGTGAGACTGATCTGTGAGACCAATATGTGAGACCGATCTGTCAGACCGATCTGTTACTGTTCACAAAACTGGAAAAACTATTCACAGAACTGGAAATTTGGGAAAGTGTTGGGGATAAGTCACCTTGACCTCCTGGAACACCTCCAACACCACATTTTCACAATGTAATGGACCAGAGAGGTCGGGTACATTACATTAGATACCTCTCAAAAAATTCTCATCCTCGAGAATTAAAAACCAACCTAGAAGAACAGAGGGGTCCGAACAACCACCCCATAAGATACCTCTCAGGGGAAAACCACCATGAGTTGTTCGAAAGATGGAACAAAACTACGACATCCGAGAGTATGGAAACAAACAATCCATATCCAAACAATTCAATCATAACATCACATCAAAGTTACATAAATAAAACATGAAAGGTCTAACCATGAAGGAAACATCATTACAAGAAAGGTGTTAAACATTAAACAACTCTGGGTACTTAGCACGTATCTGTGACTCACGCTCCCATGTACTCTCCTCCATGCCACCGTGTCGCCACAAGACATGAACTAAGGGGATAGAACACCCACACAAAACCTTATCCTTGCAGTCTTGGATCTCCACATGTCGCTCCTCGAAGGTTGCATCATCATTAATATCGATCTCTCCCCAATCGATAACAATAGATTTATCATGAAGATAACGATGGAGCTGTGATACATAGAAAAAATCATGTATCCGAATCATCTGAGGGGGAAGTGATACTCGATACGCCACAGCTCCTACACGAGTTAACACCTCAAAAGGCCCAACAAACTGGGGAGAAAGCTTACTTCCATGACCAAACCTTCGCTGCCCATGATAGGGATTCACCTTCAGAAACACATGATCCCCAACATTAAACACTAAGGGTCTCCTTCTTTGATCACTATATGATTTTTGACGATCTTGTGTTGTCTTCATTCTCTCATGAATCACCTGAACCATCTCTGTTGTATTCTACACTAGTTCTGGTCCGAGAATTGTTGACTCTCCGACCCTAGTCCAGCACAACGGAGAACAGCATGGTCGGCCATACAAGGCTTCAAACGACGCCATACCGATGGTAGAGTGAAAACTATTATTGTAAGCGAACTCTACCAAGGGTAAGTGCTTCATCCATGATCCTCCAAAATCAAGAACACAAGAGCGCAACATGTCTTCAAGAGTCTGGATGGTTTGCTCTATCTGACCATCCGTTTGAGGATAAAAAGCAGTGCTAAGGCACAGTTGAGAGCCATAGGAATTTTGGAGACCTCTCCACAACCTAGATGTAAAATGAGGATATGGATTAGAAATGATCGTCCTAGGTACTCCATGAAGTCTCACCACCTCCTCTAGATAATTCCTCGACAAAACTTCCACTGATCTCGACTCATTGATCGCTATGAAGTTGGACGACATTGTTAAACGATCCACTACCAGCCATATAACATCATGTCCACCTGGAGCTTGAGGTAAACTTGTAACAAAGTCTATTGAGATGTCCTCCCACTTCTACTGAGGAATCTCTAATTGCTGGAGAAGACCACCAAGAACACGGTGTTCGACCTTCACCTTCTTGTAGACTAAACATCAAGACACACACTCTGCAACCGTATGATTCAAGCCTGGACACCAAAACTGACTCCTCAAAGATTGGTACATCTTCGTCACACCAGGATGTACTGCCAAGGGTGAACTATGGAACTCTCGGAGAACCATCTCCCACATCGCCAAGGGAACAAAAAGCCTTCCATGATACAACACTCGGTGTTGTTCATCCTCCGACCAACCATCAGGGGCCGAACCACAAACAACTCTGTCTCTCCAAACATCCACCTCTAGATCACCCAACTGAGACTCTTCCACCTTCTGCATCTGGGATGACTGCACCGTCATCTGTAAAAGACAACCTCTACCCCCAACTTCTCCCATATCAAGATGCAAAGCTGATAGCTCTTCCATCACTCTCCATGAATCAACAGATTCACACAAAAAATCATTACGTGACTTTCGGCTTAGTGCTTCAGCTACAACATTCCCTTTTCCAGGTGTATACAATATTACAATGTCGTATTCCTGCAAGAACTCCATCCACCGATGCTGCCTCAAGTTCAAGTCACATTGGGAGAAAACATACCTCAAACTCTTATGATTGGTGAAAACCACAAAGTTCTCACCAATGAGGTAATGTCTCCACAACTTTAGATGAAACACCATGGATGCCAACTCAAGATCATGGGTGGCATAGTTACATTCATGGGGACGCAACTACTGAGACCCAAACGAAACAACTGACCTCTGCTGTATGAGAACACAGCCTTGCCCCAGATGTGAAGCATCACAGAAAACATCAAACTGGACTCCCTCCTCTAGAAGACAAAGGACTGGAGAACTTACCAACCTCTCCTTTAGATACTCGAAATATGCCTGACACCGATTAGTCCATATGAACACTTGATCCTTCCTGGTCAAAGCTGTCAGAGGAGTCACAACTCGGGAGAAATTGGCTACAAACCACCTATAATAGCCTGAGAGACCAAGGAAACTTTGCACCTCTGACACGGTCTTGGGAGGTGCCCAAGACACCACTGCTTCTATCATCGATGGATCCACAGCTACTCCCTGTTGGAACACAACATGCCCCATGAAACGAACTTCTCGATCCCAAAACTCACACTTGGACAGCTTCACAAACAACTAATGTTGGCGAAGAACTCCAAAAATGGCTCATAGATTCTCTGCATGCTTTTCATCAGATGTGGAGTACACAAATATATCATCGATGAAAACCACAACAAACCTGTCCAGGAATTCACAGAACACAACATTCATCAACCCCATGGAAACAGCTAGAGAATTCGTCATGCCGAATGGAATTACAACAAACTCATAATGCCCATGATGAAAACGGAAAGCAGTCTTTGGGATATCCTCATTCTTTACATGCATTTGATGATATCCTGACCGTAAGTCTATCATTGAGAACCAACTTGCACCCTTTAGTTGATTGAAGAGGTCATCAATCTATAGAAGAGGAGAGCAGTTCTTTGTTGTCACTTTGTTTAATCGACGATAATAGAGACACAACCGCAAACTGCCATCAGCCTTTTTCACAAAAAAAACTGGCACTCCCCATGGTGACACACTTGGCCGAACAAAACCGCACTGCAACAGACCCTTAAGATGAATACTTATCCCTCGTAACTCAGAAGGTTTCATCCTATACAGAGACATAGAGATAGGAGACTCTCATGGATGTAGCTCGATCCCTAACTCGATCTCTCGTCGAGGGGTAAGGATACAACCTCTTCTAGAAAGACGTCAGGGTACTCCTCTGCGACCCTAGGAAACACCAACTGTTGAACCTCTGATGAACTCAGCATCATCCCAACCATCATGGATGATAAGGATGGAACTCTTCTATGACTCATCTGAGGATCTCTCTCACCAATAAGCACCACTTTCTATCCATCTTCATCAATGAAAACAACCTTCTTCCTGTAGCAATCCACAATAGCCTGCACCAAATACAACCAATACATGCCGATTATGACACTATATGGTTGTATTCATAAACATAGGAAATCTCCCCAAGAGCGGTGTTGCCCCAACACTAGCTCACGGTCTCTACATACTTCAAACAAGTCAGCTCGACCTCCAAATGGTGTAGTCAATTCCAAGGGCACTAGAAGCCTCTCTACCTCATGTCCCAAAGCATGGACATGGGTAGGTGATATGAAGGAGTGTGTTGTTCCTGAATCAAACAATGCATACACCAATGTAGAAAACAAGAATAGAGTGCCTCGAACGACATCTGGCTCACTTGGGGTTGACAATTCTAGAGCATGAAGCTGACCATGATGTCCTCCACGACCTATGTGACCCCGATGAAGACCACCACCACGGCTGCGATCTGCACTCTAAGGACGGGGAGTGTTATGGGATTGTCCTAAGGCTGCTCCATCTACCCCTCGGGTGATCTAAAGATGGTGCAACCTGCTGCTGCTGCCTCGGCTGGAACTGCCTCAACGGAGGAACCTGGAGCGGAGCACCCGGTGCACGATGACTGCTCTGAAAAGTTGGGCTCTCCTTCTGCTGATGACCACGACCACTACAAGAAAAACAAGCTCCAGATCCCTTGGCATAGGCCTGAGAGTTGCTGCCTCCTGAGAAACGAGATGGGAAGGGCTGGGACCTACCCCCAGGTGGACGGAAACTCTTCTTCCCTGAAAACCGGGATCCCTGTACCACAGCTTTTCTTCGTGAGGAATTATGAGAATTCCCCTCTCGTGACGATCCGGTCCTAGCCAAAGTCCTCTCATTAACCTCTTCCCTCGCCAGCACCTCAAGATATGCCTTTAGCATAAATGGGGTGACTTTGCGCTGGATCTCTAGACGCATAGCCTCATCGAAATGCCTAACCCTAGCCTCCTCATCTAGTAATAGGTCTGAAGAATATCGTAGAAGGTTCCTGAAACAGATTCCAAACTCTCGAACATTAGAGCTCCCCTGTCGAAGGGTAAGAAGATCCTGGAGACTGGATGCCTTCGCAGTCGAAGAAAGAAACTTGACTCTAAACCTGTCTCGAAACTAATCCTATGAGATCGCTGACTCCTCACGATCCCCGAGGAACAAGAACCACCACTGCCTCGCTGCTCCACGCAGCATCGTCACAACCAAGGACACCCAGTGTTCCTTCCGAGCACGAATCGAACTGAAGCCTATCTCGACCTCCTCCATCATGTCTTCTGTGACTGCATCTGAAAGGGATCCCTCGTACTTCTGTAGACTCTAGCGCTGAAACTCTTGGAGTGTCTTCCTCCAAGTGTCATCGTCTTCATCCTCTACCCGGCGACGATCTGCTGGAACAGCTTACTGGGTATCTTCTGTGCAAACCTGACGAGGACATCGACCTGGAGCCATACTGGTAAAATAACAACTTTTAGAACTCCTAACCTTGGAATATGGAAGACTCAAAATTAATTAATTAATTGTTTTGTTTTATTAATTTTAGGCTACCTATCCCAAGGTCTACCCATTAAAACACAGGCGCAAAGAATAATGATGCATGATCCTTTCCTAGGTCTCTTCCCTGCAACCAGTATCACATTGTTTAGTATCCATCATAAACATAATGTTCTGTGCAATAGATCATAGGGGGCCCTAAACTCCTATGTCTCTACTAGTCTCCAGTGTTTACCCCACTTGCTAAACATGAATGACACCATTTCCCTACAATCCCATGCATCCTCACCTGTGCCTAACTCCAAACTCCATTCTATCCCTCAACCAGACCTCTGATACAACTCTGTCATGACCCCCTCCCCACAAAGTGTACCCCTCCTGGGCTGGCAATGTGGGAAGAGAGATAATGACCCCCCGAGTCGTGTCTCTAGTAGGCCCCGGGATGGAGACTAGCACCGAGGGTATAATAAACATACAAATGGGAGGAATTACCCTCTAAGAGAACACATGCAGAAGAGAGAGATAGAATAGACTCCAATCAACTCCAACTCAAAACTGAAATATAAAAGAAATCCAAGTACATATATGAAATGTCATGAAAAAGTACTACAACTGAAAGGGGAAACTAAAACTACCCAAACGAATGTAAAACGACAGCGACCACAAGCCCGAACAGCTCCTCCTCCAACCTCAAGCTAGTAGTAAGCAGCTTGATCTCCAACCTACTCCAAGTGACCTGAAAAACAGTTTATATATACATAGGGTGAGTATAACAGTATACTTAGTAGGATCCTCCCCAAGCCTCTCGTGCAAAACTAATGAAATCATGCTAAAGCCCAGTGAACAACAAGTGAAACTGACTCGTCATCTAAATAGGTATACTAAGTTCCCAACCTCACCATAGATAATCTCACCAAGTAACACATACAAGAATATAGAATATAGTAGAGAATATAATGGGTACCCCGCTACTACTTCCCCACTGGTTTTTCGCTTTTCCCCAACGACATACGTCATGTGTATCTCTCTCTAAAGGCTTACCCGCAGACACCTCGGCTAAGCTGCACAATCTACACCTCTTGCACCGCAAAGGCTTTCCGGCAGACACCTGGGCGAAGCACCACACCATCCTCACAACCAAAAGCAACCGGGTATGTTCTGGGATCCACCATAGCCCCCATAACGTGTATCATACATCGGGTATTATACCTCAATCCATTATAGCACATACACCAAATAGGGATCCTCAAGCCATCATAGCCTATACACGTTACACCTATAGTAGTCCATAGGATACTATATCCAGAATATATGTATGTGAAATAACCACAAGCCATCACATCCCTCTACACACATATATGGGGAAAACCAACCACTGTGCCAAACGCACTAGTATCTACCAAGAGAAGAGAGCGGGGCTAAAGGGGGTAGTCAGCCATTCAACCTCCCATCAGAATGTTGGGGAAAACACCCCCCAAGGATCAAAATCCCTGGGGGTCAGTTTCCCTTACCGACAGGGTGGAGTAGGGTATAGAAACACAAAAAGTACAGAATATATATGTAACTCATAACCACACTATGGGAATTACCTAGTCTTAGACACAACTGCAGCCAACGTCTCTCAGACTCCAGGATGCTACTTCTAAGACTAGGTATCCTATAAGCACAAAAAAAATTTGAAGAGCTTTATTAGATTACTCTATTCTCATTTTATCAGTTCCATTGTACATTAATTAATTCTTTAAACATTAATTAAGCATGAACAATTCCACATTAATCTGAATTGGCATCACATTCAAAATCAACTTCTCCTTTTAAGATTCATATCACCTTATAAATTCTAGTATCTCCATACCCATGGATTTTCAACATTTAATCAAACAATCATTACAGAATTGCATTTCCATTTTCCGAGGCATTCTAGAAAAGCATCCTATGCTTCTAAAAAAAGGAGTCTCAACACGGTGAGTAGATATACTACCGGTCGAGTCTTTTCCACCTATAGAAAGAGCATAGACCCATTCTCTCTCGAGAGGCTAAACACGGAATGCATGTGGCATACCCCATGTGTCTTCACCTCCTTTGGAAGAAGGGTAATCAAGACCAACTTCCTTGAGCAGTGTGGAAAAGCAAAGTAGATAAACATTTAAATAATCGACAAGCATCCAGCAACCACATCCATCCCATTCCATCACCCCTAGTGTCCTCCCTGACACCCACATGCATAAGTTGATGCATCTCTCCACCCTAGGCGTCTTCCACTACCACAACCACAAGTCCCCATACCTCCACACATCACAACAGCCATCCAGGATCACATTACTTCACAAGCAGTTGGAAAACAACACTCACAACCATGGGCTCTTGACCCTTTAACAAACAAGAGGGTAACTCATAACACTATTAGAAATTCCCACACAATCTGTTCTTTTAATCCATATTGAATTAGCAGATTTGTTATGCGTAGGTTCCAATTAAGGGATACCTAATCAGTAAGCTATCACAATTAAATAACCATGCTTACTTCCCTAATTTGATTATCCTCAAATTAGAACAACTACAACAATGGCAATAACCAGATTAATTTACATGCCTCTTTAACATTAGACAATTAATTAACAATTAATTTCGGCTTTCTGTTCATTATCAATTTCTATCATGAAAGAAAAAAAATCAAAGAAATTATATATATTACTCTATCTAGAAAAACATGAGGCAAACCATTATCACGGTATAAAGTAACAACATGCGATCAACCAATTCTTTTAATCTGGTTCAAGTATTTAATTAGGTCAATTTCATGGTGATCCAATGAACTAAATCATGACAATTCTACGATTGCACATATACAATTAGAGGAGCCATGAATCCCATACCTAGAAGAGTTCTTGAAGTCCTTTATCCACACAATGGGTCACAATCCTCCTCTCACGACAACTACATCCACCAGAGGATGCCACGGTATGACAGTTCCAACCAACCCCAAGAAAAAACCATTAGAATCTTGGAAATCACATGGTATAATATGGAAGGGAGAAACAAGAGAAGATGATCCCAAAAGGAACAATGATAAAACATACCTTATTGGGAAGATTGACCGACACAGTTCAGTTGCATCAAAAACAGAGCAGAACCAATCCTAGGAGTAAAGATTGATTGTGCAACTCCTATGGGAATGATTGAAGGGTTCTTGCATATCATAGCTGAGAACAAAGGAAAATAATAAGGGAGATTGATATCTCGTCCCTTTTTAAAGATTTAATGGGGTGAAGGTTTAAGATCCGGTTAATTCTCCATTAAAAATGGATTGCATTAACCCATGCTGTTTGACCAAGTAAATACATAACGGCCTTAGGAATAATTAATATAGGATTTATGGCATTTGAAACGACCTTAGGAGCCATTAAAATAAGGCTTTAAATGTATTTTACGTCAAAGGAAACGTTAAAAAGGGACAAAACTGTAGCAATCTGGAACCACTTTTCACCAACTTTTACTGTACATGAAACCAATCTATGAAACCAATCTGTCAGACCGATCTGTGAAACCGATCTGTCAGACCGATCTGTGAAACCGATCTGTCAGAATGATCTGTGAAACCGATCTGTCAGACCGATCAGTCAGACAAATCTGTGAAACCGATCTGTTAGACAGATCTGTGAGAACAATCTGTCAGACCGATCTGTCAGACCGATATGTGAAACCGATCTGTCAGACCGATCTGTGAGACTGATCTGCGAGACCGATCTGTCAGACCGATCTGTGAGACCGATCTGTGAGACTGATCTGTGAGACCGATCTGTGAGACCAATCTGTGAGAACGATCTGTCAGACCGATCTGTGAGACCAATCTGTCAGACCGATCTGTGAGACCGATCTGTGAGACCGATCTGTCAGACCGATCTGTGACACCGATCTGTCCGACCAATCTCTGAGACTGATCTGTCAGACCGATCTGTGAGACTGATCTGTGAGACCGATCTGTGAGACCGATCTGTGAGACCGATCTGTCAGTATGATTTGTTATTATTCACAGAACTGGAAACACTGTTCACAGAACTAGAAATATGGCAAAGTGTTTGGGATAAGTCACCTTGACCTCCTGGAACACCTCCAACGCCACATTTTCACAATGTAATGGACCGGAGAGATCTGGGCCATTACAACACCGCTTTGAGCTAGACTCGAACGGGAACT
The DNA here is from genome assembly GCA_963277665.1 of Viscum album. Classification (NCBI taxonomy): domain Eukaryota; kingdom Viridiplantae; phylum Streptophyta; class Magnoliopsida; order Santalales; family Viscaceae; genus Viscum; species Viscum album. The sequence goes on along the minus strand of OY728151.1, from coordinate 2,059,370,499 downwards.
GGTGCACAACAACGGGCCTTGCTGCACTCTTGTATTGACACTCCCAGGGTATATGTTTTGATAAATTCACAATCTTGGTATGAACCCTTATTAAGGTAAAAATTCCCCTAAGAATATATGTTAGAATGTAGATCATGAAAAGCCTAGATAGAAACCTATAGACTCATGAGTTAAGGAAATAAAAGTTTATTTTTGAGTCATCAACTTTTGTCTTTGGATTACCCTTTATGTGTTACCCCTAACTTTCCTTTTATTCTAGCCAATGGCCGGTAATAGGATGACTCGGGCTAACAACCGTTGTGAAGATTAGTGTGATGATTGTACTAATGAGATGCCAAATCCAATGGGAGCAGTAATCGCGAGCTTTGTCACACTTCTCTCTCAGCTAACTCAAGTTTTTAATAGAAACATGGGTCAAGAGGAACGTTCACCCCCACCCCCCCCTAAGAAAGAACAAGTCTCTATCGAGAGCTTCATGAGACAAAGGCCTCCTAAATTAAGTGGATCATCAGATCCCATGATCACTGAACGTTGGATCAAATCCATTGAAAAGATCTTCTCCATCCTCCATTTTTCTGAACAAGAGAAGGTTCTTCTTGCTGCTTATCATATGGAGGGTGAATCTGATCAATGGTGGAAGTTGATAAAAAATACTAAGCCTGAGGAGGAGATCGTGGCTTTGGAATGGAAGGATTTCCGGAAGATGTTTTTCGATAAATATTTTCCGCGCAACCTCTAACTTAAGATGGAAAGGGACTTCCTTTACCTCAAGAAAAAAGATGAAGAATTTGTTGGAGCGTATGAGTAAAACATCAAAAGGCGTGCACGATACGCTTCTGGCTTTGTCGTTACCCCCGAAAGCAAGGTTGACCTCTTCTTTGGTGGGCTGAAGCCTAGCTTGCGGAAAGCATTAGCGATCTGTGACTTCGACAGCTATGAGAAAATTGTCTGATGTGCCCTCAAGGTCGAAATGGAGATTGGGGAATCACAGGGGTATCATGGGGACAAGAAGCGTAATGTGGACTTCAATGCTGGTGGTCCGATGGATAAATCCAATGGTGCTAAGAATATCCCGCACCCCACTTGCCAAAAGTGCGGAAAGAAGCACCCTGGAAATTGCCTTAATGGGACGAGAAAATGCTTCAGGTGTAGATGAGAATGGCACATAACTGTTAGCTATTGGAAAGAAGGACCCACTGCTGTGATAAAGGAGAGGAATGCTCCGTTCGAACCTCAACGCATTGTTCAAAGCTATAAATTCAAATAACTGGGTCATTTTTTAAATTAGAGCCTTAATCTAAGTGTTTTCGGAGGCAACCAACAACCTCCAAGACACTAAGGAAGAGATTTTTCCATCTCTTCTGCTTTAATGAACCCCGACAACGAAGTGGTGATAGGTACACTAGTTATTCCTTCAAGAATAGAGAACATAATTTTGATTCAGGTTCTACGCATTCTTTTATATCTCGAAAGTTTAGTAGAACAATCCCAGCACCACCACAAATCATGGAAGTAAAGATGTCGGTGAGTACGACAAATGGGGAAATCATTTCATCCCATGAGTATAAGTCCTCCCCTATTATAATCTGTGGATTGAATTTCTAGGAGAACCTCATCATACTCCCTCTGGTGGAATTTATGTAATTCTTAGCATGGATTGGATTTCATTATATAGAGCCAACATAAATTGTCGGGAGAGGGAAATCACACTCCATATGGAGAATCAACCCCTGATTCTTTACAAGTGTCAGGAGGAAGATGAATCTCCTTTATCTCCATCATCTCAAGCATTGATATTGCTGCCTTATGATCATGCATATCTCGCTCAGATTATTGAGTCCAAGGAAGAAACCATCCTTGAAGAAATTCCTATTGTGAGGGAAATCGCTGCAGTGTTTCTCAAGGAACTGCATGGTCTTCCTCTAAGAAGTGATGTTGAGTTCTCAATTGAACTTATACCTGGGGAGTTACCAATATCCAAGACTCCATATAGAATGGCTATTGTTGAGATTGAAGAGCTGAAGAAACAACTACAGGAGAATCTGGATAAAGGGTTTATACACCCAAGGGCTTCACCATTGGGTGCACCAGTCCTCTTTATCAAGAATAAGGATGGGTCAATGCATCTTTGCATCGATTACCATGAACTTAACAAAATCACGATAAAGAAAAAGTATCCTCTCCCAAGAATCGATGGATTGTTTGATCAGTTGCGTGGAGCACAATACTTCTCCAAGGTGTATTTGCGATCAGGATATTATCAAGTAAGGGTGAAGAAGGAAGATGTCCCCAAGACTGCTTTTCATACAAGATACGGGCCCTATGAATTCATATTAATGCCTTTCGTACTCACCAATTCTCCAAAAAATTTCATGGACATTATGAATACAGTCTATAGAGATTAACTTGACAAATTTGTGGTAGTCCTTATAGATGATATTCTAATATAATCCAAAACCAAGGAGGATTATGAGGAGCTTTTAAAAACTGTACTGGAGACTTTGTGCAAGGAGAACCCCAATGAAATGTACATCAAGTGTGAGTTTTGGTTGAAGGAGGTCTCATTCATGGGCCATATCATCACAAGCAATGGGATATCTATGGACCCCTCCAAAACAGATGCAATTGAGGGATGGCCAAGGCCAACATCGGTAATGAATATCTGTAGCTTCTTGGGGTTAGCTGGATATTATCGACGATTTTGTGAGGAATTTCTCACTATTGTCCAACCCTCTTACCAAGCTAACTCGAAAGGGAGTAAAGTTTTCTTGGAGTGAGGAATGCGAAGAAAGCATCAAGGAGTTGAAAAAGGGGCTTATCACTGCACCCGTTCTCACTTTACCCACAAGTGGGGAAATTTTTGTGGTATTCAGTGATGCTTCAAAGAAGGGCTTAGGTTGTGTGTTGATGCAGAATGATAAAGTGATATCCTATGCCTCAAGGCAGTTGAAAATACTTGATCGAAACTATCCAACGCATGATCTGGAGTTGGCGGTGGTGATCTTTGCCTTGAAAATCTGGCGGCATTATCTCTATGGAGAGAAATGTGAGATATATACTGACCACAAGAGTCTTAAATATATATTCACACAGAAAGAGATTAATATGCTCTAGAGAATATGGATAGATCTCATCAAAGATTTTGACTGTTTAATACATTACCTCCCTGGGAAAGCGAACAAGGTGGAAGATTCCCAAAGAAGAAAGGATCCAGCGATTCTATCAATGATGATAATTGAGAAGGATCCAATCTTCTTAGACTTGATGAAGATGGACGTGGGAATCAAAAATAAGGGAACATCATTAATCCATTCACAAATGATTTCTCAACCATCTCTTTTGGAAAGGTTAAAGGATTCTCAAAAGGATAATGTGGGAATTCAAAAAAATGTGGAAGCTATAAAAAAGGGGAAATCCTTGGAGTTTAATGTTAATGAAGAAGGAATTGTGCGGTTTGGGAAAAGAATATGTGTTCCATCATGTCCGAAGATGAAGAAGGAACTCTTAAATGATGCACATAGATAAAATTTCTCTATTCACCCAGGGAGCACAATGATGTATCAAGTTCTCTGAGAAAACATTTGGTGGGATAATATGAAGAAGGAGATCGCTGAATATACATCAATGTGTCTGGTGTGTCAACAAGTGAAGGCAGAGTGGCATAAGTCTAAGGGGATGATGCAACCATTTCCCATAACATAATGGAAATGGTAGAACATCACCATGGACTTTGTCACTGGACTTCCAAGGACATCCAAAGGCAACAATGCAACCTGGGTTGTTGTGGATCGTCTTACAAAGACTTCACACTTCATTTTTATTCGGGAGGATTTCTCATTGGATCAAATGGAACAGATATATATCAGGTAAGTGGTAAGGTTGCATGGAGTACCACTATCTATTGTGTCTGACCGAGATCCAAGATTCACCTCTATGTTTTGGAAGAGTCTTCAAAATGCTCTAAATACTGAACTGAACTTTAGTACGGCCTATCATCCTCAAAATAATGGCCAATTCGAGCAGACTATCTAAACACTTGATGATATGTTGAGAGTGTGCTCAATGGACGTTAAAGGAGGATGGCATCAACATCTTCCTCTGGTTGAGTTCTCTTATAATAACAGTTTCCACTTGAGCATCCAAATGGCACCATATGAAGCCCTGTATGGGAAAAGGTTCAGAACACCAGTATGTTGGGATGAGGTCGGTGAACATAAGCTTCTTGGACCATAAATGGTCGAGGAAATGGTGGAGAAGGTGAAAAAAATTTAGCAGCATATCAGGGCAGCCCAATGTCGATAGAAGAGTTATGCAAATAATCGTCGACGAGACCTTGAGTTTAAAGTTGGAGACATGGTGTTTCTACGCATATCTCCATGGAAAAATTTCATGTGGTTTGGAAAGAAAGGGAAGTTAAGTCCAAGGTACATTGGCCCCTTCGAGATTCTTGATCATGTTGGGGTTGTGGCCTATTGACTAGAACTTCCACCTACTATGGCCAAAGTACATGATGTCTTTCATGTATCCCTCTTAAATAAGTACATACTAGACACTTCACATTTACTCTCTTCCAAGGTGGTACAATTTGAAGACGATCTTTCTTATGAGGAGCAACCAGTGAAGATCTTAGATCATAGAGAAAAGTTTCTACAAAATAAGACAATTCCCCCGTCAAGGTGTTGTGGAGAAACCACAAGTTTGAAGAAGCGACTTAGTAATCAGAGGATATGATGAAGCTGAGTTACCCACATTTGTTTTAGAGTGGGAAAAGGAAAATTTTGAGGGAAAAATTTCTTAAGGGGGAATATTGTAACGACCCAAAGCTTCATTAATGGAAAATCCCTCTTGATCCAGTTAAATGTCTCTTTATAAAAAATGTTTTTATAAGATGTAAATTTTTTTGGTTTTATGATAAGTGTTGTGACTGTTACATTTATAGTCGTTGAATAGTGATCACATGATTGGTATAAATATAAGGCTTTAACGAACCCAATTTTACTTAGACAAAATAAGTGATGGCCTTATCCAATAAAATTGCCCCATACGAAGCCCATTTGTCGGAGCATGGAAAAGAGGTGGAATCCTTGGGCTTCGCCCTTGACCAAGCCCAAGATGAGCTTCCCCATGTCAAGCTCGAACAAGACCGCCTACGGGAAAAGTGGAAGTTGGTAGAGATTACCACTCGAGTGATGTTATCCGAGCCACCCCAAGTGTCTGTCACCATCGCACACCTTACCCATAGGTCTTATGCGGCTGTTTTAAGGGGTTATATAACAAATAAGTAGTACTCTGTTCATGTACATTATTTTTGTATATAATAATGAATGTAATTTCTAGTCATTTTTGATACATTGTAAATAGTTTTTAAAGTACAAATGGTGTTTTTAGTTATTATTTAATTGAGAAATATATTTTATTAAATTAAGGGATTTTTGAATCAAATAATATTTTAATAAAATTATAATAAAATTATTAACTTTTTTTTAAATATAAATGTTCTTATAATTTTATGAATGAAATTAAAATTTTATATTAAGGTTTGAATGCCATTTCTGTCAAAGCACGTGAATTCTCGATAAATATTGGTTTTTATTTTAAAAGTGAAAATTAACATATTTAGAATTTTTTTTAGATAAAATAATTGTCATTTCTGGAATCATGGTGTTGAAATTATCCAATGGTGAATTTTTCATAATTTTCTGAGACAGTCAAATTTTTTGGTAAAAAATAAATACCGTTTAATTATATAATGTGTTTTATAACATCATAATGACCCAATGGTGATGTAATAAAATACCATAATCCTTATGTTCGTCCAATATATGTTTTATCATTAAAATAATGTAATTTTGGGTTTGTTTTACTTACTTTTCAAAGCATTAATGGACCCCTCAATACATATTCAACACTTTTCCTTTTTAAATTAATTTCCATGGGAGTGTGACTCACCTCCACATAATCAACCTTATTATTTTAAGAATTTCGGACTTGGGCCTTATAAAATACTGTTTTCCTCTTCCCTATTACAAAAACCATGGTAATAAACCATGGGATGGTTTGTGGTTTGGATTAATTTAATGTAAGGGGATCCAAACCTAAATAATAAAGAATTCTTTCACTTTTTCTATAAAACCCACCCAAGATCCCACTTCCTCCTCACTGAAATCCTATGGAGTTCGTCCAACATCTTCCCTACTCTCTCTAGAATACTCCCAAGGTTCCCCAAGATCCTAAGAATCCTCTCACAAGCCTCTCTCTAGACTTTGGAAGCACACTTCCAAGTAAGGGTTTTTTCTTCCTCTCTCATTTTTGTCAATTTTCAATAAGTTTTATTGCCCTTTTAATTTCAATTATGAATGTTGGGGTACGGTTTCGCACCTCCCCCATAATTCCCTCTTATTTTTTGTATGACGGTATACCCCTTTATCTCTCATTAAATGCATCCCATGTACACCCGTTACTAGGTCGAAATTCCGAAAGGAACCTCTCTCTCCAATTTTATATTCAAGAAATACTTTTGTATCATGAATCTAAATTCCATTAAAATTGTTTGGACAAGTATCTATATTACCTCATTACTGTCCATTACATGTAAATATTATGAGGAACCCCTTTCTCTCTCATCAACCTTTTTTATGAATTCTTATGTCACCCCATTACGCTGCCGAAATCGCACCGATTTTCTAAGCCAATGTCATTGTGTAGTGAATACCATTCCCATTTCACCATCAAGGGTATTCACCTTTATGAACATTTACATATTGATTTTAAAGTTTAATGTATGAATTCCACATTCCTTTATCGTGGAATAAATTATTTTGTTTTATGAATCTATGTTTTGTGATCCATGTGGCACACTTATGTATGAAATGAAATGTTTAAGAAGGGTGCGCCCTTATAGGACTCCAATGCATTGGGTAAAGTATAGTATCATGATACGTCATGTGCAATGAGTGTTGACTCATGATAATTCAAGTGCCACGAGGGTTTAATCGTGTATCGTGTACAATGAGGGTTTACTCATGATCCATGTGCAATGAGCCTTGGATCATGCTAATTCAATGTTAAGTGTTGTTGCCACATTTCCATGATATGATTATAATTATTTATCATGCCTTTATGTTCATGTTTATCTTATTCTCTATTGAAATTCCTATTTCCTAACATGTATTGTAATCCTCATGTTATTCCATGTGTACTCCCTTACTAAGCTTTATAGCTCACCCTTTTCTTATGCATGTCCTCAGGTTATCCCATGCAATGCTTAGTACGAGGGAAATTAGTGGTCATGTAAAGTAAGTTTTCAACAAAGATGTTGTATTTTATGTTTTATGTTTTTTCACCCTCCGTGAATTATTCCCCTAGGCTTTTCTCCTTTTTCAATAAAAAATAATTTTCAGTGAAGTTGTAAAAAAAAGCAGGGTTGTCATAAAGCATGAATTTACATCTGCCAATACGGTGAATAAATATAAAGGGAAAGAAAATATTTTTAAACCTAAATTATTTTTATGCCATACCTAGCAGAGGAATATTATTGGGAAAGAAATGTAATAGGATCCAGTCTATTTCACATATTTAAGATGTGACACTAGAAGAAAAACTATAAAAATCAAAATTTAAAAGGGGATGTATTAGGGGAATTATATATCGAGTGTTATTTACATATTTCTAATTTTTTTTAATTATATACAGCTTTAGTGCTCAGATATTTATTCAAATACTAGAACCATGTTGATTTAGAATTATTTAATGAAGGGAAATAGATCTACAGGAATCTAATAGATCAAGACCATTTTTTGTTACAATTACAGACTACCATCTCATGTTGTCGATCAATATAATATTATTTTTTGATGGTTTTTATTATGATTGTTTTTATCGAAAAAATTATATCTTTATCCAGAATTGGTACTAATTTATTTTTTTTCTAATTCCAAAATAAATTTTACATAATTTATAAAGATAGAATTATTTATAATAAGGCACATTTAAATAAAATTGATTATCTGTTGGTTTAAATTGATGAAGTAATTGAAATAATGAAAATGAAAATTCAAATGACTTGTACGACACCCAATTATGGCATCAATAGATATGTATTACCAAAAAATATCACTTTACTAAATTTCATCAAGATAGATATTTATATATTTTTTAACTATTGACACATGGATTATGTCATGGATGTTTACAAGGAAGGATGAAAAAATCATCATTTAGTGGGAATTCTGAAAGTGATAAAGATATGCTTTAACAATTTCGTCAACAGGAGTGAGTTGTGTGGGTCCAAATGCTGAAATGAGTTCCTCACATCGATAACACATCTCATAAAAAACATAATATTGATCTGAGTTTCAAATATTGATACATTAAATGGAGTTCATTTATGAATAATAAGTTAATATACTAAAATAATATCATTTTGATTAAAATATATTAGGATAGAAAAGTGGTTTTAAATCACATAATATTGAGACACTAATAAGTCATATACTGAGGAAGATTATCATAATGAGATGAGGATGACATTCAGATCGTAATGGGTAGTGAAAGTAGTCCAATCATAATGATCTACGAAATAAAGATATATCGTAATGAGTTGATTAATAACATAATATAACAATAGGTTTATAATGAAAGGATGGTCGAAATGAGTAGAGGACGCAAATACTAAGAACAGTAAATCATATTGAAGATATGTTTGTTTGTTCGAGAAGAGTGATTTTAATGTAATCATGAGAACGTTTGAAGAAGTTAATGTTTATTGTTAAATCTGTGTGTTATTTGGGATTTTCAAATTTATGTAAGAGGTAAACATTTTACATTTTCACCATTTTTTATTTCTAAGACAAATATAAATATGATATCCCTTCATTCACATTTTATAACATTTTCATGATGGTAGAAAAGGAGAAGCACATCAAATTTCATTTCTATAATTTCCTTCTCAAATTGAGATCTCAATAGATTGTTAGCCTATAGACTGTGTTATTTACCAGTCAAATGAAATATCACATTGATAATTTGATCAGATTTTTAGTTTTTCAAATTTGGACTAATTGTATTTTACTGAATTCATTAGATTGTGTAATTTTTGATTTATTTTTAAGGAGTTTCAAATAATTTAATGTCTTGTTGATCTGGGCATATTTTTTAGGTAAATATTGATAAATGGATCATCTTATTTTGTCAATTATGTTGATTTTATCAAACTGAATGATATTACAATTAAGGTCATCCAACCAAGAAATTCTTTTTTAGCAGATCGAAAAATGTTTTTAGTCATTTATTCATGTAAAATATGTTTGAAAGAATGTTTTTCAAATTATTTTATTAATTATAATCATTTCAATTTGGATATTTAATGTTCCTAATCTTATTTGTAACACGTTATATTCATATCATGATAATAGTGAATTTCCATAAACCCACATGGGTGGCTGTGACAATGATGTATGATCTCAAAATGAGGCCGAACCATAAAAATCAATTATAAATTACACAATTTTATAATTTTTCCAGCATTATTATTAACTAAAAGATGAAATAAAAATTAATATTAACAGGTTTTAAGTGATTGGTTTTAAAAATTATTCAAACTCATAAAATTGAACAATAGATTCATCCCCCATTTTTTGGATAATTTGAATCTTCAATTGTAATCATGGTGATGTTTCATTATTGAATCCATATCATGGATAATATAAATCCTATTGATATAATAATCTGATATTTTTTTGAACAAATAATTATGGATGGAATTGGTGGATTCATTATCTCCATTCTCTGGGCCTATAAGTTGTTGATAATACGAAAATATTGTTCCTATATATTGGCAATGTTTACCCGATTAATTTCTCTTCTAATTGAAATGTTGAAGTTGAAGGAAAATCATAAATGATATCCTATTTTCCTTGAATGAAAATTTATATATGAATATGATGGGTCTCAATACGTCAAATAGTTTGTGGTACATGCAAGAATTTATTTTTTAAGGGAATAGTAATAATGGGGAATACAATATAAAAATATAACATAGTAAGTATGATGAAATATGTATGATAGATGAAGAAACTATTTATTAACACTTCAACATATTAAATAATTTTTTTACAACATGAGAGGATTCAGTTATATCCATGAGGATTATCCAATTGTGAAGAATCTTATGAGAAATTTTTTACATACATCTGATTCTAAATTTTTCTCTTTATAATATAATTATGACTTATCAATTGATTAATTTAATAACTTTTTCATTACTAATGAATTGATGAATTAACCAATGTAAAAATGTTGATTATTGATGAAATGGATTTTGAAGCTCTGAGAAAAATGAAATTAAAGGATCATTAAGTTATTTATTCTTGTGATTAGGAAGATAAATAGTGTGATGTGTTTAATTAAAAATCATTTACCTTAAATCCAATAATTATAGAATATTAATATTAACATGTGGAAGTAAACTTCAACTAAAAGGTTTCGATTGGGGTCAAATAAGAAACTTTTCAATATATTTTGAAAATAAAAAAGACAGAGAATATTTAGATTATTTATATGGAATACATCGATGGAAGAAGTGGGAAAAAGTTATAATGATGGAATATAATCCAAAAAAACATTAGAAGATGTTTAATGGAGACAAAAGGAATATATTGAATAAGAAATCAGAATCAAACTGAACTGACAAAAAACATTAGATGATGAAGGTTTAGAAATATTCATAAACTCCATTTAAAATATTGAGAAAAAAATATTCCACATATAGTATTGAATGTGGTGACGAATCATATAGAGTTTATAAACTCAAAATAGAAATTTATGCGTGTCTTCAGAAAAATAAAACTGTCATGAATGAAAGATATGTAATTAATAAATATTGTGAAGAAATTGTTAAAGGAATCGAGGATTGCATCAAGACAGAGAAATAATAACTTACTGAGATCTTAATTTATAAAAATAATAATTAATGAAAATTGATGGATGATGGAAGACCGTAGTAATAAGAATAAATCCAAGGAATAATAATTTACAGGCCTCAATAAAAATTATTGAGTCCTAAATTAGCTTGCGGACGATATTGTAAAATTTAAATAAGGATTAAAAATTAAATGTTGAGGCTTCTAAAAATTATGAGTATGATAAAATATAGAATTAGGTGAAGCCATCACCCACCAAATATATTGTATCATATGAGTTTTATAAAATTTCATATTATGAATAAAAGGATTATGAAATCGTGGTCGGAAAAGGGTGTGAGAAACCTATTTCATCTAAAATATAAATAAATTCACTAAAGAGGAAAGATTTTTCATGTCTAAATATTGTAAGACAAAAATATTTTACCAACCTAAATAATGTTTTTAAATAGAATGACCTTACTTAAATTAAAAGTAATTATTTTGTGGTTGTACCTGGTGTTGAGGAATGTATGGGAAAATGGATTATAATTGTGGAAATCACTTATCACATCCATGAATAAGGTTTAAAAAAATCAAGGAAATAGGAAAATAATGATGTATAAATTTCTTAACAAATAATAACATAGAAAAGAAAAATATCAGGATGTTAGAAAAATTCTAGCAGAAAGGAAATTTGAATGTCTAGACAATGTTTTTGGAAAATTTGATCAGAGTGGTCATCATGACAAAATATTTATGGAACCTTTTGCAGAAAAATATTATATGGTTGAAATAAAAATCATTTTTTAAAGAATAAATATGAGGAAAGTTTTTTTGTCGTTTCACATTTGAAGAAATATAATATGAAATAATCCTGGACACTTATCAGTGGTTGTTCTTCATATATGTCTAGTGATAAAAGAATCATGTAACATTTTGAAATTATTGATATATGAGTAGTTACATTGGTGGTGATAGTTCTCTATAAATCAAAAGAATTGGATAAGCTAATATAAAAGTAAAATAATTGAAAATATAAGGTCGTATTATTTGGTAATGGGATAAAACATAACATACATAGTGTTATTCAACATTTTGATGATTTAAATGTAGTGTTTTTTAGAAAATATTCTTGTATGACCATAATTGTGAAGATAAAAAAGCAACCCAAAAAGGAAAAAGAAAACGTGGTAATATCTTTCAAATCAGATCATTTAATAACTAATAAAACTGAAGTGCTAAATATGAAAACTAATTATTTCACAAAAGACAAGGTCACTTGGGGAGGAAAAGTATGATCAAACATTATAATGTTTATGTTGTCTGTTATTTTCCAGATTATAAAAGATTATATTAATATTTTTTTTTACTTTTGAAAAAGAGAATATTATTAGAAAATTGATAAAATAATGATATTTGGTCTACAAAACCTTCTAAACATATTAGTTCAGATTTCTTTCCTACTAAGACATCAATTAAAAAAGGATATTTATAATTCATCACTTTAATTGATGATTTATGTCAAACAAAAAACATCATGTTTTTAAAAAACATGTCAGAGGCTATGTAAAATATGTTGTTTTTTAGAATACAAGTTGATATATAAATGGGGGCATACATTATATTCTGAGAACTAATAATGTTAATTTATTTACATGAATAATTGTTTAAATTATCTAAGAGTGTGTGGTTTCAAAAATCAGTATATTGATCCATATAATCCATAAAATTAGAGTAGCTAAAAGAATGGATAGATTTTTTATGTTAACATGTTGAAGTATGTTAGCATAATTCAATTGTTAAATGTTCTATGGGATGGAATCTATTAGTATTTATGTACACTTTCGAAAAAGAATCTTGTTATGATTTGAAATTAAAATTTAATCTAATAAAATATTTTATCATAAAAACATTCATTTATGTACATAAATTTATTTGGAAGTCCATTCCTATTAAGAATATAAAATCTGGATCTTTGAAAGATTGATGGGAGATAAAAGGGAGGAATATTTATGGGTTATTCATCTAGTTTTAGAAGTTAAAATTATTGATCAAATTATTTTAAAGGATGGTGGAATCATATTATGTAAATGTAATTGAAAATAAAAATACATAACCCAAATATCTTGAGAATGTTTAGGAGGAAAACTCGAGATTTATAATGATATTGAATGTAAATAAAAAATATCTTCACAATATTTAGAAGAATCATGTGATGCGGAATGTTTATCTAGAAGAGAAACATTTAAATTTAAAACATTAAAAAACACTTTGAGTCTTAAAACATTATTTGAAATAAGAAGGATCTAGTTAAGAATAAAGGAAAGTTCAGATTACAATAATCATACATTACTTATCTAAAAAGAACAACAATAATCAGTTTTAGAAGATATTCAGCATAAATAAATGATGAATTCTATGAATGAAGAGTTAGATCAAATTTAGAAAAATGAATCAGGAGAACTTGTTCCTTTCCAATAAAATATTTATTTTATTATAATGAAATGGGTTTACCAATACAAGTTGAATGACAAAGGATAAGTATCAAGAATCAAAGCCAATGTTGTTTGTAAAGTCTACACATAGGTGTAATGTGAGGATCCTGATGAAACATTTTCATACACAATATGATCAGAAACTATTAATATGCTTATATATGTGGATAATCAAATTGATAAAAATATATAAGATGTATTTAAATTCATCATTTCTCAATGATGAAATTGAAGAAAATGTTTTCATTGAATAACCTTGAAATATTCTATATAGTGAGGATAAAGCCAATTTTTTTTAACAAAAGAAATAATTTTATAGTCTGAAGAAAGATCCATATTCATGGTATTCATAATTATATAGATTGTTGACAATAATGATTTTTTCTAAAGGAAAATTTGATATCCACATATATGTGAATGATATAGAATCTAGAACTATAATTGTAATTTTATTATGTGTAATATATAAAATTTTATGAGGAAGGAAAAGTTTATAATGGGTTTTTTGTGGAAATGAAGAATAATTTTGAAATGACAATGTTAGGAGAATTAACATTTTCCTTGAATTACAAGTTCAAAAAAATTATTTTTTATTATATAAATAAATGTATTCCTAGGAAATGTAATATATTTTTGGGATAGTAGTATTTAAATTAGTTTTTACTACAATATATATGATCAAAATTTTGAGTAAATATGAGTTCCAAAAAAGTTATATTCAAAAAGACATTAAAACTAGTAAGAAATATAATTTACCATATAACCTCAATGTGTTATATTTTTTATGTTGTCACATTGTTTGATAGGTATCAATGTAATCTGAAAGAATCAAATATATTGGACGAAAATGTACTTTCAATATATTTCAACAGAAAAAATTCAATTGTGATACAAAAAAATTATAAAATTATGTTTTGTTGATATTCTCTTGACAATTGGGAGAGGGATTTTAACTATAAAAAACAACTTCAATATAAACATTTTCCTAGTGAGAATGTTGTGTAAGATAGAATTATAATATAAAAATTTCCAAAAAATTGAGAAAAATAAAGTTAGAATATGGTATAGCTACTCAAGATTGTACTCAAATGTTGTGGATGATTGTTCATATGGAATAATTTAAAGTTAATTTTTTTAAAACATTGAAGATAATTTGTGAAAATCAGAGTAACATTGATCATTTTAAAAACAATGTTCAATTTTCCAGATCAAAACACATTTATATAAAGATTCACTTTATAAAAGAGGAAGGTGTTGAATGAGATATTTTTCCGGATTATATCACAACGAACTATAAAATTACTTATATCTTCACAAAATAAAATGAGGAAAGTATGTTTTGTTGAGTTGTGGAAAAAACGTCATGTTCAACCCCTCCAATCAATTATTAAATATCATAAGGACATCCCCCACCATTATTTGAATTTTATTTATAGAGGGGGGTATAAATTAACATCTTTATATGTTTTAAGACGTTTTTACATATATTTCAAAAATTAATATGAAGCAATGTTAATCGGATTTTGGCATAATGGAAAATAAAAGTGAGAGAAAAAAGTAATAAAAGATAAAAGTGATGAGGATTTTATATTAACATTCCCAAAAATATCTTTTTTCACATAGGGATTTACTTCCTTTCAACATGGTACTTTATCCTATTGTGTTATATGAGGAAACCCTTTTTTAGAATGTATATGTTTTGATAAATATTCAAAAACATGATTTGTTTAAAATGTTATGTTGTGAAAATTGTCGAGAGTTGAAAAAAAATTTAATAAGTGTTTTTATGAAATAATAGGTGCATTGGAAAACCATTTTCGTGTTTTTGTTTTTTACTGTGTTTGTTTTACAAATAACCTTTGTGTAAAAGAATATTTTCAATAATCATGACTGGACCTCGTTCATTGTAATGTTTTTTCACAAGAATTGTGGAATTTGTTGGAACCAAACACAAAGGGAGAGAATTGTTTTATCATTAAAGAGGTTTTTTCTCAAGACATATTTTTTGAGACTCATGATTTCGGATTGAGAATCACCATATGCTAAGGAATTGAGAAGGATGATGTCGTTGAACATATGTTTTATTGGTCTCAAGTCCCTCAGTAGGTTATTAATGATTCATTATTCCCATTATCCACTAAAAACTAAAATGTTTATAAGAATAGATTTTAGAATAATTCTAATGATTTTTATTGAAGATTTGTATTTTCATGATTTAGAAATTATTCATAATTTATAATCCATATATTAGACATCAGTTTTCTAGTCATCAAGTTATCACCAATCATGAAAACTATCATGATAAATGATTCTGTATAAATGGTGGAATAAAAAATATTTAATCTAAAATAGAAAATATAGCAACCTCGTCCTTTTAACCAAACCATTACATGATTTTATTCATAAAAAACATCACATTAAAAGCTATGGACCTTGAATTATAGTATCGTGGAAGACTAGGTACATTTAATTGAAAACATACAATAAAGGAAAACAATTTCGTTAATTATTCATCAAAACAAACTCCTAATATTTTCTGTTCTCATACACCTTCATTGGATAACTTGGGGATAACATGATTTAATGGATGCGCTATAAATCATAACAAGGTAATAAAAAAAAGAATATAGTTTTATCACATGGGTTAGAAGGTGTGAAATAATTATATAAAAATGAATGTAACATATATAATCATGAAATATAAACATGGGATAATATAAACATAGATTTAGAGTAATGTGGAAGAAAAATATATCCAAACTTTATCATGTTTCAAGGCTAATTTTACTTAGAGGATCACAAGTCATGGTTATAAACAATGATTATTTCACATGATATCATGATTCATGGCTAACCGTCAAGACTATTAGAGATAACATCTAATGAGACACCACATTATCCAATGAATTGGAGAACTATCTTTCTCACATGCATCAAAACATGTTCATGAATATTAAATCCATATGAAGAATCATACATAATCAAACATAAATAAACATAAGGGTATCCATTGAGAGTAATGTGTATCATAATCCTTTCATGAATCATAATTATTGGGGGTATCATACATGTGACCAGGAATGGCTATAATTTGAAAATAAATGGACATTAATAAGGTAAAATATGATTATACCATGGTATGTGAAGTCAAATATATGTGATAACATGTAAAAAGAGAATTTATGAAATTTTTGAATTCAAACATTTTAAGGTGGTTTTAAGGAATATACTAAAGAGAATTCAAAATAGAATATGGGATAATATTTTTTTATAATAATTGAAGATATAAAATAAGGTCTTGATAATATAACTATTTTTTTATATAATAATAATGGTGGCATAAAAAAAATTATATAGTGTACTTGAAAATGTCTAAAATTCGGAACATTCCCATAACGGGTTTGCTTATCGGGAAGTATTGAGGAGGAAACAACATAATAAATTGTATATCATTGAATGAGAATAATGAATGGAACTTAATAAATTATTTGGGATATTTTAAATAGAATTTAATATTTGTATTTAAAAATAACTTCATTTGGGTAAAAATAATGATACGGAAGCCCGGTGCAATAATATTGGTTCGGGTAGTATCCCTTACATTAAGTCTGAGGGTTTTATTAACATGATATTAATGTCTTGGTTAATAAAATTAAATTCATTAAATTGTATGCAAGGAACCTATTATTCATGCAATTTATTATTTATTTATTTATTATGTTCATTCAGGACGTTTTTGATGGATTAAGAGGTTTCATTTCATTGATATAGAGCATTTGTTTCCCTACTCTTCAGGATTGGTTTACTTATATAATTGTGAGGCTAAACATGTAATATGAGAATGGTTGTCCAGAAATCGATTTATATGTTATTTATAAAAACCCTTAAGATTAAATGATTATAAATTTTATTTGGTTTTATTAAGTGAAAATGAATCATTAAATAAAATTTCAATGATAACCGTTTTGGTTTATTGGTAGTTGTTAATCACAAGAATCCAATTTTTCATTATAAAATGTACAAATTTTTCCAGAATGATAAAATACACATACTATATATATTATAGTTTGGTTGAACCAAAACAATTGTTTCTTGACCAAAAATAAAGATGGTAATAGGAATTTTTAAACTCAACATCCATGAATTTGATAAATTAACATATCTGAGATGGTATTTTTATTTCTAGTATAATAGGATGGGAAAAGAGAGATAATGATGAATTATTACATTATTATAAAAAAATTATAGTACATTAATGTTATTGGAGTTGTCTTAACATTTTTTTGAAAAGGGTTGAGGAAAAAAAGAATGAAAGGAACCTAAGTGAAAAATAAAATAACTGGAAAGAGTAATTTACCTCTTTAATATATCTACCTTTAGAACCACTTTATAGAAGAGTATTTGTTATTTAAAATAGACTATTTGATTATGAACATGGGTAGATGCTTGGGAAGTGATTTTCGAATAGTTTACAAAAGGAACAAGGCCGGACTGCAGTGAATGGAAGAGGTTAAGAGGGGTTCTATATATGCACTTGAGCCTCATCCTGATTGGTGAGGGCACTCCAATAGCATCTATGAGACACCGTTTTGATTGTAATAGGATGAGTACTTTTAGGTTACTGTAGAAGTACTATTTTAGTACTTTTGTAGGAACTGTAGATGGTACTGTAGAAGGAATTGTTAGGTACTGTAGCAGCCAGAACTATTCACCTTTGGGACACCAGCTTAAGCATAGAGTTCTTAAGTCCTTTGGTACACCAATTCCTTTGGGTAAATAAGGCTTTTGAGCCACCTTATGGCCTTTAGGCCACGTCAAGTATAATTACCCTTCCTTATAACCTTAATTAACCTTAAGTTAAATCATGAATTAACATTGATGATCTTTTTCAGTTTTGAGCTTTAGAGAATTAGGTTATAACATATACAAAATATCATTAATATTACATGTAGAAACTTCTACTTAGTAACCATTTTTTTCATAAAATAAAAAATCATAAAAACGAAACATGTCTACTTCTATTTTCTAGATAGAATAACATTTCCTTGATCACATCCTTGATCATATTCATCATTAAGTCATGTGTAAAACATTTCAAACACATGGGATGAGAATAAAATGCTCAGTAAGGGATATAAAATAAATAAATAAAACATTAGTCCATCAACACATGATAAAAATAAGCTCTTTAACAAAGCTCATTAAATCATAAGATTTATGAATAAAACATATAAATCATAAATCACAAAGGAGACTTATGGAATCCATATCATACATACATTGTAGCATTCACAGCAACATAGGGAGTTACACATGGAATAACAATCAATTATATTCCATAAATATATTAGTAGAATGATTAACATTTACCTCTACCACATTACCCAGCGCAATGAAGGGCATTCTCGGGCTCACCCACCCAAGGATTATCACAGAACCAGCTGTACTCATAAACAATGCCCAATAAACCATACAATTTCATAACACATAAAACAACCATAAAGGAAATATAACATTTCCAAATAAAAATAAAAATATATCATTTAAAGATATTTACATAATCAATGAATTATCAAAAAAAATTAAAAACCATTTAAAACATTTAAAACAATTAAAACAATGTTTTAGTTAAAGTTTCCCTTACCACATGGGAAAATAACTGAATAAAAATAATTAAAGAATAACAGTAAACAAAGAATATTATATCATTATAATAAGGATACTCGTGATGTAATATGTCCAATGATAGTATATACACCCTATAAAAGTTAATTGTTGTATAACATCAAATAAGTCTCAATAGAATGTAAATTGAGAAACTTTCCTTTACAAAGATTGTATCTTTAAATTAAGGATAAATAAATGACATAATTATCTTTGAAAAATAAGAATACCCCCAGTATAAGAGGATATTAAGTGCAAAAAAATCATATTTCATTCACACATATTCATAGAATGACATAATAAAAATGAATAAGTTTATCCTAAAGAATTGGATTTTTTAAGAAGTTACCATACAGAAATTTGATAGCCTAACAGGGTAACATAAAAATTTAGAAAATGAGTTGATGAGAGAGAAAAGGGTCTCTAATCACATGGTCATAAAATGTAAAAAAATAAGGATATATAATAACATATAACAGCATATGAAAATGGAAATTAAAATACATGACATAAAATAAGTCTTCGAGTAAAAGAGGAAGGGTGAACGCTTTCCTTACCAATTTGGAAACTTATGAAACAAACACCACATGAATGAAAGATCATAAAATGGAGATGTAAATTCTAATAAATTAAATAATAATACACAATTAATATAATAAGGCTTTGTACATACACCACATGAATAAAAATAATGGAAAATATACCATGAATCTCATAGGAATAAAGAGTTACATGAAAACCACATACCTCATATACGACTTGTCTCGCTCGTTCATTAATCTCATGAATAGTTAAATAAACCTAATTTATAAATTATTAAAATAAATTTCAAATTTTATTATTACTTTTATATATCTTATTACCTTTATATAATAATTATGGAAATATTTGAGTTCATTTTTGACATTATGATGATGTTCAGAACTTGTTTGCAAAATGAACTTATTATAATTACAAATTGTCCATGTAGTCAAAATTAAATTATCTCCAAAATAATATTCATTATTTAGATATCATATATATCATATATATTTAGTATATATATATATATTTATAATATTCCATATTATTTTGATATATGAAAATGAAATGCACTGTTCATGGAGACGGTAAGTCGTACATACGCATGAACGCTGATTTAATTTGTTTTTTTTCATATTTAAAGGATTGAAAACCGAATGATAAATAGGAATAATATTAGTCCATTATAATATAATATTTTATATACATTACATATGTTCATTATCTCCACCATTTATAAGTTCCATTTCTGTTATTAATGAGTCATATAACTTTGAGGGCACGGTAGTCCGAACGTCCTAAAATGAAATTATCATATTTATAAAAATTGAAAAGCATAAAGTTATGTTATAAATAATAATTAAAGAATCATATATATATAAAAAATAAAATAAATATCATATATAATTAGTGTTCCATCATAATTTCCACCATGATCGGTGGTAGGGGAAAATCGAACTTCCATCATTTCGTGAGGTAGTAGTACACCGTACACAGAAATAGTATGTTGGTATCCATTAGATGGAGGTGTGTGTATTATTAGTTAAAATATATAAAATAAAAAAACATACTATATTGATTATAGTAGTTTTTTTATAAAATCAAATAATAATAACATCATAGGGAGTGAATATGTAAACTAACGGAATAGAACTTGAGGGGAGATGTTACCTTTAAATCTTGTACCTCCATTTGGATTGAATGAAAAGGCTTTCATGGACTGCCTTCTCCCTATTTTGAGGAATATAGGATCAAGGGAGGGATGTTGGGAGATTATTTGGGTAGATTTATGATGATACAAGTGGCTTGAGTGGTGTGAGTAATTGGTTAGATGTGATAGATTTTTATAAGGGGGAGGGGCTCTTTAAGAATGTTTGAAATTATTATTTTATTATAAAATGATTTTAGATTTAAAAATGTCCCAATATAATTAAATTAGATGATAATATGACTATAATTAGAATTACTCTCAACTAATAGGTTTTAGAATAGTTTTTTTTTCAAATTTAACCATATAATGTAGCTTTCACCATTAGTAAAGTAATTTGACTCTTACTATGTTATCTTTTTTATACAATTTATATTGTTAATATAGTTACCATTAAAATCCAATAGAACCCAAAGTGGTCCATTAAAAATATTTTAAACCTTATCTAAGTCATTTTTTCGAATAACAGACTTTTAGGTATATTTTATATTTTAATAAAATATTAATTGATTTAAAAAGTCATTTATGTCAATATAAATAATGTTAATATCTTGTCTTCTTAAAAAATATAAACCAACATTATTCTTTTGAAAAAGAATCATTATTTAAAATATATATTTTCATCATCATCTAAAAAAAATCTGGAATAAAATTGTTCAAAATATAATTATTTTAATATTTATAAACTTATTTACTTAAAACATTCATTAATGAGTAATCATTTCATCATCCTTGTGTCATAACGAATTTATTTATCGGAAGTATAAAAATTATAATTAAAATACCATGATTTAGGAAATAATTTTATCTTTATTGTTAATATTTATAGTAAAATAAATCAATTTTAAAACCCCACATTATAATTTTTCTAGCAAAGCATTCATGTTTGTGATATTTTTATTTTTACTTTAATTAAAAATTGATTAATTTCATTATCTTACCCAAATTTCATTAAAATGACACAATTTTCACCTAATGAATTTATTTGTCATCCATAAATCATACAATAATGTTATTACTTGTGCTAAGATAGTTTTATATTATTATTATATTATTTTTTATCCTGAATTACCCTATTTACCTTTAACCACAGTATATAAAAATCAAATGTTATTATTCCCATAATATATGTTTTTCATTGTATTGAACAATATATTACATACTGATTATGTACATATATGTAATATTTTTGAAATTCAAATCACCGAATCATTAAAATTACATTTAAATGAAGAAGTTGTATTTTAAACTACTAAATAGTGTTTTTCGCTATTAATAAAAAATTGAATGTTTTGAGAAAAATACCAAAAATTAACCCAAAGATAATTTTGATATTATGAATTCAAAAATAATTTTAATTTTACAAATTTCGACACATAAAAGTTTTATTAATTAATTTAATATTAATTTTCATTGTCAAAACTTGAAAACATGTTTTTAAGAAATAATAACTATCAAAATATTAACACTTTTTTATGTCCAATTACAAAGTGAAATTACATTCAATGACCAACATTCGATTAAATGGTAAAAATATAAACCAATTAATCTTTAAAACCATTTAAAAAGATAATATAACCATAAAAATAAATTATATTTAATGGAAGTTTAGAATTAAAATGCAGTACATTCACTATTCATTAAAAATATTATCTTTATCAGAAAAATATCAAAATTTTATTCAAAATAAATTTTGATGTACTGATTATAATAAAGAATATTAATTTGTCAAATATAACATAAAAAAGTGACACAAATTATATTTAAAAGGGTTCTCCATCAGAAGGCTATTAAAAAGCATTTTTATAAATATTAGAGTATTTCATGCTTAAAATCAGATTCATTCCCATTTCATGCCTCAAAAATTTATTGGATAAATGAAGAGAAATTTAAGAAACATTTATAATTATATTTTAGTTATTTCTATTCATTCTATCTAATAAAATGGCTGGGCGTTAACTATCATTTAATATAATAATATTACTATATTATTTTTCGTTATAAATCCACATTGTGTGCAATGCAAGATTGTTGAGAAATACATTTTTCTTGTTGAGTACAATTTTGAACATTTCATCCCCTTTAAGGTAAAATTAATTTTTAATTCAGAAATAGTAATAAATATTTAAATTGCATATTAATTATTTACCTATGGTGTTACATATTTCCCCTTATTGGGAATTGCATCCTCACAATATTAAAATTGTGATTGGAATCATCATTAAAAGTCCCTCATTAGAAAAAGATTCAATAAAACTATCAATTTAAAATAATTATGGAGAAGTAGAAAGGTCCCCCATGATAACACATATTATCATTCCATGATAACATGGATATTGAGGTGAAACTAATTTTCTAGTTATGATGGAGAGTGATAAAATACATGATCTATAAATAGTTGACAACAAGAAAAAAAACATTTAATGGGTTAAATGGTCTCAGATTACCCAGTTGGAAAATTAAATAGGAAATATTTTTTGTTGTGGTTTTCGTTTAATTAATTTGTAGATTTTATTATTGATAGTGACTAAGTATGTAAGTAAATTTACATACATTTAAAGAAGAGTTTCATCCTTTAATAAGTTTGTACTAGAAACTCATCTTTTCTCCAAATGATTAGTATTATAGAGGAATTCTTCACACCTGAAGTGCTAGAATAAGCTTCTATAGAATCACATAATACACAAATGACTAACTATAAATTTCCCTTGCCTTTAGACATTAACCGAAACCCAAATAGTTAGTACCAGATCATATAATCCACACATCCATAATCTTTTATAAAAATAAATATTACTCTTAATCTCGAATATTGAACAAATAATACCTAAATCTCATGAAATACCATTCAATACAAAATTTTCCTTAAAATTAATAAAAATAATCCTAAGAGTGTTTGGAACCCAAAATTTAGAAGGATTTGATCACAAAGTATTCCCTAAAAATCATAACATTTATCTCAAAATAATATCTGTTATTCATAAAGACTCATATTATAATGTAATTAAACTAATCACATATTCTATATTATAGGTTAATTATATCGATAAATAACCCAAATCACTATATATCCATAATAAAAACATAGATTCTTCCAAAATTAAATTTCAATCATTACTCCAAAAATAATATATCATAGTATTCGATTTTCCTAAAGCATAGACTTTTCCCAATAGAGATAATGTATTCTAAAATAACTTTTATCTCTTAATCACCAAATCATATTCTTATACTAATTATATCCATTTAATAAAACATAATATCCCAAATAAACTTATTCTTGATCAATAAAATTATTTATCAAAAATTAATTATTCATATTAACTAGGGACTTCATGTAGTCCAATGGTAGGTGACAAATCACAATCGCGATTTGGTTGTGGGTTCGATTCTCACAGCATTGTCTGACAGGACGGGTTGTCACACAGTCTGTGTGTTGTCCTTTTTCAGAAATTATATAATTTTATAACATTCCCATAAAATGAGATATATTTCTCAAAAATAAACATAACATATTTTATCATCAAATTTTATCATCAAATTTTATCAAATTCCTTCAATATTGCATCACAAAATGTAATAAACATTTATCAACTATAAAATAACTATTACACTTTATAATATGCTAATTATTATGGTTATGACAATTATTCTTAAATAACTACCAATCCTCTAAAGTTATCTAAACCGACCTTATATAACAACTATAAGGCCCCGACCATAGAACAATACATAACATTTAGTAAAATAATGAATAAATATTGAGGGTATTTTTGGGTTTATATGTTTATAAATTAGGTCATAACTTATACAAAACATCAATAAAATTACATTTAGACACTTCTACTCAGTAACCATTTTTTCATAAAATAAATACTCTTAAAAAAGAAACATGTGTAGTTCTATGTTTTAGACGGCCAAATTTTTCAATGATCCCATCCCCAGTCCTATTAATCATTAATTCCTATGGAAAAAATTTATAAAACATAAAAGAATCAGTTAGGGATATAAAATAATGATAAAAAAATTATTCCATTAGCACATACAAAACATATGCTCTTTAACAAACCTCATGAAATAATATGATTTTTGAATAAAACATATAAATCATAAATCGTAAAGCTATCTTATGGCATCCATATCATACTTACATTATAGTTTTCATAGATATATAGGGAGTTACACATGGAATACTAATAAAAATATATTTTGTAAATCTCTTAGGAGAAACAATAACGTTTGCCCCAGCCACGTTACCCAATTCATTGGAGAACTATCTCAGGCTCACCTGCCCTAGGTTTATCACGAAACCAGCCATATTTGTAAACAATGAACAATAGCAATAACATATTCATAACACATTTAACAATAATAAAGGAAATATAAAATTTCCACATTATAATAACAATATATCATTTTAAGATATCGACATAATCAATGCTTTATCAATCATTTTTCAAAACCATTTAAGACATTTAATAAAGAGATTTTTGAATCAATGTATCCCATACCAAATTGATGCTTTTAAATGAATTATACTTTTAAAACCTTAATTTCCATATAAATAAATCCTTAAAAACATTTTTGAAAACATGTTCATTAATTATAAATATTTATTAGACTAAATCATTATAACATTTCAAGAAAAAAAATTAGTTAAAGAGTCCCTTAAATAATTAGAAAATACTTGAATAATAATAATAACAAAATAACATGAAAAAAAAAGATTATTATATCATGGGAATAAAGATATTCATTATATAATAATTAAATGGAAAATATATACACCATATAATATTTAATTATTGTATAATAACAAATAAGTATCAATGGAATGTAAATTGAGACTATGTACATTACAAATATCGTGTCCTTAGATTATGGGCAAATAAATGACATAATTATGTGTGACAAATATGAATTCACAAAATATGAAGGATATTAAGAATAATAAAATCATAGGTCATTCAGACATATTCATATCACAACATAATCAAGAAGTAATAGTTTAACCCAAAGAATTGATATTTGGTTAAGAACTTCTCTTACAGAAATTTGAAAGCCTAACAACGTCACTAAAAAAATCCGAAAATGTGTTTTTGAGACATAAAAGGGCCCTTCAACCCATGGACATAAAATTTAAAGAAATATTGATATAGCAGTAAATATCCCAATATAGTAAAATGGAAATTAAAAGACATGACATTAGAGAATCCTTTGACTAAAAGAGGAAGGGTGAAAGGTTCTTTGACAGAATTGGTAACATATGAAAAATACACAAAATTAAAAAAGGATCATACAATGAAGATGTAAATACATGTAAATTGAAGTATATTAAAAAATTAATACAACAATGGGCATCACATACAACACAAAAAAGGAAATAGTGGAAAATATAGCATGAATCCCTTAGGAATAAAAAGTGAGATGAAAACCCCTTACATTGTATCTGACATATCTCACTAGTTCATTAATCACATGAATAATGAACTAATGTTAATTTACACTTTATTAAGAACCTTGTTCATTATTATTATTCCTTTTATATAACTAATTACCTTTCTATAACGAATAGTGAATTATATGAGTTTATAGAGTATATTTTGTCGATGTTCAAAAATTTAGTCAAAAAATGAAAATGTTTTAATTTACAACATTCAATGTGGTCTAAATTACATTATCTAGAAAATGATATTCAGGATTTAGATATCATATATATCATATATATCCTTTATATAAAATGATAATATTCTATATAATTTGGATATATGAAAATGAAATGCACCGTTCATGGAGACGTCAAGTTGTACGTACGCATTAACGCAACTTTCATTTCATTTTTTCCATTTTTAAATGAATGAAAACCAAATGATACATAGATATATTATTATTACGGTATAATATAAAAATTTTAATACATTAAATAAACTCATTAAAACTATCCTTTATATGTTCAATTTATGGTATAAACGAGTCATATCACATTGTGGGGGTTGTAGTCCACAATTCCTCAAATGAAATTATCTTATAGATACCCAATAATAATAATTTTTTGATATAAATAATAATTATATAATAATAGAGATAAAATAAATACCACATATATCATATATAATTATTTTTCCATCATAATGGCCACCATTAGAGGTGATGGGGGAAATCGAACAATCATTTTTTTTTTGTGAGGCTACAGTACGCCGTACACAGAAATAGTAAGTTTATAACCATTAGATTGAGGTGTGTGAAAGTTTAGTTCCTTTACATCTCATAATAAAAACTGATAATATAGAGTATACTATTTTTTATATAAACAATGAATAATAAGATCATAAGGAGTTAATAAGTACAATAAAATAAGAGATCTTGAGGGGAGACGTTGTCGTTAAATTGGGTGACACCCTTTGGTTTCAACCAAAAGGTATTCATGAAGTGACTTTTTCCAAATGTAAGGATTATAAGAGGATGATAGGGATGAGGGGAGATTATTTTGTCCAAATATGGACATGAAAAGGGTCTTTAAAGTTGTGATAAATGGGTTATTGGTGAATGATTTTTATAAGGGGCTCTTTAAGAATGTTTGAATGTATTATTTTATCATAAAATTATTTTCGTCTTCAAAAGGATAGAAACGCATTAAATTCATGACTAAGATTACTATTATTCAAAATACTCCCAACTAGTAGGATTTAGAAAAGTTTTGGTTTCAATTTTAACCTTTTAATTTAACATTAACCCTTAGTTAACTAATTTGACTCTTACCATGTCTTCTTTTTCTATTCCCTTTATATGGTTAATATAGTTACCATAAAATTCAAAGAGAATGAAAAGTAGTCCATTAATGAAATTTTAAACCCTATAAAAGCCATTTATCCTAATATTATATTTTTTAGACTATTTTGTCATTTAATAAAATATTAATTTATTTAATAAAACATTTTTTTCTATTTAAATACTATTCATATCATGAATTTTTTAAAAATCCAAACCAACTTGATTCTTTCTAAAAACCATCATTAATTAGAAGAATAAAAGTCATAATCATAATCAAAATTCATTTATGGCATAATTAATTTCATATTATATTAATTTTAATATGTATAATCTTATTTATTTAAATCATTCATTAATGAGGTAATCATTGCATCATAATTGTGTCATAATGAATTTATTTATTTGATGACTAAAAATTATAAGAAAAATAACAAGATGTAGGAAATATTTTTATCTTTATAATGAATATTAATAGTAAAATATATAATTTATAAAACCCCACATTAAAATATTTCTAGAAAAAAATCATGTTGATGATGTTTTTATTTTTTTATTAAATAAAATGGTGTTAATGTCATTATCTTACCCAAATGGCTTTCAATGGCCACAATTCTCACCCAAAGATTTTATTGGTCGGACATGAATCATAAAATATTGTTAATACATGTGTAAAAGTAATTTTAAATTATTTTTATATTATTTTTACCTTCAATTACCCAATTTACCTTTAACTATGGTAAATAAACACCAAAAGTTGTTATTCACCAAAAATTAAATTCTTCCTATGAAAAAACTTTTTAATTAATAATTACAACTATGTATGTCATAATTTTAAAATTAAATTCCCAAATGTGGTAAAATTTATTTTAAAAGAAAATTTAGTTTTTAAACAACTAAGTAGTGTTTTTCATTATTCATCAAAATTTGAATGTTTTCAAAAAATTACCAAAAAATACCCCAATGATAATTTTGATATTAAAAATTCAAAAATAAAGACTATTTTACAAAATTAAAATCATTAATGTTTTATTAATTAATTTAAAATTTATTTCCTTTGTCAAAACTAAAAGGCGTGTTTTAAAGAAATAATAACTATAAAAAGATCGACAATGGCTTAAGTCCAATTTCAAAGTGAAATTACATACAATGACCAACACTGTATTAAATTGTAACAATATAATCACATTAAATTTTAAATCCTTTTAATATTGAAATCATTCGATATCAATAAATTTGATTATAAGGTATTTTGGAGTTAAAATGCAGTATTTCTCAATATTCATTAAAAATGAAGATTATTTGAGAAATACCAATATATAATCCAATGTAAATTTTGACCTCCTGATTATAAATAATAATATTACTTTTATCAAATATAAAATATAAAAGTTACAAAAATTATATATAAAATGGGTTCTCTATCAAAAGGTTGAAAAATTACCTTTTATAGGAGATTAGAGTATTTCAAGAATGAAATCGGATTATTTCTCATTTCAAGACTTTAAAATTTATTTGATAAATGTAACGTCATCTAAGTAAAATTTATAATAATATTTTAGTTAGTTTTTTTCACTCTCACCAATTCATCTTCTAGGCATTAACATCCATTTAAAATAATAATATAACTATATTATTTTTCGGTATAACTCAACATTGTATGCAACATAAGATTTCAGATAAATATGTAGTTGTGTTTTCAGTACACTATCATAAATATCATTTCCATTAATGTAATATTAATATTTATTTCTAAAATATAAATAAATATGAAATTTTCATATTCTCTATTTACCTGGAATGTTACATGAAGGACTTCTGGCCAACTGATGTGCAGGTTCTAATAGATAGATTCATCAAGGAACAAGCCCCAAAAAATGAATCCAAGGAAGCCGAATTCACCATAGCAGATCTAACAGATTGGGAATAATGGAAGTTTATGAAATTTATAATCTGTACAAGGCATGTGAACCATTTCCTAGGACAACTATTTGTACAACCATGAAAATGTTGAGAGATGATCATGATGTAGATGCAGGGCTGGGGTTGTTTCAAGTAGTCATAGTCTATAATTAATGAATTCCTTATGACCATTGGGTCTTGTAATGTCAATGGTTCACCTTCAACACATAAATGGGAAATTATCAAAATTGAATAAAAAATGAAGGCCTTCAGGCCATTCAGACAGGGGTGGTATATATACCAGAGGAGAGGAGGGTTTCCTATTACATTAATCATTAGGTTAATATTGTTTCTCATGATTAAGAATAGTCTTCATTATTATGAAAAAAGTGGTAAATGGTTATTTTGAGTTCAATACAATGGAAATTTACATCATCTATGTCTCAAGAATGATTCATAAATTCATTTATTTGGAATTTATCATAAATTATAATGTTTTATATTAACACAAAATTCAATTATTGTAGAATAATCACCAAAATTAACCCCCACCAATTTTTCGGCAAGTATAATTAAAAAATGAACACCAATTTATAAAAATAACTTTATAAATTCGGGAAATTCTATTTTAATTTGAAATCATATTTATATGTAAAATAAAAATTTTAAATTTAAAAAATCGATAAAAATTAAAAATTATTATGGAATCTTAAAATTATATTATAATAATAAAGTGTAAAAAAATTACGTACTAATTTTATGAAAATATGTTATATTTTAAATTATTAAATTATAAATAAAATTTTAATTGAATACACCTAACATACAAAAATACCAACTCTTAATTAATAATTTTTAAAACATTTACTTACTTATACTATGTTTTATTAACATCATATTTTCACTAATAATATGGACAAATTTTATTTTTACATTCATTAGTGAGATTGTAATTTAATTTTCTAGATTACTATTCATAAGGGTCACATTACTATTCCAAAGGTCATGTTTCTATTTCACTGGTATATGTTCCTTAACATCTAAAGATACCATTTATTTTACAAATTATTATTTTATCTTATATTATTATACTATAAGAAATAATTATATAAAAGGAATTTCAAGGATAAATCATTGTGTCATCATAGAAACCCATGACATAGAAGATCAGATTTAAAAGTACATGACCTAGAAGTAGTTAGATTTCATGATGTGTAACAATGAATTAGTTTGAAGAGTTCTTATATTTCTTTGTAGATTAATAATCAAATAAGAAAATCGTAAGATAATTCCATCTTATTGAGAAATACTTAACTATGATTTTTTTACTATATTGGATTTGAGGGGGAAAATCACTTGGATTTGGAATAGGCATTGATCTATTAAATGAATTCCCCATGCTGATAATACATTAGATGTAGAACATCAGTGTTATCAATTTTGTAGTAATCAATTCATCAATGGGAGATTAGTTAGGAAGAAAAAGTTAATATTCTAAAATAGTTATTTTTATTAATATGAAATAAAGGGGATTGTTCATGATTAAAATAAAATTTTATTGGGACACAAATAAGTCCTTTTTTATGATGTTCATCATTATTTGGTGAGGACGATACTAAGATCATAATGATAAGTGAAAAATATTCTAATTGCAATGACATGATAAAAAATGCATATCAAAATGAGTTAAAAAATAATGTATGATTGTAATTATCTATCAAATAAAGTCAAATTATAATGATCAATAGAAGATGAAGTTAAGAATGTTATATTAGATTGAACAAATGATATTTTTGCGGGAAGGTTTTTATTGAAGAGAACTTGAGATGGATTTAAGAAGATTAAGTTCACATTCTAATTTGAATGTTTCTCAGGGTTTTGAAATTTAGATATGTGGAAAATTCTTTTTACTGTCCTGGTTTTTCTTTTCTATGTCTCTTATAAATGGAAGTACAATTCATTTTCATTATGTAACATTTTCAAGAGTGAAAAAAATATCGAAAGATTCATTTTTCTTAATATGTTTTTCTTTTTTTACTAATATTTCAAAAGAAGATTAGATATTAATTATTCTTACCAGACTAGGTATGATCATATTGAGTATTTTTTACGATTTTGGGTTTTTTGTATTGAGACTCAGTACATCTTGCGGAATTCATCAGACTGAGAATGTTCAGATTGATTTTTAGAGAGTTTATGAGAAATTAATGTTTTCATATCCAAATGAAATATAATGGTACATAAGACACATATTGATAAATGAAGTATAGTATTGAGATAATAAGGTTGACTTCATCTACCTTAAGTCCCTCAGACTCATTTTCATCAAACCTAAGAAACTTTTTGGAGTACATTAAACATTCTTTTTTTTTGGTTCATTTTTTGTAAGATACATTGTAAACTAACATGAGTAAGTATCATCTTTCCTATTTGGAAATATAATTTTTCTAACATGTATGTTAACATGTTTTATTCACTTTTTTATGAAAGTGACTTTCGATAGACCAATAGAGTGGCTGTGGAAAGGGTATAGTTTCTCACACTGAGGACAAATGTTGTAAATCTTGTGTGTATTACATTCATTCAAATTTTATCATGCATTATTATATTCTAAAATATGATAAGGAAATTAATTTTAATATATTACATGGTATATGTTTCTAAATGTATATAAACTCATAAAAAATAGATTCACCCCCCCCCCAGTAATTCTTCTGTTATTTTTATCGAAAAATTTAATGACAACCTTTGTTTTTAATAAACACTAATTCATGATGAATTAGATAAAATACATATTATATAATAAAAATAAATTTAATTTTCATGTGTATTTGTGTAATTATTCCAATAATACCATAACATAAACCATTAATTCAAAAAACTTAATAATAAATTATAAAACATTACCTTAAATTCCATTGATCTTATAAACCCGAACAATATATCTTGTGGACATACATAATTAATGGGTGAGATATAAAGACTAATAATGAAATAATGAAATTATATCATTAATAAATTAATACATTTTAATCCAGATGCATATCATGGTCACATAAAAGGGGTGAGCATCATAATTGTTATCATCAAACCGTGATATATATTGATTAGATCAAGAAAAAATAGAAATATTGAAACAATATAAAACATAACCTCAAAATTATAGGTCAAGGATAACCGTCAAGAAGGAAAGAATATTTTACATTGGGTAACCTACCATGCACAACCCATGGTAACACATATGATAAAAAAATTACTCAATCCATTATAGGGTTGTATAATTTTGGGCCCACCTATTATATTTTTATCATGACCATTTATTTCTAAACCAAATTGATAAGACATCATGAAGATGTTCTTCATCAATATAAATCCCATGATTAAGGAGTGAGAGTTACATTCATTAGATTTTATAATAAATAAATTATTGGAACAACTATGTGGATACCATTGATTGTAAATGTCAATCTGTTTACATAAAAAATGTTTGGAATGGAAGATTATATGATAATGTTTTAAACATACAGGAAAATATAGATTATATTGGATGGTTATAACAATATTGAATGTTGGTATCTCAATACTTGGGAATATTAATTTTAATAATGAGATTTTTTAAAATGTATTTGTATGTAGAAATTTGAAATCCAAAAGGCATAAATCAAATTAGGTACTTGAATAAATTGTAGGAGAAGAGAATCCCTTACCTTGAGATGGCGAATCTAAAATCATGAGAGGAGTTTTTTAACAGTATAGTAACACATAGTTAGGTGTTTATAGTGGGATATAGAGAAGAAATTAATTATAAATTAGTTTGCAGTGATTATTAGTAGAAATTTGATTATTTATTTATAATAAAAAAATTTGGGAAATTATTTATTAATTTAAGAATATTGTTTTTGATCAACATATGATAAAATAATAAAAAAAACCATTCCTCGTGTTTTTTTCTAGGGATTCGACCAACGATGAATATCATTAAAAAATTTATAACTATAAAAATTGAAAATATTTAAATAATGACATTTGGAATGTGGAAGATAATTATGATGATAAAAATTTTATTTTAAACCTCAAAAAAATTATATTTTTGATGTATTCATTTAATGATTTTTAAAATAATAAAATAACATCAAAAACATATTATTTTAAATGGAAAATATATACATAGTTTTTTATACACTATATAGCATTTTTACATCACATTTAGTGTAATTAATCCGACCTAAATAACTGAAACCATGAATCTTATTTTTAAAATTGATATAAGATACAAGGAATCACATGATTACAGAAGAAATATTTTAGTGTTCTTGGTAATATAAATACATAATGTCTCTATATTTATATTTGAAAACAAAAAATTATAACATAATTTTTTTAAAAAAATTATTCCCTCTCACATATCATTTATTATCAATAATAGTAAAATTAATTGAATATTGGGAATGGGAAAAAATTAGTTTGAGGTAACATTATCAAAAATGGTTATGTACAATGGAATATTTCATGAATCAATTATTAAATATCAACAGTGAATGGTAAATCACTGGACAAACATTCTATTTAAACAATAAAAATTCCATGATAAGATAAATAATAATCAATATATAATAGTAAATAAATGAACGTGAATTCGATCTAAACAATAATATGACTACCATAACATGATAAATAGTAAAATATATTATAATTTAAATAACTATAAACACATAAATTCTAATAAAAAAATTAGAATGAAATTCATCTAGATATTATATCATTGAGAAAATGTTATTGAAAAAAATTACAAAATACTCCATGGATGTGATTCTTAATTTAATTTATATCATGATATAATAAATCATTATACCCATATAGTCATTAACTATCGAAAATACTATTTAAAATGAAAGAGAATGTACACACCTGAAGCCCATTTAAATAAAGTTAGGGAAAAAATTGATCTCATCAGAAAAATTGATGCATATTGGGTCTATCTGTAACTAGGCAACAGCCATGTCATCATGTCCAAATAATTCCACATATATAAAATTATCAATTTAATTCTTAATGAAAATACCATATCATCAAATATTATATTTATGTGAAGAATAAAAAATTCAATATTTCCCTAGATAAAAAATAACATTCAATGTAGAAAACTGTATGTAGAGGTGATATAAAGTTTAATAAATGAACATATCAATGATAAAAATTATGGATTTTTAGAGGAATTTAATGTCAAATTATCATTGGTAAGTGAATATTTCTATGAAATGTTATTGAATACTAAAAAGAATAAAGAATGTGAGGGTCAAAACATTCCATGGTCTAAATTATCAACAACTATCCAATAAAATATCATTTTAAATATCAATCCATCATATAACCATTGGATTAAAAATAATGGGATTTTGTCTTTAACAAATATAAATAAAAAAAATATAATTTAAAACATTAATGAGGAAAATAAATTTTTCATATTAAAAATATTTTTTTTAAAATATAATTTTTACAAATCATTTTGAATTTTTTTGGAAAACAATGTATTAATATTATAAATGATTCATTAAAACATTAAGATTTCAAGACAAAAAATGGTCATAAATAATAAGTTCATTAAAACATATATTTATTTCACCTTCATGGTAAAATCCAATCAAGACATCGTTTGAACTACAAGACGATTATTCATTTCAAAAAACACATCAATATTTTAAAATGGGTAATGATTTATTTAATAAATCAATTTTAAAATTTTGAAATAATATTTCAATATATTTTGTGTATACATTTTTGGGAAGATGGTGGATTTCTAAAGAATGATATAAATTAATTTATGTTTTCTTTAAAAATAATTATTGATTATTAAAATAATAATGATTTGAAAAAATTGTACTATTACTCTAAAATATAATTAATAATGAATTTATAACTAAATTAAATTGGTTATTAGGTAATTTTTAAATAAATTCTTTTAATTTAAATTCTGAAATTATTATTCTCAAAATGTCTACGATTTTGAAATAAACACTTACAGTGATAATAATATAAAAGTGAGAATTAATCAATTAATCGATTTTTGTGAATCAAATATAAATATAAAATTGGTTATATAATATAATAGAATCAAAATCCGTTTAACACATAATCTTAAAATATGAAGGATTACAAGGAAGTAATATAACCCAATGCAATGAAATTTGGTGATGAAATTATTCTCCACATGGTAATTGTTAATTAAAATCCCATTATATGGAATAATTCAAAGGGGTATTATCAACACCATATAAGAAAATGTGGTCTATAACATTACAATATACCTCAATAAAGGAAAATTGATATGAAGTCCCTTTAAAAGATCATATCCTTGAAGTGGGGATTAATAAATTAATTAATATTAACATAAAATTTTAAGACACATAAAAATCGTTGATATTTGAATACTAAAAATAAATCGCTATTAAACACATAATATTTTCATGACATAATCAATGACCTATAGGTTTTACTAAATGAATGGAAAAAATTTCTGAAATCCACTACTTAATGATTCCTTTTAATTGAACATGATTTAACTATGTTTATATTGTATTTAATCAGGTTATTAAATTATTGTAGAACATTATTATTTTTTAAACCTTCATAAATGATCCTTTTTTAACATCTTATCACCGAATCATTAATAATCATTATTATTTTCATAATGTCATTAGTTAATGGCCCTCTTTTTTCAAGAATGTTTTTTCGCGAATGATCTGGATCTTGAAAATATAATATTGTCAATTAATATAATAAATAATAATAATTAGATAATCATTTCACATATATATAAATGATATTTTTTTATAATCATGATATT
The DNA here is from genome assembly GCA_963277665.1 of Viscum album. Classification (NCBI taxonomy): domain Eukaryota; kingdom Viridiplantae; phylum Streptophyta; class Magnoliopsida; order Santalales; family Viscaceae; genus Viscum; species Viscum album. The sequence goes on along the minus strand of OY728151.1, from coordinate 2,059,334,196 downwards.
TTGTTTTGAGAAATAATGAATTTTATGATCATGGAGACCATATGAAATACATATACATGGGAAATGTTTCAATTTATCAACAATTATTAAGGATGTTTTATAATTCATATTTCATGCATAAATATGTATAATAATTTTATAAACAAATTATTACTTATGTATATAAAATTATATTTGTCATCCATATGGATTTTGATGAAAATATTGTCAAATCACTTCATGATGGCAGTAGTCCACACATACATGAATGGTTCCAACATCATTAAGTGAGTAAATATTTATGATATAAATTGATAAATTTTAATTTAATAACAATATATTTGATTTTAATTTAATGATTATTTCATTTATGTAAAATATATACATTATAATTATCCTTATAACATTCTATGTAAATTGTAAGTCAAAAATGATTCTCATCTCTCTAAGAAGTAGTAGTGTGTTGTACACATAATCGATATTATCATATCCCTTAAGAAATGGAATGTAAAATATTTTATATGATAAAATGAATAAATTGGTATAAATATTTTATAATTATTAAATTTATTCTTTATAACTTATATCATACCCAATAGTTCATTGTTGTAATGGAAAACCGATTGACATTGGCTCATTTGGTGGAATCCCTCCATACACACAAATGATGAATTTGATTCAAATTTTATGGAATTTTGGATTATTTTATGTCATAAAATAAACATAAAACATAGTATTATATTTAACATACTTATGTGAACATATAATCATGGTTTAATTCAAATTTATGGTGTTGAGGGAAAAATATAAAAAACATGTTGAAGAATGATACCACTTTTTTCGGGTAACGTCCTTATGATTGCACCAAAATCCTTTTTATATTCGACTTATTTGAAAAATAATCCTTCTAATATTAATATATGAAATATTGTAACTTAAATTTTATGGTATTGGTAAGTCCAAATGATTTTTTTGGTGAGAAGAAGAGCTGAGAGTGGTGGCCTTTTTTATGTGAGGTGAGTGACACACACAATGTTTTTGGAAATAAAATTGTATGCCCATGATCTTCAAAGGAAAAATGGATACAAAATAGATTATTATAAATAAATTGATATTTTTTTAATAATGTTATAAAATATAGTTTATACATGTTTTTAGATCGTTTTAATCATTATTTTATTATTAAAACCCACCAGAAGAACCATTTTTACATTAACTGCGGTAAATAATTTTTACTATTTTCACTATTCATTTTGGGAAAAAATATCTCTAATATATTAAATTATATATTTATTTTATGATTAAAAATGTTTAATTCAATTTTAAATTTTACATTAACAGATGTGTTAATATTTAATTTAAAATTAATGTCACATATGCGATTAAAAAGAGGCTTTTCAATGAGAAAATTTTCAGTATTTAATTTTTGTTGTTCAAACATCAATAAAAAATAATTCAAATGACCTAAATTTGATTTGTATATATATAATTTATCTAAATTTACTCTATAATCTATTAAAAATATAATTTAACATTTTAAATAATTTAATCAAAAATGTAGTTCTTAATTAAAATTTATTAATTTTCACTATTTATAAAAAAATGAAATATTTCATAAAATAAAAAAACTCCACCATCACAAAATGTTTATAATATGATATAATTTTCTTTATTTTTTTATTAATATAAATAAAATTTTGGAAATTAATTTTTAATTATGTTCGCACTGAGTGACTAAACCGAGTTATAGAAAGAATATATTTTTTTTCAGAAAACAATTCAACTTCAATTGAATGATGATTATTTCTTATCTAATAGATAGATTAAAAATGAATTTGTTTTAAATGTGTAAACCATATAAATTTCACAATATATTTAATTTTTTCCACACTTTCTAATTTAATGGACAAGTTATAATAGTAATGTTTAATAATTAGATTTCCATTAACTATCTTATTTCTTTCTAAAACTATTTTTTGTGCATTGCACTATATCTATGATATTTAATTTAATTTAAATTAAATATATTAAAATGAATCTGGATTCTATGATCCAACATACTCTTGGTGTTTCTTGTCATAGATTACATTAGATATAATTTCGTCCGACTCTTTCACCGGGGCACTCCCACAAGTCCACACATGGTTGCTTATGTCTGTTTCTTCTATTTCCTCACAATCCCACTATCCAAAGGTGGGTGACATTCATTTATTTCAATGTGTATTTCTACCTCTTTACCAAATCATGATTTCGGGTTTTCGGTTTCTCCCTTAATGGATTCCTCCATGTAATTCATCACCTAGTCCAGGTCAGCCTTCTATAGTAAATACATTTTCATGAAACCCATTCTTAGTTCCATCTTTTGTGTATTCAGTTTAAATATAATACATCTATCCCGAAATTTTGACCCCATTTTGGTAGGGAAACAACCATTGGTTACGAGAGTAGTGACAACTGCATCACTGGAATGTCTGTATAATAGTAGCATTGGTAACCTATATTCTACCTCTTGGTATGTTATCTCAATGGGATGTATATTAGTTGTGATAACAAAGTAATCTCGTGTCAATCAAGAGGTAGTGATACTATGGGTGTGAGTCATACAAGGACTTTTACCAAGGGCATACTATGTTTTTCAAGATGTAGATGGTTATTTGGGAGAATATCATCCAATGAATTCACCTCATCCATCCCATTTTTTAAATGAGGTATGTTTTTGGGATTATAAAAAAAATTCTACATCATCTAGATATGGGTTGGGTTGTCTGATTTATATGAATGAAGGTTTGTTTTTAACAAATTATAATATATAATTGTATGGATAAGGACACTCATTGGATGATTACATATAATGTGTGGATCATAATGTCCCATGAGATGAACCTGATATATGTTTCCCATGAAGGGAAGATGTCAGGTAGTGAAGTTTTACATTTTGCAGGATTAGAATACCTCATGGAGGACGATCATAGATTGTTTGATCTAATTCCCCAAAGAGGTGAAACTAATATGGTAGGATCTAACAATTCATGCAGGTGAAGACAAGATTATTAGATCTTTCACCACATTAAGTAGGATGCAGTATGGTTTGATCTAACACTCAATATAGGAAGAACTAGGATAGTTGGATGTAACACCCCTTGGAGGCGGTGTGTGGATGGTTGGATCTAAATCCCCATGGTGGCAGAGCCAAGATTTATGGATATAGTACCCTATAGAGGTAGTGCGAGGAAGGTTGGATCTAACCCCCCCACCCCATAAATGTAGATCCATTGTCATTGTATCTAATATCCCATAGTGGTGGATATGAGATGGTTGGTTCAAATGTCCCATCGTGGATGAGCCATGATGGTACATCCCTTATAGATAAATTCTATGTTACCCATTATTCATGATAGAACCTAATCGAGGAATTCTATCAACCCTATTAAGAATACATGGATCAAAACCATTATAGATTGATCCCATAATTAAATGTATTATAATAGGACATATCAATGATGTCTATCATCATCTAGTTAGGATTATTAAATCATGAAAAGAGATTCAATGAGGTATGGTGAAGGGATTACCCATGATTGATTCCCACTTCCAAAGGATTTCTCATTGATGGATTTTGTACAAGGTTAGGCATTTGGATTCCAAAGGGACATGGATAAGATATAGTCTCCCAGGAAAGGGGAATGATCTTAAAAGAGGTGTGGCTTAGAGAATATTGAGGAAGATATGGATGTTGACTTTAGACCTCAGGGAGACTTCAAACATATCTAATTTTGTTGGGAATCAAATTCCATGTTGTTTTGAAGCAGTTGGTGTTACATCAGATATGGGGCCCATTTGAGGTTTAGGATGGGTATAATACTGGTTAGGATTTTAATTTTTGGTTGGGGTTGGGTATTATATTAGATATGACTCACTTTTGTGGTTTGATATGGGACTTATACAAGACAAGAGGCCCATTTGAGTTGTAGTTTGGGGATTATACCAGATAGAAGTCTCATTTGAGGTTGAGGATGGGGATTATATCAGATGAGAGGCCAATTTGTGTTTAGGGTTGGGTCCTATACCAGAAATGAGGCCAATTTGAGGGTGATTTAATTGATTATAATAGGTATGAGGTCCATTTGTGGATTGTGATTGTTTGAATCTCTTATTCGCCACTAATATATAAGAATGCATGAGTCATCATTAGTTTCAGAATTTAGGGGAAGAATTATATTTTAATATCAAACTAACCTCTTCATCCGTTGGTGGTTGGATGAAGGAATATTTTTAGGAGAAAAAATGATGTTTTTGCAGATTAAACATGGAATCTATGTAACACCCCATGCTTCCACAATACTCTTCTCTTTGAATAATATAATATCATGTGTTGTACATAACTTCGAGTTCCAACACACACCACAACAAAACAAACTAGCCGTTATGAATATTAATACCCACTTTTTGAAATTTAATAAATTTTATCTTCTAAAATGGACTTCATTTTTGGATTCGGAATATCTAAATTAGCCTAGGGTGATATTTTTGTTTTTTTTTGTAAACTATCAATTTTTGATGAATAGTGAAAAACACTAAGTTATATTTTAAAACTGAAATTTTATTTAAGTAATTATTTATTTTATTTAAATTTATTTTAGGTAAAATTAGATACATAATTCCTATATAAGTTCAATGCAATTCATTGGAGTTAGTTTAGAATAATTTTAGATATATAAAAATTTTAATAAACTTTTTACCGTCTTTTACCCACATCCTAGGAGAATTTACAAATTCACATAAAACATAATTTTACCAATTTTGTGAGTGGAATATGAAAAATCCAAGAGACATGGTTAATATCAAGGAGTAAAATTTTGTTCAAAAAGATAAAAAAATTTGGTGAATCGTAACTTTTTATTTTATTTTCCACGGTAAAAAGTAAATAGGGTAATTAAGGGTAAAAATGATATTATTATTACACTAAAATGTGTCCTAATTCTATGGGATAAGTATAAATCGACCAAAAACAACCTTATGAATAAAATATGAACCTATTTGGTCCACATATATTAGATTAGGACATTTATTATTATTTAATTCAAAGAGTTAAAAGAGTTAAAATCAATGTTTAATAACTATTACATTTTTAATATAGGGTTATGCATAAGTTAAATTCTATTATAAATAATCCTTAGAAATATAAAATGATATAATAAATAATTTTATTTTATTTATAATTTTTAGACATTAAATAATTTTATTTATTTCTGACACAATGCAGATGCAGTAATTACATAATTAATGAAATATTAAAATAATTGATATTATAAATATCAAAATAAATGAAATTTTAGAATTTTTATGAATTACACTAATTTTTTAGGTTAATATAACATATTATGGTTGATTAGATGAATTGTTTTCGAAGTAATAATGTTTTCATGAATTTAGCAAAAACAAAATACCAAATAGTGTCAAAATTGACATAAAATAGTTTTTAAAACAAATATTAAATTATTAATTGATATTATATTCCTAAAAATTTAATTTTATGACAAAGGACTTATATAATGATAGTTTTATCATTAATTGACCACTTGGGTGGTCTCTTGGAAGAATATAGTATGTTTATTAACTATATAATATAAAAATATAAAGAGATAGAGTAAATGTCAAACTAATTAACTAAGAGTTGAATAAAAAAGATAAGGTTAGTATAGTGACCCAAACCTGACTAAAACCTATTTTTTGTGTGGTTTTCGACCTATACCCACCTTAAACTTTAAATAATACACTTTTGAGCCATTATAAATCAAATATGAATTTATTATAAAATAACATTTCTAGCTTTTCCAAAGGTTCCCCTCACCCCTCTTATAAAAGGGAACTCCCCCTTCTATCAAATTCATAACTTAAAATCCTTTTGGATCAGCCATCACCTACCAAAATATCCTCTCAACTTCCCTCAGATCAACCTAGAGGCCTTAGTTTGATCATAAATCCAACCTAAGGATCCCTTTTGATCAAATCAAAAGAAAAAACCCGAAAAAGAGTTAATGTTCTCACCACCCCCTTTCAGGTTCTTTTATTCTTCCACTTCTTCTTTCATTGTTATTTCCATTCCAAAATAATAACTCCAATATCTTCTACATACTGTGATGTTATTATAATGACAGTAAAACCATATTAAGTTTTCTATCCATCCTTTGAATGACATGTCACCATACGTGCGTACGTACGGCTTTCCATCTCCACGTCGTGGTGTAATTGTTATTCAAAACATTATTATTTTCATGGGAATAATAATGATGTGTAATTGATGTAAATAAGGATTATAAAATGATAATTATTCGGTATATATGATATAATATCCAATTATATATATTTTTAAAATCAAAATAATGTTGTTGTCAATTTGGCGAACGTACGGACTACCGTCTCCACGAACGTGATGAGATTCATTCTCTATCGTATCCATTCATGAATAATTTTCATTTGATTGTTAAATATAATGTTTAAATAATTAATATCATTCGGGATATAAATAATATACATCCAATCCATAACAAACACGGCTTATGTAACTAAACATAAAAATGAAAATGAGTAAGTCAACACCTGAAACGATGATAATAATAAGATATTATTAACAATGAAATGTAAAAAATCATATATGATATCATATAAATGTATATGTACCATGTATAATTTAATAACAATTAATTCTCAATTATACAGGAGGTTAACCTACCCTCAACAAAGTAATAGTATAGGGTATGGGTTTATTTCAAAATCACTTCATTATCTGAGATTGTTTATTAGTAATTATCTACTAGGACCTATTTATCGTCGACATCCATGTTTCATAAAAATGTATTTCAAATGATTCTTACTATTATACAGACTATGGGTTAATGTCATTTACACCCTTGTTTGAATTTTTATAATACGTTTATAAAGGAATATTTCTGTCATTTTCCAAAAAAGCTTTTTTTTTAACCATTTCGACGGAATTAAGGTAAGAATGTTTTTTTAACTTATACAGTGGGTGTGGCTATTTTCTGCCAATAAAACATCATCAAAGAATCCCTGAGAAGCATATAAGAATATTTTTAAAGTAAATTTTTCCTTTTATAATTATGTGACTTTTAAATGATTTAAAAAAAGAGATATTTCTCTCAAATAGTTTTGATTTCTTCTATGTCAACATCCTTTGATAGATTTTATGCTTATTTGGAGTTGATATTTTAAGATACAAAACTTCCATATTGTATTCATGGTTTTGTGATATGTTTGAATGTGGATGTGTTATTTTTAATCCATTCCTGATTTATAGAGAAAGTATTGACATTTCGTATGCTAGTTTTAATTCAAATGTTTATATTATTTTAAACCTATTCGTATGAGGAATGCATTGGAATTAGTAAGTAATAGGTGGATCCCTCTATATATCCTCGATGCATCGGTAGGTCTCATGAGAAAAACTAGTGTCCTGGCAGAAGGCCTTGAAAAAATCTTATTTTTAGTCTTGGCATAAGTCCTTGACTATGTGGTTATGATAGTCTGGCATTATGCATTCCATCATTAAGAAAGTGGTTATTGATATTGCATTTGATTATTCGAATAGAACAATATCTATGTGAATAAGTAAATTGCATTATTTCATTTTATTTTTTCCATATTATACTGAAGTTCATGTTTAAAAGGCTTTTGTTTTAGTTATACATTTCCATAAATGTTTATGCTTATTTATGAATGTTTCCACTATATTGTTATCCTTACTGAGAATTTGAGCTCACCCCTTTCTATGTTTTATTCTTCCCAGGATGTGAAGAAATATATTATGACTGACCATCATGGAAAGTATGACGGGGAAACGAGTGTGGACCACGGAGACTATATTATTGTAGTTTTTCACTTTATGATGTAATGTAACATTTATGAATGTGTCTAGTGATTACAGGGCTACTAAACTAATCGGTCATTCGAGACATAATCTTTTGTGATCATGACAATGATACGTAATAATGCATCGACTCTTGGAAACAGGGGTCGGGGTGTTACAGTTGGTATCAGAGTAAGTTTAGTACAAACCGTGGAAACTTGATTTAGATAAACACTGATTAGATCAAATTGACCTATGAAGGACTTTGAAGATTAGTATAGATGAACTTCCAAGAATTTTGGAATTGTAGATATTTTGAGAGTTTTTTGAGAAATACATCCCTATCAGGATATGAGTAGGTAGAGGTGGATCTGGCATGGATGTACCTAGGGGTACACCCCAAAAAATCGCTTTGAGCTAGACTCGAACAGGAACTGATGAACGGCAACGGGCATTGCTACACTTTTTGTTACGACACTCCTGGGGGATATGCTTAGGATAATTATCATTTTCTTTACAAACCATTATGAAGGGTTTATGAGTATATACATAGTCAAATAAAACATTTTTATGATTATGGATTATATCCATAAACTGTTCAATTTATGTTAAGTGTTTTACAAGTTTGGAATTATTGATTTCGATTCATAAACCAATCTAGTTTATGCCATTGTTTAGTAATGGTGCCTAGTGGAAGGAATGGAAACAATATCAATGCACACACTCCATGTAGGGAATTCTATACTGCTCAAGATAATTATAGTGGAGCTGGTGATACAACTAGTGCTGATCATCTTATCACTATATTGGCACGACTCACTCCGGTTATGAATAATAGCCTTACACATATGGAGCACCCTGATCCGCAGCGTGGAGGATCAATGTTAGATCGCTTCATGAGGCAACAACCACCAATATTCAATTGGGGTACAAATCCACTAGTATCTGAGTAATGGATAAATTACATAGAGAAAATATTACATACCTTTGGGAGTAGTGAAAGAGAAAAAGTTATAATGGCATTTTACCACCTCACTAGAGATGTTGATCAATGGTGGTCATTGATTCAAAACACGAAGGATGATTATGAAGTATCAAATATGGAATTCCGGGAGTTTAAAGAGATTTTCTTAGAAAAATACTTTCCTCGTGACCATCGAGCGGATATGGAAATAAAATTTCTGAGTCTATGACAAAAGGAGGATGAGAATGTCGTAATGTATAAGACTAACTTTACAATGTTAGTGAGGATTGAAACAAATTATATACGTAACCCATGGAGATTGATTGATCATTTCATTGAGGTGTTAAAATCAATTCTCCATCAACCATTAGTATCACAATCCTTCTCGTCATATGAAGACATTATCTCATTGCTATCAAGACAGAAAAAGAATTCTCTATGTCTTATGACTTTAAATCAATGCAAAAGAAGAATAGATATGATGATCACACTGGGAATGGAAATAAGGGGAAAAATGTAAATGTTTAATATCCATCCAGTAGTAAATGTGGGAAGAAACACCCGGGTACTTGATTAAAGGGAATGGGATTCTGTTACAAGTGTGGTGAAAAAGGCCACCAAGCTCTTGATTGCAAGGGGAAGAAGGAAGCTACTGATGTTCAATGCTACAATTCCAGGGAGATGGGACATTATAAAAATGAATTTCCTGAGCATTAGGGGAATATACCTAAGAAAAATCCAAGGGATCAAGTCCAAGATTATGTTATCACTACTTCTTATGTATAATCTCCTAAAGACGTGGTGGCAGGTAATTTAATGGTTTCCTCAAATTTAGAAACTTCATTATTTGATTCTGGATCGTCGCATTGTTTCATATCTTCCTAGATTACTAAGAAAATTAGAAATTTCAAATTTTATTTAACATGGGAGTTGTCAGTCAAAACTCTTAAGGGAAGTATCATTGCAACAATGTTTTATGAATCATCCCCCATTAGAGCACATAAATGTTCTTTATACGTGATCTCATCGTCATACCCATGAATGAATTTGATATAATCCTCGGTATGGATTGGATTTCAGTCCATGATGTAAATATTTATTGTAAGGAGAAGGAGGTTACTATTTTTGATGATGATGAAAAGGAACACCTTATCTTTAGAGCAGAATCGACACCGCCTAATTCTTATCTAGATCCACACCTAGTAGCTTAACTAAATTCAATTATTGGTGAGGAAGAAAATGAAATTTTTGTGGGTGAGGAATGTAATGTACAAATAGAGGATGTGCCTATCGTGAGATGACATATAGATGTGTTTCCAGAAGATTTACCTGGATATCCTCCAGAAAAATAAATTGAGTTTCGTATTGATTTAATTCCAGGTTAAAGGCCTATATCGAAGACCCCTTATAGAATGTCCACTGTGGGATTAGTGGAATTAAAGAAACAACTATAGAAATTGAGTAATAAGGGATTTATTCTCCCTAGTGTTTCTCCATTGGGAGCCCCAGTTATTTCTGTTAAAAAGAAAGATGGATATATGAGGTTATATATCGACTACAGAGAGATCAATGTTATAACAATAAAGAACATGTATCACATACCTCCCATTGATGATTTATTTTACCAAATGCATGGAGATAAATACTTTTCAATTATTTACCTTTCATCTGAATACCATCAGTTGTGTGTGATGAAGGAAAACATTCTGAAGACAGCATTTCGAACTAGTTTACAGGCATTACGAGTTTACAGTAATGCATTTTGGGCTGAATAATGCACCCTCTGTTTTCATATATCTAATGAATAGAGTTTTCAAGGAATATCTAGATGATTTTTTAGTGGTATTTATTGATCATATCTTGGTACACTCCAAATGATACGAAGATCAAGAAAATCACTTGCACATTATCCAGAAGACTCTTAGAAGACATAAATTATATATGATGTTTAGCAAGTGTGAATTTTGGCTTAAGTAGTCTTCTTTTCTTGGCTATATTGTCTCTAAGGATGAAATATATGTTGATCCTACTATGACAAGAGCAATCCATGAATGTCCAGCTCCAACGAGTATAACCGAGGTACGCAGTTTTATTGGTTTAGCAGGTTATTATCAGCATTTCGTCCAGAATTTTTCCTGATTGGCTAACCTATTAACGAAGCTCACAAGTAAAGGGGTTAAATTTATATGGACTAAAGAGTGTGAAAAATGTTTTGATTAACTGATGATAATATTAGTCACTGCTCTGATATTGACTCTACCAATGGGAAATTATGGGTTCATTATTTATAGTGATGCATCAAAGAAAGGACTTGGTTGTGTCCTTATGCAGAATGATAGGGTTATTGCCAATGCATCACGAGGACTAAAAATTAATGGGGAAAAATATCCTACTCATGATCTTTAGTTATCAGCTGTAATTCTTGCTTTGAAGATTTGGAGACATTATCTCTATGGTGAGAAATGTGATATTTATACTGATCAGAAGAGTTTCAAATAAATTTTCTCACAGAAAGAAGTCAACATGTGGCAAAGGATATGGGTTGAACTACTCAAGGATTATGATTTCCTGATACACTACCACCTTGGGATGGAAAATAATGTTGCATATTATTTGAGTAGAAATGGTCATGGAGTTTTGATCAAGATTAGAGTTGAGAGAGATCCTATTTTCATGGATCTAGTAAAGATGGATATGGGAATCTCTATAGAAGGTGAAACATCAATACTTTTTCAAATGGTTTCCAAACCATCTTTACTAAAAAAGATTAAGACTTCTCAGGCCGATGATGAAGAATTTAAAAAGAATATTAAAGCTGTGAATGATGGTATATAGAGAGAGACTTTGTGTATGAAGAAGGAATTTTGAAATTTGGGAAGAGATTTTGTGTTCTCAATATACCTGGTCTAAAAAGGGAATTATTGGATGATGCTCATAGTTCCAATTTCTCAATACACCCTGGTAACACTAAGATGTATAAATATTTGAAGGAAAGTTTTTTATGGGACAACATGAAGAGGGATATTGATGATTTTGTGTCACGATGTATGGTTTGTCAACAAGTGAAAGCTATAAGGCAACAGGCTGGAGGAGTCTTGCAGCCTCTTTCTATACCTGAGTGGAAATGTGATAATATTACGATGGAATTTTTCATGGGACTACCAAAGAATCATAGAATAAAAGATGCAATATGGGACATTGTTGATCATCTTACCAAGTCAGCACATTTTATTGGTATAAGGGATTATTTACCACTTGAACTTATTGGAAGACTATATATTAATGAATTTTTGAGACTTCATGGAGTACCTCTATCGATTGCTTCTGGTCGTGAGCCCCATTTTACTTCACTATTCTAGAAAAGTCTTCAAAAATTCCTGGATACTGAACCGTATTTGAGAACTACTTACCACCCCCATACTGATGGACAATCAGAACGGACTATTAAAAACTTATAAGACATGTTGAGATCTTGCTCACAAGACTTTAAGGGTATGTGGGATCAATATTTATATCTGGTAGAATTTTACTATAAAAATAGCTTACATTCAAGTATTCGGATCGCACCGTGTGAATTGTTATATTGAAAGAGATGTCTCACCCCAACCTGTTGGGATGATATTGGTGAAAGAAAACTCACAGGCCCAGAACTGGTGGTGGAAATGATGGAAAAGGTGATGTTAATCCAAAACCACATCAAAGCAGCTCAAAGTAGGCATAAGAGATATGCCGATAACCGAAGGAAGGATTTGAAATTTCACATAGCAGATCATGTTTTCTTGAATGTATCTCCATGGAAGGGAGTAATATGTTTCGGTTAGAAAGGTATATTGTGTACTGGTTATATAGGACCTTTAGAAATTCTAGAACGAATTGGGGATGTAGATTACCTTTTGGCAATGCCGCCAAGTATCTCCAAAGTTAACGATGTGTTCAACGTATCACTGTTGAGAAAATACATTCCTGACCCAACACATGTACTCACTTATGATGAAAGTAGAACTGGATCTCGATCTGTCTTATTGCGAAGATCCCGTCAGGATTCTTGATACAAGAGACCAACTGCTGAGAAACCAGATGACTCATTTGGTAAAAGTTCTATTGAGAAACCATAAGATGGAAGAGGCCACGTGGGAATCCGAGGAACTAATGATGAAGAACCACCTGAGACTTTTCATGCGGTAGTATTCTAGAAATTTTGTGGATGAAATCATTTTAAGGAGGGGAGAATGTAACAACACAAGCTTCTACGGTATGCATCTCTTGGAATAATACACAAGCGTGTGTTGTACGTAACTTCAAGTTCTAACACACACCGCAACCAATCAAACTACCCGTTATGAATAGTAATAACCACTTTTTGAAATTTTATACATTTTACCTCTCAAAATGGACTTCATTTTTGGATTTGGAATATCTAAATTATCCTAGGGTGAAATTTTGGAATTTTTCTGAAAACATTCAATATTTGATGAATAATGAAAAACATTGAGTTATAGTTTATAACCGAATTTTTATTAAAATATTTATTTATTTTATTTAAATTTATATTATTTAAAAATAGATACATAATACTTATATAATTTCAACGTAATTCATTGGAGTTAGTTTAGAATAATTATAGAAATATAAAGATTTTATTGAACTTTTCACCGTCTTTTACCCACCACCTTGGAGAATTTAAAAACTCACATAAAAAGTAATTTTACCCCTTATGTGAGTGTTATTTATAAAATCCAAGAGACATGGTCAATATTAAGGAGAAAATTTTGGTTCAACAAGATAAAAATATTTTTTTTGGTGAATAGTAACTTTTTACTTTTATTTACCACGGTAAAAAGTAAATAGAGTAATTAAGGGTGAAAATGATATTATTATTACCCTAACACATGTCTTAATTCTAATTTATAAGTATAATTCAACCAAAAACAACCTTAGTAATAAAATATTAACCTCTTTGGTCCACTTGGATTAGATTAGGACATTTATTATTACCTAATTCAAAGAAGACTTAAAAGAGTTAAAATCTAAGTTTAATAACTAAAACAATTTTAATATAGGTTTATACTTAAGATAAATTCGATTATAATTTTTAATTATAAATCTAAAAATATTTCCTACGTAATGGTATTTTATTTATAATTTTTAGACATTAAATAATTTTATTTATTTATGACACAATGGTGATGTAGTAATTACCTAATAAATGAAATATTAAAATAATTGATATTATAAATATCAAAATATATAAAATTTGAGACTTTTTAAGAATTAAACTAATTTTTTAAGTTAATATAACATATTAGGGTTGATTAGATAATTTTATTCGAATTAATAATGCTGTTATGAATTTATCAAAAACAAAATACAAAATAGTTTCAAAATTGACATAAAAGTGTTTTTAAAAAAAAAATATTATTAATTGATATTCTATTCCTAAAAATCTAATGTTTGGAAAAAAGAACATATTTCATTATAGGTGAATAATTAATGGTCCATTTTGGTGTCGGTTGAACATATATAGAATTTTTATTGACTATATAATATAAAAATATAAAGAGACATGGTAAATGTAAAACTAATTAACTAAGAGTTAAAACTAAAAGATAAGGTTAATATAGTGACCCAAACCTATCTAAAACCTATTTTTTGAGCATTGTAGACCTATACCCACCTCATCCTATAAATAATCCAATTTGGAGCAATTATAAATCGAATTTGAATTTATTATAAAATAATATTTCTAACTTTTCGAAAGGTGACCCTCACCCCTATTATAAAAGGTCACTCACCCTTCTCTCAAATTCATATCTTCAAAACCCATTTGATCAGCCAAAACCTGCCCAAATATCCTCTCAACTTCCCACACTTCAACATAGAGGCATTATTTTGATCATAAAGCCAACCTAAAGAGCCTTTTTGATCAAATCAAAAGGAAGTACTTGAAAAAGAGTTAATGTTTTCACCACCCTCTTTCAAGTTCCTTTTTTCTTCCACTTTTCATTCTTTGTTATTTCCATTCTAAAATAATTAATCCACTACCTTCTATATACTTTGATTTAATATAAATATGGTACAACCATATTCAGTATTCTATCCATACTTTTAATGACATGTCACCATACATGCGTACGTATGGCTTACCGTCTCCACGTAGTGGTGTAATTGTTGTTCAAAACATTATCATTTGGATGGGTATAATAAGTATGTGTAATTGATTTAAATAATGAGTATAACATGATAATTATTCTTTATATATGATATAATATCCAATTATATTTTATTTTAATATCAAAGAATGATATTGTCGCTCGTGCGTACGTACGGACCACGAACGCGATGAAATTCATTCCCCCATCATATCCATACAAAAATAATTTTCATTTGATGGTTGAAAATAATGTTTAATGACATCATATCATTCTTGATATGAATAACATACAACCTATCAATAAAAACAAGGTTTATGTGATAAACTATATAAAAGAAAATGAGTATGTCAACACCCGAAATGACGATAATACTAAGATATTATTAACAAAGCAATGTTAAAAGATCATATATGATATCATATTAATGTATATGATTCTTGTATAATTTAATAACAATTATTTCAACATTATACAAGAGTATAACCAACCCTCAAAAGAGTAAAATTATAAGGTAATGGTTTACTTTACAATATTTTCATTATCCGATATTGTTTATACGTAACTATCTACTAGGACCTCTTTATCATCCACATCCATGTTTCTTAAAAATGTATTTCACATCACTCTTAATATTTTACAGACTATGGGTTAAAGTCATTTATACCTTTTTTTACTTTTTATAAGATGTTTATAATGGAATCATTCTGTCATTTTCCAAATAAGGTCCTTTTTAACCTTTTTGGTAGAATTAAGGTAAGAATGTTTTTTTAACTTATACGGCGGGTGCGGGTATTTTCCACCGTTAAAAAATCTTCTAAGCTTCACATAAAATCCTCTAAGAATACATTCAAAGAAAATGTTTCCTTTTATAATTATGTGACATTTAAATGATTTAAAAAACAGATATTTCTCTCAAATAGTTTTGATTTCATCTATGTCAACATCCTTTGATGGATTTTAAGCTAATTTAATGTTTATTTATTATGATAAAAACATTCATATTGTATTGAAGGTTTTTTGATATTTTTGAATGTGGATACGTTATTTTTATACCATTCATGGTTTATGGGGAAAGTATTTACATATATTATTCTAGTTTTAAAATGAATGTTTATATTATGGTTAAACCTATTCATATGAAGAATGTATCGGACTTAGTAAGTGAATGTTGGAGCCCGCTATATCTTCTCAATGAATCGGTAGGTCTCATGAGAAAAACAAGTGTCTTGGGACAACGACTTGACAAAATCTTATTTGTAGTCTTGGTATAATGAATTGACTATGTGGTTACGATAGTCTGGAATTATACATTCGATCATTATGAAAGTGGTTATTGATATTGAATGTGATTATTCGTAAAGTAGAATATCCATCTGAATAAGTAAATTCCATTATTTCAGTTTATTTTTTCCATATTATACTGATGTTCAAAATTAAAAGGCTTTTGTTTTAGTTATACATTGCCTTAAATGTTTATTCTTATTTATGAAAGTTTCTGCTATATTTTAATTATTACTGAGCATCTAAGGTCACCCCTTTCTATGTTTTATTCTTCCTAGGATGTGAAGAAATATTTTACAACTGACCTACTAGGATAGTCTAAAGGGGATATGAGTGTGGACCATGGAGACTATATTATTTTATTTTTTCACTTTATGATGTAATGTAACATTTAAGAATGTATCTAATGATTCAAAGGCTATTAAACTAATCGGTCTTTCGAGACATGATCTTTTGTGATCATGCCAATGTTATGTAATAATGCACTGACTCTAGGTAACTATGGTCGGGGTGTTACAAGCTACCCAAGGAGGAACTCATATCATTTGAGACATTCATGGAGAATTATATTATACTTATAAAGGGTAATTAGGATAGGGAGTGAATTTTACCCATCAGGGGAGGGTGGCAATTCATTGTGGGATGAGGTGGCTTCCCATGATGAACATAAATTGGGAATAATGTTTCCATCACATAGAATATGGGTACAGTTTTACAACATGCAATGATGACATTATCATACCTTTTATCATCATATGAATATGATGTGGAATTAGGTAGTTTTACATCATGTAGATCGTACAAGGGTATATTCAATCCTCAACCTCCATAACTATAGGGATTATAGGAACAAATCTCATATTCATTGTGTTATGGCATGTAATTATCATGTCCAAGGTACAATGATTGGAAATGTTTCCAGTCATGAGGTCCATGATAGAGTTCCTATACTGATAAGAAGTAGGATTCATCATACCTATAATGAGAAGAAAAATTTAGGTGGAATCAACGATCCAAACTCAGAGTGGATGAAGAGGATATGGAAGGGGTATCACAATTCACATGGGTATTAGAGGTGAAAATGGACTAGTCATAGATGATTTTGGGAATTTAGGAACTCAGCCTTCACAAAGATGTGTCAGTAGAAGTGAGGTATCATGGTGAAGCATGGGATATAGGATTTTTGAAAGATATATCCATAAAGATAGGTCCATCATGATGATAATTTTCATCATAGAGATAATGGGGTTTTGCAAGGATTAGGCTTCATGAAATAGGGTTCCCTATCCTCAGTATGAAGTCATGGCTATGTAAATGTTTGCATTTTAAAGGATGAATGATTTATGAAGCCTCATGATTTGTAAAGGTTCCTCATCCTTCATGATTGTTGTAGGCCTTCATGAAAATCGTATCCCAATATGGTAGAGTTTCTTAAAAACACATGTAATGTGGTTTCATGAATCAGGGATACCTTTAGGGATCCATTTAACATTGAAATGATGTGATCATGAATTAAGAGTAATTGATATGTCAAAAGGTTAGGTAATTTTCCAAAAGGGTTTAAAATGTTGGGGGAATTTAAAGTCATGGGGTCTCAAGAATAATAGAATCATTTTCCAATGGAATAATGGGATTCAAGAATGGTTACCACATTGTTGTACTCGTAAGGAAACCACCAATAGTTCACACCACCACAAAGAACTCTGTGACACTAAAACATTGTGCACATAGATTATCTTCTAACCTTCATGTGATCGCGATGGAATCTTGAGGCAAGGAAGATTCAAAATCTAAGACCATTTGAAAAGGATCAGGTCCTCATCAAATTGACTCCATATATGGTTTTTTTTCCGCATAATCTCAGTTTTCCTGCAAAATAGTTGTTCCATTCACAATTTTTCTTATGGAATTCATTCTTAATCACCAAAAATATATCCCATGTAATGGGATTGAATGGTGAAAGTGAGGTTACGATTCTATGGGAGGGACTTTAAAAAAATATAATAAAATACGTTTCTCAAGGCTCACATAAGAATCTATTTCAAAATGGTTTATTGTGTCATGAGCATTGTGAATACAAGGAAGCTATATGAATATTGATACTAGATAAGTTGGGTCCCCTAGGTTGAATACCCTAAGAGGGGGGTGCGTGAATCAGGGTATAAAAGATTAAAACTTTATTCAGTTTGGATCATATTTTTTTGTTAGAAAAAAATCAATTATCTCTTCCTCCCGTAGAAATATATGAACATATATGAAATCATGCAAAAGACACAATATTTTTTAATTGGCATAACCTCAATGGGATACATCCAAGTAGCATTCAATTATAATATGTCGATGTACCAAATTCATTAAGGCTCACTACCAATAAAAATTACAATGTTCGGGGTAGATCTTTTATGCCCAGGCTTACTGCCTTTAAAAGGGTTTGGTTCTCTTTGTTGCATTATCAAGTGGCACTCCCTATGCCTAATTCTCTATAATGCTACTAGTGGAAACGGTAACTTTCTTCCCCTTCCATCACTCATTGTTCTAGGAAAATACTCCACTCACAGTTTATAGACATGTAGTTAAATCATAGTTTAAATACATTCATGTCCCATCATATTCAAGAATTAATGCATCATCCCCTATAGGTTGATTTTCTGTTACTATTTCAATTTCACCCATAGTTTAATTCCACCAACCTGGGTATTGTTGGGTACTAGAAAATACTTTCACAAACTTATTTTATGTTCTCACAAGATTCCTTGTGGAAATCATGACCTGTTCTCCTCTCCCACATATTGATTATAGGGTTTGGTGTGCGGGGCTCCATCCTCGAATACCGATGTCACTTCCATGAATTGTGCTTTATCTACCAATTGTTTCTTTCTTCTCTATTGTGTACTACCTTTGTGTTCCAATTTCATTAACATCTTCTACAAAACACCCTATATCTGTAAATATCTCTCTGTTTGCAGACTGTCTTTGCTTCCATGTATTAGAGATCCCCCTCCATATACCACTTGCAGAACACTCCCTCTCAAGTACCAAAGATTATTCATCTGCAAACCTACTAGACTCCTTCCACTTACCGGACCTCCTCCTCCTCATATCAGACTTCCCTAGCTAGTTAAGAATCCCTGAAAACACCTTGTTCATGAAAAACATTAAGACGTTGACGAATTACCATAGAAAAATATGCTTTATAATGATGTTAAATATCCATAGTAATCATTGGGATTATCGATTCCTATATAGGAAAACACCTTCTGCATCGGTAGGTCACAAGAGACAAACGAGTGTCTTGGTAGAAGGCCTTGGAAAAATATTATTCATAGTCTTGGCACAAGGCCTTGACAATGTGGTTAATATCGTTTGACATAATACATTCCATTATTATGAAAGTGGTTATTTATATTACATGTAATTATTAGACTAGTAGAATATCGAAGTGAATAAGTAAATGGAATTATATCATTTTATTTTTTCCATATTATGCTGAAGTTCAAGTATAAAAGGCTTTTTTTAGTTATACATTGCCTTAAATGTTTATTCTTATTTAAGAAAGTTTTTGCTGTATTGTTATCCTTACTGATCATCTGAGCTCACCCCTTTCTATGATTTATTCTTCCCAGGATGTGAAGAAATATTTTATGACTGACCTGCAAGGATATTCTGAAGGGGATATGAGTGTGGACCATTGAGACTATATTATGGTATTTTTCACTTTATAATGTAATGTAACATTAATGAATATATCTATTGATTCCAAGGATACAAAACTAATCGTTCTTTCGAGATGTGATCTTTTGTGATCATTCCAATGATATGTAATAATGCACTAAATCTAGGTAACTGGGGTTGGGGCATTACAGTTGGTATCAGAGGATGTTTAGTAAAAACTGTGGAAACTAGATTTTGATATATTTTGATTAGAGCACATAGACCTAAGATGGAATTGGAGGATTAGTATAGATGAACTTCCTAGAATTTTGGTATTGTAGATATTTGGGGAGTTTTCTGAGAAATACAACCCTATTTGGATACGAGCAGGTAGATGTGTCTATGGCACAGATGTACCTAGGGGTACAACCCGAATACACTGTTTTGAGCTAGACACGAACAAGAACTAGTGCATGACAACAGGCCTTCCTGCACTTTTGGTTAAGAAACACCCCGGGGATATTATTAGTATAATTCTCATTTTATTTAAAACCCATTATGAAGGTTTGATGAGTATAAATTTCCTCAATGAATTTTTTTTTATGATTATGGATTATATCCATAAACTGTTCAATTTATGTTATGTATTTTACAAGTTTGGAATTACTGATTTTGATTCATAAACTGATCCAATTTATGTTTTTGTATAGTAATGGTGCCTAGTGGAAGGAATGGAAACTGTATCAATGCACGTACTCCATGTATGGATTTTCTTACTCATCAAGATAATTATATTGGAGTTGGTGATACAACTGGTGTTGATCATCTTATCACTATATTTGGACAACTCACTCATGTTATTAATAATAACCTTACTCGTATGGAGCTCCCTGATCCATAGAGTGAATGATCAATGATAGATTGCATCATGAGGCACCCACCACAATCATTAAATTAGGGTACAAATCCACTAGTAACTGAGCAATGGATAAATTCCATAGAGAAAATATTTCAATCCTTGGGGATTAGTGAAAGGTAAAAAGTTATCATGGTAGTTTTCCACCCCACTGGAGATTCTAATCATTGTTAGTCACTATTCATAACCCTAAGGATGATGATGAGGTATCAAATAAGTAATTTAGGTATTTTAAAGAGATTTCCTTAGAAAAATACTTTCCTCTTGACCATCGAGCAGATATGGAAAGGCAATTTCTGATTTTGAGACAAAAGGAGGATTACAATGTCACAAAGTATGAGGCTAAAATTACATGGTTAGAAAGTGATGAAGCTCATATTTTCAAATATTTTATATTATAAATCATTGTCTATAATCCCACCATAGTTTTATTATATGGCTAATTGTCACATTTTTAGGTTTTAGTGTTATTTTGAGCGTAAATGCAAAAATTTTCTAATTATGCAATTTTAACAGACTGTTATCACAGGGGTATTTTGGTCATTTACCATTAAATATATGTCCAAATTTTATGATTATTTTTTTTTATAATACTTTTTTAATTTCCTTCATTTTTTTCTCCTGGACCAGGGGATGAACCGATCATCTAATGGCTGTAAAAATTAAATAAGGTTGAAGAGTTTTCTGGGAGGATATAATGGTACCCACCAACGTAACAGATGAATAACTCAGTGAAACGACCTCCAAATTCATTAATTCAATCTGTAAAAGAAATAGGATTCAATATTTCGCATTCATGATAAATTTCTAGTCAAATTACCCTCATTAAGGCATTATGGGAATGCTCACAATATGTGAAAGACGAAAAGTCCTACCAGGAAGAAACAGTTCAATTGGGTAATAAATTCATACCATCTTGGAACGTCATCCAAAATGGAACATTATTTGTGTAGAAACAAGAAATTAAATTAATAGAAACTTTTTTTAAAGAAGAAATTTATAAATCTACGGTATGGAGTGAAATAATGTCACATGACGTTGAAGAATTGAAAATTCAGCGAGTCAAATGGACAGATTAAATGTCTCGGATGGAACTGGTCATAACTCCTATATACTATGGCCAATAAATCTCATATTTTTATGGTGAATGAAGGAGACATTATGAAACATATTTTATGAAGAAACCTGTTAAAAATTTGGCCTTTCAGTGGGACATCCACGCGGAATCATTTGGAGGATTATTTTAGAGAGAATTCTTTCACCTCATCTCCCTATAAATATGTGTCCTCACCCCTTCTCAAAGCATTGGCACTTCTGTGTGGCCATTTTCCATTGTTTTGTAGTTTATTACCATTGTAATCATATTATTAATTTTTAATATATTTTATATTTTATTCATCTCATTCTCATTTTTTTATCTTTTGTTCTCCCCCCCCCCATTCTTCTCCACTGTGATCTGTTCTACTTGTGATCATGGGTAGCTAACCCATGGAACTTCCCGGGGGATCAATCCAAGGTTGAACCAAATTATTTGCACATTAATATTAATTGTTTCATATTTTAATATATTTAGTTCTAGTGGGATATTACTGGTTAAGGCGCCTCTGTGTCTCCACTTGCCACCCGAGACTTAACATTCTCTTTTATAATATTTTCCCTCGATCAAGGAGGTGGATGTTCGGTCTCTCAGCGATCATTGAGAGCACTTTATATTCACAACCACATATAAAAGGGGATATTCACACATATGTTGGAGTGTGTCTATTAATAAAATTTGAAACTAATAATGAGACGATGAAGGTTTAATCTGGGTGACTCTCTCCGGAATATCTCACTTCTTTCACACATCATTCTGTTTTCATTTATTATGTTTTCATTGCATTTGCATGTTTAAAATTAATTTTGAATTTAAATTCCAAAATCTCAATTATGGTCATTTTATTTCATATATATATACATATTGAATTAGAATTATTGAGTGATTTACTGCAAAAGGCTCCTCAAGAGAACGGCCTAGGTCAGCCCTTGTGCTGCACTTAGCTATAAATATTTTTGAGAGCGTGCACGAAAATGCTTCGTCAAATTGGCGTCGTTGTCGGGGATCCAAGTGGTTTTCATTCACTATTTTTTATTCACATTTTTTGAATAATTTTCATTTAATTAAAAAAACAAAAAAAATCATAAATTCCAAAAACTAAAAAAACATTCTTTGATCATGATGTCTTTCAATTCAAATTTTTATTCATGGACTGAACAATCTCAGGTTCCAGACAATGATTTCAATTAACATGATACAAAATTTCATAGGATTAATGATAACGTTCCAAAACTGGAGAAACAAATTGAATGGATTGCAGAATATGTACGCACATCCCAAGAGCAATCCGAACCTGAGCCAGAACCTGAACCAGAACGAGTGGTGGAATTTATTTCACCAATAATTTTATATGTTAAAAAACCTGAGGCGGGTGATAAAAAACTTCTAAAGGAACTGATAACATAATCCTGCACTCAACCATTTCTCGAGGAGGTCCCATAAGTACACATTTCACCTGATACACTGATGGGAGGTCAACAATTTTTGGAAGAATCATGGAATAACTTTGTTGATGATAACCTAAAACATGATATTCCCATAATTGATAATGAAACATCTGACACTTTCAACCTCTCTCTTATTGTGGAAGATAAGGAAGAAGACATGCCTGCTGAGATTGAGTTTCCAATGTTCATGCCTAAAGAGATCAATTACCAAGTTGAATTACATGAAAGGGAAGATTTCTTTATTAATTCTTCATGTATTAATATTATTCAAGTTAAATTGTTTTCTGAAATATCTTCCTTTGAAATTTCTGATGTAGCACAAATAGAGCGGAATATAGATGTTAAAGAAGAGACAACTCAAGTGGTGGTGATTGAAGATGAAGAAGTGCTGGAGAAGATGGTGGTGTGACTACCTCCTCAACAAAAAATTTCATACCATATGTAGGAGGACACCACCGATGTTAACAGGGAGCACCATTATCTTTTATTTCCTCCCACTTCGAACCTCTAATTTCTTATTTATTCATTCTCAGGTGTTGGGAACTTTATTATCTTATTTGGGGTTCTGTACATTCAGGTTTTACTCATGGATATCTAGAAAACTCACATGTGGTGGTTCATCTCAATGAAACCACACCGTCCTTCTGATTGGGGATAATCTACTGAAACTGCCTGACTAGTGGCAGTAAAAACCCATCACCCGCTTGGTGGTCTAAAATGAGCATTATCTATTTTCTTTTCCCTTTCTCATTATTTTTATTTATTTTTCTTAGGTATTTTCCTTACATTCTTGTAGTTTTAAAGTGGCAGCTTCTTAGATAATAACACAAGGCATCCACATCTAAAATAATGTTAGGTTGTATCTTTAATTCCCTTTGATTTTCTACCTTTATTTTTATATTTTGTTGAGCTGAAATAAGGGGTAGTTAAATTTAAGTGTGGGGGTGTGTCACCTTCTTAGTTATTCTTGTGTTCTTTTCATTTTTTTTATTATATTTTTAGGATTTTTTATCTTCAAAAATATTCTTATCACTTTTCATACATCAATTTATTTTGAAAGAGTTGAAATGATTTTTGAAATAGTGGATTTAAAATGATTCTTGATGTGAAAACATTTTCCATGAATTCGATTATCAATCATTTTTATGAGTTTGACTTATTTTTGAAATCCATGACCATGAAACACTAACTCAAAAATTTTTCCAATCTTGTGAGGTATTCTAAACCACTTTTTCGTATTCTTCCTAATACCCACACTTTTTTTAGGGAAACATGATTTTTGTGTGAGAACTAGAATTTGTGAATAATTCACATTCAAATCATTGGATTTCATGGAATGTATTTAAAATTATTGAGGCATATTTATGACTATCCAAATATTATCTTGATACCCATTTTAACATTTATCCTTCATAATCCCTTAGATTCCATGAATTGCCTTATAGGTTTAAGCAACATTACGAGCCAATTTTTCCTTACCTACCCACACTTTTTGTATTTTTTCTTGGTTATTTCAAGTTTGAGTGTGGGTTAAGGGCATTTCATGTGAATTCATTGGTATTTCTATCATTTATGGGTGATGTGAGGTGTGTGTCAATAATTTGGGCAGGGGACAATAAGAGAATTGGGCATGTCTCGTCATCTCATTGAGCTTTATTTGTTTCATCCATTTCTCATTCAAAAAAAAGCAAACAATGGAGATAAGATTGAATTCTACATTGTATATTATTTTATTACTCATGTACCTCTCAAAAATCAAGGGAATGAATTGTTATTCATTCATTGTATTCAATTTTCATCTCATCCTCCATGACAAGAAAAAGAAAAAGAAAATAAAGGTTTGACTTTCTAGAGATTTAAAAAAAGGATAACATAGAAGATATCATTCATTTTAATCACTTATTGGCTCATGTACCATGTCATAAAAGGGGGTGGTGTTGTTTTTCATATTTTCAAGCGGGATTGAGTGAGGAATTTCATATGTTTTCACTTGATTTAATCGTGCATTGTACTTAAAATTCCAACCTTCTCTTTCTAGCCTGGAACATTTTTCAATCATTTTCCCACCAACACTAAGCCACAGAATAATTTTAACCTTTAATTAAATCCCTCATGATTAAATTCATTGTCATGTTTCACGCTATAGAGAAATGAGAATTTTCACAAACCTATGGTGATACATGCGATTTTCAAGGATGAGTATAACTCTAGATTCAATTTCTCTTGAGTGAAGAGTGATATAAAATTAAATGTGAGGTAGGTTGTGATTGGGCCATGGATTGGTTTATGTGGTTGAAAAAATTTTAATGATTGAAATGAAAATGAGAGAGTCTTGTTTTTTATATATGATTTATGATGGAGTTCTATTTTGGATAAGATCATTGATATTTTCTCATTTTTGATTGTTGTGTGGAATTTGATTTGGATGTAAGATGATTGCCTAAGAGTGCAATTTTTAAGTGTGGGGGAGTAATTAAGCTCATATTTTCATATATTTTATATTATAAATCATTGTCTATAATCCCACCATAGTGTTATTATAAGTTTAATTGTCACATTTTTAGGTTTTAGTGTTATTTTGAGCGTAAATACAAAAATGGCCAAATTCTGCAATTTTAATAGATTGTTATCACAGGGGTATTTTGGTCACTAACCATTAAATATATATCCAAATTTTATGATTAAATTTTTTTAGAATCCTTATTTAATTTTCTTCATTTTTGTCCGCTGGACCAGCCGCTGAACCGATCATCTAGTGGCTATAAAAATTAAATAAAGTTGAAGAGTTTTCTGGGAGGACAGAATGGTACCTATTGATGTAACAGATGAATAACGTGGTTAAAACACCTCCAAGTGAATTCATTCCAACTGGAAAAGAAATATTATTAAATATTTCACGTTCACAATTAGTTTCTAGTAAAATTACTCTTATTAAGGAATTATGGGAACGCTCACAACATGTGAAAGATGAAAAGTATCACCGGGTAGAAACAGCTCAATTGGGTAAAAAATTCATACCATCACTAAAATTCATCCCAAATGGCTCCTATTTTGTGGAGAGATGAGAATTTAAATTAAGAACAACTTTTGTTAAAGAATAAATGTATAAATCTACGATTTTGAGTTCAATAATGTAACAGGAAGTTGAAGAATTGAAAATTCAGTGAGTCAAATGGACAGATTAAATGTCTCGAATGGAACCAGTCATAACTCCTACATACGAAGTCCAATAAATATCATATTTGGAGGGTGAACGAAGGATAAATTATAGAAAATCTTTTATCAATAAACATGTTACAAATTTGGACAATCAATGGTACATCCATGCGGAATCATTTGAAGTATTATTTTGGAGATAATTCTTTCACCTCATCTCCCTATAAATATGTATCCTCACCCCTTCTCAAAGAATTGGAACTTCTGTGTGGCCATTTTCTATTTTCTTTTAGTTTATTTCAATTTTAATAGTATTATGAATTTTCAATATATTTTTCTCTTCTTCATCTCATTCTCATTTTTTTATCTTTTGTTCTTTCACCCTATTCTTCTACACCGTGATCTGTTCTACTTGTGATCATGGGTAGCTAACCCGTGGAACATCCCAGGGGATCAATCTAAGGTTGAACCCAAGTATTTTCACATTCATTTTAATTTTTTATTATTTAATTAGAGGTAGGTCGAGGGTTATCTTAGTGGGTATGGTGACTTTGTGTCTCCACTTGCCACCTGAGACTTAACTTTCCCTTTTATAGTATTTTCCCTCGATCGAGGAGGTGGATGAGTGGTCTCTCGGATATCGTTGAGAGAAATGTATATTCACAACCACATGTAAAAGAGTATATTCACACATACTTTGGACTTTGTTTATTAATTAAATTTTAATCTAATAATGAAACGATGAAGGTTTAATCTGGGTGATTCTTTCGAAAATATCTCTTTTCTTTCTGACATCATTCTGTTTGCATTTATTATGTTTGCCTTGCATTTGTATGTTTAATTTTATTTTTTAATTTAAATTCCAAAATCTCATTTCTGGTCATATTATTATATATATATGTACATATTTAATTTGAATTAGTTAGTGATATACTTCAAAAGTCTCCTCAAGAGAACGGCCTAGTTCAACCCTTGTGCTGCACTTAGCTATAAATATTTTTGAGAGCATGCACGACAACGCTTCGTCAGCGAGGCATGCAGTAGATTATATACTTAACCCAAGGAGTATGATTGGTCATTTCATTGATGGGTTAAATCCATTTCTCCATCGAGCATTATTATCACATTTATTCTCATCCTATAAAGACATTGTCTCTTACGCTATCAATACATAAAAGAAATTCTCTAAGTCTTATGACTTTAATGAAAAGCAAGAGAAGAAGAGATGTGATGATCACTCTATGAATGGAAATAAGGGGAAGAAGGGAAATTTTGAATATCAATCCTGCAGTAAATGCAGGAAGAAACACCCTGGTAATTGATTAAATGGAATGGGAGTCTGTTATAAGTGTAGTGAAAAAGGCCACCAAGCTCGTGATTGCATGGGGAAGAAGGAAGCTATCGATGTTCAATGCTAAAATTGCAGGGAGATGGGACAATATGAAAATGAATATCCTAATCTTTAGGGGAACTTAAATCAGAAAATTCCAAGGGATCAAGTCCAAGCTTATGCTATCACTTCTACTGAGGAAGAAGTTTCTAAAGACGTGGTGGCAGGTAATTTAATGGTTTACTCAAGGTTAGCAACTTCTTTATTTGATTCTGTATCATCGTGTTGTTTCATATCTTCCATGTTTTCTATGAAAATTAGATATTTCCAATTTGATTTAACAAAGGATTTGTCAGTAAAAACTCTTAAGGGAAGTATCATTGCATGAACATTTTGTGAATCAATCACCATTAAAGAACATAAATGTTTTTTATTTTCTGATGTAATCATCATAACCATGATTGAATTTTATATAATCTTTAGAATGGATTGGCTTTCAGTCCATGATATGAAGATTTATTATAAGAAGAGTTGGTTACTATTTTTGATGACGATGATAAGGAACACCTTATCTTTAGAGAATAATCATCACCACTTAATTCTTATCTAGATCCACCCACTATAGCTCAACTAAATTCAATTATTGGGGAGGAAGAAAATGAGATGACTGTGGGTGAGGAATGTAATGTTCAAATAGAGTATGTACCTATTGTGAACGAATATGTAGATGTGTTTCCATAATATTTACCTGGATATCCTCTAGAATGAGAAATTGAGTTTTCTATTGATTTAATTCCTGGTTCAAGACCTATATCGAAGACCCCTTATAGAATAGCCTCTGTGGGATTAGTGGAATTAAGGAAAAAACATGACAAATTTATTAATAAGGGTTTTATTACCACCAATTTTTCTCCATGGGGAGCCACTGTTCTTTTTGTTAAGAAGAAAGATGGATCTATGAGTTATGTATCGACTACAGGGAGATCAATGCTATAAAAATAAATAACAAGTATCACATAATTTTCATTGATTATTTATTTGACCAACTTGATGGAGCTCAATACTTTTCAATGATTGACCTTCGATCTAGATACCATCAGTTGTGTGTAAAGAAGGAAGACATTCTGAAGTCACCATTTCGAACTAGGTACGGGCATTACATGATTATAGTAATGAGTTTTGGGGTGACAAATGCACCCTCTATTTTCATGGATCTAAGGAATAGAATTTTCAAGGAATATCTCGATGATTGTTTAGTGGTATTTATTGATTATATCTTGGTATACTACAAAATCTATGAAGATCATGAAAATCACTTGCGCATTATCCTAAAGACTCTTAGAAGACATGAATTATATAGGATGTTTAGCAAGTGTGAATTCTGGATTCCATAGATTTATTTTCTTCGACATATTGTCTCTATGGATGGAATCTCTATTGATCCTGCTAAGACAATATCAATCCATGAAAGTTCAGCACCAACGAGTATAACTGAGGTACGCAGTTTTATTGGTTTAGCTGGTTATTATTGGCATTTTGTCCAAAATTTTTCCTGATTAGATAACTCATTAACGAAGCTCACAAGTAAAGGGGTTAAATTTATTTCGACAAAAGAGTGTGAAGAATGTTTTCAATAACTGAATAGAATATTAGTAAATGCTCCGATATTGACTCTACCATTAGGGAATTATGGGTTCGTTATTTATAGTGATTCATCGAAGAAAGGATCTTGTTTTGTCCTTATGCATAATGATAGGTTTATTTCCTATGCATCACAATAACTAAAAATTAAAGGGAAAAACTATCCTACTCGTGATCTTGAGTTAGAAGCTGTAATCTTTGATTTGATGATTTGGATGCACTATCTCTATGGTGAGAAATGGGATATTTATTCTGATCAAAATACTTTGATGTATATTTTCTCATAGAAAGAAGTCAACATGAGGCAAATGAGATGGCTTTAACTACTCATAGATTATTATTGCATGATACACTACCTCCTGGGGAAGGAAAATAAGGTTGCATATGCTTTTATTAGAAAAGATCATGGAGTTTTGAACAAGATGAGAGTTGGAAGGGATCCTATTTTCATGGATCCAGTAAATAGGAATATGGTTTCCAAACCATATTTACTGGAAAGGATTAAGAGTTCTCAGACTGATGATGATTCATTTTAAAATAGGATTAAAGCTGTGAATGATGGGATATGGAGAGACTTTGTGTATGAAGAAGTAATTTTGAAATTTGGAAAGAGATTTTGTGTTCCCAATATACCTAATATAAAACAGAATTGTAGGATGATGCTCAGAGTTCCAATTTCTATATAAGCCCTGGTAGCACTATGATGTATAGAGATTTTAAGGAAAATTTTTGGAGGGACAACATGGAGAGATAGATCGCTGATTTTTTGTCAAGATGTATTGTTTATCAATATGTGAAATCTGGAAGGAAACAGCCTAGAGGAGTCATGAAACCTCTTCCCATACCTGAGTGGAAATGGGATAATATTACGATGGACTTCGTCGTGGGACTACCAAGGACTCCTTGAGGAAATGATGCAATATGGGTCCTTATTGATCGTCTTACCAAGTCAGCACATTTTCTTTCTATAAGGGAAGATTTACCACTTGAACATCTAGTAAGACTATATATTAATGAAGTTGTGAGACATCATGATGTACCCCTATCAATTGTTTATAACAGTGTTCCCCATTTAACTTCAAGAGTCTAGAAATTTCTTCATAAATCCCTGGATACTGAACGTCGTTTGAGCACTGCTTACCACCCCCAAACAGATGGAAAATTAGAACAGACTATTCAAATCTTAGAAGACATGTTGAGATTATACTCACGTGACTTTCAGGGTATTTGTGATCAATATTTACCTCTGGTAGAACTTTCCTATAACAACATCTTCCATTCATGTATTTAGATGGCACTGTAGGATGCATTATATGGAAAGAGATGTCACACATCAACCTGTTGTGACGATGTTGGTGAAAGAAAACTCATAGGCCCTGAACTGGTAGAGGAAACAATGGAAAGGGTGAAGCTAATCCAAGACCACATCAAAGCATCTCAATGTAGGCAGAAGAGCTATGCTGATAACCAAAGAAAGGATTTGGAATTTTAGGTAGGAGATTATGATTTCTTGATGTTATCTCCATTGAAGTGAGTTATATGTTTCGTTTATAAAGGTAAATTTGATTCCCATGTATATAGTACCTTTAGAAAATCTAGTACGAATTAGGGTTGTAGCTTACTATTTGAAAATTCAACCAAGTCCCTCCAAAGTTCACGATGTGTTCCACGTATCACTGTTGAGAAAATACAAGCCTGGCCCAAAACATGTACTCACTTATGAGGAAGTAGAACTGGAACCCGATCTGTCTTATTGCGATGATCCCATCAGGATTCTTCATACAAGAGAACAAGTGATGAGAAACCGGACGACTTGTCTGGTAAAAGTTCTATGGAGAAACCATAAGATGGAAGAGGCAATGTGGGAACCCGAGGATCTTATGATGAAGAACAACCAGAGTCTTTTCATGTGGTAGTGTTCTTGAAATTTTGTGGAAAAAATTATTTAAAGTAAGGGAGAATTTAACACCCTAAGCTTCCACGATATGATTCTCTTTCAATAATACAGTAGTGTGTGTTGTACGCAACTTCGAGTTATAACACACACCGCAACCAATAGAACTAGCCTTTATGAATATTAATCCTCATTTTTTAAAATTTTATACATTGTATCTCTCAAAATGGACTTCATTTTTGGATTTTTAATATTGAAATTAGATTATGGTGAAATTTTGGTATTTTTCTGAAAACTTTCAATTCTTGATAACTAGTCAAAAACAATGAGTTATAGTTTAAAACTGAATTTTTATTTTTATTTATATTTATTTTATTTAAATTTATTTTAGGTAAAAATAGATATATAATACTTATATATTTTCAATTTAATTTATTGTAGTAAGTTTAGAATAATTTCATATATATATAAAGATTATTGAAATTTTCTCTATCTATTACCCATCTCTTAGGAGAATTTACAAATTGATATAAAACATATTTTTACCGCTTATGTGAGTGGAATTTCGAAAATCCTAGAAAAATGTTTAATATAAAGGAGTAAAATTTGGTTCAATAAGATAGAAATATTTTTTGGTGAATAGTAATTTTTTACTTTTATTTACCATGGTAAAAAGTTAATAGGGTAATTAAGGGTAAAATGATATTATTATTACACTAAAACATGTTCTAATTCTATTGGATAAGTATAATTCAACCTAAAAAACATTAGTAATAAAAAATGAACAACTTTGGTCAACTTGGATTAGATTAGGACATTTATTAATTTTTAATTCAAAGAAAATTTAAAGAGTTAAAATAATTTTTTAATAACTAAACCTTTTTAATATATGGTAATACATAAGATAAATTAGATTATAAATATTAATAATAAATATAGAACGATTTACTACATAATGGGTTTTTATTTATAATTTTTAGACATTAAATAATTTTATTTTTTTGTGACACAATGGTGATGAAATATATTCCTAATTAATGAAATATTAAAATAATTGATATTATAAATATCAAAATAAATGTAATTTTAGGCTTTTTATGAATTATAGTAATTTTTTAGGTTAATATAGAATATTAGGTTTGATTAGACGAATTTTGTTCTAAGTAATAATGCTATTATAAATTTAGAAAAAACAAAATAACAAATAGCGTCAAAATTGAAAGAAAAGAGTTTTTAAAACAAATATTATATTATTAATTGATATTATATTCCTAAAAATCTAAGGATCATAAAAAGGACATATATAATGTTAGGTGAATAATTAATGTACCACTTGGGGGTTGGTTCGAAAAATATAGTATGTTTATTAACTATATAATATAAAAATATAAAGAGACATGGTAAATGTCAAACTAATTAACTAAGAGTTAAAAGTAAAAGATATGGTTAATATAGTGACCTAAACCTTTCTAAAATATATTGGTTGAGTGGTTTTCTAACTATACCCACCTTAACCTTTAAATAATCTAATTTTGATTCTTTTTAAACTGAATATGAATTTATTATAAAATAATATTTCTAGCTTTTCCAAAGGTGCCCCTCACCCCTCAAATAAAAGGGAACCCCCCCCCCTTCTCTCAAATTAATACCTTAAAACACTTTTTGTTTGGCCAACCCCTACCAACATATCCTATCAAATTCCCTCAATTAAACTTGGAGGCCTTATTTTGATCAGAAATCCAACCTATGTTTCCCTTTTGATCAAATAAAAAAGAAGAACCTAAAGAAGAGGTAATGTTTTCACTACCCTCTTTCATGTTCCTTTTTTCATCCACTTCTTATTTCTTTTTATTTCCATTATAAAATAAAGACTCCAATATCTTCTATATAATTTTATGTTATAATATATATGTTAAAACAACATTCAGCATTCTATCCATCCTTTGAATGACATGTCACCATACATGCGTACGTACGACTTACCATCTCCACGCCGTGGTGTAATTGTTATTCAAATAATTATTATTTTGATGGGTATAATAATGATGTTTAATTGATATAAATAATGAGTATAACTTGATAACTATTCTGTATATATGATATAAAATCCAATTATATATTATTTTAATATCAAAAGAATGATATTTTCTCTTGTGCGTAAGTACGGACTACCGCCTCGACGAACGCAATGAGATTCATTCCCCATCGTATCCATTAAAAAATAATTTTCATTTTATGGTTAAAAATAATGTTTAAAGACTTAATATCATTCTGGATATGAATAAGAAACAACCTATACATAATAGACTTGGAACAAAACATATAAAATAAAATGAGTAAGTCAACACTCAAAACAATGACAGTACTAAGATATTATTAACAATGAAATGTTAAAAGATCATATATGATATCATATTAATTTATATGATTCTTTTATAAATTAATAACAATTATTTCATCATTATATTGGAGGTTATCCTACCCTCAACCTAGGAAAAGTACAAGGTAAAAATTTATTTCACAATCTCTTCATTATCCGAGATTGTTTATATGTAACTATCTATTAGGACCTCTCTATCATCCACATCCATGTTTCATAAAAATTTATTTAAAATCATTATAAATATATTACAGACTATGGGTTAAAGTCATTTATACAATATTTTGACTTTTTATATGAAGTTTATAAAGGAATAATTCTGTCGTTTTCCAAACTATGTCCTTTTTAACATTTTCGACAGAATTAAGGTAAGAATTTTTTTTATCTTATACGGCGGGTGCGGGTATTTTCCGTCGTTATAAAATCTTCAAAGCTTCCCATACAAGATTATAAGAATATTTTCAATGTAAATGTTTCCTTTTATAATTATGTTTCCTTTTTATTATTTTTTCAACTTCCTTTGATGGATTTTTAGCTTATTTGAAGTTGATTTGTTATGAAACAGAACTTCTATATTGTATTGAAGGTTTAGTGATGTTTTTGAATCTGGATGTGTTATTTTCATACCATTAATGGTTTATAGAGAATGTATTGACATTTAATATTATAGTTTTATTATGAATGCTAATATTATGTTTAAACTTATTCATATGAGGAATGCATCGGACTTAGTAAGTGACAGGTGGAGCCTGCTATAGCTTATCGATGCATATGTAGGTGTCATGGGAAAAAATATTGTCTTAGAACAAGGCATGGACAAAATCTTATTTGAATTCTTGGAACAAGGCCTTGAATATGTGGTTATGATAGTCTCGCTTTATGCATTCCATCACTATGAAAGTGGTTATTGATATTTCATTTGATTATTCAGCTAGTCGAATATCAATTTGAATATGTAAATGGAATTATTGCAATTTATTTTTTCCATATTATGCTGATGTTCATGTTTAAAAGGCTTTTTTTAGTTATACATTTCCTTAAATGTTTATGCTTATTTATGAAAGTTTCTGCTACATTGTTGTCCTTACTAAGAATCTGAGCTCACCCATTTCTCTGTTTTATTCTTCCTAGGATATGAAGAAATATTTTATGACTGACCAGTAGGGATAGAATTAAGGGGATATGAGTGTGGACCATGGATACTATATTATTTTAGTTTTTCACATTATGATGTAATGTAACATTTATGAATGTTTCTATTGATTCCAAGGCTACTAAACTAATCGGTCTTTCGAGACTTGATATTTTGTGATCATGCCAATGTTATGTAATAATGCACCGACTATGGGTAACTGGGGTAGGGGAATTACAAGATACCCAAGGAGGAACTCATTTAATGTGATACATTCATGAAAAATTATAAGATACTAGGAAAGGGTAATTCGGATAGTGAGTGAATTTTACCCTTCGAGGGTTTCCGGTAATTCATTATAGAATAAGGTGGCTTCCCATGATGAAAATAAATTGATAATCATGTGTTCATCACATAGAATATGGGTACAGTTGTACATCATGCGATGATGACATTATCATACTGTTTATCATCGTATGAATATGATGTGGAACTAGATAGTTTTACATCATGTAGCTCGTACAAGGGTTTACTAAATCCTCAATCTCTATAATTGTAGGGATTACATGAACAAATCTCATATTCATTTAGTTAGGGCATGGAATTATCATGGCCAAGGTACAATGATGGGAAAAGTTTCCAGTCACAATGTCCATGTTAGAGTTCCTATGCTTATAAGCAATAGGATTCATCATAACTATGATGAGAAAAAAAGGTAGGTGGAATGATCGATCCAAACTCAGAGTGGATGAGAAGTATATGGAAGAGGTATCACAAGTCACATGGGTATTAGAGGATAAAATGGACTATTCATAGATGATTTTGGGACTTTAGGAACTCGTCCTTCACGAAAATGTGTCAGTAGAAGTAAGGTAGCATGGAGAGGCATGGGATATAGGATTTTTTAATGATATGTCCATAATGATAGGTCCTTCATGATGATCAATTTCATCATAGTGGTAATGGGATTTTTCAAGAATTAGGCTTCATGAAATAGGGTGACCCTTCCTAAGTATGATGTCATGGCTATGGAAATGATTGCTTTGTATTGGATGAATGATTTATGAAGCCTCATGTTCAATAAAGGTTCCTCATCCTTCATGATGGTTGTAGGCCTTAATGAAAAGCATATCCAAATATGGTATACTTTATTAAAAACACATGTAATTTGGTTTCATAAATTTTGGATACCTTTAGGGATCTATTTAACTTTGACATGATAGCATCTTGAATTAAGAGTAATTGATATGTCAAAAGGTTAGGTAATTATCCAAAAAAAATTAAAATGATTGGGGAATTTCCCATCCTGGGGTCTCGAGAATAACAGAATCATTTTCCAAAGGAATAATGGGATTCAAGAATGGTTACGACTTTATTGTACTCTTAAGGATACCACCATTAGTTCACACCATCACAAAGAAATCTATGACACTAAAACATTGTGAACATAGATTATCTCCTAACCTTCATGTGATCGTGAAGGAATCATGTGGCAAGGAAGATTAAAAATTGTTGAACATTTGAAAAGGATCAGGTCCTCATAAAATTGACTCCATATATGGTTTTTTTGGCTTCTTAATCTCAGGTTTCTTCCAAACTGGTTGTTCCATTCACTATTATTCTTATGGAATGCATTATTCATCAACAAAAATTACATCCCATGTAATGGGATTGAATGGGGAATGTGAGGTTACGATTCTATGGGAGGAACCCTAAAAAAGTATAACAAAATAAATTTCTTGAGGCTCACTAAGGAATATAATTCATAATGGTTTATTGTGTGATGATCATTGTGAATCCTAGACATCAATCGGAATATTAATAGTACATGTGTTGGGTCCCCTAGGTTGAATACCCTAAGAGGGGGGAGGGGGTTGGTGAATCTGGGTATAAAAGATTAAAACATTATTCAGTTTAGATCCTATTTTTTTGTTAGAAAATTCTCAATTATCTCTTCCTCCCATAGAAATATATGAATTGATATGAAATCATGCACAACACATAATATTTTTTTATTAATTCAACCTCAATTGGCTACATCCAAGTAGCATCCAATTACAATATGTCGATGGACCAAATTCATTAAGGCTCACTACCAATAACAATTAAAATGTTCAGGGTATATCTTTTATGCCTAATCTCACTAACATTAAAAGGTTTAGGGTCTCCTCACTACATTCTCAAGTTTCACTCCCTATTCCTCTTTCTCTATAATGCTACTAGTGGAAAGGGTAACATTCTTCCCCTTCCACCTCTCACTATTCTAGGAAAGGACTCCACTCACAGTTTATAGACATTTAGTTACATCATAGTTTATATAAATTCATGTCCAATCATATTCAAGAATTGATGCTTCATCCACTATAGGTTGATGCTCTATTAATGTGTCATTTTCACCCACAGTTGAATTCCACCTTCCTGGGTACTCCTTGGTAATGGAAAATACTTTCATAAACTGATTTGAAGTTCTCACAAGATTCCTTGTAGAAATCATGAACTATTCTCCTCTCCCACATACTGATTATAGGATTTGTTGTTAGGGACACCTTCCTCACATACTGATGTTGGTTCCATGAATTTTGATTCATCTACCAACTGTTTCTTCCTTCAATATCGTGTACCGCCTTTGTGTACCAATTTCGTAAACATCTTCTGAAAAACACCCTATATCTGCAAATTTTTCTCTGTTTGCGGACTGTCTCCACTTCCATGTACCAGAGATCCCCCTTTGTATACCACTTGCAGAACAATCCCTTTCATTTAACATATATTCTTCCTCCACAAACCTGTTAAACTCCTTCAACTTTCCATACCTCCTCCTCCTCGTATCAGACTTCCCTAGTGGCTTATGCATCCCCTCAAACACCTTGTGCCTGAAGCACATTCAGATGTTGAAAAATTCCCATAGAAAAATATGCTTTCTCATGATGTTAAATCTCCATAGTAATCAGTGGGATTATAGATTCTTATATAGGAAATGATATATGAAAAATCTCTTAAACCGTGATTTACCAAATCTTCAATTCACCATTCACTGTTTACCGATCCTTCTGCTGACGCGAACTGCAAGCCACCTGTGAGCCGTTTTTCCACGTCACCAATGTACAAACATTACTAATACATGGTTGATCTCTTCTTCCATTGTCAATCCATCCATTTACTGCACCACGGCTCAGCCTCGAACCAGTTTTGGTTTCGCGAACTGCTCCAGCATATGGTTCCCAGTGCTCCACATACCAATCCAAAAACGTAGTATGTGGGCCATTAATTATGGTACTTGGTTCTCATACAATTCTAGTTTTCATTATAATTATTCATACCATTCACTAATATGATGAAATACTTCATTTTACAACATCAATATCATGATTTTGGGGCCCTAAAATATAGAAAACACTAGGAAACTACACCACCTTAAAAACTTATCTTTAGAAAACACCAACCATTTTCATTCTCAACAGTCATGATTTATCAAAAAACAAAAATACACCCAAAATATTCTAAGGGGAAACCTTGATTTATTTTTTCGAAAAACGTGGGGTCCATGATAGTCACTTGAATTTGTGAATTGAAAATTTATTTTTTTTATAATTTCATAAAGATAATGATCATTTAGAATTTTATCCCTAAATTTTTCTTTAGAGAACATGAAATTTTATCCTTTACTCTGTGAACAATACGTAGAGAACTAGACACCGAAAAACATATCTCTGTGAAGTGTCCTATATGAGACAGAGCACTATGAAAAAACTCAATGAAAATTCTATGAGAAATACCGACAATATATAAACTCAAAGAATCATCTATGTTCTGAATCCGGTGTATTTTGAGGTATTCATCATTGATATTACTCATAGGGAAGACATGGTGGGGAACATTACTATTAGGGAGTGTGTTCAAATCCCCTCTAACCATAGATCACTACTTAAATTCTATTGGTGGATTAGAAGGAATACCCACCACGTATAAGGTAGATGGTCTATTTATTTAGACTGAGATATGATCTCTTCCTTATGGAGGCAAGTAGAGATGTTCCATCATACTAGTTCTAATGAATACTGGGGTAGTACTAGTGTCACATAGATGATGTATACCACATATATAACATCCTTGAACAAATTAAAACTGAATGTCTCTAAACCACATAAAAATGTGGATAGGGAGAAGTCAGAGGACGATGAAACCTCATCAGAATACCTACGGACCATATAAGTAGGATTGGGGGTTTATAAAATGTATGGAAGAACATCTATTATATTTTCTATGGTGGAAACATAACTGATGGTTGTTCCTGGGACTGTTGGGAACACTCGTCATGAACATAATTAAAGGTAGAGTTGGAGTGGGTTAGGACATTATGAAGAATCTTTGGACTCATAATCCCATGATTACCAAACACGTGAGATCATAGACGAGGTACTGAGAAGATGGTCACTGGGGACAAATACATTCCATTAAAATCACATTGAGGTTGGTAACAACCATTAGGACCTTCACCAATTCATCGGGATCTCAATCCTAAGGGTGATGTTTGAAAAATTCATCCCCATAAATAATGTATGAAAAATACAAGAGAATATGTCTACTATGGTGAAGGCACATAAAAAGTTATTATAGGGTCCCATGATTATAATCTAGTAAAAATGAATGTTCCCTTTATGAAATGGTATAGTTATATTTTTAATAAAAAAGTGGTGAGGATAATTGAACGAGTGGATCCAGAAAATAAACTACTAAAGAGACCATGAACATATCCCAGAGGATATCTGTGAAAAAAATGGCATCCCACAGAATGATCATTGATGAATGATGCTAGAAGTTGTGCAGATACAACATCATTACCATGTATCAAAATATTTTCATATTTGATGTTTTCATAAGAACTCTCATATGTGGATGGATTATCCCGGTGAGGTACATAAACATGGGGGTTCAGGGAAGAACCATCATAATGGTGGAGATGCTGAAGACAAGGAAAATTTTCAACCTTGTTTCCCTAGTAATTGTGATGTTAAACAAGGTACATTGACTATCAGCAAAGGGAAGACATTACTGAGTGCATGTGGGCCATTTCGATTTCTATATTAGTGGGTGGCTAAACAGTTGGGAGGTTATGAGTACCCAAATCGTATTTTCTAATTAATAACAATATTTCGATAGATGATCCTGAATATCATAGGAATTCATTCATTCATGTTTTTTTCTAGTAAAAGTGATAGATATAGTTGGGTTGGTGGAGAATTTCATATTTAATATATTATCAATGAAAACAAGGTTGTTGTCCAATAATGAAATAGGGACTATGGAGCATAGATCATACTTATTAGAATTTACATGTGGGGTACCAGTGGGAAGAGTCGACTATGACCCAATATATAAAACATTCATCTCACAAAAATGTGTGAGATAGATCAAGTGACTATAGAGGCTATCAGAAAAGGTATAATAATTATTTAATTATGAGTGTCACCCTTCTCTATTGAGGTATATTTTTTTCATGTTTATGTGTGAGGATTAAAAGATGCAGAATGAGTTTCCATGTATTAATAATATATATGGAATCATTCATGAGTACATGTAGATTTCAGTTTGGGTATATCTTTAGGTCATTCTGGGAAAATAGACCACCCTAGGCAATTAAGTGGTGTACATTCAACTACAGAAAAAGTTACAAGTTATATTTACTTCACTCCATAGTAGTAGGGTTAGTCTAGTTGTGAGGGAAATTGTATAAGGTCTGGCAGGAGTTACTCGGAGAGGAGCATCACCAGGTATGACAACCCTAGGTAGGTGGTCCCTAGAAGATGGTGCACCATCTAGGGTGATTCATAGGTTGTATGATGATGCGATAGGGATACAATTACACCCCTTCCAAATGTTCCAAATAGTGCCTTATATCTTATTAACAAGGGGTCATGTAGAAATCATAAGAATATTACAACTCCTCAGGGGGTGTGGGAGTATCTCATCACTGATTGGATATTTTCTCGAGGATGGGCCATGAAAAGGCAAGGTTCAACACTCCACATGTCGAATCAATGTAGTAAATAGAAGAGAGGGATGACATAATCTACTCATAGTTTACTATGTGTCCATTGACTGATCAGGTCAAAATGATGTGTGTAATGTCTCCATATCCAACCTCCCTTGGAGGTCATGTATCTATCTATATGTCCAATGAAGAAAAATAAGATGACTCTTAGTGGAGTAACACCGACCAGATCTTATATAAGGATTGATATTATTTTACTTTCCATTAAATTCCACTGATCCTTGATTTTTTTGGACACCACAAAATCCTCATGCATAATGTCTGATCCTATATTTTATTATGTTGGAATCCGCAATCAGTAAAGAATTATTTGAATGTGATATTACTAAGGCAGATGGTGACGAATCCTCAAATCATAATGAGATGAGTGTGGGATCACTTCCCAAGGTTTTGGATGAGATTATTCTTCCATAAACACCTTCAACTAATGTAGAATCAATTGATTGGACCATTCCCAGAGGGGAAACAATGCTTGAGAGATATCCACCAGCACCATCACATACTTATCTTTATCATGACGATGAGGTGGAAATGATTGATGCTTCTCTCCTAGTAGAGATTTATAGGGATTCTATGGTGGTGATGCGAACCACAAAGGTAAAATTAGTGTATAATGTTGATACCACACCCTTTTTATATGGTGTCATAAAAAGTCCCATGGTTGGGCTAGCTGAATTTGTTTTGGATGATACTGTCGAATAATCACCACCAGAGGTAGATATTGTAGATGAAATTATTTTTATTGATGTGGTAATAGGATCACAGTTGAAGCGATTTGGTAGGCACCATTGGATGCATCTAACATTAGATAACCACTGGTTGAAGCTATGGTAGCTTAATTTGAGGTTTCCATGACAAAAAAACTTAGTTTAGGGCCATAGGATGATGTTGGCCACTTTAGTATTACCACAATGTGAACCATAAGCTTCTTCCTCATGTTGAGAGGCTGATGAGGAGATTCTTAAGGATATAGTTTTCAAACAGATTACCCCTGAGGACCATCAATCGGAAGATCAATCTGATATTGTATTGGGGGTATTCCCCCCTTAATATATAATGCATAAAAACACATAAATTTATATGGAGAACTAGATTTTAAACATCATATCTTGGGGGAATTTGAATAACTTCATAACCTCTGATGAGATAGCTAATATTTTAAACTAGGTGGTATCTCTCTGCCACTAGTTTATTATCCTAGGAAATGAATGGGGGAACTCTAGTAAACTTCATGTATAGTCCAAGGATTCATTTTCAACTATACATGTGCAGTGTAGTTTGATATTTTCATTACTTGGTGGAGGGAAAAGGAAACTGGAAATGAGGTGCTTTAAAATGATGACAAATTGATTGAATTCTTGGAGGGAATATCACAAGGGCGTACAATAGTAATTTCTACCAAGGATGAGATCATAAAAATTCTAAGGGTTAAAATAGAATCATCATAGGCTTAGGATTCTGAGGCCTATAATGTAGAAAATGAGTACTGGGCTAAGAAGAACTAGAATTGGAACATGGATAAATATAATCGCTCTAATTCCAATAAATTGATAGAAGACCTGGCAGTGCAAAAATAGCTCCTGGAGGCCACATAGTGGGGCCTCTATCAGATTTAAATATCAATTTCATAAATCAATATTTTATGGGATTTAACAATAGAGAGGAACAAGTATTTGTATGGACCATTGAAACATTGTATATTGATTTTTGTATTCTTGGACATATATCAATGTTTTTTTATCCCACCCCAATCATATTTTTAGAATATCAAATGACCAATCCCTATGTTCACGTGATCCATTATCGGTGTGAGAAACCAGATATGACCATGTGATTATACATTAATATGAGAATGATGAATAATCAATAAACTCTCAGGGTTAGATATTGTTGACTGACCACTAAAGTATTTTGTGTGAGATACGTTATGTATGGGGAATGGGGACCTCTAAACAACATACTTTCTATTTTAACATGTTTGGGTTCACAAATGGTGTAACACCATGAGAGTTTAATTCTACCCCATCAATGGGGAATGGGGAATGGGGAGTATTAATTAAAATGAATATAATATATGAAAAAAGTAAATTGGTGTCACAGTATTGGATAATTTCTAAACAAGATTGAAACACATCATCCATACCCCTTATCCAATTAATGGGGTAAAATATTGATGTACATATAGTGACCATATTAAAAATGTGTTACTATCTCAAATTTTCATCCAAATTCATCCAAGGCATACACCCAAGAGGGTAGTTGAGACTTCATTAGACAATATGATGTTAGTGGGTCCCTTCATATGTGAAGGAAGATGAGTACCAAATATGGGTATCATAAATCATGAAAATTATGTGATGTAATGTTTAAATAGATACCATCACTCTTTTAATTTTTCTACCAAACCTTAATGATATTTTGTGTGCGTGTATTGGTCTGAAAAATTCAAAATCATTTTCATTGGGAGAATTCTCTCAGATTTCATTAGACATTCAAAAAATATGATCAGTTTAGCAGATGAGAATCATCAGAGGAGGGGACCTCTCATGTGGGGGCCTACGATGCCTGAAAATTTTATATCATGCAATGAAGGTGATATAGAAGCTGTTTAACATCATTTTTAATGACATTTGGAATTTAGTTTTACATTGTACTATAACGAAATGGTATTGAATAAGTTACAATCATTTTATCAAGATGTATCCCACAATTAATGGTATGGTCAATGGGACAATGCACATAGTTTAAGGATGCATGGCCTCGACTATGGAAAATATTTTAATTTCATGTTCTGTTGACTAATAGGGAAGTATATCAATTTTATATGTGTAAAATCAAAGTAATGATACCATATGTGAATAGTGGTCCCTAAGAGGCCACCCTATGATTCATAAAACATCCCTGAGGAAAATTACACATAACTAAGAATAAATATGTTTGAATTAGGACTCACACATAGTTTAACGTAACAAAATTCAGATCAAGGGTTCCCTAATGAATTTGACATGGAATGAAATAGTGTCAACTTGAAATTATTGGGGATTGTAATACTCACATTCCATGTGAAACATGATGGATATGATGTAAAATGATTAAAATAATATTTCATGGACCAAAGCGAGCATAGGTGGGA
Source organism: Viscum album (assembly GCA_963277665.1). NCBI lineage: Eukaryota > Viridiplantae > Streptophyta > Magnoliopsida > Santalales > Viscaceae > Viscum > Viscum album. Next base: position 2,059,290,124 of record OY728151.1, on the reverse strand, counting down.
CTATAAAGAGGTCAGTGTGGCATAAAGTGTAATAACCTTAATTTAATGGAGGGTCTAAGGGACCGTTCACTGCAGAAGGACATAAAAAAACTCCCTATATTGATACAAATCATAGATGATGATTGATGTTGATAGGTTTTTTGCATTTTTAACTAGTTTCTCGGTCATATCAATCTTGTATACAAGGCATCTTGAATGTATACAGGTTAGAATCACAGTTTAACGTCGAGTGCTAAGAATGTCCCTTCCGTAAATCAAAATAAAATGGCATACCAACACGATGATGGGTCAAAAGGATGAATTGGAGGTAATAACCTGAAGGAGTCCAACATGATATTTTCAGGTTATTTGTCTATGAATAATGGGGTTTTATGGTGAATCTATGGGTATTCTGAGAGACCAAAAAGAATCATGTCATTATGTATCCCCTGACGATGGGAATCAAAACACTCATAGTTCTATAGGTGAATATAGATAGCTTATTTTCATATATTATAGACCATTGGAAATTTATAATTCAAGGATTTTTTTTTATTGTGACAATTAAATTCTCTTTTTGTGAGCCATGGATTCCATGCACCAAATAAAGAAATCATAATGCTAGTTGCACACAATGTATAGTCAGATGCACTAGAAAATGGGAAATATATTTAACGTCATGATTAATTTTGATATAAAAGGTGTATTCTAAATCTTATCATATGGTTTTTAAGAGGTATAACCCAATATTAATTAATATGATGGAGTCACACATAACATGAAAATATCATTACGAAAACGACACATATTTTATGGTTATAGTGCTTGGGCTATAAATAGGTCCAAGGTGATGAAGGGTTATTGAATTTATGTATGGGACTAGTTATGAAAACTCAGAGAATATCTATTAATCCCATGAGGATGGGAATTTGGCCCCATATAGTCCAAAAAGTCATAATGGTAGAAGAACTACACTAGAAGGGGAGATCCCCTTTGGAGAGGAAATTTAATGAATCCAATAGTTATCATGAGGCATCACATGGTTGGTGAATGTTTTATGGTTTGATGATCACACAATACTTATCATATGTTTTATTCTATTTTGTTATGGGATAAATATATATCTTATTATGAGTCATCCTGAGAGTGTATATGGTATAATCACATTCTAACATCATGTGCTAAGGATATCAGGCATTATAGTTTAAAGTCATACAACATATAATATTGGGGATACAAATATTTTAAAGACCTAATACAAGGACCTATTGCATGTATCTTAATGTCATATTAATTTAACAATGTGATTGTTATTATTTTGATGTCTCATTTATTTGACCAATGAGGATCATCATTTAAGGGAAATGGGATTGGGCCATGAGGATAGGTTTCTCAAAATGATATTTATAGTGAGGTTTCATGACCAACCCATCATAAATAAGGTACTAGGAGACTCAACACACCCAAAACACATTCCTAAAAAATATTCACATATATTTTATAGTACTAATTCATGGACATGGGTTCCTTTATGTAACATCAAATAGGTCAAAACTAGAAAAAAAGATTAATGTTATGTTCTGCAAAAATTTTCTCCAAGATTCATGTCATATGGATTGGATGATTGAGGTATTCATCCCAACTGTATATTTTTCATTTTGTGTTATAAAAATAAAAAATTTACTGAGGACAATGGAGGCACCTCCCAACACAACACACTCCTATGAGAACCAAGAAAACAATTTTATGTCATGGTTCATAGACTTGGACTCCAACTTTATGGTCATACTGATTGGACCAAGATCAAATTTTAATGTAGGGTTCATAGGACATGGGATTCTATTTTTACATCTTAGATTTTGGACTAGTGATAGGAGAGTCTAGAGAAATAGGGAAACATGTGGAATGACCGTAATAACCTGACATGAATTATGACTAAGGAGGGTGAAATTTCAGGAAACATTCTCAGGGAGATTCTCACATAGTTTAAATTCATGATTATGGGATGTAAAATCTTATTTTATGTTCATGGATTTCTGACCAATGAGGCTCTTAGTTTACATTCACAGATTTTGGAACATTAGGAAATACGTTCTCTTACAAAGGTATGTAGTGTGGTGGTATAATAAACCAAACATGAATAATGACCATGAAGTCCTGAAGCCAAACCAAATTCTCATGAGAGGAACTGTATTGAATTTAAACACCTGATGATTGTACATTGGGATCTTTGATTAAGAGTATAGAGTTTGTAAATGGTTTATATTTTAATGTAATTTTACTGGGATGTGTATCCTGAGAAAAATATTGATGGGGAATCATTAAATTCGTGGTTGGAGTGATACACTATCCTTCTATGGTGATCAAAGAGTATGTCCAATTTCCATAGACCTTATGAATGATAAATGTCCCTTCCCACATGACCTCTATCTTTGGTGGATTTTTTTTGGGTATCATTGGTATTATTAGAGTAAATAACATATCACCCTTGAAAAATGAGTGAAGAATGAGAAAAGGTGACCATTTGTGTTGAATGTAATTTATATCTTGTTTTGATACCTATATAAATTTATCAAGGATTTTATCCCATTATTTCCATGGATATTCAGGTAATCTAGAAATACTTATCCCATTATTTTTACATTCTTCTAGTAATTGATAGTTTGTGTGGAGTGATTTAAAATATACCTATATGGGATGTAAGGTCTCTGTTCCATACACCATGGATTAAAGGGACACCTATGTGGAACTGTGAGTCATCGTATGATAAGTATAGTTTTCATTGGGGAGAAGGACTAGCCAAATCATCTTATTCTATCCCACTTTCTTCTATATAATTTTAGAGGATGTTTTATAGAATTTTCTGTTTTTTTATTTACATATGTATGGTAGTGATAATTATAGTTTGACCAAATATTGTACATGGTGTAAAATATCATTATCTCAACATCCTGAATGTTAGTTCCATTTTTAGTCAGAATAACTTGAGAAACTCTAAATCATTGGATGATATGGGAGATCAACAATTCAATAACAGATCTGGACTTTTATTATTTGAGGGGAATCACCTTACCCCACCTGGAAAAGAAATCTGTTGCACCCAAAATGATCCAACATTGGAGGGATGTTGTTGTTGGATATATTCCCATAACATCACGTTTTCATATTTAAAATGTCCACGAATACATGGTGTTATAGAGGGGATCTACTGGTCAATGCACATAGATGTCAAGAATATGAGATGAAAGTCACCTCTTGGAACACATGATGGTTTTTTGGACAAAGAGGGGACATATGCAACCAAGTATACAAATATGGTGGGAGATATTTATCTATTCCAATTGGGTGTAACATGATCAATCCTGAGATTCATAAATAACCTAGGAAATCTCCTCTCATTGGTTTAAATAGATAAGGATCCAATCAAACATTCTTTTGTAGAGAGATTATTCGTGGTCAAGACTACAATAGAGGGTGATCTTCACTTCACACTAATGGATTCTGTCATGATGAGATCAATCTATTAGTGCATCACCTCATTGTATGTTCATGATGATAGGAGTTGTGCAATCATATGTTTCCTCTACTATTGGGGAACCCATGGGTCTTGATTCTGAACAAAAATCTATCATATAGTCTAAATGATGTCTTTCATCATTATCACTAATGATTGAATAAATAAATCTTTTTTGGAGACATGAATGAACAAGAAATATTAGCCATGCTCTTCAAGAGAGGCATCTATAATGGACAAGGTATCAACATGAAAATTTTGAGACCAAGGGACATGTATCACCTCTAAATGATAAGGGAATTGGGATATTAGATGTCGAGTGTGCTCTAGTAGGGACATAAAATCATGATTTATGATGGGATTATCATCGTGGAACTTCTTGAATTCTAATTTGTAGTCTCCCTTCACATGATGGAGTTGATTTTCAATCTCATGGGGAAGATTGAGAACAATAATGATAGCCTAATACTCCACCTCATTATGGGTGCATCCTTCCATCATTAGGAATGAGTAGAAAATATTTCCTATACAAGATTGTTGAAGGCAATCCCCAGGCCTACCCAATTGAGTTATGGATCATTGAGACTTCTACCAGTTGGGCTCCCGGTGGAACCATTGAAATGAAACCACCAAAATTGAATATCGTAGTCCGCAGAGTGGATTCCGCCATATAGGGAATTTTCAGATAGAGGAAATTATTCTAGGGGTAAATTGGAGGCCATGATTTTTGTTTATTTTTTACCATTGATGGATTTATATGGAATCAACCTAATCCTAGACTACTGATGTGTCAATGTTCAATAATCCAAACATCTTTTCAACCTTTGTATAATCTTGATATACATTAGTATATCCAAATGGGACACCAACAATTTGTGATGATGCTACCGATAATACCTTAATATCTACAATGAAAAATCTATTCCAAGTAAGATCTTCATGATAAGGGAGTACCTAGTCTCTGTATTCAATAGAATGAGAATGATATAGAATAAATTATAATCCTAGCTTCATTTTTCTTATGGGAGAGAAGTAAAATGATGGATCATCCCATGGTGGTCACAAAGAGGAACAAAGGATTAATGTAGACGGGTGTCATAGAAACTATGGGTTGTAGTAGGTACTTATTCATTTAAAAATTGTATGTTTTCAGTCCCCATCCCATTTGTAGATGGTACCCTTGAATTCACACTTCAAGGAGTTCATATTTAAATTCCTTGAGTTTGGAATTAATGAACATTCTAAAGCTCTATGATATGGTCCAAAAAAAGTTATATTTGACCACCAATTCATAAAAATCGTGTGAAACCCACATCCCAAGAATCATGTCGATGATGTGGTTCATTTTCCATGGATCAGTGGCTCATGCATTCTTTGGGCTAAAGGGAATCCCCTAATAGAAATTTTATACGTGTGACCACCTAAATGTGGCTGACTCTTCATCATCATGGTCCATACATATGTCTTTGTATCTAGAGTATCCCTCCATGAATGGGAGAGCCTCGAATCTGACAATAGCATCAATTGACAACCCCATCCGTAGAATGTTGAAATCATCCCATAAAATGGTGGTTGAGGTCCTAAATGTTAATAATTTCTCCAACAGACACGTTATTCTTCTTTTATTGGATAGTCCTATCTATCTTTTTTGGAACTAAGCCTCCATACTAAATTTGGAATTGATAATCTTATCATACTCACACTCCCCCATGGAACAATTTGACGGTATATTTTTCTGGGTGGATTCCATAACATTTGATAACCCACTGGTAGACCAAGATGATGAATAGTGACATGAGGGTCTAGTCCCGAAATCTCATCATAATTGTAAGAAAAATACATCATGATGTTTCTTAAAGAATACCACATACTAATTTTACTTCCTTAGTGTAAAGTATCCTCTGATAAGAGTAGGTCTTCAATATTCCATAGTTCTAAGGTCCACCTAAACTAGTTCGTCGATGGGGGTTGAGACAACCTCTTCAAAAAAGTTGGCAGTTCTTCTAAATCATTATCATTGTCTGAGGTTATAGAATAGTTGGGGGGATGTTAATCCATAACAACTCATTGTGGATGAGTGGGGTTCCCTACATGGGTGGTTATGGAATCTTCATTGGGGAACTCTTTCTCTATTTAGACCATGGAGATACAGGCTATCAAATAAATTCCACCATGCCTTAAACTAATGTTCCATTTATTATTTCAAAGAAATGGGGGAGAGTTGTTACCTAGTGGTTCAACCCTAGTTATCATAACAGTTGAGAGTTCCATGAAATTTTGGCCATAGGGAAAACCTATTTTTACTTCATAGGAGTTGGGACTTCTAGTATGTCCTTGGATTGTCCTATTTATGATTATAATGTAATATTTAGATTTTCATATCTTTTATATATTTTTAATCCATTTTGATTAGATATGGGAAATTAAATCCCCCATTATGGAATTTTGTACTCTAAATGGTGAATTGATAGAATAAAGGAATAATTTGAATGATCCCATGGATGAGAAATGACATTTGTGTGCTCATACTCATTGGTCAGAACCTCCTTTCACTTTATATTGTATCAACCATCATATAGGTGCTTTGATTCTCATGAATCAATGGGAGATGAATCAGAATAATGAATTCCTACTTGATCATTAAGGGAGTTCATGAGGCATTGGTTATATGAGGAGGGAAATGACACATGAAATTGATCCCATGGACATCCCATCAATGTGTTGTTGGATGTATCATATGAGACAAACATAAATTCCGCACATTCATCTAATCCTCTTAATTGAGACATCAACTGAATCCAACCATAAGGTCGATTCAATGTATTTTCATAACCCCAAATTATTATTTCAAATGGGTTCATACGTGCTTTAGTCAAAACCAACATATGATGTGACTGAATAATAATGAGGTTGATATAAGAACCTATGTTCACTAAACACTGATAGATCTCTATGAAATTGAATTATCCTATTATGTATAGGGGTAAAATGGGCGCCTATATGAGGGAAACATAATCTTATATGGATAATGAGATGATATAATTTCATTCCACTCACTTTGGCTCCTTTACATAGTATTCCAGTAAAGTAGTTACACCTATATAGATGTGTTGAGGGATTCTTAATGATTCTTCAAGTGCCTCACAAATCTATTCTAGAAGTGATAGGGCCTTGAGGATCTAGTTCTATGAAGGTATGCTAGTGAGGTGAATCAACACATCATAAATCAATTCCATATGTACATTTCTTCCGTTAGGGTAATGTGCATTGGATGGAGGAACGATGGGTTGTGCTATCTATAAATATTATTTTTTGAAGGTTATGAAAATAACATACTTATCATAATATAAATTACCCAAAAAATAGAAATTGACGGGAGTTTGGCTCAAACATGGGTTTATCTGGAAATGGTCGAACACAGTTTTATCATGACTATTATGACCCTTAAGATTACACAGTTTGTTGTTTTAGTGTGTATGAAATATAAAGATAGTAGGAATATGCCTAAAAATCTTGGTGCACTGCCATATTCCTCAATTTAGTACCATGAATGCCTAGGATTGGGGCACTATCCAATGTTTTTTGGTTGTTTGAATGTCCTCAACCACCCCATCGGTGACATCATCTAAAAGCATCTCCAAGGATTTTCTGATATTCCTCACCCTCAGATAGTGTGAAGCAATCTATTAACTCAACAACTTCCATATATGGAAACTTATTCTCATCATCATAGGGGTCTTAAAACACTTGGTGAACCTTATGTCTGAATCCTAGCTATGGGATAATGAAATCATCAAGAGGGTGGGATTAATATTCCACTCTATGGGGAATCAACTTCCCCTTTGGTCATCAAATCCTACTCTTATGAGTTTTTATGGATGAAATGTAGATGTAGGAGCCATGTTTAGGGATGGTTTGGTGACATTAGAAAGATCATAATGACCAATATTAGAATGTATGACACCATAGGAAATAGAAAATACAATGTGGACCAACTAGTGATTTTACATTTCAATTCCTGATTGGAAAACTACTACAATTCACTCGAACCGTCACTGTTGGTTCTAGTCTCGGTAGAGATATGTTCCCCCAGTGCTTGGACATTTCCAAACATGACCATGAAATTATCTACATTTTCATGGATTCAATACATGAACACATAACACCCCATGATGGTGTTTCCATGTAACCAATGGTTAGGGTAGTGATTAGAGTGGTGTATAGATTCATCTTCATGTGTCCACTTTCACTCCAGAAGATTTTTAATTCACTAATCATGGGAAATTATTAAATAGTTGGGAACCTATTAATCCATTAAAGAATGGGTCTAGTGAATTATATCTGAGAAATGAACTCTAGGATCCTGGCCCTACTGAGGGGATGGATGCCAATGAGGATCCACAACCACATTGTCTCACCAAAGCAATTGTTCTTTGTGGGGAAACTCATTTCTATTCTACATTCTGAAAGTATGATCCAGATAAGGCTGTTGTACTGCATAATTCTCACCTATAAATGGGGGTAACTATGATAACATAAGGGAATCTACCTATAATATAAATTTAGTATAATCTTTGTAATCTCTTCTCACATGATATGGATGAGGCAGTGGGTGTGACTACATGTCTTGTCTCAAGGATTCCTCAAAATGTTTGACCCTGAAAGAAAATTCATGGAATGATCCTGGGTTGGTTATAGTTATATGTGTTTGGAGAAGTTATATCTTAAATTACCTCGAATACATTTTTAGTAGCTTTTTGTGAGTTAGAGGCTGGTTCTGTGAATATGTGAGGACCTTCCACCTAGAGAAATAATCTTTCACTCAATCATCTATAATTTTTATGCACATGATATTTCTATCATTCCTTTTCTTCTACGTGGTGGAGAAGCACTACTATAGAAATTTCCAACGAAGGTCTTCACAACCAATGATGGACCATATAGGTAGTTGGATGTACCATATGAATACGGTTCCATCCAATGAATGGAGAAAAATTGGATATTGGATTACATTTACAGTTATGGGTTTCCGAAATTGTGCCCACACCTTGATAGGGAGTGGGTCAGATGCTTCAGTGGGTATCACATCCTGTTGAATTAGTGGAAGCTAGGTTTCCTATAATAAGAGAAGGGGGGTCTCATGTAATCAACCCATGGTAGGTACAAATATGAATCAGGTGGTATAACCACATATAACATTTCTAGGTCCTCAAGGTGAGATGTGAGATCATCTATAATTCCATACTTTTGAGGGTCTCTATCTTGATAAGGATTCATGACCACCAATGAGTTTCTAGGCTCATTAACCAAGATTATATGCTTTGTGTCTTATGTAGTGTTATCACCTAGATCTCGAGGGTAATCACACATCTTCGTAGGCTTTGGTGAATCATAATATGGTCACTTTCTATATATTCTTTACTCTTATTTGTATGGATGTGTAGTGTTACTAGGTATGACTAGGGATAACAGTCCAAGAAGGGCCAGTCACTACCCTATTGGAGGAGAGATTCTATCTCATAGGGTGGCATAATAATATGGGTATCAATCAATAATGTGTTAATCGATGGTCCTCTTATTCACTATGACCTGATTGAGAAAGGCATCCACCATAGAATAAGACACTATCATTGGTGAAATTTTGGATGGGTCAAAAAGATTAGAGACCCAGCATGCTTCTTACCATTGGTGAGGTTCTAACCAGTGGGTAATGTATCATAGGGATTTCTGAGGGCAAGAACATATCTTAACAAGATTCTTAGGACTCCCATATGAGGGTATACATCATTTTGGGATTCCCCATGGGGAATATTTTCATCATCAAACTATAAATTGATGTCCCAATTGTAGTGTAGCTTATGAAATATCATGTTCACTAGAACAATTCCTAGAGTGAGATCAAATTAATCAAAGGGTTAGTCATCCGGACACAAGATAATACTGAAGATGTGTGTGATGAAATTTTCCCAAACCCATGTATGCACATGTTGACACACCTCCTCTGGTATTTTTTTGATAATTATGAGGCTCTTAACATATCATTATTGGAATGTCTATTGGTATCCAGAAGATATATGATGTTGATCCACTTGGAGAATGACCAAATAAACCATTAAACATTTTTAATTGATATCCTCAAGGTTCCCATATCTTCCTAGGTAAGACAACTGATGGTCTAAGAGGTGGTGAAGCATCACCCTGTGGGTCTGTGGGAAAATTGAAATATGGAATCCATAGAGGTAAATGGGGATATCGATATTGGAAGTTTCATTTGGCCAAAACACCTCTAAAAAGGATCAATTTCAAGATCCTCTAATAGGTTTTATTTCTCATAGGTAGGAAATTTGTCTTGGTCATCCTATGCTTCAACCAGTGATGGATAAGAAATTGGTGCAAGCATCAATATGAATTTGTAAATCGAGAAGTTATATTGTAGAGGATCCACTAATATATACATATATTTGTTGCATATTTGTATATCTCATGAGTTCAGTACCAACAACATCATCATACCCTTATTGGATTGAGTAATCGCCATTACTTTATGTTCCAGGGATTTTACACACATTTGGATGTCTTCATAAATATCACCATTTGAATGAGTCATTACAAACCATTATGACTCACCATTATCTTGGGTAGTGTTAGAGATGGGGATCATATATGATGGGGATGGTTGTATCGTGGGCCCCTAGAAGTGATTCAGAAAGTCCTCCATTAACATATACATGTAGATGGATATAGGTATCCTTTGGAACTCAACATGCGTGATTGAGAACATCACCTATTGGGATCTTTACCCAGACTATGGAATATTGGAAGTAAACAAAATTATGGATTTTTTTTCATTCCTTGGATTAATAATTGTTGATGAGGTCAAGAATGACCTTTAATTTCCTATTATATATCCTTCATTGACGATTTTTCAACCTTATACTATTGGATTTTTCTTCGTGGTAGGGTATATTGTCTGCATGGGGATTACCTCCATTCTAATTATTATAGAAGTGGGTAGGGCCTCCAATTTGATGTTCAATGATATGGGGAGGAACTCCATGTTGAATATTTTTAATAACACAAGATGGACCACTGTATAGGTTGGTTAGAGCACAAGGATGACCTTAATGCTGGCCAAAATGGACACAGGGAGGGCATTCGTGTTTAGGAGGGTGAATACGGAGAATACCACCACATTCATTTATGATGTCATGGTGAGTACCTACACATAGATTATTGGTAACATGAAGAGGATATACATATATAATTTTTAATGAGTGGGGATGACCTACAATTTTTTGGTTGTGACATTGAGTGATCCTCTATATTGGCTAATAGTGATTGAATGGGGAGGAACTCCATACATTTAGAATAGATGGGTCAAAAACAATGTATTTATGTGCTATAGTTTATAGACAGGTTATATGATCAATCAATGTAGTTTAACGTCCTGTGGAAAGGATTCTTGTGTTGCGAAAATGTCATCAGCGAGGGATTATGTGGGGATTATGTGTGTTATATTCCAATTACAAGAGGATTTATCATAGTTAGAGTTGGTTTATGGATTACACATCAGTCTACACATGGGACCTAGAAGAGATATGGTCTCCCAGTTGAGGGGCATGGTCTTACTAGTGATGTGGCCTGGAGAACATTGGGGTAGATTTGGATGTTTGGTTTGGACATTAAAGAGGATTCCTACGTATCCACGTTAGTTGGGAATAAAAAACAATGTAGTTCGCAATGATTTTGGGTATACACCATATATGAGGCCCAGTTTTGGCTGAGGATGTGTCTTATACCAGATACAAGGCCCATTTTAAGTTGTTTTGGGGATTATAAAATATAAGAGACCCATTTGAGGTTGAGGGTGTGGCTTATATCATAAGAGATATCATTTTGTGGTTGAGGTTGGAGATTAAACCAGATAAGTGTCCCATTTGATACTCATGTTGGGGGTTATAATGGATAGGAGTCCCATTTTAGGTTGAGATTTGTGCTTATACAAGATATGAGGAAAATTTTAAAATGAGGTTGGGGATTATACAGGATAGAAGGCCCATTTTAGTTTGGGTATAATATGTATTTTGTTATCTTCACTATCCTCTATGCCCACATGAGTAATACTCAGTATGAGAAACAAGGTGAATCAATACATTAAAACATCAAATTATCGACTACATCCACTGGAGGAACAATTATAGGGAACTACTAGGAGGAAGAATGATGTTGGTGGGGATAACACATGTATGCATTCCATGTAGGATCTACTTCCACATGGGTCGTTCATGCAGCATCCAATTCATGTTTCATAGGGTAAGTGGGGACTAAACTTTTAAATATTCCCTCTAGATTTTTCACTTTATCCATGGTGGTAGGAGGTGGAATTCTTTGCTGAACATACTTGTGGCATCAGGTGTTTATCACATAGGGTAATTCTATAGTTTATTTAATGGGATTTTATTATTGTCAAGTAATTTAATGTCTTTTGACTAAGATGTGGAATAAATAAGTTTTATGTCATGTATCACAGATGTGGGTGAACTCACTCCCCACCCACCATAAGAGAATAGGTTACATAACCATATCTCATGAAACTTTGAATGGGGTATTAGGTTGTAACTTCTAGAGTACAATGATGGTAGGAATATCCGGTCACGGGTGCCATGATATCATTCCCATGTGAGAAAAATAGGCATTATCTTATGTATTATGAGAATAAAAATGTAGGTGACAAGCTAAAACCGCACATGGAGTGTAGTGGGAGGACACATTAATGGGTTGTGTAGGTCACATGGGGAATCAAGGTGAAGCTGGATTAGTCACAGATGTGTGTGGTGGCTCTGGGAACTCAAAAATCAAGAAGAGATGTTAAAAGAAGGGAGGATGGATGATGATTCCTATGAGAGAGGGTTCATGATTCATACGGCCTTGATGAAAGGTGCTCAGTGAATCTCAAGTTCTTCTCATTGGTCACGGGATTAAAAAAGGAGTAGGCTCCATAAAATAGGGTGACCCCAGCCTATGATGAAGTCATGGCTTGGGAAAGGATTCTATCATGATGGATGAATGAATTTCCAAGCCTTAGCAACCCCATAGGGCCTTATTCCATCGCAAATTGTTTAGGGCTTCATGAATGGAATATCCAACTATTTTGGGGGATCTTAAGAAGACATGTAATGTGGTATCTCGAAACATGGATACCTTAGGAATCCATTTCCCATTGGATTTAGAGGTTCTCAGATTGTGATAAATGAATAAGTCTAATAGTCAGTTAACAATATCGAAAATATCCAAAATAGTTTGGAATTTGTATTCAAGGTTTCACACAAAGAATGGATTCATTTTTTGAAGGACTCTTGGGCTTTGTGAATGGTAATGGATCTTTCAAACACATGGAGACACAATTTATCATTTACGGACTCATGATGTTATCTATGATTTTGATACACAGTATGTCCAGGATACCATAAAACCATAGTGAACAAAAGAGGGAAACAAGTGGAAAAGGATATTTCTGAACTTCACCCATTCCCAACAGATTTGGGATTCAAGAAATGTACTTTTGAAAATGAATTTTGGTACGTTTATGATCTTGTTTTCTTTGAATTGGTAATTTATTACCTGAATATTCTTATGGAAAACATGAATCTTCTCAACAAAAATGTTCATTATTTATATTTTTGGGTTGATTAATTCTACCAACAATTAAAAAAATTCTAAACATTTAAACATTATCTCCATAAACTATTCATTGATATTTTAAAATTATTTTGTCAAAAAAACTCATTGTAGGAAGAGTTAATAAAACATCCACTTAATATGTGTGAATGCGATGTAAAAAGGTCATACTGAATAAAAAAATGAGTTTCTTCATTGGATAACACTGGTGGAATGTGAAGATATATTCATGGAATAAATAAATAAATAACTATAAAGAGTGATAGGGGTTATTGATAATAAGAATGTGAGTGGTAAATAGAATTTTATGGACCCCAAAACCATAAATCTAAGAAGATATAAAAGTTCATTTGATTTATAAAATAAGATGTTAATATAAGGCCCAGCCATAAAAATTACTTAATCTTGAGATATTTCAAGAATACACCTTAAGGATCTTTTCAGGTTTAGAGTTTTAGAGAATTAGATCATAAAACATACATTACATCCCACATTTAAACAAAGTGGTTACAATAAAAGATAGTATTCACTTTTTCCCATCAACAAAAACATTTTTAAAATAAAACATGGATTATTTATTGACACTTCCTTGACACTGTCATCATATCATGTACCCTTCCCTTGACATGTGAAAAACATTTCAAAAACTTGGGATGAGCATAAAAAGCTAAGGGATATAAAAATATGGAGAAGAAACATGAGTACATGTATACAATAGAATCAATGAAATCATATTCTACTCATAAAACATAAGCACATTAACATACCTCATTAAATCATGAATAAATCATAGAAATCATAAGACATAAAGGTAACTTGAGGAATTCATAACATTCTTACATTGGGAGTAACCCTCTTGGTTACATTCGGAATATACATCACAGTATATTCCCTAAATCGCTTCGGAGAAACCTTAACGTTTAACTCCTTCGCATTACCCAATGCATTGGAGAGCTATATCGGGCTCACACGCCCTTAGTTTATCACGGAACCACCAATCTTCATAACAATTCCCAAGAACCATAACATAATCGTATCAAATAAATCATGCATAAAGGAAACATAACATTTCCACATTTCAATCACATGATATGAATACAACACATTGATATAATAAAAACATTATGAAAACCATTTTCAATACCAAAATAAAAGAAAATTAAAACATGGTATTTATTTTTGTTTTAAAAAAGGTATGGCTTGTAGAGGAAGCCGAAACTCAAATAATGGTCACGGCGGCGGAGAAGTTGTTGTCGCTGCATACGTACGACAAAAACATTCCCTTTTTTAATTTAGTAAAACTCTTCGTATAAAAAAGATTCCTTTTGGATAAAAGTAAAAGTCAAAGGGGTTTATACACCATATAAAAGAAGGTTGTGTATAAAACATAATATACCTCAATGAAAGGAGATTGAGATGAAGTCACATACCTTGGGTCTAACATGACTCGATCATTCTTTAACCTCCTAAATAATAAACATGAGCTAATTCCTACTTTCTTAAGAACCTTTTTAATGTTCATTATTCATTTAATATCACTTATTACCATGTCATGAACACTATGTAATTATTTAAGTTAATAACGGTCGTTTTAACGATCATTGGTACTTGAGTCAAAAATAAACTCTTTATAATTACAATTTGTTCATGGATCCATTATATCCAGAGTTATACTCATGATGTTGATATCATATATATAATATATATCCAATATATAAATTCATTTATAATATTACATAACGTTTAGAGGTAAGAAATTAAATGCACCGTTCATGGAGACGGTAAGCCATACGTACACATGAACAGTACTTTCATTTCTATTTCGTATTTTATGGAATGGAATAATAATGATATAAAGATATATTATAATTCCAGTATAATATCATATATAATATCATTAATTCCATCCTTTATACGTCCCACATATGGTATTAACGAATCAAATCACTTTGAGGGGGTTGTAGTCCACACTTCTTAAAATGAAGATATCGCGTTTACCCGTAATGGATACCATAAAGGTATGACATAAATGAAAAATACAGAAGCTTAAGTAAAACATAAAAATATTATATACCATATATATATATAGTGACATCTTAATGGCCACCTTTGATGGTGTTAAAAGAATATTGAACAATCATCGTTTCGTGAGGTAGAAATTCGCCATCCACGGAAACAGTATGTTCTTTAACCATTAGTTGTAGGTGTGTGTAAGTGTATCTCGAATACATCTTATAAAAACATCATATTATATTCAAGATACTAGTGTTGTTACAAAAGAAAATAATAAAAAGAGTTTAGGGGGTTGGAGAATCAAAATAAAACATAAGAACACAAGAGAAAACACTACCTTTAAAATGGGTAACTCTTTTTGATTTGAGCTCAAAGGCTTCCTTGGGAAGTATTCGGCCTAAAGTGAGACTTCTATAAGTTATATAGGGACATGGAGAAACAAAACGGTCAGGGGTTGGCCTAGCCAAAGGATTTGGAAGTGTGGAAAAGGTGGTAGAGCTGGGGGCCTTTTATAAGAGGAGAGGAGGGGCACTCTTGGAATGTTAAGAAAAGATACTTTGTTATAAAATGATTTTCGGATAAAAAAGGTCCCAGAATTATAAATTTCTAGGATAAGGTGCTACAGGTTCTAAATCCACCGATCCAATAGGTTTTTTACAAGTGTAGGTCTTAGATTGTACATTATATTTTCATTTTATTTAAAATAATGAGGTAATCGCTGCATCATCATTGTGTCATAAATATTTTAATTTATTTAATTTATAAAAATTATAAAAAAAATATCATGATGTAGGAAATATTTTTAGATTTATAATTAATATTTATACTCAAAAATATGACTTGTATAACCCCATTTAATTTTTTTTTTTGTAAAACAACTCGTGTTTGTGACATTTTTATTTTAACATTAAATAAAAAGATATTAATGTCATTTTCCTACCAAAGTGGCTCCATGGGGACCCCAAGTCGACCCATGGATTGCCTTGGTCGGCCATGACACATCCAATAATGGTAGGACATGTGTATAGGTATTTTAATTTTATTATAATGTCATTTTTGCCTTAAATTTCACTAATTACCTCTAATCGCGATTAAAACATAAAAGTCACTATTCCCCAAAAAAATATTTTAATCCCATTGAACCACATTTTACTTCCTAATGAAAACCATGTATGTCGGATTTTTGAAATTCAAAACACAGAGGTGGTAAATTTTCATTTAAACGAAAAATCAGTTTTTTAAGTACCACATAGTGGTTTCACTATTCATCAAAAATTGATGTTTTTCAGAAAAATACCAAAACTTCACCCTAAGATATATTTGATATTCCGAATTCAAAAATGATGTCTATTTTACAAAATTCATAACATATAAGTTACATTAATTAATTTAATAATTAATTCCCACTGTCAGAGCAAATAGCATGTTTTTATGAAACAATAAGTATCAAAAAATTGACACTAGTTTTAGTCCAATTTCAAAGTAAAATTAATTCCAACGACCACTATTGGATTAAATGGTAAAAATATATTCTAATTTAACTTTAAAACCAATTAAAGAGATAATCTAACCATATAAATAAATTAGATTAAAAAGAGGTTTTGAATTAAAATACAACATTTTTCACTATTCATTAAAAAAATGAACTTCATCGGAAAAATACCAAAACTTTACCCAAAGTAAATTTCAATATCCCAATCATAAAGAATAAGTTTATTTCAACAAATAGAGCTTATAAAATTTTCAAAAGTTTTATTTAAAAATGTTTTTCCATCAAAAGGCAGTAAAAAAATCTTTTAATAATATTAGTGTATTCCATGCTTAAGATTGGATTTATTCTCATTTTAAGCCTCTAAAACACTATCTAATTCATTAATAGACATAGATAAATGTATATATTATTCATTACTTACTTGGGATGTTACATCCCTCCCCCTTTAGAAAATTGCGTCCCCGCAATTTATTTACTTATCGAATAAGTGGGGGTATATTTAGCCCTCATTGCATTTTCAGATTCCCATGTTCCATCTTCAATCATGTGGTTTTTCCACAAAACATTTACCTGGTGAATCACCTTATTCCGTTACACTTTCTCCCTGTGGTCAAGAATCTGGAACGGTTGTTCCTCATAAGATAGGTTCTCTTCCAGCTAAACTACCTCTAGACTCAAAACATGAGATGGATCTGGCATGTACTTCCTTAACATTGAAACATGAAAATCATTGTGTACCCGAGATGAGCTCGGAGGTAAAGCCACTCGGTAAGAAACTGACCCAACTCAATCCATAATTCCATATGTTCCAATGATCCTTTGACTCAGATTTCCTTTCTTACCAAATCATATCACACTTTTACATGGTGAAACATTGAAAAAAACACGATCACCTACATTGAAAGATAGATCCTTCCTCCTATTTTCTGCATAACCTTTCTGTCTTCTATGAGCTGTTCTCATGTGTTTCTGAATCAACTGAACTTTTTCTGCCATCTCTTCTACCAATTCTGTTCCCTTCAACTTCCTTTCACCCACATCATCCCAAAAAGATGGAGTTCGACACCGCTTCCCATATAATTCCTCAAACGGTGCCATCTGTATACTGGAATGAAAAATGTTATTATATGAAAATTCAACCAAAGAAATATGTTTGTCCCAACTTCCCTGATAATCCATCAAAAAAGAACGTATCATATCCTCTAATGTCTGAATTTTTCATTATAACTACCCATCTGATTGAGGATGAAAAGTTGTACTAAAATTTAATTCCGTACCCAACGACTTATGAAGGCCTTTCTTAATGTTAGAAGTAAACCTGGGATCACGATCAGATACAATGGAGAGAAAAACTCTATGTAACCTGACTATATCTTTAAGATACAAATGGGAAAGTTGATCTAGGGAAAAATTATCTCGTATAGCAAGGAAAAGAGCTGATTTAGTCAAGAGATCAACAATAACCCAGATTGCATTATTACCTCGAGGTGTCTTCAGCAATCCCACAACGAAGTCCATAGATATATTTTCCCATTTCCACTCTAGTACTGGTAAAGGCTGAAGAATCCCTTTCAGTAACTGCCTCTCTACTTTATCCTGTTGACAAGTCAAACACTTCATAGTAAAATCAGAAATATTCTTTTTCATTCTGTCTCACCAGTAATACTCCGAAAGATCTCTATACATCTTAGTACTGATAGGATGGACTGAAAACGGAGAACTATGAGCTTCACATGACATATCTCTATTCAACTGTGAATCACACGGCACACAAAATCTCTTCCAAAATCTCAAAACAAAATCATTATAAATATTGAATTCAGGCAACTTACCCTTCTGTATCAGCTCTACCTTTTTCTGTAACTCACTATCTTGCTTCTCTGCTTTCTTAATTCTATCTGATAGAGAAGATTTCACTTCTATCTAAAACAAAATAGAAGGATATCCTGTTCCAACAACTTTGATGCCAAATTTCATCAAATCCTTAACCAAAGGATCACATAAAAAACGCAACATTGTTAATGATGCCTTACTTTTTCGACTCAAAGCATCATCCACTTTATTTTCTTTTCCTGGATGGTAATGAATTGTACAATCATAATCCTTGATTAATTCTAGCCATCTCCCCTGTCTCATGTTCAAGTCTTTCTGAGTGAATATATACTTTAAACTTTTGGGATCGGTATATATTTCACACTTTACTCCATACAAATGATGCCTCCAAAATTTTAAAGCGAAAACAACAGCAGCTAATTCCAAATCATGTGTTGGATAATTTACCTTATGAGTTTTCAACTGCCGTGAAGCATATGCAATTACCTAATCATTCTGCATAAGGGCGCAACCAAGTCCTTTCAATGAAGCTCCACTGTATCTAACAAACTCACCATTCCTGGAAGGAAGTACCAAAACTGGAGCATTCGCCAATCTTTTTTTCAGTTCCTGAAAACAATCATCACATTCTTTTGTCCATATAAACTTAACACACATCTGAGTTAGCTTAGTCATTGGACTAGATAACAGTGAAAAATTTTCAACAAACCTTCAATAGTAACCTGCCAAACCAAGAAAACTATGGACCTCTGTTACATTTCTGGGTCTTGTCCATTCTTTAACAACTCTTGTTTTTCCAGGATCCACAGTTATTCCATCTTTAGAGACAATGTGACCAAGGAAAGAAATTTTTTGCAACCAGACCTCACACTTACTGAATTTCCCATATAATTTCTTTTCTTTTAATGTTTGCAGAATAACCCTTAAATGTCATTCATGCTCCTCTTTACTTTTAGAAAAACCAAAATATCATCAATGAACAAAACCAACATTTTTCACCTGAGTCAACTGAGCCATCACTGCAACAAACTATTTAGTTCTGATTCTGACCATCTCAGGATACTGATTTGAAAGGTCATTTCCCTCTATATTCCTTCTTAGCACTACTTCCCTATTTCCTCTGTGGAAAACCATTCTGAACAAACATGTCTTAGATGAAGCAACATGGTAATCTTCAAATGCTATATCATTTAAATTTGACCATAAAAAAATATTTTTGGATAATAATTTAATAAAATTCTAACTCCTAAAGTTATCTAAACCAACCTATGATACCAACTATAAGGCCCCAACCTTAAACATTACTTAATCTTGAGATATTTTAAGAATACATCTTGAGGATCTTTTCATATTTAGAGTTTTAGAAAATTAGATCATAAAACATGCATTACATCCCACATTTAAACAAAGTGGTTACAATAAAATATAGTATTCATTTTTTTCCATCAACGGAAACATATTTAAAATAAAACATGGATTCTTTCTTGAAACTTCTTTGACACTATCATCATATCATGTACCCTTCCATTGACATGTGAAAAACATTTCAACAACTTGGGATGAGCATAAAAAGATCAGTAAGGGATATAAAAATATGGGGAGGAAACATGAGTACATGTATACATAAGAATCAATGAAATCATACTCTACTCATAAAACATAATAACTTTTAAATACCTCATCAAATCATGAATAAATCATAGAAATCATAAGACATAAAGGTAACTTGAGGCATTCATAACATTCTTACGTAGGGAGTAACCCTCTTGGTTACGTTTGGAATACCCATCACAGTATATTCCCTAAATCTCTTTGGAGAAACCATAATGTTTAACTCCTTTGCGTTACCCAATGCATTGGAGAGCTATAATGGGCTGACCCACCCTTAGTTTATCACGAAACCACCCGTCTTCATAAAAATTCCCAGGAACCATAACATAATCGTATCACATAAAACATGCATAAAGGAAACATAACATTTCCACATTTAAATCACAAGATATCAAATCAACACATTTATATAATAAAAACATTATGAAAACCATTTTCAATACCAAAATAAAAGAAAATTAAAACATTGTATTTATTTTTCTTTTTAAAAAAATGTATGGCTTGTAGAGGAAGCCGAAACTCAAATAATGGTCACGGCGGCGGGGAAGTCGTTGTAGCCGCATACGTATGAAAAAAACATTCCCTTGTTTCGTTTAGTAAAACGCTTCGTATAAAAAATATTCCTTTTGGATAAATGTAAAAGTAAAAGGGGTTTATACACCGTAAAATAGAAGGTTGTGTATAAAACAAAATATGCCTAAATGAAAGGAGATTGAGACGAAGTCCCATACCTCGGGTCAGACTTGACTCGATCATTCTTTAACCCCCTGAATAATAATCTTGAGTTAATTTCTAATTTCATTAGAACCTTTTTCAAGTTCATTATTCCTTTAATATCACTTATTACCATGTCATGTACACTATGTAATTATTTAAGTTAATAACGGTTGTTTTAACAATCATGGGTACTTGAGTCAAAAATAAACTCTTTATAATTAAAAGTTGTACATGTATCCATTATATCCCGAGTTATACTCATGATTTAGATATCATATATGTCATATATATCCAGTATATACATTCATTTATAAAATTACATAACGTTTAGAGGTAAGAAATTAAATGCACTGTTCATGGAGACGGTAAGTCGTACGTATGCATGAACACTAATTTCATTTCTATTTCATATTTTGTGGAATGGAATCATATTGATATAAATATATATTATAATTCCAGTATAATATAATATATAATATCATTAATTCCATCCTTTATACATCCCACATATGTTATTAACGAATCTAATCACTTTGAGGGGGCGGTAGTCCGCACTTCTTAAAATGAAGATATCGCGTTTACCCATAATAGAAACCATAAAGGTATGCCATAAATGAAAAGTATAGAAGCATAAGTAAAACATAAACATATTATATACCATATATAAATATAGTGACATCTTAATGTCCACCTTTGAAGGTGTTAAAAGAATATTGAACAATCATCGTTTCGTGAGGCAGAAATTCGCCGTCCACGGAAACAGTATGTTCTTTAACCATTTGATGTAGGTGTGTGTAAGTGTTGCTCGAATCCTTATTATAAAAACATTCTAGTATATTGAAGATACTATTTTTGTTACAAAATAAAAGAATAAAAATATTTTAGGGGGTTGGAGAAGCAAAATAAAACATAAGAACACAAGAGAAAACACTACCTTTAATACGGGTAACACTTTTTGATTTGAGCTCAAAGGCTTCCTTGGGAAGAATTCTGCCCAAAGTAAGGCTTCTATAAGTTATAGAGGGATGTGGAGAGACAAAATGGTCAGGTATTGTTCGATCTGAAGGCTTTGGAAGTGTGGGTAAGGTGGTAGAGGTGGGGGCCTTTTATAAGTGGAGAGGAGGGGGACTTTTGGAATGTTTAGAAAAGATACTTTGTTATAAAATGATTTTTGGATAAAAAAGGACCCAAAATTATAAATTTCGAGGATAAGGTGATAAGGGTTATAAATACACCCATACAATAGGTTTCTTACAAGTGTAGGTCTTATATTTTACATTATATTTTCATTTTATTTAAAATAATGAGGTAATCACTTGATCATCATGGTGTGATAAATATTTTAATTTATGTAATTTCTAAAAATTATAAAACAAATATCATGATGTAGGAAATATTTTTATATTTCTAATTAATTTTTATATTCAAAAATATGTCTTTTATAACCCCACATAAATTTTTTTTTAGTAAAACAACTCATGTTTGTGACATTTTTATTTTAACATTAAATAAAAAGATATTAAGGTCATTTTCGTACCAAAGTGAATTCATGGGGTCCCCAAGTCGACCCATGGATTGTATTGGTCATCCATGACACATCCAATAAGGGTAGGACATGTGCCTAGGTATTTTAATTATATTATAATAACATTGTTTCCTTAAATTGCACTAATTACCTCAGATCGCGATTAAAACTTAAAAGTTACTATTCACCAAAAAAATTATTTTAATACCATTGAACCACATATTACTTCTTAATGACAACCATGTATGTCGTATTTTTGAAATTACAAACACATAGGTGGTAAAATTTCATTTAAATGAAAAGTCATTTTTTTAAGTACCACTTAGTGGTTTCACCATTCATCAAAAATTGATGTTTTTCAGAAAAAAACCAAAACTTCACCCTAAGATATATTTGATATTATGAATTACAAATGATGTCTATTTTAAAAAATTCAAAACATATAAGTTACATTAATTAATTTAATAATTCATTCTCGCTGTCAGAGCAAATAGCATGTTTTTATGAAACAATAAGTATCAAAAGATTGACACTAGTTTTAGTCCAATTTCAAAGTGAAATTAATTCCAACAACCAATATTGTATTAAATGCTAAAAATATATTCTATTTTAACTTTAAAACCAATTCAAAAAGTAATCTAATCATATAAATAAATTATATCAAAAAGAGGTTTTGAATTAAAATACAACATTTTTCACTATTCATTAAAAAAATGAACTTTATCGGCAAAATACCAAAAATTTTCCCAAAGTAAATTTAAATGTCCCAATCATAAAGAATAAGTTTATTTTGACAAATACAGATTATACAATTGTCAAAAGTTTGATTTAAAAATGTTTTTCCATCAAAAGGTAGTAAAGTAATCTTTTAAAAATATTACTGTATTCCATGCTTAAGATTGGATTTATTCTCATTTGAAGCCTCTAAAACACCATCTAATTCATTAATAGACATAGATAAAAATATCTATTATTCATTAATTACATGGGATGTTACAGTTAATGGTTTAAAATTTTCATATAATGATATTTTCAAAATGATTTGTAATCATTATACTATCTATTAATATTTGGAAATTTTCTAACATGATATGTTTTTATTTCATAAGAATAATTTCATCCCCTATTTTTTCTTTGAATAATTTCCAATTCATTCCTTACTCCATGAAATGTGTCACACCTAGAATATTTTTGAGAAAGATTCTTTTTAATTTTATTGAATTCTTATGTAGTACGCTACACAAAGATTAGCTTGTGTTGTACGTAACACCGTATTAGATTGCAGTATACACAACTCTATTATTGGTTTGGTTTATGCACAATTTCAAGTTCTTATGATAGAATTCATCACTAAATATATATTTTGTTGAAGAAAATAATATTTTATTATGTTATAATCCACACCAATGGAATCTTTCAGGAAGCACTGACTTGGAATCCGTTATAGGAAAAAGTGACCTTCCTCGATGGATTGTGTTGCATGCAGTGCCGAGTTTCACTAAAAAAATATATTATCATTTTGAACAAGTGGTTATGAATATTAATAACTTATTTTTTAATTTTATAACATTATAATTTATCTTATACATTTTTTAGAACCTACGATGAGAACAAAAACAATTTTTTGTATAAAGAAATTATTTTTCAAAAAATGATGTTTTGCTGCCTTTTGATGACACACCCATTTTAAATATAATTTTTGAGAATTTTATATGTTAAAAATGAAAAAATAAACAGATTATTTTAAATGAGGATATAAAAATTAGCTTTGGATAATTTTTTTATATTTTTATGATATCTTTCATATTTTGATGAATAGTAAAAATACGCTGAATTTTACATAAAAAAACTTTTTTAAACAAAATAATTTATATTGTTAAATTATAATATTTAATGTTTTTAAAGTATAAAAATAATATATTTCTTGCCATTTAGTATAATTATGTCATTATCATTAATTTTACATTAAATTCATAGG
The DNA here is from genome assembly GCA_963277665.1 of Viscum album. NCBI lineage: Eukaryota > Viridiplantae > Streptophyta > Magnoliopsida > Santalales > Viscaceae > Viscum > Viscum album. The sequence goes on along the minus strand of OY728151.1, from coordinate 2,059,265,784 downwards.
TAAAAACATTTCAATATTTTGTGATGTTTTAAATAAAAACCCGTTTTTTGGACAACGAGATTAATATTCAATTAATTACTATATCTTATGTGTTTTGAATTTGAAAAAATGGCTTCCATATTTAGAATCAGGTCGTAAAAATTGTGTAAATAGGTAATGTTTATTTTTTAGACATAATGAATAGTAACTACGGATAATTTTATTTACCACAGTTAAAGGTTAATCAGGTAATTAAGGATAAAAATAATATTATAAAATTACCATAACACTTATATTAATATAATTTTATGATTATATATTTACATAAAATATAATTGGGTTGGAATTTTATCTATTAGAACCCACTATGGTGAGACCTTTAATTTATTTTATTTAATGGAAATTGAAATATGTCTCACTCATACTTTAATAAATAAAATATTTTACATTTAAGGTTAAAAAGAATATAAATTTGATTATAAATACTAATTTGTAAGCTAAAAAAATTTTATTTATCATATTAATTTATTTTTAATTTTTAAAAAATATATAATTACCTTAATATCATATACATTAATGATGCAGAAATTATTTATTTAGTGAAAAATCAATAATATTGTTTTTATTAAATTAATAATACCGATAAAAATGACCAAGAACCTTACCAAAACGTATTGGTAGAGTATATCTAAACCATAATAGTCCAATTTTTGTCTTGTGGATAATTTGGAGCCTTATAAAACAGATTATGACATTTATATTATTTTATATTAAATGATGTCCAAGTTGCCACCTTCATAATTTAATAAACATAACATTTTAAAAGATGGTTGTTTTTTAATATCAATTTGACTAAATGTATTATTATGAAATATATTAGATTTATATTTATGATAATATTTTATTTTTAATTTTTATGCAAAAAAATTATTATATTAAATAATTATTCAAAAATGATGTAGTAATTATGTTTTTAAGAGAAATATCAAATAAATGGTTCCAAAACTGTTAAGATAAATATTATATAAACTAATTAATGTCCCCCAAGAATTTTCTAGATGAATAAGACATGTTATAAATCTATTAAATATTTTGGTTTGAATATATCTTCTGCGTGGATTTTATTTAAATTCAAATAAATGAATAGTGTCAAAATTGACACCGTTGGTATTTTATAAAAATAACAAATTATTAAATTGTTTAAAAATGAAACAAATATTTTAAAATAACTAATTAAATTTTATATTGTTGAACATGTCATATATAATCCTATTATATACAATTCACAACACATGCGTAATTATTTATATCCATTTCAAATTTTGAATATTATTTCAAAAATATAATTATATAGATTAAAAAATGATAAATAAAATGTTATAGTATAAAATACAAAATGTCTAAATTTCATTGGTTGATGATATTAGAACCCTATATCATCTAAACATCGTATTTGAGATATTTTTGAGGTTTTTATGAGGGGTTGGTTTTTATTATAAATTAATATTTTTGAGGTTTTCAAAAGTAAACTACTCTTATTTTATAAAAGGGAACCTCCCCCCTCTCCTCTTCACTCCATTTTGAGATTTCAAAGTCACAAAAACCCTGGCCATTTTTTCCCAACATACTTATAATCATTATAGGGGTCCTGGTATTCTTCAAATACAAACATTAGTGCCATAAGTGGAGGTTTAGAAGAGGCACATCGAAGAAGAGGGAATATCCGTTACCGAATTGTTCAAACTTATTTTTTCTTCTACTTCCTCTATATGAGTTGTTTCATTATTAAGTAATAACTACAGTATAATTTGTATACTGATATGTTATTATTTATATGAAACAACTATCTTCCATCTTTTATCCATCCTATGAAAAATGAAGACACCATGCGTGCATACGTACGGCCTACCGCCTCCACGACGTGGTGTAATCTGTTTTTCATCACCAACCTAAATTGATGGGTATAATAATGGAAGAAATAATTATATATAATTATTGGAAAGTTATATTTATTCTGCAATATTATAAACCACACACTTAAATACAATTCCACAATCATGGGAATTAAATTGTCGCTCGTGCGTAAGTACGGCTTACCGTCTCCACGACGCGATGAGATTTTTTCTCCATTTTAACCATTCAAGAATGATTTTATAGTATATCTAATAAATAATCCTGAGATATATGACATAATAATTCTACTGTATTAATGTATATATATATATATATATATATATCATTTACTTTAATAAGGAAACTAAAATAGTGTTCATGCTTACATATGGCCTCTTGTCTCCATAAACGGTGTATTTCATTCCATTAATCGATTGATTATATATATTAATATATTGCATATATCTGATATATAAATCATTTTTTATATTCTAGAAGTAATTAATCATGATCTAAGTAATCATATAAAAAAATTACAAATCAAAACAGATATGATAAATGAAAACATTTTACCCCAAACGCTCCTTTAACATGGAATTAACAAATGAATGGGAAATATAAAGTCACAATGAATCATATATGATATCATAAATATTATTATGTTTATGTTAGAAGATTAAAATATGTTTAAACCCACTATATAAGATTTTTGGACATGTATGAATGAAATTGGAACTATGGAAAGGGATAATTATTCCAATCTCATTTTTATTTGAGATTGTTTATTCTTAAGTATTTACTAGGGTTATAATTATCATCCACGTCCATGTTTTATAAAAAATGTTTTTCATAAATTTTTTACTATTCTTCCTTGTATGTTTAAATTCATGTTTACCTATTATTGACTTTAACAATGTGGTATGGAAGGAATGTTTCTTTTATTTACCATACGAGGTACATTTTTTCATTTCTGGAAAATTTATGAGAGAAATGATTTTTTAACTTATATGGAATGAATATATTTTTACAATTTCATAAATCTTTATTTACATAAATCATCCTCCACATGATTTCATGAAAATTTTCAACAAAATTTTATTTTTTAAAATTTCACGTAATTTTGAGAAAATAATACAATTTGAGAGAAGAAAAGATATTTTCCTCAAAAATTCATTTCAAGTGTTTCTCAAAACTATTTTCCACATATAATGCCATTTTTTAATATGGATATGTTTCAAGTATAATTCCTCTATTATTTACATTGTTTTATTTGGATTATTTTATGAAGGGATGATTTTTATGAAACCCATTTTAATAATTGGTTTATAATGAATGATTTATATTTATTTTGTGGCACACTAATGAGTGATTTCATTATGAGATGGTTGGGACCTACATGTCCCTCTAATGCATTGTTTAATGATTTATATCTATTGATATTGACATGGATGAAATGACATGTAAAGCTGGTTCAGTAATACATGGATGGAATGGCAGGTAAACATAGTTCAATAATGGTCTTTTTCCACTATGATGGTCTTAGAAGCAATGTCGTGGCTATTGTGGAAACCATATAATGTTATTAATGGTTTTCCATAATTACATGTTTTATTCCCATTTTATTTTTTCATGATTGATGTTCCTCTATGATATATGCCTTACATACTTCCATGATTTATTTCACAACTCATGATTTTGATGTTTAATAATTATGTTCATGTTTTTTAGTTCAAATGTATATGGTTAGTTTTATTTTATCCATTCATAAACATACTGATCATTTGAGCTCACCATTTATTTGTTTTCTTTTCCCCAGAATATAATGAATGGTTTTAGGTATGAAGAAAAAGGGGAAGATATTTATGGGAGATGTTGAAGATCTTTCACCATGATTAGAAGATTATGTTGTGAGTTTACAAAAACCTATACTAATATGGTCATTGGGTGTCTATTTGTGTGATATATTATGTTTTTTGGAAAAGTAATGTAATTTACATGTATGTCAAGCATGGTTCTATACAGTTGATATTAGATGAACGTTTTAGTTAACCTTTGGAATCTATAATGCGAAAACATTACAGAGATACCTAGAGATATTTATATTGTATGTTTATAGATGTCTATAAGGTTAAGTATAAAGTATAGGTTACTATCCTATAATTATGATAATGATCATAAATAACCTAGGATTAACCCTTAGATGTTAGAGATTGAACGTACTACTCATTCATTATGTGGTTTTCCAAGTATTATTTTTTACTCTCACGCTATTATTTTTGGGGTTTAAATAATGGCTGGATCACGAAGGAATCGTGTTAATGATCAATGCACTAGTCAATGCAATTATTTCACTCTTGAAGAATCAAATATAAAAGAAAATGGGCTGAAAAATATTATTTCTATACTTAAACAATATATGCATCATTATGGTCTTCCAAAATGAGTAGATAAGGGAACAATATTCTATTGACTCCTTCAGGAGGAAACATCCACCTACTTTCAGTGGGACTTCTGATCCCTATATATTTTCAATGGATCAGTACCATTAAAAATATATTTTCCATATTTCTCTATTTGGAACATGAAAAATCCATTCTGTTTGTTTACTGTTCAGATGGTGAAGCAGACCAGTGGTTGACTCTACATTAGAATATAAGGCCCCAAGATGGAATTGTATCCACCGAATGGGATGAGTTTAGTGAATTATTTTTCAATAAGTACATTCCTCATAATCATGAAAAGATGACAGAAAAGGAGTTCCTTGAGCTTAAGAAAAAAGATGATGAATCTGTTGGTATATAAAAAGTTAATTTTACAATGATTTCAAGGAATGCATTTGTATTTATCATCCATCATAAAAGTAAAGTTTATTTATTCTTCAGTGTCTTTAAACCATGTCTTTAAAAGGAATTAGCTATAAGAGACTTCATTAGCTATGAAGAGATTGTACATTGTGCTATGAAGGTATAATTTGAAGTTGTTGTTACATATCCATATCATGGTTTTGACAAGAAACAAATGATGGTGTTCAAGGAAAAATATCAAAACTATGTAGAAAAGAGTACAAATGTTTTGTTATGCTCAATGAGTGGAATGAAGCATGGTGGAGATTGTCCTAAAGGGACTAGAAAATGTTTTATGTGAGGAAAAGAAGGTCTTCAAGCAGTTGAGTGCCGAAGTAATGGGAAAAGGGTAGATAATGATCTGAATAGAGAAAAGACTACAGAGAACGCACCACCAACACATCAATTTTACAAGTGTAGAGAAATGGGGAATTATAATAACCAATAACATAGTCCAAGGGATAATGATGATCAACATCAATAACCTCTTAAGGAAAAGGAAAATGGTAAGTCACATGCGATCACAATTGGAGATGTTGAATATGAAAACAAGGTGTTGGAATGATTAAGTGTTTATGTAATGGGATTCCAAAATAGTGTTGTGGAATATCCTTTATAGTATCGTGGAATTTTGGAATATCTATGTATTGGTTTATTGTGGGTTTTAATAAATATATGGTACTGTTAACCAAAAAAGTTATTGGAATGTTTTTGGAAAGTTGTTGAATGCGCATAATTAATGAATAAAGAGGAAATAATATATTTGATATTATTAATGAGCTCTTGAATTATATAAGGACACAGTGATATCATGATTTGAGTATATAGTATTTTTGGTATTTTTGGTGTGTCGAAAGAGTTAACCATTGACAACATTCATTGTTTCATTATGTTTATATGGTAATTCATGTTTCAGGAACACATGATTAAGGAATTAAAATGTATTGAATGTGACCAACAAGATATATCTTATGATAAATGGGGGGTAAATGGTGGAATTCACATTCTTGTTATAATACCTTTATAGTAATCATTTTCTTTATACTGTGAGTTTGGACAGAAGTATTTTGGATAAGCCTAAATATTGGAATGGATTATGTGGGACATCTGATAATACTGTTTAAGGTTAGAAATTTTTTTCAATATTATTTATAGAATATTATAATGTGGTAGTTTTAGAAAAAGGACAACCCGCAGGACGGGTAACAACCTGTCTCTTCGGAAAAGGATGCAAGAATTGAACCCACAACTGAAGTGCAAGAGGCCTTTATCACATACCACCAGCCTACAGGAAGTACCTTGTTATTAAAAATTAGTTTTATTTTAATAAGTTGTATGATAGATATAGTATAAGTCAATTTTTTGAACCATATAATATTTATATCACCATATATGGACTTATTTATATTTAATAACTTTTACTAACCTTTTTGGGATAGATGAAATGACCCATCATTCTATTACATAATCTTCTAAAACTTCACGAATGAAAAATTCAACTTCATTTCATTAAGACATGAATTGGAAATTTTTCAAGTAAAGACTAATAGTGTGATTATACAACAATCAAGTAAGTATTTATTATAATTCACAACGTTAAACTTTAGGGAAATGACATTGAAAACAAAAAATGTTTTCATAGTACCCTCAAATCCGATGAATCGGATGGTACCTTAGATAATCACAAATTTATGGCTTTGTGATTTTTTTCTTTTTCACACCCATGATCTTTACCACTCTCCATCAAAACATGATGGTTAGGATTCTCTTCTATGTCCATGTTTTCACCTATGATATCTTATGTGGAAGCCTAGGGATGAGTTAAATTGAGTAATCATTACACTTCATACTATAGTTTTTAAAATTATGTTTTAGTTTACCTTTTTAAGATGTGGGTTTCTATGAATGAAACTTTCATGTAGTATACCATTTATAACCCCGAAAAATTTTGAGGGTGAAATTCATTTTAAGGGGGGGTAGAATGTAACAACCTGAAATTTATGAGAAATATTATTTTTTATTTTATTGAATTCTTGTGTTGTACGCTACACCGAGATTAGATTGTGTTGTATGCAACACCATATTAGCATATAGTATATGCAACATTATTATTGGCTAGTGTTACACACAATTTCAAGTTATTTTGATAGAATTCAACACTGAATATTGATTTTGTTCAATGAAATAAGATTATATTATGTTATATGCAACACCAAAGTAATCATTCACACACCACTGACTTGGCTTGCGTTACATGAAAAAGTGACCTTCCTCGATGGCTTGTGTTGTACGCAATACTGAGATTCACTAAACAACAATAAAATATTATTATGAACAAGCTATTATGAATAATATTAACTACATTTTGAATTTTAAACATTATAATTCATCATACACATTTTCTAGAACATGGTATGAGAAAAAAAATCAATTTTTCATTTAAAGGAATTATTTTTCAAAAAATTCAATTTTGCAACCTTTTGATGATGCACCAATTTGACATCTAATATTTGACATGTTTATAAGTTCAAATTGAAAAAATAAACTAATTATTATGAATCTGGGTATAAAAATTTACATTGGAAAATTATTTCATATTTATATTATAACATTCATATTTTGATGAATAGTAAAAATACGGTAAATTTTACTAAAAACAATTTTTTTCATAGAGATAATTTATATTGTTAAATTATAATATTTAATGGTTTTAATGTATAAATTGAATATATTTTTACCATTTAATAAAATATATGTCATTATCCTTAATTTTACATTAAATTCAAATGTAAAAACATTTCAATCTTTTGCAATATTTTAAACAAAAACTCGTTTTTCTTGAAAAAATGATTAATTTTAAATTTATTACTACATCGTATGTGATTTTTAATTTTAAATAATGGATCCCATATTTTGAATAATGGGGTAAAAAAATTTTAAATAGGTAACTGTTATATTTTAGACATTATGAATAGTAACTACGGTTAATTTTATTTACAGCAGTTAAAGGTACATCATGTAATTAAGCATAAAAATAATATTATAAATTATCCAATCACATATATTAATATAATTGGATGATTATATTTCTCCCTAAAATATACTTGGGTTGAAATGTTAGCTATTGGAGCCCACAGAGACGAGACATTTAATTTATTTTATTTAATGAAAAGTGAAATATGTATCACTCAAACATTATTAATTAAATTATTTTTTATATAAGGTTAAACGGAATATAAATTCGATTATAAATACTTATATATGATTTTTATAATGTGATATTTATTATGACATATTATACACCATAGACATTAATACAATATCACAATCATGGGAATGATATTGTCGTCTGAAAGTACGTACGGCTTACCGTCTCCACGACACGATGAGATTCATTCTCCATGTTAACCAGTAGAGAATGATCATAAAGTATATAAAATAAATAATAATGAGATATATTAAATAATAATTATACTGTATTTATGTATATATATATGTCAGTTACTTTAATAAGGAAACTATAATAATGTTTGTGCATACGTACGACCTACCGTCTCCATGAACAATGTATTTCATTCCATTTATCAATCGATTATATATATTAATATATTGAATATATATGATATATAAATCATGTTTTATATTATCTAATTAATTAATCAAGATATATGTAATCATATGAAAACATTACAAGTCAAAACACATACGATAAATGAAAAGATTTTACCCAAAATGCAGCTTTAACATGGGATAAACAAATAAACGAGGAATATAAAGTCATAGTGAATCATATTTGATATAATAAATATAATTATTATAAGGCCCCAGCCTTAAGCCTTACTTAATCTTGAGATACTTCAAGAATACACCTTGAGGATCTTTTCAGGTTTAGAGTTTTAGAGAACTAGATCATAAATCATGTATTACATTGCAAATTTAAACAAAGTGGTTACATAAGAGATAGTACTCATTTCTCCCATCAACGGAAACATATATATAATAAAACATTTATTCTTTCTTGACAATTCTTTGACATTATCATCACATCATGTACATTTCTCTTGACCTGTGAAAAACATTTCAAAAACATGGGATGATCATAAAAATCTCAGTAAGGGATTTAAAAATATTTAAAGGAAACATGAGTACATGTATACATAAGAATCAATGAAATCATACTCTACTAATAAAACATAATAACATTAACATACCTCATCAAATCATGAATAAATCATAGAAATCATAAGACATAAAGGTAACTTGAGGCATTCATAACGTTCTTACGTAGAGAGTAACCCTCTTGGTTACGTTTGGAATACCCATCACAGTATATTCCCAAAATATCTTCGGAGAAACCTTATCATTTAACTCCTTCACGTTACCCAACGAATTAGAGAGCTATATTTGGCTCACTCGCCCTTAGTTTATCACAGAACCACCCATCTTCATTATAATGCCCAAGAACCACAACATAATCGTATCACATAAATCATGCATAAAGGAAACATAACATTTCCACCTTTCAATCACAAGATATCAATACAAAACATTGATATAAAAACATTATGAAAACCATTTTCAATACCAAAATAAAAGAACAGTAAAACATGGTATTTATTTTTCTTTTAAAAAAAGGTATGGCTTGTATAAGAAGCCGAAACTCAAATAATGGTCACGGCGGCGGAGAAGTCGTTGTCGCCGCATACGTACGACAAAAACATTCCCTTTTGTAGTTTAGTAAAACACTTCATATAAAAAATATTCCTTTTGGATAAAAATAAAAGTAAAAGGGGTTTATACACCATATAAAAGAAGGTTGTGTATAAAACAAAATATGCCTCAATGAATGGAGATTGAGACGAAGTCCCTTACCTCGGTTCTGACTTGACTCGATCGTTCTTTAATCTCCTGAATAATAAACTTGAGATAATTTCTACTTTCATAAGAACCCTTTTTCAAGTTTAATATTTCTTTTATATCACTTATTACCATTTCATGAACACTATGTAATTATTTATGTTAATAATGGTCGTTTTGTCGATCATTGGTACTTGAGTCAAAATTAAACTCTTCATAATTACGAGTTGTTCATGTGGTAAAATATCCATTATATCCAGAATTATATTCATGATGTAGATATAATATATATAATATATATAATGTATATAAATGCATTTATAATATTACATAATCATTTAGAGGTAAGAAATGAAATGCACCGTTTATGGAGACGGTAAGCCGTACGTACGCATGAACGCTACTTTCATTTCTATTTCGTATTTTATGGAATGGAATTATAATTACATAAAGATATATTATAATTACAGTATAATATCATATATAAGATCATTAACTTCATCCTTTATACATCCCACATATGGAATTAATGAATCAAATCACTTTGAGGGGGCGGTAGTCCGCACTTCCTAAAATTATGATATCGCGTATACCCATAATGGAAGCCATAAATGAATTGCATAAATGAAAAATAAAGACTATTATGGAAAACATAATCATATTATTTATCATATATAAATTTAGTGACATCTTAATGTCCACCTTTGAAGGTGTTATATTAGTGTTGAACAATCATCGTTTCGTGAGGTAGAAATTCGCCATCCACAGAAACAGTATGTTCTTTAACCATTAGATGTAGGTGTGTGTAAGTGTAGCTCGAATGATTCTTATAAAAAAAATCCTATTATATTTAAGATACTGGATTTGTTACAAAATAAATGAATAAAAAGATCTTAGGGGGTTGGAGAAGCAAAATAAAACAATAGAACACAAGTGAAGACATTACCTTAAAAACGGGTCACTCTTTTTTATTAGAGCTCAAAGGATTCCTTGGGAAGAATTCTGCCCAAAGTGAGGCTTCTTGGAGTAATAGAGGGATGCAGAGAGACAAAATAAACAGCTTTTGTCCGAGCCAAAGGCTTGAGAGGTGTCGGTAAGGAGGTAGAGGTGGGGGCCTTTTATAAGAGGAGAGGAGGGGCACTCTTGGAAAGTTACAAAATGTTACATTATTTTCAAATGGGTATCGGATTTTAATGGTCCCATATTGATGTATTTGGAGGATAATGTGATAAGGGTTTGAGACATACTCATCCAATAGGTCTTTGACAAGTTTAGGTCTTAGATTTTACATTATCTTTTTATTTTATTTAAATTGTTAAATAATGAGGAAATTGCTACATCATCATGATGTCATAAATAATTTAATTTATTTAATGTCTAAAAATTATGAAAAAAATACTATGATGTAGGAAATCTTTTTAACTTTCCAATGAATATTTATAGTATAAAATATCATCTAAGTAGACAAAATTAAATTTTTTTACTCAGCTGATACATTCTTTGTTATATTTACTTTCTTTAAAAATAAAAAAAAAGTCACTTTCCCACAAAAGTGATTCCATGGGGTCCCCACAATTTTTCACAAGGAATCCCATGGTCGTCATGAGGAAACCAGTAGCATTAGGACACATGTTGGTGTCATTTTTTACTATTATGATATTATTTTATTATCCTTAACTACCCGATTATTCATTAATCAAGATAATTAAAGATAATTACCGTCATTACTATTCATAATGTCCAAAAACAAAATATTCTTGATTACATAATTTGGTCTTTATGATTCAAAATATTTAATCCATTTTACCAAATTCCAAACACATAAATTGAAATAATTAATATAAAAATAATTCTCGTTGTCAAAACAAATAGCAGGTTTTTTTGAAACAATTTCTATGAAAAGTTTGGCATTAATTTATGCCCAATTCCAAAGTGAAATTATTCCTAATGACCACCATTGTATTAAATGGTAAAAATATATTCAAATTAAAAATTAAGAAAATTTAAAAATATAATCTACCCATATAATTAAATTAGATGAAAAAGTAGTTTTGATGTAAAATGCAGTATTTTTTTAATATTCATTAAAAATGAATATTGATAGAAAAATACAAAAAATTTATCTAATGTAAATTTCAATGACCCAATCATAATGAATATGTTTATTTTGAAAAATGTGACTTATAAAATTATCAAAAGTTTTATTTAAAAATGGTTTGCCATCAAAAGGTAGTAAAACAATCTTTTAAAAATATTAGTGTATTCCATGCTTAAGATTGGATTTATTCTCATATTAAGCCTCTAAAACACTATCTAATTCATTAATAGACATAGATAAAAAATATATATTATTCATTACTTACTCGGGATGTTACATCCTTCCCCCCTTTAGAAAATTGTTTCCCCGCAATTTATTTACTTATCGAATAACTGGGGGTATTTAGCCCTCATTTCATTTTCAGATTCCCATGTTTCCTCTTCAATCATGTGGTTTTTTCACAAAACCTTTACCTGTTGAATCACCTTATTATGTAACACTTGCTCCCTATGGTCAAGAATCTGGACCATTTTTTCCTCATAAGATAGGTTTCTTCCAACTGAACTACCTCTGGACTCAAAACATGAGATGGATCTGGCATATACTTTCTCAACATCGAAACATGAAAAACATTGTGTACCTGAGATAAACTCGAGGGTAAAGCCACTCAGTATGCAACTGATCCAACTCTCTCCAGAATTTCATATGGTCCAATTAACCTTGGACTCAGCCTTCCTTTCTTACCAAATCACATCACACTTTTCCATGGTGATACTTTGAGAAAAACATGATCACCTATCTCAAAAGAGAGATCCTTCCTCCTGTTGTCTACATAACTCTTCTGTCTACTCTGAGCTATTATCATGTGATTCTTTATCAGCTAATATTTTTCTACCAACTCTTCTACCAATTCAGGTCCCATCATCTTCCTTTCTCCCACTTCATCCCAGAAAGCTGTAGTTCGACACTGCTTCCCATATAACGCCTCAAATGGTGCAATCTGTATACTAGAATGAAAAATGTTATTATATGAAAATTACACCAAAGAAAGATGTTGGTCCCAACTTCCTTGATAATCCATTGAACAACAATGTAGAATATCTTCCAATGTCTGAATTATTTGTTCTGACTGCCCATCTGATTGATGATGAAAAGCTGTACTAAAATTTAATTCAGTACCCAATGACTTCTGAAGGCCTTTCCAAAAGTTAGAAGTGATCTTGGGATCATGATCAGATACAATGGAGAGAGTAACTCCATGTAACCTTACTATCTCGTTAAGATACAAACGGGAAAGTTGATCTAGGGAAAAGTATCTCGTATAGAAAGGAAATGAGCAGATTTAGTCAAGCGATCAACAATAGCCCAGATTGCATTATTACCTCGAGGTGTCTTTGGCAATCCCCTAATGAAGTCCATGGATATATTCTCCCATTTCCATTTTGGTACTCGTAAAGGATGAAGCAACCCTTTCGTTAACTGTAGCTGTGCTTTAACCTGCTGACAAGTCAAACACTTCATAGTAAAATCAGCAATATCTCTTCTCATTCCTTCCCACCAGTAATACTCCCGCAGATCTCTATACATCTTAGTACTGCCAGGATGAACTGAAAACGGAGAACTATGAGCTTCACATAACAACTCTCTCTTCAACTGTGAATCACAAGGCACACACAATCTCTTCCCAAATCTCAAAACACAATCATTATCAATGTTGAATTTAGGAAACTTACCCTTCTGAACCATCTCTACCTTTTTCTGCAACTCACTGTCTTTCTTCTGTGCTTGCCTGATTCTGTCTGATAGAGAAGATTTCACTTATACCTGAAACAAAACAGAAGAACATCCTGCACCAAAAACATCTATGCCAAAGTTCATCAAATCCTTAACCAAAGGATCATGTTCCAAATGCAACATTCTTAATGAAGCATTACTTTTTCGACTCAAAGCATCAGCCACTTTATTTGCTTATCCCGGATGGTAATAAATTGTACAATCATAATCCTTGATTAATTCTAGTCATCTCCTCTATCTCATGTTCAATTCTTTCTGAGTAAATATATAATTTAAACTTTTTTCATCGGTATATATTTCACACATTACTCCATACAAATGATGCCTCCAAATTTTTAAATAGAAAACAACAACAGTTAATTCCAAATCATGTGTAGGGTAATTTACCTCATGAGTTTTCAACTGACATGAAGCATAAGCAATTACCTGATCATTATGTATTAGGACACAACCATGTCCTTCCAATGAAGCATCACTATAGATAATAAACTCACCATTCCTGGAAGGTAGTGCTGAAACCGGAGCATTCACCAATCTTCTTTTCAATTTTTGAAAACAATCATCACATTATTTTTTCCAGATAAACATAAAACCCTTTCGAGTTAGATTAGTCATTGGACTACATAACCGTGAAATATTTCTAACAAACCTTCGGTAATAGCCTGCCAAACCATGGAAGCTATGAATCTTAGTTACATTTGTGTGTCTTGCCCATTCTTTAACAACCTTTGTTTTTGCCGGATCAACAGTTATCCCATCTTTAGAAACAATGTAAACATGGAAAGAAATTTCTTGCAACCAAAACTCACACTTTCTAAATTTCCCATAAAATTTTTTTTCTTTTAAGGTTTGGAAAAGAACCCTTAAAGGACTGTCATGATCCTCTTTACTTTTTGAAAACACCAAAATATCATCAATGAAAACCACCAAAAACTTATCCAAGAACTCATGGAAAATTCTATTCATTAAGTCCATGAATACAGCAGGTTCATTGGTTAGTCCAAAAGGCATTACTAAAAATTCATAATGTCCATATCTTGTACGAAACGCAGTCTTCGGAACATCTTCTCCCTTTACCTTCAACTGATGGTACCCCGATCTCAGGTCAATCTTTGAAAAAAACTAAGCTACCAGGAGCTGATCAAACAAATCATCGATAAGAGGAAAAGGATATTTGTTCTTAATAGTGATGCTATTTAAGGCTCTATAATCAATGCAAAGTCTCATAGAACCATCTTTATTATTAAGAAATAAAACAGGAGCACCCCATGGTGATGTCCTAGGTCAAATGAAACCTTTCTCTAATAAATCTTGCAATTTCTCCTTCAACTCTAAAAGTTCAATTTGAGCCATTCGATAAGGGGGTTTTGAAATTGGAATAGCATCAGGAACTAAGTCAACAGTAAATTCAACTTCCCAGTCTGGTATTATTCCAGGCAACTCATCAGGGAAAACATCGGGATACTCGTTTACCATTGGCACATCATTAATCTGAATAGTTCCTTTGTTTTTAACAATATGTGCATGGTAACATTCATTTCTATCTTTTACAGGTTTCTCAGCCTCTTGATACATTATCAAAATTAAGGGTTCATTACTGTACACAAACTGAATTTCTTTCTGAAAAGAAACTTCATTAGCTCTACAGTCAATCTTATCATGGTAAATAGAGAGGCAATCCATACCTAGGATAACATCAAACTCTACTAGAGGTAAAAAAATAAGGTTTGCAAGTAGGTTCGTTCCACGGATATGGATAGGAATATTCTTATAAATTATTTTTGCCTCAACCTTTCCCCCAGGTATTTTCACCAAAAGTTCAGAATTCATTTCTTGAGATGGTATTCCCATTTTACAAGAAAAGGTTTCATAGATGAAAGAATGTGTAGACCCCGAATAAACCAACACACTGGAATAATCTGAAAAAAAAACAAAGTACCTGATACAACTTCATTTGATGGCCTAACATCTGCTGAAGTAGTTGCAAAGGATTTCACCACCCCTTTCTTCTTGTAATCTAACTGCTTCCCATCACTCGAGCTCTTTGTTGGACACTCATTTTCATAGTTACCCATCTCATTGAACATAAAACATTTCACTAACTGTAAATAAAATTTGGTCTTACCATCACCTTGATCTTTTTGAGTGCAATCATGAGCCTTTTGTCCCATCTTACTTCATCGGTAGCACTTTCAAGAATTCAGAAGACATTCCCCAGCATACCTTTTACCACATTTATCACAAACTGGAAACTTAGTTTTCTTACCGTCAGACCTTTTTGAAAAATTCATTCCTTTCTCCTACCAGCTCGGTCACTTCTTTTGCTGGTTGTTATAGAACGCTTGATCATCAGAAAACTCCATTTCCACCTTCTCAGCACATCGAACAAGATTTTCATAACTTTTAAACTCATGATAAGACAATTCCCTTCGATATTTTGGATTTAATCTTGAGTAAAAATGATTTATTTTACTATAAAAGTCTCCTATAAAATTTGGAGCATACCTTTCCAATCGAGTTAACCTTTCTACATAGGCAGCCACTGAGTCTTCCTCTTGCCACAATTCTAGGAATTTTTTTCCATCCTAAGTCGAATAGCCATAGGAAAATACTTCTCAAGAAACATACCTTTGAATTCATCCCAGTCAAGAGAATTAATCTCATCAGCGTCCCTAATATTTTTAACAATCGACCACCACTGATCTGCCTCACCCTCCATACGGAAAATAGCAAGACTATCCTTTTGATTGTCTGAACACCCCATGACATCAAAAATCTTCTCTAGTTCTTTAATCCACCCTTCAGCTAGCACAAGGTCAGATGATCCTCTGAATGATGGGGGATGTTTCCTCATGAAATGTTCCACCACTAAAATGTTCCTCTGCGGTTGATCTGGCTGATCTCGTGCATGGATACCGCCACCATTTATCACTTGAGTCAACTGTGCCATTACTGCCAAAAACTGTTCAGTTCCAATTCCGACCATCTCAGGATGCTGATTTGGATGTTCATTTCCTTATGTATGCCTTCCTAGAACTGCTTCCCTATTTCCTCTATGGAAAATCATTCTGAACAAACATGTCTTAGATGAAGCAACATGGTAATCTTCAAATTCTATATCATTTCAATCATACCATAAAAAAATATTTTTGGATAATAATTTAATAAAATTATAACTTTTAAAGTTATCTAAACCGACCTTTGATACCAACTATAAGGCCCTAGCCTTAAACCTTACTTAATCTTGAGATACTTCAAGAATACACTATGAGGATATTTTCAGGTTTAGAGTTTTAGATAATTGGATCATAAAACATGCAATACATTCCACATTTAAACAAAGTGGTTAAATAAAAGATAGTACTCATTTTTCCCATTAACAGAAACATATTTAAAATAAAACATGGATTCTTTCTTGACACTTCCTTGATGATATCATCACATCATATACCTTTCCCTTGACTTGTGAAAAACATTTCAAAAACTTGGGATGAGCATAAAAAGCTCAGTAAGGAATCTAAAAATATGGAAAGGAAACATGAGTACATGTATATATAAGAATCAATGATATCATAGTCTACTCATAAAACATAAGAACTTTAACATACCTCATCAAATCATGAATAAATTATAGAAATCATAAGGCATAAAGGTAACTTGAGGCATTCATAACATTCTTACGTAGGGAGTAACCCTCTTGGGTACGTTTGGAATATCCATCACAATATATTCCCTAAATCTCTTCGGAGAAACCTTCACATTTAACTCCTTCACATTACCCAATGCATTGGAGAGCTATATCGGGCTCACCCACCCTTAGTTTATCACGGAACCATCCATCTTCATAATAATTCCCAATAACCACAACATAATTGTATCACATAAAAAATGCATAAAGAAAACATAACATTTATACCTTTAAATCACAAGATATCAATACAACACATTGATATAAAAACATTATGAAAACCATTTTCAATACCAAAATAAAAGAAAAGTAAAACATGGTATTTATTTTTCTTTTAAAAAATGGTATGGCTTGTAGAGGAAGTCGAAACTCAAATAATGGTCACGGCGGCGGATAATTCGTTGTTGCCGCATACGTACGATAAAAACATTCCCTTTTTTCATTTAGTAAAACGCTTCGTATAAAAAAGATTCCTTTTGGATAAACGTAAAGGTCAAAGGGGTTTATACACCTTATAAAAGAAGGTTGTGTATAAAACAAAATATTCCTCAATGAATGGAGATTGAGAGGAAGTCCCTTACCTCGGGTCCGACTTGACTCGATCGTTCTTTAATCTCCTGAATAATATACTTGAGTTAATTTCTACATTCTTAAGAACCCTTTTTCAAGTTCATTATTACTTTTATATCACTTATTACAATGTCATGACCACTATGTAATTGATTAAGTTAATAATGGTCATTTTGTCGATCATTGATACTTGAGTCAAAATTAAACTCTTCATAATTACGAGTTGTTCATGTGGTAAAATATACATTATATCAAAAATTATATTCAGGATATAGATATCATATATATCATGTATATCCAGTATATACATGCATTTATAATATTACATAATCATTTAGAGGTAAGAAATGAAATGCACCGTTCATGGAGACGGTAAGCCGTACGTACGCATGAACGCTACTTTCATTTCTATTTCATATTTAACGGAATGAAATTATAATTATATAAAGTTGTACTATAATTACAGTATAATATAATGTATAATACCATTTACCCCATCCTTTATACATCCCACATATGACATTAACGATTCAAATCACTTTGAGGTGGCAGTAGTCCGCACTTCCTAAAATGAAAATATCGCGTTTACCCATAATGGAAACCATAAAGGTATGCCATAAATGAAAAATACAGAATATTAAGTAAAATATAAACATATTATATATCATATATAAATATATTGACATCTTAATGGCCACCTTTTAAGGTGTTATATGAGTGTTGAACAATCATCATTTCGTGAGGTAGAAATTCGCCATCCACAGAAACAGTATGTTCTTTAACCATTAGATGTAGGTGTGTGTAAGTGTAGCTTGAATAATTATTATAAAAACATCCATTTATATTGAAGATACTGTATTTTTTACAAAATAAATTAATAAAAAGATCTTATGGGGTTGGAGAAGCAAAATAAAACAAAAGAACACAAGTGAACACTTTACCTTAAAAATGGGTTACTCATTTTGATTTGAGCTCAAAGGCTTCCTTGGGAAGACGTCTGCCCATAGCGAGGCTTCTAAGAGTAATAGAAGGATTTGGATAGACAAAATGAGCAGGGGTTGGCTGAGCCAAAGGATTTAGAGGGGTTGGTAAGGAGGTAGAGGTGGGGGCCTTTTATAAGAGGATAGGAAGGGCACTCTTGGAAACTTACAAAATGTTACATTATTTTCAAATGGGTTTCGAATATTAAAGGTCCCACATTGATTTATTTTTAGTATAAGGTGATAAGGGTTAGAAATATACTCGTCCAATAGGTCTTTGACAAGTGTAGGTCTTAGATATTACATTATCTTTTTATTCTATTTAAATCGTTAAATAATGAGGTAATTGCTGCATCATCATGATGTCATAAATAATTTAATTTATTTAATGTCTAAAAATTATGAAAAAAATACTATTATGTAGGAAATATTTTTAAATTTCCAATGAATATTTATAGTCAAAAATATCTTCTATATAGAAAAAATTAAAAAAAAGTTACTCAGGTGATATATTCTTTGTTATATTTACTTTCTTTAAAAATAAAGAAAATAAAAAGTCACTTTCCCACAAAAGTGATTCCATGGGGTCCCCAAGATTGGAACAAGTCATCCCATGGTCGGAAATGAGACATACAGTAGCATTAGGACACATTTTGGTGTCATTTTTTATAATTATGATATTATTTTATTATCCTTAACTACCCGATTACTCATTAATCAAGATAATTAAAGATAATTACCGTCATTACTATTCCTAATGTCCAAAATCAAAATAGTCTTGATTACATAATTTGGACCTTCTGATTCCAAATATTTAATCCATTTTACAAAATTTCAAACACATAAATTGAAATAATTAATTTAAAAAAATTCATGTTTTCAAAACAAATAGCGTGTTTTTTTGAAACAATTTCTATGAAAAGTTTGGAATTAATTTATGCCCAATTCCAAAGTGAAATTATTCCTAATGACCACCATTGGATTAA
This sequence comes from Viscum album, assembly GCA_963277665.1. Classification (NCBI taxonomy): domain Eukaryota; kingdom Viridiplantae; phylum Streptophyta; class Magnoliopsida; order Santalales; family Viscaceae; genus Viscum; species Viscum album. The sequence goes on along the minus strand of OY728151.1, from coordinate 2,059,246,156 downwards.
ATGGTAAAAATATATTCATGTTAAACTTTAAGACCAATTAAAAAGATAATCTACCCATATCACTAAATTATATGAAAAGGCTGGTTTGATGTAAAATGCAGTATTTTTTCACTATTCATTAAAAATGAATATTGTCAGAAAAATACCAAAAATTTATCCAATGTAAATTTCAATGTCCCAATAATAAATAATTTGTTTATTTTGAAAAATAGGGCTTATAAAATTTTCAAATGTTTGATTTAAAAATGGTTTTCCATCAAAAGGTAGTAAAACAATCTTTTAAAAATATTAGTGTATTCCATGCTTATGATTGGGTTTATTCTCATTTTAAGCATCTAAAACACTATCTAATTATTTAATAGACATAGATATAAAATATCTATTATTCATTACTTACTTGTGATGTTACAATTATGGTTCCGTTACAAGTTTATAAAATGTTTAAACCCACTATACCGGAGTTTCAGATACGTATGGAAGAAATTAGACCTAATGTAAGGGATAATTATTCCAATCTAGTTCTTTTCCAAGATTGTTTATTCTTAAGTACTTACTGGGGTTATATTTATCATGTATCTCCATGTTTTATAAAAAATGTTTTTATAATGTTTTTAATATTCTTCTATTTATGTTTAATGTCATGTTTACATCTTTTTGACTTTTATTATGTGGTATGGAAGGAATCTTTCTTGTTTTACCACACGAGGTAGTTTTTGACTTTTTTAGAAAAAGTACAAGGAGAATTTCTTTAACTTATACGGAATTAACAAATTTTTATGATTTCATAACTCCTTATTTAAATAAATAATCCTCTACAATATTTCATGATTATTTTCAATAAATTTATTATAAATTTTACTTCATTTTGATGAAATAAAATGATTTTAAAGAAGAAAGGATATTTTTCTCAAGAATTCATTTCAAGTGTTTTATCAAAACTATTTTCCATATATGATGAAATTATTTAATATGGATATGTTTCAAGTGTAATTTATCTATTATTTACATGGTTTATATGGATTATGTTATGATGAGATGATGTTTATGAATCTCATTTTATTCAACTGGTTATGATTAATGATTTTTGTTTATTTTGTGGCCCACAAATGAATGATTTCATTATGAGATGGGTGGGAACTATATTTCACTTTAAAGCATTTGGAAAGTATTTATATCTCACGAGATATACATGGCTGGAATGAAAAGTAAATCTGGTTCAGTAATACAATTCTGGAATGAAGGTAAACTCGGTTCAGTAATGGACTTTGTCCATTATGATGGTATTGGTATCAAGGCCATGGCTACTATGGAAATAATATCATATACATAATGGTTTTCCACAATTACATGTTTTATTCGCATTCTATTTTATCATGATTGGTGTTCCTTTATGATCTATGCCTTACATACTTCCAAGAGTTATTCTACAAGTCACGATTTTTATGTTTAAACATTATGTTTATGTTTTTAAGTTCAAATGTATATGGTTTTTTTATTCTATCCATGTTTACCCTTACTGAGCATTTGAGCTCACCCTTTTTATGTTTTCTTTTCACTATGATATAAAGAAAAGTTATTGGTAATAAAACAAAATGAGGAGATATAAATGGGATATGTTGAAGATATTTCACCACAATTAGATGATTATGTCCCCAGTAACCAAAGACACTAAACTAATACGGTAATTAGTCGTCTGTTTGTGGAATGTATTGCGTTTTTTTCTAAATTAATGTAATGTCCATGTATGTCAATCTTGTTTCTCTACAAAATGAATTTCCAAAAATTATTTTTTATGTATGTGTCACTAAAAATAACTTTTAATAGATAGTATGAACCATAAAATAGTAAAAATTATTTCTTTATGACTCTAATAATTTTTAAAAACCCATAAAGTATGAACAACCTATCCAATATAATAAACCCTCAATAGTAATCCTACTAGTTAATCGTTAATATCAATTCATCAAAACACTTACTTGAAAAAAAAATATTAAGTAGGAAATCACAAATTCCAGTTATAGGAGCCAAACCATTTTCATCCTTCAGTCATGGGTTCAATCCCTATGAAATTTACAGACACAATATGTTGTCACCTAGAATGCATGTCATCCTATTTCTAAGTATATATTTATATAATTTCTATAAAATTAAAAAATTAAAATGACCAGTAATTAATATATCATCGAAGATATGATTAGATTTAAATTAAACAATTACCTATAAAAATTATTCCAATAATTAATTCCATTCTATCATGAATATAAATTTTATAGGAACATATTTTAAACTAAGGGGTTTTATTGCTATAAATTTATAACAAAATTTCCTCAATCATGCTACACTCCCATCACATAAAATGTAAAAATATGTGTTTATGAATATTAAGTTTTGGTCAACCATAAACATATTAACCCATTATTGTATCCATAAATTTTAAGTTAATGAAGACCTATATTCTTCAAAAATTTAATTGAATCATTATAAATTTCGTGATTATTATACTAAAATACCAAATGGAAAAATAATATTAGAATATAATTATGGAATCCCAAAAATTAATTCATATACTTTTCTTTAACAATATAAGTTCCTTGGTGTAGGAGTTATTAGTTTTAAAATGGTAATTGACTTAGATAAATCCCAGGATCCCCTCATCTATGATGATGAACTATTAATGGATATATGTTGATATTTAGTTCCTTCAATGGTACTCATTATATTTCCTCGGTAATTAATTACGTTATTCCCTTCTTTTTTACACAATAACATTTTCTTATTAATTTGAGGCACCTTACTTTCAAAAAAAGTCATCTTGGGTTTAACCTAGTTTTTTTAATGTCACCATATGTTCTAATAATTCAGAAATATTATTAATTTAAAATTTAATTATCTTAAGAATATACATCAGGTGTGTCAAATCAAGTGTTCAATAAGGCATGTTTTCATGCACTAGGTGATGATTTGGTGTTACCTAAAACTCTTATTTCTATATAATAACCTCTTGGTAAATCTATGATAGATCCACGTTCATTGTAGTATCAAGAAAGAGACAGATTTATATGAAACACTATATAATATTTACCTTCAACAAACATTGGGAAGTTCTTCAATACTTCTCCTGATAGTCTGACATATGTTTATGTTCCCTAATCCATGAATTATTATATATTTTTTCTTATTGTTTTTACTAAACATCCATTGATACTATCTTAAAAACCATAACAGTAGGAACCCAAATCATTTTTTAATATATTATATTGGAATAAGTTAAATAGAATCGCACCCCAAAGGACTAAATTTTTTAGTAGACTTACTGAACTAGATAAATAATTGATTCTTCCATTACATTTAGAAAAAAAATTACAACATAATTTTTCTACATAATAAAATTATTCCCTTTAGAATATTCGTTCATATCAATCATTATACCCTACATGAATTCATGGGAAAATAGTGAAAGTAAGTGTGGGATCAAATTCTACAAAATGGTTATGTATAATGTAAGATATCATGAATCAGTAATAATAATCATCATATAATGGAAAATAACTCAACACATATAAAATTTATACAACATTAAAATAATTGTATAACATTACATAATCAATATGGTAATGTCAATAAAGGAACACACATCCCATTTAAAAAAATAAAATGACTACCATAACTAGATAAGGTATAAACAATATTGAAATTTATATAATTGAAAAAATATTTCATCTAATCCTTAAAATTATAATGAAATTCATCCAGATATAATATCCTTAGAATAATATGATTGATAAATGTATTTGAATTCACATGGAAGGATACATTTATTTGTTTGATGTATTGATATTTGGATCATGATATATCTACTGTTAATATATATATTCAAGAATGCTTAAAAATGTTTTGTTGGTATACAATATATACCGATTTAACTAATGATAGACAACTAATTTATATCATGATATTTATTGATGCAATTAGAGGTTATCTATAATTAGGCCCCACCCATGTATACATTTACAACACATTCCTAATATATGAAATGATTGATTTAATTTATGAAATATGTACCTTATCATTAAATATCGATATTGACTATTGAGTACTGATTTATCATCATCTCACCAAATATCAAATTTACTACAATTTAAAAAACCATTTTTAGATGTGAAACATTGTTTATCGAATAAAAATATCAATGATAAATAATATAAATATTTTAGGAAAAATTAATTTCAATAATCATTGTCATGTGAATATATTATTTTAAAGTTAATAATAACAAAAATAAACCAATAAATTGAGTTTCAATGCATAACTCGTTAAAATATGATCAATCATCTATTGAAATAATATGAATAATATAATTCAAACATATATTAATTAGATTAAGTATAAATGTTTTATTATTTTTTATAAAAACAAATATCATAAAAATATTTTATAAAACATACTTGAGGGAAATATTATTTTCATTTTGAAAATAAATTAACTATTTTAAAAAATATATCATTTTTTTTGAAAATAATATTTTGAAACTAATAAAAAAAATTAATGTAATCGGTAAGGACCCATCATTAAACATTAAATAATCCTGAATTATTTTAATAATTCTCATTAATGATCTATTCATTTTTATAACTTTATAGAATAAGGTCATAACTTATACATAACAACATGAATATTACATGTAGACACTTCTTCTAAGTATCCATTTTTTCATAAAATAAAAACTCTTAAACACAATGGAACATGTTTATATACATGTTTTAAATGGAATGACTTTTCCCTAATATCATCCTTGATTCTATTCCACTTGAAGTCATGTGATAAACATTTCAAAAACTAGGGTTGAGTATAAAAAGCTCAGTAAGGGATACATAATGAAATATAACTTTTAAACATTCAAAACAACATCTAAACTATAAATACATAATAATAATGAAATAATTTTCACAAATAAGAATTAGAAAAAAGATATCACTAAATATAAGCTCATTTAATTCATTTTTTGTAACCATAATATTACCATATATCTGATAGAAAGAAACATATAGCATATAAAGGTAACTTGGGACATAAATATACATAAATTGAATAACCATACGATCAAAATACAAACATATAACTAAATGGAATAGCTATATGACCAAATTCAAAACCTAATTTTTTAGAGGTTATAATGTAACCACCAATAATTTGGTTTATCACTTAACCACCCGTCAAAAGTCCATGTACCATTATATAATCACAAAATATAAAATATTGAAAATATAAAAATTTCACTAATAACATTTCATTTGAAATATTAAGAAATCATTTGAATATATTGAAATAATAAATCCATTTCAAAAACCATTTTGAAAACCAAATCACCAATAAATAGAGTAAGTGGTTTCCTTCTCTTTTAAGAACATTAATCCTTAAAGGTGAATCCAAATAACCATTATGGCAGCAGATTGGTCATTGTCTCTACAAATGTTAAAAACATTCCTTTTTTCACTTAGTAAAATTATTCATAAATATATGATTTACTTTGAATGAAATTAAAATTTAATGGGTTTTATTATATACCGTCTAAAACAAGGAGGTTTATTTTATAAAAATATGCCTCGTTGAAAGTATATTGAGACAAAGTCTCTTACCTCTTTCCTAACATGACTCATTTGATATAGAATATCATGAATAATAAATTTAAGTTAATTTGAATGTTTATTATTCATTTTATTTAATTTATTACCGTGTTATAAAAATTACATAATTATTTTTCCTAATATTTATTGTTTTGACGATATTAGGTACTTGGGTCGAAAAATATTTTGTTATAATTACAAATTGTCAATGTGGTTAAAAGTAATTTATCTCTAGAATAGTATTAATGATTTAAATATCATATATATCTAGTATATATTTAATTGTAATAGTCAATTACATTTGGAGATAAGAAATTAAATGCACTATTCATGGAGACGGTAAGTTGTACGTACGTAAGAATGTTAATTTTATTTTATTGGTTTTATTAAAAAAACTAAATGAAATGATACATATGTATATTATAATTCCTCTATAATATCATATTTTATATACATTACATAAGTTCATTAATTATATCTTTTATACATTACATGTATGGCATGAACGAGTTATATCACTTTGAGGAGTGGTAGTCCGCTCTTCCAAAAATGAAATTTTCATATTTATTCAATATGAAAAGATTAATGGTATGTTATAAATGATAAAAATAAGAGCTTAGAGATTAAATAACTATCATAAATATCATATAAAATTTCAGTTCCATCATAATTGGAACCATAAGAGTTGTTGGAAGAATATTGAATAATCATCGTTTCGTGAGGCAGTAGATCACCGTCCACAGAAATAGTATGTTCTATACCAACTAGACGGATTTGTGTGTTAGATTTGATAGAATAATTCTCATAAAACATAGTATTTTGAATATAAAATTATTTTTACAGAATAATAGAATAATGAGAGTTTATGGGGTCAGATAAGGAAAACAAAATTAAGAATCTTGAGAGAAGAAATTAGCTCAAATAGGGTAACTCCACATTATTTATGCTAAAAACCCTTCTTTAATTGCCTTAAACCAAATATATGGCTTCAAGGAGGAATGTTTGAATGTTTGGAGATTATTTTGGAATATTTCTGAGGAGAAAAGTGGGCTTGATAGGTGTTATTAATGGTTAGAGGTGGTTTCCTTTTATAAGAGGGATGAGGGGTACTTTAAGAATGTTTGAAAGTATTATTTTATTATTAATTTTTTTTCTAAATATAATAACACAAAATTGATATATTTCAAATATAATATTTATATGGGTCTATATCCTCTCATCCAATGGTATTTATTCAAGATTAGTTTACAAATTTAACATTATATTTTATCTTTATCCATTAGATAACTAATTTTACTTTTACCATGACTTCTTGTATATTCATAATAATGGTTAATATATTTACTATAAAATGTAACTAAAATCTACAGTGGTTAATTAATGAAATTTTAAACATTATTTAATTAATTCGACTGAATCAAAGATTATTAGTACTAGTATATCATTAAATAAAATAGTATTTATTTTATAAATCTCATTTAAGTCAATTTTCAAAATATTTATATCAAGAATTTTTAAAAATAAATAACTTGATTAATTAGAAAAACATCATTAATACAAATATAAAAAGTCATAATAATTAATAAAATTTGAGTATGGCATAAAAAGTTTTAAAATAAATAAATTTTATTGTTTATAATCTCATTTATTTAAATCATTCATTAATAAGGAAATAGATACATAAATACTGTGTCATAAATACATTTATTTATTTGATATCTAAAAATTATAAATAAAATACCATGATGTAGTAAATATTTTTATATTTCTAATTAATATCTATAGACTAATATATATCATATATATACCCATATAAAAATTTTCTTAGTAAAAGATATATGTTTAGGACATATTTTCTTTATCATTAAATTAAATGTTATTAAATGTCACTTTCACACACAAGTGGCTCCATGGGGTCCTAAAATAGACCCAAGGATTACCATGGTCAGAAAAATCACATCCAATGGGGTTAGGATATGTGTTAGTGTAATTTAATATTATTATAATATTACTTTTTACTCTTATTTATCGAATTTACCCTTAAACAATGGAGAATAAAATATTTAGTAAAGTTATTATTCTTAATATCTAATCATAAAAGATACCTATTTAAAAAAATTTACCTGCCGATACAAAATATGGAATCAATTTTTCCAAATCGAAACACAAAATTTTTATAAATTAATTTAAAATGAATTCCCATTTTCAAAAAAAAATGTTTGTTTTTAAGAAGTTGTAACTACCAAAATATTGACTTGTATTTATGTTTAATTTAAAAGAAAAATTTCCTAAAATAAACAAAATTGGTTTAAAAGTTAAAAACATAATATATTTATACCTAAAACCCAATTGAAAATATAATCTATCCATATAAACAAATCATATAAAAAGGCAGTTTTGACTTAAAATTCAGGGTTTTTTACCATTAATTAAAAATTGAACATTTTCATAAAAATAACAAGCATTTACACATAATTAATTTGGATTTCCTGATTCTAAAGAAACTTTTTTCCATGTCTAATAGAACATATAAAAGTGTTAAAATTTTATTTAATAATGGCTCTTCATCAAAAGGTGGTAAGGAAACATATTGAAATAATATTTGAGTATTTAAGTATAATGATGGATTCATTCTCATATTAAGCCTCTAAATATTATTGTATAAATGTAAAAAAAATTGACAATCATGTTTAATAATAATATTGTTAGTTTTTTTCATTCCCACCAATATAATATATAGCTGTCAAATAATAGTATTATTATATTATTTTTCAGTATAACTACTTGTTGTATGCAAAGTAAGATTTCAATGAAACTCCTTGATGTGTGTTGAGTATGATATCAAACATTGTGTCCCATTTAACATAAAATTCATATCTTATTAATAAATATTAATTTAAAACAGAAGTTATTAGTCTATAAATATGTGTGTTATTACATCTTTCCCCCCTTTTGGAAATTACATCCTCACATTTTGAAAATTGGGTTTGGAAACTTTATTGAAAGTCCCCAATAGAAAGAAGAGTAAATAAAAATATCACTTTATATGAAATAAAAATATGTAAAAAGGTCACCCGAGATAACCCATACTAGGATTCCATATAAGAAAACAATGATATAGGAGAGATATTAAATATCATATTCAAATGGAGTGTTATATAAAACATGATTAGGAGAAAGATAACAACCAAAAAATCACAAACTTGTGATGGGTTAAACAGTCATTGAATCCCCAGTAGGAAAAGTAAACAGACAATGATTCTTATTAAGTTACTTTTAATAATTTTGGGGAATTTATTTATGTGCATGACTAAGATCATAAGGAAACATACTTTATTGTTATGTAAACATTCATCCTTTGTTAAATTTCTACCAAAATATCATATTTTATCCAAAAGAAGAGTATTCAAGATGACTTGGTCACACCTGAAGAGCCTAAATCGACTAATAGAGAATCACATAATCCAAAAAAGATGAAATATATATTTCCCCTTTCTTTAGACATTATGAAAAACCAAAATTGTTAGTACAAGATCAGATAATCTTCAAAAAGGATAATCTTTTATAAAAATAAATAATACAATTAATCTCTAAAACTGAACAAACAATACCCAAATCTCAAAAATATTATTCAATTCAAAATAGTACTTAAAATTAATTAAAATAATCCAAAGTATTTTGTAAACCCAAAATTTAGAACAATTTGATAAAATCATCTTCCAAATATATCTTAACATTTATCTCCAAATAATATCAACTACTCTTAAAGTCTCACAGCAAAAAGTAATTTAACCAATCACATATTCCCTATGATAGGTTTACCATTTCAATAAATAACCCAAATCACTATAGTTACACAATAAAAACATAGATTGTTCCAAATAAAATTCCACCATGAATCCAAAATTGAAATCCGAGAGTAATCTATTTTTCATGGTTGTATAGTGTTCCCAAAATAGAAAATGTCTTCCAAAATAACCCTTATCACTTAATAACCAAATTATTTTCCTATAATAAGGATATATATTTGTAACAACATAAGATCCCAAATAAAAATACTCTTGATACATAAAATCATTTAACTAAAAATAATTAGTCATACTAACCATGGATATCACTTAGTCCAGTGGTAGGCGATACATCCTAGTCGCAGTTTTGTTGTGCCTTTGATTCCTGCAACATTGTCCGATGCAACGGGTTGTGACATGGTCTATGAGTTTTTCTTTTTCATAAATTATATAATTCTATAAATAATAAAAAAATGAAATAAAATCCATAGAAACATCCATAACACATATAAACTTCAATGGGTATTTTATACCTCACATTTTACATCCAAAAAAACTAATAACCCATAATTAACTCAAAAACATAAGATCACATTAACCCCTAAGATTATCCATTATGTCCAACCTAGAAAATATAATTCTTCCTTTAATATAATTCTCATATATCCAAAATTAGGGTTACACATAATAGAAAAATAATTCCAATGTAATCATATCATTAATTATTTTAAATATATCATCATCTATATATCAAACATAACTATTCAATTCCTATACATCTTAATAATCAAACATTATTCATGATCCGCTATCCATGTTTTTCTATCTTATTATCTTATAATTATTTCCTACAACCAGAATCATGCATAATTTCCTATGATTTTAGTAGTGTAAAAACATGATCTAAGAAGTAATCCATACCTTTCATAGGTCATTTTCTGTTACCTCATATTCAATTGGAATGGCATTAGTAATTGTTAAACATATATTTTTATGATTATGAGGATCCCATTCCAAATCCTTATTCATAGGACATCTATTTGTATAATGACCATGTATACAATAATTAAAAAATTTAATTGATCCTTTAAAAATAACTTATGTACCACATCTGAAACATCTTAATTTCTCTTTGAATCATTTTACTATGTTTTTCATTCCACATCCTTAACACATGGGTTTTTGAATATACATACATTTCTGATTATTTGCTAAAATTATATAGGGGTTTTTTTCTCTCATATATGATTCTTTAAAAAAATCTCAGAGATTCCTGTGGTGAATCATGAATCCAGATAGTTTATTGAGAATAACTACAAGAGTTCTCTTTGCAACTCCCATTTAATTCAGTTTAATATTAAGAAAACCATCATAGTTTTCTTCACATCCTTTGTAACATTTGTGCCTACTAGATCCATCCATTTACTAAATCCAAAAAGGTAAGTGTGATTATGTTAGTAAAATCATAATATCATATCTTATGAAGAGGGTAAACACTAAGATACACTTATTAAAATTATCTTAAACTCATTAAATTTATCTAAAATAACTATGCCTCTTTCTAATATTCTATCAATTATTGATTTTTCACTTATCCTTAAAAAAACCCTAACCTCTAATGTTATCTAAAATGACCTCTGATACAAATAACAAGGACCTGGCCTTAAACATTAAATAATAATTAATTATGTTAATAATACACATTGTGGATATTTTCAGGATTAGAGAATTAGAAAATTAGGTCATAACTTATAAATAACAACATAAATATTAAATATAAATAGTTTTATCAGTATCCATTTTTTCCATAAAATAAAAACTCATGAAAATAAGGAAACATGATTAGATCCATGTTTCAAATGGCATGAATTTTCCATGATCCAATCATTGATCCTATTCTCCCTTATGTTGGTTGAAAAAAATTTAAACAACATTGGATGAGCATAAAAATCATAGTAATAGATACATAAATAAAAGAAATTGTTTTTCTTTCAAGAAAACATGTAATGTATGATTACATTATTATAATGTAATACTTTTCACCTGTATGAAGTTTTAAAAAGGCTTTACTAAATATAGGTTCATTTCTTACCATTTTTGTCACCAAAAGATTACAATAAATCCCATTGAAAGCAACATATATCATATAAAGGTAACTTTTGACATAAACATGCTTAAATAAAATGAACATACAACCGAATTCCACACATATAAGTAAATGGAATAGCCATATGAACATTTTCTATACCCAATGAATTGAAAGATATATTGTAATCAACTGTCATTTGGTATATCACTATACCACCCTTCAAATGTCCATGTATCATTATATTATCATAACATAAAACATGTTGAAAATATCATCATTTCAATAATAACATTTTATTTTCAATCACAAGATATCATTTTAAGATATTGAAATAATCAATCCAGTCAAAAAACCATTATCAATTCCAAAATACCCAAAACAAGAATAAGGGGATTTTTTTCATTTTAAAGAATGTAAGACTCATAGAGGAATCCAAATAACGATTACGGCGGAGGAGAGGTCATTGTCACTGCAAATGTTAAAAAAATTACTTTTTTGTTTAATAAAATACTTTGTAGATAAAATATTCCTTTTTAATGAAATTAAAAGTCAATGGGGTTTATTATACATCGTGTAAAAGAATAAGGTGTATATTATAAATATATTCCTAAATAAAAGGCTATTTAGATGAAGTCTCTTACCTTGTGTCTGATCTGACTCATTCATTATTTAATTTCCTAAATAATAAACTTATGTTAATTTATACTTTCTTTAGAACCTTTTCAAGTTTATTAATCCTTTTATATCACTTTTTACCATGTTATAAAATTACCTAATTATTTATGTTAATATCAGTACTTTTGTTGATATTTGGTACTTGAGAGGAAAATGTTCTCTTTACAATTACAAATTTTTAATGTGGTCAAGAAGTACATTTTCTCCAGAATATTTGTAATTCCCCGACCATAGTTACCCAGAGTCGGTGAATTATTTCAATACATTAGAATTATACAAGGAAATCATGTCTTTAAAGACAGATCAGTTATGTAGTCTTGGAAATAGATTACATACATGAACTTTAAATTTTATTATAAAATGAAAAAAGACCACAACATTGTGTCCATTGACCACATTCATATCCCTTAGACTATTCTGACATGTCAGTCATAATACACCTTTTGGAAATCCTCGGAAAATAATACATAATAAATGGTTGCACTTAGATTCTCAATAAGGGTAAACAATTTAGCAGAATATAACATAAACAATAGGCATGTGGAATATTTGAAAAAAAATTCCATTACAAATAATAAACATTAATACATTATGGTAGAAATATTCTCTGAATAAATAATGACATAATAAAACATAGTCATGGGTATTCTACTAGTCGAATGCCCACATGAAACATCGATATCATTTTTATAATCAGGGAATGTATAATGCTAGACATTCTGAAACATTTTTTCATGTCCTCGGCCAAGACATATAAAAATGATTAAGGCCTCGGCCAGAACCATATATCAAATTGGTAAAGGCCTCATCCAATTCCACATATAATTACCTCATGAAACCTACTGATGCATAGAGTATCTATATCGAGCTCCACCCATCATTTACTATGTCAAATACATTCTTCATATGACAAGGTTCAAACCTAACATAAACATTCGTATTAAAAATAGCATACGAAATGTCAATACATTATTGATAAACCATGAAGTGTATTAAAATAACACATCCAAAATAAATAAATATCAGAAAAACATCAATACAATATGGAAGAATTGTATCATAACAAATCAACTTAAAATAAGATTAAAATCCATCAAAAGACGTTGACATAGGAGAAAATGATTTGTAAGTCACTTTGAGATAAATATACATTTTTCATGAAAACATTTAAAAGTCAGTCAATTTAGAAAGGAAGACATTTAAAGGCATTTTTAATCAAAGTGTCCCATACCACTGTAAAACTATTGAATGGAATTAACATTTTAAAATATTCATGTCCTTATAAATAAATCCTTAGAAACATTTTGAACATATGAACATTAATGAGAAAGGTTTAGAAGAATACATCATTAAAACATTTAAAATGATATTTTAATAAAAAATTCCCTTCAAAACAATCCCATTGAACACCCTTTTATGAAACATGGTCATGGATAATAAATATGTCACAGTAAAAACATACGTAAAAATTACATCAGATAATAATGATATTGTGAAATTAACCTTTACCTTGCACTTTTCTTTAGTTGAGGGTACATTTAACCTCATATATAATTACCATAGTATGTTATTAAATTAAAAAAGTACAATATTCTTATGGGTTATATCATAAATGGTTCATTTATGACTTTATAATTCTCATTTAATATAGATTTCCATGTTAAATTAACATTTTGGTTGATAATCTCTTTCTTTATCATACATGTTTAAACTTGTATAATTTAGATCATTATTTAAATACATCCAGAATATAATCCTTGATTTATATATCATATATATTTAGAATATAAATATTTATTATAGATATTTATATGAAATAGAAGGCAATGTTTATGAAGACGGTAGGTTATACGTACGATCAAACGTTGTTTCTGTTTCTATATCGTATTGAATGAAAGTAAATGAATAAGATATATGTAAGTACACACAGATACACAGAAAGAGATATATATATATCTCCATTTGCATTATTATGTCATATATTACATATTTAATAATAATATATATTTTTATAATCATCCTTGAATGGTGAACGTAGGAATGAATCTAATTGCTTCGTGGAGACGGTAATCTGTACTAACGTACGAGTGACAATATCATTATATTATGGTTAAATAGCATGAAATTAGATGGTATATCATATATAAATAATAATTAACATGTTATATTTTCTATTTAAATTAGTTATACTCCTTATTATACCCATTTAAAAAATGAAGTGTTTTAATACCAAACTACTCCTCGACGTGGATATGGTAAGCCGTACCAACGCAAGTATGGTGACTTAATCATTTATAAGATAGATATAATAATTAATATGGTTGTACCATATTTATAATAACATCACAGTATATAGAAGATACTTGAGTTATTATTTTAGAATAGAAACAAAAATTAAATAGGATGTTTAAAAGAAAATAACTTGAAAGATGTGATGAAATAATTACTACTTTTTCGGGATCTTCCTTTTGATTTGATAAAAAGGGCTCCATATATTGACTTTCTAACCTAATTAAGGCCTCTAGGATGAATAGATGTAATTTTGGATGATATTTGGGCAGTTTTTGGCCTATCCAAATGGATTTGAAGGTGTGAAATTAAATTAAGGGGAAGTACCATTTTATAAGAGATGTGAGGGTCACTTTAGGAAAAGCTTAAAATATTATTTTATAATAAAATACTTTTCAGATTATAATGGCTCCAAAAAGATTTATTTCGTGGCTATGGTGGGGATGGGTCAAAAACCTTGCAACCAATAGGTTTTAGACAAGTTTAAGTCACCATAATAACCTTATATTTTAGATTTAACTCTTAGTTAAAAAGATTGACATTTACCATGTCCCTTTGTATTTTAATATTTTATTGTTACTAAACATACTATTACAATCCAAGAGAACCCAAAGTGGTTCATTATTAATATATATAAAACTATCTATGTCCTTTTTCTGAAATTTATATTTTTAGAAATATAATATCAATTAATAATATAGTACTTGATTTAAAAACTCAATTATGTCATTTTGGGCACTATTTAGTATTTTATTTTTTTTAAAGTCTTAAAATCTTTATTACTAAGAATAGAATTTATTTAAACAACACTAAAATGTGATTTTAACCAAAAAAATTAGGTTAATTCACAAGAAGTCACAATTTACAATTAGTTTGATATTTATAATGTTAATTATTTTAATATGTCATTAATAAGGTAATTACTGCATCAACATGTCATAAAAAAATGAAATTATTTAATGTATTAAAATTATAAATAAAATACCATTATTTAGGAGATATTTTTAGTTTTAAATTAATATTTATAGTCGAATTTTATTTTGTGTAGCTCTATATTAAAAATGGTTTTGTTATTAAATATTGAATTTAACACTTTTGAAACTTATTTAAATAAAATAATTATAAATGTCTTAATCAAATCCATGTCGACCAAAGAGGATCATATTTTATTTATAATGTTTTTTTGGTCGAATTATACTTATCCAATGTAATTTGGACATGTTTTAGGGTAATTATGATATCATTTTTACCCTTAATTACAATTTTTACTTTTAGCCGTGGTAAATAAAAGTCAAAAGTTACTATTCAAAAAAAATATTCATCTTATTGAACCAAATTTTACTTAATGAAATTAACCGTGTCTCTAATGTTTTTGAAATTAAACTCACAGAAGCGGTAAAATTAAGTTTTATGCAAATTTGCAAATGCTCCTAGGATGTGGGTAAAAAAGGTTAAAAAGTTCACTAAAATTTAATACATCTTATTTTATTATAAAATGAAATCAATGAATTAAATTTAACTTTATAGGTATTATATATCTAATTTGACTTAATATAATTTTAAATAACATAAATAATTATTTAAATAAAAAGTCATTTTTAAATAATAACACAGTGTTTTTCACTATTCATCAAAAATTGAATGTTTTCATAAAAATACCAAAAATTCACCCAAAGCTAATTTTGATTTTACTAATTCAAAAATGAAGTATATTTTAACAAATTTAAAAAAATTTCATTTATTAATTTAAATTTAATTCTCATGTTCGAAACCAAAAAACAGGTTTTTAAAATGTAAAAACTATCAAAAGATAGACATGTGTTTATGTCATATTTAAAATTGAAATTACTTATAATGACCAAAATTGTATTAAATTATAAAAATATAATCTAATTATAATTCCAAAAGGCAGTTTTTTATGTCCCACTTCTAAATAATAATTTAATTTATATTTATATTTAATTTAATATATAAAAGTTTCAAATATTGGATTTAAAAGGATTCTCTATTAAAAGGAGGTGAAGTTTCATTTTTTTAAAAATACTTCCTTTATCTGAAAAATTAATTTGTTCTTATATTATGTCTAAAAAACACATAATATGGATTTTAAAATTATATATTGTATATAAGATTCAAAATACAGAGAATACTATTCATAACCGTTTTTTGACCGTCTAGTTTGGTATGTTGTGGTGTGCTCGAACTTGGTGTTGTGTGAAGCACATGATTCTGAATTACATTAATGAGATAACGTATTATGAAATCATGGGGAGATATATCCTCCCCACCTTTAATAAATTGTTTCCTATCAATTTAAAATTTTTCTTTGAAAATAAAATGTTAAAAATAGATAATGACCTTTTTGGAAACCCACATCGGAAATTGGATTAATATAAGTTAGTCTTAATAAGAGTGAAAGGGAATGAAAATTTCACCACCAAATTATGATATCGATTTAGATAACATTAGAGGAAATTAGTGACACATAATATGAGGAAATATGTAAATATTTATAGGGAGTGATTAAGGGAATCAATCTCAAACAAGTGTAAAATTGAGGGACTCAAAGCCATCAATCTATGATTATTTAAAATATCTTTGGTTAAAAAAACATAAGCTATTAGGATAAAATATTTTTTTAATGATTCATTACCTAATGTGTAAGAATTAATTTATTCATATAATAAGAGGAAAAAATAGATTTGACAAGTAGAGTTTCATCCTTCAACTAATTCTCACCATAAACTCATCCTTCGCTCTAAAAGATTATAGAATTTAAAAATATTCTATTTTTCCTAATCGTATAGGGTTCCAGAAATAATAAATTTATAAATAATTTTTAGACTATTTAAAAAAAATACATTATACCAACCAGGAAATCGCGTATGCTAGTGGTAGGTGATCCACCCTTGTCACCCTTAAGTTGCAGGTTCAAGTCTCACAACCTTTCTGGACGCGATGGGTTGTCGCATGACCTCGAGGTTTTCCTTTTTATAACAATAAAAAAATAATCTTATGAAATTATTTTTCCTTAATAATAGTATCAAACATCAAACATAATCCATTCAAATCATTAGACTTATCCAAAATACTTCTTTCCAAACTCACAGTAAAAAATTTATAAGGAAGGTAAACACAATGAAGATCCATTTGTACATTTAATTACATTTGAATAACATCATCATATATTCATTTAAAATTCTATATCACCATGAATTACCATCAAATCATACTTATTACATCCATGTTCTATTATTCCTTATAGAATACTGGATATACTCTTATAGAAAATGTTTTAAACTCCGACAATGATGGAGTATACAAATCCTTAATCATTTTCAAGGTAGTCAAGAATATTCAATATAATTTATCCAAGTCAATCATATTTTATTAACAAATCACAACTTCAGTATGAGAACCATATTATGGTTTATCTTTCTCATAACCATATATTTTTCGAAAATATAACCTGTTATTGAGTCACTTTTCATGGTTCCTCACAATCTCAAGTCCGTAATGAAATTACACTTCAGTACAATCCTTTTATACTATATAATTCTTATTACATGTACATCATTAATAAAATACTCTAATGACGCAATAATTTAATAACAACATAAAAAATATATTCATTCCTCTTTATCTTTGGTAGTATCATAACTTTATTATTATCCTATAGCATCATTTGGTGTACAGTATGATGATTTGGACATTGATTCGAGTAGTGTCCCAACTCCTTGAAGACGATGCTTTGTACATTTGAAACCATTTACTTACCATATAAATCACATGCTTGGTGTCATTTTTCTACACCCTTATAGAAAACTCCCTTTCCATTCATGAATTAATAAAGGTGATTCTTTCCCCAGTTATCACATATGGGAAAAACCTTTTTTCACTTATTCCATTGATCCATTTTTCTTTCTACAATACTTTTATTCTATGGCTTCCCTTCAAAACCATCGTTCTTAGAGAATTCATTACATATCTTGTTAACAGATGATAATATTTCTTCATATGATGATAATTTGGGGGAGACTATCACCATTATAAATGGTTCTTAATTCAATTAAATATATTATCCTTCTTACTCATTGGATCACACGTATTACCGGAGTTCTTATTCCATCTACTGGGCACCATTTCTAAACAATGTCATACACTACGTTAGTTTATGAATCGCAAAAAATAATTACAAACATGAATAATACCTATCATAAATTGAAATGATTGTTCTTATAATATATAATCTTAAAAATGTTTTCATTGAAGATGTATCTACCCCTAAATCATTCATAATGGTTTGTAATGAAACTGTGAATTATCCTAAGCCTAACCCCCAGGAGTGTCGTAACCAAGAGTGCATCAAGGACCATTGACGTGTACTAGGATATCCCACATCATGCCCAAAACACCTTGTTGGGTTTTTCAATCCTAGGTACATTTGTGATAGAGATACCTCTACTTGGTCGTATCAATACATAAATACATTTATTGGAAAATTCACAAAATATCTACATTACAAAAATTATAGGAAGTTCTACTATACTAATCTTCAAAGTCTATCATAGGGAAATGTTCTCTAATTCGACTTTATCTAAATCTAGATTCTAATGATTTTACTAAAATTTCTCTAATACCAACTGTAATGCTCCGACCCCAGTTATCCAGAGTCAGTGCATTATTTTAATACATTGGCATGATACAAGGAAATGTTGTCCCAAAATACCGATCAATTTAGGAGTCTTGGAAATATATTACATTCATGAACATTACATTACATTATAAAATGAAAAACAATGACAACATTTTATCCACTTACTACATTCATATACCATAGAATATCCCTATAGGTTAGTCATAATACACATCTTGGAAATCCTGGGAAAATAAAACATAAGAAAGTGGTGAGCTCAGATGCTCGTAAGCGTAAACAATTTAGTAGATGATGACATAAAAAATATGCATGGTGAATAATTGAAAACACATTCCTTTACAAATAATAAACATGAACACTTTATGGTAGAAATATGAGCTGGGTAAATAATGCCATAATAAAACATAGTCATGGGTATTCTACAAGTCAAATAACCACATAAACCATCAATATTATTTTCATAATTATTGAATGTATATTGTAAGACATTCTGAAAAATTTTGTCAAGGCCTCAGACAAGATGTATAAAAATGATTAAGGCCTTTGCCAAAAATATATATCAAATTGGGAAAGGCATCAGCTAATTCCTCGTCTAATTGTCTCATGAGACCTATTGATGAATTGAGGGGCTATAGAGGTCTCCATCCATCAAATACAATTTCTAATAAATTACTCATATGAAAAGGTTGAAAAATAACATAAACATTTATATTAAAACTGGCATAAAAAATGTTAATACTTTATCTAGAAACCATGAATGGTATAAAATGACACATCCACAATCAAACATTTCACTATACCTTAAATAAAATATGGATGATTTTTATCACAATAAATCAACTTAAAACAAGTTTAAAATCCCTCAATGGATCTTGACATAGATGAAAATGATTTGTAAAACTATTTGCGAGAAATATCCATTTTTCCTTAAAACATTTGAAATTAAAAAAAAATTAGAAATTAAATCATTTAAATAAATTTTTGAATAAAATTTTCCCATAACGCTTTGAAAATTTTGAAAGGAATTAACATTTTAAAAAATTCATGTCCATATAAGAAATACATAAAAATATTTTGAAAACATGGAAATTAATTTGAATGGTTTAAAAGAATAAATATATAAAACATTTAAAATTATGTTTTAATACAAAAGTCACTTAAAAATATTCTCTTTGAAAACTCTTTTATGAAATATAGACATTGATAATAAATATGTCCCAGTAAAAGCGTATGTAAAAATAACCTCGGATAATTAAGAGATTGTGAAATTAACTGTTACCTTGCACTTTTCTATTTGTTTTGGGTATTTTTAAACTCATGTATAATGACCATAGTATGTTATTAAATTATACCAGAACCATATTCATATTTATTATGTCATAAATGATTCATTTATGACTTTACAATTCCAATTTAATAATGATTTCCATGTTAACATAACATTTTGGGTAATAATCACTTTCTTTATTGTACATGTTTTAATATCTATTATTTAAACCATTATTTAATCACTTATAGAAAATAAAACATGATTTATATATCATATATATTATATATATATAAATATTTATAATAGATAGATATATGATATGGAAGTCACAGTTTATAGAGATGATAGGTTGTACGTACACATAAACGATGTATTCGTTTTCATATCTCATTGAATAGAAGTAAGTGAATAAGATAAACGTAATATATATATATATCCCCAGTTAAATTGTTATGTCATATATTACATACTTATTATTAATATAAATTTTTATAATCATCGTTGAATGGGGAACATGGGAATGAATCTCATCACTTCATGGAGATGGTAATCCGTACATACACACGAGCGAAATTACCATTATATTGATATTTAAATTACATGTAATTGGATGGTATATCATATATTCATTATAAATAGAATTTTATATTTATTATTTACATTAGTTAGACTCATTATTATACCCATCCAAATAATGAAGTGTTCGAATAACAAACTACAACACGACGTCGAGACGGTAAGTCATACATATGATTGTATGGTGACTTTGTAATTTATATAATGGATTGAATAATGAATATGGTTGTAAAATTTTTATAATAACATCAATGTATATAGAATATACTTTATTTTTTATTTTATAATGGAAATAAAAAAGAAAGAGGAAGTGGAAGAAGAAATGAACTTGGAAGAGGTTATGAAATATTTACCTCTTCTTCGGGTTCTTTCTTTTAATTTGATGAAAAGGGCTCCACATGTTGGCTTTCTGACCAAATTAAGGACTCTTGAGTAATGGTAGGAAAGGTGGGAGGATTTTTTGGCAGGGGTTGGAAAAGAAAAATTCTTTTACAGGTGTGAAATTAAAAGAAGAGGAATTAACCTTTTATAAGAGAGGTGAGGGTCACTTTTGGAAAAGTTTGAAAAGTTATTTATAATAAAAAATATATATTCGATTTCTAATTGCTCCAAAATATTTTATTTCGATGATAACTTGTTTATGGGTAGAAAAAAACTCAACCAATTGGTTTTTTACATGTTTAAGACACCATATTAACCTTATCTTTTATATTTAACTCTTAGTTAAAAACATTGACATTTACCATGTCTCTCTGTATTTAAATACTATATGGCTAATAAACATACAATAAGAACCCAAGATAACCCAAGTGGTTCATTATTAATATATATATCCTTATCTATGTCATTTTTCCAAACCATATATTTATAGTAATGTTATATCTATTAATAATATAGTATTGTTTTAAAAACTCAATTATGTCAAATGTGACACTATTTAGTATTTGAATTTTTTGAAATTTATAAAAACATTATCACTTAGAGTAAAATTTATTTAACCAGTCCTAACACTTCATATTAATCTATAAAATTATTTTAATTTATCATAACTCTCAATTTACATTTATTTGGATATTTATAATATCAATTATTTTAATATTTCATTAATAAAGCAATTACTGCATCATCATTAAGTCATAAATAAATTAATTTTTTTAATTTCTAGAAAATATAAATAAAATACCATTATGTATTATATCTTCATATATTTCTATGGAATATTTAGAGTCTAATTTATATTTTGGTTATCCCGAAATTTAAAATGGGTTTGTTATTAAACAATGAATTTAACTCTTTTAACTATTTTTAAATAAAATGACAATAAAATTCCTAATCTAATCCAAGTGGACCAAATAGGATCATATTTTATTCCTAAGGTTGTTTTTATTTTAATTATACTTATCCAATAGAATTAGGACATGTGTTAGGGTAATTATGATATCATTTTTACCCTTAATTTCCCTATTTATAATTAACCGTGTTAAATAAAAGTCAAAAGTTACTATTAGAAAAAAAATTATTTTCATCTTATTTAACAACATTTCAATTAATGATATTATCTGTGTCTATTATATTCTTGAAATTCAACTCACAGAAGCAATAAAATTTTGTTTTGTGCAAATTTAAAATTTCTCCTAATATTTGGATAAAAGAGGTTAAAAAGTTCAATAAAATTTAATACTTCATATTTTATTATAAAATGTCTCAAATTAATTTAATTGAACTTATATAGGTATTATATTTCTATTTTGATGTAAAATTTTTTAAATAAAATAAGTAATTATTTAAATAAAAAGTCGTTTTAAATAATAATGTAGGGTTTTTCACTATTCATCAAAAAATTAAATTTTTTCAGAAAAAATACCAAAAAATAATAAAAATCTAATTTTGATATTACAAATTTAAAAATTAATTATATTTTACTTAATTCAAAACATATAAGTTCCATTTATTAATTTAAAATTATTTCCCATTGTCAAAACCAAAAAGCAGGTTTTTAAAAAGAAATAACTATCAAAAGATTGACTTGTGTTTTTGTAAAATTTAAATATGATATTATGTATAACAACCAAAATTGTATTAAATGATAAATATATAATCAAATTATTCTTCCAAACCATTTCATTGCATAATTTATCAAAATAAATTGTTTCGATTTAAAAAGTTGTTTTCAATTAAAACATAGTATTTTTCACTATTAATCAAAATATGAAAGTTTTCAAGAAAGTACCAAAAATTTATCCAAACTAAATTCCTATGTCCCACTTCTAAAAAATAATTTAATTTCATTAAATTTTATATATATGTGTGTCTAATATTTCTTTTAAAAAGGATTCACTATTAAAAGGTGGTAAAGTTTCATTTTTTGAAAAATACTTCTTTTATCTGAAAAAATGTATTTGTTCTTATATTACATCTAAGAAAAACATACTATGGATGTTAAAATTATATAGTGTATATATGATTCAAAAAGCAGTTAATAAAATTCATAACTGCTTTTTGAACGACTAGTTTGGTATGTTGTGGTGCGCTTGAACTCGGTGTTGATTGTAGCGCAAGATATTCAATTACCTTAATGAGATAACGTAATATGAAATGATGGGGTGTTACAATAGTATTAATGATTTAAATATTATATATATCGATTTTATATTTACTTATATCAGTACATAAAATTGGGAGATATGAAATAAAATTCTATGTTCATGGAGACGGTAATCCGTGTAACATCCCCAAATGATAAAGGGTTAAATGACTAAATGATATGACTCATGTCAACATGGTGCACCTTCCATTTCGGGAGACTATCTGATTAGAACTCCACAGTTAAGTGTGTTTGGCCTGGAGTAGTGATCAGGATGGGTGACCTCCTGGGAAGTTTCTTAGGGTCTGTGTGAGTGAGGACAAAGAACACTGGAAAGGACATGTGTTGGCCTGTGGGAACTATCATATTTGTCAAATGAACTTTTCAGGCATGTGGGTGGACCCTGGGGTGGGCCCCACATGTCTGTGGGGCAACTGGTGGTACCTAGTGGGCCAGGACCCGATGACCATGTTAAGGCGGGGTGGTTGTGCTGTCACCGGGACCCGGCTGTCACATTTGGTATTAGAGGAGCAACCCAGCCTTAAGTGTGGTGCACTACCTCGGTTGAGATGTAGGGCCCACAAGGAGGGTGTTGTGCTCTAAAGGGGGGTGATTGTAACATCCCCAAATGATAAAGGGTTAAATGACTAAATGATATGACTCAAGTCAACAAGGTGGACCTTCCTTTTCGGGAGCCTGTCTGAATAGAACTCCACAGTTAAGCATGCTTGGCATGGAGTAGTGATTGGGATGGATGACCTCCTGGGATGTTTCTTAGGGTGTGTGTGAGTGAGGACAAAGCACACTTGAAAGGACATGTGTTGTTCTGTGGGAACTATCATATTAGTCAGATGACCCGCTCAGGCATGTGGGTGGACTATGTGGTGGGCCCCATGTGTCTGTGGGGCAACTGGTGGTACCTGGTGGTCCAAGACCCGAAGGCCATGTTAAGGCGGGGTGGTTGTGCTATCACCGGGACCCGGTTTTGTCACATTAATTTTCACACTCGAACATTTAAATTAATATTATTTTATTATTTTATTAGACTATGAAACTTTCTATCATGTTGTGGGCCAAGACTGTTTGAAATTTTTGCATTTT
Source organism: Viscum album (assembly GCA_963277665.1). NCBI lineage: Eukaryota > Viridiplantae > Streptophyta > Magnoliopsida > Santalales > Viscaceae > Viscum > Viscum album. Next base: position 2,059,221,503 of record OY728151.1, on the reverse strand, counting down.
GTTGATGAACGAATGATTTTCCCTTGACAGCATCCGGTGCATGGGTAGGGCGTTTTCAAAGCCGTGCGGCTTTGCTCGGGTCACCGTGCGGTCTACCTAATGTACAAGACAAATAAATAAAGTGAATTTTAATGAGTTAGTTTAATAAGTGTAATGATGGTGATTATTGTTATTATTATTATGGTTAATAATATTATTAGTATCAAGTTTATTATAATTATTATTAAGTTATGAACAATATTATTATTATTATTATTGTTATTATTATTATTATTGGTGTTTATTAAAATTCTTATTTTGTTAATTCTTATTTGTTAATATTTTATTTATTTTATACTCTTTTCTTTTGTCCCCTTATTTTATATGTTATTCATTTCTTTCTTTTATTATTGTTATTATTATTATTATTATTATTATTATTATTATTATTATTATCCTTTTTGTTAATGATTTAATTAAGTTATTTGTTGAATGATAAAAATTCTTATTTTAATTGGTATTTTATTAAGTTATCTTTTTTTATAATTATGATTCATTAATATTATTATATATTATTAGGATTTCTTTTTATTTATTTATTTTTATTTTTATTTATTTTATTTATTTATTTTACTATTATTTTTTTCTTTGTGTTAGGGTTTCACCCCCCCCCCCCCCCATTTCGGCGCCTCCCCCTTTCTCCTTTCCCCCTCCCTTTTGTGGGAGGTGCTCCTCCCATTTTTTTACCCTGGATCCATCGCGCCTCCCCCCCCTAGCAGTCGGCACCCTCCCATCCTCCTACATTACTTCTGGCGACCCACCAAACTGGCGCCCCACTCACCTCCTTGCGCCACCTCACGCTATCGCCCTCTTACCCCCTGCCTCCCTTTTGGCGGAAAAATCTCAGACCAACCTCCCTCCTTCACCGGCGAGCACCAATCACCCGACATCCCCTCCCCCGGTTGTGCGACCAAGCCACCGCTGGACCTACAGCCATCCGCGTCCTCACCCTCACCGCACTCAGATTCCCATCATCCTCCCTCCCTCTCGCGGCCTGCCTTCGGCAAGCCCCCACCGGCAAGCCACCACTGGCGCACCCCTTAACCAGCGACCTCCCCTTCCTGCTCGCGCGCACCCCGTGACCGGAGGCCCCCATGCTCGTGAGAAAACCTCCCCCTCGCGCGACTCCACCGGCACACAACACCTTCGGCCGGACTCCCCTTGCACGCGTGACCCCAGCACATAACCCTATTTGTCGCACTCAACAAACCTCCAACAATTCCATCTGCAGGTGTGTTCCACTCTGATAGGTTGTTTTCTTCCTGTAGTAGAGTTTTAGATTGGGGTTTTATGTTTTAGGGTCGCTATTTTGGTTTGATTGTGTTTTTTTGGTTCCAATTCTTGAATTAGGGTCAAATTCGGGTTGCTTGTGATGTGTTTGGCACGCGATCAAAGTTTTGTGTCGGAATTTGAAGTTTCTACACCAATGGTAAGTGGTTCCCCTTATAAGTATTGTTTGATGAATTAATTTTCTTGTTTAAATAATTTAATATGTTCTTTAATTAATTTGTTGAGTGCTAATTGTGTTTATTTGGGGAATTATTTTTACCTACTTAAGTAAATTTGGGTGTTTTGTGGAAAGTCCTTTTTTTCTTTATTCATGGTTGTTTTATGACTTCTGGAATTGATTTATTTAAGGAAATTAAAATTTCAAATCAGATCTGCTTGAGGGTTGGGTGCGTTTGCTTTTTCTTGTACTATTTTAGGCATTGCGCATGAAAATTTTCTATGGAAAAACCCATGCTGAATTGTTTATCAGTGTTTTTTTAAACTATGTAGTTCGTCTATTAGAATGTGTGTAGGTTGCAGTTGGTGTTTTGGTGTTGCATCTTGGATCATTTGGTTTTTAAAAGGGTGTTTTGAATGTCTTTATTTTGGTCCAAATCCTTGATGAGTTATTTTGAAATGTTTTGTAGATTGTTCAAGTGTTAAGTTGTTTTTATTAAATTATTTGTGTAGTGCGATGGACCTCACTACGATGGTTTCAAGATGCGGGTGTCAAGAACGCCTACATGTGCATGCATAAGGTATGTCATATATATATAAATTCTCTCTTTAAACATATTCCCTCATGGCGCGGGGAATATGTGAAATGCAGCTAGGGGTATTTATATATATGTGTATTAACGCATGTCCATGAAAGTGCGTAGGGTCGGTTCGGGTGGTCGTCAATGAATAACGACAATTTTGAGGTAGGTCCTCTATGCCTATGCCTTTAATTTGAGATTCATAATTGCTTGCTTGTTTTAAAAATATGTTTTATATTTACTCTATATACACATTCTATGAAATCAGGTTACGGTTGCTAGAAATGATTATGGTTCTTCTTTGGAAATTGAAATGTATTTTTAATGATATCAGTCTTAAGTAACCTTTTCTTGAAAAATTGATTTCCTAATTTGGTTTTGAATTGATAATGTGTGTTTCCAAAGGTGTTTGGCCTTTTGGACAGTTAATTGTAAAAAAATGTTCCCATTATGTAATAAAGCCCGTTTGGAACCTTAATAATGTTTTATGAAAAATAAAAACCTCTCTTGAGGCACGCCCCATTGGTTTTAGAAAATTATTTGAATGTTGAAAGTGTTATGATGTGTCTAACGTTGAATTCTATGCATTGTGTGATGTGAAAGAGGGGGAATGTAGTTAAGGAGGAAGAATGATGGTGAGCGGTTGAATGAGTTTTGATAAAGAAAATGTTATATTTATATATATATGCATGATAAGGAAAAACTCACCACCACTTGAAATAGAGCACAATGGGAAACCTGGGTGTCTAGGTGGGTGACCAGGACTAGTACGCTAGATTAAACAGTAGAGGTTTTTCCTGGTTCTTCTAGCAGGATTGACATAACAACACTAACTAAACATATGAATTCTGAGGGTCGTGGTCTTCTAAGCCTTGTTTTCTAAGGGTCGTGTTCTACTAAGCCACATTTTTCTGAGGGTCGTTGTCTTCTAAGCCACGCTTCACTAAGGTATGAGGTCTCTAGGTTCCCACTTGTTCTAGCTACCTATAGGGATTACCCATGGTGCTCATTTGTGACATGCTGCTAGCGATGTAACTTTCTTTTCAGTTGTTTCATACTTGATATCTTTTTGTGTAAACCATATTTTAATCCAAACTGGTTTCTTTTCATTTAAAATGTTAATGCATGCTTGGAACCTATTTCGAAAATGGAGTGGGAGTGACATTCTTTACTTGAAAATGCAAACTCATTACTTGGATTATAAAATAAGGAAAATTTTATTTTGTTATATCTTATTTTTTTCAAACTGGCATGATTGGATTTCTTACTAAAGGCAGGGGAATAGGATGTGGTTACATTTTGGCTTTCCTACTGAGCATCTCGGCGCTCATGCCTACTTTACTTTTCAGTTGTAGGTTTCAGTTTTGGATCGCTCTTGGGAGAGAGTGTAGTTGACGTACCATGGTGATCCACGGGGTCACCTGAGGCATGTCATGTTTTGTTTATTACTCTTTCTACTTCCAATTTTTTAGTTATTTTTTCTTTATTTATCTTCTTGTTTAGTTTATGTTTATTCATCCCTGTTATGGGCTAAAATCATTCCCAACTGGTTTATTTTGATGCCAGGCACTAGTTGCCAGCCCGTGGGGATTGGGAACGCCCTTTGGGCCATGTCGCGGACCGGGTCGGGGGACTGATTTAGGGTCGACCCGGGCTAGTTCATGACAAAATGGTATCAGAGGGGCCCTTGTTTTTTGGGGTGTCAATTATCTTGGTGATTAGGTGTGTCGGGACTCGAGAGGTAGGTGCGGGAAGGATTTCATGAGCCCTTTCCCGTCCCGAGACTCGAGTTTCTAGGGGTAGTCTGGGATTTGAATTTTTTTTCTTGGGATTGGTATATGTGGATGAGGGATGGCAAGGGAAGTGATCCGGTGTTACGCGATGAGCCTGCATGGAGTAGAGACCCATGTACGGCCCGAGTGCACTGTTCAAGATACTTCCTGTGGTTGATTCCCGCTCGGAGAATGGTCTGCTAAGCCATGTTACCGGGTTGGCATAGCCACTAGTCCCTTATTTTTGGAAATTTTGACGTGAGTTATGTTTGACCTTCGTTTTGGTTGGGAATTTGTGCTTTGTGATTAATGGTCTGTTATGGAAATGATAAGTGTCTTGAATTGACCCTTGGTATTCATATGAGTGATCACATACAGTGAGGTGTGCATGTGGAAAGTGGAGAAATTGGTGATGTGAGTCGATGGGTTCTTAAGCTAGCAAAGGGATATGTATGTGTGAGACTTCATGCAATACAAATGGTGGATATTTAGGTTGTTTTGTCTGCTGAAAAAAATGGATTCCAAAAAGGTAATTTAAATGTTTTGGAAGGTGAGTGAGAAACCATTTAGAGTTATCTTTTCATTTTGGGTATTCTTTTTCGTGGGTTAATGGTTTTGACATACTGAATTGTGGTTGGAATAGTGATTTGTGTTTGAGCTTTCGTTTGTGATTGAGGTGTGAAATTTTGATTTATGATGAATTTTGTTTATAAAGATTAGTGCCTTTTGTTTTTGAGTATTCTTCCCAGAAAAGTCCTAGATATTTCTATTGAGTCTCTTCTAGTTGTTGGTTCTACCTAGACTCTTAGCGGAGTGGTGGAATTGAATTCTTTTCTGTTGTTGTCCTTCATCCGTGGTGATCGTGATCTATCATAGGTATCGGACTGGCTTTGTGAAATCATTGGTGTTTTCAAGTTATTGGATACTCCCAAATCTATGCGAGTCCGTGCTGGTTCGAGTTCATTTGAGGGTACAACTTTGGATTGGTGTGGGAGAAAATTCGGATGTCGTTGCTTGATGGGATGTCTTGGAAGGTGTTTAGGACCACTCTCATTTGATGGTTTATATTTTTGGAAGTGAAGGTGAGGGAAGCGGCAAAGCTCGTGAGTGTCCTACAAGACCAACATATAGTGAAGGCCTACGTTGGGCATCTCAAGGAGTTGGTTCCCTTTTCTCTGAAGATTACGTTGCAGAATCAGTTAAAGTTTCTCTCGTGTGGGGTCTTCGTCTATTGCTCAAGGACTGATTCCTTTTGGTGTTTGGGATGGTTCCCCATTCTATGAGAACGATCCGGAGGAACCTGTCTCAGACAAGTGTTCTTGTAAACTCCATCTTCTATTAGTTGAGCCACTCTTCTGTTCATTTCTGGTGTGGTGGGTTTGGGTACTTTAAGTCTCCTTGTTGAAATCCTTCGAAGATTTGTCGTTGATGTTCCATTTGGGACACTTGGAGAGGTTCCTCTAGCGGCATTGTCAGCAGGAGTGTCGACCGAGGGATGTCAGCTCCTGATTGCAAGGTAGTAGATGCTTCAAAAAATCAGAGCTCCAGCCACAGGTCTCAAAGTGAAGACTTTCACGCAGTCGGGAATAATTGGGTATGGGGCACCATGGTTTAATTTTTGTCTCCAATGATGAAATGGGGACGGTATGAATTTACATGTTGCAGCTCTCTCGTCTCTAAAAGTTCTATTTTGCTATAAGAGGCATAAGGGCCTCTTTTTCTCATTGTGGTTTTTGTTCTTCGGATACCCCACCATGGTTTTAAGAAGGTGTGGTGATCTCTGTTTCTTGTAATTCTAGTAGTTGTGCCTCCTCAATTATGAGTTTTGAAGTTTGTTTCTTAATGCATGTGAGTCTCAAGGTTATTGTCTCACTTGTGTGGCTAGCTCCATTGGTGACCCGTTATTGTTTTAGGATGATCTCTTTTTGGAAACACATGCGTCTTGGAAAATGACAAATAAGAGTGTGGTCCACCCTTCAGCTCGAGGTATTTCGTTGAGGACCCCATGTGGGGGGGGAGTCTGTTTTATGCAGAGAATTCATTGGTCGGTTTGTGTTGTTCTGTGCAAATTGGATTAAGCTGGTCAGTTCTTAAATGGTGGGGGGACCCCCTTTGAATCTTTTTGTGCCTTCTTCGTGGTTTGGTCTATGTGGCGGTTCCCTCTTGGATCATGTTAGCAGTTCCAGAGCTATCCATGCCAAGAGTCTCAATATCGGTTGTGCTAGTGGGGTTCTTGTGGTGGGGAGAACCCTCCTCGTTTCCTAATGGTTCCTCTCTTTTCAGTTTCCCTCAGAGTTGGTCGGGTGTGACTGATGGAGTGAAAAGTCATACCGAGTTCATGATTTTTTGGGTCTTGTTCGGTTTCAAACTCAATTATGATTCCTCATTCGACTGGGTGACTTTCTGGGGGCAGAAAGTTTTTATAGTGGGGAGAATTGTCACACCAGAACTTTTAAATTAATATTATTTTATTATTTTATAAGACTTTGAAACTTTATATCGTGCTTCGGGCCAAGCCTGTTGGAAATGTTTTCAATTTTTTGATGAATGAATGATTTTCCCTTGACAGTGTCTTGTGCTTGGGCAGGGCATGTTCAAAGCCGCGCGGCTTTGCTCGGGTCACCGTGCGGTCTACCAAATGTACAAGACAAATAAATATAGTGAGCTTTAATGATTTAGTTTAATAATTGTAATGATGGTGATTATTGTTATTATTATTATGGTTAATAATATTATTACTCTCAAGTTTATTATAATTATTAATAATTTATGAACAATATTATTATTATTATTATTATTATTGGTGTTTTTTAAAATTATTATTTTGTTAATTATTATTTGTTAATATTTTATTTATTTTATACTCTTTTCTTTTTTCCCCTTATTTTAAATGTTATTCATTTCTTTATTTTATTATTATTATTATTATTATTATCCTTTTTGTTAAGGATTTATTTAATTTATTTGTTGAATGATTAAAATTATTATTTTAATTGGTATTTTATTAAGTTATCTTTTTTTTATAGTTATGATTCATTAATATTATTACATATTATTAGGATTTCTTTTTATTTATTTTTATTTATTTTTATTTATTTATTTATTTATTTATTTATTTCTGCTTTGTGTTAGGGTTTCATCCCCCCCCCCATTTCGGCGCCTCCCCCTTTCTCCTTTCCCCCTCCCTTTTGCGTGAGGTGATCCTCCCCTTTTTTCCCCTGGTTCCATCGCGCCTCACCCCCTAGCAATCAGCGCCCTCCCATCCTCCTACCTTCCATCTGGCGACCCACTAAACCGGTTCCCCACTCACCTCCTCGCACCACCTCACATCGTTACCCTCTTACCCCCTGCCTCCCTTTCAGCAGACAAATCTCGGACCAACCTCCCTCCTTCTCCAGCGAGCACCAATCGGCTGACATCCCCTCCCCAGGTTGTGCGACCCAGCCACCTCCGGACCTACTTCTAGCCACGACCTCACCCTCGCCGCAATCAGATCCCCTTCGTCCACCCTCCCTCTCGCGGCCAGCCTTCAGCGAGCCACCACCAGCGAGCCACCACCGGCACACCCCATAACCAGTGACCTCCCCAACCTACTCGCGTGCACCCCGTGACCAGCGGCCCCCCTGCTCGCGAGACACCCTCCCCCTTGCACGACTCCACTGGCACAAAACACCTTCGGCCGGACACCCCTTGCGCGCGTGACCCCAGCACAGAACCCTCTTTGTCGCACTCAACAAACCTCCAACAATTCCTTCCACATGTTTGTTCCACTCTGACGGGTTGTTCTTTTCCTGTAGTAGAGTTGCATATTGGGGTTTTATGTTTTAGGGTCACTATTTTGGTTTTATTGTGTTTTTTTGTTCCAATTCTTGAATTTGGGTCAAATTGTGGATGCTGGAGGTGCGTTTGGCACGCGATCAATGTTTTGTGTTGGAATTCGAAGTTTCAACACCGATGGTAAGTGTTTCCCCCTATAAGTTTTGTTTGATGAATTAATTTTCTTGGTTAAATAATTTAATATGTTCTTTAATTAATTTGCGGAGTGCGAATTGTGTTTATTTGGGGAATTATTTTTACCTGCTTAAGTAAATTTGGGTGTTTAGAGGTATGTCCTTTGTAGCTTTATTCATGGTTGTTTTATGAATTCTGGAATTGATTTATTTAAGGACATTAAAATTTAAAATATTTCTCTTCTTGAGGGCTTGGTGTTTTTGATTTTTCTTGTACTGTTTTAGGCATTGCGCATGAAACTTTTCTGTGGAAAAACCCATGCTTAATTGTTTATCATTGTTTTTTTAAACTATGCAGTTCATCTATTAAAATGTGTGTAGGTTGCAGTTGGTTTTTTGGTGTCGCATATTGGTGCGCTTGGTTTTTAAAAGGGTGTTCTAAATGTTTTTCTTTTGTTCCAAACCCTTGATGAGTTATTTTGAAATGTTTTGTAGATTGTTCAAGTGTTAAGTTGTTTTTATTAAATTATTTGTGTAGTGCGATGGACCTCGCTACGATGCTTCCAAGTTGCGGGTGTCAAGAACGCATGCATGTGCATGCATAAGGTAAGACATATATATATAAATGCTCCCTTTGTACATATTCCTTCATGGCGCGGGGAATATTTGCAATGCAACTATGGGTATTTATATATATGTGTATAAATGCATGTCCATGAAAGTGTGCAGGGTCGGTTCGAGTGGTCATCAATGATTAACGACAAGTTTGAGGTAGGTCCTCTATGCCTATGCCTTTAATTTGAGATTTATAATTCCTTTCTTGTTTTAAAAATATGTTTTACATTTACGCTATATACACATGCTATGAAATCAGGTTATGGTTGTAAGAAATGATTATGCTTTTGTTTTGGAAATTGAAATGTATTTTTAATGATATCAGTCTTAAGTGAACTTTTCTTGAAACATTGATTTCCTAACTGGTTTTGAATTGATAATGTGTGTTTCCAATAGTGTTTGGCCTTTTGGCTAGTTAATTGTAAAAATATATTCCCTTTATGTAATAAAGCCCGTTTGGAACCTTAAGAATGTTTTATGAAAATGAAAAACCTCTCTTGAGGAAATCCCCCTTGGTTTTAGAAAATGATTTGTATGTTGAAAGTGTTATGATGTGTCTAATGTTGAAGTCTATGAATTGTGTGACGTGAAAGAGGGGGAATTCTCTTAATGAGGAAGAATGTTGGTGAGCGGTTGAATGAGTTTTGATAAAAAAAATGTTATATTTATATATATTTTCATGATAAAGAAAAACTCACCACCACATGAAATAGAGAACAATGGGAAACCTGGGTATCTAGGTGGGTGACAAGGACTAGTACGCTTGATGACACAGCAGAGGTTTTTCTCGGTTCTTCTAGAAGGATTGACGCAACAACGCTAACTAAACATATGAATTCTGAGGTTCGTGGTCTTCTAAGCCACGCTTCACTAAGGTACGAGGTCTCTAGGTTCCAACTTGTTCTAGCTACCTATAGGGATTACCCATGGTTGCTCATTTGTGACATGCTGCTAGCAATGTAACTTTCTTTTTAGTTGTTCCATACTTGATGTCTTTTTGTGAAAACCATATTTTAATCCAAACTTGTTTCTTTTCATTTAAAACGTTAATGCATGCTTGGAACCTATTTTGAAAATTTAGTGCGAGTGAAATGCTTTACTTGAAAATGCAAACTCGTTACATGGATTAGAAAAGAAGGAAAACCTTATTTTGTTATATTTTATTTTTTTTTGAAACTGGCATGATTGGATTTCTTACTAAAGGAAGGGGAATAGGACGTGGTTACATTTTGGCTTTCCTACTGAGCATCTTGGTGCTCATGCCTACTTTACTTGTCAGTTGCAGGTTTCATTCTTAGATCGCTCTTGGGAGCGAGTGTAGTTGACGTACCATGGTGATCCAAGGGGTCACCTTAGGTATGTCACGTTTTGTTTATTCCTCTTTCTGCTGCCATTTTGTTTAGTTCTTTTTTACTTTATTTATCTGCTTGTTTATTTTATGTTTATTCATCCTTTTTATGGGCTAAAATCGTTCCCAACTGGTTTATTTTGATGCCCGGCACTAGTTGTCAGCCCGTGGGGATTGGGAACGCCCTTTGGGCCAAGTCGCGGACCGGGTCGGGGGACCGATTTAGGGTCGACCAGGGTTGGTTCGTGACAAAATGGTATCAGATGGGCCCTTGTTATTTGGGTTGTCATGTAGCTTGGTGATTTGGTGTGTCGGGACTCCAGAGTTAGGTGTGGGAAGGACGTCATGAACCCTTTCCCGTCCCAAGACTAGATTTTCTAGCGGTAGTCCAGGAATTGAATTTTTTTCTTTGGATTGGTATGTTTGGATGAGGGATGACATGGGATGTGATTCAGTGTTATGCGGAGAGCCTTCATGGAGTAGCGAACCATGTACGGACCGAGTGCTGGTTCAAGATACTTCATGTGGTTGATGCCCGCTTAGAGCATGGTCTGCTAAGCCATGTTACCGGGTTGGCATAGCCACTAGTCCCTTATTTTTGGAAATTTTGATGTGAGTTATGATTGACCTTCGTTTTGGTTGGGAATTTGTGCTTTGTGCTTAATGGTCTATTTTGGAAATGAGAAGTGTCTTGAATTGAACCTTGGTATTCATATGAGTGATCACTTATATTGAGGTGTTCATGTGGAAAGTGGAGAAATTGGTGATGTGAGTGGATGGGTTCTTGAGCTAGCATAGGGATATGTATGTGTGAGACTTCATGGAATACAAATGGTGGATATTTAGGTTGTTTTGTGTGCTGAAAAAAATGGATTCCAAAAAGGTTATTTAATTGTTTTGGAAGGTCAGTGAGCAACTATTTAGAGTTCTCTTTTCATGTTGGGTGTTCATTTTCGTGGGTTAATGGTTTTGACATACTGAAATGTGGTTGGAATAGTGATTTGAGTTTGAGCTTTCGTTTGTGATTGAGGTGTGAAATTTTGATTTATGATGAATTTTTTTTATACGGATTTGTGCCTCTTTTTTTTGAGTATGCTACCAAGAAAAGTCCCAGAGCTTTCTATTGCGTCTCTTCTAGTTGTTGGTTCTACCCAGCCTCTTTGCGGAGTGGTGGAATTTAATTCTTTTATGTTGTTGTCCATATTCTGTGGTGATCATGATCTATCGAAGGTCACGGACTGGATTTGTGAAATTGTTGGTGTTTTCGGGTTATTGGAAACTCCCAAATCTTTGTGAGTCCATGCTGGTTCGAGTTCATTTGAGGGTTCAACATTGGATTGGTGTGGGAGAAAATTCTGATGTCGTTGCATGATGGGATGTCTTGGAAGGTGTTTAGGACCACTCTCGTTTGATGGCTTATATTTTTGGAAGTGAAGGTGAGGGAAGCGGCAAAGCTCGTGAGTGTCCTGCAAAACCAACATATAGTGAAGGCCTATATTGGGCATCTCAAGGAGTTGGTTCCCTTTTATCTGAAGATAATGTTACAGAATCAGTTAATGTTTCTCTTGTGTGGGTCTTCATCTATTCCTCAAGGACTGATTCCTTTTGGTGTTTGGGATGGTTCCCCATTATGTGAGAGTGAGCCGGAGGAACCCGTCTCAGACAAGTGTTCCTGTCAACTCCATCTTCTATTATTCGGGCCACTCTTCTGTTCGTTTCTGGTGTGGTGGGTTTGGGTACTTTAAGTCTCCATGTTGACATCATTCTAATATTTTTCATCGATGTGCCATTTGGGACACTTGGAGAGGTTCCACTAGCGGCATTGTCAGCAGGAGTGTCGACCGAGGGATGTCAGCTCCTGACTGCGGGGCAGCAGATGCTTCAAGACATCAGATCTCTAGCCACAGGTCTTGGAGTGAATCCTTTCATGTAATCAGGAATCGTTGGGTATGGGGCACATTGGTTTAATTTTTGTCTCCAATGATGAAATGGGGATGATATGAATATCCATGTTGCAGCTCTCTCGTCTCTGAAAGTTCTATTTTTCTATAAGAGGCGTAAGGGCCTCTTTTCTCGTTGCAGTCTTAGTTCTTTGGATACCCCACCATGGTTGTAATATGGTGTGGTGATCTCTTTTTCTTGTAATTCTAGTAGTTGTGACTCCTCAATTATGAGTTTTGAAGTTTGTCTCTTAATTCTTGTGAGTCTCAAGGTTATTGTCTCACTTGTGTGTCTAGCTCCTTTGGTGACCCATAATTGGTTTAGGATGTGCTCTTTTTGGAAACACATGTGTCTTGGAAAATGACAAATAAGGGTGTGGTCCGCCCTTCGGCTCAAGGTCTTTTGTCGAGGACCCCATGTGGGGGGAGTCTGGTTTATATAGAGAATTCATGGGTTGTTTTGTGCTGGGTTTCTCATATTGTTCTGTGCTAATTGGATTAAGCTGGTCAGTTCTTAAATGGCGGGGGACCCTCTATGAATCTTCTTGTTCCTTCTTCGAGGTTTGGTCTATGTGGAAGTTCCCTATTGGATCAAGTTAGCAGTTCCAGAGTTAGCCATGCTAAGAGTCTCAATGTTGGTTGTTCTAGTCGGGTTTTTGTGGTGGGGATAACCCTCCTCGTTTCCTAATGGTTCTTCACTTTTCAGTTTCCCTCAAAGTTGGTCTGGTGTGACTGATGGGGTTAAAAGTCATACCGAGTTCATTATTTTGTGGGTCTTGTTCCGTTTCAAACTCAAGTATGATTTCTCGTTCGGCTGGGCGACTTTCTAGGGGAAGAATATTTTTATGGTGGGGAGAATTGTCACACCCTAACTTTTAAATTAATATTATTTTATTATTTTATTAGACATTGAAACTTTCTATCATGCTGTGGGCCAATCCTGTTTGAAATTTTTGCATTTTGTTAATGAACGAATTATTTTCCCTTGATAGCGTCTGGTGCATGGGTAGGGCGTGTTCAAAGCGGCGCGGCTTTGCTCGGGTCACCGTGCGGTCTACCTAATGTACAAGACAAATAAATAAAGTGAGTTTTAATGAGTTAGTTTAATAATTGTAATGATGGTGATTATTGTTATTATTATTATGGTTAATAATATTATTACTATCAAGTTTATTATAATTATTAATAAGTTATGAACAATATTATTATTATTATTATTATTATTATTATATATGTTTATTAAAATTCTTATTTTGTTCATTATTATTTGTTAATATTTTATTTATTTTATACTCTTTTCTTTTGTCCCCTTATATTATATGTTATTCATTTCTTTCTTTTATTATTATTATTATTATTATTATTATTATTATTATTATTATTATCCTTTTTCTTAATGATTTAATTAGTTTATTTGTTGAATGATTAAAATTATTATTTTAATTGGTATTTTATTAAGATATATTTCTTTATAATTATGATTCATTAATATAACTAAATATTATTATGATTTATTTTTATTTATTTATTTTTATTTTTATTTATTTTATTTATTTATTTAATTATTATTTTCTTCTTTGTGTTAGGGTTTCACCCCCCCCCCCCCCATTTCGGCACCTCCCCCTTTCTCCTTTCCCCCTCCCTTTTGTGTGAGGTGCTCCTGCCCTTTTTTCCCCTGGTTCCATCGCGCCTCTCCCCACCCTAGCAGTCGGCGCCCTCCCATCCTCCTACCTTCCTTCAAGCGACCCACCAAACCGGCACCCGACTCACCTCCTCGCACTGCCTCACGTTGTCGCCCTCTTATCCCCTGCCTCCCTTTCAGCGGAAAAATCTCGGACCAACATCCCTCTTTCACCGGCGAGCACTAATCGGCCGATATCCCCACCCCCCGGTTTTGCGACCTAGCCACCGCCGGACCTATAGCCATCCGCGACCTCACCCTCACCACACTCGGATCCCCTTCGTCCGCCCTCCCTCTTGCGGCCTGCCTTCGGCGATCCACCACCGACGCACCCCATAACCAGCGACCTCCCCTTCCTGCTCGTGCGCACCCCATGACCGATGGCCCCCCTTCTCGCGAGACACTTTCCCCCTCACGTGACTCCACCGGCACACAACACCTCCGGCTGGACTCTCCTTGTGTGCATGACCCCAGCACAGAACCCTCTTTGTTACAGTCAACAAACCTCCAACAATTCCTTCTGCAGGTGTGTTCCACTCTAACGGGTTGTTTTCTTCCTGTAGTAGATTTTCAGATTGGGGTTTTATGTTTTAGGGTCTCTATTTTGGTTTGATTGTGTTGTTTTTTGTTCCAAATCTTGAAATAGGTTAATTTGTGGTTGTGTGTGGCGCGTTTGGCACACGATCAATGTTTTCTGTCGGAATTCGAATTTTCGACACCTATGGTAAGTGTTTCCCCCTATAAGTTTTTTTTGATGAATTAATTTGATTATTTAAATACTTTAATATGTTCTTTAATTAATTTTCTGAGTTCGAATTGGGTTTATTTAGGGAATTATTTTTACCTGCTTAAGTAAATTTGGGTGTTTTGAGGTATGTCCTTTGTTTCTTTATTCATGGTTGTTTTGTGACGTCTAGAATTGATTTGTTTAAGGACATTAAAATTGAAAATCTTTCTCTGCTTGAGGGTTGGGTGCATTTGTTTTTTCTTGTACTGTTTTAGGCACTGCGCATGAAACTTTTCTGTGGAAAAACGCATGCATAATTGTTTATGAGTGTTTTTTTAAACTATGCAGTTCGTCTATTAAAATGAGTGTAGGTTGCAGTTGGTGTTTTGGTGTTGCATAATGGCACGTTTGGTTTTTAAAAGGGTGTTTTGAATGTTTTTCTTTTGGTACAAACCCTTGAAGAGTTATTTGGAAATGTTTCGTAGATTGTTCAAGTGTTAAGTTGTTTTTATTAAATTATTTGTGTAGTGCGATGGACCTCACTACGATGGTTTCAAGTTGCGGGTGTCAAGAACACCTGCATGCTCATGCATAAGGTAAGACATATATATATATAAATTCTCTCTTTGTAAATATTCCCTCATGTTGTGGGGAATATGTGCAATGTAGGTAGGGTTATTTATATATATTTGTATAAATGCATGTTCATGAAAGTGCGTAGGGTCGGTTCAGGTGGTCATCGATGAATAACGACAAGTTTGAGGTAGGTCCTCTATGTTTATGCCTTTAATTTGAGATTCATAATTTCTTGCTTGTTTTAAAAATATGTTTTACATTTACGCTATATACACATGCTATGAAATCATGTTACAGTTGCTAGAAATGATTATGATATTGTTTTGGAAATTGAAATGTATTTTTAATGATATCAGTCTTAAGTGACCTTTTTCTTGAAAAATTGATTTCCTAAAGTGGTTTTGAATTGATAATGTCTGTTTCCAAAGGTGTTTGGCCTTTTGGCCAGTTAATTGTAAAAAAAATAATCCCTTTATGTAATAAATCCTGTTTGGAACCTTAAGAATGTTTTATGAAAAAGAAAAACCTCTCTTGAGGCACACCACCTTGGTTTTAGAAAATGATTTTTATGTTGAAAGTGTTATGATGTGCATAACCTTGAAGTCTATGCATTGTGTGACATGAAAAAGGGGGAAGGCGCTTAAGGAGGAAGAACGATGGTGGGCGGTTGAATGAGTTTTGGTAAAGAAAATGTTATATTTATATATATTTTCATGATAAAGAAAAACTCACCACCACTTGAAATAGAGCATAATGAGAAACCTGGGTATCTAGGTGGGTGACCAGGACTAGTACGCTAGATGACACGGCAGAGGTTTTTCCCGGTTCTTTTCGTAGTATTGACGCAACAACACTAACTAAACATATGAATTCTGAGTGTCGTTGTCTTCTAGGCCACATTTTCTGAGGGTCGTTGTCTTATAAGCCATGTTTTTTTGAGGGTCGTGGTCTTATAATCCATGCTTCACTGAGGTACGAGGTCTCTAAGTTCCCACTTGTTCTAGCTACCTATCGGGATTACCCATGGTGCTCATTTGTGACATGTTACTAGTTATGTAACTTTCTTTTCAGTTGTTTCATACTTGATGTCTTTTTGGGAAAACCATATTTTAATCCAAACTGGTTTCTTTTCATTTAAAACGTTAATGCATGCTTGGAACCTATTTTGAAAATGTAGTTGGAGTGAAATGCTTAACTTGAAAATGGAAACTTGTTACTTGGATTAGAAAAGAAGGAAAACCTTATTTTGTTATATATTATTTTTTTTCAAACTGGCATGATTGGCTTTCTTACTAAAGGCATGTGTATAGGACATGGTTACATTTTGGCTTTCCTACTGAGCATCTCGTTGTTCATGCCTACTTTACTTTTCAGTTGCAGGTTTCAGTCTTCGATCGCTCTTGGGATCGAGTTTAGTTGACGTACCATGGTGATACATGGGGTCACCTGAGATATGTCACGTTTTGATTATTCCTCTTCCCGCTACCATTTTTTTTAGTTCTTTTTCCATTATTTATCTGCTTGTTTATTTTATGTTTATTCATCCTTGTTTTGGGTTAAAATCATTCCCACCTAGTTTATTTTGATGTCCAGAACTAGTTTCCTGCCCGTGGGGATCGGGAACGCCCTTTGGACCATTTCACGGACCGGGTCGGGGGACCGATTTAGGGTTGACTTGGGTTGGTTCGTGACAATCCGTACATACGCAGGAACGCTACTTTCATTTTGTTAGACATATTAAAATAATGAAATGAAAATGATACATATCTATATTATAATTCTAATATAATATCATATTTTTTATATATTACATAGGATTATTAATTCCATCTTTATATGTTCAATGCATGGCATGAACGTGTCATATCACAATGAGGGGCAGTATTCCACACTTCCTCGAATGAAATTATCATATTTATACAAAATGAAAAGCATAATGGTATGTTCTAATTGATAATTAAAGAATAATAAAGATATAATAAATATCATATATATAATATATAATTCGAGTTCCATCATAATGGCCACCATAAGTGGTGGTAGGAGAATATTAAACAATCATCATTTCCTAAGTCAGTAGTTCGCCATGCTAAAAAACTGTATTTTCTATACAAATTAGACAGAGTTGTGTGTTAGTGTCATTAGAATCCTTAACAAAAAAACAACCTTAAATATTTAAGATACTATTGTTGTTATAAAATAATTAAATACTGATATTTTATGGGGTTGGAGAATGAAAATAAAAGAATGAATCTTGAGAGAATATATTGCCTTAAATCGTGTAACTCTTTTTGATTTTCTCTAAAAGGTCTCCATTAATTTCATTCTTTCAAATTTATGTCTTCTAGAGGGAAGGGGGGAATTTCGTGAGATAATTTGGGCATATTTTGGATGAGACAACTGGGCTTGAGTTGTTTGAGTAAGGGTTAGATGTGATGTCCTTTAAAAAGAAGTAGAAGGGCCACATTAGAAATAATTGAAAGTAGTATTTTATTTTTAATTGATTTTAGAGTTATAATATCACCAAAGTGATATATTTAAAATCTCATATGAGGATGGGTCAAATAATTACATTGGTCTTCATGAAATTATAAAATAGAATCAATATTTCCCAATTATAAAATAGAATTATGCTGTAATAGAAAATTATAAAAAGAATCAATATTTTCCAATTTCAATATTACATATCAAAAAATATTTACTTTTCCAAAATAAATTCTTAAATATTATAATTTAATATTTCAAAAAAAACTATATTTGTAGGAAAATACTAGTTTTTAAAACTATAACTTTTATCTGAACCTTATAATGGTTACATTGGTCCTCATGAAATTCTAATATCATTTGAAATTAAAATTAACTATATAATATTATTTGTTATACGGAGCTAATATTTAATTCCAAATTCATAACTTTTCTAAAGATTTTTATTCAAAAACATATAATTTATAAAAAAAAAATCATTTTTTTCGATTCAAAATATAGTTGTATAGAATTATATATATAATTTATTGATAAAAAGTTTTGTGACCCATACCTATGGGGCCCATGCTATGGCTCCCAAAGCCCATATCCAATAGGTCAGGGGATGGTGACTAGCACAGAGTAGGCATGTAACGAACATGGGAGGAATTTCATATATAAATATATATAAACTCACATCTCAATGATCAAAAAGTAGTAAATTGTAAAAACAACAAAGAACCAATACATGAATTCATTTATAACACAAAACTATAGTAAGATGAGAAGTAATGAAAATTATATAGGGTAAAATACATTCTCACTATAAAGAGTCTGTAACAAAAGTCTAACCTATAATTAAAATGAACGGGGATGGGTTTCTAAAAGCTATTGGAACACACCTCAATATATCTTGTATCACAAACACCATCTGCTAAGGGTCCAACTAGGAATCTATCAAAAGATCAATTTTAGGCACAAGACAAGACATGTGTGAGAAAATACAGTGTTGTATATGGGGCCTAGAATTTCCATATCTAAGATGCCACAAAGCACTCATCTAGAAGAAAACACTCCTGAGTATGATAGATCTGATGACATTTGTCTGAGAGGACCTACTCATTGGTCTCACCAAGAGAATAATACCGAAATAGATTTGAGAGAATATGATACAACAGATGAGGATCATATCCAAGTCCATAGGGAGATACCAAAAACTCAATTTGGATTATCCTTATGTATAGAATATTAGACACACATAGTGTTGGTCACCACGATACTAATAACTTCACCTAGGGAATGAAAAATGAATAAAGGATCCCACTCAAGGCCTCTTAGGGGTATTCCAACAACTCTATCTATGATTTCATGTTAATGGTATTGTAGTACAAGGAAATGGAAATTCTTTATACAATATTTCAGGGTAACAATAAAGGGAACAAACTCTATTGAGAAATAAACAAGATTCAGATCATACGAAGCTCAATCCATGTCAGAAAGGGTAAATGTTGTGTAATAGTTTCACACGACATATCCCTTGAACCTCGGTACATATCCTGTACATAAAACCATGTCATTCCAATCCATGTCTAGTAAAAAATGGATACACTCAGTATAGAAGGGATACACACTAGGTCTTCACATATTGGGTCCGCCCATGTTCTGTAGATGTGTGCCAATACACGACGTCATCCTATGTATCATATCTTCTGTACCAATATGTGGGGTATCCCATGTACTTGATACCTTCTAATACGTTTGTAGGAGTACACAAAATGTTTTAAAACCATTTATTATAGAATGTGTCTATGTACTCTCTGAAGTACATGCCATGTTCTTCAGAAAGGGGACACACGACGTGTTCTCATGGGCTACATGCTGTGTGGATTGGGTATTTTCAAGAACCCTTCATATTCCTCCTATAAGATCTATTATTCCTATGAATCTCATTACCGTGGTCTGTTATATATGAAACTCTAGATCCAATCTCTTTTAGTAACCCTAAAATCGAATCTATAGGATTTTGACCTTCAATCAATGTAGAAAATTCAATCGTATCAATTATTTTTTCCACTGAAAAAGAATGCATATTCGGCACGCACCATTAATTGATATACATACATTGCCATTATATCACCTCCATTGAGTTTTCCTAATTCCATATATATGTGTTTCGATCATTTTACCATAAATCAAAGGCTCAATGATTTATATTTTACAGGGGTTTCAAATACTAGGAAGAATAAAGAATGTGTAATGAATAACACCAAAATTAGGGGAGAAAAGCACCAAAAATAGAGAGGGGTGAACCTTAATTTTTGATCACGTTGATATTGGTTCATCACTATTAGAAAATTAATTAATCAAACAATTGTTCTAATAACAATGATTTAATCTTCTCAACAAACCCGTAGAATTATCCCATCCCATGAATACCATCGAACTGATGGCTAATCTATTTTTTGGATTAATCTACATTAATTTTATTAATAAATAATGGTAATGAAAATAAAAAACATATACAACCATTATTCATCTTATTCACTACGTTAAAAAAAAATTGTGTCGTCGTCGTTGGAGAAATCTGTAATGATCAGCGTTTGTCAATGGCTGATTAGAGGTTCTGTCATCGCATACCTGTGATTATTCTCCATACCCCTCTTTCTAATGTCTCCATAGGATTCTGGGGTTATTAGGATAAGCCTAGAACTCTAAAATAGGAATAATTTTAAATATAAAATCACTATTTTACAATTTCAACAAAATAAAATAAATTTTATTAATTTATTTTATTCATTTAAGTACCCGAGATGAAATTCCATAATCCACCAACACTGACCAATGTTTGGTCGTACCAAGGGTAAAATCAATACATTTAATGAAATTTTTCCCTTGTATTTTTTATCCACGAACCTGTTTAGATGTCATTCGTCTTTTCTAAGAAAATTATGCAATTCTGAAATTTAATATTTTAACATTTTTCAAACTTTTGTTCTAGGTACACCGTGCCATGGAATTTCACATCGTCTCAGTTCATAGTCTCAAATTTAATTCATATAAAATTTATAAATAATTCAATGAAAATAAAACTAATTAAATTCTACCCTCCTTGGGGCCTTACGTCCCCACAATTTCAAAACAAAATCTACTCAAATAGTTGAGGGTACTGGGCACCAATCTGAGCATCATGCTCAGAAGTTCTCTAATGGAGATTCTCATGATTCCACTAGGCACACCCAAATAAATATATTCCCCATTAATTATCTGCTCCAACTAATCATTGATCTCCACTAGGTACTCAGAAAAATTCCCTTCATCCTCAATGTCCATCTCTCCCAGTTGATAACGTTATAATGTCTGATCCACATAAATACCCATTTGTGACACATGGAAGGAATCGTGTACCCAATAAAACTACATGGGTAAGGATAAAAATTTCTCCCACAATACAACTCTAAATAGTATCAAAAAAGGGTTGATGATCCTAAAAGATACTTTCCCACAGTTGAAAAAGTTATACAATCCACATCATGGTGAAACCCAAAATAACACATGGTCTTTTTTTTCAAAATCCTACGGCATGTGTCACCTATCATCATAAGACTTAGGATTGCTATGTGTAGTCTTCATAAAATCCTATATGATCTAAAAATTCTCTATTATATATCATTCCATCTATGGGCCTATGGGTCCTGGCCTTCCTAGGAGAGTCCCGCATAGTGGTGACCTATGGGGTCACCCATAGAAAATCATTGAATGGTTCCATACTAATGGTGGAATAGTATTTGTTTTTATACAAACTCTGCCAATGGTTGGTGATCTTACCAACTATGTCCAAAATCATATATGCATTCCCGTAACATGTCCTTTTGATCCCAAATGGTCCGTTCAGTTTGGACATACATTTTTTGGTGAAATTTTGTTCTCAAAAGTAACGGGGTACCAAAAACCACCAATATTCCTTTATATATCCATGATGTAAAGAGATAATAATTTTCTTAAATAATTTTTAATGGTACTCCATGGAATCAAACTATCTCATGCAAGTAGATACATCTCGAACCCTGTACTAAACCATGCTCTCATAGTGATATGATGGGGGATGACTTGGTGAATCGGTCAATGATTACCCATTTGGAATTTTCTCCCATGTACGTACATGGTAATCCAATCACGAAGTCCAATATATCCCATCATACATCCATTATGAAAACTCAAGGGGTTGGGTTAAACCTATTGGAAAATAGTACTAAAGCCTCACTTTATTACAATCAAGGAATCCAAAAACTATTTTTACAAATCCTTTCTTCGTTCAAAGCCACCAAAACTATTGATGGGGGTCCTAGAACATCTTTTACACACTAGGATGTACCGTCAAATGGGATATATGAAACTCCTTCAAATCACCCACCCTCAACCACATTAGTACCATCATGATTCTTCTAAAAATAACTATGTTCTCCCCACCTTTCAAAAATCCATATGGATTATTAACTGTAGACATCTAATCATGTATAGTCTTGAAGTTATTATCCCCAATTTTTGATTCCCTGACTTGTTGTAAGCTTGGATGGGTGACAACCATCAACTAATGTAATTTTTGTTCTTATCCATCCATAAAGGATAACTTCAACAATGCCAACATATCTAGCTCTACTTTTAGTGACTATGATATAGATATCTAACTAAGAGCATCTGCCACAATGTTCCCATCCCAATAGTATAGACAATTACATAGGCACACTACTGGAGGAACTATTTACACCACCTCTATTTAAATTTGGTATCATTTTGGGAAAAGATAAATTGGAATTTTTTTATCAAAGTAAATAATAATCCTCTCACCCATGAGGAAGTGTCACCACATCTTCAATGAGAAGACTACCAATTCTAACTCTAGATCTTGGGTCGTGTAGTTCTGCTCATGTGGTCTCAATTGGTATCAACTATACGAAATCACCACTTTCCTATGTATCAAAACACAACCATTAATGGTTCATAATGAATTGCAGAACTTGACATACTCAACATCCTCCTTGAAAAAGAAAATGATTGGATCACTCTTAAAAAACTAACTCAACTGCTGAAAAAAATACAGGATCATATCTGTCCACAAGAAAGGCTACCACTTTTGATTCAGATCTATCATAGGTGCTGATAATCTAGATAAATCTGGAATGAATCTAGGATAGTATCCCTACATCCCAAGGAAGCTATGCAAGTAGGTCATGCTTTCATGATTCCCATTAACACTTCTGGGGAATTTCCCCAGCAAAGTGTATCAATGAGTACTCAATATGTATGTAACAACATGTGAAGTTCACCTTTAGTATATTTGTATCTTGTACTCATTGTTGGTGATAACATGATATGAGATCATCCTTCGAGAACAATTTTTACCCTATCAACTAATCAATGAGATAATCAATCCATGGTAGTGGATATGTGTTCTTCATTGTCTCATGATTCAATCGATATTATACCACACACAACCTCAATATCCCACCTACCTTTTTGGAAACCAAAATTAGGGTGTCCCATGATGACTTATTGGATATTACGAATCCCTTACACTATAATTCCTCCAACTGCACCTTAATCTCACGAATCTCTATGAGAGTCATTCGATTTTTTGGTGTAGATATCAGTGTTGTCTTTGAGTGTTGATTGATTTATAAGTCTATCCCTTCATGGGGAGGTAAACCATGAACTTCTTCAATAAATATTTCCTCGCACTCCTCCAGCAATATAAGAAACTTGAAACTCTCAACTTCTAATGCACCAAGGTTTATTCTGGACAAATGATGAAAATTTTCATATACCATTATACTAATGAATCCATATTTTGCTTCCTAGTATTAATTTTATATGAAAATTGAAATCCCAATTCCTTTAATATGGAAAACCACGCCATTTTACTAAAATAGTCAATCTGGACCTAGACTATAGATAACCAATCCATACCATTATGAATGTCATAAGGCATCCATGCCTCTACCAAGTGATTACCACAAAAAATATCACCTCCAAGAGTCTGGTCACACTTTCTACACTAACATTTAATATCTTAGTATTCAATTGTAGGATTATCAAAGATTAATGGTTGAGTTAGTGGTTCAAACAAGTTATCTAGGTCTCATACAAGATATGTGAATACAATGTAATTTCAAGAGCCTATCTCTATTAGTAATATATCTAAATTATGAAATACCCATATTATTCCTCCAATCATTACTAGATCACCTAGGTCATATTCCTCAATAGCATGTAGTTTTCCCCACCCCTATCATCTAGCTCTATATGCCTTGCTTGGAACACCCACAGGTGGTGGTGGTAACAAGTAGAAATGTCAACCACATCCTTATGCTCTCTTAAATCCTCTTCCACATCTACCACCATAAAAATATTCATTCTCCATTCACTATCTATACCTAGGTTGTCCATCCATATTCTACCTATATATAGTACAAAGAGTTTTAAAATATTTAGGGGGATTTCCACGAACATAACATGAATATTATTTCCTCTCTCGAGGATGACCAAACACACAATGTGAGACTTGATCTTCAGAGTATATATCCTTCAACCACCTCTTAAAATTCCTACCACATCCAATTCCTTAAGACTGACATCGATTCCCTACTTCAGTAGTCTTCAATCCTTCATACCCACTACTAATTATTAACATCTATATCAGCACATATAAGAAGTGTTCAACCACTAAAGAACACTCAATCACCATGACATAAGTATGAATGAACATAGGTATAATTATGTGTTGGATGTCTCTACACAGACCACACTTAATTTTCCAAGCCTGGATGTACTGATCTCGAACCATATCCATCGAGTTCTTGAAATGATTGGTAAACTAAAATTAATAATAACCTATTATCATTCTACCCTTCTAGATGTAGAGATGATCATGAATATTCACAATACTTAGTGTAAATTGGGAGAAAGCCTCTTTGATAAAGAATTCTAACATAATCCAAAAAAAAGTAACCTTACTCTGAGTCTGTATAGCCGAACAACATCATTATCACATTGATCTGTGTAAAAGGATATCCACCAGGACATTCATTTGATATGATGGTATCTTCAGTAGATGGAAAACAAAGGTCACTGCGATATGCATGTCCTCATTCCCATGTGGGTTGAGATCACCTCGGAAGGGGGGGTCTTTGTATCTGAAACTCATGATTCACAATCCACTAATGCTCCTCATCCTATGGTACAAAGGGTACCATATACGTCTCAATATGTGGTGGTATGGCTGGGGCACCACCTAATGGTAACATCTCAAGAACTGGCCCCTATATTGAATCCTCTTCACACAGGGGGTCATCCTCGTGGTCAATTTTACGTGTCGTAACTCGTATATTTTTGGTCAAATATATGCTATGAATTCCACCTAGGAAATTAATAATTAATTGAGGGTCCTACCCGGTCAACTTGATGGGATTCCATCAACTCTATCTAGGATGTCTTGATAAAGGGATCATTGTACTAGTAACAGGAAATGATTCGTACTTGTTTTTAAGGGAATAATAAAGAAAAAAATCCTAGGGAACTATGACCATGATGTGGATGAAAAAATTATCATTCCCTGTATAAAGAAGTACACAACGTGTAGTATTGTCTCACGCCATGTCCCTTGTCCCTGAGTAATATTCATGTAGTATGGCACATGTCATTTCAAACAATGTCATGTAGAAAAGGTATAATTGGGAATAGAAGGGTTACTCATTGTGTCCTCACATCCAGGGTATGCCTGTGTAATGTGGTCATGTGCCAATACACGACATCAGCCCATGTTTCATTTCCCTTGTACCAGTACATGGGGTAGACCATGTACTTGTTCCATGAAAATCCATTGGGGGAGGGAACATTCCATGTAGTAAATATATGATTATATACCTTGTGTATATGCACTATTCTAAGAACATGCCGAGTTCCTTAAAAAATGGACTCACAACGTGTATTCAAGGACTACATGTTGTGTGGATCAAGTTTTTCTAGAATCCCTTCTTCATCCCCCCATCAAACCTTCCATCATCCGAATATTGATTGGGTGGTCAATTCAATATAAAAATATAGATACAAGCTCATCCAGTCTCCCTAACATAGAATTTATTGTTTCAAATATTTATTTCACTACTTGAAGGAGTAACTATTGATTGTTCACAGCAGTTTCAGATATGGGGAAGAATTAAAAAGACCAAAATCTGGGAAAGAATAACAAAAAATTTAGTGGTGTGAACTTCAATCGATGTTCATATATATATTCATTCATTTCCAGAATAAAAGTAACAAATCAATCAACAATTCTAATCAAAAAAAATTATTCATCTCGATAGACCCATAATATAATCCAATCCCATAAAAAATGATCACACCATGGGATAATATTCTAGTGGATTATCAGGTGCTCATCATTGGAATCATGAATAGAAATGATAATAAAAATAATGAATCCTACCTTGATTTAGATCTCTCACTAATGAAGAATAGTCACTGCATCGTCATCATTGACGACATCTGTCAAGATTGGATTCCGTTAATTACCGATTTGAGGATCTAGCATCAGCTTCATAGGATAATTATCAAGATCTCTCCCTCTCTTATGTCTCAAGATGATTCTAGGATTATGATGATAACCTTGGATCTTTGACACATGAATAATTTTAAAGAGAAAATCATTGCATTGTTTTGTCAACAAAATAAAATAATTTTTCCTAATTAATTTTATTCATTTAATGGTATGAGATGTGTTTTGATTATCGAACCATGAAGACCAAAGAATGTTCACACCTAGGGTATAATAGCTATTATGAATCGAATGGTTCCCTCATATTTCTAATCCTGTAACTTGTTTAAAATATATTCCAACTTTTTAGGAAAATGGTGTGTCTGTGCTGTTTAATATTTTAAACACTTGTTTCAAGCCCCTGGGCCTTGGAATTGCTTGTTTTATCAGCACTTGGTATGAAATTTAATCCATATAACATTTAAAAATAATACACGTAAAATATGAATCACTATAAATGGGATAAATATTAACATTATTTTTTATAAAAATAAATATATGAGTTCATATAGCTATGGCATATATACAAAAATCCTTATTACAACATTTTACACCCTAAGGGTAAGGTGTGAAATGGTGATACATTCTAGGGGGGTTTAGTTAAAATGGTTTGAGATAAGATCTAAACAAGATTAAACATCACATTAAATAGTATAATACATGTTTTAGTGGTTAAATTTGAATTTGGGACTGGTTAAGGGAAATTAACAATAATTATTCCTACCTTAGATTGTCTGATAATTTGGATTCATATGTTAAAATCCTATTGGTCAAAAATATATAATCTTCTTACTCAATCAAATATACATTATCATAAACATTAATGTATGTTAGTCTAAACTATCAATATTAAATTTCTATATAATAAATGCTGATGATTTGTAATTGTTATTTAATTATGACTGGCTATATTTTACAACAGTCCAAAATAACTAATTTTGTGAATTTTTTTTCTATATCTATATTACACAATAGTGTATTGATTCCTTAAAAATTGAATTAAATAATAAAATTTATAATTTTTATAAATTCTATGGTTATGGGTATCATTGAAATGGTAAATGTGGTATCCCTTTATAAGAGGGGAAAACATTTTTGGAAACAATCATCAAGTTTCAATAATTCCATGATCCAAATAAAGGGTAAATTTCCAATAAGGCAAAAAATTATTATTGTGAGAATATATAAAGGTGATAATAAACTCTAAAACTTATATAACAACCATTTTTCTCATTTTATAATAAAAAATTGTTTTACCTTTTTTACTTATTACATATATAAATATTTTTTAAAAGTAATAATCAATATTTATATTTAAAATTAAAGGTGAATTTATCATAAAATATAAAAGTTCTTATTTAAATTGGAAAATAAATTTATCTGGTAAAATGTATAAATTTTTTAATAGTTAATTTTAATATAATAACAATTAATCATGTAAACAAAATTTAGAAATAATTTTATTTTTATCATTAAAATCATATTCATAAAAAAACCTTTCATAAACAATTGATATAATATAAATTAATTTAATATAAATCTATTTAGAGGTACGTGGGATTTCATGATATGAAATATTTGAATCTCACCATGAAAATAATTTTTTAAAATAGAGGATCAATTTTTTTTCTTATTGTAATATTGATTTCATTTTCAAAAACATTATTCCTATATTTATAAGATCAAATAATCTATTTAAATATATAATGTTATTAAAAATATATATATATATTAGTAAAAAAATATATTTTTTAGAATATCTTAGATACACTTATGTAGATATATAAAACCAATATTTTTTATGAAAAACTCCTAAAAAGTAATCCTTCATGAAAGTACATCAAAAATTTATTTTAATTTAACAATTAAAAATAATAAAATAATACAATTTAGTTTTATAAAGTAGGAAAAATATTATTAAATGATCATTTATTATAATCCTTATCAATATTAAATCATATTAATTATTTATCCACTAAAGGTAATAGTTATTACTTATGTACCATATATGTTATTATTATATATTTATCAAATAATTTATTCTTAATATAGTATGGGTTTTTATGATGTAGTTTGTGAAACATGTCTTTGAACATAATATGTATTTTAATGTATTTTAGAATCATTTGTTGTTATATTTATATTGAATATAATTGTTATTTTCGTCTATATTATATGGAATTTAGGTCCTAATTCATCCAAAATATATTTTCTATAACTACTGGGAATGTCACCAATGAGTATACAATTAGAGGAGTATATTTTCGTGCAAAATATTCTTTATAATTAGGTTAAGATACATTCAAGTAGTTACTTGTTATGATATGAAATATATCATTTCCAATATCTAAATGTTTCTACCAATAGATTTTGACTCACCATATTATTTAATCAAATCACTCTTACATTAATTAGCTTATTAAGATAACATAAATGGTCCAAAAAGAGAAAAATATTATTTAGAGATTGAACATTCTCAGTGAGTGATATGTTGCAACCTTAAAATTTTGTCTACCAACATTATTTTAAATAAATCACTAATATAATAAATGAATATGTTGGAGTTCAATCATTTCTCCAATGTTGAAAGGAAAAACTATTTTTATCTTATTGTAACAATTTGGATGACTACTACTTTTTTGTAAAATAATTTTTCAGATCATTTAAAATCAATAATTTATCTTAAAATAAGAAATAAATTTCAATATGATTATTTAACCTAATAATAATTAAATATGATTTTTTATCAAATTTTTAATGAAATTAATCATGAACACCGTTAAATATTTTCAAGAACTATCACATGACACATTCCATGGTCTGGTAAATTTCACCAATCCTTATTATTGTTTTTAATAAATATACATAATAACATTAATTCATTTTGTAATAAATTATATATTTTGATTCTATATTTGGGGAAGGATTATATTTCCTTGAAATTATTGAGTATTCATTTTGTAGGATTCCATTAAGATAATATAGAATTTTGTGTAGACTCCAAAATAATTATATTATATGCGATAAATGTTTTCAAAATTCATAAATATACCATATAGATGTCTATAAAAAATTAATGATGTATTATTTTTAATGTATCACTGAATTATTTCCAATAATCCTAAATATATGATTATAACAAGTATGTATATATAATAAAATTTATTTTTCTATAATTATGGTGATAATATTGAAGTATCAAATAAAATATTGAGGATTTGGATCATTACAATTTGTATATGAGAAATATAGTTTTTATGAAATTGGATAGAAGAGAAAATTAGAAAATAATTATTTTAAAAAAAACAAATTTTTTTATTACTAATAAAAACACATATGTATTTATATAAGATTAAATTATTTCTTTGGTTAAATTTTTTATATTTTATAATTATTTATATAAATTAATTGTGTGGGTTTAGTAAATGGATGGTGAAAGGAGGTCAAAAAATATGAAATACTAGTGTTTAGATCATTCTAATTGTGGAAATTTTCTTGGTGTTAAAATATATTTCATTATTTTTAATTCAAATAACAATATAATGATATTAAACTAAATTTTATCATTTATGGATATTAAAAATAATCATATCTTATAACTTATTTCAACATTTCATAGTTCAAAAATTCATGAAAAATTCATGATCCAATGTTCTGTATCATATTGTGGCTTCACATATCCACTTATACATGAATAGTTTACATCCCATTTGGAGATGGTATTCAAGACATTTAAATTATCCAAGATGTATATTATCAAGATATGAGTTTATTTAATGAATATATAATCTCACCATTATTTAAAATTATGAAATAATACGAATAATGATGTAGATAATGAATCTATATTTTAATTGGACTTCATAGAGTTATTTATTAGGAGGAATATTAAACTCACTATGGGAATATGAATTGAGTGATAATAAAAAGTTATGAACAAAAAGTAATAATGAATCCATTTTAGTATATTAAAACAAGGTCAATCATATTTAAAGGAATTCCAATAGGATATTTGTTGTCTATGAAATATAAAATGATTGATAACATAATGGATTAACAATGAGTCAATATATGGATCTTTTTAATTGATTGTTTTATTACTATAATGAAATTGAATGTATTCTGTCAAAGTTGAGATAACATTCTATAATAACAAATATAGTATTAAAATTTTTGACAAGAAGTAAAGATAGTATCAAATATAAAAAGTTATGAAAATAAATTAATAAGTACAAAAAACATGTTAATGATTTAAAATGAATCATAAATAAAATTAATTGAATTGAACTAGGACATGATTTTATTATGAAATGAGTGGACATTATATTTAATAATTTATTAAAATTAAACATCATGGATTATCTTTTGTAAATAATGGTGGTTAAAATACGTAAATTATGGTTTCTTAAAATGTTTAAGAAATAGTTTAGATAATCAACTAGAATTAATTTAGGGTTTCAGATAATTATTTGTTAAACAGGAAGATTTTTTGGGGAATTAATGTCTTAAATTTTCAATGGATCAATATTATTATCAATAACGTAATACATGGACGATTTATTTGATGTGTTAAAAAATATAGTTTCATGTATTATATCCATTTTATAGTGAATAAAAATGTACTTATTTTAGTTCTAATTAAATGATTCATTTATATAACTCAATTTTATAGAGCACATTATTTTAAATCAGACATATAATTTGTTGATTTATCTGTAATAAAATCAGTTGGTGAATCTATTTGTAATAATTATTTAAGAACTATCCCATTATTATTTTTATAAAAGTATTGCATGTGAATATATGATATTTTTTGTAATTGAACAATATATTATTAAACGTGTGGACTAACTGTAATATTTTCATATGGAAATAAGTTTTCTAGATAATTAAGTTACAATAAACATTTTAAAAAGTCCTATATAAGTTAAAAAATAAATAGATGAATAATTTTCTATATGTAACATAATATTTTTTATATATAATAATAATTTTTAAAAGATAAATTTATATTCCTTTACCAAAAA
This sequence comes from Viscum album, assembly GCA_963277665.1. NCBI lineage: Eukaryota > Viridiplantae > Streptophyta > Magnoliopsida > Santalales > Viscaceae > Viscum > Viscum album. The sequence continues at coordinate 2,059,190,748 of OY728151.1, read as the reverse complement.
TGATCCTCAGAAAAATATTGAATATGGAGGATGTATAAATTATTCAATACTCTATATAAATAATTCTATTAGATAATTTTTAAATTAAATTATAATCAGTTGTGAATATATATATATATATATGTACATATATGAACATATATTGATAAAAACATTACATATTTCAGATTTTATTCTAGATAAAGTGAATCAGGTGCTAAAATTACTCTTGAACAAGTAAATCAATCTTTATTTATTGTATTCATAATATTATTTTATTTTATTAAATAAAAAATACATATCAATGATATTCTATTTAAAATAATGAGATCAAATTGTTTTAATAATTGATGTTAAAATCGTTGTCCATGAATTCATAATTTATTTTATTATTATTATGGAGGAAATAGTTTTAAAAGATAATTTTACTCATTGGATGACATTATTTAAATTTAATGAATTAATTTATCCCAGAGAATACAATTTAAAAAAAGGTAAAAACTCATCATCTTATATTTTTAGTTATGGAAAATATAAAAACAATTTGTTTATCTAATGTGCAATGTGTTTCAATATTTAAAGAATAATAACATTTTGATTCCATTATTGATTATATTATTACACCATATACAAATATATAGTATCATACATATCACCTATGGATTTATTTTTAATATATAAATATAGTTAATTTATATTCCAAAAATATAATATTAGAATTTTTTATAAGAAGTAATGTTTCAAGGGAATTTAATAATTATGAATGATATTTTCATCAATAATTAGAAGAGAGGAGTAATTAAAAAGTTGAAATAAAAATTATAAATGATGTAAATATATAGACTATATGTGTATTTTTATAATATATTTTATAAAATCACAATAGTATCACACAATATATATGTTAAAAAAATTAATATTTAGATTATTTATAGAGTGGTGTGTAGGTAATCTATTCAATATCATAGGAGGAGATTGGTTAGTTCAAATGTTATAAATTTGTAGTCCATAAGATAAGTGTTTAACATATTTATTAACTTAGATATTTTTTAATGTTGTACCTATATATAATATAATTTGTAATTATATAAATGTTTATTATTTAAAGATGATGAGAATAGTTCATTATCATTTGAATTTAATCAAGAATCTATTATATTCTCTTGTAATATATAGAGTTGTTATATTCATAGGTAATGGGGTAAAATATCTATAAGAATTATTAAATATATATTCATATAATGATATTTAATTTTAAGATATATAATATCATGATACATATAAATGATTATGTTTTTTGAGTTCATTATTATCCATGAAAATGTTAAAATAATGACTTATTCTTTTATAATTAAATATTTTGATAATTTTTTATTCATTTGTAAATAAATAATTTTAATTTTTTTATTCAATGAGTAAATTCTATCCTATTATCACAAAATGGTTTTCTCAAAAACATTATTGGAGAATGTTTTCAAAAATAAATTTTATAATTTTCAATTACTTAAGTTAAATAAATTTATAGAAGATGAAAAAATAATTGAGTAAATTTTTACAATATTGGATTCCAATTATATGCAAAGAGTTTATTTGTTTCTATCTATTCTTTTAGTGATAAAACTTTATACATGATTAAGTCTATTTCACAATTTTGAATATAAATTATATAAGTAAGATGATGTCTAGAGATCATGAACATAATTTTTTGTAGGAAAACAAATTGAGATGAATTATTCATCAGACTACATGGTTCTATTTTTTCATCATGTAAATGAATATAAAATTATTTCAAAAGGGACATTGTATCTATTTCCATTTTCAATATAGATTTTTGATAATATCCCAACTATTTTAATGTGTATTCAAAAAAAGGAGAATAAATATTTTTGGTTTTTGGTTTTTTTATCATTAAAAATCATCATACGACATTAAAATAACATAGGGTTCATTTAATTTTTAGATTATATATTTTGGAATTTGAAATACATCAAATATATCCCCTATCTATTATCTCTAATCATTATCCTAGGATCACATTGAACATTTTGATGATTTTTCAATGAGGTAAAAAAATATATCTTTGTTATAGTAGTTGTTGTGATACAATGATCAATTTATAAAAAATGATTATAATGACATTATATAAAAAACATCGATAATTCATGATTCTAGGAATAAAAATATCTATGAAGACTATTACATTTATAGTAATATGTATCATATGTGTTCAGATTAATTTTTCACAACTCCCTCCCCCAAAGGTTATTATTTTAAATACCCCAACCCTAGTAACCAAGATATGGTAGTCAAATTATTATAATGAATCTACATAAATTTTATCACATACCAAAGGATCAAATTGTATACTTTTCTTGCTATAAATGATAAAAATATTAATACTTATATGAAATGGAGAAAAATAAAATTATATATTTTCTTTGAAAAAATCATTATCGTCATCCATAGAACACTTCTTATAATCATAGGGAATGAAATGAAAATAAGTGTTAGTTAAAATTTATATTAAGGGTTATGTACAATGAATGAAATCATGAGTAAAAACTACATAATAAATATGTAAGGTAATAAACTAAAAACACATTCCATTAAATTAATAAATAGTGCAAGATGATTAATGTTGAACGAATAAATAATAATAAGAGATTCTATGTTAATAATCACATGATCTTGAATCTTATCCATGGATATCAAATGTAACCAAATAATCACACAAACACTAATAATTTATTTCATAATGATGGAGTTAATAATGATATAAATCATAAACATATCACCATGACTTAGTGACATGAAATTGTATAAAAATGATTAATTTCTTATCCAAATTAGCAATATAAATTTCCCTATTAGACCACCAATTCATCTAGAAGATATTAAAGACCTTTAATATACTTTACAATGTCCAATTAATACATCATATTAATTGGGAGAAAAAAAAATAAAAAACATATTCAACATAGATATTCTTGTTCAATAACAAGCATACAAAATGCTAACATTTACTCAAATAAACCGGGTCATAAACCATGAAGAGAAAGAACAATAATGATATCATTACAACATTACCTTAGTGGATAATATATAAATCAATTTTTAATGTCAATAATTAATACAAATTCCATTTAAAAAAATTTAAAAAATTATTGAGGAAAATAGTTATTAGAAATTGAAATTCAGTTATAAAAACATAAAATTTCCATTACATTATGGAGTACATTTCAATGAAAAGTAAAATTTAATTTTTTTTAATATTAAAATAATTTCTCTGTCATGAAAATGATAATTTACACTCATAAAGAGTAAATTATATTACTGATCACATTTTAATTTTTGATAAAAATTGAAAACATATTTTGTAACGCCCAGACCCCAGTTACCCAATATCTGTGGATTATTACATAACATTGACATGATCACAAGAGATCAATTAGAAAAATACCAATGATTTATTAGATTTGTTGGTACCAGATACAGAAATTATTTTTACATTACATTATGAAATGAAAATTAAAAATTGTTTATCCATTGAACACACTCATATTCCGTAGCCTATTCCATCAAGACAATCATAATATACTTCTTCGCATCATAAGAAAAATTAAACATAATAAAGGGGTGATATCAGAGGCTCAATAAGAATAAAAATATAGTAGAAGTAATCATAAATAAGAATAAACATTTATGGAAATTCATTAGACTAAAACATAATCCTTTTAAAAATAAAAAACAAAAAAAATTATGGAAAAGGTAAATTAAATATTTCTATTTACTTATTTGTATGGATATTCTACCAGTGGAATAATCATATGTAATATTAATATATAATCTCATAATAATATAATGCATAATGTTGGACAACATAATTACAATGTCAAATCCTTGTTCCATGACACTAAATATAAATTGTGTTAAGGCATTGTTCCAAAACACTAGTTTGTCTTATTAGACCTACTGATGCATCGAGGTGCTATAGCTGGCCCCAGCCGTCACATACAATTTCCAATTCATTTCTCATATGAAAAGGCTGAAACATAAGATAATAATTCATATTACACTTACATACAAAATGTTAATACAATACACATAAACCGTGAATGAAATAAAAACAACACATCCACAGTCCAACATATCATAAAAGTATCAATACAATATGGAATATTTTATCATAATAAATCAACTCTAATTAAACATAAAATCCATCAATAGATGTTGATATTGATGAAATCAATAAAAAAACTATTTGAGAGAAATATATCTTTCTATGTTATAATCATTTAAATGTCACATATTTATAAAAGATAAATGTTTTTCAAAATATTAATATAATATTTAATGGAAGATTCAAATGTGTTATAACTATGGAAAATAGCCACACCCTCAGTATAAGTTAAAAACTGATTCTTTCTTTATTTTGTCGGAAAGGTCATAAAGGATGTCATTTGTAAAATGACATAAAGATTACATTAATTTTTTTTACGAAAAGTCAATAAAGAGTATAAATGAATTTAACCCATAGTCTAGGAATTAGTAAAAATGTTATGAAATAAATTTTTAAGAAACATGGATTTGATTGATAAAGAAGTCCCAGTAGATACTTACGTATAAACAACCTTATATAATAAAGAGATTCTTAAATTAACCCTTACAATATACTTTTTCTTATTAGTGGGTATGATAACCTCCTTTAAAATTTTAAATCATTGTTATTAAATTATATAATAACACCATAAATAAATATGATATAATATGCGATCCTATAATATTTCATTTTTAATAATATTTTAGTACTATCATTTATTCGAGAGTTAACTGATTTTTTTTCTTTTAGGTTTTGTTATTTAAGAATTGTTTGTTAAGGATATGATGTATCTGATTCATATCTAGAATTATATTATGTTCCTAGTCATTATTTTATAATCATAAAATTATAATTATTGTTGAATGGTTATTACAGGGAATAAAATATCATCGTGTCGTGGAGACGGTAAGTTGTACGTACGCACGAGTGACAGTATAATTCTATTGATGGTGAAATTGTATATAATTGGATAGTATATTATATGTAAAGAATTATTAACATGTTATATTAATTATTTACATCAATTATACTTGTTATTATATCCATCCAAATAATGATGTTTTGAATAACAAACAACACCATGACCGGGAGACGGTAAGTTGTACGTACACACGTATGGTGACTTTGTCATTTATAAGATGGATAAAAAAATGAATATGGTTTTACCATATTTATACTAACGTATAAATATTTAGATGGTTCTGAATTTTTTATTTTATTATTGAAACAACACAGAATGATTAAGTAGAAGAAGAAAATAACTTTGAAATATGTGATAATATAATTATCTCTTTTTCTAGTGCTTCCTTTTGATTTGAAAAATATTCCCTTTTAATGTGGTATTTCTGATCAAATTAAGGACTCTATATTGAATTGAGTGTTTTTTGGAGTATATTTGAGTTGGGTTTGTCTGATCTAAATAGAATTGGATATGTGAATTTAAGATAAGGGGTTGTACCATTTTATAATATAGGTTACATGAACTTTAGAAAAAGCATGAAATATTAATTTACTATAAACTTTTTTCGGTTATCTAGTAGATCAAAATGAATTTCTTTCTAGGATAAAGTGGTTATGGGTTGAAATCCTCTCAATAAATAGTTTTTATACATTTTTAGGTCACTATAGTAACCACATATTTTAGGTTTAACACTTAGTTAAATAGTTTATCATTTACCATGTCCTGTTGTATTTTTATACTACATGGTTAATATAGTTATAATAAAATTCCCAGAGATCCTTAAGCGGTTAATTATTGTCATATATAAAATTATATAACTCCTTTGAACAAATGTTAGATTTTTCAAAATATTATATCATTTAATTATATTTTATTTCTTTTAGAAACTCATTTATGTTAATTTTGACACTATTTATTATTTAGTTTTTTTGAAAGTGATAAAAGCTTTATCGCGTATATAAATTTTTTTTATCATACATAACATGTCACATTGACCATGAAAATTCGTGGATGTTATGAAAAGGCTCAATTTACATTTATATTAATATTTATAATATCAATTATTTTAATCTATCGTTAATAATGTAATCAATACATCATCATTGTGTCATAAATAAATTGTATTATTTATTTTATGATAATTATAAATAAAATACCATGATGTAGTAGATATTTTTATATCTCTAAAAAATTTTATAGGAATATTTATATTATATATATATATATATATATCTATATTAAAAATGGTTTGGTTAACAAAATATGAATTTAACACTTTTAGAAATTCTTTAAATAAATTATAATAAATGACTTAATCTAATAAAATTTGATAAAAAAAGGAGAATATTTTTGTTCCTAAGGTTTATTTTTTTTAAATATGCTTAAAAAGTATATTTATGACATGTGTTGGGGTAATTTTATACTACTATAGTATTATTTCTACCATTAATTTCCCTAAATAATTTTAACGATGGTAAATAAAATTCAAATGTTACTACTCAGAAAAAATTATTTTCATCTTATTGATCCAAATATTACTTAATAACGATAAAAATGTATGTCAAAATTTATAAATTCATTTCATAGAAGTAGAAATATTACGTTTTATGCCGATTTTCAAATGTGCATAGAATGTTGGTAAAAGGCATTATAATGATCAATAAAATTATATATATCTAATATTATTATAAAATGAATCAAATAATTTTCATTGAACTAATATAAGTATTTTGTATATATTTTGAAATTAAAATAAATATTAATTTAAGAATATTTTTTTAAAGAAAAAGTTTTAAACAAAAATATATTGGTTTTCATTATTTATAAATAATAGAATGTTTTCAGAAAAATACGAAAACACACCCAAATATATTTTTTTATTCCAAATAAAAAATTGAATTCCATTTTGAAAAATAAAATTTATAAAATTTCAAAGAGTGTGTATTACTATTCATAACTACTTTTAAAATGGCTAGTTTTTTTAGTCATGGTGTGGTAGAACTCGAAGATGCATACAAAAAAATATTTTATTATTAAAAGATAAGTGTATCATGGATTCTTGGGGGGTTACATTCGTCCCTCATTCAAATAATATAATCCTCATAATTTCTATAATATTTCTACATAATAATATTCAGGTGGTTATTCATCATTATATCCTCAGGTTCCCACGTTGCCTCTTCCATTTTATAGTTTCTCCAAATAACATTTACCAGATTAGTCATCTGGTTTCTCAAAACTTGTTCTCTGGTATTAAGAATCCTAATAGTCTCTTCACAATAAGACAGATTGGGTTCCAGTTCTATTTCTTCATAGGTGAGTATATGCATTGGGTTCGTCAGGTATTTTCTCAACAGTGATACATGGAACACATCATGAACTATGGAGATACCTATCATCATTGCCAAATGGTAAGATACAACTCCAATTCATTCTATAATTTTGAAAGGTATGATGTACTTGTGAAACAATATACCCTTCTTAACTAATCATACAACACCCTTCCATGAATATACATTTATGAAATCAAGATCTCCTATATGAAATTCCAAATCCATCCTTCGTTTATCGACATAGATCTTTGGCCTACATTGAGCTGCTTGGATGTGGGACTGGATAATCCTCAACATTTACATTTTTTCCTCATCAAGTGATGGGCATAAAAGTTTTCTTTCACCAACATCATCCCAAAAAGATTGTGTAAAAAATTTCTTTTCATATAACACATCATATGGTTCCATCTGAATAGTTGAATGGAAGATAATGTTAGAGGAAAATTGTACCATAGGAAAATATTTATCCCACAAACTTTGAAAGTCAATTGATCAAGATCTAAACATGCCTTATATGCTTTGAATTGTCTGTTATGATTTCCCATCATTTTGAGGGTGGTAGGGAGTGCCAAAAGAAATTTTAATATCTAGGGGTTTCTAAGGACTCTTCTAGAATCCTTGATGTAAAATGGGGATCATGATTGCAAAAAATTGATAGGGGTACACAATGATGCCTTACAACTTCATTGATATACAGTATGGCTAAACATTCAAGTGGTGAAACTTCTCTTATAGCAATAAAATGTGATGACTTGCAAAAGAGATCAATAATGACCCATATTTAATAACTACTTCAAGGAATATTTTGTATCCCAATTAAAAATTCCATCATAATATCATCCCATTTACACTCAAGTATGGGAAGAGGTTTCATGGACATATAGGTTTTTTCAACCAACCATAAACAGTAGACAACCCATACATATTGACACATAATCAACACTCTCCCTCTTAATGTTGTCCGAACAAAAATGTTCCATAAAATATCAATACTTCTTAGTACTGCCAATGTGTATAGAGAAATATGAGCTATGATCCTCATCCAATAATTTCCTTTTTTAGATTAGGTATTTTAGGAACACAAAGCCTCTTCCAAAATTTCAAAATTTAATCTTCATATACGAAGTCAACCAATCTCCCATCATTCACAGCTTTAATTTTCTTTTAAAACTCATATTCATCAGTCTGAGAACTTTTTATACATTCTAGTAAATACGGTTTAGTAACCATTTGAAATGGTTCTGATGTTTCACCTTCCATGATTATTCCCATATCCATATTTACTAGATCGATTAACATAGAATCCCTTTCACCTATTATCTTGTTAAGAACTCCATGATCCTTTCTGATCAAATCATCTTCCACCTTATTTACCATCCCAGGATGGTTTTGTATTGTGCAATGATAATCCTTGATTAGTTGAATATTTCAACATTGTCTCATTTTGCATTCTGTCTATTTGAAAATATTCTTTATACTCTTGTGATCAGTATATATCTCATATTTTTCACCATAGAGACCATGTCTCCATATATTCAGAGCAATTATTGCAGTTGTTAACTCATGATAATGAGTAGGATTGTTTTTTGAGGATTATTTAGCTACTGTGATACATAGTAAATAACGTTATTATTCTAATAAAATACACAACCAAGTATTTTATTTGAAGCATCGCTATAAATTATAAACACGTTATTGCCTGATGGTAGAGTCAAGATTGGGGTATTTACTAATCCTCTATTCAATTGTTTAAAAAATTCATCACACTATTTTTTACAAACAATTTTAACCCCTTTATGTATAAGTTTGGTTAGTGGGATATCCAGTCAGGAAAATTTCTGGACAAAATGCCTATAATAAGCTGCTAATCCAATAAAACAACATACATCATTTATACTTGTTGGTGCTAGCCATTACTAAATTTCTCTTTACTTTGAAAAATTAACCGAGATTCTATCCTTAGAGACAATATGGCCATGAAATGAAATCTATTGATGTTAGAATTCACACATGATAAAACTACCATATAATTCCTCTCTTCTATGAATTTTCAAAATTGGGTGCAAGTGATTTTTCTGATCATTATATATTTTGGAGTATACAATAATATCATAAATAAATACCACAAAAAATTCATGAAGATATTCCTTGAAAACCCTACTCAACTGATCCTTGAAAATAAAGGGAGCATTAGTCAGTCCAAAAGGAATTACTGTAAACACATAATTACCATTAATGGTTTGAAATGATATATTTGGAATGTCTTCCTTCTTCATGCATAGCTGATTGTATACAGATCAAAGGTTAATCATTGAAAATTATTAAGCTCCATGATTGTGAACTAGTAAAATAGAAATTTTGGGTAGGGGATACTTGTTTTTCAATAGCATTGATCTCCCTATAATCAATTCACAACCTCGTAGATCTTTGTTTCTTAATAAAAAAATTAAGAGGGGATCCCCCTAGGGAAGCACTAGGGAGAATAAATCCATTATTACTCAATTTGTGTATTTTTTTCATTAGTTATAGTAATTCGAGAGTTTCTATTCTATAAGTGGTCATCAATATGAGCCATGAACTAGGAATGTAGTGAATGGAAAACTCTATTTCTCAATCAGGAGTATGTCTAGGTAAATAATATAGAAACACATCTACATATTCTTGCACAATTGATACATAATATATTTGAACATTACATTCCTCACTGATATTTATTTCACTCCCTCCTCAAAAATAATTTAATTTAGTCGACCTACATGGGGTGGATCAAGATGAGAATCATAATGTGATGTTTCTACTCTAAAGATAAAGGATTCCTTATAATCCAATAAATTATAACAAGATTCTCCTTAAAATAAAATTTCGAATCATGGTTCGAAATCCAATCCACAATGAGGATTATATCAAATTCAATCATGGGTATGATAATAAGATTAGCAGATAAATCACGTTTAAATTCCATAATGGTAACTGATTGGAAAAACATTGTTGCAATGATACTTCCTTTTGTAGTATTGACTAAAAACTCCCTTAATAAGATGAATTGTAAATAAATAATCTTTTTGTAAAATAGGGAAGATATGAAATAAGGTGATGATCTAGAATCGAATAATGAATTGAAATTTTTTTATTAAACTATTAATGTACCCCCCCCCCCCACCATGTCATTCGGAATTTCAACTTCAATACTTCTGACCACAAAATATTTTCCTTTCTCCCTTACCTTTTTTTAAGGTATTTTTTCTTGATTATTAGGAAATTCAATTTCATAATTCCCAATTTCTTTAAAATTGTAACATTGATCATCGATAACCTCTTTCTACCCCTTGAAATCATGAGCTCAGTGGCCTTTTTCTCCACACATGTAACAAACTTCCATCCACTTTTGACAAGTAGCAGAGTGTTTCATCCCACAATTACAAGAGGATGGAATGTCAACATTTCCCTTCTTCCCCTTATTTCCTTTTCCAAAGTGTTCAAAAAATTTCTTATTCTCATGCTTCACTCTAAAGTCATAAAACATAGAGAGTTCCTTTTCTGTCTTGATAATACATGAGACAATATCTACGTATGATGAGAAGGATTGTGAGACTAATGATAGATGAATAAATGGTTTAACACATAAAATAATATATCAATTTTACTTCTTGAGTTACACATATAATATTCAACAAGCCTTGATAACCTTGAAATTTTCACCACATACTTTGCGACATTCTCTTCCTCCTTTTTCCTCAGACACATAAATTTCCTTTTTATATCAGCTCGATGTTCACAAGGAATTAATTTTTAGAATAAATGATCTTTAAACTCCCTTAATTCCATATTTTCGACTCATTCATCCTACTTTGGGTTTTGAATTAATGACCACCATTGATCTGCATCTCATGAGAGGTGAAAATATGATATGACAACCTTCTCCCTTTCGCTACTCTCCAAAGCATGAAATATTTTCTCTAAGGAACATATCAATTTCTAAGCTAAAAATGGAGTTTTATTCCCATTAAATGTTGGTGGTTGTTTCCTCGTGAAGATGTCTAACATTGGTCCTCCAAATTTGTGGATCCGGGTGCTCCATAAAGGTAAGATTATTTTTCAAAACCAGAGTGAGTTTCCCCAATATGGTTATAAGCTATTAAACATGAGTTAAATCATCAACTCTACAATAATTATATTCAATATTAGTGAAATCCCTACATGTATTACAAGATTTGATATAGTTCCCATTCTTCCCACTAGGTTCCATTTTTAAACAATGGAATACACTAGATTAGTTTATGAATCAAAGTGCATAATACTAAACAAGTAAAATACTTAAAATAAATTGCAATGATTATTCAAATAATCTATAATAATAATAATTTTTCCTTTTGTGATGTATTTACTCATAAATCATTCATAATGGATTGTAAAGAAAATTTGATTTATCCTAATCATATCCCCCAGATGTGTCAAACTAGGTGTTCAGTAAGGCTCGTTGCCATGTAATAGAATACCCCAAGTTAAGACCGAAACTATTTTTTAGAGTTTTCACTCCGATGTACATATTATCTTGAACAACATCCACATTTTGTATCCAGAAAAGGATATATTTCTTGGAAAATGGATGAAATATCTATATTACTGAAATTTATGGATTTTCTCCTATACTAATGCTCAAACTCTATTTTTGGGTGTATGTTCTCTAATGATAATTTTTCAAAATCTAGATTCCAACTTTTTTTCTAAATATCCTCTAATACCAACTATAATGTTCGGACCATTTCTACCCAGATTTGGTTCATTATTATAGAACATTGGTATGATCACAAGAGATCATGTCATGAGTGATCGGTATGTTTATTAGCTTTGTAAGCACAAGATACATACATATGTTTTACATTACATTATGAAATTAAGAGGAAACATTGGATATCTATTTATCACATTAATATTCCTTAGCCTATCCATATAGGTCAGTTATAATATACTTCTTCACATCAATGGATAAATTAAAAATTTTATAGGGGTGAGATCAGATGCTCTGTAAGGATAAAAATATAGAGGAAACTATCGTAAATAAGAATAATAATTTAAGGCAATGTATGAGACTAAAACAAAATTATTTTAATCTCAAACAGAAGCATAATATGTCAAAGATAAATCAAATTATTCCATTTACTTATTCACATTGATGTTCTACTATTTGAATAGTCACAAGTAAAATCAATAGATAATCTCCTAATGATGAAAAGAATTATAGAAGAAATATTAACCACAATGTGAAGGGCTTGTCCCAAGACCCAAAATATAAATTTTTTCATGGACTTATTCCAAGACACAGTTTTGTCTAATGAGACCAACATATTCATAGAGGGGTTATAGTGGGCCCAACCTATCACTTACTAAGTCCAATGTATTCTTCATATGAAAATGGTAAAACATAACATTTAAATTCATATTAAACTAACATACGATATGGTAATACGTTATACATAAATGGTGAATGACCTAAAAATAGAACATCTACAGTTAGACTTGTCATAAAACTATAAATAAAATATGGAATATTGTATCAAAATAAATAAACTTCAATTTAAACCTAAAATCCAACAATAGATGTTGACATTGATGAAATCAATAAAAAACTATTTGAGAGAAACATATCTTTCTACTTTGAAATCATTTAAATGTTTAATAATTATAAAAAAACATTTATTTTTAAAATATTCATATAATCTTATAATGGACACTTCAAAGGTGTTATAATGGCTGAAAATAGATGCACCCGCCATATAAGTCAAAAAAACATTTTTCAGTTAATTTGTCGAAAAGGTCATAATATACCTCATTTAAAAAATGATGAAAACATTCCATTCGAAACATTTTATAAAAATTCAAAAAATGGGTATAATGATGTTCTAGTAGATTGGTTAATTAATCAAATATCTATAATTATATTGGTCCTTTTTCTAAATCTTAGATTTCGTGTAAGATTATATCATTTAATATAATAGTATTTGTATTTAAAACTCATTTATGTCCATTTTGACAATATTTTGTATTTGGTTTTTGTGAAAGTTATAACAATGTCATCACTATGAAAACAAATACATTTAATTATCCCTAACATGTCATATTAACCTTTTAAATTCTTTTATGGCTTAAAAAGTTTCAATTCACATTTATATTAATATTTATAATATTGAATATTCTAATCATTCATTAATAAGGAAGTTACTACAAAATCATTGTGTCATAATTAAATTAAATTATTTACAATCTAAAATTTATAAATTAAATACCATGATGTATCAAATATTTTTAGATTCTAATAAATATTTATAGTTGAATTTATCTTATATATAACTCTATATTATAAATGGATTAGTTTATAAAATTTGAATTTAAAACCTTTAACACTACTTTAAATAAAATATAATAAATGTCCTGAAATAATCCATGTGGACCAAAAAGGATCATATTTTAGTCCAATGGTTTATTTTTTTCGAAATACACTTTTACAATAGAGTTATGAAATGCATTGGTGTAATTTTAAATTATTATTGTATTATTCCAACATTTAACTACACTATATAGTTTTTATCGTGGTAAATAAAATTCAAATGTTGCATTTCACAAAAATAATTATTTTCAACCAATAAAACAAAATTTTACATAACTATGACCACCGTGTCTATTATCTTTTTGATTTCAATTCAAAAATGTGGTAAAATTATGTTTTATGTGGATTTACAAATGTTCCTAGAAAGTGGGTAAAAGACGTTAAAAAAGTCAACACAATTTTATATATCAAATATTATTATAAATTGACTCAAATGAATTAAATTGGGATAATATAAGTATTATGTATCTATTTTCAATTAAAAATAAATTTAAATTTGAAAATAATTATTTAAATAAAATGTCAGTTTTAAACAGTAATGCAATGTTTTTTCACTTTTCCTAAAAAATTGAATGTTTTTAGAAAAATACCAAAATTCACTATATGATAATTTTGATATTATGAATCCAAAAATGATGTCCGTTTTGAAAAATGAATTTTATAAAATTTAAAAAATTGGTTATTATTATTCATAACTTCTTTTAAAATAGCTAGTTAGATTGGTCGTGGTGTGCTAGAACTCAAAGATGCGCACAATGCAAGCTATTGTATTATTCAAAGAGAAGAATACTATGTAACAATGGGGTGTTTCATATTTCATATGAAATAATTACAATATTACATGAACAAAATAATTCAAATAAGTAAAAAATGGTTAAAAATAAGTTTAATAAATAACGGTAGAATAGTAAATTTTTTTAATTTTTTAAGGAAAATATTTAAATGGAATAAAAAGATACCATACCAAAGATAAAAAAATTCAGGATTTCTTTAATACAATTTAAAATCTTTTGAATACTTTCAAAATGAAAATGAAATGAAAACATTTAAGATTTGAAAATATACAGATGAGAAGATAATATATTCTGTTTAATATAGAATGATCATATTATTCCCCATGATGATACTTAATAATAAAAAATCTTAAGTAGTTATGGGATTGTAAAATATGGTCTTACTAATTCATTTACTTTTGAATCATAATACCAAGGAATGAAATTACATTAACTTATTTTTTAAATTCCATTAATTCAAATGGAGTTTTATAAACCATATCAATGGGGAATAATGTTCACCACCTGAATGAAGAACTGGTGAATATGATATATATATCATAGAATCAAAAGTGAGATGAAAACCCCTTACCTCATGCATGACTCATGACATATGTTGTTTATCTAAATTAATTTCCTAATAAAATATTTCAAGATCATTATTACTTCTATTTTATTTAATAAATATTTTTGTTATTAATTATAATATTTTGTTCACGTTAGATATTTTATTGATATTTGTATCAGATATCAAAAAGGATATTGGTAGTTTTACCATGGTAGAAGTGGTAAAGGTTCAATAAGAATAATAATAATAATAATGATATAATTTTTATACATATTCATTAACTGTTCATTTAATATAGGGCACGTAATATGGTTATGAAAATTTAATTATGTTATAATTATAGAGATTGAAATTTGTACACAAAAATGAGTTACATTTCCATTTTTTAATAACCTTTACTGAAAGAGAAAATGTATTATTTTTAATTTCCAAAAAGATAATTATTTAATAAATAAAATCTTATTTATTTAAATAATATCACATAAATATCTTCCATGTGACCTATTAATGGAAAATAAATCTTATCACTTTGTGAAGGTGGTAGTCTACACATATGGATAAACCTTTTTATCACTTTTTATTGATGAAAAGGTATGAAAGTAGAGGATGTATTTTAATTTAAAAATAAAAATTATATCATGAATATAAAATAAAACAATAAATACATCATTATAGATTGTAGTGAGAGGACGTGATGTAAAACAAATTACATCAGTTCAAGAGGTGGTAATCTATCTTGCACCTAAACACCAACCTTGTTTCCCATTTAATAGAAGATGAGACAGATATAGGTATTTCCATACACAGAAAAATGTATCTGTGTATGTGAAATAATTTTGATATCGTTTCACCATCATTTAAGATGATGTGAAGGTGGTAGAAGAAGAAATAATAACAAAACATTCTGTTAAAATATACACCTCTTCATTAGAAAAACTGTTTTTCTTTACACCTTAATGCATATAAGGTTTCTATTATGACCAAAATAAGACCACTAGAACATGTTAAAATATGTTATGAAGGAATTTGGATAGTTATTGGTTAATTCAAATGTCTCTTTAATTTTGGAAAGAATAAGTGAGTGCGATCCCATTTATAAGAGGGGGATAGGAATTCTCATAATTTTTAGAGTATTAAGTTAATAAAAAATATTATTAATGATTGAATGAATCAAAAATTATAAAATTATAATATATGAGGTTGAGATGTAAAATTTAAAACATCTATTAAAATATGGGCTTGTTTATGTGACATTTTTTCCATTATCTTTCTGTTTTAACCCCCTTTTAACCCTCTTTAAAAATTACTATGATAAGATATTTTTTTTCATTAGCATCAAAAAATATACTATTAAATGAAAATATACCCATAAATAAACCCCGATCAATATTTTCTATAATATACCATTTAAATGGACAAATAATTTATTTTTAGTAATTTAAAATCAATTTTTAATATATTATTTGCTAAAAACACAATAAATGACTTTTTTTAATCCATGAATAGTATAACATAATATGTCTATAAGTCAAGTGAAATGGTTCCAAAATAAAATGGATTTACTGATAAATATTAAATTATACAAATAATATCACACAATCCTATTTATTAATGTTTAGATTTCATTTCTTCTTTATCTTTCGGTTTACTCCCATGGTTTACCGCTATTATCATTAACTTTCATTATGAATTTTTCATTATAAATGGTTTATAATTTCACATACGTGGTGGAAATATGATTAGAAATGGCCATGGGATGAATTTTTATACATTATTCATCCTAATTTTTTTATTTTGTAATAATATAAAAATATAAATTGGGAAGATTATATTTGATAGGATGCATGAAATGAAACACCAAGCATGTAAAGGAATCTAATATCCCAATTATTTATAATATATTCAAAATCATAAAAAATTACTTATATATTATAGAGTAAATTAATGATATAGCATGTTAGCATACATCGTTTGCATCAATGAGTTTCTTTATAGGTTTGTGTTACACGAAAGCCAGAGTTTTACTGTACAATAATATATTTTTAAAATATTATTATTTAGTATAATAAAATATAAAAAAACCAATAAAATATATGTTATGAATAGTATTAACTAGTTTATGAAAAAAATGGTTTATAATAATATAAAATTAATTAATACGTTACAAATTAATTAAAATTGAAATTATAATGAAAATTTAATATAATGAAAATATTATTATTATTATGCTCAAAAATTCATTTTTCTTAAAAAAATTAATTTAATTACAATTTTTGAATTATATAGATGAAATATATATGTTATATATTCAATAAAATATTTTTTATATTCATCCAATATTTCTGATATGTATGAGATAATAAGAAACACAATATTACACAATATATATATTATTATTAAGGAACTTTTACCTGATTTTGATGGAGAAATTATTTGAAATCTAATTTTGGGAAATTTTATAAATATTAAATTTCAAACAAACTGTATATATAAAATACTAATAAATGATAACTTTTTGGATAATTTTTTTAGTATTTTTTGATAAAGTTACATATTATGTTAAATAATGAAAATACTAAATTTTATCTCAACACTATTATTTCATATAATTTATTAATAATTATAAATTATATTTTTGGATTATTTTATATTTTATTAATATCATATTTTATTCATGTAATCCAATTTTTGTTATTTGAATCAATTTAAAATTGAAATTGAATAAAAAAACATATAAAACATTTGATCCTATTTATTTTAAAACCCTTCATTGTCATCTCATCTGTGAGATTAAATTTAAATTAACATCTGCCACTAATGTATCACCCCCAGTTGGAGGTATGTATCCTTTTATTAGTATTCTTTATGTGTTTAATGTGCATGGGATTATCTAGGAAGGGGATGTGTGAGTCTAGAATGGTTTTGAATAAATTTGGAGGCTTTTCTTATGGAGCATGGTTTGAGCACGGTTAGAAGCAACCATGTGGGTTCTATATGAACCTGTGTAGGGGGAGACAGTAGGATTCACACAGCTTTTGCATGGTTTTCCAAAAATTTCATGGAAACCATGCAGACCCATTATCTCGAGGTTGTAGCATGTTCATGGTTTGTCACACCGTGCGGGCTAACCATGTGGGCACATAAAAATAGGGTACTTAGGTTCACTCAAGCTTGCCTCCTCCCTCTGCAAACCCTCTCCCCCTCAATACTCACTTAAGATTTTGGGTTCTTAGATATTGATGGTTCTCTCCCACTGATTTTTGAAGCATTTTGAAGAGGATTCTTGGAAGGTTAAAGGTGGTTTCTCTCGGCTAAGTCTCTCATCTTGTTTTCTTTTGGGTTCTCTCTAGATCTACTTTTCCCACTTCCTTAGTTTTCTATATCTACATTAGTTGCATGTATATCTAGGTTTTTGGTTGCCTTTTTTGTTGAGTTTAAGGCTTGTGTATGTTAGGGAAAGAGGTCTATAGTAGTTTCGGTGGTGCATTAATAGGTTGTGTGGTGCGGAAGCTTGTGGGTCGATTTCGCCAGAACCCTAAAGGTGGGTGGCTTCTCCATCGACTCCACATGGATAGAGCAAATGGTTTTGGTTAAAATTTATTTGGATTCCTTGAAATTAATTGTGTTTTGATGTGGTAGATTGGTTAGAAATCCCTTTGGTGATGTTTTGGAAATTTTTGGGAAGAAGTGACTTTTGTGGTGAAGTGTTTCTTATTATGGATTTTAAAATGAAGATTTTCAAATTCGTTGGTGTGAATGTTTTGCGAAAATGGTTGATAAAAATGGCTTTCAATAAATATGTTGTTTTATTGAAATGTTTAATTTCAAGGAAAATGATTTAAGGGTGGTTTCAATAAATTTGTTATTTATTTAAGTGGTTGACATGTAATGGAAGTGGTTGATTGCATGTAGTTGTAGCGTTGGTGGGTTATGTGCATGGTTATGGGTTGATTGGAATGTTGTGTGGATGTGGCTGAAAAGTACACCAATAAAAAGGGTATGGATTTTGGATGGAAGGTCCACTATCAAAGGATAAGTGGTGGGGATGTACCACTATAAAAATGGGATGGATTGTGGATGGAAGGGCCACCATCAAAGGATAAGTGGTCGGGAAGTACCACTATTTGTGAATGGGCGAACGGGTTGGATGGAAGATCCATCATTATTCTTTATTGGTTATGCATTGCTTTTCAAGATGGAAATTGTTGTGCTAACGTGTAAATGATGAACTGGATTGTGGAATTCTTGTTTGGAATTCCCTTAGTTGCTTGGTATGAGTGAGATGGCTTGGTAAGGGTGTGTTTGGCTTATTGTAATGGTTTCACTTTTGATTCTTTTATATAAATTGTTCTATATAAATGTGTTAACGGTTTTATCCTAGTGGCATGTGTAGGGATGTCATTTTTGGATATCCTACTAAGTAGTTGTGCTCACCCCTACATTGGAACTTTCGTTTATTTGTAGATGTTGTGTACCGTGATCTGGGAAATGGTAAGGCATCACCCTTATTTAGTGGAGCATTGTGATGTCTTGTTGGAGCATAAATATCAGATCTTAGTGTGGACTTGTGGTGGTGTCATGGCTCATGGTGTTTGTTGTTTAGTTTTTGTTTTGTACTATGATGTTTTTTCGACTTGTTTAGTTGTATGGTTTTGGGGTTTATTATGGAATTGTTAGTATCACATGGTTGGGTTTGAATGTGCATGCATCTTTAGTGGTTGTTTTTTTTGGTTTTGTTATAAGGGAAAATAGTTCCCCACTATTCCTTGAATCCCTTGGCATTTATTGCCTGCATTTGGCACCTTGGGAACGTCATTTAAGGCCAAGTAGCACTCACCACCTCCTCAAGACAATGAAAAATGGGAGGAGTGTTACAAGTGTTATCATCTTGTCCCATCCTTTGCAGTTGATTCTCGGTTTTATAGTTGACATTTGTTGTGTTATATTCCTCGATTCGGAATGGTAGCATGTTTTTGGAATGTTGGAATATAGAATTTCTAGCATAAATGTGCATAGCTAACCATTTTATGCTGAACTTCAAGTTACAAGGGATTTGGGTACATAAGTGTTTAGGGGACACTTATAGGCATTGGCAATCTCATTTTCATGGGTGTAGACAATGAGATCTGTATGTTATATATGGTAGAAATGACATCCCTCTAGGATGCATATTTCATTTGGAATATTGATATATGGGCTGAAATGAGAAATGGTTTTTCAAATTTGGGTAATTGTAATGTGAGTAAATTTGGTATTTTGAAAATGGTTTGGTTTTCAAAAAATGGTTAAACATGTAGAATGTGTAAAAGTTGGAAATCCTCATTGTGATGGTGTTTTCTAATGCGATTTGAAATGGGAATTATGGATTTCTATGGAAGAGAGACTCATGGTAGTTTGTTTTCTGTTTATAGAAATGGAACTGGGTAGGCGTCGTAGAGACCAACCGGAAGTGGCCGATGAGAACATGGATTCACATGAGCCCCAGGTGAACCAGTAGTTAGTCTATAGCATAGTGCATGATTTCCTTTCTATGGTAAGTATGAATAGAGCAGAAGAGACAAAGAATGTTGGTTATGTGGCTCAGTTTCAAAGGCAGGATCCACTTGTCTTTAGGGTTGATTCGGACCCAAAAAGGGTAGAGGAGTGAATGTCCAGAATGAACAGAATATTTGAATTATTGGGGATGTCGGTCGAGGTAAAATTAAGTCCAGTAACGTATAATATTGAGGATCTTTATTTTCAGTGGTGGGAAATGGTAGTCCAAGTGGTTACAGACCATGGTATGATATGGGAAGGCATTGATAAATTGTTTAAAAAACAATTCTACCCACATACATTTGGAATTCATCACACAATAGATTACTTCAGTCTGAAGAAAGAGCATATGTCTGTGATAGAATTTGTAGATATGTTTATGAGATTATTGTGGTTTTCACCCAGGGTGGAAGGTAGCATGTCATGGAAGGAAATAATATTTGAATCAGGGTTAAGGAATGATATCCGTTCAAAAATATAAGTGTTTTTTATTGGTGATTACACAGAGATGGTGAATCGAGCATTGGTGGAAAACCGGGATCTGCTGGGAGCTCTGGGTAGAGGAATCATGGTGGTACACATGGGGAATAGTGGGAACTCTATTTCTAGGTTCAAGTATAGGAGGGTCACTTATTCCCAGGGTGTGAGTATGGCATATAATCTGATGGCAGGACAGGTAAATCTTTCTCTGAATCCCAAGATCAAGCTAGGATGTTTTTAGTGTGGCTCTACGGCACAAATCAATAGGGATTGCACGAAACAACCTCAATAATGTAACAATTGTACTCAGATGGGGCATATGTAGTGTTATTGTCCGAATTCTCCATGGTTTGGTGTGCGTGACACACCTCAGGGATTGCAGACATCGTATTCATCGACGATACGGGGACAAAAACATACCCCTTGTCAGTAGAGCAAAGCTAGTTATGGTGATTCTCAGAACACCACAACTCCTCAGTAGGGAAATAAAGAGTAGGTTGTGGAAAAAAATGCATTGTTCGGAGCCGAGCAGGTTGTGGTGGATGATCAGTCTGGATCATTGACGATGCGAGGTACTATACTTTTAAATTCTACCTTGATGCATGTGATGTTTTATATGGGTGCCTCACACTCTTTTATTGTTGCACGTGCGGTTGAGTTTTTGGGTTTAAGGGTACAAACTATTCCTTCGTCTTTGAAACTTAAAACTCTTCTAGGTCAAAGAGAGTGCCGAGCCTTCTTATGCTGAGCATGTCATATCGTTGTGGGAGAGGATGAGCTAATGTGTAATTTCACAGTGCTTGACATGGATGGATATGATGTATACCTGGGAATGGATTGGCGGGTGTTGTTTAAGTACCATATCGACTGTAATGCGTATAAAATGGCTTTTACAACACCTGATGGCATTAGACATCTCATTAGAGGAGAGTGGCATGAAAGGAAGGGTGCAACGGGTTTGTTAGCACCAGCAGTGGGCACGTTATCGTATCGGTTGGTGGTGGTGTCATTGGAATTGGTAGAGGGTGTTGAGAAGAGTGTTATTTCAGAAGTGGTGGATCATTTCATGGTTGTTTTTCTAGATGAATTATTTGGGTTACCTCCTATAAGGGAAGTGGAGTTTATGATTGATATCCTTCCGGGGAACAGTCCTATCTCACTTCCGTCTTATCGGATGGCACCAGCTGAATTGCAGGAATTGAAATTCTAGTTGGAAGGGTTATAAAACAAAGGGTTTATCCAGCCTAGAACATCTCCATGCGTAGTGATTGTGTTGTTTGTGAAAAAGGTAGATGGAACTTTGAGGCTCTATGTTGATTATTTTAGACTAAAAAAAGTTATGATAAATAGAATATATCCTCTTCTATGAATTAATGATTTTTTCATCCGGTTGAGGGGAGGCCAGTAGTTCTCCATGATCGACCTGAGGTCAGGATATCAACAATCAAGGGTGAGGAGGGATGATATTCCTAAAACCACTTTCATAAGTTGACATGTCCATGATAAATATGTTGTTTTTTCCTTTGGTCTAACGAATGCACTAGTGATGTTCATGGAATTGATGTATTAGATATTTCATTGATATATGGATTCATTTGTTGTGGTGTTTGTTTAAGATATTCTGGTGTGTTCAATGAAAAGGGTGGAGGATAAGCAGCACTTGGCAACAGTGTTGTGGATCTTGAGGGAAAATCGGTTGTATGCGAAATTGTCAATGTGTGAATTTAGGATATAGGATTTCTATTTTCTGGGCCATGTGATTTCTGAAATGGGATTTTCAATGGTTCCGGAAATGATAGAGGTATTTATCTCCTAGAAACCACCAAAAATGTGTTTGAGGTATGTATTTTTCTCTGTCTAGCTAGATTTTATCGGCACTTTGATCATGATTTTTCATGTTTGGCTTCACCGATGTCAGCTTTGAAAGAAAGAATATTCCAATACAGGGGAATGAATAGTGTCTGTAGTTTTTTGAAGAGCTAATGGTTCTCCATACATCAGCACCAATCTTGGTTTTGCCTAAACCAGGAAAAGGGTACGTGGTGTATTGCGATGCATCGGGATCTGAGTTGGGGTGTGTTCTCATGCAAGGGAATCATGTGGTTGTGTATGGATCACGATAGTTGAGTGTTCATGAGAAGAACTACCTACCTCATGATTTTGAATTGGCAGCAGTGGTCCATTCTTTTAAAGTGTGGAATTATTATCTCTTCAATGAGAAATTCACGATATATATGGATCATAAGAGCTTGAATCACATTTTCTCACAAAGGGATTTGAACTTGAGGCAAAAGAGATGGATGAAATATCTTCATATGTTTGATTTTGACTTGATTTATACATCGGGTAAGGGATATTTAGTGGCAAATGTATTAAATAGAAAATCATATGATTAGGTGGTGAAACATGCATCAGACCAGGGGAAATTGATGTTAGTTATAGCTGACATGTGGTTGGAATGTGGGGACCAGGGTGGTATAGTGGTCTTCTTTATGATCTTGTTGATTCCTGACATTGTTGCACTTGTTAAATAGGCGCATATATTTTATTCTGATTGTGTGACCTTGAGGTTGAAACTTAGTGGTGGGGAGACCATTGAGGGTTGGAAACTGAATGGACATTCAGTTATGTGTTTTTGTAATCGGATAGTTGTACCAATTGCGTGGGAGGAGGATCTTCTCAGGGTGTATCACCATTCTATGAGGAAAGTTCATCCTGGAATTCAGAAAATGTATAAAGCATTGAAAGCACAATTTGGGTGGGCTGGTATGAAAAGAAGTGTTAAGGAGTTTGTTTCGAGATGCTTGACTTGCCAGCATGTCAAGGCAGAGTATCAGATGCCAGCGGGAATGTTGCAGTCCTTAACAATCCCTTTTTGGATATGGGAGGAAATGGATATGGATTTTTTCATAGGCCTGCCAAGAACAGTCAAGAAGTACTATGCCATTTGGGTGATAGTGGATCAGCTAACGAAGTTGGCTAATTTCATCCCAATTCGTGAATCTTATATGGGCGAGGATCTGTCAAAATTATATATCTAAGAGGTGGTAAAGTAGAATGGTGTTCCAGTATCAATTGTATCAGATAGAGATCCGAGGATTAATTCTCATTTTTGGAAATACTTGTATCAATCCCTTGGGACACAATTGACTGTGAACACAACATATCACCCTCAAATGGATGGTCAATCTGAGCGGTTGATACATAATTTGGAGGATATGTTCCAGGCTTGTGTCATGTATTTTGGTGGCTCATGGGAGGAGCATTTGTTTTTGGTTTAGTTCTCGTACTATAACAATTATCAGGAATCCATACATATGTCTCCATTTGAAGTGTTTTATGGGCGGCCGTGTCGTTCTCCACTATGATGGGTTGAAATAGGTGAGTCCTCGATGGATGGACCGAGCCATGGCCAGGAGACTATGGAGAAGATCAGGTTAATCTGGAAGCTAATGGAAATGGCTCACATTTGTCAAAAATTGATTAGGTATCATCGTTGATGGTCGTTTTCATTCAAGGTGAGTGATCAAGTTATCATGAGGATCTCTCCTATTTGGGACATCATCGGTTTGGGATGTAGGGAAAGTTATCTCTGAGGAATGTTGGGCATTTTGATATTCTTGAGCAGGTTGGTGAGGTGGCTAATCATTTAGATTTTCCACCTAGGTTCAGTGTGGTGCAAAATGGGTTTCATGTGTCATAGTTGAAAAATTAATATCTAGTTCCAGGCCACGTTCTTCGATGGGATCATGTCGAGCTAGAGATAGTTGATTTGTTGGTGCACGTTCCATTGCAGGTTGTGGATAGATAAGAAAAATACTTGCGGGGTAAAAGCATCGGTCTGGTTTGGGTTTTATAGCAGCATGGTCAGATCAAAGAGGAGGCATGGGAGTGGGAGAATGAGATGATCAAGCAATGGCCCATGCACTTTCAGGAAAGGGTGGGTACACTACTTTCCATGTATGGAAATTCCACTAGTGGGGAAAATTTAGCACCCCTTGTTTGAGATATGAATCCTTTTTATTCTTCATTATGTGTTTAAAGTGCATGAGATGAGTTGGGAAGAGGCTGGTTTTGTTTGAAATGGTTTTGAATAATTTTAGAGGCTTTTCTTAGGGAGTATATTTTGAGCACGGTTAGTGGAAACCATGATGGTTCTCCAAGAATCCGTGAAGGGGGAGACAATAGGATTCACATGGACTGTGTATGGTATTCAAAACCATGTGAGGAAACTGTGCGGACCCCTCATCTCGAGGAAGTAGTGTGTGCATGGTTAGCCCACCGTTTGTCAAACCGTGGAGGCTAACTATGTGGCCACATAAAAATAGGGTTTTAAAACCTGGGTTCACATGGGAATTCCACATTCCTCTCCAAACCCCCTCCCACTCTATCCACACTCATGATTTTGGGTTCTCATAGGTAGAGGGTGCTCTCCCACTCATATTGGAAGCATTTTGAAGAGGATTCTTGGCGGATTGAAGGTGTTCACTCCCAAGTAAGTTTCTCCTCTTGGTTTATTTTGGTTTATCTCTAAATATACTCATTCACCTTACTTATTTTTCTCAATCTACATTCATTGAATATAGATCAAAGGTTTTGGTTTCCTGGTATATTGATTTTAAGGAATGTGGATGTTAGGAAAGGAGATCTAGAGTGGTTGTGGTGGTGTGTTCACCAGTTGTGTGGTGTTGTAGCTTGTGGGTTTGTTTCACTAGAACTCTAAAGGTTGGTGACTTCTCTCTCGACTCCACTTGTTTAGAGCTAATGGTTTTGGTTAAAATTAACTTTTTTGGATTGAAATTAATTGTGTTTTGATGTGAGGAATTGTTTAGAAATCCCTTTTTTGATGTTTTGGGGAATTGTTTGAAAATAGTTTTTTTTAGTGAAGTGTTTCTTGTTGTGGATTTTAAAATGAATATTTTAAAATGGGTTACTTTGAATGATTTGTGAAAATGGTTGACGAAAATGGTTTTCAATTAATATGTTATTTTTTTGAAATTTTTAAATTCATCAAAAATGTTTTAAGCGTGGTATCAATAAATGTGTGATTTATTGAATTGGTTGAAATGCAATGGAAGTGATTGATTGCATGTCTTTGTGGCCTTGGTGGGTTATGTTCTTGGTTATCTATGGATTGGAATGTTTTGTTGAAGTGGGTAGGAAGTACCCCTATAAAAATTGGATAGATAGTGGATGGAATGACCACCATCAATGGATAATTAGTCGAGAAATAACATTATAAAAAGAGGTTGGATGGTGGACGGAAGGTCCACCAGCAAAAGAGAAGTGGTCCGGATGTACTGCTACTTGTGAATGGGTGAACGAGTTGGACAGAAGCTCCACCGTTATGGTTGATTTGTTGTGCGTTGCTTTGCAAGATGAAAATTTTTGTGCTAATGTGTGAATGAAGAAATGACTTGGGGTGTATTTGTTTAGCTTTCCCTAAGTTGATCAGTTTTGGTTATATGACTTGGTAAGGGTATGTTAGGCTTATGGTAATGGTTGCACTTGTGATTCTATTATACAAACTATTTTATATAAATGTGCTAATGATTTTATCCTAGAGGCGTGTATAGGGAAGTCATTTTGGAAAATCCTACAGGGTAGTTGTACTCACCCACTACATTGGAACATTGGTGTCTTTGCAAGTTTTGTGTACCATGATGTGGGTAAAGGTTAGGAATAACCCTCCTTTAGGGGTGCATTGTGATGTCTTGGTGGTGCTTTGAGCATGGAACGTGGTGTGGAGTTGTGGTGGGGTCATGGCTCGTGGTGTTTATTGTTTTGTTTCCTCTTTGTACTCTGATGTTTTGTGGACATGTTTAGTTGGATAGTTTTGGGGTTTTTTATGGAATTGTTAGGATCAAATCATTGGGTTTGAAAGTGCATTCATCTTTAGTTGTTGGTTTGGTTGATTTTGTCTTAAGTGAAAATCATTCCCCACTATTCCTTGAAGCCCTCAGCATTTATTGCAAGCCTTTAGCACCTTGGTAACATCGATTAAGGCCATGTATCCCTCATCAGTTCCTCTAACCAATGAGGTAGGGGAAGGGTGTTAAAACTAATGTGATTTTAATTTTGAAAAATGGATTCTATATTATTAATAATAAAACATTATAATTTCAAAAATGTTTAACAAATTATTTGAATGAAAAAATTAGTGAAATTAATGAAAATTAATTAAAATGATTATGGTTACTTTAAAATTAATAAGGGGCTAAACCCTAATATTAAGGCATATTAAGACATAAAAACTTTTCAAAAATCATTTCTATGTACATATTTGAACCCTATCCTCCATTGGATTTTCTTTATACCAATATTGATCAACATTAAATAAAAAATGTGGGTGGAGTTCCTTTTTTCAAAATATTACAAGAGTGTCACTCCTCCTCTACTATAAAATTCCTCAATTCCTCACACTTCTTCACACATATAATGAAACATATGTTTAGAATTATCTACCCAATTAACTCCTGAAAACCCTATCATCCTCCATGAAGCCTCACTTTTTGATGAAATAAATCTTTAGAAGCCCTTTGGATCAGACCAAAAGTAGTTAACTGGTTAAGAGATTACATATTTATTAAAGCTCTCTAGTTCTATTTCATTTATCCAATACTTAAATATTAATTATGAAATTATTATTTGAAAAAAATATCATCAATATAAAATGATTTTTTATGTTAAGGGTTTGATGTACTCTTACAAACACTATCATGTAATGGGTATCAAACATACTGTTTAACTATGCGATGAACTACCACCACATGAACTTATGATTGTTTATTTTCCATTTACCATCTTTAATGGTAGAAATTAAAAGGGAAAATATGTATATAAATGAAATATATGATATCTATTATGTCTTTATGTTTCTATAATTATTTTGTAGAATATATCTTTATACTTTACTTTTTTCGTAAAAAATATAACATTGTTTATGGATGTGTGGACAACTGCCCCCTCAACGTGATATGATTCAATCACACTATATATGGAATTTACAAAGGGTGTTTTTAATTAAACATATTTAACATAAGAAATATATACTATATTAATTAAATTATCAATTTTCAATAAATATAATATATATTTTTCATTTTTTTATTACCCTTTCACAAACATAAAAAGTGATAACATCTTTCGTGGATAGGTGGACTACCGCCTCCTACACACAATGTGATTCATTTTACATAAATATAATTCCAAATATTATAATATATTATCAAATAATATTTTATTTGAGATATATTTATCATTATTTATTTATATAATGATGCTTACCTTCTTTCCATAATGTTCATTAAAATCATGGAATGTTACTCATGAGTTTGTATGACCTACCATCTCAATGATTGTAATGTTGGTAAATTTGTGTAACCATATTTAATTATTTAATTAAAAATTATAATATATGTATAAATATAAAAATATAATCATGATTATTATTCTATTGATTTTATTTAATGTCCCCTTTGACCATAGTTTACCTTGAAATGTTGATTTTGACACATATATTGAATTCGATCAAAACACCCTACGTAAACATAACTGTTTTTGTAATTGTATACAACATGTAAATAAGTCAACTAAGTGTTTTTATAAAAATGAAAAATATTCTATGTAAAATAAATAATTAATATATTATTTTATTTTTGATTATAATGTCACACGAGACAGGTCAGACTCAAGTTAAGGGATTTTGACCTCACTTTTTACATTTGTGAGATAAATTTCATGTTCACCGCTTATTTATTTTGTGTGGTGTATATACTATACATTTTAATATATAATATCATTAATTACTTTATATTCATCATATTATGGGAATTAGTTTTAATTATTTCTTCTAATGGTATTTGAATTATAATATACTTCATGTAAAAGAACATTATAACCCAATTTCTATTAATTGGGTTATATCCCTTCCTCTTTGTCATTAATATTGTATGATTATGTGTATAATTAGAATTGGGCTCCATATTATTGTATTTATAGTTTTTTATCTTGATTTAAATTTTATAGGCATTATCAATTCATTGATTTATTTTTACATAAACATTAAGGTATTTGTGAAATTTTTCTTCACAATATCTTTTTTAGGGATCTCATATACATGAATTTCCAACAAAGGAAATTATATTATTATTTTCTAATTAACCTTCTAATTTTATTATCCTATGTTTATTATTGTCCCTTTTCTTGTATTAGTACAATTATACCACTCTTTGGTACTCAACATTTTGATAGGGAATGTTCTTTTAAGAGAACCCAAAATCAATTCACTCTTTATTCCAAGATCTTGTTTTTTATGAAATCCATGATTTAAAAAAATGATTTAAAAAATGGTTTTAAACATTTCAAAATGATTTTATAACGATATTTTTACCTTTTTTTCTCATAAAAAATATTTCAATGGAATATTATTATCTTTTTTTGAATGAGTGATTTCTTAACCTTTTTACTATGCAATAAGGAACATTCATTTTACCTCGTTGGACATATACATATTTACCCCCCCCCTCCCCCCCCCCCCCCCGAAAATTCTTAGTAGCTTCATTGTCATGTTTAAACTGTTAATTTTTTAAATGAATAATTTGAATATTATTATTTTTTGGTATTTTGATTAATATTTAATGTATTTATAATCAATTTATATTATATTGATAATTATTTGTTATTATGAACAAATTAACTTTTATTTGGGGATTATAACACCATTTGACATGTATTATCAGTAATATACCTAGAATCATTATATTACAAATTTCATTTGATGTTATTACTTCATATAAAATTAAGATTCATGTATTTAATATTGGAACGGGATTCTTTGGAATGTTTAGTGATCATTTTTCCTGAGACTATTTTTACTATCTTCAGGTGGTACTTCCATCAATCAACATCTACAAGCCTTTTTTATAGCTATCCTCTACTGATGAATTATTTATAAATATATAATACTTATTAAATATGGATATTTAATAATGAGTATTTATTATTTATATTATTCGATATGAGTAATTATATATAGAGGTAATGATAGGTGGGGAATGTACATTATATATCCCCTCAATGCATTGATAGGTTCTAATAAGACTAAATACTTGCAAAAATTAAATGGATTTTTATATTTGTATTTAAAATGTCTTATAAAAGGTCATGACTCTATAGTATTTCATGTGACTTAGAAATGAAATCTAATAAATAATAATTACTTTATTTTAGTTTCAGTTATTATTCATCTATGAGATTTTACATTGACATTTATATGGATATATTTCATTTCAGTTAATTGATTAAATGGAATGTGTTTTAGTTTTTTAAGATTTCATATTAATTTTTTAATTATATAGTTATTTTTATGGAATGTGTTTCTAGTTATTACATTGCTATATTATGTATTCCCCTCATTCTCACATTTTTGATTACATGGTATCTTTGTTCATTTATTTACCATTCCATAATTATTAATCTCATTTATTCATGATTTATTATGATATATATTTATCTTTTTGAGTATTTGATCTCACGGTTATTATATTCCTTTCCCCAGTAATCCAAGAAGATTACTAATATTGATATATAAGGTATTTATTGATGGATTAGATTTATCTGTGATTTTATTTAATTTATGAGAAAAAATATGTTGTAATTAGGGTTTTCATTTGTAATACAAGGATCATTTATATATCATTTTTACTAAGACATAAAAACTATTTGGTCTCTAGGGATTTCATTCCTTGTAATCATGCTAATATAATAGTAGCGGACACTAAATCTAGGATATCTAGGGTTTATTTTCTACAGTTAGTATATAAGTCTATTTAGTGGTGACCTTAGGAAATAGATGTAAGAAAATATTGTTTTTACAATGTTCCTCTACTATATAATTTTAGGTTAAATGTAGACTAAGAATCTAGAGTTTTGTTATGTTATAAATTATTTGGTTTTTCCTGTAAATAAAACCATGTCCTGATACTATAAGTGTTCCTAGATTTGGAAAATAGGTACCTAGGTGTAGCAACTCTAACATGGTGTCCTTGGATATAATGTGGGTAACCTGATACACAAAAAGTGGACATACTTTGAACTTAGTTTGAAACTCAAGAGAAATAGAAAATTCAAATATTCATTAAAATACATTAAGAGGTATTTTTATAATGAATGAACTATGATAGTCCCTAGACTAAGTAAAGACCAATTTGAAATAAAACTGCTGAATTATATACTTATTATGGTATATTGAAAACCTTAATTAGAAGTATATTTGCTGATTGACCTTATTTTAGTTATGTCCATTATATTTATATTGTAAATAAAAACATTATGGGTGTATAAAAAGATAAATTGTATACTAGTTGACCACCAATAAATTATGGAAAGGTTGTGGGGATAGATCCCATGATTTAAGGAAAATAAGTGTTTTGTGCCTACCCCTGGCCAACATGATTTTCTTATTAATGTGTAATTATTTATAGAATTTTATAAATACATATTAATTATGAACCAATAGTATTACTTTTTAGGTTTACAGATTAATATATTTACCATATTGACTTTATAGAATAGTTAGATATAAATATTATGATTTTCCCCTCTTTTATGGTCATTATGATTCGTTAAATGTTTTAGTGATTTAGAGATGAATGTGAATTTTTCAATAACTATTTCATTAGGTATGTGATGAAATATAATTTGATCAACGCACAATGAAAGGATGAAATCATTATAATTATATTTAAATTTTATAAGAAATTAATTTTCATTGAATTTTTAAGAAGTAAAATAATTACCCAATATTAGTAAAACAATAAAAGAAAATATTTTTTCCAAATATGTAAATTTTTTGAACCAATAGTCTACTAAATAATAAAATATATTTGGATTTGATTCCATTCTAATTAAATTTATCACTCATTTGTTTTTGACTGATGACCTGAATCACTCCCTGAAAATATTTTCACTTTTCCACTAAGTATGAATATATACGTTCTACTAATGTCCCCCTTCTAAGATTCCTAGTTATATGTAATTTTATGTGAATTATATACTTTTCATCCTCTATTTTATTTTTTATTTCTTATTATCCACTCTTATAATGTAGTATTTGAACATATGAAATGATAAAAAATATACTATCAAAATTGAATTTAAATTGAGAGGACTCAATTTAATTATGGGGGGTAGCATATAACACCACAAAAATATAATGTTGGGATATTGTACTTAATAGCATGTATAACACGCAACACAAAGAATGTATGGAAATATAATATCAAATGAATTTATAATTTATTTAATATTTTCAAATAATTCACTATATTATATATCACACAATTCTTGTGACTCTGATTTTCTATATGGTGCACACAACAACAATTTTCTTCAATGTCTTGTGTTACACAGAAGATTGAGTTTTATTGAACAATAATATTGTATTAAAATATTATTATTCAATAAAATAATACATATCCTTTTTGTTAAATTAGTAGTGATTAGTATTTATTAAATATATTATGAAATTATATATTTTTACCAAAATTAAAATTGAATTATTTGGTTTCTAATTAATTATAAATGAAAATTTAATCCAATGGAATATAATGGAAATAGAATTATTTGTATACTCAAAATTGTGTTTTATCAGAATAAATTATATTAACTACAATTTGTGAATGATGTTAATGAAATATATATGTTCTATATTGAATCAATTTTTTCTGATATTTATCAAATATATTTGATATGTTTAAGAATATAATTATCCCAATAGTAAAAATAATATATATATATATATATATATATATATATTAAGCCACTTTTTTCATTTTAATGTGTAATCTATTTGAAATCCAATTTTTGAACATTTATAAATCATATAGGTCTTGAAAATTTTAATAATTCAATTTGTAACATAAATATTTTATTATGGTGAATTTTTTTGGTATTTGTCTCTAATGATTCATTTTTTATTAATAAAAAAAATACTGAATTCAAACTCAAAACTACTTTTTCATATAATTTTTATATAAGGTTAAATTATATTTTTGATTTATTTTAATTATTATTTAGGTTTTATTTTTTTTCAATTAATCCATTTAAGATCATGGGAATGAATTTCATAAAAAAATTAATATAAAACAACAGAAATCATTCGAACATTTAAACTTTAAAATCCTACATCGTTGTCCCATCTTTTGGATTAAATTTAAATTAATTTCTTCTCCTATATTTATTGTAATTAAGATAAATTTATTAAATATTTGAAATTATAATTATATATAATATTTACTACGGTCCAATTTTTTATTAACAAAAATATTAGTGGACTAAATTAAATTTAATTACAATGATTATGGTGAAATTATGCATAATAAGACACTCAAACCTAATCAAAATGAAAAATATTTCATAGAAAGATATTAAAAATCAATTTAATATCCATATATTGACCATATTATTCCTTGTATTGTCTTGGGAACATTATTGACCCACATAACAAATATAACATGGGTGGGGATACTTTTTTCCAAAAAAATCAATAGTGCCACTCCTCAACTTCTATTAGAGGCCTCATTACCCCCCCCCCCCCCCCCCACATCTTCACACATCTCATGCCACATAGGTTAAAAATATATCTTCCAAATTCACTCCAAAATGTTTCAACCTTCATCCATTAATCGTAAATATTTTATTAAGAAAAACAAAGCAATTCATTAGGTGTCATCCAAAAGGAGTTACTCGATTAAGAGGTGACACCATTCTTTAAGCTCTCTAGTTTCAATTCAATTATACCCTCGATAAATTGTCATTATTATTTGATTATATAACAGAAATGGTATCAAAAGTTTACTAGGATTTTTTATGATAATTTTTTTACATGTAAATGCACATACATCCATCTAATGGGTAAAAAACATAATGTTTATGTGTAATGTGAACTACTGCCTTATGAAACTATGTTTGTTCGTTTTTTACATTACCACCTCTCATGATAGACATCATTATGGTTAATATGTTTATATATTATATATATGATATATAATATTTATATAATATCCATTAATTATTTTATTGTACATATCTTTATAATTTCCATATTGCGTAAAAATGATTACATCATTTGTGGAAGTATGGACTGCATCCCCCTAAAACAATGTGATTTGTTCACACTATACATGGAATTTATAAAAGATGTATTTAATTAAACATATGAAATAACAAGAAATATAAATCAAATTCATAAAATAGTTAAATTTGTTTTTTTAAATACAATATATATATATATCATTTTTTATTACCCTTTCATGCGCTTAAAATGTCATAATGTCTGTTGTGGATGTGTGGACTAACACCTAATCGACTTGATTTTTATAATTTTACATATAAATACAATTTATTCAATAACATTGTATTTAGGATATAATTATCATTATAGAAATATATAATGTCACATACCTTCTTCCCATGATGACAATTGAAAAATTGTAATGTTTCTCATGTATATGTATGTCCTACTATCTTCATGATTGTATCATTGTTTCATTATAAAAACTATATTTAATTATTTTTTTAAATTATAATTTATGCACCAATATTATAATTATATGATTATAATTATTCTAGATATGTTATATAATTACCCCTTTGACCATATTTGACCTACCAGAGTTTTTTTTTACACATAAATCGTATTTGGAAAAAACTATCGAAGTAAAAATAGTTTCTAAGTAGTATTATAATACATGGTAATAAGTGAAATAAGGGATACGATAAACCAGAAAAATGATTTCATGATATTAAATAACTAATATATGTTTATTATTCATTAATATAATGACACACTATACATTTTGGACTGATAGTAAAGGATTTTCATCTCACATTTTACATATGTGAGTCAAATGTAATGTTCCCCACTTAAATCTTTTATGTGGTGTATTTAATTACCATTTTGTTATATAATACCATGAAATGAATTATATTCATTATATTTTTAGTTTAAATAATAATTATGTATTATATGGAGATTTTAATTAAATTATACCAAGTGGAAAACAATTTCATCACACAGTTTCTTTTTATTGGGCTATATTACTTATTAATTGTTTTTAATATAGTATTATTATGTCGATAATTTTCCTTTTTTTCTGTATATTTTTTTACATCAACTTGTATAATAGGGATTTACATTTTAAATAAATAGTAAATTTATTTATTTATTTTCACATCAATATTATAGTCTTTTTGAGGGTTTACATTATAATTTATTTTATTCGAGATTGCATATACTAGAATTTACATTAGAGAAAATTATTTGATAATTTTATTATAAACCCTTAAATTTTGTCTCATCTAGTTATTCATTACCACATTCATGTATTAATAACATTTACCAATATTTATTACTCAAAATATTTTAGAACATGTTTGTTTAAATAAAAACAAACATTAATTCTCTCTTTAGTTGGAGAACCCATTTACTTTTAAAAAAAAGTTTTTTAGTAAATGTTTCAAAAAATGATTTTATCATTTTCAAAATGATTTAGTAAATAAAGTTTTAACCTTTTTTCACTTATCAATGTTTTCAATGGAATCATCTTGTCACTTTCTGAATTACGGATTTTTTAAAAAAATTACCATAAAAAAGTATATTATTTTTACCTCGCATGACATGAATAGATTTACCATCCGTAATTTCATAGATTTTTTTAATATTTAAATGGTTTATTTTAAATGCTTCAAATTATGGTTATTATAATTATTTTTCATTAATATTTAAGTTATTTTGTCCCAAATTATAATCCCTTGTGGCTTATTTGTTATAATGCACCAATTCACATTTATTTGTGGTATATACCACTTTTTAGCATTATATATCTTGGATATCCTTTTTATCATGATATTATAATTTTAATTTTATGTTATTAATTCATTTAATATTATTATTAAGGTGTTTCAGAGTCGTACAAGATTCTTTGAAATGTTTAATGATTATTTTCATCATGAATATTATAGGGGTCTTTTTGTGGTATTTTCATTCATCAACATCAACCATTGTTTTTGTTAGTTATCCTCCACTATGAAATTATTGAGAATTCTATAATTTTTTCAATATAGATATTTGACATTGAATAATAATTATTTTGATAATTCGATTTGATGAATTGTTTGGATATGTGATGATGAGTGTGACCTGAAATTTTTATGGACTCTCTATGCATCAATAGGTTCTAATGGGACAAAATAGTTGCTCAAATAAAATGGAATTATATTAATGGTTTTAAACCATATTATGGATAACTTGATGATATATTTTTTTGTTACTTATACTTGAGGGCCAATAATTAACTGTTTCCCTCCTGTATTTTTAGTTATTATTTATTTATGATATTTTGAGTTAGCATATATATGGATACATTTCATTTCAGTACATTGATTAAGGGTCATGTGTTTAAGTTTCTTACCTTGTCATATTTATTTTTTCTGTCTATTTATTTGAATTTATTTTGTATCTAGTTATTAACATTCCATATTGTTTTAGATCTTTCTTCTCATTTTTCTGATTACATGATATGTTTGTTTAATTATTTACCACGTCAAAATTATTACTCTCGTTGATTCATTATTTCATCGACAATATTCCATCCTTTATAATAATTTGATATCAACATTAGTCTGTTTAATTTTATTAGAATCTAATAAGGATACTATAAATGATATGAAGGGATTTAATAGATGTAAAACATTTATCCTCAATGTTATTTATTTAAACAGAATAAAATAATGTTATAATCAGTGTATTCATTAGAAATACAAGACTTATTTATGTATCTTGTTTAGCATGACTACCAAACAATTTAGTGATTTGGTGTTTTAATACTTATAATTATGCCAATGTAATAGTATTATAAAATGTCTACGAGCTATCTAGGGTTGGGTCACTACATCTTTCACATTTTTATAATTTTCAAAAATAAATTGAAAAATAAATTTTACTAAAAATATTATTAATATCATTTCTGAGATTGGAAATATAAAATGAATTTGAAAAAAATATTAACGAAATTTAATTAAAATATCATTTTTAAAACATATATAATATTTTTTATTTTTCTAAGTGATTAATTGTAAATTTTAACTATCATTTATATTATAACTTTTAGAGTTTATAAAAATCATTTTTTTTATTTTTCTACTCCATGTAAAAGTTCTCTATCAGTATTTCATTAGCATTTAAATAAATAATTACACCAATAATATATAATATTATATTGATATATCAATCATGTTAATATTTATAAAAATGTATAATATTTTTCCTTCCATATTACATAATACATTAGATATTTATTGGTGGAAGATGACAATTTTGAAATTACCTTTTTCTTAAATATTATAATTGTAGTAGTTAATGAAATTTGGAACCAATTATCTATATTTGGAAATAAATGGATTTATATTTTAAAAATAAACTTGTAAAATAATATCTTGTTTGATGTTATAGAAATTAATTTCCCTTATCATATAATTTGTTTATCTTAGTTGCCTTATTTACAGTTACGAACGTGATAATTATTCACTATGGTTACAACTGAGAAAAATAAAATAAAAAAATTATTTATGAACTAGGGACCTCATTATTATAAATATTGAATAAATTTTCAAATATTTAATGTCTACATATGGAATAAATTAATTTTATATTAAAACAAAATATTCTATGATAAACCATTTTTAAGAAAAATGACTTTCAAAGTATATTAAATTTCTATACCAAATTCTACCATAAAATTTTTTAAAATGGACTCAATTGGTTTATTAATTATATAATATGACTAATGATGGTTTTATACAATTTTAAAATAAAATTTAAATTTCAAAATTCATAAATGAAATTAGTGTAATCATTAATAAAATCATATTTTTCATTATTCACTAAAAACAATATTTTCAGAAGAATCAAAAAATGATACTTTTAAATAATTTCAATATGATTATTTCAAAAACTATATTATTATTATTAAATAAAAATTATAAATTTTATATAAATTAAATTTAATATTTATTTTAAAATTTAATAGAAAATATTATTGGATGAAAACATATTTTTATGAATAAAATATCAATCCTAGAAATTTATTTCTTATTTTATAAGAGTTGGTGAATAAAAATGAATAAATTAGAACCATTACATATCTTAAATAATGTTTTTAACTCTAAATGTATAAAAATATTCAATGGAATGGGTAGAACTGTAAAATTTATATAATTATATTTTTTTAGTTCATTTAGGTTTAGTGTTTTTTATCGTATATATAATCAAACATAGTGTTATTAAAAAATATTATGGTGTTACATTATTAACAATTTAGTAAATATAAACATAAAATTTTTAAATTAATATCATGAATCCTGAGTATTTCATTATATAATTTCTTCTTTGAAAACCCACATTGTAAAAAGTGTTAAATAAAATTTTACCTGAAGTGTTTGAAAGGATTTAGTGAGGTTCATATTAAAAAACACATAAATAGGTTTCGAAATAGTATAAAATTAATGTGATGGTAATATATAAGAATGTCAGAAAATGACATATCCTAATAACGATGGAGAGTGATATAGAACAATTATCATAACAAAAAGACTGGTCATGAGAAATGTGATGACCAAAAAACAATAAATAAATAATGTTGAAAATGACTACGTATTAATAAGGGATAAATGCAATAATGATTTTTTTCTCAATATACATTTAGACGTTTTGAGGTATACTATTACTATCAATAAAGTACACATAAAGGAGTATACATATATAAGATGTATAATTTCATCAATTTCCCCCACAACATTATTTTTTTCTCCTAACTATGAGTATTCACGAAGAAAAATTATACATAAAATACTATAATTGTTTTTTGATTTGTCACTTAATCTATAAAAGGATGAAAATATATTCCTCATGTCATCAAATAATTTTAATTTTTTTTATCATAATATATTAAAATATCACAAATTTATAAGCAAATATATAAATAAATAATTAATTTTACATTAAAAAAACTATAATAACACAAAATTATCAAGTTAGAATGCCAAAAAATTAACCCCATATCCAAATTATACTCAACATATTCAATATTAAATATTTATTTATCCTCAACAATAATATCATACCTTTTAACTTACATCCTTATAAATATCATTAATCATCATGATAAATCACTACATAATAGTATAATGTCATGAACTGTACAAAATATTTCATGGCTAACATCCGAGGTTTTAAAAAAGAAACGCTATGTTCGATATTTTACGTCTTAAGAGAAAATCTAAAAATTATTTTTTAAATTATAACATAAAAACAATATGGTAGAGTGAGTGGAAAAATTAATTTTTTTACACATTTATATAATAAATTATATTTTTGAATAATTATTTATAAATGAAAATAAAACCTTTTTAAAGAAAATGAAATGATTTTTATAAAAACAATGTAAATTCAAATAAGTGATTTTATATAAAAATAAAATCATTATTAGTAAACTTAATTAACAATAATTATATGTAATATTTTTAATGTAATTTTTTATAATTCTTAATATATGTTTTGAAGACATGATGTATGAAAAAAAATACAATTATTTGTGTAAAATAAGTATTTTTCTTAAAAATGCAGTTTTGCAACCTTTTATTGGATAACCAATTTTAAATATAGTTTTTGAGACATTAATACATTCTATTTGAAAAAATAAACTTCTTTTTTGGAAGTGGGACATCAAAATTGACATTGGTTAAAATTTTGTTTTTTTCTATTAATACTAATATTTTAATGAATAGTGAAAATATTAAATTTTAATTCAAAATACCCTTTAATATAATTTATTTATATTGTAATATTATAGTTTTTATTTGTTTTAATGTATAAATAGATTTAATTCATTTAATACAATGTTGTTGATTGGATGTAATTTCACATTGAAATTAGATATAAACGCAAGTCAATCTTTGGATGGTTTTTACTTTTTAAGAACCAGTTTTCTTATTTTGACAATAGGGATTAATTATTCATTAATATTTTAAAATTATGTGATTAATTTAAAAAAATGGATTTCATATTTTTAATCATAAGTTCCAGGATATTTAAATAGGTCCCTTTCATTTTTGGACATTATGAATTGTAACATTGGTAATAAATTTTATTATCATGGTCAAAGGTAAATCGGGTAATTAAAGGTAAAAATAATATTTGAAAAAACTTAAACTACCCTATCACATGTACTAATTTAATTAAATGATTTTATACTAACCATTATCATCCAATGGTCTATTTTAGGACAACTTGGATCCACTTGGATGACTATAAAACATTTTTAATATTATATTCAATGAATATACAATTTTCATCCCCTTTGTTTTAAAAAAGAAAATTATTTTAATATGGAGTTCAATAGTGGAGATCGTTGATTATAAATAGAACTTAGAAAAGTAAAAATATTACCTAGATCAGGGTAATTTATTTATAATTTTTTTAATTAAATATAAAAATTTAATTATGACACAAAGTTTAATTATTAATTTATCAATTAATGAAAGAATAAAAAAATGATATTATAAAATTTAAAATATATATTATTTAAAATAATTTATCGAATAAAATAATTTAATGGAAATTTTAGACATTTTTCTAATATTTTAAGGGATTTGGTTTTATCTTATATGTTTGTTATAATATTTTTTTAAAAGTCAACTAATGAAAACTGTCAGAATTTATACTCTTGGTATTTTAATATATAAAATTGTATATTAAATGATATAAAATTACTAAAATTATAATATTATGATAAATGTTTAAGATATGTCCTAATATTCAATAAATGATACTTTTTTGGATCGTTTGATAAGTTATAGTAATTACATTAACACACAAATTGTAAATAACATGATATAATCATACATTTATAAAGGGGAAAATAAGGTTTAATCAAAAAAGAAGATAAAGATTATAAAATATAGAAAAACATTCCTAATGGTAATTTTATGTTTTAAATTAGACTCAAGATCATATTATCTTATGAATAAATTAATTTGTTTCCATTTGGAACTAAAATTGAATTTATATTAATTTAATATTCTAAGAGATTCCAAGGGTTCCCCTCCACTCTTCTATAAAAAGGTAACCAATAATCTCTAATAATAAAACATACAATAATTTTGTTCATCCAAGACCCTCGTAAAGCCTTCCAATAATCTCTCCAATATACTTGAGTCCTTATTTTAGGCATAAGAGCCTTTTAATATGTTTTAAGGTGATCATCAAAGGTGATCAACCAAAGAAGATGTTTCATTTTTTATGTGTTTCGGCTATATTTCTTCTACTACATCCTATAAATATTCTTCTTTATGTTTAAATAATAAATCCAGTAAACTAAATATACTAAGATCGAATTATTTTAATATCATCACCTAAATCTATCCCTAATTTCCTTAAATTGTAAATGAATGTTTCGTTCGTCTGTACGGCGGACTACTGCCTCGTGAACAGATATAGTTTGGTTTTCCTTTATCACATATCAAGATTGGTTATAATGATGAAATAAATGTTTATATACGATATTAATGACATATTTATCATTTTAAATTAATAATATTTATTTTCTTTTCCATCATTCTATGCACATAAAAATCATAATGTCATTTGTGCTTAATTGTAAACTATCACCTCCACGAAGCGATGTGAATCATTTTTATTAACCACATCACTTATATGATATATATAAGTATATTTAAATTATTATTATGGTTTTGATATTTTATTATTATTATTTAATGTTAAAATAACAACTGCTTTATTTTCATAACAATAACTGATAAATGGAAACATTACTCATGCGTACGTACATCTTACTGTCTCAATGATTTTAATATTGTTAATTTTTCATAACAATAGTTAATGAATGTATTTAAAAGAATAATTTATATACAAAACTGATTTTTATGCCATTAATATTATTCTAGAGATGATAGTCTTATGATCACATGGACTATTAACATTAATCCATGTTCGTTTCTGACTCATGTACCAAATATCCCTTAAATGCTCGATATGACCTTAAATAATTATGTACTTTTGATAACATTGTATAAAGTGATATTGAATGAATAATAAACTTGAAATTTTTTCTCAAAAAAGTAAAAATTATCCAAATATTATTATTCAAGAAAATAATGATTATATTTGATGAGTCAGACTTAAGGAAATGAATTTCATCTCAATCTCCTTTCATTAAAGAATTTCATAGTAATATGAACCTTTAAACTATTATATGGTGTATATAAACCCACTAGGAAGTTTAATATCCATATTTTGAATATAATAATTATATTTATTGTTTTGGTAAATGTATAAATTCATTATGACTATGATTTAAAATGTTCAATGTTACGGCGTCACAACTTTTTATAACATAACATTTTATTAAATTTTACAAACAAAGGATCTTTAAAGTGTAGTGTCTTGGAAAGAAGGTAAATAATAAAAAAAATCATAAAAAATATTTTAAACCAAATTAAAGGATTATTAAAATTTTCCTAGTATGTACAATTACTTCATTTCATAACATGGCTACATACATCAAAGGAAATAGTGATAATAAGGCCCAGTGGGGGAAAAGGGAAAATAGTTTACATGTGAGCTTTATAGAATCCAATAATAATATTAGAAAATATCAAAAAGGAATGATAAAGAGGAAGATAATTATCATAAAAACATGAATATTATCATGAAAATTTGGCTACACCATTAAATTTATAAATTCATAAAAATATTTTCATGGTTCGACCTAATGGTTTCATAAAAATTACGGTGGTTATTCACTAAGGTATCTTAAAACATGTAGTCTATAGATATTAATTTCCTTACACAATTAATCAGATTTCTATTAGGGAACACCCTTAATATGGTGTCATGTTATGATTATGGCCTTTTAAAAAGTGCATAAAACATAATTATTATGTCTTTTATATCCCATAAGAAAGAAATGAGGGTTTAATGTATTTCAATTTAAAAATAATATATTATGTTTTAGGTATTGATTAATACTCTTGGAAAATAATGTGTTTTTTTATTCACATAAAAAACTAAAAAAAATTATCATAAAAACCTTGAGATTTTGAGAGGAAAATTCTGCAGCATAATGGGTATGAAACATGGTATTATAAAACATTAAAAAAGAAATGATATAGTGGGAACCATCCAGAAAAAAAAAACTCATAATAAATTAGAGGGATTGAATAAAATTGATATCACAAAATTGTATATAATTTTGAAAGACATACCATAGAAAAGAGAACATGAAAGGAAAAGAGAATTTTAGAATTCCCTTACCTTGAAGAGTAACATCTAAAACTCTAGGACTTGGAATTTTATGACATGAGGATAGCTTTGTAGGACTAATTTTGAGGTAATAATATCATAATTATAGAGGAGTTATTTTAGAATTATTGGAAATGAAGGAATGTATTAGTATTTATAGTAAAATGGAGTGAGTTTTTTTATTAATTTTCAAGGACACTACATTAGTGGAACTTAAAAAACCATTAGCTTGACCATGGGTTTTTTCCATGGTATTGACCACCAAGGATACCTGATATCATATTTAATTCCATATGAGTGGACCATAATTTTTCATCACATATTACTTCATTATTATTTCATTAAAAACATCGAATACTCAAAACTGTATTTTTTCTATTAGAAGAAAAACAAAACATTATATAAAAATAATATATACTCATCTTA
Source organism: Viscum album (assembly GCA_963277665.1). Lineage (NCBI taxonomy): Eukaryota > Viridiplantae > Streptophyta > Magnoliopsida > Santalales > Viscaceae > Viscum > Viscum album. The sequence continues at coordinate 2,059,146,828 of OY728151.1, read as the reverse complement.
ACCTAATAATGATGTTCTGAATTCAAAAATAGAAACCAGTTTATGAAAATAATTTTATAAATAGGAGAAATAATTATTTATAAAAAATCACTGTTTACTATAAAAATACTAATACATAACTAATAATTTGTAAAACAGTTATATAATTACACTATTATTTAACATTACCATTCAAGATTACTAAATTATATTTATACATTTTTAGGTGAGGTTACCATTTCATTGTTGAAATTTCTATTCATAAGGGTAATATTAATATTCATAAGTTATTATTCTACAAAAATTTTATTGATCTTATCAGACTCAAAATTTCTCTTTTATCACAACCATGTTTGTCAATATTTCAAATAAAAATTCACATAATTAATTAATTAAAGTATAAGAAATATTTTAAAATTATTATTTTTTACATTATTCATCCATAAATTAAAAGTTCTAAGAAAAATACTTAAAATTATTTATAGATTAATTTTATCATTTTGAATTCAAAAATGATGTTTATTTTACATTAATATAAAATAAAAAAATTCATTATGAAAATGGATTACAGAATGTATTTAAGGCCTTGTTACTCAACCCCTTATAACACTTACGTAGTACCTAAGAGTAAGGTGTGCAATGGTGATATAATTAATGGGTGTCTAAGAAAATATTAACAATGTGGTGATTTCAATCAACTTTAACTTCTCCCATAGATGATTTCATTCAAGTTTAGAATGCTGATTCTTGGATTGGTATTTGTCCAGGGAAAAGCCTGGTGATGCTACATAATTCACAAGATCTAAAAAATAGGCTTTATATGGCACGATTCTACTTTTTGAGTTCAGTGACTATTATTTTTTCATTAATTATCCATTATCATTTCTTATTATAAACAATAATTATAATGTAAAAAATAATTATGGGTTCCAACTTTCATATTAAAAAGGATCATAAAACTGACAAAACATGATGGTTACATTTCAATTATACTTATATAATTTTATTTATTATGACACAATAAAACATACATTTTTAGGAAACAATATATTATTCAAAAAAGTTGGGTTATTACAAAAGTTCCATTGAATAATTTGAACATTTAAATATTTAATTATAAAATATCTTCTTCAATATATTAATTTACTTATTTATTTATACGGATATAGAAGGATTATACATGACACTTTCATTATATAATTAATATTATTCAATGATATAAAAATGGAGACTTCTCATATAAAGTGTTTTACATTATTTAAAAAATAGTATAAGGAATTTTTTTCTTGTTAATGGTGAAAATGAATTCTCCACTACTAAAACAATTATTTCATATTTGGATTCCTCTATAATAATTAATGTTTTAAAAGTAAAATAAATCCCTTATTCTTAATTTTGGGTATCTATATAGTCAAAATGGGTTCTTAAATAAAAATGAAACTTTTATATGGTAATGTGTATCATATGGGATTAGAATATGTATTCAAAAGGGTTTTGTGATTCATGAAATGGTACTTGAGAATTAAATGAATCAGGTGAGCCTGATATAGGTTATATAAATAATTAAGCCTTATTATAGCTCACGGGTGATCCCGCTAAAGGTTATATGAATGGTTGAGCCCCATTACAGCCCACGGGTGAGACTGTTATAGATCATATGAATGGTTGATCCCAACAATAGCTAACAGGTGATCCTGATATTGGTTATAAAAATTTTGATCTACATTATAGATATCCAAATTTAAAGTCGACTGTATGGTTGTTCAAATTGGAATAGGTTTGAAATGGTTTTATGTATATGATTCTCTAAGTAACCTAAATGAGTTTTAATTTATTTATAGTTATTTTAGTTATTTGATTTGAGAAAAAAGTTTAATTGTTACTCATAATATAATGTTTTGTTTCATTCATGTGAAGACCCTTGAATGGGTTCCATGTTTTAACTAGACACGTTGTTTCTTTCTTTTTAGGTGTCGTAGTAATATTTTTTGCTCATTTAATGTTTTAAATTTTTAATCATGGGTCTTGAGATTGGTATGTATAAATAATATTCCATGATTAATGTATTTAATATATGACTTGAAAATAAAAAATATTTTATTTTAAAATCATTTCCTTTTGTGGAAAAGTGGATAATGAGTCTAACTGTGCTCTTGTAAAGAATGGGTTCAATATGTAAGTGATTTTTGTCCAAATTATCTAAAATAGAAATCTTAAAAAATCATCTAATGTGATTTATATTTAAAAACACTAGAATAATGTGTGATTATGTTTGGGTCCTTATAGTTTGTATTAGAGTATAATTTAGAAAACATTAGAGATTTGGATGTCTTCTTAAGAGATAAAGATATCAAATGAGTTTATATTTTTTTAGGATTATAATAAATTAAATATCTTATAAAAAACTTTTAATAATATATGTTTCAATGTATTATAAGGATTAATAGTATTTTTTGGAGACATTAATTTCTATGGTAATTATGGGTTAATACTTTTTGCGCTGAAAAATGAATGGCATAAGATAAAATTTGAGGAAAAAATAAGTGATGGTTATTAATGTGGATTTTATCACAATTTTTGGAATTCTTTAATATTATATAGTTCTTTATAAAGGAAAACAGTCAGACAGTGTGAGAACTTGTCACCTTGGATAAGGCTACGTGAATCGAACCCACTACCAATGTGCAATTGGGTTTTATTTCCTACCAATGGCCAATATGAATTCCCTGGTTTGTATTACTTTTTTTATTAATTAAATGTGATTATAGAATTAGAAAAATTAGATTTTGGGAACTTATTGTTTATCAAATGTATATCCTTAGTGTAGAAAATTGTTTTAGGGATTAAGTGATAATTGTTATTTAGAAAAACATAAACTATTTTGAGAATCATATTTGCCAAAGAAAAATAGAATACTATTAGATTTTATTGTAGGAGTAATGGATGAATTTTATATTCATGGAATCTTTGTTTTTACTGTAGACTTATGGAGATTTCGGTTATTTTTGTAAATAATCAACCTATCATGGATAGTATGTGATTTGTTAAATTACTTTTTAGTATAGTAAATTAATAGTGGTTGATGTTATTTGGAGATAAGTGTTAAATATTTTCTTCAAATACTATATTTTGAAATCCTTATAATTTTTTTGGTTTCAATCGTAGTTATGATTATTTTAAGGAATTTAAAGGCAATTATTTTTCAAATATTATATGATTCACTTTGGTTATTACATTAAAATTTTGGATAATAGAATTTTTTTTCATACAATGTTTTATTATTTTGGGTGAATAAACTTATCTTGTACTAATAAATTGGGCTTTGTTTAAGGTTTAATAGTAGAATAAATTGATAGTTATTATTTTGTGGTCGATGTGAGATTTTAGTGGGAGATTATAGTGCTTCAGGCATGAAAAAATCATCTTAAATACCGATCATTTAGAGAAAAATATGATTTTTTGGTGGAATTATATTAAGGGATGAATATATACTTTGTTATGTATGTATTTTTCATTATGTTCATATTATAATTGGTAAAATAATTCCTAAATTTTATGAAAAGGATGATAAAACAAAAACTTTTTCGTTTTACTTTTTCTACCACAAAATCAAGGATCATTTAACCCATTGCATGTTTTTTGTTTTATGTTTTTTACATTATCATCATCATATTTTATATCACTCACCATGAAAATACTATAGTCAGTTTTTCTTCCATATCCATCTTTTCATACATGTCATCCATAAATGTGTTATATCATGTGACCTTCGTACTGTCCATTATTTTATTTAATGTTTATTCTTTATTAATCTTTTTTATAATGTGGTAATGAATAAAGGTATTTTGAAGATTCATACCTAATTTACCAACGCCAAATCCAAATTATGAGGATTCAATTTCCAAAAGGGGGGAAATTGTAAAATCCTGAGTTTTTAAATGGATACAATATGTTCGATGGCATACATAATATGCCTTAATAGATAAAAAAAAATATTATTATTAAAAATCATAACTATATAAAAAATATAATAAAATGGTGGGAATGGAAAATGTTAATTTATTTTCACATGAATATAATTATTTCTTTTTTGAACAATTAATTATAAATTAAAATTAAACCCTTTTTAAATTAAAGGAATTGTTCTTCTAAAATGTACATAAATGAAAATATGCGACTTAATAATTTAATAATATCAATATTATTTGTTATTATTAATGAAATATTTATGTAATATATTCAATGTAATTTTTTTATATTTATATTATTTGTTTCGTAGACATGATATATGAAAAAATCCATTTTTTCAGATAAAAGATGTATTTTTCAAAAAAAAATATAGGTTTTCCACCTTTTGATGGTTAAATAATTTTATATCTTGATTTGACACTTTTATATGATCCATATGAAAAAATAAAAATCTTATTTTGAAGAGGTACATCTATAAATTTTTTTGATCGAATTTTTATATTTTTTATAATAAATTTCATGCTTTAACGAATAGTAGAAAATGCTACATTTTAATTCAAAACTGTATTTTCGACTAATTAATTTATATTTTTAGATATTATTTTTAATTTTTTTAATTTATAATTAGAAATTTTTCATTTGATTAAATTATGTTCATTATGAGAGATTTCAAATAAAAAATTAGATATAATGTCCTGTCAATCATTTGAGAGTTTTTACTTCTAATAAATACATATTCTCTGATTTTGACAACGAGGATATTTTTTAATTACTTCCCACTAATTATCTATTTTTAATTTAGAAAAAGGGATTCCATATTTGGAATCAGAATTTACAAATTATGTAAATAGGTCCCTTTCCTTTTTTTATTTTATGAATAGTAACTTTGGTAATAAATTTTATGACCACATTTAAAGGTAAATTGGGTTCTTAAAAATAAATGTATTATTATAATAACACATTACTATCATAACACATTTCTAAATTATTTGTATTTTTTTAGCAACCATGACCCACATTGGTTTGATGTTAGGATCTCTTAGAGCCACATCAATGATTTTAATGTCTTTATAATATTATATTCAATGAATATTAATTTCTGATTCACTTTTTTAAAGCAATGTATTGTAATATGGTGTTATAAAAATGATAACTTAGACTATAAATAGTCATTGAAAAGCTAAAAATTTTACCTACATCATCATAATTTGTTTATAATTTTTTTAAATTAAATAACTAATTTCAGTTATGACACAAATATTATGTATTAATTTCTTAATTAATGAAAGAATCAAAAAATTTATATTATAATTATTAGAATAAATTTTATTTGAAATAATTTACATTGATCACTAATTTTATTGAAATTTCTAACATTTTATTAATGATTTATAGGATTCATATCGAACTTATCATGCAATTATGATTTTATTTTAATTCAACTTTTGAATAGTGTTCTATGTGACACTATTGGTATTTAGAAATATAATAGAGTTAATAAAATGTATTAAAATTAATAAAAAAAAATATTATATGGACAAATTATTAGGATACGTCCAAATATTTTATAAATGACACTTTTTTTATTGTTTTAAATGTTATGGTAATTATATTAACACAAAACGTGTATATAACATGATACAAATATAAGATAAAAAATGGTAAAATAGGGGTTAAGAAAAAAAGATAATGATTAAATAATATTAATAAATTATCTAAATTAAATTGAATAATGGTTATTCAACCCAAAATCGTATTATCCTATAAATAAATGATTTTGGGACGATTTGGAACTGAATTGAATTTATGCTAATTTAATATTTTTAATAGTTTCTAAGGGTTCTCTTCCCACTACTATAAAAAGGCACCCACTCTTCCCTAGTAATAACAATTATAAAGACTATTTATTTGGCCAAAATCTACAAAATCACTTCCTAGATTCCCTCCCAAAATCCTTGATGCCTTATTTTTGGCATAACACCCTTCTTAGAGGTTTTATGGTGTTTTTAATGGGTGATCAACTGAAGAAGAGTTATCATTTTTTATGTGTTTCTGTTATATTTATTCATCCACTTCCTCTAAATCTTCTTATTCTATGTTGAAATAATAACTCCAATGTCCAAAATATATATAAATGTTATTATGTTAATATAATCAACTAAATCCATCTCTAATTTTATAAAATGGGAAATAAGTATTTAATTTGTGTGTATGGAAGACTGCCGACTTACAAACTGATACAATTCATTTTTTATTACCGTCTATGAATATTGGTTATAATGATGTAATAAATGTATATATTTGATATTCATTTCATAATCATCATATTAAAATAGTAATCATTCAACTATGTTCTTAAATTCAATGCACATTAAAATGATAACATCGATTGTGCGTATGTGTGGAATATCACCTCTACAAAGAGATGTGAATCATTTTTATTCCCCACATCACTTGTATGATATATATAAGTATATTTAGATTATTATTTTTATTTTAATAATATTTTGATAATTTTTTAAATTTAACATAATAATTATGTTATTTCTATAATTATAAATGATAAATTGAAATGATGCTCGTATGTACGTACGACTTACCATCTCACAGACTGTAGTATTGCTCATTTTTCATATACATGATTAATGAAAGGATTTGAATGAATAATTGATATATAATAATGATTATTATTTCACGAATATTATTTTGGATATGATAGAGTTATGACCACATGGACTATTGACATCAAGCCAATTTTTTTTGAATCAAGTGGTGAATATCAAAAAAACTTTTGACATGTACATAAATAATTATGTAATTTTTATAACATTTTAATAAGTGATATAAATGTAATAATATCGATTAAAATGGTTTTAAATAATGTATAAATTATCCAATTTTTTTATCGATGAATATAAAGATAGTAAGTGATGAGTCATACTCAAGGTAATGAATTTCTTTTTAATCACCTCTAATTGAGGCATTTATTGATAATATGAACCTTTATTCCCTTATATGGTGTATTTACATCCAAAATAAAATTTAATACCCAAATATTATCAATAATATTATTATTTATTTTTTTGGTAAATATTTTAATTCATCGATATTAATATTTGAATGTTCAACGTGGTGTGGGACACCTTGAACATTAAAATATTTAATTATCAAATCTTTTAATCATGGTATTAATTTATATATTTATTTATATGGAGATAAAAGGATTATACATGTAATTTTATGTGTATTTTTAATTTAATTCAATGTTTTTAAAATAGAATCTTTTTATGTCACACCCCGATCGACAAATCCTTTTAATTTAATTATTTTGGATCTCATTATTGAGATGCAGGTTTAGCTGGGTTTTTTTAGAGATTTGGGTTCATATACGTTGTGTGTCCATATGCGTGATTATGAGTTGTGGCCAAATTAAATAACAAAACATTTTATTATTAAATTAATTATTACCAATTTGTGCAACTGGGCGCACGACCGTGCATGTGCCCACACACACGACCGCACACGTTCCCGCACTGGCGACTGTGCCCGCGGAAACGCAAGAGACCGTGCACGGTGTGCAACCAAAATTTATAATGATGTTATAAATTTGGTTGGTTTTGTTATTTTAGTATTATTATTAGTATTATTATTACTTAAGATAATATATTAATTTGATTATAATAATTATTATTATTTTTCAGTTAATATTATGATTTGGTCATTTTTTAATGTTGGTTTTATTATTTGTATTAAAATTTGTTTTTAATAATTGAAGTTTTGTTTATTATTTTATTATTTTTTATATATTTTCATTCCTTTTATTTTATTTTTTTATCTCCATTTATCTCTCTCTCTCTTTTCTTTTTTTCTTTTTCATGCTCTCCCCTCTCACCTCATGCAGACCTCCCATTCCCCCTATAACCCCAGAACGGCGCCCCACCTTCCACCTTGCTTCTATCCAGCGCCACCATCGTCAGCTTCCTCACCGGCCACATTCCTCCTCTCCAGCCCCCTCTCTAGCTATGGACACCTACGTCGCGCCACCTCCCCCCCACCCCGCATCTTCATACTCTTGCATCGCACCGCCATCTACTCCTTATTCCAAACCAGTGCCACCTTGCCCTGCCTCCTCCCAACTAACCCCATTATGGTGCCTCTTTATCCTCCCTCTCTGGAGAGTCATGAAAGTTCCTTGTAGTCTTTGACGTTTCCACTCTATGATGCTCTTCTTTATTCTAGGTTGACTGCTCCCCTTGTTCCCCGACTGACCTATTTTGGTACACCCCCCTATTTGGCTCGAATGAAGACCTGACAACCCTCATTTAGCCATACAACCCATTGTTAGTCTGGATGGAGTTCTGGCAACATCCATTTTCTGTAATGGCTCGACTCTGGCACCACCCATCTTATCCAATTGACCTCCCGAAAACCCTATCACATCTGTGTTTTTCTTCGGATGGTCGTTTCTTCCTTTTGGTAGAATTTCGGTTAAGTATTTCATGTTGTTTATGGTCAGTATGTTATTATTTGGATCAATTTTGATGTAATTGGGTTGATGTTTTTATGTTAGTGTTTATTTTAGTTGATTTCTGAGAATTTGGTTCACCATTGGAACTTTATATTGATATTTGGGGTTTTCCAATAATGAGGTAGGTGGTTTCATGATTAACTATTAACTGATTAATTAATTTTCATGTTAAATTAATTTATAATATATTTCAATTAATTGTTGTTGTGATAAGTTGATCTTCTATGAGGGTTGATTTTTAGTTGAACTTATTTGGGAGCATGTTTATAATATGTTCACTTGCAGCTAAAATTTCATCTGTGGTTAATTGTTAGTATGTTTTTATTGTGAGTTTAGTATACTAATTAGTTTTGTGTGTGGTTAAATTTTTAATTAAGTTTTACTATGTCTTAATGTGTTTATTAGTGTGTTTATATGATATGAGTATGGTGTTTCTATGAAATACCATGTTAGATTATTCACCAGTGTTTTATAAATTGTGCAGATTATTTGTTAGGATGTATAAGAGGTGCAATTGGCGTCTTTTTGTTGCATTGGTTCTATCTTAAATGCACATTTGAGTGTATTTTTTCTCTTTTAGTCATGCAGTGTATTTTTAAATGGGTTGGCAAGTTGTTCTAGAGGGTAGTTTAACTATAGTAATTGTCTTTTCAATAGTGTGTGTGGCTTCTTTAATTGTGTGTGCAATGCAGATTGTGTTCCAGAGGTGACGTTGTGTTTGTTTGGTCATGCAAGGGGGTTTGGGTTGGTAGTTTGTAAAGCATTGGTTTTCTCTCAAAAATTTATTTATGAAAATTTGGTATGTTTTTTTAAATAATTATTAAGGGTGAAAAATTGTTTCGGTTTAATTATGTTAATGTTTTTGGTGCTTAATGTCATGCAACATGTGTGCAATTTGTGTAATAAATTCTATTAGTGGTGTTTTTTATAATGGAAGTGATTTCTTTGAGTGTGCAATTGTTTTAACTAGTTGTGTATCCGATGAAAATTTAGTTTTGAGATACTTTTAGTGTGCACCTTATTTCAAAATGGTGTTTACATGTGAATGTGGTGGTTCATTTAGTAGTGAGTGTCATTTAAATTGTCCATATGGTTCTCTTGAGTATGTAACCTATGCATATTATGTTTTGAAATGATTTTGGTGTGATCATGGTTTTAAAAAAAGGGTTTTGGTGTGAAATTGTGTTTTTGCATGTGTAAATACCTTTTCTGGATTTTATGCATTAGTGTGACATGTGACATGTACTTTAAACTTGTTTGAGCACAAACCGGGATGCCTGGTAGCTAGATGTGTGGACTAGACTAGTGGTCTAGTGTTCCTGAGGTAACTCACCCTTGTTCCACTGGAAGGACTGACAATTGAAACACTAACTAAACATATGATTTTATGAGGGTTGTGGACTTCTAAGGCATGATTTCTGAGGGTGGTGGCCTTCTAAGCAACGTTTTCTAAGAGAAGTGGCCTTATAATCCACGTTTCACTGAGACACAAAAATCTAGGGACCCAAGCTAGCAAAAACCCACAAGGACTCTCTCATATTAGTGGTCACTGGTTACGTTATACTCATCAGTGTGACACATGTGTTATTTTAAAAATTAAGTGTCTGTGTGTTTTAATTAAAGTTGTTCCTTTTTAAAACTACTTTCTTTAAACATGTTTTATCTAAAGTAGTTCATGATTTTAGTTCTTTCTTTTAATTAAAATTTCAAATGTTATTTCATTTAATAATTGTCCATGAAACATTTTCTCGGTGGCGTCCTACTGGGATTTTAGCTCACAACCTACATAATCGTTTGGGAGTATGTAGATTCTATTTTTTTTTTCTTTCCAGGATGAGGCATTGGGAATCACACTAGTGGTTCAGGTTTTCATCTTCTTCCTCATGTTGGTTTGGTGAATGTAGCTTGAGGTTGTTACACCTCATGGTTCATGTAGGATTGAGTTACTGTTTTAGTTTTTCCATTATTGTTGTTCCTTTTGGATTTTTGGGTCATGCTGTAAACATTAATCTTGACATAGTGTAAGGTTCTATTTGGTTTTCTGATTTTTAGTTTCAATTTAATCAGATTGTGGTTTGTTTTTTATTTATTATTTTTTTAAATCATTCCCATGTTCTGTTTTTGATACTCGAGCACTTGTGACAGTTCGTGGGGATCGATAATTCCCTTCTGACTTTACCGCAGACTTGGTAGGGAACTGGGTCGGATGAAGACCAGGGTTGTATCATGACAAATGGATATTAGTGGGTGGTTTTTTCTTGTTATTTGGGGTGTCATGTAGATCGTAGATCGGCCTTTCGGTACTTGAGTGGTAGGTGTGGGGAGAGCATTGCGAACACATACTCATTCTGATTATCGATTAACCATGGGTAGTTCGGGATTTATGTTTTGGATTTGGTCATTGTGGATGGGGGATGACAATATGAGTAAACCAGCAGTCCACAAGGCCTCACATAGTGTAGCAACATTTGTGATGCCTGAGAGTACGGTTCGACACTCCTAGTGGTTGGTGCTTGTATAGGGCATGGTCTGCTAAAAAATGATGTTGAGTAAGGCATAAACACTATTTCTCTGTCCAGATGCTTTAATGATCATGATGTACTGCTTATGTTGTGGGTTGGCACAAATGTTTTTTCTATTAAAAGAAATTAAAATGTTGGGGTTGCACTTATGTTTCACTTGCAGTGAGTTTGACATTATTTTTGTGGTGTGTTCTTTTGAACCTTGTTTATGGAAATTGTTGTTTGATTAGTCGAAGTCGAATTTCTAAAATAATTTCATTGCTTATCTGAAGTTAATGTTTTTTGTTTTAGAAATTTAATGCATTCAGGAAATTTTCCCAAAATTTTTGAAATTGTATTGGAAGAAAAAAGGGGGTATTTTCGGATATTGAGAATATTTTATTTTGAATGAGTAGTGGCCATGATTATTTTAAGTGGAATTTTTTTGGGTGCTCTCTTTTTCATGTTGACATGATTAATGGGCAATTGAGGGATTGTGTGGATTAGTGCCTTAGTGGCACAAAAATGCATACTCGCATGGCATCATAGAATATCGGTGGTGAGTGATTGATTTCTAGGGTTGTTTCTTATCTCTTGAAAAGTGGGTTATTCTCTAAAATGGAGTTTTTATGCTAAATTGGTTTTGTAAATTTGAAAATGCAATTATGTTTAGAGTGAAGAAAAAAATTTCAAAAGAGATTTTGTGCTTTTCATGTTGTTCTTGGTTTTTCATGCGAGTGTTTTTATTTAAGAATGAATTGATTTTTTAAATTGGAATTTCTGAAATTGTGTCTGTGGTGTGGATGTTTTTTTTGTGAAGTGTTTGGATTTTTAGAAAAAAAAATTGTGTTTCTTGTTTGGGATATGCCACCTATATATGTCTCATGGATTTACAGCAAGTCTCTCAGTTCTTGGAAATGCCCCGACTCCCAGTGGAGTGGTGGAGTTGGGTTCTGCTCAGTGGTGTCAACTGTTTTTAGACATAGAGGTTAGTTTGATATATTTGAGTGCTTTGAAAAATTCGGAAGTGTCTCTAGTTTTGGAGGAACTCCGAAAGTTGTGTGGTGTAAGTTGTATCGAGTACGCCTGGTGGAGCGACACTAAACTAGTAAACAAAAATCACTTCTTTTTTGTTGCGGATAAGGATGTATTGAGAGATCCTTATGACTAACATCATCCCACTGTTGTTCCTAAAGAAGTTAAGGTACCCCATCCAAGGAAGAGTGTGAACCGAAGGGATCTGTTCTTGGAGTGCTCATTCCATCAGTTCATGTTTTGTGTCAAATAGACAGCTCAATATTTTATCTCTAGTGTGGTTAGTGAGACAATCTAAGTCATTACTGCAATTCTTTGTTGGTATGTTGATGGAGTGGCCATGCGGGACACAAGGAGAAGTATGCAGGCTGGTTTTCCAATAGAGGAAGTTCCAGTCAGATTTGGTCAACATATGACGGCGAGGAGGTAGATTCTTCAGACATCAGGGCCCCAACCATAGGTCTCAGGTTGAAGCTTGCATGCAGTCAAAACTCATCCGATATGGGATTATCTTGGTCTAACATAAGTCAGCAGTGACAGGATGGGGACGACATCAACTTACCCTATTTCAGTTCCTTCTTTGAAGGACTTGTATCATTTTTTTGGTCTTAATTTATGGGAGTTTCTCTTGGGTCTTAAAGAGTTTGAAAGAATCAGTACTCTTGTAAAGCCAGCGAGCATGCTCTATGAACCTTCTCGTGGTCTGTTATGAATCGAAATTGTACTTGTTTTAGAGATGCTTTTTTCTTGTGAAATTAATGAACATCTGTCTGGTTTACCGCTAGGTTATGTGTTTTCGCTATCAAAACCATATCATGAAGGGGAGTGTAGTCCTATGTAGGAATAATCAGTGCAGGTTGACCTACGTTGGTGGGTTTTTTATGAAGAGTTCAGTCTGTATCGCTCAAAGTAAACTAAGAATTCTCGCATGGGTTCTGTGTTGTTAAGAAATTTTAAAATGGTTGGGAGACCTAGTGCGGGTCTCATTGATGTCCCCTATTATATTGGTTAAACATATAGTGTTTGAAAGGTCAAGTCAGTGTTTGAGTTGTCTATGTTTGGGAGTCGTTTTGAATTGGATAACCAATGTTTGAAAACAATATTAATATGGTGGAGATACCACCAATGGATGAACTTGTGGAAAGAAAATAAAAACATTGTCTTCAAAGTGCACCTGGTGGGGCAACACCTTACTTCCGCTCCACCTGGCCTCGACCATCGTAATTAGTTATCTTGTGTAGTGGGTCGTTGGACGAGTATTCTTGGTGATCTCGAGCGGCCCCGATGATCCCTCATTTAGGGGCCAGGGCATTCCATGTTGTAGTTGTGTTTGGTGGTGAATTATTTGTTGTTTGGGGGTTTTCATGGTGATTCTAGTTTTGATATCTTTGGAGTTTTTGTTACGGGTTTTTGAATGCTTGGTCCATGGGTGATTAAGGTTTTGTTTAAAGATTATTCATAGTCATTCTTGGAATCATGGGTTTAAAAAGTCATTTGGGACATTCTAGGGGTAGAAAGTGTCATGGTGGGGAGAATTGTCACATCCCGACCGATACATCCTTTTAATTAAACTATTTTGGATCTAATTTTTGATCTGTAGGTTTAGCCAGGTTTTTTAAAGATTTCGGTTCATAGACAGTGTGTGGCCATATGCTTGACCATGCGTAGTGGCCAATTTAAATAACAAAATGTTTTATTAGTAAATTAATTATTACTCAGGCATGCATCCTAGAGCACGATCGTGCATGCTTCCGCTCACACAACAGCACACGCACCAGCTCTAGCGATCGTGTGTGGTGTCTAAACTAAAATAATAATGATGTTATCATTTTGGTTGGTTTAATTATTTTAGTAATATTATCATTATTAATTAAGTTAATACTTTAATTAAATTATTATTATTATTATTATTTAGTTAATATTGTGATTTTGTCATTTGATGAAGCTGGTTTTATTATTTGTATAAAAATTTGTTATTATTAATTGATGTTGTTTTATTATTTTATTTTTTTAATATATTATCTTTTTTTATTTAAAATTTTTCTCTCTCCATTTCTCTCCCTCAGTTTTTTCTTTTTTTTCTTCTTGCTTTTTCTCCACTCACCCCCCCCTGCGTGGACCTCTCATTCCACTTACAACCCTAGCTACCCCCCTTCCCCCTTGCTTCCGTCCAGCGCCACCCTCACCGGCATCCTCACTGGCTGCGTTCTGCCTCTATGACCTCCTCTCATGCTACAAACACCTGCATTTTTCCACCCCCCCCCCTCTTCATAATGTTTCATCGTACCAACATCTACTCCCTCCCCTAGACCGGCGCCACCTTGCCCGGCCTCCTCCCAGCTCACCCCCAGATGGCGAAACCTTCACCTCCCTCTCTGTCGATTCATTCCATTTCCCTACTGCCAACGACGTTTCCACTATCTGGAAACATGCCTTCTTCCTGGTCGACTACTCCCCTTGGGCCCCGACCAAACTCTTCCGGTGCACCCCATCCTTGGCTTGAATGAAGACCCGACAACCCACATTTAGCAACACACCCCCTTGTTTGTCCGGACAGAGTTTCAACAACATCCATTTTCTGGTGCGGCTCAACTCCTACAGCCCCCATCTTATCAAATTGACCTCCTGATACCCCAAAACAGCTACATTTTCATTCAGATTGTCATTTCTTCCTTTTGGTAGAAATGCGTGTAAGTTTTTCATGTTTTTATGGTCCATTTGTGATGACATAGTTAAAATTTGGTATAATTGGATTGATGATTTTATGTTAGAGTTTGTTTGAGTTGATTTTGGTGAATTTGGTGCACTGTTTGAGATTTTCGTTGATATTTGCCATTTTCTGACACTCAGGTTGGTGGTTCTATGTTTAATTGTTATCTGATTAATTAATTTGCATGTTTAATTAATTTTTAATGTTATTTAATTAATTTTTTTAGTGAGATGTCGATCTTCTATGGGGTTTGATTTGTTGTTTAACTTATTTGGTAGCATGTTTATAATATGTGAACTTTCTGCTGAAATATCATATCTGGTTAATTGTTAGTGTTTTTTATTGTGAGTTTAGCCTACTAATTTGTTTTTTTGGGTTGTTTTAATTTTTAATTAAGCTTTTGAATGTCTTAATTTGTTTATTATTGTGTTTTTATGATATGATTTTGTTGTTTCTGTTAAAACCAATGTCGGACTATTCACCAGTGTTTTATAAATTGTGCGGATTATTTGTTAGGATGTATAAGAGGTACAATTGGTGTCTTGATGTTGTGTTAGTTCTATCTTAAATGATAATTTGAGTGTATTTTTGGTTTTTTAGTCATGTGTTGTATTTTTAAAATTGCTTGGAAAGTTGTTTTGGAGGTTTGTTTAACTGTAGAAATGGTCTTTCCAAATGTCTGGGTGGTTTCTTTAATTGTGTGCGTAATTCATATTGTGATCCAGAGGTGATGTTGTGTGTGTGTGGTCATGTAATAGGGTTTGTGTTGGTAGTGTGTAAATCATTGTTTCTCTCACAAAAACTTATTAATGAAAATTTGGGTTATTTTATTAAAAAATTATTAAGGGAAAAAAATCATTTTTGTTAAATTGTGTTAATTTTTTAGGTTCTTAAAGTCATACGACGTGTGTCTTATTTGATTAATAGATTCTGCTAGTGGCATGTTTGATAATGGAAGTGATTTCATTAACAGTGCAGTTGATTTAATTGGTTGTGTAACTGATGCAATTTTAGTTTTGAGATACTTTTAGTGTGCACCTTATTTCAAAATGTTGTTTACAAGTGTAAGTGGTGGTTCGTTTAGTGGTGAGATTATTTTAAATTGACCCGATGGTTTAGTTGAGTATGTAACCTATGAAGATTATGTTTTGAAATGATTTTGGTGTGTTCATGGTTTTAAAAGCAGGTTTGGGTGTGAAAATGGTGATTTTGCGTGCGTAAATTATAATTCCCCAGCCTTAAACCTTACATAATCTTGAGTTATTACAAGATTACACATTGAGTATCTTTTCGGGTTTAGAATTTTAGAGAATTAGATCATAAAACTTGCATTACATTCCAAATATAAACAAAGTGGTTATATAAAGATAGTATTCTTCTTTCCCATCAATGGAAACATATTTAAAATAAAACATGGATTCTTTCTTGACACTTCCTTGACACTATCATCATATCATGTACCTTTCCGTTGACCTGTGAAAAACATTTCAAAAAACATGGAATGAGCATAAAAAGCTCAGTAAGGGATATAAAAATATGGAAAGGAAACATGGTTACATATATACATAAGAATGAAATCATAATTTACCCATAAAACATAAGCACTTTAACATACCTCATCAAATCATGAATAAATCATAGAAATCATAAGACATAAAGGTAATTTGATGCATTCATAACATTCTTACGTAGGGAGTAACCCTCCTGGTTACGTTTGGAATACCCATCACAGTATATTCCCTAAATATCTTCTGAGAAACCATAATGTATCACTCCTTCACATTACCCAATGCATTGGAGAGTTATATCGGCCTCACCTGCCCTTAGTTTATCATGGAACCACCCGTCTTCATAATAATGTCCAAGAACCTCAACATAATCGTATCACATAAAACATGCATAAAGGAAACATAACATTTCCACCTTTAATTCACAAGATATCAATACAACACATTGATATAAAAACATTATGAAAACCATTTTCAATACCAAAATAAAATAAAAGTAAAACATGGTATTTATTTTTCTTTTAAAAAAAGGTATGGCTTATAGAGGAAGCCGAAACTCAAAAACTGGTCATGGCAGCGGAGAAGTCGTTGTTGCCACATACGTACGACAAAAACATTCTCTTTTTTCGTTTAGTAAACACTTCATATAAAAAATATTCCTTTTGAATAAACGTAAAAGTAAAAGGGGTTTATACACCATATAAAAGAAGGTTGTGTATAAAACAAAATATGCCTCAAAGAAAGGAGATTGAGACGAAGTCCCATACCTCGGGTCCAACTTGACTCGATCATTTTTTAATGTCCTGAATAATAAACTTGAGTGGATTTCTACTTACTTAAGAACCTTTTTCAAGTTCATTATTCCTTTTATATCACTTATTTCCATGTCATGAACACTATGTAATTATTTACGTTAATAACGGTTGTTTTAACGATCATTGGTACTTGAGTCCAAAATAAACCGTTTATAATTACCAGTTGTTCATGTATCCATTATATCCATAATTATAATCATGATGTATATATCATATATATCCATTATATACATTCATTTATAATATTACATAATCATTTTGAGGTAGTAAATGAAATGCACCGTTCATGGAGACGGTAAGCCGTACGTACGCATGAACGCTACTTTCATTTATATTTCGTATTTTATAGAATGG
The DNA here is from genome assembly GCA_963277665.1 of Viscum album. Taxonomy (NCBI): domain Eukaryota; kingdom Viridiplantae; phylum Streptophyta; class Magnoliopsida; order Santalales; family Viscaceae; genus Viscum; species Viscum album. Next base: position 2,059,129,429 of record OY728151.1, on the reverse strand, counting down.
AATCATAATGATATAAATGTATATTATAAATCCAGTATAATATCATATATAATATCATAGTTCCATAATTTATACATCCCACATATGTTATTTAACGAATCAAATCACTTTGAGGGGGCGGTAGTCCGCACTTCCTTAAATGAAGATATCACGTTTACCCATAATGGAAAGCATAAAGGTATTCCCAAATTGAAAAATACAGAATATTAAGGAAAACATAAACATATTATATATCTTATATAAATATAGTGACATCTTAATGGCCACCTTTTAAGGTGTTAAAAGAATGGTGAACAATCATCGTTTCGGGAGGCATAAATTCACCATCCACGGAAACAGTATGTCCTTTAACCATTAAATGTAGGTGTGTGTAAGTGTAGCTCGAATCCATCTTATAACAACATCCTAGTATATTGAAGATACTTGATTTGTTACAAAAGAAATTAATAAAAAGAGTTTAGGGGGTTGGAGAAGCAAAATAAAACAAAAGGACTCAAGTGAAGACATTACCTTAAAATCGGGTAACTCCATTTGGTTTGAGCTCAAAGGCTTCCTTGGGAAGTCTTCTGCCCAATGTGAGGATTCAGGGAGTAATAGATGGATGTGGAAAGACAAAATGGGCAGGGTTTTTTTGAGCCAAAGGCTTTGGGAGTGTGGGTAAGGAGGTAGAGTTGGCGGCCTTTTGTAAGGGGAGAGGAGGGTCACTCTTGGAAAGTAAAGAAATGTTACTTTATTTGAAAATGATTTTCGGGTTCAAAAGGTCCCACATTGATATAATTCGAGGGTAAGGTGATAAGGGTTAAAAATCCACCCATCCAATAGGTTTTGGACATGTGTAGGTCATAGATTTTACATTATCATTTCATTTTATTTAAATCCTTTATTAATGAGGTAATCGATGCATCATCATGATGTCATTAATAATTTAATTTATTTAAAGTATAAAAATTATGAAAAAAAATAATATGATGTAGGAAATATTTTTATCTGTCCAATGAATATTTATAGTCTAAAATTTCGTCTATGTAGACAAAATTAAAAAAAATTAATCAGGTGATACATTCCTGTTATATTTACTTTCTTTAAAAAAAATAAAAAGATAACAAGTCACTTTCCACAAAATTGATTCCATGGGGTCCCCAAGTTTGGAACAAGACATCCCATGGTCGGCTATGAGACAACCAGTAGAATTAGGACACATTTTTGTGTCATTTTTTTATTATTATGATATTATTTTATTATCCTTAACTACCCGATTACTCATTAATCAAGATAATTAAAGATAATTACCATCGTTACTATTCAAAATGTCCAAAAACAAAAGATTATTGATTACATAATTTGGACCTTATGATTCCAAATATGTAATCCATTTTACAAAATTCCAAACACAGAAATTTCAATAATTGATTTAAAAATAATTCCTGTTGTCAAAACAAATAGCGGGTTTTTTTGAAACAATATCTATGAAAAGTTTGTCATTAGTTTATGCCCAATTCCAAAGTGAATTTAATCTTAATGAACACCGTTGGATTAAATGGTAAAAATATATTCTAATTTAACTTTAAAACCAATTCAAAAGATAATCTAATCATATAAAAAATTAGATTAAAAAGCAGTTTTGATGTAAAATGCAGTATTTTTCACTATTCATTAAAAAATGAACATTGTCAGAAAAATACCAAATATTCACACAAAGTAAATTTTGATGTCCCAATCATAAAGAATAAGTTTATTTTGACAAACATAGCTTATTAAATTGTTAAAAGATAGATTTAAAAATGGTTTTCCACCAAAAGACAGTAAATCAATCTTTTAAAAAATATCTGTGTATTCCATGCTTAAGATTGGATTTATTTTCATTTTAAGCCTCTAAAACACTCTCTCATTCATTAATACACATAGATAAAAATATCTATTATTCATTACTTACATGGGATGATACATCCTTCCCCCCTTTAGAAAATTGCGTCCCCACAATTTATTTACTTATCGAATAAATGGGGGTACTTATCCCTCATTGTATTTTCAGATTCCCATGTTGCCTCTTCCATCATGTGGTTTTTTCACAAAACCTTTACCTGATTAATCACCTTATTTTGTAACACTTGCTCCCTGTGGTCAAGAATCTGGACCGGTTGTTCCTCATAAGATAGGTTCTCTTCCAGCTGAACTACCTCTGGACTCAAAACATGAGATGGATCTGGCATATACTTTCTCAACATCGAAACGTGAAAAACAGTGTGTACCTAAGATAAACTCGGATGTAAAGCCACCCGGTATGCAACTGATCCAACTCTCTCTATAATTTCATATGGTCCAATGAACCTTGGACTCCGCTTTCCTTTCTTACCAGATCTCATCACACTTTTCCATGGTGAGACTTTGAGAAAAACATGATCACCTACCTCAAAAGTTAGATCCTTCCTCCTGTTGTCTGCATAACTCTTCTACCTACTCTGAGCTGTTCTCATGTGTTTCTGAATCAGCTGAACTTTTTCTGCCATCTCATCTACCAATTCTGGTCCCATCAAAATCCTTTCACCCACTTCATCCCAGAAAGCTGGAGTTTGACACCGCTTCCCATATAACGCCTGAAATGGTGCCATATGTATACTTGAATGAAAACTGTTATTATATGAAACTTCAACCAAAGAATGATGCCGGTCCCAACATCCCTGATAATCCATAGAACAATCTCGTAGCATATCTTCCAAGGTCTGAATTGTTTGTTCTGACTGCCCATCGGATTGAGGATGAAATGTTGTACTAAAATTTAATTCAGTACCCAACGACTTCTGAAGGCCTTTCCAAAAGTTATAAGTGAACCTGGGATCACGATCAGATAAAATGGAGAGGGGAACTCCATGTAACCTGAAAATCTCTTTAAGATACAAATGGGAAAGTTTATCTAGGGAAAAAGTATCTCGTATAGCAAGGAAATGAGCAGATTTAGTCAATCGATCAACAATAACCCAGATTACATTATTACCTCGAGATTTCTTCGGTAATCCCACAACAAAGTCCATGGATATATTCTCCCATTTCCACTCTGGCACTGTTAAAGGCTGAAGCACCCCTTTCGGTAACTGTCACTCTGCTTTAACCTATTGACATATCAAACACTTCCCAGTAAAATCAGCAATATCTCTATTCATTCCATCCCACCAGTAATACTCCCGTAGATCATTGTACATCTTAGTACTGCCAGGATGAACTGAAAACAGAGAACTATGAGATTCACATAACAACTCTCTCTTCAACTGTGAATCACAAGGCACACACAATCTCTTCCCAAATCTCAAAACTCAATCATTATCAATGTTGAATTCAGGAAACTTACCTTTCTGAACCAGTTCTACCTTTTTCTGCAACTCACTGTCTTGCTTCTATGCTTGATTGATTCTATCTAATAGAGATGATCTCACTTATACCTGAAACAAAACAGAAGAACTTCCTGCACCAACAACTTCTATGCCAAAGTTCATCAAATCCTTAACCAAAGGATCACGTTCCAAACACAAAATTGCTAATGAAGCATTACTTTTTCGACTCAAATCATCAGCCACTTTATTTTCTTTTCCCGGATGGTAATTAATTGTACAATCATAATCCCTGATTAATTCCAGCCATCTCCTCTGTCTCATGTTTAACTCTTTCTGAGTTAATATATACTTTAAACTTTTGTGATCAGTATATATTTCACACTTTACTCCATACAAATGATGCCTCCAAATTTTTAAAGAGAAAACAACAGCAGCTAATTCCAAATCATGTGTAGGGTAATTTACCTCATGAGTTTTCAACTGTCGTGAAGCATAAGCAATTACCTGATAATTCTGCATTAGGACGCAACCAAGTCCTTTCAATGAAGCATCATTGTATATAACAAACTCACCATTCCTGGAAGGTAGTTCCAAAACTGGTGCATTCACCAATCTTATTTTCAATTCCTGAAAACAATCATCACATTCTTTTGTCCAGATAAACTTAACACCCTTCCGAGTTAGCTTAGTCATTGGACTAGATAACCGTGAAAAATTTATAACAAACCTTCGGTAATAGGCTACCAAAAAAAGGAAGCTAAGAATCTCAGTTACATTTGTGGGTCTTGGCCAGTCTTCCACAACTTTTGTTTTTGCAGGATCAACAGTTATCCCATCTTTAGAAATAATGTGACCGATGAAAGAAATTTGTTGCAACCACAACTCACACTTGCTGAATTTTCCATACAGTTTCATTTATTTTAAGGTTTGCAAGATAAACCTTAAATGCCTTTCATACTCCTCTTTACTTTTAGAAAACACCAAAATATCATCAATGAAAACCACCACAAACTTATCCAAGAACTCATGGAAAATTCTATTAATTAAGTCCATGAATACAGCAGGTGCATTGGTTATCCCAAAAGGCATTACTACAAATTCATAATGGTCATATCTTGTACAGAATGTGGTTTTTGGAACATCTGCTTCCTTTACCTTCAGCTGATGGTACCCCGATCTCAAGTCAATTTTTGAAAAATACTGAGCTCCCTGAAGCTGATCAAATAAATCATCTATATGAGGAAAAGAATATTTGTTCTCAGCAGTGATGTTATTCAAGGATCTATAATAAATGCAAAGTCTCATTGAACCATATTTCTTTTTAACAAATAAAACAGGAGCACCCCATGGTGATGTGCTAGGTCGAATGAAACCTTTCTCTAATAAATATTGCAATTGCTCCTTTAACTCTAAAAGTTCAATTTGAGCCATTCGATAAGGGGGTTTTGAAATTGGCTTAGCATTAGGAACTAAGTCAACAGTAAACTCAACTTCCCGATCTGGTATTATTCCAGGAAACTCATCAGGAAAAACATCAGGATACTCAAATACCACTAGCACATCTTTAATCTGAATAGTTCCTTTATTTTCAACGATGTGTGAAAGGTAACATTCATTTCCATATTTTAGAATTTTCTTGGACTCTTGATAAGTTATCAACAGTAAGGGTTCATTCATGTACACAAACTGAAAGTCTTTCTGAAAAAAAACTTCTTTACCTCTATAGTCAATATTAGCATGGTAAATAGAGATCCAATCCATACCCAAGATAACATCAAACTCTACTAGAGGTAGAACAATAAGGTTTGCAAGTAGTTTCTTTCCACAGATAAGGAGAGGAAGATTCTTATAAATTCTTTTTGCCACAACATTTCTCCCAGGTGTTTTTACCAAAAGTTCAGGAGTCATTTATTGAGATGGTATTCCCATTTTACTAGAAAAGGCTTCAGAGATGAAAGAATGTGTGGCCCCCGAATCAAACAACACACTGGCGTCATCTGAAGAAAAAAAAAGTACCTGATACAACTTCATTTGATGGCCCGACATCTGCTGAAGTAGTTGCAAAAGATTTCACCACCCCTTTCTGCTTGTAGTCTAACTGCTTCCCATCACTCAAGCTCTTTTTCGGACACTCGTTTGCATAGTGACCCATCTCATTGCACATAAAACATTACACTAACTTTAAATCAAATTTGGTCTTACCTTCACCATGATCTTTTTCAATGAAATCACGAGCCTTATGTCCGATCTTACTACATTGGTAGCACTTTCCAGAATTCATGAGACATTCACCAGCATGCCTTTTTCCACATTTATCACAAACTGGAAACTTATATTTCTTACCATCAGTCTTTTTTGAAGAATTCTTCCCTTTCTCCTGCCACCTTGGTCTCTTCTTCTGCTGGTTTTTATAGAACACTTGATCAACGGAAAACTCCATTTCCACCTTCTCAGCACATCGAACAAGCTTTTCATAACTTTTAAACTCATGAGAAGCTAATTCCCTTCGATATTTTGGCTTTAATCCTGAGTAAAAATGATTGATTTTACTATCAAGGTCTCGGATAAAATTTGGAGCATACCTTGCCAATCGAGTGAACCTTTCTTCATAGGTAGCCACTAAGTCTTCCTCTTGCCTCAATTACAAGAAATTTTTTCCATCCTAAGTCGAACAGCCTTAGGAAAATACTTCTCAAGAAACATACCTTTGAATTCATCCCAGTCGAGGGCATTAATCTCATCAGCGTCCCAGATATTTTTAACCATTGACCACCACTAATCTGCTTCACCCTCCAAACGGTAAATAGCAAGACTAACCTTTTGATTATCTGAGCACCCCATGACATCTAAAATCTTCTACATTGCTTTAATCCAACCTTCAGCTAGCACAGGGTCAGATGATCCTCTGAATGATGGGGTATGTTGCCTCATGAAATGTTCCACCACTGACATGTTCCTCTGCGGTTGATCTGGATGATCTCGTGTATGGATACCACCCCCATTTATCGCTTGAGTCAACTGCACCATTACTGCAAAAACTGTTCAGTTCCAATTCCGACCATCTCAGGATGCTGATTCGGAAGGTTATTTCCTTCTGCATTCCTTCCTATCACTGCTTCCCTGTTTCCTCTACGGAAAACCATTCTAAAAAAACATGTCTTAGATGAAGTAACATGGTAATCTTCAAATACTATATCACATCCATTTGACCATGAAAAAAATATTTTTGGATAATCGTTTAATAGAATTATAACTCCTAAAGTTATCCAAACTGACCTCTGATACCAACTATAAGGCCCCAGTCTTAAAACTTACTTAATCTTGAGTTATTACAAGATTACACATTGAGGATCTTTTCGGGTTTAGAGTTTTAGATAATTAGATCATAAAACTTGCATTAAATTCCACATATAAACAAAGTGGTTACAAAAAGATAGTATTCTTCTTTCCCATCAATGGAAACATGTTTAAAATAAAACATGGATTCTTTCTTGACACTTCCTTGACACTATCATCATATCATGTACCTTTCCCTTGACCTGTGAAAAAATTTTCAAAAAACTTGGAATGAACATAAAAAGCTCAGTAAGGGATATAAAAATATGGAAAGGAAACATGGGTATATATACATAAGAATGAAATCATACTTTACCCATAAACATAAGCACTTTAATATACCTCATCAAATCATGAATAAATCATAGAAATCATAAGACATAAAGGTAACATGAGGCATTCATAACATTCTTACGTAGGGAGTAACCCTCTTGGTTACGTTTGGAATACCCATCATAGTATATTCCCTAAATCTCATCAGAGAAACCTAAACATTTCACTCCTTCGCGTTACCAAATGCATTGGAGATCTATATCAGGCTCACCCGCCCTTAGTTTATCACGGAACCACCCATCTTCATAATAATTCCCAAGAACCTCAACATAATTGTATCACATAAAACATGCATAAAGGAAACATAACATTTCCACCTTTCAATCACAAGATATCAATACAACACATTGATATAAAAGCATTATGAAAACAATTTTCAATACCAAAATAAAAGAAAAGTAAAACATGGTATTTATTTTTCTTTTAAAAAAAGGTATGGCTTGTAGAGGAAGCCGAAACTCAAACAATGGTCACGGCAGCGGAGAAATCGTTGTCACCGCATACGTACGAAAAAAACATTCCCTTTTTTCGTTTACTACACGCTTCGTATAAAAAATATTCCTTTTGAATAAACGTAAAATTCAAAGGGGTTTATACACCATATAAAAGAAGGTTGTGTATAAAACAAAATATGCCTCAATGAAAGGATATTGAGACAAAGTCCCATACCTCGAGTCCGACTTGACTCGATCATTCTTTAATGTCCTGAATAATAAACTTGAGTTAATTTCTACTTGCTTAAGAACCTTTTTCAAGTTCATTATTCCTTTTATATCACTTATTTCCATGTCATGACCACTATGTAATTATTTAAGTTAATAACGGTCGTTTTAACGATCATTGGTACTTGAGTAAAAAATAAACCCTTTATAATTACAAGTTGTTCAGGTATCCATTATATCCATAATTATAATCATGATGTATATATCATATATATCCAGTATATACATGCATTTATAATATTACATAATCATTTAGAGGTAATAAATGAAATTCACCGTTCATGGAGACGGTAAGCCGTACGTACGCATGAACGCTACTTTCATTTCTATTTCATATTTTATAGAATGGAATCATAATGATATAAAGGTATATTATAATTCCAGTATGATATCATATATAATATCATAGTTCCATCCTTTATACGTCCCACATATGGTATTTAACGAATCAAATCACTTTAAGGGGGCGGTAGTTCGTACTTCCTTAAATGAAGATATCACGTTTACCCATAATGGAAACCATAAAGGTATGCCAAAAATAAAAATAAATAAGCTTAAGGAAAACATAAACATATTATATATCATATATAAATATAGTTACATCTTAATGGCCACCTTTGAAGGTGTTAATAGAATGTTGAACAATCATCGTTTCGGGAGGCACAAATTCACCATCCACAGAAACAGTATGTCCTTTCACCATTAGATGTAGGTGTGTGTAAGTGTAGCTCGAATAATTCTTATAACAACATCCTAGTATATTTAAGATATTGGAGTTTTTACAAAATAAATGAATAAAAATATTTTTGGGGGTGGAGAAGAAAAATAAAACAAAAGGACTCAAGTGAAGACATTACCTTAAAATCGGGTAACTCCTTTTGGTTTGAGCTCAAAGGCTTCCTTGGGAAGACTTCTGCCCAATGTGAGGCTTCAAGGAGTAATAGATGGATGTGGAGAGACAAAATAGGCAGGGGTTGGACGAGCCAAAGGCTTTGGGAGTGTGGGTAAGGAGATAGAGGTGGGGTCCTTTTATAAGAGGAGAGGAGGGGCACTCTTGGAAAGTTAAGAAATGTTACTTTATTTGAAAATGATTTTCGGATTCAAAAGGTCCCACATTGATATAATTCGAGTTTAATGTGATAAGGGTTCGAAATCCACCCATCCAATAGGTTTTGGACATGTGTAGGTCATAGATTTTAGATTATCATTTCATTTTATTTAAATCCTTTATTAATGAGGTAATCGCTGCAGCATCATGATGTCATAAATAATTTAATTTATTTAAAGTTTAAAAATTATGAAAAATATACTATGATGTAGGAAATCTTTTTGGATTTCCAATGAATATTTATAGTCTAAAATATCATCTATTTGGACAAAATTAAAAATGTTTTAATCAGGTGATACATTCTTGTTATATTTACTTTCTTTAAACAAATAAAAAGATAACAAATCACTTTCCACAAAAGTGATTCCATGGGGTCCCCAAGTTTGGCACAAGACATCCCATGGTCTTCCATGAGACAACCAGAAGAATTAAGACACATGTTGGTGTCATTTTGTTATTATTATGATATTATTTTATTATCCTTAACTACCCGATTACTCATTAATCAAGATAATTAAAGATAATTACTGTCGTTACTATTCATAATGTCCAAAAACAAAAGAGTCTTGATTACATAATTTGGAACTTCTGATTCCAAATATTTAATCCATTTTACCAAATTCCAAACACATAAATTGCAATAATTGATTTAAAAATAATTCTCGTTGTCAAAACAAATGGAGGGTTTTTTTGAAAAAATATCTACGAAAAGTTTGGGATTAGTTTATGCCCAATTACAAAGTGAAATTAATCCTAATGACCACCATTGGATTAAATGGTAAAAATATATTCTAATTTAGCTTTAAAACAAATTCAAAAGATTATCTAATCATATAAATAAATTAGATTAAAAATCAGTTTTGATGTAAAATGCAGTATTTTTCACTATTCATTAAAAATGAACATTGTCAGAAAAATACCAAAAATTCACACAAAGTAAATTTTGATGTCCCAATCATAAAGAAAAAGTTTATTTTGACAAACATAGATTATAAAATTGTTAAAAGATAGATTTAAAAATGGTTTTCCATCAAAGGGAGTAAAACAATATTTTAAAAAATATTAGTGTATTCCATGCTTAAGATTGGATTTATTTTCATTTTAAGCCTCTAAAACATTATCTAATTCATTAATATACATAGATAAAAATATATATTATTAATTAATTACTTGGGATGTTAGGTAAATACCTTGTTTGTCTTTTATGCATTAGTGTGACTTGTGACCTGAACATGAAACTTGTTTGAGAAAAAATCGGGAAGCCCGGGTAGCTTGGAGGGTAGACTAGAATTGTGGGCTAGTGTTTCAGAGGTGACTCGACCCGGTTTCAATGGTAGGAATAAAGATTGCAACAATGACTAAACAAATGGTTTTTGAGGGTCATGGCCTTCTAAGCCACCTTTTCGAAAGGTCATGTCATTCTAAGCCACATTTTTTGATGGTCGTTGTCTTATAAGCCACGTTTCACTAAGACAAGAAGATTTAGGGGCCCAAGCTAGCTAACACACAAGAGGCCTCTCCCGTATTATTGTTTATTGGTTACATTATTCTCATCAGTGTGACACATGGGTTATTTTAAAAATTAAGGGTTTGTTTTTCTTAATTAAAATTTGTCCTTTTTAAAACTGCATTATTTAAACCTGTTTTCTCTAAAGTTGGTCAAGATTTAAGTTCTTTTTTTTTAATTAAAAATTAAAATGTATTTGTAATTTAATAATGGTGCATGGAACCTTTTGTTTTTATCATCCTACAGGGCTTTTATCTCACACCCTACATACACCTTTGGGTGTATGTTGATCCGGTTTTTTTTTCAGGATGATCCATTGAGCATCACATTGGTGGTTTGGGAATTCAGCGGCATCCTCATGTTGGTTTGGTCAATGTATCTTGAGTTTGTTACACCTCATGGTTCTTGGAGGTTTGAGTTAGTGTTTTAGTTTTTTATTTAATGCCATTTCTTTTGGATTTTTGGTTCAAGTAGTAAAATATACTCTTGACATAGTGTAAGGGTCTGTTTGGTTGTATGATTTTTAGTTTCAATTTAATCACCTTGTTGTTTTTTATATTTATTTATTCGGGTAAATCATTCCCATGTTTTGTTTTTGATACCTGGAAACATGTTAGAGTCCATGGGGATTGGGAATGCCATTCAGGTCTTTCCACGGACTGGGTCAGGTGCTGGGTCAGATGACGACCTCGTCTGGTTCCTGACATTTTTTACAAATCATTTTGAATTATTTACAAAATGATAAAATGATTGTCTTCTTTTTTATGACGAAAGTGACTTATTTAACACCACAATCATTCTTTAAAACATTTATTCCTCTTTAAGACATAATATTTTTAAAATGAAACAAAATCAATTTTTTGGTAGTGAAAATGGTTTCTTAAATAAAAAATGGCACTTTTATACAGAAATTTGTTTCATATGGGATTAAAAGTAATTTTCAAAAGGGATTTCTGATTTATGATATGGTATGTGATAATTTTATGAAATAGTTGGTCCTGATATATATTATATGAAGGTTTGATCCCCATTATAACTCATGGGTGAGCTTTACACAACTTATACGAAGGGTTGAGCTGCATTGTATCTCACAGGTTAGTAGTTTATAGCTTATAATATGGTTTGAGGCACATTTTCGTTCATGGGTGAGCCCAATATAGCATATAAAAAAGTTGATCACTATTATAGATCTCTAATTTTTAATACTACTATATTGTTATTCTAATTGGAAGTGGTTTGAAAGGGTTTTATGTATATGATGATCTAAGTATCCTAAATGCATTTTATTTGAATTCTATTGGTTTTATTGTTTTTCTTTGAGAAAAATTTATGAGTGTTACTCATATTAAAAATTTTTGTTTCATTCTCTCCAATAACGTTAAATGGGTTTCCATGTTTTAACATGAATAATGGTTCATTCATTTTATGTCCTTAACTGAGATTTTTTGCTCATCCTCAATTTTAAAATGTTTATAATAGGTATTAAGATTGGTAAGGATGAGGAATATTCCATGATTTGAATATGTTTCATGAAAATAAATCATGTTTTATTTTAAAAGGGATTTATTTTGTAGGAAGAAGTGGATACTAAGTATAACTGTCCACTTCTAATGTAAGAGTATACTAAATAAGAGTTTTTGACATTATTCTCAAAAAATATAAACTAAAAAGATCTTATAAAGTGAAATTTGGTTCAAGAAAACTATAAAAGGTTATCTTTATGGTTGGTTCCTCATATAATTAGTTAAATTATATAATATATTAAAATTTAAGCATTTGATTAACAGTACATATTTTTAAAAAATCATATTATTAAAAAATTATGAATTTAATTTCAATATTATTTATATCCCACTGTACAATATATCATAATTAACATAATATCCAATCAAATACTATACCAAAGTTTTATTCATATCATAAAATATTTTTCTTCCCAACAGCCATTAATGGTTTCAAATCACCTCAAAATTACATCACATAAAAGATAAAAATGTTTATGTATGATTTGTATATTATTATCAACCTTAAACATATAAACCAATGGTGGTATCTATAAATCATAAGTTATCTTCATATTAAAACATAGATACATCCAAAAACTATCACAATCCATATTTATTATGTAAAACTGAAGTATATTTCCATAAATGAAAAATTGAAATAAACTTCATAAAATATGACTTAATCCAATTTATCATATAAAAAACTGGCCAATTTCAAGGACACCCATACAATCCCAATTACATTATAGATGATAACAATCTCTTTATTCCAAATAAAAATTATCACCATACCATTATTCCTACATTCTAGGTTACCAATACTTTCCAATAGATGTTTTTAAATCCATAAATTAAATCAATTAAATAATCATTTGATGTATCCGGGTTATTATATCGATAATGAAATTCATATAGATATAATAAAACCTAATTAAAAATTCTAATTTATAATCAATTTAATCATTAAACTTTATCATATTCATAATGTATGTCATTAATTTGACAAGTGGTTTACCCTCATATTAAGGCATTGGATTGAACAAGCCCCATATTGTCCACATAAAATAAATTGAAATATAATTTATATATTGGGAAGAACATTTTATTCCTCATTCAAACACATAATATTTCATCGACAATTAATTGATCTATTCTCAAATTTTACACAAAAAATGATTTTTCCATTTCTTTGAAAAAATCCCAAGGGTATCACTTTCCACAATTATAACAAGATTCAAACTTATAATTCTTTATTTAATGGTTTACACCACCTGAGTTACCTACAGACTATATCATTCTATTATTTGTTGACTCTGAGAGTTTGATAATCTATAAGATTTTAGTTATATATCTTGATAACTGATTACCTATATTCACAATTTATTTAACTCTAGTTATCATAAAATTTTGTTACAAATAATATCTGCATTTTCAATAAAACATTATGTGAACATGATTTCCAATATTTATAAATATGGAATATAATCAAAAGGAATATTATTTAAATTAGTAACTATATTGTGAAACCACATAATCAGAAATAAAGTTTTTAGATTTCTAAATAATGACTAATTATTTTAAATTAAAAACACATTAGGTTTAACATAGATTATTAACTATCATCATGTATTCAGGTATCTCATAATCGTTTATAAGAAATGTTAATTATCCAGATAATATCTCTCAAGAGTATAAAACTATGGGTTAATGAAGGGTACACTAATTGTTCATCATAATGATGTTGAGGTGTACTCAACAAAATATAATCAATTTTATTACACCTAGATTCAATTATTAACAAACAACAACCACTTATATTTTATAGATAGGGAAGTATTTTTTGGAGAAGAGAATTGCTACTCTAAAAATAATTTATAAAGTTACATAATAATTATATATATCTTCAAAGTCAGTTATAGTGTTATTTATCACAACCTATATTTCTTAAATCTAGTTCCCATTGTTTATAAAAAAAATTTGGTGACACCTTATGAAAAAAAAACCCTAGTAACTCAAATTAGGTGGTTACATTATAACATTAGCACTAAATAAAATATATCACATAAAAAATGATATAATAGTTTATTAGTATTAGTAAACAAGAAGTCAGCGTGAAACTCTCGTACATATCATAACAAAATATTGAATGATATATTTTACATTAATAACAAAATTATTATCCCTAGAATATCATTTCATATCAATCATATTAAATTTTCTACAATCTCAGGGAAAAGAAATTAAAAAAAAATTAGATCAAATTTGCGAGAAGGTGATATCAAATTCTAGGGAAGGGTTTCATACACTGGATTATATCATGTGTAAGTAAGGTATAATCAAAATTTTAATGTGATTAACTGGAACAATATTCTATTTAGTCAATAAGTTGAGAATAAGATATTATATGATAGAAATACCAGATGATTAAATAATAAAATATAAATGAACACATTAGCATGATGATTTTACACGGTTATCATAACTAATAAAATAATCACAGGGAAAAAATAACCTAGTTAATAATGATGTAATTCATAATATCAGACTACATAAACATATTTTCAAGGACTCATTCCAGGAGATGTTACCAAAATGGGAACTACCTCAACAAAATATTGAAAAATGTTTTCCAATGGGACCCAACAATGAATTAAAGGGATATAAATGGTCCCTCACAGTTGTTAATAAGTATAACTCATTTATTATATAAATGGATTAAAAAATGTTCAACATCAACTCATTATAAGAATTCAAATTGAAAAACAATAATATCAAATGATAATATCTCTCGGAAACTATCTTATCATATACCATCTATAGAAAAAATTTGTATGGAATCATTAATGGATATCCTGAGTGGTAAATATGTAAAATAATGATCTATTTACATTGATATATATAAAATAATTAAAATATTCATAATAATTTTCTTGAGTAAAACCCCTTTTCACATTTGAAATTAAATTTATTAAATAAATATGTCAAAATTATTAAGAAATTATTTAATTTGATAATATTCATTTAAAAAATATATCAAATATTTTAATGATTTTATGATCAAGATGGTATGAAATTTTTAAAATTCCGAGTGTGTAAAAATATTTATTATTTCATCATTTTTGATAAAATGTTAAAAATTGCACTATTTGCAAAAATAAATAAACATTTAATTTAATGCATTTTCAAATATATCAATAATAGTTAAAAATTTCAGTAAAATATAATCTAAAAAGGTATAATATTTTAAAAAATATAGGGTGGTATATAAGTTCTTGGAGGAAAACATTCATGTACAAATAGAAAATTAAATCTATTTTCTTTAAATATATTATTTCAATATTTGAGATTTAAAATGTGTAAAAGTGAAGGAAAATATATAATTTTAAAAAATATTTATATGAAAGGAAAATATATTATTTTTATAATAAAAATATCATATAATTACCCATGATGATACTTAAAGATAAATGATCTATAATAATGATGAGATATTGATATAAACCCTTAATGATTTTGTAAAATTTTAATCATAATACCTAATAATTAAATAATATCAAATGTATCCTTAAATAAAATGTCTAAAAATTAAATCATGATATATTATATCCATGTGGAATTATATATGTACACGAATAAAGAAAGTGGTGAATAAGAAATATGTCTCACAGAACAAAAACTGTCATGAAAAAGCCTTACATCAGGATTGATTTATCATACATATTTTTTAACATCCTAAATGTAAAACATAAGTTGTTTATACAAATTATTAAGAATATTTTTCATGATTATTATTTATATTATTTTATTTATTATGTAGTTTTATTTAATAACATAATAAATTAAGATCGCATGATACGTTTTGATGACATTCAGTTCTTTTGTTAAAAAATAAAATCGATAGGTTGACTATGGTAAAATAGGTCTGTGTTCCATCGTCAAGATTATAGTAATAATGAAATAATTATATGTTTTATTCATCAGTTATTCTTTAAAAACTAGACCAGAAATATTTTTATGATAAATAAACTATGAAAATAATTTATATGTTAATCTATGAGTACACATGTGTAATAGTTCCATTTTTCATCGATAAATATAGAATGAATTTACATATTATATTAGAATCCCAAAATGGTAATAATATCACAAATCCCATTTTACTTCATCAATTAAACATATATATAATATCAATTTTATGTATTGATGGGAAACAAATCACATCTCTTTGAGAAGGTTGTGGTCCAGACATATGCGTGAATGAAAATTTTTGTTTTTTAAAGGATGGAAAGGGAAGAAATTACATTATATTGAATATATAAATAATTATAAATATTAAATAAATATAATATATAAACATTAAATATATCATTATAACTTTCTGTTATAATAGATGATAAAAAATGAATTAAATTGCTTCATGAGGTGGTAGTCTACAATACACTATAATGATGGTTTTGTTTCCCATTTGATGTAAGTGGAGATAGATAAAGGGTACTCCATTTAAATATAAACATCTTATTATATTTATAATAAAAGTTTTATTTTTTCAACTTGATTGAGTTTGATTTAAATGAGATCTAATAATAAATAAAATAAAAAACATTCAGTTAAAATATACACTTCTTCTTCATAACACCTCAATTTCATTACAAATAATGCACTTAATGGTTGATATAATGACCTATAAAATACCTATTGAATATGGTGAGGTATGTAATGATAGTATTTTAAATTTTATTTTAGGATCCAAAATTCTCTTTATGTATTCATAGAAGATGATAGAGGGTTCTATTTAAGATGTTATATAAATGTTTTCTTAGAAGTTCATTAATTATTAAATTTATATAAATTAATTTTCATGTTGAATTGATTCTTAATTTGTTTAATTTTAATATAACAAGATTATTATAGGGTATAATATCATAAAATAATATTTTGACAAAAATAAGTGATCTTTTTACCATAATTGTTTAATTTCCATGATAACAATTTTTTTAATATTTTGTGGAAAAACAAACAATTATAGAAATAAATATCCATAAAATGACCATTTTTTATAATTCAAATCATATCCAATTATTTTTTCTAATTGTATTATTTTTATTAATTATAAATCTTCTTAAATAATATAATTTATTAAAAAATATAATTAATGTCATTTTTGGAAATACATGAAATAATATCAAATAATATATACCTAAGTCTTTTAAAATTGATCCAAAATAAATTTTATTTGAAAATTGGGATTTTTATGTATTTATATAATCATTTAAGAAAATTTATATTTCTCTAGATTTTATTTAAAACCTTACCTTTTAGTTTAAACCCTTGGTTAACTGATCATTACAATAACTAAGGTAAAGGCTTTTTCAATATTAGAGGGTTAAATTTAAATTATAATGTAATAATTGGATTCAAAAAAGATAACAGATGTTATTTTTGACCCAGAATTATATAAATTTCCTATATAATTTTTTTTATAATTTTGAAATAATATATTGATATTTATTTAACATCAATTATCATTTATATATTTTTTGACACTAAACATGCAATTTCACATTGAAATAAATAATTAAGAAGGTTTATTTGAATTTAAAATAAAATATCATTATAAAATAAAATATTTTAACATTAAAATATTCATTTATTAGTGAACATAATTGTTTATATCCTTGTCTGAAAATATTATAGTTATTAAGAGTAATAAGTCACATTTTTTACATTACCTTTTAATAAAATATTATAATGGTCAAAATAAATGAAATATATCAATAGGAGGAAATAATTTCTGAACATTGATGAAAATATCTAATTTACACTCATTAGATATGTCAAATTCTTGTTTTAGTGTCACTTTTTTTCCTTATCTCATTATTTTTAGCATAATTACCTAATTTACTCTTACTATGGGGATAATTATTTACTATGGCTACTATTTATAGTCTTAAAAAATAAAAGATGGCTATTTTCAAAATTTGTATATCCTGATTCAAAATATGTAATATATTTTATAAGATTAAATTTCTAGAAGTGGAAGAAAATAATATCTTCATAAAACAAAAAATGGTAGAATTTTATCATAGAAATTTCTTTTTGAGTATAGTTTTTGTATAACAAATAAAACCAAAAAAATGGATTCCAATAAACATAATAGGGTTATTCATAATATAATAGAACATTTTTTACTTTTCATTCATTTTAAAATAAAATTTTTCCTTCTGAATACATAAAACAAATGTATAGTTTTCTATAAAAATAAGTATTTTTCACTATTAACATTAAAATAATTCTTATAATAAAAATATTAATAATTCAAACCAATGTAATATAAATATTATTATTTAACAAAATATTATTATATTTAGTAAATACAAATTAAATATATTCCATTAATTAATTAAAATATTTTTCCCTTAATGTAACTAAAAACTGTTTTTGAAGAAAATGTACTTTTAAGGAATAAAATAACATTCTTAATAATTTATTGCATATTTCACAATAATTATTCTATATATTTTTATTGATTAATTACTATATATATTTTCTGTAATGTTTTTAATCATATTCATAACTCCTAATTCAATTACTGTGTTACAATTCTAACATTTAAAAAATATATTTAGTCAGTTGCTTAGGATCAATTATGTGTATCCTATAGGATATATAAGACATTTTTCATTTAATATATCAGGGTATTACACCACTACAAGGACGAACGGTCGATAAGAATACAATTAATCCTATATATAATCTCTAATGGGACATGATAAGTCTATAAGAAATATTGAATTATCACACCTAAAAATCGGTGGTATTTTCCTCTAGAAAATTAGAAATAAGAGATACATAAGAAGAAACACTGGAATCAACATTGAAGATATATTGTCAGTTTCTTATAAAATGACCTGAAAAAAAATTATTTCATTTTAACATCGTTTTTAAATAAAGTGATGTTAATAATTTTAGAAAAGATTTTACTTCAGGTTTCTTAAAATTATGACATAAAAATGTTATTCAAAAACCATTTTAACATTCGTTTTTTTATAAATTGATTATAAAATGAAGGCCTTCGGGCCATTGGAGGATTATAAAATAAATAAAAAATTCACTCCCCAAAAACCTCAATTCATTATTTCAATTATATTTTCTCTCATCTTATAATGCCATTGATGGCCATCTAATGTTCTTAGATTTTGATTTTAATTTATTTTCTACAATTTTTATCCTATATTATTGATCAATGTTCCTTGATATCTTATTCGTTGTTTATTATCCAATATCCATGGAAATATCATCTATATGGAAAACTTATTTGTAATTTCCATACATTTTGTTGCACACCATTGCCCCAAGATTATCGGTCACATGAATACATACATGACTCATGTTTGTTAGAGGGGGTAAACTAGAAGAAAGGGTCTAACATCGATCTGAGGGAGACAATACCATATTTATCAATGTTGAAAAATAGTGGAAATAAATGATAATAACCAAATGATATAACCATATGCATAATTATATCAGTATATCACAATGATCCAAGATGGTATACAATAACCTAGACTAAACAGTAGATATTCCATTCGAAAATACATCTCATGTTTCAAATGAAAACACCAAAGAATGACACACCAACACTCACAAGAGGGTTCAGAAACAATTTTTGGTCCCCACATCCATTATCCTTATGGATTCATCCATCTATCATGGGTCTTTTTCCCTCATCCAGTCCTTCAATATTGAATTATATTTGAGTACCGATTGTCTGTCTTCATTAGGGTGTGAGTACACCCAAGTATTCCACCACTACCATTGTGAAATATTGTATCAAGTCAAGAATAGTTTATTAAATTGTATTAATAATTAAATAAAATCAATAATTAAATAGTTTACACATATTTAATTATTCATTATTTAACCACATAAACTATCAGGCTCCCATGGACACCTACACTATAAATACTTGCTTCGTCGCATTCTAGATTATTCACCATCACACATATTCAATTCATATTTAATTATAACACATGATATTTAATCATCAATTTCATTTTAGTTCGGATTATAGATAATTAGAACCATGGTAAAATTCCATAAAATTTGGGTCTAGATCACCATTACTAGTACCATGTGGGTATTTTAATTAGTAGTCCATGAACCAAAACGTTTTTATCAAACAATCACACACTTGGTATTTCGACCACTAGACCATGTCCCACACTCATTTATCATTGTGATCTCCTAATGAATCATTCCATGTCCCACACTCATTTATCAAAAAATCACATGTATCACAATTTCACATGTATCACAATATCACATGTACTAAAATATCAAATGCATCACAATTTCACATTTATCAAAATATAACATTAATTAACTCAGGATATATTAATCCAATTCAGCAACCACACAATCACCAAAATCCATTGACTGAATCAATCAATTAATTAATCCACATACTAAAATGTGTAATCATAAAATATCCATTAATTATTTCCCCATTAAATTAATCCAATTAATCAATTGCACTATAACAAAATTATATTAATTAACATTGTAATTAAAAAATCCAAATAAAAACATGAATAACCAGAACAATCTCAATTAATTTATTCCCCAATTAATTATTTTGAATCAACAATTAATTAATCATAACGATATCTATTGATTAATACCCAAATTATTAGTCCAATTACAAAATTAAAAAATTAAAATAATCTCCTTTAATTAATTCCACAATTAATTAATCCAACCTACCAATTTTGATTTTCATAAATTTAACAAAAATAAAAATTACATAGAAAATACATTAAATCATTTCCTAGATTCCAAAAATTAATTAGTCACATAATTTACTCATTTCTAGATTCAATTTCCATGCATGGAAATTAAAATTTCACTAAACATAAAAGTAATTTTAATTCAAGAATATGATAATTGAATATAAACCATATACCTCATGATTTGAAATTAATTAATTCTAAAAGAAATTATCAATTAAAGAGGAACAATGGATATCATGACATAGAATGAAATCTAGATCAGAAGCCTAGATCAAAAATAAAAAGAATCGTGATCTAATAAACCTAGATATTAATTCACCACTGACAAAGAAAAATATAACTTTTCTATCTATAAATAGAGACTGGAGGGAGGGAAACTAAATTGGGAAGATCTCCCATGCCTGTAAAGGAGATTATCTGATGATCCAATATGCGATTCTTTAAGAATGACATTTGATATCCCAATGGATTCATATAGAAGCCTCCAATGAAATGAGTCGAATTGGTTTTGATCAACATTTTGCGATGTCTGGGGGTATAGTAATTTTAAAACAAATATCTATATTAATTAAACTCATGTACATGGATTCCTAAAAAGGGTACATGGTTTCCAAAAAGTGATCCTTTTATATGGGGGTTCATGGTAACTCCTAAGAGGGACCACCATTTGAAAATTCAGCTTCCATCCATGATAATCCCATTTGTAATGCCATGTTTCATAAAAAAAAATATAATCAAATAATGGAAAATTAATAATTATAAAATAGATTAAGATGTCTATATTAATTTTAAGGATCTTACAGTCTCCCCATATTAAAATCATGTACCCTTAAATATTACTCCACAAAATATCTATTTAAGGCCCTTAAAATATGTTTTAAAACTCCATGATTCAGATGAACCTTTTGTTACAAAAACAAATGTCTTGTCACACCCTTTTCCACATTTTCCTGAATACTGTGTTTTCCAGTTTCTCCCCAGTTACATATTTTTATCTAATTAAAAAAAATCCATCAAATCAAAAAGACTCGCTGAAGTATCTCCCCCAATTATAAGGAGGATAATTTAATCCCAATAAATTATAAAATGTTCAAAAACCCATCCCCATGGTTTAAGAATGATTCAAATTTTAATCCCTTCAACATTTTACACCCTGTATCACTAGGATCGAGCCTTTTAACACACCCATTTCTTCTTCAATCATTGTCTCTTTCCATTACTTTCTTTTCTTGGTGTCCCTATTTTGGAGATGAATCATACGCCCTTGCTAGAGCTATTTCTGCTCTGCCTTCAAGTTCTTCCTATAAGTCATGCTTCCCAATTTCTTGGCGTAATGAGAAATCTTCAATCCATGATCATTTGCGTACGGTTTCCCTTCAACTCTTTTTATAGTCCATAATACAGAGTTGGGGAGATGATAATCCTTCAGGATGAAGATGAAACAAAATTTAATAAAGATAATAATTGAACTTTTAAAGAATAATAGGGTGGGGAAGTTGATGATTTTGTTATATTATACCATTATTTTTATTATGAGAATTGTATGGGAATATATCCACCGAAAATAATTGTCATTTGTGGTCCATTCTTGTGCACTAATGAAGATCTATTTTTCTAGAAAATATGGTGATTGAATGGCTGTAAAATGGATACTGGTTAATGATGTAAACTTGGTTGATTAAATAGATTTTTAATGAATAAAAAAATTTTGTGATCACCCTAATTAACCAAATTAAATGAAGGAACTCAATGAATGGTTTTGGATAAATACAAAAACATATTTCCTCTATTATGGTGATATGCTTGGTTGATTTGTTGATTATTTGTGGGGTGATGTGTAGGGGAATGGAACCCTTGGTTGAGGGTTTGTTGGATTGTGAACCTGAGGCCGTGAGGAACCCATATGATGGGGCTTGGTTTGGTTCCATTATTTTAAGAGATCTCATTGACCCCTTTTCATGTAGTCACATTACAAGTGAACTAGTTGTGAATTCCCAAATGTATGCTTTGTTGTTTTCCTTTAGGTATTGTTTTGGATTGTGGTTATGCATGTTAGATGCACAGTAGAGGAAGAATGTTTTAAATGGAATTACTAGAACATGATTACGTGAATAGTTATGATGGGGAACTAATTTATATAAGTGAGTTTGGATGTGGACTTTGTGTACTTGTGGATGTAGGGATAACAGCATGATTGGTTGTGTATGGGCTGGTTGTCTGTTTCCGGACCCTTAGGTTGTGATTAATGATTTTTTACCTCTATGTATAAAATTATGTTTTTGTTGTTTCTTATACACACCCCACCCTTGTTGAGCACTACGTGTTGAACACCCCCACTTCATGTGAAGGGGGTTTCCCCAAAATTCTTTTCAGTGGTTGGTTATTATCCCATTTTTTGATCCCTCACCTAGGTATCCCAAGTATCTTCAGGCAGGCTTTGATGGGCTAAGGATCATTATTCCCCAAGACTCTTCAAGAAGGGTGTGTTGTGGTGGTTGGCCCAAGTGTGTTCATGAAGGTTTCTTTCCAAAGTGCCTTCAAGATGAGGACCAGGTGTCTTGAGGCATGCCTATGGATGTTCTGGACATGGTTTCTATGGGTATGGTAGTGGCTGGTTTAGACCAGGTATCTTCTAGTGTAGATGTGGTTGTTGTGGAACAGGTGTCTGCAAGCATGGTTATGTGAGGTTGTGGTGGCCCAGGTGTATACATGTGGGATGCATGGTTTTAGTGGTCCATAATGTAACACCCGATACTTTTATGAGAAATATTTTGTTTTTATGTTATATAAATCATCAAATGAATCTTTCACTACACCCAACACTAGCTTGGCTTGCTTTACACGCAATCGCGACCTTTCTTGATAGCTTGCGTCGTACGCAATACCGAGTTTCACTAAACAACGATATGCTATTAAAATATTATTAAAACTAGCCGTTATGAATAGTAATAACCACTTTTTGAAAATTTTATAAATTTTATTTTTCAAAATGGACTTCATTTTTGGATTCTGAATATCGAAATTAGCCTAGGGTAAAATTTTGGTATTTTTCTGAAAACTTTAAATTTTGATGAATAGTGAAAACACTGGGTTACTATTTAAAAAGAGACTTTTTTAAAATAATTATTTATTTCATTTAAATTTATTTTAGGTAAAAATTGATACATAATACCTATATAAGTTCAATTTAATTCATTAGAGTCATTTTATAAGAATTTTAGATATATAAAAATTTTATTGAACTTTTTAACGTCTTTTACCCACCTCCTAGGAGAATTTTCAAATTTACATAAAACATAATTTTACCGTTTTTGTGAATAGAATTTCAAAAATACGAGAGACATGGTTGATGTCAGTAAGTAAAATGTGGTTCAATAAGAGGAATATAATTTTTAGTGAATAGTAACTTTTTACTTTTTTCCATGGTTAAAAGTAAATAGGGTAATTAAGGGTAAAATGATCTTATTATTACCCTAACACATGTCCTAATTCTATTTGATATGTGTAATTCTACCAAAAACAACCTTAGGAATAAAATATGACCATTTAGTCCCACTTGGACTAGATTAGGACATTTAATATTAATTTATTTAAAGAAGGGTGAAAATAGTTAAAATCAAAGTTTAATAAGAAAATAATTTTTAATATATGGTTATACATAAGATAAATTAGACTATAAATATTCATTATAATTCTAAAAATATTTCCAACATATTGGTATTTTATTAGTAATTTTTAGACTTTATATAAGTTAATGTATTTATGACACAATGATGATGAAATAATTATATTATTAATGAAATATTGACATAAATGATGTTATAAATGCCCAAATAAATGTAATTTGAGACTTTCAATGAATTAAAATAATTTTATAGGTTACTATGATATGTTATTATTAATTTAAGTAACTTTTTTCGAACTAATCTTTCTGTTATGATTTTCACAAAAATCAATTACCAAATAGTGTCAAAATTTACATAAAATAGTGTTTAAAACAAAAAATATATTATTAATTGTTATTTTATTCATAAAAATATATGGTTCGGCCAAATGACTTAGATAAGGTTATATATATTAATAATAAACCACTTTGTGTTCGTTTGGTTTGTTATAGTAACTTTATTAACCATATAGTGTAAGAAAACAAGAAGACACGGTAAAAGATAAATTATCTAACTTAAAGTTAAATGTAAATGATAACGTTTAAATAGATACCTAAACTTGTCTAAATTATATTGGATGAGATTATTTCGACCCATACCTACCTTAACTTCGAAATAAATCAATTTGGAGCTATTAAAAACCGGATATGACTTTATAATAAAATAATATTTTTAGTTTTTCCAAAGGTGCCCCTCTCCTCCCTTATAAAAGGGCACCTCCTCCCTCTCTTCCTCACACCACATTGAGCCTTCAATATTGGCCAAACCCTGACAGATTCTCTTCTAAACTTCCCTAGAAACATCCTAGTGGTCCTGGTCTTCTTCAAAGACCAATTTTAGTGCCCTAAAAGGAGGTCTCAAAGAGGCGCTTCAATGAAGAGGAAATGTCCGTTACCGATTCATTCAACATTATTTCTTATTCCACTTCTTCATATTTGGTTGTTTCATTATGAAGTAATAACATCAGTATCAGTCATATTTGTATATGTTATTATAAGTATGAATCAAAACTATTTCACAATCTATCCATCCTACAGAAAATGAAATCACTGTGCGTGCGTACGTACGGAATACCGTCTCCACGTCGTGGTGTAATCTATTTTCCACCACCACCTTACTTGGATGGGTATAATGGTGTAAAGAATAAATATATATTATTATTTTAAAGTGAAAATTATTATGAAATAGTATACATACACTCCAATACAATTCCACGATCATGGGAATGATATCATCGCTCGTGGGTACGTATGTAATATTGTCTCCATGATGTGATGCGACTCGTTCTACATGATCTTCATTGTATAGTGATTATATAAATGAATTGAACGAATGAATATGATATATATTAAACTAATAACATTCTGTAAATGAGGTATCTATAACCTAAAAATAAGAATAATAATTTATTCGATAAAACACGCATAAGAACAACAAGTAATAAACACCCTAATAACAAGTAGTAATGAAATATTACTAATAAGAAGCTAAGAATATGACCACATATGATATCATAAAAATAATTATTATTCTGGAATAAGTAAATAACATTATTTAAATCATTATACAAGAAGATAGGACACTTACGAAGCAAATAGGACCTAAGGTTAGGGAAAATCACACAATCTCAATTTTTATCCGAGATTGTTTATTCTTTGATATTTACTAGGGCATATTTATCATCCACATCCATGTTTATTCAATATGTAATATTATTTATATCCTCCTTAAATTTTTTAAATCCAATTTTACCCTTTGGTGAGTATTTAGTAAAAGATATGAAAGGAATCTTTTGTCATTTTTCGTACGAGGTACTTTTGACTTTTCCGACATAAGTACGAGAAGAATGTTTTTTTAACTTATACGGAAAGAATGGATTTTTAAAACATTATTGAAAATAATATTCCTTTACAAGTTTTCAAGATTATTTTTAATTAACTTATTTTAGTTTAAAATTGTATGACATGTTAAGAAAGGAAAATTGTTTTTGAAGTAGAAATGATATTTTCCTCAAAAATGGAGTTCAAGTGTTTTATCAAAATTATTTTCCATCTAAGATAATATAGGGTTATGTTTCTATCCTGATTATTACATTGATTTGATTATGTTGTGATGGAAATATTTTTATGAATTCCTTTATCTTATATGAATTGTTTTATGATGTCACGATGTTTAAGAATCCCATTTTTATTACATGGGTTATGCAATGATGTAGGGTTTATGATTTTGTGGCACACTTAAGAATGGTTTAATTATGAGATGGGTGGGATTTATATCTCCCTCCAATGCATTGGGTAATGATTTATATCGCATGAGATAGACATGGCTGGAACTGCAGGTTAATCCAGTTCAGTGAAACAGGCCTGAAATGAGGAGTGAACTCGGTTCAGAAATGGACTTTGTCTGATAAGATAGTCTTGGAAATGATTCTTGACTACCAAGAAATGATTCTCTATGATTATGTGTGTATGCCACAAAATTTCATGTTTTAAGTAATTATTATTAGGATTACATTTCACTACAATGATTTATCCCATGTTATGAAATATGATCTCTTTTGAAGGTTAAGATTTCCAAAATGTTATGTTCTTATGAATATGATGTGATTGATATTTCTTTTGTTTACCTTTACTGAGAATTTGAGGTCACCCTTTTGTATGTTTTCTTTCCCCAAGTCAGGAAGATGTTTATTAAGTTGGATATGCCAAAAAGAGACTCTAAATTTGATGAAATAAATGGGAGACAGTGTATATGCTTTATGAACTAGTTGTTTATGTTTCCTAGTTTCTAAAGACACTATACCAATACGGTCCTTTCATGGTTTTGTTATATTTTGTAATAAGTGTACTTCAATTCTGAAGTAATAACCATCTATGTAAATTATGGTTCGTTATAGTTGGTATCAGTGGAAAGGTATAGTCAACCATTGGAAACTAGGATCTGAAAGCATTAGTAAGAACCCTAAGGATAAGTCTAAGCATAGAACACAATCTTAGTGTTTTAGAAATGGCTACGAACAACCTATGATAAGACCTTAAGTGTGAAATTTTTTTCTTGATTATGTGGCATTCCTATTATAATTAGTGTTGATCACACTATTCTTCTTTGTTTTAGTCAATGGATGGAACCTAAAGGAATCTTGTTAATGCAGAATGCGACGAGAAATGCAATGATTATCCCCCTGAGCAACCAAACATTATGGGAGGTGGAATGAAAAATCTTGTAGCCATGGTCACACAACATTCTCAAGCTATGAATCATGTTGGACTTCCAAACGAGCAAAGGAGGGAGAAACATTCTGTTGAATCCTTCATGAGGAAACGTCCACCTTCATTCAGCGGGTCTTCTGATCCATTAGTGGCTGAACAATGGATCAGTACCACTGAAAAGTTATTTTTAGTTCTTCAATGTTCTGAACATGATAAAGTCATCTTAGCAGTATATCGTTTGGAAGGTGATGCTGATCAATGGTGGAATATTATCAATAATATGAGGCAAAGAGATGAAATTGAGTCCATGGAATGGAACGAGTTCAAGAACTTATTTTTCAATAAGTACATCCCTCATATTCTTCGAACAAAGATGGAGAAGGAGTTTCTTGAATTGAAGAAAAAGGATGATGAATCTGTTGGTACCTATGAAGCAAATTTTAAAAGACATGCAAGGTACGCTTCTGGTATTATTATACAACCTAAGAGTAAGATAGATCGATTATTTAGTGTCTTAAAACCAATTCTTCTAAGGGAATTATCCATAAAGGACTTCAATAGCTACAAGGAAATTGTTCGATGTGCTCTCAAAGTTGAGATGGAGATTGGAGTAACCCATCAGTCATATGGGTTTGATAAGAAGAGGAAAATGGAATTCAAAGGAAAATATAAAGAGCACACTGAAAAGAAAATGAGTTTTCCCTTATGCTCAACGTGTGGAAGGAAACATGGAGGGAGTTGTCTTAAAGGGACAAGTAAATGTTTCAAATGTGTAAAGGAAGGTCATCGGGCATTTGAATGCCGCAATTATGGGAAGAAGATGTCTAGTGATGTAAACAAAGAAAAGGCTACACATAGTTCACCTCTTACACTTCAATGTTACAAGTGCAAGGAAATGGGGAATTATGCCAATCAATTCCCTAATCCAAGGGTTGTTGTTGATGATCGACGCCAACAAACTTTTAAGGCTAAAGACAAAGGAAAGTCAGATGCAATTTCTATCAGAAATGTGGAGTACGTTAACAAAGTGGTGAAAGGTACACTTACCATCCACTCTAAAGTTGAAAATGTTTTATTTGATTCTGGATACACCCACTCTTTTATTTCTGAATAATTTTCTATGGGTATCACCGTATTATCTCAACAATTAGATGTTGAGTTAGCTGTGACAACCCCTAATGGCGCAACAGTCGCATCAAAAGTTTATAATTCTTCTCCGATTGAGGTTTGTGGGAAAGTGCTTCCTAAAAATCTTGTGATCCTTCCTATAGTGGAAATTTATGTGATTCTTGGAATGGATTGGCTTTCTCTATATGGATCTCATATCAATTGCCAAATAAGGGAAGTCACATTTCATATTTCAGATCAATCTATGATCTTCTATCGATGCAAGGATGAATATAACATTCCAGTGGAAATTTATTCCATCCTATGTGTCTTGATTCCACTAAATGAAGGTAATTTATCTCAAATGGTTGGTGAGAAACTCACAATTAATAATATACCCATTGTACGGGAGTTTGATGATGTCTTTTCGGAAGAATTGTCGAGTCTTCCACCAAATCATGAAGTTGATTTTTCAATAGAACTCGTATCGGGTGATTTGCCTATTTCAAATACACCTTATAGAATGGCCCCAATTGAGTTCCAGGAATTGAATAAGAAACTCCAAGAGAATCTTGATAAAGGATTCATACGCCCTAGTTCCTCACCTTGGGGAGCACCTGTTCTGTTTGTTAAGAAGAAAGATGGATCAATGAGACACTACGTTGATTATCGAGAACATAACAAGATCACTATTAAGAACACATATCCTCTCCTGCACATTGATCACTTCTTTGACCAACTACGCGGAGCTCAATACTTTTCCATGATTAATCTTTGTTCTGGGTATCATCAAGTAAGGGTCAAAAGGGAGGATATACCAAAGACGGATTTCCGTACAATGTATGGACACTATGAATTTATAGTGGTGTCATTTGGTCTTACTAATGCCCCTGCTATCTTAATGGATCTGATGAATAGAGTCTTTAGAGACTATCTTGATTAGTTTTTGGTAGTCTTTATAGACTATATTCGTCTCTATTCAAAGAGAATGGAAGAACATGAAGATCACTTGATAATTATATTGAAGACCCTGAGAAAGGAGAAGCTTTATGCCAAATTTACCAAGTGTGAATTTTGGATTCAAAAAGATGCATTTTTGGGTCACATAATCTCAAAAGAGGCGATATCTATGGATCCAGCAAAAACAGAGGTTATCAAAAGATGGTTGAGACCAAAAACAGTAACTGAGATCCGAAGTTTTCTTGGTTTGGATGGATATTATTGATGTTTTGTGATAGATTTTTCACTATTATCTAATCCAATCACGGGGTTGACTCGAAAAGGAGTTATGTTCGTGTGGACGGAAGAATGTGAAGAGAATTTCAAGGAGTTGAAAATAAGGTTATCCAGTGCACCTGTGCTCACACTTCCTTGTAGTGGAGAAAGGTTTGTGATCTATATTGATGCATCCAAGAAGGGATTGGGGTGTGTTCTCATGAAAAACAATATGGTGATAGCTTATGCCTCATGACAGTTGAAAATCCATGATCAAAATTACCCAACCCATGATTTGGAGTAATCTATGGTAATCTTTTCATTAAATATTTGGAGGGATTATCTTTATGGAGAAAGGTGTGACATTTATACTGATCATAAAAGTTTAAAGTATTTTTTCACAAAAAAGGAGCTGAATATGCGCCAAAGAAGATGGTTGGATCTGATTAAGAATTACGACTACTCAATTCATTGCCACCCTGGGAAATCAAACAAAGTGGTAGATGTATTAAGTCGATAAGACCACGCTAGCTTATCTATGATGAGGATCACAAAAGAACCAATATTTATGGATTTACAAAGGATGGATCTTGGAATAATAATGAAAGGGGAAAACTCGTATCTTTTTCAAGTGAATGTTCAACCATATATACATTTGAAGATTAAAGAGGCACAAAAAGAAGATGTAGAGTTACAAAAGAAGGTGAGAAATGTTCCTGAATTCAACCTTGATTGTGATGGGATAATAAAGTTCAGGAATCAGGTTTGTATTCCTCCCATCCCAGACTTAAAGAAGGAGCTATTGGATGAGGCTCATAGTTATTCATTCTCTATTCATCCTGGAAGCACGAAGATGTATAGGGACATGAAAGAGTACTTCTGGTGGGATGGAATGAAGAGAGATGTTGTTGAATATGTCTCTCGATGCTTGGTTTGTCAGCAAGTTAATGCTGAGAGACAGAAGTCTAAGGGGATGTTACAACCATTACCCATACCTGGATAGAAATGGGAAGACATCATTATGGACTTTGGCACTGGACTTCCTAAAACATCCAAAGGCATGAATGCTATATGGTTCATAGTTGATCGTCTTATAAAGTTAGCACACTTCATTTCTATTAGAGAAGATTTATCTCTAGATCAGCTTCCCAGGATATATGTAAAGGAAGTGGTAAGATTGCATGGAGTACCACTTTCCATTATATCTGATCGGGATCCGAGATTTACCTCGAAGTTATGGAGAAGTCTTCAGCATAATCTGGATACAGAGTTGAGTTTCACCACTGCTTATCATCCTCAGACATACAGTCAGCCTGAGAGTACAATTCAAACTCTAGAAGATATGTTGAGAGATTCCTCTATGTATTTCGAAGGTTGTTCGGATAAACACCTACCTTTGGTGGAATTTTCTTATAATAATAGCTTTCACTCTAGTATTCAGATGGCTCCTTATGAAGCTCTCTATGGAAAGAAATGCAGGACTACAACTTGCTGGGATGAAGTTGGGGAAAGAAAGCTATTAAGACCTGATCTTGTTGATGAGATAGCAGAAAAGGTCTGATCTATTCAATAATACATAAGAGCAGCTCAGAGTCGACAAATAATTTATGCCGATAATATAAGAAAAGACCTAGAGTTTGAAGTGGGTGATAAAGTGTTCTTATGAATATCTCCTTGGAAGAGAGTAATGAGATTTGGAAAGAAGGGAAAGCTGAGCCCTAGGAATATCGGTCCTTTTGAAATTATGGATCGTGTTGGGAAGGTATCTTACCGATTGGCGCTTCCATCGAATCTCTCCCAAGTTCACGATGTGTTCCATCTATCTCTCCTGAGGAATTACATACCTGATCCTTCACATGTACTAAGATCAGAAGTTGTACTACTAGAGCAAGATCTTTCTTATGAAGAACAGCCGATAGAGATCTTGGATCGTAGCGAAATAGTCCTACGGAACAAGACCTCTCACTTGGTGAACGTTTTATGGAGGAACCAAAAATTAGAATAAGCTACATGGGATCTTGAGGATATGTTGAGGGAGAGGTATCCTCATCTGTTTGTTAAAAAGTGACGAATTTCGAGGGAGAAATTCATTTTAAGGGGGGAAGAATGTAACACCCGAGACTTTTATGAGAAATATTTTGTTTTTATGTTATATAAATCATCAAAGGAATCTTTCACTACACACAACACTAGCTTGGATTGCTTTACACGCAATCGCGACCTTCCTCGATAGCTTGCTTCGTACGCAATATCGAGTTTCACTAAACAGCGATATGCTATTAAAATATTATTAAAACTAGCCGTTATGAATAGTAATAACAGCTTTTTGATAATTTTATAAATTTTATTTTTCAAAATGGACTTCATTTTTGGATTCATAATATCAAAATTATCCTAGGGTGAAATTTGGGTATTTTTCTGAAAACTTTCAATTTTTGATAAATAGTGAAAACACTAGGTTAATATTTTAAAATCGACTTTTTATTTAAATAATTATTTATTTTATTTAAATTTATTTTAGGTTAAAATTGATACATAATACCTATATAAGTTTAATTTAATTCATTGGAGTCATTTTATAATAATTTTAGATATATAAAAAGTTTATTGAACTTTTGACCGTCTTTTACCCACCACCTAGGAGAATTTGAAAATTTATATAAAACATAATTTTACTACTTTTGTGAATGGAATTTAAAAAATCCGAGAGACACGGTTCATTTCAGTAAGTAAAATGTGGTTCAATGAGATGAAAATAATTTTTTGTGAATAGTGACTTTTTACTTTTTTTACCACGGTTAAAAGTAAATAGGGTAATTAAGGGTAAAAATGATATTATTATTACCCTAACACATGTCCTAATTATATTGGATAAGATTAATTCGACCAAAAACAACCTTAGTAATAAAATATGACCATTTAGGCCCACTTGGAATTGATTAGGACATTTAATATTAATTTATTTAAAGAAGGGTTAAAATAGTTAAAATCAAAGTTTAATAAGTAAATAATTTTTAATATAGGGTTATACATAAGATAAATTTGACTGTAAATATTCATTAGAAATATAAAAATATTTCCTACATAATTGTATTTTATTTTTAATTTTTAACTTTAAATAATTTAATTTATTTATGACACAATGATGATGCAGTAATTATATTATTAATGAATATTGACATAAATTATGTTATAAATGCCCAAATAAATGTAATTTTAGACTTTTTATGAATTAAAATAATTTTATAGGTTAATATGACATGTTATTATTTATTTAAGTTACTTTTTTTGAACTAATATATCTGTTATTATTTTCATAAAAACCAATTACCAAATAGTGTCAAAATTGACATGAAATAGATTTTAAAAAAAAATATTATATTATTAATTGTTATTTTATTCCTAAAAAACTATGGTTTGGCCAAATGACTTAGATAAGGTTATATATATTTATAATAAATAACTTGGGGTTCTTTTGGCTTGTTATAGAAAGTTTATTAACTTTATAGTGTAAGAAAACCAGAAGACACGGTAAAAGTTAAATTATCTAACTTAAAGTTAAATCTAAATGATAAGGTTAAAATAGATAGCTAAACTTGTCTAAATTCTATTGGATAAGAGGATTTCGACCCATCCCCACTTTATCTTAGAAATAAATAAATTTGGAGCCATTAAAAACCGAATATGACTTTATAATAAAATAATATTTCTGGTTTTCCAAAGGTGCCCATATCCTCCCTTATAAAAGGGCACCTCCTCCCTCTCTTCCTCACACCAATTTTGACCTTAAAGATCGGCATACCCCTGCCAAATTCCCTTCTCCACTTCCCTAGAAACATCCTAGAGGTTCTGGTATTTTTGAAAGACCAATTTTAGTGCCTTAAAAGGAGGTCTCAAAGAGGCGCTTCAAAGAAGAGGTAATGTCTGTTACTGATTCTTTCCACTTTATTTCTTCTTCCACATCTTCTTCTTTAGTTGTTTCATTATGAAGTAATAACATCAGTATCACTCATATACTGATATGTTATTATAAGTATAAAAAAACCCTATTTCACCATCTATCCATCCAACAGAAAACGAAATCACCGCGCGTGCGTACGTACGGAATACCGTCTCCACGCCTTGGTGTAATCTATTTTCCACCACCACCTTACTTGGATGGGTATAATGGTGTAAAGAATAAATATATATGATTATTGTAAAGTGATATTGATTCTTAAATAGTATACATACACTCCAATACAATTCCACGATCATGGGAACGATATCATCGCTCGTGCGTACGTATGGAATACCGTCTCCACGATGTGATATGTCTTGTTCTACAGGATATTCATTGCATAATGATTATATAAATTAATTTAATTAATTAATATGATATATATTACACTAATAAAATTCTGTAAATGAGGTATCTATAACCTAAAAAGAATAATAAGAATTTATTTGACAAAACACGCATAAGAACAAAAAGTAATAAACACCCAAATAACAATTAGTAATGAAATATTACTAATAAGAAGCTAATAATATGACCATATATGATATCATAAAAATAAGTATTATTATATAATAAGTAAATAACATTATTTAAATCGTTATACAGGAATTTCAGACACTTACAAAGAAAATCGGACCTAAGGTAAGGGAAAATCTCAGAATCTCAATTTTTATACGAGATTGTTTATTCTTCGGTATTTACTGGGGCATACTTATCATCCACATCCATGTTTCTTCAATATGTAATATTATTTCTATCCTCCTAGGATTTTTTAAATCCAATTTTACCCTTCTGTGAGATTTTATTAAATGATATGAAAGGAATCTTCTGTCGTTTTTTGTACGAGGTACTTTTTGACTTTTTTGACATAAGTACGAGAAGAATGTTTTTTTAACTTATACGGAATGAATGGATTTTTAAAACATTATTTCCAAGAAGCTTCCTTTACATGTATTCAAGATTATTTTTAATTAACTTCTTTCAGTTTAAAATTGTATGACATATTAAGAAAGGAAGAATGTTTTTGCAGTAGAAATGATATTTTCCTCAAGAATGGAGTTCAAGTGTTTTATCAAAATTATTTTCCATCTAAGATAATATAGGGTTATGTTTCTATCCCTATTATTACATTGATTTGATTATGTTGTGATGGAAATATTTTTATGAATCCCTTTATCTTATATGAATTTTTTTATGATGTCACGATGTTTAAGAATCCCATTTTTATTACATGGGTTATGCAATGATGTATGATTTATGATTTTGTGGAACACATAATAATGGTTTCATTATGAGATGGGTGGGACCTATATCTACCTCCAATTAATTAGGTAATGATTTATATCTCATGAGATAGACATGGCTGGAATGGCAGGTTAATCCAGTTCAGTGAAACAGGACTGAAATGAGGAGTGAACTCGGTTCAAAAATGGACTTTGTCCGCTAAGATAGTCTTGTCAATGAGTCTTGACTACTAAGAAATGATTCTATATGATTATGTGTGTATGCCACAAAATTTCATGTTTTAGGTTATTATTATTAGGATTACATTCAACTACTATGATTTATCCCATGTTATGAAATTATGACCTCTTTTGTAGGTTAAGATTTTCAAAATGTTATGCTCTTATGAATATGATGTGATTGATATTTCTTTTGTTAACCCTTACTAAGCATTTGAGATCACCCTTTTGTATGTTTTCTTTCCCCAGGTCAGGAAGAAGGTAATTAAGTAGGATATTCCAAAAAGGGACTCTAGATATGATGAAATAAATGGGAGACAGTGTAGATGCTTTATGAACCAGTGGTTTATGTTTCCCAGTTTCTAAAGACACTATACCAATACGGTCCTTTTTTGGTTTTGTTATATGTTGTAATAAGTGTACTTCAATTTTGAATTAATAATCATGTATGTAATGTATGGGTCGTTATACATAAGATTATTGTTATGGTTGAAGTGGGACTGTAATGGAACTTGTGGGGGATGTCTGATGGGTAGTCTGTCATAAATAACCAGTTGGGAAGTAGTGTGGGGTACCCAAATATCGATGTGGTTTTACTATTACACTAACTAACTTCTGTTATTTGGGGGTTGTGCCATTTTGAGGCTCATTGGATAGTTTATTTGATAGTTTCTTGGGTTACCTATTTTATCATGGTGCATTAGAATGCCTCTCTACATGTTCATAAGAGATTTTTGTTATAACTTTTTATTATATATGTATTTCACCCTTCATAAATATAAACTACTTTCAAGTTTCTAGGAGGACATTGAGGATGGCTCTAGGACTTACTAGCTCGGGCTTGAGGAGATGTTGTTATTGTTTTTCATTCATTTGGTACATTTCATTATATATTTTCTAGTACTTTGTATTAGTCTATTTTGAAAATAAATATGTGAATATATTTTGTTCTTTACCTTTACATTCTGTTTTTGGACTGGTTTGGGATTTACCATCATATCTCCCAATCATGTTATATAAAAAGGGTAATGTCATCCATATTACGTGAAATTCAATACCCTTGGTGCTAGTCACCACTCTATGTCGTATTGAAGGTGGGACTTGGGGATCAGTATCTCTCCTTCAACTTAAATAAGGAAGGGTATGGTAGTTTTTTGTCCCTTACATCATCTTAGTGAAGGCTGGTCGTGATAAAATTGCATCAGAGTTGATGATTGATAGATAGAATATAGTTAAGGGTTAGGCATAGCGAGGTTTTCATGGGATGGTATTGAAACAAAGTTTGGTAATCATTGTGTATGAAATAGGATATTGGATACCAGATAGCACATGGGATTTTGGGCCCCCCTATGACCCGATGCAAGGAATCTACACCTACCGAACGACCAAGAGAGTCTACATTGATTGTAGGGTAGAGACCCTCGTAAAGGTACATTAATCATAATGACTTGAGTTCTTCTATGTATTGGGTCTTTTGGGAATTTAAAATATAAAAAAATATTTAAATATATTTAAACGAAATCCTCTATACTGCTCAGGATTAGCCAATCCTTGTTTACCATGCTACTATGGAACCCCAAGGATTTCCAAGAGTAGTTCAGGCAATCAAGGACTGGCAGGATAATTCATTTGATCACCAGATTGAAGATCATGAGGAGGAGGACTAGTCCAAGAATTCACTTTGTGCATTTCTACATAGGACTCTCAGGAAGTACGAGGGTAATATATCGTACATGGAGACGAGAAGCTGGATCGAGGAGTTGGTGATTGCTTACAACTTGATCTGGGATCCAATAGAGTACTGAGTTCCTCTGGCTGTGAGACAGATGAATAGAGTAGTGGGTTAGTTGTGGATGCACTATCAGGGGGTGAAGAAGGAAGCTAAGGATTTTTGGACTGACATTGAGAAGGAGTTATGGGTGGAATTAAATTCCTCAATTATAATGGCTTCAAATAAGAATGTGTTTCTCTCCCTACAACAAGGGAATATGTTGGTTAGGGAGTTGGGGATAAAGTTCAAGTATCTCCTTTATTTCACACCAGACATCTTCCCAAATGAGGAGTCACAAGCCAGATTCTTATAGGAGGCACTCTGACCTTCACATGAGTACATTGTTACTCTCTTCACTCTATAGATATACTTGTAGGTTCATAAGAAGGATGAAGTGGTGGAGAGGATGCACACATTGGGAGGTGTTCAACAAGTGGGGATCCAGTTGAGCTCATCAAAAGGGAAGGCTATTAGCATCAAGCCTCTAGCATCAGTGTAATGGTCTGAACCTCTCCGACCCATTCCTTTGTCAAAAAGAGGGTCATGAAGTGTTCTGGAGGGTAAAATGGACTTTTCCCA
This sequence comes from Viscum album, assembly GCA_963277665.1. Classification (NCBI taxonomy): domain Eukaryota; kingdom Viridiplantae; phylum Streptophyta; class Magnoliopsida; order Santalales; family Viscaceae; genus Viscum; species Viscum album. The sequence goes on along the minus strand of OY728151.1, from coordinate 2,059,091,794 downwards.
CACTTTTCAGAATTTTGAAACTACACGCCTTGTACCCCCTCACCGGGTATACCCCGTGTTGAAGGTCGTTTCCTTGCCTTGTGAAATAAATAGGTACAATCCGTGTACCCTAAACTACACGCCGTTTAGTCCCTCCCTACGTATGTGTTACCCTCAAACCGTGTGTTGACCAGTCATCGGTCGTGTGCCTTGTTGGAGTCGTGTCCCTGTTGTGTGAAATAAATTAGAACATTCCATGTAGCCAATACTACACACCGTGTAGTCCCTCCCCATGTATGTGTTACATTCAAACTATGTGTTGACCAGTCAACAGCCGCGTGCCGCGTTGAAGGCCATGTTGGAAGCCGCGTGGTGACTGTGTGAAATGGCTGAGTACATGCCATGTTCCATAAAGTACATGCCATGTACATTTGTTTTTCAAGCTTATAAAAGGATGGGTCCCCTCCTCCTTTCCATCTCACCCCTCTCCTCCCCATTCCTCTGAGTAGAGCTCTCCCAAGAGACTTGAAGTATCTTTTTATTCCATAACTTCTTCATCTGATCTCCGATTTATGATCCGTTAGTGGCCACGGGATCATAACAATGAGGCGGAACATCTGAGCTTGGATCTGTTTTCTTTCCATCAACCATTCATTTCCAACATCCACCTGAGGAGGTTTTACCAAGTTTTTCCAGAAGTGACAGACGCTGACGGACATCTTCTAAAGATTGATCTGGGGGAGCGTTGTTATCAGAACCTATTGATGTAGGGATCTTACTTTCGTCTCTATAAATTTTTCATCATGCGGGGTGGGTATGCTCTTGTTTTCATGAGAAATGGTTGAACCATTAAACGAAGATAATAACTGGTTAAAGAACGAGGATGGGGAAGTTGTTATGTTTATCATTATATCCTATGATTTTATGTTGTGAATTGAATAGGCTTATGCCTAATGAAAATCATGGTCGTAGGGGGCCTTTGCATGTGCAATTAAATGTGGCCCTATCTTTATAGACCATTTTTTGTGAATGGAACTTTGTTGAATGTGGAATTTGGTTAATCACGTAAAGATAGATGATTTAAAATCTTGAACCCTTGTGTGATCACCCCAGTTGAACAAAATGGAATAATGAACATGTGAGTGTTGTCTTGGATACGTGGTATGTGTTGGGGGTGTTTTTTTGTGGGTTGTTGTGTATCGAGTGAGCAGTGGGGCTGCAGTTGGCTTGGTTGTGGGTTTGTGTGAATGCAATGTTAGTGATAGGCAGCGGGGCTGCGATAAATGGTATCAAGGGGTGATGATGTAAGGTGTGGTTGTGGTTATGGTGGTTAGCAGCAGGGCTACAAGGATGGCCTTAAATGTGAACGAATTATGGGTTGTGAATAATAAATAAAATCTGGAAGAGTTAATGAATTGTGGGGCTTGGTAACAGAATATAAATAATAATCAATGGGGTTGGTTGGTTAATTATAAGGGAATTGTTGTGCTGGTTGTGTTTTCCTAGATTTATTTGTGGATGAAATAGATATGTTTCATGAACGATTGATATTGTTGGTTGTGGATAGTTGACCAGTAGTTAAGGAACTAATAAGCTGATTCTATTGAAACATGAAAACCTAAATGGGGATGGGGTTGTTTGTTGTATGCCTGATTCGTAGTTGCAGTGCTGAGGCATGTGCTCAGTTCTCTAATTAGAAGCCATAGGTTGGGCTGAGTGTTTGGTATATATATATATATATATATATATATATATATATATATGTATCTTTGTGTTTTATCACACCCCACCCATGTTGAGAACTTAGTGTCAAACACTCCCATTTCATGGGAGAGGGTGTTTTCCCCATAGTTACTAGCTCCTTCCTGCTCCTTCTTCCATAGGCTGTGATGGCTTGATGCAAGCATACACCCAAGACTCTTTAGGTAGGTTTCGATTGGGGCGGTTTTAGCCCAAGACTCTTGGGGCAGGTTTTACTGTTTCCCAAGAATCTTCAGGATGAGGCTCAGGTGTGTGTGGGCGGGATACGTGGTTGTGAGACCCAAGTGTGTGTGGGAGGGATACATGGTTGTGAGGCCGAGGTGTGTGCAGGTGGTATGTGTGGTTGTGAGGCCCTGGTGTGTGTGGGCGGGATATGTCATTCTTGAGGCGGAGGTGTGTGTGGGCGGAAGAGTGTGGTAGCGTCAGGAAGTTCACCGTTAGAAAGAGCAGCTAACTAGTGGGAAATGGTGTTGGGTACCCAATACTCTTGTTCTAATATACTACTACCTATTGTGATTGTGTTTTTGGTGATTGTAGCTGGTGAGGCTGGGTGGATAGAATTCCTTGCTATGTTTCTTCTATTCTTCTCACAGGACATTAGGATGTCTCCCCACTTGTGCACGAGATCATTAGGTTTCCCTACTTATTATACTTTTATGATCACCCTATGTTTACTTTCAGGTTTCCAGGTGGACTACCAGGGCCGTGCGGGACCCTACTAGTTGGGATAGATGGAGTTTTTGTAGTTTATGTACCCTTGTTTATTTTGGTATTGTACTTTTGAGCTTTCTTGTACTTGTACCTTGTTTCAAAACTATTTAAACATGCATGTGGTATTGGTTTGGGTTTATTTCTATACACTTGTTCATTTCCTTTTTAGTGGTTGACTTGTCATATTTCCTGATATTAAATAATAAAAAGGGTAATACCTACCATATTTGTGAAAACTCATACCCTTGGTGATAGTCTCCACCCTAGGGCCTACTGGAGGTGGGACTCGGGGGGTCATTATCTCCCTTTCAGCATAGCCAGCTCAGGAGGGGCATCTTTGGTGGGGGGGTCATGATAGAATGGTATCAGAGGTGATGGTTGAGATATAGGGTGAAGTTTGGAGTTATGAAAAGTGGGGATTGCATGGGATGGTAGGGAAACAGTGTTGGTTAATCTTGGTGCATGACATAGGCCAGGGAAGACCGGCTAGGACACGGGATTTTAGAGCACCCTGTGATCCGATGAAAGGACTCTGAGCCTACCGAACAACCAAGTGAGACTACATGGATTGCAGGGTAGAGACCCTAGGGAAGGTACATGAATCATCATGATTGTGTTTTATTTGATTTGGTTGTTCTGGGAAAGAATTTGAATAAAATGATAAAATGAAACCTTGAGAAATTCCTTACTACTTGGTCTTAGGCAATCCTTGTTTACCGTATAGCTATGGCACCTGGACGTCATCCCCGGGTGACTCAGACAGCCGAGGCCCAGTAGATTCAGGTGGTCGATCAGTTAATGATTGACTGAGAGGAGGAAGATAGCCAGTGTCAGAAGACTCTCCATTCGTTCCAGCGGAAAACCCTCAAAATGTAAGAGGTTAGTACTTCAGATATTGAGACGGAGGGGTGGATTTTGGAGCAAGGGATCACTTTTACCTTGATCCATGCTTCGAGGGAGTACTGGGTTACCCTAGAAGTCAGTCATCTGAGAGGTGTGGTGTGACAGTGGCGGACACTCTACCTCAAAGAGAGGATAGAGGCAAAGGTTCTGTGGGCTGACTTTGAGAAAGAATTCTGAGAGGAATTTCTTTCTTCCATGATCAAGACGGAGAAGCGGCAGGAGTAACTCTCCCTTCAGCAGGGGAGTATGTCAGTACGAGAGTTGAGGATCATGTTCAAAGATCTTTTACGCTTTTCTCCGGATCTCTTTCCAGATGAGGAGTCTCGGGAGAGACTTTTGTTGGAGGACCTTCATCCTTCTCTCCAGTATGTTGTCACCCCCTTCACCCTTCTGACGTACTTGGCAGTACAGAAGAATGAAGAGGTTGTAGAGAGGATGCACTCACAGGGAGGTGCACCACTTGAGGGGATCCTGCCGGGTTCGTCATAGGGGAAGGAAGTCAGCAGCAGGTCTCCTACGATGGGACCTTCCAGGTTCAGGCCAGTGGGGATCAGGCCCTATCAGTTCCATTTCAGATCCTCAGGTCCTCGTCCCTTTTTCACGAGCACAGGAGTGAAATGTTTTTCTTGTGTAGGTTTCGAGGAAATTCAGATTTGGGGCCTGACCCGAGCTCAGGACGGTGGAGGTGGGAAGGTTCATCACCCACCTCAGCAGCACCAGTTGCCAGCGAGGCCCTTCCAGTAGTAGAAGGACCATGCTCCCTCAAGGGAAGACTTTATAGGAGGAGGCCTACCTCAAAGTGCTCCTCAGGGACCTTGACAAGCGTGTGGTCAGGGAGGTGGACAACATCAGAGAGTTAGAGGAATTGGGCGTGGACAGTTGCATGCAGCAGAGTTGGAAGCTCCAGTAGGACCATAGGTGGTGAGAGGTACGATTTGTTTGTTCAGCACTCTCATTTCTGGTTTGTTCGATTCGGGAGATTCATACTCCTTTGTTGAACATGGTCTAGCCCATGATTTGGGACTAGACGTAGATAGAATTTCCATACCACTGGTGCTTAGTATACCAGTTAGAGGTCAGACCAGTGTATCTTGTGTTTTCCGGGGATGTGGGCTGACATTGGGACCACATCAATCTAGTGGGGACCTTCTTATGCGACAGATGCAGCCATACGATGTCATCCTAGGCATCGACTGGTTTTTTTCTGTTAGTGATGTTATCTACTGCTTCTGGAGAAGAGTTGTGTTCTCTGACGTGGACGGGCAGTGTGTAGATTTTTTTGGTGAGAGTAGATATCAGGTGGGAAGTCGGTGTGTGGAGCCTCTCCTTTATTTGTTAGGCGGGTTATCAGTGGTTCCAGCTGATGTAGAGATGATGGATGTCCTGGAGGTTGTTGGGGAGTTCCTAGATGTTTTTCCCGAGGAGGTTGTGACTATACCCCCCCCTGATGTGACTATGAGTTCAGGATAGACTTGCAGCCTGGTGCCTGTCCGATTTTGATGGCCCCTTATCGGATGGCACCTTCGAAGTTGCAGGAGTTGCGGACCCACATTGACGACCTGATGGAGAAGGGTTTTTTTTGACCCAACGTGTCACCATGGGGTGCTCCATTTTTTTTGTGAAGAAGGAAGATGGTGGTCTCAGATTATGCATAGACTACCGAAGGTTGAATCAGGTAATGGTCAAGAACTTTTATCCCCTTCCAATGATAGATTATCTCTTTGAATAGCTGAGGGGAGCAGGTTGGTTTTCTAATATTGATCTACGATCTGGATATCATCAGCTGAGGGTGAAGGATAGTGACATCTCGAAGACGGATTTCAGGTGTAGGTATGGGAACTTCGAGTTTGTAATGTTGCCGTTTGGAGTTACAAATGCACTCGCTGTGTTCATGGGACTTATGAACTTTGTCATCCGAGAGTTTCTGGACCGGTTCGTCGTTGTGTTTATCGATGACATCCTGATCTACTTAGGATCAGAGGAGGATCACGTTGAGCATCTCAGGGTAGTCTTGGAAGTCCTTTGATGCCACCAGATTTATGGGAAATTGTTGAAGTGTATGTTCTTGACATAAGAAGTACACTTCCTTGGGCATGTAGTGTCTCAGCATGGAGTTTCAGTAGACCCGTTGAAGGTGGAGGCAGTTGTTTCTTGGGCAGCACCCAAGAGCATGGAAGAAGTTCGTAGTTTCCTAGGGATAGTAGGTTACTATCAGAGGTTCATTTCGGACTTCTCTCGAGTTGCTTCTCCATTGACATCTTTGACTAGGAAGAACCGGGTCTTCCTATGGAGCGAGCAGTGCGAGAAATATTTCAAATACCTAAAAGAGAATTTGGTCAGTGCTCCATTACTCAGGTTTCCATAGGAAGGTTTGTTGTACGTGGTGTTTTGTGATGCTTTTGGCCTTGGTTTGGGATGTGTATTGATGCATAAAAAGGGTGTGATCTATTAGGGGTCTAGGCAGTTGCACCCTCACGAGCATAATTATGCCACCCATGACTTGGATCTTGCAGCAGTAGTGTTTTCACTGATGTTTTGGCGACATTACCTCTATGGAGAGCTCTTTGTGGTCTTCTCATATCATAAGAGCCTACGTTATATCTTCTCTCAACGTGACCTGAACTTACGGCAGCAGAGATGGGTTGAGATCCTCCAAGACTATGACTTCGAGATCTTTTACACTGAAGGTAAGGGAAACATTGTGGTTGAATCCCTGAGCAGGAAGTCACATAAGGAAGTGGTTTGGGAATCCTCTAATTCTTGGAAAGTGATGGGAGATTTTTTCACCTTACACTTGGATGAAAGGGTAGAAGGTGTTAGAGGCTGTTTGTTTTAGATGACTGTGCAGTACTCTTTGTTGCAGCAAGTGGTAGAGTCTTAATGGGGGGACTCTGAGGTGGAAGTAATGTGGGATCGTGTCGATAGGGGAAATTCTCTAGAAGTATGGTTATAGGATAGCCGACATCATATGCTTTTCCATGGAAGGTTGTTTGTTCTGGAGGTGATGTGTGAGGGAGTTCTCTGTGACTTCCATAGCTCATCCTTGGTGGTACATCTTGGAGTTTTAAAAATGTACCAAGGCCTGAGGGAACAGTTTTGGTGGCTCAAGGTGAAATGGACTGTGGCAGAGTCTGTAGTTAAATGCCTAGTGTGTCAGCAAGTGAAGGTTGAACACCGTGTTCCTAGTGGTTTGTTTCATCCTTTAGATGTCCTTGGGTTGAAGTGGGATGACATCTCAATGGACTTCGTCACAGGACTACCCAGATCACAGGGTGGTTATGATGCTATCTGCGTAGTGGTGGATCGTCTGACAAAATCAGCTCACTTCTTAGCAATTAAGGAGTCGGGCCTGGTGAGTACCTTAGCACAGAGGTACATAGACGAGGTGGTGCATTTTCATGTACTTCCGAAGACTATCGTCTCAGACCGAGATACACGGTTTACCTCACGAGTCTGAAGGGGGTTACAACATGCTTTTGGCACCCAGCTACTCCTTAGTACTTCTTTCCACCCATAGACCGACGACCAGACATAGTGGACTATCTAGAAATTTGAGGACATGCTACGAGAATGTGTTCTAGATTTCGGAGGGTCATGGGTACGAAACTTTCCTTTAGTAGAGTTTTCTTACAACAACATCTTCCACTCTACTATTGGCATGGCTTCATTTGAGGATTTGTATGGAAGACCATGTCGTTCACCCATTATCTTGGCAGAGGATGGTGAGACAGGTTCTCTTGGGCCAAAGGTAGTGCAGAGCACCACAGAGAAATTTCAGCTTGTGCGTGAGAGGATGAAAGCGGCTCAGGACCGACAGAAGTCTTATGCTAATCGTCGGAGGAGGCCTTAGGAGTTCAAGGTGGGGGAATAATATTATAGAGTTTAATGATTGATTTATCATAAAATTTCAACATCATATAATTTAAGATAAACAATCTGGATAAACAATTATTTAGTAACATAAATATCTTACATTATATTTAACATTCGTCAGAAGTAGTTTAACATCTTATATAATACATTTAAATTTATTATAATTACTTAAAATAGTAATTACTATAATTATAATATTATATATTATGCACTAATAAAATTTAAATACAAATTTATTGTAAAACCCTTAATTAAAATTTTTATTTCTCGTAATTAACTGTTTCAATTTTCAAGTAATTTTTTTCATATGTTCTATCCCATGAATGATTGTCAGTTTCCATTCATATTCATAATTTTAATCATTAGATGAATATAGTATATATATTAAAAATAAATAAATATATATTAATTATATATGTAAATTTATACACATCTATAATTTATATAGATACATAAATGAATTACATCACTGATGGGGATGCCAGGATATATGTAAGCATTAATTAATCTTTATCTTTTCGATGGAGGTATATAGTAAAAGGTAAAAAATCATTCCACATTATATAAAAATTATTTTATCATATATATCATATATATAATATATATTAAATCAAATTATCCCAAATAAGATCATTTTAATGAATAAATGAAAAATGATCTATATCACTTCATGTAGGTGGAAGTCTCCACATACACACGACAGACACTATCTTTCCACAATTTATTGGAATGTGAGAAAATTTTAATGATATTATAAATATAAAAACATAATAATATCAAAAATTAAATATATATAAATTTATCCAATAATAATAACCATAATTTAGTGATGGTGATAGAAAATGAATTGTATCGCTACACGGAATTGGTAGACCACAAGTACACATAAGTGATTCATTCACATCGTATTTTTTGTAAAAAAAGTATTATTACTAGTGGTACCATAATAATAATAATAATTCAATATATTTATAATAAAAAAGTTATTATTTAATTATTAATACCATATACTTATATTATATAGATATAAAAATAAATTTAATGTTGTCTTGTGGGATAATTACCACTTCATCGGTAGGCCACCTTCAGATCCTTTTCAAAGGTCCCTGGGAATGTTATTTTTAGAAAACATGATCCTATAAATCAACGGTATGGAATTTAATAAGTTAATAACATAGTATTTGGATGAGTTATAAGACCCAAATTTGTTTACTGAAAAGAGTGATGTGGTGGCCTTTTATAATGAATGGAAAAAACAAAAATGAAATTACATGAAATATTTAAATATAATTAAAGTATCCTCTATGGTATAATGATTTAAAATTACATTTTATTTAAATAAGTAGTTTATATGTCCAAAATATGAAAACAAATGAAATTTATATAGGTTAGGGAGTAATTTTAAAACAAATATATACTATCCTCTTTGATAACTAATTTTATGAAACACTACATTGATATAATTTTCAAAATTGACATGTCATAATTTAACATATAATGTATAAATTGGAAAAAAATAACATGAGATGATATTATATAACATTTATCATCCAACTGGTCTATAATAAAGATCATTAAGAAAATGAAATAATTTATTAAAATTTTTTCTCTCTTCAAATATCATTAATGAAATTTTTTATACTATTCATATAATATGACATTGTAAATATAAAAGTGTAATTAAATTCAAATATAAAAGTTTTAAATATTTTCAATATGTTTTAATGATCCATAAAATTTGTGTGAGACTCTAACTCAAAAAAAATATTACTTTTAGAGTTTGTATTATCATTTAAATGTTGAGTGAGAAATTATGTTAATTATTTTATCCATAAAAATTATAAATAAATATTAATATGGTAAAAAAATAAATTTAAAATTTATATATTAATTTCTATCCTAAATAATCCCTTTTTATAATTATGGAAAAAATTATAGATAAAGTGAAGTGACTAATATTTTTAAATTTTCATAAGATATAATAATATAAATATCATCATCAAGATCAAAAGGGAAAAAATTACATATATATAATCTAATGATGAACTGGATAAACACCACGAATCCAATAGAATAATGAAATGCTCTTGAGATGTTGTAATTCCCTATTTCGAGGTTTTATTCATAATTAACTCATTTTACACTTAGCGTGGTGAAAAATATTTACCAAGGTTACTGTTATTAATGTATAAAAAATATGACTATTTAGAAAATATTATCATAATGATTCAAAATATGGAATCCATGGATCATAATTAATCTTCTCTAACTATAATAAATTGATTTTAAAAATATTATTTGATGAAAATCATTTTTTTATTAATATTTTTATGCTAAAAATTTCATATTTATTATTACAAATTAATAAAAAAAATAATAAAAAATCTTTATTTTTTATTAAATATATAATATATAAATTTCAATAAATAAAAAATAAAAAAATCATTAATTTATTTTATTATGATAAATATATAATTAGTTCCAAAAATTGTTTTTTAGATACTGATTAGTTTTTTTTTCTAAAGATTTTTATTTTCATTTTATTTATATTTATTACCACTTTATTTATTTTGTAACTATGTAAACCATAAATTTTTCTTAATATATTTATTCTTAGTCATTTTCATATATCTAATTTTAGGTGAAAAATTTCATAATAAATGATATTAGATCTATAGTTTAATATGTTTTCTTAACTCGGCATTATGTTCAATGAAAGATATTAAAGAAATGATAGTTTTTATAGAGAACTACAAGGTAAAATATAAAGGTGTCAAATTCATCCCCCCTAAAAAATAAATTCTCATCAAAAAATATAACATTGATAAAAATAAATATTGATATCTCTATTTCCTTATATCCTTGGGTATCCATGTAGTTTTTTATTGAATTCCTAATTCCATCGGATAACATTTATCAGGTGAGTAGTATTGTACTGTATAAAATTACATATATGATTGAATATTAATATTTGGGGTTCATCATATTAAAGACTATGTTTTCACACTAAATACATTGAGTATAGAACTTTTGAAGTATCAAGTGTGTACTTCCTTGATAGATACACATAGAACACATCATGTTATTGAGATAGGTTTCTTAGAAATGCTATGTGATAAGGTATTGTAATAACTCATGCAATAATTTTATTAGTATAAAATATAACTAGTGAACATATTTCCCTTATTTTAGAATATTTTATTCTATTTTCATTGATAAATTCGTTATGTTACCTTATAACAAACATCAAATTATATTATTGATGATTATTATCATTAAAACATTACTAATGACTCTTGGATAACATGATGTGTTTTTAATGCATCTAACATTATCTAAAATTATCTAAAAAATAATGTTCCCAAATATTTTTATCTATCTGAAATCATCCTTGCAAAATAGAGTTATAAACATCATTACATTAATTTATTCATATGGGAGAGGTCTTTTTACTCATGTGAATGCTATTTCGGTAAGAAATAAATTCAAGGAAGGTGTGGATTCTAACAAAAATTGAGTTCCATAGAAATATAAATCAAATATTATCTAGAGTTTGACTGTTTATTTTATATTATTCACCACTATTAGTATGATATTTTTTACTAAAAAAATATCTGATTCTAAATCTTACAAAGAATATCACTGGAGCGTTAATGAAACCCTCATATCCCATTCTGATAAAATAGGAAATGGTAAACAAAAAAATAAAATTTATTAATGTTTATTTTTCGAAAGGATTTCAAGAGATAAGTATTATACAACTATAATTAAATGTTCTGACTTTATAAGGAGATCAACAACAACACAAACAGCATTATGGCCATTAGATGTATTGGGTAGACTGATGATAAAACCCATGTTAATTTTTTACCTTTCCATTAGAATAGGTAAAATGGTTGTAACATCCCTATGAATTGTTGACTCAAATCAACATCTTACTGAATTTCTTGGAATCATGACACATACTCTACACAATACCTCTTCTCGTTTTCTCCCAAGAAATAATATTTTGTATCTATATGAAACTTATTAATTCTAGGAAAAATATAGAATGATGAATTAAGAGATATATCCAACAGCTCTTTCTTTATATCTATAATGAACGAGACACATAAAATTTTCAAAAACCAAAATAATATATCCGAAAATAAGATAATCTATAGAAAATTTCTCACCTCCTTTTACAGTTTAACATATTCCCATTATGCCTCTTTAATTTTTCCTTGGTAAATGATCAAATAGTCATTTGAGTTAGAAATTATTTATCCCATTCCATAAATAAATCCATATCGAACCATTTGAAATATATATATTATATATTTTATTATACCTATCATTGATAATATAGAATAATCATTTCAACACAAAGAATTAGTAACCATTTTGTGTTTCCTAGGGTGTTAATGTATTGAACTGTTATTACCATTAATCAATTCCATTAATCTTTTTTGGTTCATATTCAACTATTTATGAGTGAATGTATACTTTAAAAACTTCTTATTAGTATAAATGCCATGAATTTTTTGATAAAGATAAGGGATACATATTTCTAATGAAAAAACTACTTCTACAATATCTAAATCATGTGTAGGGTAATTTTTCTTATAATACTTTAATTGTAATTATGAATGATCTATAGTCATTTAATTCAACCTTAATAGGAATCATAATATATTATTTTATAAATCACTATATATAAAAAACACGTATGCACTTCATGGTAGTGTAATTGTAGGTTTACTAACTAACCCTTTATCCATTTCAACATATTTTTCTTCACATTTAACTAACCAAATTACCATTTCCGCATTCTAAGTTAACACACTGATTGGATTACAATTCCATGAGATATTATTCAAAATCCATCGATAGTATCAATACCAACCACGAAAACTATCGTTCTTATTTATTATTGAAGGTCGGGATGAATGTTTAATTACATATGTCTTTGATAGATCAACATATATACATTCTCATGAGATTATATTACCTCGATATGAAACTTGTTATATTCTAAATAAACAATTGGTAAATGTTTTCTATAGATTCTCATTGAATATGGTATTTAGTATCATGTTCATGTGGTAATCATGATATTACTTACTATTGGAATATATAAGAATAACATATAAAAATACTTCAAAGAATTAATATCATTAATCTATACTAAATATAGTAATTAAATCCCTGGTGATAGAAGTGGAATTGGTTAAAAAAATGGAATCACAATGAATTCATAGTGTCCATTCCTCATATAAAATGCCTTATTTTGTATACCATCATTCTTGAACCTCAATTTATGATATAAAAATTATTTCCAATTATGGAAGGGTATTTTACTCCTCATAGATGATCAAACAAGTCTCAATATGTGGTAGGGGACACATTTTATTGATTTTGATCTTTTCCAGCACATGATAGTCAATGTGGAGTCAAATTGAGAAAACATTCCTCATAATAAAAGAAACAGGTGCACTGCATGGAAATATACTTGGCTGAATGGACCCATTATAAATATTATCTTTCAGTTTCTTCTATAATTTGTATTAATCAATATGTGTTATTCTATAAGGAGTCATTTAAATTGTTGTGGAACCATGTATGTATGAACATTGTTCTTTATTATGTTACTAAATATTATAATTTTCATAAATTTTCAATTTAAATTCTTAAATGTGGCCCAATATGAATTCCATTTGAGAACCTTGATGTATCGAGTGTGTCTAGGAGTTTTTGAAACCTTGAACACATCTATTGGTGTAAAATATGTATGGTTCATGGTTAGTAAAAACCATGTAGGTTTGGCACATGGTTTGATAAAATAGCGTGAGGCTAGATATTGGAGTCTTACATGATGCATAGTTAGAAAAATAATGCTATTTGAGGTTCACAATTGTGAATGATTTTCTACAATTTTTATAGTACACTATTATAGGGTTTGGACATGGTGAGTAAAACCATGGGAGAAATCATGTGATTTGTTCCATTCAAACAGCTATGGGAGCATGATTGGCACATTATTAGTCTAAACATGCAGCCAAACATTGTTACCCAAAAATTCATGGAAAATTTCCAAAATTCCCCATATAAATTATTATTTTAAACCAAATTATCTCATCCATCCTACACACAATAATATTACCTTTGGAGACCCCTCTTTGATTACAATTATTGGTGGTGGATGATATCCACTATCTGGTTTCTGATTTAATAGCCACTTATCTCATTAGATCCTCACTGATAAGATCTCAATTCATTTTTTTCCATTACTAATTCATCTTTATACCATTTGTGATAATTAGGTGAAATATAATTTTCCCTATTTCTTGGCCCTTTCTCCATTCTTCATTTTCACCTGTTATCAGTCGAACCGAAAGCTAATACTAGATGATTACTTTACTAAATACCAATGGCAGGTGGTCTTGTACTTTTCCTTATAATTCTAAGTGTTTATATATATTTTATTGTGTCATGTGCTCAATTATACTAGTGACTCCCATGAATTTTAATTTAATTCTACATTTAAATTGATATTCATGTTTTATGTAATTAATGGGAATTGTTTTTAAATAAATAATGGTTAAGAACCATGAATTGGAACCACCCTTTGTAATGATGATTATTTCAAATGGACCACCCTATATTGATTATTATTTGGGTCACCATTGAGATGTTACATTTACCAATTTCCATGTAATCTCAATTGATGAATTAAACTCTAAATTGAATTCAAATAGTAATTTTAAATTCATGTTGTTATGGATTAATGGAAAATGGGTGGGATGACCATGGATCTAGGCTATGACATGGAATTGAATTATTATGATGGAGTTTTTTTCACTATGGTATTACCATGTGAGTTAAATCAAAGGATAAGACTTATATGATTATCTATTCCTTGTGACACCTTTTTAGTTGATAAATAAAATGAAATTTACTAAGAAAGGAACTTGAAATAAATATATTACATTTAATGAATAGTGATGAATATTCATTAGGAGACACATGGCATCATAAACTAACTCCATGGATAGACTCATTCGACTTACCCCTTGATCAAACCTGGGTGACACTAGGATTACATACACACATTAATAAGGACAGACTCTTGTAGGGTTATTATTATACCCTAGTTATATGTAGAATCTTTAAGGAATTCCAATGATGGACTCAGAGGTCCATTGAATAAAATAATCCATGTGTTACACTTGGGCTCCATTAGTGGACCAAAAAATACATACACGAATGGAAGTGAGAGTGATAATAAGATTCTAATTATGAATACCAAAGATAGTCATGTAAGGTAATAAGTTTTTGATACACATGGATTGATACCTACATTCAATGATAGGAATGAAAAGGATGGTATCAAGTTCTAAATTAAATAATAAATGAAATTATTTATATATCGTTTGTAGCAAGGCATAAAAAACCCATGGATTAGTTCAGTTATTTATACCATATAGAAAGACTAGTTAAGAATATGTTGGTCAAATAATATTATGGGGGATGTTGGGATACATTCCAGGTATATAGACTAATTTATTATATGAGATTTACATATTAAAATGAAACTATTGATAATAAAATTAAAATTATTATAAAATGACTCTATATTAGTTATTATTCCGATACATTATCAGCTAGTCCAAAGTAGGTAGCAAAGGATGGGTGTCTACTGGAACACAGACCTTTACATGTTTTTTTGTTACATTACTTCCTTACATATCTTATTCCTACCTAAACACTAATATAGATGTTTACCAATTGGTTAGAATTAGTCCTTTGGTCAGTTGCCTACTAGGATTATATCTCACACCATGTTCGGGCAACAGATGATACCCAAAAAAGACTATATGAGTATAGGTATTGATAAGGGAAAGTGTCTAGGAATAGTTTTTCGATTTCTATATAGGAGCTGGGGAACATGGTACATGGCTAATGCTCATGATGGTAGCTTGATATTTTTTGGCCTTTTTATAAATTTGATCCATGTATTCTATACCTCCATTTAAACTTTTTTGTCTACATTAGTAGACACATGAGAGGTATCTTCCTCATCTATATATGATATTACTTCTGGAATTTTTTATATATTCCTCTCTTATCCATTTATTTTCAATATTATTATTACAGTACTTCTACTTTTAACTTTTATTGATACTATGTTGTGTTGCACTCTTATGTGAGGGAATAGTATTCCCACCAACACACCCATGGTCATCACTGATATTTGGAAGCCTATAGTGTTAGGGAATATGTGGTTTAGTCCATGTGGCCAACTGGACATGGGGAACCATTTAGTGGATCCCGTGACTAGGATATTACAAAGTGGAATCAGATCTTATTCTAGTTTTATTAATTATTTGGAGACAATTTAATGGGATAAAAATAAATTGATATTTTTTCATGACATTTTCCTAGGATTTTCATCACTACATCTAGTAAAAACCAAATTTCCCATCTGAAATTGATATTTGATATATTTTTATTATTATAGATTATTTGATTCTGCCATTAGGTGACTCCCCTGAATATTAATCTTTTATCAATATGATAATGGTTTCTATATTTTCCAACAAATGAGATTATTTTCTTCTATATCATTCATCATTTTAGTAACCTTTTAAAAGTCACATTCCATTGATTATTCCATTCCGTTTTTTATTCATTAGTTAATTTCATGTTGTTGTGAATGATTTTGTAATTGATATACATGTTGTGTGATACCTCATTGTGTCAGGAATGAGAAAAAGGGGTTGGTACATAGAGTTTTGGTTGAAAATAAGTAGTTATTTATTGAGTAGAATATAGTAGAAACCATATTCATCCAATTTTTGAATGTTTAGTCTTGGACCATGAGTCTCCTTGATTTAAACGTGTTACATTGTGAATTAGACGAATGAAAAAATTTGGGTCATATGGAGTATGGAACCTTATGGCTAAATTTTTTTAACCATTTTGTTTAAAAATTAATATTTATTATGATATAATATATAAGAAAAGAAGATAAAATGGAAACTATAATTTTTAATAGTAGAGAACATGGCCCAAACACCACCATAGTAGTGGGAGGTAGAATGTGTATCTTGATTTAATATATGATTTGTATGTATCCTGGAAATGTATTAAGGAGAAGGTAGAGGGGTTTGTTTCATATATAATAATAAATGTACATATCATACTTTAATATCCTCAATTATTATTCGCAAACATTGATAATGTTATTTTAGGTGGTGTGTGTTTGTTATTGTTGAGGCTTTCCACCTCAACATCCTCTTGTCATGTGCCAGGAGGGTGGAAATGATCACACGCTAGAGGTAGTGGTCCATGGGATATCAGGGGATCCTTTTATTTTTCAGAATATGGAACCAGTAGTTGCACAAAAAAATTGCAAAGGGATACATCTGTCAAGGCTTTATGTGGTTCATGTAGACCATTCAATGAGCATTGTGACCTACCCCAAAAAAAGGCTGAGGTGACATGTGATTTATAGAAGCAAAATCCTCTAAAATATTCTTCATATGGAGGACCATAGGATACAAAGTCATGGTTAGAGGTCATTCTATTTATCTTCATGTATCTATAGAATCATCCTGAGTTCAGGGTCAAGCTCGCTAAGTATACGATGAGTGATTGATCCAAGAGATGGTGGGATGTAATTACTCTGATATATCATAATTTTGTTGTGACTTGGATGGACTTTCATAAGGAATTCGATGATTATTTATATCACATGATGTTTAGGGATGATAAATCATGTGGTTCTAGAACTTTTATTTGGGATCATTATCAATTATGGATTATTCATCCTATTGAATTGACCACTAGTTCTCCACACCTATGATTATGGGTTTCAAGTTATCTACTTCCAGGCAATTAGATGATGGTATCATGTACATCATCTGATCACAGTTGAATTTCCTTCAGTCGATAATAGTTTCTATTATAGTGAATCATGTGTTTATCATAGGGTATATCCTCAATGAGGATGAACGTTTGATCCAAGGATGTTTGGAATATAGAACAAGTACCTAATTTACAACTAGTAAGAAAAATCATCTAGAGATTTACTATAGTGTTATTATCATAAAGTGTGTGTACTAAGGTATCCAGGTGAGGTTATACCGGTTCTATATACTTGGTAATATGAGAAAACATTTAATTAGAGAATTATTTGAGTGTTTGTTCTATGGTGAGATGGGTCATCTATAATGATTATGCGGATATTTCCCCCCTGTATTATGTGGGATAGGTTCTGCACTGACTCCACATGAGGGATCAGGGTCAGTAGCTTCTCATAAGGCATAGATCTAGATTATATTTTGATAATCAATATATGCTTTTGGTGGTCACCATGGTAGTAAGACCCCTGTTTTATTGTGGGAGCATAGAATATCTTGTCAGGGAAGTGAGGCTATATCATAAGGCCACATATTTGACCAGATATATGCAATGAATCCAAAACATGTGGATCATAATCCCATAACATCTATAGTGTAGGTCACTTTTCTATAATCCTCTACATTATAATATAATATTTTTTATATTGTATCTTATCATAGCTTCATATTAATGAACATTTTTTAGATCCTTGGGCACAATGCGCAGTCTTATGACGGTGTTATGACTCTTGACACTCCATTAAGGATTTAAACCGATGATTTTTTTCAGTGCGTGGAGATCCCCCATGATATTTACAGTTGTCATATTTAATGGTACATATTTTTCCTCGAGATGATAGGATTTGACATCATTTTTAACATGAAAATGTTGGTTCCATTTTATTATTTCATAGATTTCTATCTTTAAAGGGTGACATTTAAATCACAAAAGGGTGGGGAGTTCATTAAAAATTTTAAATTGGATAACCATGATTGTTGAGATACACCTAAGAATAATGGGATAAGTAGGATGATATCCTAGATAGCGAGTTTATATTTTTATGATTATGGAAAAAATCAGGAAGATTAACCTCTAGTGGTTGATCATTTTATGGACATTCCCTAAAACTTCTATTATGTATTACCTTTAATGAGAGTGGTATATTTATCTATTGAGATAGTTTTAGGAGCTTCATTATTATCTATTTCTCCTTATTGGATAGATACTAGCAGATAGATAAGAGAAAAAGAGGAAACTTTGAGATTTAGAGTCAACAGAGTTTATTCAACCCGATAATTTTTTGTGGGGTTCTCCATTCTATTTTGAAAAGAATTTTGATGGTACCCATAGGATACATGTGGATTTCTGGAATATGAACCAACTTACATATAATAATCGATATCCTTTTCTATGTATAGATTATCTCTTCGACCAACTATGATGAACATGAGATTTATCAAATATTTATTTGAGTTATGGTGATAATTAGGTTCATGTTAGATAATCATAAATACATTTCACAACATATCTTAGAAGGAATACTCTAGATGAGTATTTGGTTATGTCATTCCCTCTCAAGAATAGGGCAATAATCTTCATTGAATTGATGAACTGAGTTTTCCATCATTAGGTGGATTCATTTTTTGGGGTTTTTTGGACAATATCTCAGTGTATTCCCCCACTCAACTTGGCCATTCCAAACATCTTGAAATCATATTAAATAAAATTAAAGTTAATTAATTATATGCTAAGATCACTATATTCTCCTTCTAGATGGATCAACATAACTTCCTAGGAGTAGTGGAAGAACATCATTGAGGTATAGGTTTTATTGGTGTTAACTGGTTATTACTGTCCTTTTATATATGACTTTTCAATGCAATAAGAACCACTTATGATTGTTCCAAAGAAGGGTGTGAAGTTCATATGGTCATATAACTATATTACATCATTTTAGAAGATGAATGGGTGGTCGACACTAGTGCCGATACTAATTTTTTCAGACACAGGTAGAAGATTTAGTATGTATTATGATGCTTTAGGTATCATACGTGGAGAAGTACATATTCAAGTTGATAGATTTGTAGTGTATGGTTCATAGATGTTACGTCCATAGAAGAGGAACTATCCAAATTAGGGTATTATGTTAGGTTCAGTTGTTTATGCATTTCACTATCACATTACTAACAAGGAGATTATTTTGTGGTGTTCATGAACTGTTGAATCCTCAATTAAATAATTATATAGTGTGATATGAATATGAAGTAGTAAATTTGGGTTAAATACCAATAGTATTTTGATTTTTAACTTTTTTATAGTCCTAGTAAAGGAAATATAGTTTTTGATGCACTGAGAAAGAGTACTTGGATATAGGTGTTTTACCAGGGTAGTAATGAGTTGAAACATTGGACTTTGTTCTCTAAGATGCGATCAGTGTTTCTAGATAGTCAGGGGTATACTTTTCTATCATTTTTAGTAGTGACCTATACACTACTGGATAGAGTGGGGATGAGGGATAAATCATATTCTTTGGGAAAATTCCTATGGGAGAGCGTTCTATGTTATCATCTTTCTACTCATCGAAGCATAGCAATGGATAAAATTATTCATTAACATGGTCATGTATGTGTTTTAGAAAACATATGAAATGAGTGATGAGATACTTTCATTAATAATATTGGGATGTGTATATTTGTATCACCAAGTTGTATTTAGATATACATCAGAAAATACTGGCGTTTAGTTGTGAAGAGAGATGTAGTAGGTTTTTTCATTAGATGTTCCACCAAACAGTGGATTTAAATTTAACAGCAGTGACTAGTTCTCCATTTATTGTCGCTATCCATTCTTCAGTGGAAGGGTAATAAATTCATGATCCATTTAGTGATAGTTCTACCGATGTAACCATATGGTAATGATTCTATATTGTATTTTATTGAAAAAATCACAAAGGATTCAATCTTCCAACCTCTTATGGATAAATTTTATATTGATGATCATGTGAGGTTATATCTCTATGAGATAGTATGACATCTTGGTGTCACATGCTATATTTTTCAAATAGTGATTCTCAGTTTGTGTATTTCATGGGGATAGGTATTAATAGGATTTTAGATACAAAATTTATTCTAAGAGAAACATAAAACCCTTAGACCAATGGTCAGTCAGAGTCCACGATACAACTTCTTGGGGACCTTATTCGTCCATGATTTATTGATTTTAGGGGCTTTTGGAATAGGCATATACCCCTGGTTGATTTCCCAAACAAAAATATCATTGATAATAATTTATAGATTTTTCCTTGGTCGGATTTGTATGGTATCCCAAGATGATCACCCATGGGTTGGTTAGAGGTAGGAGAAGAAGTTATTCTTGTTCCTTGTCTTGTTCAAAAAACCACAGAGCAGGTGGAGTTGATTTTTAATCAAATGGATACCACAGAGTTTCATTAAAAATATAACCCTGATCTCGATAGATGATGTATAGAGTTTGAGGTCAGGGATTTGGTTTTCATACATTTTTCAATGATGTTGGGACACATACGATTTGGGAGACATGGTAACCTTTCATCGTGATATGTTGGGCCATTAGAGATTCTAGAGAGAGTTTGAAAGATAGCCTATCAGTTGTAGTTACCTCAAAGGAACTTATCCACACACGATGACATAAATGTGTCTCATATGTTCCATTTTCATTATGACCTATTTCAATATTTTCATCCTAAAGATTTTGAGTTACATGTAGATGCATCATTTTGAAGAGAATCTTATATATATTGGGGATTACAAGAAGATGATTATTTGAGTCCAATAATTTCTTATAGTATGGGTTCCTTAGTATCATGAATTTGTATAAAATAAGACCTAGGATAGGGAGACCATTGTAGTAGAATAGTGGTTGGGTTTGTTCCCTAAATATTCCTTTCCACATTCGAAGGGTAATTTGGGGAAAAATTGAATTTAGGGGTGATGTTTGAATGAAGATGGTTCTTTCTTGAGGTACATTATCTTTGATATTAGTTAATATTCAGTGTAAATGATTAAATATAGACTTATATGAATTCCATTTCTGGTTATAGAGGTACTGAGGGTGTACGGGGGTGGATCGGAACATGGAACCAAGCTTTTGGCTTAATATCTGCCTACATCATGGTTCCAATAAACCATATGGGGTATATATAATGGTTAGATAAATTCGTACGATGATGGATAGTGGACTCCTATAGGATGGACGGTTAGAAAAACCTTACTATTTGAGGTTCACAACCAAGAGGAGATATATAAAATTTTGATAGTGGACTGAGCCATGGTTTTTTCCTAGTTATTCAAACTGTATGAGAAACCATGTTATGTGCCCTTTCCTATAGAAAAGGGTGCATGGTTGTCACATGGTTTGGCCAACCATGTGGATAGACCATGTGACCCAAGAACTCATTTAAAATTAAATAAATTCCCCTAATTTATTCTTATTGAAACCTAATTCTATCATTCTTCCTACACATGACTGCCTCACCTTTCAAGATCCCTCTTTGAGGCCTATTCTATAAAGTTGAAGATCTCATTTGTCTGGTGTTTGATTCTAGGAAATATTTTATCTATGGATCTTCACCAGAAAGATCTTAATTACATTAATTTTGTTCCTAATTATTATTTGTACAGGTAGTGATTTTTATGTGAAAGATAATTTCACCAATTTACTAGGTCTTTCTATGTTCATCATTTATCTACCAATCTGAGTTGAATCAAAAGATGATACTACACGAGAAATGTACTATGGACCCACAGTAAGTGGTATCCTGGTTTTCCTTCAAATTCATTGTTTATATACATATATATATATACATATATCATTTTGTCGTGTTCCCAATTTTGAAAGTGCCTCCCAAGAATTTATATTTAATCCTTGAATTAAATTGATAAACATGACATAAATAATTTACAAGATCTATTTTTAAATGAATACAGGTTAAGAACCATGAATGTGAACCACCTATCATTTTGTTGATTATTTCACAGGGATCTCCATGGATGGATAATGATTTGGTTAACCCTTGTGGTGTTTCATTTACCCCATTCCTTGTAATTTCAATTAATGAATTAAATTGTAAATTGAATTTAAATATGATTTGTAAATTAAAATCGGTATTTATTAAAGGAATGATATAGAATATACATGACTTTATTATATGACATGAAATTGAATTCTTATACTTTAATTTCCTTTTTATGATGGAATTACCACATGAGTTAAATCAAAGGCTAAGCCTTCAAAGCATATCCATTCCTTGAGCCACATTTTGAGAATTAAATTGAGTGGGTATTGGTGATTAAATTAACATATTAAAATGAACATAAATGAATTGTTATGATTATTACATGGATGACACATTAGTTCATATACAAACACCATGGATGGACTCATTTGGATTCAGCATTGCTTACACTCGAGTCACACATTTACTAAATATATGGATTTCAAAGGACTAACTCATGGGGTCTTACTATTATACCCAAGTAATAATTGGACTCCTTATATATTCCCATGGATATACTCAGAGAGTAGATGATTATATATTCCTTGGGATACACTATGTCTCCCTTAGTGATCCACTAAGGAATAACTCAAATGGTGGTTATGTTATACCAAACCTAGAGTGATACCTTGTTTCCAATGAGAAATTAATAGGACAGTCTTGTATGGTTATTGGTTCATGATACACCTAGATCAATACCTAAACTCCAAATTATGATTGACAAGGATGAGATCAGGTTTAAAATTTATTAATAAATGAAATGATTTATATTATTTGTCTCCTAAGATAAAGAACAATATTTAGTTAGTGAAATGACATATACTTTATTGGTGTCCTCATTAGGTATCTGTTGATCACCTAATGATACAGGGGATAGTGGGATTTATGCCAGATCTTATGAATAATTTATTACAGTATAATTATTTATTGAATGAAAATTATTGATTTCTTAAACGAACATGATTATAATATAACACTCGATTGATCATTATTAAGAGAAATTACTGGTTATTCCAAAGAAGGTAGAAGAGAATGGGTATCAATGGGAAACCTAAACATTATTCGTTATTTACATTAATTACATACCAACACATTTTATTACTTCTTAAATGCTATAATATATGTTAACTAACTGTATTCTATTAGTCCTTTTGCAGGTTTCCTACTGGGATTATATCTCACACTTGTTTCATTATATCGATAGTCCCTAAATAGACAATAGGATTTCCAGTATGGATAAGGACAAGTTCCATAATATAGTTTTTATATGGTTGGTTAAGAGGTGAGAATGGGACCAAGATAATTATAGGTAAAGTAAATAGAATGTTTTAACATTTTTTACTTTTTATCATTGTTTCATACACCTTCCATTTATACTTTTTTTGGAAGATTTATATGACATATGACATGTATCATCATCAACTATATGTGATATTAAATATAGAATTGTTTTTATATTCATTTGTTGTTAATTTCTCATCTATCATATTGCGACATTTCTTCTACTAATGATGGTTAGTAATACACCAAGGTGGTACACTCTGGTAAGATGGAATTTTCTCCACAACAAACACATCCTTGGACCTCGATTCTAGTCAAGAACATATAGTGCTAGGGGATATGTGCTTGAGTACATGTGGCCACCCAGTATTGGGGAACCATTTAGTGGAAACCATTACCTAGATATTTAATTATATAATATCACCTTTGAAAGTTAAAATTCTTGATTCGGTGTAAGACAATAGTCTATTCTAGAAAATCATCAACAAACTCTCATATAATAGGTGTATCTCTAATGGTGAGTTTATCCTCAACCATATTAGAAAAACAACAAAATTGAATATAAATCAAGCTCCATAAAGTGGATATAATTTCTATTTGAAGTTCATATTATCCATTTTACTAATTGAAGATCATATTTCAGTTCAGTATATCAAATGTAAATTGTCATCCTAAGAAAATGATTACACATTCTTCTAATTAATGGAAATAAAATAATGAAATAAAATCTAATTCAAATATATGTATAATAATTATTTTTCTAGAAAAAATAATTCCATAATAATATATTAGAACGAATCATAGAAATGAGATTCAATAATAACACCATTTTGAATATTAAGAATTAACTCTAAATCTAATCATTCATCTAGAATATTGATGCTGTTAGAAAATTCCTGAGATGAAAAAGAGTGGGCAGGTCCCATATTAAATATGACAATATATGTTATTGAATTTATATTAAGTATAGCTTTCACCAATTCATTATTATAAAAAATCATGAAAATAATAATTATATATAATTTATTTTTGTCTCTAGGCTTAAGAGGATTCAAAAATTGATTAAATTCATTTGTTTTATGATTTGGGCAATGGTGGGCATAGTGACCATATACCTTGAATTTTAAGAACAAGAGTTTAGGTGGTGAATTTGTGGGTAATTTATATCTGTGATTAGATAACTTCTTCTTCTAATAATTTTGATATTTTCTTTCTTTGTGGCCTATATTTCAACACATAATCCATTTAACATTTCCCCTATGAAAATTTATTTAATGTTTCCTTCAACGCATCAAGAATATTGAAATTAGCATTTTCTTCTCTCCATTGTTTTTATAATTTTTTTTTATTCCATCATCCTATTTTTATAAAATTGAACATATTGATAGTTACCAAATATATATGTTTCCTCCATGATAGATCATGAAATTATTTCCCCATTTCTATTGAAATTTTGTATTTTCAATAACCAAGATACAGTTGGTTTTAATCCACTAATGAATAGATCAATATTAAATTCAGGTTGGAGAATAATTCTTTAAGTGTACCATGTGTTCGACATAAAACTTGAATCATGCATACAAACATAACCATTATCTTTAAACATTAACTCACACAATTTGTTCTCAATTAATATATTATCAATACATGGAAATTGCAGATTGAAAAATAATATTTTCAACTCAACCCATTATGTGAATCCAATATCTTCATGTTCCCTCGCGTTCTTGAGTATATTCCTCCATTAACCTATATCTTTAAAACTGATAAAAATATATAAATACAATTTTCTTGTTCCAAACACTGGTGAATTTAAAATACATTTTCAATGGTACTTATACATTTCTCAAAAGCTTTTGGATTAGTAGACCCACTAAAATAGGATGGTGTTACCTTATGATGGGATAAATAGAATATTGTTTCCTAATTTTCTAATTTTGAATCTCAACAAGATTCATATAATGGTAATTGTGCATAAGAATAGAAATACTAATTTTTTCTTCCATCTCTCATTATATTAAGTTCTAGAGGAGGAAAATCATTACATTTTTATTCACATTATTCATTAATTTGATTTCATTGTGTTTGAGTTATGGAAGAAAACCAAAAACACTTTTTTAGTAATAATATTCATAATGGTTAACCATATAATAATGAAAATCATTTATTCGAACTATAAATGAAGAATATTTATACTATATCTATAAAAACATATGATTAACATACCTTATCTATAAAAATTACCAAAAACAATATAATGTTATCCTATACATAAATTCACCCCTATGGTTTTCACCAAATATGTATAATAGTAATCCCCAAATATTTAAAAAAATATACAGAGATTCCATCTATAGAGATACATTCAATTCCTACATAAATATTTGATCTTATTATATTAATATTCAATATATAACATTATGATCCTTTCAATAATAATATATGTTTATTGTCTTTTAAAACATTGATACATAAAAAATCATAAGAGAAAAACATAATCAGAAACTATTGTATTCATAATTGGCACATTTCAAAGCCATGTTAGTGTTAAATATTTTCTTTATGAACTGTGGAAAGTAAAAATAAGAAATTATGATATCGAATTCTCATTATCGTTAATGAACATATATATCAATGATTACTAAAGAATAATATGTGAATAAGGGTGGTATAATATGATCTTAAAAATTAATAACCATACCCAAAATATCATAGATAATAATCATGAGTCATGGAATAAAATGTGGAAGTCCATAGTACATGAATCAGAAAAAAAGAAATAACATGATCACTGAAGAGGTAAAAAATGTCATAAGAAAAATGTTTTTGGAAGCAACATTTTCATATATAGACATTTCTTTATTCAATAATCAATACTAAGGATATAATAGTTTATTGAGTTAAATCCTAATTCCATAATATCCTTAATCATGTTTCACTACCAACACTATCAAAGGAGACATGGTCCCTTGATAAATATGCCTCACACCCTATTTTATTCCATATTATCTCATGAAATATACTTCTTCACATAGTGGATTAGAATAATATATAAATCCTGTCCCCATAATAACATAATAAAAATTCTATATTTTTGTTCCATGAAATGTCATGAATTAACCAATATGACCATTCCAAGCATATAAAAAGCTGAGTGTGAAAACCACGATCCTGTGTCTAATAATCCAGGGGATGGAGACCAATGTCATGTAGGTAGCAGCCAAATATGGGTGGAATTATCATATGTACTGGTATCCACAGACACATATCCATGAATATGAATTGTTTAATTGTTGCACAACTAAACTAAATCCAATGCACGAATATATCAATATCCTAAAATTAGAGTATGAAAAATCCCATGACTATTATAATGTGCTAAAATACAATCCTACCGAGAACATGAAATTGTGTATGACTTTATTTAAAGGAAGGGAATAGTGTCAAATGAATCACCTGTAAGAACCTCTATATTTATATCCCAATAATTGGATCTAACTCCAAATGAATCTAAAAATTAGATTGTAATTTACATAAGTCCCAACATTTGTGGTCAGATCCCATACACGGTTGAGTATAATAATAACCAATATGAAAACAAGAAATGAAAAATCATAAGGAATCAAGATTATTTTACTCGTCATTTTGAACGTATGTAAATTATGGTATGTTAGATAGTGATAATCAATAGTAAACCATATATACTTCAAATAGACTGCATGTATAAATTTTTTCAAAATTTTATCCTACAATAGGATTTTTCTGATGAATTCAAGTTAATGATAAATGTAGCATTAATTATATTATGAATATTTTTTCATTTATTAATCTCATTTTAGAGGAAATTCTCATTATTTATCAATTAGGATGTAGTCTAAGGAACTCAAATGACGTTAAAATTCATGTAGAAGATCACACATAGGACCAAATGGTGACACCACAATCCCGAATGGGTCAATATTCTTGATAGTGGATTGACTACATGTTCATAGTGGCCATAATGATACCACTAGCTCCACAATGTTATGGAGATATGATAGAGGGTCCCACTCAGGGCCTTAAATAGGAATACAATGAACCCTTTCTAAACAATAACCCATATGGGGTATCATAATCATATTCTAAGGATGTAATGACATGCTATACCCTCATATGTATGGACCATGGAAACTGACTCAACTAAACAACATGTATATTGAAGGAAAAAGGATCCATAATATATTAGAATATTTAAATTAAATGTAAATAAGGTTCACAATTTGTACATATAATCGTGGATCTATCTGTGTCCCTAGACATGATCCTATAAAAAATCACTTGTACTCTTTTCATTCCTATTTAATGTGGTTGTACACATTATCCTAGGAATTATCAAGTAGTGGGATGTTCATGTGTACTATACCAATTCCCATGTTCTTCTCTATTTCTATGTCCATGTATACTCTAAGATAAATAACATTTCACCAAAATTTGGTCACATGGTGTGTGACATATGTTACAGTGATTATAATGTATTTTTTCATGTGAAACCTACCGCTCAAACATGATACCGCACATGACTTGTCTTCATTGGGGTATATATATTGTGATACACTATGTTTTGGAATAAATGGATTCTTCATGAATCATCTGTAAATGAAACTACCACTTTTATATCCACCTCAAATACCATAACTGGTTAGTGGATCTGTATCAAACAAGCATGAAAATTCTAGTGGCCAGATTATAGCCACTGATTCAGTAAAGAAAACATTCACTATCGATCCTCATTGTTATCACATGCCCAGTGAACAAATAGGAGTCACCTATATGGTATTGATACTCCTATTATCACTTTTCATCATCATCACACCTCAATCTAACCCTCGATCATGGATTTCAACCTTGGTATTTATCTGTTTCACCGAATTACAGCCACACAATGTTTAAATACAAGGTATTTTTCGAACCAATGGCCAAAGAAATTACCGGTGATGAACAAGTAAATAAATGGAAGAGAAATCCCAAAATATCAAATGAGGAATAAACCTAGGAAATGTAAAATTTAGAAAAAATATAGTTATCAATGGAATGGTTAATGAAGAGAACATAAACAATAGATCATAATTCTCAAAATCATAGTTAAATAAACCAACAAAAGAAACATGGTCAACTTGAAAATAAATATCATGGTAAATTTTTCATTGTTTAAAATGGGATAATAAAATGGGTAAATAAATATTAGAATAAAACACCCTACCTCAAGCTGGATCATTCACCATGGAAGAACATTTTGGTGTTGTCTTCGTTGGTGAGATCCTCGAATTCCATTGTCATTGGAGATCCATAATTTGATGTATTTTTTCATGGTTTCCTATAATTGTACCACTAAATAACTATGGTTATGTTAATAACCCTAGTGATTTTGAATAATAATATATTAATTGAGTTTTGAGTTATATCCCTATGATGAAAATAATAAAACAAATTAATAATTTAATTTCCTTTATTAGTTATTCCATCAATAACACCATAACTAAATACACGATGTCGATGAACCTTATGCAAATATAATAGTAAAACCTATATTCCAAACTATATGAGACTAATATTTACCATCTTATTCCCCATTTTTGAGTTAATAAATATTTTATAAAAATTATGAATGCATGAGAAAAATATATTTAGTAAATTTATTAAATCATTCCTAGGCTCACTGAACAAAAACATATCATGTCACCTAAGAAACTTACTACTAAAATATTATTAAATATATTATATATATATATATTTATATGTAAAAATAAGATATTTTTCATTCTACAAACAATATCCTTTTTGTCCCTAATATAAATAAAATTTTATATATAAAGTAATGATCCTACTGATCTCGCATCTAAGCCTCCCACACATAGGTGATGTCCTGATGACTATGAGGCTACCACAAGACAAACACATTTGGAATCTTTCTCCCATGAAGGATAATCTTTTGTTGATCTTGGATATCTAACAATTTCTCCGTAATGTTATCTTCGTCATCAATACCCAACATTCCTGAGTTGATAACATGTGGTGGGTCATGCATTTACCAGATTAGCTTCACCACATAGAAGACATAATGTACATGGGTGAACTATTGAAGTATGGACAAACATTTCTAAAACATTCTAACCCTATGAATTATCTATAATGGGACAACAAATCTAGGAAATATTTTTCCGTCCCCTAAAAATCTCCACAACCCATGTAAATGTGTGACACTTTGGAAAACTTGGTCTCCCTACATAAACTCAAAATCCCTTTGTTGTTAGTACATATAATACTTTGAACAGTATTATTTAGTCATCATATAATCCTAGATGCTAACCACCTTCTCTATCATATCCCACACTGACTTTGGTCCCTTGTGTGCTGACTCTATTGATTTGTCCAACGTAGTAGTGACCTGAATGGTTTCCCACACAAAACCCTAAATAGGTCCATGTCGATGGTGGAATTTTAGATTTTGTTCTATGAAGACATCAACAAGGGTATTTAATCATCCCAACTATGGAAATGTTCTAATAAATGGCTAAAATAATGTCCCCCATGTCCAGAATGTCTTTCTCAGTCTAGCCACCAAAATTGTGGTGAAACACCATGATCAAATGAAATTAATCCCTAAGGGCCTACGACATTAATCTCTATAATCACGAGTTGAGGTGAAAGTCATGATCTGAAATATTTATCAATGGAAAAATATTGATCTAAAATATATATCTTTCACATAATGGCTTCCCTTGTTCCCTACAAAACCATACTCTTATATGGGTAGGAAGTGGGATAACGATGAGTCAATCTATGATCATCTGGATGGTACCGTGTTGTCTATAAAAGTGATTTAATGCATAAAAAATTTCATATATATACTATTTAATTTCTAATATGTCCCCATAAAGGGATTATCAAAACCAATTTGATTCTTGTTTACAGTCTCCACTTGCTCAAAACTATGTGTTCAAGGGGAAACTCACCAAGACACTTGAATAGTAGAACTAATATCGATGGAATGTGTACATATTTTCAAAACTAGGATATATTTCCAAAATGATGTATGAAACACTCTTTTATCCTCATCCTGAAAATTCATTTTTACTATCACCCTTCCTAAAAAAGGATGGTGTACTATCCAACTTAGGAAAACCCACTTGGAGAACAACCAATTGAAATATGACCATTTAATGTATCATAGATGGTATCTCTACACTGATCCTCCAAAACATAATGTTGAGGTAGTGGGGAAATAAACATCAACAAAGGGAATGATAAATTGTCCTAGTCAATAAGGTACACCTCCAATGAATCTAGCCACTCTACATCCTCTGTTGGCAACTGTAATCTATATCTCCTAATGAGAGAATATTAAACTATGTTACCCTTCCATTGACTATAGACTATATCTAAGTAATAATCTTAGTGGATGTCTATCAATATCCTCTATATCATTTTATGACCCATATGTGAGAATATATACTTGAGAAACTGGGGGTTATATGAGCGAATTAACTACTCATCGATAAGGTAGCATCACCACATCATCTGGGAGAAAACTACTATATATAACTCTAAATCCTAGGTTGTGTAGTTCTTTTCATGAGGTATCATATTTTATGACCCATGGGAAACCATCTCTTGGATTTCAATTAACGAACATCTATGTCTGGTCCCTAGGGTTTTATGGAAAATGACATACTTGACAACATATTCGAGAAATATCATTGTCAGGATACTTTTCAACCTCGTCCAATATTAGGAGAAATCATTCTAGATCATTTCCATATTAACGAAATGCTTCACCTTATGAACTAAGATAGTCAAAGGTGATGATATCCTAGAGAAATTAGGGACTAATATCCTATAATATCCTTCCAAACCATGTAATCTCTACACCTCCATCACACTCTTGGGTGTCTCCGGAGAAATCACTGCCTCAACTATCATCTGGTCCCCTTCTACAAAATCTCCTGATAAGGAATTTCCCATAATTGGGATATGTTGAATCATGAACTAAAACATATATATATTAACATAAATATAGTTCTCTCAGAATATTTTCAGGGTCCTACTCAAGTTCATCACATGCTCCACATCATGCATATAGAAAAATATGATATCATCAATGAAGACTATCATGAACCGGTCTAAAAAATTCTTAATAATATGGTTCATGAGTTCTATGAACACAGTTGGGAAATTATTCAATTGAAAAGCCATCAACAAGTACTCATAATGACTATAGTGACTTTAGAATGATATCTTTAGAATATCCTAACCCATTCTACAAGATGTTGATGATATGTTCTATGGTTAATAATGGAGAACCGTTGTTCCCCTTCTAACTGGTTGAAGAGGATGTCGACCATTGGTAGTGGAATCTTATTCTTCATATTCACCAAGATAAATAATCGATAATACATGCACAACCTTAGGAACTCATCCTAATTCTTAGAGAAAAACACTAGGGATTCTTAGGAGCACACACTAGGTCTGCAAAATCCACTCTACTATAAGTCCTCCAACCGCCACGTTAGCTCACTATGATCTATGAGATCTATCCAATATGTTATAAATGTTATGAGGTTCATCCCTAGGTGTTATTAAATATTTACTTTTATCTCTTTGTGGGAGGAAATCTTAATACACCTCAGAAATGATGTCCTCATTCTCTGCCACCACTGGTAGATGTTAGAATCACATAGTATCCACTACTACATGGAATATACTATATATATATTTAGTAATCGACAATATACTCTTACATATGTTCCCAAACTACTCTACATTTGTTTACTTCTCAGATATAGAGGAAAAATGACTCTTCAACACAAATACCCCCCCAAATATTCCAAAATTAGTCATCTAGGAATGAAAAATGGTAAATACGTTTATACCAATGATGAGGGCATAAGGCCTAATCCCTATTATAAATAGATCACATAGGATTCATATACCTCCTTGAGTAATGTCACACTATTGGAAGAAATTTTTCATTACATAGTAACCTATGGTACGTGTCTATGAGTTCATGGTTCAAGACAAGGGAACAAATAGAATATCAATATCAAGGAACATGGAAATTGAAATAATATATTGGTTCACACTTCTTTCTATTAGTACATTACCTTAAGTAGAGAAGAAACAAATTCATTCCTCTAATCAGCCTAGGAGCCTTAGGGTCATATTCCACTACTACATATAGTTCTCCCTGTCCCTTACCACAATCTTAGTTATCCTATAAAGGACAACCTTGGTGTGGTTGTTGTAATAGGTCAAACCACATGCGACATCTTGCTTCCATACCTAGAACTCTGCCACATTGTTGACTCCCTCCAAATAAGCGTAGAAGTAACCACAATGGTATAAATATTTGAATAATATTATTATTTTCCCTACAAATGTAAAAGAATAAGTGGATGGTCGAATAGTGTCATAGCCACTAAAGGACTCGTGATCATGTGACCATTTCAAGGTCACACGAAGTCTTATCACATGGAGAATAACCCACAACATTTCCCATGAATCCCCTTTTAATGTCCATTCTCCATGAAGGATCTCCAGAAAATAGATGGTCACCTGGTAAAAATAAAATAAGGACCCCCATACTGAATGGATTTTCATTGGAAAGAACCTAAAAACCATCAGAAACCCTTCAGTAATGAGGTGGGATGATATTCAAATGCATTGATACCCATCATCCATGGGGTTGTCACGCCATATCATCATTGGAATTAATAAAATCCATTATGATATCCAATATAACTCAAAATACCTATGATAATTATATGTATAAAATTAAGGATGTAAAGGGGGAGGAGGTTTGAGGGGTTCAGAATCACTAATAGACATATAGCGCACTCCTAAAGAAGTACAAGACACCATGAGTCACTGACGACCTATCAGACAAGTCTTATAAAACCCCAATGGATTTGCAGCGTCAATGCATGGAATTCATCAAACATGTCAGGGAAACTCGGTGGAGCCCAAGGGATATAACAATTTTTTCCAAGAAATGCTTGTGCACCATCATATGACCCATATTGATCATGCAAGGTATCATCAAAACATCGAGTATAAATTATGGACATTTCACATGACAACTAATGGGACTCCTGACCATTTTCACATAAAACAAGGGGAATAAATTGGAAAGAGGTTAAAGATGTTCATGGTCACTGATGAATATGTGACTTGACCCACAAGAGTTCGTGAGTCTCTGGCACGTCATATTCCTCGTCTTGTGATGTTCCATTGGCTTCTCACCCATTCCATACATAACACCCCCTAAAATATTTTGGTGATCTATGATTGAACAAATAGATTTTTCCATGGAATGATCGTGCACCCCCATATGACCCTTGTTGGTTATGTGATGCATCATCGTAAAATAAAATAAATATCCTCAACAACACTCATGCAATCTCACATGAATCCAAGGATTTGACATAATAAATAAAGGGGGTGAAAATGGATGAGTGATGAGGTGTTTGTGGTCACTATAAGGCATGTGATGCGCCCAACAGACCCATGGTGTCATCCCGTAAGACCCCATGTGACGTCACCAAAGGTCTTGAGAGTGTATTTCAATAGGAATTTTGATATTAATAAGGCCCCCAAACATGTAATCACAACAAAATGGAAGTCCTTTGACACAACTGCATTATCAAACAATCATCAATAATC
Organism: Viscum album; assembly: GCA_963277665.1. Classification (NCBI taxonomy): domain Eukaryota; kingdom Viridiplantae; phylum Streptophyta; class Magnoliopsida; order Santalales; family Viscaceae; genus Viscum; species Viscum album. The sequence goes on along the minus strand of OY728151.1, from coordinate 2,059,057,671 downwards.
ATCAATGATCAGATAAGGGATGTGTTGACTAAAGATACATGAGATCATTGAACATCTTGAGATGCACTTAGAGTAGTCCACAGAAGTGAATCATGAAGCCACATGGCACCATACCCATTCATCAACTCTAGACATTAATAATACCAGATAATCCACAGAATCTAGAAATTATCATGGGTGGTGATGCCTATAGATTCCACATTAAATCATAAATAAAGTGTTATAATCTTATCTCTACTATTCATGATGAATGCACTAAATCTGGAGGATTTGACTGTTGACTTATACAAACTTCTCAGAGTGTTCTAGAAACCCTCTAGATATTGGTCAGCTACTATTCTAGTAGTCACCCGAGTAGTGAATAACTAGGCATAATGAAATTTGTGTGATCATCAATAGATCATGCGAAGAACCTCTAGTGGGTTATGATAAGGGCATTCTGCAAGCCCACTAGATCATGTGAGACTTAAGATGAATTGACACTGGAAAAAACCAAGGATCTGCAACACAAGGGCTGGGGATGAGGTTAAATGTTGATGACATAATAAAAAGACATTATACATGGCCCTAATACACGTAATATTAATCATCCAACAACATGTGATATCACCAAGTTGGTTCACCATGATATTGTGACACCTCTTCAAAATCACATCTGGGACATGCATAGTAATCCATAATTGCTAGAGAGAGTTGCACGGTCACCACAACTAGAACCACTTTTTTGTCAAGAACCCCCTTGGTCAATCAAAAAGGACATTCGGCATCCTTTGGAAAGATTTCATGACTCATATAAGATTATCTGTTCATGTTAACTGAGTCTCATGAAGGCATCTAGACTAGATAACAATGTTCTCATGGAACTCTCAAGGAAAGTCAACTGAGACTCGTGTTTCCTTCATGAAATTTTGGATAGCTCTTGCAATGTCTCTAGGAGGTGTTAGATAAGACATGAAAGTCCCCTTGATCTATTCCATAGTGACTCTCACGATACCCTCCCTATGTTTCATGCTAGGTCAGGTGATGACTCCTAGGACATGACAATTGGGTCGGGAAACACCCTCTAATAAAGAATTCCATGTCAATAGGGAATCCAAGGATGTGACATGCATTGTCTTTCCTCTATGTGTATCCTCTAACCAATAGGGTATCCTCAATGTCTAATCCCAGAATAAAGTGAATCTATGAAGAATGTGATTTCTTTCATATCCAGGATATGTAGGATACCTCTATTCTTTGTTTGATCACCATATTAATCATCCAGGACATCCAAGGACTTGAAAATATTACCTTTCATCAGTGTAAAATCCCTGATTAATATGGGTTCCTTAGTGTGTAATCCTTGTTATAAAAAGAACTATGATTACAATGATTACATCCATATCTAGGATACATAGGCTATATCTCATTGAATTTCATTATGCATATTAATCTTCAAAGGGAATCCCTGTATCTAAAGCCCTTACTCAAAAAATGGAATTTATTACTTATTATCCCTTGTTTCTCACAACGATCATGGATCACATGGGCTTAGGGAATCACAATGATCATGAAGTATGTATAGACAACTGACATAGTGGTATAGGGAAATCTCACTGTGTAAAACCTGACATCAAGGGAACTATGAGGACTCTACATACTTCCATACTCAGGATATGTAGGTTACCTCTCCCCAAGGATCAAGCTCCATGTTGATCAGCCATGGAATCCTAGAATCTAAGGCCCTTACTCAAATAAATGACATTGATAACTTATTATCCCATGTTTCTCACAATGATAATAGATCACATGGGTTTTGGGGATCACAATGATCATCAAATCTGTATTATAAACCTTCACTGTGATATAGGGAATGATCAATGTGTAAACCCCCAATACCAACCAACAAATGAATGATATAATTCCTAACATACTCAGGATATGTAAGACACCTTCTTAAGTGTAGAATTCTAAACCAAACACTCCATGGACTATTATAAAACCCAATATCCATATAAACATTACATGAGTCTGATAATGTGCTACCCACTTTTTTCTCACTCCGAGCATCGCTTGCATGGGCTTAGGGGGGTGCAATAAACACCTCATTGAGCATCATGAATACACATTAACTAGGTAAATGGTATGGTAATCCCTTATACAATGGTATATACCTTTGGTTTAGTGCCAAGGATGTAACTGAAATTAGTGTGTTTTGATTCAAGAAATAACCAGGATAAATAGGATTCCAAATAATAGCTCAACCCCCACATCGGAATATTAACTACTTACTTACAAGAATCATATTCCAAAGAACTTAGTTATACAACATCATCATATAAGAATCCACTCATTACCAGAAAATGATATATAACCATGGTTAGATAAGTATAGATTAACTAAATAGATCCAAATATTTTTCATATAAAAGAGAATTAACCTATAGTCATTTCACTAGGTTAACTGTTCTCATATCAGGATTACGAATAGATTCACAAACATATCTGAAATCTATTAGAGAGACGCATGCTAGGAAACAACTCCCCTAAAGGGTGTGATGATCCCAAACTCATGTCCTCTCAACCAAGGTGAGTCCCCAAGATTCGTTGGGACATAAAACACAAATTACCAGCATCTATTGGAATGAAAGTATATAACCAACTATGTATAATAGAATCCTTGGGAGTTTCTATGGAAGGAAGAATAAATGGAACACCTGATGTGAAAAATTGAATGAGGACACAAAATATCACTTAATTCTACAAAAAAGGGAATTAAATTCCACGTTCCACTTCAAAACATGAGGAAACAAAATGGTGATGTTGATGTGAATGTCTTTAATAATAGACAACTGAGTTATAATTTTTTGATCCTTGTTGACTGCCACTTATATGCAAACAACATGGATATCCTTAATGCAAATCTCTTAAGATGTGTCTTTTTTAAAAACATATTTTTACAAAGAAAGAAATAAGACTAGCATAAATAAGGATTCTTGTAAGTCTGTCATCATGCTGACAAGTCCACACTAGTAGAATGGTCATAAAGGGAATCCTTTTCAATTATGTTATCTATGCATATCGGACAGAGAAATGTCATACCTATGATATAGAATTGATTAGTAAACTTGTTCTTTGTTTTCTACAAGACATTAACATCCTAACCCAATGAAATGTATTCATCATCCCCTACACATTCTGACAACTCATCTGTTGTTGTGACCCCTGTAGGTTGTAATGTAATCTTACATGCTATATGAATTCAATAGTATGTAGATAATACAATGATCTAGGAGTACCACTGATACATTCCAATCCTGATTATGTAATATTCCCATGATATCCTTAAAGCACAGAAGTGGATGAGTTTGCATCGCCCGACAAGGGATCCTTCCAAGCCAAAAGCCCCCATAGATACAACCATCCATTACAGGAGCATATCCATCGAGTGAGACAACCACCACAATCCTTATATGGTGAAGGTCAACTAGGAATCCCAATATGTCTTCCTTTCAGTATATGATTCATTGAGGAGGGATCCTATCGACCACTATCACCAGCATCATGCCAATGGTACCCATCAGTCGCCTATTGGGATTACCATCTAATAGAAATCCACCTTTGATGCCCATAAATAGGATCCAAGGGAGACTCATTTGAGAAGGAGGGTGTTAGAAATTTAAGAGAGGTCTCATATTCCTTCTCTGGATGAAGATTCATGTTGACATACTTCATTTGGAACAAATAAGTAGGATAAAATCCCTACTAACCAAGAACATGTCCGCGGGCATATTATTGTAGCCATCCTAGATATGGACCATATCCTCTCTCTTATAGGCAATGCCAACCGGTATACTCTGGAAGGGACTAGAAAGCAATCTCATACCCCTACTCACTCAGAACAAGTCTATCAGCATATTCCCATATAATGAATGGGGTAGGCTCATACTCCTACCCTCATAGCTGAATCAAATTGGCATACTCTGATGAAAAAATGATAAAAGAAGTGGAACATATACCTAATAAAATCAAAAAAAAATTCAATAGATAGTGAAGATAGAAGATGTGTATGAATATATCCCTTCAAATACTTTTATAAAATCCCAATATATTTTAGAAATAGCTAAAGAGATCCATAGTCATATTATAGAATTGTTGCTGATAATGGGATTGTCACATAATCCTATCCCTACAGTCAGCCCAACTAAATAGTCTGATCATCATGATCAAGTGGTTGTACTGGAGAAAGGCCACATTACTGTTCCAACCCGACTAGATTATTGACATATTTAGATAAAGGGATAGGCATCAGTCTTGGTGCATACTATTATTTTCACTAGGTTAACTAGGTGAGAGTAACCCAATCCTTAGGAAAGGGGCACATTACAGTAAAATAATCTTGGTGGCATACTCCAAGGGTCCATGATTTAGCATATATACCTATTCTTACTAAGGATAACTTGGTTAGAGTGGCACAAGCCTCAGGATAGGTTCATATTACTATTAGTGAATCTTCCCAGTATACTCAAACAGATCAGAAAAAATATGTGCATATTCCTAATTCCCCTAAAGAACATCTACCCCAGCATCATTTTAAGGAAATACAGGAGGAGCCTCATATCCCTTCTCCCATTCGAAATGTCCATCAGAATATTCATTTGAGGAATGAATATTCAAGTCGGGATAATACTGTTGTTCCAACTAGGTCCCACTATGTGAGAGAGGAACAAACCTCGATGCAGGGTCATACTCCAGCCAAGAAAGGCCAGTGACATCTCACAAAGGCTCAAGATTAGGCTCATACTCATGTCATAACTGTGGCTCAGCAAGTGAGAGTGGAAAATTCATTAGTACAGGATCATATCCCAAAAAACAATGAGATAGATTGTCATAAAATTCCAATATCTTCTCAGTAGTGGTCCCATACTCCCTCATCAATTAATAGTTATATACATGTTTGGGTATCCATCATAAAATAGGCTCATATCCCAACACAATCACTAATGGTAGGTAGTAATGTTCTGAACATGACATTGATAATGGACCATACTCCTAATATGATATATTCTTGTGTCCTTGAGGTTGTTTGAGTAACATTCCAAACACCATAGGGGCCCATTGTCTTTTCTATTGAAGTGAAATCATAAGGCATTCATTATTATGATAGTCCTCCATGTGGTAGTGTAGAGATGAATCGTAGAGACTCTGCTCATGACATCCATAATGTTCAACCTCCCCTCATTGATATCTCTCATGGGAAATTAAATAGTTCCTTTTTTATACACCTTCATATAAATAGGGGAACCAAACCCAGACCCCTTCAAATAAAAAGGTTCTTGAGACATCGACTTCAAACATATTTGGTACCTCGTCAAATTCTTGGGACACTCCACTCCAATCTGTAGGAAACCACCATAAATATCCTATATGGTATGAAAATATGGAGGCATGCATTTCTGATGAAGAAAATGTTGAAATTGACATATGGATACAGTTGGCCTTAAAAATCCCCCCCCCCATCATGTTATAGCCCATATCTACTCTTAGTTATGAGATCCTTGGTGATCTAGAAACAGAGTGCATTTCATATCTATGATAGAATATGTGGGTACTCAGCAGTGACTAAAGAAACAAGATCTACCTTACCAAGGATTTTATTGTCACCTTAATACAACTAGGATACTCTATTTTAAACATTACCTAGCAATTATCTCCATTTCTTAGGATACAAAACTGGAAAAGAATTTTGAAAATCTGCAACACACTTTCTTTCATTTCATCATGATGCTTCAAAAGACAATCTATGACGCCACATCATGAATCCTCATTCATGGAAGGGGAAATAATTGATCATTACACCTTTTCTCCCCCTTAGAACAGTAGATACCCACATAAATGGCATCCAACAATGTTATAACCACTGGTTAAATCATGGGATAAGGTAATTCTCAGGGAACATAATCACTACAACAGAATGACCCCACTCTAATGGTTACTAAAAACCACGAGTAGGGAGAGGATATACAAAAAGACTAAAAATAGACCCATAAATATAATAGGAGGAAATTTTGAACAAGTATATTGATGTTATGGTCACCCGAACAACTTCTCACAAAGAAAAATCTTCATCATGGTTAGCAATTACACCCAAATCCTTGGAGATCACATTTGTGCCACATAACATATACTATAATATAACCTCCCATAATATCCATCCATTAACCGAATCATCATCTTGGTTCATGAGAATATAAATTGCGGCATCCACCCCTTGGGTATTCAATTCCCAAGAGAATTCGAAACATAACTCTTCTAAAAAAAGGTGAACCCCAGCCCACTCGTATGGGAGAATTTATATCTCTATCACCATCACAAGGATTTGTGACCCCTAAGAGGACCCTGGAAACAACATTGGTGAATATATATCATCTATATCCTACTGGGATGGGGGTATGAAAATATTCATTTCCATCCTAGGAATCACCAACTCCCCAATCGGTGTGATTGGATCCTAAAAAATATGAAAACCTGATACATATTATAGGACCAAATGATCCCCACCACACAAGTATGGGGGAATTTTCAATATCATCATCACAGCAGAGAGAATCAATAGTCTCTAGTTTGAGAGGAAGAAATAAACCGTCAATGTATTACTAGTTTCTCTATTCATAAGACAAACATATACTAGTCACGAATCACCTGAAAATCATGAAATAAACTCCTTCAAGGACTATATTCATTAACCTAGAGGATATGAGTGTATGGAAAAGGAAGTCATGCCCCGTTGGGGTTTCAAGCCAAAACAGTCCGATACGGCCAATGGTTTGAATAATTACCATGATGGAATCCAAGTAGAATCAAACTGTTGTGTGGAATAAAATGGTGTAAACACTATTTCCCGATATGGCTCAGCTAATGTAATAAGTGTAAACATGGCTGACATTGATCATGATGCACATGTAGATAGTTGAAACACAAAAAAAACATACCCCTTAAGGAGGGTGATTTTGATGAAACAAATGAGGTTTCACGCACCCAGAACCAAATGAGGTTTCATGCACCCAGAACCAAAGAAGGCTTAAAAAATTTTCATCTCCAAATAAAAACATTCCACCTCCTCAGTGGAATATTAGAAAATATAATGGGAAATATGAAACTAAATCTTCATTTGCCTATGTGGAAGAACATTTATCACGATATGAGATTGATGTATGATCTCTCTGATAACTCAATGCGGATATAATCAAGGTAAACATTCCCAATCAGTATCATCTTCAAGTAGAATGAATATTTTCACCTCATATCTAGTCTTCCAGCAAGAGAATTATCTGAATATTATAATGGATCTAGATATCTTCATCCTATCTATGTAAATGAGGATGTTTATGTAGATCAAGGCTTCCCTCTATTTTAGGGATAGCCTCTCCCTCACAAGGGTAATCATTTAGACATAGGATAAATGAAGGATCAAAGAGATATGAATGTGGGACCACCTTATTGTCCCCTACATTCTTTTTATAGATGAGAGGTGACACAAATAGTAGTATCCTTGGAACTACTAATCATGATTGAATCCCTGGATAATCAGATTGAAGATAAAGTGGGGTTACGTTCACCTGTGCATCCTAATAGGAATCCAAATAATTAATGGGTGTATCCCACCCCACCTCCACCCAACTTCGAAAACCAACCGTTTCTACCTTTGATGGATCAGGAAATCCTAAGAAACATCTCACACACTTTGTGTACTGATGTGGGATAATGATAGGCCCAAGGAACAACATGAGGAAAAAAGGATAACAAGTATCCTACATATTCGGATAGGGCCATCCTTTGTTGGTATTTTAGTTTTCCAATGGGATCTATTACGGGGCTGGAAGCCCATCATCATCAGTTCTTTTACCAACTTAGTATCACATTGTCAATGATCATCTACCTGATGAACTAAAATCAATGCAATAATGTGAGGGTGTTTTATTTAACAGAAAAGTGAAAGGGTTTTAACTATTCACTCATCATCTTTCTATAGCATGGGAAACTTCTATAACTATATGATTAAAATCTATTGGATGATTTGCTGAAACCCCTAATACCCATGAAGTATCAGGGCAGATTTTGAGAGTTCACTAAAATGGAACAACCTCTTGAATATTCCATTAAGTGGACCCGATCCAAGCCTCATATCATGCCTATAGAATAGTGGGAAATACTTGTAGAGTGGAAGCTTTAGTTCTTTCTCTCAATCCCATAGTGTCCCCTATCCAAGGACTCAGGAACTCTTTGAACAACTCGAAACCTCCAATAGAGTGATGGAAACCATAGAATCTCCCTTAACTAGATGCACAATGAAACCATGTTCATCCATGATTTTAGGAACGGATAAAGCAAGTGTATTTCTTCATAAATGAAGAGTTACTAGGATACTAATTAGATACCACGGAAAATAACCATTTTATGCTTCTAGATCCTAGTATCCCTGAGGATTTCAGCCTCACAGACTATCTCGATTATTTCCCTTTCTATAATAGGATGGGTCATAATATCAATAATTTCTTTCATTTTCAAGGAAGAACATAAAGGAATGTTCGACTCCAGATACATTATAATAGACAATTCTATAGAGAACTTGACTTGAATAACCTTAGTCTAGTTAGAAGAATATTAAGGATGATATAATTATCCTTCCATGTGAGCACAAAAGTTTGGTAGATCGATGAATCTAAAAAAAATTGATCAAATTCATGGTGCTCTAAATGCATAGTTTCAAAAACCTGCAACAACTCCACCACCCAAAAAGGATACATAAAATGTAACTCCCATGTGTTTAAGTGACCACCAAAAGTAGGTTGGAAATGTTGAGATAGAGTCATATAATATTCTAAAGCATGCCCTAACACTTGTATATTTCTTTCATGGGGCATCTACAACAAGAGCATTTCCCCACCAAATAGAATCCTAATTGGATGAAGAATTTATCATTGGTTAATTAAACATAATACACTTGAAAAGACTCTTTTCTAATGATGGTTATGCCCTTAAATATGTATATCCTTCATATAATAGGGGAATGAGATGTCACATGTGTTGGAACCTAGGATACTAGGGACATCGCAGGCATGGACGGACTCAATATACTAGTCATGTCCCCATAGAAAAGATATAGGTAGCTAAGACTCATGTTAAATATCTCTAAATGTATTGAAGGAGGAATATATATTATTCAAGGCCCACTTTTAGTTTCAAAAATTAGATCGTCTTGCATGACCATTTAGTGGAGGATTAGTCTAATCAACTATGGCAACAGGTATGTCCGATGAAAATGGTAACACCTGCAGCAGAAACTGCTTCATCCTATATACAAACTCCTAGACCATCTTCCTAAGATTCTCCATCTATTGAACTGAATTACTAGGAACATTCTCATGTTAAGAAGTGCAGAACTCTTGAATAAATGTACGATATTCTAAAATACCTACTTGTATTCCTAGCCATGAACATCATCCTTGATGTGCTTCATCGTTCAAAATAACATATGGATTCTATTGTTGAGTCCCTCAAGAGTGCACAAGATTTTAATACATAAGTCATTATAATTAGGGTGTATTAGGTGTAGAATATACCATGTCATGTCTCCATATTATTCACTAATCATTATCATTAGGAGCCATAAAAGGTTATATAGAGCCCTTATACATTTTGGGAAAACTCATTAATTTAATGGTACAAAGGTTTCTAATGGATAATGGATTTGGGATCAATCTCATACCAGAAAGAACTATCCTATGTTTCATGTATGGAGAAGGGGACATATCCCCTTCATATCTGGCCGTCAAGGGATTTGATAATTGTGAGAAAAGGACCCTAGGGATGATCAACCATGAGACTCAATTTCATGAGCTCAAATATGATACCAAGTTCAATGTTATCCCGAAAGATAGTTCATAATGTTTCATACTTGGAAGAACCTATATCCATAGCTGCATGGCAATGCTCTCAACATTACAACAAAGTCTGAAGTACCCCATAAATGGAATGGTCGGCATACTATATAGTGACATTTCCCCCATATAGAATTTGTTGTCACATATGCTAAATAATATTTCTATAAGGGGAGATATGAAACAAATGGTGTATGATGATATCAAGGTCGTAGAACCCAATTTCATATGTACCACCCCTGGGAATCATTGCATCATGCAATATGATGATTATGTGCTCCCCAAAAACATGGTTGAAATAGATGATCCAATTCTAGAGGTACAAGCCTCTCATGTCCTTAGTGAAAATCATCTTTTGGATCTCTCTGTAGAAAATCAGATGGATAGGGACGATGTTGTTTCTTCTCATGGACCCCATCCCTCAAAAAATTTGATACATTTCACTCTTCACTGAAAGATAAAACATTTCAGTAAAATCTGAAAATATAAACCTAAGTTAATTTTGAAATAATTATTTCAAAAATAATATAAAATTCACATAATAATATTAATATTTTTTATTGTTTCCTTGAACCCATATTTTCTATTAAAGAAAGGTAAAAATGATGTTAGATTTATTTAAATGGAAATATATCCTAAATTATAGGGGTGTTATAATATGAAATTTATTTAGATTATTATTCTCCCACTCAAATGAAAATTGTGACCACCTCCCCTTTATAAATATTAATCATATTATATATGAAATAAATTTTTTTATTATACCTTGAAGTAAAACATACAACCAATATCCTAACATAGTCAACCATTGTTATAATAACAACGTTTTCATAAGATATGCCCCTGCATTTTAATTGGAACTACATGAAACATCATTACATCCATAATATTCAAAATTATTTTCTTTTATCGATTACTCCCTTTCTATGGTTCTTGGTGAGAATAAAAATTTTTTTATTAAAAATTTATGATATAAAATATTTCATGTATTGAGAATAAACTAAATAATTAGATAACTTTGAGGTGACTAGAAATGTACCTTCCACCTTATCTTGTGGACTTCAACATCATATGTTGTAATTGAATAATATAATCCTTGATCCCTTGGAACTATTTGTGTAAAATTAAACTGAAATATTTTTTATTGGATTGTATAATGTCCCATATCTATCAAGTTATAAAATTAAACATCAAAGACTCTATATTACCCTTTCAATAATGATCATGAAGGGTTTCTCTCAACAAATGTAATAAACTCATGTTCACATTAAACTAGACCCTCATTTTTGTATATATTTATCACTTGTAAGATATACCACCCTTAATTTTATCCACTTTTTTTCTTTTTTCCCATTATTTTCCATCAAAATTTTATTTTCCTAATTTTCTTTTAGTACATTCATCGGGTAGAACTAATATTATAACATAGTGGAGCTGTAGAATATAATAATGTATGCTCAAAAGATTGATAGAAGAATTCCCTATGATGTATTATCATTAACCCAACCTAGATATGATCAATATTTATTTATAGATTACATTTATATTTCATTTCATGCCTTACATACCTTGTAAATTTAGCATCATGCTTAGAATCTTTTTCCTCCTCCTATAAAAGATTGATAAGCATCAATTTGTTTTATCTCTGAAAAAAAGTAATGTAATTTTAATATAATACCTCTATATTGCTACCAATTCTATTAATATTATGTCATATTCCTCTTTTGATTTTTAAATTAGTTACCACTACTGGTATATATCTCCATTTAGACAAATAGACCACCAAGATTGCATTTTATAACTCACTACATGCCAATGTGAGAAAGATCATATCTATGGATTTATTCAATTATTTATCTTAAAATGTATTAGTAGTTAAATTAAATGAAATAGTTCTTTCAAGAAGTCTAATATAATTAAACCATTTTGTATTATTAGGTTCTTCTACATGAGTACTACTATTTATGATAAACTATGTTTTCTATACACTTTTGGTAATGATTTTATAAATCTCAACACCAACATCATTAACTTGTTTTTGGGGAATATCCATACTTTGATTATAGTACTACAAAGTCTTTATTTTTTCTTTATATGACATTGGAATATATGAAAAAATATTGTCAAAGAAAAGTGTTAAGATTCTGTTAGATTCTAAGGCGGTGTTTTCCTCAATAATGATATAATAAAAATATAAAATATATTATATCATGGGTGGATATTTTTTATGAAATAGTAGTAAATTACTAGAAAGAAGTATTATATTAGAAATATGTTACCATTTTTTAATCCATAATATGTTTCTTACACTACCCATTACATAAAATTTTTTATTTCCTATTGTGTTCTTAAAATGTGTTCAATGGTGGATTCATAAAATAAATAAATAGTTAATTTTTTCATACCTAATATCATTTATAATATGTATTTATTCCAAACCCAAATGATTTGTCATTAAAAAATAGAATTTTATAGGAGATCATAGCAGAGCATTGGGGACATATGGATTATGGGACCATTGATCAGATTACTGTAATGATCATGAACGATAATAGAATTTTTAGACCCCACAAATAGGGAAATAATATAAAAATTATTTTTTAAAGATTGATACAACCATTTTCATGGATTTCTATTTGGAAGTTTCTTTTTCTTTTTTTTTTCTTATGTCAATATAAAAAAATACTGCTAATTTTTTGATTTTAGTGTCTAAAGATGATTTTCTGTTGTTGATTTATTATAATATTTTTTACTAATTTATGTTTCAGATTTTTTTTCTCAATTTATAGTTATAGTGAATATGAATCTAGGGAACCTTGAATGAGGTCCTCATTTCATTATTATTTTTTGTTTTAGTTTTTCCTTACCACATTCTATGCACATACGTTATAAAAAATTCCCTTGGTTGGTGGTTCAACCAACACATGGTATTGAATTATTGTAAACCCTTATTTGTTGAAATGGATAGAAAATTCATTTTTCATTTAATGATCAATAGATCAATAAATGTGTGATAATGATGGTGGATGATCCATGGTGCATTATGATTTGATCAGGTGTTTCCCATTGTGTGTTTTCATGTGCAATGTTTGACATGGTTAGGTGGAGGTGATTCATAGTTGGTTTGGTGGTTTACTTCCCACCACCAATGATTTCATAGGGAGGTTGAACTCTATATTTGGGACCAAAAAGAATATTTTGGGGATGAATTTAAAGTAATGGATCTATAGGGTGAAAATACATTAATGATCTATATTTCTAGAGTATCCCATGTTACAAGGCTAGTATTGTGAATAAAACATGTCTTCCAGACCTAGTTATTGTGGGTATGGATTATCCATGAAATAAAATATAGATATCCATGAGATACTGATATCATGTGTTGGAAATCATGGTTAGGGGTTAGTGTATATTTCAAATTGTATTCATTCATGAACACATCTATATACACCAGTATGATCATGGTATGAGGGTAAGAAAATCATAAGGAAACAACCAGATATATAGACTCAAAAAGGTAAATAGGCATAGATTGTGTACATGTAAATAGGTATAAGAACATAGGAAAATGAATGGGTAAATCCTATTTTAGAGGTATTTATTGTGTACACTCATTACCTTCTAAGAACTTATTATGAGGTAGTTTGGAGCCCATTCTTACTTATGTATAGACCATGTACATTTTATTTCAATCCCATGATCCATCCCAATGGGGGTTCAATGTTTCATTACATCAATATCATAGGATTGTGATCCCCTCTATGGGTTTTTATCTTCGATAGAGTCTGGTCTATCACTATGTGTGACCATTTGGGGGACCTCTAACATTCCTTCTTTATCCATGGAAGGGATATTGGTATTACTATGACCACTATTCACTGGTCGTCGAGCCCATATATATGAGAATGATAATGTGGGATATATGTCATTTCTAAATAGTCATGAATTTGGTCCCCTATATGTGTATTGAGAACATCATAATTCTAGTGTACATATTCTTCAATGAGACATAGTGGGAATGTCCTATTAGATTATTTCCCTCAATGACAATATTACTCACGGAAGGAGTTCTCTTGGATAAGAATTACCAAAGATCCTCCAAGAAAATACTATGTATTATAATATGGTTGAGACCATTTTTATAATTGCAGTCTATTGTGAGCATTTATGGTTGAGACCATTTCTGGGTTTGTATCACTTATAGATTGAAATAACATTTATCTGATGAGTATAATACTATTTATGAATTTTGCTTGGGGATTTTGGGGTTTCTTATATGATATTGTTACCATCACCTTTCTAATGTATGATACCAATCAGGTCATGTCTTATAAAGATAATAATCATTTTGATGGATTCATGGGTCGACCAGGAGCATGAAAATCATAGTGTGATTTACAAATTGTGAAAGAATCAAATTGTAGTCCCCTTATTCTTACTTGGTTGGACCCATTTTCAATATTTGTTGGGATTTTATTTCACCCTTATGCTTTACAAAAATTTTCTCACACTCTTATTATGGGATATTTTTTAATGAACTAATTTTGTGAAAATTTTAATTTGCATTCTAATTTTTATGTATAATGTCCCTAGCATTTTAAAAATATTACTACATGGTTTTAAGAATAATTTAGCATCAACTACATGATATGGATCATAATGTTTTTTGTTTTAAAAATATTATATACATTATTATAAAACATGAATGAAAAATATTTAAAAAAAACTCGTTTGTTTTCTATTAATAATAATCTATTAATAACCCTAGAGATCTTACATCTGCATAGGATAACCTGGGAGATACGTGAAAAAAATGGATGATCAAGAAAACTCAGTATGTGAATAATCATATAAATAATTCATGACACATGGGTTAGAAGGCGTATCATGATGGAATAAAATAAAAAGAATATACCTATAGAAAAATAATATATGTAATTATTGTATAATAGATGTTTTCGATGCAACATTCAACATCACATAATTCTGACTCAATTTTAATTGCACAGGGAGGATCATGAGTCATTTATAACCACCAATTTCATTGCACTAGGAGCATGAGTCAATGATAGCCACCAATATCATTTCTCTTAGAGCATGAGTCAAGGTTAACCACTAAGGCCATTGAAAATGATGACTCATGAGACTGAACATTTCAAATTTATTGTAGTGAAATCTGGTTGCACCCTTAATAACATGTTCCTAAATATGGGTACAACATGAATAATCAAACATAAGTATTCAAACATAAAAATAAGGGTTACCCATGGAAAGAATGTGGTATCATAACCATGTCAAAAGGAATAAAATAAGGGAATATCTTATTGGTGTCCATAGAGGAATGGATTTAAATTAAAAATAGACATTGGTATGTGAAAATAGGAATATATAATGATATTTGACGAAAACATAGAGTGAAAATATTTAAAAATTGTGTTTAAGAATGTTTAGAAATAAAATAATTTAGTGAGACTAAAGGATGATACTAAAGATCATTTAAAGAGGAAATTGAATAAAATTTTATATAAACCAGAACTAATCCATGGTATTTTTTCAGGATAATTTTATTGATTTTATTTAAATAATGGTTCTTATATATAGATTATGTAGTGCACCTGAATATGGGTAATAAATCAGAATAGTCCCATTATTAGAGCTTTCATTTTAAGATGAATTGAGAAGGGAGCCTTTTAAAAACATGTATTTTCCCATAAAATAATAATGATATGATCTAGATACATGATTTTGGAAAATATAAACATAATGTATAATAATTAAACAAAAATAAATAAGATTTACATTTGGTTAAAGAGAGAGAAAGAGTAACCCAATCGAAAAAGTGGAGGATCAAGTTGAATCCCTAACCTTATGTCCGAAAGTATTATAAAATTGATCATAATGTCGAGTTTAATAAAAATAAATACATTCATTAATTAATTAAGAATATTTTTTAAATGATTTTTATTTATTATAATTTTATTACATTCAATTTTGACTTTTCAGATGAATTATAGAATACAATTTTATAATTTAAGAGTGTTCGTTTTCTTGATTTTTGGGATCTGTTTAATTTTTTTACAACTATAGAAAATCATGATAAATTAGAATAATAATCTTGAATTTAAATTATATGTTATTAATGAACTTCCATAATATTAAATTGTATTATTTATCATTTTGGTGTTATGGTACTAAGATTAATCATTTTATGAAATGTTAATGATAATCGTTTAGATTAATTTGGAAGTTTCTCAATCATCACGAACTAGTTTTTTTCTATTTCATAATATAATGTATTTATAATAGTTAATACAAATTCAATACGCTGTAATAAATATAACATAGTATGGTTTAACCATTAAAAGTATTTTATGACCATCCTTTAAGGAGGTAAATGGAATTCAAAACTCATCAGTCTTCAATGTGATAAGTCAATGCATCATAGTGGATGTTTTCAGTTTAGTACAAAAGAAGACGGTAAGATAAATTATTAGGGTTATTCCAATAATAAAAAAAACATGTATATAGAAGATAATAGTGTTGTTTATTCACATGGATAAGTTGAGGTGAGGTGAAAATGATAAAATAAATGAAATTGAAAGGACATTAAAAGTGAAAAACATTATCTCTTCAATTTTCCCCCATGAGAACCTCATTAGTGAAAGTAGATATTGTATTTTGTTGAGAACAAAGATCTGTGGATGTGAGGAATGTTCTTGCGATGATTTTGGGGAATAATTTGTGAAATATTCAAGGATATTGAGTTTTGAGGGTAAGTGGTGGTCAGGAGTGGTATTTATAGAGAATGAAATGTGTGTTTTTTCATTATTTTATTCATTAATTTGTTATATTTTCTTATGAATATGAATAGTTTGATTATTATCTCTAAATATATTAAAATAGTTATAGATAGTACTATATTATGGGTTTACATCCTCCCTATGCCATTTATGACTCTAGAATTGATGTTTTTTTGTTAAATACCATAAATTAACATATTTTACTTAAAAACCCATTTTAGAAAAATAATAATAATTAAAACTATCCATTTTTTGATGTGTAGTATTAAAATTATTTCTCAATTTTATTAAAATAATTTTCTAAATGTTCTAAATTTAATTTTTAAATAAAGTCATCATTAATTTGGAAAATAAAAATTTTCAAATTATAATTGAATTTATAACATTTTTTAAAAATTAATTAATGTCTCCTAAATTTATTCAATAATAACAATAAAAAGTAAATAATTTATGAATACATTTTATGAATAATAATTATCTTTTAAATTTTTAAATTATCCATAAAATTGTAATTTAATATTTATAACTTACAAAATTACCAATAGTTCATTTTTCATTTTTAGATATTTTATTAAGTTATACAATAGATATATATATATATATATATATATATAATATTTATACTTTTATTATGAACAAATTATATTTATACATTCAAAGTTGAGGTTATTATTCTATTCGTTAGTTTACTATTCATAAGCGTTGCATTGCTATTTCAATGGTCAAGTTACTATTCCATGTGTATAGGTTCATTGACTTCTAAAAATACCTCATAATTCAATAATTCATCATTTATAATGTTTTTATTGTGTTATTTATGTGATTTTATGTGATTTTTGACATAATTATAAGAAGTTAATTTATTTTGATATAATTTAGAGTCATTACATTAATCCTCCATTATGAAATTTCCTCAGAGAAGTTTCATATTACAGACTATGAGTAAAACATGTGAGGTTACATCTCCTTAATTACATTCTATAATTCCCACGTTGCCTCTTCATACTTTAGGTTCCACCATAGAACATTGATAATGTGACTGGTCCTTTTTCATTAAACAATATATCTATGGTCCAAAATAGTCACTCGATTCTCCTCATTAGAGAGGTCATTCTACAACTGTACCACCTCTGAATTCATTACATGTGACGGATATGGTATGTACTCCTCAAGAGGGATATGTGGAATAAATCGTGTTATTGAGACATGGTTAGTGTAATTTCTTGCCAATATGCCACATCTCCAACATGATCAAGAATCCTAGTGGGGATGATGTACTAAGGACGTAGATTTCCCTAAATAAAAAAAATCATTATCCTCTTTCATAGAGATATGAGGAGTAATACAATGTCTCCAACCTTAAACTCTAGGCCCCATCGAGTATTTTCTTCAAATCACTTCTCTATACATTCGGATACCCTTATGTGATTCTTAATGGTTTTCTCATTTTCTATCATTTCATTGATAATTTCGATTAATAGAAGCATACGTTCACCGAATTAATCCCAATAATAAATTGTACTTTTTATTTTTCCATAAATGGCTTCATAGGGAGAAATTTTGATGCATGAGTGGAAATCATTTTTGTAATAAAATTCATTTAATCCAATAATCATTTAATGTCAACAAAACAATATCTTAATAGCCATTTTGTGTCTAAATATTTCACTTATATTAGCCATAATTTTGATGTTTATAGTTTGTATAGAAGTTCCACTCAGGGTTTATATATTGTTGGATACTTTTCCAGAACATATAGGTGAATCTTGGATCTTGATTAGATATAATTTAAAGTGCTACTCCATGAATATTTACCACTAATTGGATTTATATCCATTATTTTTATCCAATGAGATATCCTCTTCAATGTCGATAAAGTGAGTTGACTTTGTAATATGATCCACAACAATTGATATAGCATTGTTTCCTCTGGATGTATTTGGAAGTATAATGATAATGACCATGATGATGCTCTGCCGCTTCCATATTGGTTTGGATAATGATACCATCATCCCCTTAAAATTTTTATTTTGATACTTTTTAGTATGAAATAAAATTTTCTTTGATATATATTCAATGGTATCATTCTTAATATTGTCTCACCAATAGTGCTCTCAAAGATCTCGATGCATCTTTGTCCTCCCTATTTTAAAAGAAAATGTAGAACTATGTGCATAATTCCAAATCTTTTATTATCTCTAGATCAGTTAGTTCACATTGTCATGACCCAAATCATAGGACTCCTCCTTCATCCATTTGGATATATTATTATTTTCTATTTCTAATAGTTTCCACCAATTTTGAATTTCTATGTCATTCATTAGAGAATCTTTTATTTTCGTCATGAGGGATGGTTCAGAATTATTTTGAGAAATCATTGATTATATTACTCTATTAATTATTCTCATTTCCATAATTTGAAAATCTTATAATATTGTATCATTTTCAATTATCATCATTGATTAGGATTCATGATCCTTTCTACATAGAGCATCTTCCACTTTATTTACTTTACGAGGAGGGTAATGGAATGAGAAGTTGTAATCCTTGATGATCTAATACCAAATTCACTAGAAAATATTTACATCCTTATATGTGAACATATATTTTAGGCTCTTATGATTAGTACATATATCACTATTATCCCCATAAAGATAATTCTTCTAGATTTTTTATGCAAATATCACCAGCTCCAACTACAGATCATGTGTTGGATCGTTTACCTCATAGATCATCAACTGTGTTTAGGCATAGAATATCATCGAATCATTTCACTCCAGTAAACATCCCAATCCCTTCCTTGAGGAATCATTTTATATCATAGAATAGTTCCCCACTTCTGGTAAGTGTGTGTATTGGTTTGGTGATAATACTATTTTTGAGCTCATTAAATCTTTCCCCACATTATTACATCCAGAAAAACGTTTCTCCCAACCATGTAATCTTCATTAGTGTGTTTTAAAACCTGATAAAGGTATTAAAAAACAACAATTAATACCCATCTAAACGATTGAAACTATAGATCTCTATTATAGTTATTTTCCTAAGTTACTCTTATATTTCATTTGTCTTGGAAGGATCTACAGATATCCCATTGCTTGTGATTACATACCCCAATAATGATAATTCCCCACAAAAACTCATATTTTATATACATTAAAAAAAAATTCTATCTTAAAATTTTCATTTTAATAGTATTAAAATTGTCTTTTTGTTCCTCCGTACTCTTGGAGTATGTCAAAATATCTTCAGTAAAGTCTACTATGAGTTTTTTAATAGAATATCCAAAAACACTATTAATTAAATCTATAAAACTACTAGATAACTACGGAGCTCGAAAGGGAATCACATTTAACATATAGTGTCCATACCTTATGTGAAAGGTTTTATTGGGAATATCTTCTTTACTCACTTTTAATTGGTTACATTCTGACTGATGGTCCGCCTTAGATATTTACTTATCCCCGTGTAGTTGATCAAAATATTCGTCTAACTATGACATGGATAGATGTTATTTATCGAGATTGTGTGGAGTTCATGATAGTCGATACAGAGGTGCATTGATCCATCCTTATTCTTTATAAAGAGGAAGGTTTCACCCCCATGTTGGAGCACTCAGGCATATAAAACCCTTTTCTATAATCTCATTTACATGCTTCTTCACATCCTTCAATATGATGGTGGAAATTATATATGGTGTATTTGATATATAAAGAGATCCAAGAATAAATTAAATTGAGAACCCATCCTCTCGATCAAGATGGATACCATGAAATTCTTCAGGGAACACAAAAATGTTCTCCCCCATAATAAGAATGTCTTTGAGAAAGAATCTCTCCTATGTGTCAATCAGTTGATAAAGATATTCTTAATCATAATAAAGTAGTCTCCACAAATGATATGATGATTCAAAAAGAGATTCATCCTCCTACATACATATATACAAACATATATTATTATTCAATATTTTAATATTTAGATCCCTTCCCGATAGTTCATGTTGAATTTATAAAAAATAGCCAATCAATTACTAATATATCTTCAAACTCCACCAATAAAAGTGTGATTAGATTTTCTATGTGGTTCTGTCCAAAAAAATTAACTAGGGAGGAGTTAAAAATATTGGACACAAATTTTTTCCCATTTTTTGTGCTCAAAGATAACTCAACCTCCATATTTTGAGGTGGTGTTTTAATAGTTCTACTAAACTTGAATGATAGAAAAGAATTCATAGAATTAGAATAAAATTATATGTTCACTATTATAAAATGAATAACTATCGTACATGTCACAAAAACATTTTTTGGATCCACCTCAACTGTAGTGACAGAATATTCCCTTTATTACTTCCTTAGAGGTTTATGTTGTTGATTACCTCTAACAAATCATTTCCTAGGGAGATTGTTTTCATAATGCCTATATTTTTTACAATTGAAACATTGCTCTACATGATGATTTTTGATTTTAAACATCCTCTCTTCTTCCAAATTAGTGGGACTCTCTATATCCCATAGGTAGTTAATAGCTTGGTGCCCCATTCTTACACATTTGAATCATTTTCTGGTTCCCTTTCTATTGGTCCTTGGATTCTCTTTCCCACAATTTTTACATGTGGGATATTGTTTTTTCATCTCATAATGGGATTTATAAACTGATCCTCCCATATTAAAATTTTCTTTCCTCTTTTTATCTATGGGACCACGAGACTTATGAGAGTCTCTTATCTCAATTTTTACCTTAAGGTCACAAAGAAAATATCCTTATAACTATTGATGTCTGGAATCAAAAATTCTTTTCATAGACCTGGCTTTAGTTCACTAAATAAGTCATCCACATTTTTTTGTGTTCATGAAAGATTCAAAGGCTTACCATGTAAGCATTATAATGTTTTCCTTGTATGATTTAGTAGACTTAATAAATTTTATTACAAACCAAGGAACTCTATTTCTATCATAATATGGTGTGTTTGAGGAAAATATTTTGTTGAAAAATAATTTCCTGAAATAATCAGAATTCATAGAATCAATTTCCTCCTTGGAATTCATATTCTTTATAAGTTTCCACTAATAATCATATTCAACATCAAAATTATAGACCTTCATAACACAATACTCTTAAAACAAGTATAGGGGGATGGGTAATATCCTGAAAATGGAGTTAATCCATTTTACATCAAGGATGGAATCTGTATATTCACTAAATATAGGAGGCCATTGATACATTATTTATTCGATCACAACATACACATTTTAATGGGAAGGAGGATGTTTCATGTTATTCTAGTGATCATTCATAACTTGAGCCAGTTGAGACATAAATTTCATGATATTTTGAGCACCCATTCCCATCATATATTGATTACTATAAAGGAAATAATCCAATTACCTATCATAATGTTTGTTGGAATGGGTTATTTATATTTATCAATTATCTAAGAAAAATAATGAATAATTAATGGGATTGAATAATTATCTAATAATAATTTAAAAAGGATTCTTTGAACATAGTGTGTTAAAATTTTACATTGAATGCATATCCTATATTTTTTTCACTATATTTCCATATTGGTTATCCATATGGATAGAATTATCCTTATGGTTTATACTAATGTGTAGTAATCATAATATCTGAGAATAACTAGATAATTCTATAACATAGAATATAACGGCCCTATACTTTTAAACATAATAGTGAAAGGTTTTAAGCATAATTAATCATAAATCGAAGCCAAGGATCATAATGTCTAGTTTCTTTGGAATATTAGATACATAATTAGAAAACATGAAACCAGTATGAATACATCTTTTATTTAATCAACAAAATGTGTTCCTAACACCATATGAGCCCTTACATCTGCATTAGATAACCTGGGGAACACATGGACACAGAAATGGGAGAAAAATCATAGTAAGGGAATAAGAATATGAATAAATCATAGAATATCAGATAAAAGGCATAAAATTTTGAAAAATAGAATGAAAATACATAAGGAAGAATTTAATATATAATCATTGTATAATAATAGATTTGGAAACACAACAAAAAATGAAATAAGAATATTTCAAGGATCATTACACATGATGGAGCATGAGATGAGGGTATCAAACAATATTGTTTCACATGGGGAGCGTGTCAAGAATAACCATCATGACGGTTGCACATAAAGCATGAGTCATGGTCAACAACCATGACCATTGTACATGACAACTCATGAGACTAATCATTACCCAATGAATTGGATAACTATATTGGAACACCCATCATAACATGTCCATGAATATTTTTTAGGCTTGAATAATTATACATAATGAATCAAACAAAAAGATTAGGGTTAACTAGGGAATGGATTGGGTATCAAAATGATGTCAAAAGGAATAATAATGGAATATAATAATGGTGTCTGTGAGAGAATATATTTAAATGATAAATGGACATTTAAAATATAAAATTGGTATATATCATGATAATTGACTTGAAACTATACTGAAAACATGTAAAAATAGTCTTTGAGATGCTTTTGTAGTAAATAATTTTATTGGGGTTTAAGAAAAATATTAAGACAATTTGAAGGGGAAAAATAATAATATTTTATATAAACCATAATTGAACCATTATATGTTTTCACTATAAATTTTTTTATTTAAAAATAATTGTGGCATAAAACAGATTATGGATTGTGCATGAAAATGGGTAAAAATTTGAGAATTTCCCTTTATTTGATCTTGTTTATTAGTTTGAATTGAGAATGAAACATTTAAAAAAATATATTTTCCCATCAAATATGGATGATCTAATATAGATACCTGAATTTGAAACATATAATTATAATTTTGAATTATTAAATTAAAATAAATAAAAAATTAAATGGGGTAAATATAGATAAAGAGTAACCCAAAATAAAAAAAGGAGCTTCATGTAGAATCTCATACCATATGCCTGAAAGTGTTCTTTACATGATCTTAATGTCCAAGATAATCAAATAAAATCCATTAATTAATAAATTAAAAACCTTTTTTAGATTTATTTTAACTATTATAATATTAATACGTTTATTTTGGGCCTTATTGATGAGTTATAATATATAGTTTTATCATTTGGGTCAGTTATTTCCTTCAATTTTATAATCAATTTACTTATTTTACTTGTATTAAAAATCATGTGAAATGATTATAGTTATAAATAATTGAAATAATATGTTATGAATGATAATCCAAAATATTAAACATTGTTATTTATCATTTTGGATATATGGAATGATATTGAATCATTAGATAAAACATTAATGATAATCATTTTGATTAATTTGGCGGTTTAATGATCATCACAACTAGGTTAGTTATATTATTTAATATAATATTTATATAATGTTTATATAAAATTATATAGCCTATAATACATACATAAATGTGTTATTTATCCATAAAAATGGATTTATGATAAACTGTGAATGTGTTAATGGAAATTGAAAAGTTATTGTCCTTGAATGAGATAAATCAACACATCACAGCTGATGATTTAATTTTATTACAAAAAGATAGGGTAAGAGAAATGATGATGGTTTATTCCAAAAACTCAATAAAATTTTAGTATATAAAAGGTATTTGATTTATAATGTCACTTAAATAATGGGAGGTGAGGAAAATATAAGAAAATAAAATAAATTGAAAGGAAATAAAAATAAAAAGATAGAGTAAATTGCCTCTTGAATTATCCTCCTTAAGAACCTCCTTATGGAAATTGGATTTGGTCATTTCTGAAAAAAAAGGCTCTAGGATGTGGGGAAGGGGATTGGTAATTAGTTTGGGAGTAAGTGTTTCAATCATCAAGGATTTGGAATTTGGAGGAGAAGTGGTTGTGAGGGGTGGAGATAGAAGTTTTCTCATTTTTTTTATTCATTAGATTATTATTTTACCTCAATATTCTGAATAGTTTGAGATTGTATATAAATTTATTAAAATAATGAAAGATATTTCATTATTATGGACTCGCATCATCCATACATAATCTATGACTTAATAATTCATGTTTTTGTTAAATACATTAAATTATTATATTTCACCATTCACAGAAATTCAATTATTTTAGATAAATCAAACAAAAAAACTTCCTATACATCTTTCAACATGTATAACATAAAATGGAATACATTTTGTGAAAATAATTTTCAAAATATGAGAAATTTAATTTTTAAATAAAATCTTCATTTATTTGAAAAATACCTTTTTTAAAATTATTAGTACTTTTATAACACATTGAATAAATAATTATGGTCTCATAAAATTATCATATAATCATAAGAAAAAATTACTAGTTTATGAATATATTTTATTAAAATAATTTTATTTTTAAATTATTAAATCAATCATAAAAGTGTATTCAAATATTTATGACATAAGAAATTTCCAACAATTCATTTTTCATTTTTAATAAATTTATATATCTATACCAAGATATAGATATATAATATTTTTTAATTATAAGACACCCAAATTTTATTTATACTTTCATAGGTGGGGTAACTATTCTATTGTCTAGTTTACTATTCATATGGGTCACATTACAATTCTTAAGGTGAAGTTATTATTCCTTATCTATATGTTTCTTTCCATCTATAAATACCTCTTATTTCATTAATTATACATTTTTAATGTTTTTTCTGTTATTTATGTTTTTTATATATGAAATTATTAAAATAATTTAATTTCCATTGATATAATCAAGGGTCGATATAGTGTGTGTGTGTGTGTGTGTGTGTCTGTAGGTACTTATTCTATGAACTCCCATGTATGTGATATGCCTACTCGGCAGTAGTCACATTACCCTAGCCAATTAGAGGGGGATTGTAGGTGTCCCACATGGATTAGTGTGGTCTTGGTAGACCCTTGTGTGTTGGGTTGTGAAATTTTATTGTTACAGACCTTATTCCTCTTGTTATTCACCATCTTTATATAATGAAATACACATAATAATATATTGATATTAAATTTTATAATGAAATACAAATGAAATATTATAGAGTGTTCCATAGAAAACATGAGGGTTTATCATAGTAATTGGTTTATCTCACTCAGTACATCTGAATAGAATCCTCAAATCTATTTTTAAATATGAATTGATAAAAAAATTAATAACCCAGATACTAGAAACAAATTATTGGTAGTTATTTGATAGTATTAGTACAAAATATAATACTTATTATAGGATCAATCCATTTAATACTCCTAGAATATTAGATACAAACATTCAATATATTTCAAAATAGAAGATATGTCATGAACATTTTGAAGGAACATGATTTTACCTCACATCATATCTATGAAAAATACACTTAGTCGTCATCTAGGTATCTCAAGGAAAGGAAAACAAATAAGGGTTCTCTAAAATTCTCATTAAAGGTAATAATTTAATAGATTATTTCATAACATAAACATGTAATGAGATATACAGTAGGAATAAATGAACCATATGAATCTATAATGAATTAAAATGGAGGGCATGATTTATCAACCAACTAAAATTAAAACCTGGATAAAAATAATCATTATCTTATATTGTTATAATTAATAATCTCAAACAACTAAAACATAAAATCATGGAATTGTCCCAAGAATATATTATATTATGGAATGAGGTGTTAACAAATACCAAACCTATTTTTTCTCTTGAGACATATCAACTTATTAATGTAATAAAATATTTTGTGTCCAATCTATCTCCTGATTAAGTCTAATTAATTAAGCCTAACAGTCATTAAAAAATTCATACCATTACATGGGGAATATATTAATTAATAAAACATGTAAATCCATATAATGATGAATCACAGAAAATAAAATACTACCACATTCAATATAATAAGGTGGATTACTCAAGAAAATACCATAATCGACATGGAAGACACGAGGTATCATCAATGTAACATGATGTACCATTATCAATGAAATATAGTGGATAGTTTTTATAAAATAATATTGTTTATCCATGGATGATAGTATTTTTATTCAATATAAATTTTAGTAAGATACCAAGGTAGTTCTATAAAAATACCACCATCGTGGTTCATAAAGGGAATATGAACATTCCAAGGAATATCCCCTGAGATTTTCTAGCTAGGTGTCTTCAGTTCATCCCGTTCAATATATATGAGTGTGATATTTAATTCAATGCACAACCAACCCATTTTGGATGAATACTAGACGGTTCATCTATTTCATATCCATATCTGCTTTCCAATATCTAGATAAGGATGTCTTTTCTAGGAAAATAATTATAATTTTACATTACTGTAACTTAATATGGGTTTCCTCCATGGAAATTATAATGCTTTACAGTGGTTTTGTTAAAAAAATTAATCAAAATAATATAATGAATGGATAATAATAATAACTTTTAAATAAAATAAATTTCCTTAATTATACTTTTCCAACAAATGATTTAAATGTTGTGTGGTCCCTTTATAATTTTATTATTATATGATATTTACGTTTGATTATGGTGTTGCTTGGTGATTATTAATGTTTCATGGAATATCATCCCCAATAAATTTATTATCATATTAATTTTTTGGTGCATGTGTTGTGATTATTTTATTATTTATTTATTATTCTATATCAAAATATATAAGTAATAGTCAAATAATTTAATATCATTTTAGCATTGCTACTAGTTGTCCACCTCTAGTATACATTGATGTATTCTTGGGTCCATGTTTCAAACAAACATAGTTAGTAAAAATTGTTTTAGGTATGGGATTTTGACATGAATTATATTACTGAATTATTTTTATTAATTAATTTTTAAAATGTTATACAAATGTTGTTTAGGTAATTAAATTCAATGGGAAAAGGCCCTTTTCTTCTCCAACACTGATAAAATAAATATAAAAGTTACCAAAAAATGGGATAATGTTTATTATATTTTTAGTATTTATAGTTTTTCTTTTCAATGGTATGATGTTTTA
Source organism: Viscum album (assembly GCA_963277665.1). NCBI lineage: Eukaryota > Viridiplantae > Streptophyta > Magnoliopsida > Santalales > Viscaceae > Viscum > Viscum album. Next base: position 2,059,029,992 of record OY728151.1, on the reverse strand, counting down.
AATTATGGATTATTATTTTATATTTATTACATGTACCATGTTCTAGTGAATGTATGGTGATGGTATGGGGGAGCTCTCTTGATGGGGATTCCAGCATCCGAGAATGTTTGATTCTTTTGATTATGGTGATCCTTCGATGTCTTGGATATATCCTTTTGGTGGGTGGTCATGGTGTTGAATGAGGTAAACAACAAAGTGATATCATAACCAGCGTATCTATCCATACTAATTTAGGAGATTTGGGAGTTTCTGGAATGTTTAGGTCCCGCCGATATGCAATGTAAGGACTTTATGTGATGATAGATGCTCATCCAATTACAGTGATGACATCTGAGGTGAAAAGAGTACTTGGATATTCGATGGAAATGGAATATCTGAGCTGATCTATTTAAGCCATATAATCTACAGTGATGACTTCTTATGTAATGGCCAGGCTTGGATCTTTTATGGAAGAGGCATATCTATCGTTATATGCTATGACGATGATTGAGATGATCCATTATTTATTATATTAGGTGGATTTGGTCCTTTGGAATGATGTTCCAACCAATTTTAATGTGATCAATTTTCTTCAACATATAGTCTTGTTGAATCTTGTGGGATGGAATCAAGGATCTGGTAACTCAGAAGCACGTAAGGAGGTGATGATAGCCATCTTGAATGGAAATTTCTAATATGTTGTTATGATACTAATTGAGAGGATATGTACTCAGTCAATGTTGTTATATGATAAGTGAAGGACTCATCGACCTGGATATGTGGATGTAGCTTTAGTTGAGGACACATCTTGTATCCTATCAAATAGGAAAATCCCTAATTGGGTATTGCAGGAAATGAATTCAATATATGAAATATTTCATTTATAATGGTTGTTGTGATAAAGAGAATTGTAAAGAAATGATAGACTATTAGGTTAACTGCTAACAAAAAAAAATATTCTTGATAGATTCAAGAATTCTGAGAACTACATCATTACTAGACTCATTCTACCTTCTGGATGAAATGTTGCAAAATCGATGATATGGTTCAGAAGCTAACTTAATCATGGGGTTCTTCTGATTGTAGATAAATTCCATTGGTTCTGGGTTTCGATCACATCATTTTTACATCATAATATCTAAAGTGGTGAAATTGGGGGATTGGATAAATTTCATTAAAACCAAGTACTATTTTCCATCAATAATGAGATTTTTGATTTAATCCATTAATGATAAAAAATTATACTTCCCAATTATGGATCAAAATTATTTGTCTTACCGAGAACGTTAGGAATCCTAATATTTTATTTGAATTTACCATTATTGGATTTCAGATAAAAATAGATCGTGCCACATTGTTTGCTAAATTCAATAATTATGTGAGAATTTTAGTGGAGGTTGATATGATATCCTATTTGATTAATAAAATAGCTTTATCAGCATTGGATAATGATATCTTTCTTAAAATGAAATATGAAAGGAAGCCCAATTTTTCCATATTTCTAAGATATTGTTAATGGGAGGATATATGTCAAAAAAACATGGTTTTTTATTTTTTTCATTAATAGGATATAAAGAGGTTTCTTGTAAGATGAAATTGAGAAGTAATGAAGTGAAAAAATATGGATTTTTTGAAGAAAAGAATTGCTTTTTAACAAGGAGAATGAGAATGATAGTGATGGTTCCTTATGAAAGGTTGTGAAGTCTTCTCAAAAGTTGTCACATTTGAATCAATAATATCAAACTTATATTCAAGATTTATAGAACCATGTATGTCAGAAAAAAGTCTGATTTTATTATATTATGGCTTAGATTAACTCTATCTTCCCCTCTAAATCATGGACAACAGGAATGAGATTAGATGTGTAGCATTAAATCTTGGTAGTACTGGTAAATGGTTAATGGTTCATAAAATATAGATCATTAATTTCAAGAGCACCACAATACAGGTAATAATGTTTAGCATTCAAATATTCAAGATGAAATCCATAATCTAAGACAAAAATAGGGAATTAGAGGAAAATTGGATGATATAGAGGATGAATTCTCAAAAAGTCATTCCTTTATTCAGGTATTTTCTAAATGAAGAAAATAATTTTGGATGATGAAGGATTCCAACCAGTCCCTCTACAGAAATCAATTTGTAGAAAATATTAGTAATACCTAAATCCATATATGGTAAGCTAGTCTCATGAACCATAGATTTAACATAAAACTAGTATGATGACAATCAATCTTCCTAACAGTTTGATAATGATCTGTAATGCTTCTTTCTTTTTGTATATTCTTTCCATAAGGGTATAACTGCTAGTATGACCCAATCCATTTTCTCTCTGTATTTTCTTTTGGTATTTAATAAAAAAGTAATTTTCATTTGTTTTTAAAAAAACATTGTAGTATATGGTTCTAAAGGTGTACATACTATCACAAAATATTTAATGTAGTTTTATATGATATTTTAATATATATTAATTATATATATATATAGAGAGATTTATAAAAAATTATTTAGAATAAAAATAATGGACCCATTTGTAGAAATAATTTTTAAAAATAATTTCAATCATTTTAAGTTTTAGAAATTAATTTACTAGTATTTTCCCAAATAATATAATGACAACACATTTCTTAATTTTAACTCAATTTAATGTAATTAATATTTTAAAAATGTCTTTGTAAGTGAAAACCTGCTATTTTAGGTTAACTATAATTCCAATAATGAGGTCAATATTGGTTTTTTAATATTTAATTTGTGGAATATGAATCATGTGAAGCTAGTTATGAATGTTTTTATTTCAATTATCACATTATGATAATAATGTTTTATTATTATATCTGTTAAAGACTATTTTTATTTTAGTAATTTATATTTTATCTCTTATATATTTCATAGAACAGTTATAAATCCTGATTCCCTAGTTTCATGTTCTTAATATTGTAATAATCTATCTCATTCAACTAAATCATAGTACTAGGTTTAGCTTAAAACATATCATAATATCTATTCATGATCTCCATGATTTATAAACAATTTCCAGGGAACCAAATGTTACTCGTTCATAATTATTTCACCAAAATAAATGTAATCAAAATAATTGAATTCCAATTGGGTACATGATAAAAAATTATATATGTTGGAAATGTCATCCATTTCATATAAGATATTTTTATATAAAAAAATAAAATCATTATATAAATTAGAAATAATTCTTTATACTATAAAACATAAATCCATCTAGATGATTAAAATAATTAAAATATTCCTCATATATAATAATATATAAAATTGGGAAATGGGAAAAAATCTGACTATATATAAATTTCACATAGATGAACATAACAAGATGATGTAGTAAATTATAGATGTATCTATTTGACATGTCAGAACACTCAACATTTGAAAATATTCATTCGAAACCAAAAGTACAAAAATTTATTCTCTTATATGGTATAAATTCATATACATGTATAAATAGAATAAAAACCTACACAAAAAATAATAAATATATATAGATGTAATGTATATATAAGGTTTATATGGTAATTCCATATAGGATTCCAACCACATTCTCTATAAATAATTTTAAGGTAATTAGTATGAGAATATCACTTAAAACCCCATTATTTATAATTGAATTATTTTATAAAATATTTATTGAATATATAATTGTAAATGATTGAACATATATAATCTAAAATATGTCCTAAAATCATAAATTAAAAATCCATGTTCACATAATCTCATTGGACACATACAAAAATATTTTAATTATATTATGGCTCAATAATTTCATATATAATTTGTGGAGAATGTGGTAATTATTTAAGGCTGAAAAATTAACAGACATAGATAGAAAACACATTCAACTAACTATATATAGTAACAGGCTCTATATAATTAGCCAGTATGGTTAGGATAAACACTCTTTTATATTATTCATCTAACCATGTAAATCATTAAAATTTAAAATTTTATCAAAATAAAAAATGATAATAATATATATCTAAATTATATAAATGTGTTTTATAATATTTCTGCTAGATATAACACTTTACACTACCTGATTTTAAATATAAAAATTAATTATTAATAACAAATTTTATCATAAAAAAATAATTTTATTCACATATAAATTTTAATCATTATTTCAAATATACATAAAAAAATTTTAAAACAAAATAAAAGAATTACATAATAGGAATTTTTTAACCCATAACATGTTTTCCACCTGAGTATAACGGATCCCCAAATGATTATAAATCAAAATACTAGGAATTTTCACCCTTGTCATATTCATTCAATTTCTCATTGAAGATATTATTTAATATATTTTTGTATATTTAAAAATATTACTTTTTGAAATGAAAGATGTTATTAGAATATGTCTAAATTTATCTCATCTTTTAAACATCAATCCCCATGGAATAAATATAAATCCATGATGAGGGAAAAATTATTTTTTTAGAAAACATGAATAGTGGAACATTAATGATCTATAGGAAATCTGGGGATAATAACCCCACTATATAATTTTATAATAAATTATAGTTAAAGATAAATATAAATCCATATTTAGAATGTAATAGAATATAATAGAAAAATATACATGACCCAATCAAATGAAAACACTTTACATAATTTAAAATAATATGAAATCACAATGTTGTAATAGATGAAATAATCCAAAGTAAGATCACCTATAGAGTTGATTTTATAAAATTTTATCCAAAAAACAAAAAAAATATTAAATCAAATACTATGATACATGGGAAACCCTGTATATTATTTTCATAGACATTTACATACATAAAGGCTTATCCATAAACTTTTTCTCCATTTACATTATCCATATATCTATTAATAAGAACTAAATGTGCATCAAGATTAAAATTAATGGTGTAGGATCAACATAGTATGCTTTAAAAAATTACCTTTATATATGTTCATTCATGTGGTGACATAATAATATCAAATAAATATTAAGTAGACATAAAATAATATAGTTTAATATGAGACACCATAGATTCAACAAGAAATATTAGAAAATATAGTTTTTTAGTCTAATAATATAAAATAAGTATACTAGTGATTGGTGTAGCAATGACCCACAAAACAAATAAAAAAAGAAGTATATTTTTAAATATAGCCGAAATATATGATGTTAGCCAAGGTGATAGAATTACACTGAACCAAATACATCAATAAAATATTACTCTTTTCACCTTACCTAATAATAAAACATGAATAGTTATCATTATTTATATAATACATTACACACATAAACATTGTAGGTATCAAACAAAACCTACCTCAGAAAATAACCAATGTTAGTATTATAGTGAATTAAGGTAACAATAATCAGCATAGCTGGAATAAATCCTAGGCAATAAAAGAATTATAATATGTATTACAATTTCACCTAAAAAACACCACAACATAACTATGGTTAGGATTAACCTTAAATAATATCCTATGAATAAATTTTTTTAAATACTCTTACCCATATAATACAAATAATCCTAATTGTTATTACACACAACCAACATCATAAGGAAACTATAGTTGTCATGACACTTAACACTTATTACAATAAAAATCATGGTTTCAAATTAAGATGTTCAATATCCTCTAATGAGTAATGGTCAAAAATAATATTTTAAAATGATAAAAATTAAAAATTTGTTGCATTAAAATGAACTCATATAAAGTATGTAAATCCATTGTTTTCATTACACACAATTTTAATACTCATAATATCATTATAATTCACATCAAGTAGAAATTTACATGCTATATGAATAATATTTTTGTAATATTTAAAACATTAATTTACACTAATTATAATACATTTCACAAAATATAAATATGGGAATGGAATTCTATTAAATACTCATTTCATACATTACAATAGGATGCCTTATCTAAACACAACCCCCTTTACATGTTTTTATTATATCTATGGTTATCCCCTATGGTAGAATTATTTTTCATAATAACTCAACCATCTTGGGATACAATAAAGAGTCTATAATAGTGTATTATTCAATATAATAACTAATGGTACCCCTTGAGGGTCCTAGTTATTTATTCTATTATATAAAAATTTAGGTACATTTTCATCAGTGATCATAGAGGATAAAATATTTACTCAAATTACCCTACACATACCTATTAATTCTAACTCCATTATCAAGGAAAAATATGGAAAAATAAAGAGACACCATATGTTCATTCTAAGTAATTTTATTACACTCTCATAACAATTATAACATTTATAATAAGAGAAATAATATATATCCAATAGAAATCACATGGACCATTTACCATATTATAGTATACCCCAAATGATTAATGATCATTAAGTGATTAAACATCAATTTATATTTATCCCAACATAATACAAAAACCCCTAAATTATTTATTTTTTTCAATTTGTTAGTAATAAATGTCTATGATAATGAAAAAAATGAATCATAATTATTTAAATACCCTAAAAATCACCAAAATTATTAGAATGACAATCCCCTTGCACATAGTGGAGATATATCTAGGGGATGAGATAAATGATTGAGTTGGGGATGTCCATTTTGAAACCCAATAAATGGGATAAGTTTATAATTGATTTTAAATAAAAAAACATTATTTCTACTCATTAGGTATTTAATGTAGTATGAGTAGGTAAATTTTACAAATGAGGTACCCATTCTTAAGTAACATTACTAATAGTGTCCCACTAGGTACACTTCACAAACTATCATGTAAAAAATGTTCATGGTCACATATACATTAACATACCATTTTTATTTTTTATCACAATATATATTTAACTCTGATTCAAATTTTGAAAAAAAAATCTTAGTTCAATCATCTAGACTTCAATGAACATAAAAAATATGTAGTTCTTATGGAAAATTTTAAAATAAATACATACCATTTTATTTGTGTACTTTTATAAATTGACTTTATCTAGTATCTATTACATATCCCCGTGATAAAATTCAATGGCCCAATAAACCAAGGAAAAACACCCCATTCCCGTTAATCAATCTACATCCAAATCAAGTACTCAATATCTAAAACAGACAATAACCTATCACTAACTCTAGATGTTAGAATCCATAGATTACCAAAGAAAATATCTCTCCTTAACTAGTCACAATACTTGTCCTAATTAACTAAATATTCTCTAAAATATACTCCATTGGACTCATAGTTAAATTATAAGACACTCCAATCATTTGGTATTATAATTTTCATTAAAATGTAAATCCATACAATTCTTGAAAATGTACTACAAAAAAAGAAACTTGATAATAGCTAATAAATTATAACTCAATTAATAAATGATTAATCTCCCAAGATCATCCATAATCAATGATAAATTCTAAAATAATATCCTCTAAAATCATAATGTTATTCATAATCATCACATTAGTTCACAGATGGTATTTTTTGATAAAATTCATAATAGTAGCCAAAGATTATCATATTATATCATAGAATCATGGTTGAAATAATGCATCTCAATTTTATATTATATTACATGACCCAACATGAAGATTTATAAATTTTTTAATATATATAACCTACATAGGTATTCAATAAATTGGGTGACCCAAATTGGTAAGAAATGGGAAATTTTGGAAATAATTCTATTATAACCCAAAACTCATTACATCCTCTGGGCGACCTGAGTTACGGAAAAATTAAATCCATTATCACATTACACTATATAAATTTTGGATTTTTTAACATTATTGAAAACCTAAATATCATTAGTTATATTCCTTCATATATTCATATTTGATTCTATGCATGATAAAATCAATAATTACATTTCAAATCCTAATCTATCGTTATGGCCAAATAATTTTTTAAAATATCAGGGATATACTTAGGTGAGTAACCCATCCAAATGAGTCTGAGCCCTATATCATATTCTAAACATCTGAATATTTACATTAACATATTTTCATATATAAAGGATACCATATTATAATGTTCCTAGCCTTATGGTGTCTCATCACCATGTATGTTTTCACTCATAAAGTAGAAATTCAAGTTAGATATATGACTCTTATTCACTCTATGAAAGATATAAAATGTATTAATTAGGTCTATAAGTGTAGTAATTACCTAATTTTCTAAAGATAAATTTTTTTTTTGAATATAATCTAATATATTTCTAGATTTTATTTGAATCTCACTTAATATGGTCATTGGTGTAACTTTTTATCACAATAGAGGAAACATTAAATTTTCAATGGATATTTTCCTTATCAAATTAAAAGGACCATAGAACCACCTTCATGGAAAATAGTCTAGTTCCTATAGATAGAAGATTTATTTAGTGTTGATGTAGTTGATGTGTACCAAAAACATCTCACCGAAAAGGGAGTAATAACAAAAACTCAAATTGTAAAAAAAAATCATGTTGAAAATAATGCTTCATATAATTTTTATAATTTAGAATTAGCTTACATGCAAAAAATGAGATAAATTTTTCATCTAAAATTAAATTTTCCAAATAAAATTTTTTTAATAAAATATTATAGAATTGATCATCTTTCCGATTTTAGGTATATCTAGGGTCAGTGAAAATATAAACCTTCCTCATCCATCTTAAAAGGATATCTCTTAAGGATAATAAACCTCAAACATATCATCCATCAAGGTAAAATACCTTATTAGCATTGAAAACTAAGAGTTATATATGAAATTTGGTTATATACATCCAATAATAAGAATCCATAGTTCTCAATAACATTAATAATTCACTCTTGTATTTAAAAATCCTTAACATTATCATGGTACATGAATATGGAATCTTCAAATATCATATTCCCAAATATAACTGGTAACCTAGTCCAAAACATTAAATATCAAGATCTTGGTATATAGAATCGGATAAGTTGGGGTGCCTAAAATAATCTATAAATACCTAGAATAACCCTACCATGTCTATTATAATGTTAAATTTAATCAAAATACACAGGAAAGAATTAATCAAAACACGTATGTAATTTTATATTCTTATAGTCCATTAGTATTACTTGTAAAATAGTCAAACCAAAAAGAATCATGATAAATTCATATAATCCATAAATCATATTTATATATATACAGGTAGAATCATCTATACTCTCCCACAACATGGGATATCAACATAAAATTTAATCTTATAAACTTCTTGGATCCCCTAAAATAATCAAAAATTAAATCTATAAAAAATTGGATACAGTTTTTTGACCATCACATTGTTTTAGATCTTGTATTACTAACCTAATAACATGATTTCATCACCTTTAATGGTTAATATAATTGGTGATCCAAAAAGAGATATACCCTAGTGAATAGATACATTCAACTCTAAGTCATTTACTTGGTACATAAATAATGTATTATCTATATGAGACATGGTGTGAAATGAAACGGATATTAGATCCATTCTTATTAATTGATCAATCATTAAGTAAAATTTTTTCCTTTCTGGAAACACTGATATGTAATAATTAAAAACAATTTTAAACTATTTTATGATCATTTTAATGTCTAATTTTCATGTCTCCTCCTTACCCAAAAATAAACGCACACAAACATGGAAGAAATAAAAACCAAAAAGTTGTGGATGGTTTAAAATATTCTAACAATATATCTAACACTTTGATAATGGTATAACTATCTACCAAAATAGATATTATGAATTTATTGTAATTACATAACTAATTGTGTACATAATAATAAATCAAAAAATATATCCCAATGATCAAATAAATTATATAAATTTCCAATATAATTATTTACTATAGATACTCATACCCATTGATCATTATGGTGAATTCTAAAAATCAATTAATATATTCATATTTCATTACAATGGATTTACCAATAATATTTATCCCTAATTTATACTCTATTAGTATATTTATAAAATCAACTAACTATGAAAACATAAATGATTGTGATGTAGCTACATATTAAACAATTAATTCTAAGGTAGATGTCAAAAACAATGAACTGCAAATATTTAATGGTATTTCACCCTGATCAGAAACAAATTATTGGTTATGATGATTTACATAAGTTCCAAATCCTTTACCCCATTCAATTATGTAGAGGATAAACACTATTATTCCACGAATCCGCATGAGATCCATGAGCTCCTTTAAAAATTGAACAAGAAATTGATCACCAATAGTTACTACGTTGAGATTCTAAAGACCATACTCTAGAGGCCTATGTTTATTCAAAAAATCTACTATTATATGATCAATGAGATTATATAAAAATTGATAATTATTTTCCATTTAACAATACATTCATTCATCAAAATTCATTGGTGAAACTAAAATTTTACATGACCAAAACTTCAATATTTTATACACATAAGAGGATCTAAAACCTACAGAGAAAGAGATGAATTTTTCCAATGTTAACACATTCATTTCAACCATAGTGAGGACCATAAATCATGTTATATTTATAGATATAAGATACAAAACTAGAACCTATTGAAAAAGGAAAAAACATTGAATCACTTCCCTCATTCCCTTTATTATTATCTATAGGACCTATTAAACGACCCCAAAAAATTATTTTCATTGGAAAATGTTCACTTCAAATCAGATTTTATATCTATAATGATCCCCAAATAATATATCCTCATATAATTTATCACTATACAAGGTTAGATACAAAAATACATTAATTCTAAAAATAATACATGTGATCCATAACTATGACATACCTTGATTTGATATATATTAACTCTTATGATCTATCATCCCATAGTAGATTAGGAAATAAATTCTCAATGAAGAAAACATAGAAATATTTCTTGGATAATTAAATTTTTTAGCAATAGAGTACCAATAAATCCCCCATGTATTTGAATAGTCCTTATAATATATATGTCACTTGTTTCACCCCCTCTAAGAAATACACCCAATTTGATTAATGGTAATGGCTCAATTTAAAACAATTTAGTAAGTGGTCCGCAATAACCCCAATTAATATTGGATGATATATAGGGAAACCATTCATCAATGATTCAGCGGAATATTCTATTCTAGGAATCTCATGACCCATTCACTATAAAATATGAATAAAAATAACTCAATATTTCCCATTCATAGTCGGTCTCATTACAATAGGGGCTCTGGCTAAATTATTGGTGGAAAATACTCATCTGTACCCTCCTTGTGAAATTCTCTTCGTCTCAAATGAGGAATTAAACAAAAACACAAAATATATTATAATAAATCTATTTTTGTTCATAATTTTATTAGTTTTGAATATAAATAACAAGTATGTTTTCGAACTACTCCATACACACCATAACACAAATGGGTCTCAAAAAAATAATAGAACTCTCTATACCTATCAACCCATTCTCAATATTGTTATAAAACACATATAAATTATAAATAAAGATTCATAAATTTGGAATATTATTCAATAACTAGGTTTATGTTATATTGAATGAAAATTACAACTTATAGTGGAAAATAATATATAATTTACTTTCAGTACATTAAAAATTGTTTCTTATATTGAAATCTGGTAATCAATCACATAAATGCACATGAATATTATTTGAATCATAAAGAGATGAATATAATTAATAAATACATAAATTATTTCCACTCTAGGACAAGAGTAAAACTATAATAATTATATTTATCACCATAATCCTTCTAAACAAAAAACATAGAATATTTCAGATCCCAAAACCATAGGCCCATCTCTTGTAAAATAGGATTTCCATAGACATAAATTACTTACATGAAAGTAATGGTCCATATCATTATCTTATCTCATCCTACCTCCAACTTCCATGCCATGATACTATGATAATTTAATGCAAGTGTAACAACCCATGTATTTATAGAATAATACTTTTTCATTTCTATAAATATATATGAATAAGATATTATTTTTACATTCAAGTCTATTCTTTTTCTGATAGCATACTCAACACTCAACGATGGGTTTCTTTGAAGTCATATGTTGGACTCAACTTTGAGTTTTACCAAAAAATAATATTATAATATTATAATTTTAAATGGTAGTTAACGCCTATCCTTTGGAATGGTAAGAATCAATAATATCAACTAAATTATGAAATATAATTAACACATGTTTAAATAATGATTCAATGGTTACCCAATTTATTATAAATGGAAATAAAAACAAATTAAAAACACGGGATGGATTTTTAAAAAAACTATTTAAAATAAAATAATTGTGTTTTCATATAACTCTTTTTGTATTTTTATTTAATAAAAAAATATATGATACATATTTTATGTAATTTTATATATTCTTCTTATATGTTTTTTAGATATGATATAAGAAATAATTAAATTTTTTGGATAAAAGAAATGTTTTTCTAAAAATACATTTTTACCGCCATTGGACAGAGAAACATTTTTAAATCTAGTTTCTGTAACTTTTATATGTTATATTTGGAAAAATAAACATCATTTATAGAATAGGGATATAAAAATTTACTTTCTATTAAATTTTGTAATTTTTCTGATAAAATTCATATTTTTATGAATAGTGAAAATACTGTATTATAATTTAAAACTACCTTTTAGTCTAATTTATTAATATGGTTAGATTGTACAATTAATTTTTTTAATGTGTAATTTGGTTATATATTTGTAATTTAATACAATTTTGTTCATTTTAAGTAGTTACACATTGAAATTGGACATAATACGGGTCATTCTGCTGGTAGCTTTTACGTCATAAAAACACCCTTTTTGGTTTTGATTAGGGAATTAATTTTAAATTATTTTCTGCCAATTTTATGTTTAGAATATGGAAAAATATATTCCATATTTGGAATAGAGAGTTAATTTTTTTTAAAATAGTTAACTTTTTGTTTTAGACATTATTAATAGTATCTTCAGTAATTATTTTATTTACCATGGTTAATGGGTAAATCGTGTAAGTAAGAGTAAATAAATAATATTATAATAATATTAAATTATCCTAACTTGTGTCCTAATACCATTGAATGAGATATTACTGACCAAGGGTATCCTTGTGTGGATTTTGGGACTCCTTGTAGCCACTTTTATGTGAAAGTATCATTTTCTAATAATTAATTTAATGTAAAGAAAAATGTATCATAAACATGTATCTTTTAGTAAAAAAACTTATATGGGGATATATAAGTGATAGTTCGACTATAAATACTGATTATAAAGATAAAAATATTTATTACATCATGGTATTTTATTTAAAAATTTATAAATCAAATAAATTTTTTATTTAGGACACAAAGATGATGTAGTACTTACCTTATTAATGAACGATTTAAATAAATGAGATTATAAATATTAAAATAAATTTATTTTGAAACTTTTTACTCCATAAACGAATTTTATCAATTATAATTACTTGTTATATTTTAATTACAGATGTTTTTTATAAATAACCAAATTTTTATAGATTTTTTAAAAGTCATGACATGAATAGTATAAAAATTGACATAAATGTGTTTTTAAAATAAAATTACTATATTATTAAATGATATAATTATCTTAAAAATATTGGATTTGGAAAAATGACTTATATAGTGTTTAAAATTTCATTAATGAACCAATTTAGGTTCTACTGTCATTTTATAGTAACTAGGTTAACCATATTGTATGAATATACAAGAAAACATGGTAAGGGTTAAATTAGTTAACTAATGGTTAATGTTAAAAGATAAAGTTATCTTTTTTACCTATACATTCCTAAAACCAATTGAATGAGAGGTATTATACATAAAATTGTATCTTTTTTTTTTGAAAAAATTTCTTGGGGAACATTTGAAATCGAAAATCCTGTTATTATAAAAAATATTTCAATAAATTCTTAAAGTGTCCCTCCTATCTCTTTTAAAAAGGTATCACCCCTAACCATTTAATCACATAGATCAAGCCCCTTTACTGCTAAAAAATATTCCCAAATAATCTCCCAAAATCCCTATCTTCTTCATATAATTCATTTCTTATGTATAAGGCAGTTCAAGAAAGTCTTTGGGCTCAAATCAAAAGGAGCTTCATGTTTTAAGATGTAGCATCTTCTCTAAAAATCATTTCCATTATTTTACTTCTCTACTACATATTATATTCTTATTAATTTATTACATAATGAAACCTATATCGAAAATATACTATTATGTTCTTATATTAAGGATTAGAACTAAATTTACACACACATACATCTAATGTATAAGAATATATTGTTTCTATGTACAGCAAACTACTACCTATCGAAATGATGATTGTTCGATTTTCCCCTACCACCTCTCATGTTATCCATTGTGAAGTATATTTATTTATATATGTTATATAATATATTTATATTTTATCTATAATACATTAATTATTATTTATAAAAATACCTTTATGCTTTTCAGGATGTGTAAATACGATAATTTCATTTGAGAAATGCAGACTACTGCCCCCTCAAAGAGATATGACTTGTTTGTGCCATACATGGAAGGTATAAAGGATTTAATTAATGATAATATGTAATATATAAATCATATGATGTTATAATTTAATTATAATATATCTATTTTTCATTTATTTTTCATTTATTTCATATAATAAATAAATGAAAGTAGAGTTCATTCGTACGTACAGCTTACTATCTCTATTAATAGTGAATTTAATTTCATATCTTCAAATTTTATGGAATATTATAAATACATATACATGGAATATATATGATATTTAAATCAAGAATAATATTATTGGGAATAATTTACTTTTTACAAAATGGATAATTTGTAATTATAAAAAGATCATTTTCGACCCAAGTAACCAATATCAACAAAACGACTGATATTAACTTAAATATTAATGTAATTTTTATAGGGTGGTAATAAGAATAATAAAAGTAATAATTAACATAAAATTATTCTTAATAAATTATAAATATACTTAAGAATATTATTTAAGAAAACAAGAAACATACATGACGAATCAGACTCAAGGTAAGGGAACCTTTCACCCTCCTCTTTTAGTCAAAGACATATTTTATACTATGTCTTTTAATTTACATTTTCTTATGTTTTGTTATGTTATTAAATATCATTATTTCTATAAATGTTACTTCTAAATAATAAGAGTCATTTTTCTCTCATGAACTAATTTTTTGAATTTTTAAGTGATGGCTTTAGGCTTCCAAATTTTTGTAAGGGAACTTCATAACCCAATATCCATTCTTTGGGTTAATCTTATACTTATTGACTATTTCGTGATATGATTATGTGGGAAATAACTTTTGATATACTATCTTGTATTTATACTTTTTTTCTGTACTTATAGTGAATTCTCATAATTAATCTATTTTATTTACAAAATGATCTTTGTAATGGATTTCATCTCAATCTCCTTTCATTGTGGTATATATTGTTTTTATGTACATATATTATCCAATAATTTGAATATACAACTCTTTTGACTATTTATATCATGAATTATTATATTATCGTGATATTTAAAATTACATTAAATTTTATTCCTTAATGATTTTAATTCTAGTGTTTCTCAATTTGTAAGGGACGTCATCTTAATATTTTTTTGTTAAGGCATGTTTTGATAACATAATCCTCCTTATTTTACACAGTGTGTAATAAACCCCATTTTACTATTAATTTCATTTAAAGGGAATATTTTTTCTATAAAGTATTTTACTAAACGAAAAATAGAATCTTTTTACATATGTAGCGACATTGACCTTTCCACCACTGTGATAATTATTTGATATTTAGATTCCATAACACCATGTAATGATTTTTAAAATGGAAAATAAATACCATATACCTTTTTTGTATTTGGGTAATGAAAATGGTTTTTTTAAAGGGTTGAGTGTTTCAATATCTTGAAATGATTTCATGTTATTGAAAAGGGAATTTTATTAAAGAAATGTTGATATATGTAATATTTTATGTGTTAATATTATATAATGGTACTTGGACATTTTATGGGTTGTTTTTTGAAAAATTGATGACAGGTGGTTACATGATCAACCAAATGATAGGTGGATTTATGATAAACTAAGGATAGTTGGTTACGTTATAACCTCAAATGCATTGGATATGGAAGTCGGTCGTATGGCTATTCCATTTAGTGGTATGTGTAGAAGTAGATAGTGTGGTAATTCTATTTTATGTATGTTTATGTCCCAAGATACTTTTATATGGTCTATTTTTTTCTATGGTCTTTGTGGAAAAATTTTGGTCACAAAAAGGGTGATAAATTAACTTATATATAGTGAATTGTTTTTTTGACTTCTTAAAGATAAAAATTATTAATTTATGATAATTTTTTCATGGTTTAAATGATTTTTCATGACTAACTGTTTTCATTCATTATGTATCCCTTTCTGAACTTTTTATGCTCATCCCATTTTTTGAAATGTTTTTAACATGACTTAACGAAGATGAGAGTCAAGGATAGGATGAAGGAAAAGATATGATGTTAAATCATGAAACAATGTAATATTTCATTTGAAAGAGTTTTTGTTATTTGAAAAAATGATATAGAGTAGTAGTGTCATTTTATGATATTCAAGATTTTATCTATAAGTTGTGACCAATTATTTAAATATATAAACTTGAAATGATCCTCAATATGAATTAAATTCAAAATATTTACTTATCTTCAATTTATATAATGTTTAAGGGTAAGGCCCTATAGTTGGTATGAGAGGTTGGTTTAGATAACATCAGAGGTTAGGGTGTTATTTAATAATATGTAGCATAAACATAATGGTTAGAATATTAGAAGAATTCATAGTAATTTTATTTAAATTAAATAGCTTTAATATAACAAGAATAAATTTATTTTAGTGTTTACCCTCCGTATAAGATAATATATAATGATTTTAATGATATAATCACACTTACCATTTCAGTTTTAGTAATTGGATAGATCTAGAAGGCACCAAAGTAATGATGTATGTGATGAAAACTGGGATGGTATTATGTATAAGAAACAGGATGAAATGGGAGCTGCAATGAGATATCTTGTGGTTATTCTTAACCAATTATTTTGAGTCATGATTGACCACATTAACATTGTTTATTTTTCTTAAGGCATCATATATGTATGAAATGAATGGCTATGGAATTTTATGTAATAATCATAAAGGTATGTATATTCAAAAACAAAATTTTCAAGGATGTGGAAAGAAACCCCTATTAAAATGCTTCTTTGGGATGGGAAGATGTTTTAGATGTGGAAATGAAGTTCATAAAGTAATAATCTTCATTGAAAAAAAGAAAGTGATCAGTTGAATCTAGGAAAGGGAAAGAAGTTCTTTCCGAGGGATCAAGTGATTGTTTTAAATATGGTGTGCATAGTCATTATGCAAATAGATGTCCAATGAATATGGTTGAGGAAAGGGATCATCAAGACAAAAAATTATATGTTTACCAATTCCTAATTCCATTCAAATTGAGGATGAGTAAACATGAAATGACCTATGAATGGTAGGGATTATTTCTTGGATGAGGTTTTGATATTATATAATAATAGGATATGATTCATGATTTCGTTTGTATAAAAGAAGTATTATGGAATAGTTTAAAAAAATTGTTGGGGGACCATGAAGATTGTTTTATTATTAAAATGTCGAAATTTTAGAAATTCCAGAGCTATTTTAGATATCGGGGTGATGAAATTATTGAAACTATTAATGTCGTTTTGTGAATGGGAATACATTGTATGACTTTTCTCTTATATTTTTAACCCTAATGTTTGTCATTTTAAAAATATATCTAGGTAATAATTATAATTATTTTGGATATATTTATAAAGAACCATTTGGGATTATATGATCCATGAATTTGAACCAATTATGATTTATTACTTTTTTGGATGCAAAATGAAAGGTATTAGATAACATTTGAGTATAAAAAATATTATGGATATTTGTAAAGAAATTATCTTATTTTGTTGAATGTTATAAGAATTATATGGTTTTAGAAAAGGGATAACCTGTATGATGGGTGAAAAACTGTCACATCTAATAAGGATATGGGGATGAAACCCACAACTGAAGGGATACAAGGTTGCATCACCTACCACTGTCCTACGTAAATCCCCTAGTTGGTATAATTTATTATTTTTTAGTTATATGATTTTATGGATCAATAATAAATTGATTTTGGGAACATATGTTTTATCAAATCGATATCCTAAGTATAAAAAAATGATTTTGTTATTATGTGAAAAATATTATTTTGGATGTTGTTTGCTCTTTTGGGAACACTATATACCAAAGGAAAATAGAATACTATGGGATTTGGTTTCATTAGAAATGGTAGAATTTTATTTGGGAAGAATCTATGTTTTTTTTTGGACTAATATAGATTTGGGTTATTTTGGGAAATGATTGCATTATCTTTTAGAATACGTGATTAGGATAATTACTTTTAAGTATGATACATTAAGAGAAATTGATTTTATTTAGTGATAAATGTTAAGATTTATTGTGGAAGACCATGGGATCAAATTATTTAGTGATTTGGGTTTCAATAATAGTTTGGATTATATTGAACAATTTTACGGAAAATTGTGTATCAAATGGTATTTTTTAAATATTAGGTATTTTTTGATCAATTTTGGAGATTGAGAGTAGTATTTATTTTTATAAATGATTATCCTTTTTGGGTATTATCTGATATTTTACTAACAATTTTTTTCAATGTATACACATAAGGGAAATATATATAGTTCATATTTTGTTGAATATTTTATTCTCTAGAATTCTATTTTATCACATTTGATGTGACCAATTCATTTGTAAAACATATCCTTTAGAGAATATATGAGTTTGTGGTAGAAATTTAGTAATCGATGAAATTATACATGACAAGTAAGAATTCTTCCTTATGTTCTTAGTCATTATCATAAATAAATTCCTCAACTTTATGAAAAGGATATCAACAAAACATTTTTTTATTAATTTTCTTACTCGGTAATCAAAGATCACTTAAACTATGACAATTTTGTGATTTTTTAGTGGTTTACCTTCTCTGGATCATGTTTTCTATCACTCTCCATCATAACATGATGGTATGTTTTTCTTCCAAAAACATGTTTTCTGATATGGAACCCTAGTATTTGTTATCTTGTGTTACCTTTTTAATTCTATTTAATTATCTTAATGTGAAATTTTTATTTATTATTTTTTAGATGTGGGACGTTCAACTACGTTTCCAAAAACAATTTTAAAATTAAGAGGATGCAATTTCCAAAAAGGAGTAAGGATGTAATGACTCATGTATTTATAGAATAATAATTTATAATTTATATTATTAATTACAAAAATTATATTGTTTTTATATTAAATTGGATTTTTTTTCTGAGAGCATACTCAACACACAACAATGGGTCTCCTTGAAATCATACATTGCACACATGTTTGAGTTATACCGAAAAATAATAAAATAATATTATTAATTAAAGTTTAAGTTAATTCTTTTCCATTGGAATATAATGAACAAATAATATCAATTTACTTTTGAAATATTCTTAACACATATCTGAATAATGATTCATTGGTAACCAAATTTATTTTAAATTGGAGTAAAAACAAAATGAATATAAAGGATGTGTTTTCATAAAAACCTATTTAAAAGAGAATAATTTCATTTTCATATCAATATTTATGAATTTTTATTTAAAAAATATGTTTTATATATATAAAATGTATTATTTTAAATTCATCTTATATGTTTCTTAAATATGATATAATAACAAATGAATTTTTTTCGATAAAAGTTGTATTTTTCTACAAATGTAGTTTTACTGCCTTTTGATGTTGAAAACTTTTTAAATTTATTTTGTTCACTTTTATATTTTATATTTGACAAAATAATCTTTTTTTTTATATAATAGAAACATAAAAATTTACTTTTGATTAAATTTTGGTATTTTTTTCATAAAATTCACATTTTTATTAAATGTTGAAAATAATGAATTTTAATTCAAAACCACCTTTCAATTTAATTTATTTATATAGTTAGATTATAATTTTAATTAGTTATAAAGTTTAATTTTATTTTATTCTTATCATTTAATATAATTTATGTAATTTTATGTAAATTTACTTTTAAATTAGACATAAACACAAGCCAATCTTTTAGTAGTTTTTACATTTTAAAAACACACTTTTTGGTTTTGACAATGGGAATGACATTTAAATTAATTTCTTCCCATTAAGTGTTTTGAATTTCAAAAAATGGATTCCATATTTAGAATTTGGAGGTAGAGTTTGTATAAATAGGTAACATTTAATTTTATACATTATGAATTGTAACATCAGTAATTATTTTATTTAACATTGTTAAATGGTAAATCTGGTAAATAAGGGTAAAAAATAAAATTATACTAATATTTAACTTCCTTAAAATATGTACTAAAAATATTGGATGAGATATGTTCGACCATGTGAATCCATGGGTATATTTCAGGAACCCACATATCCACTTTAATGGGAAAATGACCTTTTATAAAAATAAAATTAAAGTATAGAAAAATGTAACATAAAAATGTATCTTTTTGTAAAAAAATTATTATATGAGGTTATATAAGTGATAATATGTATATAAATACAAATTATAAATAAAAACCAAATTCATACATCCTGGTATTTTATATATAATTTTTAGACATCAAATTAATAAATTTATTTATGACACAATGATGTTGTAGTGATTAACTTCTTAATGAATGACTTAAATAAATGATATTATAAATACAAAAATAAATTTATTTTGAAACATTTTATAATAGACAAGGGTTTTAGGAATTATTATGACTTATTATGTTTTAATTAAGGCAATTTTTTCAAAATAATCATGTTGTTATTGATTCTAAAAAGTCATGATATGAATAGAATAAAAATTGATATAAACGAGTTTTTAAAACAAATACAATTTAATTAAATGATATAGTAGTCCAAAGAATATTATATTCAGGAAAATGACTTAGATAATGTAGAAAATATCATTAATTAACCACATCAGGATCTATTGTAATTTTATAGTAACTATATTAACCATATAGTATGAATATACAACAAGACCTAGTAAGAGTTAAATTAGTTAACTAAGGGTTAATGATAAAATATAAGGTTATAGTTTGGCCTATATTTGTATAAAACCTATTAGTTGAATTTTTTTCAACACAAATCATCTTATCTTTGAAATGAATGACTTTTTGACCATTTTAAATAGAAAATCATGTTATAATTAAATAATATTTCAACACTTTCCTAAAGCTCCCCTCCTCCATCTTATAAAAGGGAATCACACTTAACCATTTTATCACACCTCTAGACCCCCTCAGATTATCCAAACTCTTCAAAAATAATCTTATAACATCCCTCTCTCCCTCCTAGATGTCTTATCTTTGGCATTAGTCAATTCAAAAAATACTTTTGGCTAAAATAATAAGGAGTTAAACATTTTAAATGGTAGTGTCTTCTCTAAAGTTCCTTTCCATTATTTTACTTCTATGCTCCCTATTATATTCTTATTATTTGATTACATAAAAACAGAAGTATAATCAATATACTAGGATGTTTTCATGATAATTATTCTAATTACACTTACACACACCTCTATCTAAATGATAATTACATATTGTTTCTGTGCACGGTGAACTGATCCCTCATGAAACACTGATTGTTCAATTTTACCCCACCACCTCTCATGGTGGACATTATGATGGAAATGTTTTTATATGTGAAATATATTATATTAATACTATCTCTATGATACTGTAATTTTTATTTACTAATATACCATTTTTCTTTTTGTGATACATAATTACAATAATTTCATTTGAGGAAGTGCAGACTGCCACCCCCTCAAAGTGATATGACTCATTCATTCCATACATGGAAAATATAAATGATTTTTTTAATGAACATATGTGACATATATATCAAATGATATTATAATTTAATTAATATATACATATATTTCATTGTTTTTTTCTTTAATATGACTAAAAAATGAAAGTAGCGTTTGTACGTACGTACGACTTGTCGTCTCTATGAATGGAGATTTTCATTTATTATCTCCAAATGTTATAGAATATTATTTAGAAATATATACAGAATATATATTATATTAATATCATTAATTATAATCTATAAATAATGTACTTTTGAACACATGTACAATTGATAATTGTGACAAGATCATTTTCGACCCAAGTACCCAATATTAACAAAACGAACGATATTAACTTAAATTGTTATGTAATTTATATAATGTGGTAGTAAGTGATATAAAATAAATAATAAAATTGGAAAAAATAATGCTTTACAATGTATAAAGAAACTTAAGTTTATTATTTAGGATGAACAAAGAACATATGTGAAGATTCATTCTCAAGTTATGGGAACCTTTCACCCTCCTCTTTTAGTCAAAGACTTCTTTTATATTATTCCTTTTAATTTCCATTTTATTATTTTGGGGTATTTTATTATATATAATTATTTATATATATTATACTTCCAAATAATGATATACCCTTTTTTCTCTTATCAACTCATTTTATAAATTTTTTAGTGATGTCGTTAGGCTGCCGAATTTTCATAAGATGACTTCGTAGCCCAATTTCCATTCTTTGGGTTAATCTTAAACTTATTGATTATATCATGATATTTTTATGTAGGAAATAAATTTTGATATATTATCTTTTATTTATACATTCATTATTTGTACGTATAGTTAATATACATAATCGATCCATTTTATTTACAAAATGTTCTTTGTAAGGGATTTCGTTTTAATATCATTTCATTGAGTAATATCTTATTGTTATGAAAATCTATTATCCTATAATGTGTTTATAAAACAATTTTGAATATTTATATGTTGAATTATAATATTCTCCTCATATTTAAATATCTTTTTAATTCTATATCTTAATTATTTTTATTCAAGTGTTTCACAAGTGGTAAGGGACTTTGTCTCAATCTCTTTTCATTGAGACATGTTTTGATAATATCCACCTCCTTATTTTACATGATGTATAATAAACCCATTTAAATTTTAATTTCATTCAAATAAAATCATTTTTATATGAATTTTTTTACTAAACTAAAAGAGGAATGTTTTTAACATATGCAGAAACAATGAACTTTCTGTCGCCGTGATTATTATTTGATATTTGGTTTCCCTAACAAGCCATAATGCTTTTTAAAAGAAAAATAAATTCTATAAACCCTATTTATGTATTTTGGTATTGAATATGGTTTTTTAAAAGGATTGAGTATTTCTGTATATTTAAATGATTTCTTATGATTACAAATAAAATTTTATTACTTAAATGGTGATATTTTCAATTTTTATGTGTTATATTTATATAATGGTAATTGGACACTTGACGAGTGGTTACGTGATAAACCAATGATGATTGGTTATGTGATAACCCAAATGAAGTGTGGATTCTTGAAAAAACAAGTATGGGTTGATATGTTATAGCCTCCAATTCATTGAATATGGAAGTTAGTCGTATGTCTATTCGATTTAGTGATATGTGTAGAAGTTAGCTATATGATTATTCTTTTTAAGTATGATTACGTCACAAGTTACCTTTATATGGTATGTGTTGATTTATATGGGTTTATGGTAATATTTTGGTTATAAAAATGTTATTCAATGAGCTTATATCTAGTAAAATATTCTTACTACCTCTTAAAGGTGAAAATTACTACATTATGATAAACTTTTAATGGTTTACATGTTATTTCAAGCCTAACCGTTTTCTTTCATTATGTACCCCTTACTGAGAATTTTATGATCATTCCCTTTTTTGAAAAGTTCTACATAGGACATACTGAATAGTTCAGTCAATGATGGGATTAAGTAACATTTATGAAATTAAAACATAAAATGATGACATATTTTGTTTTAAAGAGTTTTGGTTTAATGAAAAAATGATAGTTAGTAGAAGTGTCTACTTGTAATAGTCATTATTTTATGTATAATTAGTGACTAATTATCTAAATCTCTAATCCTAAAAAGATTTTTGATGTAAATTAAAGTAAAATTATGGAATTATCTCTAGATTAAGTAATTATTAAGGATAGTTCCTTACATTGAGTATCATAAAAACACTAAAATATATAGGGCTTGATCAACCAAAATAGTGAAAAATTGGTTAAATTATATATCCTCCATTGTCCCTCCCTTTATATCATATGTTCTCGACAATAAAAATTGATATCTATATATATAACTTGGTAATAATGAAAACATTACACTAGATATTTATAACTAATTGATGAATAAAACTTTTAGAATATCATCACAATGCCAAATCATAATAGGAAACATTTTGACCCAATAATACCAAAAACCAAAAAAATTAAACACTATTAGAAAATGTTAAATAGAAGTAATTTTATAATTGAATATAAATTTCCTATAATCAGCTATAAAGTTTATCATATATTATGTGATGAAACAATTATAAATTAATGGGGATAGAGGTAATGTAAACTATATTCTAGTCATTTATATTTCTTGTATATTATTTTTATATATAATATATAGATCATTCAATTACTATAAAAAATATTTCCTTATGATTAACTGTAAATATGAATTATTAAAGTGAACTAGTATATCAATGTTGTCTATGAGTACATCTTTGTAATATAAACAAGGAAAATCATATCACGACCATGGGTTTAGAATGAGAAACTCAACATTCATCATACATTTTTGGGGAAATGATATTATTCATTTAGGAAATATATTATTTAGATACCATGGGTTGGTATAGTTTGTCTCGGTCATAAAAAATTTAATATCACTAGGTTGATATTAAAAAATATAATAACCATACATGAAATTACCATGGCATTTATTATTTAACCCATCTTCATAAATTAATAATTTAAATGGAATTACATAAAATCTATTTATATAATTGAAATTTCTTACATAATACATATATTACATTATATACATGAACTAGGATGGAATGGAACCTAACATACATCTCAAGAATAGTATTCAATAGAATTTCACCCATCCTATATCTAATTAATATATTTTATTTTCATTATTCCAAATCCATGTGACAATAATAATATTATATGTAATTACACCCATTCAAAAAATCTATATAATAGTTTTTGATATTAAAACCAACCCATATGACATGAATTTTTTTTTTGTAATTACATTTTACCCATTTCAAAGTAATTATAATTTTTTTCCAATTAACAAGACAGAAGTCCCAATATAAGTATCTATTTAGTTAATCCAAATAAATATTACAATAACTATCAAGGTTTGTATTATATCAATCAATATAATTTCATGAATATTGGTTTTCATTGTAAAAAAATCTGTGTAAAAATAATCATGCATGGAATTACACCAACTCATTATAGTAATCCATGACTAGTATGAAACCCAAAAATATACCTTAAATAATTATTATATAACAACTCAAGATATATTATCCATATCATATCTGAAAATATTATATAACATGAAATATATATAATATTCAATATAAAACATTTCAAATAACCTAATAACCTATATTTTCATTTAATCTATTATTTTTTTAACAATAGATATTATTTTGGTTTATCCACACATTGACCTATTTCTATTTTTATATTCTATAAATTGTTAACCCCTATGCAATATTTATTTCTTAAAATCTCCCCACTGTAAAATATATACTATAAGGATACATTCAAGGTCCACTATTTAATATTATCTATAAAAATACCCTATATGGATTTCATTTTATGTTTCTTAATCCATTCATATAATAAAAATAACATATGTGAGAATATAAGAATTAAACACTACCCAAATGATGAATCATAAAACATTGAATTCATAATTCTATCTCATTTTAAAAATTAAAATAATTTAGATACATTTCATGTCTTGTAGAAGAACCTATTTAACTCTCATATCACATGTCACATTAAAACTAATATAAAAATAATAAAATTAGAGAGACCTCCCAAGTCATTTTTTTTAGATCCCCATCATCGTAGATCTCTAATATATTATAGATTAACATGATGGATTCCAAAAATATTACATAAACATAAAAACAATGGATTGTTACGCAATATTATTGAATATAGAATAAAATAAAAGAGGATTCGTAGTGTTTTTACTCATGATCAGCATAGACTTGTAGTGTGTCGATATAATCACTAAGTAAATATATATCACATGGAGGAGAAAAAATTATGAATGGGGAAGGATATTGAGTAACAAATTAAAAAATTATGGTAGATAATGTTTTATAACATCTCAATAATTTAATATATTATAATTTTTGACTGGTCTGTACATAATGGATACCTATTAAAATTTATATATGCGGTCCATATCTCATTTATGACACTTCCCTCTCTACCCAATACACCTTGTACCATGGTTAGGGTCTCTAGGTACCTATTGGTACATTTTTCTACATGAAAAATATAATATTGAGTACATTTTTTGAAAAAAAAATTGACCACTAATGTCTTTTAACACTTCCAGCAGCCTGAAACCATAAAAGTACACAAGGTGTAAATTCTTTTAACTAAATACATACCTGAAACTGTGTTGTTTGACAGAAATATATATAAAAAAATGTTTCACCACATATAAATAACATTAAATTTCAATTAAACATGGAAAATTTTGTTTTATAGAAATAATTCAATTTTAGATGAAACATAGACCTCTTTTGAACATGTAAAAACTAGTTATTGCGTAATACCAATATCTACCATAACAAATCATTTAAAATATTTAGTTTTAAAGATTATATTGAATAAATGAGTACATAAGTCAATGTTTTTGTTCTTTTACAGATGAAATATTATCTTAAATTTCCTTTTAGAAATAAATAACTTCTATGGATGATTCGGAAGATAAAACAATGTTTTACCATGCTTAATAGTGAAAATTAAAACATGAATAGTTAGTTGAGATAAACTACTTAACTTATATGGAATCATGTAAAATATACTGGAATAGAAAATTGGATGGAAAGATTATTTGTACTATTCAGGGAAACCATTCAAGAATCATTGTGTACCTAATATAATTATTAAAAAACAACACTAAAATCATTATAAGAGTTAGCTAATAGTTTTAAAAGAATTGTGAAACTAACAATGAATAAAAAAATGTAATCATAAACACATATTTTCCCCCTAATTTATATAATTTCAATTCAAAACAATCAGGTTATATGACAGACATGAAAAAAAGTCTATTAGAGATAATATATTACTTCGAGAAAAATGATAATGTGGTATTTATCATTTATCAATTGGTTTCATTGAGTACATAACATATTTTACATACATTAAATATATGGTTGTTTCACTTTTTTACATAATAATGAAAAATAATTAAATCAAACCCCAATATTATTAATTATGAAAATTATATATGTTTTATATTTTAATTGTATTTTTTTAGTATATGAGAATCTAAATTCATCCTCTGAGTATTAAATATATAAAAATGAATAAAATAAAACACATTCCTGATTGAAATGATTATTAAACATATCCCAATAAAAATTTTCAATAAAAAAAATAAAATCATCAATCTATATAATATTACTACAAAATTATAAATCTTATATTAAAAATATATCGACTGATTTCATTAAATGTTTGAAAAAAATATATAATAAATGAATTATATTATTTTCAATCAAATACAAATATACAAATCCAATAACTAGAATAAGAAATAATTTTAATATATCTATATGAAACTAATTTCGGATATCATTACATAGATTGAAATTAAATTATTTAAATTAAATAAAAAACAATATTTCATGATAAAAACCAGAACACTTTTAAATGATTATCATACATCCAATTTAAACTCAAAAAAACACTACCTCAAATTTTAAAACAATTCTAATGTAATAAAAATATTATTTCCAAAACGTTATTCCATTTTAATTAAAAAAAATACCACCTTTCTAAGTATTTCAACTATATTTTTACAAAATATAATAATAAAAATAATTTAATTTAATAAGTAGATAATTATTACATTGATATGATAAATATTAATTATTTTTTCCACCTCGGGTTGGGATAAAAATCAACTAAAAATTACATTATATTATTCTTATATTAATAAATAAAATTATATCTCACACACGCACACACACACAAACACACACGCACACATATATATATATATATATAATTATCATTTATATATAAGGATTTTATTCTAAACAAATTATCCTTTTTCATTGAAAACATTTTGATAAATTAAATCATTGAAAAAACAAACTCCAACCCATTATATAAAAATAGTTCAATATTTGTTAGAAATCATATCATTAATAAAAATTATTCAAAAAAATCTTTATTGGTTGTGAAAATTATAACATTAAACACACACCTAGTAATACAAATGATTCTATAAAAAAATTTGTAATAATAAAATCCCTAAACTACAACATAATGTCTACTGTATTTTCTCATCATTATAGTGAAATATAAACATTTATTTTGACAAAAATATGTAAAAAGTATTTTAAATTTTATAAATTTTATTTTATTATTTGAATATAATTTTATTATTCAACAGGTGAAAATTGCCTTAAGGTGATTTTTTGAATTGTTTTTAAAAATTGTTGATTTTTTTGTGAACTGTAAAGAATTCAGTTTTAAAAAATACCACAACATTAATCAAACAAAAATTATATAATAAAAAAAATTAATAATTTCATAAATAAAAATTATATTTATAAATTTGAAATAAATCATTCAGTTAATTTTTTTCAAAATTAGAAATATATTAATGAAATTTTGGAACCAAATATCATTTTTTATTATCATCATTTTATAAATTATTTATAAATAATAATTTTATTATTTATTCAATAAAAAATAAATATATTTTTTAATTATATACTAGTGAATATCATCAGAATAAATACTAAACATGATTCTCATGGAAAAACATTTTTACGGTTAAATAAACATTTTTTAAAAGATTTGTGTTTTTACCTTAACCAAATTTTTATTAGAATTAATTTCTACCACCACAAAAAATTACAGCATGTATTACGGTTTTCATATAAAGAAAAATAATTCCCAAATTAGTTAATATATTCCATTTTATTTTAATCCATTGAAATATATTACTAAGATAAGCATTTTACACCATGATATAAATCTAATATGTGGTACGGTGTATAAAATTTTGACTAATTTGAATAATTTCACAAATATTTGTCACATTTATATTATTTGAGTGGACAATGTGTATCTTGTATATAATCTTGTAAATTGTAATAATTTATTTCCACTATAATTGAAAATTAAATATAATTTATTTCAAATTAATATATATTTATAATAATGTCACCACCTTAACTATAAAAACACATCATCACCACCAATATTTTTTTCAAAACTAAAGCTTCCTAACTAAACCAAATTATTCCTAAATATCTTCATATACCTTTTCCTTCATCCTTGAGGTTCTTGCATCCTTAATAGAAAAATTTTAAAATGTCAAAACTAGTTTTTTAAAATAGGATATAAATATAAGTGGTTATTGTCTTTACCATATTCCTTAATAAAATTTCATAAACTCCACAACTTTAAATAATTTATATCTATAATAATATATTTATGTAAATATAAAAAAATATTAAGATATTATTATTTTTATGAAAAAATTTATTTACTTTCCCCTCATCCTTTGGAAAATGAAAATGTACCCCATGTTAGATGATAACTATGACATCCAAGAATAGAATTATTTCAATTTACACAATAAAAACATGTTTCTAGATATAAAAATGGATGGAAAGAATAATTATTATTATCATAAAATGATTAAAGTCATTTAATGTTAATTTTTCCACACTATTCCAAAAATTTGTATGAAATTTTCATTATAAAATTTTAGTACTTAAAATTGGCATACAGAGACACTTTGTATATAATAAAACCTTAATATTTTACATTTTTAATATTCACCACCATCAACTTATTGAATAATATTTATTAGTTTTTAAAAATAAAAACTATTAAACATTAATTAATTTTATATTATCATTATAAACAAACACTTTCATTCAAAATAAATCATTATAATTTGTTCTTATTGTTTCAGTTTCACAACCAACATGGATAATTTTATAATGTATATCTCTTAAAGGAATAATAAAATATTAATACTAGAAATAATATGTTATAATTATTAAATTATTATTTCTCTATTTTTCTATATTATTATAGATCAATATTATATTCTCCAATAAATTCTATCCCATTATTAATTAAATTATCACTAAGAAGGATATCTTTAATCTTTTTAAGGGAACCCTCAACATTAGATCTAAGAAATGACTATGGTAGAAATTAAAAAAATAAATTATTTAAAAATTATTAAATTCAAAATATTATGAATCCTAGATTTAAATTGATGGAATAGAACGATCAAATAGAATAATGGAACAAAGAAAATAGTTAAAAATAAAATAGTAAATTTTTAGGCAAAATAATTAATATATTGTTTATAAAGAATTATAAACATAACATCCAGCTATTATAGAATATAATTTATTTTTATAAATAATATTTTGGATAGCATTTACCCTACATAACATAGAAAAAAACACAATATTCTCTGAAATTATTTTAATTTAAATATGCATAACCATTCTTTTATATTGGTGGGTATGGATTATAGTAGTCAAAATATATAATATATCAAGAAACTATGTCCTAAGAGAAATTTAACTATTAGTAAATTGTAAATAAGAACTCACCAGTCTGTATTTTGTTTTAAAAAAACACTATTTAGGGATATGTTTAAACTGTAAAAAAATGAAACCATAAAGATATCCAAGTGGGAAACCAAACATGTTCAGGACGAAAGCAATTAAACACAAAAGGATGAAACATAGTCATTGAGAAAGAGGCTAAAATTGGTGGTATTACTTACTCGATATAAGCCCTATTGAAGATCATAAACCTCTGAAACTGGATCATCTCTGATAAAATCCTCAAAATGAGTGGTGAGCATGTCCAATTATTTGATGTATTCCTTCACATTGATCTTACTTACGATAATGTTTCAAGACATGATCTTGTATTATTTATTGATCCAAACAGTTTGAACTTTACTTTCATTACTTTGAAGTTCCCTCTCTTTGATTTTCTCTTTATCCTACATTTAATCCTGGAGCTCCATGGTCTTAACTTTTATTTCATCAGTTGAGTGAAGAACAAGCTCAATATGTTCCTCCAGTTCATTAGAAGAAATATTTAAATTCAATTTCTTTTTCTTTCGAGTGGCCACACACTTATTTTTTTTCCCAGATTTGGATTCAATATCATTACTCTTTTTTCTTCATAATGATTTTTTTATTGTTTTAGGCATATTCTAGTAGTCCTTTCGAGGTCTTCACTCCCCCCCCCCTTGGATTAGGAAATATTCAAGGAGATGGTTTCTTTTCTTCCACTATCTTGAGCTAGATCCAACCAATGTGTGAACAGGAAATTTCTCATGATTTGTTTTTAGTTGACAATCAACCTCACTATCACTTGAGTAATGAGATCAAGATCATACCTGCATTATTTTTCATCTTCGGGAGATGATTTTAATTCCTTAAGGATTCACATTCTCTTTTCCAACTCCATCCTAAGTAGAAAAATTATTTTGGGACTTAAATGAGTTTGATTATTCACATTTAATAGTAACTTCTTCACCCAAAGAAACTATCACATTCAGATACAGGGAGTTAATATTATATGTAACCACTCTTACATCAATGTGAAAACATTCATTATTAAGAGCAACCACCAAAATATCCCCCTGAATATTAGACAACTCAGCATATTTCACTAACTCTGAAGATGATGGATCCAACAAGGAGGAATGAATATCTAAGGATAGAATTGTTGACTTGGAAGTCCCAATCTCATTATACAACCTTGAAAATATTTCCATGACTCTTGGAACCTGATACACTACAATCGGTATAATAGTTTAATTGGGAATTGGTTCTATAAGGGGTTTCCTACAACCTAGAGATTCTGACCCCATAAGAACCTCCCCAAATCCTATTTTGTAGATTCCCTCTAGGTTGAGGGTTCAATTTTCATTGATATCTATATATTTTGGGTTAATTGAGACCACCTAATTTTGATTTGGGAATCCTTATTAAGACCACATGAGTTTTCCTTATCAATATTGTGTCTAAAGAGCATCTTTTTCCCAACTGACTCCCCACCCATATGTATAAGGACCCATAATTAAATAAATACATAACCTTTAGTTAAGACAATAATTCACATTGAGGATATTTTTAGGATTAATTATTTTGAGAATTAGGCCATAATTATTTAATTACATCTCCAAAAATTTAAAATTTAGAGACTTCTACTTAGTTTCCATTTTTTTCTTTTAAAAACTCCTAAAAAATAGTCAGTCTAGTTCCATGTTTTAGAAAACATGTCATTTCTTTGATCCCATCCTTAACCCTATTTATCTTTATGTCCTATGAAAAAACATTAAAAAAATGTTGGATGAGCATAAAAATATTAGTATGGGATATAAAATAAGTAATGGAAACATTAACCCATCAATAAATACAAATCAACAAATCCATACTTTTCAATCATAACATTCCTCATGAAATCATAAGATTTATGAATAACACATAGTAATCATAACTTATAAAGGTAACATGTGGAATCTATATCAAATGTACATTTTAGATTTCATAGTTATGAAGGGAGTGACATTTGGAATAACCATCATAGTATATTCCCTAAATCTTTGAGGAGAAACATTAATGTTCACTTCCATCTTGTTACCCAATGCATTAGAGAGCTATCGCAGGATCTCCCGGCCTAGGTTTATCACAAAACCACCCGTATATGTAAACAATAACCAATTTACATAACATATTGATAACACATAAAACAAAAATAAAAGAAAGATAACATTTCTACATTGCAAACACAATATATATCTCAAGATATTGACATAATAAATGCTTTATCAAACCATTTTCAAAACCATTTAAAACATTTAGTGAAGAGATTCTTGAATCAAAGTGACCCATACCACTTTAAATATTTTAATGAAATCAACATTTTAAAACATTGATTTCCATATAAATAAATCCTTAAAAAAAAATTTAAATAATCTTTATTAATGATAATGGTTTAGAAGATTAAATCATTAAAACAATATTTTAGTTAAGGAGTTATTAACCAAATGAGAGATGCTTGAATACAAATAATTTAGGAATAAAAATTAATAAAAATTTTATAATATCGTGAGAATAAATGTATGCATGATATTATAAGCCAATGGTCAGTATATAAAACATGTAAAATTGAAATTTTTCATAACAACAATGAATTCTCAATGGAATGTAAATTGAGATGAAATCCCTTATATAGACAGTATCCTTATATTAAAGATAAATAAATGACATAATTATGTATGAAAAATATAAATACACCTAATATTAGTGGATATTATGTGTAAAACAATTAAAGGTTATTCACAAAAATCCATGGCATGATAAAATCAAGAATTATATTTTTAACCCAAAGAATTTAAATTGAGTAATGATTTTCCCTTACCGAAATTCGACAGCCTAATGACATAACATTGAAATTAAAAAAAATGAGTTGATAAAAGAGACAAGGGTATTTAATCACATGTAAATATTATTTATAGAAATTTGGATAGATAAGAACATATCTCATCATAATAGGTTGTAAATTAAAAGGAATAAAAAAAATAAGTCTTTTAAAAATAGGAGGGTGAAAGGTTCCCTTATCAATTTTGTAACATACGAAACATACACCACATGAAAGAAGGATCATATAATGAATATTTATGTACCCATAAATGAATTTATATTACATAAAGAGTAAAATCATGGGCATTACATTCACAACACTAAAGGAAATAGTGGCAAGCATAGCATGAATCTCATGGGAATAAAAATTGAGATAAAAAACCCTTAACACGTTGTAATTGATAGGGTCGTATGATCAAATGTTAATAACCACCAAATAAATCACAGAATACCTTGAACATAAATAGAATCATGATAATATATATCAAATTGTAGTAAATAATATACCATATGCAGGGAAAAGTGGTGAACAATGGAAATCACTCAAAATTGAAATTTAGATAAGACACCCCATACATCATTTCTAAATTGAACCATTCGTTCTTTAATCTCCTGAATAATTAACTAATTTTAATTTATACTTGATTAAGAACCTTTTCTAGTATATTATTCATTTTATATCACTTATAACTATTTTATAAACATTATTAAATCGTTTAAGTTAATAATAGTCGTTTGGTCAATATTTGGTACTTGAGTCAAAAATTAACTTCTTATAATTACAAGTTGATCTAGTGGTTAAAATTAAATTATCTACAAAATGATATTCCTTATTTAGATATCATATATATCTTGTATATATATGAATTTATAACAGTACATAACATTTTTAGATAAAAATGAAATGCAACGTTCATGGAGACGGTAAGTCGTACGTACGCATGAACATTACTTTTATTTCTATTTCATATTTAATGGAATGAAAACGTAATGATACATTGGTATATTATAATTCAAATATAATATCATATTATATATATGTTACATAATTTCATTAATTTCATTCTTTATACATTCCATGTATGTCATGAATGAATCATTTCACCTTGAGGGGGTTGTAGTCTGCAGTTCCTCAACTGAAATTATCGTGTTTACACATATTGGAAAGCATAAAGGTATATTTATAAATAAAAATTACATAAGAATAGAGAAAACATAAAACTAATATATATCATATATAAATAATGTTAAATAATAATTACCACCATGAGAGGTGGTAGGAGAATATTGAACAATCATCATTTCATGAGGCAGTAGTTCACCGTCCAAAGAAACAATTTGTTCCTTACCCATTAGACGAAGGTGTGTATAGGTGTAGTTCAAATACGTATAATAGAAGCATCTGAGTATATTTATTATAATTGTGTTGTTATAAAATAAAGTAATTAAAATATTTTAGGGGGTCGGAGAATTTAAATAAAATAAAATAACTTAAGAGAATATGGTACCTTTAAATTGAGTAACTCCCTTTGGTTTGAACCAAAAAGATTTCTTAAAGTAACTTCTACCTGATTTAAGGATTCTAGGTGGAATAGATGGATCTTGAGAGCTTATTTGGGAATAGGTTGGATGAGACAAGGGGCATGAGAGGTTTTATTAAAGGGATAGAGGTGATGTCTTTTTAAAACAGGAAAGGAGGGGCTATTTAGGAATAATTGGAAATATTATTTTATTATATAATGATTTTTTGCTTATAAATGTCCAAAACTCATTACCATCAAAGATAAGATTACTCATGTTTGAAATAAAATCATCCCATAATAATTGTATAGGATTTAGATAATATTTTATGTTTTATAATATTATTTATTTAAATCATTCATTAATGAGGTAAACACTACATCATTATTGTCTCATTAATAATATTATTTATCTCAAGTAAAAACATTATTTAAAAAATTCCATGATGTATGAAATAATTTTAGATTTTTAATGAATATTTATAGTCTAACAGATAACATATATATCCCACGTAAAAATAGATTTACTAATAGATAAATGTTAAAGTCATTTTTGTCTTTACTTATAATTAATTAATATAATGTGTCATTATCACTCTTAAGTGACTCAATGGTGTCCCAAAATCAACCCAATGAATCCCATGGACAGAAAAGTATCACCCAATATGAATAGTACACGTGTTACAGTAATTTAATATTTTTATAATATTATTTTTACCATGAATTACCCAATTTACCATTAACCGTGGTAAATAAAAGTCAAAAGTTACTATTCACCAAAAATTATTTTCATATTATTGAACCCCATTTTACATACTGAGGAAAACCATGTATATCTTAATTTTAAAATTAAAATAAAAAATGTGGTAAAATTTTATTTAAATGAAAAGGTCGGTTTTTTTACTATTACTTAGTGTTTTCACAATTCATCAAAATCTGAAGGTTTTCAATAAAATACCTATAATTTTCACTAAGATATATTTGATATTCCAAATTCAAAAAATTTGTTTATTTTAACAAATTAAAATCCTATAAGTAACCTTAATTAATTTAAAATTAATTCCCACTGTTAAAACAAAAATCTTGTTTTTAGGAAATAATAACTACCTAAAGATTGACAGTTGTTTATGTCTAATTTCAAAGTAAAACTACTTCCAATGACCAACATTGGATTAAATGGAAGAAAATAATCTAATTGCACTTTAAAACCGTTTAAAAAGATAATTTAACCACATAAATAAATTTTATTAAAAATAAGTTTTGAATGAAAATACAGTATTATTCATTATTCATTAAAAATGTATTTTATCATAAAAATATCAAAATTTTACCCAAAGTAAATTTTGATGTCCCAATTCTAAATAAGAATTTTAGTTTTTAAAATAAAACACATAAAAGTGACCAAAACTATATTTAAAGAGGTTTCCCCAACAAAAGGTGGTAAATCGACCTTTTAAAAAATATTAGAGTATTTAGGCTTAAAATTTGGTTCATTCACGTTTTAAGTCTCAAAATTTTCTTGGATAAATGTGGGAAAATTTAAGTAAAATATATAATAATATTTTAGTAGTTCTATTAATTTGTTCCAATAAAAAGAAATTCGTTAACTACCATTTAAAATAATAATATTATTATATTATGTTTCAGTAAAACTCAAAGTTGTGTGCATCATATGATTATAAAGTAACATGTTATTGTGTATCGGGTACACCATAGAACATAGAATCTCCTTTAAAGTAAAATTAATATTTAATTCAAAAATTTTATTAAATATAAAAATTTTATTTTCTTTATTTACCTGGGATGTTTCATTATTCCCCCTTTTGGGTATTGCATCCTCAAAATTTTAAAATTGGGCTTGGAAACATAATTGAACACCCACATTAGAAAAAGAGTCAACAAATATATCACATTAAAATAATGAAATAAAAATAAAAAGGTCACCTGAGATAGCCCATATTAGAATTCCATGTAGAAAACATGGATATGAAGAGAATCAAACCATCAATGTTGTATAGAGAGTGGTAGAAAACATGATTAGGATAAATTTTACCACCAGAAAATCACAAACTTGTAATGGGTTAAATGGTCCTTAATTCCTCAGTAGTAAAATTTAATGGAAAATGTTTTTGTTTTAAGTTACTTTTCATTATTTTGAAGAATATATTTATGAGCATAACTAAAATTATAAGGAAACATACTTACTTGTCGTGTAGACTTTCATTCTTATTTAAATTTCTACTGCAAACTCATCATTTCCCCAAACGATGAGTATTCAAACCGGTGTGGTCACATTAAATGAAAAAGAATCAACTTCTTGGGTATCATA
Source organism: Viscum album (assembly GCA_963277665.1). NCBI lineage: Eukaryota > Viridiplantae > Streptophyta > Magnoliopsida > Santalales > Viscaceae > Viscum > Viscum album. The sequence goes on along the minus strand of OY728151.1, from coordinate 2,058,992,487 downwards.
TAATCCAAAAAAGTTGAACTATATATTTCCCGTCTTTGGACATCACCGAAAACCAAAATGTTTAGTACAAGATTATATAATCCCCAAAAAAATTTAATACATTATAAAAATAAATACTACTCTTAATCCACAAAATTCATCAAACAATACCCAATTTTTGACAAATATTATTCAATAAACAAATGTCTTTAAAATTCATCAAAGTAACCCAAACTAATATTATATCCCAAAACATATAAGGATTTAATCACATAAACTCCCACTATAAATCTTAACATTTATATAAAAATAAAATTGAATACTCTTAAAGTATCATACTAAAGTGTAATTAACAAAATAAAATATTCTCTATGATAGGTTAATTATTTCCATAAATATCGCAAATCACCATATGTCCATAATAAAAACCTAGATTCTTCTAAAATAAACTCTACTATTACTCTTTAAAATAAATGTTAATTATTCCATGAATAACATTTTCATATATCAATATTTAGGATTACACATACTATAAAAATTCTTCCAAGGTTATCCCAGAGTCAAAAGACCCTTAATAATTTTAATCATTTCATCATCTTATAATCTATCATAACTCTTGAATCCTTTATATATTTACTCCTTACTCATTCAATGTTCTTCATGATCCATTAACAAATCATTACCAACTTATTATAAAATACATTATTCCTACTAAAAAAATCCTAAATCATATCCTAAGATTCAACAATATCATAACATATGATAAAAAATAATGCATACCTCTCATTGGTTATTGTCAAATTCTTCATCCTCAATCGGAATGACATTTGGTATTGGTAAACATATATTTGTATGATCTTGGTGATCCCATTCCCTAAACTTCTTCATAGGAAATCTGTTTGTATAATGACCATGCACACCACATTTAAAGCATTCAATTGATCCCTCAAAATGAAATTCATTCCCTTTCCTAGAGTCAATAGGATTCTTTCTTTTTCCATTATAGGTTTTTGCTTTAGGACCTTCATTCCCACATCTATAGAATCTTCGCGTCCCTTTGAATTATTTTCCAAAGTGTTTCATTCCACATCCTTAACACATAGGTTATTGAACATACATACCTTTATGATTATTACCTGAACTTATGTAGGGATTTGTTTCTCAAATATGATGCCTTAAAAAATCACCAAGGTTTAGGTTGTCAATCCTGACTCGAGATAGTTGGTTGAGAATAACCACAAGATTTATCATTACAGCTACCATTTCATTAGGTTGTTCATTCAGAAAATCATCACAGTTTTGTTCACATCCACAATAAATTTGGTGCCTTCTAGATCCAACCATTTAATATAACCAAAAATTTCAGTGTGATTATATTATAAAAATCATCCTATAATATCATATGACGAGGGTAAATACCAAGATAGACTTATTCTTGTCATCTTAAACTCATTCAATTTGTCTAAAATAACTATGGTTATTTATAATATACTAACCATTACAGTTATGTCACTTGTGCTTAAATAACACCCTAACCACTAAAGTTATCTAAAATGACCTTTGATACCAACTATAAGGACCCAACCTTAAAACATTTCATAATCTTGAGTTAAGATAATAATTCACATTGAGGATCTTTTCAGGTTTATAGTTTTAGAGGATTAGGCCATTAATATTACAATACATCTCAAAAAATTTACAAAGTAGATAATTCTAATCATTTTCCATTTTATTCATAAAATAAAAACTCTTAAAAAAGTGTTATGTCCAGTTCCATGTTTTCGACAAAATGACTTTTCCTTGATCCCATCCTTGACCCTATTCATCATTATGTCTTGTGAAAAACATTTCAAAACATACCATGATCTTAAAATTCACCGAATGGTTTATAAAATAAGGAATGGAAACATTAACACATCAATAAATACAATTCAATTAAACCATACTTTTCAATCATAACGTACCACATGAAATCATAAGATTTATGAATAACATACAGAAATCATAAATCATAAAGGTAACTTGTGGCATCCATATCGAAATTACATTGTTGAATTCACAGCTACATAGGGAGTTACATTTGTAATACCCATCATAGTATATTCCCTTAATCTATTAGGATAAACATTAATGTTTACCTCAGTCTAGTTACCTAATGCATTGGAGAGCTATCTCAGGCTCACCCGCCCTATGTTTATCACAGAACCCATATAAAAGTAAACAATTCCCAAAAACCATAAAATATTCATAACACATAAAACAATCAAAAACTAAAGATAACATTTCCACATTGGAATCCAAATATATCATTTCATGATATTAACATAGTCAATGCTTTATCAAACCATTTATAATATTTAATAAAGTGATTTTTGAATCAATGTGTCCCATACCACTTTGAAAATTTTAAAGGAATTAACATTTTAAAACATTACTGTCCATATAAATATGTCCTTAAAACCATTTTTAAAACAGGGAAATTAATGAGAAATTTTTAGAAGAATAAATATTTAATACAATATTTTAGTAAAGGAGTTCTTAACCAAATGAGAGATCCTTGAATAAAAATAATTTAGGAATAACATTTAATAAAACATTTATAATATCCTAAGAATAAATGAATTCATGATATAATATTCCAAAGGATAGTATATAATCAATATAAAATTTAATTGGTGAATACCAACAATGATGTCTTAATAGAATGAAAACTGAGCTGAAATCCTTTATAAAGACAGTTTCCTTAGATTAAGGATAATTCAATGACATGATTATGTGTTAAAAATATAAATACACCCTATATAAGTGGATATAAAGTGGAAAAAAATTGGAGTATAGTCACACATATTCATAGCATGATATAATTATGATGTATTTGTTTAACCCAAATAATTTAAATTGGGTAAATAAGTTCCCTTATAAAAATTAGATAACCTAAGGATGTCACTTTAAAATTCAAAAAAAATGTTGATAAGAGATAAAATGGTATCTCATCACCTGGACATAAAATTTACAGTAATAAGAATATATAATAACATATCACAACATATGAAAATTTAAATTAAAAGAAATAACAAAAATATGTCTTTTAAAAAGAGGAGGTTGAAACGTTCCCTTACTGATTTGGTAACATATAAAACATAAAACACATGAAAGAAGGATCATAAAATAAATATGTAAATACCAATAAATGAATTTATATTACAAAAATCGTAAAATAATTTGTAGTTAATAAACAACCAAAAAGGATATATTGGAAAACATAGCATAAATCTCACTGGAAGAAAAATTGAGGTAAAAATCTCTTACCACGATGTAATCAATCGAGTCGTTTGAAAAAAATTTAATTACCACCAAATTAATCAAATAATACCATGAAAATAAAGACAATAATGATAATAAATATCAAATTTTTAGTAAAAAAATACACCACATTCAAGAAATAAGTGGTGAACAATTGAAATCTCATGAAATTAAATTTGAGATAAGAAACCCCTTACCTCGTGTCTGACTTAACCCGTTCGTTATTTAATATTTTGAATAATAAACAAAAGTTAATTAATAATATCATTAGAACAACTTTCAAGTTTAATTTTCCTTTTATATCACTTATAATTATGTTATAAACATTATTCAATAATTTAAGTTAATAATGGTCATTTAGTCGATATTTGGTACTTGAGTCAAAAATGAACTTCTTATAATTTCAAGTTGTTCATGTTATCAAAATTCAATTATCTACAAAAATATATTCACAATTTATATTCCTTATATATCATATAAATCCAGTATATATATTTATTTATAATAGTACACAACATTTGGTGATAAGAAATGAAATGCTCTATTTATGGAGACAGTATGGTGTATGTACGGATGAACAATACTTTCATTTATATTTCATATTTAATGGAAAGAAAACATAATGATACATAGGTATATTTTAATTATATTATAATATCATATTATATATATGTTACATGATTTCATTAACTTCATACTTTATACATTCCATTTATGGAATGAACGAATCATATCACCATGAGGGGGCGGTAGTCCGCACATCTTCAAATGAAATTATTGTGGCTACACATATAGGAAAGCATAAAGGTATGACTGTAAATAAAAAATAAAGAAGAATAGAGAAAAAATAAACAAAATATATATCATATATAAATATAGTACCATCATAATGGCCACCATTAGAGGTGGTAGGAGAAGATTGAATAATCAACTTTTCATGATGCAGTAGTTCATCGTCCACAGAAACAGTATATTCTTTACCCCTTAGATGGAGGTCAGTGTAGGTGTAGTTTAAATCCTTCACATAACAACATCCTAGTATATTGAGTATACTGGTTTTTTATAAAATAATTTAATAAAAAGATTTTAGGGGATTGGAGAAGTAAAATAAATGAAAAAAAAACTTAAGAGGAGATGTTGTCATTAAATCGGGTAACTCCCTTTGGTATGAACAAAAATGATTTCTTGAACTGTCGTACACCTAAGGTATGGATCATGGGATGAAGAGAGATATATTCTGTGCTTATTTGGAAACAGTTGGATGATCTAAAGGGGTAATTAGGTGTGATTAATGGGTTAGAGGTGAGGTCTTTTTATAAGGGAGAGGAGGGGCTCTTTAGGAAAGATTGAAAGTATTATTTTATTATATAATTATTTTCAGTTTCTAAGGGTCCAAAACTCATTAAAGTAGAATATAAGATGACTCAAGTTCCAAATAAAATCGTCCAACAATAATTTTATAGGTTATGAAAATTGTTTTACGTTAAATAATATTATTTATTTAAATCATTCCTTAATGAGGTAAACACTGCATCATTATAGTGTAATAAATGATTTTATTTATCTTATGTTTAAAAATTATAAAAAAATCATGATGTATAAATATTTTTATCTTTAAAATGAATATTTATATTTGAAGAGATAATTTATAAAACCCATGTAAAAATTTATTTAAAAAATGATATTTGATTAAGTCATTTTTGTCTTTACTTTAAATTAATTAATATAAAATGTCATTATCACTCTTAAGTGCTTCCACGGGATCCCAAAGTCGACCCAATGATGCCCATGGTTGGAAAAGTATCATCCAATAGGATTATGATACATATTAGACAAATTTAATATTACTATAAAATAATTTTTACCTTGAATTATCGTAATTACCTTTTTCCGTGGTAAATAAAAGTCAAAAGTTACTATTCACAAAAAATTATTTTCATCTTATTGAAAAACATTTTACATACTGATGACAACCATGTATGTCAAATTTTTTATATTAAATTCACAATAGCCGAAAATTTTCATTTAAATGAAAAATTCGGGTTTTTAACTACTACTTAGTGTTTTCACTATTCATCAAAATTTGATGTTTTCATAAATATACTACAAATTCAGCCTAAGAAATATTTGATATTCTGAATTCAACAATTATTTCTATTTTAAAAAATTTAAAACATATAATTTCCATTAATTAATTTAAAATTAATCCCCGCTGTCAAAACAAAAAGCGTGTTTTTAAGAAATAATAACTATCAAAAAATTGACAGTTGTTTGTGTCCAATTTCATTGTGGAATTACTTACAAAGACCATCATGGGATTAAATTGTTAAAACATAATCTAATTACATTATATAACTATTTAAAAATAAAATATAACCAAATAAATAAATTATATTAAAAAGTAGTTTTGAATTAAAATACATTATTTTTTACTATTCATTAAAAATGAATTTTATCAGAAAAATACCTATAATTTACCCAAAGTAAATTTTTATGTCCCTATTCTAAAGAAGAATTTAAATTTGTTAAAGAGATTATATGTAAGTGACCAAAACTAGATTTAATGAGGGCTCTCCATCAAAAGGCGGTAAATCGACTTTTTAAAGAATATTTGAGTGTTTTTACATAAAATTAGATATATTTGCCTTTTATGCCTCTAACATTTATTGGATAAATGTAAAAACATTTAACAAACATATATAATAATATTTTAGTTAGTTATATTCATTCCCACAAATACTATTGATATGTGTTAACTACCATTTAAAATAAGAATATTATTCTATTATTTTTCAGTATAACTCAATGTTGTATACAACATAAGATTTTAAAGAAACTCGTTACTGTGTATTCGGTATGCTATCGAACATATAATCCCCTTTAATGTGAAAGTAATATTTTATTAACCAATATTAAAAAAAATAACAAAATTATATTCATTATTTACCTGGGATGTTGCATTATGAGTTTCAATTTCTTCATCAATGCCCCTAAAACCCATCGCTGGTGTCTGGGAGAAAGTAGGCCTCCTATGCCTACACGCTGCCTGTGAATTTCCCATTTTCATTAAAGAAGAACCAAAATCAAACCATGATTCAAACCAAAGGGATTTTTTTAATGAAACTAGTCTCTTATGGAAACCTAGATAATCATATTAGGATCCTTTGGAAAATCGATGTCAACACATATTTATAGAGAAATTAGGGGATAAATTTATCTATTCTAATTACTAAAGCACTGATAGTGACCCACAATATTTTCCAGCATTTGAAGGATTGCATGATATTTAAATGGAAGAGGGGGTTCTAGGAATCATACTGAAATTGTCATAGTCGGTGAATCACGATTCATAGGGATGTCATAATACCATTGAAGTGAAATAATTTGGAACCATCATAGATGCAGGGAGCACTTGACCATGCCAGAATCATGTCTTCATCAGATGAAAAACAAACCATGATATGCATGGAATCATGAAGTCCCACCATAGAATAGTCATTTAAACTACATGATCCCAAAAAATTATGGTTTAATTTGTCCACTAGAGGACATTGTTGCTTGAACCGAGCTATCATCATCAAATACAACATTGAAGATGTTTCGTGAACTCTGAGGAAGTGATGGATAGATTCTGAAATCATTCATACTACTCAGGGACATTATAGAAAACCAAAATATGGGTAGAGGTAGGAAGAAGGATGGGTTTATAGTATTGGGAGAAGAAACAGGCTCTTTCACAGGAAAGGGATTGTGAGGGTCCCTCCCCAATCGAGGGGGAAGGGACTAGCATGATGCTTATCACCACATTATATCTTGTGTAACTCAATAAGCACTCAATTTTAAATGATAATAATAAAATTATATATATTTATGAACAATTAATATTTAAATGGAAAATTTTTCTCTAAGATATGTTTTGTTTAATATTGTTTTTTTAATTTAATGATAGATTCCAAAAAAAATATAAAAGGAGTTATTATATGGATTTTTTATATCAAAATTATCTTAGGGGGAATGGTTTGGGATTTTTATAAATATTATATTTTTTGGATAATAATGAAGATAACTTATTTTATAAATAATGTCACATTTATTACCTTATAATTATTTATAAAAGAATTTAAAGTTTAAAAATAAAAATTTACTGAAATTTTATATATTTCTGAGGTAATATAAATTAAATAAATTTATATTGTAATAGTTATAAATGTTTGTTTGACATTTTTTAAATCAAAGTAATGTTTTTACTCAATTAAATATTATTTTTGGTAGTTACCATTTAATCATGTATTCAAAATGTCCCATTATGTTTTGATTGTATTTAAATTCAATAGTACTCAATTTATTTAACAAAAATTAATTAATTCAACATAATTAATATTATACATGTTTTTGTAAAAAAAATATTTCTTATTCTTAAAATAAGACTATTTTCGAAAGACATATTTGTTTTTTATTTTGGGAACATATATTGAATGTAAAATTTGAAACATTTGATATTTAATCATATAAAAAGGCATGAACATTTGGGATTAAAATTTCTAAATTTGGTATTGAGGAAAATATCTTTTTTGGTTATAATAAATAGAAACCATGGTAAAATTTTATCACCTTGGTAATGTGTAAAATGGGTTAATCAGGGTTTAAACTCTAGTATTGGGTATGGAAAGATCAATAATAAACAACTTTATTTCATTGTGTAACTCTAAATTGACCATTATCAATCTATAATAAATCATATTACAAATATTTCCATTTCTCATTGATAATGACATATATATTATTTTATGTAAAGAGTAATTAAAAATTATAACTCTATTTTTCTACTGTCACTATTATGTTTTCCTAATAATTAAATGATACCATGAATCAATCTAAAATATTATGTAATTGAAGATAAATTTATCATTATTATAAAATTTTCATATTATTTATTTTTAAAATTATAATTACCAAAAACCTTAATGTATTGTTAGTAGAACACTTGAGAAAACATGTGAAAAATCGATGTTAATAGTTTTAAAATACTAACAGATATGTATGTTGGATAAGTTAAATTTTCACATGATTTTTATCTATAAAAAAATTATATTAATTAATATTTCAAATATTCACATTATTATTCTATTTTAATATTAATGTTTTTCAAGTCAAATAATTAGAATAGTTCCAAAATTGACATTAATGTAATTTTATATTAAAAATATTTAAATTTTTTTATAAGTATGAGGCATTATCTAATGCCCAATCTCTTTAAATAGTAAATGGAAAAAGTTATTTGAGTCTAAAAAAGAAAATTATAGTGATATATTTCAAATAGATGAAACCAATTAGAGGGGAGGGTGTCCGTCCAGGTAGGTTTATTATTGTCCACTCCTTTATTAAAAAGTGCATCTTTGACTATGTTTCCTTCTTGGTAGGTGTGGATAATTATGATGTTGATGGAGTCTAAAAACTCAATCAACTATATCCATTTAAATATTGGTCTCTATAATAGATACCTATTAATATTATTAATTTCATTCAGAATGGTTTTGGAGTTACTCTTCAACCATATCTCTGACCATCCCCAATGCCCCTCTAACCTCGAATCATTGATTACAAAAAAAATCAGCTTCAAGAAAAAAGGTGACCCAATATGGGGGAGTAACAAATGCCAAAGATATCACAATTATGGACCTTAAACATGGATATAAATCCATAGGTCCTAGGATTTTCTGTAGAGGCAACATTCATGTTGATTTTCAACCAGATCGGAAAGATAGGTTTCCAAAAGACTTATATCATACTATAAAGGGTTTAAAAAATTTATTTTAATGATATAAGGGTTAAAATAGCCTAAAAATATCCAAAAACTATTAAGAGATTTAATTTATTCTCATTATCATCTAATATTTTAACTTCATCAAATTTGGATCCACATTCCCATCATAGTTATGGAATTCTATTTTGATGAACATAATATTTAATTGTTTCCACGCACCATTTATAAAAGGGTTCCTCATCTTCTCTATTCTTAAAATTCTGATTTTGAACATATCAAATCCAAAACCTACCCAAATTTGTTATAAACATCCCTAGATAAATCTTCATATTTTGATCATCTTAAATGGTCATCTATAGGGTCCATCATAATAGATCTAATGGATGTATCAAAAAATAATATATAGTCATCTTAACTAAATAATTTAATTTTTTTTAAATTTACACTAACTAAAAAATGTATTTTATAATATTAAAATAGTGATATGAATATAAATATATTAATTAAATTTTATTATGCTAAATTTTTTATATTTATTAATTTTAAATCCATCAAAGTGAAAAATGAAAACATTGTCATCTATGTATAAGGACTATTATCCCCGTAGCTAGTGTATATTAGCTTTAATAACATTATATCTATGATGGTTATATAAATGATTTTAATTGATATTTATTATTTTAATAATAAAATTTCTATTATGTAAATAAAATATTTTCTCTACATTCATAACATCCAAATCTGTCAGGAAATTATGACATTGCCCATGTATACGTATAGACTATCACCTCTATGAAGTTATGTTATTAATTTTCCAATGACACTATAATTTATTTTCTTAAGGATACATTTTATAAATATATATCACTTCTATATATATAATATAATTTTTTTTCCCAAATAATTAATTATTGTTTATTTTTTCCACTATATCCAAAAAAAGTGGAAATATCACTCGTGTTTTCGAATGGACTATAGTATCAAGGATGTGATGTAATTCATTTTTCATCCCAATGTTACTAGGAATAGTATTAATGTTTTTATAATTTCTGAATATGACATTTAGGAAATTATTAATATTATACAGATTATTAAACTAAAATGAATATTTAAGGACTATAATTTTCAAGTTGAAACATGCATGGGATATTGAAAAGATGGCAACAGAAATGTTCATTTTAATGAAAAAATATTAATTATAGTTTAATAAAAATTATAATTGATTTAAATCTAGTATAATAACTATGAATATGTATCCAGAATAAATTTTTTCAAAAAAATAAATTTATTATTGATTATTTTTTGAACTGTTAAAGGCTTGTAAGGTCTTATGTTAAGGGTTTCACATCATAGATTTATTTATATGAGACACATAAATATTTTTTCTTGTTTATATAATGAAAATAAGTTTTTGGATTCTTTTCGTGAAAATTATTTATATTTTTACATCCATATTAGGTTCTCAATTTTATGTGGTTTTTATTCAAATATTACAAATGTTGTAAGGTTTCCCTATCTCTATATTGTTTCATTATATCACTATTCTTATTATGGAGCTATTTGTGTTTATATGGTGTAAATAGAATCCAATTTTAATATTATATCATGAATATATTTATATTAATTGAATTTAAACATTTTTTAGAAATTATTTATTTCAAGGGTATTATGACTCAAAATTTACAATATTAATATATTTTTATGTAAAAATTTTATTTTTTCGGGATTTTCAACATTAATTATCTTTTTATATAAATAATAGGATACATGACATATTAAAACCCTATATATTATTCTATTGTAATCAATTTTAAAATTTCCATGTATTGATACCATATTAATCTCATTGATACATAAAATTATTATGAATTTTTTTATGAAGATTTAACATATTTTTTATTTTTGTTTTAGGAATCATTATACCCAATATCAATGTTCGTCAAAAATAATTACAGAATTTTGTAATGTTAAATAAATTTTTTTGAAGTATTAGTTATAGTATTTTATTCCTTTACAAACAATTAAATTTAATATCACAATATACAAAATGGAAAACATTTCTCATGGTTATGAAAATTCTTTTCTTTATAGAACCGATTTAAAGTTTCTATGGTTGCTTTAAAATAAATTATTTCTCTCGAAATGGTGTAAATTTTTAAAATAAAATAATGGAAAACATTAATTTCATTATTTTTTGAAGTAATAATTAAATAATGATTTAAATTTTTTGATTTATCTGTTTCAACATCATATATTTTTTATTCTCTATTGGGGATTCTTCTAATGAAACAATCCATGATTTTTCACTATTTGTCTAATGATGATGTTTTTTTTATAAAATTATTTTTTTGAAACATTTTTCTTCGCCTGAGATATCTATATTCTGATAACATAACATATTTTTTAATGGTGCTATAAAATGTTTTTTGAGTTTTTTGGTATATTATTTTGTGGCAATAATATTTTTAGTAATTAAATTTCTTTATCATGTGTAATTTTATGATGAAATGTTTTAATGATATTATACAAAACATATGATTTGTTTCCATTATGTGATGTGTGGAAATATAATTATAAATAAATTCAACAGATTTACTAAACATGGATATTTAATCAAATATTATAACTATAATGGGGAGTGAACCACATTTAGTAATGGACTTTGTAAACTATGATAGTTGGGGTAGTGATCCTCAACTAATGAAAATGAATGGAATGGGGAAAAATCCTAAGAAACTATGATATACAAACCAATTTTATAATAATTTATTTAACCAGCTATTTAATTATTAGTAAATCATTTTCATGAATTATATGGTTATATTCATTATAAAAATATTAAGTAATTTTTACATCAAAAAGAAAATAGTTTTAACAAATCTCCTTGCATTTAATGTATTATTTAAAGTCATAATTCCTAAATTTTATTAATTCTATAATAAAAATTTAATTTAATTTTTTAAATAATAATATAAAATTGTATTAGGGTGAATTTTATTTATTTTTTTGAAAATTTTTATTTTTCAGCGAATAGTGAAAAATACTGATATTTGTAAAAACATCCTTTATATTAAATTAATTAAGTAATTTAAAATTCTTATTTTATTTTTAATTTAATTTATGGTTACAAAAGTATTATTTAGTAATATATAATATAATTATTTAATAAATAAAAAATATTATATAAATGTTTTGTATAGTTTTATTTTTTTGTTTAAAAATAGGTTTTCCAAAAAACTATTTTAATGTGCATAATGATTCTCCATTCTAATTAATTAATATGATACATAATGAGGAATGTTGTAAATCACATTTATAAATGATATATGAATAGATAATAATTTTTTTCATATGATCATTATTATTAGTCATCAAGGTCATCAAAAATTATCTTTTTCTCGAAATATACATTTATTGAAAACATGGTATTTAATCACCTTTGGAGGTTAAATTTAAAATAACTTCTTTCTAATAATTTTAATTGAATTAAATAAAATTGGTTATATATTATTAATATGAAAAATTTATACTATATAGTAATTTAAAATTAGTTATTGACCAATATGAATAATAAAAACAATAAAAATAATTTTCTTGCTTAAGGTAAAAATGGGTTTACTCTGGGCGAAACTATAATGAAAAGTGTTAAAAATTATTAAAAAATTAATAAAAAATTTATAATTGAAATATTGTGTTATTATAATGCATAATTATTTATAATGTTTTATTTTCCTTATTTCATGTATGAAATTTGGCTACCCCTTTTTCTTTTAAAAAATAACAACATTTCCACTCATCACACTTATAAAAGTCCTCCCCCTCTCCTCACCTCATCACACCTTAAAATCAATTTAGATTATCCCATACCAACCCAAATAAATTAAACAATTTCCACCCCATTACTAATATCCTTTATTATCAAATGAAACTTTTCCTAATAAGGTTGTTAGTGCTTACCTATATAGTTTGTACAAAAAAATAGGTATCACAGTTAATTGACAGTTTTTATATTATTTTTATTCCACCTCCATGAAATATTTTTCAATTATTATTATATAATAAAAATATATTTATCATATACTTATATTATATTATCTTAATTTAATAACCTAAATCTATTTCCCCATCAATCTAATGGGATATGAAATCATTATTCTTTTGTACGGGGGACTGCTACCTCACGAACCAATGTAATTTTTTTACGAGATATCCTCTAAAATCTTATTATCTAGGTGGATTTAAAGTGTATATGTATATATATCATATTTATAATTTTTTATACTTATTAAATTGTGATATCACATATACCTTCTTAATTTCCATACCACAAGGGATACAATACTGTTGATCTTGTGTACGACATACCAGCACCTTAGGATATGATGCAATTATTTTTTAACCATTTACATTAAAGAAAATATGTTTAATGTTATTGAATATATATCATATAAGTGGGATAATTATTATATTAACTACATAGTTGTAATTTTTAAAACATAATAAATTATTTTATTTCCTACTATGAAAAATATAACATCATTCATGCGTATGTGTGGACTACCACCTCCGTAAAGTGATGTGATTATTTCCTCATCATCACAACAAATGAATTATATAAATAAAAATATAATATGGATTAATGGTATTATTATCATTATTTTTATATGAAATAATATCCATATAATTTACAAAATTATCATTGAAAAATGGAAATGTTACTCATGCATATGTATGACCTATTATCCCTAATATCGTAACATAATACATTATTAATAACAATAAATACTCATTGGTTTTAGAATAATATGTAAATATGGTAATAATGTCTTTATTATTATTATTTATATTCAAAAATAATTATTACATCCAGAAATAGTTAACCAACCAAATTTATTTTGGACATATAAACCAAATACCATTAAAACATATAATGTAAACCTAATTAAATATATAATTGAATATAAAATAGTAATAAATAAAAATAAAATGAATAATAAATATGAAAAATATTATTAACTAATAAAATAGTTAATATTAGTTTAATATTTATTAAAATAAATAATTATTTCGATCAATTGAACTTAGGTTAAGGTACTTTATCTCAATTTCCTTTCATTGAGGCACATTGTGATGTTATCAAGAAATATTTAGTAATTATATGTATATAAATCCACCATTAACGAGTTATATCCTAAATTTACCTATTTAAATTATATTTAAACATTTTTCAATGTTATTATTTCATGGGGTTTAAGATTAAAATGTTTCCAAAGTGGAAAGGCACTTTTCATTAAAAAACAATTTTAATGTTTTCTTTAAAAATAAATTGCAATTCTATGTAATTGTTATTAAAATTACATTATAAAGATACATATATAGACATGAGAGTTTAATAAATTTCATTTTTTAAAAAAATAAAAATGTTTAGATAATGTTTTATATTATTTACAAACAAAAAATTAAATGTTCTTTTTTTATATTGTATAGAAAAAATAATATCCCACCACCATAGACATTATTATATGTTTTATATCCAAAAAATAGTTTTTATTTATCTAATAAAAAACCCATTTCCAGTTTTTTTTTGTTATTTTTATATTAAAAATGTGTTTTTAAAAAATAAAAGTGTATTTTTTGTATTGGTGGTGGGTTTTTAAAAGAAATGTGTATTTTTATATCAATAAAATTTTTATACGGGATTAAAAGTGTTTCTAAATGGTATTATGAAGAAAATTCATGTTTTCCTGATTAATTATTATGTTATGGTTCTTTTTCATTATTTATGATGATGGGTGGTTCCGTTGTAAACTAAGGATAGGTGGTTCCATTATAAATTAAGTAAGAGTGGTAATGTAATTAACCAATGATGAGAGTTTCTATTATAAACCAATTTAATTTGGTTCCATTGTAAACCAAATATGGTTGGTTATGTTTTTAACTAACGATGGGTGGTTCCATGATAAATGAAATATGGGTGGTTTTGTGACAAAAAATGGACTGGTGGGTCTAAGATATCCCTCCAATATATTGGGTTCTCTAGAAAAGTATGTTGATCAAATAAAATGTTCAATTTGTATGACTAAAAAGAATGAAAATTTCTATATATACCTATATGATCTATATTTTATTTAGGTGATATTTAAATGATTTCATTTAGAAAAAATCATGTTTGATTTAATTTAAAAATGATTTATTTCATTTTTATCATTTAAATTTGAGACAATGGTATACATTTAATGGGTGGTGACGTATTTTAATGGACTAATTAATTTTATAATTTTATTTCCCTTGATAGTTTTTTACACATCCCAAATTTTAGAAAATTTAATAGGGTGTGTGGATTGTTAAAATAATGGTATAGGTCTTGTTAAAAGTCATGGATATTTTTTAATAAGATAAATAAGGATTAATTTCAAAATATTTATATTAATGTAAAATGGTTACTAATTAGATGTTACCACTTTTTATATATATGGGTTTTTAATTTACTCATTATGATCTATTTTTATACAACTATAAACATGAAAATATCCTCAAATTTAAGAGAATAAATTTTTAATATAAAACTCAAGAATTTTTAATCATTATAAATAGTTTCTTATAGTTGGTATTATTGAATGGTTTAGATAACCATGGAGTTTTGTATAATAGAAATATAATAACCTTTAATAATGTTACCTTATGGTTAAGTCTAAATGAGGGATCGTTTTTAGATTAGTAGATTGCTTCATCTAAACAATGTATAATAATAATGATTATCCATTAAAGAAAAAATGGAACTTATAGTGGGAAATAAAATATAGGTAAATAAAATTTTAAATAATAATCCCAATATTTATTGGAATTGGTACATAAAAATTTGTCCTAGTGATGGATCAGTTGAAAAAAAAAACAATAAATGGTGGCGGTTGAGATTTCCCAGCCAGGACCAATGAAAAAATAAGAGGTGGAGGGGGTGAATTAGTGATATATTTTTCATTTTAGTATCTTTCATTCATAAATAACCTTATACTCTTGTTATATAGTTATAAATTTACTAAAAAAACCAAACACATAACCACAGTAAAATAATAATATTTATGGATCCCTAATCAGCAAGATTAGTTTCATCCTTTTTATGGTTTGTTAACAATCCAATACCACACATTACTCTACAAAAAAATTCTTCTAGGTGGATAAAAAATGTTGGATATTTGAAAAATATAATATTTTCATTTATTTTGATATGTATTCCAATTATTTAATCCCAAAAAATTCATAAATTTGAACATATTTACAATAATTTTGGGTATATGTTTTTTTTTAGAAAAAATGTGAAATTTTTTAATTATTTAAAATAGACAGTTTTTTATAAATTTGGGTATTAAAGAATAAATTTGAAATTTTTAATACAATATAAGTGATTTTTTATAGGATTCCATGATTTATGGGATTAAAATTCTTCATCTGGTCTGGGTATTTTTTGAACATCAAGATGTCCTAAAATACCTGTCAGGTGGGAAAATTGTTTTGGAATATAGCATAGACCCCACAGTAGTAATTGGGACATAAATCATGATACAGACCTACAATTATGGGTATTAAAACATTATTTTAAATATAATTCAATGGTTCATTATAGAATAAAATATCATGGATATATTCCATCATTAGAGTGTCCATTGCACTCTTCAAATTAGGGGAAGAATTTGGAAACATTTATCCAGATTAATTTTTCAAAATTAAGGGGACATATAATTTCTGGAACTTTTCGGATTAATAGGATATTTGGTAGTAAAATAAATTATATCAAAGAAAAACTTTGAAGATGAATTATATTCCATATTCATCCATTAATTGGGTATACCATGCACAATCCATTGGAGGAATGATTTTGGAGACAAAAGTTCACCCCATTTGCTGATATAAATTTGTCTCATATCCTTCTCAAAATATATTAAACTCTGTGTGGATTGTTTTTTGGTTTTTCATACATGTAATATTATTGTTAATTTTTCATTTATTTTACTATTCTTATTAATCTCATTATTTTTTACCTTTGTGATTCCACCCTAATATTCTCCATTGTGATCTCTTTTACTCATAAAAATGATTAACTAACCTGAGGAAGTTCACATGGGATAAATCTAGTGTAAAACCTATGTGATTTCATATTCATGTTTTTTTATTATTTTCTTATAGTAATGTTGAGAGGGAATTAGTGGGTAAGGCATCATTGTGTATCCACATACCACAAAAGGATTAACTTTCTCTTCTGCAATAATTTACCATGGTCGAGGAGGTGGATGTGTTGTCTCTTAGAGATCATTGAGTGTAATATATACTCACAAAAATAAATAGAACATTATATTCATTAATATGATGGAGCATGTTCATTATGAAAGTTTGTAACTAATAGTGTGATAATGAAGGTTCAATATTGGTGTTCTCATGGGGGGATATCTTTTATATTCAACAACATTTTGTATGCATTCATTATGTCCACATTATATATATATATATATATCATCAATATTTAAAACACATAATATTTACATTAGGTTGTTTTATATTAGTTATAATATAAATAGTTAAATAGAAAATCTAATTTGTGTGAGATTCCTCCTTGAGACCGACTCTGGGTTTTCACTATATTTCATTCTTTGGTAAAAAAATATTGAACGAGGATTCCAGAAATATTCATGCACATACATTTGGTACTATTTCAAGAGAGGAATAAAAATTTCAAAAACCTCTTTCATAAAAAACAAAAAAAATTAATATCTTTCTAAAACTAATGAAATATATTCTTTGTCCATGATATATTTAAATTGAGATTATTATGCAAGGACTGAAAACACACAGGTGAAATATCAAGAATAATAATTTGATTATAGTTATATAAATTATTTGGTGAAAATGATGATTGATACTCAACACAACTTCGGGAGAAAATTGAATGTGATTTTAAAAATGTATTTGTGTTTATGGAGAAACCAGAACCTAATTCACATGTCGGAGACAAAGAAAATTGAATGTATTCTCATACAACTATGATGAACAATATGATGAACCCAAATAAGATGCACCAATAGATCATCCCTTTTTTACTAAAGAACTAAAATAGGTTGAGGGAAAACATAAAGAACATAAAAACCTGACCATTTTACGAGTCAGATCCAAGATGAACATGATAAGATATAGTGGATCAATGAGGAGTAATATTTCCCTACTGAGCTATTTGTGGGTGATAAACAAGATCTAGAAGAATTATGTAATGATTATGATATAAAAAAAGATCTCCTCAGTCTATATGTAGTAGAAAACCCATTATCATCACATGTCACTTTATCCATGGAAGAGGAATATACAACCCAAGAAATGGAATATAACTAAAGGATGGAGGATTCCAGCTACCTACCTCCAGTCACTGAGA
Source organism: Viscum album (assembly GCA_963277665.1). Lineage (NCBI taxonomy): Eukaryota > Viridiplantae > Streptophyta > Magnoliopsida > Santalales > Viscaceae > Viscum > Viscum album. The sequence continues at coordinate 2,058,974,026 of OY728151.1, read as the reverse complement.
TCCATCTTCAAGAGTCATGTATCACAAAATAAGTGATTAAACAAAAAAACAAATAGATAATATTATTTTAAATTATTTCTTTTCTAATATTATTCAATATGACTTGAGTATATATCTCTATGGTTTTGAATTTTCATATTTAGTCAAACCATGATTTACCTTAGAGAAAGATGAAAAAATTGGAACTCCACCTATTGAGGAATAATTGGAACACCCATGAATTTATTGGTTTTTTCATATAGGAATTCCATGAGGATATACAAGTATATTTTACTAAGGAAACCAATCTAAAATATCCTTATTTTTATGGGGAAAAATTTGATATTTATACTTCATGTTTTAATTTTTTTCAAATAATATCACTCTATGAATTCCTCTTTAACTATTATTTTGATAAAACATAGCTTTAGTGACCAACAGAAAGAGAATAAGATGTTTCACTAGTATAAACTACATAGGAGGATGTTACATAAATTATCCAACCTCCTCCATGAATAATATACAACATTGTGATGGGGGGATCAGGTGTACTCTATACATGGAATCCTCATCAACGATTGCAATGGAGAAATGGATGGTGAAAAATGTGACATGTGGTGGTTTATGTCCCAGAAGATCCACCTACCATCTGATTATGGATGAAAGCTTGTGTTTCCATCTAGAGGTGGTAAATATTTGGGGACCACATTGGTAAATTTACTAATGTTTATCCTTTTTTCATTCTAGAATGTTGAAATTCAATATTAGAAAATTATATTTCAATTTCAGTTTTTTTTGTTTTATTCTACCATTCGTCCAACATCCTCCTATATTTTTGATATTTAATGACTTGATCCTTGTGTTTAATTGATTAATAATCTTTTATATGACCATGATGGCACGTTTTTATACCCCAAACAGTTGACGAGGAGATCCAATGCATCATTTTATGAGGGATATAACATTATATGTTTATCAACTAAACACTATATATTTTTTTATAAAACCTATTTTGAGCATTCAACTGAAATATCATCCCCATTATTGAATTCATGCTTCACTTTAGTTTTTTAGGAGACTTTAGTTTAATAGGAAACCTATGATTCCACGTTTTATATTAAAATTTTAACTATATTTAATGACTAAAATGGATAATTGAATGTTTAAATTTAGTCATGGATATTTAAATGAGGGAACATAATTTGAGGGAATTAGTTGATTCATGTAAAATAAAATTTACCAAACATGTTTTATGCATTGGATTTCTCAAATTTATGTGAATTGATTGGTTATTATTTTTCATAAAATGATTTATTGTACCAAATAATATGTCTCATTCATGAAGATGACTTCTGAACCAATTATTTCCATTGATTCATGAGCTTATTTCTTGAGTGATCATGGGACATGTCACTGACAAGAACATTAATTTGAACATGCTTAAGTTTTGAATGTCAAAAACACATTCAAAATGAATGAAGGAACTTTGGATAATCCAATCATACTTAAAATACCACCTTTAAATAAATAATTCTCTATCACATAGAAGCCATGAATTATATTTATAGTAAAGATCCATGTTTCAAGTCATTATTATCTATTCCTACCATCCTCCTAGTATTTTCATGATATTTTAAAATTTAAGTTTGGGGGTGAAGGGATTCATAGTGTGAGGGATTAAATTCATTATAAAAGAGATGTATGGGGGTGATATTGTGGGAATATACTATGGTATTGATTCATTCTCATTATAATTAATTTCTCCCCTCTTGAATTAGAAATAAGGAAAATAAAAAATGAAGAAAAAACTTGAGAAAATTGGTTATAAAATAAAATAATAAAAAACACCATTAATAATTGATTATTTTTATCATATGTGATTTGGTGGTGGATATGAGTTTTATTATTATCATAATATTAGAAAAAAATAAATGGTTCTTTAAAAAATAAAAAGAGTATAAAAGTATAAAAAATATTCAAGAGGGTACACAAATCATTCATTATTCTTTATATGATCATAACCATAACTTTGAGTTTGTGGGATATAAGAGTTTCCAAATTGAATTGTATAATTTCATTACCCATTTATTTTTTGATATAATGTATTTTACATAAGATATAAATATACTTCTAGAGCCTACATTTTTAAAGCATCAAATCTTAATAGTCCTAATCCTTAGAGTCCTTTGAACTTTTATTGAAATCCCTCATGATTTTATGTGAGTTTTTTCATTGTGCAGTAGAGAAAGTCATTCCTCTACATGCCTATGGATAAGGAGCATGTTCTGATGATATGAGAATAATTCTAGTTTATTTTTATCATGAGATATGAGATAAAATATTCAATAGTTATGTGAATCATGAATTGAAATTTTTTATAATAATAAATTATCGAACGTGAATGAAAGTGAAAATTAGTTCCAACATTTTTCAAAGGGGAAAAGTAAAATAGATGAAATTATTGATTCTTTGAGAAATTAGAAATTGAATTTCTATTTTATGTCACGTTTTATGATTTTAGTGTACACTGAATGTTTTCTAATTTTTTTCTTTGGAATTTTAATATTAGTAACATTATCACCCTATAAATTCCATGTTTAGATTTTACACTGTAAGGGAAGCATGATTTAAGTGTGGTTTCATTAATGGTGATAATATTTTCATTTATTTTCATATATATTTCAATTATTTTATACCTCCCAATTTATCAATTTTAGTTTTTTTGCATTAATTTTTGATTTGTGGTTTATTTTCAACTAAAATTTAAAAAATAATTAATTCATGAATTTAGACATATTTTGATCACTATAGTTATCCAAAAATAACTTTTAAAATATTGATCAAATTTGAGTTGTTTTTTTTTGATTATTTAGATTATTGGATTAAACATTTCCTACCAGACCAACTGCTAATTTGAACCTCCAAAGGACCTATAAGACCAATCATTTTTGAAACATTGATCTAGAAAACTTTATGGACATAACCCCATTAATTTAGACATAACTCGGTATTAACACATTACATTATGGTAATTAAAACTATATTTTATATATAAGTCAATGTATTTTTTTAATTAAATATAATTTGGATTTTTTATCATTAGTGACGCCATTAGATGATCAAAATTGGGGTAGAACAAGGAAATATTCATCTAGAATATGTTTTGTAATTAACAGGAAATATCTTTTCCTAAACATGCCGGATAAAGATAAAAAAATTTAAGAAAATGAGAAAGTTGATAGGTAAAAACATTCAAGAATAATAGCATATCATAGCAGTCTAGTAATGGGGTCTACCATGAACAATATTTTGGAGGAATGATTATGGAGAAAAGAATTCATCCCATTTTCCAAAAAAATGTGTCCCCTCTCCTACTACAAATATTGGAAACTCTAGGTGGAAATTATCTATTGTTCTTTTAGTTTCTCTTGCATGTAATAGTATTATTAATTTTTAATATATTATACTATTAATGTTTATTTAATTTGTATATTTTAATATTTTTTTTCCACCCCAAGCCTCTAAACTATGATCTCTTATACTCTTGATCTTGAGTAACTAACCTAAGGATGTTTCTAGGGGATCAATAAAATGTTAAAACCAATTAATTTCACATTCTTGATTATTGTTTCTTATTATTTTTAGTTAGGTTAAGGGGGTTCGTTGTGTATAAAGAGCCTTTATTTCTCTACTTAATTCCTGAGACATAACTTTCTCTTATGTTATATTTTCCCTCGATCCATGAGGTGGATGTGCGGTCTCTCAATTATCATTGAGTTTAAATTATAATCACAAATATATGTATAATTGGATATCCTAGCATACAATCAGTCAGGTTCATTAAAAAAATTAAAACTAATAAAGAGATGATGAACGATGAATTGGGTGTTCTTCTGAGAGGATATTTTTTCGATTTAAGAAAATTATGTCTTTACTCATTCTATCCACATTGAAATATATATCATTATATATATGAATATTTCATCAATATTTAAAACTCATAATTTTTATATTATTTAGTTTAATATTGGTAATAATATAAATAGTGACAATAGAAATTTGATGTTGTGTGGGATGATGCCCTGCTATCGACTCTATGTGAGCACTATATTGAATGCTTAGGTAAATAAAATTTTGATATGGGATTTATGAAAAATATTTTCACATCATTTTTCACATATAATTGGGTTGAAATAATTTTAATAGAAAAGTTCATGTGCTTCAAGTATCATGAAATGATGTAATACATTTTTTGAAAAAAATTAAGAAACCTTCACCAGTTCCTATAAAACATGTTATAGTGTTTCCTAGTCTACATTTTAAAATAGGTTCTTCAAAACAATTCTTCACTATCCTACAAATTATAATTTAATATCTTATCTAGAGATTGTAATGATACTTAGTCAAATCCAAAGTCTGATTTTCCATTTTGATTTCATATTATGATAATATAACTCTTCCAGAATACAACGGAAATGAATTTGATCAACTTATTCCTTAGTCCAAAAATCCCAGTCTGATTCCTTGTTCTAGTCTAGAACCTATGAATATGATCTTCCCATTTCTTTTTTTTTCTAAAAACCATCCATGGGATGACTCAATCTTGAAACACCTTCTATATAAAAAAATTAGTTCTCCACCATCTCTCTACACTAATAAATATTACATGCATTAGTTAAAGGTAACAAATACATCACTCTATTTATAGGTGTTCCAAATGTGGTTTTTTTATCTTGAATTACATTTCCACTTAAATAATTTTCCCAAAACATATCTTTTCATACATTTCAGGATATATTTTTGAATTCATCATTTCTTCTATACTCTTTTCATTTCTTCTCAAACCGTCTCGAATCACCTCACAACATAATCTCTCATCAGTATTTGTTCACAATGTTCATTTTTATTCCAATTATCATTATTTATTTTCCATTATGATGAAGATGGTAGATTCTTAATTAATATTATTTGTAAAAATTTAATTATATAAAAATAAATTTTCTTCTCATTAGGATTCTCTAAACAACTGAAAAAATCACTTCCCATTTAGATTATCTGTATCGGATAAAATTCAATATACTCATTTTGATGCTCTATACCAACTGATAACTATAAAAAAATTACTTCATTCCTCCCAAATATTATTTCCACTTAATTAGAATCCAGTTTCCTTTATATTTTTTCTAAAAATAGTGTAAACAACTAATTATGTCAAAATATATCGGTAGCACATCATCATTAGCTCCAAAATTCTTCCAATTACATTACAAACCCACTTTGACTACACATTGGTGTCTACATTAAGGAGTTCACCTTTTATTATTTTCCTCATAATGATAATCCTACATTTTATGATTTCTAGTACCTAACGTCTGTAATCAGTGTCATAATTCACCTGATGTAATTGTCTCTTCCTCACTCTGATAATCAATGTCAACATCATTCATGAAGAATCTTTACCCAATTGATAAAACACGAGATACATATTACATATCACATTACCCATATGACAAAAAACAATTAATCTTTTTGATAATGGTTGACTACATTATTGATTGATCTCTGATTAATTTGACACATTAGTCCAACAAAATATACTTCTTTTCTTTTTCAATGGTCTTAACAACATCCAAAATTTAAAATCAACCTCTAAATCCCATTGTAACCATCACTATATATGATGATTGTTTTCAATATTTCCATAATGATTAGTGGCACACTACATCTAATGGACCAGTATAAAAAAATTATAATTTAGAAACATTTTTTCTATTATGATTATGATTCACATCATCAAATTTATCCAAATATTTTAATCTTGTCATTTATTGGTCTGATTGAAAACCATTATCTTCATCATCTCACATTTCGATAAAAACATATCATCCTTCAAGTAATTCTACATCCAATGATTTCACATCGAAGAGATATGATCAGAAAACATTGTTTTTTCAAACATCTTAAATTTAAAAACATCTTACACGTATCAGGAGTTAATATTTACTTTGAGAACGTTTATGATTGAAATAGCATCATTTTACTTACATGGTAAAATATTGTATCAACCCATTATTTCTATCATCTACTTTCATTTAAAAAACATCAATTTGATTGGAAACACTTGTTGTCTACCTTTCAATCACAAGGATCGCATCACATGTTTCTAGAAACCATATAATTTATTAGAATCCCAAAATGAAAAAATAATAATTATATTTTCATTGGATGCATGAATTATTTAATTAAAATTGTTAATATGATCAAAACTTTATTATAGACCCTAGGTGAGTATGATTTTCCTATTATCCTAGAATACTTCTTCTCAAACCACATATTACTTTAATACTTTTTTGTTTGAAATCTGGATTAGGATTTTGAGTTTGGTCCCCAACTTTTACAATGTGAGGTGATTTATTTTTTTCCTAGAAAAAAATGTACAACACTTGCAAAACAAACATCTATCATCTTCCAAGAATAACTAATATCCAACTGGGTCCAAACAACCCCCTCCCCCTTGATATTTGTTCAACAAGGATCATACATCAGTAAACATTTTATGCCCAATTTTTTATTACTTATCAATAATTAAAGCATTTATCAGATAACCAATTGTAGGAAACAAAAATTATTTACATAGAAACCAAGTTTTCCAAAAATGGTTAATCATGAAATAATTTCATCTTTTCTTCACATAAGTATTCACTTTATCAACTTTACTTCCAAAACAAATTTCTTACAAACACTAAAAAATACTTTTAGAATAGTTTACACACTTAAATTTGAGTTCATAGCCCACCCACAACTCCTCCAACATAAATTCTTCCATTGAATTTTATTACATATCAATAAATATATTTATGAAAAAATTAACCATATTGAAAACACTATCTAGACACAAGATGATAGAGGGGATAGAAAAATACCTTAACCTTGATTACAATGAAGATGATTTCCCATGTTCAAAATCAGTTCATAAAAATAATCCTTAAGTGATGGTTTTGGTGAAAATTTCAGAAAAATATTCGTATTTAGAAACATACTCCACATTCAATTAATTTTTCTCCACATACTCCTTCATGAAGTGGTTCTTGATGTCAATATGTCATAAATTCTAATGTTTTAACAAGTTTATTGTATGGAATATGGTAATTCTATGTAACTTTAGTAGCATATTGAGTGTCAGAAAAATACATACCTTCAGTCATGCATATATTTAGAAAAATTTGATTAATTAAATTCTATAGAACACAAAGTTTCTCTATAAATAAAACTCTACCATATGTGCATATAATATCATACGTATTTCATTCCCAATAAGTATCTTAATATCAAAATAAGATAATACTTTCTAGGCTAACAAACTTTATTATGAAATTTATTGTGTCTTTGATATATCTGAGAATTATTTTTTCCCACTAATAGATAGGATTATTTTAGAGAACTCTAAAATATTCCACATAATGTAATATCATAAAAAATTTTGTGTCTTGAAGCATTAAAATTAAACAAACTTTTAATTATCTTTCAAAAATCTTTAGATTCAACTTACTTTCCGCCTTTATCATTAGTAAAATTGGTTCCCACTTAAATCATTCTGAAAAATGATTTCTAATTTTCAATTCCAATCATCTTAAAAATTTTCATAGAATGTTTTTCATTAGAATGAATAATAAATAAATTATTTTATGATTTTTTTAACCCATGAATGTATCTAATTTTACCATGTATAGAAATCTCAATAAACTTTTCATCTATTTTGAAAATCATTCACACATTTTTCTATCATTCCCATTAATGATAATTTAATCAACATAAAAAATTACAATGATTGAAAATTCATGAATTTTTTTGATGTAAATAAAACTATTTACTATTTGTTTCTTAAAACTAATCATCTCAGAGAGGCTATCCAATTTCGAATTACATTCTATCAATTATTAATTTGTCTAGTACATGGATTTCTATAAATTGCACACATAACATTAACCTATCCTAATGAAAATGATAAAATGTTATAAAATATAAAAAAACACCATCAATATCACCATTTAGAAATTCTTATTTCATATACATCAAATAAATTTTACAACTTCATTTTGGAATAATAGAATGAAATACTATGATTGGTTCAAACAATACTAGCGAAGAAAAAGTCACATCAAAATAAATGTTTCCAATATGTGAGTAACCTTTAAACACTAGTATTTATCTTTTTTATTATCACATCACTGTAATTTTTTATCTTGTTCCAAAAACACACTCTACCAATAATATTTTTTATTTTTTTTAGGTATGAGTTCCTATGTATCATTATTTTTATTCTAATCTAGCTCTTCATTAATTGCCCTAACTCATTCTAGATGCTCAAAACAATCATTTATAACATTCAACTAAACATTTCAATACAAGGATGTTTGTGTGATGAATTTTTATGTTATTATTGTTTGAACCTTTGGATGTTGACCACCAATAATATTTTTCATTTCCACTTGATTTCTTTTCCTGGGATGAGTTTTTTTAATATTCATAAACATAAATTGAAATATTTGAATCTAATTATTAATATTCAGTAAGATTACCTTTTTTGGAATCTTTCTCATCATTTTTCATATAAATTATTTCATTATATTTATCTACCATATCAAAATTATTTTTATTACTATATTCCACATGTATTTCAATAACATGAAAATCATTAGAATAAACTTATATTTTTATTTCATTATGGAAACATATATATCCTCTTCCTTACAAGGAATGGCCAAGAAAAATTCCATCTTCACCTCTCTTCTCAAATATTCTAATGTTTCCACCTTTCATCATTAATATGATTGAAATACAAAAAAATCCAAACTCTTTCAAACTTTGAGTTTTGTGATAAAAGATTTTCAAATTGATTTATATATAAACATGGCATGTAAGAAATATGTTATTAATATAAATAGATATTATCTTGGATTTCTTCCAAATGTAATGAGAGATACCATTTTCATGTAATATAGTTCACTCATTTCCACCAAACCTATATTCTTCATTTCAGAAACAGTATTTCTTTTGAGGTTATGGTGTCTTTAATAGATAAAGAATTTAATTATTTTTAATATAAAATGAAAATTAATTTCTTTTATATTCATCACCATTTTTAGCTCTCTCGACATCTTCACTGAATACTCGCATTTCTTATCTTATTTCCTCCTGAAACTTTAAAAAAAATCAATGTTTCTAGCATATGTTATATATTCATAACACAATTAATACAGGAATATTCATCAATGAATGTAATGAAGTACTTATCTACATGACTTCATTATTTCATCAATGTAATAAAAATATTTTAATGCATATGTTCAAGGGATTTTTTTGAAAAAATGTCAACTTTCTTATGAATAGTTTTTTTATGTTTCATTTGTAAAAAATATTGAAAATCCAATATTTTATTAATGACATATCAGGAATACCCTGGACACTTTACCTCTTTAATAAATTTATCATGTGTCTCTCGCACATGTTTCCCATCCTATTATTTCATAACTAATTCTCATCGACCGTGACTATGTAACTTGAGTTTTGAGCCTCACAAACGTGGAACAAGTTTCCTTATATATGTTGGACTCTTGTAACTATTTTTCCATAGTCATCACTTTTCAAAAAAAACTATCTTTTAAAAAATTAACATTTTTTCCATCATTAAAAATTACTAAAACACATAGAATATTTAGTTTCATCCCATGAATAAAAAAATATTTCTTCATTTTTTAATTTTTCTCCCAAAGGGATGGTTGATCCAGCACCATTGACTCTAAAAGATTCTCCTTTTACAAATTTTATAATTCAATATTTGAATTAAATCACATTATCCAACGATTTTAAATCTTCTATAATATGAAAAGAACACCCACTATCTAAGATCCAATGTTTTTCTGTTTTTATCTTTTTAGAGAGGTTTCTATAATAAGATATTTATCATTACCTTTATCTTTCATACATTCGAGCTTCCAAGAATTGTTAAGAAAATTATTTTATGAAATTAACAAAAAAATACATAATTTTTCAAGATGTTTAGTTTGGTTACATGTTTAAAAACATATTTTCTAGAGGTTGTAACCTATTTTCATGTTTTACACCAACCTTCACATCATTCTTCAAAAAATCTATCTTTGAATTATTTCATTGACTCAATTTAGTACCCCCAAATTTCTTCCCTCTATATTATTTTTAATATTTGTAATGTTTTTTATTAAACCAAAACATATTTTTATTGTTTCTAGATCCACCACAATAATAGCAGTATATATTAAAATTATGTATTTCTATGTAACTTCTTATATATCCATATTTTTTTATTATATTTCCCAACATTGTTTTATAGTAACAATATATATCACCCACCTTTTTGTTATCACCCAAAATATTCCTATTCAAAAAATATTTATTCATATCCTAATTTGAACCATATATTATAGAAAAAAATTTAGACACATTAATATTAGGAATATCTAACTTTTTAATTTTTTTGGTTTTGAGTATATACATAACTTTCCCAGTATTCTTATCTATAGATAAAAACTTCACCATTCATTTCAAAATTTTAAGATGATTTTTTATCCTTATTGAGTTTACCCATACTATAATAGTAAATACCATCATAGATAGATTTTATGAAACTCATAACTCTCTGATTAAATTTAGAAATATTTTTTTGGACAAGTTCTGGTTTTTCTTTTTTCAGCTTAACATCCATATGTTCATTATGATTCTTTTATTTCTCAAGATATTTAGTAAAATCATTTGTCTATTCAAGTATATTAATATTCTCGTCTAGAAAAAATTCTTGATTATTTGTTGAATATTTTTTAATTTTCAACTTCCAAATTTCATTCTCAAGCATCTTCATATTTCTAAGTAATTCATTAAATACTTCTTTATGATTATATTATAATTAGGTTTCTTATTATTCTTATTCAAAACCACTTAATCTAAATTAATCATTGTTATACATTTCAATAAAATTATTCTTTATATCTTTATCAATATAATTTTTAGATTATACTTCACTATATTCTTATTCATTATCTTTAGATAATATCTTACTTCATTTAAGTTTGGATAATTTTTATCCTTTACATTGGTATATAATTTATCTTTATCTACTTATTTCTTCCATGATCTTATCTAACTTCTATCATCTTTATAACTATCCTCTTCAATATTTCTTCATGGATAATTACCCACAGAGTTCCCAATAGATCCACATTCTAAACATTTCAAGGAATTTTTACATTTATAATTACATGTACCTATTTTTACATTTTTATAATAATAATATGAAAATTCATAAATATTTTTACAAAACTCATTTTTTGAATCAGATTCAACAACATAATCTTATTCAAGAACCTTATTATATGTTCTATACATGTTATCCTTAATGTAAATTTTCCAATCAACTTTTATTTTTACTTTTTTAACATTTTACCTTCTTATTATATATGTATTAAAAGTTCTATAAAGGTCTTACATAAATAGATTTTCAAGATCACTATCTTAAAATGAGATAATTTTAGGCATTAATACCCTTATAATGAATTCAATAATATATTTATACCTGCCCATTTATAGATCATTATACTTTAGGGAGTATATTTTTAATTTATCTTTCATTATTTTTTCATTTCATTCATAAATTCCCTCTCAGATTACCCCATGTACCATTGGAAGTGGTAACACCCTTCACTATTAGAAAATATCATTCAAAAAATAATGAGTAAAGAATTATTAGCTCTTCCATTTTTCTCAATATTCTTCTTTACAATAGATGTAATATGGAAATTTTCATCAATGGTAGGAAATCCATATCTTACAAATTTAGGAAAATCATTCCCAAGAGACATAATATATGGTAACCTTTTATCTTTAGAGATATGATTGTTCATAAAATTGAATAACGAAATCACAATATTATTCACATAATTCATGTTGTCCATCACTTCTTCCATTAACGAAAACATCATGAAAGAGTAAACTAATGGAACCTTCTCTCAGATAACATTTGAAATTTTCCCAGCTAGGACCTAAGTATCAATGAGAGTAGAAGGGGTGAATCCGTGATATATTTTTATTTTATATTTCCATTTATTAAATCATTTTCACCTCAAATTAAGTATTTATCACTTTTTTGAAACAAAACAAAACCCACATCCCTAAGAAAAAAATATTTATAGGGTTCACTACTCCAAAAATGTATCTACGCCTTTGGTATATTTTGGAAAAAACACAATACCGAAAAATTCACTATAAATGAATCCTCTGGGTGGATACAATAAGTTTGTTATGCCCTTAAAATTATCTTTAAATATGTTTAATATAATAGTGCATGTGATACAGAAAGAATGAATTCATGTAATACATTTTTTTGCAATATGTTATGAAGCTTTTACTAGTTTCTTCAAAACATGTTACGGTGTGACATGGTTGACATTCCCAAATATGTTATTCCAAAAAACATTTCACATTCCTAAAAAGTTGTTGGTACAAATTTATTTTGACTTCATAATGATACCTAGTCTGATAATCAATCTGATTTCATAGTCTAATAACATAACTATGTTATAATACTACTGAAAAAAATATGAACTACTTCTTACTCAATCTGAAAATCCCAGTCTGATTGTTTGGTATCATCTAGAAACTCTGAATATAATCTCCCCTCTTCTTCTTCTTCAGTATGGAAAAATTCCTATGAAATTATCAATCATGAAATTACTTATCATTAAAAATATTCAGCACTCCTCCTTCTCTATTAACTTCTAAATAGTACATACATCAGTAGAAGGTATAATGTAATTCCATTTATATATAGGATTTCCAATTTTGGTTTAGGGAGAATTAAAAAAAATCCATCTTCATAAATTTCCTAAATAATAAATTTATTTTACATTTTAGGTACATATTTTAATTTATCCTTTCTTCTTTACTCTTCTGATTTCTTCATCAAACCTTTTCTAATCTTCTAAAAACACCATCTCACGTTGTACATTATTCACAATATTTAGTCTGGTTTGATTTCCATTATGTGTTTCCCATTTTTCTAATGATAATAAATTTTTCATTATATTACTCAAAACTAATTGAAATGTTTTAAAAACACATTTCGTCTCATTATTCTTCTCAAAACCAAATAAAAACAAACATCTCATTTCAATGATCAGTACTGACTGAAATGAAATATTTTCATTTTGATTCATTATACTTACTTTTATCAATAAAACATTGAAACTATTCTATGAAAATATTTTGGTTACTTCATTATAATTTAATTTCTTCTAATTTTCCATAAACGTAGTGGAAACTTCTAAAGATCTAAACACTTATCTATATCACTTTAGCGTCAGATTAAATCATCTTAATGCAACATTATAGACCATTTATAACAACACTTTTTTAACTACATTAATCCTTTATCCTTTTCTTATTTTCCTCATAATTGTGTTCCTAAATCCGATGAAGACCAGAATTTGATGATGTTAATTAGTTTTGATCTTCACCTGATGAAATACTCTATTCCTCACTCTGATAATTAGTTTCTTTTATAGTCCAATGAATCATGACCCAATTGATAAAACATGACACAAACTTATATATTTACCCACAATAAGACAACCAATAATTCAACATAATGAGAATAGTTTATTTTATTTATTATCTCTCTCTAACTATTTTTCATGTATCAGTCCAACAAACATCACTTGTTTTATTTTTCACTACTCTCGATGACTTCCAACAAAAAAATATTCCTCTAATTCCCATGGAAACCATTATTGCATCAAATTATTGGTGTCAATACATATCTAATGATCGGTGGAACCACTAAACATGTTGACCAATAATATAAAATTTAAATTAAACAACTTATTTATTTTTCTAATTATGATTCACCTCAACTACACTCTTTCTAAAGAATTGAATCTTCTAGATTATTGGTCTGACTAAAAATAAGAATCTTCTTCTTCTCACATTCTGATCAAACTTTTCATCATTCAATCAATTCTGCATCTGGTGATCTCAAACAGATGAGATTATACTGGAAAGAATTATCTTTACAAAAATTAATTCTATATAAAATTATTTATGTATCTTGACAATTTCAAGATTTTGAGATATTTTAATATCAAAGTATAATTCTTTGACTTACATAGGATGGTATTGTAACTTCCCATTATATCTAATATCTATTTTCCTTCTAAAAAATTTTCAATATGATTGACATAACTTTTTCCTTCTTTCCTTAATAATTCTTACATCACAAGTTTCTGTAAAACATATGATTTAGAAAAACTCCTATATTTGAAAAGTATAATCATATTTCTGTTGGGTACATGCAGACTAGATTTAACATTCCAATTAAAATAAGAAGTTTCTTCTGAACCCATGGTATGCCTGATGAGTCTTTACTCCCCGAAATGTTTTTCTCAATCCACTAGGTATTCTTAAATTTTTTTTCTAAAAACATGATTATGAATGTGATTTCAATCACCAAAATTTAATTAGTGAGGTTATTTATTTCTTTGATCAAAAAAACACCATCGTGAAAAACAACTGTTAGATTCCAAAAAATCTTCATCCAGCTTGGTCCCAATAGTAGTATGCATTCTTGAGAGGACCCCAATCTACCATTAAGAAACATAACTATTGTGAATAATTTAATGAGAAAAAATCCATCATTCTTTGGATCATTAAACTCGGTAGTAACTGAAGGATGGATTAATTCACTGGAGAACATATTTGAAGTCTTGGGATATTTAGAATGTCAAAATTTAACACTTTTTGTTAATTATTTTGAAGGTAATATTCATCGATGGTGGTGTATAGTTAATAATACTAGAGATAAATATGATATCGATCATATAGCATGGGAAACATGTAATGTTATTTTCTATGAGAACTATTTACTTATGTTGGTTTGAATATGTATGGAATATCAATTCCTCAAAATATATGAAAAAAAAATGATTTTATGGTCATGTGTGATGAAAATTTTACATGACTATCTATGTGCATAATGAATTTTTTTAGGATTTTTATCTTAAGATTAATAGATTTTAATCCAAGTGAAAACCAAGTTTATTAAGTTATTTAGCCATGTGTGAATTTAAAATCTATGAGAATGAAGTTTATTTTATTGAGAATGTGGAAATGTAGATTTCTGAAACTTATGTGCATTGAGATGATATGAGTATGAAAAGGTTCATATGAATAGAAAATGGGAATGTATACATCAGATAAACATGGTGGAATTAAAATCATGGTCCCATCATGTGAGAAGTGTGGTAGAAATATTCTTGTGGAAGGTATTATGATGTTTGGGAATTTCTTCCTATATGGTATGTTTAATCTTATGGCTTGTGACATTAAAAAAATGAGAAGATGAATAATTAAAATATGATTGTATGATATTTTAGCTATAAATATTTTGGCCATTATTCTAATGTCTGTCAAAATTTTGTCACTTTGGGTAGAAATCATCACGACTGGAAGTAGAATGTTATGGATAAAACTTTTTCTACAACTACGATTGATTGTGGTCTATCAAATGATGTGGTTACATATATGTTACTTGTGTACTTGATTAATTCTATGTCCTTATATGACATTGGATCCTCACATTCATTCATTTTGGATAATTTTTTAGGTAAATTGAGAATATAATTTCATGAAATAATGATAGAACACTTGGTGAAAAAATTAGGTGGAAGAATTCAAGAAACCATTATTCATAATAACCTTATTATTTTCCTTAGTGGGATGGTCATTCCTATAATAATTTTTGTGCATTCCATAATAGAGTTCTATTTCGTTCATGGTATTGATTGGCAATAATTTTATCTTGATAAAATATACTAAAGAGCTATAAAATTTATGTTTAACTATTTACTGCCAATGAAAAATTAATATGAAGTTAAGAAATTGATTATAGATGGTATTGAAAGATACATAGAACACACTATTGAAAATAATCAATCTGTTTAAATTGTTGATGTACCAAGAGTGAATAAATACACTGATGTATTTTTTAATGATTCTCCTAGTGTAATTATTCATCAAGAGGGTAAGTTTACTATTGAAATAATTCCTTATACTAATCTTATTTCATAACACCCATATAATAAACACCACAAAACTATACAATTTATATTTCTATTAGAATAAATTCATTTTCCTAGATTTTTATTCCCACAAAAATCATTTTAAACTACATTATATTATCAATATTTGAACACCTAAAATAAAATAAAATTTAAAAAAATTTAGTAAAATTTTTATTACAAAATAATCTCCCTTTTTTCATCATGTTAAAATTAACTTATGGTGCATTTTTTTAATTTTCCTAAACTGTTACATTTTTTAGGTATATTAAAAAAAATAATGACTTCTAATAGAAATAACCATTATGTTTAAATTAAATATATTTTTAAATTTAATTATTAAGTGGTTCTAAAGTTACATTATATTAATATTAATTTAATTGACTCAATATTTTTAATTTCAATAATTTTAATATTGAATTTATATATATAATCATTGAAAACATTTTATGATTTTTACTATAAAACCCCACATTATTATCAAGTAAATGAGATTAATTTTATTTTAATTATTTCCACTTATGGTAATTTAATTATTAATAATATATTTTAAGATTGGAATCATAATAATTTTTAATGTCTAATAAGTTAAAATTGTTTTTTTATGAAAATTTTCAGTGAATGTGGTAAAAATTAATTGTTACGGTTAAGGTGAAAATAGGTTTATTTGGTTGTTAAAATGAGAAGAAAAGTTTTAAAATAATCCACCAACAAATCAAACACCCATTGAACGAGAATATTGTTTTTTGAGTTATAATCATAGGATCTATTTTTATGTGTTTTTTGGACACTTTCCCTCCAAATTGTCCTATATAATATTTTATGTTAAAAAAAATTTAGAAGGGAATTCGTTTTCCTTTTAATGACAATAATAATTTGGTGCATTGAAAAAATAAACATAGGTTCGATTCGTGAAAATATTTTCAATCAAAAATTATTTCTTTTCATTATAATTTCTATTTAATTTTTACTGATGAATCTGTTACATAAATTACATAACAAATTCCAACACAGTATTTATTTTGTTAATAAAAAATAAAATAATTGATAATAAAATAATAAAAGTGGAATAACCTGAATAAATTATTTTTTCATTAATTTTTTACACAATTATATCATATTTCATGGGTTTTACAATATTATATTCTTATTCTATTATTTTATTTATTTGTATTAAATTAAATTTTGATGAAAAATTTCTAAATTTATCGTAATGTTACATTATAATAAATGATATTCTATAAAATTATTCACAACTACTAAAGAAATACCTCTTCCAATTGATTTCAAAATGTCAATAAATACTGAATATGATCCATTATTTGACCAATATATCTTTTATAAATAATTTATTGACCCTTAAATTGTAAAAACTTTGTTAGATCAGTTATGGTTATAGTGGGGTCTGTACATGTTACATGTGATTGTGTTAAAATAATGTTTCAAAAATCATTGTATTTTTTTATAAATTGAATTTATATTTATAATAATTTTCTCCTAATTAACTAAAATTTACAACTTAAATTTATTCTTAAAATATATATTATCTATTTTATAAAACTAGTTATTCTTATGAAAAAAACAAAATAGTAAATATAAATAATCATAGAAGATAAGGATACAAATGTTTAAAAATGAGTTTTAATATGTTTTTGAGTTTTTGATGGACTATATAAAACCAAAAAATAATCAATTATAAATTTTTTTCAACTTAATATATGATTTACTTCCCTATAATTAATACATTTGGGCATTAACAAAAATTCCAATTCACTTCAACTAAAAAAGGGCACTCACTCTCCTCACTTCATCACACCTCTCAAGCCATTTACATAGAACAAAACCTTAAAATAACTTATAAAAATTTCTCCCATAATCCAAGAATCTATTTATTTTTTCATAAATCAATCCTATGATGGATTTAGTGAAAACCAAAAGATGATACCTGAAAAAGAGAAATTGTTCTTCAATGAACATTTTTATATTATTTCCTTATCCACCTCATTAAAATTTTATTAAACTATATGATATAATATAATACACATATTACATATAATGATATGTTTTTTAATAATTAAATGACCTAAAACAATCTCTAATTTCATCAAATGGGTTATGTAATCATCAATCATGTGTACAGTGATCTACCGTCTCACAAACTGATGTCAATCGTTTTTAATTTCCAGCTCCGAATGATGGGTATTGTGATTGATCTAAAGCATATATATTGTATTAATAAAAAAAATTATACCATTTTAGTTTTTATATAATATATATATTCAATTCCATCATAGATCTGATAATTTTTCTTGTGTGCACAGTGGACTACCGTCTCACAAAGCGATGTGATTCATCTTTTAATAGCACGTCACATGCATGGTGATAAAGATAGATAAAATTATTGTATCTAATATAAATTAAATAATTGTTATATTAATGAAATATTTATAATTATTTAAATTTAATATATTTTTTTCTTTATTTATTTTTTTCTCACATAGAAATGATAGCATTGTTCGTGTTTATGTGGTCAACCACCTTCACAAAGTGATGTGACTCTATTTTCACTAACACAATACCTGGATGATATATATAAAAATATAATATGTTATATAAGATGTTATGATATTTTTTATTGTAAAAATATTAATTACTTCCTTTTTTTAATGATAATTGAAAATTGGAAATTTTAGTCATGCTTTTGTAAAACCTACTATCTCTATGATCGTAACATGCCTTTTTTTATAACCATAATTCATGATTGGTATTAAGAGAAAATTTATTTAAAAATATTGTAATTAATAAATTATTATTATTCATTATATGACTTATCTATATAATATATAGAATAACAGGATCTTTTAATACGTAACACGCATGAGAAAACCATGTAATTAAGACCCGAAATAATGAAAATAATGAATGATTATTAAAAAATAGGTGACAATATATTTTCAAAGGATGATATATGATATAATTAATTATAATATTATTCCATTATTAGTTAATAACATTTTTTTAAATATTATACATGTGGTAAAATAAATTTATCCTTAAAAGACATTTGAGTTAAGGGATTTCATATCAATTTAATTTTATTTAAGAATATTGTAATTTTATGCACCTAGGTTCATTTTTATGGTGTACGTAATAATAATTTTACATGTAATATCATGAATAATTAATTATTTATGGTATTGAATGTTTAATTTTTAATTATTTCATCTAATTATTTTTAATACTAAAATTACAAATTAGTAATAGATATGTTAAAATCACACTTAATTTTTTGATTGTTAATATTATCAAGAAATAATAACATTATCTTAATAAATTTTCAATGAAAATTAAATATATATTAAATATAAATTCTCTCATATGATTTATATGATTTTTTAATAATCCATATTAAATTATTACATATGTTTTTTCGTTGAATGTTATTTGAATAACTTGGGATCTATTGGAAAATATATATCCTTTAATGAAAAAAAATACTTTATGATAAGGAAATTTATTTTATTAATTAAATATATTGTTTGATATATGATGAATGATTTGAAAATAAATGACATGGGTTGGGGACTATTTATGGAAATCCCCTCGATGCATTGTTAGTCTCACGAGAGAAAATAAATTTCCAAAACCCTCTGTATTTGTAACTAGTATTTCTATGTTTATTATAAATGGTATTTCCAATATAAAAATAGTAAGCCAAACTGAATCATACTATACCAAATATTTTATAATCCTTCATTTGAACAGTCTTGATGGTAATGTGATCATGTGTTTCCTGATAATTAATCATTTCTTTCATTTAAAATTCATTTATTGTTATCCATTATATTTTTTCAGTGATATTATATATAAATGAAACAAATTCTATCTTTATTGGTTAAATAAAAATTGGTATTATTTATTTACCATCCCTTATTGATTCTTCCATATTATACAATTATTTTCAATTTATTGTAATATAGTGGGTTTTAAGTTATTTATTATTCCATGTTGACTATTCATATGGATTCACGATAGAATCCACAATATTTCACCCTTACTAGCCATTCAAGATCACCCTTATTCTTTTTTCATTCACTAAGTTATGAATATAAATACTTTTAATGTGTTTTCAAGGATTAGGATAATTATATTTTGTTCTATAATTTGTTTTATTTCCTATTTCATTTGTAAAACTTGTATTGGATCTGTATCTGGTTTATAAAATCTAATAAACTACTTAGTCCTTTTTGAAGTGACTCCTTTTATCTTTTGAAAACATAAGATAATGGGAAATACATCAATTATTGTTATATAAAGGTAATGAATGATTTTTTCATTGACTGGATAGGAATATTTTTCAAAGGGAAGAAGTCTCCTGAGAATTATCATCCTATGAGGACATAATATTATGTTCAAACAATAAAGAGAAGTAATTATATATGTTTTATGGATTTTAATGGAATTAATAGAAAAATAGTATAGTAATAAAAAATTATAGAAAATGGGATTATGGGAATGAATAATTTTACCACATGTGACAGATGTGGAAAAAAAAACCTCGGTACTTTCTTAAAAGGAATATGTTTTTTTACAAGTTTAGAGAGACATTCCACTATACTAGTGATTGAGTGTGTAAGACATTATTTTTCAAATGTTCAATAATTCATCTATAATGAGGCATGTCACTAATCTAATAAATCCCCCAATAGTCAAAGTAATACACCTTAGAATAATCTAAGGGATAATGGTTATGATTTTTCTATTAATAAAATGGAAGTGTAAAGATTAATGTACATATGTGTTTGTATCTAAGATAAATATTGAAAAGGTAATTTATTGATGATATTCTCATAATAATTATTATAAAATATGTTATAATTTTAATACAAAACAATTTATCTAATTATTTTACATAATATGTTTAATTGTATCGAGAAATGAAAAAATGATTCAGTGGAAACTTGAACTCTTTTTAAAACAAGTTATTGAAGGAAATATAATAGTTAATATATTTTTAATGTTGAGATAATGATTTTTGGATGAAGAGATTATTGATATAGATAATTTATATTTTATAGTACTAACTAGCTTTCAACTAATTAATGATTGGTTGGAAAAGTGGTTTAATCTATAATTGATGGATTTGAAAACATTTTTTTGATTTAAGGAATATATCATATATTAGTGGTTTTATTTAATGAATAATGTATAATTAATGTTTACAATAATATTTATGTTAATTCATTTTATTATCACTATTAAAGGAAATACAAGATGATGGTATTTACAAGTTTGGTATGTGCCAATTTAGATCTTTTTCATGTTGTTTGATATATTAATGATAAGTTAATTTTCTAAACTAAGTGACCTTCTTTACATTTCTATAAATCCAAATATTCTAGAAGGGATATAAGGTTAACCATTTAAGAAATATTTTAATATTTTATTTTCATGATTTTTTTGAAATAAATATATTACTTTATTATATGATCATTAATGGATATTAGACAACATGTTCTAACCATATTGGTCTTGGAAAATATTTGTAGATAGGGGGAAATACTTTGAACACTTTTATGGATCCTAAAATAGATTCTATGTGAATTTCATTTCTTTATGAATAATAATTTCTTTTTGGAATATTCATTTCATGGAGTAAATTATGAATTAAAAATTGATCGAAGCATAACCAATTGATGAAATTGTGTATATGAAATGTTAATATATCTAGTAAGTATATATCTATATATTCATAATTATTAAAAAAATCATCAAATTTAAGAATTTGATCATGAAAAAAAAAGTTTTTTTTATTTCCTTAGTATCCAATTAATTATATTGTCTTAAAAATCATTACAAATTTATGGTTTTGAGGCCCTTAACAATAAATTGACCATTAACTTACTTGTGATAAATGACCTCAATCGTGTTATATAATTTTATATTATTTTGTTCCATTTATATGATTTCATTTCCATCCAATGTTCTACTACCCAAAAACGTAGTTATGTTTTATTCTATATACCATAGTACTTCCTTTTATATTCTATTAAAAGGATGCTTGATTATAAATTTTTATGATTTTGGTTTTCAAACAATTGCATTTAATCATATAAAAAAATTAATACAAAAATTATGTGTAAATTGAGAGAAATAAATTTACTTTTATGGGGATAATGTAACACCACAATAAATTAAAATATATATTACTTTTATAATAAAATTTATTTGATATATTTCGATTAACACAACATGGTTTTTAAAAAAACCCTATTCAGTCATGCTTTGAACATATAATTTAAAACTAAATTTAAAACCCTTTATAAAATTTATTTGGAATAATAATATTAATTTTTTAAATCTTCATATCAATGTTATCAAAGGGAATATTTTAGGGATCTTTTGTAAAAGTTTTATTTTTTAATGAATAATGAGAGTACGAAATGTGAACTCAAAATGACTTTTTTTACTAACTAATTAATAATGTTAAATGAAATTATCAGTTTATTTAAAAGGTAAATTATTTCAATTTCAAATCAATTAATAAAATTTAGTCCATTAGAATAATTTTCAAATTGAATTTATATAGAGAATATTTTTATACTTTTGATCATTTTTAAGTTACGAACTCTCTTTCTCATCACGTCTATGGGATTTATATGAAATTAAATTTTTTTAATTAATTGAATTTAATGGGGAATGATATATTAAATATTTTTAATAATCATATACTATAATATATAATATGTTCAACATATTTTTTATAAAAATCAATAGTGAATATAGAAAAAATTAATTACCGTAGTTAAGGTAGAAATTTATGTACTGGAGGTCAAGCTAAGAAGATAATAATTTACATGACATAAAAACATTTCAAAAAAATATTTATTGTAATATTTATTCCCATATGATATTAGTATTTATTTTTATTTGTTTTTTGAGTAGATTTTACATGAAATCTGCCTATATGATATGTTTCCTAAAAAAGACAAAAATGAACATTTCATCCTTTAAATATGTATAATGCACTGGGATAGGCTAAAATAGCATTGGTTATATTTTAGATATTATTATGAAAGATAAGTATATTTTTTTATAATAATAATAATAATTTTTTATTTTTATAGATTAATTAGGTACCTAAAATGTTTAACAAATTCCAATGTAATAATTATTTAGTTAAAAAAACAAAATAACTGATACTAAAAATAATAAAAGTGATTTAAATTTAACGAATTAGTGTGCTAAATTAAGTTTTTAGGTAAGTAAATAATCTTAAATAGTATTAAAGATAATATATTATAATTAAAAATATTTATTGATAATTTTTAAATTATAAATAAATTAACAATGTAAATATTGACATTAATGTAATTTAATAATAAATGATATTTTATTAAATTATTTAAAATTACTAAAAACTATCTCCTAAAAAGTTATATTTATATGTTATTAAATTCTAACTATATTATATTCATTGACTAATTTTTCTTTTATAATATTTAACCTCAAATAGTAAAAATATTGTTAGCATGATTATTGTTAAAGTAGTATTTTTACACATTACATGCGGTTGTTTTAAAAATAATTTCCAAAAAACATAAGATTTTTTATTTTGTAAAATGGATTTTATATTAATATTTTTTTTCTCCAAATTAACTAATAACAATGACTTTAATTTATTCTTAATTCATAAAAAACCTATGTTTGAATAATAGTTACACTAGGGAATCCCAAAAAATGTAAAATTTGGAAAAATTGATGTTATGGATAAAATTTTTAAAAAAAATAATTTTATTATGTTATTGAGGTTTGTATATAAAATATAATCCATCCACCCCCATTTATTATTACATAATTCTCCATGTGGGGTATTATGGATTGCCAATATTGACCACTTTTAAGTATTTAAAAAAATTACCACTCCTCCTTAACTGTTAAATAGAACTCACTCACCAAAATTATTCACACCTATAAAAATATTTGGATCAAAAAAACCATTACAATAACATAAAAACAAATATATCAACGTAAAATATGATTTTTATTGGCCATAAATCTATCTTAATATTGATTTAGTTCAAACCACAAGAGGATACTTGGAGAAGAGTTGATGTTCTTCAATGAAAGTCTTTATTTTATTTCCCTATCCTCCTCGATAAATTATTTTTAAAACCTTAAAATATAGTAACATAATGATCTTACATATATGTTTATTTTTTTATAACATTTAAATTACTTAAATTCATATTTAATTCCATCAAATGGGTTAAAAAATCATGGTTCACGTGTATGATGGACAACCGCCTCACAAATTGATGCCATTTGTTTTCCACCTACAACTTTGAAGGATAGGTATGGTGATGGTAACAATGTATATGTATGATATTTATATAATATATATACATATGGAGTCATTATATCATATATATATATATATATATATTTCTTATTACATTCCATTCTGTAGGTGACATGATAACGTCGCTTGTGTGTATAGTGAACTACCGCCTCATGAAACTCTGTAATTCGTCTTTCTCTAACGCATCACATGGAAGTTGATAAAGATAATTTTAATGATTATATTTCATATAAATGACATAATTTTATTATTAATGACATATTTATAATTCATGAAATATAATATATATCATTTTATTTATTACCTTTTCACTAACATAATGATTATAACATCATTTGTGTATGTGTGAACTATTATATTTACAAAGAGATATGACTCTAATATCATCAAAAAACCACATCTGAGATATGTATATATATGTATAAAATATGTTATGTATTATATTATTATGATTATTTAAATTTAAAATATTACATATTTCCTTTATATAATTATCATTAAAAAATGGAAACGTAAATCATGTGTATGTATGACCTACCTTATTCATGATCATAACACACTTCATTTTTCATAAAAATCATTTATTATTGAATTAATAAGTAAAATTGATAAAAATATATAATAATTATATCATGATTATTACTTTTTATATGATATAAATATATAATACATTCAATAACTTCATCTTTCTTTACAAAACAAGCACAAGAATACCAAGAAATTAACACCTGAAACGATGAAAATAATGAAAGATTATTAATTAATGGGTGATGATATGTTATAAAAAGAAAATATATGATTTCATTAACACTAATATGTTTTTCGTATAATTTAATAACGTTTTTTAAACCCTTATACTAGTGTTTAAAATTTGTTCTCCCAAAATGACGCAGGAGGTAATGGATTTCACATCAATTTCATTTTGTTATAGTATATTGGATGTTATGAATCTAGTTTTTTATGGGGTATATACAAACCCATTTAAATGTAATATCATAAATAATTAATTATTGAATGTATTTTATGTTTCAATTTGAATTATTTCATTTGAGGGTGTATTACTTGTAAATAAACAAATGGTAAAAGTTATGGTGATATCCCAGTTCTTTTTATGAGTGTTGAATTTCTCTTGAAACTGTGTATTTATGATCTTAACTTTTCATTGGAAATTAAATTTATATTAAATATCAATATTCTTGAGAGATGTATATGACTAATACCTAAATTTTATTCCATTTTTTACATATGGTGTTTACATAGAAATTTATTTAATTATCTTCGAATATATAAATAAATTTGTATCCTTTACACAATAAGAAAACTTTATGATTAGGAATTTTGATTATGAATTAAATATATTATTCGATATATGAGGAATTATTTTTGAAATGATTTACATGTATTAGGTAAAATTTATAGATATCCCTCTAATGCAATTGTAGTCTCATGAGACAACATGGTTTTCCCAAACAATATGTGCTTGTAACAAGTAGTTTTAAACAATTCTGTGAAAGTTCTTGAATATAGATATATATTTGGATAAACCAAGTAAATTTATACCCAGTGTTATCTAAAATATCTTTTTAATGATATTGAAAGAAAATTTATCATGTTATGGGGTAACATGATGTCTGATAATTAAGAATTTAATTTATTTATAATTCAATTTTTATTATCCCTAAGATATTATCTACGATATTTTCTATAGATTCATTTTATTCTCTGATTATTCTTTAAATGTAATTTGTTCTCAATTATGTGTCTTTATATATTGATTTTTACTTGTCTTAACATGATATTCTTGATATTTAAATTGAATGTGTGTCTAGTCACATATCTGATAGTTAGAACCAGTATTCATTATATCATATTAATTATTTTTTTGATCAGCTCTAGGGAGCATATTTTTTTAAAGGTTTATATGAGGTCTTGGTTCCATTAGTTTAAAGCCCCTAAGTAACATTCTCTAATGTATTAATTTTGTATTATATAGGGGAATAATGAGTTTATATATATTCTCATTGAGTATTATAATGAACCTACTATATATATATAGATATTATAAATAGATTATTCTATGAAACTCATGTAGTACATTGTGTATTTTTTGTTAATTACGTTTTGGTATATTCTAAAATTTATGAGGAACATGAAATACACCTAATGATTATTTTATAAACCATATAAGAATATAAATTTGATTGAAAATTTAGTAATTTTGATGTTTGGTTACAAGAAATCTCCTTTCATGGTCATATAATTTCTAATAATGTAATAAATATTGAACCTACTAAAACTTTTATTGTGGATGAATGTCCAATAACCAAATATATCATAGATATTTATAGATCTCATGTATTATATGATCACTATGTGTAGATTTTCTAAATTATTTGTTTTTTGTTTATCCAATAGTATTTGTTAACTTTAAAACGGTGTTAAATTTATTTTGAAAAAAGTATGTAATTATTTTTTTCAATAAATAAATAAAAATTGGTGAAATATCCAAATTTTCTTTTTACCTTCTAGTAATGGTGAATTTATCATCTACAATGATGCCTAATTAAATGGAATTTTTTATTTCCTAATGTAGAATGATCTGATAATTACATATTCGTTACATTTATTGATTATTCAGGAGATAAATTACAATACACAAAATCTGAAATTAGATTTTGGGGTTGTTATTTTTACATTTGGAGGTATAATTTGAAGGGATTATAGTGTGAAATAAATACTAATCACAAAATCATTAAGAAAATATTCACATAGAAATAATTGAACATGATATATAGAAGATGTCTAGAACTTATTAGGGATAATTAATTCATCGTTCATTTCCACCATGGAAAATCAAACAACGTGGTCAATGATTTGAGTCATAAGGGTAATTATACATTAACAATGTCAGATTTTTATGATTCCCCCTTTGGTAAATTATTTGATTATTTTATCCCTAGAATTTGTAGATATACAGAAATCCTTTATTTTGTTTAACGCATCAAGGTAATCGACTTTTCCTGAAATAATTACATAATCTCATAATTAGGACCATTATTTCAAATGAAATGATTAATTTGATGATAGTGGTATGTTAAATGATTTTAATTTTGAAAATTAAGGTTATAAATGGCATTAAAAAATTTATTTGTTCTTGTGATTCCCATTTGAAGATATATTTATTAATAGAAGCTCATAGTTCTTTATTTTCTATTAATTGTGGAAGCACTATGATAAACATGCACCATACAAAATATTATGGGTGTGATGGAATAAAAATATATATTTTTAAATATGAGACAAAATGTTTACCATTTTTTAGGATAAAGAAGAAAGAAAATTATGGAAGGTATTTCTTCAATGTTTTCCAATGTTGGGTTCCAAATAAAAACATATAACAATATATTTTCCAGTTGAATTATCAATTACATCATGAGGTAACAATTCAATTTAGGATATTGTGGAATGATTTAGAAAATATGTTTAATTCCATAGAATTTGGAGATAATATGAATTTAGATCATCATTCATGTCTATATGTATTGGAGATAGTCATGATATATAGATTTCTACTCTCCATCGTATAAGACCATGATCCCATATTAAAATTTAATTTTTGGAATGTGAGTCCTAATTCATTTTCTACTAAATTAAATATCAGCATAAGATTCCATCATCAAATAGATGGTTAATCCAAGGAAAATATTCATAACATAAAAGATATTATTATTTTTTCCAATTGGATTATAATTTATATTTTCGACAATAACTTTATTTTTTTATTTTTCTCATAACAAAATTAAATTCATGATAATATTCAGAAATAAAATTTTGAGCCATTATTTGAAAAGAGCGGTCAAATTATAGATTTTTGGGATCAAGTTGGATAATGGATGTTCAAGCGAATTTATTTGGTAGAATAAATGGATAAGAAGTTATAGAAGATATGATAACAAATCAAGATTTTTTAGATTAGATAGAAAAGTTACGCATATAACCGGATGAAATTTCTCTGTTTAAAGGTATGGGATATCTTTTTTCTTAAAGTATCACGATGAAAAATTTAAAAAGATTATGGTAAAAACTGTAAGATAAATATGTATTTAATTGGACCACATGAAAACCTATAGAAATGATGATTATTTTCCTACTTATTGGATTTTCCCTTTGTGTTTGTCTAGGAACACAACGTATTTCATTATTCAATATTAGGAAAACATGTTTTTGGTTCATCACATTTTCTGATCATGGAGGTATTTCATTTGGAAGTGAGTATTTCATAGTGCAACAACCATTTAATATTCCTCATCATAAATAAACGATTTTTTTGAATAATTTGATTCATCTAATTGATGTTTTATTTACATCCCATATTGTTGAAGATTGGATATTGTAATATGATAATACAATAGAGGAAAGATAGCCTCACATGTTTTATAAGTGAATAAAATTTTGATGGATCAATTTAGAAAATTGAGGAATAATTTAACAACCTATTTAATGATATAATAAATTATTTTCATAAATTATATATTTATATTAAATATAATAATATTCATTAATTGTTTCATCGAAATGGAAATATTTTTTTCTAAAATCCATTATAATATGTTTTTATTTAAAATAATAATTTATAAATATTACAATATGAATTATAAAAAATTTATTTCATTTCTAAAATCTTCATATCAAGATTAATATTTTGAGAAATGTTGTGATTTATCATAAAATATTTATTTTGTGGTGAATAGAAAAATACAAATTTTGGAAAAAATGTCATTTATTTTGAAAAATTAATTGATACAAAATTAAAATTATTTATTTAATATAATATCTTATAAAATATTTATTACTTATATAAATTTAATTTTCTTTTTATAAATTAATAATATTTCTTATTCTATTTTACTATTTGTTTATTTTTTAGTTTAAAAATGAGTTTTTCTTAAAACTACTTGAAAGTGCATAATATTTCGACATTTATATTTTTTACGATAATAACTATTGAACACTATTTTAAACTAAATTTATATATTATATATAAATAAATTTTAATTGGTATTCATAAAATGATTTTTTATTTATCATAGTTCAAATATGTGAGTATATTTTTCTTGAAAAATAAACTTCTTGAAAACCCGCTTTTTCATTATGTTTTCATGATTAATTAAAAATTAAAAATTTTACTATTCAAATATTTTAATTTATTTAAATTTATTACAATTTTTAATATTTATAATTTATATTATATGATATTTTAACATTTATTTTTTACTATAATTAATTTTGAAAATAATGAAAATTAATTATCAAGGTTTTGGTAAAAACGGGTTGTTTGGGGGGTTAAACTAAAATAATATGGGTTTAAATGACCTAAAAACGTGTCTAAAATATATTTTCAGCCCATATAATGTCATTTTAATGTATAATCCTCTATAATTGACAATGTTTTATCATTTTGGCATGTGAAAATTGTTGGTACACTTTTTTATTTCCAAAAATTATAACTGTGTCACTCAACTAAATTATAAAAGGTCACACCCTCTCATCTCCTATTAACCCCTCCAAATACTTTTAGATAAAATAATAAAATCCAACATATGGACCTAAATTCTCTCCCCATGACCTAGATAACTCTTCCTTGTCATAATGAAATCCTATGACAGATTGGATTCTAACCTAGGGAGGATGTCAAAATAAGATGTATCTTGCTTAACTGAGAATTTTTTTCCCTCTTCAAAATTCATAAAATATTTTAAATTATTCTTAATTAATAACACCAATATCTACCATATAATTTTATGAAATTATGTTAATGTAATAAGCTAAATCAATCTCCTCTTCTGTAAAATGGGAAACAAAATCATCATTCATGTGCATGACAGAATACCTCCTCGTCATCCAATGAAATGTTTTTCATATTATCCTCAAATATATTGTTATATCTGTGGATTTAATGTACATATATGATATTTTTAGAAAATATAATCATATTTAGATATAATATATCATATAAAATATTAATTTGTTTCACGGGGGATACGATAAAATAGCTTGTGTGTACGACAGACTACCGCCTCACGGAGTGACGATGTTTGTTTATCACTAAGGATTCAAATTGATGAATATAAGGTTAGTATTAATGTATATATGTTATAAATATTAAATAAGTTTTATTTCATTTACATGGTTATTATTATTAAAAGATAATATATCATTTTCAATCTGTCACTGAAAAATGATATCGCCGTTCGTTTATACGTGTGGACTACCACCTCCACAAAGAGGTGTGATTCCTTTTTCAAAACAAAAAAATATAGATTGTATATATGTATATAATATGGTATTTGTGATATTATTATAACAATGAAATCATAAAATCATTCAAACCATTTTTTTAATGATCATTGAAAAATGGAAATGCAACTTATGCATATGTATGACCTACTATCTCTATGATGGTAACATGGATCATTTTTTATTACCATAATTCATTTATGGTTTTATATAATAATAATTAATGTATGAATATGGTAAATATTTGGTGAATAAAATTAGGTAGATGTTGTAATAATATCTTCCTTGACTAATAGTCAACACAGCAAAGTAATTTTTGACATATAAACCAAATATCATCAAAAACATCCAGGATAAACATAAATAAATAGTTAAATGTATATGATAAGTTAATAAGTTAAATAAAAAATAATAATGAAAATTTCTCTTAATAAAGAAAGTAAATATTATATTTTTATTATTCTTAAATGTAATTAATGAGTGTGAGGAATCAAACTTGAGGCAAGAGACATCACCTCAATTTCATTTCCATTGAGGAATATTTTGATATTATGAACATATAATATTTTATGATATATATATACGGACCCTTATACATGTTATATAATTAATCTCACTATTATTAGAGTATTCATTTATTTTTTTAGTTTTATTCTTTCATGGGTCTTATGATTTAAATGATTCCATCGTGGTAAGAAACATTTCTTTTAAAAATTATTTTTTCATGTTTCCCTTCATACAATAATTAACTTTCACATAAATTAATTAAAAATTATCTTATAAATGTTATAATATTGAAAATTTGGTTTTGAAAGTGAATTATTTTATTTCCTTTTAGTTTATCAATACAGTGGAATCATTGTATGGAATGTTTGACATGATTTACAAAAAAATGACATATTTTAATGTTTATGGAGAAACTGAAATTTTCGAAGGTCTTAAAAAAAATTATGTTTTAATTCAATAAAAATAATTAATAATTTCATTAAAGAAAAAAAACTTTAATATTTTCTGAATATTTATGTATTTAAAATTTTTCATTAAATTAAATGTGTATTTTTTTACAAATATGGGTCAGGAATAAAAAGGGTGTTTTGATATTCAAAATAGTTTTATGTGTAATTAAAATAATATTTAATTGGTTTTATGATTAAAATGAACTCATAAATGATTTATGCATTTTTTAGGTTTCTTGGGAATTTTTTATGACGATGAGTGGTATTATTATAAACCAGAGATAAGTGGTTCTTTTATAAACCAAGGATGGGTGGTTAAATTATTAACTAATGATAGTTTGTTCCATTATAAACTAAGGGTGGGTGGTGCTATTATAAACCAAGGATGGGGATGTATTATTAACTATGTATTGATAGTTCCATGATATGTCAGGACCTGGTGGTTTCATCATAAACCAATGATTTGTGGGACCATGATTTCCCTCCAATTCCTTAAGTACATTGGAGATGGATGTTGGCCATATTAGTTATTCCATTTTAAGAGTGATATCAATGATTATTTCCCAAGTAACCTACATAATATTTACGTGATTTCTATAAGTTTTAATTGATTTCATTGAGTAAAATCTGTTTGTTATTTCTTGTCAATATTATATATTAAATTTCACCTAATTATAATTTTTATGATGGTATACAATTAAAGGGTTTTAATGTTATTAAACAAAAAAGCATATTTTTTCATTATTGAGTTACTTCTTATAATTCCATGTTTTAAAAAAATCCTAGGTTTTGTGGATTCTTAAGGTAATTAAAGTAGTCAATTTTAAATTTTTGATGATTTCTAAGGAAAAAAAATATATTTTTAAAATTATTATATTATTGGAAAAATGAGTAGTGATACAATGTGTCCTAATTGTAGATATATTGTCTTTAATGAATGATTTATGACATAATTATTAAAAACTCTAAACCTGAAAATGCCCTTAAATGAATGATAATTAATTTTTGACATAAAACTCATTATAAGGTGATTTTTGAGATTATTATGTTATAATTAAATTTATCATAGACAATAGAAATTATTTTATTTGGTTATTTTATTGGAAAAAAAAATATTTCTAATTGAAGTGATATTTTCTCATTTGTACTAATTTGTTATTTTGGACTCCATAATCTAGTGAAATGTGTATTTATTTAATTATAATTTTGTATTCTATGTCTCTTTATTAATTTTATATAAAATATTAGGTATGATATTAAAAAAATATGATGATTCTCTCATAAACTTATTCTTATCTTATTTTTAATTATGATTATTGTATGATATCTACCATGTTTATCTTTACTACATGTCATGACAACTAATGTTACGTCTTGGATTTGGGTACCAGCCAAAGGTTCCCCATCATAGTTGGTCACATAACCTCAAGCACATTTTCCCAAACTCGAGAGGCTAATGACTAGTAGTGAGTTCCAATGTGTGATAGTGGGGAAAATATACCCTCAATGGCATAGTATACAAAGCATAAAACAAATAGTTTACAATAGAGGAAGTTGTAATACTATACAATAGAGTAAATAGTTGAAGACATATAGTAATAAAATAACTAGAGAATATATATAAATGATTCATGTCATAAGCCTCTTCTTGGTCTCATACTCTCAAACTCTAATGACAATCATGTACCTGATGAATAAGGGGGATTTCTCTTTTCTATACTTATAATCATATAATTTGTTTGGGACCAAAATAGTGTGTGAGATGAATCTTAGTAGGAAACCACCAAAATATATGTGCCTAACAGTCAGTGGATATATATAGTAGGTAATAGGAAAAATGAAGCAATAAACAATGAAGTACTAAAAAGTATGAATCCTATTGTTTTCAATTATATTCATTTACATTTTTTATTCAATCTATTGAATCATGTAACCTAGGGATATAGCCTAAGATCTATATTTCCATGTGTAATAGTAACTAAATAGACATTTTAGAAGACTATCTAAACTACCATGTAAGACCGAGTTCATGCTTTTTTTTGTCTTGGAAGACTTTTCAAAATCATTAAATTATTCAATCACAACCCTTTGGGAATGTTCTGACAGTCTAACCCCTTAGTCTAACATAACAAAAATCATTGAATAATGACACATTGAGAAGCTCTAACATTCTATCACTTTTGTTCTATATAAACCCTAATAATTTACAAAAAAACTAGAAGGGAAAGACCTCATAGTCAATACCACATTGGTCAATATAACATTAATAAATTATAAGCAACCACCTGGGATGCTCTCACTTTTTAAGCCCTCGGGTCGATGACCATATGGAATCTCTCACAGTCAATACCCTTGGGTCAATAATAATAGTAAAACATACATAAATGACCCTACCTTGGGAAGCTATCACAATGAAATTATCCTTAGTCAAACATTCAAAATGCATACCACAGGCATATTGTATTTTTAGTAACTCCATTCAAATAATTCAAGGCATGGGAAAAAATTCAAACCATACATGAATCCTAGACCAAACTACCATTAACAATCAAATAAATAATCCCAACCATGGGGTGTCCCATAAATTGGGTATAGAACCTTATTCATATGCAACAAGCCATTATTAATAGATCAAACATAATGTGTAATAACCATGGTTAAATTCCAAATTAAGAATTACCCCAAACATGGGTATCTATCCCTTTTAGCATATATAATCCAAATAAAGACAAATAAAGGCACAAACCACCTACCTTGATATCGTACAATCAATATACTTGAACATAGGCCCTTGAATCGGCCTAAATCAGCGTAGATCTACAATAAGGTAAAAATATATTAACCTTGAGTAACCCACCAGAGAGATGGAATCAAGAAAAAATGCTCTAGTAGATTTGAGAACATACCAGTGGGATTTTAATTCACCTAACAACATCTCAATTAAGGCTAGGATGTAAAATTTGAAGGGGTTCAAAGTTGGTCAGTTGTTCTGTCTCTCTCCTATACGAAATGCGGGGAGAAGAAGATGTTTACGAACATAATACGTAACCCAAATCTGACATGTCAAATAAAAAATAAAACTACATGTAGTGTTTATTTAATGTACATGCTTTGTTGTATCATTAACCCGCCCCTAACATAAATGGTCTACCAGGTCATCACGCAGTCATGTACTAGGCTATATCACAGCAAGTACATGACTGTATGTAGTAACCGGGTACACGACTTGTACTCATAAGTACACTGTGTGTACTTAGAAAATCCCAATTTATTCATTTTCCCTAAAAATAACCCTAAATCAAGATCCATACCTGAAATTATGACTTCAGTTCTTACAATCTTCCCCCATTAAAGAATTTCATCCATAAATTTCCCTTCCATGGGTGGTGAAGAAGATACTCTAAACAAATTTGGCCATTGTGATTGTACGACGGCCTCCCACTCCCATATCTTGTTCTATACTCGTTCATTCTTCTATATTACCCCTACCAGTGGAATAGGAATTACATGGAGAAACTTCATGATGTGATCCACAATCTGAATATTATGCTCCTTGAAGGATGAATCCACCTACAACTCAACCTTCTCAGGTTGAAAAACATGAGGCGAGTCAAAAATGTACCATCATAGCTAAGAAACATGAAAGACTTCATTCATATCCCAGTACCTATGAGGTAACCACAACTTATGAGAAACTATCCTGAATCCCTCCAAAACCTCAAACGGCTTGATGTATCTTAGTTAAACCTTTCCCTATCTCTTAATCCCCCTCGTGTCCAAACCTTGATGTGAAAGACATGAAAACCTGATCTCTTACCTCGAACACCAAAAGTCATCTTTGTCGATCAACATAAGATTTTTTTTCATGATTATGCATTAGTTATTTCCTTCCAAATAAACCCCCCCTTCTCAGTGGTCTCATGTACAAGAGAAATTCCCATCATAGCTACCTCTCCTTCCTCTAGCCAAAATAGGGGTGATCAGCATGCCCTACCATATAAAGCCTCATAATGTTCCATCTGAATCATTTCCTAAAAAAAAATATTATAAGAAAACAACACCAGGTGTATGTGTCACTCATAAGAGCCCCCGAAGTCTAGGACACAAGATCAAAGAAGGTCCTCCAATACCTGAATTGTGTGCTCAGAGTGGTCATCTTTCTTGGGATGGTTTTTTTACAGAGAAGTACCTATGTACACAAAGCCCTCTATTGTCGTTTCTAGATAGGAGAAGTAAACTGGGTGTCCCCATTTGAAACAGTAGTATTTTTAACCCCATGAAAACATACAATCACTTGGATGTACAACATTTCATGCTCATCAACCAATAATGTTTCTTTTATCGACAGTAAATGTGCAACCTTCGGTTGTTTGTCAATAAAAAAACATACAACATAATTTCTTTTGATTGGAATTCATAATTCCATTATGAAATCCATCTCAACATCATTCCACTTCCACTCAAGAATGGGTAACTTCTTTAATATCCCTACCAGTCACTGATGCTCCACCTTCACCTGCTGATTGGTGGAACATCTCATAACAAAACTATAAACATCCCTCTTCATGCCTGGAAACCAATACTGATGATATAGATCTCAATATGTCTTGGTGACACCAGGATTAAATACCCATATAGTGGGATGAAAAGCATGTAATATATCCTCACTCATGTCTACATACACCCATACGGATCCATGAATATGAAAAACCTCATCCTCTCTGATCATCAGACCAAAAGTATGGTCCTCACCTAAAATACTCTCCAGTGGGACTAGGACTTTATAATCTGATAGTTTCCAGAGTCACGCTCAATCCAGTAGAGTAGAGGTAACAACAATAGAAGAAAGAAACATCCTCCCCTATTTTTCATACACCTCAAAATGCAACATAGATAACATTTCCATTAGATTATACTCACAATTGGCCTCCAAAACTGCATGTATATATGTTCACCTTCTCAATGCATTAGCCATTGTGTTTCATTTCCCCAGTATATAAGAAAGATCAAAGACAAATGATTTAAGGTACTTGACCAACCTTCATTGACTCAAATTCATATCATGTTGAGTAAATATATAAATTAATATTTTTTGGTCAGTGTATACCATAATATTCTCTCCCAAAAGAAAATGTCTCCAAAAGCATTAATCATGCACAACTGTAGACAACTCAAGATCATGCGTCAGGTAATTCCTCTCATGTTGGATCAACTACTGAGACCCATACATAATGACTCCCTCCCCTTTTATAATCACTTCTCCCAGCCAGAAACCTGATGCATCCCAGTAAATATTGTAATTGTTTCCCGATTCTAGAAAAATCTGTATTAATGTTATAGTTAATCTCCCTTTCAACTCCTGAAAGACTGAATTTGAAAAATCCTTCAAAAAGTAATTTTCACCCATCATTCTTAGACCCTTAAGTGGAACTACTAAGAATGAAAGGTCCTATAAAAATCATCTTTCATACCCATAAACACCTAAAAAACTCTGTACCTAAAAGTCGTTATTTGGATGCTCCGAGAAAAATACTTCTCTCACTATCTTGGAATCTATAGATACTCCTATCTCAAAGATGACATGACCCAATAAGTGAATCTAGTCCATCCCAAAGTGAAATTTGGAGAGCATATCATATAACTGATGCAATCTCAATGTACTCAATAAGATCTCAAGTTCAGTGGCATGGTTTTGTTGAGTGTGAATGTACACAAATATATCATCCAAGAACACTAAAACAAAAGAATCCAAGTAAGGATGAAAAACATGGTTCATAAATTCCATTAAAATTTTCATCGTGTTCATGATATAGAATGACATAACTATATAATCATATAGACCATACCTACTTCAAAAGCCTATAAGATGTATATCTGATGGTCTAACACACAACTGATGACAACTAGATCACAAGTAAATATTCGAGAATACCTAGGCTCTAAAAATATGATCAAAGAGATCGTCATTCCATGAAAAGTTATATCGTTTCTTCATCGTCTATTGGTTCATCTTCCAATAGTCCACACATAGTCTGAGGGTATTGTCTTCCTACTTTACAAAAATGATAAGTGAACCCCTAGGACAACTATGGGGTCTGATTAAACCCTTTTCCTGTAACTACTCGAACTACTTAATGAGCTCCTTTAACTCTGGTGTATCCATCATATAAATAGGAATTGATACGGGTGCCTATCCGAGCACAAGATCAATAGAGAAACCTACCTCTGACTCCTGAGATAAACCAGAAAAGTCATCTTGAAAGACATCTCTGAAATGATCCACCACTAGAGGGAAATTCCATATATGAAGTCCCATAATAATAATATATATATAAACATAAAATATGGTTTGTAATTATTCGTAACCCATGATTCTTGGGTCCCGCTCTGGTCGCACAGACATCTCATTCGACCGTATGAACAAAATACCCACCCTCTGGTGACTTGAAACTCACCCAGTGGCAATAGAAGTCAATAAAGGCCTGAAAGGAGACTGAACAATCTATTATAATAATGAAATCAAAGACTATCATCTAAAAGACATATATTTCCAAAAAAAAGTGACACTCAAAAACCTCAAGATGGACCTCCTTTTACAGACAAACACTAGCCATCCTAATTCCCAACAGAGTTTCTAGCATCATAACATCATCAGATGTAAAGATACAGAAACAAAGGCTCTCCACAATGGAAATAGATATAAAACTATGGGATGCCCATGCATCAAACTGAGCCTAAGATAAATCTATGTAAACTATAATTGTAGAAATAACTGTAGACGGTCTGGGATCCTTCCTCTATTGGGTTTGTTTTGTCTCAAAAGTCTAACCTATACTGCTGTCATGTGACCCATCCAAGTTACCCTGAATTTTTACACCTAACTGTTTTTGAGAACCTATCATCTCGATACCATGACCAAGGCCACCTCCTCGGCCTGGAAAACACCAATTCATAGACTGATGAGAAACTAGTGGTCCTGCTTTACTATGTGGACCCATAATAGTTCCCCTCTAAATAGATTCTGGTGAGATCATCTTGAAAAAACTTTGAATATGACCCATCATGCCACAATATCAACATGCCATTGGGTCTCTAGGGAACTGGGGTCTCGTTTTCACACTCCTTCCACACTGGTAACACACCACTCAGCTACCTACTAAAACAACCCATGAATGCACCTTGCGACGCTTCCTGCAATCTGTCAAGGGTGTACCAACCCTAGATACAGAACTACCTAGGCTCATGGTGTAAAATCCCTCGTAAATATAGAATATAACTTTTTTCATTTTTATTAAATTTTTTGATTTAAATATTAATAATACTTTTAATGGGATTATATGTTCAATGGCGTACTTGATACACAACAACGGGTTTCATTAAAATCTTACATTTCACACAATGTTGAGTTATAAAAAAATAATAGAATAATGTTATTATTTTAAATGGTAGTTAACACATAGATACTTTATTAGAGATAATTAATAAAACTAACTAAAATAATAATATATATGTTTTTTAAATGTTTTTATATTTATCCAATAAAAGTTAGAGGCTTAAAATGTAAATGAATTTAATTTTAAGCATAAATACTCTAATATTCTTTAAAAGGTCGATTTACCGCCTTTTGATGGTGAACCATCATTAAATATAGTTTTTTTCACTTTTATATGTTTCATTTTACAAATTATAATTTTTCTGTAAAATTGGGACATCAAAATTATCTTTGGGTAAAATTTTGGTATATTTCAGATAAAATTTATTTTTTAATAAATACTAAAAAAACTGTTTTTAAATTAAAAAATTTCTTTTAATATATTTATTTATATGGTTAGATTATCTTTTTAAATGGATTGAAATATTTATTATTTTATTATTTTTACAATTTAATTCGATTTTGGTCATTATAAGTAATTTCACTTTAAAAGTGGACATCAACAAGTGTCAATCTTTTGATACTTATTATTTCTTAAAACCACACAATTTGTTTTGATAGTGAGAATTAATTTTAAAATAATTAATGCAAATTATATGTTATGAATTTTTTTAAAATAGAAATAATTACTCAATTTGTAATATCAAATATATAATAGGATTAATTTGTTGTATTCTTCTAAAAACATTCAAATTTTGATGAATAGTGAAAACACTAAGTAGTAGTTTAAAAACTGACTTTTTCATTTAAATGAAATTTTACCACTTCTGTGAATTGAATTTAAAAAATACTATTTACATGGATTTCATCATTAAGTAGAATTTGTTTCAATATGATGAAAATAATTTTTGGTAAATAGTAACTGTTGACTTTTATTTACCGCAGTTAATGTTAAATAGTCTTATTCAAGGTAAAAATAGCATTATAATAATATTAAATTACACTAACATGTGTCCTATCCTATTGGATGATACTTTTACTACCATTTTTATATTTGGGAAGATTGTGAGACCCAATGGATCCACTTAAGAGTTAGAATGACACTTTATATTAACAAATTTAAAGTATAGACAAAAATGACATAAACATACATCTTATAGTAAATCAATTTTTACATTGGTTTTATATGTTATCTCTTTGACTATAAATATTCATTTGAAATATGAAAATATTTCCAACATCATGGTATTTTTTATAATTTTTAGATATCAGATAAATAAAATTATTTATGACACAATAATGATGCAGTGTTTACCTCATTAATGAATGATTTAAATAAATAATATTATAAAAATTAAAATAGTATCAAAACCTTGTCCAAATTATTATTGGATGTTTTTATTTATAACATGAGTCTCCTTGTATTAGACTTCAATATGTTTTGGAACTTTAGAAACCGAAAATAATTATATAATAAAATAATATTTTCAATCTTTCCTAAAGAGCCCCTCATCCCCCTTATAAAAAGATCTCACATATAACCCATTAATCACTCATCTCAAGCATCCTGCCTCATCCAAACTCATCCCAAATAAGAACTAAATATCCCTATCTTCCACCTACAAGAATTACCTTAGTGATAAGGCACTTCAAGAAATCATTTTTGTTCAATCCAAAGGGAGATACCCGATTTAAAGGTAACGTCTCCACTTAAGTTCTTTTCTTTTGTTTTTCTTCTCTAACCCCCTAAACTATTTTTATTATTTTCTATTATAAAAACACATGTATCATTAATATACTAGTATTTTTTTTATGAGAATCTTTCAAACTACACCTGCACACACCTCTGTATAATGGGTAAAGACCATACTATTTCTGTGGATGGTGAACTATTGCCTCACGAAACGATGATTGTTCAATCTTCTCTGACCACCTCTTATGGTGGCCTTTATTATGGCACTATATTTATATATTATATTTATTATATTTATTTTTTCTCTATTATTCTCTAATTTTTATTTAAAAACATACCTTTATTCTTTCCAATTTGTGTAGACACAATAATTTCATTTGAGGAAGTGCAGACTACCACTCCCCCAAGGTGATATGATTCATTCATGACATACATGGAATATATAAAGTATGTAATTAATGAAATTAAGTAACCTATATATAATATGATATTATAATGTAATTATAATATGCATTTGTATCAATAATTTATCATTCCATTAAATATAAAATAGACGTGAAAGTAGCATTCACGCGTATGTACAGCTTAACGTCTCCATAAACGGTGCATTTTATTTCTTATCTCCAAATGTTATGTTCTATTATAAATACATATATAACTAATATATATTATATATATTATATCTAAATCATGAATATCATTTGGGATATAATTGAATCTTGACCAAATGAACAACTTCTAATTATAAGAAGATCATTATTTAATAAAGTACCAAATATCGACCAAATGACCATTATTAACTTAAATGATTTCAAAATGTTTATAATATGGAAATAAGAGATATATAAGGAATAATAAACATTAAAAAGTTTATTAATCATGTAGAAGTTAACATTAGTTTATTATTTAGGAGATTAAATAATGAACGGGTCAATTCAGACACGAGGTAACAGGTTTCTTATCTCACTTTTAATTCTCTGATATTTCCATTGTTCACCACTTATTTCATGAATATGGTGTCTTTTTTAATGCAATTTGATATATATTATCATTATTCTATTAATTTTCATGTTATTTTGTGATTAATTTAGTGGTTATTAACTTTTTTTGGACGACTCGATTGATTACAATGTGGTAAGGGTTTTTCATCCCACGTTTTATTCCCATGAGATTCATGATATGTTTATGACAACCCTGCTTTTATTACAAACATAAACATGATTTATTACATATACTATTCACTTGATACAACATGGAAGATCGAGAGGTCTAGTGTCTTTGGGGCTAAGTATCATTAAATAATTACTTAAAACATGAAATACAACAACTTTATTGAAAACTTCCTTTACATGACCACTACATTCCCTCATACTTAGCATTGCATGGGATAACCTAAGGACATGCATAAGAAAAAGGTGAGATATAAAGCCCAGTAAGGGAATAAACATGGAATAACATGAGGAGTACAATAAATTTTAAGAAATAGGAATATTAATAGATCATAAGAGAAACATGAAAATAAAGGCATGATAAAGCATGATAAT
This sequence comes from Viscum album, assembly GCA_963277665.1. NCBI lineage: Eukaryota > Viridiplantae > Streptophyta > Magnoliopsida > Santalales > Viscaceae > Viscum > Viscum album. Next base: position 2,058,931,681 of record OY728151.1, on the reverse strand, counting down.
CATAACATGAAAATGTGGCAACAACACTTAACATTAAATTAGCATGAGCCAAGGCTCATTGCACATGGAGCATGAGTAAATCCTCATTACACATAAAGAATGAGTAAACCCTCATTTCACTTGAATTAGTATGATTCAACACTCATTGCACATGACTTATCATTATACAATACTTTACCCAATTCATTAGAGCACTATAAGGGCGCACCCTTCTTAAAAATTTCATTTCATTCATAAGTGTGCCACATGGATCATAAAACATGGATTCATAAAACATAATCATGTATTCCATGATAATGGAATGTGTAATTAATACATGAAACTTTATAATAAATAAGTAAATGTGCATAATGGTGAATAACCTTGATGGAAAAATGGGCATGGTATTCACTACACAATGGCATTGGCTTAGAAAATCAGTGTGATTTCTACAGCGTAACGGCGTGACATAAGAATTCAAAAAAATGGTTGATGATAGATAAAGTGGTTCCTCATCATATTTAAATGTAATGGATAATAAGTAGGTCATATAGATACATGTCCCAATAATTGTAATGGAATTTAGATTCATGATACAAAAGTATTGCTTGAATGTAAATGAGGAGAGAGAAGTTTCTTTCGGACTTTTGGCATAGTAACAGGTGTACATGGGAGGCATTTAATGAGAGATAATGGGGTATCCCGTCATTAAAATATAAATAGGGAATTATGAGGGAGATGTGAAACCATAACCCAACATTTATAATTCAAATTGAAAGGGAAAAACAACTTAAAGAAAATTGGACAAAAATGAGAAATGAAGAAAAAACCCTTACTTGGAAGTGTGCTTCCAAAGGCTAGAGAGAGGATTGTGAGATGCTTATTGGGAGCCTGGGGCACCTTGGGAGGATTATAAAGAGAGTAGGGCAGAGGTTGGAAGAACTCCAAACGCATTGTGTGAGGAGGAAGTGGGATCTTGGGAGGGTTTATATAGGAAAGTGGATGGAATTATTTATTATTTATGTTTGGGTACCCTTACATTAAATTAATCCAAACCACAAACCATACCATGGTTTTTGCCCATGTTTTTTGGAAAAGGAAAGAGGAAAACAATATTTTATAAGGCCAAAGTCCGAACTTCTTAAAATAATAGGGTTTCTTGTGTGGAGGTGAGTCATACTCCCATGGAAATTAATTTAAAAAGACAAGGTGTTTAATAAGTCTTGAGGGGTCCATTAATGCTTTGAAAAGTAAGTCAAACAAACCCAAAATCACATTATTTTTAAGGTAAAACATATATTGTCTGAACATAAAGATTATAGTATTTTATTACATCACTATTGGGTCATTATGATGTCATAAAACACATTATATATTTAAACGGTATTTAATTTTTACCAAAAAATTTCACTGTCTCAGAAAATTATGAAAAATTCACTGTTGGAAAATTTTGACATCATTATTCCAGAAATAAAATTTATTTTATCTAAATAATTTTCTATATATGTTAATTTTAACTTTTAAATTAATAACCGACATTTATCCAAAATTCACGGGTTTTGACAAAAATGGCTTTCAAACCTTAATAAAAATTATAATTTCATTCATAAAATTATAAGATCATATATATTTAATAAAAATTAATTTAATAATAAAAATAATATTTTATTAAAATATTTTTTAATTAAAAACTCCCTTAATTTAATAAAATAGAATTCATAATTAAATAATAACAAAAAAATACTATTTTTACTTTAAAAACTATTTACAATGTATAGATAATGACAAGAAGGTATATTTATTATTATATACAAAAATAATATACATGAACATAGTACTAGAGATTTGTTACATAACCCCTTAAAATGGCCGCATAAGACCTAAGGGTAAGGTGTGCGATGGTGATAGACTCTTGGGGTGGCTCGGATAACATCGCTCGAGTGGTAATTTCTATCAACTTCCACTTCTCTTGTAGATGGTCCCATTCGAGCTTGACATGATGAAACCCAGGTTGGGCTTGTTCAAGAGCGATGCCCAAGGAATCCACCTCTTTCCCGAGCTCTGACAAATGGGCTTCGTATGGGGTAATTCTACTGGATGAGTCCATCATTTCCTTTGTCTGAGTAAATTTGGATTTGTTAAAGCCGTATATTTATACTAATCATGTGATCACTGTTCAGCGGCTATATTAGCAACGGTCAAAATTCATAACACAAAACCAATGAAGTTGAAATTTTATATAAAAATAAAAAGACATTTAATTAGATCAAGAGGGATTTCCATTAATGAAACTTTGGGTCGTTACAATATTCCCCCCTTAAGAAATTTCGCCCCTGAAATTTTCATTTTCCCACACTAAAATAGATGTGGGTAACTCAGCTTCATCATTTCCTCCAATTCCCAAGTCACTTCTTCAAACTTTTGGTTTCTCCACAACACCTTGACTAGGGGCATTATCTTATTTCGAGGAACTTTTTCTCTATGATCTAAGATCTTCGCTGGTTGCTCCTCATAAGAAATATCATCTTCCAATTATACCACCTCAGAAAAGAGTACATGTGAAGGGTCTGGTATATACTTCCTTAAGATGGATACATGAAAGACATCATGTACTTTGGCCATAGTAGGTGGAAGTTCTAGTCGATAGGCCACAGCCCCGACACGATCAAGAATCTCGAAGGGGCCGATGTACCTTGGACTTAACATCCCATTCTTTCCAAACCTCATGACCTTCATCCATGGATATATGCGTAGAAAAACCATGTCTCCAACTTTAAACTCAAGGTATCGTCGATGATTATCTACATAACTCTTCTGTCGACTATGGGATTCCTTGATATGATTTTGAATGGTTTTCACCTTCTCCACCATTTCCTCAACCATTTCTAGTCCAAGAAGCTTACGTTCACCGACCTCATCCCAACATGTCGGTGTTCTGCACCTTTTCCCATATAGGGCTTCATATGGTGCCATTTGGATGCTTGAGTGGAAACTGTTATTATAAGAGAACTCAACCAGAGAAATATGTTGATCCCATCCACATTTAAAGTCCATTTATCATGCTCTCAACTTGTCCTCAAGTGTTTGGATAGTCCGCTCGGATTGGCCATCAGTTTGAGGATGATAGGCCGTACTGAAGTTCAGTTCAGTATTCAGTGCATGTTGAAGACTCCTCTAAAACTTATAGGTGAATCTTGGATCTCGGTCAGACATAATAGATAGTTGTACTCAATTCAGCCTTACCACTTCCCTGATATATATTTGTGCTAGTTGAGACAAATAGAAATCCTCCCGAATAGAAATGAAGTGTGCAGTCTTTGTTAGATGATCAACAACAACCCAGATTGCATTATTGCCTTTGGATGTCCTCGAAATTCCGGTGACAAAGTCCATAGTGATGTTATCCTATTTCCATTCTGGTATGGGCAATGTTTTCATCATCCCCTTACACTTTTTCCTCTTTTCCTTCACTTTCTGGCACACTAGGCACTTTGATGTATATTTAGCAATCTCCTTCTTCATATTATCCCATCAAAGGTTTTCTCGGAGATCTCGATACATATTTTTGCTCCCTGGGTGAATAGAGAAATTTGAACTTTGTGCATCATCCAAAATTTCCTTCTTCAGCTCCGGACATGATAGAACACATAGTATTTTCCCAAACCACACAATTCCTTCTTTATTAACATTAAACTCCAAGGATTTCCCTTTTTTGATAGCTTCCACTTTTTCTTGAATTCCCACATCATCCTTTTGATCATCCATTAACCATTCCAAAAGAGAAGGTTGAGCAATCATTAGTGAAAGGATTCATGATGTTCCCTTCTCTATGATTCCCATGTCCATCTTCATCAAGTCTAAGAAAATTGGATCCTTCTCAATTATCATCATTGATAGAATCGCTGGATCCTTTCTACTTAGGGAATCATGCCACCTTGTTCATTTTCCTAGGGTGGTAATGGATTGAACAGTCATAATCCTTGATTAGATCTATCCATCTTCTCTAGAACATATTAATCTCTTTCTGTGTAAATATATATTTAAGACTCTTGTGGTTAGTATATATCTCACATTTCCCTCCATAGAGATAATGCCGCCAGATTTTCAAGGTAAAGATCACCGCCGCCAACACCAGATCTTGCGTTGGATAGTTTTTCTCATGGATTTTCAACTACCTTGAGGCATAGGATATAACTTTATCATTCTGCATCAGCACACATCATAATCCCTTCGTTGAAGTATCACTGTATACCACAAAAATTTCCCCACTTGTGGGTAAAGTGAGCATGGGCACAGTGATAAGCCTCCTTTTCAACTCCTTGAAGCTTTTTTCAGATTCATCACTCCAAGAAAACATTACTCCCTTTAGAGTTAGCTTGGTAAGAGGGTTGGAAAATCGTGAGATATTTCTCACAAATCGTCGATAATATCCAGCTAACCCCAAGAAGCTACAGATATCTGTTACTGATTTTGTCTCGGCTATCCCTTAATTGCATCTATTTTGGAGGGATCGACAGGTATCCCATTGCTTATGATGATATGGCCCAAGAATGGGACCTCCTTCAACCAGAACTCATACTTTCTGTATTTTTCATAGAGCTTCTCCTTTCACAAAGTCTCTAGTACAGTTCTTAAATGGTCCTCATGATCCTCCTTGGTTTTGGAGTATATTAGAATATCATCTATAAAGACTACCACAAATTTGTCGAGTTAATCTCTAAATACTCTATTTTTTAAGTCCATGAAGATTGATAGAGCCTTAGTGAGTCCGAAAGGCATTACTATGAATTCATAGTGCCCGTATCTTGTGTGAATAGCTATCTTGGAGATATCTTCCTTCTTTACCCTTACATGACAATATCCTGACCGCAAGTCCACCTTGAAGAAGTATTTTTCTCCATGCAGCTGATCAAATAAGTCATAAATTCTTGGGAGAAGATACTTGTTCTTTATCGTGATTTTGTTAAGTTCATGATAATTTATGCAAAACCGCATAGACCCATCCTTCTTCTTGATAAAGAGGACTGGTGCACCCCATGGTGGAGCACTTTGGCGTATAAATCCTTTATCCAGATTCTCATGTAGTTGTTTCTTCAGCTCTTCAATCTCTACAACAGCCATTCTATATGGAGTTATGGATATTGGTAAAGCCCTGGGTATAAGTTCAATTGAGAATTCAACATGTCTTCTAGGAGGAAGACTAGAAAGTTCCTCGGGAAACACTTCAGCGAATTCCCTCACAATAGGAATTTCTTCAAGGATGGTTTCTTCCTTGGACTCGATCATCTGAGCCAGATATGTGTGCTTATAGGGCAGTAATATCCATTCTTGAGATAATGGAGCTAAAGGAGATTCATATTCCTCCTTACACTTGTAAAGAATCGTGGATCGATTCTCCATGTGAAGTGTGACTTCCCTCTCCCGAAAATTTATGTTGTCTCTATATAAGGAAAGCCAATCCATGTCAAGAATTGCATCAAATTCCACCAGAGGGAGTATGATGAGGTTCTCCGGGAAATTCAATCCACAGATTATAATAGTGGAGGACTTATATTCATGGGATTCAATGATTGCCCCATTTTCCGTACTCACCAAAATCTTCACTTCCATGATTTGTGGTGGTGCTAGGATTATTCTACTAAACATTAGAGATATAAAAGAATGCGTAGAACCTGAATCAAAAAGTAATTTTGACATTCTTGAATGAATAACTATCATACCTATCACCACATAGTTTCAGGGGTTCACCTCGGTAGAAGTGAGGGAAAAAGATCTTCCTTGCTGCCTTGGAGGTTGTTGGTTGCCTCTGAAATCCCTTGTATTAGGGCACTAATTTGTTAAATGACCTAGTTCTTTGCATTTTTAGCATTGAACGACGCGTTGAGGTTCGAACGGAGTTTTCCTCTACTCTATCGTAGCCGCGGGTCTTTCTTTCTGATAGTTAATAACTAGGTGCCCTTCCCTTCCACACCTGAAGCATTTCCTCATCCCCTTAAGGCAATTTCCAGGGTGCTTCTTTCTGCACTTTTGGAAAGTGGGGTGATGGATCTTATTAGCACCATTGGATTTATCCATTGGGCCACTAGCATTGAAGTCCACCTTAAGATTCTTATCCCCATGATACCCCCGTGATTCTCCAATCTCCATTTCGACCTTGAGAGCACATCAGACAGTTTCCTCATAGCTTTCGAAGTCACAGATCACCAATAATTTCCACAGGCTAGGCTTCAGCCCACCAACGAAGCGGTCAACTTTGTATTTGGGGGTAACGACAAAGCCGGAAGCACATCGTGCAAGCCTTGTGAAGTTTGTCTCGTACGCTCCAACATATTCTTTGTCTTTTTTCTTGAGGTAAAGGAAGTACCTTTCTATCTTAAGCTGGAGGGTGTGCGGAAAATATTTATCAAAAAACATCTTCCGGAAATCCTTCCATTCCAACACCTCGATCTCCTCCTCAGGCTTTTTATTTTTGATCAACATACGCCATTGATCAGCTTCACCCTCCATACGATAAGCCGCCAAGAGAACCTTCTCTTGTTCAGAACATTGGAGGATAGAGAATATCTTTTCAATGGAGTTGATCCATTTTTCAACGATCATGGGATCGGATGATCCACTAAAAGTATGAGGCCTTTGTCTCATGAAGATCTCGATAGCGACTTGTTCTTTCTTAGGGAGGGTTGAACATTCCTCTTGACCCATGTTTCTATTCAAAACTTGAGTTAGATGAGAGAGAAGCATGACAACGTTCATGATTCCTACTCCCATTGGATTGGTCATCTCATTAGTACAATCATCACACTGATCTTCACACCGGTTGTTAACCTGAGTCCTCCTATTACTGGCCATTGGCTAGAATAATAGGAAATTTAGGGGTAACACATAAAGGGTAATCCAAATATAAAGGCCGATGACTTATAAATAAACTTTTATTTCCTTAACTCATGATTCTATAGGCTTCAATCTAGGCTTTTCATGATATACTTTCTAACATATATTCTTAGGGGAAATTTTTTATTTCCCTTAATAAGGGTTCATACTAAGCTTATGAATTTATCAAAACATATCCCCCGAGAGTGCCGTAACCAAGAGTTCAGCAAGGCCTGTTTTCGTGCACCAGTTCCTGTTCGAGTCTAGCTCAAAGCTGTGTTTTTAGGTTTTATCCTTAGGATACATCTGTGCCAGAGCCGCCTCTACCTACTCGTATCCAGACAGGGATGTACTTTCTTTATAACCCACTTAATCAATACTCACCAAAACTGAGGGATGTTTTTATTATACTTAGTCTTGTCTCTAAGGATTTACTATGGTTTTATAATCCTAATCCCAAAAATAACTAAACCTATCCTCTGATACCAACTATGACAACCCTTCTTATTACAAACTTAAACATGATTTATTACATAAACTATTCACTTGATACAACATGGAAGATCAATAGGTCTAGTGTCTTTGGGGCTTTGGATCATTACATAATAACTTAAAACATGAAATACAACATCTTTATTGAAAACTTAATTTGCATGACCACTACATTCCCTCGTACTTAGCATTGCATGGGATAACCTGAGGATATACATAAGAAAAGGGTGAGTGATAAAGCCCAGTAAGGGAATAAACATGGAATAACATGCGGAGTACAATACATGTTAGGAAATAGGAATATTAATAGACCATAAGAGAAACATGAACATAAAGGCATGATAAAGCATTATAATCATAACATGGAAATGTGGCAACAATACTTAATATGGAATTAGCATGATCCAAGGCTCATTGCACATGGAGCATGAGTAAATCCTCATTTCACATAAAGCATGAGTAAACCCTAGTTGAACATGAATTAGCATGATTCAACACTCACGTCACATGATGTATAATGATACTATACTTTACCCAATTCATTGGAGCGCTATAAGGGCGCACCCTTCTTAAACATTTCATTTCATGCAGAAGTGTGCCACATGGATCATAAAACATGGATTCATAAAACATAATCATTTATTTCACGATAAATAAATGTAGAATTCATACATGAAAATTTATAATCAATAAGTAAATATGCTTAAATATGAATACCCTTGATGGATAAATGGTTATGGTATTCACTACACAATGGCATTGGCTTAGAAAATTAGTGCGATTTCGGCAGCGTAACGGCATGACAGAAGAATTCATAAAAATGGTTGATGAGAGAGAAAGGGGTTCCTCATCATATTTACTTGTAATGGACTATAACTAGGTCATATAGATACATGTCCCAACAATTGTAATGATATTTAGATTCATGATACAAAAGTATTGCTTGAATGTAAATGAGGAGAGAGAAGTTCTTTTCGGAATTTCAGCATAGTAACAGGTGTACATGGAAGGCATTTAATGAGAGAGAAAGGGGTCTCCCATCATTCAAACATAAATATAGAAGTATGAGGGAGTTGAAAAACCATACCCCAAGATTAATAATTGAAATTAAAAGGGAAAAAAACTTAATGAAAATTTGACAAAAATGAGAAAGGGGGAAAACCCTTTACTTGGATGTGTGCTTCCAAAGGCTAGAGAGAGGCTTGTGATAGGCTTCTTGGGAGCTTGGGGAACCTTGGTAGTATTCTAGAGAGAGTAGGGAAGAGGTTGGACGAACTCCAATGTCTTTTAGTGAGGAGTAAGTCGGATCTTGGGTGGGTTTATATAAGAAAGGTAAGGGAATTCTTTATTATTTAGGTTTGGGTCCCCTTACATTAAATTAATCCAAACCACAAACCATCCCATGGTTTTTGCCCATGGTTTTTGGAAAAGGGAAGAGGAAAACAATATTTTATAATTCCAAAGTTTGAAAATCTTAAAATAATAGGGTTTCTTATGTGGAGGTGAGTCATACTCCCATGGAAATTAATTTAAAAAGACAAGGTGTTTAATAAGTCTTGAGGGGTCCATTAATGCTTTGAAAAGTAAGTTAAACAAACAAAAAATTACATTATTTTAATGGTAAACCATATATTAGCAGAACATGAAGATTATAGTATTTTATTACATCACTATTGGGTCATTATGATGTCATGAAACACATTATATATTTAAAGGGTATTTAATTTTTACCCAAAAACTTGACTGTCTTAGAAAATTATGAAAAATTCACCGTTGGATAATTTCAACGTCCTAAGTCAAGTAATAACATTTATTTTATCTAAATAATTATTTAAATATGTTAATTTTCACTTTTAAAATAAAAACCGACATTTATCAAAAATTCAAGTGTTTTGAAAAAAATGGCTTGCAAACCTTAATAAAAATTACAATTGCATTCATAAAATTATATGATCATTTATATTTAATAAAAATTAATTTAATAATAATAATAATAATTTATTAAAATATAATTTAATTCAAAAATACCTTAATTTAATAAAATAGAATTTTTAATTAAATAATAACTAAAAAAATAATATACATGAACATAGTACTAGCGATTTTTTACATAACCCCTTAAAACGGCTACATAAGACCTAAGGGTAAGGTGTGCCATGGTGACGGACTCTTGGGGTGGCCTAGATAACATCGTTGGAGTCGTAATTTCTATCAACTTCCACTTCTCTCATAGATGGACCCATTCGAGCTTGACATGATGAAGCTTAGCTTGGGCTTGGATAAGAGAGAATCCCAAAGACGCCACCTCTTTTCCCAGCTCTGACAAATGGGCTTCGTATGGGGAAAATCTACTGGATAAGGCCATCGCTTCCTTTTTCTGAGTAAATTTGGATTTGATAAAGCCCTATATTTATACTAATCATGTGATCACTATTCAACGACTATATTAGCAATGGTAAAAATTCTTAAAACAAAACCAATGAAGTTGACATTTTATATAAATATAAAGAGACATTTAATTAGATCAAGAGGGATTTCCATTAATGAAACTTCGGGTCGTTACAATGTTTTCCACAATTTCATTTGGTGTGGTGTATGTACATCCCATGATTGTACTTGTTGTGTAATATACATTAATTTATGGGTATTTACATCATTATTTTATGATCCTTATTTCAGGTGGTTTATTTTTCATATGTTACCAAATCAGTAAGGGAACCTTTCACACTCCTCTTTTTAAAAGAATACGTTTTTATATGTCTTTTAATTTACATCTTCTTATGTTTGGATATGTTCTTATATATCCTTATTGCTTTAAATTTTATTTCCAAGTGAAGAGATACCCTTTTCTCTCTCATCAACCCATTTTATACATTTTAAAGTGACGTCGTTTGGCTGTCGAATTTCAGTAATGGGACTTCTTCAACCAATTTAAATTCTTTGTGTTAAACATCTATTTCTTGATTACGTCTTGTTATGAATATGTGCGAATAACCTATTATTGTTTTACACTTAATACACACTTATATTGGGTGTATTTATATTGGTCACACATAATTATGTCATTGATTTATCATTAGTCTAAGGACACCGTCTTTATAAGGGATTTCATCTCAATTTACATTCTATTGAGACATTATTGGTGTTATAAACCAATTCACTTTTATATTGTGTATATACTCTCCTTTGGAAAATTATATCATGAATACCTTTATTCTAATGATATTATAAAATTTTGATTAATGTTATTCCTCAATTATTTTTCTTCAATGTATCTCATTTGGATAGGAACTCTTTAACTAAAATATCATTTTAAATGTTTTAATGATTTAATCTTATAAATATTTCTCATTAATGTCCATGTTTTCAAAATGGTTTTAATGAATTATTTATATGTAAATTAATGTTTTAAAATGTTAATTTATTTTAAATCATCATTGTGGTATGGGACACTTTGATTCAAAAATATATTTATTAAATGTTTTAAATGGTTTTAAAAATTGTTTGATAAAGCAATGATTATGTCAATATCTTGAAATGATATATTGTAATTTCAATGTGGATATTTTAATGTTCATTTATTCTTGTTTTATGTGTTATTAATATGTTTTGGTTATTGGGAATTGTTTATGTATATGGGTGATTCCATGATAAACATTGGGTGGGTAAGCCTGAGATAGCTCTCTAATGCATTGGGTAACGAGAATGAGGTAAACTTTAGTATTTCTCCTAAGATATTTAGGGAATATACTATGATGGGTATTCCAAATTAAACTCCCTATGTAGCTGTGAAAGAAAAAATGTATGTTTGACATGGATTCCACAAGTTACCTTTATGATTTAATATTTTTGTGTGATATTCATAAATCATATGATTTCATGTGGTATGTTATGATTGAAAAGTAAGGTTTTATTGATTTATATTTATTTATGGGTTAATGTTTTTCTTCCATATTTTATAACCCTTACTGACCTTTTTATGCTCATCCTATGTTTTGAAAAGTTTTTCACAAGAATTAAAGGTGAATAGGGTCAATGATGGGATCAAGGAGAAGTTGTGTTGTCTAAAAAAATGATTCTAGACATGACACTTTTTTTAAGAGTTTTAATTTTATGAAAAAAAAATTGAAACTTATTAGAAGGGTCTACTTTATAATTTTTTTGAGAAGTGAAATAATAGTAATGTCCTAATTATATAGAACTCTAAACTTTAAAAGATCCTCAATGTAAATTATTGACTTAACTCAAGATTATGTAATGTATTAAGGTTGTGTCCTTATAGTTTGTATAAAAGGTCAGTTTAGATAACTTTAGAGGTTGAGGTGTTATTTAAGCATAAGTAACAAAACTATAATGGTTAGAAAATTAGAAATATCCATAGTTATTTTAGATAAATTGACTGAGTTTAAGATAACATGAATAATTCTATCATAGTATTTACCATCCTCATAAGATATTATATGATAATTTTTCTAATATACTCACACTGACATTTTTTGTTTTAGTAAATGGATAGGAACCAAAGTAACATTTGATGTGAAGAAAACTTTAATGGTTTTCTGAATGAGAAATGCAAGGAAATTGGAGCTATAATGATAAATCTTGTGGATATTCTCAACCAACTATTTGCAGTCATGATTGACCACCTGAACATTGATTATTTTTATGTGTAATCATATATGCGATAAAAAAATCCCTACAGAAGGTCCGGTAATGATCATAAAGGTATGAATTTTTAAAAACATATGTGTTAAGGATGTTGGAAGAAACACCTAGGAAAATGATTCAAAGGGACTAGAAGATGCAGAAGATATGGGAATAAAGGTCATAATGCAAGAACCTTCCATGGAAAAAGGAAGCATACAGTTGACTCTATAAAGGGAATGATGTTCTTTTTTGAGGGATCAATTGAATGTTTTAAATGTTGAGTTCATGGTCATTATACAAACATATTCCCTATGAATATGTTTAGGGAATAGTATCACCAAGATCATACAAATATATTTTTACCAATACCTAATTCCATTCTTACAGAGGATAAATAAATTGAAAATGACCAATGAATATTATGGATTATTTCTTAACATATGTTTTGATATTATTTAATATTAGGATATGATTCATGATTATGTTTGTAAGAAATAATTATTTCAGAATATGATGGTAAAGAATGGTTAATGGATCATGAATAACATTGAATGAGTAAGGAGTCAACATATATGGGATTCAAGAGTTATGGTTTATTTTAAGATGATGAAATTCATAAAAGTAGTAAGGCTATTTTGATGATAGGATTACATTGGAAGACATTTTATTGTATTTGTATCCATGATGTTTGATATATGAAAATGTTATTCATGGAAAAATTATTTTTTATTTTGAGGAGTAATGGTAGAATTTTATTTTGGAAGAATTGGTGTTTTTATTGACATATGTTGATTTGGGGTATTTATGGAAATAATTATCCTAAAATAAAGAATATGTGATTTTATTAATTACACATCAATATGAGACATTAAAAGTAGTTTATTTTATTTGGAGATAAATGTAAATATTCAATTTAGAAGACTATGTGATTAAATCCTTCTTAGTATTGGGTTAAAATCTTAGTTTGGGTTGCATTGAATAATTTTAAGGACATTTTTTTATTGAATGGAATTTTCTGAACATTGGGTATTGTTGGTCAGATTTTGGGGATTAAGAGTATTATTTCTTTTTATAAATTATTATCCTTTTTGGGGATTATCTGATCATGTACTAAACGTTTTGGTTTGGGTTAATTTCTAAAGACAAGGGAAATATATAGTACATCTTTTGTGGATTATCTGATAGTGTAGAAGTTTATTTTAGCGCTTTTAATGTGAAAATGTCAGTTTGACTCCACATAAATAAATTCATCAACATAATGAAAAGTAACTTAAAACAAAAACATTTTCAGTTAAATATTCTTACTATGGAATCAAATACCGTTTAACCAAACGAACGTTTGAAATTTTTGGGTTGTTATCATTCTCCTAATAATGTTTTCTACCACTCTCCATCAAACCTTGATGGTTTGTTTTGCTTCCATATACTTGTTTTCCTACATGGAATCATATTATTGGCTATATTGGGTGGCCTTTTTATTTCTATTTATTTATATTAATGTGATATTTTTTTTGACTCTTTTTATGATGTTATACTTTCAATGAAGCTTCCAAGCCCAATATTAAAATTATGATGACGGAATTCCCAATAGGGGGGAAAGATGTAACATCCCAGGTAAATTAAGAATATAACTTTTTCATATTTATTAAAATTTGTGAATTAAGTATTAATTTTACTTTAAAGCAGATACTATGTTTAATTTCATACCCAATACATGACAACTGGTTTCTTTAAAATCTTACGTTGCACACAACATTGAGTTACATTAAAAAATAATATAATTTTATTTTTATTTTAAATGGTAGTTAACACATAGCTGTTTTATTGGTAGGAATGAATATAAGTAACTAAAATATGATTATATATGTTTGTTAAATGTTTGTACATTTATCTAATAAATGTTACAGTCTTAAAATGAGAATGAATCTAATTTTAAGCATAAATACTCTAATATTCATTAAAAGGTCGATTTACTACCTTTTGATGGAGAACCCTCTTTAAATATAGTTTTTTTAACTTTTATATGTTCTATTTTACAAATTAAAATTAATATTTAGAATCAAGAGATCAATTTTTAATTTGGGTAAAATTTTTGTATTTTTCTGATAAAATTCATTTTTTAATAAATAGTAAATAATGTTGTATTTTAATTCCATACGAAATTTTAATATAATTTATTTATATGTTTAGGTTATCTTTTAAAATTATCATAATTTTTAATTAGATTATTTTTTTAATATTTAATCCAATGTTGGTCATTGGAAGTAATTTTACTTTAAAATTGGACATAAACAAGTGTCAATATTTTGATAGTTATTATTTCTTAAAAACGCTTTTTTTGTTTTGATAGTGGGAATTATTTTTAAATTAATTTTTGAAATTTCTATATTTTGAATTTGTTAAAATGGAAATCAGTATTAAATTTGGAATATCAAATATAGCATAGGTTGAATTTGTGGTAATTTTCTTGAAAACCATCTAATTTTGATAAATAGTGAAAACAATAAGTAGTTGTTAAAAACCCTATTTTTTCATTTAAATGAAATTTTACAGCATCTGTGAATTGAATTTCAAAATTATGACATACATGGTTGTCATCAGTATGTAAAATGAGGTTCAATAAGATGAATGTTTTTTTGAATAATTACTTTTGACTTTTCTTTACCGCGGTTAATGGTAAATATGGTAATTCAAGATAAAAATAATATTATAATAATATGAAATTACCCTAACATGTGTCATATTCCCATTGTTTGATACTTTTCAGACCATGGTCATCCTTGGGTCGATTTTGGGACCCCATGGATCCACATAAGAGTGATAATGACACTTTATATTAATTAATTTCAAATAAAGACAAAAATGACTTAATCATATATCTTTTAGAAAATCAATTTTTACATGGCTTGTATAAGTTATATCTTAAACTAAAAAATATTCATATGAAACCGAAACATATTTCCTCCATCATGGTATTTGTTTTTTTTAATTTTTAAAAATCATATAAATAAAATTATTTATGACGTAATAATGACGCATTATTTACCTCATTAACGAATGATTTAAATAAATAAGATTATAATACATAAAAAGGTATCCAAAACATGTCCAATTATTATTGGATGATTTTATTTCAAACATGAGTCATCTTATCTTTGACTTTGATGAGTTTTGGACCTTTAGAAACTAAAAATCATTATGTAATGAAAAAATATTTTAAATCATTCTTAAAGAGTCCCCCATCCCCTTATAAAAGACATCATCTCTAGCCAATTAATTACACCTCTCAAACCCCTTGTTTAATCAAAAATCTGCCCAAATATTCTCTCAAGATCCCTCTCTTCCACCTAGAAGCCTTACCTTATGAGGAAGGCACTTCAAGAAATCATGTTGGTTCATACGAAAGAGAGTTACCCGATTTAAAGGTAATGAGTCCTTTTATGTTCTTTTCTTTTATTTTACTACTCCAACCCCCTAAAATAATTTTATTACATTATTTTATAAAAACACCAGTATAATAAATAAAATAATATGTTTTTATGAAAAGGGTTCTAACTACACCTACACACACCTATGTCTAGTGGGTAATGAACATACTGTTTCTATGGACGATGAACTACTGCCTTTCGAAACGATGATTGTTCAATCTTCTCCTACCAACTCAATTGGTGGCCATTATGATGGAAAGGTATTTATATGTTATATATATTATGTTTATGTTTTTTCTATGTTTATGTTATTTTTATTTAATAAAACACCTTTATGTTTTCCAATATGTGTAAACATGATAATTTCATTTGAGGATGTGTGGATTACTACCCCCTCAAGATGATATGATTCGTTCATGACATACATGGAATGTATAAAGGATAAAGTTAAAGAAATTATGAAACATATATATAATATGTTATTATACTAGAAATATAATATACCTATGTATCATTATATTTTCATTCCATTAAATATGAAATTGAAATGAAAGTAGCGTTCTTGCGTACGTACAGCTTACCGTCTCCATGAACGAAGCATTTCATTTCTTATCTCCAAATGTTATGTTCTGTTATAAATACATATATATATATATACTGGATATATATGATATATATTATATCTAAATCATGAATATAATTTTCAAGATAATTGAATTTTGAGAACATGAATAACTTGTAATTATAAGAATTTCATTTTTTACTCAAGTTCCAAATATCGACCAAACGACCACTATTAACTTAAATGATTAAATAATTTTTATAACATGGTAATAATTAATATAAAAAGAATAATAAACTTTAAAAACGTTCTTAAGAAAGTAGAAATTAATATTAATTTATTATTCAGGAGATTAAATAATAAACGAGTCAAGTCAGACACGAGGTAAGGGGTTTCTTTTCTCACTTTTAATTTAGTGAGATTTACACTATTAAACACTTATTTCTTGCATGTGGAGTATTTTTTACTACAAGTTGATATATATTATAATGATTTTATTTAGTTTCATTGCATTCTATGATTCAGTTTCTAGTTATTAACTTTTTTTCATAGACTCGATTGATTAAAACGTGGTAAGGGGTTTTCATTTCACTTTTTATTCTAGTTATATTCTGGCTATGTTTGACACTATTTCATTTGGTGTGGTGTATGTACTAATCATGATTTTAATACTTCTGTAACATAATTACATTTATTGGTATTTACATCTTCATTTTATTATCCATATTTCATGTGGTGTATGTTTCGTATGTTACCAAATCATTAAGGGAACCATTCACCCTCCTCTTTTTAAAAGACATAATTTTGTTTTGTATTATAATTTACATCTATTTATGTTGAGATATTTTTTTATGTATCCTTATTTTTATTAATTTTATGTCAAATTCATGAGATGCCATTTTCTCTCTCATCAACTCATTTTCTGAATTTTAAAGTGATTATGTTATGCTGTCAAATATCTGTAAAGGAACTTCCTCACCCAATTTCAATTCTTTGGGTTAAACTTATACTTCTTTATTATGTCGTGTTATGAATATTATTGAATAAACTCTGATTTTTTGACACATAATATCCACTTATATTGGTTGTATTTATATTTTTAACACATAATTATATCATTGATTTATCTTTAATCTAAGTATACCGTCTTTATAAGGGATTTCGTCTAAATTTGAATTCCATTGAGACATCATTGTTGTTATAAACCAATTCACTTTTATATGGTGTATATACTGTTCTTTTGGCATATTATAACATTAATAGCTTTATTCTTATGATATTATAAATTTTTTATTAATGTTATTCTTCAATTATTTTCATTCAACCATCACTAATTTCATTAGGAATTCTTTAACTAAAATATCGTTTTGAATGATTTTATAATTTAATATTCTAAATATTTCTCATTAATACCCATGTTTTAAATATGTTTTTAGGGATTTATGTTTATGGATATTAATTTATTAAAATTTTAATTCCTTTAAAATCTTCAAATTGTAATGAGATGCTAGGATTCAAAAATCTCTTTATTAAATGATTTAAATGGTTTTGAAAATGTTTTGATAATGAATTAACTATTTCAATATATTGAAATGATATATTTTTATTGAAATGTTGAAATGTTATCTTTACCTTAATATTTTTTATTTGTTTTGAATATTTAATGGTTATTTGGAATTGTTTAAATATACATGTGGTTCCATGATAATCCTAGGGCGGGTGAGCCCAAGATACTCCCCAATGCATTGGGTAACAAGACAGAGGTAAACCTTAATTGTTCTCCTAAGAGATTTAGGGAATATACTATGATGGGTATTCCAAATGAAACTCCCTACATAGATGTTAAATATATAATGTATATTTTATATGGATTCCAAAAATTACCTTTATGATTTATGCTTTCTATGTGTTATTCATAAATCATATGATTTCATGAGGTATGTTATGATTAAAAAGTATGGTTTCATTGATTTGTATTTATTTATGGGTTAATATTTCCTTTATTTATTTTATAACCCTTACTGAGCTTTTTATAGTCATCCTATGTTTTGAAAAAAAATTCACTAGAATGAAAGATGAATAGGGTCAAATATGTGATCAAGGAAAATTCATGTTTTCTAAAACATGGAACTAGAAATGACACTTTTTTTAAGAGTTTTTATTTTATCAAAAAAATGGAAACTGAGTAGAAGTGTCTACTTTCTAATTTTTTTGAGATGTAAAATAATATTAAAGGCCTAATTGTCTAAAACTCTAAACCTAAAAAGATCCTCAATGTGAATTTTTGGCAATACTAAAGATTATGTAATATTTTAATACTGGATCTTTATACAAATCTCCTAACTCCCTAATATTGTTCTTAGAAATTAGCACCTTATTAAATATAGCATTCACCGAAGTCACCCTAAAAAAATTCACCTGTGATTGGATTTCATTCATGAGACCAACCTAAAACCGATAAGCCTATGATAACTTGTCATCCCCCAGAACAGGTGAAAATCACTGATGCTATTTAAAATGATAAGAATAATCCATCATTGAAATAGAGCCATGTTTCAAATGCATGATCCCCCTGGATATGTCATCCCCCAAATTATTGGGGTAGAAGTAATCATAGAAGGTCCTATGAAATCTTCCCAAGTCATATCCCAATGATGTCCTGCCAGTGAGATAATATCCCACCATATCTTGGACGAATCACGTAGAATGTAATTTGCGAGCTTCACCCTCCTCTTAAGAGGTATCTCAAGAAGATCATTGGTAGAAAGAATGGCCTCCAACCATGAATCTATAGGATGTGTTCCTTCATCCCCTGAACAAGTGGGTGGATGATACTGTTGGAACACACATTTTAGTCGTACCATAGTTGGGGGAGGATGTGGTGCTCCTTAAAAATCATTCATCATCTTCATAAAGCCTTCATGAAATAGTACTTCAGCACTGGGGTCTGCTATAATAGCTTGTTCCAAAATGGTCACCATTGGAGGATCTGCTAGTAGTCTCTAATCTACCATTTCTCGTGTCTTATCATCTCCTTGTACCCATCGTACTACCATAGGATGTCTCAGTAGCATTACACTTCTTGTTCAACCACTCACATCAGTTTAATATTATCAGGGACTTAAAATTATACGTGAAAGAACAAAACATGAGAAGGAAATCATTCATGTTTTACAAAATATGTTCACACCGCGTGTATAAATACTACAAGGTGTTTTCATGTATGATTTTAACAATGGTGTGTACCTCTGCCAAACAATTCATGTAACACCCCAAACACAAAACATTTATCTCTTAAGACATGGCTTGTACATGAATATTACCTCCTTAAAATATTCTTCAACACCTCTAGAACTACATGGTTTAATCCTAGTGTAACACTACATGGAGTGCACACTCTTGACTTGGTGTGTACTACATAAGTTGAATCCACCTGTGTCGTTAGTCACACAGTCGGACACACGGTCCACTATATCACGATATGTTCTCCCAATATGCAGAGTTTTCTACCAAGGATTTCCCAAACCTGTGTCTCTCCTTACACAGTAAAGTCACACAGTCAATAACTACACGGAATGTACATATGGTACATGTAATGTACTTAAGAAAAGTTATTTCTTCCATAATATAAGAAAAAATGGTGTGTGTTAATAACATCACACGCTTTATTGTCTGTGTTTTTGGACAGTGATCCTCTAAAACTAATCTGGTACCCTCAAACTATTAAAATATGGCTAATTCATTCCATTTCATGATCCTTGATATCCCATACTCTCCATGAATCAATATTTGGAATTCATGTATAGCACACCATCTATCACAACAACATGTAATAAATAATTCTCCCTAAATGGAATGACAAGACTGCATGGCATGTGATCTATATCAAGTGACTATATGATGTATGAGATGGAATACCATTATCTTATCAGGATGTAACAAAAATAGAGCCAAAATGATATCAATCATAATATCACAATACAATTGAATCCCCAAATAGTGAATAAAATCAACTATAAAAATTGAAAAACCAGAATAATTGTTATATTCAAGGTAACGTGGATTTTCCATGTACATGGGTGGGATACTCTAGAGCCCAAGTAGTGATAGTGGGTCTGAAAGCATGACCAAAATAGGGTTTGAGAAGAATGCTGGTAGGAAACCACCATATTTTCTGGGCCTAACAATTATTAAATATATATAGCAGGTAATATGAAAAATGAAGCAATAAACTAGGAATTAATCAAAAGTAAATATCATACAATTTTCAATTACATTCATTTACATTTATTTTTCAATCCATTAAATCAGATAATCTCAGGATCTATCCTATGTTATATATCCCCCTATGTAATAGTAACAAAATACATTTCTCATAAGACCTTATAAAAATGAATGTGAAATTGAATCCAAGTGCGTGCTTTGGCTTGGTAGACTCATCGCAACCATTCCATTATTCAATCATGACCCTTTGGGAAAGTTCTCATAGTCTAACCCACCTAGTCTAACATATAAAAACATTTAATAATGACCCACTGGGAAGCTCTCACATTCTAACCCCTATGGTATAACATAACATTAATCATTTACAAATAACCACCAGGTATGCTCTCGCATTGAATACCCCATTGGACAACATAGCATCAATAAATTGTAAATGACAACCTGGGTAGCTCTCATAGTATAAACCTGCAGTTCAATGACCACCTAGATGCTCTCACATTCAATACCCATGTGTCAATAATAATAGTAAAACATACATAAACGACCATACCTCAGGTAGATCTCATAGTCTAATTTCACCTTAGTCCATCATTCATAATGTATACTATAGTCATATCAAATAATCAGTAACACTTTCCGAACAATACAAGGAAATAAAAACAAGGAAAACCTAATAAGAATCCTAGACTAAAAGTCCATAGACAGTAAAACAATGAAAACTAACCAACAGGGTGTACCATAAACAAGGTATGCAACATTATGCATAAGCAACAACCCTTTATTAATCAATCAACCATATATCGTAATAAATAGGGTTAAATACCAAATAAATCATTACCAAAAACATCATTATGTGCTATTTTTAGAATATATAATCCAAATAAGAACAACGAAATGAAAAAACCTCCTACCTCGATATCATATGATCCATATGCATGTATGTCCGGCCTTAAATTGGCCTAAATTGGAATAGATCTACAAAAAGGTGAAAAAAGCTCAAACTTCAATAACCCACAAGAGAGAAGGAATCCAGAAGAAAGGCTTTATGGGTTTAAGAACTCACTGGTGGTATTTCAATGCACTCGATTACATCTCAATCAGAGCTCGATTGGATAATCGTGAGGGTTTAGATGTTTTCCAGTCATCCATTGCTCTCTTGTACACTCCATGGGGAGAATAAGATGATTATAAACATAATATGCAACC
Organism: Viscum album; assembly: GCA_963277665.1. Classification (NCBI taxonomy): domain Eukaryota; kingdom Viridiplantae; phylum Streptophyta; class Magnoliopsida; order Santalales; family Viscaceae; genus Viscum; species Viscum album. Next base: position 2,058,910,273 of record OY728151.1, on the reverse strand, counting down.
TCAATTTGACATATAAAATAAAAAAAACTACATTATTTTTTCTTTATATTTACACGCCTTGTAGTAGCCTCAACCAACCCCCTGACATAAGTGGTCAGTTAGGTCATCACTCCCCCATATACTCAACCATTACACGGCCAGTACAGGGCTGTATGAAGTAATTGGGTACACAACATGTACTCATAAGTACATGGTGTGTCCATATAAAATCCCTATTTCTTTGTTTTCCCTAAAAACAACCCGAAATCAAGATCTATACCTAAAATGAAGACCCGTGTTCTTATAATTTCCCTAAAAAGATACTCCTCCTACATTGACAAAGGTGGAAGGGAGATAATGAGCCCCCATTTCCTACCTCTAATATTCCCTAGGTTGGTGACTAATAGTGAGGGTATAACAAGGATACACATATGATTGGTATTACCCTCAATAAAAAGAAAATTGTGATCATGAGATTTCATATCGACATCCAAAAAATATTATAAAAGAATAAAAATATAAAATAAATAGTATCACATTATGAATCTAATGTCATAAAAATATAACCTAAAGTATACAATGTAGAATCATTGAAAATCCTACGTAAAAAAATCAACAAAATACTTCAATTCCCAATCTAATGGTGTCTATCTTGATTCTTGATGTCTTTATGGAATACTAAAAAAATAGTTTCTACATATATAGGGTGATCATAGAATTTATACTCTATAGTACCATAGACAAGGCCTCTTATGAATATATGAGAAAAACATACTAATTCCCAATTCAATAAAAAATTAATCCAAAAGATCCTAATAAATTATCTAGATTCTAGAATATCCATGGAGTAACCACTAAATAACATATCCAAATTGGTATCATAACAACAATAATAGTGAGAAATGGTAAACCACACAACATTACCAAGGATTTAATGTTTTTATTCCCAAATTATGTACATATTTTCGATCCAGTCCCATTTTTGAAATCCTACCTGAAGACACATATGAAACTCAATGATACCAAACACCTCCATAATACTAGTCACTACATATTATATGATGGCACATAGTCATCCACATCAAATCAAGAACCCTTCATGAAACTGGTCACCACATATATATTATATGTATCCATATCAATATATCCATGTTATTTGGGTATTATGAACATGAAAGACCACAACCACATGCCCTCATCCATGGTTACATAGCCCCAAAAAAAACACCTTAACAATATAAAAATACATTATCTCTAGTTAAATCATTAGTTCTGTATGTCACATCCCATTTGTCAGAACCACTCATAGAAGAGGGAGATCGGGAGAAGTGGTAGCTCGCCATATGTTCTTAACATATTGGATGTGTAGACCCCCCCCCCCCATTAATTGGGTATTGAAACACGATGTGAGGGGTTTTAATTTAGAAATAATAATGAAATACAAGATATAAGAGTATTATACGTAGGTTGAAATGATATTTTTATAGCAAAAGTACTATAACAACTCATAATGACACTACATATCCTCATAAACTCTAATACTTTCATAGAAACCTCTAATACATCACACCACATAACCTTAACCCAAAATCCAAACAAACCAACATTTAATTATATATTATACTGTTTCATGAATTGTATTATATTTTTTATAAACTCAATTAATTAATACATTTAATTTCTTCTTATCAAAAACAATTCATTTATCCTTCAATTCATTTATACCAGATACCACACATCTATTTAATATTTTCCATTTAATAACATCAATTACAAATCATTTTAAAAATCATAAATTTTATTTCTATTTTCAAATTAATTATCATCATCATATTCACCATATTTTTTCCCTCCCAAAACCATTTCATCCAACAAAATGTCATTTAGATATACATATCCATCATTCAAGCATATCATAACTGTGAGACATTTAACAAGCCAGAACATGTAGTCCTCAACCATTTTCATATCAAATCCATGTTTCTAAATCACATATCACAACCACAACACCAAAATTCAATCTTATCAAACTAGAAATCACAAAATTCATTCCAATACACAAATTATTGCATCATATAACTCCACATGAAAAGGGGATGAAAAAAAATATTAAAATTTATCCAGATTGATTAGTATATTTATGGTCCTTACTATTTTCATTTGAGGTGATTTCAAGATTATATTTCATAAATAAAAACATATTCACAAAAATATATTTCATTATTAAAAATATTTTACACATAGTCTAGGAGAATCAATATCATAAAAATAATTAAAGAACATGTCTTATTTACCCTTCCCTATAAATTTCATAACATACAATTCAAAATCATCATTAGTAAATATCATAAAATTTTTTCTATAAGGAAAAATGTATTACTAATATCAAATATAAATTAAAAAGTTCAAACATGAGTCTCATGCCTGGAGATGGTACTAGATTCATGATTCATATAAAGGTTATAAGAGATAGTGGAAACTAAAAAAGTTATGGTATCCTCATCAATGGGGATCCATTACAATTTAAAAATTCCAAAATATTTATTAATGATTTTTATAGACATCTTGGTGAGATATAGTTGATGGAAATTATAGATAGGCGATCATGTATTTCCATAAATAATATTAAATAATGTCTTCGGAATAAAAAAATTCTCAATTATTCAACCATTAAATTTAACGACCATTTAATATTGTTTTAAGGAAAACACAAATGGATTACTAATTTAACTTTCCCAAGGTATTATATTTATGTTTTATTATGAAAAATGAAATACATCCTATGATTTTAGACATTTAAAATCACAGAAAAAAAAATCTGGTTAGAGGATATGATAATAAATGGATTTTAAGAAATACCAGTAAACCCTACGCAACTCAAACATAATGTGTAAGATTTAAAAGGGTTTACACGAAAAAAGTTTGTCTAATAGGATGCAAAATTAAGAAAAACTTGGATTCCCTTATATACACATTTGTACCCACAACATACCCTTACATGATTAGTTGAATACCCATATGAAATCCATGGAAACATGATTATAACATTATGTAACTATTAGTATACAATTAAATGTGTATTATGTAACTGGAGATAATTTAACCACCCCAACTGGCACCTCTAGAGGATCTCATAATACCTGAAACAAAAAAAAATCCCTCAAGAGAATAATTTTAGAATACAACACATTTCATTAAAATGCAATTAATGCTAATAAGATGTGTTATATAACTATAAAATAGGATAAAATAAATTAATAACACATTTCATCAATGTGGAAAAACATTCTCACATATCGATATGATATTTGAAACCTCGTCCTAATGGAAACCATACTTAAAAACATGAGATATTGAGTACCTGTAAAATAATTTCATTCCCAAATATGGTCATATTGATGGAAATATCAAAATAATAATATAAATAACATCTATCCTATAATAATTACATTAAAACTACAATATAAAAAGAAAATCCTATAGAATTATTCAGCTCAAAGTTTTTGAAATATAATCCAAATATTGTTTTTTATGAGGAAACATTATTGTATTTATAACATAAACAATTTTACTTAGTAATTTCATATAATGAAGATATATACATGATTTATAATCCAAATCCATGTTTTTTTGTTTTACGAAATAATTTTTATGTGTTATTTGTGAACCCATAGATAAAATTCATCATCACATGACTCTAACCAAATATGCCAAATACCAACAGGATTTTAGAAATACTACTGATCAATGAGTTCAAGATCATAAACATGATTCTCAAAAGAAATTACATACCCAATATTCATTAAATAATTTTATATTAAAACATTATATGTTAAACATCATGTTAAAAAAAATTATCACCAAGTATATTTTATTTAAAATACATTAGTTTATGAAAATTCATTTTGAATGAAATATGTTATTAATCTTTCAAATAAAATGTATTCATTAAATTATTTATAGTGAAACCAATTTATACATATTTTGAAAAACTTGTTATAAAATAAATTAGAATATTATAAACCAATTTTTGTAGTTAATTTATGAAAAACTATTTCTATTATATGAATTTTTACAAAAACAATTATTAATAAACAACTAAATAGAATAACACATAAGGTAATTTAATTTATAAAGTGTCAAATGATTTAATTTTACCACACACCATTATCTGTTAATATTTTAAAATGTTTCTTATCAGACAACATATATAATTATAATAAACAGAAATCACTAAATGAATGATATCTAACAAATAATATATTAAATTTTATGAAGAAAACAATAATTAATGAACAGGTCACATGATTCTCTCAAAATCATAAATTTTATCTAATTAAACACTAAAATTCTATTTAATAAGTTAATATAATCATTTAATATTATAATTGGATAAAAAAATTCAGATGAAATGAATCTGAAAATAATATAATGTCAAAGAAATCTAATTTATTTATCTATATTAATTACCAATACCGTAAACTAACATCACTTAATACGAGGAGATACAACAAAAGTTTATAGAGGATTTGATTTCTTAATTTCCATTTTCCAAAGGTGAATTCCATTCCTTCCAATAGTTTCACATAAAATTTCTCAACGAATATAATAGTTTATTTTAACCATGATATTGAAGTTTAAATAATTCATATTAAAGGAACCCATACACCTTACCATTAAATTTACTGCATTGGGTGGTAAAAACACACCCAAAAAATTTTACAATGTTTTCTAATATAAATCCTATTGATATAAGAAATGTTTTCCCACTTATCATATGCATGAATACATAACACAGTCCACTATCATGTGATCAATAATAACCAACCCTACCAATAAGATAACAATAAAATAGAATAACCACTTCTTTTATAATAATTTTTTTGTGACAAGAGGGATTATATTCATGAATTCAATGATTTTCCAAATTACATTTTCTATTCACGAATTTATGTGATGGGAATTTTATGGTGGGTAGTAGATTCAATGAATAGAACACATAAAAAATAAGGGTATACGATCACAATAGCATGAAACATAATATTTAATATCACACTATTTATCTAGTTAAGGAATATAAAGGAATCATGGGTTAGGATTCATAATGTAATATATATTTTATAAAAATAAACAAAAAATAATATTATAATTCAAAAAAATATTATGAATAGAATTTCAATTCTTAAGTGGAGAAGTCCATAAAAAATTCAACTAAAAATAGTACTCAAAATTTCTATGTAATTCCTTGGGAAATATAATGTGGTGACTTTAAATTTCCTTATAATGTGTCAATTTCAATTAAAAAACAACACATGTGTTATCTTAAGCATCTTTTTTTACTTGCATAAAAATAGACTAGTCATTTGTCTTGTTACAGAGGAAAAAAACTTTCCAGTTCATTTCAAAAAAAATTACAGGTTACTATCTTATTCTTAACTCAAATACCCCATCACATATACAAGAAACATTCATTAATAAAAAATAAAAAAAAAATTAATGTAGATACAAAAATTAAAATTCATTATAATATACTTCTATGATTCAGTACTATTATAGTCTAATTAATAATTTATCAAAAATTACAATTCTCAAAAAAATATTAATATATATTTCAATAAGGATAAATGATTTTATATCCATATTTATATAAAAATTATATGTACCTAAAACTATTTCATATTACATATAAAAGAATCTAAACATGCTATAAGATTTGGATTCCTGTATTAGAAAATTAATAGTTACTACAAAAATTTTGTATACATTAAACATGTTTCATATGATAGAATAAACATTGTTTAACATGTGAGGAACAATTATTTTATCAGTTATAATCTATTAATAATCTTGAAATGATTATGTTTAATTATTTTAAAAAATTGAGTCCTAAGAGGTTATACACAATCCAGATTATTATTTTCCATATACATTAATAAACTATTTATAGCATTAAAATAAATTTCTAGATCCTAAAATATATTTATTTATCATTAATATTAAGGTAACATCTAGAATGAAATTAAAATTTCAATGAAAATGTTTTATTTATAAATAAAATGCCATAAAAATTATCTTAACAAATATTGGATGATGATATATATTTTTTTATTTTGAAAACACTAAATTTTTTTAATAGTTATTATTGAACATGTTTATAATTTTATAGATTTTAGAAATCAAATTAAAATGAAATTTCAAGCCTTAAAATAAATATTCAAACAAAAACAAACAAAATTAATAGACTAATACTAAAAGACATTGTTCATGCAAAAAATATAATTGGAAAGTTATTTTTGTCCAATATTTAAAATTTAAATCAATTTTCAATAATCATTTTGGATAGTTTTTAAAAATTTAAACATATAATTTTCTAAAACCATATTTTTCACTATTTCTGGAACTCATGTTCCTGATAAATTATTAATTTAATAAAATTAATGAAATATTCACATTTTTGAAAATAATAATTCTACTATTAATGGTTCTCGAAACATTAATTTTAGTATGGAGAAATGACATCTTTTCAATGTAATATTCATAATTAGTTTTTTTTATTTTTCATAGCTATTCAATACAAAATACAATATGAAATAATCAATAACAACATCAAAAATTAAGAAAAAAATTAATCATGTCATGAATTTTAGGATTTGAAAAAATATAAACCATAATTAATTTTTTTATTAAAGGATTGGGAACATTGAATAATAGTTTTAATAATTGTTAAAACAAAAATGTTGGAAGATTTCATCACAATTTTACACATTACAATACGGTTTTATTACTAATTCACTAAATAATAACATTTCATCAATTACCAACACAAAAGCATTTCTAGAAAAATCCTATAAAACTAAAAGATATATATATATATAAATTCTATATCATTCATAAAACACCACATTAAATCACCATATATATCAATGATGATACATTTCCCCTCTTAGTTTTCTACCATATAAGAATCGCCACAACACTGCGTCTTTCGGTGGTCTCAGTGTCCTTTCATTGGATCACAAATTAAAAAAATACTAAAACATCGATGGTCTTTAAGGCTGATTTCATAGTATACGCTTGACTATAATAGTTTACCTACTAAACCATATAATAATTACAAAAATTATCTCTAAACACCATCCTATCACTCAAATTAAATATCTGATACATCTTTTTCTTTGTTTACTCCCTCCAATGGTACCCCTTCTCATTTGTAAAATGGGGATTAGAGACAATTACCCTCGATTCATGCCTCCAATAGTCAATAGGATGGTTACTAGAATCCGGGGTATAAATAATTCCACACTTATGAGAGGAATTTACATCAACAAAAATTAAACTATGATAACATGAAAGGATATCAACCATCAATCTACTCCATAACAAAAAAATGTTAAAATCTATAATGTGTCATTATTCTTGTAATGAAATATGATTAAAAATTAATGTCTCAATTAATTACTAAAGAAAAACATGTAGAAACAATGCAACAACATCTCCAATGGCTAAGAATATGGTGTCCATGTTAGTTCATGAAGTCCCTATGTAAACCTAAAAATAGTTTAAATATACATTGGGATGGAATAAAATGTATACACTGCAAGATCATACATAAGTATTGTAACATCCTGACCCCTCTAGATTGGAGTCAGTGAATTACTTGTTTTATTGGAATGTATAGAAGGATTGAAAATCCTGAAAGTATGATCAGTTTAGTAGTCTTTAAGAAAATAGATGCATAGATGTCACTCAAATTACATTGGAAAAGGTTACAAAATACAATACATAACAAAAACTAAAAACTGCATCGACATGAACTCGACAAATGATCTCTTCTTCATCACCTGTTGAAATTAAACAATGAAATGGGTGAGCTCAAATTCTCATAAAGGGTTACAAATAATGGAATCATGAATCTATAATAACTGAATCATAAACAATTTTACATAATAAATATGGCATGGTGAATAAATGAAAAACTCACACCATTAATAAACTGAGAATAAAACTGCATCCATAGATTTTATCATAGTGAAAACCTCATGGATAGTAATAACTGATAATGAATAAAAATAATTCTTATTAATTGTACTTCATGTATCGGGCATATGATACCATAATATCGTAAAAATGGCTTAGTTCTATGGATAGGAACCTGTCTGATTTTTGGAAACAAACTCAAAGCGTTGTTCACCACATGATTTGTCTAATGTGACCTACCGATGCATCGAGGGAATGTAGTGGGACCCACCCACTGTTGCATGTCCAAATAATTCATTATACATAGATTCAACATATGAGAAATGTGCCTTTACATTATCTGTATAGAATAGAAGATACAGATTCATCAATATTTCCACAATTAAAAAAACATTTGAAATAAATACTATATGTAATATGGTATACGGATTAGAAAATAATCATATCCATGATATGAGAATATTTAAATTTAAATGTCATATAATTTCACTTTAAAAGTTTTATAAAATGGGTAATAGGTACACCGCATAAAAAATAGTAGGTGCACAATACAAAGCAAGTCACAATGAAGTGAAAATTGAGACAATGCTCGTTAACACGTTGTAATAAGTTGATTCGTATGACCAGAAGATCATAACCACTAAATGAATCATATAATAACATGAATATAAATAGAATAATGATAATATATATCAAATGGAAATACACATATACAATATATTACAAATAAGAGGGGAACAATGGAAATCCCACAGAATTGAATGTGAGATGAGAAAAACCCCTTACAAACATTTCGGCATGGTAAAGAGTGTTATTGAAAAGGATTAATGAGAGGTAAAGGGAATAAAATCAATTATATATCATAAGGGAAGTATGGGGTAGGTTAGAAAACGTATCCCATCAATATAAATTAAAAAAAACCACACACAATAGGTTATATTCTTGAATAAATTTGAGAGAGAGGATCACATACATTATGCTTGAAGGTGTTATTGATTGTTCTTAATGACCTGAATAATCAAATTTAGCATCGTTTATTAATAAATCCAGAACCACATCAACATTTAATTGATATTTTATAACATTACTATGTTCATTAATGGCCTTTTATGGTTTTAATATATTCAATTTATTTTGTTTTGGTAGCATTTTTTTGTTGGTTTACATGATCCATTTACTTGTATTAATGAATGGATGTTTGTTTGAAAGGTGTTTAAACATTCATAATTGTTAATAAACATTACTGGTGACATTAAATATATATAAATGATCTTCGAATGATTCTGGTTATATACCATGAGGATGAATCCTGTGACGTGTTAAAAATAAACACTTGGATTTGGTTTGGCGGTTTTGTTCAGAATAATCTTGTTTTGTATTATTATTAGATATTATGAATTTGTAAAGATTACATAACATTAAACAACATAAAATAAATATATAATGATCTGTTTCAACCATTGAAATGTTTTCAGGACTGTTATTGAAGACGGTAATGCAAATTGGAAACTCGTCTTCCTTGAGTCTGATAAATTAACACATCTCAGACGGTGTTTTCATTTATTGAATAAAAGGAAGGGAAAAAATATATTATGATGAAATATTCTGTATGTATAATAAAAATATTGTACATGTATGTTACTATTATTATCATGGAATTTGATTGAAGGTAGGTGAGAATAGAGAACAAAATAATGGACCATTATAAAAGAAATTGAATGAAAATATAAGAGAGGTTCACCTCTGGACTACTCCTCCTTGAGAATCTTCTTAACATCTTTTTTTGTCCATTTGGTGAGACTAGTAGGTCTGGGATGTGAGAGAGGTCTTGGGAAGATTATTTTTCAGAATTTAGGCAAGTCTTGCAGCTTTAGTGGCTTGGGATAAGAGAGGGTGAGGGGTGGTTTATAAAGTGTAGGGGAGAAGGGATATCTCTATATTATATTAATTGATTTATTATTTCTCCACAATACCAAGAATATTGAGTCTTCCATAACCAAGAATAGTAATTTTATCATGTGAATCCGAATCAATTAGGCTTACATCAGTAAAATATCATACATTACTATATAATTAGTGTATTTAGCTTATTTTGTAAATTATGGTATTTCACTATTCATTAAAAATTCTAGTATTTCAAAAAAATACCAAAAATTTACCCTAACCATTTTTGGACATTTAAAATCCAAAAATGAAGACCATTTTTCAAAAATTATTTTCTAAATATGATTAATTAAATATTTAATTAAAATTATTATTTTATCAAAAAATATTAACACTTAAATTATTCATCATCGTTTTTATGGTGCCTAAAGTTATTTATACATTCATGAGTGTGGATACCATTCATAAGTGTTATATTACTATTCATAAGGGTATGTTACTATTCATAAGGGTCGGATATTATTCATAAGGGTAGGTTACTATTTACCAAAATTTAGGTTAATTCTATAAGACTCTAGATATCATCCTGAACAAACCTTGTATGATAGATTTTCAAAATTCAAAACACACAAGAGGAAAATTTAAATTTAATGGCTAGGATATGACTATCTCCTAAATAACCAAGTTTTTTTTAAAGGAACTCAGTGCATTATCAAATTTAGGTTATGAATCGAATGTATTTAAGAGAAATATACTATAAAATGTTTGTAGTGCTACATTATTCCTTCCTTCGGAAATTTTGTCCTCAAAATTTTTCATTTATAAAGCCAACCAAAGAGGTGTTGGTTGTTATTAATTCATAACATCCTCAGGTTCCCTTGTTTCTACTTCCATATTCTGGTTTTTTCGAAGAACCTTTACTAGAAGAGTCATCTGATTTCTCTATACATTCTCCATTGTGTCAAGGATCATGATAGGATCTTCACATTATAACAAATCATGTTCCAGTTATATTTCTTCATAGTTGATTAAATGCATTGGGTCTGGAATGTATTTCTTCAACAATGACACATGGAACACATCCTGAACATTGGAGAGACTTGGAGGCATTGCAAAATTTTAAGCTACAGCTCTGATCCTTTCCAGAATTTCGAATGGTCTGGTGTACCTAGGTCTCAGTTTCCCTTTCTTACCAATCCTTAAGACACCCTTCTATAGAGATACTTTCAGAAAGACATGATCTCCTACTTGTAATTCCAAATCCTCTCTCTGGTTGTCAGTATAACACTTCTGCATACATTTGGCTGCATTAATATGGTCTTGAATTGTCTTCACCTTTTATGTGGTCTCATCAATATGATATGGTCCTATAGGTTTCCTCTCCCCAACTTCATCCCAACAAGTTGGGGTTTGATATATTTTTCTATATAATGCTTCTTATGGATGCATTTGAACAATAGAATGGGAACTATTTTTGTAGGGAAATTCCACCAAAGCAAGGTATTGATCCCATATTCCTTTGAAGTCAAGATAGCATGATCTCTGCATGCCATCTAGAGTTTAAAAGGTCCTTCTAGACTATCTTTTGGTTTGGGGGTGATAAGTTATACTCATACGAAGCTCAGTATTCAAACCCTTTTGAAGACATTTCTAGAATTTTGAGGTAATATAGGGATCTCGATCAAACACAATATACAGAGGTGCACCACGATATTTTACAACTTCATTAATATAAAATCATTCTAGAAACTCTAGTAATAAATACTTATTTATAGGGAGGAAATGTGATGATTTTGTGAGATGATCAAGGATTACCCATATTTCATCATTCCTTCTGGGTGTCCTCGGTACTCTAGTGACAAAATCCATCCTAATTTTATCTGACTTCCACAAACAAATAGGAAGAGGTTTCATCAATCAACTAGGATTTAGTCTCTCTGCCTTCACTTGTTGATAAACTAGACACCTTGACAAATAGTTAGAAATTTCCCACTTCATATAATCCCACCAAAAATATTCTTTCATATCTCTATACATCTTTGTGATACCCTGGTGTATTGAAAATTTTTATCTAAAGCATAATCTAATAGTTCCCTTTTTATCTTAGGTGCTGATGGAATTCATAACCTCTTCCAAAAATTTAGAGCTCCTTCTTCACACATGAAGTCTGCCAATCTCCCATCCTTGACATCATTAATTTTCTTATACAGATTATCATCATCATATTGATATCATTTTATCTTCACTAATAAAGATGGTTTAACAATCATTTGAAAGAGGAAATATATTTCCCCTTCCTTATTAATTCTAATATCCATATTCAGTAGATCCATGAATATAGGATCTCTTTAAATCCTCATTTGACTTATAAGTCCATGATATTTCTTTCATAATGCATCTTCCACATTATTTGTCTTTCGTGAGTGGTAGAGTATTGAACAATAATAATCTCTGAGTAACTTGATCCATCTCCATTGTCTTATGTTGTGTTCTTTTTGTGTGAAAATGTATTTCTATATCTTGTGTTTTGTATAAATCTCACATCATTCTCTGTGGAGATAATGTCTCTATGTTTTCAGATCAAATATTACAGCTGCTAACTCAAGATTGTGAGTTGGATAATTTTTATCATGAGTCTTCATATGTCTAGATGCATAAGAAATAAATGTATCATTTTTCATAAGGACGCAACCCAGTCCATTTTAATGCATCTATGTATATCAGAAATACTTCATTTCCATAAGGTAGAGTCAAAATTGAAACATTCAACTATCTTATTTTCAATTCCTCAAAGTATTCAGTATATTCTTTCACCCATACAAACTTAACCCCTTTATGTGTGAGCTTGGTTAGCGGGTTATCCAGTCGAGTGAAATTCTGAACAAAACACTAATAGTATCCTATTAATCCAATAAAACTGCATACGTCCATTATGTTTGTTGGAATGGGCCATTCTTGGATTGCCTTTTTCATTGAAGGATCAAATAATAATCAATCCTTAAGGAAATATGGTCTATAAAAGAATGTGAATGAATCCAGAATTCATACTTTCTAAACATCCCAAATAATTCATTTCATTTATGTGTTTTCAGAGTAATTTTCTAGTGATTCTCATGGTCTTTATTTATTTTTGAGTATATCATGATATCATTGAAGAATACCACAAAAAAGTTATCAAGATATTTCTTGAAAAATATATTCATTAAATCCATGAAAACAGAGGGAGTATTAGTCAGTCCAAAAGTAATCACTGTAAATTTGTAATTCCAATACCTAGATCGAAATGATATCTTATGAAAATCTTTTTTCCTCACACGCAGCTGATGAAATCTAGATCGAAGGACAATAGTCAAAAATTATTGAGCACTATGAAGTTGATAAAATAAATCATTAATCTGGGGTAAAGGATACATATTATTTATTGTAATAGCATTTATTTCCCTATAATCAATGCATAGCCTCATGGTTCCATCATTATTCTTGGAAAAGATGATAGGGGATACCCATGGAGAAACACTAGGTAAAATAAGTCCCTTTTCACTCAATTCTACTAGTTTTTTCTTTAGCACCGCTAATTCCAAAAGAGGAATTCTATAGGGAGTCTTTGATATAATTCTTTCACTACAAATTAAATCAATAAAGAACTCAACTTCCCACTCTGGAGAATGTCCTAGTAAATCCTCTTGAAATATATCAATGTATTATTGCACTATATGAACATGTTCAAATTGAATATTTCTTTCCTTGATCATAGATATGGGTTTATCTTCTTATCCATGTACTGAATTCGGTAGAGCTACTGGGGGAGGATATATATAAGAATTAGGGGGTGAGGTATCTCCTCTAAAGATAAGAGTCTCTAAACAATTTTCATAAATTGTAACTTCCTTTTTCTTGCAATAAATCTTCACATCAATGTTTGATAGCCAATTCATGCCGAGAATTATATCAAATTCAGTCATGGTATGATGATAATATTAGCAACTAAAGAACGTTTATGTGTCACGAGGGGGACTAGTTGACAAGCCTTTGTGGAAATGATGTATTCCCTATGATTTTTGACTAATAGATCCATTTTTAAATCAAATTGGACATGTATAATTTTCTTGGAAAACTGGGAAGATATAAATTAATGCGATGATCCAGAATCAAATAATGTGTTGGATGAGTTTGAGGAAACAATTAAAGTACCTTCCACCACATATTTAAGAAAATCAACTTCCACGGTTGTAATCTCATAAGATCTCCCTTGATCTCTTGGCCTTTACTAGGAAAGTTTATTTGGTTCTTAGGACACTCATTTTCATAGTGTCCCATCTCTCTACAATTATACCATTGAACGTCATCAAATTAATTCTTCCCTTATCATTCATTATATAGATGACCCTTTTATCCGTACTTATAGCAGACTCCCAGGCCTTTCAATTACTTCTCGATATGATTCATTCCATAGTTCTGGTATAATGGGAATTTATTCATTCACATGTTCTTATTTTTCCCTTCACCATTCACTTGGTTATCAGAGTACCGCTTTTTATCTTGGTTTCCCATTAATAAATTTGGTCTAAAATTTTCCTTCTCTTTTTTATGGCACTTGATACAATTTTTTCATATGATGAAAATGTTTGAAAAGACAATTCCCTTCAGAGACATGGCTTAAATCTTTTAAAGAAATGATCAATATTTTCTGCTGAATCACGTATGTAATCTATAGAATACCTGGCTAGCCTTGTGAAGGTGGCCTCATAATTTTCAACATTGTCTCCTTCCCTTTGATTTAAGCCAAGTAATTTACTCTTCATTTTGATTCGTTGCTCACGAGGGAAATATTTTTTGAAGAATATTTCATTAAAATTCATCCATTCCATATCTTTTATTTCTTCTGTCTCCGTGGTATTCTAAATCAAGGACCACCATTGATCAGTATCTCCCTCGAGACTATATAGTTCCTGTACTATCTTTTCATTTTCATTGAATATTAATGACATGAATATATTTTCAAGGGACATTATCTATTGCTCTGGAACCACTGGATTAGTAGTCCCACTGAATTATGGTGTATTCTACCACATGAAACGATCCAACACAGGTGTGGTATGGTTATTCATTACAACCTGAGTATTTTTTCCAAATATGGTCCTGATCTGATCTCCTCCAACATTGAGTGTGTTGACTTTCCTTGTGGGAAAATCCCTATATTTTCCATGAGTATTGATTCCTCGTCTTCTATTTGGATCCATTTCTAATTAATGGTATACACTATATTAGTTTATAAATCTATAATATAAAATAACTTAACCTATATTGAAATTATACGCATAGGTAATCCCATAAAAATTGTTTCTTTGAGGAACAAATTACAATAAACTCCTTAATAATGGATTTTAAAGAAAATATGAATTATCCTAAGAATATCCCCCATGAGTGTTATAACCAAGAGTGAGGCATGACCCATTGTGGTGTACTAGGATACCCCGGGTCAAGCCCAAAACTCTTTGTTGACGCTTTCACTCTTAGGTACATCTATGCTAGAACCACCTCTACCTGCTCCTATCCAGATAAGGATGTATTTGATAGAAAAATTCCAATAATCTATTCCTTAATAAAATACCAAGACATTCTTCTATGTTTATACTCAAATAATCCCTTAGGGATTTTTTCCCTACTATACATTTCCTACTCTAGTTTCCATGTTTTTTACTGAACTTCCTCAAAAAAAATTGCAACACCCCGACCCCTCTAGACTGGAGCCAGTGGATTACTTGTTATATTGTCATGGTATAAGGAATGAAAATCACAAAGGAATGATTAGTTTAGTAGTATTGAAGAAACTATATGCATAGTTTTTACTCAAATTACATTGGAAAGGTTACAAAATACAATACAAAACAATAACTAAATACTGCATGCACAAGAACTCAATAAATGATATCATCTTCATCACATGTTGAAAGTAAACAATTAAAGGGGTGAGCTAAAATGTTCAGTAAGGGTTAATAATTGTGGAATATTGAATTAATAATAACATAATAGTAATCATTTTGACATAATAAATATGGAATGGTGAAAAAAAGAAAAACTCATGCCATTAATACCTAAGAATGATACTGTATCCATAGATTATGTCATTGTAAAAACCTCCTGGATAGTAATAACTAATAATGAATAAAGATAATTCTTATTAATTGGAAGTCATGAATCTGGTTCATGATACATTAATATTGTAAAAATGGTTCTGTTTTGTGGGTAAGAACCCATCTGATTTTTGGAAATGAACTCAAAGCGTTTGTCGACGACTGATTTGTCTAATGAGACCTACCAATGAATCGAGGGGGTATATCGGGCCCCACACACCACTAAATTTCACATGAATTTTTTATTCATATATTCTAAACAAGAGTAACATGCCTTTACATTATCTATATAGAATAGAGGATGTGGATTCTTCAATATTTCCACTTTCAAAACAACATTCAAAATAAATACCGTATGTAAAATAGTATACGACATAGAGAATAATCATATCCATAGTATGAGAATATGGAAATTTAAATGGAATATAATTTAAAATGATAAGTTATCTGAAATGGGTAGTAGGTTCACCACATAAAAAAGGAAAAGTGAACAATACTAAGAAAATCACAATGAATTGAAAATTGAGACAAAGCTCGTTACCACATTGTAATCAACTGAGTCGTATGACCAAAACATAATAACCCCAAAAAGAATCATAGAATACCATGAATATAAATAGAATAATGATAATATATATATAATGGAACTAAACCTATACCACATATAAGAAATAATAGATGAACAATGGAAATCCCACATAATTAAAAGTGAGATGAGAAAAAACCCTTACAAACATTATAGCATGAAAATGAGTGTTCTTGTGAGGTCTTAGTGAGATGTAAATGGGAATAACAACATTTATATATATCATAAGGAATGTATGGTGGAGGTGTGAAAACATAACAAATCATTATATGTTAAAAACAAAATTACACAGGGTGGATTTATCAATAAAAGTGAGAGAGAGGATACCTTACCTTATGCTTGAAGGTGTTATTGATTGTTCTTAATGACCTGAATAATAAAATTAATCATCATTAATTAATATTTATAGAACCTAATAAACATGTTATTGATATGTTATATCCTTTTTTATGTTCATTGATGATCTTTTTAAAGGGTTTAAGATATTCAATTTTATTTTTTTGGTAGCATTTTCTTCATTGGTTTTCATGTTCCATTTACTTCAATTAATGAATGGACTTTTTTTGAAATGTTGTTAAACATAAAGAATTGTTAATATAAATTATTAGTGAAATTAAATAGATATAAATTATCTTATAATGTTTCTGTTTATATAACATGAGGATGACTCATTCAATGAGTTAAAAATAAATGCTTGGATTTGCCTTGACGGTTTAGTGCACAATAAACTTGTTTTGTATTATTATTTCATATTATGAATCAGTAATGATTTCAAAACATTAAAAAAGATAAAATAAATATATTATGATCTGGTTCAACCATTGAAAAGGTTTCATGAAAAGTATTGAGGATGTTAATGCAAGCTGAAAACCCGGCTTCCTTGACTGTGATAAATTAACACATCTCATACTGTGGTTGCATTTATTGTATAAATGGAAGGGAAAAATGATTTTGATGAAATATTCCATTAAAATAATGAAAATACAGTACATTAAATGTACTAGAATTATCATTTAATTTGGATGATGGGAGGTGATAATACATAACAAAATAATGGAACGTTGTAAAAGAAATTGAAAGAAAAGAGAATAGAGGTTCACCTCTTGACTAATCCTCCATGAGAATCTTTTTAAGACCTTTGTTTTTGGCCTTTTGGTGAGACCAGAAGGTATTGGACGAAGGTAGATGGCTTGGGAAAAGTATTTTGCATAATTTAGGTAAGGCATGAAGATTGAGTGTCGTGGGATGAAGAGGGGTGATGGGTTGTTTATATAGTGGAGGGGAGAAGGGATTTCTCTATATTATATTCATTAATTTATTATTTATCCACAAGGAAAGGAATAGTGAGTCTTTTATTACCAAGAATAGTAATTTTATCATGTGAATCCAAATCAATTGGGATTAAATAAGCAGAACATCATACATGACTCTATAATTAGTGTATTTAGCTTATTGTGTTAATTATGGTATTTCACTATTCATAAAAATTTCAAATATTTCAAAAAAATACTAAAAATTCACCATAACCATTTTTCGACATGTAGAATCCAAAAAAATTCCATTTTTTCAAAAATAATTTTCTAAATATGATCAAATATATATTTAATTAAAATCATTCTTTAATCAAAAAATATAAACACCTAAATTATTTATCTTAATTTTTAAGGTGCCTAAAATTATTTATACATTCATGGATATGGATACCATTTATAAGATTCATATTACTATTCATAAGGGTATGTTACTATTCATAAGTTTAGGTTACTATTCATAAGGGTAGGTAACTATTCATCGAAAATTTGGTTAATTCTATTAGACACTAACTATCATCCTGAACACAACAATGTTTGTCAGAATTTCAAAATTCAAAACACATAAGTGGAAAATTTAGGATCAATGGCTAGGCTATGAATATCTCCTAAATTAACAAGTGTTGTTTTAAAGGAACTCAGTGCTTTATGAAATATAGGCTTTGACATGAATATAATTAAGAGAAACAAACCATAAAATGTTTGGCATGCTACAAGGGATCTCAAGAAAATTTGAGAATATCATAATGATTCCATTATGAAAAAATAGGGGAATTAATAAAATCCAAAGAGGTCTACAATTTCCCATTCACTCTATAACAAGATTTCTAAAAAGCCCATATAAATTAGTAGCATAATATGAATCATAACTTTAAAGAGTACTCCACCCAACGTTCCCAATATATTTTCACTCTTATTCCTCATCATTGTATTCCATGTATATCCAATTCATTCTATGGAATCCTTACTAATAACACCTAGGTAATTGTACTATACCAAACACACTAGCTGAAACATGTCATGAAATGCCACCCAAAGGCACCTGGGTATCCACTTTATACCAAAAAAGACATGTGAAACATTTAATCTCATATAAAACTACTATAAAAACTTTTATATATCCATGTTAGTATGGTATCATTAATATGAAGGACATCATCCTCATAACCTCCTCTGAAGAATGACCCCCATGAATAATATCCTTATCTATCTCGACAAAAATTAACTATAATACACATTTGACTTATTACCATCAAGCCAACAAATAAGAACTAATCATGGAATAGAGTGTAGGAAAGAGAGGGTATCCATCCTTTCTTCGTCACAATCATTGATATTCCCAAAAACACCCCCTACAACATTTGTATGTGAGAACATAATATTCAATGTGGGTGGGGTACATATTGAAATCACAATTAAATTAAATATAAAATTTTCTCAAATATAAGATGAATATATGGGCTAATAAAAACATTATTATCATATTTCACAACATGACCAAAAAGACTCACAAGCACTTCTACAATCCCTACCATCTCTAACACATCACAACAAACAACAACCATAGACAGGAGGCATAAAAAACTTTTAATTACATTCCACATAATTTCATAATATATTGATTTATTCCCTAACTTATATTTAGGATTAAAATTCATTTCTATTCATTATATCACATTTTTTATCCTTCAATTCATTTATTCCAACTACCATGCATCAATTTATTTGTCCTCATTTAACTAACTCAATTACCATCAATTTTTTAATTCATTATTCATAATTTTATAATTAAATTAAACATCAATAGCCCATTCAAAATTCCGTTATTTCAATCCCCAATTAATTTATATTAACCATTATTATTTTAATTAGAACTGTACACTTTTAAAACATTCTTAACCACTAATAAACTACTAATCAAAAACACAATATCCATTCCATATTCCTGTATCACATAACACCCCAAAATTCCCAAGATTCCAATGCATCAAATAATCACACCCATAATTCCATCCATTATATATACCATGGAATTAATAAAATCTACATGCAAAGAGGAAACACTATAATTTTTTATGTACACACTTCCTATTCAATTTAGATATTTTTGGGCATTACTGCTTTCATGTGAGGTTATTCCAAAATAGAAATTTCAAAAAACAAAAACATATTCAAAGTAATAAAAAAAATATAATAATCAAAAACATCTAACATTTATTCATGGAAACAAATATCAAAAAAAATAATTAAACCATATTTTTTATATCTCATTCCCCATCAATTTCATTACATACAATTATTTATCTTCATTGGAAAAGATCATAAAATCCTTCCAAATGAATACAAAATAATTATATTATCACATATTCACATTAAATTTAGTGACAAGATAGATCCCCTTAAAGCTAATGGATTTTTAGTTGGGACGAAAAAAGTATATAAAATATAGAAGATATTGAACTATGGTCTATGATTAAAAATTTGGGGGGTCGATCGACCTGTAAAAACTAATTAGACTTTATTAAAGGTATTTTATATCATTATTATAAGTGTTTATATAAGGAAATTCATGAAACATTTCAATGTAATTTTTAAAATAATATAAAATCGTGTTTTTTCAATATAAAAATACTTGATAATCCACCCATTCAATTGAACAACAATTAAATACAGTTTTAAATATAATTACAATGGAATAATTATTAAATGAAAAAAAATATTATATTTTGGTATCAGTTAGTCAAAATGAAAAATCCCCATCATTTTAGAAATTTAAAATGGGAAAACGTGTTTATAGGTATAAGGGAAAGAGAATATTATAATTAATTTTAAAATATGATACCACTATGAAACACATACATATTGTATTAGGGTAACAAGATTTTTCCCAAAAATAACAAAAAAAAATTGGTAGGCTTCAAAAAATCCATGGTACCCTTTCATGAACCATATGATCTATGTTATAATCATACACAGGTATGGAACTATACTAACACATGGTGTGGGAACTCAGCGACAATATTATGAATCTATGAGTATTTCCATACACGGGATATAGAATCTCTCTAGAACCCTTTCAAAACTCTAAAATTTTGAATTTGGATTTTTGAAGTAGTTTTAAATGAGTGCATTCCATTACAATTTATGGGGAAAATGTGGTTACACTTATGGATTACAAAAAAATCAATAATTACCCTTGTGAAACAAAATAAAAATAAAAATGTTCCTCTTGAAATGTCAGTCTCGAAAATAGAGGTAAATATTTTATTGAAAATATTATATTTTTAATCAGACTAACACATAAATAAATATGAAAATCTTTTACTATTACATTCAAATTTTTTGAACATATCGATAAAAATATAATCATTTTAAAATAATCAAATTTAATTCCAAATAAACTTTTATAAAATTAATATTACTAAATTATATTAAAAAACCATTCTAAAACTACATTATAAATTATAGAGAATATTTTAATATAAAATATAAAATATGTGAAATTTATCTAGAACCACTGGAAACAATTGAATGAAAATTAGTGGGATCAGAAAAATCCATACCTTACATTGTTAATAGGAGATATACTTATCTTATGATTCCATTTCAAAAGGTTGTGAATAATTATATAATCAAAGAAATTACAATAAGGGTACCTTGTGTGGGGATTTTTTATGGATATGTTAATGTCTTCTTATGGAATATGGAAATCTAGGTATACTGGAAAAAATAACATAATGATTAGAAATAAATGGGTTTTATTTTGTTAATTTTTTTCAAACAATCTATTATAGTAAAAGTAAGGTCTCGTGTATGTAAGTGAGTTGATTTTATATATTATTATTGTAATTTTGTATGGTTAATGTCACTTCCATTCAGTTGGAATCAAATAAAATATATAAAATACGTCCTTAGCCCCAAATATGGGTGTGTGGGTCTCATGATATCTTAGTTGGTAATGGATACTGTTTTAAAAAATATCAGTGGTTATGGATTTATTATATGTGGTAAAAAAGATTTTAGGGAAACATTATGGGATTATAAATTTAAGGATGATCATAAGTCTAATGGAATAATTACCTTTTATGGTTTTAAGATATTGGATTTAAAGCTGACTAATGAATTTTTTTGAAGCTTTTAGTGGGTTTAACATATAAATAATGTATATGTAATCCATAGGTTTAACATGTAATTTAGTGATAATTTAATATAAAATAATTTTTTAGGGACAAAGGGTAAATGAAACATTAAACTATTATGGTTAATAAATTCCTTTATAATGAGGTAATTATTGTTTAGTGAAATAATGTGGTAATAATTATAATTATATGTGTAGTAATAAACCAACAATTTTGAGTTCAAAAACAAGATTTGATAATTAACATATTCCAGTGACCTTTTAGCTTAATAGATTTATCATATTAGGATAAAAAATAGCATTACATATGGGATTCTGACACAAAATGTCCATTTTATGAAATAAACATGATTCTTGGGACCATATTCATGTTTCATTCATTAAAATAGTTCTTCATTCAGGTTGAATTTCTATTATTATTACGTAGACTTCATAATAGATATTAATCATCCTTAGGCCCCATAAAAAAACTTTTTTGATTAGAATTTGCAATAAAATAAAATTTAGGGAGATAAAAATAATGGATACCTATCAATCATTTAAAAATTCATCAAAACACATATCAATATTATCATTTTTACATAATATACATTAGGTATAAAATAATAATTAAAATATATTTGAAATAAACATCAATGAAAATTCTTCTCATAAAAATTTATATAATCAAGAATAATGTAAAAATTCAAAGTCATTAATTTTACTAATGAAAACATTAGAACTCTAGAGAAATAACATTTCACCATTAGAAAATACAAAACATTCCTTAAATCATTATTTATATACTTAATTTATGGAATATTAATTTTTAATTTAAAAAAATATAATGAATTTACAACCATGTTGGTATGTTGGTATCTTATCCTTACAATAACCATTATAATGGATTTACGTAACTCGAAAATTCCCTCATCTCATAGGGGTAACCAATCATTGGTAAAAAATATTAACTTACCCAATGCATTTGGGAGATAAATTAGTCTCACCTATCATCTGATATATTTTGGGATAACACATATATTATATAAAATTATCAGAAAAAATAACATGAATAAAAAATATATGGCTGGATTATTAATGGAAGATATCATTTGAATTTCCATTCTATCCCATAATAGCTAACACTTTCTGTTACCACAAAAAATCTGGAATAAATTTCCATTACCATAGAAAAGAATTTTAGATCTAAAATTTTACAAAGTATTGATAAAAATAGTTTTATTGAGAATAACCATGAAAACATATAACTGATTTCTAATAATGAACAATGACTATGATGGTCAGAAAAAAAGGTAAACATATATACATTAAAAAATATTGTTATTCTCTTTGCTAAAAATTCCAAAACCACATTAATATGAAAAAACGTTCAAGATTTTATTTTAAATCCATAGAAATGAAAATTCAAAATAGCATAAAATAACATTTAGAATCATTTGACATATAAAATAGATCACTCTTGAATCATGTAAATGAACCTAAAAATAATAATTATAGTTTGAATGAATACATAAAAAATGACATTAAAATGATTTTCCATTACTATTCTAGTATCTTTTATATTAAAATATCATTGAAAGCGGGGACATGATGTAAGAACCCAATTATTTACTCCGTTATGGATCGTCTATATTTTAGTCTAATTAACTTTTATGGACCTAAATTGAATGCCTAATAAGTTCATGAAGGTATCTTTGGTGTTTGGGGCTCATTCAGAGTCTGAACCCCAAATTTTTTTAAAAAAATGACTCGATCGAAGGGTTAGAGTAAACTATACAGTCAAGATGAAATGTTAGTATAAACTGTGTGGATCATCTACATTTTTAGGTAGATCCATTCAGCATGATTGGTTCATGGTTCACTAACCATGCAGAAAAATTATGTTCTTTCCTATCTTCTCTAGTTTCCCATGCATGGTTGGCGCACAGTTTGGAAAACCATGCATCCAAACCATTCATAGGATAATTTTTGGAAGATTTACTATTTTTTCATAAATATATAAATATATAAACCCATAATTCATTTTCTGAGTTCTAGAAGACAAAACCCACTTTCCCCTCATTTGAATCTCTTTGAAGGTCCAAACTACCAATTGGGAGTTATCCTTTATCCGGGTCTAATTGATATTTTGTTTTTCATGTTATATGCAAAATGATATGTACTCAAGTATTCTTGCATCCTTCTTCATTTCTCTTACTCCCAAACTAGTTATCTTGGTTTGAGTTCTTATACCCATTTTTTAGATCTCCTCTGATCCAATCCATATTAGAGATTGATACTGGAGGAGGAGAGTCATACGAGTAATAGGTAGGTTGTTTATATTTCAACCCTCAAGTTTGTTGATTTCAGGTTTGACATATGGGGCCTATAGATTTCATCAGGATCCATTTATTTAATGTATATGCAATTACTGTATTCATTAAAATTGTATGTTTATTCTCTTTTCATAAATTTTATTAGTTAGTGGTGGTTATGCTAATAGTGCACAATGCCTCATATAGGGTAATATTCCATAAATCGGTTTTTAGTGGTTTGATACTTTTGATACACTGTTCTGGTGTATTCGAGCTTGGTCACAGTAATGGAATGCCTCAATGCATTTATTTCTAATTGAATCATGAAATTGTAAATATATTTTACCTATTCACATACACTTGACCCACCTAATGTATGTTCCAAAATGAATTTAATTATTTCAAATGATATTATCTAAAGCATACTTTATATATTTCCCAGGATTATTAAATATAAATTAATATTTAGTAGCATGTATATATAATTCCTTTCCATTTTCATGTATGGTAGAGGATTGAACCTTATAAATTGAGCTTAACATGCATGGATTTAATTAAAATGTTTCATGATACATGGCCTTGTCAAACTAATTAATGGAATGGCTTAATCCAAGTGAATTTGTATTATACATAGTTATCATATGACTAAATTAATTTTAGTGAATTAAATTTAAGGTGACTATTTATGCACATGGACATTGAAATATGTATAATAAGGATTTACTATTATTATCTATTGGATTCCTGAGGGAATGCCTTGGTTACTCAAGAATGTCATTCTAATTCAATGATATTGGTTTCCTTCGTTGATACCTACGCGGGAACGTAATCCTTTTATATCATTATATTCCTGGTATGACACCATATGATCCCTTCAATATTATTACAGGATTACTCAAATACACTCCTTGGATCTAGCATGCTGTGAGGTTCCTAAGATACATCATTGGGCCCAAGCACTATATATCCCCCATTTTACCGTGGATGCATTCCATGAACTCGGATAAACATATTATAGTTGTAATTACATGGATTATGTTATTTGGATAAAACTCTTACAGTATTATATTGGCTCAATTATTATAGATTTTGTGTCCCCTTAGGTGTTGTTTTCCTTGGTGATTACCTTTCAATCGCTTCCAATTTAGTTATCAATCATTATTTCCTTGTTACACTTTGGTTCCTTTACCATTTATACTCTCATGATGAGATGTCTGTGCAGGATATGCCTCACATAACCTATTAATATAAATTGTAAATTACATAATTAATTAATAGGTTACATGTTAAGACACTGGCCTATGGTTGAGGGGGTACTTAGAATTTAGTACATTTTACTGATTTACGTTATATATACATTCTTTCACACTGTTACTTGTCCATTACACTTGCAATATTTTATACACACCATTGGTGGTGTCCCACATAGATTTATCTCACACACTAGTCGGGCACTTTTTGGTACCTATGGAAGATTACATGTATGCAGGTGTTGATAAAGGAAAATGTACTACTTCAGACACTTTATTTCTTGATGTGTTTATAGATCTTTTACTAGATGACTGGGTTGAAGCTTGGGATTCTTTGGATAAATTATGTTTTTCCTTTCACTAAATAGTGTTTTGAATATATTCCTACAACATTTTATCCATGTTTTCATGATTTCAAGCCACATGAAATATATTATCATCTATTGGTTTATTTTTTTCTAGTTATTTTAGTTATTGTTATCCTTGTCTCTTTATGTAGTTCCATTTTTTTAATTATATCGACTCTACTACCTGACTATATTTATAATTATCCACTATACTTCACACTTTTTTATGAAGGTATAATCTCCCCACTGATACTCCCTAGGCCCTCACTACTAGTTGGAAGCCTCTGGTGTTTGAAGATGTGTGCTTGAGGTCATGTCGTCAACCAGGATCGAGGCACTTATTAAGTGGAATCCAGGTCTATGACGTCACAGTGTGGTATCAGAGGGTTTCAATTCTTGATATAATATTTGGAGACAATGGTAAGAAGATTGGAAATTCTTAGGAGTTAGTCATAATCCATTCTTGGGATACATGAACCCTGGATTGGGATAAAAATATTATTTTCTGGAATTGTGATTTTTGTTCTACTTTTTCATATAATAGTACATATCCTTTCATCATTGGCTGACACACATGATGTGTGGTGTTTTTGATAATTATTATGATTGAGAATTTCATGTCATCATTGGCCCGATTATATGAGGTCAATGAGATTTTTTACATGCATCATTATAGGCACATAGAATTTACAT
Organism: Viscum album; assembly: GCA_963277665.1. Lineage (NCBI taxonomy): Eukaryota > Viridiplantae > Streptophyta > Magnoliopsida > Santalales > Viscaceae > Viscum > Viscum album. The sequence continues at coordinate 2,058,883,681 of OY728151.1, read as the reverse complement.
TTCATGCATATTTCTATTCCATATAGGTTCATTTCACTATATTAATTTCTTGATATAAATGTGATTATTTAGTAGGAATATCTTGTATATATTCTTGTGCTACTTTTGGGTTGTGATTTTGGGATTTCCAATTTCAATTCATGATGTGTTATGGGCCCACATGGGATGAAATGATTAATTTTACTGAATCAAGCCTTTTTTTATAAATTCATGTTGGTGTTAATCTCCATGATAAAGAGTATAGTGTATGATTAATTGAGATATATCACTCATTTTAAATTAACATTGATATAACTTACAATCAAATAAAAACATAAAAGTCACATATTTGCACTCCCCTATCCCCCATTTTCATGTTTATGAATGTTAAAGGTGTGAACCGAGTAATTAAATGTTAAATGAAATGAAATGATTTCTGGTAAATGATGAGGAAAGTTACTATTGACCATTCATCTACTAGGACCCCTATAACTAATATCTTGGAACAACCCAATAACTGGCCGTCTGAGCCAGTTTTTTTGGTTTTATATCATGAGTATTGAGTTTTCTTACATCCATCTTCAACTAGTGATTATATATTTTTGATTTTATAGTTTTTCTGAAGCCTTTTCTTGTTATTTGTAGACAAATTCCACCACATAATCAACATGACATATTCTTGGAAGGTGTTGATGAACATGCTCTAGAATTGGTCGATCCTGAGTCTCCAGTCTTAACACAAAAATTTCCACTCGAGTCACCACCAACTATATGTGATTCGAGCACAAATTCCAATGATGATGGTAGTTTTCTACATATGATTCAGTACATGGATAAAAATATATAAGAATAAAATACAATGGCTGATCTGACTCATATGTTTTACTTGCTACATCATCCCACCTTCTTGAGGGATGAAGTTCTATAGGAAGATATGACATAGCTTGAGGCCACCCTGTCTATCTTTGAGAATCAGGAGACACCTCATGAGCTGAGATTCAAACATGCTATTTATGTGTAGCGTGATTTGACCAAAAAAACTGGGATGTAATTACCAAATTTGGTCATCATCAAGGCATGTAATTGTTTGACTTACATACTCCCTTTTATTGATCAATTATTTCCTCAGACGCTGATAGTTGAGAGAGCCAGAGAGTTCATGCAACTAGAGTAGGGTTATATTTCATTTATGGAGCAATCATCATGTTTCACTGAGTTGTAACACATTGCACCACTTTAATCTAGAGACTATCCTTTCTGTGCTAGGTGCGTTGAGGATGTTATCTAGTATTTCATTCGTACTCAAGTGGATGTATTACACCAACCTACATTTTTTGAGATTAGAAATCAATCTCTAATCATCGAGTGCATCTGGAGGGGTGGAAACAGTACCGGGAATAGAGGATCATTTCCAAGGATAGAAAATAAATCACGTGGTGGAAAAAAGTGATCCATCAATGTTTCTCATCAGGTAATTGGAGACTAGGGATCTCATGTAGGTATCTATGTAGTATTCCATCAATGTGAATGATGGGTTCATCGAAAGCCCTAGTGAGATACAGACCCAATGGAGCATCGGTCTTGGGGGCATATGGGTCATATTCATTATTTTTGAAGGTTCATTCCACTATCTTCTAGCAGAAAAGGATCCACACCATCTCAACCCTTAGGGGAAGGATCATTTATGCAATTTTGGGCTAGTATTTGTAGTCACACCAGCATGGCTGATCAAGAAGGAGGTTGTGGAAGTTATAACCAAAACCTGATCACAAGCAGCGCCATTAGAGTAGTTCTAGTCATGGTAGTCAAGTTATTTCACAAGGTTGTGGATTGTGTTATTTTCATGCATTACAGCTGATTCTTGAAGATTAGACTGCAGTTCCATCTATAGTACAAGGTACTATTCTAGTAGCCTCCACTATTGTATCTGTTTTATTTGATAAAGGTTATTCACATTCATTTACCTCTTTATGTATCATGAAAATTCAAGGGATGGAAATACAGTGTTACTATGTTGTATCAACCCTAGATACACCATTAAGAGTATGATAAGAAGGCATACTCTAGTTTATGGACATCCCCCTTGTGGTAAGAAGTTATTCCCTTACATGGGAATTATTTCATCTTCAGATCACTAGTAGAAAAAGTTTTTATTGTAATGATACAAACATTCATTAATGGAAATACCTCTTGATCTAATAAAATGTCTATTTATGTAAAATGTTTATATAAAATGTCAACTTCTTTGGTTTTATGTTTTTGGATTTTAAAATAACATTAATAATTGTGACCATTGCTAATATAGTCATCGAACAGTGATCACATGACCTGTATAAATATAGGTCTTTAACAAATCCAATTTACTCAGACAAAGGAAGCGACCACCTCATCCAGTAGATGTGCCCATAAGAATCCCATTTTTTAGAGCTCAAAATGGAGGTAGAGTTTTTGGGATTCTCTCATGACCATGCCCAATATAATCTTAAATATTTTATGCTCATGTGGGACCGCCTATGAGAGAAGTGGGAGTTGATATAGATTACCACCCGAGCAATGTTATCTGAGTCACCCCAATAGACTATCACTATCACACACCTTACTCTTCAGTAATATGATGGTGTTATAAGGGTTTATGTAATGAGTCCCTAGTACTATGGTTATGTACATTATTTTTGTATATATAAATTAATGTACTTTCATTTTATTATTTTTACCTTGTAAATACTTTTTAAGGCACAATTAGTATTTTTAGTTAATGTTCAACTAAGAAATATATTATGGGGAATTAATGGATTTTTTAATTAAATATTATATTAATCAAATATTTTTATTATTAAATTATTTTTTATTAAATATAAATGATTGTATAATTTTATGAATGAAATTATAATTTTTATTAAGGTTTGAAAGCCTTTTTTTAACCCATTATTTTTTTATAAATGCTGGTTTTCATTTTAAATGTGAAAATTAACATACCTATAAAATTAATTGGATAAAATGAATATTATTTCTAGAATCGGGATGTCGAAATTATCTAGTGGTGAATTTTTCATAATTTTCTGATACAGTCAAATTTTAGGGTAAAAATTAAATATCGTTTAAATATATAATGTGTTTTATCACATCATAATGACCCAATAGTGATGTAATAATATAATATAAACTTTATGTTCGGCCAAAATATATTTTTCCATTAAAATAATGTGATTTTGGGTTTGTTTTTTTGTTTTACAAAGCTTTAGTGGACCCTTCAAGACTTATTAAACATTTTGTCTTTTTGAATTTTTTTCCTTTAGAGTGTGACTCACCACCACATAAACAACCACATTATTTTAAGAATTTATGACTTTGGACTTATAAAATATTGTTTTCCACTTCCCTTTTCCAAAAACCATGGGTAAAAACCATGGTATGTTTTGTGGCTTGGATTAGTTTAATGTGAGGTGTCCCAAACCTAAATGATAAATAATTTATTCACCTTTCCTATATTAACCCACCCAATATCCCACTTAATCCTCACTCAAAGCCTTAAAAGTTCGTCCAACCTCTTCACTCCTCTCTCTAAAATCATCCCAAGGTGTCCCAATATCCCAAGAATCCTCTCTCAAGCCTCTCTCAAGCCTATGGAAGCACACTTCCAAGTATGGGTTTTTCTTCCTTTCTCATTTTTGTCCAATATTCATTAAATTGCTATTCCATTTTAATTTTATTTATTAATGTTGGGGTATGGTTTATCACCTCCAACATACTACCATTTTTATGTTTTAATGACGGGAGACCCATTTCTGTCTCATAAAATGATCCCATGTACACCTGTTACTATGCCGAAATTCCGAAAAGAATTTCTCTTTCCTCATTTACATTCAAGAAAATATTTTGTATCATGAACCTCAATCCCATTAAATTTGTTTGGTCATGTATCTATATGACCCCCATACTATCCATGTAATTTAAATATAATGAGAAACCCCTTTATCTCTCATCAACCATTTTTATGAGTTCTTATGTCACGCTGTTATGCTGCCGAAATTGCACTTCACTTTTCCAAGCCAAAGTCATTGTGTAGTGAATACCAATCCCATTTCCCTACCAAGGGTATTAACATTTATGAACATTTAAGTATTGTTTAAAAAGTTTCATGTATGTATTCCACATTCTTTTATCATGTAATAATGAATTTTGTTGAATGATTCAATTTTTTATGATCCATGTGGCACACTTATACATTAAATAAAATGATTAAGAAAGGTGCACCCTGATAGCACTCTAATGCATTGGGTAAAGCATAGTATTATGATAAATCATGTTCAATGGGTTTTTACTCATTCTAATTGATGTTCAACGAGGTTTTTCTTGTTCTTCATGTGGAATGATGGTTTACTCGTGCTCCATGTACAATTGTCCTTGGCTTAGGCTAATTCCATGTTAAGTGTTGTTTCCACATTTCAATGTTATGATTATCATGATTTATCATTCCTTTATGTTTATTATTCTCTTGTGCTATATTTATATTCCTATAGTCTAGCATGTATTGTATTTTTCATGTTATTCCATGATTATTCCCTTACTGGGCTTTATAGCTCGCCATTTTCTTATGCATGTCCTCAGTTTATCCAATGCAATGCTAAGTATGATGGAATTTAGTAGTCATATAATGTAATTTTTCAATAAAGATTTTGTATTTCATGTTTTAAGTTGTTATGTAATTATCCTAAGACATAATTACACTTTACCTCTTGATCTCCTATGTTTTATCAAGTGAAGTTTATATAATAAATTATGTTTAATTGTGTAATAAAAATAAGGGTTTTCATAGTTGGTATCAGAGGATAGGTTTAGTTATTTTTGGTATTAGGATTAGATAACCCAAGTAATGACTTAGATACAAGTCAAAGTATAAGAAAAACGTCCTTATGTTTTTATGAGTATTGAGTAAGTGGTTTATCAAGCAAATACATCCCTATCTGGATATGAGCGGGTAGAGGAGGCTTTGGAACAGATGTATCCTAGGGGTAAAACCTGAAAACACCGCTTTGATCTAGACTCGAACAGGAATAGGTGTACAAAAATCATCCTTGTTACACTATTTGTTATGCCACTCCTAAGGGATATCCTTTTGTAAATTCACTAGCTTATTATGAACCATTATTAAGGGAAAAAATTCCCTAAGAATATATGTTAGAAAGTAGATCATGGATAACATAGACTAAAGACAATAGATTCATATGTTAAGGAAATAAAATTTATTAATAAGTCATCAGTTTTGACCTTGTATTACGCTTTATGTGTTACCCCTAACATTATTTTTATTTCATCCAATGTCCGGTAATAGGAGGACTCAGGCTAATAACTGATGTGAAGATCAATGTTATGACTGTACTAATGAGATGCACAATCCAATGGGAGCGGGAATCGTGAACATTGCCACTCTTCTCTCTTAGCTAACTCAATATTTGAATAGAAACATGGGTCAATAAGAACGTTAAACCCCCCATAAGAAAAAACAAGCCTCTTTTGAGAGCTTCATGAGACAAAGGGCTCCTACTTTTAATGGATGATCTGATCCCTCAATCACTGAACAATGGATCAACTCCCTTGAAAAGATCTTCTTCATCCTTCAATGTTCTGAACAAGAGAAGTTTTTCCTGGATACTTATTTTATGGAGGGTGAAGCTGATCAATTGTAGACTTTGATAAAAAAAATATGAATCATGAAGAGAAGATTGAGGTGTTGGATTGGAAGGATTTCCAGAAGATGTTTTTCAATAAATATTTTCCACGCACCCTACAATGTAAGATGGACAGGGAATAATTTTCCCTCAAGAAAAAATGAGACAAATCTATTGGAGTGTATAAGGAAAATATCAAAAGGCTTTCATTATACACCACCAACTTTGTCATTACCCCTGAATGCAAGGTTGAACCCTTCTTTGGTGGGCAGAAACCTAGCCTGCGGAAAGTGCTGGCAATCCATGACTTTGACAATTATGAGGAAATTGTTTAATGTGCCCTCAAGGTTGAAATAGAGATTGTAGAATCTCAGGGGTATCATTGGGATAAGAAGTGTAAGGTGGACTTCAATTTTTTTGGTCCGATAGATAAATCAAATGGTTCTAAGAAGATTCAGCACCCCACTTTCCAATGGTGTGGAAAGAAGCACCCTGGAAACTGCCTGAAGGGGGCGAGGAAATGCTTTAGGTGTGGAAGAGAATGGAACCTTTATATTAACTATTGGCATGAAATACCTGCAGCCATGAAATAGGAGAGGAACACTCTGTTCAAACCTCAATTCTTGGTTCATTGCTACATCTGCAACGAACCAGGGCATCTTAAAAATCAGTTCCCTATGTCATGGGTTTTCAGAGGCAACCAACAACCTTCAAGGCATCAAGGGTGAGATTTTTCCATCACTACTACTGAATTAAACCCTAAAACGAAGTGGTGACATGCACACAAGTTATGCATTCACGAATAGAGAAGGTAATTTTTTATTCATCTTCTACACATTAATTTATATCTTGAAAGTTTAGTAGAACAATCCCAGCACCACCGTAAATCATGGAAGTGAAGATTTCGGTGAGTACGGTAAATGGGGAAATTGTTTCATCCCATGAATATAACTCCTCCTCTATCATAATCTGTTGATTAAACTTCTCGGTGAACCTCTTCATACTCCCTATGGTGAAATTTGAGGCAATTATTCTCATGGATTATCTTTTCTTATATAGAGCCAAGATAAATTTCCATGAGAGGGAAATCACTCTCCATGTGGAGAATTGACCCGTGATTCTTTACAAATATAATGAAAAAGATGAACATTCTTTAGCTCCATAGTCTCAAGAGTTGATATTACTTCCCAATGAGCATGTGTATCTGGCTCAGATGATTGAGTCTAAGGAGGAAACCATCCTAGAAGACATGCATATTGTGAGGGAATTCACTGAAGTTTTTCCTGAGGAATTGTATGGTCTTCCTCGTTGAAGAGATGTGGGATTCTTAATTGGTCTTATACTTGGGGCATTTCCAATATCCAAAACATCATATATAATGGATGTTGTGGAGCTTGATGAGCTAAAGAAAAAACTATATGAGAATCTTGATAAAGGTTTTATACGCCCAAGTGTTTCACCATGACGTGCACTAGTACTATTCTTCAAGAAAAAGGATGGGTCAATGCACCTTTTCATTGATTATCGTGAGATTAAATTATCACGATAAAGAATAAGTATCCTCTCCCTCCAAATGAGGAATTGTTCGATCAGCTGCATGGACCCAATACTTCTCCAAGTTTTATTTTCATTCAATATACTATCATGAAGGGTGAAGAAGGAAGATATCCCCAAGACTACTTTTCACACAAGATACGGGTACTATAAATTCATAGTAATTCCTTTCGGACACACTAATGATCCAGAAATATTCATTGACTTAATTAATAGAGTCTTTAGAGATTACCTTGAAATATTTTGGTAGTTCTTATAGATGATATTATGATATACTCCAAAACCAAAGAGGATTATGAGGATTATCTAAGAACTATACGAGAGACCTTGCAGAAGGAGAAGCTCTATGAAAAGTACAGAAAGTGTGAGTTATGGTTGAAAGAGGTCTCATTCTTAGGCCATATCATCACAAGTAATGGGATATCTGTGGATCCCTCCAAAATAGATGTAATTGAGTGATGTATGAGGCCAACATCAGTAATGGATATCCGTAGCTTCTTCGGGTTAGTTGGATATTATCAACAATTTGTGGGAAATTTCTCACGGTTTTCTAGCCCTCTTAACAAGATAACTCGGAAGAGAGTACTATTTTTTAGAGTGATGAATGAGAAGAAAGATCCAAAGAGTTTAAAATGAGACTTATCAGTGCGCTGGTGATCACTTTACCCACAAGTGGAGAATGTTTTGTGGTATTCAGTGATTCTTCAAAGATGGGTATCGGATGTGTGTTGAGGAAAAATGAAAAATTCATTACCTATTATTCATGGAAATATAATGTTCATGAATAGAACCATCCAACACATGACCTCAAGTTGCATACAGTGATCTTCACTTTAAAAATATGGCAGTATTATCTCTTTGGGGATAACTGTGAAATATATACAGACCACAAAATCCTCAAGTATATATTCACATAGAAATAGTTGAACATCCGCCAACGAAGATCGTTAGAGCTGATCATCGACTATGACTGATCAATCCATTACCACCCTAGGAAAGTGAACAAGGTTTCAGATGCCCAAAGTAGAAAGGACCCAGTGATTCTATCATTGATGAGAATTGAAAAGGATCCAATCATATTAGATTTGATGAAAATGGACATCAGAATCATAAAGAAGGTAACATCATCAATCCGTTCAAAAATGATTGCTTGAACCTCACTTTTGGAAAGGTTAAAGGATGCTCAAAGGGATGATGTGGGAATTTAGGAAATGTGGTGGCTATCGGAAAAGGGAAATCCTTGGAGATTATTTTTAATGAAGAATGAATTGTCATATTTGGGAAAAGGTAATGTGTTCCATCAAGTCTGGAACTGAAGAAGGAACTTTTGGATGATGCACATAGTATAAATAACTCTATTCACCTAGAAAACACAAATATGTATTGAGATCCCCGAGAGAATTATTGGTGATATAAAATGAAGATGGAGATCACTGAATATACATCAAAGTACCTGGTGTGTTAGCAAGTGAAGGTAGAGAGGCAGAGGTCTAAGGGGTTCATGCAAACATTTCTCATACCAGAATGAAAATGGGAGAACAACACCATCGACATTGTCACTGAACATCCAAAGACATCTAAAGGCAACAATGCAATCTGGTTTTTTGTGGATCGTATTACAAAGGTTTCACACTTAATTTCTATTTGGGAAGATTTCTTATTGGGTCAACTGACATTGATATATATCAAGGACGTGGTAAGGATTCATGGAGTACCACTATCTATTGTGTCTGATCAAGATCCAAGAATCACCTCTATGTTTTGGAAGAGTATTCAAAATTCTATGAATACTGAAGAAAACATTAGTATGTCCTATCATCCTCAAACGGATGGACAATCTAGATGGACTATCCAAACACTTGAGGACATATTGAGAGTGTGCTCAATGGACTTTAATGCAGGAATGGGTCAACAACTTCCTCTAGTTGAGTTCTCTTAAAATAATAGTTTCTACTAGAGAATACAAATGGAACTATATGAAGCCCTTTATGGGAAAAGGTGTAGAACGACAGTGTGTTGGCATGAAGTCAGTGAGCATAAGCTTCTGGGACCAAAAATGGTCTATGAAATGGTGGAGAATATGAAAACCATGCAGTAGCTTATCAAGGCATCCCAGAGTTGATAGAAGATTTATGCAGATAACCATCGATGAGACCTTGAGTTCAAAGTTGGAGACATGGTATTTGTATACATATCTTCATGGAGAAGTTCATGTGGTTTGTAATGAAAGGGAAGTTAAGTCCGAGGTACATCTACCCCTTCTATATTCTTGATTGTGTTGGGGTTATGGCCTATCGACAAGAACTTCCACCTACCATAGCCAAATTACATGATTTATTTCATGTATCCTTCTTAACGAAGTACATATAGGACCCTTCACATGTACTCTCTTTAGAGGTGGTACAGTTATAGAATGATCATTATTATGAGAAGCAACCAGTGAAGATCGTAGATCGTAGATAAAAATTTCTACAAAATAAAACAATGACCCTCATCAAGGTGTTGTGTAAAACCCACATGTTTGAATAAGCGACATATGAATTAGAGGAAATGATGAGGCAGAGTTACCCACATCTGTTTTAGTTTGAGAAAATGAAATTTCTAGGGTGAAATTTCATAATAGGGGAAGATTATAAAGACCCAAACTCTCATTAATGGAAATCCCTCTTGTTCTAATTAAATGTATCTTTATGTAAAATGATTATATAAAATGTAAACTTATTTGTTTTTATGTTTTTGTATTTTAAAATTTGGTAATAATTGTGACTATTTCTAATATAGTCGTTGAACAGTGATCACATGATTAGTATAAATATAGGGCTTTAACAAATCCAATTTACTCAGATAAATGAAGCAATGAACTCATCCAATAGACTTTCCCATACGAAGCCCATTTGTTAGAGCTCAGAAAAGAGGTTGCATATTTGGGCTTCTCTCTTCACCAATCCCAAGCCAAGATTGAATATTTTATTCTCGAGCGGGACTGCCTATGAATGAAGTGGAAGTTGATGGATGTTACAACCCGAACAATGTTATCTAAGCCACCCCAAAGATTCTGTCACCATCACACACATTACTCTTAGGTCTTATGCAGGTGTTATAAGGGGATATGTAACAAGACACTAGTACTATGGTTATGTACATTATTTTTGTATATAATATTTAATATTCTTACATTTTATTATTGTTACCTTGTAAATAGTTTCTAAAGCACAAATAGTTTTTTTAGTTAATGTTCAACTAAGAAATCTATTTTGATGGATTAATTAATTTTTGAATTAAAAAATATTTTAATAAAATATTAATATTATTAAATTAATTTTTATTAAATATAAATTATCATATAATTTTATGAATGAATTTATAATTTTTATTAAGGCTTGAAATCCATTTTTGTCAAAACCCATGAATTTTTTATAAATGTATGTTTTTATTTTATAATTGAAAATTAACATATTTAGAAAATTATTTATATAAAATGAATATTATTTCTGGAGTTAGGATGTCGAAATTAACCAATGGGTAAATTTTCATAATTTTTTGAGATAATTAAATTTGCGGGTAAAAATTAAATACCATTAAAATATATAATGTGTTTTATGACATCAGAATGACTCAATAGTGATGTAATAAAATAGTATAAACTTTACATTCAGCCAATATATGTTTTACAATTAAAATAATTTGATTTTGGGTTTGTTTGATTTATTTTTCAAAGCTTTAGTGGACCCTTCAAGGCTTATTAACATTTTGTCTTTTTGAATTGTTTTCCTGGGGAGTGTGACTCACCTCCACATAAGAAACCCCATTATTTTAAAGTGTTCGGACTTTGTCCTTATAAAATATTGTTTTCCACATCCCTTTTCCAAAAACCAAGGGCAAAAACAATGGTCTGGTTTGTGGTTTGAAGTAGTTTAATGTGAGGTGTCCCAAACCTAAATAATAATGAATTCCTCCACCTTTCCTATATAAACCCACCCAAGCTCCAACATCCTCCTCACTGAAATCCTTTGGAGTTCGTCCAACATTTTCCCTAATCTCTCTATAATCCTCTAATTAGCCCCAAGCTCTTAATCATCCTCTCTAAATCCTTTGTATGCACACTTCCATGTAAGGGTTTTTCTTCCTTTCTCATTTTGTCCAATATTCTTTAAATTGTTATGCACTTTTAATTTTATTTATAAATGTTGTGGTATGGTTTATCACCTCCCCCATATGTCCCTTTTTATGTTTTAATGATGGGGTACCCCTTTCTCTCTCATTAAATTCCTCCCATGTACACCCTTTACTATGCTGAAATTCTGAAAGGAATTTCTCTCTCCTCATTTACATTCAAGCAATTCTTTTGTATCAAGAATATAAATTATATTAAATTTCTTTGGAATTATATCAATATTACCCCATTACTTTTCATTTCATTTAAATATTATAAGACATTCCTTTCTCTCTCATCAACTATTTTTATGAGGTCTTATGTCACGACATTATGCTGCAGAAATTGCACCGCACTTTCCCAAGCCAAAGTCATTGTGTAGTGAATACCATGTCCATTTCTCTATCAAGTTTATTCACCTTTATGCACATTTAAATATTTTTTAAATAGTTTCATGTATTTATTCCACATTTTATTATTGTGTAATAAAAGAATATGGTGAATGATTCAATGTTTTATGATCCATGTGGCACACTTATGCATGAAATGAAATGTTTAAGAAGGGTGCACCCTGATAGCACTCCAATCCATTGGGTAAAGTATAGTATCATGACATGCCATGTGAAATGGGTGTTTACTCATTCTAATTAAAGTGAAACGAGGGTTTACTCTTTATTCATGTGCAGTGAGGGTTTACTTATGCTCCATGTGGAGTGAGCCATGGTTCATGTTAATTCCATGTCAAGTATTGTTGCCACACTTCCATGTTATGAATATCATGCTTTGTCCTGAATTTATGTTATTTATTCTCTTGTCATCTATTGATACGCCTATTGTATAACATTTATTGTATTCCTCATTTTATTCCATGATTATTCCCTTACTAGTATTTATAGCTCACCCTTTTCTTATGCTTGTCCTCAAGTTATCCCATGAAATGCTAAGTATGAGGGAATGTAGTGGTCATGTAATGGAATTTTTCAATAAAGATGTTGTATTTTATGTTTTAAGTTGTTTTGTAATTATCCTAATCCCCAAATATAATAGACCTCTCGATATTCTAGGTTGTATCAAGTGAATTTTATGTAAAAATTTATGTTTAATTATGAAATAAAAATAGGGTTGTCATATTTATTATGTTGGCCTTTTAACATCAAATATTTATAACCACCATGAAAAGTAGTTTATATTGATTTATTAGATATTTTATTCTAAAACTGACATTATAAATGAAGTACTATGAATTTTCACATTGTTTATTCTATAACTAACGTTATGAACTCACATTATCATATAGGTTATAGACTAGCTGACACGATAAATGATATATCCCACTTTATCATTTCATTTATTCTATAACTGAGGTGATAAGGTGAGTCATATACATTGGTTATTTAATAAATGATGTCATAAAATAAAATCATTATTCTTTATCACATTATTTTTCTATAACGGATGTGGAAAATCAATTTATCACATCAGCTATGGAATAATGACGTGATAAATCTAATTAAAATTTTATTATCACATGAGTTATTAAATAACCGATGAGATAAATCATTTAAAATTTTATGAATTCCCATTTTGAATCATTGTATTATTTTTCAATTGAGAAATGGAATACTTTTTTCTCTATTGTGCATTAACCCTAAATCATTTCTTCGATCCTGTGGGCCCTATCCTCATTTTCCAACTTTATTCATCATCTTTTTCTTCTTTGCATCTATATGATTGACTCGCAACTCTCATGTAATTATCACATGCCTTTCATTCTATCATTAAATTGTGTAGATTCCATAACACTCTGTTTTTCTTTTTTTTTTACTAAAATATAGAATTACCATCATTTTTAATCTCATCATATTATAAAATTTCATCTTTAGCTAGAACATTGAATTTCTTCCATCAAATAGAATCATTTTTTCCTACAAGATGCAATAATGTTATATTTTATTTCTGAGTTTCTATGAATGTTCCTTGATAAATTTTTCATGGATGAACACTAATGGGTTTTATATGTTTTATGATACAATTTTTCATTAATACATGATTTTTAGTTTTAATTTATATCTTGAAATTAATTTTTTAAAATTTTATTGGTCATACAATCTCATATTTCATTCTCTAGTTTCATATATTATATTAATTTATACAAAAACTATTGGGAAAAATTCCTTCAAGGTGTTCCCTTGGAATGTTTTGGGTGATATTGTATTTTTTGACAAAGATAGATGACCGAAAATGAGAATGGTTGGTGTTTTTCAAAGAATGGTTTTTAATGTGGCACAGTTTCTCAGTGTTTTTCAAATATTTGGGCCTCAAAATCAATAATTTTTATGATGAATGGAAAACGAAAATGGAAAAGGAAGAGAAATGAGGTTCTCGTAATAAGGATAACATACCATGTCCAATAAGGGTTTGTAGTCGCATACTAGGAAGTAGGAACTGCACGCGTAAGCGGTTCACAAAATTGAAAATAGTTTGCGGAGGAAGATGGTGCATTACATGGATGACATAACTATGGAGAGGGAGATTGAATATGTAGGATAAAAGGCAGTACATGGACCACATATGAGAAATGGTTCATGGGTGGATTACGGTTCACGGTATCAGAAGGATCAGTACGTGGTGAAGGATGGATGTAATATTTGGTGAATCTTAGACTATCAGATTAAGTGGGAATATTTTATTATATAAGAATATTTAATCACACCTTTTACTATGGTGATAAAATATCATTAGAACATCTCTTTGATATGGGAAGTCATCAATGTCTGATGGTGGTTCGTGAGGGATGTTCCCTTGAAGGATAAAGTTGGTCACGTGGAAGAAATTCTGCTAAAGGATTTAAGAGGAGAGATGTAACTCATATATGAATCGGTACGCAGAGTAGGAATCTATGGTATGTGAAAGATAAAAGAATACAAGAGGTAAATGAAGGTTGATCTATGATACATAGAAGCAAATAAAGTCCACGAATAGATAATAGTTCAGGAATAGGAGGGGTTTCGCAAAGGAGTTTCACGAAATCAGTACGTGGTAGTGTTACATGATCGCGAAGGTGGAGGCAGTCCACAGATGAATGGAATTTTGTAACATCGAAAGAAGTATAATGAGGAGATTACCACAAACCAAACCCAGTACATAGAATGTGGAGGAGCAAGGCATTTCGTTATTTTCACAAGGAAGTTTTCAAAATATTCAAATCCGTTCGTGAAGGTATTTTACGGTACATAGTGATACGCGGGAAGGTGGAATTCATCTACATGGGAAAACAAAACTTCAATAGTGCATCTAACTATAGTTGAGGATGTAGAAATTTATGCTAATAAAGGGACTTACATGTCCATAAGCTATGATTGACATGCACGTTGATAAACAATATGTGGATTCATTTCCATGAGTAGTGAGCGAAGGAAGAATAAGATGGTGGTTGTTTCCACTAGCAGTGATCCAAAGAAAGAGGTATAGGGAGTGGCCCTTGGAAATGTATTGATCATACCCTAATCATTTTAAAGGTATGGAGATTTGGAATATAAGATCTAGGTTGAATGTTGTACTCATTATTGGCATAGGGTCTTAGTGAATTTGGTACATCAACATATTTCCATTGTATTCTCTTTGGACGTATCCCAGTGAGGGTGTACCAAGTAAATATCATTGTGTCATGTGCATGATTTGATATCTTCTAATATATTTCTATCATAAGAAGAGATAATTTAGTTTCTTTAACAAAAAAACTAGATCCAAAAGGAGAAATATTTAATCAATCATACCCTGATTCACCCCCCCCCCCTCTTAGGGTATTCAACCTAGTGAAACTAACATACCCCCAATATATTTCGACATGTTATATTTTCATGTATCATTTAAAAAATTTTGTTTTATAAATTATGGTGATTTAATAGGAATTAAAATTAAATACTTCAAACATGGTATTGTATGACTATAATGATATATTTAGGTTGTGGAATATGACCATATTCCTCATTTTAAATTTTTGTCTAATTTAGTACGGTTCCTCACCCCATGAAATCCATAGTCAATACTACTGTTATGATGAATTATAGAAGATGATTTAAATGTGGTAACCCTTGGACATTATTCATATACCAAATCTCATATAAATATGTTAAACAATAATGGTTCATAAAATGTGAGTGAATTATTATATGGCTTCAAGGGTTTTATTCATATGTATTGAATTTTCCATGAGCTACATTGACACAAAAATAATCATGATGGGTTAATAATACATCACACTAGTTGATGGGGATATATCAATACATAGTGGGTTTACATATTATTTATTTAAAAAATCAATTATATGTGAGTGAGATATTATAAGGAATTATTTGAGTTATGGAAATATCATTAAATTTATGATATTTATCATATATTTTCGATCCCCACACCAATTTCAATTTCATACAATATGGTTCCCCAATTGAATCAATTATCAAAACAAAATATAGATCCTTGAATAATGTGCATAAATAATATCCAAGTGAGTGTGTATATCAGATTCCACAATTTAGTCTAACTATATATTTTTTAAAATTAATTCTAGGTATATATTTTTATGATTTATCCTTTATATTTAATCTTATATTCCAATATTTTATCAAATTAATAATTATAATTTCCAAATATGTACATATTGGTTTTATATTTCAATTTCTTGTTACATTAAAATTATGGAATATTTCATATAAGTATAAAATTGGCTTGTCTATTGATATTTTCTTCTTAATATTAAACCCATGCCTATGTTTTTATGATTTATCATTTATATTTTAACTTATCTTCCATTATTGTTTAGAATTTTAATTATATTTTTCAAATATGCATATATTAGTTGTATATTTCATTATTGTGTTACTTTCAAATTATGGAATATTTCATATAAATATAAAACTGGATTATATTAAAAAGTTAAATATTTTTGATAATTTTTATAGGAAATATTGAGTAAATGTTGGATGATGGAACATCAAATGAGTGATGAATATGAGGAAAGTGATGATTATTTTTTGGAATTTTCTAAATGAAATATTAAAAACAATGACATGTTTTCTTATCCATGCCTAAAATGATTAAATTTAAAGGTGTTGAATGTAGAGAGATCAAAATACTTTAATTTTTAATGGTTTTAATCTAAGTTACAGCCCATGGATACGACATGGTGAATCTAGGGATAATTTCATATATATTGGTGATGATGATTTAAAATATGGTAACTCTGGAGAAATTGAAGAAATGAATCTCAATATTGATGTAGACACAATTGAGAAAGAATAGAAAATTGATCATCGATATAGTGATGATAAAAACCCATATTTTCATAATTCTACATATATTACATTTTTTGTAGATGGTGTTAAGATTGATTAACTTGAAGGTGAAACATGGTTGGACTGACAAAAGTAATAATTATTTACTAAAATTATTGAAAGATATTCTTCTTAAAGACAATATCATCTGGATTCAGATTATAAAGTGAATAAAATACTATGATCGAAGGGATTAGGGTACAGAAAAATACATTCCAACATGAACGACTCTATTCTATAGAGGAAGGAATATGAATTTCTATCATAGTGTCCAAAATGTGGTACATCATGATAAAAGTCGAAAGAAAAATCCTAAGATGATTTAGAGGTTATAGAGACCCTTACCAGGATATTTTGTTATCTTCCTTTAATTCCTTGTTTTTAATGTTTATTTTCTAATTCACATGATGAAATAGGTCAAGATGCAATGGTGATTATTAGATATGTGATGGAAAAATATTTCATTCGGTTGATTGTCCACAGTGGAATAAAATTGACCACCAATTTTCTATATTTAGAAACGATGTTTGAAACTAAAGACTTAGACTTTTCACCAATTTTATGAATCCATATCAAATCATATGTATCACACATAGTTTATGGATTGTTTTATTGGTAATTTACAACGTATTTCTTTAATTTTTTATGAACCAAAAATATGTCATGTGGATTTTAATGATCTTAGGACCAAAACAACCTGAAAATGATATTGATGATTTAATTTAAACATTAATTGATTATTTGAAACTCTTATGGGATGATGGTATTAGGGTATATGATTCCTATAAAATGAAATATTTTTAACTAGGTGAAATGATTATGTTCACTATAAATTACTTCCCAACATATGAAAATTTTTCTAGATATAGTATTAAGGGCCACAAAGAATATCCAATTATAAAACAAAAGACTACATATTATCCACTAAATCATGAGAGAAGAAAGGTATAAATGGGTCAAAGAATGTTTTTCTCTGTGGATCACTCTTATAGAATGTTAAAAAATTCATTCAATGGATCGCTAGATTTTGATATTTCTCCAAAAACATTTTCCACTGATCTGTATATTGAGTGGGTGAAAACCCATGATGTGTACTTTGGAAAGAAACATAAATCTTGTAATGATTTAAATATTTAGAAGAAATAGTGAATTTTTTTAAGATACTATATTGGAGATATAATGAGTCGAAACATAGTATTGATTTTATGCATGTGGAGAATAATATCTAGGATTGATTTATTGGAACATTATTAGATATTAAAAGAAAGACTAAAGATGGGTTGAATGAAAAAATGAACATACTGTCAATGGGAATACATTTGGAGTAAGCTGCCACTCCTAATGAAAGACAAACATTTATTCATATAGCTTTTCATACATTATCCATGAGGGAGAAAACTATATTATGTTTATGTATTCATGATATCAAAGTGTTGCAGGTTAATTCTTGAAATATATAAAAAATCGTTAAAGGATTTGAAGTTTACATGTGTGAAATCTCATGAGTTTCACATCATGATTTAACAACTTATACTAGTTGTATTAAATGGGATAGTTTCCATCAATTTTAGAAGGATTATCATGATGGTGTGTTATGTTTTCTGTTCAATTTATAATAATGTGATAGATCTGAATGCTTTGAGAATTTTGGAAAATAAATATATTTCAATACTTTTTCAATTGGATGTTTATTTTTCTCCATATTTTATTATATAATGGTTCATTTAATGGTTCACTTGGTTAAGGAAAATAAGATTTGCAGACCTGTATATCTATATTTGATGTATTCTACTAAAAGGTATATTAAGATAATAAAGCAGTATGTTTAGATTCCATATCGACCTAAATCCTCCATTGTTGAAAAATATATTTCTAAGTTAGATGTAGAGTTTTGTAAAAGGTACATTTCTATGGTGGAAAACATTGGTTTGCCTCCATCTCACCATGAACAAGTTAATTATGGATGAAATGGGATTCATGGCTTGAAAGTAAAATCATGGTCAAGTGAACATATAAAGAAGGTATATTTATAAATGTTGAATAATATATATGATGATCAACCATATATTCAATTTCAAATTAATTTTTTGAAATAATTTTATCCAATGATTAATGAAATGTAAATGTTGAATGATCATAAAAAATTTTCTATTATTTAAAAAGACTATCCTTGGTAGATGAAATGCATCAAAAACCTTAATATGGTTAGTCGGAATTCCATGTATAACTATGATAACATGGTAAGGATACGACATTAATGGTTATATATTTCATATGAAAGATCAGGAAAACAGAAGTGTAGTTTAGAATAGTGGTGTATCGGTGATCAGAGAAGAAATTTATTTTTCGAGTTCAAAATCCAAAAACCCAATTCATACAACAATTGGATATTATGGAGTCAAGTAAGTAATATTGTAAGATGATTACATTAAATTTAAATTTCTCATGTTTAACTACAAATGGTTTATCCGTTACAACAATTCTAGACATGATGAATTTAGAATGACTCTTGTTAATATAAATAGATTAGAATACACAGTTAATCCTATTATAATGGAAACACATGAAAAGAAAGTCTATTTTCATGATTAATCAAATATGTAATAGTCTATTATTTTATAATGAAAATAATATGTTGGCGATAATAAACTTGGTGAAGATGTTGATTTATGTGAGATCCCTATATCCATGGAATGATTAATAGATAATAATGATGATCACATCATAAAAATGGGTTTTCCAATAATGAATGATCATGATGAAGGAATTTTGGAAAACAATCCTTTAGTATATTCCTAATATTATAGGTAGAATATCTTTATTTCTGGTTTAAATTTATAAATACTAAAAAATGATCGATATGTTAATTTTATTTTTTTAAATCTCTTATTAAAACTAAAAATTTAATATTTTTTATTATATTAGCTTCGTTCTATTTAGTTTACCATGATTACCCTTACATAAATTATCTATTTATTGATTTTGTTGAAACAAAATTATTTTTAATATTATATGATAAATAAAAGAAATGATATTTTATAAGAATATATTGAGAAAATAATTTTTTGGAGTAAAAATGATTTATTCGGTTGGACCATTTTTAATATTCCTACACAATTTTTGATTTTTTTTCATTCATTTAAATAACATTTCAAATTTCATTACTATTTTTATCATTTTAGATAACTATAAAAATAATGAATAATAATGTGTTATGTTTTAGTTTACTTTTTTCACAATTTTTCATTTTTTATATTCATTAATATGATTAGTTAAATTTATATATTTGTGTTCAAATTTTTTAGTGATTTGATTTGTTGGATAATGTGAATTCCATCGACTGATCAACCATGTACTTCTAGAGATGAGTGTACTCATACCTTTAGGGAGGAACATGCTCGAGCTCCTGTTAATTATCCCCGTCGTTCATTACAAGATTCATATACTCCCAAAGATCCATAGAAGAGTTAGACGGTTTGTAAGTTTGGAGGCACACATTTTGTAAAATTATCAGTTTCACGTAGTTATTACCAGAGGATACTAGTAAACTTTGACGATAATGATATTCCAAGAGGTCATAATTAAAAATAATTCCAAAATGTTTTATCTATTTAGGGTGAAAGAAAATTCATTATTTTGATCAATGATTGGAGAAGTGTTGATAATATAACACTATCTCTATTGTGGGGGACCATTTTGGTATGCTAGTTTTTTATTGTTTGACTAATTTTTAAATTTTTATAGTAATATATTTTATCCCACAACCTATTTGATGAAATTTGATATTCCTAACTCTGGAGAACATTGGAAGAAATTTTTATCATTGTATGCTATGATTTGGAGGAATTTCAACTCAACAATCACATCTGATTTCATTTTGGGCATAAGAAACATGGAAATCGATGTCAAATATATAATATTATAGATAAAGACACATGGAAGAAATTGTTAGAAAGTTTATAGCAATAAACATTTTTTGTAAATTTAATTTAATCTTTAACAATTTTCTTTTATATTAATTATCTTATTAATGAATTCATATCCTCAATTTAAAGTAATTGATTTGATCTCATCAAGGGATCCTATATAGAAATGAAAATATTCATACTTTATCTTAGGAAGGGTATATGTTATTTAAAGAAAAAATGATGGTTGTTATTTTTTCAAAAACTGAGTGTTGAGACTTCAATCTCTGGTGAGGTTTACCCTCCATCCACCCCAGGTACAAATGAAAAATGGAAGAGGGAATAGCTGAGAAAAAATGGAAAATATCTTACAGAAGATTAGAGGGTTGTATATGAGAGGATTGTGAGATGTTTACATAATTTACATATTTAACATAATTCAATTCTTTATATATTTTTTGAATCATTAATAAATTTTTAAAATAAGTCACATTAGATTCACTTGAATATCATAGTACACATGGGGTATTTTAAGCTAAGGGTATATAGGATATTTTTTCAGTAACATTGGGAATGCCCAAACAACCAGGTCATGTATGAGGATACCAAGAGGATTTATTAGTGAGAAAAGTGTTAACACATTATCCACTTCTGTAATGCAGGGTTTTTTTAAAAAAATAAAATATTTGGAGGCTAAATTCTTGAATGTTACTGTTATGATAAGGGACATGATCATAATTTTGGTATATTCCATGGTTTAAGACATTCAAAGAATACAAAAAGTTTTAGGACTCACTCTTACACCTCTGCTAGTATCTCTCAATCCTCCACCTCTACTTGTAGACCCTAATTTTTATCCTTCACATATACCACCTCCTCCACAGCTTACTAGTTAATGTGAGTTATATGTTGAGGATCCTTAGTGTCATATTACTGCATATGAGCTAATATATTATATTGGATATAATTTTCATCATCAACAGTTAGAGAGCGAGCATCAAAGGGTAACTTTACTAGATATTTTAGATATATTAGATGGTGTATCATTACCGATAAATTAGCTGAGTATAGTTGGAAAATGTATCATAAACTATGTAGTTTAGATATCGTGAATTCTCCAACATATTACCATAGTGCTATCTGTATATTTTATCATTATTTTTGTATTAATTTTATAACATTTGAAAGTTAGTATTATTAACTATTTATTTATAAGAATACAGTAAAGGTAAATATATACTATATAACCAACAACAAAAAATGTATAGGACATCAAATACAAATTCTAGTAGTCTTGAATGATTTTCAAGATATTCAAATTTGGTGCCAAGTGTTTATGAGATTTAAATGGATTCTAATGTATTTGGTTGTACAATTAATGTGTGGATTTTGAGAAATGATATCATGGATCTTATTACTAGAGATAAGTTAGGAATAAACATGATGAATTTTTTTATATGTATGTTTTAACATATTAATTCTCTGTATTATATTTATTGATTATTTTTATCGATGTCAACTTTTTATTAGGTATATTTATAATATGTGTGAGGAGAATGACAAGCCAAATGTATATGGATTTATAGACTCATATTTCATTTCACCTTAAGCATGAACAGTCATTGTAAAAGAAATATTTTTTTATATTATGGAAGTATTTCAATAGAATATAATTACCTGTTGTTAGATGTTTTTTTATTATGATAGTTATGAAATTTATATCTTACAAAGTGTTAATTATATTTTACCATAATAAATGCTAAACGTAAATTTTCTTTCATATAAGTGACTATTAGATGTTTTCGGTCTTTTTTCTAAGGGATAAGACACTTTACAAGATATTACCTATCCATGGTGATGTGAGAGGAGATTTTAAGAACATATTTGAACTATAAGATTTAATTTCTTAATAGTTATTTATATTTTAATTAATTTTAAATTTATTTCAATAATATTATTTTCTAACAAGGGATGGAATTTCATTCGAAACAGCACAACTAAAAAGAGTTCCAAGATCTAATATGTAAATGTAATTGTTTTTTTCATTTATAATTATTAAATTTGGAATATATTACTTAAAATAATATTTGGAATAGATAAAATCATTTAAAAACATTTTCATAAACAAAAAGGGATAAAAGAATGCAGATATTTTGTAATAATATTTAGGTATGAAATAATTACAACTAGAAAAATAATGAAGATTAATCATGTATGATTTATTTATAAACAATTAATTAATATATGTATTATTTATTAATTATACATGGTAAATACATTCCTTTTAATTTTTAGCTATTTTATGATTTTCAACCTTATAGTAAAAAAGATCAGACACATATACATGAGAAATAAGAAAATTATTTTTCAAGTTTGAGTGGATTTTTGTTTTTTAGTTAATGCAGTAAATTTAAATATTTTAACTGTAAATATGTGTTTTCTAGTTGTTTCTCTATGTTTTTGGTTTCTTCTTGTTTGTGTTTGTTTAGTGTTTTGGTTTATAGTAGAGAATAAGATTTAAAATGGTATATTTGAAAAAAAAAATGTGGCTTATTTTATAAATGATGTTAAGAACTCATTTTCCTGGTTTTCCATTTTGATAACTTTTTATCCGAAATGTAAAATATTTATTTATGTCATTTATGAGATAACTGGCATAAAAACACTTCATTTTGGTGATTTTCAACATCAGATATGTTGGAACAAATGTGTAATTTCATCTTTTTCATCGGTTATTTAATAACAGATGTTAATGAGCATCTATGTAGATGATTTTCCACATCGATTATCTATATAACCATTGTGTAATAGTCTTTTTTATGTCATTTATTAAATAACTGATTTAAAAACACATCCATATCAATGCTTTTCCACATCGGTTATGTAGAAATTGATGTTGAATAGGTTTTTTTACATCATTTATTTAATAACAGATTTAAAAAACTAGTTCCATGATACATTTACAATGTCCATTTCTTTAACTATTGTAAATGACATATTTACTATGTCTCATTTAATAACATCGGTTAATAAATTATATTAAAAATAAAAAACAAACCATAGTTAAAAAAATCATTTATGTGCTAAGGGATGATGGGATATGATGTCATTCTTTGGATAGACTGGTTGGTTTTTATCATTCCTTAAAATATTGTTATCACAAGAGGGAATCATTTACATCAATTGAGGGATGAATTTACCTTCAAAAGTTTGATTTGGATGTCTAAGATAGTAGAGCTAGACCAAAGCATCATGGGCTAGTTAGGGTGACCGCCCAAATTTTCAATCTCTTCATGGAGGATCAAGGTTTAGACTAGGAATAATTCCTCAAATTGTAAATCATTTCATGGTTGTCTTTCCCAATATATTTTTTTGGATTACATACTAAGAGGGAGGTAGATGTTATAATCAATCTTGTGTTGGGAGCATCTCCACTATATATTCCTTTATATAGAATGGGACTTTCTGAGAACCAAGAGTACATGAAGTAGTTTTAGTATCTAGAGTCCAATGCTTTTTTATATCATACAAAATCCTCTTGGGGTTCTCCAACTCTTTTCACCAAGAAATGGGATGAGCCCCTTAGTATATTCCTAGATTATAGATAGTTGATCCATCTTATGGTCGAAAACTGATATCCACTACCATAAATAGATGATCTCTTTGACCAACTCTAAGTTTCTAGGTTCTTCTCTATGATCGACCTAATATGAGGCTATCATCATGGTCAAGTTAGGCCATTATAAATACCTCATATAGCTTATTGTAAGATTTATGGTGTATATGAGTACCTAGTTATGTCGCTTAATCTTACAAATGGGCCCTCCATTTTCATGTCTCAAACATTTTTGGTCTTCCACCCCTATTTAGATTATTTTTCTATGGTGTTTGTGGACTACATCTTGGTGTCTTCTCACACTCACAGTGTATATTCAAAATTCCTTTATATCATTCTGAGTATAGTTAAAGAGCATCAAATTTATGATAATCATGCTAAATTCCACTTTTGGATTGAAGGATTTCACTTCTTAGGCCATATTAGCTCTGAATCGAGAGTCTCTATTGACCCATAGAAGGTGTGTGTTGTTGTTTCATAGATGCAACATAAGAACTTGTCTGATATATAGAGTTCCTTGTGAATTGATAAATATTACAATCATTTCTTACTAGACTTCTCACATATTTATTTACCTCTTACTAAACTTAAAATGAAGGGTATATGTTCCTACAGTACATAGAGTATGAGAAATCCATTCAGGTGCAGATAGGGAGGCCTTTCATGGAACCTATCCTGATTCTTCTATATCCTAGAAAAGGTTATATTGTATTTGGTGATGAATCATGAATTTTCCTAGGATTATTGATGATGTTGGTAGATAGACTCAATGTGTGCGGATATCAGTATTTGGTACATCATGAGAGAAATTCCACAATACATGACCATTAGCTATGTGTAGTTGTCCATTCCTTACCTTACTTGAGACACAATCATTTGGGTGAGCACTTTTTGGTGTACACAGACCACAGTAGCCCCAAATATAAATTTTCACTACATGACTTGAATCTAAAATAGTAAATATGGGTCAATTATATACAGTACTTTGATTTTGATCTGGCCTATACATCTGGAAAAGGGAAATGTAATCGATGATCCACTGAGTCAGAAAAAATAGGCACATGCTGTATAGGAATCCAATGATGAATGGAAGTTAATGTATCTATTTTTGTATCTACGTCTATAGTTTCATGATAGAACCCAAAATTCATGCCTCACAACCTTAACAGTTACCTCTTCCCTCCTTGAGAAGTTGAAGAGATGGAAATTTTCAGATCCTGATTGTTTGGTTCTCAAAGTGGGTATTTCAGGAGATGACCTGCCTCCAGATTGATCCATTGATAGAGACAAAATCTTGCTCATAAATGAAAGTTTCTAGGATAATAAATTTTGGAGATATTATTTAATGTGTGATTCTCATTCTTCTCAATGAGTGAATAATCAAGTCATCTCCAAAATATATCAAGATATGTGATGCCATTATTGGTATTCTGGGATAAAATTTCAAATAGTAGGCCATACCACTAGCTGTGACACCTATAAATAGATGAAGTCTGAGCACCAGATACCAATAGGCTTGTTATATAAACTTCCAATCCCAAAATGTAAATGGAAAGATATTGATATGGATTTCATAGTCAACATACCTAGGTATCCCAGGGGTAGTGATGCAATATGGGTACTTATTGTCTCACTAACTAAAGAATCCCACTTCATTCCTATTCATGAGTATTTTTTTGATGATCTTGTAAGACTATATGTCTATGGGATCATATGATTACTTGGGGTCCCACTTAATATCATTAAAAATAGGTATACTCATTTCAAATCACTTTTCTAATAGGGCTTACCGAATGCTATAGGTACAAAGGTGCTTCAAAGAACAGAATTTCACCATAAGACTCCTGGGAAATCGTATTGGAATATATAGGTTCCAAAAGACATGATTTTGACATTTTTATTTGATTTTGGATTTTATTGGGAGAACCATATCCCACTCATTGAGTTCACCTATAATTATAGCTTTCAGACGACAATTCAAGTGTCTCTTAGTGAGGCTTTGTGTGGAAGGTCGTGTAGTTCAACCATGTTATGGATTTATAAAGTTGAGGCGGCTCTAATAAGTTCTCAAATCAAGCAGGATGACTTGGATCATGCTCATATGATCAGAAGCATATGTATACTTCTCAATCTAGGAAAAAATATTATGCTGATCTTCGTCGATGACCTCTACATTTCATGGTTGGATATTGTGTTTTCCTCAGATTACCACCCATGTTTGGGCATAGAATTATATATAGGCATGTGAATCATTATCATTGTTTTTTAGGTCTTTTTTATATTTTTGGGTGAGTCAGGCTATTAGCTTACCAGTTTTTATTACCTTATAGGTATTGTTCCAGTAATGACATCATCCATGTTTTCTAGCTTTACCATTATCATGTCAACCAACCTCATACTTTTAAACCTAAGAAATTATATCTCGATTTTTATGCTTAATTTAAGGATAATCCTATACACATCATTTAAGAGAGCTTAAATAATCTCTGAGATTGGTATGTTCTTCTAGTACAAGTGTTATTGTAGCATGGTTGTGTATAGTATGAGACATGGGAGCAGGAGGCTGAGGTACTTGCTTAGTGGGTTGAGTGGTTCTCCGATAATGTTTCCCCACACTTTGAAGATGAACTTAGCAATGAGTTCCATTATTCCTAAAGGCTGTAGGAACCTATTTTTTGAATCTGGTTTAGATCAACTATATTATATTGTAATTTACTTTTATGGACTTAAAGTGGATTCTTATTGAGTTTACCAAGATCTCAAGGGTTTTTGGGGCTTGTTTGGTTCCCAAAAACAAATTTTTTGGGAAAACTAGACATATCCGCCGGTTATAGTAAACAACATGGTGGGAACCCAATTTTGTCTAAACCATGTGGTGTTGGGAACCAAGAAGACGCAGGGGAATATGGTGGGATGGGAATTTACAATTTTCTTCTTCACTAGAGTGAAATAACCCTGTAAAATCTGGTTATCTTGTTCCCGTTTGTTATGAGGATATCGAATGGTTTAAATAGAGCATGAAAATTAAATTGAACTTGTACCTTGTTCAAAATTGACGTGTGTAAGTCTGAAACAGGACACTGATGATCATTTCTCTAAGACTCTGACGTCAAAACCCTCTAGATCATCCACACACACTTCATGAATATGCTCATTCAGCGTTTATCATGATCTGGCTGCTAGCGTAGATGTTTGAAGATCACTTTAGGGTTGTGATGATCACCGTAAAGGAAGAAGCTTCAATCCGAGGTGGGTGAACATGAATATCTACCTTTTCTTGAGAGACTCTCTCTCTGGATTCTAGGATGGTAGAGAAGATCTCAATCATGACACATTTATAGTTACCATGGGAGATCCTCTCTCTCACTTATATAGAGAGTGTTTAAAAACACCCGGTATGAATTCCCAGCCCCGTGTAATAGACGTATGCTATATAAGTGAAATAAATAATTATATATGACAAATAAAATTATGCCATAAATAATATTTATAATTTATCACTTACATGTAATATATAAATACATTACGTGATAAATTTGATTTTTTAACTCGACTCATTCCTCATGCAAATATTAAATGAACCTAGGATATTATAATCTATTCGATAATACTTGTATTTACTATAAAACTTGTTAATACATGTTATAAATAAATTCAACGAATTATTCTAAACCTGAATAATTAAGGAATTTATTTACTCCTTGGTGATCCATAGAACTTGAATAGTGCTCTGACCCTTTGGAGGGGCCCACCAAGTTCTAAATTCCTATTCCCATAATAGGGAATATTCTCAAGGCGCTATTGTCTGTGACCCTCTAGGCCCTTTACTCAATAGTAGTGAATAGTATCCACTGACCTAGAGTGGGGTCTAGCAACCCATCAAGGACCCTATAGAGATAAGGAAAAGTCAATTCAACGACTGCCTTCCTACGAACGTGGTCCGTGTAATATAATATATTTTTCATCAATATATCAATAAAGAAGAATGCATATTAGTGCCATCATTCTTTCTTTTACTTTATTTTGTTTGTTGATTTTTCTGGACGGTCTTACCTTCCACTACCATGGACATGGATTTTTTGAAGGTGAAACTATCCCAATCAACCAAGCCTGACATATCTCTTCCTGAATTCGGAATCAACAAATCCTTTCTCGACCATTCAATCAATTCCATGACATTAATGATGTACCCAATACAAACTACCTCGCCACAACTTTGTCTCCATAGTTTTTACCTTGCATCAAATGTATGTAATTATATGACATCCATTGACAATGATCTCATATATAAAGATTATTACACATGTCTATAGATTGGAATGACCAATGACACCTAAAACACGAGGTGTTCCTATTATGTGGGTCAGTCCTCATGATCTCAACTACTAGAGATCATCAAGTGCGAACTTCGGGAGAAAAAGTCTTAATGCTTATCATCCCCTAGCACCTGATGGACACACTTCATCTGTGTCCTTTCAAAATGATTTAACCAGGACATAGGATATTACTTTAAGATTACTATCATATCATCTTAGGGTTCTCATTATAGCCTGGGATATACAATAACCCTTTTTATGTGATAGGTAATCTAAGGACATTTCCATAAAGAAAGTGGATGCGGAAGTATCTACACTGTTATGGAAATATAAACACATGTATTATAACAAAATGAATACATGTAGTGGAAATAAAAGTAAAAAACATGTTGGGTCTAGGGAACCCACTTTCAACACTCCCACTTGCACTAGAGCCCACTACTAACAGGTTTCAATCTACTAGCTCTCACATGTGAATCATGCTTCTGCTGAGAAATGGCTTTATTCAAGGGGTATGCCATGTTGTCCTCTGTGGATACTCTTATAACTGTCACTTCACCACTTTGAGTAAAATCCCTCAAGAGTTGAAACTTATGGAGAATATGCTCTGTTATTTGGTGAGACATAGGTTCCTTGGGAAGCACCACTATAGCAGTATTATCACAATATACTTGTATAGGGTCTACACTTCTAGGTAAAACACCAATGTATGTGATAAAACATAATATCCAGACTTCTTCATTTGGTGCATAATAAGCTGCATTATATTCTGACTCTGCTGTAGAATTAGCAACAACATCTTTCTTCGAGCTTCTCCAGCTCACTGCACCACCATTCAAGAAAAGGATGTGGCCTGACTGCAA
Source organism: Viscum album (assembly GCA_963277665.1). NCBI lineage: Eukaryota > Viridiplantae > Streptophyta > Magnoliopsida > Santalales > Viscaceae > Viscum > Viscum album. Next base: position 2,058,854,293 of record OY728151.1, on the reverse strand, counting down.
TTTCATATCATCATTATCTGTCTGGAACCTAGAATTAGTTAATCCCCTCACAAATAGTTCCTTATCTCCTCCATACACTAGGAACATATCCTTAGTATGCCTCAAGTACATTTGGATAGTTTTAATAGTTTTCAAATGCAGCTCTTCTGAATTGGATTAATATCTACCCACCCGGCTTAAAGCATAGGCAACATCAAACCTAGTATATAGCAAGGCATAAATAATAGAAACCATTGCTAAACCATAAGGGACTCCGCTCATTCTATCAATCTCCTCCTAAGTTTGTGGACAGATTTTCATGGAGAGATTTACACCATCTGACATAGGTAACAATCCTCTCTTGGATTGTTCCATTCTGTAACTTTTGAGTACCTTTTCAATATATGCACATTGACTTAGCCCAAGAATCCTTTAAGATCTATATTGATATATCTTGATCCCTATAATGTAGGCTACTTCAACTAATACTTTCATGGAGAATCATTCATTTAACCAAGTCTTAAATGACTGTAATACATGCACCTTGTTTCCCATAATTAATATGTCATCAACATATAATACTAGGAAAATAATGGCATTCCCTTCAACATTTTTATAGACAGAATGCCCGCTTTCATTTTTGATAAAACCAAAATCTCTTATGGCCTCATTAAAATGAACATTCCATGATCTTGATTCATGTTTCAATCCATAAATGGATCTTTGAAGCATGCATAGTTTATTGGCATTCTTTGACTTGACAAACCCTTCTGGTTGAGTCATATAGACGTCTTCAACCAACTTCCCATTTAGAAAATCATTTTTTACATCCATTTTTCATATTTCATAATCATGAAAGGCTACTATTGAAAGCAATATTCTCATAGATTTATGCATTGCTATAGGTGATAAGGTTTCATCATAGTCAATGCCTTGATGTTGCATTAAACCCTTTGCAACCAGTCATGCTTTAAGGGTATTAACCTCACCATCCATGTCCAGCTTCTTCTGGAATACCCATTTTCATCCAATGGTATTTACATCATCTGTATGGCCTACTGAAATCCAAATATTTTTTTGGTACATGGAATCCATCTCAAAATTCATGGCTTCATTCCATTTAGAAGATTATTTTCCTTCTACTACTTCCTTGTATGTTATATGTTCATCATCCTGAAGGACTAATGTGTCACCTAAATCAGTGAAAAGAAAAACATAATGCTCTAGTTCTCTAACCTCTCGCGTAGACCTATGCAGTATATGTGTCTCGGGAACAATTTCTTATTCCACTTGTTCTTGTGGAGATTGTTTCTCTACCAACTCTTGTGCATCTGGAGCATTAACTTCATTGATGTCAATATTTCTCCCACTATTTCCAATAGAAATGTGTTCCCTTTCTAGAAATGTGGCATATTTTTCCACAATGACTTTTTTATATAAAGTTTTATATAGGTAATATCCTCTAGTTTCCTTAGGATAACCTATAAAGATGCACTTAGTGCTTCTGGATGCTAATTGTCACTTGGTAAAGTCTTGACAAATGCCTCGCACAACCATACATGAAAGTGTGTTATGTTGGGTTTTTTTACAAACAATAACTGATATGGAATCCCATCTGCAGCTTTAGTTAGTACTTGGTTAAGGGTATATTCTTTTGTCTGCATGGCGTATCCCCAAAAAGATAATGGAAGGGTTGCATGACTCATAATTGATCTGACCATGTCATGCATGGTCATATTACTCCATTCACTAACACCCTTATATTGTGTTGCATAAGGAGGAGCAAGTTGGGATATTATCCCACACTCCTTCAACTGATCAATGAATGCTTGGTTACGATATTCTATGCCTCAGTATTAGCGATGTTCTTTTATCTTCTTACCAAGTGGGTTTTCTACTTCATTTTGGTATTTTTTAAAAATCCAAAAGGAATCTGACTTATACCACATTATGTAGATATATCCATAACTACTATATTCATCAGTAAAAGTAATGAAATATACAAAATCACCACTAGACTCTACTGGAAATAGACCACATAGATCAGTATGTATAAATTTCAGCATTACATTGGATCTTTCTCCCTTTCTTGAGAATGGTGCTTTGGTCATCCTTCCATGTAAACAAGCATGAAATACATCTAAGGGTTATAACTACACCGAGCCTAGATAACCTTCTTGATGAAATATTCATAATCACTTCTAGTTTACATGACCAATCCTGAAGTGCCATAGGTGGGTGTTATTTTAGTCATGTTGGCTATTTTTGTCATTGATTGACGTTACTCTGTTTTCTACTTCTAGCATATATAAACAATTGTTAAGATGTTCCATACCATAACATATGTTATCCCTATAAAAGTGACTACATTTATTTCCAAACAATAAAAAAATCTCATAGTTTCTATACTCAACAAAGAGATAAAGTTTTAGGTGACAGAAGGTACATAATAGCAATTGTTTAAAACTAAAACCAAACCAGTTGTCATGTTTAAGTGATTCTCACCCACTGCCAAGGCTTCCAGACTTGAACCATTTTCATCTCAAAGATCCACTTGAATTTTTTCAATCTTGTTGAACCTACTTGGTTCCTGTATATAAATAAAAATGTGTGAGCCACATTCCGTATCCAATAACCAACTTGTAGATAAAGATACATTGCATTCAATGACAAAAATACTTGAGGTAGAAGCATCAGCTTTCTTATTCTTCCAAGATCTTCAATTCTTCTTCCTGTGGCCTTTCTTGCCACATCCAAATCAAATATCATCCTACTCATTACATTTCCTTTGAATATTTGTCTTCTTTTCGAAATGATTCATTGGTGTCTTTGGCCTTGACTTGGCTTCAAACCCCTTTGTCTTACCCTTGTTTTTATTGTTCATTATAAGGATAGACTAATTGGTATTTTTCATATCCTTATCAGCTTGGAGAGCTAAAGACAAAAGGTTTGGGAGCGTCTTTTTCATATCATTTATATTATAATTGACAATAAAAGTCTAGAAGATTGATGGTAAGGAGGCAATAATGAGATCCACTACTAGTTCATGGTTTAGTTTGAACCCACATACTTCAAGCCTCTCAATACACCCAATCATCTTTAGTACATGAGGACCGACATGGTTCCCTTCTACTAGCCTGTACTTATTAAGCGCACTTGAGACCTCATACCTTTCTTGTTAGGCCCTCTCCTTATAATGTTCTTAGAGATGTGAAATCTTCTTGTACGTGTCCTCATACCCATGCATTTTTTGCAATTGGATAGACATGGATGACAACATTATGCATTGTACATCAAGTGAATCATCTACATGCTTTCACTATTTATCTTTTTCAAAGTTGTTTTCTCTCTGAGAAGGTTCCGCAGGAATTTTGTATTCCAGCACATATAACTTCTTTTCTTGAATTAGTAATATGCACAAGTTCCTGTACCACTAATGTAAGTTATTGCCGATCATGATATTTTTTTTATACAAGATCGATCGCAGTGATAAAGTACTAGTGGTGTTGGTGGTTTCCATTTTGAACCTACACCAGATAAACATTTAGCAGTTAGTACTTTGTCTTGATTTCCTTTTGACATTTATGATTAATAAATTATTATATCATTTTAATTTCTCTGGCTATTTTAATGAACCTTAATATCCCTCACAATTAGATTCCGAATACACTATTGCTTTAGCATTCTAGTGGAAAGGATCCACAAAACCTCCCTCGTAGTCTACAATCTAGGGCTACACCACTACTTGGAGGGTTTCAAGGTAGTTACTAGACTATCCAACCACTTGTTCTTGTGTATCCTTGTGTTATTGAGTAATGTCCCAGCTTTTGGAATCTGAACTTGATTCCCTCAACATATTTTCTCTAATGTGATATCAAGTTAGATAAGCCTAATCCTTGACTACTCACATAAGTTTATTCGACCCATTTCTCTCATGAAAATGTCTCGGTAGTAAGATGCACTTTCAACTAAGGCTGATGAGCACCAAAACATCCGGTTTTGTTTAGATGTGAGAAATGGAAGGCTTTTGGACTTAATATATCTTTGATGGATTTTTTATATTTATTGACAAATATAATCATTTTCTATTTATTATGCTAAAACTGGGTTGTCTAGCTCACAACTGAATTTTCAATAGAATATAATTCTCCACATCTTTATGCATTTTATCTTGTTTACTATTCTATGTGATCACGGAATAATCTTTCATATGCATAAAATAATAAACTATTCATAAAGTAAATCATGAAAACATAATGGTCTTGAGCATTCTATAATGATCGATCCATAACAGATCGATTATGACCTAGGGGAATACATACCTGAGTCCTGACTTGACGCACATCGTAGTCTGCCCAGTGCCAAATTCATGGCTCCCGTATAGTTTACCACCCCGTCTTAGCGGGTTCTGCATCACGGATCATCATTTAATTACAAATGTACTTGCACGCAGGCGAGGGGGTCTAGGGGTACAAAATATATCTCGTGTAATGGACATGCATTACCATATAAATATTTGAATTAAAAGAGATGATTCATAGAACATCATTTATCTAATTAATTATTACAATCATCACACGCATTGAATAAATAATTAAATAAATAAATAAATAAATACCAGACATACATAGTTCGATAACTTTCTCAAGACCATTCGGGGTAAAATATGTGCAAGAAAATTAAATTGAAATAAATTTAAATAATGTGATGGTGTTCCAATAAATTAAATGAATTTTATTTAATTCAAATGATTTATTTTATCGGTTCCATTTGTTTAATTTAATTTTAATTCCAAAATAAAATTAACCCATTAAAGTATTTTTATACATAAATTAAATTAATATTTCAGATTAAAATAATTTAAAACCTAAATTAACTTAAATTAAAATAATTAAAAAAACAAAATTAATTAAAATTAATTTAAAGCGGGGTAACTCTAGTCAGGGAGTCAGGCGAGACTGCGAACCGTTGCAGGATGTCGTTCTTGAGCAGGGAGAATCAAGGAATTATCATGGCGTGACCGCGGTGTGACTGCGGCTTGATTGTGGTGTGACCGCAGCGTGACCAAGTCATGACTACTCGGTTTAATGACTCCTACATCGGAATAAACATCTGTCATGGTCAGAATGGAGTAGGAGGAGGACGGGAAGAAAACCGGCCAACTACATGGCCGGCAGCCCGCAGCTTCGGCGAGCCGGCAAGGTGGCAGCCCGGTCCGGCATTGCTTGGACAGGCGCGACCATTGCAGTTCATGGCCGGCGTGAGAAGCTGGTCCAACCAAGGGCGGCACGACGCAACCAGTGATACCATGTAAGAGAGGTGCGGTCGGCGGGGTCTAGTCTGAGTCTGCGCGGCCGCTCCGGCTAGGCTCGGTGCGGCATCCGAGAGAGGCGCGACCAGGTCTGACAAAAGGCGATCCAACGATCTCGGGGTGGCTGGGGTTTGAGAGTGGTGCAGTGGTCTGGCACAACGCCGATCGGAGCGAGAAGGTAGCCCGGCAGGGCACGGGGCGGCAGGAAGGGGACCGAGAGGTGGCACAGTCCGATGACCCGGCAGACAGAGGGTGGCGGCTGGGCAGGGCTAGCGTTTCTCTGTAAGGGGAGAGCCCTCTTGCACCATGTGAGAGAAGGAGACCCCTTTGGGGTGTTCCTAATTTTTTATTATTGTTATTTTGTCCATATAAAAAAATTACACCACCCTCCTTTTTATAAATAAAGGGAAGAAGATCCCATTTTGGGGTCTTGGTCTTCCCTAATTTTTTTAAAAGCAAGAAGACCCCAAATTGGGGTCTTCGTCTCCCTCCCCTTTTTTATTATAAAAAATATTTCCACACACCTTTGTGGAAAATATTTTATAATAAAACATTTTATTATATTTTATAATAATAAAATATTATATTTGATGTTAATTCTCAATTTGAGATAAACATCAAATGAACGAAAACTACGACGTCGATCCGATTAAAATTTTTAAGTGATCATAACATGATCATTTGAAAATGAAATGACACGCGGTTGGATCCGAATGAACCATTTTAACACCCCACAATTAAATTAAATTCATATTAATTTTGTTGACTTAGAAAAACCGTACAATCCCTCTGATACCATTGTTGGGTACCAGGATGGCGTAGCGGAAGCTGGTGGGCTAGGAATTTAAAATTTTCTACTTCACCAGAGTGACATAACCCTTTCAAATCTGGTGATCTTGTCCTGGTTTGGTCCAAGGAGATCGCAAGGTTTAAACAAAGCATGAAAATTAAATTGAATATGTACCTTGTTTAGAATTGACGTGTGTATGTCTGACGCAGGACGCCGACGATCATTGCTCAAAGACTCCATAGTAAATTCCCTCTATATCTTCCACACACACCTTATTAATCTACTCAGGTGTCGTTTTTCATGATCTGGGTGCTAGAGCGGATCTTCTATGATCACTTCAATGCAACGATGATCGCCACAATGGAAGAAGCTTCAATTCGAGATGGATGAACGTGAAGATCAACCTTCACTTGAGAGACTCCCTCTCTAGATTCCAGGAGGGGAGAGAATCTCTAAATCTTAAAACATGAATAGTTACCATGGGAGAGCCTCTATCTCACTTATATAGGAAGTGTTTAAAAACATGCGTTATGAATTCCCGGCCCCGTGTAATATACATCCACTACTTGAAATATATAAATATATTACTTATCACTTACTTTTAATATATATATATATATTACGTGATAAATTTGAATCTTTAACTCGACTCATTTCTCTTGCTAATATTAAACAAACCTATCATATTAAAATCAATTCAAATAATATTAATACTTGTATTTACTATATAACTTGTAAATACATGTTATAAATAAATTCCACAAATTATTCTAAGCATGAATAATTAATGAATTTATTTATTATTTAGTGATCTATAGAACTTGGATAGTGCTCGGACCCTTTGGTGGGTCCCACCAAGTTCTAAATTCCTATTCCCGGAATAGGGATGATTCTTAAGGCGCTATTATGTGTGTCCCTCTAGGTCCTTATGTCAATTTCAGTGAATAATATCCACCGACCAAGAGTGGGGTCTAGAAACCCATCAAGTCCCCTATACAGATAAGGAAAAGTCAAAGAAACGGTTGCCTTCCTATGAACATGGTCCATGTAATATCATCTCTTCGTCATCGATGTCTCAATAAAGAAGAATGCATACTAGTTTCATCATTATTTATTTTTCTTTATTTTTTTTTTTTTTTGATTTTTCTGAATGGTCTTAACATCCACTACCATGGCCATGGATTTATTGAAGGTGCAACCATCCAAATCAAACATGCCCGATATATCTCTTCCTGAACTTGGAAGAAAAAATTCCTTTCTCAACCATTCAATCAATGCCATTCCATTAATGATGTACCCGATACCAACCACCTCACCATGACTTTGTCACCATGGTTTTAGCCTTGCATAAAATGTACATAATTAAATGAAATCCATTGACAATGATCTGAAGTCTAAATATCATTACACATGTCTATAGATAGGAATGACCAATGACACATAAAACATGTGGTGTTCCTATTATGTGGGTTTGTCCTCGTGATCTCAACTACTAGATATCATCAAGTGCGAACATCATGAGAAGAATTATCAATGATTATAATCCCCCTAGCACCTAATAGTCACACATCATCTGTGTCCTTTCAGAATGATGTAACTAGACCATAGGACCTTACTTTAAGATTATTGTCATGGCATCTCAGGGTTCTCATTATAGCATGGGATCTACTATAACCCTTTGATGCGATAGGTAATCTAAGGACATTTCCATAAACAAAGTTGATGTAGATGTATCTACCATATTATGGAAAGATAAACACGTGTATTATTATAATATGAATACATGTAGCGGAACTCAAAGTACAAAACAAGTTGGGTCTAGGGAACCCACGTTCAACATGTGGATGGTATAAATTTTTAGGTAGACATATTCCACACTGTTGGCACGTGGTTCAATAACTGTACAGACTAACCTTGTGTGTTCCCCTCTTCTCAAAGATCATATGTATGGTTCGAATAGAGTTTGGAATATTGTGATTCCAACCCATTCATGGGCTAGTTTTTAGCAATGTTTAACTTTTCTCCATTAATGGTCTAAATAAATAAACATATCTTCTTGTACCAATGTTTGAATAGATAAAACCCCCTTCTCTCTCATTTTGGATCTCCTTGAATGCCTAATATATGTATTGAGAGATATCCTTCATCTAGGATCTGATTGAACTTTTTTTCACGTAGGATGTTCAACGGTAACTACTCGAGTCTTCATTATTCATTCATCATTTCTCTTTCTCTCTACCTAGTTATCCAGATATGAGTCCTCATACATGTTTTTATGATCTACTCCAATCCTAACCAAATATGAGGTTGATACTAGAAGAGGATATTTGTACGAGTACTAGGTCATTTTTTTATAACCCATCCCTCAAGTACATTTATTTCAAGTATGACGTGTGGGGTGCACTAATTTCATTAGGGTCAATTTTTCAAATTTATATTCCATGATAATATTAATTAGAACTTCATGGTTATGCTCTTTTTGTAAATGTGATTAGTTTTTTTGGTTATATTAATAGTGTTAAACACCCCATCTCGGGTAATATTTCATAATGGGTTTGTTAGTGTTTTGAAACATTTGATCCGTCATTCATGTGTATTCAAGATTGACCACACTAACGGTGAGCCTCTTTATAATAATTTCCTATTGAATCAAGAAATTTTTAATAGATTGTACCTTATCACTTCCACTTTTACTATCTATGGAAAGTGCCTAATTTTAAGTAATTCATTCAAATGATATTATAGAAAGAATACTTAAGTATATGACTTGGACTAGTTACAAGTAAATGACTGTTTGGTTTATCTTTTGTTACAAAATTTTCCATGTTCATGGAAGGAAGTAGAGTAAACATTATTAATTGAACTAGACATAAATCATTTTAATTAAAAGGATGCATGATACAAGGCCATTTCAATATAATGAAGGGAATTTCTTGAACCAAATTAATTTTTTAATGACATAGTTATCATATGAACAAATTATTTTTAGTGAATTAAATGTGATGTGACTCTTTATGAACATGGAAATTGACATCTTTATAGGTATTATTGACTTGTGTAAGCTCTTAGTTTTCTGAGGTACTTCCTTGGCTAGTCGAGGTAGTAACTCTGATTCAAGGATTATGGTTGCCTTGGGTGAGACATACCAGGGTACCTAATCCATTTTTACTTTGGATTATTGGTATGATACTATATGATCCCATTATTATTATTATATTATTCTCCAGATACACTCCATGGATCTAGCATGACTTGAGGTTCCTTGGTTATATCCTTGGGTTTGGCCACTTCTTATCTCTCATTTTACCTTGGATGTATTCCTTTAATTAGTTAGAAATATTAATGTTGGAATTCCATGGAGTATTCTCCTTGTATTACACTCTTACCCATTATCTATACTCAGTTACTACTAATTTAGTTGCCCCTATGTTCGATGTTTCTATGGTTATTACCTTGGAATCACATCTTCTTTAGTTATAAATCAATGTTTCTTTATTACACCTTCAAAACCTCACTATTTATACTATTAATATGTGATGTTAGTGTAGGATATTCTCATGCGACTTATTAATATAAATTGGAAATTTCTTAATTGATGAAATGGTTACATGTTTAGACACCAGTCGAGGGCTTAAGTAGATACTTGGAATGTAGTTACATAGTATTACATTTCTTTGTATATGCATGCTTTAAAATTATTGCATTTCACTAGATCATGGTTCATTCACTAGAGAAGGGATAAATGTATTTTAAATAATTAGAGGGTATGTAATTTCCATCATTATTGGGTTTGTGTATCTCTGTACAAGATAGATAGACAGACATAAATGCAATGGTGGAGAGTTAATCATGATGCAGATGCTGCGGAGGGGTAGATTCATGAATTCAGAGTCTGTATAATTTCCATAAGACCTACGGGACCTGTAATGTCTCCAAAGCCTATGAGAAATGTAATCATTAAGCCTATGAGCCTTGTAAGTGTTCTGACTCATCCCTTAAAAGGGGGGTTATCAAAAATCAATAAAAAATAAGGCCTCCATGAAATTTAGGAATTTCTATTACATGGGCAGGAATTTATAGAAATCGTTGGTCGTGACCTATTGAGATTTATCTCACACCATTTATGATGTCATTTGGAACCTCTAGAAGCTTATATGTATGCATTAAAATATAAAGTGAAGTTTACAACATAAAACACTTGATTTCTTGATGTGTTATTATGGAGCAGGATGTAGATGATAGAGTTGGAGCTCGGGATACAAGGTATAGTTTATGTATTTCCTTTTTCTATGTTCTGATTTGAATTTATTTTTACTACATTTTATCCATGTATTATATCATTCTAGTGATATAACATATATCATCATCAATTTTTGTATGGTATTTCAATTGTTTTAGTTATTTTTATCATTTTCTCTATCTGTTGTGCCATCTATTTATTTATACTACTACTACAACATACCTTTTTTTATAATAACCAAAAATCATACACTATGGTGATGAGGTAATATTATCCCCAAGGACAAAACATATTCCCTCACTACTAGTTGGATGCTTCTAGAGATTTGGTAGATTCCTTCAAGGCCATGTGTGTTTGGACTAAGTTGGATGGAGAATGTTTTTTGAGGTTTTTGGATGTTTTTTCAGTGTTTTTGTTTTTAAAAAATAATATAAATAAACCAGCATTGTTAAAGATTAAAATTATACTTAAAATTTGGATTCAAAAATGTGGAACCAATTTTTTAACAGAAATTAAATTATGTCGAGAGATGTTTTTTAAAAAAAAATATTCTGATCAGACTCACATTGGGTCCTAAATGGGTGAAGATCGTAATCAGGTACAGATTGAAATTATATTCAGCATCAATTTGATAAATATGTGATTATTATTTATGGATATTATATCTCTCATAAATCATATGTACGTTGTGAAAATTATTATTCAAGATTGATGGAAGAATGATTGAGTGAAATAGATATTTCCAATCATATTTAGATAGATCTGATCTAAATGGGAAAAAATGGGTGGAGGATATCTTATTCAGCCTGATAATATTCAAGCTGAGAAGGAAAGAAATACAATGTTAATTGGGATGTTACAATACATTCAGTTGTAATAAAAACATTGTAGTAAGTGATGGTTAACCTATTTATAGGCATGATATTTAAAGAATAAATTTGGTGAAGTAATCTTAATGGGATTATCAGAATCATAATGGCTGATAACCTTTGTGAAAAATGTGTTGTTACTTGAAATAGGTCAAGAGATTTAATATTCAGAAAAATATTTTCTTGAGAGAGGTTAATTAAAAGAAAATAAAATTGGGGTATAATAATTTATTAAACCATTAAAAAGTGTTTAATTACATTTTTTATAGATCAAGTGGATTAAGAGAATTTATGAAGATAAGATATTGATTTTTTTTCAAGGGGGGTAATGAAATTTGAAAAAAAAAATCTTCCATTGGTACATAGAATTGTATTGAAGAAATTGGGTAGTGAAAATTAGGTTTAGAAATTTAATTTGGGTTGGTGATTGAAAAATAAAATATGATGATGGGATAAAGATTGAAGTAGATTTGTGATGAATCATGAAGATTTGATGAAGTCATAAATGAACCCAAAATTAAATGACTAAAAATTCTATTTTTATTTGATTTTAAAAAAATACTCTTTTTGGATTAGTAGTAATGAGAGGTATAAAATATGAATGATTCCATAATTCAAAATTTGAAAATAAAAAACCCATATATTCGTAAAGCCGAAGATGATCACGATCTATGGTCTGTCAATCGAAGTCCCATCATGTCGAATAATCATCATTCAAAAAACCATTGACATCCCCATCACTACCACTGTGGAGGTCTCCATCAACCACATCATCGTTGGAGCCCAATGGATCCCCTTGAATTCTCATACCAATAATAACAATAATCGAACTTATTCCATCAACGACCAAAAACCACTCTCATTGTCACCATCTGAACAGACACTAGTACGCCAGATACTATCAAAGACCATAAAACATCCTTGAACCAAAAACACCATGTCACCGACTTCAAATCTAATTGATAAACTTAACCAGAACCTCCTTTGGAAACAACACCATATGAGACAATAGTATTTTACAAACAATAAACCATCTTCATCGTTGCCAACATGAGCATCATTGGTGTCATTGTTGTCGAAGAAGATAAAAACTAAACAGAATACCACAGTGCAACCAAACCACAAACCACATCAAAAAGATTCCACCAAAATTAGAATAATTAGAAAAGGAAACCACCAATATTGAAAGACATCACTGAAAAGAAACAGTCAAGAAACCGAAGAAGAGAAAAAAAACTGAATAGGATAGAAAACCAACACCGACCTAGAAAATCGTGAGATCTCCACCAAACCCCCTCCATCACCATCCCATGAAGGAATATATTTTTTATCTCTTATAAAATCTATCATGGTTCACCTATAGAAAGGGAAAATTAATTTTTAATTTTTATGAAAGATTTATTGTTTATAGATGATAATGAAGCTCCGACATTCTAGGGAGACAGATAATGTTTTCATATTGTGTCTTGTGGATAATTTTTTATGGAGAGAAGTGAAATTGGAAGAGACAAGATCATAATGTTGTATTTCCATGATCATCATTTTCATTTTTTATCATATTTAGCTGATTATCATATTCTTCTTAACATCAAATTTGGCATGTCATCGTATCAGGATGGAAAATCGGTTCGGGTTTATCATATTGAGAGTTTTTATAATGGGAAAAATAAATATGAGTATTTCATACAAAGAATATTGGTAGAGAATATTTTTCTCTATAAAATTTTTTCAAGGATATATATTTCACATACTGGGAAGAATTGGACTGAGAAAATCGTAACGAGAAGAATTGTACTAGGAATAATATGACTAAAAAAATGTTCTGATTTTTCTTTCATAATGTTCATGAATTTCTTACCATCTTATAGGTAATAAATTGAAGAATTTTTTTAAGAAATACATTTTTTTATGTTTCTTAAGAATCACATGTAACTTGCTTTATTACAAAATTATTTTATTACCCCATTTGAGGTAGAGGGTGGACCCACACTAATGGATTGTATTCAAAGTGAAATATGAGTGAAATGGTATATCCTACTCATTTTACTCTACCTAAAGGATCTATTTCTATTGGATTGTGTGGTATTAGATCATTTCCATACCATACAAAGGATTTAGCACTTTTATTTAATAGTGTACCATATAAATTCTTATGTTTCTATGGATGTGTGATTGAATTGTTTTTAGTAGAAAAAGAAATATTAAATAGGAGGAAATGTTTTTTTAATTTTCAAGGAAGCATAAAATAAATGTTATCATTGATTAACCCCTCCCTCTTTTAGTGATACAATTATCATGATTGGAAACGTTCCACTGCTATCAGAGCATAGGTACCCTTCACATTTTCATTACTGAAGTTTTAGAAGAGAAGATTAGGGAAAATATGAATTATGTCAATATTAAAGGTAATCCATTTTTAGATGGTAGGAATTATCATATCTGGAATGATAAAATATTACCATATTATATATCGGTTGGATATAATGTTCTTGAAGCATCAAAGGATGGTGTCCTTATATTGATTATAATGCTACTCTTAAATATATTTAATAGAAGAATCTCTATAATTATGGAAGTGTCAGTAATTCTTTATTATCATCACTTTACGAAATTGAATTCTTATGTGTGAGATGTGTTTCCATAGAAAAAGGTATATGGGATTAATTAAAAAATATATAAGAAGAAAATACAAATGTGAATACGGAATCATTAAAAATTTGGAGATTTATATATGAATATTTTAAAATGGATGAAAATGAATCTTTTGGGTACTTCTTTATCATGTTTAATGACATTTTCAGCACTATCATATGTTTTGGTAAAATGTTAGATGATTCTATAGTTATTGAAAATATATTGAGAATCCATCACGAAAAGTATGGTGCAAAAAAAATTTCATTAGAAGAAAAAGATCTGAAACATTATCTATGGATGACATGGACAGAACTATAATTAATTATGAAATGGGATGGAAGAAATATATGAAATTAAAAACCAAATTTGACAAAAACATGTATTTATAGGCTGAAAAGAAAGAGAATTTAAGGAATATTATTAGTGAAGATGAAGCTAGTGAATCCAATTATGATGTTGAGGTATATAAAAATTATTATAATATTTTATCCTTGTTTTCTAAAAATATAAAAATATGTATATGGAAATAATAAGTTAATCTTCCCTTGAATTGTTTTGAATATGGAGTCGTTGAGAATTTCATGGCTACTTGTCCTCAAATAAAGAAATAAAAGTATGGTGATGAAGAAGAAAGAATAAAAATAATTTTAGGAATAAAACATTGAAATAAAGTAAAATTATATTCTTCAAAGAATAATAGAAATTTACTCAAATCCAAAAGAATTTGTTCATTTTCTAGAGATGATGAATAAGAAATAAGTGATGCTAATTTGGAAAATTGTATTGTGCATGGTGTTGAAAATAATTTTTATTACAATCAATAATTTATTATGATTATAAAAAAAGGTAGGTGAAAGAGATTGATGATTTTAAAAAATATATTATGGATGAAAATTATTATAATACGCATCTTGAGGTGAAGCTGGGGGAAAATGAAGATATTTTGGAACTTTTAAATGAAAAAAAATCCAATAATGAGTAGAGAAATACATTTTTCATAAAATCTATTTCTGAATTTGTGGATTTTTTCTTGAAATCAAAAAATATAGAAGGATAAAATAATATACCTTTAATGATTGATAAGAAGGATGAAATTGGTTTTGAATAAAAGATATTTCGAAAAGTCATGTTTGTGGCCAAAACCAACAATGGAGGGAATATTTAAGTCTCAAAGAATGTTGATTCTGAAAATATTTTGAAAAAATATGAATCCAAAAAGGTTTCCAATACTTCTAGTTTTGATTAAACTGAAAATAAAAGGAATACACTGACTAATAGCAGATTTTTTGGTGTCTCATGAAATAATGATGAGAAGGTTTTTGAGAAATCTATTCACAATTCGGGTTAGTATGAATGTTTTAGAGGAAAATAATATTTATATGGATACTTATAGTATTGTGGTGGATTCAAACATATGTAAAGTATGTTTTTGTTCAACCAAAAATATTATTATTACATAGGTTATGACTGGAAAAGGTTTATGTGGATTCAATCCCTAAAAATAAAGATGTCAGAAAATATTGTTATGAAGAAACCTAAAAAGATTGGATTAATGATTCTAAATAGGATCCAACCCCTGGAAACTATTTTGAAATATGTAAACAACCTAGAAAACTTTCAAAATTATTTCTTCTTTTATAACTAGAACAACATAAGTCCCTTAAAAATTCTCATATGCTGAAAGTGAATAATAAAAAAAGGGAAATATTGTTCTGTTGAAACTGCTTTGAATGCATAATAAGGTGAATGTCTTCGATTAATGATAGTGGGTGTTCCTATCACATGATATGAGATTTGAAATTGATGAATAATTAAAAATAATTTAAATAAAGAACATTGAAATTTTCCAATGATGAATCTTTGAGAATCAAAGGTGTTGGATCATCCATCATTGGAAAAAAAGTTGAAATAAATAAAATCATTTTATGTTGATGACATGAAACATAATTTTTAAAGTGTTACACAATTGTGTGATGAGGGTAACAAATATATCTTTAAGAGGTATTTGATTTCTATGAAAATTGAAGAATATAGAAAGATTGTTACTAGAGTCCAACGTACGAATGTAAATTTTTTTCATTGTGTTGAAATAAAAAACAATTGTTACATGAGTATGATGGAATATAATCAATTATGGAATAAAAGATTGGGAAACATGTGTCAGTGAAACATGAGAAAAATATCAATATGAGATATTATCTGATACATTCCATATATTCCAAGAAGAATATATTGTTGTTTCACAATTATCTAGAAAATAAATATTACAAATTCAGTGCATAAGAAATGGATTATTTGTTCAAAAAAACCCCAGAGTTAATTCATTCTGATATTTTTTTCGCTAATGAAAAACCAATAAATAATAGAGATATGTAATTCATCACATTAATTGATGAATATAATCAGATTCTTTGAAAATGTTTAAAAAATTTAGATGGAAAGAAGAAAAATAATGTCAGTATTTGTTAAAGAATTAATAACCAGTATTGGTGGTGAATACAGAAGTTATTTTTTTTATAATTATCTATATAATCATAGAATTTGGCATGAGTATAGTTCATCATGTGCTTCTCAACAAAATGGGGTTAATGAAAAAAGGGTAAAATGTTACTAAAAATGGGAAGAACTATGTAACATGAACATGGAAATTCTCATTACTATTGGAGGAAAGACATGGGTACTACTATTTGTAGATGAAATGGTGTTTCTATTATCCAAGGACATATATGAATCCATATGAATTTTTTTATGAAAAACCCCATGTTTGAAAGACCTATGAGTTTTCGGGCATCCATGTTTTATAAAGAAGAAAGGTGGAATCTATGAAATGTTTTAACCAAATGTGATGTTATAATTTTTATCATATATACTCTATAAGAAAGAGTATATAGATGTTTAAAAAATGAAACAAGAAGAATTTTTTATTATATTGATATAAAATTTATAGAAAGGGATAATAAGAAAAAACATACCCAGGTAATGAGGAGGTCAAGAAAAACAAAGAAAACAATCCTTATAAGGATACACATAATTGTAATTCAAACCAAGAAGAATAATTAGAGTCAGTTATCTCTAATAATGAGAAATATAATTGAAAATATCATCCAAGGATAAGGAAACATGTTTACTCTCAGAATATTATTGGACATCAAAATTAAAAGGACCAAACAACCAGAAAAAAATGATATTACACATTATTATTTATATTCAAAATACATTCTATATTATATAAATAAAAAACATTGGTATCTAGAATGGTTTCAGGACCTGTATAAAGAGTTGGATCAGATTAAAAACAATTATATGTGATAACTCATACCCAATTCAGGAAACAAAAAACATTATTGAAAAAATATGGGTTTTCCAGAACATGATAAATAAACGTGAAGTGATAAATAACAAAGAATGATTAGTGTGAAATTATTATACACTATTTGAATGTGTAGATTTTGGTGAAACCTTTGCTCCAGTAGAGAGACTATAATCAATCAAAATTTTATTACTATTTCTACACAATGAGGCTACATGATCTTCCAAATTAATGTTAAATCCTCATTCTAGAATGGTGATCTTGGTGTTGATGTATATAATGAAGAAACTTGTTGATTTGTTGTTTGGAAAGATAAAAGCTATGTATGCAGATTGAAAAAGGCTTTGTATGGGATAAAACGAGATTTGACAGTATGGTATTCCAAATTGGATGATTTTTTAAGGGTGATGAGATTCAGGAAAGGAAAATTTGATAAAAATATTTATATAACAAAAAATCTAGAGTATTCCCTCATCATAATTTTTTATCTCGATGGTATTATCTTTTTTGGGAATGGTGAAGTAAGTTGTAAATTATTTTCTAAAGAGATGAAATTGGTTTTTGAAATTTCCATAATAGTAGAAATGAAATAATTTCTTGGGTTATAAATGTTATGGAACATGAAATACATTTCTCTTTCTCATGAAAGGTATGCTAAGGAAATTCTAAATAGATTTATCATGAAAAACTCAAAAACTGATTCCAAACCATTTTTACAGGGAACAATGTTGTAAAAATAAGGGTATATAATAGATGTTAATTGGAATGAATTTTGTATGATGATTGGAAGTTTGTTGTATTTAACTACCTCAAGACTAGAAATTTTTTATGTTGTCACATTCTGTTCCAGATTCTAAACTACTACAAAAAATCTCATTTAATTATAGGAAAAAAGACATCCAGATACATCAAATGCATAGTAGATTTCAAAATCATGTATGATAGCTCAGAAAGTATTTTTTTTGTATTTATATGCTAATAGGGTAGAAAATATAAATTATAGATGATCCGCATCTAGTGTAGTATTCATTTTGGGAAATAATTGAGTTAGTTGGTATACAAAGAGACAATATTCAGTAACTCTCAGTATGGATGATGATCAATATGGTTCTTCCACCTAAGCTATAACTCAACTTATGTGGGGGGGAAACTCAATTAGAAGACATACTTATTGAATAAAAGTTACCATTTCTCTTGGTTTTTGATAATAAATAAACAATAAATCTCACTAGGAATCTAGTTCAACAATATCGATCAAATCATATTTATATCAACTATACTTTTAACAAGTAGCATCTAAATAATAATTAATTGAATATGGAATATGTTCCATCATTGGAACAAGTTTTTTAAGTTTTCAGAAAAAATTTACCAATGTAATATTTTTCTAAATAAAGGTTGACCATGGGAATCCTGCCTTTTTCTCATCAAGGTTGAGAAACATGTGTCTATCCTCTCTATCAAATTACCATTGGATGGTTTTATCAAGGAGGATAATTGAATTGTTTCATAAATATATCATTAAATGGAATATAAAAAGGGGGATTTGGGGTTAATATATGAATCTATAGTTATATTGTGTGTTAACTATTTGAACTATTTGTTGGTTTGGTTGTAGGAAACAAATTATTGGATTCTAGGGAAGAAAAATTTGAGTATGAGAATAGTGATAAAGAAAAAATTCTGAATAATGTTATGTAAGTGTCGTATTCACTACTTTTGGATAGTAGGGTTTTTAAGTCAATAATTCTTGTTTCTAGAATCCAGTGAGATCATGTAGTCTTACAATTTAGGATAAGTAATCCATTTCATAAGGTCACAATGTTAATCAGTTTATTAATTTTGGTCGATAAAAAAATCCAATGTTGGAGATTGTGGAGACCAAAATGGATGGATAATGTTTTTGGATGTTTTAGGATGTTTTTATACAAGGTTCTTATTTTTTTTCATATATTATAAATCAACTTGATTTTTAAAATCTAAAAATTGGACTCAAAATTTGTTTTCAAAAAACTGGAGTCACATTGTTTATAAAGGTCAATCATATCGAGAAGAATATATTTTGATGAAATGATTCTGGTCATACTCACCTTGGGTCTAGAATTGAAGAATATAATAATTAGGTAGTCATTGTAATTAGATTAATCATTGATCATATACAAATGTGATGATTCTTTGATGATCATGGTGTTCTCATAAATTATAATTAAGTTATTAAATATATTAGTTAATCTTGATGGATGCATGAGTGTGTGAAGAGATGCTACCAATCATATTTAGACTAATCAGATATGATTGAGACCAAAAAAGGTTGTTGAAGATCATATTCACCGTGATTAAATTCAGACTAATAAAGAAAGAAAGTGTTTGTTTATTAGGAAGTGACAATACATTAAATTGTAATAAAAACATTATAGTTGTTGATTGACAATGTATTTAAAGGAATGACCATTAAAGATAAATTTTGGTAAATCCATCATAATGGTATAATTGGATTCATAAAGGCCAAGAACATTTATGAAAAATGTATTCTATCTTCTATCATGTTAAGATACATATAATATAGATAATAATTTTCATGATACTGATGAAGGAAAAGAAAATAAAAGAAGTTGATCAACAATATAGATAACCATTATTAAAGGGTTTAATATCATTTTTTTGATCCTATGGATCAAGATAATTTTTGGATAAAAGATATGGATGTGTTATCTAGGGGAGCATGAAAATCTAAAGATTTTTTTGTTTTTATTAACTAGTATATGGAATTTTACTGAAGAAATCTGGTTGAAAAAATCAGATACTGAAATTGAATTCGACTAGTTATTAAAAGAGAAAATTTGATGAATAGATGAAGATTAAAGTAGTTTTGAGAAGAGTTGACAAAGTCATAAATTCCCCCAAAATTCTCGGTAAATTGATATTTTGGTGAATTTAATTGAGTGGTAATGTTTTTGAGAATCTCACTAAAACCTCTCATGGTTTAACAATAAAATGAAAAAATAAGATTGCACTTTTTTGATGGATGTATTATTCATATACATTATAGAATCTATGAAAAACATGGGAGTGAAAGATGGTTTCTATATTATTCTTTTTTGAATAATTTTCAATGGGGATAAGTGAAAAGAAAATAGATAAGTTCGCAGTATTGTATTAAGTTTTTCATTAAATTCAGTGTTCATCATATTCAGCTGATTATCATATTCTTTTTATCATCAGATTAGGATGGTCATCAT
Organism: Viscum album; assembly: GCA_963277665.1. NCBI lineage: Eukaryota > Viridiplantae > Streptophyta > Magnoliopsida > Santalales > Viscaceae > Viscum > Viscum album. The sequence goes on along the minus strand of OY728151.1, from coordinate 2,058,833,921 downwards.
ATCAGGTTAGATAATTATACCAGGGTTATCATATTGATTTTGACCACATTGGAAGAAATCAGACTGGTTTTTTCATACGAATTATATATGTGGTGCAAATTTATCAGTACCTTATTCTGAAAAAGTTATATATTTTCTATACTGGGAAGAATAGTATTTAGAAAATTGTACTGGGAAGAATCATACTAGGAAGAATTATATTGGGAAAACATATTGAGTTTTCCTAAACAATGTTGAGGAAGTTATTACCTTCTTCTGGGTAAAAATTGATGATTTTTATTTTAAGGAATACATTTTTGGATGTTTCTAAATAAGTACATGTGACATGTTTTGTTGTATGGTTATTTTATAAATCCATTTGTACTTGAGGGTGCACACGCGAAATAGGATTGTATTCAATGTTCTACATGATTTAAAGGGTATCTCAACTCATTTTATTTCTCCAAAAGGATTGATTTCTTCTGGATTTTTTGGTATTGGATCATTTCCAAAACCATTCCACCGATGTATCTATTATTATTTAATAGTGAAACTTGTAAATTTGTGTGTCCCTGTGGATGTGTGTTTGAATTGTTTACAATAGGGAATTAAATATTTAACAAGAGGAAAAGGTTGTTTTATTTCCAAGGAAACATAACAGAAAAGATATCATTGATTCAATCGTCCCCCTCAAAGTGATACAATTGTCATGATTGCGAACATTCATTGTGGCCAACCAGGCTTGGGGCACCTATTAAGTGGAATTTAGTTCTAGGATGTCACACCTGAAAATTATTTGAAATCCACTATAATTTATATAAATTAATGATAAAATACATAATTATGTCATTATATACAAAAAATAAATAAATCATGTAGTGAATATTCCACGAGTCTTAATGAATGGAAATTGAAATGATAAAAACATTAACTCATTTATGAATCACCATATATATTCATTATCAGATTTATAATAAATTTATATTAATTATGATAATATTAAAAACAATTTTATTTTACTTACCTTATTGTAATACCATTTATTTCATTTATTTCCAATTCATATTTTTTATAAAATCGATTAAGTTAATATCAACTATTTGGTTGACATTCAGTTCATAATACCTAAACAACTTTGGTAGGTTCAAAAATAATAATTGTCATTATTACATTATTTAAAAACTAATTCACATGTCATAAAAATAATTTTTTTATAGTAAAAAAAATTAAAATAATCAAATTATAAAGGTCATGAAAAACGAATAACATTATTTCATTTAGGTGGTAGTCCATACGTATGCATGAATAGAATTTTTCATTTTTCAACATGGTGAACAAGTAAAAAAATCCTCATTTAAAAACTCAAAAAAAATTTAATTTTTCCTATTTATTTATTATATAAAACATTATAGAAATCCAATTGAGGAGATGTAAAAAATTGTATTACACCACAGAATCAAAGTGGGAGTCCCCGCGTACGTACGAGCAAAATTGTCATTTTCCAATATATGGTAGGGTATGAAACTATATAATATATTATAATTACATAAATATAATTATTTTATAAATATTATGCAGGGAAATTGATTCCTTTATAATAACTATCCATTTAAAATAGTTATGAAATTGAATGATATCTCTAAGTGGATGTGGCAGTCTGCCCATACACAAGAGCAATACTTTAATTTTTAATTTAATGTAAATGAGGATAAAATTCCATTAAAAAACAACATACCAATATATTAAATATGTATAAATCATTAAATATATATATATATATATATTATAAAATTATTGAAGGTTGAATAAAAAATAAAAATTATGGTATTCGATTAACACTATTAAATCTTATCAAGGATACCATCATTATCTTCTACAACGAGACTTCTAATAACAAACATAAGAGATTAAAATGTGTTATATGATAAAGGGAATGAGTTTAAGATGGAACTAGAGTATGGGATTACTATATTTAAATCTAAAACCTTCTGATAAAAGAGTACAGGGGGTTCCCTTTTAGAAATTCTTAGAGATAAAACATAAATGTAATTAAAGTATTTTAATTTAATTACTTTCTCTATCATGAAAAATGAATCTGAATTAACATTAATTCAAAAAATATATTTTATAAAAGATATATCATAATAAAAAAATATAGGTTTTTTTACATTCACTGACACCTGCAACCCAAATTCAGTGCCTACTTTATTATATTGGTATAATATATAAGTAATAACATCCCAATGGATATAATCATTTATTAGTCTTGGTAAACTATATACATATACGTGAACCCTGATAAATTTGAATACAAGAAATAAAAACACAATTTTTTTAAGAATAAATTTATTTAATCTCGTATTTCCTACCATATTAATGTAGTACAGTTCATGGATTCCTAAGAAATGATAAGAATAAGGTGAACTCAAATGATAAATTTGTTCTTCGTACAGTGGATGTTTTCATGAATCATTATGAATAATCAACATTGAAAGGAAAATAAATGAGAATAAATTATATTTAAATTCCTAGATAAGGAATAATCTATATCAATATGAAAGTAACTTGAAACACATTCCATTTTAATCAATAAACTGAAAATAAAATTCATCGATGAAAAATATCATAGTTAAAATATAATTGATAACAATAAATGAACTCATTATTTTTTGTGTTAATTTCCTTGTTTTATCCTACCCTTTTATCATGAATGTTCCAATTCAGTAGCATTTAATATATACCTATAATATCTAAAATTAAACTGATGTAATATATATCATATTTACTCACTGTATAAATTAGTATAACCATTTGTAAATTTTTAAATGAAATATGAATTGCGTCTCTTTGTGGAGACGGTAAACCATACGTACGCACGAGTAATGATATCATTCCCCAGATGAGTGGAAAGGTAATGAATTGGTTGATATATTAAATTTAATTATCAAATATTATATCATATAAATAAAAAATATTAATTGATTTTATCTTTAATTCATTCCATGGAAATCATAATTAAAAAATGAATTACATCGTGTCGCGTGCCATTTGTCAGCCATATGCAGGACTTCCATTATCATATTTTGAACGACATGAACATATAAATATATTTTTATTACTATAATTATATAAGTATAATAATATCATAAATATAATATAAATTTGGTAACTAAATCATTATATGAAAAACATGAGTGGTTGTAATAGAAGAAAACAATGACCTTAGTTTGTGAGGTGTTAGTCCTCCGTAAACTTAAATGATGATTTCGTAACCCATTTTATGTAAGAGAAAGTGGTTTATTATTATTATTATTATTATATAAATATTTTAAAATAATAGTATATGTTATATACTTAGGTAATTTTATTTCAGGTGTTAATATGTAATTTATGTTGTAAAGAGATTTAATAAAAAGAAGGAGCTTTATAAAGATTATTATATTTTCTAAGGGAGACCTCCTTTGGATCTCTCTGAATAGAACTTAGGTATGTTCTTTTGGTAGGAAAATAAGTAATATAATGTAAAAAATGATATTTTGGAGTAAATTGGGAAGCGTTTGAACAGTAAAATTTCATGATATGTGTAAATAAGTGAGGGAAGGGAGTTCCCTTTTATAATATTAAAAGGGAACCCTGTTTGAAATTACATAATCCTTTTCAAAAATAATCCAAAGTAAAAAAATTAATTAACATTAAAAGTGAAATAAAATGGAAATATATTAATAATTGGGAATTATTTGAATGAAATATTCCTAGAAATGAATATTTTTACAATTTGGTAGGTAATTTGAAGCATTATCTTTTTAGTTTAACCCTATTGTAAATCCATTTATACCTTTACGGAAATAATTATTTTTTACAATTTTCTTAATTTTTTTAGTTCAAAAACATATAATTTCTTATTAAATATTATAATTTATAATTATTATAAATTTTTATTAAATTTTTCAAAAATTAATTCTTGTTAGTAGAAAATTTATTTTATAATTAATCAAGAAGACAGGACAAGAGACTCGATTTTTAAAGAGAAAATGATCAAAATTTATCAATGTTTTTATATCGAAATTCAATATGAAAATGATTCCAATGAAATAAATTGGATTAATTGTTATAAAATTTAACAAATATTTCATAAAAAATAGTTCAAAATATAATTTATCATTATATATTATTTATATGAAAATGATCTTTTCAATAAAAATTCAATATTTCTTACAATTCTTAAAAAATGAATCATTTCAGAAAACTATTCCCCTAAGATAATTTTGATATGATGATTTAAAAAATAGTTTTATCTTATAAAATTAATTCTCTAAAATTGTTAAAAATTAATTATAAATTATGGTAAAAAAGCATTCATATCCATTCCTTTATAAAAGAATATAGTTTTTTAGAATACATTACATTTTCCTGTAAATTATTTTTCATTTATTTTTAATTATTAGATAACCACAATTTACATAATTTATTTATTAATTTTTATACAAAAAAAAATTAACAACTATTTTATATTAAATAGTATTATTTTATTTGTATATTTTATTTCATTAAAACTCATTTTTCATGTAATGAATTATAAACTTATTTTTGCATGTAACCCAAACAAATCTCTGTGTTAATTGTAATGAGATATATTTAAGTGATTGAATTTTCATTAAAAAATATATCATAATGACATAAGTTTCTCATATTTTCTTCTAATATTGGGGTTGTGTGTTGCATATGTTATCCAATACGGCATTTTTATGTTATAATTTCAAGGTTTCAGAATCTACCAACCTTAAATATATTTCATCCATACAATTTTTTCATTATAATAGTGATCCAGGTTTTTTAATTTTTATATAAAATTATTAAAAAAACCCAACAATGTAGAAGGGTTAATAAAATATCCTTTAAATAATAGATGTGGATCTGTGAATTTCATATGTAAAAACACATACAAGGATTATAAAATATGAAAATATAAGAAGGATGTGTAAAGGTTTACATTTAAGAGAAATTAATACCCAAATAATTTTTATGGATAATTTAGAATATTTGTCACAAGAATGAGGGTCATAAGGACAAGGTTAATGACCAAAAAATCCATAAAACCAATATGCATTAAAAATTCCATTTATTATTTATAAATGAAGATAATTTTATGACATTTTATCTCAAGATATATCCCCAAAATTTGATAAATTATTTTTCCATACAGACTGAGAATATATGAAAATACCCTATACATTATATATGTCTAATATATAAGCCCAATTTCATTCTTTGGATATGCTTGTATAAATTTATAATTCATTGCTTACTCCAACAAATGAAAATACAATAAATAATTTTTTTTGGTGAATATCACTAAATTTAACTTGTTACAGATCCTAAGTTCAACAAATTAGTGAAAATTAGTTTTTACTATCTCAAACTATTTTTGAAAAACAATATGGAAAGTATAAGTTAACCAATATGTATAAATATACTTATAGTGAAGTAATACATTAATATATTAAACAACATCCAATGATAAATTTAATCCATTTTATAAATGCTTAACCTGATGATAGATCCAATATGATACAATTCAAAATATTATAAATAAGAAAACTGAATTTTGAAAATTAACAAATATTTAATCTAAAAAACCTAATATAGCTCTTAATCACTACAAACCAAGAATGTGAATACCTTCATCATGTATTCTCATGAACCATGGTAGTGACGTTAATTACCATAAAAACATATTTAAATTATTATTTATTCCTTCTTCCTTATGTAAAATATAGATTATTTGATATATTAATGAAATATAAAGATATTTTAATGACTATTATTGATAGTATAATTCACCTTCTCAACAAATCATCAATCAGTTCAAAGGTAGTAAGCACAATACAAATTAATTTATCAGTACAAATCATCAATTTATCCTAAAAACATTATTTCTACATTGAGAACATATCAAGGGTTATTATTCTGTCAATCATGTGTTTCCTAAAAAGATAAAATTTCCACTAAATCATTCTTCTTGGTACTATTCAAGATATGATTTCAAATACTCAGATAAGAAGTACTGCAATATAATCCATTTAAATTTCATAATTCTTAAACAAATATACCAATTATAAACTACTCAAATTACATTATTCTTTCTATCAAACATAGGTAAATTAATAATTAATCAATATATATGGTATTATAATAAGCATTACCATAATATGTTACCTTCTATTGAGTTATATTCCATTATTTCTTGGATAATTTATTTTCATTCTTACCAATTTATTTATAATTTATTAATTATATATTTGAAACATTTTCCTATCCATTTAAATCAAATGAATGGTAATATTTCACTCCAAACATATATAAGACTCTCATTCCATTCATGAAAGAACCAAAGTGTTTCATTTCATGATTATCACATGTGGGAAAATAGTTTTTTCCCTTCATCCATTTATAAATACTTTTCCATCTATACTATTCATCTCATGCTTCCCTTAAAAGACATAATATTGATAGAAATATTTCTATATTTTTTAGAATAAGAAACTATGTAATAATTTTTTATAATGTTTTAAGACATTAGTTCATTTTGAATGTCTAGTTTAATCTAAGAAAATAAATTATCAGTATTACCCTTTGGAATAAGTTTATTGAGGTGGTTCTTATTCCTTCTAATTGGTGAAATTTTTAAATTATGGAATACACTAAAATATATCACATCATTTTGAAACAAAATGTATACTCTGAAATATTTTTAAATACATAACATAATTTAAAAAAATTATGAATATCTAATCACGTAATCATAAACATGGTTTTCGTGGATATCTCTTTTTAAAGTCCATAATATTGGTTTATAAATAAAATTTGAATTATCCTAAGCATATTCCCTTGGATTTATAATATAGGTGTGTAATAAGGATCGTTTCCATGTTCTAGGTGATGATCGTGTCTATAATAATGTTCCATTTTCATATTTATTTCTCTGAGGTACCTCTGTCCGAGAAACACATCCACTTTTAGTATCCATACATGGATGTATTTTGTAAATAACCCACATAATAACATTCATGAAAAATCATTATGACAATATTATATAGTTATACTCAATGTATATATTTTAGAATTGTTCTCTAATCTATGTTTTTAAAAATCATTTTCTGAAGGTTTCTACTAAACCTCAAATGATACCAAATGTAGTGAACTTGACTCTAGAAACCTAGATCCATACACTAATTTGTTATAATATCATATGATACATGGAATCCCCACCCAAAATGACCAAATAGTTTAGTAGTATTGGATAATTTATACATTATTGAGTAACATATTACATTTTAATACACAAATTACAAATTTATTTTCTTTTAATAATATATTTATTCCATCTTTCATGTACTTACATATATAATATAGTTTACTTCATAGAATATAGATAAAGGAAAAAATAATGTTTAGGCCAAATGCTATGTAAGGATTAGGTATAATTGAAGTTATCATGAATATATAATAATAACCTAAATTTCAAGCTAAATATCTTAGAACAAATACCATTTAAATAAATAGATATGGCATAATCAATATGGAAAGGTAAATAACTAGAAACAAAATCCTATTTAATAATTAAAATGAAAATGAAATGCATACATATATAATATCATATTAAAACTATTATGTATTATAATAGACAAACTAATAATGAATTAAATAATTAAATATTTAACATCATGTGTTAGTCACATGAAAACCTCTATCATTAAGACCATTTAAAACATAGTTTAAGACTACTGGTTGGAACTTGTTTATTTTAGCCAACTAATTTGTCTTATGAAACCTATCGATGAATCAAGGAACAATATAAATTCCAGGAACCACCCATCAAAGAATTTTAAAATCAATCCCCATATATTGAATAATCCATTTAATTCATGAAAAATATTCCACATCATCATATATCTGTTTGGAATAAAGTTTACTGATTTAACAATATTTCAAAAGATAATCAAATAACATTCAATGTAAACATAATATGTAAAAATGGGAATACAGTTTAGGAATTAAATGTATCTATAAAAATATATTAATTGTATTTAAGTGAAATTTATTTTCTAATGAAATATTTTCACAATAATTTGACACTTTCAAGGTAATTTTTACAATCACAAAAGAAATTCAGATTGCACAATAACTTTTACCACATGGTAATTTTCATGTGAAATCCCATTAGATAAAATAAATCCAATTGAAATATTAAATACAATGAATTATGAATTAATAAAGATGATAATTATTAAATATGAAGTATAAACATCATATAAATGAAATTAGGGTCATAACATTACAATAGGACTCAATGAATGTAAATTGAGATGAAGTCCCTTACCTCACACTTCCATTTTGTTGATCATGATTTAACCTTAGGTATAATGGTTTTAAGCATGTTATTAATTTGAAAAAAACCAAATTAATACTTAAAATATAATATGTGATCCTTTAATAATATTTTAGCATGATTTTTTACTAATATATAATTAGTTTCATTCTTTGGGGTGTTAAATGCCTTTTTTCACATTTGTGTTTTGTTATGAATGTTTAGATTCACTTGAATATAATATATGTCCTTGATATGTAGAATGTTTTTATGTTAAAAAAACAATTACTCATTATATAAATTATTATAACTATATTCATAAATATGATATTATATTTTACCATTTTATTATATTTTACCACATTAGTTTTATTAATATATCATTATTTTTATTATTTTGGGTCATAACTTACTTGTTTTGTCATTTGTGTTTTGTCATGAATGATCTAGTTCACATGAATATAATATGTATCCATAATCTACCAAATTGTTTTTATGTTTAAAACATAACATTTACTCATCATATAAATTATTATAACCATTTATGATACTAGAACATGGAAAAAGAATCACATAGATGTATGGATACAGTATTCCATATATATGAAAGAGTGATGATATCATTCCCTTAATGGGATGAGGGTATAGAATTTGGAGATATATTTATATTAAAGATTTAATATAATATCATATATTTTTCATATATTCATTAATTTTATCTTCATTAAATTCCATGTAAAAAGTTACTGAAAAAATCACATTTCGTCATTTTACATCACTTCACCAAACACTGTAGTGACACTGTCATGTTTTAAACAACACAGAAAGTAAAAAATATATATGTGATACTAAAATTCAAAAAGTATAAAAAGATAAAAAAAATATAATCTAAATATGGTAAATATATAACTATATCCAACCATGAGAATTGGTAATGGAAACACAAATGATATAGGTTCATGAGGATGTAATCCCCCATATATACGAATAATGATTTTGTAACCCAATTGATGGAAGTGGAGATGGATTATTATTATTATATAATCATAATAAAATATAATTATATTTTATATATTAGTATTATTTTATTTTAAGTGTTAATACATGATTTATGGTTGAAAAAAAAGAACCAAATTGAAGGAGTGTTATTAATATAATTACCTTCACTAAGAGAAACCGCTTTTAGATCTCACCTTAAGGACCATATGGACGACCTTTTAGGATGACCATAAGAAAAAAATTGTAAATAAGGATGAAATGTAGATCATTTTATAGGATCCATATCAATTAAAATGTCTTTATATGTGTGAATATGTCAGGGTAGTGAGTTCTCTTTATATGTTATAAAAGGGAACACTCAAGAAAATAACATTGATATTGCTAAAAATGAATCCAAAATAGTAAAGTCATTAAAAAGAAAAAAAATTATTAAAAATGGCCATATATTATAACTTAGGATGTATAATATGAAAATATGTCAATAAAATAATATTTTTACATGTAGTTAGGTCATTTTAACTTTTTTCTTTTTAGTTAAACCTTAGGGTAAATCCATTTTTATATTAACCATGGTAATTTGATTTTAATGTTTTTACTATGGATTTTGGTCAAAAATTAAAATTATCTTAGTAGACATTATATATAATTTTAATTAAAAATGTTGATTCCATTTTCCCAAATTCCATTAATATAATTGAATAATTTTATATTAAAATTATACATTCCTTTTTTACTAGAATGTGTCTTTCTAAAGAGATATTTTTTAAATGGTATCAATTTTCTTATATTAAAAGTCAAATTTAAAGAGATTCTAGTGGACTAAATTAGATTAATTGATATAAAATTGGCATAACATTACATTAAATAAAATTAAAAATATAATTTAACATTATAATATTTTTAAATGAAATAGATGTACTAAATTAAAATGAATTATTCTTCACTACTCATCAAAAAATTAATATTTTTAGAAAAATCCCAAAAAATAACTCTAATATAATTATGGTATTATTATTCATAAAATTATTTTTTTATTTTTTAAAAAAATATAATAGTTTGGAAAAATATTTTTAAATTACGTTCTCAAATAATGACTAACCCGCCATTTAGAAAAATTACAATTTTCTCATAAATCATTACAATTTATTCTAAAGATTTTTATATTATTTCTAAATAATATATAAAAATAATTTCATTAATTTAGTTATTATTATTAATACCTTATATTTTAATGTCTATGTTATATTAAATAATAATATTATTATAATACATCATGTTTGTCAACTTTGTGTTGCCTATGATGAAAGATAAACATTCTATTGTGTGTAACACAAACTACACTCAGTTTTTCGTGTAATTAAAGCTATTAATGAGAGTTATCTTTTTAAAATTAAATATATCATAATTTCATGGGGTGTTAAATTTTCTTTTATTCCTATTTTTTCATGTATCATTACACTATGATATAAAATGTTTTTATTTTTGAATTTTAGGGTGATACATATTTTATCATTTTAAATCAGATATTTTGGTATAACCCCATCATTAACCCTTTTTATTTCAAATAATTATAACAATATTTTTATCCTTTATGGGTTATAAATTTACATCTATGGTTAAAAGAGTCTAAAAATTTTACCATGTCTAATATTTTATATCATTTTAATTCCACAATGTCCTCATGGAATTTTTTTTATTAAATTATTTCATAAAATATTATTTATCAAAAAATATTGTTAATATAATTTTTGAGAATACCCATTAAATTTTACATTAATTTCATTAATATAAAAATTTAATTAAATTATAATAACATTTTGCAAATATGTTACATTATTATTTCTTTATATAATTTACACGATTTTTCAATTGTTTACAGAAGAAATAACTTCATTTTGTATAATAATTTAAGGTAATTATAACATAACTAAAAACTAAAAATAATATTTTATAGTAAAAATAATTTATTTTTTTTCAAAATAACATTTTATAAACAATAATATAATCATTTCATGCTTAAAACATATTAATGTAATTAAAATTTAGAGAGTGATATTTTGTATATATTATATTATTAAAATATTATAATTATTATAATTAATTTGATTAATATAATTTTCAATTAAATTGAAAATTATTTATATTGTGGTTGGATTTGGAAGATAAATATTCATCAAAATGAATATAAAGAGTATTTGGAGCTATTTTAAATCCATAACCAATAGTTTTTACAATATTTTACCTATTTTACCCTTACCGATAGGGAAAAACATTACCTTCATTACAATTCAGAATTATTTAAATTAAAAGGGAACTATTTTATAATTATAGGAATCCTCATTCAAAATTTGGAATAAATTTTTCCTGATTAAATTTCAAATAATTTTGATCAATAAATTTTATTATATATATATAATGTAATCAAAATGTGTATTTTAGAAAATTATTTGATTCTAGAAAATAAGTGAACTTATAAGAAAATATAGTATATTTTTTATTCATATGTACTTAATTATATTATTTATAATTATGTACTATAATTATTATACATAATGATCAAATTAAATATATAATATGGCTTTTAAATTACTCTATTTAATGAAAATAAATATTATTTTTTAGAAATCTTTAATTTATACTATTCATATAAAAATTATTTTTTAAAAAATAACCACACAATTTCACACTAAGATCGTATTTAAATTGTTATTCTAAAAATAATATTCATTTACTCATCTAAAATTTCTAAAAATTGAAAATAAATTATAATGTCCAAAAAAACGCAATAGAAACCATTTTTAACAAATTTAATTTTGAATCAATAAAATGAATTTACATTAAACTGAGAACATTTTAATTTTGTATTACTCAACATATTTTAATTAAATGGATTTTTTTATATATTTTTAGTTATCTTTTTATTCTTATTCACACAAGAAATTTAACTATTATATTATAATAATCAAAATTAGATAATAATATTTTATAGTAACTGACATTTAGATTAAAAATCAGTGTTGAGAGAGAAGGAATCAATTGAGAAAAATATTAGTTTGAACTAAATTTCATAGACGATACATTCTAACCCATTATATATATTTGACCCTCGAAATTATATAGTGTTCTTAATAAAAAAATAATTTTTTTAATTAAAATAAATTATTGGGAATTGATGATAAAACGTTTGATCATGAAAGGAAAAACTTTTTAATTATTTTGAAATTAATTTTTATAACCCACATAGTAAAAAACATATAATAAAAAATTATTTTGAAATAAGGGAAAAGAAATTATGATTGTAACCTAGAATTACATATTATTATGTTCATAGATATGTAGATCATTTATAGGAAGTGGAAAATAAAATCTATAAAATAATTGAGTGTGATAGAGAACATGATCATGAAAGTGATAATGACCACAAAACAATAAATCGGTTGGGGAAAAGGAATACATTCAATTTTTTAGAAATTAATGTGAAAGGAAAAAAAATTAATTGGATATAATTTTATTACTCTATATGATTTCATTAACAATCACCATAGAGAACAAAAGAAAATATAATTTCTTGATTTATTCAAATTTAATAAGAATAATTTATTCAGTGGTTTTTATTATATCAATTTACACTTCTATATCATCTTAAACAATATCAAATTTAATATTGAATATCAATTTTACAATCTTCAACAACTAAAATTATCTTTTTAAAAATCAAAATAATCAAAAAGTGTAACTTTTTATTCCCCATGTTTCTATCTATTAACCAAATCATGAAATGGATTGTAATAGATATGATAATTTTCAATTTTAATTAGTCTCCAAAATATCTATAATCACACAAAATATCCATCATTTATCATTCCACAAACAATTAACAATAAAATTCATTCAAAAACTCTACAACCAAATAGAAACCCAATAATCAAAATTATTTTGTCAATTATTTATCAATGAAAAACATAAAAAGAATATTCATATAATATAAGCCACTCATAAGCTCATATACCTTGAATGTATATTAAAAAATCATATAATATTTAAAATAGTCTAATCATTTATATAAATATCATTAATGTCCATAATGCCACAATAAAATTATATATGTGTTTATAATATAATTATTCTTGTATTCCTCAAATACACACTCATGTAAAAAAATTCCATTCACATTAATCATATAATTTTCCCAGTTTAGTGGACTTATTACAAAATTACAAGAATCACTTATTAAAAAAATTACTTTTAAATCCCATGGGTATATCTTAAATAAAACATATATTCACATGATTAAATAATATTTGTAACCTAAACAACCACAATTATCTCATCATAAATATCATATCAATAATAATTTTTATCACTCCAATTTGTATTTTTCCCATAATAAAAAAATATCGTCCTCAAATAAACAATCAACCAATTTATCGAAAGGGGTTTATATACATCAAAAATCTATTAAAACTCTTTAAATGTCTTCAAATTTACTTATATCACATAAAAACTAAAAATGGATATTTATGACCTTAAAAATATAATCTACATTTGTATTATTAATCAATTATTGTATCTAAAATTCAAAAACTACCTTTATCTAATTAATCATATTGTCCTATGTATTCAAAACCTTCGCTATAATAAAATCTATAATAATTCATACCATAGTTGGTAAATAATTATGGTCTTAATAAAACTAATGGAACAGTATTATATCCATATGATTAGTTAGGTATATATTTTAAGGGAATTAGGAAATAAATTAAATTAAATTGGGAATATTGACACATATTTCCCATTAGTTTCCACATTAATATTATTATTATGTTCAAACCCATGTTTTGATCAGGACTCATATACTTCATTTAATCCTAATTTTCTTTATTACTAGATATATATCAATTTATTTACAAATAATCTATAGTCCAACCAAAATACATTATAAAATATGGGAGAAGTATAAAAATATTATAAAAGGGTATAAAAATATTGGAAACAAGTTAATACATGTGAAACTGATGAATTCCCATCCGGAAATTTCATTTTTACATAAAAAATTTCAAATCTCATTTTATAATTCAAATAATATTGAAATTAACTTTAAATAGTAGAGATTTATTAAAAAAATTACAAATCATAATATTACGTTCATGTTCATGATGTTTTCTTATGAAAATATCATAACTTGTGAGAAAAAACAGTCACATTAAAATATAATAAAAATTTGTTAAATCGTGAGTTCATTTTCATAACTTATGAAAACAAATTATTTCATTTAAGACACATATAATTAATTTAATAATCATCAAGGTATATTCTTAAATTATCCACATAATCACCATTATAATGGAATCACATATCCAAATAATTTACACATTTCATAAGAGTAACATATCACTGGTAAACTACATCCCATTACACTATTCATTAGAGATATATATTAGGCTACCCACCATCAAAGTTAGTTTCGGCCCACATGTGATTTATATAAATATTCCATGAACCTAACATTAATATAACACCTATTTACTTCAATTTTCTGTAAAAATAATTTTAATTTTAATTGAATCTCATAACAAATAAAATAATCAATAACATCATAAAAATTAAAATAAATTTCAATTTATTTAAAACATATTCTTAAAAATATCTAAATATAAATCAAAACAATTCAGAAAAATAACAATGGGAACCTATGAATTTATATTTATAACCTATAATTTCTAGAATATTTTAAAAATTATTCATTCTTTCAATATAAAAGAAATTATTCTTCCACATTGTTAAAAAAAAAATAATTATACATGTAGAAATATGGTAAAATAATCATTTTTAAACAATGGAAATAAAATTTATGGATAGATAAAAATATACTTATGTAATATTTTCCGAACTTACAACAACATTCTCCAAAAAATTTAAAATAACCTCCATATAGAAGTAGTATATTTGAAATGAAGATGTTAAAACAATATTTTTAAATAAATGCCTCATAAAACATTTTTATCATATTAATATAATTTTTATTGAAGGATTGAGCATGAAAATAATTTGTATAAAAAATTGTTTTTTTAAAGTAGTTATAAAAGACGTAAATATGGGAGTATATGGAACACTTATTGAAAATATGGTGTGAACATTGTTGATGTCTCATGGAAAGAAAATTACGATAGTAAATCCATTAACTCAAGTATGACTCTACATTTATATTATTTAATTTCATTATAATGAAATTATATTAATTATTATCAAGATAAATAATGAATTTCATATTTATTACCTAATAATATTCACTTTTATTCCATTTTTTCCATGACATGTATATATACTAAATCAATTTATTTCTTATGAAATGTTTTGAGGATGATCGGTTATAATCCCAAAAAAACATCAGTATATTATCAAAGGTCAATGGATTCATTTTTATGTAATAAAAAATCAAACATGTTAAAATCATAATTTTCAACGTAAAATACTTTTTCAAAACCAACCAAATTAGGTGGTCATGAATATTTATTCACATTATTTCATGGATACAGTAGTATGTACGTACACATGAATTACATTTTCTTTTATCTTCATCATGTAAAATAAATAAATTATATAATATTTTAAATTTAATGAATTTTAATTTTATTATATATGTAACATATATTCATTTTTTTCATTTTTTTTATAAAAATAAATTGGTTGTTGAAGTATAAAATTATTTACACCACTCTATAGAAGTTATTGTTCTGACGTATGCATGATCCACATTATAATTGTCCAATAAAATGATGTGTAAGAAGGTATGTAGTATATTATGCTTATAAAATAGAAATTAGTTTACAAATATTATTAATAAATATTATATCTATCATAATAAGAATAAATAAAATGTGGTGGTGTAAAATGAATCATATCACTGCATGGTTGTTGTTTTCTGTGCGTAGACATGCGTGATAGATTCATTTCCCATTTGATAGAAAAGTGGAGGATAATGCTTATTAAATTAGACAAATAATATTTGTTATATTAAAAAAACAATATTTATTTTATTATGGATTTCAATTATTTATATGATGTATTTGATGAAAAAATCATTAAAGTATTCAGTTAAGACTATAACCACTTCTTCATGAGACCTCATTTGGATTACACCATATTCCTTCACAACATTTTATTTAAAGAATGTTAAAAGATCTAGGGTGAAGTGAATGAAAAAATGAAGGAATTAAGGTTGTTATTTATAGTGTTATAGTATTAAAATATTTTGAATAATGAAGGAGATAAGGTTCAGCATTATATGTGAGGAAAGAGAACACATTTAATAACATAAAATATTTATTTAGTTTTAATATTCATTTTTTTAACCCTTTTTAACCTTTACTCTTGTAACAGAATTTAAACACTTTAATTTTCATAAATTTACAATGACTGTGAAAAGTGGATTAAATGGTTCATTAATACGATGTTATAATAATTTTTATTCACATATTTTTATTTTAATATATTTTTTATTTTTAATTCATTTAATATAATATTATTTAACAAAACAATTCAATAATGTCATTTTGGATCTATTCATCTAATTTGACTTTAAAGACATCATGATAATAATTGATTTTCAATATAATCCATTTTTTTCATTTTTGATAAATAATTATTAAACATAATATTCATGTAATACTATAATTAATCCTAAAAATATATTTTTTAATGTTTTATAAAACATTTAGTAGATGATTGTTACTATTCTCATAGGTGAAATGTTAGTGTTGATTATGAATTTAAGGTAATTATATCATGGACTTCATAAATCATGGTGTCATTTGTTAAGGATTATATTAAAATTATTAATAATATAAACTAAATATTTAGGATGGAATAATCATATTTTTTCAATATATGATATAATAAAAATGATATTGAAATTTTATATTATGATTATTTTATTAATGTTAATTTTTATGTTGATCACTATATTGTGTATATTATAATATTAAAGAAAAAAAATTACTTTTCTTGGATAGAATGTTATTTTATAAACAGTTATTGACTTAACATAAATAATCATATATTTGATTTCATTTTATAGTGATTTATATTAGTTTAAAAATAATTTTATTTTGGAGAATATATGATTGGGGTATATAAATTTATGGTATATAATATTTTGAATGATTAATGTTACTTTAGGGATTATATGATCTCTATAATGGAAAATATGTGATAATATTGTTACAATATTTTGTCAGAATTTGGTGTTATATGTTTTATAATATATTTATGTTTAATATTTTATATAATTATTGAAGATAATATAAGGTTGTTATTTTTTGATTAATTAGAGATTTATATATCATCGTCGATCCATCACAATAGGATCTGGTGCTAGAACATAATCATTACATTTATGGCTTTGATACTAATACACATTACCCAATTTTGACCCTTCAAAACATATAACATAAAAATAATATATTGGATCAACCACTGCAAAATGAACATTTAGTTTTAGTTTTTTAGATAATTAAGATAAATTCAAGAAAAAAACTTATATCCATTGAAAAACTGTTTATAGAAATCTACACTATTTACATCCAAGTTTATCACATCTAGTGACATTATTAAGTACAATAGACATAAAACCATTATTTAAAAATAATTTAATTGGAAAACAAAATATGAATGATCTCAAACACTCTGTATGGGTAATCATAATAATTAACATACAAATGCCACTAATTATTTTAACATGAGCACAAGGGTAAGATAACATGATCAAATTATATAATTATAACATTAGATAAATCGTAACCATAAAACATGGATAAAAAATAATGAGACATGGAGTTGAAATTTAACATAATGCTAGATTCATACATATTAATAATCAGGATCCATTAGAAAATAATCCTTGAACAAAGAATCCACCGGTACTCAAATTAATCACCAAAAATTTTAGGTGACTTGGATAATTAAAAATTCAACATGGAATTATCCAAAATATATATTTAATATAACACTTAGTAAAAAACTATAATATTCAAATTATTTCATCCCTTTAGGGTAATGTAACTCCATATTCTCTTAGGAGTAACTACCATCTAGTCATCTTTGTCTCGTTTCCCAATGCATTGGTGTGATATAATGGACCAACCAATCCAAGGTCTATAATAGAACCAAAAATCCTTGTTTTTATAGTATAAAAATTTATTAATCATACATAAATAACTCCCAATAAAATATAATGATCAAAATAATTATAATCATGAACTTTTAAAAAAAATTATTACTAATCAGTCATTAATTATTCACCAAAAAAAGAAATGTTCTCAATGAAATTACTTATAAAAATTTATAATTCATCTAGAAAAAGAATCATGATTATATAATTACAAAATATATATTGTCAAGAATAAATAAAATCATGTGTTTTTTTCATTTAATAGTATAATTACAAAAAAATAACTAAAACATTCTTAAGGGAAAAAGAAAATTTTAATTTTAAATTTAATTTTAAAAAATAAATATTCAAAAAATATTTTGAAAAATATCTATTTTGAAAATAACCTTCAAAAAATATAATGGAATCATAAATTAAAATAATGTTCATGAAATTGGAAATATTCTTTCATTCTTTAAACATTAAAAATATATATTATTTTTTTAACTCATGTAAAGAGTGTCAAAGTGTCTAGGAAGGAAAATGATAATAAGAATATTTTGATAAAATTTAAAAATAAGGTCAATGAACAAGTAAAATAACATTAATAAATAATTTTTTATTACAACGTATCACCCTTGAAATATTTTTATAAAAAATGGAAATTTTATAAAACAAATCCCAATATAAAGGGAGGAACTAGATTTATATCAGTTACAAACAACATTATTGGTGTTTCATTAATAGATAAAGTAAGAAATAGAATAAAAAATATTAACCAGATTCATAGCTAGATTGTAATAAAATATATTTGGTTTATAAAAATATAAGTTTATTATTTCCTCTAAAGGGACCATGAAAAATAACCATATTGAGAATTTGAGATTGTTGCGTAATGAATTCAGTTTGGTAGCATTAAAAATTTAATATTCATTTAATGGAATTTACTGATATGGACCCATAAATCCCACGATTTTCATTATGTGATATTAAAAAATAAATTATTGAATTATTAAGTACACCATAAAAGTAAATCAATAGGAATGACATGAAACATATCTCATGAAAATGAGATTAAAATAAATAAAACCATTTCTAGGATCATAACATTTCAATTTAAAATTAATACATGAATTTATTCTGTAAAAAATTTTAAATCCAAATATAAATCAAGAAATACATAATAAAATATTTATATATATGTTTGTGTATAATAATGGAATAAAAACTCAATGGAGTCGAGGTATACCCTAATGAATTGGAGATAAGTTAAGAACCCTCTAACAACTTGATAACATTCAATTAAAATTGCATTGCTTCATTTAATCTAAATTGAATAAAAAAATTCATTGAAATATAATGTATTTCTGATACAAAATTTAATAGAGTACGTTAATAAAACATATAAAAGTAATTACGTGTGTAACATTAAAATATGCATCAGTGATGGTAAATTGTAATAAAATGACTTACCTAGAGTCCAGATTTTCCATATATGTCCTTAAACTCATGTATAATAAACATATATAAATTTTTTTAATATATATCATCCTATATATGATTATTAATTTAAAATTAAAATATTTGTTTTATTTATTTAAATGAATTATTTAATTATATAATCAACTAACTCCACATCACATATTTTAAGGAATTTTGATTCTTACCTAAAAATTAAATTGTTATATTGATCATGGTCGAAGTATAAATTTTTCCATATAATAAAAAATATTAGTCATTAAATAATTATCATTTTTTATATAAATTTTGTTCATAAAATCCCTAATGAAATATGGTTATGAAAAATTAACTATATTATAATTATAAATACAGTTGGCCACATGTACGCTTGAGTAACATTTCTATTTTTTTTAAAATAAGGAATAATGGTATGTATTTTTCTATGAATACATTATTATGATTATATCATAAATATCATATTATATCTTTACATACATTATATATAACATTCTACTGATGTGGTGATGAAAGAGTAATCATATTACATAACAGATGTGGTAATCCACACATACTCATGGACAACGTTATCATTATTCAATGGATGGAAATATAGGGGAAAACATTAATTATTATCACTAATAAATTATAATTATTATATTAATATAAAATTTATATGATAAATATAGTATTTTATCTATCATTGGGAGGTGGTTATGGAAAATGAATTGCATTAGTTCATGAGATGATAGTCTCCCACACAAACGAATGATGGAATCATTTCCTATTTTATGTAAGACATATATTGATATAGGTTATTTTATTATAATATGAAATTCATAATATATGGAATGATTTGTTTTTATTATTTCTTTATTTTTTTAATAATTTTTTATATACTAAGAACAACACGTAATACTAAAATAGTCTCTGAAAAGTTATACCACTTCTTCAAACAATATAGTTCTCCATAGACCATTGTCATAATATGGTTGGTATTATTCAAAAAATATGACAAATAGAATTAGAGTATTGATGATATGATGGAAATTGGGTGTGTATTGAATGAACTATAGTGCTCAAAATGTGTGAAAAAGAGAGAAGATGAGGACACATTTTGTTAGAGAGGGAGGGAATTTCATGGAATTCATTAAAGTATTGAATTAATATAAATTAATTTTTATTGAAAATTGGTACCAAGATAAAATAATTAAAAAATAGGATAATTATTATCCTAAATCCTCTCATACATAACTTTTTGGACATTTATAGATTATTTTCTCACACTTAATCTTTGTTTTAACACCTCATAAAATATTTTGACAATTACTACCATAAAAATTATATTTACACCTTAGGGGGATACTATAAAATTTGTGACTCATAAATGGTCCATGATTGATTTGATCAAATATATCAAATTGAATTGGATGAATATAATTTTTTAATTAGGTTTAAATCATTTAAAAATATTATTTATTAAAAAATCATTATTTTTATTTTCTGAAATACTTGACATATTAACATTTAATATGTTTCTAACTCATGTAAAATGGTTTTTAAATGACCTAGATTATATTATTAAGATTTAATGGTTTTAATTTAATCACTCAACTACACATGGATATGTTTATTTGTAACATCCAGATCTAGATACAACTAAATAGTGCCCCGAGTTGGTAGGTCACATGGCCTCAAGCACATATCCCCTAACGTTGGTGGTAGTCGTCTACTACTAAGGGCCTAGGGTGTGTATGTGGGGAGACTATACTCTCTTGATATAGTGTAACATAGAGTTAGAAATCATATAGATCATTAGTGGAATAATTTAAACTGACAAACATAAAATAATCATCCAAGAGATCAATATATAGATAATGCCAGAAGTAATTTGTTATAAAATGATGTGTCGTGTCATGACTCTACAAACATTGTGAAATAGGTATAAAGTAATCATAAAAATACATTTATAAAAATATCAAAATATCCATGAAATAACTATCTCTCTAAGAATCATGATCCAAGCTTAGTCATGTACTCCCTTCTTCTATGAATGCAACAAATCAAACCTCATATTGTGTGTGCAAAACCCAAACCTCTACATTAAACCATGAAATATATACGGGTACCTAACGGTGGCCCAAACTTGGTGGGAGATAAAACTCAGTATGTCACCACTAATAGTGTCTATAACAATTCCAGTCTGTGTATAACATGATAAAGAATGTGCAGTATGTAACATATATGAAAATATTCCAAGTAAAATTCCCGTAGAAAAAGTGATAAATGTATGTTGAACTGTTGTATCGTCTATATCCTTATCAATGTCTTGAGAAGGTAGGAGGATGTTACTTGGCCTTAAACAAAATCTTCAATATTCCAAAGTCTAGAAATGAATGTCAATCATTTAATTTGTAATTGTTGGATGATTTGACCTTTCAAAATAAAACAATCATCCAATAATTCCATAACCAAGTTAGTCACTGTATGATGTGTGATAAAAATAAATAAAATTTAATCATACCATTTATATCAAAACCAAAACTAAATATTTCTATAGAGGAAGACTAAAAAACAACCAATTACACATTAGAAGTCTACAGAATCAACAAACTCAAAGCCAACTATAATTATAAAGCTCCACATTATACATTCTATAATCAAAAAATAGAACATGTATCACTAATAACCACTAGATAAGGGTGATACATTACCTTTTCCCATGCCCCAATAGTCAACATCTGCAAATGAAAAAAAGTGGCAATGGAGGGGTGAGTAATGAAAATCAGTAGGCTTCCCCAAAATTAATTCTCCACTCACTCCACTATGACAGAACATATTAGAACATTTATAGAAAATAGTTTCGGAAATAATTTATATCATTATATAAACAATTTCCATAACTAGATAGTTTTCACAAAATAATATCATGTTCGACAGAAACAAAAAAAACAATTCTTTAATGTCATTTCACAAATTCATTTTAGTGTAACCCATTCTATTCCACATATACATACATCCAACCGCTCATTCAACTTTGACCTCACTATCATCATGAGTGGTGATTCATCCTCTCACTAAGGCATCACTTAGTGAACCATTTTGTGTGGGGTAGTTCACACCCATATCCATCCTAACTTTTTTATGGGGGATCTTCACACCCTTATCCATCCCAATGCATATAAACACATTCCAAACATCAATTCCAAATCTATTTTTTCAAAACCCATTTCAATAAAATAACATTTTTTTTCAAAACCATTCTATAGAACCTTTTTTATAAATCAATCCAAAAAACCTGATTTTAAAATGATCATTTTAAGATCAAAATACAAATCAATATTCACAACAATTCCACAATTTCAACACACAAAAATAAAAACCATAACTATAGAAGGTTTTTACCATGATTTTCACAAAAAAAATACACAATAAAATTCTATAAATTTAATAAATTTTTTACTAAGCCTTCTAGTTCTTGAAAGAAGAGTCGATAGTGAAGTAACCTACCTTATCAAGCAACAAAAAATGAAAATATAATCATATTCAAAATCAAAAATATTATATCTATCCAAAGAGGACAGAGAACTAAGAAAATGAGAGAGATAGAGAAGTAGATATAAGTAAACTCATGGAAATATTACAAGAATGATGACATTCCATGAGAATATTGATTCATCACACCAATAGAAGCCTTTAGATCGCCTACAGATTTATTGTAAAAGAAACCCTAGCCTTAAAGAGGAAGAAATCTAATGTTAGGTTCAGTTTGGGGGGAAATGATGGGTCAAATTTTAATCTGGACCTATATACACTTTATTTGGATCTTGTTTTTAAACAAATCATGATTAGTAACACAGTGAGGATAAAAATTCACTAATCATGCACCATCATTTGTCTCAATAAAGAACCTCTCATGATTGTCTCATACAGTTTCTAAATCATTCCCCAACCATCCCAAAACCCAATATCTCATGTTTCAAAGTTTCTCCTAGGAGGTTGCATGGTTTGGAAAAAATTGTGCACCATCCTGTGTAATTTCCCCTTATCCTCTATCTCATGGTGCATAGTTTTCTGTAAGTGTTTCATAGTATACCTAAACATTTCCCCAACCATTCACCTTATGAAAAGCTCAAAAAACATTCGAAACTTCTTCCAAACCATCCCAAATATCACCCAACCACTTTATATACATAAAAAGTATAATATAACAGTTACATACATGAAACTAGGGGTGCTTAATTCTTCCCAACAATGGTCTTTCAGTCCATCAAAGTTAGAAAACCTTCACTTCTATGAAAGATTTACGACCATTTCTCTTTAATTTACCTAGCCTGCCCCTATGTCTCTTCCTGAATCTGACTATGTCGATATAAAAACCACACAAGACTGATAATTTTTTCCATTAATGAATTTTTTCCCCTTCACAATCCACACTAGGATGTGTACCAATGAAGCATCTGATTATAAGTCAGCATGATACCATATAATAATATGGGGATGATCAGGCTGATACTTTTTCAACTGAGATACATGAAACACATTATACACCTCACTAAACCATGGTAGAAATACCAACCGATATGCCACCTCACCAACCCATTCATGTATTTCAAAATGGCCTATGTATCTGAGATATAACATTTCCTCTTTCCTAAGAACAATAATTCCAAAGACTTCAAGAGATCCTTATAAACACATGATCACTAAACTAAAATGAAAAGGTCCATTGATGACGATCTACATAGGATTTATGATGATTTTGTTTCATCTCCATCTATTTCCAAATTAACTAAATCTTCTCTATTTTTTATTAGACAAGGCTTTTCCCAACTAGTGAATTCCAACCTATTTTCACACAAAAAGTGGATAACAAAAAGGAGTCCCATACATTGCATGAAAAGGATCTATATGTATTGAGGTATGATAAATTTTTTTATATAAGAACCCCTCTAAAAAAACGTTCTATTCCCATGATCCACCAAAATTCATTAGGCAATCCTACAACATGTCTTCCAATGTTTGAATCATCCATTGGTATTTTCCTTCCGTGTAAGGATGATACATTGTACTCATAGTAAACCAAGTCCCAAGGGATTTCTATAAGTATTTTACGAAATGATGTGTAAACTACGGATCTCTACTTTATACTATCAAATTGGTATTCCATGCCTCTTTACAACTTCTTAGATATAGATTTTTCACATATCCTCCATCGAATGATATTCATGAATTTGGATGAAATGATCTCAATTTGTGAGACAATCCACTATCAACCATATGGAATTGTGTTTCTGAAACATTATTATGAGACCTTCTAAAAAATCCATAATTATCTACTCCCATTTCCATAGCAGAATAGGCAAACACTACATCATACTTTTTGGTCACCAATGATATGCCTTAACTTTCTGACTAGTCAAGAATCTCAATACAAACTCATCCACCTTCCTCTTCATATTGATCAAAACAATATATTATTTCAACTACTTATACATCATTTATATTCTAGTATGAAAACCTTATCTTGAATGATGGTAATCATGAATAAATTTTTCCTGATAAGCCATAGATATGACCATCTGATTTCCGAACCACAAAAATGAACACTCAACCAGCTTCCATCCCTAAATTATCTCCCCACCATTTAGTTTTGATCTCACCGCCACACATTTTATACCAGATGTCGAGGTCTATTTAACTATCTCCACCAAATCTGGGATAAAATTACAAAGAAAACTGTAACTTCACCTCAGTCCACATATTCCATGTGTTTGTAGGCTTGGAACGACATCAAATACCACTCATCTGAATATTATTTTTCATATTGAGCATATTATTTTTTGATTAATGAATCTTCCACTAAATTTTAATTACCTAGTTTATTCCACAATTCAAAGACAAACTTTTGAGATACTCCATACATCTTCTTTGTCATAGATAAAAATCCAAGGGTGATAAAATATGATTCATGCTCTTAGGATCCATGAACATGGTAAATTTATCACCAAAGAGATAACGATAGAATGCCATCAATGAATGGACTACAATATCTAACTCCTGGTCATGTGTTGGGTATTTCTTCACATTCACCAACAACTACCTTGACCGTATACACTGACATGATCTCCCAACATGAGGACACATCCCACCCCAAATCCTGAACATCACAATACAACACATAACATTTTCCTACTTCTAGAAATATCTAGATTAGTGGTGATTTAAGGAAAACTTTTATCACATGAAAATAATTTTTGAATTCCTCATTCCATTAGAATGGAACATTATTCTTTTTAAAGGCTGACATAAAGAGAATCTAGTCATTAGAATTCATGAACAATGAATCTTTAATAACCATCATGACTAAGTAAGATCTATATCTTGGATATGTTCCTTGGTGGTTCCAATGAGATAAAAGCCTCTATTATATCTAGATCCATGGAAACATTTTTTAAGATATTACATGGACAAGTGGTCATACCTATTTTATCCAAAAAATGTATAATTTGGAATTCAAATGATGATTTCTCTGGATTCCCAATATTTTTGAATAGAATTTATGATGCACATCCCTTTTCCATAAATACCCCCAAATATCATCCACATATTTGTAATGGAAATATCTACTATTGGTGAATTTGTAATACTAAAAATCATTACCACATATTTGCAATGTCCATAACTACTCTTGAAAGCTATCTTTAGAATATCCACCTTATGAACCTAAAATTGGTGATATCCTGATCACAAGTCAATTTTGGATAACCATGAGATCCCATAAATTGATCAAATATATCATCAACGTGTTGAACTGGATACCTATAATTTATCATAATTTGGTTAAGAATTCGATTATCCACAAATAGATGAATTGTTACATCAATATTTTTCACAAACAAGACCAGTGATGCCCATGGAGATGTGCTTGGCCAAATGAACCCTTTAATTTTCTACTATTATAACTACACTCTTTGCTCCACTAAGTTTTTTGTTTACATTCAATAATATGGAAGGTAATTATAAATTTTACATATAGGGAGATTAATCGCAAACTCCACTTCTATCATAGGTGGAAAACCTAAGAAATTACCAGGAAAGAGGTCTTTGAAAAGATACACGACTACTTGAAGACATTTATCCTTGTTCCTTTCCATCAATTCCAAGTAGGATTCTACCAGCTGGTATGAGATTATTCCAACTTCTAATTTCAAAAATCCCATTTCACCTAACTATACACTTTAGTCTCCTAAAAAGTGATGCTCAACTCCATCTTCATTTATAAAATTGAAACATTGTGTTTAACAGTCGATGTGAGACTTGAACATAGTCATTAAATCTATACCTATGATAAAATGATAAACATACATCTCAATCATATAGAATTACCATTCCATCTCGAATCCACCAATAGTAATAGAACATTCTCGAGACACAAATGATCAACATTCTATTAGATCATGGGGAGTTATATGTTTTGTCAAATAAGGAATCATCTCAATATTTAAACTTTGTAAATCAATAGAATGATAATAAATAATGGAATGGGATGCACTATAATCAAAATATGCTTACATATTGGTGTAATTACCAATATTCATACCATGCACCATATATGGTCTAAACTGATCATCCATAAAAACATTCATAACTCTATATAATTAGTTTCTCATCGCACTTTGTTCATTGTTTCCCTATTTATATTTCCCTTTCTGAGAGGTGATGGTGTTCCCAGAATCACTGTATCTAACTCTATTATACTTGTTATAGGTGTTCTACTACCCTCATCCCATAGAAGCATATGAAATCTATGACACCTGAGAAGTTTCTTGAGCAAAAATCCTTGGAGCACTGTGAAAATACTGCTAATTATTCCCCAAATTATTGCAATTGTAGAATTCTATAGCTCGTGTCAAACACTCTCTCATTATGTGGTCAATTGAACCAAACTCAAAACATTAGATTTTTCTCTGGGATTTTTGATAAAGGATTACTGATCCAGCTATCTTGCTTTTATTAATTATTTAACATTATAAATAGATTATCCTCTTCCATTTTCTCCTAGCATAAGAGTTACCACTATTTCCCATATGTATCAACATACTTCATCTGCCCATATATTTTGAGATATCCCTTTAATATATCATTTCTCTATTGACCACATCGATATAATCTATAATACAGAGAACAAAAATCATCATGTGAATCTCTTACCTTATCACTAATTCAAAGATGCATTCCTTCAATGATTCAACAGTATCATCCTTAGGTGAAT
This sequence comes from Viscum album, assembly GCA_963277665.1. Lineage (NCBI taxonomy): Eukaryota > Viridiplantae > Streptophyta > Magnoliopsida > Santalales > Viscaceae > Viscum > Viscum album. The sequence goes on along the minus strand of OY728151.1, from coordinate 2,058,805,694 downwards.
AGTTCACTAAATTCCTGAATTTAGCTACATACTCTGTGACAGAAATATTTTCCTACTTCATGCTCAAGAATTTGATTGTTCATTGAATTATGAATTACTGATGATGTATTTTTTTGACAAAAAAATCTTCAAAATCCTCTCATGAAAGGAATTGGTCGCATTTATCTTCAACAGCTAAATACAACCATTAGTGTTCATGATCTTCTATCATATATGACACCATCTTGACTTTCATCTCTATAAGTTCACTGATTAAACTGATGATATGATTCATTTTATTTAGGAACACCATTACCTTTTTAGGTTCAGAATCACCCCAAAATATTGGTTTATTCTTCTTCTATAATTATATTTAATCATCTTAAAATGGCTCACCACTCATGTTCCAACAATCCATTGGATGAAACACATAGACAGTACTCTAAATCAATTGTTGGTTCAACTATGGATCATGTGAAACTACATTGTCAGTAGCTTCCTCCTGTTGGTTTCTATGTCACATACTAGGTGCCATTTTTTAGAAATACCATAAACACCATTAGTCTCAGTATCTATTCACTAAAGGCTTAGCATTTTAAATTCTACTTCATCATACTATCAAACCATAGCATTCTAAAATCAATCATTTTCTGCATTAAACCAGTTTTAAAAAATTTCACTTTTCTTTTGAAATTCAAACCATTTTCAAAATAGTACAATGATGTTCTTTTTCAGAATATTTTTTTTGTATAACACTTTAGAATTTTTCAAAAATCAAAAAATTACATCAAATCATTACTCAAAATTAATTATTCACTCTTAGTGATAACTAATTTATATAATTCATGTCATTCTCATCTCATTGTATAAAAACCTAAAAATTATATTTCAAAAAATAAGTGTCTCAAAAACAAAATATACCCAACTCCCTAATAACATGAAGATCAAAAAAGTTTATTTACATATTTTTATGATATTCATTTCATTTCTCGATGATCCTTCTCCTGTATTCTAGCTTAACTGAAAGAACAAACATAAATTAATATCAACTCCAAGCCTAGGAGAACTAAATACCACTTGTTCCATTTCATTAAGGACAAACACTGATACAACATGTAACATACCACTCTTTCTCATTATCTTGAGAAGGCAGGAGGATGTAACTTGGCCTTAAACGACATCCCCAATATTCCAAAGGATTGAAATGAATTTTAAGGGCTTCAGTTACAATTGGTCTATGATTTTCCAATTGAAAATAAAACAACCAACAAAATAATCCAAAAAAACAATTAAACTAAATGATTCATGATAAAAATAATGAAAATTCAAGAATACTACTTATATCAAAACATACTCTAAAGAGTACTATAACGGAAGACTACAAGACAACCAATTATACAATGTAAGTCAACAAAACCAACAAAACTCAAAGACAATGATAACTCTAAATCTCCACCTGCTCTATTATCTACTGTACATAGTAGGCCAAGTGTTAATATGAACCACTAGATAACTGTGATACTTTACATTTTAACATGTACCCATAAAAAAATATTTTAAATGTCCAAAGTCCCAAATCAGGGTGAGTAATGAAACTAAGTAGGCCTCCCTCAAATGACATCCATACTCACACCACTAGAATAGAACATATTTGAACATTTATAGATAATAGTTTATATTAAAATATAAAAAAGTTCAATAAAAAAATATTTTTCACAAAATAATATCAATTTACAAGGAAACAAACAAACAATTCTCTGAATCATTTCCCAAATTCCATTTGGCCTACCCCATTCTTCCACACATATCTAAAAATCCAACCATCCATGTATCCTAAAACTCATTATACTCATGAGTGGTGATTCATCCATTCACTAATACATCACTTAGTGATCCATTTTTATAGGGTTAATTCATGAAAATATTCATTCTAACCCTTAGATGTAGGTAATTCACACCCTTATACATCCCAATTTATAAGAATAAATACCACAAAACCATGTCAAACCCTTTCCAAACCCATGTGTGAGAAACACATTCCAATAAAACAAACTTTGTATTTAAAATAATTCTATAAAAACTTTTTTTATAAGTTAATACAAACAACCAATTTTAAAATCATAATTTTAATATCAAGCTATAATTCTTTTTTCACAACAATTCCACAATTTCAAGAAATACAACAAACCATTACTAAATAGGGTTTCTACCATGATTTTCACATCAATTTATCAATAAAATTACATCAATTTAAACAATATGAAACTGATATTTCTATTTATAGAAATAGGAGTCTAGAGTGAATCCATATACTGTGAAATATTTGGCAAAAAATAGAAAATGACATGAAAGGAAACACAAAAACGGGTTGAAACACCAAAACATACTTTAGATATATTTTTCTAGATCCAGAAAATCCAAATATAATCATATATGGAATCAAATATCATATATATATCTATATAGGACATAGATTTAAGAAAAATAGAGAGAGGGATAAGTATATCTTAGTAAAAATAATGAAAATCACACAGAATGATGACTTTCCAAAAGAATCTGTCTTCAATGTAATAATTGATGCCTTTGGATTACCTCTGGATCGGGGGGAGAAGCATCCTTAGCCTTATAGGAGAATAAATTCCAATTTAGGGTCGTATTGGGAAAAAATGAGGTGTAAAATCATAATCCCAACCTAGATGAACTTTTGTGGATATTTTTTTTAAATTGGGCATGGATCGTCGTAAGGTTATAAAAATTGTATATTAACCATGTGCCACCTTATGTGTCAATAACGAACCTCACACGATTGGATTTCACAATTTCTAAATTATGCTCCAACCCTAACAAATATTATTTTGTCATGTTTTACAGATTCTCCTAGGAGGATTCACTATTTGGAAAAAATGTGTGCCTACCTGTGCCCCTTCCTATTATCCTTTGTCTCGTTATTCAGAGTTTCAGTTAGTTTTTTCACAGTTTTCCCAAACTACGAACTTACTTTGATCCTTAATAAAATCCTCAAAATCATTAAAAACTTCTTTCAAAACATCCAAAACATCACCTAGTCACATTATATACATAAAACACATTAAATTGGGGTGACATACTTGAAATCAGGGATGCTACAACTATTAATCCAAAAAAAGGCTCCCTATAAAATATAGTCAACCTCCCATAAAAAATGGTAACCGTGAAATAGAAATAATTAAATGAACCTATCCATTATAACCATTGAAATCGGATACCCTTATCATGGTTGACATTAAAACATGCTGAAACATCCACCACAACCATTCTATAAAACCAAGAAAACATTTACCATTGACACACCATATAATCTGGTATATTATTCTCCATGAATTTTTTGTGTAATCAATTATTCCATAATAGCCCTACCATGTAATCAAAAGTGTTGAACCAGAAAGGGATGAATCTAATATATAAAAGACCACGGAGTGTCCATATACTCTCAAGATAATCTTAATGGATACTTAGTAAATTCATGTTTGGATTCTTAGGATCATATCGATAGAGCATGTCTAATGGGAGTCCATGAAATCTGGATCAAATGTGTAGCAAGGCCTAATGCATCCTATTAAATCAAGACCCATAGACTAATCATATCCAAGGTATCCACAAGCGTAATCAAGATCCATGTTAGAAATGTCCTTGGAATCTAATTCATTTGGAATCATGTCACATTCATAGCTTATTTTAAATGTATTTTTATTTTAATTTCCCTAAATGCTTTGTTTTAGGGGTTTCCAAAGGTTTTCTGGAGAATAGATGAGTTTTCATGAATTGGGTCAAACCGTGAGCCCAATTCCAGATTTAAAAATAAATATTGTTTCTTTTATAACTTATTCATTTATAAATATTTTTCACTCATTCCAACTCTTAAATGTCCTCCCCTGATATATTAACACCACAATTAAAAGTTGGAGCCTCTGGAAATCCATAACCAAGGTGTATATGGGTTTTTATTTTATGGATTGGGCCTTCCCGAAAGCCCAATTCCAGGTTTAAAAATAAAATTTTATTAATTAATAACTTATTCATTTTTAAGGATGTTTCAGTGATTACAAGCCTCAAATGCGCCCCTTGAATTCAGTAGAGTGCCCAAGCTCTCCCTCCCCTCTTTGGAGCTATTCTATATCGCGATTGAGAGCTAAACTTATTAGGGTTTCTAAAATCGGGAAGATTTGAAGAGGTAAATTTATTCCATAATAACTCCTTCTATTCTTACTCTTTTTCCCCCATTCCATTTCCTACATGACCTTCTCATTCTTGTTCGAATATCCATTAAATTTTTATCTATTTTAAAATTCATATTCTGGTCGATTTTGGGTCGTTTTCTTCAGGATTGTTTTGGGTAAGTGATTCCTTCTTGGTTTCTTCCTTTTCCCTTAGGGTATCCTCTCTCTTTCATTATGTTATAAAATTTCCAGAATTTAGGGTTTTATCCTAGGGATTCATTTGGTGTATTTGTGGTCAAATATTGTGATCTAGGTCTGAATTTATCTTCCTTGTGGTGCGGCGGTTGTGCGGTTGATGTTTCAAACCAAGTTTTGAGGGATTTGACACTTTCTGTAGGTGATTCCATGTGTAATAATTTCTAGATGATTTAGTTTACTTGAATTACTTATTATGCATTCTCATAATATGTTGTTTGTGGTGCAAAAATTGTTTATGTTGGATTTGGTTAAGAATTTATTTTTATAGCTTCATTTTAGCTTAAAATTTGGTGTTTTTCATGTGTAACCCTTTGGGTATTGTTTGGGATTGTTTTATAACATATGAATTTGGTTTAATAAATCTTGTTTAGGATGAAAATTATGATTTGGTGGGGTATTGGTGTGCCACTAGGTCTTACAGAGTTTTTTAAGGGTTTAAGGTGTAAAACATTATTGTACTTCTTGAAAGTGATTTTGAAAATGTGTGTGTTTCATGTGGATCTTTTGTGCTATTGTTTGAGGTGTTTGTATAACACATGGGGGTTGTTTAATAAATTTTTTTGGGGCTTCCAATTCTGTTTTGAATTTGTATTGGTGTGATTTTGTCCTTGAAATATGGTTTTGAAATGGTTTATATTTGAAAATATTTGGTACACTATTTAGAATTCTTTTATGAAACTTTTGAGTGGTTTAATGATTTATGTAAGAGGTGAAACCACATTGGAAAACTATTTTGGATTGTTTATACTTTCAAATGAGCCATTTTAAATGTGAATAGTTCTGTTATGTGATGTTTATCATATTTTTAGTGACTTCATAAAATTGTTAAAGGATGTGTTGGATTGTGAAAGTTATGAAAAAAGTGTTGTGGGATGTTTTGCTGTGAGTTTGATTTCAAAATGCATTTGAATGAAAAGTGAAATTTGTGACTTATGTGATGTACATGGGGTGTTTGGTTAATGTGTGATGTGGAAGTGTTATCTACATGTGAATACTATATTTCTTGGCTTGTTGAACATGTTTGAGCACAAAGGGAAAACCCGGGTATCTAGGTGGGTGGACGTGTACTAGTATGTTAGTGAATCTGTGGGGTTTGGCCTCAGTTTCACTTAGCAAGATTGACGCTTACAACTCTAACTAAACTATGATGATGATGATTGGGGACCACTAGGTTATGGGTATGTTCCCTACTAGTGGCTCATGCATGAGAATGGATATTTTTGATGGTTACTCTCACCGAGATACGAGGTACCTAGGACCCACAGCTAGATAGTGCCTAGGGGTTATTTCCTATTTCTTGTGCCCATTAGTTACTTTATACTTACCATCGGCATATGGTACATTTGTCTGGAAAATTCAGTAGCTTTGGTGTTTATTTTAAAAGTGTTAACCCGTTAAAATAGCCCACTTGAAAACTGTTTTTATTCAAAGTTGCATCTTTTAGAAATTGTAACTAGATTTTCATGTTTTGGAAAACTTTCATGATTTTAGTCTTTAAATGTTTATCACATGGAATCTCTTAGTGGTGGTATCCTACTGGGCTTTCTCTCACACCCTACTTACACCTTTGGGTGTAAGTAGACTTGCTTATTTTATGTCACAGAATTGGGTACAGGTTTTATGCCTTTGGTTCGGGTTTTTAGCGGTCCATCGTGATACAGTGTCGTGGAGATGGATTAAGGGAGGTGCCTCTTTCCATGTGGAGGTTCATGGGCTATATTTTATTAGGTTTGTACCTTTATAATGGTGTTCAAACATTGTTTAATATTGTGTAATTCAGTTCTGAATTTTTATTAAAAGATGTTTTGGTTTTAAAAATACAGATTTTATTTCATGGATTAATTTGTTGTTTTAAGTATAAAAAAATTTGGGTAAATCATTCCCAATTAACATTTTATGATACCCGGGCACTTGTTCCAACCCATGGGGATCGGGAACACCCTTTGGGCCTTGGCATGGGCCGGGTTTGGTGCTGGTTTGATGGTGACCAGATCTGGTTCGTGACAAAATGGTATTAGAGGAGGTTCGCTCTCTTTGGGTCATGTTATTTAGGGAAGAGTCAGGATAGTATGGAGATCAGATTGTAGGGAATTGGTATTCTAGTTATGGGTAGTGTTCCTGATCACCACACCTCATGGAAGGATTCAAGTTTCTAGGGGAATTTGGGACCTTTCAGAGTCCTTTGGTTTTCGTGGTTTAACAATGATTAGGGTAAATGAAAAGAGAGTAAGGTTAATGGTCTCAGTAAGCTCGCAGGGCCTGGAAATCCATGTGGAGCTGGGGATATTCCCTAGAACACTCTCTATGATAGTGAAGTGATTGTAATATGGCCACCAACCATATTTCCAAGTCACCCACTGAAACTAGTTTCTTCTCGCATTGTCTTGTGTTCTTTAGTTTTGAAATCTTGGAACTTTGGTTTTAAACTGACTTGGTTTTAAGAAGTGTAAAGTTTTTGTGAAATTATTTTCAAATAAATATAGAATTTCTTTATTTATAAAATGGTGGAACTGAATTTTCAGAATTTTTTTGAAATGGAAAACAGTATGCTTACACCTCTTTTGAAAGCCGGAACCATATTGAAGTTGGTTTTCAAAATTGTTTCCAATATAGTTTTCTAAACGATTAAAGGGTGTTTTAATGGGATGAGATGTTTTGAAATTGATGTGACTAAATTGAAAGTGAGTTGTTTTTTAAATGTATGTGTCCTTATGAAAAGTTTTGTAAGATGTGAATTGGGATTTTGATCTCATTGTTAGTAGTTTTGAGGAAAAGGTTGGGTTGGTTGACCATTTTTTTTGAAAAAGTGGAAGGAATTTTTGTTTTACCCTTTGGTATTTCTATGAGTGACCACATGCATGGGGTTATATGGGATGATGGATGGTTGATGGCATGACTGGATGAGTGCTGGGATGGTTATGAGGAGGGTGCCTGGTGTGGCACAAAAACATGCATGTGTGAGGCCCATGGGGTACCATTGGTGGATACGCTTACTGCAAAACCTTTTTTTTTCAAAGAATTGGTTTTAAAGAAAAACATTATGTCTTGATTAATAGTTTTGTATGGTTTGTATTATGGATTTTTGAAAATGTTGATGTTGTGGGATGTTTTGAGTCCAAGAACCCCTTCTGTTTGAACTGTGTTTTGGGTTTGTGTTTGGTCGGTAAGCTGTGTCGTAGGGACGGTTAGTGGTCTCTTTTGAAAAATGTTTTGGGATGCCTTTATGGTGGTTAACTTCATGTTTTTAGATCTGGTTTGTGGCAATTATTGACCAATGGACCATCTTGGTTGGGTCCTTGGGTTCTCTCATTGGATAAGGTATGCCCCCATTAAGGGTTAATACACAACTGAAGTACGGCCCGTATTGTTTCTCCATTGTAAAATCCTCCAATTGATCAATATAAGGAATATTTTATAGATCATTGTTGGTTGAGTATACAACCATTAATTTAGTTGATTTTTGGATCCTCTTGTAGTGGGATAGTGCTTGTGGAAGGTTGAAATAGGCCTTAGTTTCTTAAGTTTCATGATTCATCGAAGGTGGAAGTGTTCTTTGGTTGTTAGTGTGATGAGTGTAATGATGGTGTCTAAGAGGGCCTCTGGGTTCTTCATAGTTTCCTTAAAGAAAGATTTATTATTAAACCACCAATTTTGATATTTTGGTCATGATAGGATATTATGTCCACTTTTTGGACTTTTCTGTTGTTTAGGGACTTGGAATATGGTCATGTTACATGTATTGTTTCTATCAATCACAAGGGTAATGTTTGGTGATGCATTATGATGGTGTGTGCTCTTTTGACCATAAAGGTGAAGGTCACACAATCCTCTGAGGTTCTATGTTATGTTGGGAGTATGTCTCCCTAGTAAAAAACATCAAATACTCTATCTTAGAGGAATGTGTCTATACGTGTCTTTCCCTTCAGTTGTTTCTCACCCAAAGAAACAAGGTGCGATGTGTGTGCTTATTCTGATCCCTTGTTTCAGTAAAATGTCTGGTTTTAGTAAAGTGAGTTATGGAGTGTGTTATGTCTTGATGAACCCATCAGGGTATGCGGTGTTGTTGTTTGTGGCATCGAATGAAGAAGATCCATATAGTGGTTTACACAACCTAACTGCGAGGCCGAAGATGCTTTAATATTTTGATCTCCAGCCATAGGTCCCGAAGAGAAGCTAGCGCGTAGTCAGGGGAAACCCCAATGTTGTTTAAACCCTTGTACAAAGTCCTATCCTTAGTATGAAATATAGGAAGATTTTAAACCTATAGTGTCATCATATTTCTTATGTTGTTCCCGTTCGGTGTAAATAGGTGGAGGGTCTTGTACCCATGTTATCACACAATGTTATTCCCTCCCCCTTTGGTTTCCATTGAGTCTTTGGAGAATGGTTGGAAATTTGGCTAGACAAGTTGAGCACACAGTTTTCACATGGTTAGTTCTAACCATGAACAAAAAAAATAACCATGCAGATATAAGGATCCACATAGTTATCGCACAGTTTCTCAAACTGTGCAGACTAACTGTGTGACCGTCCCAACTCCTTAATTTTGGGGTCTTTTCATGTCAACTTAGGCCGGTCGGTTAAGATGGTTGGTTCTTGTGGTGGGAAGACCCACCATGGGTATCATGCATATTATTTTGTAAATTTATAATGGATGTATACCCCTTGTACTAGGGAGTCTTTTTTTTCCTCCCCCTATTAGTGTCTTGATTCTGTCTCGGGAAAAAAAATTAAGTTGTCTCTTATGGTGGGGAGCCCATTTGTGTCTCTTCATACGAGTAACTCATATTTCTCCTTGGTCTTTTCTGGGAAGTAGGTATTATCATTCAGAGATATCTAACTACCTACATCTTTCTTGGGAAAACATTGATATTGGAGAGTTCCCAATGGTTTAGTTATAGTAGGGTACGTGTAAACTTGTTCGATGTTGTTGTTTATTTAGGTAAATTGATTGAGTATTGTTCATATTGTGTTTGAGGAGTTTTCATTTGGGGTAAATCCTGAATGTACTTGATTGTTTCATTAAAGTGGTGTACATTAGGTTTGTGAGAGTATTCATTCCTTCATTGATCCCTGGAGGTTTTTTGGCCTTTGGGGGAGAAACCTGGCAAGGGAGTACCTCTTGGTTTCTTAGTTGGGTTTGGTTGTTGCTTTGGCCTTACTGTGACTTTCCGGGGCAGAAAGTTTTCATGGAGGGGAGAATTATCACATACATAGATTATTTTAAATGTATTTTTATTTTAATTTCCATAAATGCTTTGTTTTGTGGGTTTCCAAAGGTTTTATGGAGAATAGATGAGTTTTCATGAATTGGGCCAAACCGTGAGCCCAATTCCAGATTTAAAAATAAATTTTGTTTATTTTATAAAATATTCATTTATTAATATTTTTCACTCAATAAAACTCCTAAATGTCCTCCCCTGATATATTAACATCACAATTAAAATTTGGAGCCTTTGGAAATCCATAACCAAGGTTTATATGGGTTTTTATTTTATGGATTGGGCCTGTCCGAAATCCCAATTCTAGGTTTAAAAATAAATTGATTAATTAATAAATTATTTATTTTAAAGTATTTTTAGGTGATTCCAAGCCTCAAACGCTCCCCTTGAACCCAGTAGAGTGCCCAAGCTCTCTCTCCCCTCTTTGGAGCTATTCTACATCGCGATTGAGAGCTAAACTTATTAGGGTTTCTAAAATCGGGCAGATTTGAAAAGGTAAATTCATTCCTTCATAACTCCTTCTATTATTACTCTTTTTCCCCCATTCCAATTCCTAAATTACCTTCTCATTCTTGTTCTAATATCAATTAAATTTTTATCTGTTTTAAAATTCAGATTCTGGTCTATTTTGGTTCGTTTTCTTCAGGATTGTTTTGGGTAAGTGATTCCTTCTTGGTTTCTTCCTTTTTCTTTTAGAGTTTCCTCTCTCTTTCATTATGTTATAAAATTTCCAGAAGTTAGGGTTTTATCCTATGGTTTCATTTGGTGTATTTTTGGTCAAATATTGTGATCTAGGTCTGAATTTATCTTCCTTGTGGTGCGGCGGTTGTGTGGTTGACGTTTCGAACCAAGTTTTGAGGGATTTGACACTTCCGGTAGGTGCTTCCATGTGTAATAATTTCTAGATGATTTAGTTTTCTTGAATTACTTATTATGCATTCTCATAATATTCTGTGTGTGGTGAAAAAATTGTTTATGTTGGATTTGGTTAAGTATTTATTTTTATAGCTTCATTTTAGCTTAAAATTTGGTGTTTTTCATGTGTAACCCTTTTGGTATTGATTGGGATTGTTTTATAACATATGAATTTGGTTTAATAAATCTTGTTTAGGATGAAAATTCTGATTTGGTGGGGTATTGGTGTGCCACTAGGTCTTAAATATTTTTTTTAAGGGTTTAAGGTGTAAAACATTATTGTACTTCTTGAAAGTGATTTTGAAAACATGTGTGTTTCATGTGGATCTTGTGTGCTATTTTTTGAGGTGTTTGTATAACACATGGGGGTTGTTTAATAAATGTTTTTGGAGCTTAAAATTCTATTTTGAATTTGTATTGGTGTGATTTTGTCATTGAAATATGGTTTTGAAATGGTTTCTATTTGAAAATCTTTGGTACACTATTTAGAATTGTTTTATGAAACTTTTGAGTGGTTTAATGATTTATGTAAGAGGTGAAACCATATTGGAAAACTATTATGGATTGTTTATACTTTCAAATGATCCATTTTAAATGTGAATAGTTCTATTATGTGATGTTTATCATATTTTTTGTGACTTCATAAAATTGTTAAAGGATGTGTTGGATTGTGAAAGTTATGAAAAAAGTGTTGTGGGATATTTTGGTGTGAGTTTGATTTCAAAATGAATTTGAATGTAAAGTGGAATTTGTGACTTATGTGATGTACATGGGGATGTTTGGTTAATGTGTGATGTGGAAGTGTTATCTACATGTGAAAACTATATTTCTTGTCTTGTTGAACATGTTTGAGCACAAAGGGAAAACCCGGGTATCTAGGTGGGTGGACGTGTACTAGTATGCTAGTGAATCTATAGGGTTTGGCCTCAGTTTCACTTAGCATGATTGACGCTTACAACTCTAAATAAACTATGATGATAATGATTGGGGACCACTAGGTTATGGGTATGTTCCCTACTAGTGGCTCGTGCATGAGAATGGATATTTGTGATGGTTACTCTCACCGAGATACGAGGTACCTGGGACCCACAGCTAGATAGTGCCTAGGGGTTATTTCATATTGCTTGTTCTCATTAGTTAATTTATACATACCATCGGCATATAATACATTTGGCTGGAAAATTCAGTAGCTTTGGTGCTTATTTTAAAAGTGTTAACCTGTTAAAATAGCCCACTTGAAAACTGTTTTTATTCAAAGTTGCATCTTTAAGAAATTGTAACTAGCTTTTCATGTTTTTGAAAACTTGCATGATTTTCGTCTTTAAATGTTTATCACATGGAATATCTTAGTGGTGGTATCCTAATGGGATTTCTCTTACACCCTACTTACACCTTTGGGTGTAAGTAGACTTGCTTATTTTATGTCACAGGATTGGGTACAGGTTCTATGCCTTTGGTTCGGGTTTTTAGCGGTCCATCGTGATACAGTGTCGTGGAGATGGCTTGAGGGCGGTGCCTCTTTCCTTGTGGAGGTTCATGGGCTGTATTTTCGTGGGTTTTTACCTTTGTAATGGTGTTCAAACATTGTTTAATATTGTGTAATTCAGTTCTGAATTTTTATTAAAAGATGTTTTGGTTTGAAAAATCCAGATTTTATTTCTTGGATTCATTTGTTGTTTTAAGTATAAAAAAATTTGGGTAAATCATTCCCAATTACCATTTTATGATACCCGGGGACTTGTGCCAACCCGTGGGGATCGGGAACGCCCTTAGGGCCTTGGCATGGGTCTGGTTTGGTGCTGGTTTGATGGTGACCAGATCCGGTTCGTGACAAATCCTATGTATAACAATAATGGAATCCACTTCCATTTCAAATGATCATCTCATTTCACATATCAATTCAGAGTCAATTAGATTTCATGATTTTACCGACTCTATTAAAAAAATTATATAAAATCCATTCACAAAATTAAATCAATCAACTTCATGTTATCACATGAAAAAGTGTAAAACCTTCTCCTAATATATCAAATTCAATTATCAAAAATGTATAAAGGGGATCCTCTATCTAGGAAAGATCACTTGGGCCCCACAGGTGTTATAATTTAGGTAAGATACAAAAGTGCACCCCATGGGTGTCCTAGATTAGGGAAACCCTAAAAAACTCAATTTTTCTTGTGGTAATCAATAATATGTCCCAAATAATTTAATGCAGTCATTGAATTAACTTTTGGTTCACCACCATAATGTATGGAATGTGTAACAATTGAAACTAGGAATATAAAACCATGATCCTGAAGGGAAATGTATAAACTACTTACCATTGGTCCACAATATAACACTCCTCTAGTATCAACTTCTAATTCGTTCTAGATCAGAAAAAAATGAATGAGAACCCTAAAAATAATACATATTATCATTCACCGAAACAGCACAGCTCATACCACGACAAACAAATAATGACACAAGTGGAAAAGAGATCTAACCATCTTGGATCCAACGAGTTCTATCATGGAAGAAATGGTGTCCTAATCAGGGATCGGGATCCATGAATTGTTTTAGGAATCAACAAACCTTTCTACATGTGAGATAATTGATATGGGAGGGTAATTTCTAAAAATAGAGGCCCCAAATTTATTTTATAAAAATTACCTTGGGAATTTAAATGGTTTGTAAATGATTTACACACCATGTAAGGTTAAGGGTATTCATTGTTTTGAAAACACCATACATAATGTGAATAATACTTCCCAATACATTACACATAATGTAATGAATACATATTGTGTATTCTAGTTTCTTGGATTATAACTAAAATACAACCAGCATAAAAATCACATACATCTCCATTTCCAAAAACAATCCAACTGAACTATGGCCCAACTAATTTCTAAGATAAAAAATGAACATAAAGATAAGTTTAACCAAAATTAGAAGGATCTCATACCTCAAGAAAAAAATGAGAACATATAATCTTCCCCCCTTAATAAAATTCATACCCATAATTATCTATCAATGTTGGTCAAGAATCACTTGATAATAACTCTAGACACTAAGCACAAACTTCAGCCTCCAACTCACAGGTCACATCTTGTAAATGGTTTTTCTTCCATATCAACCATACTAGAGGAACATACCTTCCTCAGAGAACCTTCCAGGTACTATCAAAAATATTAACAGGATTCTCCTCAACAAATGCATATACCTGTAGCTCAACCTACTTAGGAAGCATAGTGTGAGACAGGTCTAAAAGATAACGGCACATCTAAGATTCATAGAAGAAACCATACATGGCCTGGTTGCTATGTTGTAACTAAAACTGATTGGATACCATCCTGAATATCTCTATAATCATAAATGAAACAAAGTATTGTAGTGAAATATTACCCAATATTTTATTCCTTTAATATCCCATTAATGGTGATATAAGTAAAAAATAACCAATCCCCTTCCTCGAACACTAGAGGTCTTAGATAATGATTGGAGTAAGATTTTTATCAAGACTGTGCAGTATCAATATGCCTTCTGATTAACTGAACCTTCTGAGGAGTCTCTGATATGATACGTAGTCCTAGTAAATATTCCTTGGATTCCTCTAACATGCAAAAAGTGATAAGAATGGCCTACCATACAATTACTCATATGGTTACATCTATATAGTCACCAGATAACTATTATTGTAGATGAACTCAACCAATGTAATATAGCTCCCCCAAGAGACCCAATAATATAGGATACATTCTTGAAGCATGTCCTCTAGCACATGTATCATGTGTTCCAAATAGACATCAGTCTGAGGGAAGTTTATTTTTCATATAATAACCTTTTTACACAAATCCCTATACAAAATCTTCCATAAAACATACGTAAACTGGGCATCCCTATTTTAAATGGTTGTATGATAGGCCCCATGAAGTTTTACTATCTCATATATATACAACCCCACAATCTCATCCACTAAGAAATTATCCTTAATAGGTGTGAAATTATAAAAAATTTAATGGTACTATAAAAAAACCCAATCAACATTACTACTTCAACGTGGCCTTAGAAAAAAAAGTCATAAAATTCATCATGACAACATCTGATTTCAACTCAAGAATGGGTAATTGATTTAAAAGTTAGGTTTTTCACTAATGTTCCACCTTCACCTACTAACGATTAGAATATCTCATAAAAAACGTGATACCTCACATTTCACACATGAACACCATTACTAGAGGTGTAATTCATGATACATCTCAGTGACTCTGCGGTTTACCACCCAAATTGAGTCCTGAAACCCCCACATCAACTCCTCTTGTATGACCATTGGAACAATAATGTGACCCTGTATACTCATGATCTCATCCTTCCACATAGTCTAACCAAGAGATGTGTCCTCATCATCCACACCCTCTCATAGGTGTAGGCTCTCATAATCTGATACCTTCTTCATCCACACCATATCTAGAAGGTAAATTGTAACATCTATGCATTAATGAATTTTTTTCCATTTCTCTCACCTCAGAATCCATAATTAAAAACATACCCAAAATATTCCACTCAATTATTGTCTCTAAAACATCGTGAATATGAGTCCTCATACTCATTGAATCCACCACTACATTTTGTATTCCAAGAGTATTTTCATTCTCAAAGCTGAAAGACTGTCGGTACTCAACACACCATTTGTGCCACAAATTTAGAACCCAATATATAAATATGTACTTGAGGATTTTGTGGTCTATGTAAACCCCAAAACACACTCCCAGTGGATAATGTCTCCAATTATGAAAATAATGAACAACTACATCCAACTCAAGAATATTCATCCAGAAATTTCTTTTGATGTGGCCTTAACTGACGAGGACCATTTTCCATGACTATATCCCCTACATCAGAACTACTCATCGACTGATAACGGATGCATCAAAAAACATATTGTATCACCTTCCCAAATCTAGAAGAATTAGAACTGGTGCAAAATTCAATATCCCTATTATCTCTAAAGAGGTTTCCTCATAGGTATCTTACCATAAAATCTTCATAACCTTCTTATTAAACCCCATCAGCAGTGCTGATATGTGTGATAATTATTGTTTGAAATTCCTTTAATATCCTAGTATCCATAAGAAACTATATATTTCAATTAATTTATTGGGATTATCCCCAAAATCAATAGCTCTACCCATATTTAGTTCTACTAATACTTTTTTCACTATGATAATATAACCTAGGATGTGAATGATATCCATACATAGGTGGAATGTTATGAGCATATCATATAACTCATTCCCTCATAGTATATCCAAAATGATCTGATAATGTTTTGGTTGGTCTTCTCAATTGTGAAAATACACCAATATATCATCCATGAAATCCACCATAATGTAATATTGATATGGATAGAAAACTCAGTTCATCAGCACCATGAAAATAGTTAGCACCTTCATGATACATAATGGCATAACCATATACTCATATAGACCATACCTACTATGAATATTTTGATGATTTATTTTTTGTATGGTGAACACTCACTAGATGATATCCATTTCTCAAAAAAGTTGAGAACACTCAATCTCCTCAGAGATTATCACAATGGTAATATATCCATCAAAAATGATACATATTCTTAACTTTCAACTGGTTCAATTTCTAAAAATCTAAATATAGACTAAGGGCATCATCGTAATTATTTTCAAAGGGGCCAAAAAATTAAATGGGGATGTATTGGTTTGAATAAACCAATTTTTCTCATTTTCCTATATATTCAACCTGATCTCATGCATCTCCATAGTATCCATCCAACTAAGGAGGAGTGGATACTATTCCACTCCTTGAACTAACTCTATAGTGAACTCCATCTCTGTCTTAGGAGGTAAAAAAGAAATGTTATCTCAAAAAAAATGAATGAAATAATCGACCAATTGAGGGAAATATTACTAGAGAAATTCCTGATCATATATATAAAAACTAGAAACCTTGGTTGTCATCCCACCCTGCCCACATTTCTCTTTTCAACTCGACTCTATTATAAATCTCATTCACCCTTTAGAATAAAAACTTCTCCCTTGGGTGATGTGAAATTTTCCCTTTGGTGATATTAATCAACCTAGGCTTGATAAGAAACAATATATTTCATTTTTATTATGATGTGAAACTCAGTCATCTAGAGGAAAAATATATATCAAATGAAGTGACACCTATAAATCTCAAGGGGGGACTCGATACACTGTAATAAGACCTCTATTCTAATTCCCAATAGAGTTTCCAATGGAAAAAATTCATCATGATATTGAAAAAAAATCTCAAGGATTTCAACCATAAGTACAAATATAATACTATGAGATAATACTATATCAAAAAAGAGAATATACAATAGTATAGGAAACTAAAATAGTACCACTCATAGTAGACATCCATGTTCTCTTCTCTTTATGTGGTGGATTTATAGAATATATATGTCTTGAACTCTAGACCTTTATAACAAACTCATTACCAGGTGAACTCCCACTTTACTTTCAGGGTACAACTAGTGTCTATCTAAATAGGATATGAGCACATACTTATCCTAAGAGAATGGTTATACTCCATATTATTGCATGAAGAGTAGTTATGAAACCCTCTCACAAACCATAGATCGAAGTTGACCACCATCCAGTAACTGATGGAGTAATGGTCCTATAAAAACAATGAATTTGGACCATCCTAAAACATTCTCAGCACTCTAATGGGTCTCAATCACATTGAATCTTTATATATCCCCATATCTAACACTGGGAATAGAGAAATTAACAACCATAACTAATATTTTGAATGGTAAAAACATCATAGGACACCTTAAAATGTCACTTACTCTCACTAGAAACTGAACCAATGGGCGGTGAGAGTAAAATGATCTGCTCTATAGCTCCATATTCCCATTGTGTCTAATCTATAATTATCTATTGATTCACTGTTTCAGTAATATTCATCAACATGAACACATTGACCAATGATCAAAATAAATTCATGCAACCTTCTTTAGAGAATCTTTCCCTTGATGCCTAATCCACAAGATAAATCGGTAAATAATATTATGGATCTATAAATCATTCTGAATAATCCAAAAATTTCTTGATTCCCTGCTCCAAATGCATAAAATCAATGTCCCTCTTTGCACTCAAAGTCTCTATGAAAACTTATTCATAGAACCTAGTCTAGAAATCACCCCAATCCATATATCACAGCTTGTCTTCTTGTTTTATTACATCACACTAGCACATTTCTACTTCCTAAAGAATTTAATTCACGAGCTTCACTCTCCTCTATAGAGGTCTCTACATATGATATAAGATAAAAAACATAGACTCATTTCATAACTCATCAGCCTATGGAACTACATATCAAAAAATGTGAGAGGATGATGCTACTAGAACACATGTGTCAGCACTTCCATAAATAAGAAAAATTTTGGTGATCTCTGAAAAGTATGAATACGGCATAGAAAACCCCATGTGAAATAGTGTCTGAAACCCTATTAATAAATAATCCACTCATTCTTTATCCATATATATAGGATAAACCATCATTATCCCATGGATCACTACCTTAAAGTAATAGTCATCACCATCATCATGGTGTATTATTAGAGTTCTTCATCATGGAATAGTGCTACAATTCCAAATAAATCCCTTCAAAATGACTAACAACTAGAATTTTTGAAAATAATAGATTATAAAAGTTCAAAACCTTCCTATAATATCATAAAAAACAACTTCCTTCTCCTTGTTCTTTGACTAGGTTAAAAGGAATAGTCATATCATCACTAGATACACTGGCTAATGCCCGCCCAAAATCTAGTCAATGTCAAGTTCTCTATTTCATGAATTTAAATTCCATTTGAATTAACATTTATATAATAATTATCATTTATGGTTAGAAAAAAAAATACACTTTTGATCCATAAGGTACTATATGGCTCAGGAACAGAAATATAGAATCCACATAATCCATATGATAACATTTTTTGGTCCATCTGATTGATGTTACATGAATTAATGTGCCACAATTTTCTTCTTATCATGTCTATTATACCATAGTTTGAAAAAACACTACATAGAATAAAAAAGTAAATCTATTTACCAAACATTTTTATCAATTCCCAAAAATTAAAACTAGTAGTATAACAAGTATATTTCATGAGGAACATATAAAAAACTGTACAGTCATGCAATAAATGCTTTATGTAATGGACAAATTCATAGCATGTAAATCCTATAATGCTCCAAAAATGGGGAATAATATGAATACCCTCATCACAACTAGGAATGAAAAAACGCTCCTAAATCATATCAATTATAACATCATAATTCATGTAAATCACCCAATTGTTTAATTATATCAACGATAAATGGTATAATAAAGAAAAAAAGTAATTTCTATCATTGGGAATTTGGATTTTCATTGTACAGGGGTAAGATACTCCTAGACACATATCAATGAAATTTTCCAATACTTTATGAATCTCCTCTCTATTGTCTCAAAATTTTATGGTAGAAAAAATATACTCATAAAACTTTTTCATGTGATGAATCTATGAGTTATATAAAATAGGTATACATGAATTATTAAAATACATATATCAAAATACCAAAAGGAAAAAAAACTATCCCATATAAAAACATGAGCATAGATCGATCCTGTTCTCCCATAATCCTAAGAATTTCAGGAATAAACAATTGTACTATTGGAACTTTCTTAGATCCCAACATGCATCCATGAAGTCTATTAGGGTACCAAATATTGTCACGAACATGGAATGATATAACACTCAATAGGCCACCACTAATGGTGTCTATGTCATGTTTGGGCTATCTATAAAAAGATAACAAGTGTGAAAATATAATAGATATGATATTTGTCTAAATAAAATTCCCATGGGAAATGTAATAACATTAATTGGTACTTTAAATACAAACTAGGCTCCCTGTAAAAGATATCCAGGATCTCATTAACAATTACATTAGTGAAATAGAAATAATCAAGTCACCCTATCAAGTCTAAAAAATAAATTCTAATTACCTTATCAGCTCTATCTATAAAACATGCCAAAATATTCTCCATGGACACACCATACAACCAAAAAAATTACCATGGTCGTGCTGTATAATACAGTATATCATTCCCCATGGAATTTCCAAACAACCTATTCATCCAAAACATCCTCACTGATTATTCATAAGTGGCAGTTCATGAAGGTCCAGATTGAAGGTATTAAAGAGAAAGGAATCAGCATTGAGTCGTAGAATAATCATGATGGAAGATCATTAATGATGTGGGTGGATTATTTGGATCATTTCAACAACGCAATTCCAATGTGAGTCCAATCAATCTAGATCCAAGGGTTATAAAGTCCCACGGAATCCTACAGAATCAAGACCCAAGGATAAATCTCATCCAAGGAATTCATTTCAATAATCATGATCCCTTATAGAAACATCCATAACATATAATTTAATCCTTGTCCAATGTATAACAAAAAGTAACCAACTATCATTTCAAATCATCATCTCATTTTACTTAACAATTCACAATCAGTTACATTTCATGATTTTACAAATTCATTTCCAAAAAATTTTATAAAGCCCATTCCATGAATTAAGTCAAAAAACATCATGTTTTCACAAGTATAGGGATGAAAACCTTAGCCTAATATATCAATTCAGTTATAAACAATTTATAATTGGATTCCTTTAACTAGGAATGCTCACACGCACCATAAAATTGGTATAAAGTAAGGAAGATCCAATGTCACACTACATGGGTGGCATAGTTTGGGGAAAAACCTCTAAGAAACTCAATGGTCCTACTGGGAATCCATAACAGGTCCCCAACAATTTAATTGAGTCATTCAATTAATTATCGAGGCAGGACCAGAATGTAATACATGTGGAACAACTAAAATGAGGCATATAAAATGTTGATCCTCAATGGAATGTTATAGTGCACCTATCATAGGTATTTAGTAGAACACTCATATACTATCATCATTTTATTTGGTGCAGATTAGAATAAAAATGAAGAGTGGAAGATAACTGAAAAAATAAGGAATATTATCTCTCAACAAAATATCGCATTCCATACTAAGACAAACAAATAATGACACAAGAGGAATATAAATCTTACAAGCACAAATCTAATATTATTGAAAACATATGAAATAGAGTTTTGATCATGGATCTGGATCCAATACTAGGTTTAGGCTTCAATAAGGCTTCATGTTCATGAGATAAGGGAGGTGTGAGGATACTTTATGAAAATTGAACCCCCGTCATTATTTTTTAAAAAACCATACAAAGGAATTTACATTATGTGTAAATATCTGAGTCTTCATACCGAGTAAAAACCCTTACATATTGTGAACCCACCTACCAAATCCATTACACATCATGTAATTAATATATGTCATCAATTCCAGTTTCATGACATGTAACTATCATACAACTAGCATACAACCCTCAAGCCTCTTCCTTTTAGAAAACAACCCAATAGGCCCATGTCCTATCTTAGGGACTAACTCAAAAAGAGAACATAAACCTGAGTATAGTAATAAATAAAAATAAATTTTACTTCAAGAAAAATAGGGGATCATACAATATTGATAATTAAATCATATTAGTTTTTTAAACACATTGGCTAAATAATTTTAACATTGACCATGGTTATTATTTTTTCAATTTTAAAGGATTTTAATTTTACATATATAGTGAAAATAGTATAAAAATAGACAACATGTGAAATTTACGACCATTTCTAATATTAATTGTTCTCTTTTAAGATTTATATGTATTTTAGAAATTAAAAATATATTATTTAACATAAAACATTATTAAATTAAATTTTGAAAATATTTATATATTGTGAATTTAATTTCCAGAAGATATATATTTATTTATTATCTAAACATTTTACACATCCCCTAATTTATTATATTTATCTATAAAATTATTGAGTCATTATAACTCAACATAAAAAAATTATGAATAGGGATTTTAAATTAATTTAGGTGTCTTTTTAATGCATCCATAAGAATTATAATGGTATTAGGTAATAAATTAATGTAGTTATTTAATTATTATAATTTAAAATTAAGTTATGTTTATAAAAAATAATTTAACGTTTAGATAACCATTTAGATGTGAAAATAAGTTGTTTTTGACCTTGTCAAAAAATATTATATTTATTTAATGAAATAGTGTATAATTTTTAATTTATATTTAATTAAAATAATTTAAATGCGATAATCAATAAAATCATTAAGGACATTAATTTAACTGAAAAATGAAACATGTAATGAAAAAATGTTTTTTAGGAAATTGTGTTTTAAAGAAAAAAATGATATTATACCAAAATCATGTACACTGTTGATTACTAAATAATTATTCAGATTATTCATGATTAAATATTATTAGTATTAATCAAAATTAAAATTTTAATGTTTTATTTATAATAAGTAATTTTTTTAAATAATAGTATTTTCATTATCCACTAATAAATAAATCTTTTAAAAAAATGAAAAAAAATACCTATTATAATTTTGATATAATGATTTCAAAAAATTTATCCTATTAATAAAATAAATTTTCTAAAAGTTCCAAGAATTAATTATAATATTAAACCATTAAAATAGAATTTTTTAAATATATATATATATATTAATCATAAAATGACATTACAGAAAAAATGAGTGATTATTACTCAGCTATTAATTAATGTATTTTTATTTACTAGAATATTTGAATTTATTTTATAATGAGTCTAATAAAAATAAAATAAACCTATTTAATGGCTAGGTTATAACTATATCATTTAAATATTAATATTGCATGGTTTGTCTAATTTCAGGTATTTTCTGTCTTATATTCTATCAAACAAAGCATTCCTTTTATAATATCATGGAATTCGAATTGATTTATTATATATTCCTAATGTATATTTTCATTACAAGTTATATAAAATATTGGTTAAATACATGCACTAGTACAGAAAATGTTTTTTACGTCAGTTATTTTTCATTTTTTACGTCGGTTTCTAGCCGATGTTAATACGGGCTACTTTATAAATAATGTTTTTGACGTCGGTTATTTAAAAACCGACGTCAAACACATAAAATCGTGATGTTTATGATGTCGATTATTTTAGAACCGACGTGATAAATAAAATTCGAAGGGTTTATCACGTCGGTTATTTAACAACTGACATGATAAAAGGCCTGGAAAATGGTTTATCATGTCGGTTATTAAAAACCCGACGTGATAAAAGGACGGGGAAATGGTCTATCACATCGGTTATTAAATAACCGACGTGATAAACCGGGGGGTGGTGGGTTTAGCATGTCGGTTATTATAGAACCGCCATGATAAACTGGGGGGGTTTATCACGTCGGTTTTTTAAAAACCGACGTGACAAACCGGGGGGTGGGGGGTTTATCACGTCGGTTATTAAATAACCGACGTGATAAACCGGGGGGAGGGGTTTTATCATGTCGGTTATTCAATAACAAACGTGATAAACCGGGGGGGCGGGGGTTCATCACGTCGGTTATTAAATAACCGACGTGATAAACCGGGGGAGGGGGTTTATCACGTCGGTTATTTAATAACCGACGTGATAAACCATTTTCCATGCCTTTTATCACGTCGGTTATTAAATAATCGACGTGATAAACTATTTCCTAGGCCTTTTATCACATCGGTTATTAAATAACCGATGTGATAAACCATTTTCCAGGCCTTTTATCATGTCTATTATTAAATAATCGACGTGATAAACCCATTTTTTTTAAAAAAAATGAATGCAGTCATCTGCTCTCCACCAGAATCAACCAGAAAAAAAATCAATAAATCGTACCACAAAAACAGAAGTAGATCAAAATTAAGCATGTACATTGATAACATATAAAACTTACCCCCTAGACAGCCCCCACCCTCATGTATACCCCATGGACAGCCCTCCCCTACCCCGTTGGAGCCCTCACCCTCATGTATACCCCCTGGACAGCCCTCCCCCACCTCATTGGAGCTCCCACCCTCATGTATACCCCTTGGACAGCCCTCCCCCACCCCATTGGAGCCCCCACCACACTCTTGGACTGCCCCCCGACCCCCGGACAGCCCCAAACACCCCTCGACAACCCCCCACCTGCCTGAACAGCACCCCCTCTCCCCCTCACCCCACTTGACAGCCCCCACCACACCCCTGGACAGCCCCAAACACCCCTGGACAACCCCCCCCCCCCCCCCCCACCCCACCCTCATGTATACCCCCCCCCCCACCCCACCCCTGGACAGCACTCCCACACCCCTGGACCGCCTTCCCACACCCCTGGACAGCCCTGCCACCCCCCTAGACTGTCCCCCCACCCCACCGGACAGCCCTCCCAGACCGTTGGACACCCCCCAACCCCACTGAACACACCCCCACACCCTTGGAACCCCTCCCCCACAGACCCAAATCCATACCAGAAAAACCATCATAAGTAAACCAAAACAAGAAGCAGAGCAAAATTAAACATTCACTTATATAACATTCAAAACATACACTGTCAACTTCAAAAAAAACTAAATACAACATAAACAACTACCAAATACACAATTACAATGACAATATTCAAAATTACATTTTACATTACAAACAACTAAAATTCAATAAAACCTGTAAAATAATTTGACCACTCCACTTGTAAGTGTTTGATGTCTTCAGCAGTATAGGGTTTAGGGTCATCAAAAAGATACAAATGAAAAAGAAAGTAGTTAACGTGTATAATGAATAAATCAAATTGAAATATTATGGCAAAGTTTAAGAGGAAATTGTACCAGGTCAAAATTCACAACTGTCCCAGTTGTTATTATTTCATACATAAATCTTAACATATAATATCCGCATTCGATGAGGACTTGTTGTTCATGAAAATTCTGTTTGAATGAGTGTAAATTCAATATATTATTTTTATGTAATAATTGAAAAAGTAAAAATTATAAATGGATATTTACCTTTGCATTTACATATTTGATCTTTGCACCTTTTTCTTTGTTTTTTTTCGAAATTAGGCCCATACATTGTTAGAAAATAATACGAATGGGGTAAATTTAAAATTAATTATAATATATAAAACTATTGAGAAATTGAAACTTACTTTTCCAATATATTCTTAAAACTTTCCCGCACATCACCATGGACAGAGCATATCCAATAAAGGGATTTCTCCCTTATGCAAAAAACCCCTAACATCCAATAATCACTGATAAAAGGAAATTTGACGTTAGTGGTTTTTTATGTTAAAAGATAATTATCTCTTTGAGAGAAATGTGTTTCATACCTCTCACAAAAAAGGCATCATACAACATTGTGTGATTATATTCTTTTTAAATCTTTCAGCAATATAAACCATTCTTTGTTCCTCATTAAATGCACATTCTTGAGGGGAAATCAATTGTGGGTCCATGAATCCATATACTTCTGTTAGCTCATTCCTCTCACAAAATTTATAAATATTCCTAATACAAAACATACATAAGTATACATTTTTAATAAATATAACGCAGGGAAAAGGTGTTAAGACTTACATGGAAAAAAATTTCACCACGTTGATGCCCAACTTATCTCCAGTAACAAGCTCCATGATATCAGTTTTTACAATCCCCACTCTTATTTCACGTCCGCAAACATGATCTTCCATTAGAAACTCATAATAACCCGACAACAAATGTGAATATCTTAACAATCTGTCAAGACCATTTGAATCTGTATCTGATGTCATAGCCATTTGTCTTTGTTGTTGTCTATACAGTATTTCTTTACCTTTGAAGTATTCCTGTAAAAAAAATTGAAAAATATATTAGTTTTCAAATGATAAAACAACTTTAATAAAAAAATTAAATTAAATATATAACATTCATACCTCTATGGTAATGAGTCGAAGAAGTCTGGATAGCCAAATTAAAAAATGGTCGATACTCTGTCCAATTGTCTCCACCTCATTTGTAGGTATTGGTACCCTAGCTGATCTATCTATAATATCCTGTACAGTGACCCTCTGATTCTCTACCTCTAATTTTTGATGATGAACTGTATCTCCTATACAATATACCAACCCATATGCTACTATATGATGTTGATAATCATCAACATACAACTCGCAATAAGTAGGAAGCTGCGGCGGAGGCGTAGGATAAAAAATGGGGTCCGCAGGCTGAGGTGGGGGAGTGGGAGCTACTGGCGGAGGTGGAGGATAAATAATGGGGTCTGTAGGGGGAGGTGGAGGAGTGGGAGCTACAGTCTGAAATTGTCATTGCATTTCTACAAACATAGACTGCACTGACTCTCTAATATTTTCCTCCATCGTCGCATTAATATTATGAACTTCAGCCTCCAAGGATTCTATTTTTCTTATAAACCCCCTCAATGTTAAAAGTTGAAGAACGTGGCAACACTTTTATTACCGATACACCTGTCGGATATCCTCTTACACGACCAAGATGTTTGGGCCTTCCCAATGCTGCAAATAAAATATCTTCCCTCCCAGTAGCTATAAATGTCCCCTCTGAACTCTCCTCCTCAAGAGAGTCATGTATTAATTAATTGAACATTTTTGTAATGATTGGAATTATATGAAGAAAATAGTTAACTTAAATAAATAAAATAGATATCTTACAATCCTCTCAGCAGCGATTCTCAATTATTCCGAAAGATATTTCCCTTTTTTCCCTTCCGATCTCTCTTCCATTTTTCATGTCTAGATGGAGGGGATGGAGGGGCCACCTCTCCGGAGCTTGAAGACTCATCTCTTAGTTGTTGAAATTTTTCCTCCATCATTTTTTCTTCCAATAATTCATACCCTCCCTGAGATAAACTATGAGGGTATACATTTTTAGATTGGATCTCCTGATGAGCTTTCCTTGTTTTCTGTAATTTAATAATAATAAATCATTAACAAAACATTAATAAAATCATTTATATAAGAAAGTTTATAAAAGTTTACATTTCCCTTACCAGAAATGACTCTTTTCTTCTACTTTCAAAAAACTGTCTCCATGTGTCTTCATCTATAAAAGGATATATACGACATTGATTTTCATGACTCCTATGACCATAAATGAAATAATATGAGAGGGTTGATTTGAAATCCCTCCATCTCCTGGCAGCCAATGATAAGCATTTCTTCCTGACTCCTCCAGTGTCAGGAATATCAAATGTCATATGATAAAGAAGAGGTTAAACATATTATATATACTAGAAACATTAAAAGAATAGTCAAACAATGACAATAGATCTTACCAAAATAGTGTCCCACAACTGAGAGATAATCGCTTTATCCACACTTCTCCAATCATCATACAGAATTCTTACTTTGCTCTTAGCCTGAGTTGCTACAAAACTCTTAAAATCTTTTGCATTCGGACCTCTAGGAATATCATCATCATCAAAATCAACGACTATCCTATGATACTATGTACGGGCAACTGATATTTTTGGTAAATGTGTGCACCCACGTTTACCAACCTTTGAAATCTTTGTCGTAATAGGATCATGTGAATGTTCATCCCCAGAGGTATGACCATCAATATGCTCCTCTCCAGAATCATGTGGTTGATCATCTGAATGATCTGTCATTATCCTTCAAATCAAAAAAACAAATTTCAGTTCACAAATATACAAATTCAAATATTTTAATACTATTGTAATCAGAAAATAGAAAAGTGTAATAAGTTACATAATAGTAAACATTGGTAATATGGTAAGCATGTTAAACAATGGTAAAGATGGTCAAGATGGTCAAGATGGTCAAGATGGTCAAGATGGTCAATATGGTCAACATGGTAAAAATGGTAAACCTGGTAAACATGGTAAACATGGTAAAGTAATTGCCAGTGAACAAAAATAATAGATATATAATTCATGTAATGGTTATAAACATGATAAATTAAACTAAAAAAACTTAAAAACAAACAAAAACATATACTTATTTTGTTTTAAAACATGTTTTAATAAATAAAAAACTTACAATATCTAACATTTATGGAAAAAATAAATGTAAACAAGAAATAAACATATGTTACCTGTAATTTTAGGAATGTACAAATGGATTGTTTTCCCAAATTCCTTCATCATGATCGTTCCTTATGGCACAAATTATGTCTTCAACATGATCATCATATTGTTCTGTTAATCTTTCCATGGGAGTAGGGATATCACATAAATTAGCATATTCAAAAATTTCGTCCTCACCAACATATTGTTTTTTCCCTTGTAAAACAATAGACCACTGCATATCTGATTGATCTACTACATAGAAATTTTTTTTTGCATGTGTTTCCATTATAAAAGAATCAGCTGTGTCTTCCAATCTATTCAGATTAACAAGTTTCATTCCAAATTCATCGTGTCTGACACTGTTGTTACCGTTAAACCATTTACAGTTAAAACAGGAACTTTAATTTTAAAGTAATCAACCTCCCATATGTCTTCAATCACTCCATAATATGCACTTGATGCAAAAATTGGGTTTTTTTCCTTAGCACTCGAAAAATACATTGCTTCTGCAAACACCAATACACCACTATTCTAAACTGCACTTCTATTGTCCTGAGCTTTCGTATGAAATGTATAACCATTAATGTCATAACCGGACCATGTTATCACATTTAAACATGGACCACCCACTATCCATTTTAATGTCTCCGATACATATGATCTACCAAGAAAAGTCTTTTTAATCCATGAAAAAAAAATTTGTTGTGCTCATTCAAAATCCACATTTCTTTCTTCTTTGGATGACATTGTTTCAACTCATTAATATGAAATGTGATATACGGTTGAGCATCAGCTATGTTATTAAAGATGTATGATTCTAACTTCTTCATCTATTCAGATGACAATTAGTTGACTTTCAATCCGCGAATCCCCTTTCCCTCATTATTAACTCGTTCATGGCGAGATGGAGGCAAACCTATGTGTTGCGCCGTAGCCATGTAGCTCGTACAAAACTATGCTACCTCCTCAGAAATATACTTTTCAATAATGGAGGCTTCAGGTCGATATAGATTTTTAACATACCCCTTTAATATTTTCATATACCTTTCAAAATGATACATCCAATGAAGATATACAGGTCCACAAAGCTTTATTTCTCGAACCAGATGAATCATTAAATGCACCATTATATCAAAAAAAGTTGGAGGAAAATACATTTCCAATTGACAAAGTATAAAAATTGCATCCTTTTCCAAAATGTTCAAAGTATTCACATCAATATCCTTGTTACAAATTGAATTGAAAAAATAACACAACTTCATTATAGTCTTTCTGACACGAATGGGAAATATTCCACGCAATGGAACTGGCAGAATTTGTTGTATCATGACGTGACAATCATGTGATTTCATACCTATCAACTTCAAGTCCTTCAATGAGACAAAAAATTTTACATTAGAAGAATAACCTTGAGGCACTTTGGTATCATGAAGACACTGACAGAAGCTAATTTTCTCCCTCTTCGAAAATGTATGACAAGCCGGGGGAAGAAAAGTTCATCTTCCTTTAGGAGTGGGAGCTAACTCCAAACGTATTCCCATTGATAGTAAGTCTAATCTTGAATTCAACCCATCTTTAGTCTTTCCTTTAATATCTAACAATGTTCCAATAAAAGAATCACATATATTCTTCTCCACGTGCATGACATCAATATTATGTTTAACTTCATGATACCTCAAATATGGTAGCTCAAAAAAAATTGACATTTTCTTCCAAATATGTCTATCATTACCAGATTTCTGTGTCTTTCCCAATGTCACATCAAGGTTTTTCACCCTCTCAAAATACAGATCATGGGATAAAGGTTTTGGAGTAGTATCAAATTCTTGTGAGCCATTGAATTCCTTTTTTAGTCTTCTATAAGGGTGTTCCATAGGCAAAAACTTTCGATGACCCATGTACACTATTTTCCTCCCATGATTTAATTGACAATATGATGTCTGTTGTTCACAAATTAGACATGCTTTATGCCCTTTAAAACTGTATCCAGACAAATTTCCATATGCTGGGAAGTCATTTATAGTGAACAGAAGCACTACATGCAGTTGAAAATATTCCATTTTATAAGAATCATACACCCTAATACCATTAGCCCATAATAGTTTCAAATCATCAATCAACGGTGACAAGTAAACATCAATATCATTACCAGGTTGCTTTGGACTAGAGATCATTATACTCAACATGAAATATTTGCGCTTCATGCAAACTTCAGGAGAGAGGTTTTAAATTACCAATAAAATAGTCCATGAACTATGTGTGCTACTGAGGGTTCGGTATGGATTCATTCCATATGTGCACAACCCTAGTCTGAGATTTCTAATTTCATTTCCAAATATAGAATATTGCACATCAATTTTCTTCCATTGTGGACAATCAGCTCGATGACGTATTTTTCCATCACATACCCGCTCTTCAGCATGTCATCTTAACCTTTTTGAATCATGTGAATTAGCAAATAAACGTTTGAAATGATTAATTATAGGAAGATAACAAAATACCTTTTAAGGGAGCTTTGTAATCTCTACACCAGCCTGTGATTTTTCTTTCACCTTATACCGTGATGTCCCACATTTAGGAAACTCTGACAGAAATTCATATTCATTCCTATATATAATGTAGTCATTCGGACAGGAATGTATTTTCTTGTATCCCAATCCCATCGGGCATAATATTTTCTTGGCTTTGTAATGTGAATCTGGAAGATTGTTATCTTTTGGAAGAATGTCTTTCATCAATTGTAGCAGCTCTGTAAAACTTATGTCACTCCATCCATGTTTCACCTTCAGGTTAACCAATATTAACACTGCTGAAAAAACCGTAAAATCGGTACAACCAGGATATAATGTTTTTTCAGCATCACCATATAGACGCGCAACTGTCGGTTCAATATCAATTTGTTCTGCTACAATATTGTGAATCATTTCTTCAATTCCATCAGAGTTACCATCTTGCGAATCATTATCATCAGTCACATTCTGTCCAGTTTCACCATGCCAAATCCAAGGGCTGTAACTCAGATTAAAACCATGAAAAATAAGATGATCTTTTATCTCTCTAATTTTTCAACTTCTTCATATTCAAACATTTAATGCATGGACAGAAAAAAAATGTCACTACTTGGAACATTTCATTTTGCAAATTCCAAAAAGGAATCAACACCTTCCTCAAATTCATTGCTCATTAGATGTTCCATAATCCAACTTCGACTCATTGTTACCTATAACAAATATCAACAAAAAATATATATTTTTAAGATAATAAAAATATTTGTTTATATGAAAAAAATTATAATTTGAATGTAAAACAATTTAAAATATAAAACAAATCTATGGGTATTTAAGAAAATATGCTTGAATATTATTTTTAAAACAAAATATAGTTAGATATAACCGTTTTAAATTTCATTGAATCAAAGAAAACCATGCCGCCTACATAGTTGATAGAAAATTGGAGAAAATGGAGTAAACCTGAGAATCACCCCCTACCCCCCAAACAACCCCCAAAACCCTCTGGACAGGCCCCACCCCCTTAGACATCCCCCCACACCCACCCACCCCCTTGGACCACCCCTGGACACCCCCCAACCCTCCGGACAGCCCCCCACCCATCTAGACAGCACCCCCCACCCCTCCTGGACACCACCCCCCACCCCTCCTGGACACCACCCCCCACCCCTACCCCTTGAACACCCCCTTGGAAACCCCCCAACCCTCTGGACAGCCCCCCACCGCCCGGACAACCCCCAAAACCCTCTGGATAGGCCCCCAGCCCCACGGACAGCCACTCACACCCACCAACCCCCTTGGACACCCCCCCGGACACCACCCGTTTCCACATCTTTGATATAACATTTTTTTTTAAAAAAAATGTGACATTATTAAAAATGTTTCATGAAATATGATGAAGAGTCCAATCATATTTCTTATGAAATTTTTCTTACTATAAAGGGTCTTAGTATTGGATAGAATAGTAAATAAAGTGGCATAAAACGGCAATATAATCCTAAAAAATGCATATAATCCAGCTTAAATATTTGAATAAATATGTTTGTAATAAACCATCAAATCCAAAAGGTGTGTGAGACAACAATTAGAGAAAAACTGGCAATGAGAGATCATAGTCATTGAGGGGGGATGGTATCAAAGGAAACATAAAATCAAATGAACTGAGACCACTTTATGAAGTAATCCATGAAAAAGAAAAACCTACATCAAATAAAATCGTGAAACATAAAAAAACAAACAAATACCCATTTGAAATAGAATCTAGTATCTTGATTCAGAAACTCTAAAAAATAAATAAATCACAATCTCATTGATTGAATCCTGAATTTCTAAAATATAACAATACACTGGTTTCACTTTGGTTGGTGGTGCAATTATTTGTTGTATTCGATCATCAATTAGTTTTGTGACATAAAATCAAAAAATCTTGTGAAATACATATAAGTAACATTCATTATTCAAGTTCAAATTCTTTTTGTAAAATTACCCATGTCTATATTATCATTAATAAAAAACATTATCATTATTCTCAGCTAAAATCATGAGAATTGTGATATTCCCATTTTTATAAACATATATTAATGATGTTATGATAGAGTTTATCATAACTAATAATATAAAAAATGGTATAATTATCTATAGTAGAGTCCTATAAGACAAAATTGATGCACGATATTTCTGTGACATTTAGATTTTTTAAAGGGATATAATGATGTTTAATACTTCCCAGAAGGGTGAAATTATAAGGGAGTTTAGTGTCTTCTAAAAATACAAAGTGGGTAAAAGTGAATTTGTTTCCATTAAAGAAAACAAATGGTCTATCATAGATTTATTAGACTCTATGAGGGTGAATGATAAATATTTATTTTATTATGTTCCATTAAAACTTATGTGTAAATATTTATTTTAGTTCAATTACTGAATGATAAATGGTTTACATTAATGGTTTTTGTTTTCTAAAAAAATGACATCTTCAATATGGATGATTGATTCCTATTCTATGATAAGACACTCAAAAAGGATGATTCACTATATATGATGATAATTTCTTTTAATTCTCTAATCACATAAACATTATTGGTTATCCAACTACAAAATTGTTAGATGAACCTGAGCGTTAAATGAAATATAGTAAAAACGGAATGGATGAATCAACCATACCTAAAATTTCTTTTTGATAATGAAATTCAAACCGGTCAAATCAGGAAATATTCCAAATCTTTCCTTAATCGCGCCATAGTCCTTCAATAAATAACCCCAAATATGTTTCCAACATAGGAGTATTTTGAGTCATTAAATGAAAGGTAATATATCAAAATTTGTTTTATAAAGAAATACAAAAACAAGACACTCAAGATAAAAACAAATTTCTGGTGCCAATGATATTCAAAAAGATGTAATATGGTTTGAAATTGAAGAATCTAACCTAGTTTAAACAAAAAAATCGCAAAACATAAATATAGACTATATGGGAAAAAAACGAATGAAATAAATTCGTGGAAGGCTTACTTGAGTGTTTCGAGTTGAGATGATAGCTTCGAGGAGAGTAAAGATTATAAACGATGAAGCCAAAATGAGTTTAACGCAGGTCGATCGACGTGACGATTAGGGTTTACCGCGCGAGAGAGACAAGCCAGCGGACTGTCGATCGAAAAATCGTAAATGACAGTCCATGGGGCTTTCAATTTTTAAATGTCTTATAACGTCGGTTATATAATAACCGACGTTATAAACTATTTTTTACATTTATAACATCGGTTATTTTAAAACCGACGTAAAAAACCCCCCTCTCTTTGGTTTTTTATGTCGGTTTTAAAATAACCGATGTAAAAAACGAGATATCTACGAGTTTTTAACGTCGGTTATAAAATAACCGACGTAAAAAACCAAAGTGCGGGGGGTTTTTTACGTCGGTTATTTTATAACCGACGTAAAAAACCTGTAGATAACTCATCTTTTACGTCGGTTATTTTATAACTGACGTAAAAAACCCGTAGATAACTCGTCTTTTACGTCGGTTATTTTATAACCGACATAAAAAATGCCTGGATATCTCGTTTTTTACGTCAGTTATCAAATAACCGAAGTAGAAAACCCCCGCGATTTGATTTTTAACATCAGTTAATTTATAACCGACGTAAAAACCGAACACGAGCGATTTGTAACGTCGGTTATTAAAATAACCGATGTTAAAAATCTACTCAACGCATTTGTTACATCTGTTATAAAATAACCAACATAAAAAACCATGTTTCACAGATTCTCATGTCAGTTATATATAACCGACGTAAAAAATGGTGATGTAAATAACGTTTTCTGCACTAGTGATGTCCTTGAAATAATAATAATAATATTATATCTTTTTATTGTTCTTCTTATCCATTAAATTATAATATTTCTACATTAGGAATAAAAATTTCACAAAGGTTATTTAACCAATGTTATTATGTAGAAGTGTAAAACTACATGAAAAAAACAAAAGGCTAAAATTATAGGAAGAAATAAATTATATAAAATCTCTCACATTCTCAGTCATTATAGTAAATTAATTCCTTTGACTAAATAAAGTGAAAGTTAAATATATCGATTTCTGTAGGGAATATTCATCTCATCTATAAAGGTGTGATTTGTAATAATAATTCAAAATAATGTGTTTTATCATTCATACATTGTTATATAAATTTTTTGAAATAATAATAGTCATGATATTAACATATTAATTAAATTCATTTTTATAATTATTTCTAATCGATATGGACCAAAAACAATATAATTCAATTTAATATATTTATCATCTACTATATTGTATTGATGAATAAATATTTTTAACCCTTATCCCTCTGAAAATATATAAAATTAATAGGATATAATATCATTATGTGGGTAAAATTTAACCCCCTATGATTATAGAATGTATTTTCTTTGAAATAAACACTATAAACGATATCATGGTCCACACACAACACCAAATATTAATTAACCAAAGTATTCTTGAGAAATAATAATATTTAAATTTGATTGATATATACTATCTATTAAATTGATTGGTTTCAATATGATTAATTAAACTAGGAAATATATGTAAAAAACTCTCATAATGAATATTTACTTTTTATTACGATGGAAACAATCATACAATTTTTAATGATAGGAATAGAATGAAGTAAAGTTATGAATAGTTGATGTATAACGGATTACTTTTTCATATAGGTGGTTTTGTTGTAAAAATTTATTGTTTTTAAAATATAAATTATAAAATTTAAGGATATAAATTTCATAAAAAGGAAATATTTTTTCTATTATTTATAGCAATATTTTCATAGGTCGATTATTATTATTTTTCAGAAAAGTAAATATTTTTTAGAATATTACAAAACATTAATTTTATAAATACTTTCATCATTATGAGATTATAATGATATATGAATTACATTAAATATTTTTTCAACATTTAAATATAAAATTTAAATATTTAATAATTATTATAATTCATTTTATATATTAATTTAGAACATAGAAATCTAGGTTTCACATTCTAGAAATCAAGGTACTATTTTAATAATAAAAAACAATTTTCAGTACTTGTCTTCTAATAAATTTTTCAAAAAGTTTTTTTAATTAAATTTTAAACGGAATTTATTTATTATTTTATTTATATTTTATTAATTTATTCAATTAGAATGAAAATTATACATGTTTTTCTATTAAATCAACTGATATGCTTAAAAAATGTTATTAAATACAGTTTTTCATTGTGTTTTGAGAATTTATTTTAATTTTTTTTATAATTCATTAAATTGAATAATATAAAATATAATCCATATTTAGTATAATCATGATATATTTTTTTATAAGTTGCATTTCTATTTTTTTCATAACAAATAGTAGTCATGGTACATTTTTATCACTTAGGTAATGTATAAAATTGGTTAGTCGAGGATAAAATTATAGGATAAGGTCTCAAAAATCCCTCTTATGTATACCATTATTTATTTGGATGAGTTTATTTCATAAATGTAAAATTTATCTTCTTATATATTAAAAAAATTCCATCTTTCTTAAATAATGCCCTTTATATTATTTTATGTATGGATTAAGTAAAATATGTAACCCTCTTTATATTAATATCTTTAATATGTCTTCATATGAATAAAATAAAATGATAAGAATTTGAAAATAGGTATTTATAATATTATTACATTTTTTATTTTTTTTATTTACAATTTCTTTCAATGGTATAATTACCAAAAACCCTTATGCGTCCCTGCAATAATTATTTTGTAAGCAGGTATAAAATCAATGTAAATAGTTTCAAAATATTGATATTGATGAATTTTTTATAATTTCAAGTCTTATATGAACTTTTGGATCAATATAAATTAATATAATGTTTTAAATATTTAAATTTTATCTATATGGTTATATTGATGTTTTGAAAATAATATTACGTAAATGGTCCTCAAAATATAATTAAAGATATTTAATTTTAAATGGTATTTAATTAATTATTTTAAAAAAAAATTAAATTTTATAATTTATTGTAATATGGAATATAATATCATTGAATTTAATCGTTTTATCCAATTTCCATTTTATACTAAAATTATTGACCCTTAATGAAAACTTTCTACTTTCTGTGATAAGTGTTATAAGGGTTATCAAAGGATTAAACTAAAGAGGTAATGGTTAAAATAACATAATAACACAAAAAAAATATTATTTTTTGAATATATTACTACCCTCAAATTAAATCATCTATATGTATCCTATTTTTAGCCACATTTATATGAATCTGACTTTATTTTTTTTTAAAGTTCTTAATAATTACAAATATTCCTCCCACCACACTTATTAAATAGATCCTCCTCTACCATCTTCTCCAAACATTAAAAATAAACATATATCCACCAATACCTACCCAAATATATTTTATAATTCCAAATACATGTTATATGATACTTTAATTCATAAAACCATCCCAAATATCATTAAAAATTGCTCTAAAGAAGGATTCTCAAATAAGAGTTATTCCTCTATATCAAATATTTTTATGTTTATGAAATCATTTACCTCCCATATTAACAAAATAAATATATTATAATTGTGAAATAATTAAAATTTTATTAATAAAATTTTATCACTTTATTATAATAACCATTATCTATTTATCATCCATCATAATATAAATTTAATATTTAATCATCTGTATGTATAGACTATAACCTCCATGGATATTGTATTTTATTTTCTATCATTGTCTCTCTTGGATGGTTGTATAGATGAACATAATGGATATATAATATGTTTATAAAATAATTATGATTATATAAGTATCATATATTACAAACCTTACAACCATTCTAATATTTTGAAAGCTTATAAGGTTTCTCATGTGTACGTATGGACTATCACCACCCCGAAGAAAATTGATCCATTTTATATTTCAACATTAATATATGTCCATATGGATAGATTTAGTATATATATATATTGTTTTTGTATATATTATATATTTATGTTTATGGAAATGAGATTCATTATTTTCTTTTTTTAACCAGTCAATTCAATAATGGAAACAACCCTCATTCCTACATACACATTACTGTCTCCACGATGTAATGTAATTAAGTTTCCCTCATCACCTTATTTTTTGGAAAAAAATTATTATATAATTAATAGATATTATATAAATAGAATGTATATGATTCTATATATAATTAATTCATTTATAATGTTCATGTATTGGGAACATCAAACTAAATCATGCCTAGAAAACGAAATATTTAAAACCCAAAATCATCATTATAATAATTAATGGTTAATAAAATGGTAATTTTAAATTATAAATTATGAATCTTTGTAATATATATATAAAAATGTTTTTAGAATATATTTATAATATATATAAATTTAATATATAATATTTTTGAATATGTATGAATAAATTCATGACATAAGGTAAGTGTTGCTCAACTCATTTTTATTTTTGTGAGACATATTTTATTTTAAACCCTTGTTACTTTTTTTAATCATGTATACAAAAAAAAAGAATTAATTTTATTATTATATTCAATTAAATTATTGTTACATATAAATAAATTTTATTTTATTTATTTTGTGAGGTTTTTATGAAAAGATATAAAAAAATTGAAGTACCATCATATAATTATTGTTTCCTTCAGTAATGATTCATATATTTTAAGGTTTTAAGTTTATATATTCTATAAAATACCCATATAACATATTAAAGTATTAATATATTTATATTCAAGTTATGTGATGTTTCTTTTTTGTTACTTCCTTAATATAGATATTAATTCAAATGTTACCAATTTTATAAGGCATTATGATACTATATCATTTTTTCTGTATTGTTAGTAAAAAATTTCATTTCATAAAATTTATATGCTCCTTAGCCATTAAAACACATATTTTTTCTTCTAAAATGGTTATTTATTGATTTTTAAGGTATTATTATCATTTATATATATTTGGTACTTAAAATGATTGAGTATATTTTTTGGTGGAAATGACAACCATGTTTCTTCTTTTATGGAAAAGAATCATTATCTAAAAACTCCATGTTTATAAATAATGTTATAAGGAATTTTCTATCAAATAATAAATGGAAATGTTATTTTTTACTACCATTTCCTTCCATTAAAAATGTTTAAAGTGAATCTTTTCAAATGATTTATATATAACTCACTTTGGAATTTATAAAAAAGTGTAAAAATATCATCTCTTTTAATGTATATGGATTGAAGAAACATTCCGTTATTCATTTCCATTTTTTTCATTGAGTTATCCATTAAATGATTCATTAATTATTTCTAAAGAAAATATTCTGCCTAATTTTTTTGTAAATATTTAGTTTTAAATGATTTTAAATGTGATTAATATTTTCCCATATTGTCATACATAAGTATAAATTCAATTTAAAAGCTAACTTCGCATTTATGTTAATATTCATCAAGGTTTCATATGCTAAATTAATGATATTATCTAGTGATAACATCCATTTTCATTCATGTAACATATTATGTTAATAATGAAGTAATAATTATTTTATGAAAACTATTTCCTTCAACTTGTCTACTAGGATTTGTAATGTTAATTTTTTTTTGATATCATCCCTAATATTTGATCATATGGTCTATTATTGTGTGATGTTGGATTATTTTTTTAAATAATAAAAGTTTTATTTTGTGTGCAGGTATGAAATGATGAATGGTTTTATAGAGTTTTGGAACACATATGTATGGTTTTTAGTATATGAATGATGGTCCTATAATTATAAATATCTCTAATGAATTGGGCCTTGAATGATATATAAGAAGATAATATGAACTAGAATGGGGTATTAACCCTGTTCATTAAGGGGATATATGCAGTATGATAGTCCTGGAAGTGTGCCTAGACTAAAGAAACTATGGGAGTAATCAGTGAACCCAATAGACTATGGTAATTTATCCACTATGATTATATTTGTTTTTATCCTTTACTAATGAAATTATTTTATTTATTTTTATGTATAAAAAATTAGGTAAAATTATTGTGAAATGTTATCATGGATTATCATTAATTATTAATGAATCATCACAGTGTGGTATTATGCCATTTTTATGACATAATAGTATAAAATGGGTTTTTTAATAATATCTGACTTATTAGGTAAGAAATTATTTTTTTAAATAATTATCCAATAACCTTATACCTTTCTTACACTTATATTTGATCATTTATTTATATCTCACTTATTTAAAATTATGAAGTATCTATTATCATCATTTTCTTTTGTTTAAATTTCCCTAAGTCACGGAGAATTTTATTATATATGTTCTAACTAGAATTTTATTTTATGTTTGAGTTTCTAGGGATATGTTGAAGTCATATTATGGCATCATAAAATCATGGTAAAAATAGAAAAATACTCATATGGTGACAAAGATTTTGTTTTTGTGACATAAAGGGTTTTTTATAACCCTATAAAACTCCAATACAAATAGAAAATGGGTATGTATATAACTTTTTTATAGCTATTGATATTTTAATTATAGATATTTAATGTTTTGGTCGAATCCATTTGTATGAAAAATAGTACATAAATATAATATTTTTATTATCATATCAGGGTGTACATGTCTCAGAATATCTATATAAAAGGATTTAATGATGTAATGTTGTAATGACCTAACCTTAAAAATTACATATTTCAGTGTCTTTATAATATAATTCACTTTATTTCATTCCCAAATGTCCTTTAGGTTTATTTTTTTTAAAATTGGGGAATAAATCATACATAAAAAATAATATTTTCAAATTTGACATGTATGATTAGTATATTTTATTCCAATAATATCTATACCTTAAAATAAAATATGTTTACGTTTCCTAAAAATATTAATGTCATTTAATTTGACTTATTCTTTTCCTTTACCCGTCATTAAACCTTGTGATTTTTTTTAATAATGTGGATAAGCTCCAATATTTTTTTAACGAACATAAAATACAAAATTATTTATTCTAGTGGAAAAATGAAAAAAATGATATATTTACTATTATATCAATTAACCTTGATTAAATTAAATAAATCACTTAATAAATAAAAACATACATGTTTATTTTCAAATAAATCCATTAAAACCCATAATAATCAATTAAAAACCTTTTCTAGAAACATATAACTACATATTATTAACTGTTTTTAAATCCATGACAGAAATTAGTGGATCCCATTTAAATCCATGTGAGAATCCCCCTTTTTAACACCCACATTCAATCCTATTTTGGCAATGGGCATTACCAAATTCACTAGAGAGATACAATGGGTCTCAAAGTTCATATAATAGATATCATGATAACACATTTTTCATTAGATATAATTTTGATAAAAAAATTAGAGAAGAAGTATCTTGCATAAAATTTTCTTATATATAATTCTCAAGTAACATATAATGAATTAACATTTTTTTCTTAATACTTTTCATCAAAAAACCATTGAATAATATTTAAAACCTGTACGAAACACAAATTTCACATATCAAAAAACCATTTTCCTTTACAAAACGTTATTGAAAACCAAAATACAAATACAAAGATAAATATAGTGTTTCTCGGAAGAAAAAATTATATACTATAATAAAATTTAATATTTAAATATTCTTTTTTTTGTTAGGAAAATCTGTTGACGTTTTATATGGTCAAAAAGAATATTAATTTTATCATTTGTAATAGAAATAAAAACACAGGGTAAAAATAATCATTTTTGCAAACATTAAACAAATGTAAAAAGAGATATAAAGTTTAATTTAGACACATTTTATTTCTATATAAAAAACATCTATAAAATAATTTTACAAATATTTATGTGAAAAAAAATAGTGAAAAGGGTAAAATTTAAAAGCAGGTCTTTAAATGAATATTCCCTATGAAATTCTATAAAAAGATTCCATTTGTTATAAAAAATTACAATTAATGTGAATTATTGAAAAAAATTATCTTTACTATCCATTTAATATTAATTGTTAATTATTTTTAAATGCTTATAAGAAATTTGACGTGGAAGAGAAATATTAAAAACAAATCATTATAACATTCTAAAATTAGTTATTTAATTTAATGAGTTCCTTACACTGAGTACAAATCATTTAATATATTCATTTTCATCACTAATAATAAACATATGTTAATTATTTATATTATTATGAAACATTTTTATATTTATTATTACTTTTATTTTATCTTTTACCATGACATATATAATTAGTTAATAATTTAAGTTCGCTTGGGATATTTTTATGATATTCATATTATATGTCAAAAATGAAATTTTTAGGTAAACTATGGATACATTTTCCATTAATATTTCATCTAAATAATATTTATTTTTATATATTTATCATATTTATACAATAATTATACCTTTTATACAAATAATGAATGATTGTTATTAAAAATTAGCTACATTATAATTTTGGATGTGGTATGCCACACATAAGCATGAGTAACATTTCCATTATTATATGATCATATAGAAATAAGGTTAGTATTATTTTATCTTTAAATAATTATAATTTTAGAAAGAAAAATATAATATTATTTTTTTTTTAAAATTACATATATCAACCATGTGATGTGGTGATGAAAAAATTATCACATCGCTTTTTGGAGGTGGTAGTCCACGTATACACAGAAATGATGTTATCATTTTTCAATGAATGGAATGAAAGAAAAGTAAATGATATATAAAATTTTAATAATAAAAAATACATCATTAATATCAAATATAAAAATTAATTCAAAAATTATAAATAATCATGAGAGGGAATGATGTAAAATTAATAACATCGATTTTCAAGGTAGTAGTCTGTCGTACACATGAATTTTGGTTTCAATTTCCATTTGATGGAGTTGAAAAGGATTTAGGTTATGAAACAAAAATAATAACATCTTTGTATATGTGATATAATTAAGATAATACATCAACATGGTTGGATAATATTTTATATAGTAGGAATAATAAACAATACAAAAATACTTGGTTAAGAATGATACCACTTTTTCAGACCACCTCTTTAGGATTATACCTAAAACTTTTCTAGATTGGATTCATGAAAAAAATATGAAATAGGTTAGTGTAGTGATATAATTAAGGAATTTGGGCATGGATTGGGAAAACTAAAACGTTATGTAAGTATGAGGTTTATAAGATAAGGGTAACATTTTATAAGTGGGGAGGAATACACAGTTTGAATTGTTTAAAGGAAATACATAAACACATGTTTTATACATGACAAAAGGATCCAAAATAGACCATTATTGAGAGTCAAATGAGATATGGTTCTAATATGGACATAAAATATAATATAAAATTTTTTTCTGGTACGTATTAAAACTTTTCATTTTAGATTAACCATGGTAAACCCATGTCAAAGATAACGACATTAAATGATTTTTACTATTTTCCATATTCACTGTGAAAAAAAATTATGTTTAACTTATTATATAATATAAATTATTCTAATTAAAAATATTGATTCAAAATGACCAAATACAATTCAATAATGTGATATAAAATTATTTAATTCAATGAAACCATAAAATATATTGAAGAATAGTTTTTTAAAAAATACAATTTTCAAGCATAATATGATCTTATATTAACTCTATAAATAGTACTAAAGATTATATGAATTTATATTAATATATATAGATGTATAATTCATAAATTTAATTTAAATAATTCATTATTTGGAGTTATTTTAATTAGTTAAAATGGGGAAAAATTATTCACTTTAAGAAACTCTCTAAAATAATTGTTTTTAAGACAATAATTAAATTATTATAATATAAAATATGTAATTGATTAAATTTTATTAATTATATTAAATAAAATTATTAAATATATTTTATTTTAAATAAAATAAAATATATAGTATGACTTTAAAATTAATTAAACCATTGAAAAGAAATATCATTTTTAAAAATATCTCTATTTTCACAATTCAAGGTAAAATAAATATGTTATGAAAAATCCAAGAATTTCACAACCTTTTTATTACGTAATGATAAATTGAAGAAACTATTTAATTTAAACATATATTTTTTCTAAAATTTGTAGTGATTAATTATAATATTTCGACACAAAAATAAATGGAAATCATATTTGAAGAAAAAATATTATTGAAGAATAATATTACATTACTAAAAATTGATTGATTATTTACTATGGATTTATAATTAAATTTTTATTATGAATGAAAATTTCATATATATTTCATAAATTATTTAATACTATTCATTCCGACAAATTATGTATCTAGGTTAAAAAGGTTATATTTAAATAAGAATATCTCATGGTTCGTTTAAGGTATGTGATGCATATCTTATATGTTATGTGACATAGATTTATTTTCAAAAATACCCAGCTATTAGATCATCCCCATTAAATAAAATCTACCCTTTCAATTTTAATAAGATATTAGTAATCAAATGTTTTTTATTTAAAAATACATTTCTAGAAGACCCAAATTGTAAAAATGGTTAATAAAACATGCTTTTGGAAAGAGGGAAAATTAAATATAAATGTCATCTAGAATAACACATAACTTGGATTATAAAAAAGATATCATTGGTGTGAAGTGAAGATATAGACATGGATAAAATCATAAATCAATCATAATGATAGAGTGTGATAGAGATAATTAATCATAATATATTGAATGATTTTTTAAGTCAAAAACTACAAAACCATATACAAAATAGGTGAAAAAATGACCATAAGTTTCATCAAAATTTATATTAATTGAATATTTTTTTTCCAGGTCATTTTCCTAGAGTATAGAAATTCCTTTACCTTATTGATAAATTACATAAGTTAACTATACATACAAAAAAATTATATTTCAATATGTTAGTTAATTCCTACCACAATCTCATATTTTTCTATAAATGATGAGTATTCAATATGATTTTTTTAATTCATTAAGAACTATAATAAAATTTTGACAGGTCACATAATTCAAAAAAGGAAAAATATTTATTCCCATGGTATTTATTCATTAACCAAAACCAAAATTCTTAGAACAAGGTATAATAATACCCAAAATATATAAACCCTCATATGATAAAATATAAAATAAATCTCTATTTTATCAAAAATAAAACCAAATGTTTATATTAAATTATTTAATAAAAATATCTATAATATTCATAAAAAAATTATTTATTAATATTTAACACATAAAAACATATGGTTATCATGAAATATTCTTTTATGATCGATTTA
Source organism: Viscum album (assembly GCA_963277665.1). Taxonomy (NCBI): domain Eukaryota; kingdom Viridiplantae; phylum Streptophyta; class Magnoliopsida; order Santalales; family Viscaceae; genus Viscum; species Viscum album. Next base: position 2,058,761,269 of record OY728151.1, on the reverse strand, counting down.
ACAAATATCTCCAAGTAACACAAATTACATTTAAAGTCTCCTTCTAAAAAATTTATATTCCCTAATCATATAATCTCAAATTTATACTAATAATTTCCATTAATAATGAGATACATCATAATTCCATTGTAAAATCATATATTCTTCCAAAATATAATTCAACATATATTCCATAAATAATGTCTTAAAATGTTATATTTACCATAATCATATATGGTTCCCAAAATTGTGAACATCTTTTGAAATAACACTAATAACATAATCATAAAATCACTTCTATATCCCATTGTTATCTTTATGATAAAAAATATTATCCAAAAATTAAATTATTCAATATTTTTCAAACTCTTTAAATCTATAAAATTATTTCATACTAAGAAGGATATCAAACTAGCTAGTGGTAGGTGTTGCATTGTTTCCTTCTTTTTGATTGTGCGTTTATTTTTAATATCTATGCTAGATTTGATTTTTTTCCATTTTCTATGAAATTTCTAATAAAATTTTAATATAATTCTAAAAAATATGATGAATATTTTCAAAAATAATCTTTATCATCAAATATCATATAAACTCTATTTTTTTCCAATACTTTTGAGCTTTTATTTATAAAATAATCATAAAATGCCTCCTCAACTACAATATTTATATATTAAATGTCGCATTACATATACCATAAAAATATATAAAATTTAAATAAATCCCTATAAAATTACTGCTATAATATAATAAATCAAAATAGTATTAATGCATTTAAACTTATGGTCATCCTAAAATATACCACTACATTATTGTTAGGTTATGGGGCCCGCAGTGGAAGCCGATGGGTTGTGGATTTTAAATTTTCACCGGTGGATCAATGTTACTTGTCGATGTCGATGATCCGAGCCCTAGAGAGGTCCGAGGATCCCTCGTAAATTATAAGAATCAGAAAAATTCAAAATGTACCCAATTTAAATATGAACTCATGGTCAATAGAAACTCAGCAATGGCGATCATCGCTTGAAGGATCAAAAGAATTTACCCTCTATATCATCCACAAGCACTTCAAAAAAACCCACAGAAGTGTCGATATTCGAATTTCAGGTGTTAGCACAGAGATCCGATGAAGATTTCGACGTCTCGACGATCCCCGCATCGAGATGCCTTCGATGTTGAAGATATATATTGATCTAAGCATCTTGGATCGAGGACTTCTCTCTCTATAGAGTGGGAGGAGAGATAGGATCTCAACTTTCATTCCATGAATGAATGAATATTGATTATCCCACAATTAGAGAGAGCTTTCACCTATATTTATAGTGGAATTGATAAAAAAAACCTAGTAGGATCCCTGACCCCCATTTATTTCAACTTCCAAAAAATAAATAATTTGGATGAACTAAACAGTGTCAATACTATTTTATCACATACTTTTAATATATAAATAAGATATTATGTGATAATACCGATCTATTTAACTCGACTCGTTCCCTACATTATATTAAATGAACCTTAAATATTAAATAATGTTTTCGTTCGATTAATATTTTTCTCATATTTAATAAAAACATAAATACATTAAATAAATTCAGTCCCAAATATACATAACTTGAATATTAATTAATTTATTTAATTATTTGGGTGATCTCCATCTCGGACAATACTCGGACCCCATGGCTGGTCCCACTATGACCATATACCTATTCAACTAAATAGGGAGGATTTTTGAATATGCTATTTTGTGTGACCCTCTAGGCCCTTATCTCGATAGTAGTGAATAAAATACATAGAAAAAAGGTGGATTCAAACAACCAATCATGGCCCCTAAAGAGATAAGGATAGCCATAGCAACGACTACCATCCTTCGAATACTGACTATGCTCTATAATCTCTTTTCCATTAAATATATCATAAACCTGGATGCACACTTGTGTCATCTTCCTTTTCTTGATTTATTATTTGTTGATCTAACTTGATGTATTTACCTTGGTACTGCTTTGGCCAAAGACTTATGATGGCATCACCATCCAGATCAACCATGCCTAAGATATAAAACTTCCTAAACTTGGAACGACAAATACTTTCTTGACAATTCAACCCATGTCATACCACCAATGATGCACCCAACACAAGCTACCTCTCCATGATTTGAATACATTGGTTTCCCCCTAGCATCAAAGTACGTGATCAAATTATACACATTGGTAATGGTCTCAAGTGAAGAGACTAATACACATGTTCGTAGATAATAACAACCAATGACACCTAAAACATGTGGTGCTCTTATTAGCAGGTTTTTCCTCATTATCTCACTTCTAGAGATCACCAATTGATAACTTTAGGAGATGATGTCTCAATGCTTATGAGCCCTTAGCACCTTATTGTAAAACATCTACTGTGTCTAGTCATTAAGATGTATGAAGACTATAGAAAATTTATTTAAGAATAATGTCATAGTATCTTGATGTTTTCATTATGTTCTGGGATCTACTATAACCTCTCGACACGACAATTAACCTTTGTAAATTACCATTATAATAGTGGAAACAGAAAAGTATACACTTTAATGGTAAGATAAAACTATGCATATCGAACTATACATATGATATGGTAATCAAAAGTACTTCATAGTAGGGTCTAGGGTACCAACTATTTCAACACTCACTTTCTCTAGAGTCAACATGCTAACGAAACTTCTTAGCTACGCATATGATAAACATCATGCTTCTACTATGTAATGTCTTTAACTACTGGGCCTTCCACATTTTCACCATGTGGCATATCAACTGTCTGTGACCTCATCACCTTAAGTAAAACTTCTCAAGATAAGGTATCCCTATGTATATTACTTTTTTCTATTTTCATAACAAGACAAATTGGCTAGTAAGAACATCATAATGTACATTATGATAATACTAATTTCACTAGGTGTGAATCAAATAACTAGAACAAATCATTTCGATTGATAACTGCTTCATAGCTGCGTTAGAAGTTGCAATGTACTCAGTATTTGTAGGTATAACTACCACTTGGTTTTATGAGCTTGACTCACTCATCATCATTGCCTAACTTTGATACTAGATCAAATTGATATAAGGATTACTAGTTTGTGTCTCACAAACACTAGTATACCTTCCTCTCCATTTTCCAGCAACATATATTTTGTACTCACCAAAGTACAAGATGTTAGTTCTGACTGCTTCACTTGAAGTGCTCCAAGATATAATTGATATCTCCCTACTATAAAGCATATTCTGGTAATATAAATTATTTTACATAACATGGAATATGCGATTGATCCATATCTGAATCGTATGGTACTCAAATCACAAATTTAATCTCTTTCATGTTCCAAACTTGTTATCCTGGAGAGATTAAGCCATGTGACATTGACAACAATTCTGAAAATGAATTGTTCCAACTTGTATTTTTAAATACAATGCCACTTTATTTACGATTGACTAAGTCCGGGAAAACATTAAATATACGTCAGTATATCCGGTTCCCTAGAACATAGGTTTCTAATTTAAATCAATTATTAGATAATTCCTTTTAATATGTTTTTATCTAAAAGTAATACAAGGATCTATTTTCCATATGTTGTTGAACATATTTCACTTGGAAAACATTGGCGCTCCAAAAAAACTTTGGTTGACACAAGGAAAAGATTCATTTATAATGACTATTCTATGATCTTGTTGCCTACATTAATCCAAAATTAGATTTGAGTAACTTGAAACCCTTATTGGAATCACATGAGGTAATCATCTCTTTCTGGTTGCATCGTATAGACACCATCCATGAAAGATGATCTTTACATACAATGACCAATAAAATTATCTTTGAAGTTATCTATGATAAGTAAAATTCATATAGATTTACGTAAACCAACATGGTATAACCAATCAAGCACTATTGGTACCAAGCTTGTACCATCCATGTATCATTTCATTTGATTACCCACTACAGTATTTAACTTTTAATCCCCTTTTCAATTTGATACATGGAATCTATTATTGAATTTTATATTATTCTTTTCAATCATATCTAATTGATATATATTTCGTAATTTTAGGATTTATTATTCTCACTGAATAATTTATCACCATCCGCGGTAAACATAAAACCATCACCATGGTTTCATTCTTCCTACGCAGTATGTGTCTCAGGAAGATACTTATTCCACATGTATTTGTGGAACTTTTTCCTATGTCAACCATTTGTACATCTTGAGCATTGACTAAGTCCAAGTCATTTCAGCTACCACTATCTCTATTAGAGATGTTCATCCTTATATAGAAATTTATTCAAATGCTTGACTACATCTTTTCTATCTTTGGAATTTCTGTAATATCATAAGAAATTGTTAGGATAATTACATAGATGCACCATGTGTTCAAATTGATGCATGTTTGTTTATATCCTAACAATCTATTTGCATCCAAACACATGATATATGACATAATGGATTTTCATCATACTATGAATCATATGATATCCATTTTTCATTTTAGTTGGAATATTGGTTATGGGTTTATGTCGTTATTTTGAATGCATATTATAAAATATAATGGAAATTTCTACAAGTTTCTATATTGATACAACATACATTAGAACTTTGATGTATAAAATGAGAATTTAGGAATTTTTCCATGCTACATTTTTTTGATCAATGTATACATGTAAGATATTATCATCAATCCTCCTTATGTACATCAATACAGCGATGTAGATAAGGTAACATGCATTTAGGAATTACTCCACGCTACATTATCATAATCGATGATTCCATAGTCAAGATATTCTTCAGCATGATGATCAGAAGAAAATCATATCTTCTGACCATGCATATACTTCACTATTACATTATTTAATAACATAAAGGAATCTTATGAAGTATTTTCACCTATATATTTCGTTGGAATAGTGCACACTGTCATATTGAACTATCCTTGGAAGCTTTGTGGCCTACCTTCATTTATAATGGTTTCTTTGTCTAAACTAAGGATGTCAATTATACCAATGGTGTTTAGCTATACTGACCCTAAATACCATACTAGTTATATTCTTGACATCCACTTGTTTTACATGACAAAGAACTATATTGCCACAACTAGGTTGGTCTTACATTCTATATTCATCATGTATTTCCTTTGAATCAAGTATGCCTGAACAATTTGTTGAATATGTTACTAGAAACAACATTCATTACAAAAACATGGAATAATGTCTCATTATGATCAAATGGGAACATTAGATAAATGTTTTGGTTATACTCAACAACATTTTTAACATTAATCAATCACTTTCCAAATAGAAGTTATGTGTTTCTCACCGCTGACTTAGGAATCACCCTTTCTCATCTGCGTAGAGAAGACACTATTCTCCTAGTAATGTTTCTCTACTTACTTGGATACTATATTTCAATACATATATTTGAAAAGAATATTTTATTTAATTACCAATAAATATGTGAGAAAAAATACTTTATATTGAAGAATATAAACTGAACGAGAAGTTGGTACTTGCTTCTAGTATTTATGTTTTTAAACATCCAAGAATTTAATTGAATATGTGATTCAAATAACCTCTTGTTAAGTGACCATCCACTTTTGTTTTAAGGACATGATGAAGGTGTCATCGGCGTAACATCTCATAGGCCTTTCTTCCATGCCTTTCAGTATGTCCGCCTTAAGAACAGAAGAAGGCACTATCTTTAATATTCTTATTGCATGGAGAATGTAACTGTAAAGGTAATGAAACACTTAATCTATACCATTTGTTTGTATCCTTATGTGAATATAGAGTTATTTGGTGAAAAAGGTATAAGAATGTGATGAAATGAAAGATTATGAACTGTCGTTCACTTAACACAAGCTGAGTGCAATCATCACATTCAAATCTTGCTTCACATTCTCCTTGGAAACTTCTTGGATATGAGACTACACGTAACATCATCCATGTCATGATGGAGAGACCTCAACTATCAAAAAAAATTGGTGATATAATTAGGATAGAACCACAATATTCTTAATTCATGAGTCTCATATTATCATTTACACCCTCTCTTCCTGAGGTGGCTTAACATGTTGGAACACAAGCACCTTGAATTTCTGATATAGTGTTAATGTGTGCGATCACCTATACTATACATGGAATTTCATGCTTGTTTGGACATTAACTTTACCCAATAAATATCACAATTTTATTATGGTATTTATTTCCATTCGAAAAAAATAAAAATTAGAAGATTGTACTTTTATGTGATTACCTAATGTGACAATACTGATTATTTAATCATTAAATGTCTCCCACTAATTTTTCAGATTCTAGGAACTCTCTGTACTAGAATTAGAATACTATTGGGTACTCTAGTGGTAAGGATAGATAAAACTCCCTCATAGTCTACAAGCTATGTCTACGCCACTACTTGGAGGGTCCAAGGTAGGCATTTGGTTGATCAACTGCATTAACTCGCAGTTCCTTGATCTGCTGAGTGAAGTCTCATCTTCAAAAATCATTACTAATATACTCAACGCTTGCCTGTAAAATTACAAAAAGCTACCTACGTATATTTATTTTCTATAATATTATTTATGTCAACACACCATTCTAATAAGAAATCCCCAGTAGTGAGAGGCACCCTCATCTATGGCAAGACCGGCAGCTCGAACACCTAGTTTTGTTCAAACATGAATGATGGAAGGTTGTTGTGGCTTAATATTTTCCTTGAGGATTTTAATGGTTTTTCTCTGGATGAATGTAATCAAATTTTATTAATCTTGTTCATATATATTTCCGCGATCAGAACTAAACTTTAATAAAAAAACATATGTCGCTTCCTTATGCATTTTATTATTTATCCATCCATCCAGTGGCCCAAAGGCCTTCACTTTTTATTGATTTTGATAATAAACCATTCAAGGGGTGAGATAGAACCCTTACAAGGCCTGTAGGCATAAGTATTACATGGCCTATCGGTCTTTGAGGAATTCATTACCCATAGGCTTCAAACATTACATAGAACCTATACTAACTACTTGGAACTGCTCCTCCCCAACATCTTCATCGTGAAATCATCACTCCACCTTCGCATGACAATTTGGATAGGTTATCCTATGCATGTATAGGCTTATCCCGATGGCAGGTGTCATATTCTCTCATTATTGGAATCCATGTAGCTTCTACTGTGGTAAATGGTCGTTGTTCATCCTCCTATAGAGATTGTTCCTTTTAGGTTGTCTGGTTTAAATCTGCACTTATGGTGGCCTGAAGGCCTTGAGGTGTCATGAAGGCCTTACTGGCCCTAAGGATTATGTGGCTTGAAGGCCTTAAAGGACTCGGGGACCAAATCGGTGGCCAGAAGCCCCAAACAGGGGCAACTTTTCTACTGTTATAGTCCCAAACAGTGCCTGCTATAGTTCCTACGACATTCCCTGCTGCAAAACTACACAGTTCCCGCTACAGTACTTGCTACAACACCTCCTATAGTACCACTACAGTAACACTACAGTACTGCTATAGTACCCCAAAAATTATCCATCTTCCTGGATTTGATCCCGGGTCGTCTGGATGCACTTAAGAGTCCTCTCCAACCGGGCAATTCTAAAATGAATAAAATAATACATAAATACATAAAGGTTAAACTACCATCTAACTGTTCTAGAGCTTCTAAAGACCTAAGTGGCATCATACCTAAGTTGAAGCTTGAATCTTGTTGCATCTTGACTTGTCTTGTATGTTCAATTTTTAGAAGTATCGCCTCATTTTGGCAGGGTTCACGTCACGTCTAGGGGTGTCGCCTCATCTTGGTGGAATCTACATATCGTCTTGCACCGTTTTGATCTGCCTCATCATGAAGGGGTCCACATCACTCATCGTATTCATCTAAAATTCAATAATACTCATGCGCTGGCGAGGGGGACAAGTGCAAAAAATGTACATCAGGTAAAAATTAGGCGCCCAGACCCCTATACGTTTTAACCAAAAATTAAAGACGATGCACTAACCTTTTATTTTATTAATTACAATCATCGTATAGAATTAAAATAATTAATTAAATAAAAGGCAACATGCATGGGTCGATGCTCAAGACTAACCAGCGAGTAAAATAAACCACAATAAAATTAAAATGCATTAATTATGTAAGAAGGTTATCTAAATTAAATTAAAAGAATTAATAAATTCAAATAATTTAATTAATTATCGGCCCTTTAATTAATTTAATTTTAATTCCAAAATTATATTAATTAATTAATTTAATTTCATTACAAAAATAAATTAATTTATATCTCGAGTATTAAAATAATTAAACAAAATTATTTTTAATTAATTCAATTTAAATACTAAAATTAAATTAATTAAATTAATTTCATTAATTAATTTAAAAATTTTGGTCTCCAAAGTGATACTATTTGGGCTGTGCGGGTCGGGCCATACCCGCGCAACACCCAAGAAGGTTGTGCAATGGAAATACTAGGATGGACGGATCCGCCCAAAATCGTTCCAGGTTGGGAAGGTTTGTCCTGCAGAAAAACATGCAGACAAAAATGATAAATCTTGGGTCTTGACCAATGGTGACGGTGCCGGAGGATCAGTGACGAAGCGCCGATCCGCCATCCGTGAAGGAGGGTGAGGTGGTGGCTCTACGCTCAGGCGATCTGGCAGGTGGCTCTACGCTCAGGCGATCTGGCAGGGCAGCGGCTACGTCGTGCCACTACGGGAGGCTGGAGGCCTGTGTAGAGGGCAGCTAGGTCGGCGCGCCATCAAGGGGAGATGACAGCGAGCAGTTCCGGGAGGGTCGGGCCATTCGGGGAAGACTCGGAGGAGGAGGTCGGCGGCTTAGCGAGCTGCCCTGTGCGAGGTGAGACTGGGAGGCGAAAAGGGGCGGGTGGGCTGCTCGCATGCGGGACAGCCACGGAATGGGCTGCGGCATGCTACATGGAGCTCGGGTTATAGAGGAGGGCTCATAGTTGTCCCGGTGTGAAGCCATTCCAGGCGTGTCGGCCAGAGAGCCGCAGGTGGCTGGGAGGTAGAAAACCCAAAAGTGGTGTTTTGCAGGAAGAAGAACAGAGGGATGCGGGGTTGTGCGGTGCCTCAAGTTCTGGAGGCAAGGCTATAGCGTCGTTCTGGTCAGGGTAGAGGGCTTCGTGCGGCTGCAGCAACACTGAGGGGGTGCTGGTACAACAGACTCCGGGAAGGCCGGAGCGGAGGCCTACATGCAGGGCAGGGTGGAGGGTGGACTGGGCGTGGGCAAAGGGGAAGGCGCGAGGATAGGCAGCGCCGGCTAAAGCATGGGGTCCCAACGAGCCGGCAGAGAGGAGTGGGGAAGGCCGGTGTCGCGCCTCATGCGTAGAAAAATGAGGTGGTCCGGGCTGTCCCCCTGTAACAATCCTTTTTTTGTTTCACTTTATACCAAGTCCCGCCCCCACCTTTGTTTTTTTTAATTTATTTTAGAGACTTATTTTAAAATATTTTCCACCCCCATTTAAAATTCCACTCATTGTTTAAAACAAATGACATCCGTGGAAGTCAAGTCCCCCTATATTTTTCGAAGGCTACATAGCCATTTAATATAATAAAAAAAAATTAGTATAATGAAATAATAATTTATTATTATTATATTATTATAATAATACAATTATTATTCAAATTACAAAATTGTAGAATTTAGAATTTTCATATAATTTTAATTCAATTCAGATAACCGATCAAGCTTAGATCGGTTCAACAGATATAATTAAAACTAATACTCATGATTAAAACGCATATTCGATCCAATCCAAAAAATTAAACTGATCATAACTCAGTCATTCAGCATCGGATTGACGCGCTGTTAACTGTTGGGACCATTTTTTGAACCCACTACTTAATTTTATACAAATTAATTTTATTTGGCCCAGAAAACCTACGTTCTCCCTCTGATATGACTGTTAGGTTTTGGGGCCCTTAGTGGAAGTCGGTGGGTAGGGGATTTTAAATTTTCATCAGAGGATCAACAGTACATGTTGATGTCGACGATCTGAGCCCCAGAGAGGTTCGAGGATCACGCATAAATTTTAAGGAGCCAAAAATGAAAATGAAAATGTACATATTTCAAATCTAAAGTTGCAATCGACTGCAACTCATCGATGGAGATTGTTGCTTGAAGGATCCAAAGTAAAAACCCCTTAAAATCTTCCACCTGTGCTTCAAAAAAATCCTCAAGAGCATCGATCATTGAATTACAGTTGCTAGCGTGAATATTAGACAACGCTTTCAACATCCCGATGATCACCGCATCGAGATGCCTTCAATGCTGAAGAGATATCTTGATTCGAGAATCTGGGATTAAGATATTCCCTCTATAGAGTGCGGGAGGAGATAGAGGATCTCAACGTTCATTCCATGAATGAATTAATTGTGATTTTCCCTCAATAAGAGTGATACTCCTCCTATATTTATAATGGAATTGATAAAATACCGAGTGGGTTCCCTGGACCTTATTTATTTCAACATCGACTAAATAAATAATTTTTAGAAACTAAACCATGTCAATATTATTTTATCACATACTTGTAATATATATAAAATATATTACGTGATAAAACCGAGCCATATAACATGACTCGTTGTCCCACTTTATATTAAATGAATCTTGAATATTAAATAATATTTGTTCAATTAATATTTTTCTCATATTCTCTAAAATCGTAAATACATTAAATTAATTCTATCCAAAATATTCAAAACATTAATATTAATGAATTTATTTAATTCTTTTGGTGATCGACAACTTGAAGAATACTCGGACCCTATGGCGGGGCCCACTATGTCCATATACATATTCAACTGAATAGGTGGTTTCTTGGATTCACTAATTTCTGTGACCCTGTAGGCCCTTATCTTGATAGTAGTTAATAAAATCTATAGACCAAGAGCAGAGTCTAACAACATTTTAGGGCCTCTAAAGAGATAAGGTTATTCATAGAAATGACTACCATCATTCGAACACTGATTGTGTACTATATTATTTTTTCATTAAATATTTCATAATGTACAACACACACTTGTGTCATCGTCCTTTTCTTGCTTTATTATTTGTTGATCTAACCGGATGTATTAACCATTGTACTGCTTTGGACAAATACTTATGAAGGAATCACCATCCTGATCAACCAAGCCAGAGACATACAAATTCCTAAACTTGTAAATGACAAATATTTTCTTAACCATTCAACCAATGTCATACCACCAACGACGCACCCAACACAAGCTACCTCGCCATGATTTCAATACCATGGTTTTTTCCTAGCATCAAAGTACATAATCAAATGATACACATTAGTAATGGTCTCATGCCAGGAGACCAATACACATGTCTGTAGATAGGAACAACCAATGACACCCAAAACATGTGGTGTTCCTATTGGTTGGTCTGTCCTCATGATCTCACTACTAGAGATCACCAAGTGCGAACTTCAGAAGAAAAAGTCTCAATTCTTATGAGCCCCCATCACCTGATAGTAAGACATCTACTATGTCCAGTAAGTAATATGTATCTAGACTAATGAACATTTATTTAAGATTAATGTCATAGTATCTTCAGGTTCTCATTACAGACTGGGATATACTATAACCTCTCGACACAATAATTAACCTTTGGACATTGCCATTATAATACTGGACGCAGAAACAAATATCCACAAGAGGTTTAACAATATATTCTATTATATTTAGATTCTCATTCTCAATACAATAAACTTTTCATCATATACATTATAAAGTTGGTTCCAAGAAGATCAATCTGTTTACAAAAAATATGTTAGTCTGAGTATATAAAAAACCATCTTATGTGGAGAATAAAAACTATTATATCTTTAACCATACCATCTCTTACTAAAATATTTATAATTGATGAAAATAACTATAATTATACCTATAATACATAACCTTTTAGTTATAGATGATTTTTAACCGATGCTAAAATGAAAACCTAACCTATATAGTAAACTAAAAAAATTGATGATATTTATATATACCTGAATATAAACAATACATATTCATTTTTCTATATACTTGAAATAACATAATTTCATTCCAAAATATCTTTTAGATATACACTTATAGATAAATAGGTCTAACTCATACTTAATAATACCATATATTACAATGATGACCCAAAAAATTTGTAACCATTTTTTCAATAATATATAATATTTGAAATAAAACATATTTTTCCATTGAAAAATCGCCATGAATTTAAATTTGATATATTATTTTCCTTTATCAATCCCTAAACCCTATGATTTTAAAAAAAAATATATTATTAGTACAAAAATCACAGTAACAGACATAAAATAAGAAACTCATTAGTCTAGTTAAACACATGAAAACCCCTAAAATAATTTTTTTATCTGAATGATCTTTGAGTGAATAAAATAATTCATTTAACATGAAAATCAAACATAGTTTTTATTCAATGGAATCAATCAAAACACAAATCAAGAAAATAGAATCCATTTTTTGAATCTTAGAGAATCATATTCTTAACCCCTTTCAAAAACGTGACATAAGTATCTAGAGACTTGTTCAATACATTAGGGAAATGCTATGGTAACTTTTTTATTATTTCATGTTAGAATAAGAATCATTAACAAATTCATTATAATTATTTAATTTGGATTACTGTATATATAACCAATAGTGGGACTACTTTTTCTTACATTACCATTACATAATTTTAAAAATAAAAAACATAATAGTATTACAAATCCAGGATAAAATGGTTTAGTGTGTTGGTAAATTTAGGCTTATACATAACTTTTACATATTAAAACATTATTATTATTTAATTAATTATTTTATTTCTTTGTTATTGAATTTACATTCTCCTTAGAACAAGTAATTACATGAGGTAAACATTAATGAATGGGGTGAACTAAAATCATAGTAAGAGGATATATATGGATATGAATCAATATAACATGGGTGATCATAGTCATCATTATCATAGAATAAGAATGGTATCTTCAACATAATCATGAGAGGAAGCATTTGATATAGGAATGGAATGAGGTAATGCATAAAAATGAAACATCATGTCTTAGTGGTCAACAACCGCATATTTGTGAAACAATCTATCATTTTATTCACCTAATGAATTATAGCTCTATAAAATTCCTGGATTAGTCATCACATCATAAAATTTACATAATCAGGCATGCCACATAGAATGATGAACAATATTGTCCATAAAATAACCAAAGAAAAATAAATGGGTTTCATGAATATTTTATACAGAAAACATTCATGAATTAACATTTGACTTCCAAAAATAAAAAGGGAATAATATACATGGTACACGAATCATCAATCTTAAATCATGAAAAAATAATCTCAAGAGAATTAAAAGATGTGATTTCTACAAAGAAGAGTTTTTTTTGAAAAATATTTACATTTTTCACAAAACCATATTAGAAACATGTATATAATAGAAAATAAAAGTTAATAATAATGAAATTTTATTTCAGTAACATTAAAGAAACCTCCATACTAAAATAAGCTATGAAAAGAGGAATAATCCAAATAAAGGATATTTGGTTTTAGAATCCCCTTACCATATATCCAAATGATTTATTCAGTTTAATATCCTAGATAATAAAATCTGATTCATTAATTACTCAATATATAACCACTTATACATTAATTTGATTCATTATAGTTTTATTTTGTTCTTTTATGGTCATTTTGATGAGTTATAGGGTTTAATTTCACCGTCCCTAAGTGTTTTTTGTGTTTTCTTGATCAATTCAATTGTATACAAGTATAGAAGTTTATATAAGATGAGAATAATTCTCAAAAATTGAAAATATATGTTACTAATTAAATTATATAAGTTTAAATTATCTTATATATTATTTTGTATACAAATATGAGGATGAATCATTCAATTAAATGTAAATTATAATCATTTAGATTAATTTGGAATTTTTTTCATTCATCACAAACCATTTTTTATTTTTTATTCATAATTATGTATAAATTTTAGTTTCAGTACATAATTTTTTTTATAACATTAATTCAAAAATATCTTTCAACCATTATAATTTTTTTATTATCAGCCTTGAAGGCGGTAAAAAAAAATAAAACTTGTCATCCTCAAAGGCGATATATCAACACCTCTCAAATGATGTTTTCATTCTTAGAGTAATATAGAGGATAAGAGGTTTGATGATGGATTATTCCATTAAAATAATAAAATTTCATTATATATAAGATTTAGGATTTATCATGGAACTCATATAAGTTAATTTGAGAAGGGAATAAGAAAAGAAAAGTAATTGAAAATAAATTAAAAGAAAATGAAAGAGGATTTTACCTATTGATTTAATCTCTTTGAGAAAATCTGTAGAAAAATTAGATTGGTCTTTTATTGAAAAAAATGATTCATAATCTCTGGAAGAGGATTGGTAATCAGATTGGGTATAATCTAGATAACCTTCAACTCTTTAAAGGTTTGAGGGGAATAGGTGGTGAGGGGATGGTATTTATAAGGGAGGTAGGGGTGTTTTGGATTATTTTATTCATTATTATATTACATTGGCCTAATAATATCAATAGTATAAACCTTATAACTAAATATATTTAATAATTTATGATATTTTGATATTATGGTGCTGAAATCATCTATTCCGTGATAATGACTTAAAAATTCAGGAATTTAGCTAATTTTGTAAATTATCGTACTTCACTATTCACCAAAATTTCAACTTGTTTAGAAAAATCCTAAAAATTTCTTGGAATTTTTTTTATTTGTATAATTCAAATATTAAAAGTTTTTATAAAAAAAATTATATAATTAAGATAAAATTAATTTTTAATTAAAATCATCATTTATTCAAAAATTATCAATTTTAAAATTATAACTGATTTTATGACATTTTGAAAAAATAATTAATGTCTTATAAAATTATCTTATAATCAAAAGAACACAAATTAATAATTTCTGAATATTTTTTTTTGAAAATATATATTTTATTAAATCATTATATTAATTTTAATTTTTTAAATAAAAATTTATGTTTTACAAAAATAATGTCACTTAATTTTGAATTATTAAATCATTTATTTACTTATTCTTTGATATAATCATATCATATTTTTATTTTTAATATGGATAAATATTGTATACAATACATAGGTGATGTTACTATACTATTGATCTTATTACTATTCTTAATTGTCACATTACTATTCTAAAGGTTAAGTCATTATTCAATTGTTATTGGTTCCTTAATTTCTAGGAATACCACTTATTTCATTCTTAATTCATGAAAATAATGTTTTTATTTGGATCTCAATTTTATTCATGAGTTCCATACAATATAATATAATTAAAATAAGGGAAATCTTCCATTGATAAAATTTTGTATTCTTACAATCATCCCCTGTTTGGAAATTTCTCCTATGAAATTTTCATTTACATACTTAGATGAGAATAAGTGAGGGAACATCTACTTCATTGCTTCATATGTTTCCCATGTTGTCTCTTCATACTTATGGTTTTTTATAATACATTGACTAGGAGAGTTGTCATGGTTCAAATTACTTTATCTCTATTTTCCAAGATCTCCACCATTTTCTCCATATAAGAGATATCATTTTCCTACTGTACCACCTCTAAATTTTGTAAATGTGAGGGATTTGGTAACTAATTTTTCAATATGGATATTTAAATACATCATGTAGTTGAAACATGGTTGGTTTATGTGCTAGTCGATAGGCCACAGCTTCAACATGATCAAGAATCATGATGAGGGAAATATACCTAGAACATAGCATTCCATTCTTCCCAATTATCAGGTTCCTCATCCATGGAGATATGAAGAGTAATACCATGTATCCAATATTAACCTCTGTGACTCATCGATGATTCTATACAAATCACTTTTGTCAACATTCAGTTTCCTTCATTTGTTGTTGAAGGGTTTTCACCTTCCATGCCACTTCTTCGACCATTTTAGGTCCTAGAACCTTACACTCACCAACATTATCTCAACATGTCATTGTTTTTCATATTTTCCAATAATAGTCTTCATATAGAGCCATTTTTGTGCTCGAGTAGAAATTATTGTTGTAAGAGAACCCATCTAGAGGTAGATATTGGACACAAACTTCATTACTGTACATAGAACATTATCTCAACATTTCTTCCAGTGACTGGATAGTCAGCTCAAAATGACTATCAGTTTGTGGATGATATGTTTTATATAATTTCATATTATTGTTAAGATCATGTTAGAGACTCTTCTAGAGTTGTGAGGTCAATCTCAGATCTCGATTAGAAAAAATAGATAGTGGTAATTCATGCAGCATTACCACTTATCTAATTTATATCCATGAAATTTGATCTAGTGATAATTCCTCTTGGATTATGATAATGTGAGCTATGCTTATGAGGTGATACACAAAAACCCACATATCATTGTTTCCTTTGTATGTCTTTATAATTTAGGTGACAAGTTCCATGGTTATGTTTTCCCATTTTATTTTTGTATGAGTAATGGTTTCATCATCCACTTAGTCAATTTCCATTCAACATTAACATACTGAAAAACATGACAATTTGAGGAATATTGAATGATATCCTTCTTCATATTTTCCCACCAATATTTCTCTTAGATATCTTGATACATATTCATTCTCCCTAGGTGAATATAGATTATTGATCTATGTTCATCATCTAGAGGCTCTTTCTTTATATATGGATTTTATGGTACACATACTAATGACCTAAATCTTATCACACCTTCCTCATTAATTTTTAACTCTATGGATTTATCCTTTCTGATATCTTCAACCTTCTTCTAAAATACCACATCATTTCTTTGAGCATCCATTTTTTTCACCATGAAGGAGGGTTGATAATATTTCTGAGAAAGGACAGACAATATACTTCCTTTAATGATTCCCATGTCCATACATTTTAAATATAAATATATTGGATCCTTATCAATTCTCATCATTGATAATATTATAGGATCCTTTCTATATAGAGAATCAGCCACATTATTTTCCTCACCAGTGTGGTTGTGGATTGAGTAGTTGTAATCATTGATGAGCTCTAACTATCATAGATGGTTCATATTAAGATCCTTATATATGAGAATATATTTGAGGATCCTATTATCAATATTTATCTCACACTTCTCCCCATATAGATAATTCCTCTAGATGGTCAGTAAAATGATCATAGCCACTAACACTGATCATGTGATGGATAGTTTTTCTCATTAATTTTCAAGTTCCTTGATGATAAGGCTATCAATTTATCATTTTTCCTCATTACATAGCCTAATACATACTATTAAGAATCCTTTTATTCAAAAAATATATCCCCACTTATTGATAGTGTGAGTACTTATATAGTTATATGCCTCTTTTTTAAGTCTTTTAAGTAGTATTCATAGTCACTGGTCTATAAAAAAATTACTCCAATCTGAGTCAATGTGGTTAGTGGGTTTGAAAATTGTGATAAATTATTAAAAAATAATTGGTAATACATAACTAAACTAATGAATCAATGGATCTCCATTACTTATGTTTTCTTTGGTTATTCTTGGATTTAATTTTTCTGGGAATTATCTATATATATTTTCTTTTGGTGATAACATGCCCCATTAATGATACATCTTCCATATAGAACATATATTTACTATACATGGAATATAGATTCTCCATTCACAAGGTCTTTATCACAATATTCAAAAACTCTTCATGTTCCTCCAAGCTCTTAGAGTATACTATAATATCATTAATAATGACTACCCCAAAATTGTTGAGGTAATATATAAAGAAACCATTCAATGAGTATATAAATATTTATAGAGAATTATTGTGTTTTGAATGAATCACTATGATCTCATAGTGTCCATACCTTGTTCAAAAGGAATTATTTGGAATATATTCCTTCCTCACCCATAATTTTTGAAATCCCAAACGAAAATCCACCATAGATAAATTCTTGGTCCCATGTAGCTGATTGAACATGTTGTATATCCATGGAAGGGGATACATATTCTTTATCTGTATTTTTTTGGATCTTACGATAATTAATGTAGATTCTCATAGATATATACTTATTTTTTATAAAGAGAACTGGAACACCCCCTAGTGAAGTAGTCAGGTGTATGAAACCCATATCGAGATTCTATTTTAACTTATTTTCTTATTCTATGTGGGTAGTGGTCATTCAATAAGGAGTCTCTGATATAGGAATAGATATAGGAATAAGTTCAATTTATAACTCAACTTCTCATTCATGAGGAATACTAGAAAATTCTTTAGTAAATAGATTATTATAGTTCCCCAAAATGGGCATCTCTTAGATCATGATTGTATCCTTTGTATGAATCATTTGAGATAGATATTATTTCTCAAAAGGAAATAATATCCACAATTGGGATGACGATTCTAAAAAACATTCATCCTCCTCCATAAACTTCTAATGAAAAATAGGATGTCTCATGATGTGAATAGTGATCTCATATTCTAGAAAGTTAATATTGGATTCGTATTAATATAGACAATACATGCCCAATATAGCATCAAAATCCACCAATGTAAGACTAGAATTTTTGGGAGGTTAAATCCAATAACATTAACAAGGTAGGAGTTATATATTTTTTATGAAATAATTTTCCCATTTTCTATTCTCATAGATAACTCAAACTTGATCTTTTGAGGTTTTATTTTAATTTTTCTACAAAAAAATGAATGATATGAATGAATGAAAATATCCAGAATCAAATAGAACATTATATATTCAGGAATGAAAAACCATAATATATGAAACCATATAATTTTTAGGATCCTCCTCATAAGTGTTGATTGGATATGATTTACATTGGTCCTTTGGTGTTGGTGGATGCTGACGTTAATTACCCTTTATGTGTTGAGGATTAGTGCACTAGCTTGTAAAGTTCCCTTACTACCTATATTTTAAGCATAGAATGATATGTGGTGTTTTCATTTACCACATTTTTATACTTAACCATGTCACATAAATATTCAAGTGATTGGTGGAATTATCTCCAATAGATAAAGCATTTCCCTATCCCATTGTGGAAATTTCCAAGAATATTCTTCACAATTTTTTTACATGTGAGTAGTTGATATTTATTTCCTCCTTTTTCATTAAATCCCCTAGTTTGAAAATCAATATTTCTTTTTATATCTCTATATACATGGGATCAATACCCAAACACAATATCCACATTGAGATCACATCAAACAAATTCTTCATAACTCTCAAATTCTAGAGTAGAAATAGCCTTTAAAAGATGTGGCTTTAAACCACTAAATAATGTATCTATTCTTATATAATTTTTTATAACGAAACTCATGGTGTACCTTGAAATACTTTTTAATTTTTTTTAAACCCTGATAGATTAAACTTCATTTTTTATCACCTATATTAATTCTTTATCAATATTTTCATGATGAGTTTGATGAAAATTATTATTAAGAAATATTTTCCTAAATACATCCCACTCCATCTCTTGAATTTCATCCTTTATCTTGGTGTTCTTAATTAACAACCACTATTGATCATCCACTCTATATAAATGATGGGTAGCTAGAGTCACATTCTCATTCTCAAAATAGTGAATCTCAGAAAATATCTTCTGCATTGATTTGAACTAGTGTTCCAAGACAAGTTGATTATATGATCCTCTAAATGTCAGTGGGTGTTTCCTAAAAAAAATATTCCACAACTAGTTTCTCCATATTAGGTGAAGGAGGAAGTTCCACATTATTAAAATTATATTACATTGCCTAAAAAATTTGGGTAAGCATTGAAATGATATTTTTAATATCACATCAAAATAAAATTGAGATTTTGTTCGTGGAATCTATGTATTGTCCCTCACATGGGTTATTGACCTGGTTTCTCCTAATTCCCACTATTTTCTAAAACAGAAATGGTTTGAACAAAATTTAAGTCAATAATTTATGAAAAAATATTTTATAAATTTATGTAACTAAATCTAAAGAAATATATTGCGTGATCCTTATGTATTTAATTTTCATAAAACAACAATTATTGGGTGATTATATATACATAGTCTCATACTAGAGGATTTCAGGATTGTTTAATAATTTTAATTCCCAAATTAATTAAACTATGATCAGATACCAACTATAGTGAGCCTAAAATTTTCTATATCAATAATAAATCATTTTATAAATAATAAAAATAATACTGTTAAAATCCAAGATCAAACGGTTTATTGTCTTGGTAAAAATTAGACTTATTAATAACTTTTACATAATAAAACATAAAAAAATTTAATTCCTTCTTTTCTCGCTTCATAGTGGCATTAAAATTATTCTTTGTACAAGTAATCACTTGAGGAAATACATCTCTACTAGATATTTGAATTATACCAATGGACTTGTACCAACATTTTTTCCAAAAACTTTGGTATATGTATCATAGTGATACCCTATACTAATGGTTTTGGAAAAACCATGGTTAGGTCATAGAAATACCAACTGTTTGTCCAAAACCATTGGTATTGAATCCAAAAAATAAACTTATACCAAATATTTTTCCAAAACCATTGGTATAGATTCCATAATAATCCCATATCCCAATGGTTTTTTAAAAACCATCGATATAGATCTAAAAAATCCAAATACATATACAAAAGTTTTCGAAAATCATTTGTATAGGTCTATACTAATAGTTTCTGAAACTATTGATAAAGGTATTCATATTTTTTATGTATTAAATTATAAAATAACATTAAATAGAATTATAATTAAAACATTAATATACATATACATATATATAACAAATTATGTTCACAAAAGATATTGTATCCCAGTGGTTAGGTCATTGATAAATAAGTTTTAGGTTTGGGGATCAAATTTAGCCATGCTTTTTTATTTTACATTATATATGAAAAAAGTGTCTAAAAACAACAACTATTGGTCTATACCAATGGAAGATAGTCCAATGTTCAAAAAAACATTATTATAGTATATACCTAGAGTATGGGGCATATACCAATGCTTTTAAATTGTTTGTATAGGCTTTTTTTTATTAGTTAATCAATGTAAGGGGTGTGCTAAAAACATGATAAGAGGATATATAAGGACATGAATAAATATAACATGGGGGAGAATAATTATCATAATCATAACATAAGAAATAACTTTTCATCATATTCATCATAATAAGCAGTAGATTAATGAATAGAGTGTACCAATACATGAAAATGAAACAACATATCTTATTGTTCAACACCACAAAGAGATGTTAAAAAATATTGCATGATATTCATGCCTAACAGGTGTGAAAAATAATAACATCATCCTTGAGAAAAAAAATTGAATCATCTTCATGAATATTGCACATTATATCATGAGATACATCACATTACACAATTCATTGGAGCACTATATAATTCTAGGTGCACGCATCACATCATAGTATTTACATAATCATGCATAACACATAAAATTTATTACAAACATTCCCATAAAATATCCCATGGATATGTAATGGGTTCCTTGATAATTTTATAAAGTATATATTCCAGAATTAACATTTATGTTCCCAAAATAAAATGAAAAAGAACTTACTTGGTATAAGAATCATTAATCTTGATTAAAGAAAAACAAATATCAAGAGAAGTAAAAGATATATTTTTTTGTATAAATAGTTATTTGTGAAAATCATTTAATTTATAAAAAAATAAGATTGTAAATATGTTTTTACTTGAATAAAAAAGGTAATGAAATTGAAATTATATTTCTGTAATATTAAAAGAACATCCACACTGAAATGTTTCATGAACGAGGAATAACATAATGAAAAAAAGTTGGTTCTAGAATC
Organism: Viscum album; assembly: GCA_963277665.1. Lineage (NCBI taxonomy): Eukaryota > Viridiplantae > Streptophyta > Magnoliopsida > Santalales > Viscaceae > Viscum > Viscum album. The sequence continues at coordinate 2,058,739,404 of OY728151.1, read as the reverse complement.
CCCTTACATTATTCCTGAATGATTTATTCAATTTAATATCCTAGATAATGAAATTAGATTCATTAATTACTAAATCAGAATACTCTTATAAATTTATTGGATTAATTATAATTTTATTATGTTCTTTAATGTTCATTTTGATAAGTTATTGTGTTCAATTTCATCTTTTGGGAGTGTTATTTTTCTTTGTTTTCATGGTCGATTAACTTGTATACAAGTATATATGTTTATGAAAGATGAGAATAATTATAATTAATTAAATTAATATGTAATTAATGAACTTAAAAACCTATAAATGTATTATATATTATTATTTTTCATATATGAGGATGATTAATTAGATAAAACATTAACGATAATCGTTTTGATTAATTTGGTTGTTTTTCATTCATGAAAACCCATTTTTTTATTTAATATTATATATATATGTTAGTTCTAGAACATAAAAAAGGTTATAAAATAAATATTAAAATATTTCTCAACCATTATAATGGTTTTATTACAAATAATGAAGGTGTTAAAGAAAATTAAAACTTTTCATCTTTGAAGTTGATAAATAAACACATCTCATATGATATTTTCATTTTTAGAATAAAAGGGAGAGGAGAAGAGGTTTGATAATGGAAAATTCCATTAAAATAATGAAATTATTGTATATAAAAGTTAATGGAGTTATTATCACACTTGGATAAGTGGAGGTGATGATATAATAATTCAATAAATGGAACTGAAATGAAATTAAAATAAAATGAAAGATGATTTTACATCTTGAATTCTTCCCCTTTAGAACCTCCTTAGGGAAAATGGTTTGGTATTTTTTTAAGACAAAAGGCTCATGGAAATGGGAAAGTTTCCAAATAATTTAATTTATTAGAATTTCCACTAGCTTAAAATCATGGAAGGTGTGAGGAGAAGTGGTGGTGGGGTGTTGTATGTATATGTGAGGTTGGGTGTTTTTTTATTATTTTATTCATTATTTTATTATTTTCACTCAACTCTATCAAAATTTTGAAACATATCCCTGAATATATTTAGTAATGAATATATGTTTGTTTTTATGGTGCTTACATGAGCTATACCGAAATAATGACTGAAAAATTCATGTATTTAGCTCATATTGTAAATTATCATACTTCACTATTTACAAAAAAATATTCTACATTATAAAAATACCAAAAAATTCCCAAATAGTTTTTTATGACTTGATTTTTAAAATGAACTCCATTTAATGAAAATAATTCTCTAATAAGAAGTAATTTTTTTTATTTAATTCATCATTTATTTAAAAAATACCAATTTTAGAATTATAATAGTTTTAATGAAATTTTCAATCATTAATTAAGGACTCATAAAATTGACTTATAATAATAAGAAAAAAATATTATTTTATTTATATATTTTATGAAAATAAATTTTCTTTTAAAAAATCTAATAAATTAAAACTTTTTAAATAAACATTTTTCTTTACAAAAAACAACACATAATTTATCATTTATAAAAAAATATTTACTTGTACTATGATATAATTATATCATATTTTCATTTTTAATATGGAAATATATTATTTATACATTAATAGGCGAGGTTACTAATCTATTAGAAAAATTACTATTCTTAATTGTAATATTACTATTCTATGGGTCATGTTATTATTTCATTGGTATAGGATCCTTTTTTTATATGATTACCACTTATTTAATTCTCAATTCCTGAAAATAATGTTTTTTGGGATGTATATTCTACGCATGTGTTTTATACTATTTAAAATAATTATAAAAAGGGTATAATTAAAATGATAAAAGATTGGGTTGTTACATTTCCTATATAAGACTCATCCATTTATTCAAAACTATATTAGTCCCCAACTCTTTAGATAAGTTGTATCGGTCTCATGCATATTTCATATATAATTATAATTTAAATTATCATGAATAAACCACTTTATTCTAGAATTTTTTAATCACATTGAATAAATATTTTAAACATGTATTACAAACAGGTTAGGACATAAAGATACCTTTTCTTTTAATAACTCATTTTATGTACCAAATTACCCCAAAATAGGGAAATCGGTCTTCTACATTAAGAAAAAATGGAATCATGTAATGGAATACAAACTTCAAATTATTTCTGTGATAGTAATAATGTTCATTGAAAATATATCTATTAATAAAGGACATTATATTTGTATTTTGTAAATATTGTCAACAGATTACATGAAAGGATTACTATTGAATAAATTTTAAATAATTTCAAAAGAGACAAAAAATGTTCTTTAAGAATAATTTATTTTCATATAAAAACATCCATTAATTGTTTTTAATATATATATATAAGAAAAATAATTATATAAGGGAACATTAAAGGATTATTTTATACAAAATGTCTCTAATTTTAATCATTTATATGATTCTTTTAAAAAATTAAAGAAGGTCAATTATGGTAAAAATGATTTTATTCATACATAGAAAAAATATATTTTATTGATACATATATAAGTACATGGACTTGGAAGAAAAATATTAACGAAATGATACTTTAAAACACTTAAGAATAATGTGTTTATTGTAAAATGTCTCTTACCTTGTGTCCAAATTATCTCATACATAATTTATATTCCTAAAAAAACAATGTTAATTATTTAAATTAATAATATCATTTTTCATTTTCATTTTCATTTTATTTTATCTATTAAAATATTGTAATAAATAGTTAATAATTTAAGTTCACTTTCAATGTTTTAATTACATTTGGAAAATATGTAAAAAATGATTTTAGTAGGTTAACTGTTGTCAAATATTCCTTGATTCTATAAAATAACGAATAATAATCATGATATATTTATCATATTTAATATTTAATTATTCTTTAAAATCAAATCATGAAAGATGCTTAACAAAAATGAACTACGTTATAATCATGGACATGATATCAACTACATACAGATGAGTAATGGTTCCATTTCTCAATGGTCATTATGGAAAGAAGAAAACTGTTATTTTATATTTTTTTAAATTATAATATAATAATAAATATAATTTTACTTCTATATGTAAAATTACATATATCATCTACATGATGTGGTGATGAAAAAAATAATCACTTTGCTTCATGGGGACCATAGTTCATATGTATGCATGAAAAACATTGTCATTATTCAGTGAATGGAAAGGTAAAAAAATTATAAATTAAATTTTTATAATTATAGATTTTTCATTAATATTAAATATAAATATTACTTATATATTTATAAAAATATGTGATAGGTGACTATGTAAAGTAAATTACATCCGTTCGTTAGGCGGTGGTCCATTGTACACCCAAACAATGCTTTCATTTCCCATTGGATGGAATCAGAGGTTGATATAAGAAATTCATTATAATAATAAAATATATTTTTATAGGATATACATATGATATTATGTCAATGATTTTAAATAATATTTTATATATGTGGATGAAGAAACAATATAAAAACTCTGTTAAGAATGACACATCTTCGTCAGACCACCCCATTATGATTAAACCTATATTCTACTTAGATTGGATTTCTAATCAATAAAAGAAATCTAAGACATGAAGATGGAATTAATGAATTTATATTGTGAGATACCGGACAATATAAAATTATTTTTAAGTGTGAAGTGAAGTGGAGAGTCTGTGACTATCTAGAAGTGGGGGAGTGGAAAGACTTGGAATGTTTTGAAAAGATGAAGTTATACACATATTTTATTCCTAAAACAAGACTCAAAAAAAATTCTAGATACTTCAATGATATAAGGTCGTGATATTTCCATATAATATAATTTATTCTGGTTTTTTTGTCATATTAATGCATATATATTTAGTTTATCCCTATGGAATACTCTTATTAACTCTAACCATGGTAACATATTTTTAACTTTTTCACTATTCACTATGAAGAAACATTAAGTCAACCTTATTATATAATATAAATAAATATGATTAAAAATATTTTATAGATATTTTCAAATTCAATTAAAATATTTTTCATAATTTACTTTCAAGAAAATGAACCCACAAAACTTGTTGAAAAAATGTTTTTCAATAAATCCATTTTTTAAGAATAATATGATCTTATAAGAATATTGTAATTAATATAAATATATATATATATATGTGTGTAAATTTAAATTAATATATATATATAATATAAATTTAATTTAAATTAATCCTTATTAGGGGTTATTTTAATTTATTAAACTCAAGAAACATTATACGCTTTGAAAATTTGTTTTTATTACCAAGATTAAACTTAAACTAAATCCTAGTATAAATATTATTAAAATATAATTGACATTGTTAAATATAATTAAATAATAGTTAATTTATTTAAAATTATATTATATTAATTATGGGAATTTTAATTTAAAATAATTAATGAAAATACATGATAGTTTCAAAAAATGAAGTTTTCAATATTCAATAAAAAATCAATATTTTATGTAAAATCACAAAATTTCACTAAAAGTTAATTTTTATATTATGAATAAAAAATATAGTAAATTTTATCAGGTAAAGTATCCTTAATCTCTATAAATTAATTAAAATATTTTATCATAAAAATAAATATAAATCATTTCTAAAGTAAACATATTTTTGTATATTAAAATTAATTTTTAAAAAAAATTATTTTATTATTTACGGAATATTTATTTAAAAATTTTATTAAGTAGGAAATGTATATACATATATCATAACTATTTTAATATTATTAATAACCTACAATTTAAAAGCTAGGTTATAATAGTCATATTTAAAAACAAATATTTTGTTGTCCGTTTATGTTTGATGTTGTGTATCTTGTATAGTATATAACATAGTTTTGTTTTATAAAATATTAGGATGTTACAAAAATATAAATGAATATATTTTTTAATTAAATTATCATTTTACTTGATTTTTCTATAAAATTTTGTTGGAGTGTGTAAGAATAAACAACTGTCCAAGATAATGTTAATTTTTCAATCTAAAATCAATTTGTGCTTTAATTAAGTATAAAATTTTAATTGATGGATTCCAATGTCATTTCTCTATAAATATAAATCAATTTTTATATAATTAAAAATTTTATTTTATTTTTAAATCATCTTATAATTTTTATTCCCTTTTTAAAAAATTGAATAAAAAGGATTCATGTGGGAGGAACCACACATAAAATTGCATCACTATCATGATTGTTACTCTTATATGTAATTATTATTTAAATTTATCTAAAAACTCTTCTCTACGATTTCATAATTTATAATGTTGAATTTATATTAACATTTTATTTTATTATAAAATTTTATAAAATAAACTATTTTTCATTCAAAAATGTGAAAATATGCTATTTATTATTTACAAAATTGATTTTTATCTAATGTTTTATTCCTATTATTTTTTTAATTTTATATATTTAATGATACCAAGATAGTTTTATATTTTATATTTTTATAAACTCATATTAAAAATTTCAATATAACAAATCATTTCATCATTTTCACAATCCATTAATGTTACTTATTCTTCGTTGGAGATATATTATAATGATACAGTCCACCCTCTTTATTAGGATTGCTTATATCATGTTAATAAATTTAATTACAAGAGAATTTTTTTAATATATATAGGATAGTTTTATAGAATGGATTTTAATATATAAATATGTCTTGTTGATTCTTTACTATATTATCTTTTTACTACATTCATTTGATAAATTCAGTGGACTAATTTTTTGATGGGTGGGGCTAAAAATTAGATAGCCCTGGGATTCATTAGTAAGTAATTTGTGACGAAATAGCCTAAGTATATAGAACATGACATAAATATTTATGTATTATTTCATAAAATTAATCCATGAATATAATATTAATATATAGGGAATTTTTTTTATTTTTTATTTATATCTAATCCATGGATATATTTCTCATACATTATATTAGTTATATGTCACATATGATCATTATATACTGCTTCCATATTATTTATGCATTTTATATTCATTGAAAACTTTTATTGTGTTCTTACCCATTCCTAAAATCTAAGATTAAAATTTTATTTTGTTTAATATCCACAAAGTACCCAAAATATAACATTTATTAATTTTAAGTATACACTTGCATGAATAATAATGTTTCCCTGGAAATTTTATCTTTCATTACTTATCTTCAAATGAGATGTGAGAATAATTTATATATATATTCTCTTAATACAACTATACTTTTTAATCCTGCAAGATGTGAACATTTCAAATATATATAAAATTAGTAGTGTAGATTTCAGCCCAATGTTATCATAGTTGAGGTTGTCATAATTTTTATTTGATTAAATATACCAGATAATCCGGGAACAATATCTGTAAGAAAAAACCATAAATTGAAAATAAAATATTATAAACCATTATTATGTTCAAAAAAACCTTCTAGAATATTTTGCATAAATATAGATCATATTATAACATTCGATAGTCACAATTTTTTGAGTCCGTACAATTTATTTCATTATTTTTAAATGGTTCCTAATAGAATGAAAAAAAATCAACAACAATAACCTATATAAGGATATAAATCATATAATTTAAATTATTTCAATATAATGGTAGTTTATTTTTAGTGGATTATAACTATTTTGGCGTAGTTGACACAGGTTTTGACCAATAACCTTGGTCAAATGGGAGAACATATTGATCAACACCATAGTGCCATACCAATGGATCACTTCAAGCAAAAACAAGCGTTATTGTTCATTGAGACTACTAATCCATTAGTAGATGATCTATTAATCAACACCCCATAGATAATAATTCTCAACTTGGAAATTAGTTAAATGGTGAATTTTAACAAGTAAGTTTATCATCTAAATGTATATGTTGATCAATAGTGATCATTGACTCAAAACACTAAATAGTTGAAGGGAATGAAATGGTCAAAATTTTATTTAATATTCATCAAAAAATACATTCCCATTATTTATTCTGATAATGTCCAATGTAAATTATTCAATTTATGAAAAATGATATGATTTTTTTTGGTTTATGAATATAAATTTATATGTTTATAATATAATGTCACATAATGTGTATTTAATTTAATATGTAATACTAATGGTTTCATTGGTTTCTTATATCCAATAATTCTAATGTAATTAGCCTCTAAAATATTTTCAGTATAAAGGGATATATTGTCATGTTTTATCATTATAGAGAAATATTATCTATGTCATGTTTTTATGGGAATCTAGAGAAATTGAAATTTGAACAATTTTTCAAAAATAAATGTTCCATAGGGATTGGGAATTCAATAATTTTCTTCATTTAATATTCCTAGAAATAAAATCAGTAGATCATAAATGAAGGGAATGTGAGTTTTTTGTTATGTTTGGAGATAATAGACCTCATTATCATGAATTAAAAATAAATAGAGACTCTTCTAATGTAATTTTAATTTACTATATAGAGATGTGGAACTATTCAAGACATTTCTTAATGCATAAAAGTATTTGTCTCATATTAATTCAAGCGATAGAAGATGGGCATATTTTTTATTATAGTTGAGGATAAAGTATCAAATTATGATGAATTTGGTAAATTGTGTCTAAACTAAATTCAAGGTAATTATTTTTGGGATTCATTACCTATTTATTGATTTTTATCATTCATGTTTTCAAATAATATTTAATAATCCAATATGACTCTAAAAAGGAATTTCCAATCAAGACACCTAACGAAAATAGTATTGTAATATAGATATATTTGAAATTTCCAATTATTGTTTATAGATATTCCATTGTTGAAATCATTATTGTTATACCTATTATTGACATTAACATTTTTATTATTTTGGATTGTCTCTTAAAATATAATGATAGAATTTATTTCTAGGAGAATGAGTATATAGTATTTAAAGAAGGTATCAAATCCCTTTTCTTTATAAGGGGTACTTCATTATCAATTTCTCATTTTTATCCAATCCTATCATTCCATATTAATGAAATTATGGGGGGATATGAATAGTAATAACAATATTCATATCTAAATTTCACTATAAGAATAATTAATATTCTTATTTTTCAACAATACATTCATATATTTCTAGAAGGATTATATAGACATCAACATGATCATGATATTGAGTTTTTAATTTAAATCAGCCATGATACATAACCAATATATATGAATCTTTACATAATTTCAATACTATAATTGATTAAGTATAATAAAAAATGAAAAGATCTATGTGATATGGTATTTAATTTCCATAATGATTCACATTTACTGGTTATAATCTAAAAAAATTCTAAAATATAAACATTGAATTTGATATATTGTGTGATGTAATACACCAAGATTTTGCAGTATATCTCTTTTTAAAATTTAACATCTTAAGTAGATTAAATTACCCAGAACACCAAGCATAAGAAAATGATTAAATATTATTATTATAATCTATCTATTTGAAGGGAGGGAATAAAAGGGATTAAGTAAAATATTAAAAAAAACTTTACACTTGTTTATAGAATTAATTCATTTCCTACCAATTAATTTAAAATGAAAATAAAAACCAATTGAAAATAGTTGATATGTTTTTATAAAAAAATTATTTTTGACCACAATGAAATTTTATCTTAAAATGATCAATATTAATTAAATATCTTAATGATGTTTATATATTAAATATGCAATAAAATATTTCTATATTCAATCAACAATATTTATAGTCTTAAGATGAGAGAAAATTCTATTTTGAGCATAAAAGAAATTTTTTCTAAATGGTAATTTACCACATTTTAATGTATCTCATGTTTAGAAAAAAAATTGAATCATTTATAAATTTAATTGAACAAAATAATCTTCTTTTTTTAAATTGAAATGTCAAAATTATCTTAGGGTGATATTTTTTCATTTTTCAGAAAAACATTTTCCAATGAGTAGTAAAAATCATGATTTTATTAAAACATTAATTTTTTTATATTAATAATCTATTTATGATATTAATAAAAACATCAACTATAAATGTGTAAATAAAAATTGGGTATCATATAAATGAAAACATAATATATTTATATCATGAAATAAGTATAATTTTTTTTTAAAAAGATAAATTATTTGTTTATTTTTCTATAAAAATAAATATTTATTTATAATATAATCATTAATATAATGATTTAAAGGAAAATTATATTCACAAAATAAATTAATAAATTCATATTTAATTTTATTATTATTTGGATAAAATTTATTATCCCATAATTAATATTTTAGTAGGTCAATAAATTAGTAATAATTTTAAAATCATTATTTTATTAATAAATGATAATTTAAAACAAAAAATAAATTTATCATATTTAGAAAATTATTTTTATTTATTGGATTCCATTTTTTAATTATACACCGATGTTGGACTCTCCTCACACAACCCCTTCTTCACTATGTAGGGTTCTTCAAGGCGATGTGGTACTGGTCTTCAGTCGAGATCCAGATTTAACGGCCTAAGGGTACCACCTCATCTTTCGTTTGTGCGTTGGGTGTTTCGTTGTGGTCTACGTGAGTGATCAGGTTGGTGGAAACGGGATCTGTCTTGCGGAGGGTCTAACTTCTAAAGTGCTGGTAATGTTTTTTTTATTTCGTTTTTTTGTTTTCATTCTTGGTTTGGGGTGAGATTGGGTTTGTGAGACATCGATGGGCTTGGAACTATAGATTCCTGATTTGGATGTGTCTTTGTTGTTGGTTGGTTTACCAGTTCATCTTCAATTTGCTTCAAATATGGGCCCTCAAGTTTTTTTTGGATGTTGATTCTATTCTACTTATGGAAGATTGATTCTAGGAGTTTAATTTTATGCAAGGAGGTGTCTGGATTTAATTGTTTTTTGTTGATTTGCTAGCATTCGTGTGACTTGTAGTGTGTATTACGGTGAACTTTTGATGGTGATGCAGTGAAGAAGTGCTGAGGAAGGTGGTATAGATCATTATAATTTTTGGTATTTTTTCTATGGAATTAAAACACTATAGTTTAATTAAGAGCAGGGTAAAATGATCAAGATTGCATATTGATACTAGTTTTCTACAATAGAAGGGTACATGGGTTTTTTCTGGCTTTGGCTTTTGGATAGATTTTGTCAGACTTTCTACAACGGAATTCTCCAGATGAAGATTACAGAATGTGCTTTTACCATGCATGAATATTCTGATTTGGATGTTTGAGAGGGTATTTCCCATCCATCTGTGCTAGGAACATTCATATCTTTAAGGGATAGCAAGCTGAATATTCATTTGATGGAAGATGTTTTCTGTAATGATAATGATTCTATGTAGGGTAATTTCCATGTAGTCTTGATCTGGGCTTTGACCATCGAATTTTGTTGATGTTTCTATGTTCATGAAGTCATGTGAGGTTTCCCCCTTTTTCCATGAAATGGAGTTAATCCAAAATAAATAAAATTTAGATAGTTGTAATAAAATATTCCAAAAACAACACTCATTTCCACTATAAATACCACCCCTTCTCCTCACTCCTCCAATCCTTGAATCTTACTTATATTCTTCGCATTTACTCTCCCAGACCTCTACAGTCATGTTTTGTTCTTGTTGGTATCACAAAAAAACCATTACTAAGCCCTTTAAGGATGTTCTCAATGAGGCGACACTGAATAGGACATTATATAGAAGTGAAGAACAATTTTTAACATAATGTAAGGGTTTTCTCATCTCACTTTCATTTATATGAGATATTCATTATTCAACAATATTTTTCATGTGTGGTGTATACTTCCCTTTTAATTTTTATATATTTATAATATTTAATTTCATGTTATTCAATGTTTCATTTAATGTACATTAATTGTATGTAGCATACGGTTTGACTATTTTCCAAGGGGTAAGGGTTTCATCCCGAATATCCATTTTCCTTCATGTTACACATTCTCTCCCTTTACCCCAATATAATTATTCTTTATTTTTATATACGTCATCTAAATTCTATGTCAATTTTTCAATTTCTTGTATCCATATCAGTTCACCATTATTTGATAGGAAATACATATTTTATAAGGATTGTCATTAAAATTCCTCCACAATAAAAAATCTCTATTAAAGGGAACTTCCCAATTTCTCATCCATATTCAAGTACATTGCATAATCTATTATAAGGAAGAAATATTTTTCTAAATAAACCATTTTGTCATGATAAAAAATATTATCACTTTTCTAGATTTATTGTACATAATTAATCCTTTCCTCTTTAAGGACTATTTTATATTTTCTATTAACCCACACTAACGTTTCCCATTTCTAATGGTTCTTAAAACATTTTTTACATTTGTTCAATTTATTTGGGCCACTATAATTATTCAAAAATAATTTCATTTTCCTTCTATTTTCATTCTAGTATACACATGTTTACAACCTGATTTTGTGACAAATAAAAATTATTTTCACAAAATAAATCTCCATTGAAAAATAAAAAAGGGTATTTCTCTCAAGAATTTATTGATGATTTTATTTGATTATTTTCATATTTTTTAAAAACAAATATAGAATATTATGACTAATTGGGATGGTTCCTTTTCAATATCATATTCCATATATTATTAAATGTTTTATGAATAGTTTGAATATGGATACGCTCTATTTATACCATTCACCAAATCACTTGGAATGATTAGTGATTGTATTTTTTGGTTAGGGAAAGTAATTTAAATTTAAAATATATATATATGTGTTGATTATGTTTCACCCCTTTAATATGGGTAATTCATTAGACATAGTAACTGATGGGTGGGGCCCACTATATCCACTCGATGAATCATTAGGTCTGTAACGATCCTAACATTTCTGACTAAAATGTTATTTCTTTAATTTTTTTTATAGATATAGAAATAAAATTAAATCATTTTTTATTATATCCAATTAATTTTGAATGATTGTTCTGTATCATTACCATTGATGATATTTCCATTGAACAGTGATCACAAAACAATTATAAATATATGGTTTTTTAAAATCCCTTCAAAACAGACAAAGGATATAGTGGCCTCATCCAATAGAATTGGGCCGTACGAAGTTCATTTTTCAGAGCTCAGAAAGGACGTAGCATCCCTAGACTTCACTCTTTACCAAGCACAAGCTGAGATTCAACACGTTAAGATTGAACAGAATCACCTACCAGAGAAGTTCATGTTAATAGATATTACCACCTAGGTGATGTTATCCAAGACACCCTAAGAGTCAGTCAATATTGCACACCTTAACCTAAGGTCTTATATGGGTGTTGTAATGCCCTGACCCCAGTTACCCAGAGTCGGTGCATTATTACATAACATTGGCATGATCACAAAAGATCAAGTCTAGAAAGACCGATTAGTTTAGAGCCTTGGAATCCCTAGATACATTCATAAGGTTTACATAACATCATAAAGTGAAAAAATACAATAATACAGTCTCCATAGTTCACACTCATATCCCCTTCAGACTATCCATGCAGGTCAGCCATAAAATATTTCTTTACATCCTGGGAAAAATAAAACATAGAAAGGGATGAGCTCAGATGCTCAGTAAGGATAACAATATAGAATAATCTTTCATAAATAAGCATAAATATTTGAGGCAATCTATAACTAAAAAAAATCCTTTAATACTTGAACTTCATAATAATATAGCAACGATAAAATAAAATAATTCCATTTACTTATCCATATGGATATTCTAATAGTCGAATAATCACATGCAATATCACTAACCACTTTCATAATGAAGGAATGCATAATTGTAGACTATCATAACCACATAGCCAATTCCTCGTGCCAATACTACAAATAATATTTTGTCAAGGCCTCATGCCAAGACACTATTTTGTCTCATGAGACCTACCGATGCATCAAGGAGCTATAGCGGGCTCCGCCCATCACATATTAAGTCCAATGCATTCCTCATATGAACAAGTTTAAACATAACATAAACATTCGTATTAAAACTTACATAATAAATGTCAATACATTCTCCAAAAACCATGAATGGTATAAAAATAACACATCCAAGTCAAAAATATCACAAAACCTTCAATACAATATGGAAGTTTGGTATCATAATAAATAAACTTCAAATAAGCTTAAAATCCATCAAAGGATGTTGACATAGATGAAATCAGAACTATTTGTGATAAATATCTCTTTTTTGAAATAATTTTAAAGTCGTATTATTATAAAATAAAACATTTAATTTGAAAATTTTCTTATAAGCTTGTAAGGGAAGCTTTGAAGACTTTATAATGGCAGAAAATAGCCGCACCTGCCGTATAAATTAAAAAGACATTCTTACCTTAATTCTGTCAAAAAGGTTAAAAAGGACCTTGTTTGGAAAACGACAGAAAGATTCCTTTATAAAAATCTTATAAAAATTCAACAAGGGTATAAATGACTTTAACCCATAGTCTGTAAAATAGTAAGAATGATTTGAAATACAATTTTAAGAAACAAGGATGCGAATGATAATGAGGTCCCAATAGATAATTATGTATAAACAACCTTGGATATTGAAGAGATTGTGAAATAGACCCTTACCTTGTACTTTTCCTTGGATAAGGGTTGGTTAACCTCTTGTATAATGGTGAAATAATTGTTATTAAATTATACAATAATCATATACATTAATATGATATCATATATTATCTTTTAACAGTGACTTGTTAATAATGTCTTAGTATTATCGTCGTTTCGGGTGTTAACTTACTCGTTTTCTTTTATATGTTTTGTTACAGAAGCCAGGTTTTTTATGGATAGGTTTTATCTTATTCATATACAGAATGATATCAAGTCCTTATACATTATTTTTAATCATCATATGATAATTATACTTGAATGGATACGATTGAGAATGAATCACATCGTGTTTGTGGAGACGGTAGTCCGTATGTACGCATGGGCGATAATATCATTCCATTGATATTAAAATAATATTTAATTGAATGGTATATAATATATAAAAAAATCATTATAATTTTATATTTATTATTTACATGAATTACACATCATTATTATACCTATTCAAATATTAATGTATTGAATAACAATTACACCACGACGTGGAGACGGTAAGTCGTACGTATGCACGTATGGTGAAATGTCATTCAAAGGATGGATATAATACTGAATATGGTTGTACCAGATTTATAATAATATCATAGTATATATAAGATACTGGCGTTATTATTTTAGAATGGAAATAACAAAGAACGAAGAAGTTGAAGAAGAAATGAACTTGAAAGAGGGTGGTGAAAACATTACCTCTTAACCGGGTTCTTCCTTTTGATTTGATCAAAATGGATACTTAAGTTTGATTTATGATCAAAATAAGGTCTATAGGTTGAATTGAGGTAATTTTAGAGAATATTTGTGCAGGTTTTGGCCAAGGAAAAAGTCTTTGAAGGTGTAAATTAGAGAGAAGGGGGAGTGCCCTTTTATTAGAGGGGTGAGGGGCATCTTTGGAAAAGCTAGAAATATTATTTTATAATAAATTTATATTTGGTTAATAATGGCTCCAAAGTGGATTATTCAAAGTATAAGGTGGGTATGGGTCGAAATACATTCATCCAATAGATTTTATACATGTTTGGGTCATTATATTAACCTTATCTTTTAGTTTTAACTCTTAGTTAATTAGTTTGACATTTACCATGTCACTTTGTATTTTTATATTATATAGTTAATAAACTTACTTTATACATCCAAGAGACCCCCCAAGTGGTCCAATAATGATACACCTATCATGATATAAGTCCTTTGGACGAACCTTAGATTTTTAGGATTAGAATATCAATTAATTATATAATATTTATTTTAAAAACCTTTTTATATCAATTTTGACACTATTTGGTATTTGATTTTTGTAAAAATCATAAAAGCATGATTACTTCAGAAAAACATAATTAAATCAATACGGAAATGTCATATTAACCTATAAAAGTATTGGAATACATAAAAAATCTCAAATTACATTTATTTGGATATTTATAATATCAATTATTTTAATATTTCATGAATTAAGTAATTACTGCATTACCATTGTGTCATAAATTAATTAAATTATTTAATTTCTAAAAATTATAAATAAAATACCATTATGTAGGAAATATTTTTATATTTCTAATTAATATTTACAATCAAATTTATCATATGTATAACCCTATATTAATTTTTTTTGGTAATTAATCATTGATTTTAACTCATTTAACACTTCTTTGAATTAAATGATAATTAATGTCCTAATCTAATCCAAGTGGACCTAAATGATAATATTTTACTCCTAAGGTTGTTTTTGGTCGAGATACACTTGTCGAATAGAATTAGGACATGTGTTAGGGTAATATTAATATCATTTTTACCCTTAATTACCCTATTTACTTTTAACCGTGGTAAATAAAAGCAAAAAGTTACTAATCACCAAAAATTATTTTCATATCATTGAACCAATTTTTACTATTTGATATTAACCGTGTCTATAGGACTTTCAAAATTCCACTCACATAAGTGGTAAAATTTTGTATTGTGTAAATTTCCAAATTCTCCTAGGAGGTGGGTAAAAGATGGTGAAAAGTTCAACAAAATTTTTATATATCTAAAATTATTCTGAACTAAATCTAATGAATTACATAGAACTTATATAGGTATTATGTATCTATTTTTACCTTAATAAAATTTTAATAAAATAAATAATTACTTAAATAAAAAATAGATTTTAAACTATAACTCAGTGTTTTTTCACTATTCATCAAAAATTGAAATTTTTCAGAAAAATACCAAAATTTCACCCTAGGATAATTTCGATATTCCGAATACAAAAATGAAGTCCATTTTGAAAGATAAAATTTATAAAATTTCAAAATGTGGGTATTACTATTCATAACGGCTAGTTTGATTGGTTGTGGTGTGTGTTAGAACTTGAAGTTGCGTACAACACACACTACTGTATTATTCAAAGATAATCGTACCATGGAAGCTTGGGGTGTTACATTCTCCCCTCCTTCAATAAATTGCGACCTCACAATTTGAAATTGTTTTTTGAAAATAAAATGTTGAAAGTAGAAAATACCTTTGTATAAAACCCACATCAGAAATAAGGTTCAGAAAATTTAGCCTTAATAAGAGGGAAAGGGAAATGAAAAATTCACCACCAAATTATGATCTCTATTAGGAGAACATTGGTGGAAATTAGAGACACATAATTGGGGGAAAACGTAAATATTTTTAGGGAGTGATTGAGGTCATCATTCACAAACAAGTGTAAAATTGAGGTACTCAAAGCCTTCAATCTATGGTGATTTAAAATATCATCAGTTCAACAAAACATAAGTTATTAGAATAACACATATTTTTTATATACCTTTCCTAAAGTTTAAGAATTAATTTATTCATATAATAAGAGAGAGGTATATATATATATACGTGACAAGTAGAGTATCAACCTATAACTAATTTCTACCACAAACTCATATTTTACTGAAAAAGATAATAGAAATCCAAAATATTATATTTATCTTAATCGTACAAGGTTACAAATATTAACACATAAAATTTAGATTAGGAAAAATATTTTGTAAAAACCAGGAACTTCCTGTTGGATAGTGGTAGGTAATAAAGGTCTGTCGCACTATGGTTGTGGATTCAATTCCTGCAGCTTTGTTCGATGCGACAGGTTATCCCCCGACCTGCAAGTTTTCCTTTTCCTAAAACTATATTATTATAACATTCCAAAAATAATCTTCATAAATGTTGTAATCTTAAACAATACTATCCAATGTTCAAATTAACCCATTCCAACCTTTATAGTTATCCAAAATACCTCTGTTCAGACTCTCTCTAAAAGGTATCTCAATTCCAAAATCAATGTAATATCAGATTCCCTAAACAAAGTAATGTTTCTATTATTGTCACATACTAAAAATCTGATTACCTTCATCATATTAAAACCTTAATGAAAACAACAAGTACTGCAGTAAAATCCTTATATATATCACATTATTCTTATAACCATAATATAGTTATTGAGTCCAAAAACACAAATACAATAATTATTAAACATCATCTGTAGTAATAGCATAATCTTGGCCTTTCTCCCTTGGCCTTTTCTGAGGTAAGTTTCCTTGGCTCTTAGGGAATTCATTTGCATAATTCCCCATTTCCCTACAATTGTAGCATTCAACATTGACAGTCTCTTTCTTTCCCTTGTAATCACGAGTCTGGTGACCTTTTTCTCCACATTTGTAACAAACTCCCATTCCTTTTAGGCATGTACCGTGGTGTTTCTTACCATAGTTATCACATAATGGAAAATCCTTCTTTTTATTTTTCACTTTTTCTGTCTCTTGCTCCTCCGTTCTCTTCTTCTCTTGCCTTAATTTGTTGTCATAAGACTTAGAGAATTCCTTTTCTGTATTTATAGCACATGAGACAATATCTTCATATGATGAGAAGGATTGTCAAAATAAAGCTCGAAGGAGAAATGGTTTTAACCCATCAAAGATACGATCAATCTTACTTCTTGGGTTACATATATAATCTACCGCATGCCTCGCTAACCTTGTAAAGTTAGACTCATACTTCGCAACATTCTTGTCCTCCTTTTTCCTCAGACATAGAAATTTCCATTCCATATCTGCTCGATGGTCACGAGGAAAGTATTTTTCTATGAAAAGCTCCTTGAACTCCCTCCATTACATATTTGATACATCATCATCTTCCTTTGTGTTTTTTATCAATGAACACCATTGATTAGCATCTCCAGTGAGGTGATAAACTGCCATGATAACTTTTTCCCTTTCACTACTCCCCAAATCCTGAAATATTTTTTTCTAGGGAACTTATCCATTATATAGCTACCTATAGATTTGTACTCCCATTAAATGTTGTTGGTTGTTTCATCATAAAGTGATCTAATATTGATCATACATGCTATGGATCAGGGTGCTCTATACGAGTGAGGTTATTATCCATAACCTGAGTGAGTTGTCCCAGTATGGTGATTAGCTGATCGACACCAGTTGCATCACCAGCTCCACTCTAATTATCTTGAGAAAGAAGGAAATCCCTACATGGAGTGTGTTCATTGATACAGTTTCCATTTCTTCCAATAGGTTCTATTTATATAAAATGGAATAAACTAGATCAGTTTATGAATCAATATACATAATTCTATACTTGTAAAACACTTAACATAAATTGAACTATTTATTGATATAATCCATAGTCATAAAAAAATGTTTTCTTTGAGGCATTATATACTCATAAACCCTTCATAATGGTTTGTAAATAAAAGGAGAATTATCGTAAGCAAATCCTTCGGGAGTGTCGTAACCAAGAGTGAAACAAGGCCCGTTGTCGTGCACCAGTTCCCGTTCGAGTCTATCTCAAAGAGGTTTTTTTGGGTTTTACCCCTAGGTACATCTATGCCAGAGCTGCCTCTACTTTCTCGTATCCATATAGGGTTGTATTGCTCAGAATACTCACAAAATCTCTACAATACCTAAATTCTAGGAAGTTCTTCTATACTAATCCTCAAAGTCCATCTTTTTTCTATGTGCTCTAATCAAAGATTATCTAAATCTAGATTCCAAGGTTTGTAATAAACTTCCTCTGATACCAACTGTAACGCCCCAACCCCAGTTACCTAGAGTTGGTGCATTATTACATAACATTGGCATGATCACAAATGATCAAGTCTTGAAAGACTGATTAGTTTAGTAGCCTTGGAATCACTAGATACATTCATAAGGTTTACATTTTATCATAAAGTGAAAAACTAAAATAATATAGTCTCCATAGTCCACACTCATATCCCATTCATACTATCCCTACAGGTCAGTCATAAAATATTTCATCACATCCTGGGAAAAATAAAACATAGAAAGGGGTGAGCTCAGATTCTCAGTAAGGATAAAAATATAGCAGAAGCTTTCATAAATAAGAATAAACATTTGAAGCAATGTATAACTAAAACAAAAGAATTTAAAACTTGAACTTCAGAATAATATGGAAAAGATAAAATTAAATAATTCAATTTACTTATTCACATGGATATTCTACTAGTTGAATAATCTCTTGCAATATCACTAACCACTTTCATAATGATGGAATGCATAATGCTAGACTATCATAACCATGTAGCCAAGGCCTCATGCCAAGACTACAAATAATATTTTGTCAAGGTCTCGTTCCAAGACACTAGTTTGTCTCATAAGACTTATCGATGCATCGAGGAGCTATAGCGGGCTCCACCCGTCACATATTAAGTCCAATGCATTCCTCATATGAATAGGTTTAAACATAACATAAACATTCGTATAAAAAATAGCATTCAAAATGTCAATACTTTCTCCATAAACCATGAATGGTATAAAAATAATACATACACAGTCAAACATATCACAAAACCTGCAATACAATATTGAAGTTTTGTATCATAATAAATAAACTTCAAATAAGATTAAAATCCATCAAAGTATGTTGACATAGATGAAATAAAAACTATTTGAGAGAAATATCTCTTTTTTGAAATCATTTTAAAGTAACATAATTATAAAATAAAACATTTACATTGAAAATATTCTTATAAGCTTGTAAGGGAAGCTTCGATGACTTTATAATGGCAAAAAATAGCCGCACCCGCCATATAAGTTAAAAACACATTCTTACATTATTTCTGTCAAAACGGTTAAAAAGGACCTTGTTTGGAAAACGACTGAAAGATTCCATTATAAACATCTTATAAAAAGTCAAAAAGGGTATAAATGACTTTAACCCATAGTCTGTAAAATAGTAATAATGATTTGAAATACATTTTTAAGAAACATGGATGTGGATGATAAAGAGGTCCCAGTAGATAATTACGTATAAACAACCTCGGATAATGAATAGATTGTGAAATAGACCCTTACCTTGTAATTTTCCTTGTATGAGGGTAATATAACCTCCTATAAAATTTTGAAATAATTGTTATTAAATTATACAAGAATCATATACATTAATATGATATCATATATGATCTTTTAACCTTTCTTTGTTAATAATGTCTTAGTATTATCGTCCTTCCGGGTGTTAAATTACTCATTTTCATTTATATGTTTTGTTACAGAAGCCATTTTTGTTATGGATAGGTTGAATCTTATTCATATACAAAATGATATCAAGTCCTTAAACAGTATTTTTAATCATCAAATGATAATTTTACTTGAATGGACACGATGGGGAATTAATCTTATCGCGTTCGTGGAGACGGTAGTCCGTACGTACGCGTGAGTGATAATATCATTCTTTTTATATTAAAATAATATATAATTGGATGATAAATCATATATACAGAATCATTATAATTTTATATTTATTATTTATAATAAGTAAACATCATTATTATACCCATAAAAATAATAATGTATTGAATAACAATTACACCACGACGTGGACACGGTAAGCCGTACGTACGAACGTATAGTGACATGTCATTGAAAGGATGGATAGAATACTGAATATGGTTGTACCATATTTATAATAACATCACAATATATATAAGATACTGGAGTTATTATTTGATAATGGGAATAATAAAGAAAGAAGAAGTTGAAGAAGAAAGGAACTTGAAAGAGGGTGGTGAAAACATTACCACTTAATTGGGTTCTTCCTTTTGATTTGATCAAAAGGGCTCCATACGATGACATTATGATCATAATAAGGCCTATAGGTTGAATTGAGGGATGTTGAGAGAATATTTTGTCAGGTTTTGGCCGTGCCAAAAGGCATTGAAGGTGTAAATTAGAGAGAATGGGGAGTGCCCTTTTATAAGAGGGGTGAGGGGCACCTTTGGAAAATCTAGAAATATTATTTTATAATAAATTAAAATTCGGATTCTAATGGATCCAAAATGGATTATTAAAATTATAAGGTGGGGATGGGTCGAAATGAATTCAACCAATAGATTTTAGACAAATTTGGGTCATTATATAAACCTTATCTTTTAGTTTTAACTCTTAGTTAATTAGTTTGACATTTACATGTCACTTTGTATTTTTATATTATATAGTTAATAAACTTACTATATACATCCAAGAGACCACCAAGTGGTCCATTAATAATACACCTATAATTATATAAGTCCTTTTCCCAATCCTTAGATTTTTAGGAATAGAATATCAATTAATAATATAATATTTGTTTTAAAAACTCTTTTATGTCAATTTTGACACTATTTGTTATTTGATTTTTGTGAAAATCATAACAGCATGATTACTTCGAAAAAACATAATTAAATCAATACTAACATGTCATATTAACCTATATTTTTTTTTAATTCATAAAAAGTCTCAAATTACATTTATTTGGATATTTATAATATCAATTATTTTAATATTTCATTTATTAGGTAATTACTGAATCACCATTGTGTCATAAATAAATTAAATTATCTAATGTCTAAAAATTGTAAATAAAATACCATTAGGTAGGAAATCTTTTTATATTTCTAATGAATATTTACAATCTAATTTATCTTATGTATAACCCTATATTAAAAATTTCTTAGTAATTAAACTTTGATTTTAACTCTTTTAACTCTTCTTTGAATTAAATAATAATTAATGTCCTAATCTAATCCAAGTGGACCTAAATGATTATATTTTATTCATAAGGTTGTTTTTGGTTGAGATACAGTTGTCCAATAGAATTAGGGCATGTGTTAGGCTATTATTAATATTATTTTTAGCCTTAATTACCCTATTTACTTTTAACCGTGGTAAATAAAAGTAAAAATTTACTATTCACCAAAAATTATTTTCATCTCATTGAACCACATTTTACCCCTTGATATTAACTGTATCTCTCGGATTTTTTAAATTCCACTCACAAAAATGGTAAAAATAAGTTTTATGTGAATTTCCAAATTCTCTTAGGAGGTGGGTAAAAGACGGTGAAAAGTTCATATAAAAGTTTTGTATATCTAAAATTATTCTGAACTAAATCCAATGAATTACATTGAACTTATATATGTATTATGTATCTATTTTGACCTTAATTAAATTTAAATAAAATAAATAATTATTTAAATAAAAAATCGGTTTTCAACTATAACTGAGTGTTTTTTCACTATTCATCATAAATTGAATGTTTTCCGAAAAATACCAAAATTTCACCCTAGGCTAATTTCAATATTTAGAATACAAAAATGAAGTCCATTTTGAAAGATAAAATTTATAAAATTTCAAAATGTGGGTATTACTATTCATAACAGCTAGTTTGATTGCTAGTGGTGTGTGTTAGAACTCGAAGATGCGTATAACACAAGCTAGTGTATTATTCAAAGAGAAGCGTACCATGGAAGCTTGGGGTGTTACAGGTGTTATAAGAGGTTATGTTATAAGGTATTAGTTACTTATTTTATTATACCATTGTATAAATAAAAGACATATTCCATCAACTCATTTATGAGAATAGTCATTCTTAAAAAATGATGAAATTGATAAATTGACTCTTCGGGTAAAAAGGTGTTTTTGAGAAATATATACATTATTATATTAAACTGAGGGATTAATTAATAATTTTATAAAAACAATTCTTATAAATGGTTATTGTATTATTTTCTTATCTGTAAATAATTAGGTAATCAGTTTGATAAGTGTTATATTTTTTATACATTAAAATAGAAAGCATATTCTTAAAGAATTTAATTTATAGAATTAATGAATTTTTTAAATAATTAATATTTTTTAAAATATTATTATAAAATTAATTTTATGAATAATAAATGAGTCTATAATTTTTAGGAAGTTAAATTGTAAATTTTATTATTATTTGAAAACTGTTTTTGTCCAAACCAATGAATTTTCAATAAATGTCAGTTTCCATTTTAAAAGTGAAAATTATCATATTTAAAAAATTATTTACATAAAATGAATATTATTTTGTGAATAAAGATATGGAAATTATACAATGGTTAATTTTTCTTATTTTTCTAAGACATTTAAATTTTTGGGTAAAAATTAAAAATATATAAATATATAGTATGATTTATAACATCATAATAACCCAATAGTGAAGTAAAAAAAATACAATAAATGGTATCATCAGCTAAATATATGTTTTAATTTTAAATAATATAATTTTATATTTATTTTCATTATTTTATAAATCCATAGTGAATCCTCCATACATATAAATTATTTTAAGAATTTAAAATCATTTCCTTGAAAGTGTGACTCACCATTTCATAAGAAAGGAAGATATTTTAATAAAATTTTCCCTTATCCTTATAAAAAAATGCATACCAGTCCAATTTCCATAAACTATGGGAAAAAAAGGGTTTGGTATTTGGTTTTGAATATTTTAGTCTGTAGGGTCCATAACCAAAATAATAAACAATTGCCCCACCATTTTTATATAAACCCACCAAAGCACACATTCCTCTTAACTCAAGATCTTTGAAGCTTGAAAACCCTCTACCACTACTCCCTATAGTCCTCCCATGTTTCCCTAAGCTCCCAAGAAGCCTCTCTCAAGCCTCTCCAAAGTCTTTGGGATCACACATCCATGAAAGGGATTGCTTCCTTTCTTATTTTTATCCATGTTTATTCATGTAGTTTAACCCATTTATTTCACATAAAAAAATTTGGGGTATGATTCTAAACCTCCCCCATTCTTCCCTCCTTAGGTTTTAATGATTATATACCCCTTTCTCTCTCATTAATTCCTTCCATGTACACTCATTACCATGCTGATATTTAGTAAGGTATTTATCTCTTTTTCTTTCCATTCATTCATTTATTTTATATTATAAATCTACATTCTATTTCAGATAATGGGATATTATGTTCCATGATCCCCTTACTCTCTATTTCATGTATAAATGATTGAGTGACCCCTTTCTTTCTCGTCAACCCAATTTATGAATTTCCATGTGACGTCGTTATTCTTCTGAAATTGCATAACGATTTTCCAAGCCAAAATCATTGTGTAGTGAATACCATAACCATTTCTCTATCAAAGGTATTCACCTTTATTCGCATATACTTATTGAAAGGTACTTACATGTATGAATTCCAAATTATTTGATCGTGATATAATTGATGATGTTGAATGACTCCATGTTATATGATATATGTGGCACACATAAGT
The DNA here is from genome assembly GCA_963277665.1 of Viscum album. Taxonomy (NCBI): domain Eukaryota; kingdom Viridiplantae; phylum Streptophyta; class Magnoliopsida; order Santalales; family Viscaceae; genus Viscum; species Viscum album. The sequence continues at coordinate 2,058,715,260 of OY728151.1, read as the reverse complement.
ATGAGATTGATATGATGATGAAGGGTGCACCCGAATAGTGCTTCAATGCATTGGGTATTGTTTAGTATCATAAAAAGTCATGTAGATACTGGGGTTTACATTATTCCTTTTAAACATTTTCCCACCATGTTGGGACTTGGTTTTATATGATTACTTTATGTTAATGATATATAATTTTATGTTTTTTCCACATTTCCATGTTATGATAATCATGTTATATCATTCCTTTATGTTCATATTTCTCTTGTGATCCATTGATATGCCTATTTACTATCATGAAATATATTCTTCATGTTATGCCTTGTTCACTCCCTTACTCATCCTTATTTCTCACCCTTTTCATATATATTTTTTCAGGTCATTCCATGTTGTGCTAAGTACGAAGGAATATTATGGTCACATAAAAGATTTTTTCAATAAAGATGTTGTATTTTGATGTCTTAAGTTGTCATGTAATGTTCATAAGCCTCAAAGACGCTAGAACTCTTGATCTTCTAAGTTGTATTAATTAAAATATTATTTAATAATTTTTTTTCTCAATATGAAATAATGTGTAGGGTTGGTGTAGTTTGTATCAGAGGATAGTTTTGGTTATTTTTTTGGGATTAGGATCAGAAAAACCTAGTGAAAGCATTTGGGATAAGACTATGTATAAGAAAATAATCCCTAAATCTCTTTACAATGGATAAAATCCATCGAGAATATCTTATCCATCCTTTATTTTTTTGAACAAGAGATGGTTCTTCTAGTTTCTTTTTGTTTGGAGGGTGAAGCTGATCAATGGGGTATATTGAACAAAAATACAAATCCTGAGTAAGAGACTGATTTGTTGGATTGAAATAATGTTAGGAATTTTTTTCAATAAATATTTTCCTCGCACCCTACGACTTAAGATGAAATGGTACTTCCTTTCCCTCAAGAAAAATGATAATGAATCCATAGGATAGTACAAGAAAAACATCACAATGATTTCATGATACACCTCTGTCTTTGTCGTTATTTCCAAATGCAAGGTTTACCACTTTTTTAGTGGGATAAAACATATCCTACTGAAATCACTAGAGATCTTTGTCTTCGATAGCTATGAAGAAATTTTCTGATGTGCGCTAGATGTCGAAATAGAGGTCAGAAAATCTTAGACGTATCATGAGGATATGTTGCGGAAAGTGTACATTCATTCTGGTTTGTCTGATGGATAAATACAACGGTACTATGAAATTCTCGTACCTCACTTTCCAAAGGTGTATAAAGAAGAACCTCAAAAATTTCTTTAATGTGATAAGGAAATTCTTTTGGAGTGTAATAGAAAGGTACTTGGATAATGATTGCCAACAACAAAGACCAGTTGCTATGACAGAGGTGAGGAATTATCCATTTGACCCTAAATGTATTGTTCATTTCTACAACTGTAAAGAACCAAGTCACATTACGAACTTGGGCCTTAAGATAAGGGATTTACAAGGCAACAAACAACCTCCATGGCAGAAAGGGTGATCTTTTTCCATCACTACCGACAAATTGAATCCCGGCATTGAAGTGGTGAGAGGTACGGTAGTTATTCATTCAAGAATAAGGAATGTACTTTTTGATTTTGGTTCAAATAATTCTTTTATATCTTGAAATTTTTGTTGAAAAATACAAACACCACCACAAATCATGGAAGTTGAGATTTTAGTGAATATGGAAAATGGGGAAATTATTGCACCCCATGAATATACCTCCTCCCCAGTCACACTTTGTGGATTGAACTTCCCTGGGAACCTATAACTCACCAATATTTTATTCGATAAGTCATTTTTAATTACATTGACGTCTTGTGTTGTGAGATAAAACAATATTATCTTTATCTATATGCAACATTGTTTTAGCTTGTAATATATGCAACACTATATTTGTCTTGTGTTACATACAATTTGAAGTTCTTTTGATAGAATTCATTTCACACAACAAAGAGTATAGATTTTGTTCAATATATAAAAGAACTATGTTTGGATTATGTTATATAGAACATAAATGTAAACTTTTAGTAAATACAACACTGACGTGGCTAGCATTACACATAAGAGTGACCTACCATGATAGCTTGCATCGTACGCAATATGGAGTTTCACAAAACAACGATATATTACTAAAATATTATTATTTAATGGGATTTAAATTAGACTTTATGAATAGTATTAACAAGAAATTGAATATTATATGAAATTAAAATTTTGCTTATGTATTTTCGAAAACAATATATAAGAAAAAATTCAATTTTTTGAATGAAGGATGTATTTTTCAAAAAATGAAATTTTCCCACCATTTGATGGTGTATCAATTTTATGAATAGTTTTTAACATTTTATATATTATATTTGAAAAAATAAACTTCTTATTTGGAATCGGGAAATCAGAATTGAATTTAGTTTAATTTATGATATTTTTTGGATAAAATTCAAATTTTAATGAATAGTAAACAATACTGCATTTTAATTCAAAACTTCCTTTTCATGTAATTTATTTATATAGTTAGATTATGTTATTAATTGGTATTAATGTTTAATTGGATTATTTTTTATAATTTAATCCAATTTTTTTCATTGGATGTAATTTCACATTTAAATGGGACATAAACACATTTCAATATTTTGATTGGTTTTACATCGTAAAAATTGAAATTATGGTTTGATCAAGAAGAATTAATTTTAAATAAATTAATGAAAACAATATGTTGAATTTTTGAAAAATGGATTCTATAATTGGAATCAGTGGGTCCAAATTATGTGAAAAGGTTATTTTTATTTTATTTTAATTTTATATTTTTGGAAATTATGAATAGTAACTACAGTTATTTTTATTTACCATAGTTAAAGGTAAATCAGGTAAATTAAGGTATTAATAACTATAATAAAGATGATAAAATTACCCTAACTCTATCTAAAATATCATATGACTAAATTAAGTAAACTGTTATCAGATAAGGTTTGGAATTGATTCATTTTATGGACTTTTTCTATGAAAGTGATGTAATTATATTTAAAAGAAAAGAAAGTGACAACATGTCACCCACTTATCTCTTATAAGTATAATAATTTTAATATAGTGATAAACTTGATAAAACATAAAATATAAAAAGACTCTAGAAATTGGAGGAAATTATACAGATCATGTGAGTTTATTTATAATTTTAATAGATTCAACAACCACCTTTAATGATGAGATAATAGTGATGTAGAAATTATTTTATTGATAGAAATATCAAACAAATGGTTTTATAAATTTTAAAATAAATATCATATGAAGTAATTAATGTTATCCACAAATTATTTAGGTTACTATGACATTTTAGGAGTGTATTAAATATTTTGGTTTGAATTTATCTTCTATGTGGAGTTTATTTAATGTCAAATAAATGAATAGTTTCAAAATTGAAACTATTGATATTTTATTAAAATAAAATGTTAATAATTATTTAAAAATTCCAAAAATATTTAAAAATTACAATGTAAAAATTATATGGTCTAAAATTTCATAATTTATCTAATTATGGTAATTTTACTACACATAAGTAAATTTTTAAAACCATTTAAAATTTAGAATATTATTACCATAAATAAATTTAAATCGATTAAATAAGGATAAATCACAATGATAAGGTTTAAAATAAAATAAAAACGAGTTTAAATTTTAATTTTTTAGAGTTTTTAGACCCATACTCAAATTAAATTAGAAATAAATAAGTTTTGTATAATAATAAACTGAAAATAAATTTATAATAAAATAATATCTCAAGAATTTCATAAAGTGACCCTCCTTCCTCTTATAAAAAGACAACACCTCTACCCATTTAATCATTCAATTAAAGCCCTTTTGGATCCTCCAGAATCTACTCAAATAATCTACCAAAATCCATCCCTCCCTCCTAGAGGCCACACTTTAGGCATAAAGCTGTCATAGGGAGACCATGTGTGTATATCAAAAAAAAAAAGATACTCGAAAAAGAGGTAATTATTTTATCACCTATTTCAAAATTATTTTCCTCTTCTACTTCCTCTTCTTATGTTGTTCTTATACTAATGTAATAAATCCAGTAACTTATAAATTATTATATTTTTTCTAATAATTGGACAACCTTATTTCTTCTTTTATCCATCATACGAATAACAATATCACCATGCATGTGTACGTACGATCACCCATCTCCACGTTGTGGTGTAATTTTATATTCAACAATACTTAACTTGGATGGTTATAATGATGATTATAATAGATTTAAATAATTAATATAACTTTAAAATTATTTTTTATAATTAATTATCCATCCAAATCCATACCATTTAACCATTAAGTGAATGATATCCTCGCTTGTGCGTACGTACGACCTATCTTTTTCCACGACGTGATGAGATTCATTCTCCAAGTTAACCATTAAATATTGATTATAATGTATATAAAATAAATAATCATGAAATATATGAAATAATAAATATTCCATATTTATGTATACATGTATTTCATTTACTTTCTTCCATTCAATTCAATAAGGAAACATAAACACCATTCATGTGTATGTATGACCTACCGTCTCCATGAACGGTGTATTCCATTTCATTTATCAATATATTGTATATATTTATATAATGAATATAACTAATATATAAATCATTATTCACATTCACGATGTGATTAAATTGTGATCTAAGTAATAATATAAAGAATAAAAAGTCAAAACACATATGATAAATAAAACGATTATTACCCAAAACGTTACTTCAGCATGAAATTGATAAATCAATGGGTAATATAAAGGCAGAGGTTAATCATATATGATATCATAAATGTTATTATTGTTATGTTTCAAGTAAATAATATGTTTAAACTCACTATAATGGTTTTCAGGATACATACAAAACATATCGGACCTATGGTAAGGGACAATTTTCAAATCTCATTATTATCTGATATTGTTTAAATATAAGTATTTACTAGGGTATATTTATCATTCAAGAACATGTTTCCTAAATATATAATATTATTTATATAATTATACTAATTTTAAATTTGAATTTTACCCATTGGTTAATTTTTATTAAATGGTATGGAAAGAATCATTCTTTCATTGTGCATACGAGGTACTTTTTGACTTTTCTAGAGAAAGTATGTGAAGAATGTTTTTAACTTATACGGCCTCAACGAATTCTTAAATTTTTATAACAATTATTTAAATGAAGATTCCCCTACATGATTTCATTTTTATTTTCAAATTAATTCTTGTATTTTAAAATTATGTGGCATTTTTACAAAAGAAAACATTTTTTAAGAAGAAATGATATTTTCATGAAGAATTAATTTCAAATGTTTTATAAAAATTATTTTCCATCTAAGATAATTCTCATTAAATAGGTATATGTTTCTATCCATATTATAAAAATTAATTGATTGTGTTAATGATGGAATGATATTTTTTATGGATTGTGTAATGATGGAATAATGTTTATGAAGCGCATTTTACTTCTTGCATTATACTATGATGAATGTTTTATGTTTTTGTGGGACATGTAATAATGATTTAATTATGAGATGGGTAGGACCTATATCTCCCTCCAATTAATTGGGTAATGATTTATATCTCATTATATTGACATGAATATAATAGAAAGTAAATCTGGTTCAGTAATACAGGGATTGAATGAAAAGTAAATCTGGTTTAGTAATACATGGATGGAACGGCATGTAAACCTTGTTCCGCAATGGAAATTGTCCATAATGATGGTATTGGATGCAATGTCTTGGATTCTATGTATATCCTATTATATTCTTATTTGTTTTCCACAATTCTATATTTTATTACAATTCTATTTTATCATGGTTAATTCCCCTTTTTATATCTATGGCTTATGTACTACAAAGATTTATTTAAGGACTCATGATTTTAATATTTAAACCTTTTGTTCATGTTTTTACATTCATATGTTTATGTTTTGTTTTATTTTATCCATGTTTACCCTTACTGAGAATTTGATCTCACCCTTTTTATTTTTTCATTACCCTTAGATATAAAGAATAGTTTTAGGTAGGAAAACAAAAGTGGAAGATCTTTATGGGAGATGATGATGATCTTTCACCAAGTTAGTAGATTATGTTCAAATATTCCAAAGCCTCTAAACTAATAATGTCTTTGGGTGTATATTTTTTTAATGTATTCTTAATTCCAAAAAATTTAATTTCCATGTTTTTTATGCTTGGGTCGTTAGAGTTGGTATCAAATAGAAGCATTAGTTAACCGTTGGAATCTAGGATGCAAAAAAGTTAGTAAAATCCCTAAAGTTATTTATAAGGAATGTCTTGGGATTTATGTAAGGGAAGATTAACTATAGGTTACAGTCCTAGAATTATGGTAATGATCATTAATAACCTATGATTAAACCTATGATGTTAGAGACTAAAAGTACCCACTTGATTATGTTGTTTTCCTACAATGATTTTTTCCTCTCACGCTATTCTTTCTGGGTTTTAGAGAATGGTTAGAACCCAAAAAATCCTCATTAATGCTAGATGTGATGGAAAGTGCAATTATTGTACTCCTAAACAACCAAATATTATGGGATACTGAATAAAGAAAATTGTTTCTATGACCACAAATCCAAATAGGCTTCTAAATGATCCAAGGTGGGAACCATGTTCTCTTGAATCATTCTTATGGAAACATCCACCTTATTTTAGTGGAACGACCAATCCACTAGTTTTTGTGAAATATATTTGTACAGTTGAAAACATATTTTTCATTTTCCTTTGTTCACAACATGAAAAGGTTATGTTGGGCACTTATTTCATGGATGGTAATGTGAATCTATAGAGGAACTTTATCAAGAAAAGTGGAAACAATGTATAATTGACTCCATGGATTGGGATAAGTTCAAGAACTTATTTTTTAGTATATACCTTCCTCATATTCTTCTTGAAAAAAGGGGGATTACAGTTTATCATTTCTCTCATTGTTATAATAAGAAAATAAGGATAGAATTCAATGGATACTATAAAAATTATGGAGAAAAAAATATTAGATTTTCTCAATGCTCAAAGTGTCGAAGGACACATGGAGTAAATTGTCTTATGGGTACTGAAAAATGTTACAAGGGTCAGAGAGAAGGCCATCAAGCATTTTACTACTGATATAATGGGAATAAAAAAATTATTCAAAGAGTGCATCATCCAAAAATCAGGATTACATGTGTAAGTAAATGTGTAATTATGATAACCAATGCCCTAATCCAAGGGTTATGGATGATTATCGATTTCAACAACCTATTAAATAAAAAGATAATGGAATATCATATATTATCACTATTGGAGTTTTTGAGTATGACCACGACGCGGTGGAATGATTAAGTGTTTATGTAATAGTATTCCAAAGGAGTGTCCTAGAATATATTTTATAGTATTATGAAATATTGGAATATCTATGAATTGTTCCATTGTCGATTTCCATAATTATATGGTACCAATAACCATGGAAAGTGATTGAAATATTTTTGGAAACCACATGATATGAACATAATGATGGGATAAGTATATAATGAGTTATTTGATAGTATTTATGACTTCATGACTTATATAAGAACAAACTTATAACAAGGTTTGAGTGAATAGAATTTTTGGTATTTTTTGGGGGTGGAAAGATTTAATTATGATAGAATGCATGTTTTCACTAATCATATATGATAATTCATGTTATTAGTATATTTCATGTGAATAAGTGAATAATGTATTCCCATGTTTGGAATGTGAAAACCAATAAATACTTTATGTGTTATGGGAGATAAATGTTAAGTCAATTTAGTTCACCTTTTTTCTAATGTTTTATATTTTCAATTTTTGGATGGATTTTAATGTTATCCATTTATGGATAGTATAAGTTATATTTTGATTGAATTTTATAATATTAATGTATTATCTCACTATAGATGGACTTGTGCATATTTGATTAACTATGCCAACCATTTTGTTGAGATAGATGGAATGAACTATCATTCGATCACATGATCTACAAACACTTCAAGAATGACCAATCCCACTTCATTTCTTTAAATAAGAGATGAAGTGGAAATTTATCAAGGCATGAACAATGATGAGATTATACCAAAATCAAGTAATTATTTCATCTCATGAAAAATTATTCATCTTTAGGGAAAGGATCTTGAAACCAAAAAATGTTATCTTAGTACCTTCTTATCAGATGAAACAGATAGTCTCATAAATCATCACATATTTGTGGATATCTACTAGTTAACTTTCTCTAAACAATGTTCCCTATCACAATACATTAGAACATGATGGGTATAGTTTTATTTTAAATCCATGTTTTTACTTCCCACCATTATTATCATATGTGGAAACCCAATGATGATATAATTTGGGTAACCGTTATTTTTCTATCTTTCCTTCTTTAAAATTATGTTTTAGTATTCTATTTACAATGTGGGTTTCTATGGAAGAAACATTTACGTAGTAAACCTTTAATAACCCTGAGGAATTTTGAGGGAGAAATTCATTTTATGGGGGGTATAATGTAACACCATGAGATTTTATGAAATATATTATTTTTCATTTCATTGATGTATTGTGATTTAAACTACACCAAGATTGTCTTACACTATACATAACACCATATTAGCCTACCATATATGCAACACTGTACTTTTCTTGTTTTAAACACAATTACATATTCCTTTGATAGAATTCATTTAACAAAACACTGAGATTATATTTTATTCAATGTATAAAAGAAATATGTTAGGATTTTTTTTATATGGAACACCAAAGAAAAATTTCACTAAATGAAACACTGACATGGCTTGAATTACACTCAAGATCGACCTTCCTTGATAACTTCTGTTGTACGCAATACCGAGTTTCACTAAACAAAAATATATTATTAAAATATTATTATTTAATAGGATATAAACAAGAAATTATGGATATTATTAACCAAAATATGAATTTTACATGAAATTAAAATTCATCTTATTTATTTTATAGAATATGATATAAGAAAAAATTCAATTTTTAAGATGAAAGATGTATTTTTCAGTTAATTCAGTTTTGTGGCCTTTTGATGGATTAACAATTTTAAGTGTAGCTTTTAACACTTTTAAATATTCTATTTGAAAAAAACGTATTATTTGGATGTGGGATATAAAAATTTACTTTGGATTACTTTTTTATATTTTTCTGATAAAATTAATATTTTAATGAATAGTGAAAAATACTATATTTTATTTCAATACTACATTTTCATCTAGTTTTTTATATAGTATGATTATCTTTTTAGTTGGTTTTAAAGTATAATTAGATTATATTTTTATCAATTAATCTATTTATGGTTATTTTATATAATTTCACATTTAAAGTGGATATAAACACAAGTCAATCTTCTGATAGTTTATACTTTTTAAACACCCCCTTTCGGGTTTTGACAACATGAATTAATTTTAAATTAAATAATGATAATTTTTTCTTATGAATTTGTAGAAACCGATTCTATATTTGAAATTAGTGGTTCCAAATTATGTTAATAGCTATCATTTTTTATCTTTTTTGGATATTATGAATAGTAACTACTGTAATTTTGTTTACCGTAGTTAAAGGTAAATAAGATAAATCATGGTAATAAACAATATGATAAAGAAAATAAAATTACCCTATCAAATACCAAAATCCTACTAGATGAATTAATGTCAAGAAATATCTCTTAAGGGTTTGAATTGATTCATTTAATGGACTTTTATCCATGAAAGTGATGTAATTATAATTAAAAAAGAAAGTGACAACATGTTACTCTCTTATCTCTTATAAGTAAAATAATTTTAATATAGTGATAAACTTGAAAAGACATCAAACATAATGAGTATAAAAAATGTTAATGAAATTATATACATCATATGAATTTATTTATAATTTTTAGAGATTAAATAATTACCATTAATGAGGACACAATAGAGATATAAAAATTATTTTGCTGATATAAGTATCAAATAAATAGTTTTAAAAATAATAAAAATAATATCATATGAACTAATTACTATGATCCACGAATTTTCTGGGTTACTATGACATGTTAGGAGTGTATTAAATATTTTTTTTTCTGAATTTATCATCTATTTTGATTTTATTTAATGTAATATAAATTAATAGTGTTAAAATTGACATAATTGATATTTTTCAAAAATAACATATTATTAAATTAATTAAAAAAAATTATTTTAAAATAAAAAATTGAAAATTATATGATCTTAAATATCATATAATATCACATTATAGAAAATTTACAACATATAAGTAAATATTTATCACCAATTACTGTCTATAATATTATTACCACAAATAAAAATAAATAGATTAAATAATTATAAATCAAAATGATATGGTTTAAAATAAAATTAAAATATGTCTTAATTTATATTTTTGAGAGGATTTAGACCCATAATCAACTTATATTTTAATTATGTGAGTTTGGGAGCATTATAAACCGATAATAAATTTATAATAAATTAAAATCACAAGAATTTACTAAAGTGCCCCTCCTCCCCCTTATAAAAGCCACCACCTCTACCCAGTTACTCACAACTTTCAATGACTTTGTCTTAGGGAAAATATACTCAAATAATCTCCCAAAATCCATCCCTTCAATATGGAGGGCACACTTTGGGCAGAAATCCATCCTAGGGAGTCCTTTTGTAGAAATCAAAAGGAGATACTCGAAAAAAATAATTGTCTTATCACCTATTTCAAAATTATTTTCTTATTCTACTTCCTCATCATATGTTTTAATTATACTGAAGTAATAATTTCAGTATCTTCTACATTTTGATATTTTATTATTATTGTAGGAAAACCTTATACCTCCTTTCATCCATCCTATAAATAACAATATCACCATGTGTGCATACGGATGACTTACCGTCTCCACACCATGGTGTAATTTGTTATTCGACAATACATAATTTGGATTGGTATAATGATTATTATAATGGATTTAAATAATGAATATAGCATGATAATTATTTTATATAATTAATATACCATCCAATTACATACCGTTTTACCATTAAGTGAATGATATCATCACTTGTACATACGTAATACCTACCATCTCTACGAATCGATGAGATTAATTCTGCACGTTAAACATTCATGAATGATTATAAAGTATATAAAATAAAAAATAATGAAATAAATGAAATAAAATTTATACTATATTCATGTATATATATATTTATTTCATTTACTTTATTTCTTTCAATTTAATAAGGAAATGGGAAAAGCGTTCATGCATACATGCGACCATCCGTCTCCAGGAACAGTGTATTCTATTTCATTTATCTAGGTACTACTTATATTTATATATTGAATATATATGATACATAAATAATGTTATAAATTTTATAAGTAATTAAATCATGATCTATGTAATAATATCAAGAATAACAAGTCAAAACACATATGATAAATAAAACAGTTATTACCCAAAATGTTGCTTTAACAAAGAATTGATAAATGAACGGGTAATATAATGTCATAAGTGAATCATATAAGATATCATAAATATTTCATGGTTAAATTAAAATTTAATGATATGTTTAAACCAACTATATAGGAGTATCAAATACATATGAATAATATCGGACATAAGGTAAGGGATGAATTTTCAATTTCATTATTATCTGAGATTTTTTAACTATAAATATTTACTGGGGTATATTTATCATTCACATACATGTTTCCAAAATATATAATATTATTCCTATTCTTCTAATAATTTTTAAAGTGAATTTTACCAATTTTAATTTTTTTATTACATGTAATGGAAGGAATCTTTCTTTTGTATTCCATAAGAGGTACTTTTTGACTTTTTTTTGGCAAGAGTACAAGAAGAATGATTTTTAACTTATACAAAATTAACTACTTTTTATGTCTTTCTAATGCCTTATTTAGATTACTATTCCTCTACATTATTTCAATTTATTTTTAAACTAAATTATTTTCTATTAAAATTTCATGGCATGTAGAGAAAATAATCCATTTTTTTAGATGAAAGGATATTTTACTCAAGAATTAAGTTCAAGTGTTTTATAAAAATTATTTTCCATCTAAAATGAAACTATTTAAATAGGGTTATGTTTATATCCCTATTATTACCCTGATTGTATTGTGTTAATTATGGAATGATATTTTATATGGATTACGTTATGATAAAATGATGTTTACGAAGCCCATTTTATTTATTGGGTTATGCGATGATTAATTATTTATGTTTTTAAGGCATGTGTAAGAATGATTTCATTAAGAGATGGCTGCACCCTATATATCCCTATAATTCATTGTTTAGATATTTATATCTCATGAGATAGACATGAATTTAATGGAAAGTAAATCTAGTTCTGAAATACATGGCTTGAACAGCATGTAAATCTAGTTCTATAATACATTGCTGGAATGAAAAACAAACCTTGTTCAGTAATGGGTTTTGTCCTTTATGATGGTCTTGGAAGCAATGAATTGGATACAATGAAAATCATATTATGTTCTTATTTGTTTTCCACAATTCCACATTTTATGTCAATTCTATTTTATAAAGATTAACATTCTTTTATGATTTATTCATTACGTACTGCTAAGATTTAATTCATGACACCAGATTTTGATATTTAATCCTTATATTCATGTTTTTAGATTCTTATATTTATGGTTTGTTTTATGTACTCCATGTTTACCCTTACTGAGAATTTGATCTCACCCTTTTTATTTTTTCCTTTCCCTATGATATAAAGAAAAATTTTATGTAGTAAAACAAAAGGGGAATATCTTTATGGTATATATTGATGATATTTCACCAAGATAGAAGATTATGTTCCATGTTTCCAAAGACACTAAACTAATACAGTTTTTGGGTGTATATTTGTGTAAAGTAATACGTATTATGAAAAAATAAATGCAATGTCATTATATGTCAATATTAGGTCATTAGAGAACCTCTTCATACTCCCTATGGTGGAATTTTATGCAATTCCTAGAATGGATTGTCTTTCCCTATATAGATCAAACATAAATTTTCACGAGAGGGAAATCACTGTATATATGGTCAGTCGACCCCCGATTCTATACAAGCGCAAGAAGGAGGATTATTTTTCTATTGCACCATATTATAAATCATGGATAATACATCCCTATGATCATGTGTATCATTATCAGATGATTGATTCTAAGGATGGAATCATCTTTGATGACATGCCTATTGTAAGGAAATTCGTGGATGGGTTTCTTGAGGAATTCCATCCTCTTCCTCCTAGAAGAGATGTTGAATTCTCAATTGACCTCATAAATATGGATTTAACAATATCCAAGACTCCATATATAATAGATGTTGTGGTGCTTGAGTAGCTAATGAAACAACTACCAGAGAATATGGATAAAGTGTTTATACAACCAAGTGCTTCACTCTGGGGTGCACCAGTCTTCTTCATCAAGAAGAAGGATGGTTCAATGCTCCTTTGCATTGTTTATCGTGAGCTCAAAAAAATAATTATAAAGAACAAGTATTTTTTTAGGAATAAATGACTTTTTTGATGAGATATGTTGATCACAATACATTTCCAAGGTGGATAAGTGGTTAGGATATTATCAAGCAAGGGTGAAGAAAGAGGATATCCCCAAGAATACTTTTCATACAAGGTATTGGCACTATGAATTCATAGTAATGCCTTTAGGACTCACTAATGATTCAGTAATCTTCATCTACTTTATGAATATGGTATTTAGATATTAACTCAAATAAATTTTAGTCTTTATAGATGATATTTTTATATAATCCAACACCATATAAGATCATGAGGAGCATTTAAGCACTATACTAGAGACCTTGAGAAATGATAAGATCTATGAGAAGTAGACCAAGTGTGAGTTCTGGTTGAACGATGTCTCATTATTGGGGCATATAATCACAAGCAATGGGATATCTTTGGATCCCTCTAAGACAAATGCAATTGAGGGATGACTTGGGAAAATTTTTTTGGTAGATATACGTAGCATCCTTGGGTTAGAGGGATACTATTGTCGATTTTTGAGAAATTTATCATGATTATCAAACCCTCTTCCAAAGACAACTCAGAAGAGAGTCATGTTTTCTTGGAATGGTGAATGTGATGAGGGATTCAGGGAGTTGAAAAGGAGGCTTATCAATGTGCATGTTCTCACACTAACCACAATTGGGGAACATTTTGAGGTATTTCGTGATGATTAGAAGAAGGGCAAGGGTTTTATCTTGATGAAAAATGAAAAAATTTATTGTCTATGTGTCAAGGTAATTGAAATTTGAGGAGAAAAACTATCCAACACATGATCTAGAGTTGGATGTAGTGATATTCACTTTTAAAATGTGAAAACATTACCTCTTTGATGGAATGGTTTGAAATATATAGAGCTCACAAAATCCTCAAATATATATTAATATAGAAAGAGTTGAATATGTATCGTTGAAGAAGGTTAGAGATTATCAAAGACTATAACTACTCAATTTACTACTATATAGGGAAACTGAATAAAGTGGAAGTATAAGGCCCCAGCCTTAAACCTTACTTAATCTTGAGTTATTACAAGATTACACATTGAGGATCTTTTCAGGTTTAGAGTTTTAGAGAATTAGATTATGAAACTTGCATTATATTCCACATTTAAACAAAGTGGTTACATAAAAGACAGTATTCATTCTTCCAATCAACGGAAACATATTGAAAATAAAACATGGATTCTTTCTTGACACATCCTTGACACTATCATCACATCATGTACCTTTCCCTTGACCTGTGAAAAACATTTCAAAAACTTGGGATGAGCATAAAAAGCTCAGTAAGGGATATAAAAATATGGAAAGGAATCATGAGTACATGTATACATAAGAATGAAATCATACTTTACCCATAAAACATAGGCACTTTAACATACCTCATAAAATCATAGCAATCATATAACATAAAGGTAACTTGAGGCATTAATAGCATTCTTACGTAGGGAGTAACCCTCTTGGTTACGTTTGGAATACCCATCACAGTATATTCCCTAAATCTCTTTGGAGAAATCTTAATGTTTCACTCTTTCGCGTTACCCAATGCATTGGAGAGCTATATCAGGCTCACCTGCCCTTAGTTTATCACGGAACCACCCATCTTCATAATAATGCCCAAGAACCATAACATAAATGTATCACATAAAACATGCATAAAGGAAAAATAACATTTCCACATTTCAATCACAATATAACATTTTAGTATATTGAAATAATGAATCCATTCAAAAAGAAACCATTTCCAAAACCATTTTAAAACATTTAATAAAGAGATTTTTTAATCAAAGTGTCCCATACCACCTTTAAGATTAAAATTTTAAACCATTAATATCCATATAAATAAATCCTTAAAACCATTTTGAAAACATGGATATTAATAAGAACAAATAATTAAAACATTTAAAACGATATTTTGGTTAAAGGGGTTTTACCAAAATTAGAGACACTTGAATACAATAATTGAGGAATAACATTTAGTCAGAACATTATAATATCATGAGAATAAATGGATTCATGATATAATACTCCAAAGGACAGTATATACACCATATAAGAGTGAATTGGTGCATAACAACAATGAACCCTCAATAGAAATGTCAAATGTGATGAAATCCATTATAAAGAAGGTATCCTTAAATTAAGGAAAAATCAATCTCAAAAATATGTGTGACAAATATAAATACACCCAATATAAGTGGATATTAAGTGTAAAACAATAAAAGGTCATTCACACATATTCAATGGATGACATATTCAATGACTACATGTTGAACCCAAAGAAATCGAAATTGGGTTAAAAAGTTCCCTTGACAGCCTAACAGCATCACATCAAAATGAGTTGATGAGAGATAAAAAGAGTATCTCATCACATGGACATAAAATTTACATCAATAAGGATATATGAGAACATATCCCAACATAACAATATGTAAATTAAAAGACCCAACAAAAGAAGTCTTTTAAAAAAAAGGAGGGTGAAAGGTTCCCTTACTGACTTGGGTATCTTTCAAAACATACACCCCATGAAAGAAGGACAATAGATCATTGATGTAAATACTCATAAACGAAAGTATATTACACAAAGAGTAGAATAATGGGCAGTACATACACCACTCAATGGAATTTGTGGCAAATGTAGCATAAATCTCACGGGAATAAAAGTGAGATGAAAAATCCCTTACGAAAACTCGGCAGCCTAACGGTGCCACTCAAAACTTCCAAAATGGATTGATGAGAGGTAATAGGGTCTCTCATCATATGAAAATAATAAGTAAAGTAGGAGTAATACAAAAGAACATCCCAATCATAAGAAATATGAGCTTAAAAGGAATGACATAAAAGAGTGTACTTAAAAAGAAAGAGAGGAGTAGGATCCCTTACCTCGGGTCCGACTTGACTCGATCGTTCTTTAACGTCCTGAATAATAAACTTGAGTTAATTTCTACTTTATTAAGAACCTTTTACAAGTTCATTATTCCTTTTATATCAATTATTGACATGTTATAAACATTATGTAATCATTCAAGTTAATAATGTTCATTTTGTCGGTATTTGGTTCTTAAGTCGAAAGTGGACTTCTTACAATTACATGTTGTTCGTGTGACCAAATGTTTATTATAACCAGAATTGTATTCATGATGTAGATATCATATATGTCATATATATCCAGTACATTTATGCATTTATAACATTACATAATCATTTAGAGGTAAGAAATGAAATGCATCGTTCATGGAGACGGTAAGCCGTACGTACGCAAGAACGCTACTTCCATTTCTATTTCGTATTTTAAAGAATGTAATCATTATGATATAAAGGTATATTATAATTCCAGTATAATATCATATATAATATCATAGTTCCATCCTTTATACGTCCGACATATGGTATTTAACGAATCAAATCACTTTGAGGGGGCGGTAGTCCACACTTCCTTAAATGAAGATATCGCGCATACCCATAATGGAAGCCATAAAGGTAAGACACAAATGAAAAATACAGAAGAATAAGTAAAACATTAACATATTATATATCATATATAAAAATAGTGACATCATAATGACCACCTTTGAAGGTGTTAAATGAGTATTGAACAATCATCGTTTCGGGAGGCAGAATTTCGCCATCCACGGAAACCGTATGTTCTTTAACCATTTGATGTAGTTGTGTGAGAGTGTAGATCAAATAAATCTTATAAAAACATCCTAGTATATTTAAGATAATGGTGTTGTTACAAAATAAGTAAATAAAAAGAGTTTAGGGGGTTGGAGAAACAAAATAAAACAAATGAACATGAGAGAATGAATTACCTTTAAAAGTGTAACTCCTTTTGATTTGAGCCTAAAGGCTTCCTTTGAAAGGATTATGCCCAAAGGGAATCCTCTAGGATGAGGAGAGGGATGTTTAGAGAGTAAATGGGCAGGGGTTGTCCGACCCAAAGGCTTGAGGAGTGTGTGAAATGAGGTAGAGATGGGGGCCTTTTATAAGAGGAGAGGAGGGGCACTTTTGGAAAGTAAGAAATATTACTTTATTTGAAAATGTATTTCGGTTTTAAAAGGTCCCACATTTATATAATTCGTGGATAAGGTGATAAGGGTTCGAAATCCACCCATCCAATAAGTTTTGGACATGTTTAGTTCATAGATTTTACATTATCTTTCCATTTTATTTAAATCGTCAAATAATGATGTCATCGCTGCATCATTATTATGTCATAAATAACTTAATTTATTTAATGTCTAAAAATTATAAAAAAAATACTATGACGTAGGAAATATTTTTACCTTTCCAATGACTATTTATAATAAAAAATATGACTTGTATAACCCTACTTAAAAATTGTTTTAGTAAAACATATCATGTTTGTGTCATTTTTACTTTTACATTAAATAAAAAGTTATTTATGTCATTTCCCAACCAAAGTGGATCCATGGGGTCCCCAAGTTGACCCATGACTTTTCTTGGTCGTCCATTACACATACAATGAGGTTAGGACATGTGTCAAGTTTATTTCATTTTATTAAAGCATTATTTTTACCTTAAACTACACTAATTACCACTAATCGCGATTAAAACTTAATAAGTTACTATTCACCAAAAAATTATTTTAATCTCATTGAACCACATTTTACTTCTTAATGACAACCATGTATGTCGGATTTTTGAAAATAAAAACACAATTATGACAAAATTTCATTTAAACGGAAAATCAGTTTTTATAAGTACCACTTAGTGGTTTCACTATTCATCAAAAATTAAAGTTTTTCAGAAAAATCCCAAAAATTCACCATAAGCTATATTTGATATTCAGAATTCAAAAATGAAGTCCGTTTTAAAAAATTCAAAACATATTAGTCACATTAATTAATTTAATAATTAATTCCCGCTGTCAGCGCAAATAGCGTGTTTTTATAAAACAATAAGTATTAAAAGATTGACACTAGTTTAAGTCTGATTTCAAAGTGAAGTTAATTCCAACGACCACTATTGGATTTAATGGTAAAAATATTTTCTAATTTTACTTTAAAACCAATTCAAAATATGATTTAATCATATAAATAAATTAGATTAAAAAGAGGGTTTGAATTAAAACAGAACATTTTACACTATTCATTAAAAAATGAACTTTATCGGAAAAATACCAAAAAATTACACAAAGTAAAATTTGATGTCCTGATTCTTAATAAGAGTTTTATTTGGTCCAAAAGAATGTATAAGAGTGATCAAAACTATATTTAATGACGGTTCACCATCAAAAGGTGATAAGTGAACCTTTAGTGAAAACTAGGGCATATACGCCTAAAATTGAATTCTTTCCGTATTTTAAGCCTTTATCTTTTATTGTATAAATGTAAAAACATTTAAGAACATATATAATCATATTTTAGTTATTTCTATCCATTCCCGCCATTACAACAGCTACATGTTAACTACCATTTAAAATAATATTATTTTGTTATTAGAGTGCAACGTAAGATTCCCAAGAAACTTGTTGTTGCGTGTTGGGTACGCCATCTAGCATAGCAACCCTTTAAAGTAATATTAATACTTTATTCACAAATATGGATAAATATGAAAATGTCATATTTTTTATTTACCTGGGGTGTTACATCCTTCCCCCCTTTTGGGAATTATGTCCTCGCAATTTTTAAAATTGAGCTTGGAAACATCCTTGAATGTCCCACATCGGAACAAGAGTCGGTAAAACAATCACTTTAAAATAAAGGAAGATAAGTACAGAGGTCACCCGAGTTAACCCATACTAGGATTCCATGTAGGAAAACATGGACATGGAGGAGAAAACATAGGGTCATGTTCTGATGGACAGTGATAGAAAACATGTTTAGGAGAAAGTTAACAATAAGAAAATCACAAACTTGTGATGGGTTAAACGGTATTCGATTCCCCAGCAGGAAAAGTTAATAGACAAATTTTTTGTTTTAAGTTAATTTTTGTTGAGGAATTTATTCATAAGGAAACATAATCACTTATCATGTTTACTTTCATCTTTTACTAGATTCCTTAGTCAAACTCATATTTTTTCCCAAAAGGCGAGTATTTAGGGAGACTTGTTCGCATTAAGAGTACTATAATCAACTTCTAGAGAATCACCTAATCCACAAAAGAGAACAATATACATCCCATGTCTTTAGGCTTTAACCAAAACCAAAACCAAAAAGGTTAGTACAAGGTCAGATAATCCAGAAAAGGATAACCCTTTATAAAAAGAAAATCTATTCTTAATCTCCAAAATTTGTCCAACAAAACCCAAAGTTCAACGAGGACCATTCTATAATCAATTTGTCCATAAAATTATTCAAAGTAAACCAATCTAAGATTGAAACCCAAATATTTGAAGGATTTAGTCACATTGTCTTCCAAGTTAAATTGTAACATTTATCTCCAAACAACATTAGTTGCTCCTAAAGTCTCGTATTGAAAAGTAATTAACCTAATCACATATCCTCTATGATAGGTTAATCATTTTCATAAATAACCCAAAATCAACTTACTCTTAATTCATAAAATCATATAACTAAAAAGAATCAGTCAAACTAACCAGCGAATTCACGTAGTCCAGTGGTAGGCGATTATTACCAGTCGCACTTTGGTTGTGGGTTCGATTCCCGTAGCTTTGTCCGACGCGACGGGTAGTCACACGGTCTGCGTGTTGTCCTTTTTCCAAAACTATATAATTCTTAAAACATTCCCCAAAATGAGATAAAATCTTCAAAGATTATCATAACATATTTTAACCTCAAGTTTATCTCATGCCTTTCATTTTCCATCATAACATATAGTAACCCATAATTACCTCCAAAGTAAGGATCATATAAACCCAAATGGTTCTTTATAACTATGTCCACAAAATAAAAGATAACTATTACTTGAATAAAATTTGACTATATTAAACATCAGGGTTACACATAATATAAAAAGTCTTCTAATGTAACCCCATCATCAAAAGAGACTTAATACTCTTAAGAATTTCACCATAACTCTTGAAGCCCTTATATGTTGACATCTTACTCATTCAACATTCTTCATGATCCATTATCCATTCCTTTCCAACTTATTCCGAAATACCTCTTTCCTACAAACAAAATCATGAATCATATCCTAAGATTCCAAAATAGGAAAACAATAGTCATGAAATAGTACATACCTTTGATTGGTCATTGTCAGTTTCTTCATCCTCAATAAGAATGGCATTAGGTATTGGTAAATGAATATTGGTATGCTCTTGGTGACCCCATTCACGAAACTTCTTCATAGGACATGTGTTTGCATAATGACCATGCACACCACATTTAAAACATTCAATTGATCCCTCAGAAAGAACTTCTTTCCCTTTCCTCGAGTCAACTGGATGCTTCCTTTTTCCATGGCAGGTTCTTGCTTTATGACCTTCATTTCCACATATATAGCATCTTTCTGTCCCTTTGAAACATTTTCCTAGGTGTTTCTTTCCACATCTTTGACACATAGGTTTTTGAACACACTTACCTTTATGATTATTACTTGTACTTCCGTAGGGATTTGTTTCTTGCATATATGATGTTTTAGATAAATCTCCAAGGTTTAGGTGGTCAATCATAACTCCAGATAGTTGGTTGAGGATAATCACAAGAGTTCTTATTGCAGCTCCCATATCATTCAGTTTCTTTCTCCAAAAAACTGTCACAGTTTCCTTCACATCCACTGTTACTTTGGTGCCTGCTAGATCCAACCATTTACTAAAACCAAAAAGGTCAGTGTGATTATATCAACAAAACCATCATGTACTAATGAGTAAGATAAACACTAAGATATACTTACTCATTCACTTTATCTAAAACTAGGACTCTTTCTGAAATCCTAACCATTATGGTAATGTCACTTATGCTTAAAGAATACCCTAACCTCTAAAGTTATCTAAACCGACCTCTGATACCAACTATAAGGCCCCAGCCTTAAAACTTACTTAATCTTGAGTTATTACAAGATTACACATTGAGGATCTTTTCAGGTTTAGAGTTTTAGAGAATTAGATTATGAAACTTGCATTATATTCCACATTTAAACAAAGTGGTTACATAAAAGACAGTATTCATTCTTCCCATCAACGGAAACATATTGAAAATAAAACATGGATTCTTTCTTGACACATCCTTGACACTATCATCACATAATGTACCTTTCCCTTGACCTGTGAAAAACATTTCAAAAACTTGGGATGAGCATAAAAAGCTCAGTAAGGGATATAAAAATATGGAAAGGAATCATGAGTACATGTATACATAAGAATGAAATCATACTTTACCCATAAAACATAGGCACTTTAACATACCTCATAAAATCATAGCAATCATATGACATAAAGGTAACTTGAGCCATTCATAGCATTCTTACATAGGGAGTAACCCTCTTGGTTACGTTTGGAATACCCATCACAGTATATTCCCTAAATCTCTTTGGAGAAACCATAACGTTTCACTCCTTCGTGTTACCCAATGCATTGGAGAGCTATATCGGGCTCACCCGCCCTTAGTTTATCACGGAACCAACCATATTCATAATAATGCCCAAGAACCATAACATAAATGTATCACATAAAACATGCATAAAGGAAACATAACATTTCCACATTTCAATCACAATATAACATTTTAGTACATTGAAATAATGAATCCATTCAAAAAGAAACCATTTCCAAAACCATTTTAAAACATTTAATAAAGAGATTTTTGAATCAAAGTGTCCCATACCACCTTTAAGATTAAAATTTTAAACCATTAATATCCATATAAATAAATCCTTAAAACCATTTTGAAAACATGGATATTAATAAGAACAAATAATTAAAACATTTAAAACGATATTTTGGTTAAAGGGGTTTTACCAAAATTAGAGACACTTGAATACAATAATTGAGGAATAACATTTAGTCATAACTTTATAATATCATTAGAATAAATGGATTCATGATATAATACTCCAAAGGACAGTATATACACCATATAAGAGTGAATTGGTGCATAACAACAATGAACCCTCAATAGAAATGTCAAATGTGATGAAATCCCTTATAAAGAAGGTATCCTTAAATTAAGGACAAATCAATCTCAAAAATATGTGTGACAAATATAAATACACCCAATATAAGTGGATATTAAGTGTAAAACAATAAAAGGTCATTCACACATATTCAATGGATGACATATTCAATGACTACATGTTGAACCCAAAGAAATCGAAATTGGGTTAAAAAGTTCCCTTGACAGCCTAATGGCATCACATCAAAATGAGTTGATGAGAGATAAAAAGAGTATCTCATCACTTGGACATAAAATTTACATCAATAAGTATATATGAGAACATATCCCAACATAACAATATGTAAATTAAAAGACCCAACAAAAGAAGTCTTTTAAAAAAAAGGAGGGTGAAAGGTTCCCTTACCGACTTGGGTATCTTTCAAAACATACACCCCATGAAAGAAGGACGATAGATCATTGATGTAAATACTCATAAACGAAATCATATTACACAAAGAGTAGAATAATGGGCAGTACATACACCACTCAATGGAATTTGTGGCAAATGTAGCATAAATCTCACGGGAATAAAAGTGAGATGAAAAAACCCTTACGAAAACTCGGCAGCCTAACGGTGCCACTCAAAACTTCCAAAATGGATTGATGAGAGGTAATAGGGTCTCTCATCATATGAAACTAATAAGTACGGTAGGAGTAATATAAAATAACATCCCAATCATAAGAAATATGAGCTTAAAAGGAATGACATAAAAGAGTGTACTTAAAAAGAAAGAGAGGAGTAGAATCCCTTACCTCGGGTCCGACTTGACTCGATCGTTCTTTAACATCCTGAATAATAAACTTGAGTTAATTTATACTTTATTAAGAACCTTTTACAAGTTCATTATTCATTTTATATCAATTATTGACATGTTATAAACATTATGTAATCATTCAAGTTAATAATGTTCATTTTGTCGGTATTTGGTTCTTAAGTCGAAAGTGGACTTCTTACAATTACATGTTGTTCGTGTGGCCAAATGTTTATTATAACCAGAATTTTATTAATGATGTAGATATCATATATGTCATATATATCCAGTACATGCATGCATTTATAACATTACATAATCATTTAGAGGTAAGAAATGAAATGCACCGTTCATGGAGACGGTAAGCCGTACGTACGCATGGACGCTACTTCCATTTCTATTTCGTATTTTATAGAATGGAATCATAATGATATAAAGGTATATTATAATTCCAGTATAATATAATATATAATATCATAGTTCCATCGTTTATACGTCCCACATATGGTATTTAACGAATCAAATCACTTTGAGGGGGCGGTAGTCCGCACTTCCTTAAATGAAGATATCGCGCATACCCATAATGGAAGCCATAAAGGTAAGACACAAATGAAAAATACATAAGAATAAGTAAAACATTAACATATTATATATCATATATAAAAATAGTGACATCATAATGGCCACCTTTGAAGGTGTTAAATGAGTATTGAACAATCATCGTTTCGGGAGGCATAATTTCGCCATCCACGGAAACCGTATGTTCTTTAACCATTTGATGTAGTTGTGTGAGAGTTTAGATCAAATAAATCTTATAACAACATCCTAGTATATTTAAGATACTGGTGTATTTACAAAATAAGTAAATAAAAAGAGTTTAGGGGGTTGGAGAAACAAAATAAAACAAATGAACATGAGAGAATGAATTACCTTTAAAAGTGTAACTCCTTTTGATTTGAGCCTAAAGGCTTCCTTTGAAAGGATTATGCCAAAAGGGAATCCTCTAGGATGAGGAGAGGGATGTGGAGAGAGCAAATGGGCAGGGGTTGTACGAGCCAAAGGCTTGAGGAGTGTGTGAAATGAGGTAGAGGTGGGGGCCTTTTATAAGAGGAGAGGAGGGGCACTTTTGGAAAGTAAGAAATATTACTTTATTTGAAAATGTATTTCGGTTTTAAAAGGTCCCACATTGATATAATTCGTGGATAAGGTGATAAGGGTTCGAAATACACCCATACATTAAGTTTTAGACATGTGTAGTTCATAGATTTTACATTATCTTTCCATTTTATTTAAATCGTCAAATAATGATGTCATCGCTGCATCATTATTATGTCATAAATAACTTAATTTATTTAATGTCTAAAAATTATAAAAAAAATAATATGACGTAGGAAATCTTTTTACCTTTCCAATAACTATTTATAATAAAAAATATGACTTGTATAACCCCACTTAAAAATTGTTTTAGTAAAACATATCATGTTTGTGTCATTTTTACTTTTACATTAAATAAAAAGTTATTTATGTCATTTCCCAACCAAAGTGGATCCATGGGGTCCCCAAGTTGACCCATGGATTGTCTTGGTCGGCCATTACACATACAATGAGGTTAGGACATGTGTCAAGTTTATTTCATTTTATTAAATCATTATTTTTACCTTAAACTATACTAATTACCACTAATCGCGATTAAAACTTAATAAGTTACTATTCACCGAAAAATTATTTTAATCTCATTGAACCACATTTTACTTCTTAATGAAAACCATGTATGTTGGATTTTTGAAAATCAAAACACAATTATGGCAAAATTTCATTTAAACGGAAAATCAGTTTTTATAAGTACCACTTAGTGGTTTCACTATTCATCAAAAATTAAAGTTTTTCAGAAAAATCCCAAAAATTCACCATAAGCTATATTTGATATTACGAATTCAAAAATGAAGTCCGTTTTAAAAAATTCAAAACATATTAGTCACATTAATTTATTTAATAATTAATTCCCGCTGTCTGCGCAAATAGCGTGTTTTTATAAAACAATAAGTATCAAAAGATTGACACTAGTTTAAGTCTGATTTCAAAGTGAAATTAATTCCAACGAACACTATTGGATTTAATGGTAAAAATATTTTCTAATTTCACTTTAAAACCAATTCAAAATATTATCTAATCATATAAATAAATTATATTAAAAAGAGGTTTTGAATTAAAACACGACATTTTACACTATTCATTAAAAAAATGAACTTTATCGGAAAAATACCAAAAAATTACACAAAGTAAAATTTGATGTCCCGATTCTTAATAAGAGTTTTATTTGTTTCAAAAGAATGTATAAGAGTGATCAAAACTATATTTAATGACGGTTCGCCATCAAAAGGTGATAAGTGAACCTTTAGTGAAAACTAGGGCATATACGCCTAAAATTGAATTCTTTCCGTATTTTAAGCCTTTATCTTTTATTGTATAAATGTAAAAACATTTAAGAACATATATAATCATATTTTAGTTATTTCTATCCATTCCCGCCATTACAACGGCTACATGTTAACTACCATTTAAAATAATATTATTTTATTATTAGAGTGCAACGTAAGATTCCCAAGAAACTTGTTGTTGCGTGTTGGGTACGCCATCGAGCATAGCTACCCTTTAAAGTAATATTAATACTTTATTCACAAATATGGATAAATATGAAAATGTCATATTTTTTATTTACCTGGGGTGGTACAGGAAGACCCTCTAAGTACAAAAGATCTAGAAACTATTTCATTGATGATAATTGAAAAGGATCCAATATTCTATGATTTTATAAAGATGTTCATAGTTATCATAAATAAGGGAACATCATCAATCCTTTCCCAAATGATTCCTCAACCATATCTTTTGGAAAGGTTAATGTCTACTCAAAAGAATTATGTGGGAATTCAGAAGGAAGTGTAAACTATTAGAAAATGCCAATCATCAGAGTTTAAAGTTAATAAATAATGAATTTTGAGATTTGGGTCAAGACTATCAGTTACATAAAATCTAGAGTTAATGAAATAACTTTTTGATGGTTTAAATAGTTAAAATTTCTCCATTCACCCAAGAAACACAATGATGTATCGAGATATCCAAGAGCATTATTGGTGGGATAACATAAAGAAGGAGATCACTAAGCATACATCAGTGTTCCCAGTATGTCCACAAGTAAAGGATGAGTGGCTGAAGTCTTAGGGGATGATGAAACCATTACTCATAAAAACATGAAAATGGGAAAAAATTACCATGGGCTTTGTCACTAGAAATTCAAATACATCCAAAGGAAATAATGTTATCTAGGTTATTTTGGATCATCATATAAATACAAAAAACTTTATTGTGATTCAAGAGGATTTCTAACTAGATCAACTAGCATAGATATACATCCAAGAAGTGGTAAGGATGCATGGAGAAACACTATAGATTATGTATAATTGAGATCCAAGATTAAACTCCAAGTTCTAGAAGAGTCCCCATATGCTCTAAACATGGAGTTAAACATTATCACGACCTATCACCCTCAAACTGATAGATAATATGAGTGGACTATCCAGTCATTTAAGGACATATTGAGAGATTTCTCAAAAGACTTTAATGGAATATGGGACAAACATATTATTTTGTTGGAGTTCTCTTAAAATAATAGTTTTCACTCAAGCATCCAAATTTCCCCATATGAGTCCCTTTATGGGAAGATGTGTAGAACACCAGCATGTTGCGATGAAGCTAGGGAATGAAAACTTCCAGGTCTTAAATTGGTGGAGAAAGTTATTACCATCCAGCAGTATATCAAATCTGCTCAAAGTCAAAAAATGTAACTTTGCTGACAATTGTTGATGTGATCAAGAGTTTAATGTTTGAGATAAGATTTTACCCCACATATCTCCATGGAAGAGGTTAATGAGATTTGAGAATACTTGAAAGCTTACTCTAAGGTACATCATCCATTTTTATGATCGTTCATTACATTGGAGTAGTGGACTATCAACTAGAACTCTCACCAAACCTATATCAAGTACATTATGTATTCTATGTATCACTCTTGGGGAAGTACACACAAAACCTATAACATGTACTCAATCCATATGAGGCATCATTAGACAATGACATTTCCTAGTAGGAAAATCTAGTGAAGATCATATATCATAGGGAAAATGATATATGAAATAAGATAATTCCCATCATCAAAGTGTTGTGGAGAAACCAGAAGTTTGAGGAAGAAACATAGGAATTGGTGGAAGTGATGAGGCAGAGTTACCATCATCTATTTTAGTGTGGGAAAAGGAAATTTAGGGGGTGAAATTTATTAAGGGTGGAAGGATGTAATGACCCTAACATTTATGAATAAAATTCCATTTCTTTTTAATTTATTAGGGATACCAAAAACACAAGAAATTCTTTTGTTTTATTATATCCAATTGATTTTAAATGAATCTTAAGTTTCATTACCTTTTATGATATCGTCATTGAGTAGTGGTCACACAAATAATATAAATATAAGTTTTTAACAAATCATTTACACATAGAAAAGGAGAAAATTGCCTCACCAAGAAGACTCGATCCCTGTGAAGCTCATTTGTGGGATCTCAAAAATGAGGTAGAATCACTGGGATTTACTCTTGACCAATCCTAGTGAGAGCTTCAACATGTTAAGCTTGAATGAAATTTCCTACTAGAGAAGTTCAAGTTAATAGATATTATCACTCGGGTGATGTTATCTCAGCCGTCCCAAGAGTCTGTTGTCATTGCAAACCATACCCTTAGGTCATATATAGGTGTTATAAGGATTTATGTAATAAGGTATTAGTTACTTATTGTTTAATGAATTTTTATAAATAAAATTCTTACTCCATCAATTACTTTGTGAGAATAGTCTTTCATAGAAAAATGTTGAATTTTATAAATTGACTCTTCATGTAAAAATGGTCATTTTGAAATATATATATATTATTATAATAATCTATGGTTTTTATTAATAATATTATAAAAACAATTCTTATCAATGATGATTATATCAGTTCTTTATTTAGAAATTATTAGGTAATCCGTTTGATAATTGTAATATTTTTTATACGATAAAATAGAAAATGTATTTTTAAAGCATTGATTTTAAGGAATTACTTAATTTTTGAAATAATTAATATATTAATAAAATATTATTATCATTTTTTTATTAATAATAAATATGTATCTAATTTTTTTTATGTAAAATTCAATTTTTATTAATGTTTGATAATTTTTTTTGTCAAAACCCGTGAATTTTCAATAAATCTTAGTTTTAATTTTAAAATATAAAAAACAAATATTAAGAAAATTATTTACATTAAATGAATATTATTTTTGTAATCACAATTTCAAAACTATATAATGGTGAATTTTTCATAATTTGTGGAAAGAGTTGGATTTTTTTTAGATTAAATGAATATTTTATTAAAATAGTTTTTAAAAGTTTCCACTTCATTTGAAAATCTTTTATGCCTCAAAAGTAATTTCATTTTCTTTGTTGGTTCCAACAGAAGCAGAAGCATGCAGTGTGGGGTGATATAATAAAATTTCATTTAATAATTGTTTCCTGAAAAAAATATATTACCTTTCCTTTTTGGGATATACATGTTTAAAATCAGATTTCAGGACAAATAATAATGATTTTTCAAAAATAACTCTTCATTGCGAAGTACAAAAGGGTATTTATCTCAGAAATTACACAATGATTTTGTTAGAGTATTTTAATCTATTTCAACAACCAATGTTGAATCATATTCTTAATTGGGATTCAAATATTATGCTATTTTATACCATATTTTATTAAATAGGTTATGATTATTTTTAATGTGGATGTGTTTTTCTAATATCATTCACCATACTACTCAGAATGAATAGTGATTATGTTTACTGATTGGTGAAATTTATTTAATTATAATAAGTATATGTTGTCTATGTTTTACCCTATTCATATGAGGAATGCATTGGACATAGTATGTGATGGGTGGAGACAGTTTGGAATTATTTAATCATATTTTATTCCTTTCATATTATTTTGAATATTATGTTTTAATGGAATTTGTTTTTATTTAGTCATATTGAATTATTTTTTATGTTTTTTATAACTTCTTATGTATTTCATACCCTTGCTGAGCATTTGAGGTTACCCCTTTCTCATGTATAATTTTTTCTTATGATGTGATGATATATATTATGAATGAGTCATTTGGATAATCTTGGAGTTTATGGGTGTTTTTAATGAATTTTTTATATTTTTTTACCTTTTAAGGATGTAATGTAACATTAATGTTATTATTTGGTTTTCTAAACCTATAAAAATATTCTGTTCATTTGGGATGTGATCTCTTGTTAATGGTGCCAATATAGTTATATAAGGTATCAGCTCTAGGATATTGGGGTTGGGCCCTTTACATATGACATGCAACACTCAGGCTTAATGGGAATATAAAATCTTGATATGTTATGATATAATTATTTTTAATTAAAGTCAATTTAACTAAAAGGTTTAAATGCACACAACATTGGGATTTGAATGAAATTTTATACTCAATTAAAATATTTTTATTAAATATTACTGTTACAACCTAGATGATAAATTGGTGGATATGAATAGTAATAACTAAATAATATAAAATAAATGTTTTACACATGTAAAAACCCAAAAAATCATTAAATTTATTATAAATAAAATAAAAATCAATTAAATGGAATATATAGTTCTTCTAAAAACTACATTTTTCTTAAAAGATGGTCTGGTCATGATTTTCACAAGTAATATTAAAAAATTACCATTTTTTAATTTTTTTTAAAGAAGTGAATATAATTTTTTATGTCATATAAAAATAATGTTACCATTTATTTTTATGATGTTAGAAAATATTTATTTTTTTTAATAGTAAAAAATATTTAATTTATATTGGACAATAATTTCTATAATAAGTTATTTAACATGATAAATTATATTATTTTAAGTATATATCTGTTAATATAATTTAGATCATTGTAATTACAGCACCACTGGTTTCATGTAAGTAACCATTTTTTATGATTTTTAAGTATCATAAGTATATGGGTTAATTTGGGGAGAGTTTGGTGAAATTTTGGACTATTTTGGGGATTTTTTATAGGGGAATGGTTTTTGAAAACTATGAAACAACTACATAAAACCATGAACAATTAGGCAGATACTAAAGGGAAGGTGCACGGGTTGTGTATGGTTTGTCCAAACCGTGTAGAAGCATAGGAGATACCATGATTTGTTGGATAGTGGAATCTATTATGGTTGGAACATGGTTTGGAAACCGTGTGTGCCAACCATGTGATGATCCACCATTGAGATAGTTTCTTATGAATTCTTAGTAAACTATTTGACTAACCATTCAACTAATTGTGCACAGTTTAAAAACTAGATCCAAAAAAGTGCATGAAGGTCACTTTATTTCTTTTTATGAATTTTTTCCCAAAATTAAACTGACTCTGTATTTTTCTCTCTCATAAGTTGGAGAAATTATCCCCATTGAATTGTAAGTTATATGAAGTTGTTACATGGTGCGGTGAAGATCGATTCTCATGGTAAGTCATCATTCTTGGTCTTTCTTGATGTTTTTTCATAGATCATCTTCTCTATCTCTCTCAGTTTTTAAGATATATAACCTTTGTGCTGAGAAATATGATAGTGGTGCCAAATATTATTATATTTTGTCTTTTTTTGATTGTGGAAGAGATATAATGTGGTTTCATAGAGATTTAACCTGATTTCAATGTATTATGTGTGTCGTTCTTCATTTTCATCATAAAACGTAATGAAGGTGGCTTTACCCTTGACACTTATATTAAAAACTTGAAGGATCCGTTTCAAATTGATTAAATTGATTTTAACTGATTGTTATATTTGTGTGGAAAGCATTGTAAAAACCTTCATTAGTGGTGGTTTGTGGATTTGTGGGAAATCATGGAATTATTGTGAAAATTTCTTTGATAAACAATTTAAAAATGAGGATTTAAAAATAGTTTCTTCATTCAGTTTAGCGAAAAAGAATTTCAATAAAATGGTTGTTTTGTTGATTTTTTTCTATTATTATGTTGGAATTGTTGTTTGGAATACATGGTGGGTGTGTTAATATTCTATTACGATGTTTGTTTAAAAAATAACTGTTGGTTTGGTGCTAAAGGTGTAATGGAACATAATATATAATTAGCTTATAATTACTTGGTAGAATTATGAGTTACCTCTCATGAGTATGGAAGTATTATAACAAAGCATTAATATTTAGATTTGTGGATAAGTGGATTGGAATGGGGTATGCCAAAGTGGAATTAATGAAATGATTTTGGAACATTTTTTGGTTGGTTTCCTTGGAAATTGGTGTCTTTTGAGAAAACTGTTTTACATTGGCACTTGATATTATTAAGATATAAATTGTATTAGAAATTATTTTATATAAACTTTTTTTACATAAATATGCTATCATGTTCTATCCTAGAGGAATGAGTAGGGAAGTCATTGGGGTAACATCTAGTGAGTTTTATTTCACACCCATTATTTAAAACTTTGGTGCATTTATAGATGTTTTTTATCAAGACATTGGAAAAGGTAAAGTATCACACATATTTAGCATTACTTCATGATAGTTGGGATGTTGTTGAGTTAGATCATGCATCATGTTTTTAGCTTGAGTTTTTTAATAGAGTTTTTATGTTTTTTCCTTCTACTGTTTAATTTTTTATTTTATTCTCTCGGGTTCATGGTTTTAATTGGATTTTGATAAATGAAATATTGAGTTATATTTAATTTTTATCATACATCGTATGGGGGTTGTTTGGTTATGTATTGTTTGGTTAATTGTCTTATTCCTAAAGTAAAAAATTGTACCCCACATTTATTGAAGACTTTAGGAATTTATTTACATCCTTTGGCATCTTGGGGATGTCTCTTAATGCCATGTAACCTTCCACCTTGTTCTCAAGATAATGAGAAGTGGTAGGATTTTACAAGTGGTTTTACTTTTTTTGGATCCAAAATCTGTTTGAAACGGTTTTCCTAAGTCTTTTTTGGTCTTTGACTCTATAATGGTTGTTGTTCTAGGAGATTAATTCATTATGGTTTATAAACTGAGTTAGATTCATATAAAGAGTAGGATTGTCAGAACATGAAATGTAGAACATGAAAATAACTAGCTATAATTTTTATACAGAGCATCCAATTTCCATGAAGTTGGGTACCTAATTTTTTTGGACACTTATAAGAATAAAAATATCATTATCATGGGTTTATCCAGTGAGATTATAATTCCATGCATTAAAAAATTACTTCTCATTAGTATTTCATAATTCATTTTGAGTAATGATATATTATTCAGTACAAATGTGTTGATTTTTGAAAATTGTAAAAATGGTTTTAAAATATGAGATTTTTAAAAATAGAATTATTGTGATATTTAGAAAATTTTATGATTTTTAAAACTAAGTAGATATTGTAAAAAAATAGTTAATTTCATAAATCATTGTTGTGATAGCAGGATGTCATGGAATTTGACATTATTAATCCTTCTGTTAATATAGACTGAGACTTTTGATGTTGTTGTGTTTGTAAAAAATGGAACCTGATAGGCCTCTTAGAAAATAATAGGAAGATGCTGTGGAGAATGTGGTTTCACCTAATCCATAGGTAAACCAATAGCTGGTTCAGAGTATTTTCCACGTATTTCAGGATTGGAATAGAAGTAATGGGCTGGATGACTCAAGAAAATTGGATCATTCTATCCATTTCTAGAAACAGAATCCACTCATCCTTTAGGGTGATTCTGAACCGTAAAAGGAAGAGGCGTCTCTAAAAAGGATGAATCGTAACTTTAGTTTCATCAGTACAGCAGAAGAGCTAGAAGTAAAGATAGAAACTTATATTCTATAAGATCTCGAACACCAGTGGTGGGGTTTTAAAATTCAAGATAAATCAGACCATGGACATTCATTTTATTATTTTTATAAAAAAATACCCAATTAGATCCTCACATATTCAAAATAAGAATAATGACATATTTTTTGATCTCGAAGTATGAGAATATTTCTATCACATAGTATGCCACAAAATTCATGAATTTAGTTCACTTATCACTCAATGATACTGCTAGTAGGTCCCTGAAAGAACAAGTTTTTTAATTGGGTATGATATATGAGATTCTCTTGAGGATTTATGTAATCTATATTAAATATTATACTGAGATAGTCAATAGAGTGATGGAAGCTGAAATAGACTTCTCAAGAGTTATGGTAAGAGGAATTATGCTGATACCCATTGGAAACAATGGGAACTATAATGATAGGAGTAAGAAGAAGAGGGAAACCTATTCCCCACATGGGAGAACGAATAAAAATTAGATGTCTAGATCCATCAATCATACTCTAAGAACAATGAATAAAGATGTAAGTTCCCAATGTGGTTGGATCAACCACATAAAGAATGGGTGTATGATACCACAGTGGGCATTAAAAATTTGCAGCAATATGAGGTATCTTTAGCACTATTGTAGCAGTGCTCAAAGTTCGGGTGTTCAAGACAATTAGTAGTTGTCACAAACTTCATATGATTAAATAGGGTGATGACAAAAAAATCAAGATTGTCAGCAGAACTGAGATAGCCATAGTGACTCTAGAAATTTCATGACTCCTCAGGTTGTGTAATCTAAATAGGTAAATGGGGATAAATGTGTTTCTAAAAAGTAGTTATATGTAGTAGAACATGCCATTGTGGATGATCAACCAGAACTATCTATAGAGACTTGAACAATTATTTTGAATTATGCCATTATTCATGTGTTTTTTTGATATAAGTGCATAATATTCCATTATTGATACACATTCTTCAGATTTGATCATCTTAAAACATGAGATGATGCCTTTTTTGATAAAACATCAAAATCATCATGGTCATTGAGGGTGTCAACACTTTTTGTATAGAGCATGTTATAAATTTGTTGATGGAGATAAACTGAAATAGGATTTCACTACGATTGAGATGGATGTCTTTGATATAATACTGGTCATGAATTAGGTGACAATGTTCTGGGGTCACATTAAATTTTATACTAAAAATTTCAATTTAACAATTGATGATGGTGTCAAGAACCCATTTAGAAGAGAAATGAATGTAAAGACATGTTAAATAATCTTGTTGCACCAGTAGTCTGGAAAATATCATACTAGTTGGTAGCGTTGTCTTTGGCGTCGAGGGATGATATCAAGAAGAATAGTTCTCCAATTGTGGTGGATAAGTTTCTCGATGTTTTTCTTGATAATTTATCTGGATTACCACTAATAAGATAAGTGGATTTTATGATTGATCTTATTTTGGGGGATAGTATTATTTCAAATTTTTCTTACTGGATGGAAACATATAAATAAATGTAATTTAATGTAAAACATTTAGATCTAGATTGAAAGGGTTCATTAGAACTAGAATGTCCATATGGACAGTGCTGGCCTTGATTGTGGAAAAAAGCTGATGTAAATATAGGGCTATGTGTGGATTATTGTACAATTTATCAAGTTAAGAGAATGAATTAGTATCCACTTCCATGAATTGATTATTTGTTCATTCAATGGAGGGGGACTCAATGGTTCTGAAAGATAGACATGCGATCAGGATATCACCAATTGTGGGTTCAGATGGAGGATATTCTAAAAACAGCTTTCATAGGAATATATAGACATTATGATTATGTGGTAATGACATTCAATCTCATGAATTCACCATGTTTATTTATGGTGTAAATTTATAGGATATTTTAGCAATATATGTATTCATTTGTGCTGGGGTTTGTAGATGACATGTAGGTGTATTCATGGGCAAGGGAATATCATGAGAAGCACTTGGTGACAGTGTTGGGAATCTTGAGGGATCATCCTATATATTATAAATTATCAAATTGTGGTTTTTGGATAGAAAATATACACTTTCATGGCCATATAATTTATAAATAAGGCATTTATGTAGATCCAAAAAAGATGGAGGTTTTCATCTTATGGGAATATCCACAAAATGTCTTGAAGATTCATAGTTTTCTTGGATTGGAGATTTATTATCGACATTTTTTGCATGGTATTTCATGACCATATTCACTTACGATAGTTTTGAAATATAAAAATTTTACATTATAATGGGATGAGGAATTTCATAAGTCATTACAATACTGGAAATTTCACATTAAATTATAACCAATATTGATTTTTTTTAGTATTAAGATAGGTGTATGTGGTGTATAGTGATGTTTTCGGATTACGGTTGAGGTGTGTTCTCATTCATGGACACAATGTAGTTTCTTATGGATCAAGGATGTTAAGAGTGCATGAGAAGAATTACCCAACACATAACATAGAGTTCGTTATTTTAGTCTATTCTTTAAAAAAATGGTGTTATTATATATTTGATAATAAATTTACTATGTATACATATCAGAATAGATTGAAATGTATTTTATCACATTGTTATATGAACATACAACAAAAAATATGAACGGAGTATCTCTAATTGATTGACTTTGAAATGATGTATACATAGATAAAATGCAATTTGGTGGTAGTTACATTGAGATTAAAATATAATGCTCAGTCAGAAAAAGAGGCTTGAGATGGGTGGCAATTTTTGTTGGTCCTATCCAACATGCATTTAGAATATAACAATTTATGTGGCGTTGCATTTTTCTTTCCAGTTTTGGTGGTTCCATATTCACAAATAATGGTTAAAGAGGCATAAGTGTCTAATTTAAAATGTGTTGTGATGAGTTAAAAACTAAAATGTGGGGATACTATTAAAGTATGGAAAATAGATGTGATTTTTTGTTGTGGTATAGAAATTGGATGGTCATAACTATGTATTACCTCGAACAACTTCTTCATGGATACCACCATTCAATATGAGATGTTCATCCTGGAATTCAAAAGAGTTATAAGGCTCTGAAACTATTGTTTTGGTGGTTAGGTATGAAAATGAATGTGGGTAAGATTTTTACAAGATGCTTAACTTGTTAGCATGTTAAGGAAAACATCAATTAATAGTAGTTATGTTGTATTAATTACCTATTCTAGTGTATAAATGAGAGTATATAGATATATATTTTGTAATATGCCTCCCAAAACAGTTCAAAAAAAAACAATGACATATTAGATATAGTAGACAGATTCACAAAGTTGGATAATTTAACCCCTATCGGTGAATCTCATACAGTAGAGGATCTATCCAAAATATATATCTGAGATGTCTTAAAGAGGAATGTAATACCAGTTTCAATAATGTCAGACAGAGATATGAGGTTTACCTCTCATTTCTAGAAATCATTACAGAAATACCTTAGGACTCACTTAACTATGACTATGGTGTATCATCCTTAGATTGATAGGAAATTTGAAAGCATGATAAAATCATTGGAATACATGTTTCGGGCTTGTGTAATGGATTTTGGTGGCTCATGGGAAGAGCACATGTCGTTAGTGGATTTCACATATAATAACAGTTATCACGCCTTGATACAAATAGATCTATTTGAATAATTTTATTGGTGTCCTTTTAATTCTCCATTGTGTTTGGTGGAAATTAGTGAGTCTTCTCTTGATGGTCTTATAATTTTGCAATATAGAATGGTGAAAATGCAGTTGATGAGAAAATGGATGAAGATGCAATAGAGTCATTAGAAATTGTATGTGGATCATCATTGATAGTTGTTGTATTTTGTAGTGAGTGATCATGTGTTCATGAGGATATCTCCAAGGATTGTATATATTCATTTTTCAAATAAAATAAACTTATCTCCTAGATATATATTCCATTTGGAGGTACTAGAACATGTTGTTGAGGTGGCAAATCAGATGGAATTGCCACCACCATTCATTGTGGTGCATAATGTGATCCATGTTTCTTTCTCAAAATATGTTTTAGACTCTGTATAATAAAATATCCTAAACCAAAAATCAACCCATAGTTTTTTTCCATGGATTCCACTCAAGGGCAGTGGTATTAATTATTTTATAATCCCAAGGTATTAAAATAATAAAATTATACCCTTTCTGAGGTGGATGTGAGTCATACTCTTAAAGTTATGATTTTAAAACATTAAAATACATTAATGGTTTTGGAGGATCATAAAGGATCTATAAAATTAATAAAATAAAAAAATTACGTTTTTTTAAATTAAGAACATATATTGGGTCATTTATACCCTTAATATTATTTACCTCCTCACTTTTTGGTTATTATAATGTCATAATACCCACTGTATTTTTATACGGTATTTAATTGTAGCCCAAGAATTTCATTATATTAGAAAATTAAGAAAAATTATCCTTTGGATAATTTCAAAATTCTGATTCCAAAAATAATTTCACTTAATAATACAATTTTCTAAATAAATATATTTTCAATTTTAATTTAATATAAATTTATTGAGAAACATTAAGATTTTTTATAATAGCAGTTTTCAAACCCTTATAAAAATTAATTTTGAATTCATAACATTTTTATGATCATTTATATTTTATTAATATTATTTAATAATTTTATTTTAGTAAAATTATATTTATTTTAAAAATTCATTAATTCATTAAAATAAATTCCTTAATTAGATTTGAATATTACACGAAAATGAATTTTGTTGATTGTATAGAAATAAAAATCATATATAATGTAATAATAACAAAAAAATATATACATTATTATTTTGAAAATAAAATTGTAATATCCATGTCATTATGGTATTAATACATATCACTTTAATACACTAGAAAAATCTCAAAGGGTAAAATGCATGATAGTGATACTTTTATGGGGTAGTGTGGTGTACATGGTTTGGGTTGTTATCTTGATGAGCGTGAACATCTCCCAAAAATGGTTTCACTCATACTTAGGTTGTTGTGTCTCTACTTGGTCTTAATTAATGAAAAATACTAATGATGTTTCTCCCTTATAAGCACTAATAAATGGGCTTCATAGTGTAAGATCCTACTAGTTGAGGCCATCACTTCCTCTATATGTGTCAATTGGAATTTTTTAACCCTATATTTATAGTAATCATATAATAAATGTTCAAAGTCTATATTTTCAATGTTAATTATGCATAACGAACCATTAAATTTGATAATATATAATGAAACCAAATAATCTTAGTTCTTTTCTATAACTATATAGGTTGTTACAATATTCCATCTTTAGAAATTTCTACCTAGAAATTTTCCTTTCCCAAAATAAATAAGTTGAGGTTAATTTTTTTCTTTACCTCCTCTGGTTCCCACATTGTTTCTTAAAAATTTTTGTTTGTCCATATCACATTGACCAGATGCATTGTCTTATTTCTTATAAATTTTCCTCTACCATCTAACATCATCAATGGCTACTCCTCATATGAAAGATCTTTCTATAATGGTACCACCTCTGGAGTGAGAACATGTGAGGGGTCTAGTATGTTCATCCTCACGATGGATAAATGGAATACATCATGTACTTGAGATAGGTTTGGTGGGTATACTAATTGATAGGCCACCCCATTAATGTGATCCGTGATCTCAAAGGGGATAATGTATCTTGAACTAATTATTACTTTATTCCCAAATCTCATGGATTTATTACATGGATATATGTGGATAAATTCTATGTATCAAAAAAAATACTATAGGTATCATCGATGACTGTTAGAATAACTCCTCTTTTGACTCTAATCATCCTTGATGTTATGCTGAATATTCTTAACATTTTCCACCATTTCCTCAACCATTTAATGACCTAGCAGTTTTTGTTCCTCAACATCATCCTAGCATATAGGGGTTCTGCACCTTTTCCCATAAAAGTATTCATAAAGATTAATTTGGATTATTGAGTGGAAACTATTACGGTATGATAACTCGAGAAGAAGAATATACTGATCACATCCTCCTTTGATATTAATTTAGAAAGTTCTCATCATGTCCTCAACTATCTAGATAGTCAATTTAGATTTATAATTAGTTCGTGGGTGATATGTTCAGATGAAGTTCAACATATTATTTACATCATTTTGGAGACTCTTCCAAAACATGGAGGTAAATAATGGATCTCGATCTGGTACAATCGATAGTGGAGTTCCATGAAACCTCACCACTTCACTAATGTATATATTTAAAAGTAGATTGAGTGAGAAGTCCTCTTGAATCACAATGTAGTGTGAATTCTTTGTTAGAATATCCATATCAAAACATATATAATTATTTCTTCTTTATGTCTTCATATGACCATTGACAATTTCCATGGTGATGTTTTCTTATTTCCATTTAGGTATGGGTAATGGTTGCATCATCCTCTTAGATTGTTTCATTTATGCCTTCACATACAATCATAAAATACATCTTGATGTACATTCAATGATATCCTTATTCATATTGTTCCTCCAATAGTGCTCTTTAAGATCACTATACATCTTTGTTCTTCCTAGGTGGATGGACAAGGTTGAGCTATTTGAATCATCTAACAACACCTTAAACTCGATATTTGATGGTAAACATAGTCATTACCCAAATATTACAACTAATTATTTATTAAAATTTAACTCCCTTTATTACCCTATATTTATATATTCCAATTTCATATGAATTCCCACATCATCTCTTTGAGAATCCTTTATTGTCTCCTTAAGGGATGGTTGAACTATCAATTGTGAAAGTATTGATAACATTTCTTCTTTAACGATTCTTATGTCCACACATTCCAAATATAAAAAGATAATATCCCTATCAATTCCCAACAATGATATAATTTATGGATCCTTTAAACACATAGAAATTTCCACTTTATTCTTTTTCACCGGATGGTAATGAATTGAGAAGTTTTTGTTCTTGATCAGCTCTATCCATCATCCTAGGAATATATTCATCTATTTTTTATTTAATATGTACATGAGTATTTTTTGATATATATATATTTCACACTTCTCCCCAAAGAGATATTGACACCATATTTTCAAAGTAATGATCACTGCAGCTAAATCTAGATCATTTGTTCAGTAGTTCTATTTTTGAACCTTCAACTTCATTGAAGCATAGACAATAACTTTATCATTTTTTATTATTACAAAGTCAAAGACCTTATTCAATGATTTGTTGAATACAAAAAAATCTCCACATGTGACTAGTGTGAGACAAGTGTAGTGATAAGCCTCCTTTTAAACTCATTGAATCTCTATTCACATTATCCATTCAAAGAAAACATGACTCTCTTCCAAGTTATCTTGGTTTGAAGGTTTGAAAATCATGAGAAATTTCTCACAAATCAATAATAGTACCTAGATAATCTATAGAAACTATAAATATTTTCCCCATATGTGTGCCTTTTCCATCAATTAATTACTTCTGTTTTTGAAGGGTCAAAATATATCACATTTATTTTGATGATATTCCCCTATAATGAGACTTCCTTAAACTAGAACACACATTTTCTATATTTGGAATAAATATTCTCCTTTTGTAAGGTGTTTATCCTAGTACTCAGATACTCCTCATCCTCCTCCTTACTTTTGGAGTATATTAGAATTTATTATATAAAAACTATTGAATTTTTTTGGGCAATATCAAAAGAATTTATTCATTAATTCCATAATAATTTTTGGATAATTAGTGAGTCTGAATATAATTACTATGAATTCATAATGCCTATAACTTTTATGAAAATAATCCATGGGGATATCCTCCTTCATCACCCTAACATGGTGATACCCCATCCTTAGATCAATCATGGAGAAGTCTTGTGCTCCACATAGTTGATTGAACAAGTCATAAATCCATGTTATAGGATACATATTCATTATCATGGTCTTGTTGAGATCATGGTAATAAATGAAAAATTACATTTACTCATCCTCAGTCCTGACAAAGAGGACTTGTTCACCCCATCGTG
Source organism: Viscum album (assembly GCA_963277665.1). Lineage (NCBI taxonomy): Eukaryota > Viridiplantae > Streptophyta > Magnoliopsida > Santalales > Viscaceae > Viscum > Viscum album. The sequence goes on along the minus strand of OY728151.1, from coordinate 2,058,673,894 downwards.
AAGCACTTCATCATATTAACCCTTTATCTAGATTCTACTATAGTATTTTCTTCAAGTTCTGAATTTCCACAACATCCACTCTATACACAGTCTTCAATAATAGTAACACCCCATGTATAATCTTGATTGAAAACTCAACCTCTCGGCTAGGAGGAAGACCAGGAAATTCATCCGGAAAACATATTACTCTATTCCCTCACAATAAGCATGTATTGAATTATGATTATTTACAAAGACTAACTCATTTGATCTATATATTCTTTCTCACTTGTAAATAATATCCATCCATGATATTTTTTGGTGCTCAAGAAGATTCATCCTTATCCTTGTAGTTGTACAAAATATGGGGTCAACTCATTATATAGAGAGTGATTTCCTTATCATGGAAATTTATGTTAGGTCTATATAGGGATATACAACTTATACTAAAAATTGAATCAAATTCCACCAAAGGAAGTACGACATGGTTCTCTAGGAATTGCATCCCCTAAATTTTGGTAGTGTATTTAGAAATGAATTTTTTTTAACAATGAATATTTTTTGACCCTTAAAAGATTACATTTCACTTCATAAAAATTATAGGATCATTTATATTTAATAAAAATTATTTAACAATAATATCTTATTAAAATATTATTTTTAAATAATTAAATAATTTATTAAAATAAATTCCTTCATTGAATTTGAATATTACCCAAAATTAAAATTTTGGTTTTATTATGTAAAAATGAGAATCATTTATAAAGTAAGAACAAGAAAAAATATATAAAAATTTTTCTGTTGAAAATACAATATACATATTTATATTATTATGTAATTTATTCATATTCCTTTAATATACAAGAAAACTCACAAACGTTAAGGTTCATGATGATGAGACTTTCATGAGGTGGTTTGTCATACATGGCTTAGTCTGTGATCTTGGGGAGCTTGAACTTATATCATAAATGGTTTCACTCATTATTAATTTATTTGATTTATTATTAGTCTTAGTAAATGAATAATCCCAGTTATTTTATCTCCCACTAAATCTATAATAAATGGGCTTCTCATGGTACAATCATACTAATTAAATCCATGAATTTTGCTGTCTTGGTCAATTGTAATTTTTTAAAACCTATATATATATATACTTATCACATGATCGTTGTTCACTGAGTATATTATTTGCAATAATTATTACTAATATATTTTTAAATACAATATAATATAATAAAACCAAATAAGTTCATATTATTTATATAACCATTATATATAATAATACAATTAATTAAAATGAAAGGGTCATTTTATTTATTAAAGATCATATCATTACAATCTTCCCCCTTTAAAAAACATCACCCTCAAATTTTTCTTTTCCCACATTAAAATAAATGAGGTTAATTTAGATTCATTACCTCCTCTGGTTCCCACATCACTTCTTCAAACTTTTGGTTCTTCATATCATGTTGATTGGGTGTATTGTATTATTTCATAGAACTTTGTCTCGACAATCTAAGAACTTCATCGGCTTCTCCTCATATTATAGATCATTATCCAATGGTACCATCTCTAGATTGAGTACATGTGATTGGTATATTATGTTCCTTGAAGAGGGATATGCATAGTACATTATGTATTAAAGATATGTTAGGGGGAGTGGTAGTTGATAGTCCACCACTATGATGTGATCAAGGATCTCAAACAGGTCATTCTATCTTATACTAAGATTTCCCTTCTTCCAAAAACCCATTAATTTCTTCCATGGAGATATGTAGAGGAATACCATATCTCTAACATCAAACATTAGGTTTCCTAGATGATTGAGAGTATAGAAATTCTGTCAACTCTAAGAATCCATGATTTTCCATTGAATGGTCTTAACATTTTCAACCATTTCCTCGATCATTTCAAGACCTATAAGTTTTCATTCCCCATCATAATCCAAGCTTGCAGGTATTATTAAAATATTCCCATAAAGGTATTTATAGGGATCCATTTTTATTCTTGAGTGGAAACTGTTATTGTATGAAAACTCAACTATTAGAGGATGATGATCCCATACTTCTTTGAATTCATTTGAGCATGCTCTCAACGACTCATCATGTTTTTGGGTAGCCCACTTTGAATGGACACCAGTTTATGGTTGATAATCCATGATCAATTTAAACATATTATTTCGAGCATGTATGAGACTCTTCTAGAAATTGGAGTTAAATTCGGTATCTCGATCAGATAATATTGATATTGGTGTTCCATGCAGCCCTACTACTTATCTAATGTATATCCTTACAATTTTATCGAGTGAGAAATACTCTCTAATAACAATGAAGTGTACAGTCTTTCTAAGATGATCCACTACAACCCTTATAGAATTATTTCCTCTTGATGTATTCTAAATACCAGTGATAATGTCCATGGAGATATTATCCCATTTATATTTCAGATGGATATTGGTTGAAACATTCTATGAGATTTTCCCCCTTTCTTCTTCAATTTATAACATTAAAGAAATATTGTTGTATATTCTAAGATATTTTTCTATATATTGTCCCACCATTAGTTCTCGTAGATATTTTGATACATCTTTATGCTTCATTGGTGGATGTATAAGGTTGATCTATGTGTATCATCTAACATATACTTATTTAATTCCGGATATGATGGTACACATAGTCATGACCCAAGTATTACAACTCCTTATTCATTATCATTCATTATTGAGGATTTTTACTTTCTTATAGTTTCCAATTTCTTATGAATTCTCACATCACCACATTAATAATTCTTTATCTTCTCCAGAAAGGATGATTGAGAAATAATTTCTAAAATAATTGACAATCTTCCATCCATTTGGATTCCCAAGACCATATATTCCAAATATAAAAAATTCATATCCCTCTCTCATGTATTAGCAATGATATAATTGTGCGATCCTTTCTTATAAGAGCATATGATACCTTATTCACTTTTTCATGATGAAAGTGAATTGAGAAGTCATATTTCTTGATTATCTCTAACCATCTTCATTAGTACATATTCGTCTCTTTCAATATGAATATATACTTGATGATTGTTTTATCTATATTAATTCCACACTTATCCTTAAAGAGATAATGATACCTTATTTTTCAAGGTAGATATCACAGAATCTAATTCCAGACCATGTTTTAGGAAGTTCAATTCATGAACATTCAACTAGCATGAAAAATAATATCTCACTTGGTCATTATACATTAACACACATCCCAAGCCCTTTATTGATGCATCAATAAATTCCATGAAAATTTATAAAACTATTTGCATGGTGAGTATAGTTACAATGATAAGACACATTTTCAACCCCTTGAATCTCCCTCCACATTCATCATTCTATGAAAACATGAATCTATTCTGAGTTAGTTTGGTTTTAGGTTTTTATAATCATGAAAAACATATCAAAAATTGATGATAGTACCATGATAATCCAAGGATTCTACGGATATCTATAATATGTGTTGGACTTATACATCCCTTGATTGGTTCAGTTTTTAAGGGTCTAAAGATATATCATTTCATGTGATGATATTCCCAATGAATGATACTTGCTTCAACCAGAACTCACATTTTCTATACTTGGAAAAACTATTCTTCATTATTAAGGTCTTTAGCATAGTTTTAAGATTCTCCTCATAAACCTCATTATTTTTAGAGTATATTATAATATTATCCATAAATACTGCCATAAATATTTAAAGGTAATATATAAAGTCTCTATTCATAACGTTCATAAATATTACTGAATAATTAGTGAGTCAAAATGGAATTACTATGAACTCATACTGCCCATACCATTTATTAAAAGTAGTTTTGGGGATATACTCCTCCACCCTAACTTAGTAATTCCTCGACTACTGATCCACCTTGGAGAAGTATTGTTCTCCATGTGGTTGATCAAATAATTAAACAATAAATGGAAGAGGATACATGTTATTTATCATGATCTTGTTGATATCATGATAACCAATCCAAAGGTGCATATATCCATCCTTCTTCTTGATGAAGAGGACTGGTGCACCCCATGGTGAAGCACTTAGGTTTATGAACCCTTTACTCAGATTACCTTATATTTGTTTTTTAGGTTGTCAAGTTCCAAAATAGCCATTATATATGGATTATTGGATGATAGTTACACCCCAATTATATGCTCTATTGAAAATTAAACAACTTATCTAGGAGGAAGACCAGTTAATTCCTTAGGAAACACATCAGCATATTCCCTCACAATGGGTATTTCTTCAAGGATGATTCTTTCCTTAAACAATATCATATTATTTACAAATGATTTATCATAGAAAGATAATATACATGATTGATATGTTAGTTATAAAGAATATTTTTCATCTTCCTTTCACTTGTATAGAATCTAGGGTCGATTCACGATAAAGGGAGTGAATTATTCTCAAGGAAATTTATGTTGGATCTATACAAGTAAATATAATACATTTATAGAATATCCTAAAATAACACCAAGGTGTTTTAGACAAGGTTCACTGGGATATTCAGCCCACAAATGTTGACCAGGGTAGGGTTATATACTCAGGATGCAATAGTTTCCCAATTTTCTATTTTCATGGATAACTCTACTTCTATGATTTTTTATGGTGTTTGAATAGTTATCAAAAAAATTGGGATATAAAGCAATGAATAGAAAAAAATAAAAAATTAAATTCCCTATTATTTATTAAATAAATATTTTACTTGTCACAACGTCATTTTTGGGATCCACCTCAGTAGTTATGATGGAAAAATATCTCCCTTAATACCTTAGAGGTTGTTGGCTGTCCTTCAAAACCCTTGGTTTAGTGTATTGGTTTAAAAAGATCCTTGTATCTTTGTAGTTGAATCAATAAATAATTCAATAAGTGTTTACTAGAAAATTTCTTTCCTCCATCGCATTAGTATGATTCTCCTATCAATAATAACTAGCTAGGTGCCCCTTCTTTATGCACCTAAATCATTTCCTTTTACCCCAAAGGTAATTTATGTGGTGCTGTTTTATGCACATTTGACAAGTAGGATGTTGAAATTTCATGGAACCATAGATTTCTTCACTGGGATACCATAATTAAACTCTAAATTCCACTTATTATCCACATTAAAGAATAGAGATTTTACAATATCCATTTCTACTATGGGGGCACATAAGAAAATTTCCTTATAGTTGTAAAATTCTTGGTTATCTAAGGAGTTTTGTATACTATGTTTTGGCCCACAAAAGTAGTGGTCAACATTTAATTCAGGGGTAATGTCAAATCTAGAGGACTTTTGTGCATGTCCTTTGAAGGTTTCCTCATACTCCCCAATATATTCATCATATTTTTTAGGGAGATTAAATACCTTTACGTTTTTAGTCTTAGAGTGTGAGTAAAATATTTATAGGTAAAAATTTTCAGAATTAGTTTCACCACATAGTTCTATAATCATTCACAGGATTCAAATTCTTGATCAATGTCCACAACTGAATATCTTATCCCTCTATAAGATAATTATCCTATAGAACCATCTTTTTCTCAAAACATTAAAAGATGGAGAAGAACATCTCAATAGAGTTATTCCATTTTTCTACGATTAAGGGATCGAATGATCCATATAAATTTGGAGGACTCTGTCAAATACATCTCTAAAATAAAGCTTTCTATTTCTTAGGGTGATTAGTGATCTCTTTCTAATCTAGTTTTCTAGTAAGAACCTAATTCAGATTAAATAGTTTCATCATAAATTTCTCTACTCTCGTTCCAATCGGGTTAGGCATCTCTTTGGAAAATTCATCATATTACCCACCACATTTATTGTTTACTTGATTAATTTTATTTACGGACACTAACTAGAAAAAAAGAAAATTATAGAAGAGTATTTTTAAATTATTAAATTCATAATAGTTAATACAATGAAACTAAAGAGATAAAATATAAATTATATGTCCTTAACTTTTGAAATTATAGGCTTCAATATATGTTTTCTATAATCTATTTTCTAACCTATATTATTATGGGTATTTTTTTAACTTAATAATTGTTCATGACAATATTATGAATTTACTAAGAGTACCATTTTGGGATATTCCAAACATTGATAGGGGTGAATTAGTGTTGAGGAATTTTTAAACTAATTTCTTCTTTTTATCCTTCTACCTCTTGGATTTTTCAGATCTTGATTCTATAATTCTCTTTTCCCTGTCGCAAGAAATAATATTAAAGTAATAAAAATATGAACCTAGTATTTGTACAAGGTTAACCACTCAATATGAGTTATTATGTCCTTTATATGTATGTTAATGAATAGTGCTATAATTCTTTACTATAATGTTGTAAATATTACAGTGGTTGAATTGGAATATAATCTGCTAGTCATTGTGGCTCCCTACACTTGGATGAGGGAAGAAAATAATCGCTTCCCAATGTTTCTCCCAAAACTCATATGGGGGAAGGGAAATAATCCTCTTCCAACCTGAAATGAGTAGGATATACACATACACTTGCTGGTTCTTTATACTTATAGTGTAGATCGTCTCTTATATCCTCTAACTGGTTCTTTATACTGCCTTTGAAGATAGACTTCTGTCCTTTAAAAAAGTTTGCCACTCCAAAATAATCTTCAACCTATTGAGACATATTGGATGCTATAGTGCTACTTTTTTCTTCCAAAACCGTTTTATTCTCCTTGTTACTTAGAATAAAAAAATTAACCAACCACTTATTTCTCTGCAGAAAACCTGTAAGTATCACACTCTTCTTCTTCTTCTGCTTCTTCAATGAAAAAATAGCTACACTAAAAGATTCTCGTCTTCACATGTTATTTTTTAGTGAAAAACCAACTGCACTGAACTCTTCTTCTTCTTCTGGCTAGAATCAAAAGTTCCCTTTGTTATTGTAAAATTAATGAAGTTTGGATCAACATAGAATCATTATAATTGACCCAAATCTTGTAAGAACTTCTAGAAAATCTCACAGTTTGTGCACCAATCTCTACTTAAACGCCACCCTCCTTGTGCACCTCCCTACTTGCGCAACACTAACTACTCGCACGCCATAATTGTGCACAACTCAGAACTTACATGCCACTTCTGATTAAGGCACAACACACATCTTTCACAGAACTCCCTGCTTGTGTGCCTTTTAAAACTTGTGTGTCACATCTTCTTGCACACCACTCTTCTTGCTCACCACTATGCTTGTTCCCTACTCTGCTTACACACCTCCATACTTGTGTGCCTAATAAATAACTTCTAATTAGTGTGACGGTTCATCTATTTCCCCACTTTCTAGTACAGGCATGATCAAAGATAAAATTTTCACATAAGTGTTGGGCTTAGAAAAAATGAAGAGTCTAGTCATCTATTTATATGCATTTTGGTGACTTGCACGCCACATACACGTGTGTATTGTTCCTACTTGCACACCGCTCGATCACTTGCATGACGCTCCATCACTTGTGTTCCACTCCATCACTAGAGCGTCACATTATTTCCTTTGTCATATTTTGATATGATGATGTTGAAATATGACTTGAACGCAACATACACTTATGTGCCCATTGTGGTCTTGCGTGGAAATATTCAACTTGTGTGCCCCATTCATTCCACTGTCATATTTTTATGTAATGATCATGAACTATGACTTGCGAGAAACATAAACTTGTGCATCACTAATACTTGCGTGAAACTTCTTACTTGCACTACACTCATGAACATGCATGCCACATTCTTTCCTTTATCATATTTTGATGTGTTGATCTTGAAATATGAATTTCCCACAACATACACTTGTGTGCTACTAATACTTACATTCCACACTTGTGCACCACTTTTGACTTGCTCGCCAGTTTCTTTCCTTTTACAAAAACACTTCTTTACTCCCCATATCCTTCATAAGGCTTGCATCACATGTTCTCCAATCTTATGATATTTCTAAAATACCAATCAGAAAAATGCCACCATAGTTATTGGCCATTCTCATAGTTCCAAGACCATGAACTACTTCATGTATTCTCTTCATCTTCACCTATCATCATTCATTCTTATTATACTCATTGGAATATGAATTCTAAAGTACTTCTCCATCCTCACTTCAAATCCTCAATTCTTTTTAGAGTGTTAATTCCAAAGAACTACAATCATCCATATTGACCAAAAGTGGAGGCTTGAGGATTCTTAAAACACATTAAATGTGGTAGATAATGTATCAAATTTGATATATGTATTTTGAAATTTAAGAACAGTCCAATAGTCATCAGATTTCAAGGACATGTGTAATACATGACCATAATAGAATGACATGAACTTCCACACCCTCTCTTATTCATCAACATTCATTATCTACTTCAAATACTCATTCTTCTTTAATCATATTTTGATAGATGATACTTCACCAGTCTTCTCCAATCATCCTCAAATGGAAGATACTTCTCTATTCATCATTTTTTTAAACAATGTGTCACTTTGGACACAAGTTCTTTGATCATAGGATTAATTCAAAAATCATCTCAATTATATTCTCCATTAACTATAGAGACCTTCTCTATCATCTTCTTCATTTTTACAAGTATTGAAAAATATTGATTACAAATACAATATTAATACACAATGTGGTACCAACATTTACCAAATCATATCCCACTAGTATTTTCAAACCTTTTGTGTTTTATGGAATGTTTTTGTGCACCAGTTTAAGGTAGAGTCCTGCTCAATGCAGGGTTTTTGGGTTTTTCCCATATGTACATAGGTTCAAGAGACACATAAAATATTAGTATCTATACGGGGATTTATTTTCATGATAAACCATAGAATATATACTTACCAACATTTAGGGATGTTTTCATATACTTCTTTTATCTCTAAGGCATTATCTTGAGTTTTCTAATTTCTAATCCCCAAAGTAAATAAACTTTTTCTTGGACACTAACTATGAAAACCCTTATATTTATTATAAACTAATTCATGATTTGTTAGATAATATTACACTTAAAGAAACCTATAATATTAATAATTCTAGTATCTTTGAGAATTTGGTACATTACATAAGAGTCAAAATAAAATAAAATACATCATCCTTATTTAAAACAGTCCTAAATATGCTCGTACATAAAAATGCATGTGATAACCTAGGGACATACATAGTGTAGAGGGGAGATATAAATCTCATCAAGGGAATAAACTTGGAATAATATAAAGAATGTGATATATGTTAGACAATAATAATAAAAAGTGAATTAAAAGGGGTGAGAATCATGAACATGTACAATGAGGTATGATATAACATGATAAGTGAAATGGAACATGGGAAATGTAAGAACATATTAAAACAAACTATCATAAACATAGGTCAAGGATAATTTCGATGACATCATTATGAAAAATATTCCATAAAGGAATCAGGTTTAATATATCTCCCAACATTATGTCTCATGAGACTATACATTATCCATTTCATTGGAGAGCTATATAATTTCAGGCTCACCCATGATATTAATTTCTTTCACATAGTCAAGTGTGCGACATATATCATAAAACATGGAATAATTTACCGTAAAATTGTAGTACAAGAAAATGGAGTGTGTAATACATAAATATAAGTCACAAATAAATAATCCAAAATTCATTAAGGATAACACCCCTGATAGAAAATGGCTATAGATATTCAATGCATAATTGTTTGGCCTGGAAAAATCCTGGTGCAATATCGGCAGTATAACAATGGTACCAAAAAATTCATAAAATTTGTTGAAGAGAAAGACACTCATCTTTTGGAATGAAAATGAAAAGTAATAGGGACATGAAAAAACATATCCAAACATTATGGATCTGAAATGGAAGGAATACGATAATAATGGATCTTGAATAAAAATGATAAGGTGTTGATCTCCTACCTTGAGAGTGTGACTCTAAATATTTGGAAGGAGATTGTTGAGATCACAAGACACCATGAGAGGAATATAGAGATGGGAGGGAGAGTAAGGAAATTATAAAAGTATTTTTAGTCAAGATAATGGAGGTATTGTGTGGGTTTATAAAGTAAAAGTTAGGGGAATTCTTTATTATTTATCAAACATTGGTGTTTGAATCTATATAATAAAATAACCAAAACCACAAACCATACCATGGATTTTCCAATGGTTTCTATAAAAGGGGAGTGGTCATAAATGTTTTTTAAGTCCGTGGGTCAAATATAATATAAAAATACCCCTTTTGATATGAAAGTTATTTATACTATTAAAGAAATGATTTTAAAACCTTAAAATATATTAATGGTTTTTTAGGATTCATAAAGGCTTTCTAAAATTAATCAAATAAACATAAAATCACATTATTTTAAAAGGGAACATATATATATATGGTCATATATACCATTCATAGTTTTTATTACATAGACTTTGGGTAATAATGATGTAATAATACAAATCGTATATTTAGATGGTATTTAACATTTATGCGAAAATTTGACTATCTCGATTTTTTTTGAAAAATTCACCAATGGATAATTGCATTATTCTAATTCTAAAAATAAGAATGGAGTGAACTATAAACCCTATTAGGGGAATAAAAATTTCATTAAATGAATTAATTGATACGTTTTAGACAATATAAATATCAATTGGGAATAAAAGGGGTGATAATCATAAACATGAACAATAAGGCATGATATAACCTGATAACATAAAGGGAAGATGTGAAATGTGGAAAAAACATAGAACACTGCATCAAAAAAAATAGTCATGTATAAATTCTAAGACATAATGATGGAAAAATTTCCATAAAGTAAGAAGTTATACTTCATGTCCCAACATGATGTCTCATCAGACACAAAATTACCCAAAGCATTAGAGCACTATATAATTTAGGGTGCACCCATCACAATCATTTCATTCAAATGCTTAAGTGTCCCATGTAAAAAATAAAACATAGAATCATTTATCCTAATTTTCTTTGATAAACATGGAGTATGTAATTCACACATTTAACTCCCTAATAAATAATTATAAGTCAATATAGGGGAACAATCTTGATAGTAAATGGGTATGGGTATTAACTACACAATTGTTTGGCATGGAGAAATCGTGGTGGAATTTCGACAGCACAATAGTGTCACTTAAATTTCATAGAATGTATTTATGAGAAAGAGAATGGTCTCTAATTTTTTAGAAAGAAAATTTAATGTAATAGACACATGTATAAACATATACTAATATTATGATTTGGAAATTGAAGGTTTAATATTATAATGTAACTTGAATAATGTGGGGAAGTTGAGGATCCCTTGCCATGAGAGTGTGACTCAAAATTCTTTGTAGGGGATTATTGAGTAAATTGGGGAAACTTGGTATGACTATAGAGAGGGTATAGAATATTAATTTTGTTATATAATTATTTTTATTGAAGAGAATTGGGATATTGAGTGTTTTTATATTGGAAAAGAGAGGGGAATTCATTATTATTTGTCAAACATTAGTTTTAGAGTCTATAATAATATTACCAGAGCCACAAACCATCCCATGATTTTTTCCAATTTTTTTCTAGGGGATTTGTATTCATTTTTTTATAAGGTTAATGTCTTAAATAAAGAAAATAAAACCCTTACTGAGGTGAAAGTGAGTAATAATCTTAAAGAAATAACATTAAAACCCTAAAATATATTAATGGTTTTGTAGGATTTATGAAGGTTTTGTAATATTGATCAAATAAACATAAAATCACATTATATTATAGGTAAAACATATGTGTTGTCTTTTATAATATTTATTGTATTTATTTCATCACTTTTGTGTCATTGTGATGTCATATTACACACTGTATATTTATATAGTATTCAATGATTACCCAAAAATTTTAATGCCTTAGAAAATTATGAAAAATTCACTATTGAATAATTTCAATGTTCAGATTCCAAAAATAATTTTAATTTTATCAAAAAGAAATTAATATTTTCTCACTTTTGGAAAAGTAATCAATATTTATTTATAAATTATAGGCTTTCTTCATAATATTTCTATATACTTACAACTATATAGAATATCCTAGGGATATGCATAAGAAAGTGGTGATATATAATGAACAGTAAGGGAATAAACATGGATTAAAATGAATAATGGATTAAATGATAGAAAATATGCATATAAGTGGTTCCTAAAAGGAGTGATAATCATAAATATGAATAATGAGGTATGAAATAAAATTATAACATAATGGAAACATGGGAAATGTAGGAAAAACATAAACACTACATCATAATAATAAGTCAAGGATTACTGTAAAGAAATCAGGATGGAAAATTTATTTTGATGGATTAGGTTCAATACATAATCACTTTTAAATCATATCATGAGATAAAAACATTACCCAATTCATAGGAGTGCTATATAATTCTAGGTGCACCCGTCACTTTCATTTCATTCACTTGCTTAAGTGTTCCACATAGATTATGAAACATGGAATCATTTTTCATCACTTGTAATTCAATTATTAAGAAGTGTTGAATATATATAGGTATATCCCTAATTAAGTATTTATATGTTCATAATGGTGAACATATTTTTTGAAATGGGTATTGGTATTCACTACACAATTGTTTGTCATAGAAAATCGTGGTGGAATTTCAGTAGCATAACGGGGAAATATAAATGTTATAAGAAGGGATTTATGAGAGTGAAACGGGTTAAAAACAATTTATTAATTATATAGTATGCAAGGGGTATTTTTAAAAACACCCCCAAACATTATTAATTGAAAATAAAATGGAAAAATGAATAATCTTCTTAAATAAAGGGGAGAAAGAGTGGATCCCTTACCTTGTGAGTGTGACTCAAAATGCTTGGTATGAGAGTTTTAGGAGCATGGGGAACCTTTTTTTGCCTCTAGTACGGGTAGAGAATATTAATAATGTTCTAAAAGGATTTTTAATTTTTGATAACAGGGATATTGGGTGGGTTTATATATGAAATTAGTGGGGAAATCATTACTATTTCTCATACATATGTTTTTGGACTATATATAAAAAACAACTAACACCAAAGACCTTCCCATGATTTTTCTCAATGTTTCTTCCAAAGTAGAGTGTGTTTAATTATATTATAATTCAATGTTCTATACTTAAAAAAATAATAATCTAGCTAATGTGGAAGTGATTCATGCACATAAGGAAATGGTTTTAAGACATTAAAATATATTAGAGTTGTTTTTGGAATAATAATAGTTTTATAAAATTATTAAAATTAACATAAAATCAAATTATTTAAAATTTAAAATATATATTATGGTTTTAATCAAATATATATTACTTATTACATCACTTTTTGGTAATTATTATGTCATAATACACATCGTATATTTATATAGTTTTTAATTTTTACCCAAAAAATAAAATATCTTAGAATTTTTTGAAAAACTAAGTATTGGATGATTTCAAAGATATTATTCAAAAAATAATATCCATTTTATAAAAAAAATTCTAAATATGTTTATTTTCACTTTTAAATTAAGAATCAACATTTTTTGAGAAATCTTGGGTTCTTTTGACAATAATAGTTTTTAAACCACCATAAAAATTACATTTAACTTTATAAAAAATTTATTATAAATTGAATTTATAAAAAATAAAATAGTTCTATTTTATTAAAATACAATTTATTTAATGAATTAGTTAATTAATCAATATATAAATTCTTAGTTGAAATTTCATATTACATTAAAATACACTTTTTATTTTATAATGTCACAATATAATTTTTCCTAAACTCATTACATAATCATTTATAAATTAGGAATAAAAAGTAATAAATAAAATAATAATTTAAATGAAAATTACATATAAATATTCATACTATTATAGTTACTTTGTTTCAAAAATTTATAAAATTATTTTTAACCTTAATTAACATATTATCCATTTATAGTGGTAATAAATATTTACTATAATTATTATTCATATTGATATAAAAAAATATGTTGAAAATATTATGTAATATTAATTATGATGATTATAAATATACAATCCATTGAATAAAAATCAATAAATAGATTATAATTAATTAAAAATACAATAAAACCCACAAGCATGGTGGAAATTAGTTTTTAAAATAATTCTTTTTTAAGGAAAATATTATCTCACTTTTTCTATTTTACTTGTAATCTTATTTACATGAAATTAAATTAATAATTATAGATATATTATGTAAAATCTTAATTTTATTCAATTCTCTTTAGTTGTTATTTTAACTAATAATAACAGAAAACATTATGAATTTTAAAATTGTTTTAATAATTATTCTTTTCTACTCCTAAAAATAAATAGGTAATAAAATATGGTATAAATATGATTTCGATGAAATTAATTAAATTTAATATAACTTAAGAATACATATTTTACTTTAAAATAAAATTAAAATAACAAACATTATTTTAAATAAATTAATTTATCAAAATAAATGACAATTTTATATAGAAACATTATTATTCTCTACACACTGAAAAATATATACATCTTTTTTAAAAATCTAAAAAATCACCCGAAGTTAAATTTGATATGATTATATCTAAAAATGGAACTTTTTTATCAAATTAATTTTTTAAATTTTCTATAAAATAACTCAAATATTTTTTCGTTCAAACAAATAAAAATAATTTTTTAAAATTTCATAATTTCAAGTATTTTTTTTATCATGAATAGATTGGATATATAAAAATTATTTATAAGAATATTTATAAAGTAAATATGTATTTTATATTTTATTTATTCATAATAATATCCAATAATTTAATGGTATAATTAATGTGGTCATATTTATATAATTGTGGTTTTCTTTTCCTATTTTGCGTATCGCAAATGCTATCGAACATAGTTTTCTCTTTTAAAAACTCCAGGCATTACATTCTTTCCCCATTTACTAAATTTTATCCTCACAATTTATAATTGATCAATTTCATTCTTATTTTTATCCATTGAATATAATAAATAGAAAATTATGGATGGTTATTTTTTTAACAATTAAACACATGCCCCTTAATACAGTTTAATCCATGATTTATTAAATAAGATTACACTTAAAAAAACCCAAAATATAGATAATTGAAGTTTATTTCAGAATTACATACATTTCACAAAAATTAAAATCATGGAATACATCATATTTATTTAAAAATTCATTAACCTGAACATATTATTCCATCATACATAACACTTCTTGGGATAACCTGGGGACATACAAAAGAAATATGTGATCTAAAAAAACTCTCTAATGGAATGAACATGGAATAACATGAAGAAAGTAATAAATATTATACAATATTTATATAAATGTAACTTAATATGAGTGAGTATCAGAAACATGAACAGTGAGACATGATATTGCATGATAATCATAAAGGAAACATGGGAAATTCAGCAACAACTAAAAACAATGCTTCATAAACTTAGGTCAAGGATAACTTCCAAGAGATCATGGTGTAAAAGGATGCATATTGGAATCAATCTCACTCATTTACCCAAAATTACATATCATGATACTAAACATTACCAAACACATAATATAGATATAGAATTATCATTGAACCCATCACATTCATTTAATTATCATGCAAAAGTATGTCACATAGATCATAAAACATGGAATTATTTATCATAACATTTTATTACCCAATAACGGATTATGGAATACAAAAAATTTAAGTTCCAAATCAATTTTTATAATATCATAATAGTGAACAACATTAATATGAAATTGGTATGGGTGGTCACTATACAATTGTTAGGGATGGAAAATTGACGTGAAAATTTTACTCTATAATAGTGTCACTAAAAAATTCATAAAATAATTTTATGAGAGAGAAAAGGATCTTTTTAAAAAATGGGAATAATATTCATAGTAATAGGGACATGTAAAAATATAACCCAATACTTTTAATTGGAAATGTAAGGAATAAGATACTAATGAAACATGAATAAGTTGGATGAGTTGAAGACCCCATACTAAGTTTTTTAATAATAATGGATGTAGAAAAAGAATCATTAGAAGGATTAAGGAGAGTTGAATGGGACTATAATATAATGAAAATAAATAATAAATTAATATTTATATACTAGAACTTACCTCAAATAAGAACAAATAGTAATTAAGGGGCACAACATAAAATAGGTTCTTGAATAAAAAGAAGATTGAGAGATCCCATACTAAATTATGGTAGAGTAACAACTTAGGTAAGTTTCAAAATGATATAGGTTAAATGGTATATAAATAAAATAAAATAAAATGGATAGTTTTGGAATGATTATAATAGACTAAAATATAACCATTTGAAATAAAAAATACCAATCTCAAATAATATTCTTGAATTGAAAGGAGGAGAGAAAGGTCCCTTACCTTGAGAGTGTGATTACAAATTCATGGAAGCAGCTTATAAATAACATGAAGGAACATTCATAGGAATAAAGGGTAGGGATAAAAGATTATGGATCTTATTAGTAGATTTTTAGTTATGAGAAATGAGAACATGGGTGGGTTTATATAGGAAATCAATGGGGAATTATATATCATTTCTCAAACATTGGTTTTGGACTCCATATAATAAAATAACCAAAACCAAAATCCTTCCAATTTTTCCATGTTTTCAAAAAATGGTGACTTATTAACATTATATTATAATTCCAAGGGTATAATATAATAAAATAATACCCTTTGTAATTTGTAATTGAGACATACTCTTAAAGAAATCATTTTAAAACCACAAAATATATTAATGGTTTTGGAAAATTCATAAAGGTTTTATAAAATTAATAAAAGAAACATAAATTCACAATATTATTAATGGAAAACATATATTTTGTCATATATACACTTTTTAGTTTTTATTACACCACTTTTGGGTCATTATGATGTCATAATACATATTGTATAAATATATTGTATTTAATTTTAACATGAAAATTCGATTACATCATAAAAATATGAAAAAAACCATACGGTAATTTTGACATGCATATTAAAAAATAATAATCATTTTATGATAATAATTTTCTAACTACATGAATTTTATCTTTTAATATATAATCTATATTTACTAGGAAATGTTGGGTTGTTTACAGTAACAGTTTTCAAACCCCTATAAAAATTACATTTGAAATCAAAAAATTATATGTTATTTTATATTTAATAAAAATTTCATAACAATAATATTTTATAAAAAAATTATTTATTTCAATAATACATTTATTTATCACAGAGAAATTCTTAATTCAGGTTATATATTACTTAAAAAATACAATTTGTGTTTTATCATATACAAACAACTTTTTTATCAAACTGATTACGTAATAATTTATAGAGTAAAAACAATAATTAATTAATATAATCATAATATAAATGAAAATTAAATATAAATATTCATAATATTAGGGTTAATTAGTTTCTTATTTTTTGTTAAATTATTTTTATCCACATTTGAAATATTTTCATTTTATCGTGGTGATAAGAATTTACTACAGTTTCAATTCATATTGTTCAAAAATTTAGTTGACCTTATTAACTAATATTAATTATAATGATTCCAAAAATGGAATGCATTTTATCACAATCAATTAAAATATGTGGAATACTTTAATTTAATATAATATAGTGAGGCATGATGGAAATTGGTTTTATAAAAAAAGTCATTTTTAAGGAAAATATGGCTTTCTATTAACTCCATAACTAGTTACATTCATTATATTATTTTAAAATAAAAAATATTGATATATAATCTGAACAATTAATTTATATGATTTTCTATTAGGGTTTATTTTGATTAATTATAATAGATAACATTAGAAATTTTAAAATATTTTTCTAAAAAATTCATTTTTAATCCTAAAAATAAAAATATACTAAAATCTGGTATAAAGATGATTTAAATAAAATTATTTGAACTAAATATATCTAAATAATTATATTGTTATATAGAAATAAAATTTAAAAAATATTCATACTTTTAGGTCACATAATTTATCATAATAAAATATAATTTTATAAAAAAACTATATTTTTAACTATTTACTAAAAAATATATATTTTCTAAAAAAAATAATTTAAATTAAAAAACCATTATATATTTTTTTGACATTTAGTCATGATTTGTTACGAAATATTACACTAAATTCAGCCTAGAATATCTAAAAATATAGTTTATTATGGAATTATCTAAATTAAAAAAACATTAAAATAATAAAATGGTTCATCATTTTCGAAAACCGCCTTAAAGTTATTATACATAAAAATGCATGGGATAACCTAGGGACATACATAATAAATGGGTGATATATGATTCTCAGAAAAGGAACAAACATGTTATAACATGAAAAAAATGACACATCTTAGACAATATGCATATCAATGGCGCATAAAAGTAATGAGAATCATAAACATGAACAATGAGGCATGATATAACATGAAAACAAAAAGGGAACATGATAAATATAGAAAAAAATAAAAAATCTACATCATAAATATATGTTACATCTAACATACAAGATATCATTATGGAAAATTCCCATAAAGAAATTATTTTTACTCCCTTTCCCAACAAGATGTCTCCTAATGTCACGACATGTCCCCTAGGGCCTGTATTGTGACTACCCTAAGAATTCCTTACATAGGCCAGGGGATGGAGACTAGCACTTAGTATCAATATCCCAAAAAAGGGAAGTCATTTTCCTTTAAACATGTACACAAGCACAAATCTAAAAGTGTGGAATTTAAACACAAAGTAAACCACAAATGTCTCTACGAAAACTACTCAGCATATAGTTCAAACTAAAAGAAAAAAGGGGCCATAATACATGCCCAAAAACCACAAAGTAAAGTGAAACTACCGCGGTCCATACACTCAAGACCCCACCTAAAGGGTAGGTGAACAATAGCTTCCTGTAGCCATAGAAGTACGCTCGTCCGTCCTATCTCATTGAGAACCACCTAGTCTCGTCTCACCTAGGACTTCGTCAAAGAATTTGTATGTCTCGTCTCATTGAGCACCACCTGGTCCTAGACCACCAAGGTCTCTATCAACGTGTCGATAACCTGCATAATATAGAACAACTGTGGGCGAAGCCCGTGCATGGGTGAGTATCACAATACTTAGTAGGGAACCCAAATCACAATTGAATGACCACCAAACAAGACCCCACTCCAAGACCACAAACAAATACATATCACACCAGGTATAATTAAAATTACGAAAAGAGTGACTACCTGTCACAAAAATGAACAACTTGGAGTGATGAGGTACTCATCCCAGATGAGTACCATGGGTCTACTGGGTCACAAAGAGCCACTCCCCAGCATGGGTTTGTCGGGTCACACAAAGTCACTCCCCACTAAGGCCATCATAGTTGGTCCACACAGGGCCACTTATATCTAGTCCACACGTGGAACCTTATAGCTAGTTCACATAGCGCAACTTGTATCTTGTTTACACAAAACAACTTGTAGTTGGTCCACATAGGACTGTTTATCATCTTGTCCTGCAGGGACACTATGACCCACTCGTTTGCATTCTTTGGGTCTCATCCTACCGCAGAAGTCCTAATCATAGTGCACATGATTCTAGAAGAATATAATCCTCAATACATCAGTCACATCTCAACTATCATAAAATCTCACTTAGAGTATTACCAAAGAATCGTCTCAGCGTACGAGTCCCAACGTTGTAGATGGCATGTCAATCAGATTCTCAGTCTGAATGATATTTTTTTAGAAAATATGGGTCAGTACTGTTTGGGACTGGTCAGACCTAGTCACACTGAATCGACCAACCCGGTCCGGGGGGTCCCACATAACCTGGCCTGATTTGGCTGACCCAACCCAACATGGTTGGGTCTGGGCTAGCCTGGTCTGACATTGTAAGAACCCGAGTTTTTAGAACGGGTCAAAATCCTGACCCTGTTTAAATTTTTGACAGGTTTCTGAGGAAAGTGGATTAAATGGGATATTTCTGGAAATTTCCAGACTACACGCCGTGTACTCTAAGTACACGCCGTGTGTGTGTAGGCGAGTCATCGACCGTGTGCTCTCCGAGTACATGCCGTGCAATGATCGTGTAGAGTTTTCTTACTACACGACATGTAGTTTTGAACACACCGTGTAGACCCCCGACGGTGTGAGGCCATAAATGGCGTGTAGGCCGTTGGCCGGGTAAGAACCAGGGTCACGCCGTGTTCCCTTTGGACACTCCGTGTATTCGAGCCATGTATGAGGGATATACATGGCGTGTGAGTACGTCGGTGAGGAAAGGAAGAGGAACGTAGTACACGCCGTGTACCCAGAGGTACACGCCGTGTACTCATGTCGGCAGGCTCAGAAAGTAAGTCGGCGGGACCATTCCGTCTTATGAACAGTTAAATTAACCATACACAACGTGTAATCCTAAAGTACACTCCGTGTACTTTCGTTTTTTTTGCTTAAAATGGGCAGTAGCCTCGTTTTGAGGCAGAACACACCATCCTCCACCCCAAATCAGCCAAATCTTGATTTGCTTCCCGGTTCTTCGTCCGAACTCCGATCCAATCTCGGTTGGATGCATTGGAACCCCCTCAGTAAGGTCTCGATTCCTCTTTGGCCGTTTTGTTTGATTTTTTTTGTAGAACGAGTTATATCCCTTTGAGCGGTTTTGAATCTTTTGTAGATTTACCGCGTTTTAGACCGAATTGGCAGGTGTTACCAGAGGAGTATCATCGTGCGAGTCTCAGGTAGGTGGTGCATAACTCATTTTGTGTTTTTGTGGTTGTTTGTCTAACGCGGCTTCGATGCGTTTTCAGGTATTTTTGAGCGGGACCCGTTTTATCTACTTTTTCATACTGAATTGTTTATGGGACCTCTGGGATTCCCTTGGGTATGCCCGATTACCAGTTTTGCATGAGTGGGGCCGGGTGAGGGGCCATGGCTCATCAGGGAATTTTGGCCGGGGAACGCCAAAATGGTTTTAATTGCAATATTAATGTGTTAAACTGTTAGTTTAAATTATTTTATCTTTTTATAATTGTTGGAGGATTTTAAGACCTCTGTGCTAGTATGGGACAACACCTAGTATAGTGCAATTCGACTGTTTAGTTGGTTTTTCCTAGTTATGTTTTCTGGTTAAATATGTTATATATGCAATTGTTGAATTGCATCTGCTGGACCCTTTTTGGGTTGTGTTGGGCTTGGCCCGATTACGCTTGAGTGATGCTGATCACAGGTTGGGGCTTTGCTCGGGTTACTTTGGGTGGTTTTGACCACGGGATTGGGCGTCAGAGACGTCGATTTGAGGCAGTACGACTATCAGGTTGGGCATGGTCCGAGATACTAGAGTGGCGATGCCATCGGACTTGAGCGACATGGTCGCAGGGACACGAGGTGTCAGATGTTTTGGTGGATTAGGACTATTTTGGGTGATTACCACTCACCGGGACTTGAGTAGTGTGCACATAGAGATACTTCGTGATGAGGTGGTTTTGACCACTCGTGTGGGTAGAGGCCCCCGTAGTTGCGGTTAGGTATTTTGGTTGGGGGTGCTTGCCGTAGAAAGACATGTGGGAGGTGAGGAGCCTTCAGGAAATGGGCGTGCCTTCGGGACGTCGGTACTTGAGACATAAGGTTTCAGGAGGCACATGGTGCCGGGTTACTATTTTGGGCGTGCCTTCAGGACGTCGGTACTTGAGACATGAGGTTTCAGGAGGCACATGGTGCCTGGTTACTATTTTGGGCGTGCCTTCGGGACGTCGTTACTTGAGACACGAGGTGTTAGGAGGCACGTGGTGCCGAGTTACACGACAGAGATTCTGGTGTTGGCCAAAGCAGGTGACACTCCTTGGTGGATGTTGAGCACCAGTGGAGTTTGTGTTTACTTGTGCACTGTACTGTTTACTACTTTCCTTGTAAATGAATGACTGCTTAAACAAATATATTTGGTATGCACCGTTGGGTGGTATCCTACTGAGTTTTATCTCACACCCTACACGAGCCCTTCGGGACACGTGTAGACTTTATGGATTTACGTGCACGAAAGAGTCCAGCTTCAGGAGCTGGGCTGCGTTAGTTATTGCACGGAGAGGGTATGGACCTTGAGGTCATGCCTAGCTAGGTTTAATTTGTTCTGTTTACTTTCTGTATTGGCATGCCTATTGTAGCTACTGTTGGTTGGCCATTGGTGCCCTGTTTATATTCAGTTGGGTATGACCTTCTTTGGATGCATGTTTTACTGTTCAGTAGTAGTTACATGTTATCAGCATGCTGTTGTGTTTATTTCTGCTGCTGTTGTTTCATTTACTGCTTCCACTGTTTATCTATATTGATTATGCATCCGCTCTGCGGGTCTGGTTCGAGTCTTATGAGTCTTTCTTTCCACTGCATCTTTACTATTATACTTGGACCAGTACCCTTATTAAAATCCTACGAGAGGCTATAGCCTCCCCACTATACCTAACAGACCCTCACTGCTAGTTGGAAGCCTTTGGCGTTCGGGGAGGTGCGCCTAAGGTAGTAACACCCGACCCGTTCGAAACTATTCGGGTGGCTGGCCGGGTCTGGGACGTTACAAAGTGGTATCAACGGAGTTCTTGATAGGGATTTAGTAGCAGCATTTTACTGGCTACTAATGAGTTTTAGGCTTCTCATTTCATTCTACTAGTTTTACTATTTGGGATATGGTAGACTGGAGATAAGTTGTTGTAACTGGAACTGAGTTTCTAGCTTGTGCTTGGGTGCCTGCAGCCCCAGGTACAAGGGAAGGACCAAGTTACCATGGGTGGGAACTGCTGTTTTCTTTTTCTCAGATTACAGTTGATATGTTTTCCACCTTGGTGGCTCACTTGATGTGTGATGTTCGTGATTGTGATATGTGACCCTTGACCCAGTATGGTAAGGGAGAATTGGACCTTGGACCGGTATGACAAGGCTAGTTGTTGGCTTTTGATAGGCACATTTTTAGGCTATTTCAATTTCAAAATTGCACGTATGCCTTGTGAAGTGATAATGACATGTGAATGAAATATCAAATTCCATGCTTTATATGCTTTAAAATGTGAATTGGTGAAATTCCTGATAGAACTGCTAGTTGTGTAAATGAGTATGCCATGCTTTATATTTTGTAGAATTGCATGCTGCAGGATAATTGGGTCTGACTCTTATAAGAGAAGGCAGGTACTATGGGTGAGGCAGTGTAACTGTCACGATTGGGTGACTCGGTCGTCGGTTTGAGGAAACATGAGTTGTCGGGATGGGAATGGCCCGAGGTACTTTGATACTTGGCTCTGTTGAGGGTGGGTAAGGAGGCCATGAGGCCGGGATGCCGTGAGGCATGGGTTGCGGTGAGGGGGGGGGATTAAGGGTAGTTGTTATGCACTTCCTTTTACTGCTTTCCTTATCTACGTAGAATATATTGTTATATATATATGGGCTGTCTAACCACTTATGGTATTCAGCAGGTTACTCTTTCAAGGCTCGATGGAGCGTCAGGCCGGAGATGATACAATGCCACAGGATCAGGGTCAGAATTCGGTACAGGCTGAGCACGGGCCACAGGTACAGGCTCAGGGACATGAATAGGTTCAAGATCCAGTGCAGGCAGGATAGCAGCCGGGTTTGGCATTGTTCGGGCCGTGGCTTGACGAGCAGCTCCGAGCTAGCCTGGTACGTGTCTTGCAGGGGCTTGACGGAGGCGCGCAGAGTACAAATCCTTCTATGGCGTATCTGACGCTGGAGTTCCAGTCGCAGCACCCGCCGATTTTTCAGGGTGAGGGTGGTCCACAGGCAGCTGAGAACTGGATAGAGAGCATGCAGATGATCTTCGAGCAGCTCGAGACACCTCCAGGTCGGAGGGTCAAGATGAAGATGTACATGCTGAGAGGACCGGCGAAGCGTTGGTGGGACATACAGGTTCGGGCTCGTAGACACGAGGGACTAGCTTGGAAGGACTTCGAGGGCAGGTTCTTTGAGCACTTCTACCTAGAGACGTTGAGGGAAGAGAGAGCTCGGGAGTTCTTGAGTCTTCAACAGGGAGATATTTCCGTCATGGACTATGCAACTACCTTCACAGATTTGTCCCGTTTTTCACCTGGTATGGTGAGCGATGATGCAGCTAGGGTGAGGCGCTTCGAGGATGGATTGCGACATGCCATTCGGGTCCAGGTGAACATTTTCAGTCTGGGTTCTTTCTCCAAGGTGGTAAATCAGGCGCTTATAGCTGAGGGAAACAAAAGGAAGAAGTCTCGCTTGGGCAGGGTAACAGCTTCAGGTGATGGTTCAGACAGCAGGAAGCGAGTGCGGGATGAGTTCCAGCAGGGCAGTCTGGCCAGGGATTTAGCTAAACCACCTCATAGTAGTTATTCGGTGATTTGCTTCCAGTGTGGGCAGTCGGGACATGTTCGGGCTCAGTGTAGTAGGCCTCCGAAGGAGTGCCGGGCTTGTGGATAGGACAAAAATTTGGAGAGGTTTTGCAGGAAACCTTCTCAGATATCCGGTAGGTAGGGACCAGGACAAACTGTAGCGTCTAGAGTTGGTTCAGGTTCGGTACACAGAGAGGGTAGTTGAGGTTCAGCTGTGCGCGGAGGTCGTGACAGAGATGGTGGGACCCAGCTGAGGGGTCAGTGGCCGGTGACTGGAGCAGTATCGGGAGGTCAGGCGTCAGGAAGCTGTGTTTCAGGACAAGTGCACACCGTGGAGCTTCCAGAGGCTGAGCAGGCCAGTGAGTCGGTGACAGTTAGAGGTACACCACACAGTGATCGTGACCTCCATGTTTCCTTTTTGGCATGACCTGTAAGGGTATGTCTGTTTTGAGTACACGAGGTGCACAAGATCTTTGTGGACTGACTAGATGCTAGTCAGTGGGTTGGCACCATATCGGGTGCGTGATATATATATATATATATATATATGTATGTATGTATGTATGTGGTTCCATGGGTATTGGGGCATCGTGGATGCAGGTTACTTGAGGTGCTGTGGGCATCGGGGCATCGTGGATGCGGGTTACTTGAGGTGCTCGGCACCAGGACCTCGTAGAGGCGGACACCAATACGATGTGGGTTACATTGGGTGTCAAAAGCGACACAGGAGCACCAACAGGGTGCAAGGGTGATGATGCGTCACGGGAGGACTATGCGTTCGGAAAACAGGTTAGTAAAACCCTGTTTGTTTTACGTTTGGTTGGTTGAGACCATGTAGGCTATTCCTAAGGTGGGGAGCCCCCTTGAGGAATTTATCCAAAACCTTGGGACTGGGGTAGTCCAGGTTGTTTAACTGGGATGGGCGTGTTCGGTGCCATCTTCGGGTTTCATTTGGTAGCTCGGGGACGAGCTACGTTAAGGTGGGGAGTTTGTAAGAACCCGGGTTTTTAGAACGGGTCAAAATCCCGACCCTGTTTAAATTTTTGACAGGTTTCTGAGGAAACTGGATTTAATGGGACGTTTCTAGAAATTTCCAGACTACACGCCGTGTACTCTAAGTACACGCCGTGTGTGTGTAGGCGAGTGACCGACCATTTTCTCACCGAGTACATGCCGTACAGTGACCGTGTAGAGTTTTCTTACTACACGGCGTGTAGTTTTGAACACACCGTGTAAACCCCCGACCGTGTGAGGCCATACATGGCATGTAGGCCGTTGGCTGGGTAAGAACCAGGGGCACGCCGTGTTCTCTTTGGACACGCCGTGTAGTCGAGCCGTGTATGAGGGATATACATGGCGTGTGAGTACATCGGCGAGGAAAGGAAGAGGAACCCAGTACACGCCGTGTACCCAGAGGTACACGCCGTGTACTCATGTCGGAAGGCTCAGAAAGTATGTCGGCGTGACCTTTCCGTCTTATTAACAATTAAATGAACCATACATGGCATGTAGTCCTAAAGTACACACCATGTACTTTTTTGTGTGTGCTTAAAACGGGAAGTAGCCTCGTTTTGAGGCAGAACACACCATCCTCCGCCCCAAATTGGCCGAATCTTGATTTGCTTCCCGGTTCTTCGTCCAAACACCGATCCGATCTCAGTTGGATGTGTTGGAACCCCCTCGGTAAGGCCTAGATTTCTCTTTGGCCGTTTTGTTTAATTTTAGTTTTAGAACGAGTTATAACCCTTTGAGCGGTTTTGAATCTTTTGTAGATTTACTGTGTTTTAGACCGAATTGGTGGGTGTTACCGGAGGAGTAGCATTGTGCGAGTCTCAGGTAGGTGGTGCATACCTCATTTTGTGTTTTCGTGGTTGTTTGGGTAACGCGGCTTCGGCGCATTTTCGGGTATTTTTGAGCGGGACTCGTTTTATCTGCTTTTGCATACTGAATTGTTTATGGGACCTATGGGATTCCCTTGGGTATGCCCGGTTACCAGTTTTGCGTGAGCGGGGTCGGGTGAGGGGCCGTGGCTCATCGGGGCATTTTGGACGGGGAACGCCAAAATGGTTTTAATTGCAATATTATTGTGTTAAACTGTTAGTTTAAATTATTTTAGCCTGTTATAATTGTTGGAGGCTTTTAAGACCTCTGTGCTGGTATGGGACAACACCTGGTATAGTTCAATTCGACTGTTTAGTTGGGTTTTCCTAGTTATGTTTTCTAGTTAAATATGTTATATATGAAATTGTTGAATTACATCTGTTTGACCCTTTTTGGGTTGTGTTGGGATTGACCCGATTACGCTTGAGTGATGCTGATCACAGGTTGGGGCTTTGCCCGGGTTACTTTGGGTGGTTTTGACCACGGGATTGGGCGTCATGGAAATCGGTTTGAGGCAGTACGACTGTCAGGTTGGGCATGGCCTGAGATACTAGGGTGGTGATGCCATCGGACTTGAGCGACATGGTCGTAGGGACACGAGGTGTCAGATGTTTTGGTGGATTAGGACTATTTTGGGTGATTACCGCTCACCGGGACTTGAGTAGTGTGCACATAGAGATACTCTGTGATGAGGTGGTTTTGACCACTCGTGTGGGTATAGGCCCCCATAGTTGCGGTTAGGTATTTTGGTTGGGGGTGCTTGCTGTAGAAAGCCACGTGGGAGGTGAGGAGCCTTCAGGAAATGGGATTGCCTTCGGGACGTCGGTACTTGAGACACATGGTGTCAGGAGGCACATGGTGCCGGGTTACTATTTTGGACGTGCCTTCGGGACTTCGGTACTTGAGACACGAGGTGTCAGGAGGCACATGGTGCCAGGTTACTATTTTGGGCGTGCCTTCAGGACGTCGGTACTTGAGACACGAGGTGTCAGGAGGCACGTGGTGCCGGGTTACATGACAGAGATTCTGGCATTGGCCGAAGCAGGTGACACTCCTTGGTGGTTGTTGAGCACCAGTGGAGTTTGTGTTTACTTGTGCACTGTACTGTTTACTACTTTCCTTGTAAATGCATGACTGCTTGAACACATATATTCGGTATGCACCGTTGGGTGGTATCCTACTGAGTTTTTTCTCACACCCTACACAGGCCCTTCAGGACACGTGTAGACTTTATGGATTTACGTGCAGGAAAGAGGCCAGCTTCAGGAGCTGGGCGACATTAGTTATTGCATGGAGAGGGTATGGACCTTGAGGTCATGCCTAGCTGGGTTTAATTTTTTTTGTTTACTTTCTGTATTGGCATGCTTATTGTAGCTACTGTTGGTTAGCCATTGGCGCCCTGTTTATATTCAGTTGGGTGTGAACTGCTTTGGATGCATGTTTTACTGTTCAGTAGTAGTTACATGTTATCAGCATGCTGTTGTGTTTATTTCCGCTGCTATTGTTTCATTTACTGCTTCCGCTGTTTATCTATATTGATTATGCTTCTGCTCTGTGGGTCTGATTCAAGTCTGCTGAGTCTTTCTTTCGACTGCATCTTTACTGTTATACTTGGACCAGTACCCTTATTAATATCCTCTGAGAGGGTATAGCCTCCCCACTATACCTAACAGACCCTCGCTGCTAGTCGGCAGCCTTTGGCATTCGGGGAGGTGCGCCTAAGGTAGTAACACCCGACCCGTTCGGCACTGTTCGGGTGGCTGGCCGGGTCTGGGATGTTACAGACATGGACCCTAGGCCAGGCCCCTTTAGCCTTGTTGGATACAGCTCAGTGGGTCCTAGGTCCAGAAACTCAGTTTCATCCATCCCATCCCATACTGGTTGCCCATTTCTAACCACATCTTGGGAAACCCAATGGCCTAGTCCACCTCGTATGCTCGACCTGCATATGTAGGACGGTTTCCCCCTGCTCGGACACCTACTGGGTGTCTGGTTCATACCACATGTGGTCAGATGAGGTCAGTTTCATCCTTAGTACATGGTCCAAGACTGTGTGTTAGCTCCTCTCATGGCCCATCAACTCTTATAATGGCCCCCTAGTGCAGTCTGCTACTCCAACCTGGTGCCTGAGCAGCGCCACACTCCATCGTCAGTCCACTATTGCAGACCGGCCCTTTCCACGTGACATGTGGCTCTACCGCGGGTCCAGTTCACTACCACTGTATTTGGACCACATTTGTTTTCATGTGAAACTAATGTGGACGAGTGGATGTGTGTGACTATAACACGTCCAGGTGGCCGCTTCCACCTGCCAGCGGCTTCTACCGCCACCGCGGCCTGGTCTCGTCACCATGTCATGGTGTCGTCGATGCAGCCTTGTGCCGCTGCCGCATCCCTGTGTCACCATTATGGCCTTGTGCCGTAGTCTCTCACTAGTTCCTCTACGGTATATATTTCAACTTTTCTTACATCATGAAGAATGGGGAGATATATTTGGAGGGGATCATAATGAACACCCAAAAGAACAACTGGCCTTTGTTTGTGTTGGCCCAAATTTTTTCTTTTTAGTAGGATCACAACATATAAATAATGAATCTCTAAAATTTATTCTAGATATCAACCCCCAATTATATTTCCCACACCCACTATGAAAATATATTGTTGGATCAATTTTTTAGAGAGTTGATTAGCATTCTTTTTTTAGAGGGGGTGAACAGGGAAAACCAAATCACAACGAATTTAAACCACTTCCTAGGAAAAGGGATTGCTCGAGGATGATCATTTGTCATCATCCTTTGATCTATGGTTCCGATTCTCTCTTCAAGGGTATCTTCTCCACTTTATTCACCAATGTTCATCATTGTACAGTTTTCCTTCAGAGACTCAGAGGGATTTTTCAAGATCCAAATCTGATCTCCAATTCATTTTATTCCATTAAATGGTGAAAATGTTTCGCATCATTCCTGTTATGCTGAGCCACAACTTTTAAGTTGTTTCATTTAAAAAGCATTATTTTCATTACATCACATTACATAATCGTTATACCATTCCACTTATGGAATGAAAAAAATCAGAAAGTCACAGAATTTTAGTGATATAATATCGAATAATATAAACATTTTATGTTTATTTTATTTTTCCTTAAAACTTATGAAAAAAACTTTTTCCCTTGACCCACACCGGTCAAGGATTAGTCCATTATAAGAATAACATCGCATTAAAAACTCAACAGTTGTAACGCCCCGACCCTAGTTGCCTAGAGTCGGTGCATTATTACATAACATTGGCATGATCACAAGAAAGATTAAATCTCGAAAGACCGATTGGTTTAGTAGCCTTGGAAACACTAGATATATTCATAAGTTTTACATTACATCATAAAATGAAAAACTACTACAACAACATAATGTCTCCATAATCCACACTACTATCCCCTCATAATATCCCTGCAGGTCATTCATAATTTACTTCTTCACATCCTGGGGAAAAATAAAACATAGAAAAGGGGTGAGCTCAAATGCCCAGTAAGGATAACAATATAGCGGAAACTTTCATAAATAAGAATAAACATTTAAGGCAATGCATTACTAAAACAAAAGCCTTTTAAAATTGAACTTCAACATGGTATGGCAAAAGTAAAATGAAATAATGCCATTTACTTATTCACATGGATATTCTACTAATCGAATAATCACATGCAAAAATCAATAACCACTTTCATAATGTTGGAATGCATAATGTCAAACGTTAATTTCATTGTCTAGGCCTCATCCCAAGACCTAGGGGTTACTTCTAACCGGAACCCAACCCGGAGTGCCTCTAATAACCGGACACCAACCCGGAGTGCCTCTAATAACCGGACACCAACCCGGAGTGCCTCTAATAACCGGACACCAAACCGGAGGGCTTACTTTTACCAGTCCCTAACCTGGAGGGCTTACTTTAACCAGTCCCCAACCTGGAGGGCTTACTTTTACCGGTCCCCAACCCGGAACATACTTGTTTAGCACATTCATCTGAAGAAAAGTTTGAAATATAACATAAACATTCGGGTTAAAACTAGCATACGAAATCTCAAAAGTTTCACCATAAACTATGAATGGTATAAAATAGCACATCCACATTCAAACATATCACAAAACCTTCAAAACAATATAGAAGTTTTGTATCATAATAAATCAACTTCAAATAATCTTACAACCCATCAAAGGATGTTGACATAGATGAAATCAAAATTCTTTTTAAAGAAATATCTCCTTTTATTTTGAAATCATTTAAGATCCATATAAAATCAATCATTTTCTTTGAAAATAATCTTATAAGCTTTTAAGGGAAGCTTTGACGATTTTATAACGGTGGAAAATAACCGCACCCGCCGTATAAGTTAAAAAAAAACATTCTTACCTCAATTCTGTCGTAAAGGTTAAAAAGGACCTTGTTTTGAAAACGACGGAAAGATTCCTTTATAAACCTCTTATAAAAAGTCAAACAAGGGTATAAATGACTTTAACCCATATTCTTGTAAATAGTAAAAATGTTTTGAAATACATTTCGAAGAAACATGGATGTGGATGATAAAGAGATCCCAGTAGATTATTACGTATAATACAACCTCGGATAATGAAGAGATTGTGAAATAACCCTTACCTTGTACTTTTCCTTGGTTGTGGTAGGTTAACCTCCTGTATAATGGTGAAATAATTGTTATTAAATTATACAAGAATCATATACATTAATATGATATCATATATGATCTTTTAATATTGATTTGATAATAATATCTTAGTATTATCGTTGTTTCGGGTGTTAACTTACTTGTTTTCTTTCATATGTTTTGTTACGTAAGACATGTTTGTAAAGGATAGGTTGTATATTATTCATATCCATAATGATATCAAGTCCTTAAACATCATTTTTAAATCATAAAATGATAATTACGCTTTAATGGTTACGATGGAGAATGAATCTCATCGCGTTCGTGGAGACGGTAGTCCGTACGTACGCACGAGCGACAATATCATTCTTTTGATATTAAAATAATATATAAATGGATGGTATATCATATATACAGAATCATTAACATGTTATATTTATTATTTACATGAGTTACACATCATTATTATACCCATCCAAATAATATTATATTGAATAACAATTACACCACGACGTGGAGACGGTAAGCCGTACGTACGCACGTATAGTGACATGTTATTCAAAGGGTGGATAGAATACTGAATATGATTGTACCATATTTATAATAACATCACAGTATATGTGAGATACTGGAGTTATTATTTCAGAATGGTAAGAACAAAGGAAGAAGAAGTGGAAGAAGAAATGAACTTAGAAAAGGGTGGTGAGATCATTACCTCTTCTTCGGGTTCTTCCTTTTGATTTGATCAAAATGGCTCCTTAGGTTGGCTTTCTGATCAAACTAAGGCCTCTAGGTTGTATTGAGGGATGTTGGGAGAGTATTTGGGCAGAGTTTGGCCGAACCAAAAGGCTTTAGAGGTGTGAAGAAATGAGAAGGAGGAGTGCCCTTTTATAAGAGGGGTGAGGGGCACCTTTGGAAAAGCTAGAAATATTAATTTATAATAAATTCATATTCGGTTTCTAAAGGCTCCAAAGTTGACTATTCAAAGGATGAGGTGGGGATAGGTCGAAAACAACTCATCCAATAGAATTTAGACAGGTTTGGGTACTTATATTAACCTTATCTTTAAGTATTAACTCTAAGTTAATTAGTTTCACTTTTACAATGTCTCTTTGTATTTTTATATAATATGGTTAATAAACTTACTATATACATCCAAGCGACACCCAAGTGGTCCATTAATGATTAACCTATCATAATATAAGTCTCTTGGCCGAACCTTAGATTTTTAGGAATTTAATATCAATTAATAATATAATATTTGTTTTAAGAACTCTTTTATGTCAATTTTGACACTATTCAATAGTTGATTTTTGTGAAACTCATAACAGATTGATTACTTCGAACAAAGTCCATTAAATCAATCCTAATATATCATATTAGCCTAGAAAATTAGTTTAATTCATTAAAAGTTTCATATTATATTTATTTGGGTATTTATAATATCAATTATTTTAATTTTTCACTATTATAGTAATTACTGCATCATCATTGTGTCATAAATAAAATAACTTATTTATTGTCTAAAAATTATAAATAAAATATAATTATGTAGGAAATCTTTTTATCTTTCTAATGAATATTTATAATCGAAAATCCAACATGTATAACCCTATGTAAAAATTGTTCTTCTAAAAGATATATGCTTGTGTCATTTTTGTATTCATTTTAACTTAATTAAAATAAAGTGTCATTATCACTTACAAGTGGATCCATGGGGTCCCAAAATTGACACAAAGATGCCCATGGTCGACCATGTATCAACCAATAGGGTTAAGACACGTTTTAGGGTAATTTTGTATTATTATAATATTATTTTTTTAACCCTTATTTACCGGATTTACCCTTTAACCATGGTAAATAAATTATTTACCGCAGTAATTATTCAAAATGTCTAAAAATAAAAGTTACCTATTTACATAATTTGGACATCCTGATTCCAAATATGGAATCCATTTTCCTAAATTCAAAACACAGAAGTGGCAGAAATTAATTTAAAATTAATTCCCGCTGTTAAAACAAAAAGCGTGTTTTTAAGAGATAATAACTATCAAAAGATTGACACTTGTTTATGTTCGGTTTAATTGTAAAATTATGTCCAATGATAAACATTAAATTTAATGGTAAAAATATATTCTAAATATACTTTAAAACCACTCAAATTCATAATTTATCACTATTAATTATTTTGATTAAAAAAGTTGTTTTTAATTAAAATTTAGAAATTTTCACTATTCATCAAAATATGAAAGTTATCCGAAATGTACCAAAATTTCACCCTAGGCTAATTTTGATATTCCGAATCCAAAAATGAAGTCCATATAGAATATATATGATTTCAAAAATTAGGTATTACTATTCACAACGGCTAGTTTAATTAGTTGTGGTGTGTGTTAGAACTCGAGGTTGCGTACAACACACGCTATCGCATTATTCAAAGGGAAACGTACCGTAGAAGCTTGGGGTGTTACATTCTCCCCTCCTTCAAATAATTGCGTCCTCGCAATTTCTAGGGTATTACTGCATAAAAAGACTCGGGTGGTTCTTCATCATAAGTTCCTCGGGTTCCCACGTTGCCTCTTCCATTTTATGATTTCTCCACAAAACTTTTACCAGACGCGTCGTCCGGTTTCTCAGTACTTGTTCTCTTGTATCAAGAATCCTGACGGGCTCTTCGCAATAAGACAGATCGGGTTCCAGTTCTAATTCCTCATAGGTGAGTACATGCGTTGGGTTAGGCATGTATTTTCTCAACAGAGATACGTGGAACACATCGTGAACTTTGGAGAGACTTGGCGGCATTGCCAATCGGTAAGCTACAGCCCCAATTCGTTCTAGAATTTCGAAAGGTCCGATGTACCTGGGACTCAATTTACCTTTCTTACCAAAACGTATGACTCCCTTCCACGGAGATACCTTTAGGAAAACATGATCACCGACTTGAAATTCCAAATCCTTCCTTCGATTATCGGCATAGCTCTTCTGCCTACTTTGAGCTGCTTTGATGTGATTTTGGATTACCTTCACCTTTTCCACCGTTTCCTCCACCAGTTCTGGGCCTACAAGTTTTCTTTCACCAACGTCATCCCAACAGGTTGGTGTACGACATCTCTTTCCGTATAACGCTTCATATGGTGCCATCTGTATACTCGAATGGAAGCTATTGTTATAGGAAAATTCTACTAGTGGTAAATATTGATCCCACATACCCTGAAAATCAAGTGAGCAAGATCTCAACATGTCTTCTAAGGTCTGAATAGTCCGTTCTGATTGTCCGTCTGTCTGAGGGTGGTAAGCAGTGCTCAAATGAAGTTCAGTATCCAGGGATTTCTGAAGACTTTTCCAAAATCTTGAAGTAAAACGGGGATCACGATCAGAAACAATCGATAGGGGTACTCCATGAAGTCTCACAACTTCATTAATATATAGTCTTGCTAGACGTTCCAGGGGTAGATCTTCTCTTATAGCAAGAAAATGTGCTGACTTGGTAAGACGATCAACAATAACCCATATTGCATCGTTCCTTCTAGGAGTCTTTGGTAGCCCCATGACAAAGTCCATCGTAATATTGTCCCATTTCCACTCCGGTATGGGAAGAGGTTGCATGACTCCTCCAGGCTGTTGCCTTCCAGCTTTCACTTGTTGACAAACCATACATCTTGACACAAAATCAGCAATCTCCCTCTTCATGTTGTCCCACCAAAAATGTTCCTTCAAATCTCTATACATTTTGGTGCTCCCAGGGTGTATAGAGAAATTGGAACTATGAGCATCATCCAGCAATTCCCTTTTTAGATCAGGTATATTGGGAACACAAAGTCTCTTCCCGAATTTCAAAATTCCACCTTCATACGCAAAGTCTCTCAATCTCCCATCATTCACAGCTTTAATCTTCTTCTGAAATTCTTCATCATCGGTCTGAGAACTCTTAATCCTTTCTAGTAAAGATGGTTTGGCAACCATTTGAAAAAGCATTGATGTTTCACCTTCCCTGGTTATTCCCATGTCCATCTTCACTAGATCCATGAAAATTGGATCCCTTTCAATTCTCATCATGTTCAGAACTCCATGGTCTTTTCTGCTCAAAGCATCTGCCACCTTGTTTGCCTTCCCCGGGTGGTAGTGTATCGTACAATCATAATCCTTGAGTAATTCAAGCCATCTCCTTTGCCTCATGTTGAGTTCTTTTTGTGAGAAAATATACTTCAAACTCTTGTGATCAGTATAAATCTCACATTTTTCACCATAGAGGTAGTGCCTCCATATCTTCAAAGCAAAGATCACAGCTGCTAACTCAAGATCATGAGTAGGATAGTTTTGTTCATGAATTTTCAACTATCGTGATGCATAGGCAATAACTCTATCATTCTGCATAAGGACACAGCCAAGTCCTTTCTTCGATGCATCACTATAAATAACGAACCCATCATTCCCCGATGGTAGAGTCAATATAGGAGCATTGACTAATCTTCTCTTCAGTTCTTCGAAACATTCTTCACACTCTTTTGTCCAAACAAATTTAACCCCTTTACGTGTGAGCTTCGTTAATGGGTTAGCCAATCGGGCAAAATTCTGGACGAAACGTCGATAATAACCTGCCAAACCAATAAAACTACGTACCTCAGTTATATTCGTAGGTGCTGGCCATTCTTGGATTGCCTTGGTCTTAGAAGGATCAACAGAGATTCCATCTTTAGAGACAATATGGCCAAGAAAAGAAATCTCCTGAAGCCAGAATTCACACTTGCTAAACTTTCCATATAATTCATGCCTCCTCAGAGTCTTCAAGATAATGCGCAAGTGATTTTCATGATCTTTGTAGGTTTTGGAGTATACCAAGATATCATCAATAAATACCACCACAAATTCATCGAGATACTCCTTGAAAACTCTATTCATCAGATCCATGAATACAGAGGGTGCATTAGTCAATCCAAACGGCATTACAGTAAACTCGTAATGCCCGTACCTGGTTCGAAATGCTGTCTTCGGAATGTCTTCCTTCTTCACACACAACTGATGGTATCCAGATCGAAGGTCAATCTTTGAAAAGTATTGAGCTCCATGCAGTTGGTCAAATAAATCATCAATACGAGGTAGGGGATACTTGTTCTTTATCGTTATAGCATTGATCTCCCTGTAGTCGATACATAACCTCATAGATCCATCTTTCTTTTTAACAAAAAGAACAGGGGCTCCCCATGGAGAAACACTAGGGCGAATAAATCCCTTATTACTCAATTCCTCTAGTTGTTTCTTTAGTTCGACTAGCTCTACAGTGGCCATTCTATAAGGGGTCTTCGATATAGGCCTTGATCCAGGAATTAAATCAATGGAAAACTCTACTTCTCGTTCTGGAGGATGTCCAGGTAAATCTTCCGGAAATACATCTACAAACTCTTTCACAATAGGTACATCCTCTATTTGAACATTTCTTTCCTCACCGACAGTTATTTCATTCTCTTTCTCCCCGATAATTGAATTAAGTTGAGCTACAGGGGGTGGATCTAAATAAGAATTAGGTGGTGACGATTCTGCTCTAAAAATAAGGTGCTCCTTATCATTATCATCAAGAATCGTAACCTCTTTCTTCTTACAATAAATCTTCACATCATAGTCCGAAAGCCAGTCCATACCGAGGATTATATCAAACTCAATCATAGGTATGACGATGAAATCAGCAGATAAAGAAAATTTATGTGCTCTAATGGGGACTGATTCACAAAACTTTGTTGCAACGATACTTCCCTTTGGAGTTTTAACTGACAACTCCCTTATTAAATCAAATTGGAAATATCTAATTTTCTTAGCAAACTGGGAAGATATGAAACAATGCGATGATCCAGAATCAAATAATGCATTTGCTAAACTTGAGGAAACCATTAAATTACCTGCCACCACGTCTTTCGGAGCTTCTACCTCAGCAGTAGTGATAGCATAAGCCTGGCCTTGATCCCTTGGCCTTTTCTGAGGTAAGTTCTCCTGACGCTTAGGACATGCATTTGCATAATGCCCCATCTCCCTGCAATTGTAGCACTGAACGTTGGTAGCTTCCTTCTTCCCCTTGCAATCATGAGCTTGGTGGCCTTTTTCACCACACTTGTAACAGACTCCCATTCCCTTCAGGCAAGCACCGGGGTGTTTCTTCCCGCACTTACCACAAGATGGATATTCAACCTTTCCCTTCTTCCCCTTATTTCCATTCCCAGATTGATCAGCCGGTCTCTTCTTCTCTTGCTTTGCTTTAAAGTCATAAGACTTAGAGAATTCCTTTTCGGTCTTGATAGCACATGAGACAATGTCTTCGTACGATGAAAAGGATTGTGAGACTAATGCTCGACGGAGAAATGGTTTTAACCCATCAAAGAAACGATCAATCTTACTTCTTGGGTTGCGAATATAATCACCAGCGTACCTCGCTAACCTTGTAAAGTTAGCCTCATACTTTGTGACATTCTCATCCTCCTTTTGTCTCAGACTCAAAAATTGCCTTTCCATATCTGCTCGATGGTCGCGAGGAAAGTATTTTTCTAAAAACAGATCTTTGAACTCCCTCCATTCCATGTTTGATACTTCATCATCTTCCTTCATGTTTTGAATCAATGACCACCATTGATCAGCATCTCCAGTGAGGCGGTAAACTGCCATGGTAACTTTTTCCCTTTCACTACTCCCCAAAGCCTGAAATATTTTCTCTAGGGAAAATATCCATTGCTCAGCTACTAAGGGATTTGTACTCCCATTGAATGTTGGTGGTTGTTGTCTCATGAATCGATCTAACATTGATCCTCCACGCTGCGGATCAGGGTGCTCCATACGGGTAAGGTTATTATTCATAACCTGAGTAAGTTGTCCCAGTACGGTGATTAGCTGATCAGCACCAGTTGCATCACCAGCCCCACTATAATTATCTTGAGCAGGAGGGCAATCCCTACATGGAGTGCGTGCATTGATACAGTTTCCATTTCTTCCACTAGGCGCCATTTCTAAAAAAATGGCATAAACTAGATCAGTTTATGCATCAAAATACATAATCCCATACTTATAAAACACTTAACATAAATTGAACTATTTATGGATATAATCCATAATCATAAAAATGTTTTCTTTGAGGAAGTATATACTCATAAACCCTTCATAATGATTTGTAAAGATAGTGAGAGTTATCCTAAGCATATCCCCCGGGAGTGTCGTAACCAAGAGTGCAGCAAGGCCCGTTGTCGTGCACCAGTTCCCGTTCGAGTCTAGCTCAAAGCGGTGTTTTCGGGTTTTACCCCTAGGTACATCTGTGCCAGAGCCGCCTCTACCTGCTCGTATCCAGACAGGGATGTATTGCTCGAAAAAACTCACAAAATCTCTACAATACCAAAATTCTAGGAAGTTCTTCTATACTAATCCTCAAAGTTCATCTCAGGTCTACGTGCTCTAATCAGAGTTTATCTAAATCTAGCATCCAAGGTTTGTACTAAACTTCCTCTGATACCAACTGTAACGCCCCGACCCTAGTTGCCTAGAGTCGGTGCATTATTACATAACATTGGCATGATCACAAGAAAGATTAAATCTCGAAAGACCGATTGGTTTAGTAGCCTTGGAAACACTAGATATATTCATAAGTTTTACATTACATCATAAAATGAAAAACTACTACAACAACATAATGTCTCCATAATCCACACTACTATCCCCTCATAATATCCCTGCAGGTCATTCATAATTTACTTCTTCACATCCTGGGGAAAAATAAAACATAGAAAAGGGGTGAGCTCAAATGCCCAGTAAGGATAACAATATAGCGGAAACTTTCATAAATAAGAATAAACATTTAAGGCAATGCATTACTAAAACAAAAGCCTTTTAAAATTGAACTTCAACATGGTATGGCAAAAGTAAAATGAAATAATGCCATTTACTTATTCACATGGATATTCTACTAATCGAATAATCACATGCAAAAATCAATAACCACTTTCATAATGTTGGAATGCATAATGTCAAACGTTAATTTCATTGTCTAGGCCTCATCCCAAGACCTAGGGGTTACTTCTAATCGGAACCCAACCCGGAGTGCCTCTAATAACCGGACACCAACCCGGAGTGCCTCTAATAACCGGACACCAACCCGGAGTGCCTCTAATAACCGGACACCAAACCGGAGGGCTTAATTTTACCAGTCCCTAACCTGGAGGGCTTACTTTAACCAGTCCCCAACCTGGAGGGCTTACTTTTACCGGTCCCCAACCCGGAACATACTTGTTTAGCACATTCATCTGAAGAAAAGTTTGAAATATAACATAAACATTCGGGTTAAAACTAGCATACAAAATCTCAAAAGTTTCACCATAAACTATGAATGGTATAAAATAGCACATCCACATTCAAACATATCACAAAACCTTCAAAACAATATAGAAGTTTTGTATCATAATAAATCAACTTCAAATAATCTTACAACCCATCAAAGGATGTTGACATAGATGAAATCAAAATTCTTTTTAAAGAAATATCTCCTTTTATTTTGAAATCATTTAAGATCCATATAAAATCAAACATTTTCTTTGAAAATAATCTTATAAGCTTTTAAGGGAAGCTTTGACGATTTTATAACGGTGGAAAATAACCGCACCCGCCGTATAAGTTAAAAAAAAACATTCTTACCTCAATTCTGTCGTAAAGGTTAAAAAGGACCTTGTTTTGAAAACGACGGAAAGATTCCTTTATAAACCTCTTATAAAAAGTCAAACAAGGGTATAAATGACTTTAACCCATATTCTTGTAAATAGTAAAAATGTTTTGAAATACATTTCGAAGAAACATGGATGTGGATGATAAAGAGATCCCAGTAGATTATTACGTATAATACAACCTCGGATAATGAAGAGATTGTGAAATAACCCTTACCTTGTACTTTTCCTTGGTTGTGGTAGGTTAACCTCCTGTATAATGGTGAAATAATTGTTATTAAATTATACAAGAATCATATACATTAATATGATATCATATATGATCTTTTAATATTGATTTGATAATAATATCTTAGTATTATCGTTGTTTCGGGTGTTAACTTACTTGTTTTCTTTCATATGTTTTGTTACGTAAGACATGTTTGTAAAGGATAGGTTGTATATTATTCATATCCATAATGATATCAAGTCCTTAAACATCATTTTTAAATCATAAAATGATAATTACGCTTTAATGGTTACGATGGAGAATGAATCTCATCGCGTTCGTGGAGACGGTAGTCCGTACGTACGCACGAGCGACAATATCATTCTTTTGATATTAAAATAATATATAAATGGATGGTATATCATATATACAGAATCATTAACATGTTATATTTATTATTTACATGAGTTACACATCATTATTATACCCATCCAAATAATATTATATTGAATAACAATTACACCACGACGTGGAGACGGTAAGCCGTACGTACGCACGTATGGTGACATGTTATTCAAAGGGTGGATAGAATACTGAATATGATTGTACCATATTTATAATAACATCACAGTATATGTGAGATACTGGAGTTATTATTTCAGAATGGTAAGAACAAAGGAAGAAGAAGTGGAAGAAGAAATGAACTTAGAAAAGGGTGGTGAGATCATTACCTCTTCTTCGGGTTCTTCCTTTTGATTTGATCAAAAGGGCTCCTTAGGTTGGCTTTCTGATCAAACTAAGGCCTCTAGGTTGTATTGAGGGATGTTGGGAGAGTATTTGGGCAGAGTTTGGCCGAACCAAAAGGCTTTAGAGGTGTGAAGAAATGAGAAGGAGGAGTGCCCTTTTATAAGAGGGGTGAGGGGCACCTTTGGAAAAGCTAGAAATATTAATTTATAATAAATTCATATTCGGTTTCTAAAGGCTCCAAAGTTGACTATTAAAAGGATGAGGTGGGGATAGGTCGAAAACAACTCATCCAATAGAATTTAGACAGGTTTGGGTACTTATATTAACCTTATCTTTAAGTATTAACTCTAAGTTAATTAGTTTCACTTTTACAATGTCTCTTTGTATTTTTATATAATATGGTTAATAAACTTACTATATACATCCAAGCGACACCCAAGTGGTCCATTAATGATTAACCTATCATAATATAAGTCTCTTGGCCGAACCTTAGATTTTTAGGAATTTAATATCAATTAATAATATAATATTTGTTTTAAGAACTCTTTTATGTCAATTTTGACACTATTCAATAGTTGATTTTTGTGAAACTCATAACAGATTTATTACTTCGAACAAAGTCCATTAAATCAATCCTAATATATCATATTAGCCTAGAAAATTAGTTTAATTCATTAAAAGTTTCATATTATATTTATTTGGGTATTTATAATATCAATTATTTTAATTTTTCACTATTATAGTAATTACTACATCATCATTGTGTCATAAATAAAATAACTTATTTATTGTCTAAAAATTATAAATAAAATATCATTATGTAGGAAATCTTTTTATCTTTCTAATGAATATTTATAATCGAAAATCCAACATGTATAACCCTATGTAAAAATTGTTCTTCTAAAAGATATATGCTTGTGTCATTTTTGTATTCATTTTAACTTAATTAAAATAAAGTGTCATTATCACTTACAAGTGGATCCATGGGGTCCCAAAATTGACACAAAGATGCCCATGGTCGACCATGTATCAACCAATAGGGTTAAGACACGTTTTAGGGTAATTTTGTATTATTATAATATTATTTTTTTAACCCTTATTTACCGGATTTACCCTTTAACCATGGTAAATAAATTATTTACCGCAGTAATTATTCAAAATGTCTAAAAATAAAAGTTAACTATTTACATAATTTGGACATCCTGATTCCAAATATGGAATCCATTTTCCTAAATTCAAAACACAGAAGTGGCAGAAATTAATTTAAAATTAATTCCCGCTGTTAAAACAAAAAGCGTGTTTTTAAGAGATAATAACTATCAAAAGATTGACACTTGTTTATGTTCGGTTTAATTGTAAAATTATGTCCAATGATAAACATTAAATTGAATGGTAAAAATATATTCTAAATATACTTTAAAACCACTCAAATTCATAATTTATCACTATTAATTATTTTGATTAAAAAAGTTGTTTTTAATTAAAATTTAGAAATTTTCACTATTCATCAAAATATGAAAGTTATCCGAAATGTACCAAAATTTCACCCTAGGCTAATTTTGATATTCCGAATCCAAAAATGAAGTCCATATAGAATATATATGATTTCAAAAATTAGGTATTACTATTCACAACGGCTAGTTTAATTAGTTGTGGTGTGTGTTAGAACTCGAGGTTGCGTACAACACACGCTATCGCATTATTCAAAGGGAAACGTACCGTAGAAGCTTGGGGTGTTACAACAGTGGTATCATATTTTTAATCTGAGATACCATTTGTAATTTATGAGGATTCAAAAACAAAATAACTTTTATTTAAATTATATTATTTATGGTTACGTCCCAAAAACCAACATTCACAGTTGGCCCATGCCACCCAATGTTGGGCTTTTCCTAAAGGAAGAATACCCGCCATGAACTCAATGGTACTCTCATATTTCCAATTTTAGTTACCTTTTATGATTTATAAGGATTTGAAAATAAAATATCATTATTAAATTATTTTATTTACGACCAAAAAGTTATTCCCACCATTGACTCGCGCCAGAAAATGTTACGCTCTACCTAAGGAAACCATAACCTCAAAAGCTCAATGGTGGTTTTAGATTTTCAATCTGATTCACCGTTCATGAGTTATAAGGATTTGAAAAAAATAAAATAATTTTAAATATTTATTTTATTTACGGTTATGCCATTTTCGTGTATTCTCACGGGAGGCATGCACCAACTAAAATTAAGGTGTTCTTAGTGTAAAAACGCTATTCTGAATGCAAAGGTACCCTCATTTTTTTTGATTAGGACACCCATTTAATAATTATTACACATTTTTAGAAACAATGATCATACACACTATTTAAAACATAACAATTTTCAACGAATAATTCCGGGCACACTGTGCCTCTGAATCGCATACAATATTAGTTTTTAGTCTCAAAATAGTCCTATTTAATTTTCAAAAAAAAACATGGAATTTTGGGGTATTACATTACTCCTACCTTTTGGTATTTACATCCTAGTATGCCAAAACAAGGGCTAATCAATCAAATGGGGGTACTGAGAAAGAATATGAGCCTCTTTCTCCCACCTACTTTCTTAGAGATTACTTTGTAGTCAATGAACATGCACTAGAGTAATCAAACATACATGAAGTATCCTATCCTATTGATCCTTTATCTCCACCGATTACTCTTCGAATGTCAACATGTCATCAATCTCCAGCTTTTCGGGGTCAATGATGTGAGAAGTGTCTTGAACCTATCTCCTCAGTAGGGATATGTGGAAAACGCCGTTCACCCTCTCTAACTATGGTAGTTGAGCCAAAGGGTGCGCCACCTCACCCACTCTACCTAGTATCTGGAGAGGTCCGATGAACCTTGGAGATAACTTGGCGCCCCGACGAAATCTCTACATCCATTTTCAAGGAGACACCTGTAAGAATATGTGGTCCCCCTCTTCGAACTCCAATGGTCTTTGTCACCTATCATCATATGTAATATGGGGGATCTATGTAGTCTATATCTTCTCTCGAATGACCTACACCTTCTCAGTGGTATCCTGTACCATAAAAAATGCAAGAATGAAGAATGTCCTCTAAGTTCTGCATAGTCCACTCTGTCTGACCATCCATCTATGGGTGAAAGGATTTTCTAAAGTGTAGTTGAGTCGCAAATGCCTCATGTAATCCCTTCCACAACCAGGATGAAAAGAGAGAATTATGATAAAATAATATAGTATAAGGGAATCCATAGAGTCCAAATATATCATGTACATAGAGGCATCCCAATATCTCTACAAAACTATGTTCTAAAATGAGTAGGAATTGGGCTAGCTTGGTGTGTCATTCTACGATCACCCAAATGGTATCCTTCCCCCAGTACGCATGTGGTAATCCGGTCACATTGTCCATCTACATCTCCTCCCACATCCACTATAGTGCCTCGAGGGTTTGTGTCAATACTATTGGAATCATGTGGTCATCCTTCCCTGGTTGACAAGTGAGGAATTTCAAGACAAACTATGCCACATCCTTCTTCATCCCCAGCCACCGGTACTGACATCAGAGGTCCTGGTACATCTTCTATACGCCTAGAACTCCCTCAACACCTTTTCCCATAATTCCATTGGTACAAATGTGCATACTATGAAAAGGATGAAATTCTCCCTACATATATAATTCCCATAAGTGGTATTCCTTTTAGACAACTAAACACGTAAAGGCTCATAGTCGGTTTCATTGAGTTGTACCTCCCTAAACCATTTAAGAGAGGATGGGTTACAATCAATGAATTGATATAAGCTTTTTAATCCACACCCACTAAGGTTATCTAAAGTAAGGCCAACTACTTTGAGACCTCGTTCAGTAGCTGTGAACTAGATATCTTGGTAAGAGCATCTTCCACCACGTTTAACTTCTTAAGAGTCTAGGATATATCAAAATCATTATCCTGGAGGAACTCCTTCCAAAGTCACTCTCTAAAATTTAGATCCTTTTGAGAGAAGATATACTTGAGACTCTAGTGGTCAGAGTACATGATGAATTATTTTCCCATAAAATAGTGTCTCCACGTCTTCAGTGCAAATACTACCATTGTCGACTCTAGGTTGTGAGTCTCATTGTTATGAGAACTCGTTATGAACTATCTCAGTTGCTGAAAGTCTTATTGGAACCTTTCAATCCACATGAAGGTTTTTACCTTCTTCGTCAATGTCGTCATGGGTGCTTCCACTTTGGGGAATACTAGTAAAAATCTTAGATAGTACATAGTAAACCCAAGGAAACTCCATACCTTGGTAGAGGATACTTGTTCTTCATGGTCACCTAGTTGAGGGATTGGAAGTCCACACATAACCTCAAGATTCTATCTATCATATTGGAAAAAATAGTGGGGCTGCCCAT
This sequence comes from Viscum album, assembly GCA_963277665.1. Taxonomy (NCBI): domain Eukaryota; kingdom Viridiplantae; phylum Streptophyta; class Magnoliopsida; order Santalales; family Viscaceae; genus Viscum; species Viscum album. The sequence goes on along the minus strand of OY728151.1, from coordinate 2,058,628,987 downwards.
GGTGAAACGTTTGGCCTTACGAACCTATTCCTCTAAAAGTCCTCCAACTATACACTCATCTCCCCAGAGCTCTGTGAGAGCCATCTGATATTCAGGTGTAGATATCAGTGTCATCCTGGGGTATAGATCAATTTATAAATCTACCTCCCTATGATGAGGATGTTTTGGAACAACCTATGGAATGATTTCCTCATACTCATCCATGTCTCTAAGACTAACATTAGTTTTTGGAATTCTCATTGATGACATCCAATTGAAAAATCTACTCATCCTAATAATATTCATACAAAATGGTTATCACTATATCCCTAGAATAAGTAGGAATGTATAGAGTAAAAATGATGGGTCAGATGTATTTTAACACATCTCGCTCAGAGGTTCGAGCCTTGAATCACTATATGTATTGATTTCATAGAGTACTTAGAAGGGTCAGTACACCTTGATTAATACTAAACTATTAACATTTCATCCCACTGAAGCTATAGAAGCTCTTTCACACACATATCACTTAGATTTTATAGAAATAGCCCCTTCTCAGAGAGTGGTTCTCAAGCTCAGTCTATGGGAAAGTCGCTGCATCTTAAGATCAGATAAACTAAAACCCATCAGCGCCATACTGAGGCACGTAGAAGGATCACTTACAAGAATTCCATATAATCAAATTGTTCCCTGACTAGACAGAAAACTCAGTCACACCTCAAGCTAGTCCTTAGCTTCCTGTGAGTTGGGAATGATTCAAAACCTGAGGGGTATTTTTCAAGGAAATTCGTGTAAGGAACTGATCCTACATGCATCCTTTACTAGTATCTCTAGTGGTAACTACCCACCAACAAGTAGTGGTAAATTTAGGAGACTACCAAAAGGTTCCATCTAAAGCAACGATCTATGTACCAAAGCCTCATCACTCTATTGACCATCCTCTAGGTCACACACAAGAATCCTGGCTGGCTTTCTGCATGGAGGCATAATGAAAGAGATCAAGATTAATCATGATTAAAATATTATACCTAGTGAGTTGAATATGACTCAACAATATAATGGAAAGACACTCAAAGATTCATGCAACCAGTGTTTTCATGAACAAGTTTAGAAAACAGAATTCATGGACATGTTGTATGGATACGTCGACTTCCGCACCAACACTGGACTCCCTAGCCTGAAAACTAAACTATAAATAGTTAAAACTATTTCCCCATAATATTTTTCTTACTATTAGTTCTTTTGGAAGAACCGGTCTCCTTTGATACCAAATTTTCCAACCCATCTTCAAGGTCATTTGATGTGACTAAACCAAGACCGCCTTGCACAGGTCAGGGGCTAACGACTAGCACTGAGTAGGGATATCTCAAAAAGGGAAAGCATTTTCCTTTAAACCTATACATATGCACAAAACGTAAACTTCAGAAAGAAAACACAATGTAAACCACAACATTAACTAAGAAAAAAAATGTTATTAAAGTACAAATTTAAAGTACAAGGGGCCAAAATACAAGACCCAAAGCCACAATGTAATGTACAACTACAATGATTTGTCCACTTGAGACCCCACCAAAAGGGTAGGTGAAGGGAAGATACATGTATCCATAGAAGTACCCTTGTTCTTTCCATCTCATAGAGCACCACCTTGTCTTGGACAAGCAAGGTCTTTGTGGAAGTGTTCGTTCTTCTCGTGTCACTGAGTGCCACCTAGTCCCCAACCACCGAGGTCTTTGTCGAAGTGTTGATCATTTGTATGGGAAACAACACATGCGGGTGAAGTCCATGAAGAGGGGAGTAACACAATAATCATTAGGTACCACAAACCAAAAAGGAGGGACCATGTTGTAATTCCACATAGCAAGAACACAAAGAAAATATATCTCACACTAGGTATAACTCAATGTATGGAAAGCAAGACTATCATTTGTAAAACTGAACATCATGGACTATTGAGGTACTCTTCCCTAATTAGTTCCCTGGATCTATTGGGTGACATAGAGATTCTCCCCACTGGGGGTCTTCCAGGTCAAAAATAGTCACTCCCCACTTAGACTATCATATTTGGTCCACACAGGGCCTCTTATAGCTGGTCCACACAGGGCCACTTATACCTAATTCACAGAGAGTCTCTTATAGCTGGTTCACACAGAACCACTAGTAGCTGGTCCACATAGGGGAACTTGTCAACTAGGCTCACAATGTCACTAAGACCTTCCTATCACCAGTCTTTAGGTCTAATCCAGTCACAGGATTCTAACTTGAAGTGCACTTGATTCTAGTAGAATCTACTCCTTAATCCATCAGTCACATATCAACATCCACTAAATCTCACTTAGAGTATTACCATATGACCGTCACATCTCAAGGGTCCCAAATCTACAGATAGAGAATAAATCGAACAACCATTCTGAATGATATTATCATTTTTAGTAAAATGAGGTTGGTTGTTTCTGGGATCAGTCCGACCCTGTCCGCCTGACCCAACCAACCTGGCCTAGGGGTACCACAAGAACAAAACCGGTTCGGCCGACCCAACCCACATGGCAGGCCGGTTACCCCCTATTATGAATACCATGGGATGTCCAGTTCACGCCGTATGTGGTCGTTTGAGGCTGGCCACCTCCTTCACACGTGGTCCAGGACCAGGTGCCAGCTTCAACTATAGCTTGCCTGCGCGGGTCGCTCCTCCAACGCGGTGCCTATGAAACACCGCCCTCCAGCTCTGACCCACTCATGTGGACTAGTCCTTCCATTGGTACAACTCACCTCTGAGGTCTTCGGACCCCAGCTTTGTGTGGCATGCACCTCCGACGCGGCCGGGTGGCTATGTCTGCCTACCACCAACCTCCATTTCACCGGCTCCTACTTATGCCATGGCCTAGTAGAACCGCTGAATCCATGATTCACGACATATCTCTGATATTTCTATGGATGATGTGTCATTTTCAGTTATTCCACGATGATCAAAGAGAGAGAGGTGGAGAGGATCACAATTACGACCCAAAAGTAAAACTGCCTTTGTTCATGATAATTAGGATTTGTTCCCATAAAAATGATTACAAAGTATAAATAATAAATCATTATGACTTAATCTTGATATCAACCCTCAATTTATATTTCCAAAAACTATATAAGAAATCCATTCATATATCAACTTGTTAGAGATTTGATATGCATTATTTTTTTTGGGGAGGAACGGGGAAAACCAATTCACTAATAATTTAAGCCCCTAACTGAGAAAGGATATTACTTGAGGATGATCATTTTTCACAATTTTTTGATCACTGGTTCTGATTCTTTTTCAAAGGGTATCATCACCACTTTCTGATTCCCCAGTGTTCATCATTAGAGAGTTTTCCTTCAGCGACTCAGTGGGATTTTTCCAAATCAAAATCTGATCTCCAATTGATTTTATTCCATTAAATGCGGAAAACATATAGCAGTGTTTCTTTTATGCTAAGTCACTCTTGTTACGCTGATTCATTTATAAAACACTACTTCTGTTACATTGGGTTACAACGTTGTTACCCAGTTCCACTATTGAATGAAACAGTGGGCTCATCGCTGTGTTGTAGTGAAATAAGTTTGAAGAAAATAAACTTTTTTTGTTCATTTGTTTCATAAAACATTTGAAAAATACATTTTTCCCTCAATCTACGCCAGTGAAGGTTAATTCCTTCTTATGGTTATAATCTTATTATGAACTCAACGGTGGTCTTAGATTTTAAATGTGAGTTACTATTTGTATGTTATGAGGATTCTAAACTAAAATAACTTTTATTTAAATTATTTTATTTATGGTTACGTCCTATAAACAAACATCCATAGCTAACCTGCACTAGCTGATATTAGGCTTATACTAAGGAAAGAATACCCCCATGAACACATTGGTACTCTCTTATTTCCAATCAAAGTTCTGTTTTATTTGTTATAAGGATTTAAAAATAAAATAACATTATTCTATAATTCTATTTATAGCCAAAAACTAAATTTCACTATTGACCCACACCGGCTAATTTTAGGCTCTACCTAAGGAAAACATACCCTCATTGGCCCAATTGTGGTCTCAAGATTTCAATCTGAGTAACCATTCATGTGTTATAAGCATTTGAAAAAAATAAAATGATTTTATTTAATGATTTTATTTACAATTATTCCATATTTGGATTTTCTCACTGGAGGCCCAAGACCACTAAAATTATGTCATACCTAGGGTAAAACTGTCATCATAAATGCAACAGAACTCTCTAATTTCTAAACTAGGAACTCATCTTAGAGTTATTTTTACATTTTCAGAAAAACCTCTCATGAGAACTATTGAAAAATTACATTTTTCGACAGATCATTCTAGGAACTCCAGGCCTTGTAATCTCACGCAGTCTCATTGCCCAGTCTCAAAATAATCACATTTAATATTCAAAAGAAAATTCATGGAATTCTGGGGTATTACACATGAGACTAAACAATACCCAAATCATTATAGAACTATATAATATGGTCTCCCCCTTCACATTCATTTCTTTTTCATTCTAATGTGTGATGCACAGATCATAATACATGTAATCATTTATCATCACATTTTATTCTTCAATTATGGAGTGTGTAAAAAATAAATGTAATTCTATAATAAATGATTATAACATAAGAAAGTTGAACACCCTTAATACTAAATGGGTAAGTGTATTCACTACACAATTTATTGGGATGAAAAATAATTGTGGAATTTTGGCACCATTAAAGTGTAACTTACTAATTCATAAAATGGATTGATAATAAAGAGTGAGTTCTCTCACCATTTTTTTAGGAAATGGACATTAATAGGGAGACGAGAAAAAATTTCACAACATTATAATTTTTAAATTGAAGGCATAATAAAATAAATAAACTTTAAAAAAGAGGAGAATTTGAGGATCCCTTACATTGAGAATGGGTCACCAAATGCTTGGGATGAACTTCATAAAAGATTTGGGTCACCTTGGGAAGACTCTAGGTAGGGTAAGATAGAGTAGAGATGTTATCCAATTATTTTTATTGAAGGGAAGTAAGATATTGGGTGGATTTATATAGGAAAATATGGGTTAATTCTCTATTATTTCTCAAACTTAGGTTTTGGACTCTATATAATAAAAAACAAAACTAAAAACTATTCCAGGTTTTATTCCCACGTTTTCATGGATAGTGAGGTGGTATTAATATTTTTATAACTCCAATATCTGAACATAATAAAATAGTTCCCATCTTGATGTATAAGTTAGTCATACACTTAAAAAAATTATTATAAAACCAGAACATATATTAATGGTTTTTGGGGATTCATAAGGCTTTATAAAATTAATCAAATAAATATGAATTCACATTATTTTAAATGAAAAACATATATTTTTTATGGATACCCTTTATATTATATATTAAATCACTTTTGGGTCATTATGATGTCATACTACACATTTTATATTTATACGATATTTATTTTTTACCTGAAAATTCAACTTTTTATGAAAATTATGAAACTTTCACTATTGGAAAATTTTAAAATATTATTCCAAAAAATAACAACAATATTATGAAAATAATTTTTTAAATATTTATATTTTCTCTTTTAAAATAATAATCTACATTTATTAAGAAACCCCATCACATTCATTACATCCCCATTCTTAAGTGTTCTATGTATATCCTATAACATGGAATCATTTATAATAGAATTTCATTTGATGATCATGGAGGGTGGAACACATAAATTTAAGTAAAATATTATGATATGAAATTTTATAAAGATGAAAAAACATAATAGGAAATGGGTAAGGGTATTCACTAAACAATGTTTTGTAATGGAAAATCATAGTGGATATTCGGCAGCACAACTACATCACTTAAAAATTTATAAAATGGGTTAATGAGAGAGAATGGGGTATCTTGTTATTTGAAATGAAAATGTAATTTAATAAGAATATTTAAATACATATCACAATATTATTAATTATAAATGGAAGGCGTATGATAATAAATAAACTTGAATAAATGGGACAAGATGAGGATCCCATACTAAATTTCGGTATTGTAACTACTATAAAAAATGGTCAAGGGAGGGATTAATCATAGTGAACAGGGTCTCCCATATCATGGAAATAATTAATAAATTTTTTAGGTATATATAAAAACATATACAAAAAAAATCAAAAATAATTATTAAGAGGTAAAACATAAAATAGGTTCCTGAAAATAAAAATAGAGAGTGGAATATCCCTTACTAAATTTTGGTATAATAATAGCTTTGTTAAGGGTAAATATGATAGAGGATAAATGGTATCTAATTAAAATAATATAATTTCGATAATATTTTAATTTTTATAAATTAATTACAATGTAACAAATTGAAATTAAAAATTCTAATTTCAAATAAGATTCTTGAATTTGTAGGAGGGAAGGAAGGTCCCTTTCTAAATTTCATCATATTAATGGAATAACTAATGGTCAAAAAGAAATAGGATAAATGGTATCTCATTAAAATAAAAAAAATTGGTTAGTAATTTAATGTTTAAAAATAATTAAAATATAACCAATTCAAATTAAAAAATACTAATTTCAAATAAGAATCTTGAATTTAAAATAAAAGAGGAAGGTCCATTACCACGACGGTGTGATTCCAAATGCTTGGGTGGAGCTTCTTAAGAGATTTGGGACACCTTGGGGGAATCTATAAATGTGAGGGTATATTAATTGAATGATTAATGTTTTTTAGATATGTTAAATGGAATCATTAGTAGGTTTATAAAGGAAAAGAGTGTATGATTATTTATTATTTTTCAAAAATAGGTTTTGGACTCTATTTGAAAAGAAAACAAAAATGACAATCATTGAAATGGTTTTCTACATGGTTTCTACCAAAGGGGATTGTTTTTAATTATTTTATAATTAAAATGTCATAAATTTATAAAATAATACACATTATGATGTGGAAGTGAATCATACTCTCAATGAAATGATTTTAAAAACATAAAATAAATTAATGGTTATTGAGGACTCATAATGGATTTATAAAATTAATAAAAAACAAAATATCAAATAATAATAATTTTAAAACATATAATTATTGTTGTATACCCTTTATAGTATTTATTACATCACTTTTCTGTCATTATTATGTCAGTATACAGTCTTTTTATTTATACATTATTTAATATTAAACAAGAATTCACCTATCTTAGAAAGATATGAAAAATTAACCATAGGATAATTTCTTCATTCTGATTCAAAAAAATATTATTAATTTAATAAGAATACTTTGATAAATATTTTAAATTTCACATAGAAAATATAATTAAAATTTATTGGGAAATGTTGGTTTTCTCGATAATAACAGTTTTGGAACCCTTATCAAAATTACATTTGAATTAAAAAAACTTTTATGTTAATTTATATTAAAAAAATCATTAAATTGTTTTAATTAAAATATTATTTATTTTAATAATATATTAATTCATAAAATGTAATTTCTTTAGTTAAATTTCTTATTACGTAAAACTACAATAAATTTTTATCGTATATAAAAAACTTATTTATCAGACTGATTACTTAATAATTTATAATGTAAAAAAATAAGGAAAAAATATAATAATAATTTTAATGATAATTATATATAAATATTAATTCTATTAGGGTTAATTTTTTCTTGTCTTTTTTAATTTATTTTTACCCATAATTTACATATTCTTCTTTTAATGTGGTAATAAATATTTACTACAGTTATTGTTCATATTTTTTACAATTTATGTTGACCTTGTTACCTAATATTAATTTTGATGATTAGAAATATGGATTAAATTTTATCATAATAAATTCACATATGTGGAATAATTTGATTTAATATAATACTTTCAAGCATGATTGAATGTTTTTTCAGAAAAATACATTTTTATAGAAAAGAAGGTTTTTTTAACTCTATAACTAGTTACATTCATTATAAGAATTTCAATTAATAAATATAGATATATAATCTAGAAATTTCCTTTAGATATTTTATCATTACTTATTAATTTAATTAATTATAATGGAGAACATTATTCATTTAAAAACAGTTTTCAAAAAAATTCTTTTTTAATCCCAACTATGACTACCCTACTCTTTCTTACTCTTTAATAAATCCTTTATTACATAATATTACATAGAATTCAACCTAGAATATTGATAATTTTAGTTTATTTTTTAATTATGGACATTTCATATAAACTTAAAATCCGTAATACATTACCTTTATTGACAACTTCTTTAATATGGTCATATTATTTCATTGTACATGACACAGCACGGGATAAATTGGGGACATACATTAGAAAGAGGCGATCTATAAATCCCAGTAAGGGAATAAACATGAAATAACATGAATAAATTAATAAAATGTATTATAATATTCATATAAATGAGACAAAAATGGTTGATAATTATAAACATGAAGATTAAAACATGATATAGCATGATAATCATAAAGGAGACATGGTTAATATGTCAAAAAATTAAAATAGTCCATCATAAAAATATTTCAAAGTTAAATTAAATTACATCATGATGGGAATATTTTAATTATGGAATAATTTTCACTCCCTATCCCAAAATTAATTCTCATGAGGTTGAACATTACCCAATGCATTGGACCGCTATATAATTTCTGCTGTACACATCTTATTCACTTCATTCTCATGATTAAATGTTCCACATAGATCATAAATCATGGAATCATTTAATAAAAACTAGTGTTACACATTCATAGAGTTTTTAATAAATAAATGTATGTCACTATTTTATAAGTATAATTTCATAATTTTTAACACCCATGGTAGGAAATGGGTATGGGTATTCACAACACAATTGATTGGCATGGAAATTCATAGTGGATTCTCGGCAGCATAATGACAACACAGAAAACTCATAAAATGGGTTAATGAGAGAGAATTGGGTATCTCATAATTTTGAAATAAAATTTATAGTAATAGGAACATGTAAAAACATATCCCATAATTAGGAATTGGAAATTCAAGGCATAAGATAAAAAATAATCTTGAATAAAGAGGAGAAGGTTAGGATCCCTTACCTTGAGAGTGTGACTCCAAATGCATGGGAGGATCTTCCGAAAAACATGGTGTAACTTTTAGAGGACACTAGAGAGGTATAGGTAGATAAGGTACGTGATAAAGCTATTTCTAGTGATTATAAATGGGATCATAGGTTGATTTAAATAGAAAATTAGTGGGGAATTATTTTTCATTTTTCAAACATATGTTTTGGACCCTATATAAAAAAATAACCAAAACCAAAAACCTTACCCTAGTTTTTTCATATTTTTTTCATAAAAATGGTAGTGTCTTTTATTATTTTATAATTCTCAGGGAATAAATTATAAAAATAATACCCTTAAAGATGTGTAAGTGTATCATACTGTAAATGAAATGATTTTAAAACCTTAAAATATATTAATGGTTATCAAGGATTCATAAAAAGTTTATAAAATTAATAAAATAAAAATAAAATCATATTATTTTAAATTAAAAACGTATATTTTTTCATGGATACCACTTATTGTATTTATTACATAACTTTGGGTTATTGTGATGTTATAATACACATTGTATATTTATACCGTATTTAATTTCACATAAAAATTCAATTATATTATAAAATTATGAAATATTACCCATTGGATAGTTTCTACATGATTATACCAACAATAATATTCATTTTATAAAAATAATACTCTAAATATATTAATTTTATCTTTTAAAATATATTTTACATTTATAGGTAAATGTTGTGTTTTTTAATGATTGGAGTTTTTGAGCACTTATCATAATAACATTTGAATTCAAAAAAATAATATGATCATTTATATTTTATAAAAATTTTATAAAAATAACATTTTATCAAAATAAAATTTATTTAAATTATACAATAATTTTTTAAATGGTATTTCTTAATTGAGATTTTATATTACTTAAAAATTCAATTCTTGTTTTATCATATAACACCTAATATTCATTCAAATTGATTAATTAAATATATATAAAGTAAAAAACAATAAGCAATAAAGATAATAATAATTTCAATGAGAATTAAATATAAATATTCATACTATTAGTGTATCTTTCTTTATAATCATTGTTGAATTATTTTTTTGCATAACTAACCAATTTTTCTTTTACCATGGAAATAAATATTTACCACACCTATTCATATTGTTTAAAATTTAAGATGAACATATTACCTAATATAAACTACGATGATTCAAAATATGGAATACATTTTAACAAAATTAATTCACATATGTGGAATAATTTAATTTAGTATAATACTTTCATGCATGATCAAAAGTTGTTTTCAAAAAAATAAATCTTTTAAGGAATTTATGATCACATTTTTACTCAATAACTAGTAACTCTAATTAAATTAATTTCAATTCGTAATGATATATATATAATCTAAACATTTCAACTAGATAATTTTTCATAATGGATTATTCTAATTAATTATAATGGAGAACATTTTTTATTTTAAAGTACTTTTCAGAAAAATTTTGCTTTTAATTCTAAAAATAAAATAATACTAAAATCTGGTAAAAAGATAATTTAAATGTAATTAATTAAATTAAATATAACTAAATAATAATTATGTTACCTAAAATTAATTTTAATGAAATGAATAATATTTTTGTATAAAATTCAATTATAATAGTGACATTCATTTTGATGAAATAATGGTTTATGAGAGTAATCATATTTTATTTAATTGTTATTATTAAAAAAATTACTAAATTTAAATGATAATATATTTTCAATGTAGTAAAATGTAATTTTTATATGGTTTTGAAAACTATTATTATCAGAAAAACATATAATTTCTCAGTAAATGTCGATTCTTATTTTAAAAGTGAAAATTGACATATTTAGACAATTCTATTGATAAAATGACTATTACTTTAAAAATTATAGCCTTGAAATTATCAAATAGGTAATTTTTCATAGTTTTTGAAGACTCTCTAATTTTCAGATAAAAATTAAATATAGTACAAATATACATGTTTTATTATAAAGTCGTAATGATCCCAAAGTTAGGTAATAAATATAAAAAATGATTTTCAAGACCCAATAAATTTTTCTCATTTATAAAATGCAATTTTATATTTATTTTATTAATTTTATAAATCCATTCTGAATCCTCCAAAACTGTTAATATATTTTACAATTTTAAAATCATTTCTTTATGATTTTGACTCACCATTACATCAATATGTGTATTATTTTATTAATTTAGGTCCTGGGAAATATAAATTAATGAATATTGATCATCTTTGGTAAAATCCATGGGAAAATAAAAGGGATGTTTTGTGTTTTTGGGTAAATTATTATATTGATTCAAAAACATTTTTTAAGAAATAATAAAGAATTCCCCACTATTTTCATAAATATACCGACAAAAGATCCCACTTCTCCTCACTCAGAATCCTTGTAAAACATCCTTTCTCTTCCATACCCTCTATGGAGTCCAAAATATTTTACCCAATCTCTCAATAATCTTCTACCAATAATTTAGAGTCAACTCTCAATGTAAGGGACCTTTCTCTATACTTTTAAATTCTAGCATATTCTTTATTTCAGACCTTTTATTTCGCATTACTATGATTTGGATTTGTTATTACAAATCCCTATTACTGTCCATTTGATTTAAAAATTATTAGATATCCATTTATATTTCATTAACCCCTCCCAATAGACTTTATTAAAACATTTTACCATAAAGAAATTTAGTTGGTTATCTCCCACTCTACTTTTTATCTAAACATATCTTTTATGTTAATACTTTTGATATCAATCTCATCATCTAGGGATATTTCATTAAATATCCCCCTTACTTTACATTTTGTTTCTAACTAATCAAGGAACCATTTATATCTCTTTAATCCCTTCCATTAACATTTATGAACACTCATTACCATGATGAAATCTAGTAAGGGATCCCCCACTCTACTTATTATCCAATAATGTCTTTAATTTTATATCTCTTAAATTTTTTTTTCCAGGTTGGGGTATATTTCTCAATATCCCCCATCCATTACATTTTAATTATGAAATATGAAAGACCCATTTCACTCTCATTAATCTCCTCTTTAATCATTACATACACCTTTTACCATGCTGAAATTTAGTAAGGGTTCATCATCTTCGCCTCTTTATTCATGTTTTATTATTATCTTATGCCTTCTATTTTCAATTACTAATTTTGGGATATATTTTTCCATGTCCTTATTATATTTCATTTTCCTTAAAAATTATGCGAGACCCATTTTTTTATCATCAATCGATTTTATGATTTTTTTTTGTTTTTATACTTTTGAAATTATACCACTATTTTTCCAATCCAACAAATTGTGTAACGAATACCCATACCCCTTTACTATCAAGTGTGTTGCCTTTAGATATTATACTTAATTATTGGGGGAAATACATTTATTTATTCCACACTCAATTATCATGGAATAAAATGTGGTTATAATTTATTCCATTTTTTATAATCTATGTGGAACACTTATGCCTAAGAGTTAAATGAATGTGACTGGTGTGCCTGAAATTATATTGCACTCTAAAACCTTATTGGATTGTTTAGTCTCATGAGAAATTACGTTGGGAAAAGGAGTAAACCTTATTAATTTATGGTACATTCTCCATCTTGACGTCTTAGAAGTTATACTTGATCTATGATTATGATGTAGTGTATTAATTTGTTTCCCCATTTCCGATGTTCCCTTTATGTTACCAGGTTATATCATATATCATTTGTCATGTTTTTTATTCTAATCCCTTTTATGAGCCCTTGATATTATTATTTTCTAACATGTATCAATTTATTTATATTATTTCATGTGTATTCCATTACTAGTATTTATATATCACCCCTTTCTTATGTATGTCCACAGGTTATCCCATGCGGTTTTATGTATGATTAGGTTGAGTCAGTTTTCAATAAGGATTGCGTATTTTCTTTTTTTATGTTTTTATATAATGTACCTAATTAAGAAATAAAATAGACATATAAATATTTTTTTGTATTATGTGTAATAATTTTTATAAATAATTAATTAATGTGTATTAAAGACAATGGTTTCCATAGTTGGGGACATACATAACAATGTGGTGAGGTATAAAGCCTAGTAAGGGAATAAATAAGGCATAACAAGAAGAAAAAAATACATGTTAGAAAATAGGCATATCAAGGGGGAATGAAATTATTTAAAATCATAAACATGGATAATGAGGAATGATAGTGCATTATAATCATGAATAAAAATTGAGAATTTTGAAACAACATAAAATATTACATCACAAACACAGTTCAAGACAATTGGAAAGACATGATGATCGACAAAGTCCCATAAATGAATCAGGTTTACTCTTTATCCCAAAATGACATCTCATGAGACTAAACATCACCCAATGTACATAACCAATTAAAAGGGTATAATTTTGTATTGGTGAAAACCCTTGGTTGGAAATGTCTATGGATATTCACTACACATTATTTGGGCATGGAAAATCATTGTGAAATTTCAGCAGCATAAGATCATTAATTAATGTTTAATAATTTGGTTTTTTGAGAGGAAAAGAGGTATCTCATCATTTGAACATAAAAAAGTACAGTAATATGGACATGGAAAAAATATCCCAACATTATGAATTTGAAATATAAGGAATAAGATAATGAAGAAACTTGAATAAATAGGAGATGGTGTTGACACCATACCTTGAGAATGCGACTCTAAATTCTTTGGAGTGTCTTCTTGAGATATTGGGGGAAATCTTGAAGGACTCCAGAGAGTTCATGGAATTTTAAGGATGTTCTAAATTTTTTTTAAGGAAAACAATTTGGACCATGTGTGGGTTTATATAGAAATAGAGTGGTCGATTATTTATTATTTCTCAAACCAAGGTTTTGGAGTCTTTATTACAAAATAACCAAAACCCCAAGCCTTACCATGGGTTTTCACTAGGTTTCAACAAAAGGGATGTAATTATAATTATTTTATAATTCCAAGGGCCTAAAATAATAAAATAATAAACTTTCTGATGTTAAATTAAGTCATACTCTAAAAGAAATGATTATAAAACCTTAAAATATATTAATATCCTTGGAGGATTAATAAATTATTTATAAAATTAATAAAATAAACATAAAATTACATTATTTTAATTTTATAAAATATATATGGGATTTTATACCAATAATAATATTTATTACATAAACTTTGGATCACTATGATATCATTTTTCTCATTGTATATTTATATGGTATTTAATTTTTACCTGAAAATTTGATTGTCTAAAAATATAATAAAACATTCACCATTGGATTATTTCAACATTATAATTCCAAAATTAATATTCCTTTTATCAAGATAATTTCTCAAATATATACATTTTATCTTTTAATATAAAAATTTACATTTATGGAGATATGATAGGTTTTTTAAAAGTAACAGTTTTTGAAACCACATAAAAATTATATTATACTTCATAAAAATTATATAAAAATTTATATTTAATAAAAATTATTTTATTAAAATATTATTTATTTTATAAAACTAATAATTATTTAAACTAATTTCCTTAATTGAATTTGAACATTACCTGAAAAAAAAAATTTTGTTTTATTTTTTTAAAAAATCAAAATTCTATCCCCTCTCTAGAGTCCACCCAAGGTTCACCTATTCTCTCAAGAAGCTCATCCAAATAATTTTGAGTCACAATATCAAGGTAATGGATCATCACATTCTCACATTTATTCAATACTATTTATTATCTTAGGTCTTCCATTTATAATTTCTAATGTTGGGATATGTTTTTCCATGTCGCTATTACTATCCATTTTCTATCCAAATGATGAAAGACCACATTTTCTCTCATAAAACCATTTTATGAATTTTTTTAGTGATGTTATTATCATTTTAAAACTCAACCATAATTTTTTCATGATATAAAATTATGTAGTGTGTACTTATACCAATTTATTATCAAGGGTTTTCACCTTTATGCACTTAGACTTTTTGATTTGGGACCTATATGTATGTATTTCACACTCCATGATCATGGAATAAAAGATTACAATTAATGAGTCCATGTTTTATAATCTATTTGGAATACTTATTCATGGTAATGAAATGAATTTGATGGGTGCACTCGGAATTAAATAGCACTCCAATGCATTGATAATATTTTGTATCATGAAACATCATGTTTGGAAAGGGATATAACTGTATTAATTATATAGGAATTTTTTCTTAATTATATATTTTATTTTATCCTTGACCTATATTTATGATGTATTGTTTTATGTTTTTTCCAAATTTCCCATGTTCCCTTAATTTATCAAGTTATATCATGCTTCACTGTTCATGTTTATGATTAAAATCCATTTTATGCCCCAATGATATATCCATTGTCTAATATTTATCACTTTATTCATGTTATTATATGTTTACTCCCTTAGTGGGAATTAATGCTCTTTCCTTTCTTATGTTTATCACTAGGTTATCCTATTCAATTTTAAGTAAGAGCTTTTTTTGAAAATATTCAAAAAGGATGTTTTATATAATTTTTTTCTGTTCTTATGTAATTTAAATAATTAAAAAAGATATAATATTTCTTGATATTCTAGGTTTTATTATGTGTAACGCTCTATATTTTTTAAATGATAAGACTATGTTTGATAATTTGTGTGATGCGCTACACCGACCCCAAAAAAATTTATTATTTAAATATGATAATTTTAATATTTTTATTAAATTTTAAGATATAATAATTCTTAACTAATTTATAAAATAGATTTATTATTACCATATATATTTATAAATTCATATTAATCAATCAATCAATTTTTGTAATGTCACTTTACTCATCAAAAATACATTTTCATGAGAAATGATTTTTTATTTCTTTTTATGAAAATATATCGTAATTATTTTATATAACATTTATTATATTTATTTGATAAAATTAACTATATTAATTATATAAGTATATAAATATTAATATAGGGTGATATTTTTGTAGTTTTTGTAAAATATATATCATGTAGTGAAATGTAAAGAATATTGTTTTTATGTAAAATTGCTTTTTATTTTGATAAATTATGTAACCTAAAAGTAAAAATATTATATTAATTTTATTTATAGGTTACATAAGTATTATTTAATTATATTTAATTAAATTAATTACATATAAATCATCTTTATACTTTATTTTTGTATAAGTTTATTTTTAGGATTAAAATTGCATTTTTGCTAAAAACTATTTAAAATTACATAATATTATCCACTTTAAGTAATTAAAATAATCCCTAATTAGATATTATTTAAGTGAATTTTTTATATTATATAAAACTCTTTATGAATTTACTTTCAAATAATTAATGTTACTTGTTATATAGTTAAAATTAAATCAGTTTTCCCTAAAAGAAATGTATTTTTTAGAAAAACACATTCCTTAATGAATGTAAGTGTTATATTAAATTTAATTATTCTACCTATGTAAATTTATTTAGATAAAATGGATTCTATATTTTTAGTCATATTAATTAATAATAGTTAATAAGTTCTACATAATATTTGAAAAATATGAATAGAAAATGTATTAAATATTTATTTCCACCATGAAAGGAAAATGGGTAAATTATGGGTAAAAATATTTTAACAAGTACTAGAAACAAACTAATCCAAATGGTATTCATAGTTATACTTATTTTTCATTTAAATAATTATTATATTTTTTTTATTGTTTGTATATTAAAAATCATTACGTAATCAGTTTTTAAAAAAATTGTCTTGTATATTATAATACAAAATATGTACCTTTATATAATATGAAATTTCAATAAAGATATAACTTTTTATGATTTAATATATTTTTTAAATTGATAATATTTTAAAAAAATATTTTTTTAAAACAATTTTTTTTTAATTTTATATGATCGTCAGATTTTTTTGAAGTCAAATGTAATTTTTATAAGGGATTGAAAACTGTTATTGTCAAAAAAGCCAACATTTTTTCAATACATGATTATTCTATTTAAAAGATAAAATTAAATTATTTATAAAATTATTTTGGTTATTTTATTCTTATTTTTTGAATCATCACGTTGAAATTATCCTATGCTAAAATTTTCTTAATTTTTGAGACAGTCGAATTTTTATGTTAAAATTAAATACAGTGTAAATAGATAGTGTTTATTATGATATCATAATGACAAAAATTTATAAAATAAATACTATAAAAGGTATCCATGAAAAAATATATGTTTTACATTTAAAATATTGTGATATTATGTTTATTTGATTAATTTTATAAAGCCTTTTTGAATCCTCCAAAGCCATTAATATATTTTTAGGTTTTAAAATCATTTATTTAAGAGTATGAATCACTTAAAAATAATAAAAGGTATTATTATATTAATTTAGGATAATTTAATTATAAAATTATGATAATAACATTTCTTTTTTGGAATCCATGTGGAAAATCCATGGAAAATTTTGTGATTTGGGTTATTTTATTATATAGAGTCTAAAACCATTGTTTGAGAAATAATAAAAAAAAGTTTCCAATCGTTTATTATATAAACCCACCCAATATCACATTTATAATCACTGAAAATAAATTTATCACACCCATACTATTCCCAAACCTCTCAAGTTTACTCTGAATATGTTCCCAGCTCTCAAGAAGCTCCTCCCAATAATTTGGGACCTCACTCTCAAGGTAAGGGACCTTCCTCTTCACTTTTCAATTCAAGAACGTTATTTGATATTTGTATTTTTAATTTAAATTTGTTACATATTAATTCATTTATAATCATTCAAATATTTTCCAATTATTCTTATATTAATTATATACCATTTATCCTCTCTAATTTTTAACCCTACCTAAGGCATTACTATGCCAAAATTTAGTAAGGGATCTTTTCGTTCTCCTCTTTATTCAAGTTTCATCATTATCTTATGCATTTTATTTCCAATTCCTATTGTTGGGATATTTTCTTTCGTTTCTATATTAATTTATATTTTCTTTAAAAAATTTATATACACATTTCTTTATCATTAACCCATTTTATTAATTTTTATGTGACACTGTTATGCTATAGAGATTCCACTACAATTTTCCATTCCAAACAACTGTGTAGTGAATACCCATACTCATTTCCTATCAAGGGTGGTCAAATTTATTCACTTAAACTTATTTATTTTGGAATTAAATTTATTTATCCCACTTTACAAGATCTTTTAATAAAATTTGATGATAAATTATTCCATGTTTTATGATCTATGTGGCACACATAAGCATTAGAATGAAATGAATGTGATGGATGCACATAGAAATATATAGAACTGCATTGCATCAGGTAATGTTTAGTATAATGAGAATTCATGTTGGGATAAGGTGTAAACCTAGTTCTTTTGTGTGAAATATTCCATCATGATGTCTTAGAAGTTTTACTTGGACAATGTTTATGGGGAATTGTTTTATGTTTTTCCCATATTTTTCATGTTTCCTTTGTAATTATCATGATATATCATGTCTCATTGATAGTGTTTATGATTCTCACCCATTTTATGTAACATTTATATAACTATTGTATATAATTTATTACTTTTTAATTTTATTCCATGTTTATTCTCGTACTAGGCTTTATAGCTCTCCTCTTTCTTATGTGTCACCCTAGGTTATCCCAAATAGTGTTAAGTATGAAAGAATAATATGATCATGTTAAGAAAATTTTCAATAAATCTTATCTATTACACATTTTAAGATGTTTTTTAATGTACCTAATTCCAAAAGAAACTACTTCTAAATCTTATGTTTAATATTAAGTGTTATCTTATGTAACATATCATAAATTAATGTTTAATAAAGAGGAGGATGGTTATAGTAAGTGATGGCCTCAACTAGTAGGATCGTACCATATGAAGACCATTTACTGGAGATTACAAGGGGTATAGAACCACTAGTATTTCCCCTTTACCAATCCCAAGTAGATATACAAAAACCTAATCATGAGCGAAACCATTTACTGAAGATGTTCAAGCTCATTGAGATCACAACCAAAACCGTGTATACTGAACCACCCCATGAAAGTCTCACCATCACACACCTTAACCTTAAGGTGTATGATAGTTTATTAAAGGTATATTTATCAAGAACATAATAATAGTAATATTCATATTATATTTTTAATATAATAATGTTCTTATTTTTTTTCTTATCATTACAATATAAATTATTTTTATTTTTATACAATAAAACACAAATTGTATTTTCAGGTAATATTAAAATTCAATTAAAGAATTTATTTTAATGAATTAATAAATTATTTAAAAAAACAAAATTTTAATATAAGAATTTTATTTAATAATTTTTATTTAATACAAATCATCATATAATTTTTATGATGTCAAATGTAATTTTTAGTAGGGTTCAAAAATAGTTATTGTCAAAAAACCCAACATTTCTCATTAAATGTCGATTATTATTTTAAAAGTGAAAATATACATATTTGAAAAATAATTTCAGAAAAATGAATCTTATTTTTTGATTCAGAATGTTGAAATCATCCAATGGTAAATTTTTCATGATAATCTGAGACAACCGAATTTTTGTGTAAAAATTAAATATCATACCAATATATGGTATGGATTATGACATCATAATGACCCAAAATGGATGTGATAATTACTATAAAGGTCATACAAGACTAATTATATGTTTTTAATTTAATCAAATGTGATTTTACCCTTATTTTATTAATATTATAAAGCCTTTATGAATCCTCTAAAAACATTAATAAATATTGTGGTTTCACAACTGAAAAAACAACCAATACCCAGAGTTCAAAACTGTGGGTATAGCCCCCAAAACCATGGTTATAGCCTATACCCACAGTATTGGGAACCATGGGATGGAACGACATTTTTATAGGGTTCTCAACCTATACCCACGGTTTTGGTGTGTCGTGGGTATAGGGGAGTCAAAGTGGGGAACACCATTCCAGCATGGCACACAATATACCCCACGATTAGAAAACAATGGTGTATATAAATTCAAAAATTACATAGCAAGCGGTATTTGAACCCGCACTGACACTGCATCTCACGGACGCGCACCACCATGGGGCCAACCAAGCTGTAAATTTGATTTGTTATATATACATACATCTACATATTTATAATAATTTGATCCACCTGGGGTATTGAAATTCCAAAAATGCAGGCAGAGTGATTCGATCCCACGTCTAATGCTGGGCCTCACGGCCGCGCACCACCAAATGACCCACCCAGCTATGCTTTTTAATTGTTATATATACATACATATACATATATATATTAATATGATCCATGTGGGGTATTTAAATTCAAAAAATGCAGTTCAGGGTATTTCAACCTACGTCTCACGGCAGCACCTCCACAAGTGACCAACCGAGATAAAGAGTTACTGAATATATAAATTTATATTTATATAAATATATTAATCTAAACCGTGAAAAATGTCTTCCAGCCAAATTTTTTTCATGTCCCGCATAATTTTGATTCCCCGCTATAAACTATACCCACGTTTCTAGAGAACCGTGGGTATAAGTCTCAAAAAAAAACCCAATACCCACAGTTTTAAAGAACCTTTGGTATAGGTCTTCGGAAAATACCCTATAACCACAGTTTTGGAGAATCGTGGGTATAGGGGTACCGAATACCCATAGTTTTTTTTGCAAAACTATGGGTATAGACCTATTTTCCAGTAGTTTTTCAACATTATTTATTTACGAGTATGAATCACTTACACATTAAAAAAGGTATAATTTTTTAATGTTTGTACCTTTGCCTTAAAAAATAATTGAGTTCACTATACTTTTTTAGAAATAATGGGATAAATCATGGGAAGTTGTGTGGTTTTGGTTATTTAATTATATATAGTCAAAAACCTATGTTTGAGAAATAATAAAGAATTACCCTCTCTATTACAATATAAACCCAACCATACTCGAACTTATATTCACTAAAATTCATTATAACATGACCTTGATCATACCTCACCACTCTAGAGTCCTCTTTATGTTACCCTAATATCTCAAGAAGCAACTCCCAAGCATTTGGAGTCCCCCCCTCATGGTATGGGATCCTCACATTCTCTACTTTATTCAAGTTTCATTATTATCTTATGAATTTCTTTTCAAATAAATAATGGTGGGATATGTTTATACAATTACCTATTACTATCTATATTCATTACAAATAATTATATAACCCATTCTAATTCGTCAACTAATTTTTATAATTTTTATATGATGATTTTATGGTTTTGAAATTCCACTCTGATTTTTACATGCCAAACAATTTTATAATGAATACTCAAACCAATTTCCTATGATGGTTTCTCAACTTTATGCACTTATTCTTATTTATTTAGTAATCAATTCTACCCATTAAACACTACATGATCATGGAATAAAACTTTATGATTAATTATTCCATGTTTTTTAATTTATGTCGCACACTTAAGAATGAAAATGAAATGAATTTGAGGATTGCGCCTAGAATTATATAGAGCTCCAATGAATTGGGTATTTTTTTAGTCCCATGAGACATAATGTTAGGATAGGGAGTAAACCTGTTTCTATTTTGTTATATTTTCCATAATTATGTCTTGGAAGTTATCATTGAACTGTATTTATGATGTTATTTTTTAAGTTGTTTCCACATTTCCCATGTTGCCTTTATGATTATCATGTTATAGCATGTCTCATTATTCTGGTTTATGATTATAACCCATTTTTATATCCCATATATATCAACCCATGATTGATTTATGTAAACATTACATCACTTTTTTAGAATACTTAAAACATTAAAAAAACTGATTCCTAAAGACTGTATTAGATTAGTTCCTTTGGAAACATAGAACAAAAATCATCTAACTAAGTGAAATATATTCAATTTTTTCTACAAAGATGTTACACCTTTGTAATTCTACTTAAAATACTTCCTTTATAACCTCGAGAAGAGATAAAAAAGGGGTGATCTCAAATGATCAGTAATAGTAAATAAAGGAAATGTGTAAGCATATCATGAACATAAGGGTATGATAACATTATCATGATCATTAAAAGATCACACCCTACATATAAAACATCATAAAAATCAATCACGGAATAATTATTTTTAGTTTATAATACATGAATCATACTGATATAAAGATAATAATCCAAGAAAGATTAACATAGGAATAATACATGGAATTTTTTCATACACATAAGAATATAATAACCCTTTTTCAAGGAAACATTCCAAGACATTCATAAAATTTTAGGATTGGGATAACAACCTGTGTACCTGCTTTGGTTTTGAGATATCCTCCCATGTACCCTATTGTTTTAGGATTGGAATTACCTCCCATGTACCCATTGATATCATAAAATATTTATCATTACCCTATTCATTTTAGGTATATATATTTCCCACACATCACATTATGCAAAAAATACATATTTCCCCAAAAACATAAATTATTAATCATGTTATATCCATGAAAATAAATGGGTTTCATAGAAATAATTCAATTATAAAATAACCCATGTAAGAAAATTAATTTTATAAATATAATTCCATAATAATCATAAGACAATGACATTACCAATAGATATATCATCCTTGAAAGAAAATTTATCCATTAAAACACATGTAACGTTTGAGATATGACTTTTAAATCATTCTTTAGGAAAATATCATTTCTTGGAAAACATTTTCTTTTCATAAAAAGTCATGCATTTCTTAATGAAGAAAATATTATTTTAAAATAACCTAATAATATTTTATAGGAATATTCAAGGCATTATGGGTTCATTTAATCATAAAAATACAATAATTAAGTATAAGTTAAAAAAACATTATTCACATAATTTTTCTAGAAAAATAAAAAAACACCTTGTTCAAAAAATGAAAAAATAAACCTTTCAAATGATTTAGTGAAACATGGGTAAAAATAACACAAAATATTCATTGGATAAAGGTAAAACCCATCTATAAAACATTTTTAGAAAACATGGAAGTGGATGATAAATATTCCCTAATAAAGATTTAAAATGAAACGATCCCAAATATTGATGAGGTTTTTGAAATCAATACTCATCACATTAATACAAGTAAAATTGTATGCCCCACGAAAAAAAGAAAATTATTTGGATATAGATATTCTATAATATTCTGTATATGACTCATAAAATTAATTCATGGTTAGTATATACACAACTTATAATAAATAGGTAGTGTATAAGGCAAGTGTACTAAATAAATAAAAGTGAGACGTACATACCTTACTACTTGAGTAACTTTAGATCAATGAACCCCATGAAAAAATAAAATTAATTAAAGATTTTAATATCATTAAATAAATGAAATTAATGACCTAATAGGTCATATTTCAATAAATTAACTTAAAAAAATAATCAAGTGGTCAATATTTCATGTATCCCACAGAAATAAAATGAGAGATGAAATTCCCCTACCTTAAGTCTTGATTTCCTTCACATACGTTAAAACCTCTTGTATAATAAATATATGTTTATTATAAATCAACCATATAACCATATTCCTATATTTAATACCATATATGATTTACTTATGAATTTATTATACTCATTTTATTAGTAACTCCATGTTAATGTTATGTCTCAGGTGTTAACCACCCTATTTTTCATTCATGTTGTGACTTGTTATCCTTGGTACTCTTACATAGATCCTAATTTTATCATCTACATAATGATAAATGTGATATAAATTGAATATAAATATTCTTAATATATTTATTTTTGTTTATTTACAATATATGTAGATATAATAAAAAATATATCCTTCATGGAGAAGGTAGGCCTTACGTATGCAAGAATGCTATTTTTATTTTCTTATCGAGTTAAAAGAAATGAAAGTATATGATATATTATTATTACAGAATAACTTATATTTCATATAATATATATATATTTACCTTAATTTCATCCTTATTAAAATCCTTATGAAATATAGGTGAATAATGAATCACATCGCATCATGGAGATAGTAAGCCATACATACACCCAAGCGATGTTGTCATTTTCTTAAAATTTTAGATAGTAAAAAGATTTAAAATGTATTACAATTAAAAAAATTATAGTTATATATTAAATTAAATATATTAATATTAAACCCATCATAATTATCACTCATAAATATGGTTATGGAAAATGAATTGTATCGCTACGTAGAGACGATAAGTCGTATATTCACACGAGTGATACTTTAATTTTTTGTTTAATGTGAAAGGGGATGTATAATGTTCTGTTTATAACAATAATAATATTTCAAAATATTTTGGATGAAGAAGGTATTATTTTATTATATATATATCATATATTTTGAGTAGGTATTAAAGAGTTGAAAAATAAAATGATCAGTTAGAGTGATTACCTCATCTTTGTAACGACTCCCTTAGATCTCATCTAAAGGACTCTAGAGTTGGTCTTATGGGGTGAAAATATCCTATATAATGTTTCTATTAATGTTTATAAGGTAAATTGTTAGGGTATGGATAATATATCAATCTCAATGTGGTGTAATTAAGTTAGGGATGGCGTTCCCTTTTATAATTGGGGTGAGGGACACTTTAGGAAACACTTAATATATTAAATTAATATAAATTATTTATGAATTTAAAAAGTATAAAATTTAATTTATTTTGAAGAAAATATTAATATGTGTCTAGATACTCTTAAACAATAAAAATTAGATATGTTTTTATTATTTTTAAATCCTTATCTATTTGTTTAAACCCTTATTTTACCCTTTCAACTCTTACCGTGACATCTTGTAATTTACACTATGAGGTTTAAGAAAATTAAAATAACATCAATAAAGGCCAATAAATGGGAAATTTATGACCTTTTAGTATTTATAACAATTATTTGGAAGAAAATTATATTTTTATAAATTCTATATAACTTAATAAAATGTTATTTATTTTGAAGTATCAATAATGTCAATTTTGACACTATTCATTACATGACTTTTTGAAAATATCATAACAATATGATACTGTTGAACCAAATAATTTAAGATATCACTAACATTCCAATCTCAACCATGAAATTCTTTTATGAAATAAATTATATGAATTTACACTTATTTTTATGTTTTTGATTACATTTATTTTATTTTTTCAGTAATTAGACAACTACTACGTCATCATTGTGAAAGCCTTTTATTTAAATATTTCTTCCCTAAAAATTAAAAATAAATTATCATGATCATTATTATCATCTTAGAATTAAAATTAAAATTTATAGTATAATATATCCTCTAAATGACCATATATAAAAATGTGATACTAATAAAAACAATATTGTGACATATTGGACATCCCTTAGAATAAAATACTATAGAATCCTTAACATCGTACAAGTGGATAAAAGTATCCATAAAATCATCCAAATGATGATTTTGGTCTACAATATCTCATCCAATAAATTTATATCAAATGTTATGTAATTTTATATTTTTATTTGTATTCTTAATTGCCTGTTTTACCCTTAACCGTGGTAATTAAAATATTAATGAATTTAATATTCATATTCCTAAAAATAAAAGAACCCTGTTTTTATAATTTTGACTCACTGATTCCAAATAGTGAGTCAAATTTTTT
The DNA here is from genome assembly GCA_963277665.1 of Viscum album. Lineage (NCBI taxonomy): Eukaryota > Viridiplantae > Streptophyta > Magnoliopsida > Santalales > Viscaceae > Viscum > Viscum album. The sequence continues at coordinate 2,058,603,257 of OY728151.1, read as the reverse complement.
GAAACCTATATTTTTTTGTAATTAATTTAAAATTAATCCCATTGGCATGGTGAGAAAATGGGTTATTAAAGTTTAAAACAAGAAAAATATTGAAACGTTTTTATATAAAAATTAAATTTGAAATTGACTCCAATGACATAAATTAGACTAAATGGTATAAATATGATATAATTATATATTAAAATAAATCAAAAATATAATTCAATACTATAAAATATTTTGATGAAAAAATTTGTTTTCAATTAAAATTTATTTTTATTTTACTATTCATCCAAACATAAAACTTATTAGAAAAAAAATTCCCCAGAGTATATTTTAATATTACAATTTAATATATGATGTATATTTTTGACAAATATAATATATAAAAGTGTCAAAAATATTATTTAAAATGGATTCTTCATTAAAATTTGATCAAAATACCCTTTTAAAAAATATAGGTTTTTATGTATAAGATTGGGTTTGTTCTAATTTTATGCCTATTAAATCAATTGGATGAAAATAAAAAAATATTTTATTGGCTATATAACATGTATATATCATAAATATAATTCACTAACTGTTATTAATTTAATTTATTAATACAAATCAACTTTGGGAGAATAAAAATGAAACTATTTTCTTTTATTATCAATTGGTATATATTTTCATTTCTAATTAATTAGTAACTAATTAATTCCTATTATAAACCTAATATTTTCTTAATTTAGGTAATATTATTCATAACCACTAACGTAATGTCTAGGTTATATCTTACTATATTAAATATAATTTTTTTTATAATATACTAGTGTTCGGTAAAACTCAGTCTTGCCTGTAATGCAAGCTATCAGAGAAGCACGACATTATGTGTAACATAATACAAGAATAGTGTTTCATAAACCGTAAGCTACTCTAGTGTTTCATTTAGAGAAATATTATCTTTGTATTTCATATAATGAAATTCGAAATATTTTTTTTCATAGAAAAAAAACTATATTCGGTATTCTGTGAAATGAAAACATATCAAAATGAACAAATTAATTCAAAAATAAAATTTCACAAAATATCAGGGTGTTACACCATGGATGTGAATATTGTATAAAATGTATTATTTTATTCTTGTTATCCCATTTTTATTCCCTTATTGTGATTTATATCTCAGTCCTTTCTTATGTATGCCCCATGTTAACCCATTTAGTGTTAAGCACAAAGGAATAATATGATCAGGATATGTATGTTTTCAATAATGATAGTGTATTCTCTGTTTAATGTTGGTGTGTAGTCTACCTAAATCTTTAATAAACATTTTTTCTCGATCTTATGGGTTTTATTAAGTGTAATCATATAAAATAAATCATGTAATAAAGTGTAATAAAGAAAAGGGTTGTCATAGTTTCCACCAAAAGGATTATGACAAGGTTCGATTGGAATTTTATCCCACAAATTTTAGAATAGGATGTATTATATACTTGGGAAAAAATAATTTTCCCATTTAAAAGTTTCACCAACATCTCTACATACATAAATTTCAGTGGTGTTTGATTATTTATACTAAACATTCATGATATAAAAAATTTCATAGAACCAAAATCCAGAAGTATGTTCATTTTTTAATGAATAACTAGAATACTTGTCACCACATTATTATCAGGATCCACCTTAGTGGTTGTGATGGAAAATGGATTCCATTTCTACCATGGATCTTTCTAGTTGTCTCTGAAGCCCTTGGCATAGTGAATTTGTTTTAAAATTTCCTTGGTTACATGCAGTTGAAGTAATAAATAATTTTTTATGGTTGACTATATAATTCTTTTCCTCTATTTCTTTGGTGGTTTCTTCTATTGAAAATAAGTGTCCATGTGACCCTCCTTGACATGAAAAAGATCTGGTTTCCTTCAAAACATACACCTAACCCGACCATTGGCAAGGCCCTAACCACATGCTAGCACAAGTTCCCAGGTATGAAAAAAATTGGTTTGGGAATGATTTGCCCAAATTTAGAAGCACCTAACAACCAAGACATTAAATAAACTGATTCTAAAAATTTAATCAATCCTTTAATAATATTTATAATAGAAAAACATGGTTTTATAAAATTACCAAGCGGGAAAAAACTCAACAGTATCGGCAAGAAGAACTCAAGTGCCACCACAAAATAATGGTCCATCATCCCCAAACCATCTCCGCAACACCACACAAAGAATAGAATGTAACAACCTGAACCACATACACTAAAATCATTGTCCATACCTAAGACAATGATTACCAAGTCTACATACACTTAATGTTTTATATAGGGTGTGATCCTAATCCCAATAGGATTCCACCCAAAATATTTCATGTGATAAAAATTATAAGATAAAAAGCATGCAAGTTTTCATAAACAAGAAAAGTTAGCAACAATTTTCAAAAGGATGCAAATTTAAATTAATTTTTTTTCAAGGGGGGATATTTTAAAGAATGGATACTTTTAAATAAAATGCATAGGATACAAAATTTTATATCAAAACACACCATACACTAATAGTTAGTAACATATAGTCAATGAGCACTAGTCATGGTATCACCCCTATGCACTAGCAAACTTTGGCCCCAAGTACCTCGTATCTCATTGATATATAACCATAATAAATATATGTTCTCATGAATGAGCCATTTATAGGGAACATAACTATAAACTAGAGATCCCCAACATCATCATAATAGATTATTTTGTGTTTTAATTTTCAAACTTTCTATGTGAAAAACGAGCAAAACCACTCTGGATCACTAGAATACATGTACACCTCTGCCCACCTAGATACTCAAGTTTACTCTCTACGCTCAATCAAGTTACAAATCTCATAAAATACCTTTTTCATATGAAGATTCATTTTTCAATACACACACAAACCAAAACTCCTACAATAATTTTACATAACACTCCATTCACATTCAAATTTATTTTAACATCATACTCACACAAAACAGCCCAAAAACATGATTCACACCCTTATTAAAATTTAATAAAACATTTATACAATTCATAAAATATTCTCAAAATTTTTGATGGTACCAATAATCATTTTATCTTTCAAAAACCCATTTTAATATCATGATCCCACCAAAAAGTACTTTAACATCCTTTTCATACTTTGTATAACTCAATAAACCATTTATAATTATCATAAAAAACTTCCAAGAAGTATGAAAATGTTTTTCACATAAAACCATTTAAAATACACTTTCAAGGAAAAAATCACACCAAAACCATACCAATCAAGATTTGGCAGCACAATCCACATTTTATAAACCATATTCATGTGTTATAAAATGACCCCAAATGATACCACAATAGTTACACTAGAATAACACACCATTTCAAGAAAAATTGAATCCTTAAAATTAAACTCTCAACCAATTCCATAAAAAATTAGATTTTATACCACACAAAACATATGAGTAATATTCTAAATAAGTAAATAAATCAAGATAAATCATCAAATAATGCTTACACATGGAATCACCTACATTTGTGTCAAAACCTTCCCAAATTATTGTGCAAAACATCAACTGCACCATCGCTGCACCACAAGGGTGTGAAAAAAACTAAATCCGCACTATTAGACCTAGAAACCCAAGATAAAACCCTAGGTACGAAACCCCTATTTCTAGACATTTGGAACTTCATGAAGGAGGGGAAAATCCTTAGGAAATGGGATGAACAAGAGATTATTCCACATACTTGAGAAACATTGAATAATTTTACCCAAATACAAAAATAGTTGAATCTCCAGGCAGAAAAAATTGTAATAGAGGTTAGAATAAGATTTATGAGGTCTAGTGGGGACTGAAATGTGTGGGAATGTAAAAAATGAATAATTTATGAATGAAAAAAATTTAATTTGAAAATATGGATGTTTTGATAAACCATGAAGAAATTCCCCCTAATTCATGATGAAGATGAGATCCAAAGAGGTAAAATGGAACATGGGGTGTGACTGGGGTTTTTTGGATTGATTGAGAGATGGAATGAACAAAAATTGTTAAAAAATAATGATATATTAAATAAATAATTTATTTCTTTAAATCAAGAAATGGGATCACAGGTTGGACCAATTCCTGAATAAATCACCAAAACCCAACATGATTATGAGTTCCTAAGTTTTCCAAATGGATATGGTGGTTTTAATAGGTTAGGGGGGGGGGGCCAAGTGGAAGTATAATGGGTAAAAAATATTGAATAACAAAGGAGTTATAAATGAAAAAAATATTGTCTATAAATCTGGAAATGGGATCAAGGTTTACCCCAAATCTTGAAAAACCACCCCAATAAACATACCCCACAAAATGTTCCACTATGAGTGTCATAAATTCAATTCCATTCAACCTTATACTTATACCTTCCCATTAAAAAAATACCAGTCCAAATACCATCAAATACTTCCAAGACTAACAAATTAGATCAAGAAAACCCAAGAAACCAAATCTGATCCTAGAATACATAGAAACTAAGAGAAAACTAAGAACCAAAATAATATTTTAAACAGTGAATGTAATTGAAGATCCATGTGTGAAAATCCTTCCATCAATTATATAGTTTTATTATACCTTTTGGTTATTTATGATGTTCTTCTTTCCACACCTTGGACAAGTGAGATGTTGAAATTTACTAGCACCGTTATATATCTTTACCGAATCACCATAATTAAAAACCACTTTCATATTTTTATCCCCATGGTACCCTTGAGATTCACCGATCTCTATTTTGAATTTTAGGGCATCTCAGTCAATTTCCTCATATCTATCAAAGTCTCGGATAACGATGGCTTTTCATAGAATTAGATTTATCCCACCAAAGAAGAGATCATCCTTGAATATAGGTAACAACCAATACAAATTCATATCATTAAATTCTTGTTATGTTCGACTCATAATCCCTGATAGATTCAATGAATTTTTTAATTTAGAAAATTGAAACCTCTTTCCAGTTTACATCAATTAGTTTGAGGAAATTAGTTAGAAATACATATATTTTAGAATACTTTTTATCTCATCGCTTTGATATCTTCATCATGATTTTTATTCTTTATTAATGTACACCACTGACCATATTCTCCCTACATATGATAAATAGTTAATAGAACCGTATCATTCTTATAATATTAAAGGATGTATATGATCTTCTCAATAGAATTGATTCACTGTTCCATGATATTGGGATCAAATGATCCACTAAAATTTGGGGGACATTTCTTAATGAATCCCTTAATTGTAGATTTTTTTATTTTGGGTATTCGGTCTGTCATCCTAATCTTGGATTCTATTCAAAACCTTATTTATCAAAGAGAGAATAATCAGAAAATTCATGATTCCCACTCCAAGTGGGTTTGTTGTCTCATTGGGTTAATCATTACATTGCACATCATGTTGATTGATTACCTAGTTCCCCCTATTTCTATCCATTACATAGAATAAAATTAAAATTAGGGATGAGTATTTTTAAACTATTAAATGTATATAATAGAATCCAATGAAATTAAATATATAACTTATAAATTACATGTATTTAGATAACTTATTAATTTATAGACTTTAATATTTTATCCACTATCCATTTCCTAACAAATATTCTTATAGTGTTTTTAATCCCTTAAAAATGGTTCATAATAAGAATAATAATTTTAGAAATCATATCCCCCAGTATTATCAAATTAGTTGTGTAGAAAGGCCCTTTTTCATGCACCAGTTCCCAATCGAGTATAAATCATCATGGTATTTTCATGTTAATCCCTTATATACATCTATTCTATAGCCACATCCACATAGAGTATCCATCAAGGGTTGTATTTTAAAGATAAACCACTTAATCTATTCTTACCAATGTTTATAGATGTTTTCTTAAATATATCCTTATCCCCAAGTCTTTTACTAATGTTTTGTAAACTAAATCCCCAAAATAACTAAACATTCCATTGATACCAACAATTATAACCCTTCTCTTTATTACAAAATTAATTCACGATTTATTACATAATATTACACTTAATACAACCAAGAATATTAAGGATTCTAGTTTCTTTATGAATTACGTACATTACATAAAAATATAAAAAATAAAATACATCATTCTTATTGAAATCTCTCTTAACATGCTTGTACTTAAAACTGCATGGGATAATCTAGGGACATAAATAGGAAATAGGTGAGCTATAAAGACTATTAAGGTAAAAACATCGTATAATATAAAGAAAGAGATACTTGTTAGAAAATAGTCATACTAATGGGGAATATAAGGGGTGATAATCATAAACATGACCAATTAGGCATGATATAACATGATAACATGAATGTAACATAGGAAATGTAGCAATAACATAAAACATTGTATCATAAACATTGGTCGAGGATAACATCAAATAAATCATGATAGAAAAATTCCCATAAATTAATCAGGTTTAATCCCTTTCCCAACATGATTTCTAATGAGACTAAACACTGCCCAATGCATTGGAACACTATATAATTCTAGGCACACCTATCACATTCATTTAATTTTCATTCATAATTATTCCATATAGTTTATAAAACAGGGAATAATTTATCATCAAATTTTATTCCATGATCATGGTGTGTTGAATACATACATGTATCTCCCCAATAAATATTAATAGTTTAATAAAGGTTAACACCTTGTATAGGAAATGGGTATGGGTAGTCACTACAGAATTGTTTTCCTTGGAAAATTCATAGTAGAATTTCTACATCAGGAAAAAGGTAACATAAAAATTTATAAAATTGTTTGATGATATTGAAGATGATCTCCAAATAAATTGTAAAGTAAATGTACATTAATTGTGAAATGGGAAAACATATCCAAATATTACAAATTGGAAATGGATGGTATAAGATAATAATGAAACATGAACAAAGAGGAGAAGGTGAGGATACCTTACCTTAAGAGTGTTACTCCAAATTCTTGGGAAGATATTCTTGAGGGATTGAGGGGAAACTTTGGGGTAATATATAGATTTTATAGAAGATTAATAATATAGTCCCAGGATTTTGAGAGAAGTGAAGTGCGAGCTTGGGTTGATTTATAAAGGAACAAAGAGGTTAATTCTTTATTATTCCTCAAACATACATTTTGGATTATTTATAAAAAATAACCACAACCAAAAACCTTCTCATGTTTTTTTACCATGGTTTGTTCATATGCATAGTATTATTTATTATTTTATAAGTACAAGGGCTGAAATTAATAAAATAATACCCTTGATGACGTGGAAGTGATTCTTACTCATAAGGAAATGATTTTAGAAACTTAGAATATTTTAAGGGATTTGGCAGATTTTTAAAGGACATATAAAACTAATAAATTAGAAATAAAATAACATTATTTTAAATTTTAAACACATGTTGGGTATTTAATTTTCTTTATAGTATTTATTATTCAATTTTTGGTCATTATGATGTCATAATACTCACCATATATTTATACAGTATTTACATTTTACCAAAAAAATCATATGTCCTAGAGAATTATGAAAAAATAACCATTGGATAATTTATATGTTCCTATTCCAAAAATAATATTCATTTCAAAAATATAATTTTCTATATATGTACATTTTCACTTTTTAAATAATAAACAACATTTATTTTGGAATGTTGGATTTTTTTATAATAACAGTTTTAGAACCCTTACAAAAATTACATTTGAATTAATAAAAATTTTATGATCATTTATATTTTGTAAAAAAAATTAATAAATATATTTTATTAAAATATTGTTTTTTCTTAAAATCCTTTAATTCAATAAAACTAATTCCTGAATTGAATTTATAGATTTCTGGAAAAAACAATTTAGATTTTATTGTATAAAAATAAAAAATAATTTATAAAGTATGGATAAGATAAAAATATGAAAATTATTCAATTGAATATAAAATATAAATATATATATATTTTTATGATCTTGAAAAACTTCACTTTAATACTCCTTCAAATAGATTAAGGGTAAGTTGTCTGACAGAGAGACATTCATGTAGTGGTTCGGCGTAAATGGTTTGGGATGTGATCTCGAAGAGATTGAAATTCTCCCACAAATGGTTTCATTAATGATTGTTTTGTTGGATATCTTATTAGTATTGATAAAAGTAAATTATCAGTGATTATATATCCCATAGAATCTATGATAAATGGGCTTTATAGGGTAGGATCATACTGGTGGAGGCCACTACATCCTTTTTCTATTTCAATTGGATTTTTTAAAACCAAATATTTATACTAATCATATGATCACTATTCAACAGATATATTATCAAAGTTAGTAATAGTTAATGGTATTTTATATCCAATAAGATATTATAAAAACATATAAATTCATGTGTTTTCTATAACCATAATACATAATAATGCATTTTATTAAAATTCAATGAGAATTTTATTTCTAAATGTTCGGGTCATTACAGATGTATCTATATAATTATATATACAAACATATATACATGGTGAGGCTTGTTCAAAGATATTTTGGACTTAGGCCAAAGTAGGTGTGGTTAGCTAGGTATCCTTGAGGAACATGAGACTGACATGATGTAATTTTCATATAATGAATTGATATACATAGATATACAAGCACAATTATTTATTTTATTTTCATAGACAAGATTTTATTATACACAATTTGTTTTGTACTACTATGTTATTCTAATACACTATTTTATCAATAGTACAGTTCCCAGAAAAAGCTCATGGTTTCAAGTTTAGGATCATTATTTATGACATACTTTCTATATTTCCTTATTCTGTGGGACTGGGCATGGGATCTTGGGAGTAGTGGCTGAGTATTTACTCAGGGTTCCTTCTAGAGGTAGAAATTTTTTTTTATTCAAACCATGTATATTATATTAACTATTATATGTTGAATTTCATTACATTATAGAATCTACATGCATGTTATTATTTTCCATTACTATGGATTATCATTTATTATTATATTACACTTCTTTCATTTATCTATTCTTATACAATATTTATTTTTGATCCATAGGGTATAGTATCCCCACTATATAACCATTATGGCCTCTCTTCCAGTTTGAATCCTTAATCATATGGTGATACAAGCATGATTCCACATAGTAAACTGGCTTAGGTAACTATTTTAATGTCATACAGGTCGAGATTCTAAAATTGGTATCAGATTATTCTTTCCAATTGTTTTATGATTTTTTGATGATAAACATGAGACTTGGAGTGTGTACCCAATTGGTAAGTATCTCATATCAAGTTCCTTATAATCCTCACATGATGTTAATGTTGAGTTTTGAGGGTTGGTATTATTTGTTATGTTTTTATTACCGTTGATTTTTATTTCACCAAGGGTGATTTTCATACCTCTTTGGGTTATTGATTTATGGATTTATGAGATTTACCTATTCACCTAGTATGGAAATATATGAGGTGTGTTAATTCATCATCATAGGCATATAGAGATTTAAATGTCATTAATAATTCATGAATATATAATTCTATGTATACTATATTTTATATTTTCCTGATTCATACAAATTTAGTTACACTGTTTGGTTAATTTTCTCCATGTTTACTAGTGTCATTTATCTAAGATAGAATTCCGTATTATATTAATTAAATATGATTTGTTCTTAATGTTTATATATTATCCTAAATGGTTTTTTCTTGTATATATTTATTGGGGAACCTTAACAAACTAATCATGGTATGTCTGATCAACGAACAATTGGTTTCATGGGATAAAACATTAATGGTTTCTATTAAATATTATCCAATTGATTAATTTATAAAGTTTATGGGTATTTTTAAATTATATAATTGTATATCATATTATTTAACCATCAAATACTGAATTTCTATATTCTAGGAATAAAGGTAAAAAATTGGTTGCAACTATATGAATGAAAATTGTAACTTATAAAGGAATGTACATTTATAACATGGTCATGATGACCTGAATGATTAAATTTCTAAATAAAAAACTAGTCACTAGTATGGTATTTGGGTTATGATTTATTTTGAAATAAAACCATTCTGTTGTTTTGATATTTAAATCATATAACTATTAGGGGTTGCACTTAACTAAACCTTGATTACCATGATGGGACCCTAGTAGGTCTTCCTATTCTTTTATACATTAGTGATTCACCACATGGGAATATATTTACTATATATGTGATGGTTATTTAATGTTTCATATTCCACTTATATGTGTTATGTAAAAATGTAAGGAGGAATATTATTGAACTGATTCCATTTGGATTGATAAAATACTATTTATCACCTTTTGAAATTTATTAATATGAGGCATTCATTAATTAAAATTCAAACTAAAACCTAAAGAGTTCTTTCCTATATAGATTTAAATTTAAATTTTCTTTAAACAATCCCATATTTGATAAATTTTAGGATAAATAAATTGTTAAAAATAATGTTAGAAGATGATTTCCTAATGTTTCATGCATATGTCCAAATATAGTGTTTGGTATAGTTTTAATTGAAAACTAAATATTAGTATACTTTTTATATGAACTAAAAAAATGCTTTAATTAATGAGAACTATTTAAGTTCATCAAAATGAAACCATGTATTGATTTTTTATATCATGAATCCTCATGTATGGGTTAACATTATAATTTCTCTAATAAGTAGAATAAGAATCACCCATAGGTATCAGTTATATTTTGACCAATTGTTTCTTAAAACTTATGGTTAAGTGGTAGATCCTAATGGTATTTTAGGTATGAATATAGTTTTAATAGTCGAATAATTATACTAAAAGAGGATTTATCCAATTTATGGTGCCCCATTCTCTCAAAACTACTCTCAAATCTATCTATCTACTTCATTTTCATCCTATTAGGGTTTCGAGTTATCCTTTATGATGATGGTCCTCTCATCCTCTTCTATATTATTTATATTTTAGCTTTGTCATCTTCCTCTTTCAGTTTGAATATCCCTTTATCATCTCTCCTTCTCTAGATTCTTCGACTTTTATATTTCCATGTTTGTTCTCTCCAGATTCTATAGAGTTTTCTCATTTCCCCCTCTCTTACCCCCACTCTACCAATCTGGACTAACACACACAACCTCATCTTGGATGGTTGTGTTAGTTTTTCATATTTTTTTGGGACTGTGTTTTTGTTAGTAAGGTAAACATGGGATTATACATTTATTGGTTTCTTCCCTAAATTTTTCTTGACTAGTTTTTTGTTTCTTTTTTAAGATTTAATAGTATTCTCTTATTTGGGTTTTAATCCTGGGTCCCACTTCATCATTAATTTTCTTCCTGTTGTGGGTTACAATATCTATTTTACCTTAGGGTTTCAATCCCAATGTTACTCCTTCCAATTCCAAACACCTGCCCTCCCAAGCAATGCTATTATCTCATGTTCTATTTCTCTTCTCTAGGATAGACCTCAAGCGCTGGATACACAGAGGTTTTAGGCAATGGTGTTTGACAGTCATGTGTCTTCCCCTTAGGGTATCATCTGTAATCTCAATCAGGGATTCCTTTTTGTACTTTGGACTTTTTTCTTGATGATTTTTTGTGATTAATACTTTTTGTGTTTATGAAGTTGTTTGTTTAATGTTTGGTTACAGTGGTCAATGAAACTGTATTTTGAATTCTGATGTGGTGAGCTCATATTATACTAGTGTCTGGGCATTTTCTTGTTTTCCTGTGAATGACAACAACATCAATGAGGTCTCTAACTATATATGGATTTCTATTTTGTAATTTAGATGGCATGTATGAAGGACATTGATCTTTTATATTATGGTGTATTGATGGTGGTGATGTTCTTTGGAAATAGGTGTTGTGATAATGATAACGGTGTTGAAGGGATGGCATGATGACGGTGGGTATGGAATGTGTCATAATGTGACCTTGGATGATGGGGCTCTTGTGGATCAAGGTCTCCTTGAATGGTGTGAATTTTTTTATTTTTGAATTTAATTTTGGATACTTTGAATTTGTATCTCACACATGAATTTTTTGATAATTCTCATCTATAAATATATTAAATTGAAAATCAAAAAATGAATTTTCAGGTATGAGTTAACCCATTTTTGTAATTCCCTAGGAAATTAGAAACTGATAGACTGGTATATAAAATTCTAGGAAGGGTAGGTGATATTTTTTTAATCTAGTTTCATGGGATATGACTCATAGTCGGTTTAAAATGTAACACCTAGAGAGATGAGTGGTTTTATATTATGTTGGACATTGAAGGGGGTATAACATTATATGGATTCGCAATAACATTAACCTACTAATCCTCTAGTTTTTAATTTAAACCTTTTATCAAGAACTCCCCTATTTGGATTCTCATAGATGATCTGTTCTCTGTTTCCCGATGCATTTCAAGTCATTCCATATGCCTTGTTGATAGGTTTTGAACCTCATTAGTCAATGATTCGATACCTAGTTAAATTTTACATCTTTCATGGAGATTTTCCAGGTGATTTATATTCCATGTAATATATTTCCTTATGTAGGATGTGGTTCTTATGAAATAGTCCATAGGGTTTTTGGTTTTCAGTGATGTGGAATTGTACGATAGTGGGTGATATGTCAAAATTTCTTTTGGTATTTCTATGCCCAAAACCCCACATGAAGATCTTGGAAGTAAAATTTATAATTAATTTATTTTATAGTATATTGAACAAATTCATGGGTTTAGGATCAACATTCAATGTGAATGTTGAACATCTGACTAGACCCATTCAGAAAGATTTTGTTGATAAATGAGGATACAATGATAATATCCCTCTATCGGAATTATACACATGTTACTTTGATCTCTAGGTAGATCCAATTGATCTTCAGGATCTAATATAGAGAATAAATTGTCTTGAGTTTTTTGTATTGATCACTCATCCATCAATTTTTATGGAATCACTCTTGTGTTTCTTGTTAATGGGTGGGGTAGAGAAGGGGAGCCGAGATAGATTTTTTTGTTCACAAAAATCCCCTATTTATGATTTCAATACCTATAAAATAGATGTCCTAATATATTTATAGAGCTTGGTTATAACATTAAATATTATTTTATTTAATATTGGTCCTTAAAAAATATTATGACCTTTAAAAATCCCCATTTAACAAAATACATATTTTATTTTATTTATTATTATTTTTTTATTATTATTATTATTATTATTATTTTGGTGTGTACACCAACTTTTGAATTAACAAATATTATTTAACCATATCGTTAACATACTTTTTTCAATAAATATAGACTTGGTCCATTTTAACTCTTCTAATATATATTGAACATAGGAATAAATATTAAATATTGTATACATCAATAAATATAATTTATGGATAAAATGTGAAAAAAATCATTCCTTGATATTGAGATTAATATATATTATTTTAATTGAATTCATATATAATTTAATCTAGATCATTGGAAACCCTTAGATTGTGACCCTATATGATTATATCTCATTGTAATTGTGTGGTATAGTCTAAAGTCCAAGAATTATGACTATAACTATGTTAAGGAACCAAAGAGAAATAACTTAATGTCAAAATGGTGCAACCTCATAAGAATGATCATTATGTATTATAATTTTTATGTCATAATATCTCTTCAATATGGTTAAAATTCTATTCCACCATCCTATATTATTGATGCATCTATATTTTAAAATCTTAAATAGACACATTGGTACACCCCAACCATGAAATTTATGGTGAAAGTTCTATTTTAATCAATGGGTCAAGATATCAGCTTCCATAAAGATGGAAGGGACAAATACTTTCCCGACTTATCCATTAATAACATGTCAATCCTAACACACCCAATATACCCGAATTCACCGCATATATCTTTTATCTTCTTCATCATAAAAGAACATAGTGTGTGATTAAATACATGAATTAATAATAATTTAAAAGTCTAGGTCCATTACACCTACTCATAGATAGGAATATCTAATGAAAAAAAACTTGCGTAATTCCTTCTAGTGGGTCTATTCAAATATTCCCTCATCTTGAATATTACCATGTCTAAACATCATAAGAGAAAACCTCATCAACATATGATTAATCAATCATGATAGTCTATGATCTATGTTTACTATCATAGTATGTTATCTAACTAGAAAATATTATTTAATAGTATTTTCATTGCACTTTAAGGTAATCATCATAGAAATGAACTATTATGACTTTATCAATGTGACACACATTCTATGACATTATCAAATTAGTATCATGAATAAAAATGAACAATATGTAATAAGATTTATTAGTAATATTCAATTCATTGAATATATATGTGATCAAAGTAAAAACAATTTGTCCTTGTACACCAACTCAATCATACTACCATTAGGAGTAGAGACAACTTCATATAACTTTTAGTCTTATAGAACTCAAATGATATTCATGTTTTTTTGAGTCAGTAATTTAGTCATGGGTTTAACCATATTGTCTTTTGTGGAAATAATACCCATTAGAACATCACCTATCTAAGACAAATATTCAATAGATTATAATTCTGATCTATGTTCTTTGTTCGTTGATGTAAACATGGATCATTTGCGGGAACCACCACTTTAGTGTTATCAGGATAGAATGTGAAATGATCCTTACTTCTATGTACCAAATAGATATTCTTAAAAACATTATTCTTCTATACTTATTTTTTATAATACGTAGAAGATATAACATTCCCCAAATCAATTGTAGAATCTACACCCATAGCCTTCTTTGAGCTATTCCATCCCACATCACCTTCATCCAATGTTATGATGTTTCTCGTTTGTGACTTCCAGTCTTCATGATCAGTTTAGAAATTATAATATGAATATCCTCTGATGACTAGTTCCTAATCTCCTATATGATCTAAAAATATATCCATAGTAATCCTGATATATTTATGTATATTCAAGGTTTTCATTCAGTGGTGGTCTCCTAGGTCATATTGATATCTTCTTACAACACATGCTGCTTAAAAGACATCATGCCTAGTACGTATAATAATATACATGACTGACCTAATCATGGATGCATATAGAATAATTTCCATTCCATAGTAATCCTTATATAGTAAAGTATAGTCTTGGTTTCCATTCAATGGTGGTCACCTAGGTCATATTGATATATTCTTACCACACATAATACTTATGAGACATCAATCCTAATACATATAATAATATACAGAATTGACCCAATCATTGATGCATATAGAATCATTTCCATTCTATTTCACTCCTTTTGTGTCTGAGTATACATTTACCTAGAATGATTAATTCCATGTGATTCAAAAATTAATCCCCTCTCCTATTTTTCCATAATAAATATCTTTGGAATCCTGACAATTTATGTACTTTTAAATTGGCTAAAAATAATCTTTGATCTATCACGATGTATCTTGATCCCATAAATATATGATTCATCTCCCATGTTTTTCATAGGGAATCATTAATCCAACCATGCCTTAATTGACTCTAAGATAGGCATTTAATTTCTAATGACTAATATTTCGTCAACATATAATATTAATAAAACAAATAAACTTTCACTAAACAATTTTTAGATACAAAGATCAAACTAATTCTTTAGGGAAAAAAGTACATTATGGCTTCATAAAAATTAATTTCTCATGACCTAGATGATTTTATTTATCCATTAATATATTTTTCAATTTTTATATCTTGTTTTTATCCTTCCGAGCCATAAACAATTAAGTTTCGGTAATATTGATATCTTACTAAAGGTTCCCATTAGGAGTGCCTATTTTTACATCCATATTCCAAATATCATATTCATGTTAAGCCATAATGGAAAGTATAATTCCAATGGATTTTTTCATTGAAACTTGTGAATTGGTTTCATTTTAGTCAGTTTCTTCATACTAATTAAACTATTTTGAAACAGGTCACACCTTATAGGTACTGTCGTGTCATTCTATGTATATTTTCATCTTGAATAGCCATTTTAAAACAAAAAATTTTACATCCACTGGAGGATCTAAAAAAAATACAGAGTTAGTTTTGATATATGGAATCCATTATATAATACATGGATTCTTTCAACATGGAATCATTTGTGACACTTACTACTTTCTTATAGGTTATAGGATCATTATTATCAACTAATAATGATTTTCCATCCTCAATGACTAGAAAAATATATCGTTCTAGTTCTCTAACCTCTTTTATACTACAATGCCATATTTTTTCATCTTGAAGAGTTTATTCTTCCCTTATACTTTATGGTATATGTTCATGTTCCATATCTTGTATACCTTGAGCCTCAACATCATCAATGTTTATCTCATTCACAATATGTTTTTTAGATATGTTCTCCATCTGAAGGAATATTGAGTGTCTTTCCATTATTACCTTTATGTGTGTGGTTTCATATAGGTAATGTCCCATTATTTTATTGGGGTATCCTATAATGGTACATTTTTTGACTTGTAGTTGAAGTTTGCTACCTAAATTGGTCATAACAGTGACTTCTCAAGCCCACACATTTAACTAGGAAAACATGGGTTTCTTACCATTCATTAATGGTATGTTATACATTATTACTCTTTAGTTTTCACTTAGTTTAGTTTTTTTCTATTGTTTGTAACACATATACCAATAAGGATAATGGAAAACTTTCATAAATCATACTTGATCTCATAATGAATAAGAAGTTGTGGTTTCTTCTATCACATATTCCCTTCCATTGTAGTGTACAAGGAAGAGTGGAATGATATAGGAACCCAAAGATCCATAAGTAATAAACAAAGTATAGGTTATAATTGTAACACCCCGAGATTTTATGAGAATTAATCTTTTAAATTTATTTGATGTCTTGTATTGTATGCTACACCAAGGTTATCTTGCGCTACACGCAACACCGTATTAGCTTGCAGTATACACAACACTATTCATGGATCGTGTTACACACAATTTCAAGTTCATTTGATAGAATTTATTCTACACAACATTGTATATATATATATATATATATTCAATGTATAAATGAAATATGGTTGGATTATATTATACAAAACAACAAAGGAATCTTTCCCTATACGCAACCCTGACATGGTATGCATTACACGCAATCGCGACCTTCCATGATAGCGTGCGTTGCACATAATACCGAGTTTCACTAAAAATATATGTTATTAAAATATTATATAAAATAGTTGTTATGAAAAGTAATACCCACTATTTTAATATTTATAAAATTTATCTTTCAAAATGGACTTCATTTTTGGATTTGGGATATTGAAATTAGTCTAGGGTGAATTTTTGGTATTTTTCTGAAAACATTCAATATTTTATGAATAGTGAAAACACTTGGTTACTATTTAAAAACTGATTTTTTATTTAAATAATTATTTATTTTATTTAAATTTATTTTAATTCAATGTATATACATAATATATATAAGTTCAATGTAATTCATTGGAGTTAGTTTATAATAATTTCAGCGATATAAATTTTTTATTGAACTTTTTACCTTCTTTTACCCATCTCATAGGAGCATTTGAAATTGCACATAAAACATAATTTTACCGATTCTATGAGTTGAGTTTCGAAAATCCGAGAGACACGGTTAATATCAAGGAGTAAAATTTGGTTCAATAAGATAAAAATAATTTTTTTTGTGAATAGTAACTTTTTACTTTTATTTACCACGGTTAAAAGTAAATAGTGTAATTAAGGGTAAAAATGATATTATTATTACCCTAACACATGTCCTAATTCTATTGGATAAGTCTAAATTGACCAAAAACAACCTTAGGAATAAAATATGACCCTTTAGGTCCACTTGGATTAGATTAGGACATATATTATTATTTAATTCAAAGAAGGGTTAAAAGAGTTAAAATCAATGTTTAATAACTAAAACATTTTTAATATATGGTTATAAATAAGATAAATTTGACTATAAATATTCATTATAAAGATAAAAATAATTCCTACAAAATGGTATTTTATTTATAATTTTTAGACATTAAATAAATTAATTTATTTCTGACAAAATGACGATGCAGTAATTACCTTATTAATGATGTTGTAACATAATAGATGCTATAAATACCAAAATAATTGTAATTTGAGACTTTTTATGAATTTAAATAATTTTATAGGTTAATATGACATATTAGTATTTATGTAATTAACATTTTCGAGATAATATTTCTATTATGATTTTTATAAAAATCAATTACCAAATAGTGTCAAAATTGACATAAAATAGTTTTTAAAACAAATACTATATTATTAATTGATATTCTATTTATAAAAATATAAGGTTTGGAAAAATGACTTAGATAAGGTTATATATATTAATAATGAACCACTTTGGGTTCTTTTGGTAGTTCATAGTAGGTTTATTTACCATATAGTGTAAGACAACAAGAAGACAAGGTAAAAGATAAATTATTTAACTTAGAGTTAAATCTAAATGATAAGGTTAAAATAGTAACCTAAACTTGTCTAAAACCAATTGGATGAGAAGATTGTGATGCATAACCACTTTATCTTCGAAATAAGTCACTTTTTAGCCATTATAAACTGAATATGACTTTATTATAAAATAATATTGTAAGTTTTTCCTAAAGTGTCTCTCTCCTCCCTTATAAAAGGAAACCTCCTCCCTCTTATATTTACACAATTTTAAGCTTGGAAAAACCCTGGAAATTTCCCTTCTAAACTTCTCTAGAAACATTATAGAGGTTCTGGTATCCTCAAAATACCAACTCTAGTGCCTTAAGAGGATGCTTAAAAGTGGTGCGTCGAAGAAGAGGTAATCTCTTCTACCGATTCTTTCAAGTTTATTTCTTCTTCAACGTCTTATTATTTAGTTGTTTCATTATAAAGTAATAACATCAGTATCAAAAATATATAGATAAGTTATTATAAATATTAAACAACACCATTTCACCTTCTATCCCTCCTACGGAAAAAGAAATCACTGCGCGTGCGTACGTACAGAATACCGTCTCCACGTCGTGGTGTAATCTGTTTTTCCACCACCACCTTACATGGATGGGTATAATGGTGTAAAGAATAACTGTATAAGATTTTTATAACATCATACTGATTCTGATATTCTATATCATTCACTCCAATTCTATTCAATAATTATGGGGATGATATCATCGCTCGTGCGTACGTATGGATTACCATCTCCACGAACGCAATGAGATTCATTTTCCATGATTAACCATTCAAGTATGATTATAAAGTATATATGTAATAAATAATCATTAAAGATATTACATAATAATGATACTTGAATTATGTACATATATGTTTCATTTAATTAATTTAATTCTATTCAATATGGAAACGAAAACAGCATTCATGCGTACGTTCGACCTACCGTCTCCATGAACGGTGTATTTCATTCCATTTATCGATATATCATATATATTTATATACTTATTATATATTATATATAAATCATGTTTTAAATTCTGGATTTATGTAAATCAGGATTTGAGTAATAATATCAAGAACAGAAAATCAAGACATGTACGATAAATGAAACGATTTTACCCGAAATGCTACTTTAACATGGAATTTACCAAAGAACGGGAAATATAAAGTCATAAGTGAACCATATATGATATCATAACAATTAATATGATTCTTTAACAATTAAATCAAATTATTTAAATCATTATACAGTGGGTTCAGATACATACGAATCATATCAGACATAAGGTAAGGGATAATTTTGCAATCTCATTTTTATCTGAGAATGCTTATACGTAAGTATTTACTGGGGTTATATTTTTCATCCATGTCCATATAAATGTTTTCATAATGTGTTTAATATTCTTCCATGTATGTTTAAAGTCATTTTTACCCCTCTTTAATTTTACTTTGTGTTATGGAAGGAATCTTTCTTTTGTTTACCATACGCGGTACTTGTTGACTTTTCCATTAAAAGAATGAGGAGAATGTTTTTTAACTTATACAACATGAACGGATTTTTACTATTTTATAATGCCTTATTTTCATGAAGCTTAATATACAATATTTAATTACTATTTTCAACAAAATACTTTTCTTTTAAAATTGCATGTCATTTTGTGAAAATAAAATTATTTTGAAGAAGAAAGGATATTTTCCTCAAGAATTCATTTCACGTGTTTTATCAATAACATTTTCCATCTAAGATTACATTATTTAATA
Source organism: Viscum album (assembly GCA_963277665.1). Lineage (NCBI taxonomy): Eukaryota > Viridiplantae > Streptophyta > Magnoliopsida > Santalales > Viscaceae > Viscum > Viscum album. The sequence continues at coordinate 2,058,583,085 of OY728151.1, read as the reverse complement.
TGTTTATATTTAAAGTATAATGTCTCTATTATTTAAATGGGTTATATTTTTTTTATGATTAAAGGATATCTATTTGTTTTATATGGATTATGTTATGATGGGATGATGTTTATGAAACCCATTTTATTCTTTGGGCTATGATGAATGATTTATGTTTATTTTGTGGAAAAATTAAGAATGATTTCATTATGAGATGGGTGGGACCTATATCTCCCTCCAATGCATTGGGAAAAGATTTATATATCATGATATAGATATGGATGTAATGGAATTTTAATCCGCTTCAGTGATACAGGACTGGAATGAGGAGTGAACTCGATTCAGAAAGGGACTTTGTCCACTAATATGGTCTTGGCAGCAATGTCATGGATACAATGGAAATCATATCATGTGCTTAATGGTTTTCCACAATTACATGTTTTATTCCCTTGATATTTTATCATGATTGATGTTCCTTTATAATATATGCCTTACGTACTTCCATGATTTATGTCTTTGATCAAGATTTTGATGTTTAGATTTTATGTTCAAGTTTTTGCATTCAAATGTTTATGGATTGTTTTATGTTCTCTATATTTACCCTTACTGAGCATTTTAGCTCACACTTATTATGTTTTCTTTTCCCTAGGATATAAAGAATTTTTTAGGTAAGAAAACAGAAGGATAAGATATTTATGGGAGATGTTGAAGATATTTCACCATGATTAGAAGATTATGTTCCATGTTTCCAAAGACACTGAACTATTATGGTCCTTTGGTGTATGTTTTTGTTATGTATTATGTATTACATAGAATTAATGCAATGTCTATGTACGTCTAGTAAGGGTCTCTATAGTTGATATCAGAGAAAATTTTTAGTTAACCTTTGGAAACTATGATGCAAAAACTTTAGTGAAATCCATAGAGATATTTCTAAGGTATGTCTATGGATGTCCCTAAGGATAAGTATATGTATAGGCTATAGTCCTAGAATTACGATAATGATATTAGAATTAATCCTACGATGTTATATATTGAAGGTACTCCCCCTTATTATATTGTTTTACCTATCATGATTTTTGCCTCTCACACTATTCTTTTTGGGTATTAGACGATGGCTAGAACCCGAAGGAACCATGTTGATCAATGTAATGGAAAATTCAATTATTGTACTTCTGAACAAACCAATGTTATGGGAGACGGAGTTCAAAATAATATTTTTATACTTACAGAAGCTATGAATCATTATAGACTTCTAAATGAGCAGTGAAGGGAACAATATTCTATTTAGTCCTTTATGAGGAAACTTCCACCTCATTTCAGTGGGTCATCTAATCCACTTGTTGCTGAACTATGGATCTGTACCCTTGAAAAGATATTTTACATACTTCACTGTTTGGGAAATGAAAAATTCATTCTAGCTATTTACCATTTAGAAGGTGAAGCAGACCAGTGGTGGACTCTAATTAAAAATACAAGGCCCCAAGATGAAATTGAATATATGGAATTGGATGATTACAAGAACTTATTTTTCAATAATTACTTCCCTCATATTCTTCAAACAAAGATCGAAAAGGATTTCCTTGAGCTTAAGAAAAAGGAAGATGAATCTGTTGGTATATACGAAGAAAATTTTACAAGGCTTGTAAAGAATGCATCTAGCTTTATCATCCAACCTGAAAGTAAAGTTGATCGATTCTTTAGTGGCTTAAAACTAAGCCTTCGAAGGGAATAATCTATAAGAGACTTCAGTAGCTATGAAGAAATTTTGTGTTGTGCTATCAAGGTAGAAATGGAAGTTTGTGTTACAAATACATGTCATGGTTTTGAGAAAAAACAAAAGATGTAGTTCAAGGAAAAATCTCAGAACAATGGTGAAAATAAGATGAATGTCTCTTTATGATCACAGTGTGGAAAGAAGCATGTTGGAGATTGTCTAAAAGGTACTAGAAAATGTTTTAATTGTGGAAAAGAAGGTCATCGAGTAGTTGAGTTTCGAAGTAATGGGAAAAAGGTATCTAATGATGTTAATAGAGAAAAGAATACAGAGAATGCTCCACCAACACTTTAATTCTTCAAGTGCAAGGAAATGGGGTGTTATGCTATTCAATGGCCTGATCCAAGGGTTAATGATGATCGATGTGAGAATCCTATTAAGGAAAAGGATAAAGGGATGTCACATGCAATCACTATTTGTGATGTTGAGTATGAAAATGATTTTGTGGAATGATTAAGTGTTTATGTAATGGGATTTCAAAATAGTATCATGGAATCTCATTTATGGTATTGTTGAATTTTGGAATATCTATGTATTGGTTTTCAATAATTATATGGTACCAGTAACCATGAAAAGTGATTGAAATGTTTTTGGAAAGAATATGACATGTTCATAATGATGGGATAAAGAGAAAATGAAATGAGCTCATGACTGATATAAGAACAAAGTTATATTATGGTTTGAGTATATAAAATTTTTGGGATTTTGGTATGTGGAAAGAGTTCACTTTTTACAGCATTAATGTTTTAACTATGGTTCAATGGGTATTCATTTTTAAAGAGAATATATGATTAAGTAATTCACATGTTTTGAATATGACCAACAAGATATATATATCTTATGATATACGAGTGATAAATGATTGTATTTAATGCTAGGTAGATGACGTTCCTAATAATCATTTTATTTATACTATGAGATTAGAGAGAAGTATTTTGGATAAACCTAATGATTGGAATAGATTAAGTTATAAATTAAATAGTATTGTTTAAGGCTAGAACTTTTTGTTATGTTATAATAGTATAGTTTTAGAAAAAGGACAACCCGTAGGACGGGCGACAACCTGTCGCGTCAGAAAGGATGCTGGAATCGAACCCACAACCGAAGTGCGACAAGAATTTATCACCTACCTTTGGCCTACAGGAAGTCCCTGGTTTGTAGAAATTAGTTTTAATTTATTATGTGGCATGATATATGAAGTATAAGTCCATTTTAGGAACTATATACGATTAATCTCACTATATATGGAATTATGTATATTTTATAACTTTTTCTAAACGTTTGTTTGAGATAGATGGAATGACCTATCATTTTATCTCATGATCCGCTTACACTTCACGAAAGATAAATTCAACTTCATTTCTTTAAGATATGAAGTTTAAATTGTTCAAGGCACAAACAACAATGAGATTGTACCAAAATCAAGTAAGGATTTCTTTTACTTCAAAAAATATTCAACATTTGGGAAATGATCTTGAAAAAAAAAATGTTGTCCTAGTGCCCTCATATCTGATGAATCCGAAGGTAACTTAGATTATCACAAATTTATGGCTTTTTGATTGTTGTATTTTTCATATCCATGTTCTCTACCACTCTTCATCCAAACATGATGGTTATATTTCTCTTGCATATCCATATTTCACCTATGTGTCCCTATGTGGAAAACCAATGTTGAGTTAATTTGGGTAATTGTTATGTTTCATACTTCACTTTTTAAAATTAAGTTTTAGTATTCCTTTTTATGATGTGGGTTTCTATGAATGAAAGTTTCAAGTAGTAAATGATTTATAATAATGATGAATTTCGAGGGTGAAATTCATTTTAAGGGGGGTAGAATGTAACACCCCGAGATTTTATGAGAAGTAATATTTTAAATTTATTTGATGTCTTGTGTTGTATGATACACCAAGATTAACTTGCGCAATATGAAACACCATATTTGCTTTTAGTATACGCAACACTATTCTTTGATCGTGTTACACACAATTTCAAATTCGTTTGATAGAAGTTTTTCCACACAACATTGAGTGTGTGTGTATATATATATATATTCAATGTATAAATGAAATATGGTTGGATTATATTATACACAACACCAAATGAATCTTTTACTACACACAACCCTGACTTGGCCTGCATTACATGCAATCAAGACCTTCTACAATAGCGTGTGTTGTACTCATTATCGTGTTTCACTAAAAAACGATATGTTATTAAAATATTATATAAACTAGCCGTTATGAATAGTAATACCCACTTTTTGAAATTTTATAAATTTTATCTTTCAAAATGGACTTCATTTTTGGATTCGGAATAACTAAATTAGCATAGGGTGAATTTTTGGTATTTTTCTAAAAACTTTCAATTTTTGATGAATAGTGAAAACACTGTGTTACTATTTAAAAAACGAATTTTTATTTAAATAATTATTTATTTTATTTAGATTTATTTTAGGTCAAAAATGATACATAATATATATAAGTTCAATGTAATTCATTGGAGTCAGATTATAATAAATTTAGAGATATAAAAATTTTATTCAACTTTTTACCATCTTTTACCAACATCCTAGGAGCATTTGAAATTGTACATAAACCATAATTTTACCAATTATATGAGTTGAGTTTCAAAAACCTGAGTGAAATGGTGAATATCAAGGATTAAAATTTGATTCAATAAGATAAAAATATTTTTTGGTGAATGGTAACTTTTTACTTTTATTTACCACGGTTAAAAGTAAATAGGGTAATTAAGGGTAAAAATGATATTATTATTACCCTAAAAAATGTACTAATTCTATTAGAAAAGTTTAAATCGAAAAAAACAACCTTAGGAATAAAATATGACCCTTTAGGTCCACTTGGATTAGATTAGGACATGTATTATTATTTAATTCAAAGAAGGGTTAAAAGAGTTAAAATCAATGTTTAATAACTAAAACATTTTTAATATAGGGTAATACATTAGATAAATTAGACTATAAAAATTAATTATAAAGATAAAACTATTTCCTACATAATGGTATTTTATTTATAATTTTTATACATTTAATAATTTAATTTATTTTTGACACAATGATGATGTAGTAATTACCTTATTAATGAAGTTTTAACATAATTGATGTTATAAATACCCAAATAATTGTAATTAGAGATTTTTATTAATTTAACAAATTTTATAAGTTAATATGACATCTTAGTATTTATTTAATTAACTTTGTTTGAACTAATCATGCTGTTATGATTTTCACAAAAAATCAATTACCAAATAGTGTCAAAATTGACATAAAATATTTTTAAAACAAATATCATATTATTAATTGATATTCTATTACTAAAAATCTAAGGTTAGGAAAAATGACTTATATAAGATTCTATATATTAATAATGAACCATTTGGGATTCTTTTGGTAGTTTATATTATGTTTATTTACCATATAGTGCAAGAAATCAAGAAGACACGGTAAAAGATAAATTATTTAACTTAGAGTTAAATCTAAATGATAAGGTTAAAATAGTAACCTAAACTTTTCTAAAACCTATTGGTTGAAATCATTTCGACCCATACCCACTTTATCTTTGAAATAAGTCAATTTTGAGCCATTATAAACCGAATATGATTTATTATAAAATAATATTTTATGTTTTTCTTAAAGTACCCCTCTCATCCCTTATAAAAGGGAACCTCCTCCTCCTTCTATTTACAAAATTTTTATCCTTCAAGCTCTTACAACCCCTTCACATTTCCCTTCTCAACTTCCCAAGAAACATTATAGGGGTTCTGTCCTCTTCAAAAGGCCAACACTAGTGCCTTAAGAAGAAGCATAAAAGAGGTGCATCGAGGAAGAGATAATTTCTTTTACTGATTCTTTCAAGTTTCTTTCTTCTTAAAAATCTTCTTCATTAGTTGTTTCATTATAAAGTAATAAAATAAGTATCACAAATATACTGATATGTTATTATAAATATGAAAAAAACCCCATTTCACATTCTATCCATCCTACAGTAAACGAAATCACCGCGCGTGCGTACGTACGGAATATCATCTCCACGTCGTGGTGTAATCTGTTTTTCCACCACCACCTTACTTGGATGGGTATAATGGTGTAAAGAATAACTATATAAGGTTATTATAAAATCATAATGATTCTGAGATACTATATAATCCAGTCCAATTCTATTCAATAATTATGGGAATGATATCATTGCTCGTGCGTACACACGAATTACCGTCTCCACGAACACGATGAGATTCATTTTCCATGATTAACCATTATAATATGATTATAAAGTATATATGTAATAAATAATCATGAAAGATATTACATAATAATGATACTAGATTTATGTACATATATGTTTCATTTACTTAATTCCATTCAATTCAGCAAGGAAGCGAAATCAGTGTTCATGCGTACGTACGACCTACCGTCTCCATGAACGGTGTATTTAATTCTATTTATCGATCTATCATATATATTTATATAATGAGTATATATTATATATAAATCATGTTTTACATTCTGGAATTAATTATATCAGGATATGAGTAATAATATCATGAACAACAAATCGAAACACGTAAGATAAATGAAATGATTTTACCCAAAACGCAGCTTTAACATGGAATTTACAAAAGAATGACTAATATAAAGTAATAAGTGAACCATATATGATATCATAACAATGAATATTATTCTATAATAATTCAATGAAATTATTTAAATCATTATATAGGAGGTTTGGATACATACAAAGCATATCAGACATAAGGTAAGGGATAATTTTTCAATCCCATTTTTATCTGAGAATACTTATATGTAAGTATTTACTAGGGTTATATTTTTCATTGATGTCCATATAAATGTTTTCATAAAGTGTTTACTATTCATACATGTATTTTTAAAGTCATTTTTACCCCTCTTGATTTTTACTTTGTGTTATGGAAGGAATCTTTCTTTTGTTTACCATACAAATTACTTTTTGACTTTTCCGTTAAAAGTACGAGGAGAATGTTTTTTTATCGTATACAACATGAACAAATTTTTACAGTTTTATAATTCCTTATTTTCATGAAGTTTAATCTACAATAATTCATGACTATTTTCAACAAAATCTGTTTCATTTAAAATTTCATGGCATTTTTTGAAAATTAAATGATTTTGAAGAAGAAAGGATATTTTCATCAAGAATTTATTTGAAGTGTTTTATCAATAACGTTTTCCATCCGAGATGAAATTATTTTATATGTGTATGTTTCAATTATAATGTCTCTATGATTTACATGGATTGACTTTTCTTATGATGAAATCATATCCATTTGTTTTTTATGGATTATGTTATGATGGGATGAAGTTTATGAAAACCATTTTTTTCATTGGGTTATGATGAATGATTTATGCTTATTTTATGGAAAAAGTTAGAATAATATAATTATGATATGGGTGGGACCTATATCTCCCACCAATGAATTGGGTAAAGATTTATATCTCATGATATAGACATGGATGGAATGGTAAGTTAATCCGGTTCAGTGATATAGGACTGGAAGGAGGAGTGAACTCGATTCAGAAAAGGAATTTGTCCACTAAGATGGTCTTGGAAGCAATGCCTTGTCTACTATGGAAATCATATCATGTTATTAATGGTTTTGCACAATTACATGTTTTATTACCATGCTATTTTATCATGATTGATGTTCCTTTATTATATATGCCTTACTTACTTACAAGATTTATGTCTTTTCTTAAGATTTTGATATTTAGATTTTATGTTCATGTTTTTTTCTTTAAAATGTTTATGGATTGTTTTATGTTCTCTATGTTTACCCTTACTGAGAATTTGAGCTCACCCTTTTTATGTTTTCTTTTCTCCAGGATATAAAGAAAAATTTTAGGTAAGAAAACAAAAGGGGAAGATCTTTATGGAAGATGTTGAAGATCTTTCACCATGATTAGAAGATTATGTTCCATGTTTTCAAAGACACTAAACTATTACGGTCCTTTGGTGTCTATTTTTGTTATGTATTAAGTATTCTGAAAAAGTAATGCAATTTCTATGTATGTAAAGTACGGATCTCTACATTTGGTATTCGAGAAAAGGTTTAGTTAAACTTTGGAAACTAGGATTCGAAAACTTTAGTGAAATCCCTAGAGATATTTCTAAGGTATGTATAGGGATGTCCCTAAGGTTAAGTATAAGTATAGGTTATAGTCCTAGAATCACGATAAAAACATTAGAATCAAACCTATGATGTTAGATATTGAAGGTACTCCCCCTTATTATGTTGCTTTACCTAGCCTGATGTTTTCCTCTCACACTATTCTTTTTGGGTTTTAGACGATGGCTAGAACCTGAAGGAACCATGTTGATCAATGTAATGTACAATGAAATTATTTTCATTCTAAATAAACCAATGTTATGGGAGACAAAGTGAAAATTCTTATTGTTATACTTATAGAAGCTATGAATCATTCTGGACTTCCAAATGAGTAGAGAAGGGAACAATATTCTATTGAGTCCTTCATGAGGCAATGTCCACCTTATTTCAGTGGGTCTTCTAATCCACTTGTTGCTGAACAATGGATCAGTACCATTGAAAAGATGTTATCCATACTTCGATGTTAGGGAAATGAAAAAGGAATTCTAGCTATTTACTGTTTAGAAGGTGAAGAAGACCAATGGTGGACTCTAATTAAAAATACAAGGCCCCAAGATAAAATTGAATCCATGGAATTGGATGAGTTCAAGAACATATTTTTCAATAAGTACTTCCCTCGAATTCTTCGAACAAAGATGGAAAAGGATTTCCTTGAGCTTAAGCAAAAGGATGATTAACCCGTTTTTATATATGAAGTGAATTTTACAAGGCTTGAAAGGTATTCATCTAGATTTATCATCCAACCTAAAAGTAAAGTTGATCGATTCTTCAGTGGCATGAAACCAAGTCTTCGAAGGGAATTAGCTATAAGAGACTTTAGTAGCTATGAAGAAATTGTGCATTGTGCTATCAAGGTAGAAATGGAAGTTGGTGTTACAAATCCATCTCATGGTTTTGACAAAAAATGAAAGATGGAGTTCAAGGAAAAATCTCAGAACAATAGTGAAAAGAAGATGAATATCTCCTTATGCTCAAAGTGTGGAAAGAATCATGGTGGAGATTGTCTAAAAGGTACTAGAAAATGTTTTAATTTTGGAAAATAAGGTCATCGAGCTGTTGAGTGTCTATGTAATGAGAAAAAGGTATCTAATGATGTTAATAAAGAAAATAATACAGAGAATGCTCCACCAATGCATCAATGCTTCAAGTGTAAGGAAATTGGGCGTTATGCTAATCAATGCCATGATCCAAGGGTTAATAATGATCGACGTGAGAAACCTCTTAAGGCAAAGGACAAAGGGAAGAAACTTGCGATCACTATTTGTGATGTTGAGTATGAAAATGATGTTGTGGAATGATTAAGTGTTTATGTAATGGTATTTGAAAATAGTATCATGGAATCTCATTTTTTGGTATTGTGGAATTTTGTAATATCTATGTATTGGTTTTCAATAATTATATGGTATCGATAACCATGAAAAGTGATTGAAATATTTTTGGAAAGAAGATGATATGTTCATAATGAAGGAATAAAGGGAAAATGAAATGAGCTCATGACTGATATAAGGACAAAGTTATATTATGGTTTGAGTATATAGAAATTTTGGGATTTTGGTATGTGGAAAGAGTTAACTTTTGAAAGTATTCACATTTTCACTAAGGTTCAATGGGTATTAATTTTTAAAGAGAATACATGAATAAGGAATTCACATGTTTGGAATGTGACCAACAATATATATATATATATATATATATATATTATGATATAAGGGTGATAAATGATGGTATTTAATGCTTGGTAGATGAAGTTTCTAGTAATCATATTATTTATACTATGAGATTGGACAGAAGTATTTTGGATAAACCTAAAGATTGGAATAGATTAAGTTTTACATTAATTGTACTATTTAAGGCCAGAACATTTTTTTATGTTATAATGGTATAGTTTTATAAAAAGGACAACACGTAGGACGAGCGACAACCCATCACGTTAGACAAGGATGCAAGAATCGAACCCACAACCGAAATGTGACAGGCCTTTATCGCCTACCTCTGGCCAACAGGATGTCCCTAGTTAGTAGAAATTAGTTTTAATTTATTAATTGGCATGATATATGAAGTATAAGTCCATTTTAGGAACTATATAAGATTAATCTCATTATATATGGACTTGTGTATATTTTTATAACTTTTGTTAACCTTTTGTTTAAGACAGATGGAATGACCTATCATTTTATCGCATGATCTGCTAACACTTAATGAAAGAAAAACTAAACTTAATTTCATTAAGAGATGAAATGGAAATTGTTCAAGGCACAAACAACAGTGAGATTGTACCAAAATCAAGAAAGGATTACTTTTAATTCAAAAAATATTCAACATTAGGGAAATGATCATGAAAACCAAAAATGTTGTCCTAGTGCCCTCATATATGATGAATCAGATGGTACCTTAGATTATAAAAAATCAATGGCTTTATTATTGTTGGCTTTTTCATAGTCATGTTCGCGACCACTCTTCATCCAAACATGATGGTTAGAGTTCTCTTCCATATCCATATTTCACCTATGTTCTCCAATGTGGAAACCCAGTGATGAGTTAATTTGGGTAACAATTATGTTTCATAAATCACTTTTTAAAATTAAGTTTTAGTATTCCTTTTTTCGATGTGGGTTTCTATGAATGAAACTTTCAAGTAGTAAACGATTTATAACACCAATGAATTTCGAGGGCGAAATTCATTTTAAGGGGGGTAGAATGTAACACACTGAGATTTTATGAGAAGTAATCATTTAAATTTATTTGATGTCTTGTGTTGAATGCTACACCATGATTATCTTGCGCAATATGAAACACTGTATTAGCTTGTAGTATACACAACACTATTTTTGGATCGTGTTACACACAATTTCATGTTTGTTTGATAGAAGTTATTCTACGCAACATTGAATTTATATATATATATATATACAATGTATAAATGAAATATGGTTGGATTATATTATACACAACAACAAAGGAACCTTGCACTACACGCAACCCTGACTTCTCTTTCATTACACGCAATCACGAACTTCCACGATAGCATGTGTTGTACGCAATACCGAGTTTCACTAAACAACGATATGTTATTAAAATGTTATATAAACTAGCCGTTATAAATAGTAATACACACTTTTTGAAATTTTATAAATTTTATCTTTCAAAATGGACTTCATTTTTGGATTCATAATATCGAAATTTCCTAGGGTGAATTTTTGGTATTTTTCTGAAAACATTCAATTTTTGATGAATAGTGAAAACACTAGGTTACTATTTAAAAACCGACATTTTATTTAAATAATTATTTATTTTATTTAAATTTATTTTAGGTAAAAATAGATACATAATATATATAATTTCAATGTAATTCATTGGAGTCATTTTATAATAATTTTAGAGATATAAAAATTTTATTGAACTTTTTACCGCCTTTTACCCACCTCCTAGGTGCATTTGCAATTGTACACAAAACATAATTTTACCAATTCTGTGAGTTGACTTTCGAAAATCTGAGAGACATGGTTAATATCAAGGACTAAAATGTGGTTCAATAAGATAACAATATTTTTTGGTGAATAGTAAATTTTTTACTTTTATTTACCATGGTTAAAAGTAAATAGGGTAATTAAGGGTAAAAATGATATTATTATTACCCTAACACATGTTATAATTATATTGGATAAAATTAAATCTATCAAAAACAAACTTAAGAATAAAATATGACCCTTTAGGTACACTTGGATTAGATTAGGACATATATTATTATTTAATTCAAAGAAGGGTTAAAAGAGTTAAAATCAAAGTTTAATAACTAAAACATTTTTAACATAGGGTTATACATAAGGTAAATTCGACTATAAATATTCATTAGAAATATAAAAAGATTTATCATATAATGGTATTTTATTAATAATTTTCAGACATTAAATAATTTAATTAATTTTTGACACAATGATGATGTAGTAATTACCTTATTAATGAAGTTTGAACATAATTGTTGTTATAAATACCCAAATAATTGTAATTTTAGACTTTTTATGAATTGAAATAATTTTCTAGGTTAATAATACATATTATTATTTATTTAATTAACTTTGGTCGAGATAATCATGCTGTTATGATTTTCACAAAAATCAATTACCAAACAGTGTCAAAATTGACATAAAATAGTTTCTAAAAAAAATATTATATTATTAATGGATATTCTATTCCTAAAAATATAAGGATTGGAAATATGACTTATATAAGGTTATATATATTAATAATGAACCACTTGGGGTTCTTTTGGCGGTTTATAGTAAGATTATTTAACATATAGCGTAAGAAAACGAGAAGACACGTTAAAAGTTAAATTATTTAACTTAGAGTTAAATATAAATGATAATGTTAAAATAGTAACCTAAACTTGTCTAAAACCTATTTTTTGAGAGGATTGTTACCCATAACAACTTTATCTTAGAAATAAGTCACTTTTGTGCCATTATAAACTGAATATGACTTTATTATAAAATAATATTTTAAGTCTTTCCTCAAGAGCCCCTCTCCTCCCTTATAAAAGGGCACCTCCTCCCACTTCTCTTTACACAATTTTGATCCTAAATCTCGGGAAAACCCTGAAAATTTACCTTCTAAACTTCCCTAGAAACATTATAGAGGATCTGGTCTCCTAAAAAGACCAACTCTAGTGCCTTATGAGGAAGCTTAAAAGAGGTGTATTGAAGAAGAGGTAATCTCTTCTACTGATTCTTTCAAGTTTCTTTCTTCTTCAACTTCTTCTTATTTAGTTGTTTCATTATAAAGTTATAACCTAAGTGTCACTAATATACTTATATTTTATTATAAATATTAAAAAACCTCATTTCACCATCTATCCATCCTACGGAAAACTAAATCACCGCGTGTGCGTACGTATGGAATACCGTCTCCACTCCGTGGTGTAATCTGTTTTTCCACCACCACCTTACTTATATGGGTATAATGGTGTAACAAATAAATATATAAGGTTATTATAACATAAAACTTATTCATAGATACTATATCATCCAATCCAAATCTATTCAATAATTATGGGAATGATATCATCGCTCGTGCGTATGTACGGATTACCATCTCCACGAGCGCGATGAGATTCATTTTCCATGATTAAACATTCAAGTATGATTATAAAGTATATATGTAATAAATTATCATGAAATATATTACATAATAATGATACTGTATTTATGTACACATATTTTTCATTTACTTAATTCCATTCAATTCAATAAGGAAACGAAAACAGTGTTCATGCGTACATACGGCCTACCGTCTCCATGAACGGTGTATTTCATTTCATTTATTGATCTATCATATATATTTATATACTGAGTATATATTATATATAAATAATGTTTTAAATTATGGAATTAATTAAATTAGGATATGAGTAATAATACCAAGAATAACAAATCGAAACACGTACGATAAATGAAACGATTTTACCCAAAACGCTGCATTAACCTGAAATTTTCAAAAGAACGGGTAATATAAAGTAATAATTGAACCATATATGATATCATAACAATGAATATGATTCTTTAATAATTCAATGAAATTATTTAAATCATTATACAGGAGGTTAAGATACATACGAAGCATATCAGAAATAAGGTAAGGGATAATTTCGCAATCTCATTTTTATCTGAGAATGCTTATACGTAAGTATTTACTGGGGTTATATTTCTCATCCATGTCCATATAAATGTTTTCATATAGTGTTTAATATTATTCCATGTATTTTTAAAGTCATTTTTACCCCTCTTGACTTTTACTTTTTGTTATGGAAGGAATATTTTTTTGTTTACCATACACGGTACTTTTTGACTTTTCCTTTAAAAGTACAAGGAGAATGTTTTTTTAACTTATACAACATGGACGGATTTTTAAAATTTTATAACGCATTATTTTAATGAAGCTTAATCTACAATATTTGATGACTATTATCAACAAAATCCCTTTATTTTAAAATTGCATGGCATTTTGTGAAAATAAAATGATTTTGAAGAAGAAAGGATATTTTCCTCAAGAATACATTTCAAGTATTTTATCAATAACATTTTCCATCTAAGATGAAAATATTACATATGTGTATGTTTCAAGTATAATGTCTCTATGATTTAAATGATTTCACTTTTCTAATGATGAAAGTATATCCATTTGTTTTTTATGGATTATGATATGATAGGATGATGTTTATGAAACCCATTTATTCTTTGGGTTATGATGAATGATTTATGTTTATTTTGTGGCACAAGTAAGAATGATTTCATTATGAGATGGGTGGGACCTATATCTCTATCCAATTCATTGGGTAAATATTTATATCTCATGAGATAGACATGGCAGGAACATTAAGGTAATCTGGTTTAGTGATACAAGACTCGAACGAGGAGTGAACTCGATTCAGAAAGGGAAATTGTCCACTAATATGGTATTGGTAGCAATGCCTTGGCTACTATGGAAATCATATCATGTTCATAATGGTTTTACACAATTACATGTTTTATTCCCATGCTATTTTATCATGATTGATGTTACTTTATGATATATTCATTATGTACTTCTAAGATTTATGTCTTTGCTCAATATTTTGATGTTTAGATTTTATGTTCAAGTTTTTTCATTCAAATTTTTATGGATTGTTTTATGTTCTCTATGTTTACCCTTACTGATCATTTGAGATCACCCATTTTATGTTTTCTTTTCCCCTAGATATAAAGAATGTTTTTATGTAAGAAAACAAAAGGGGAAGATCTTTATTGTAGACATTGAAGATCTTTCACCATGATTAGAATATTATGTTCCATGTTTCCAAAGACACTAAACTATTACGGTCCTTTGGTGTCTCTTTTTGTTATGTATTAAGTATTCCGTAAAAGTAATGCAATGTCTATTTATGTCATGTACGAGTCTCTAAAATGATATTCTTACCATTAAATGAGTAGAGCTTCATAATCTTCTGATAATGATGGTTCTCAACTTCATTATTATATTCTATGAATTTATTAAAAGAATTTATCATATACCTCCGAAAGCATAAATTTCCATGTCTACTAAAATCATCAGTAAATGTTATCATGTATGAGTACCCATCCCTTTCCTCAATAGGAAATTTTCTACACACATCTTTATCAACTAATTAAAAAAACTCTTTATCCCTTACACATTTTCCACTAAATGTGGATTTGGTTATTTTACCTCATAAGATATCATGATAGAAACCAAGTGGGTTTAGTTAAAAAGAATATAAATATCCATATTGGAATAATTTATTCAAGAGATTTTAATTTATATGTCTTATCCAATGATTTCATAGTTTTTTTGTGGTATGAATCATGTAATGTAACTTCAATATATATTTCCATTACTTAGTTCAAGTAAATAAAAATAGGAAGTCCATTCTTTATGTGATGTTCTAGTCCCTGATTCCACCTAATAGGTGCCCCGATCCTGGTGGGCCACATGGCCTTAAGTTTATATCCTTGAATGCCAGAGGCTTCTGACTAGCTGTGAGGGGATACAGTGTGTCCGTGGGGAGAATATACCCTCATTACCAAAGTATAGATTAGAAAATGAATGTAAACAGAGGTAAATAGTGGAAGTAATACAAGTAAACATAATGAACAATGGAAAATAGATACAATAGTATCAATAACTGAAATAAATGGAGTAACATACATGCATAAAACTGATGAGGACATGCCACGTATCTAGAAAAATAGAAAATATGGATATAATATAGTAGTCATAACATGTTCCCCAAAAGTAAAAAGGAAATCCAAATACTATATCATGTATCCAAAGATCCTTCTTCATCATATTCTATTAATCTCTATCCTAAATAGCAAGTAATCAAGTGTCTAAATCCGTATTCTTCCCATTATCAACACTTACATTCATGTAATCTAATTGGAGTACCAAACAACACTCAGATAGGGTGTGAGAAAAATATCAATGGGCCACTACTAATGGTGTCTATAACATCTAACTCGTGTAATGGAATATAACATTGTGCAAGAATGTATATATAATGTAATGAAGTATAATATAACTAAATACCCTTGTACTTATATTAGCCCTCATATGGTGTTTGAACATGTAAAACATTAATTTAATTATGTAATTAGAAATTTATATTGATAGTCCTTGTGAGGAATATTCAACACTGATCTCACCCAATGATATTATAAACAGTGAAGGTTCCAAGATGTGACAAGTCAACCTTGATTGAAGATATTTAATAATGAATTTCCCAGGTAATGACTAAGGAAATATAGACCTCAAGGGTCACTAACATAGTATTATCTAAGTCTATCTAAGTGTTACAAGTGTAATCCAAGGAGAATATTCTATTTTGTTCTACAATAAGGTGCCTACCGAGTCCAAGGTGATCATCCAATGTAAAATAGGGCTAAGTAGAGAGAGGGTCCTATGGGTTGTAACCATGGAAGCTAATTTTCAATTCTAGATCAAAGAAGTGTATCCAAGTCATCCTTTAATACTTTTTGAGGGATCCTAAGGTTTCATACTAGGAATCTAGAATTAGACAAGGATCAGTATCTAGGTGGGGTCACCCTATGCAATCCATATCCTTGAATCAAATTAGGGTTCCTAAGTGTTCAAGGAATTACCGATAAGAATCCAAGTTGAGATAGATTGAGGAAATTACTATTTGATAATGATATCACCTATATTTCATTTGGTTCAAGCCTTTCCTTTCATTATTTTGAAAATGTCATGTTGCATGAAATCCTTTAATCAATTCATAGATAGTCAATAAGTACATTTGGTTAATGCCTTTCCCTTCATTAGTGTGATAAGGACAAGTAGCATGAAACCTTTATTAATTCCATTTATGGAATATCCAATAATTAAGGATCATTCCTCTACCTTCCTTTAATTTAGAAAGGGAATATATGGACACTAAAACAATTAATAATTCATATTTTAATCTGATCAAGTCATATAGTTGGTATACATTCCAATTCCCCTTTCACATCTAATTATCAATTTGAGGCACTTACCTTAGGAGGTTCAAGTGTTGAGAATAAATGGAACATTCAATTATGCAATTCAAAATATAAATCAAGACATTTAATATTTAAAATAATACCTTCATAAGGGTCATGCCAAGTCACACTAGAGTGGTGGCTCAAACTGGTCAAATACTAAATACCCAATTATGGCATAACATGCTACATTGTATGGAAGGAGTTGTGGGAATAACCACCAAATATTAATCACATATATGTGAATAGAATATTTATTTGTTTCTAATGATTATAAGCATTGAATTTTAATCTAATAAATGGCACCCAAAGAAATCAGATGGCCCCATTGGAAAATTCCAAAACCAATGAACATGAGAGATGAGTTTTAGGCCACCCACCATAAGATTGTACGAATATCCTCCTCTGATATTATCACTTGATTTGGCTCATATTAGAGGAGATATAATAAAATAGTAAAAACTCTCACACCAAGATAACTTGGTCAAGAGAAAAAGAGAAGGGGAAAGTCAATGGACTCGAGTACCTCCTATTGCGCATCAAACATGATGAATGGAACCTCAATCAGATCCTAGATGAAGGAGATATTTAAATCCCAATATTTTTCCTTTAAAAAATCCAAAATGAAATTCATGGATTTATGTCCCACAAAAAAATGTATTAGGGAAGAAGAGGAGGATTAATTAGACCATTAAGGGAAAAATAGTAAAATTACCCTCAATTTAACTTGTTCACTGTTTGTCCACATAGTTTGACAAACTAAGAGCAAACCAGGAAAGTGTACCTATGAATAAGGTACACTTTCATGGTTAGGCCTAATGGTCGTATACCAACCGTGCGACATGGTTTTTTCTGAATATATACCATCGTCATGGTTAGAAAAACTGTGCACCAACCATGCCCCAACAATTTGATATGAAATGTTTTCCAAATAGATGGCTTCTATTGTCCAAATAATCCTTAAAATCCCCTATTAACTTTTCTAAATCATTATCCATCCATATTAGTCAAAAAATAAACAATTAAACCCAAATTTAAAGTATCCATATTTGAGTGAAAGACCGGATTCTTACAATCTTCCCCCCTTAAATGGAATTGTCCCCAAGGTCACCTTCCAAAGGTGGTGAAACACTATCAAAGAAAAATTCTAGCCACTGAGCATGTATGTCAGCCTCATGCTCCCAATTCTCATCCGACACATAGCCATGCTGCCATGACACTCATACAAGAGGGACAAACCGGCCTCGGAGAACCTCTTTGCTCTATTCGATGGAGCGTATTGGATACACTTCAATGGTATCATTAGCAACTCACTCAACTTCCTCTGGATACAAGGTATGAGATGGGTCGACATGGTAACACCCCATGATTCCACATTACATCTCCCTTTGAATAATGCAATAGCTTATATTGTACGCAACTTCGAGATTCTAAAACATCGTGACCAATCAAACTAGTAGTTATGAATATTAATACCCACTTTTTAAAATTTTATATTTTTTTTTCAAAATGGACTTCATTTTTTGTTTTCAGAATATCAAAATTATCTTAGGGTGATTTTTTGGTATTTTTCAGAAAACATTCAATTTTTGATTAATAGTGAAAAACATTGCGTTATTGGTTAAAAACGATTATTTATTTAAATATTTATTTATCTTATTTAAATTTATTTTAGGTAAAAATATAAACATAATACCTATATATGTTAAATTTTATTCATTGGAGTCATTTTATAATATGTTTAGATATATAAAAATTTTATTGAACATTTTACCGCCTTTTACCCACCACCTTGGAGCATTAGAAAATCTGCATAAAACATAATTTTACTACTTCTGTGAGTTGAATTTCAAAAAACTGAGAGACATGGTTAACATATGTATGTAAAATGTGGTTCAATAAGATGAAAATAATTGTTGGTGAATATTAACTTTTGACTTTTATTTACCACCTTTAAAAGTAAATAGGGTAATTAAGGGTAAAAATGATATCATAATTACCCTAACACATGTTCTAATTCTATTGGAGAAGTATAATTAGACCAAAAAAAAATTAGGAATAAAATATGAACCCCTTTGGTCCACTTGGATTATATTAGGACATTTATTATTATTTTATTTAATGAAGAGTTAAAAGAGTTAATTTTAATGTTTAATAACTAAACCATTTTTAATATAAAATTAAACAAAATATAAATATGAATATAAATATTAATTAGAAATATAAAAATATTTCCTACATAATGGAATTTTATTTATAATTTCTATACATTAAATTATTTAATATATTTATGAATAATGATGATTCACTAATTACCTTAATAATAAAATATTAAAATAATTGATATAATAAAAATCCAAATAAATGTAAATTGATATTTTTGATGAATTCCAATAATTTTCTAGGATAATATGACATTTTAGGGTTATTTAAATAAATTTAAATATAAGTGATAATGTTTTAATAGCTTTAAAAAAATCAAATACTAAATAGTGTCAAAAGTGACATAATTGTGTTTTTAAAACAAATACTATATTATTAATTGATATAATATTCATAAAAATTTGAGGTTTGGACAAATGACTTAGATAAGGTTATATATATTAATAATGAAAATCTTGGGGTCTCTTGTCAATTTATTGAAAGGTTATTAACCATATAATATAAAAATACAAAGAGACATGGTAAATGTCAAACTATTTAACTAAGAGTTAAACCTAAATTATAAGGTTAATATGGTGACCTAAACATTTATAAAACATATTATTTGAGTGTATTTATACCCATCCCATCATTATCTATTAAATAATTCATTTTAGAGCCATTAGAAACTGAAAATGGTTTTATTATAAAATAATATTTCAAGCTTTTAGTAAAGTGACCCTCACCTCTCCTTTAAAAAGTCACTTCCCCTTCTCTTACTTTCACACATCCAAATCCATTTGGATCGGCCAAACCCTGCCCAAATATCATCCAAAAATTCTTCCCTTTATCCTAGAGGGCTTATTTTGGTCTTAAAGACAACCTATGGATCAATTTTGATCAAATCAATAGGAAGAACCCGAAGAAGAGGTAAATATTTCGTCACCTCTTTCAAATTATTTTTTTATTCCACTTCCTCTTTCTTTGTTGTTTAAATTATAAAATAATAACTCCTATATATTCTATATAATTTTATGTTATTATAAAAATGGTACAAACATATTCATTATTCTATCCATCATATGAATGACAAAGTCACCATACGTGCGTACGTACGACTTACCGTTTCCATGCTGTGGTGTAGTTTGCTATTCAAACACTTCATTATTTGGATGGGTATAATAATGAGTAAAACTGATGTAAATAATAAATATAACATTTGATGAATTCTTTATATATGATATACCATACAATTACATACTATTTCACCATCAATATAGTGATATTTTCGCTTGTGCGTACGTACAGATTATCGTCTCCACGAACGCGATGAGATTCATTTCCCCATCGTAATCATTCAAGATTAATTTTTATTTTATGAATAAAATAATGTTTATAAACATAATATAATTCTGTATATGAATCAAATACATCCTATTCGTAACAAACATGGCTTACATAACCAAGCATATAAAGTAAAATGAATCAGTTAACACCCAAAACGATGCTACTACTGAAATATTATTAACAAATCAATATTAGAGGATCTTATATGATATCATATTTATGTATATATTTCTTTTATAATTTAATAACAATGTTTTAACTACTATACATGAGGTTATCATACCATCGACTAAGGAAAAGTATAGGTTAAGGGTTAATTTCAAAATCACTTTATTATCCGATGTTGTTTCTATGTAAGTATATACTGGGACTTCTTTATCATCCACATCCATAATTTTTTTAAATGTATTTCAAAACATTTTTAATATTTACTAGACCATGGGTTGAAGTGATTTTTACCCTTATTTTATCTTATATGTTTTTAAATTAATCTTTTCATCATTTTCCAAAAAAGGTACTTTATGACCTTTTCGACAAAATTAAGGTAAGAATGAATTTTTTAAATTACACAATGGGTGCGGCTATTTTCTGCCATTATAACATTATGGATGCTTACCTTACAAGCTTATAAAATTATTTTAAAAATAATTGTTTTCTTTTATAATTATGTTACTCTATAATGGTTTCAAAATAAAAATAGGTATTTCTTTCAAATAGTTTTCATTACATCTATGTCAATATACTTAGATAGATTTTAAACTTGTTCGAAGTTGATTTATGATGATAAAAATATTCCATATTGTATTGAAGGTTTTGTGAAATGTTTTAATGTGGATGTGTTATTTTTATACCATTCATGGTATATGGTTAAAGTATTGACAATTTTATGCTATTTTTAATACGAATGTTTATGTTATGTTTTAAACCTTTTCATATGAGGAATGTATTAGACTTAGTATGTGACTGGTGGATCCCTCTATAGCTCCTTGATGCATCGGTAGGTCTCATGAGACAATTAGATGTGGAATTGGCTGAGGCCTTTCCCAATTTGATATATGGTTTTGGCCGAGGCCTAAATCATTTTTAGATGTCTTGGCCGAGGCCATGACAAGATGTTTTATAATGTCTAGAATTATACATTCCCTAATTTTGAAAATAATATTTATGGTTCATGTGGTTATTCGACTAGTATAATACCCACGACAATATCTTATTAGGGAATTATTTACTCATCACATATTCCTTCCTTAAAGTGTTCATGTTTATTATTTGTAAAGGAGTGTGTTTTGAATTATTCATCATGCCTAATGTTTATATTATCTTACACTATATTTGTTACCCTTACCAAGGGTTTGAGCTCACCCCTTTATTATGATTCATGTTCCCATGATACGAAGAAGTTAGTTATGAGTGAATTTCATGCATAATCTAGGAGGCTTGGATGTTTCTAAAGGAATAAATCAGTGTTTTATTTCATTTCATGTTGTAATATTGAAATTATGTTTGTATCTTGTTTCCAATAATACTAAACCAATCGGTCTTCCAGGACATGATTACTTGTATCATGCCAATGTTATGTAATAAAGTACTAACTCTAGGTAATTGGGTTTGGGGAGTTACAGTTGGTATTAGAGGATGTTTAGTACAAATCCTAGAAACTAGATTTAGAATAACTCTGATTAGAGAACATTACCCTAAGATAGACATTGAGGATTAGTATAGAAGAACATCCGAGAATTTTGGTACTGTAGAGATTTTTTGATTTTTCAAATCAATACATCCCTTTCGGGATACCAGAAGGTAGAGGTGGCTCTGGCACAGATGTACCTAGGGGTAAAACCTGAAAAGACCGCTTTGAGCTAGACTCGAATGTGAACTAGTGCACGACAATGGGTCGTGATGCACTCTTGGTTAGGAAACTCCCGAGGGATATGCTTATGATAATCCTCATTTTCATTAAAAACCATTACGAAGGATTTATGAGTATATACCTCCTAAAATAATTTTTTTTATGATTATGGATTATATCCATAAACTGTTCAATGTATGTTAAGTGTTTTACAAGGTCGGAATTATGTATTGCAGTTCATAAACTAATCTATTTTATGACATTGTTAAGAAATGGGGCCTAGTGGAAGGAATGGAAACTATATCAATGCACATAATACATCTAAGGATTTCCCTCCTCAAGATAATTATAATGGAGCTGCTGATGAAACTAGTGTTTATTAGTTTATCACCATACTATGAAAACTCACGCAGGTTATGAATAATAACCAAACCCGTATGGAGCACCCTGATCCACAATGTAGAGGATCACTATTATATCACTTCATGAGCAACAACCACCAACATTAAATGGGTCTAAAAATCCATTTGTATCTAAAAAATGGATAAGATTCTTAGAAAAAATATTTCATGCTTTTGGGAGTAGCTAAAGGGAAAAAGTTTTCATGGAAGTCTATCGCCTCACCGGATATGCAAATCAATGGTGGTAATTAATTCAAAACACAAAGGAGGATAAAGAAGTATCAAGTATTGAATGGAGGGAGTTTATAGAGATTTTCTTAGAAGAATACTTTCCTTCTGACCGTCCAGTGGATATGTAATGGAAATTTCGAAGCATGAGACAAAAGGAGTATGAGAATGATGCAAAATATGAAGCTAACATTACAAGGTTAGAAAGGAATATTGTATATTATATATGTAACCCAATAAGTAATATTTATTATTTCTTTGATGGGTTAAAACCATTTCTCCATCGAGCATTAGTCTCACAATCCTTCTCATCGTATGAAGATATTGTCTCATGTGCAATCAAGAGAGAAACGGAATTATCTATGTCTTATAACGTTGAATCAATAAAATAGAAGAAGATATCTACTGAACACTCTGGTAAAGGAAATAAGGAAACATGTAAGAAGGGAAGAGTTTAATTTCCACCCTGTGATAATTGTAGAAGGAATCACCCTGGAGCCTATCTAAAAGGAAGAAGAGTATGCTACAAATGTTGATAGAAAGGCCATCTTTATAGTGATTGTATGGGGATAAAATAATCTACCAGTGTTCAATGCTACAATTGCAGGGATATGGGACATTATGCAAATGAGTTTCCTAAGTGTCAAGAAAACTTACCTCCGAAAAGTCCAAGGTATCAAGGACAATTTTATGTAATACTAATACTGAGGTTGAGGCTCTAAAAGATGTGGTGGCAGGTAATTTAATGGTTTCATCATGTTTAGCCAATTATTTATTTGATTCTGGATCATGGTATTGTTTCATATCTTCCTAGTTTTCAAAGAAAATTATATATTTACAATTTGATTTAACAAGGGAGTTTTCATTCAAAACTTCTAAGGGAAGTATCAATGCAACAATGTTTTGTGAATCAGTCCCCATTAAGGCATATAGATGATATTTATCTACTGATCTAATCATCAGAGCCATGATTTAATTTGATATAATCCTTTGTATGGATTTGATTTTGGACCATGAAGCAAAAATTTATTGTAATAATAAAGATGTTACAATTCTCGATGATGATAAGGAGTTCCTTATCTTTAGAGAAGAAACATCACCATCTGATTCTTATCTAGATCCACCCCTAGTAGATCTACTAAATTAAATTATTGGGGATGATGATAATGAAATAATTATGGGAGAGGAAAATAATGTTTTAATAGAGTAATTACCTATTGTGAAAGAATATTTTGATCTGTTTCTAGAGGATTTACCGAGACATCCTCCAGAATCAGAAATTTAGTTTTCCATTAATTTAATTTTGGGTTCAAGGCTCATATAGAATATCCCTTATAGAATGGACATTGTGGAATTATTGGAACTAATGATACTACTAGAAGAATTGATTAATAAGGGATTTATTCTCCCTAGTGTTTCTCTATGGGGAGCCCCTATCCTTTTTATTAAGAAGAAAGATGGATATGTGAGGTTTTGCATTGACTACAGGGAGATCAATGCTATAATAATAAATAAAAAGTATCCCTTACCTCGAATTGATGATTTATTTGACCAACTTCATGGAGATCAATTTTTTTTCAAAGATTGACCTTCGATTAGGATATCATCAGTTGTGTGTGAAGAAGGAAGACATTCCAAAAACTACATTTTGAACCAGGTACATGCATTACGTGTTTACAGTAATGCCTTTTGGATTGACTAATTCACCCTCTAGATTCATTGATCTAATGAATATAGTTTTCAAGGAATATCTTGATTAATTTTTAGTGGTATTTATTTATGATATATTGGTATATTCCAAAATCTATGAAGATCATGAAAATCACTTGCGCATTATTCTAAAGTCTCTTAGACGAAATGAGTTATATGAGAAGTTTAGAAAGTGTGAATTCTGGATTCAAGAGATTTGTTTTCATGGACATATTGTCTCTAAGGATAGAATCTCTATTGATCCTTCAAAGTCCAACACAATTCAAGAATGGCCAGCACCGATGAGTATAACTATGGTACGTTGTTTTATTGGTTTAGTAAGTTATTATCCACGTTTCTTCCAGAATTTGTCCAGGTTGGAAAACCCATTAACCAAGCTCACATGTAAAGTGGTTAAATTGTTTTGGACAAAATAATGTGAAGAATGTTTTGAATAACTAAAGAGAATATTATTTAATTATCCTATCTTGAATCTACCATCAGGGAACAATGGGTTTGTTATTTATTGTGATGCTTCAAAGAAAGAACTTTTTTGTTTCCTTATGAAAAATAATATATTTATTGCCTATGTATCATGACAACTAAAAATTCCTGAGAATAACTATCTCACTCCTGATCTTGTGATAGCAGCGGTAATCATCACTCTGAATATATGGTGAAACTATCTCTATGGTGAAAAATTTGAGATTTATACTGATCACAAGAGTTTGAAGTATATTTTCCCACATAGGGAACTCAACATGAGGAAAATATAGTGTCTTGAACTATTCAAGGATTATGATTTCACTAAACACTACCATCCAGGGAAGGAAAATAAGGTGGAATATGCTTTGAGTAGAATTGACCATGGAGTTTTGAACAAGATGAGAGTTGAAAGGGATTCTATTATCAGCTATGTAGTAATGATGGATATGGGAATAACCATGGAAGGTGAAACAGAAATAATTTTTCAAATGGTTCCATCTTTACTAGAAATGATAAAGAGTTCTCAGACTGATGATGAGGAGTTTCAAAATAATATTAAAGCTGTAAATTATGGGAGATTGAGTGCCTTCGAATATGAAGATATAATTTTGAAATTTGGGAAGAGACATTGTGTTCTAGATATACCTGAACTAAAAATGGAATTGATGGATGATTTTCATAGCTCTAATTTCTCTATACACCCTGGGAGCAAAAATATGTATAACAATTAGATAATACACTTTTTGTGGGGAAAATGATAAGAGAAATTTCTGATTTTGTGTCAAGATGTATAGTTTTCCAACAAGTAAAAACTGGAAGACAACATCCTAGAGGATTAATGAAACCTCTTCCCATACCTGAGTGGAAATGGGATGATATTATGATGGAATTTTTCATGGGGCTACCAAAGACTCCTAGAAGGAATGATGCAATATGGGTTTTTGTTGATCTTCTTACCAAGTCAACAAATTTTCTTTCTATAATAGAAGATTTACCACTTGAATGTTTATAAATCCTTAATATTAATGATCTTTTAAGACTTCATGGATTACCCCTATAAATTTTTTTTGATCGTGATCCTCGTTTTTTATCAAGATTCTGGAAAAGTCTTTAGAAAGCCCTGGATACTGAACTTCATTTGAGAACTGCCTACCACCCTCAAACTGAAGGACAATTATAACAGACTATTCAAACCTTAGAAGACATGTTGATATCTTTCTACCATGACTTTCAAGGTATATGGGATCAATATTTACCTCTGGTAGAATTTTACTATAACAACAGCTTCCATTCAAGTATTCAGATGGCACCACAATAAGAGTTATATGGAAAGAGATACTGCACACCAACTTGTTTGGATGATGTAACTGAAAGAAAACTCATAGGCCTAGAACTTGTTGAGGAAAAAATGGAAAAGTGAAGATTATCCAACCCCACATCAAAGCAGATCAAAGTAGGCAGAAGAGCTATGTCAATAACTGAAGTAAGAATTTGGAATTTCAGGTAAGAGTTCATGTTTTCATGTAGGTATCTCCATGGAAGGGAGTTATACAACACAATAATAAAGATAAATTATGTCCTAGGTATATAAGACCTTTCTAAATTCTAGAATGATTCGAGGTTGCAGCTTACCGTTCGGAAATTCCAACTAGTCTCTCCAAAGTTCACGATGTTTTACACATATCAACGTTGAGAAAATACATGCCTGACCCAACGCATGTACTCACCTATGAGGAAATTGAACTGAATCCTAATTTGTCTTATTGTGAAGAGATTTTCATGATTCTTGATACCAGAGAACAAGCATTGAGAAATCAGATGACTCTTCTGGTAAAAGATCTATGGAGAAACCGTAAGATAGAAGAGGCAATGTGGGAACCAGAGGAACTTATGGTGAAGAACAACCTGAATCATTTTGTGTGGTAGAATTCTAGAAATTTCATGGAAAAATTATTTGAAGTAGGGAAGAATGTAACACCCCAAACTTCCATGGTACATTTCCCTTTGAATAATGCAATAGCTTTCATTGTACGCAACTTTGAGATTTTAACACACAGTGACCAATCAAACTAGACATAATGAATAGTAATACCCACTTTTTGAAATTTTATAAATTTTATTTTACAAAATGGACTTCATTTTTTAATTCTAAATATTGAAATTAGCTTAGGGTTAATTTTTGGTATTTTTTTTGAAAACTTTCAATTTTTGATGAATAGTGAAAAACACTACGTTATTCGTTAAAATTGGATTTTTATTTAAAAAATTATTTATTTTATTTAAATTTATTTTGTCATGACCTGACCCAACGGGGCTTGAGCCGTGACTCCTCAAGCCTACCTCCAATAGGCCAGGGGATGGCGTCTAGTGCCGTGTAGGATATCACACACATGGGAGGCATTAGCCTAAGGTACCTGTATACACACACCCACATACACCTCCATGGAATAGTGCAGATATATAAAACACTGAAAATATAATGCATGCATACAACTATCCCAAACTAGAGTGAAATAGAAGTACAAAAGGGAAAAATAGTTCCCACCAAAATAAAACTTCAAAAGTGTCCAACCTTCTCAGAAGGGGGGAAAACACTGCCAAAACACATGCCGATAAGCTCCTCGGCACAGCTCCGGTAAAAACCTCGGTCAAACCCACACACTAAGCTCTGCCTGCTCTGGGTCCTCCTGGGACTCCGTCAAAAGGCCTGTGGTCTGCACAATACACAAACATGTGCGGGTAAAGCCTGTGCAGGGGTGAGTATAAAAATACTCAGTAGGCACCCCAAAAACCCAAAACAAAAGAGAGAAACTGAAAGGCAATAGTCCACTCATCCCAGCCGAAGGGAACCTAGACAAGAGAGAAACTCCATCTTGTCACCACTGACGCACGCTTGTCGTAGGGCGTGGCAAAAATATTATTTACTAAGTTAAAATGTAGTAATGTGGTTGACCTAGGATGTCTCCTGAAGAGGAGTGCACACAAAATGGGTTGTCACTTTAAAACGGGGGTAAAAATGTTGTGAAAGGAAATTTGAAATTCAAATGATTGAAAAACTATGAAATTAAAAGGGTGATTAGGTCGGGGTTATTTTCCTAATTATAATGCTATCCTTTTTCAATTTAATTCAAACCTCTTCTTCTTATTTGATTAAAGTGAGTTTCCACAATCGTTTCCTCTCACTTCCTTGGTGAAATTATTATTGTGAGAGAAAACCTTACTAAGATCTTGGTTTGGTCAACTCTCCTTCCATGTGTAAAATAGTTGTATTGAATATCCTTAATTTAAATGGGCAATACCCGATCGGGTTTTTTATCCCAAACAATCAAGAACATTCACTACACCTTTTACATGTACTAACGATCGTCGAGTACTTCACCACTAATTCCTGGTTTATTCCATCGTATATAAACCAGAAATTAGTGGAGGGAGATATTGATTATTTTACCAAGGAAAAAATAAATAACGGAATCAATATTCAAGAAAAATTGAACTTGATAATAAAATACGCTATAAGAAATTGAAAACAACTTTGAAGAAGAAATAAATTTATTCAATTACGTCCAAGAACTCAAGCATTACAATGTGGAAAACCAACCCTTCCCCAATCACTCCAAAAGTTTACCCCACCATGGTAAGGGTAATTGAATTGAATGGGGAAGAAAAAGGCATTAAAAAACTATGAAAAAGAAAATAAATAAAAGGGAAATCTGAAAAGTTCTCCTTCTTGGTGTCCCATAAGTAATGGGATGGATAATGGATGGAGAATAGATGATTTGAGAGGGTGGAGCTCTCCTCCTTTTATAGCCAGAATGTTTCCCCCCGAAAGTTGATGCCTTTTATCCCCATTAAATGACATCTTCACGCATTGATACCTTCTTGAATGTTGTTCATAATTCCCTTGGGAGTGTCCCCTCAAAATATCAGCATATTTAGACATGTATTGCGAGAGTTATGGCCGTTTTACTATGAGCATTTATTCTGTCGAGTCAGACTCTCCAAAACGACATACTTCGGTTTAGGTTGATTTAATGACCCACCTAAACGGCAACTTCACTCGGTATTGCCTTCATAAAATATTCTCCAAAACTCCTTGCGCGCCCACCCACCAAATTTCACAAGCTTTGGGCCCACAGTGGATTAGTTATGGATCCCACATCAAAACTAGGCAGAAATGAAAACAGTTTTCTTGAGCCAAATTGCGAGATTCTTTGGAGCTTCCATATGGCCGATTCAGATTTTAGTCCAAAAATAGTAAATGAATCCAAGGATGTTTAGAATCTGGAAAAGAAAGAATTTTGCAATTTGGATCAGTGTAGATAATGTTATGGCCAAACTACCTAAATAATGTAAAACTGTTAAAAATCCAAAATGGCCAATTTTTACTATTCAGCTCAAAATAACACCATTATCATAAAAATGAAACAATTCATCTTAGAGGAACAATTTTGTGGGTTTAAAACAATGATATTCAATATAAATTAATTGAAAATAATTTCTCTATCAATTCCCCCACACTTAGCACTTGGACTCCTGGACAAGTAAAAATCAAATCAAATCAAATCCAAAACACATATCAATGAGATCAATCAAATCCATTTCAAGAAACAAAAAGATATCATGACTCATCAAAAACTATTATTTCAAGTTCTCCATTTAAGATTTTAATATATTTCCACTTCATTTCTTATCCCATGAACAGAAAACACCTACCTCACATGAATTTTCTCTCATCTCACAAATGTAAAGGCTGAACAAGGCTTTTCTAATCCAAACTCACACAAGAGTCACCATAGGTTTGATAAATTCCTACTTCTCCACCCGATGTGAGTCAAGGACATGTGTTTCTCATGAGGACTTTTCCGGGTTGTTCTGTGGCTTCTGGTTGCTAGTATTTAGATGTTAAAAGTTCTGAGGCCGAAAAAGGAAGGCTTGGCTCTTATTGAAGCAAAATTGCAAGATTCTAATTTTCACTCAAATATGGTCTCCTTCACTTCCCCTTTGTTGAAAATAGGCTCCATCATCATTCAATCAGCTCAGAAGCAAACATTTCAATCTTTTCAAACATGGTTTTTTTAAAGCTCCAGATAGGCACAACTTTCTTTTTACATTGGAAGCTCCAGAAAGGCACAACTTCTCTTGTCATAAAAGCTCCAGAAAAGGCACAAATTTCAACAGAATAATTGTTCATCATCACACACATCTCTTACACAATTTATTTTCCACCCAAAGTATAACCAAATAAGGTAGTACACCACAAGACATCTTCCCCCACACTTAAGTTCAACTAGATCACGCAATTTTACTTCAAGAGAAGGTATGATAGGGAAAATTGGCTTGTAATGTGGCTAACCTAACAGGCAATTCATGGATACTAGGGGATACAATGAAGGATAAATGTAAAGGTGGGCCATAATGAAAAGGATTATTTTGAAAAGGGGTCTTCAAACCAAATAGATGCCTCAATAATTTAAAACACACGTACCCCAACCCTCAAGTTTTGAATGGAATAAATCAAATTCTAGTTAAAGCAAGCATGGTCTGGTTCTCTCGAGAAATAAGGTAAATGAAAAGAATATGACAAAAATGGTATAGAAGCCTCATAGGAAAGTGATTTAAAAGATATAGACAGTGAAATATGGGATGAGATTCAAAAATCAGTGTACTTTTCAAGAAATTCCAAAAACATTGAATTTGAAACAAATTCATTTCAGCATTCATTTAAGCTCAGTTTCATGAAATAGATTAGTTCACTCATTGACATGGGTTTAAAAAATGGTATTGATAATCTTTTCAGCTCAAAAGTTTCAGAAACACACCAAAAATTGAAAAATAAACACACAAAAATTTGAAAACACATAATATTTATTTTTTTATTTTTGAATACAAACATAAAATAAAAATCCTATACTATAAAGGTTCCCCCACACACTTAAATGATGCAGTGTCCTCAATGGATTCAAGTGTATTTAACATGTAATCCAATTTTAAAATTAATCACAACATCAAGAAAGTGTGAAAGAGAGGTACAACCTGACTTATTGGAAATGCAACGTTGAGTTTGACTCCTAAGTGTTGATCTTTGAAAACCTAAAAAAAGTAAAAACATAACATAAGAAATTTATTAAAAGAAATGAAAACAGAAATTGAATAAGAAGAAAAAAGACAAATCTTGGTATAATCCCCCAAGTGGGCCCTGGGTTTTGACTGCCTGCAGAGGGGCAGTTCTAATCGGTTATCCCCAATCTAATGGTGGATGAGGTTTCTTTGATTTGAACCACCACATGTGGCTCTTCCCAGCTTTCATTTCATTGTTCTTATTGAGGAGGACTCCATAGATAGAGTACACCAGATCCACCCCCTTTGCAATGTTGTACACCGTGCATGGTGGGGGTAGGATAAAGTACAGAGCCTCCTCCTTCTTGGGTTCCGCATGAACAACATCTTATTTATTTTCTAGTGGTTGCTGAAGGTATGATACATCTAGGAAAAAATCAAAGGGAATGTCAGAGTTTAATTCTATTTGAAAAAAATTAAAGCATGAAGAATCAATATCAAATTCTTCCCTTTCAAAGTAAGTATCTTGTGTCTCATTTTCCTCCAAAAAATTCACTTTGATCTTCTCATGCAGTCCTTCCATTAAATTTTCAACAGGTTTAGGGAGCTCCAGATGTTCCTCTTTAGATTCATATTCTCCCTCCAAGGAAATACAAGTGTTGGATGAATCTGAAAAATTAAAACAAGGGGAGGTAATACTCAATTTAGTTTCAACAAAATCAAAAGATAATGAGTTTATGAAATGATTAACTCCCTGAGCATGTTTGGATTCAATTTCTTCTTCAAAGGGAGGTGTCTCTTGGAGTTGAATTTCCGTAGATAGAGGTAGGTAGTCAGACTCCTCTATCTTCTCTTCAAATTCCACTGCTTGGTTGGTTTCTTCCTTCAATGTTGCTGAATCATCTACATTATCAGGAATAGTTGGATCAAGAAGTTCCTCACACTCATTCCAGAAGTTATCCAAATATTTTTGATCCCCCATATGCATTTCAATAGCTAAATTATATTCATCAATCTTCTCTAACATTGATTGAGATGGGCTCAATGGATCTTCTTTTAATTTCAACAAGGCCACTATGGGTTCTTCAACTTGAAGGATTTGTGAGGATACTTCTTCCATCAATTTTTCTGGTTCTGGTTCTTGTTCTGGCTCTAGTTGTGGATCCTGGTATGCATGTACATGTTCCGCTATCCACTGTATTGAGGTCTCTAGGTTTTGAACTGTTTGACTAATTCTTTCAAATTGGGCTTCAATATCCTTATGAACTTCTTCTTCTTGGTGTTGTAAACTGATCATTTCTTGATAAAATTCCGGAAAATATGCCTGAAGTTCGATTAATTCTCTTGCCAAACCCTCCAACACTGGGTATTCGAGGTTCTCTTTAAGGTTTTCAATGAGATCCTTGAATTCATCCTCTGTTACGATTTGGATTCGAGCTCCCTGAATTTTTTTAGCCAAGAAAGAAACTTTATACTCTATAGACCAAGGTGATTCAATAACTATTTGTCTCACTTGTGGGTAATTGTTCCATGAATTAAAAAAATAATCATTTGAAAACAACATGGTAAAAGATTTTTTTTAAAAAAATTAAATTTGAAAAAGTGAAATCTTTACAAATAAATTGTGGCACTACCTCCCCGGCAACGGTGCCAAGTTTGATGCACACCTATCGTAGGGAATGGAAAAACAATTATTTCCTAATTTAAAATGTAGTAATGTGGTTGACCTAGGATGTCTCCCGAAGAGGAGTGCACACAAAACGGGCTGTCACTTTAAAACGGGGGTAAAAATGTTGTGAAAGGAAATTTGAAATTCAAATGATTAAAAAACTATGAAATTAAAAGGGTAATTAGGTCAGGGTCGGTTTAATAATTATAATGCTATCCTTGTTCAATTTAATTCAAACCTCTTCTATTTAGTTGATTAAAGTGAGTTTCCACAATCGTTTCCTCTCAATTCCTTGGTGAAATTATTATTGTGAGAGAAAACCTTACCAAGATCTTGGTTTGGTCAACTCTCCTTCCATGTGTAAAATAGTTGTATTGAATATCCTTAATTTAAATGGGCAATACCTGATCAGGTTTTGTTTATCCCAAACAATCAAGAACATTCACTACACCTTTTACACGTACTGACGATCGTCGAGTACTTCACCACTAATTCCTGGTTTATTCCATCGTATATAAACCAGAAATTAGTGGAGGGAGATATTGATTATTTTACCAAGGAAAAAATAAATAACGGAATTAATATTCAAGAACAATCGAACTTGATAATAAAATCCTCTATACTAAATTGAAAACAACTTTGAAGAAGAAATAAATTTATTCAATTACATCCAAGAACTCAAGCATTACAATGCGGAAAACCAACCCTTCCCCAATCACTCCAAAAGTTTACCCCACCATGGTATGGGTAATCGAGTTTAATGGGGAAGAAGAAGGCATTACAAAACTATTTAAAAGAAAATAAATAAAAGAGAAAGCTGAAAAGTTCTTCTTCTTGGTGTCCCAGAAGGAATGGGATGGAGAATGGATGGAGAATGGATGATTTGAGAGGGTGGATCTCTCCTCCTTTTATAGCCAGAATGATTCCCCCGAACGTTTATGCGTTTTATCCCCATTTAATTACATCTTAAAAAATTGATCCCTTCTTCAATGTTGTTCATAATTACCTTGGTCATGTCCCCTCAAAATATCAGTGGATTTGGACATGTATTTCGAGAGTTATGGCCGTTTTACTATGAGTATTTATTCTGTCCAGTCAGACTCTCCAAAACGACATCCTCCGGATTAGGGTGATCTAATGGCCCCCTAAACGGAAACTTAACTCAGTACTTACTTCATAAAAGATTCTATAAAACTCCGTGCGCATCTACCGACCGAATTTCACAAGCTTTTGGCCCACATTGGATGAGTTATCGATCCCACATCAAAACTAGGCAGAACTGAAAACAGTTTTCTTGAGCCAACTTGTGAGCTTCTTTGGAGCTTCCATATTTCCGATTCAGATTTTAGTCCAAAAATAGTAAATTAAGCTCTGGATGTTTAGAATCTGGAAAATAAAGAATTTTTCAATTTAGATTAGTGTAGGTAATGTTATGTCCAAACTACCGAAATAATTTAAAACTGTTAAAAATCCAAAATGGCCAATTTTTACTATTCAGCTCAAAATAACACCATTATCATCAAAATGAAACAATTCATCTTAGAGGAACAATTTTGTGGGTTTAAAACAATGATATTCAATATAAATTAATTGAAAATTTTTTCTCTATCAACCACCCTCGACTAAACATAACTAGTCAGCTCAAATCAGGTGTATGCCCATACATATACCATGAACATTCATATATACTGAGCTCACGCACCAAGCCACATGAGGTAACGACCACATCACTAGAAACTGTCTACAACCAGGAGAGCACACTCCATGATCATTGTCATCCAAGATGACACATGTCTGATAGATACACTCCATAGGGTCCCACAAAAACATCTCAGACGCCCACCTGAGACAAAACGCTCGTCGGATACCATCACTGTGAGGAACCTCACTGAAACAACAGAAACACCAATCTCCTCGGATAGGAGATCACTCATAGGGTCTGATAGGTGATACCTGATCCCACACCAGTATACTAAGATATCACAGATAGGGGATCACTCCCAGGTTCCCCTGAGGAATACCACAACCCGATCTGGAAATCGTAGATCTCACAGATAAGGGAGAACTCTCAGGATCCGCTGGGGGATACCACAACCCGATCTGGCGCATGGCAGGTACATGTCGCTCAGATAGAAGATTGTTGCCCATGTAAAGGTGGTCGAGATGATACCAGAACACTATCTGGTATAAATCACGATGTAGGGGATCGAATTGATGATGTCACAACCCTACTGAAACCACGTGCTGTGTAAGGGATCGTATATCCAACGATACTGCAACCCTACTAAAACCTCATGCTGAGCAGGGTATTGTATATATGAAGATGCCACAACCATACTGAGCATGGCCCACTACATAGGGGATCATATTCCCGATGATTCCATAAACCCTATGGGGTTAACCTACAAGATATGGGATCGCCGCCCATGGATATGCGGTCACATCGATACCAAGAACCTAATATAGGGTAACAATGCTAGAGGATCCCGCTCCGGCCCACTGGAGGGATTCCACAACTCTTGGTGATTAAACATCCCATCTAGAGGATCAAAAACCAATAATAAGGTTCTAATGCCATGCGAACCCTCATTGGAATGTACCAAGGGAGTACCCTCAACCACTGCTAGTCCAAATGCCGCTAACCCAAGCAACCCGCAACAACACCACACCGCGCACCTCCAAGGCTGATACCGAGGCCACCATCACGATCCACATGGAAAAGAAAGCAGGATAGGCTATTTTCTCACCCAAAATGGACAACCGGTGAAAAAGGCACTATTAAATATAGCTAGCCCATGCAGGGCCACACAATGATCTCGGAAACCATCAAGCAGATCATAGCATGTCGATACCTATGAAAAAACAGACGAGATCCACTACTCATTCATCCAAAATGGACTCCTTGTGAAAAATTTATTATTCATCGAAGCCAACTCATGTGGGGCGCATGCCTCGATCCCGATACTCATCGAAAGGATTTCACCATTGCGATCCTCTCAGAAAAACAAACAAGATCGACTATTCATTCACCAAAATCAGACTCCTGGTGCGAAGGTTGAGTTTCTCCGCAAATGCCAAAACCCGGCCTCATGGAGCCCACACAACAAAAATGGTCCCAACACCTGTAAACCCTCAAGAAAAGTCCGCCGAATCATCAGGGTCTCAACGCCACTGATGGCACATCAATCGGACGCTCTGGGTAGAAGATATAATTGCCCAAAGTCGAATAATAATAAAATATTATTATTTTATTTGACTTTTCAATATCCCGAGCCATGATCCCAAAACCTAAAACTCTTGAACCAACACCACAGAGTTCTACTTGTCATCAAGGTTGCGTCGTCGTAGATGGTACGTGAATCAAACTCCTGGAGTGCATGAAACAAGGGTTTTAAAACCCCCATAAATGAAAAAGGGGCCAGACCGGCCTCAAACGGCCGGCCCAGGAGGCCTGGACCGGCCTACCCTAGCTGGAAACCCTCCGCCTTGCTCTGCCATGGACCACTGCGGGCCGCTTCGGGTCCACTGACGCCGACACCACCGCGGGTCTACCAGCGCCGGTGTCACCGCGGACAGCCGGGGGAACCCCAGGGGTCTGTTTTACGATCCGAGTGTAACGACACGACCCTCAGGATGCGATCTTCACTCCTATTACATCTAAACCAAGAAATTCACAGTAAAAACTAGATCAGGTGATTAAAACTCAAACCTCCTACTTCGCGGGTGAATCACCGACGTTCTTCCTTAGATCCGCACTCCAAATCTTCCACTGCATGATCCTGGAAAGTCCGTTGTCGAACTCCGAGCTCAACAACACCTTGATCGTGCAATTCGGGTTCCGATTTGCCATCGGAAGGAGGATGAAGAAAGAGAGGGAATAAGGAACCACCTCCACTGTGCATGACACATCCAAGGGGGGAGAGATATTTATTTGTTTTAAAATATCTTTGGCTCCCGACTCACCTCCACCCGGTTCCCGATGCAGACAAAATTAAGGTCACCCTTAGGGAAAACACGCCATTCAGAACGCAACCACAGAATAGGATTTTCGATCTGAGGCTCGGTTTAGAAATTATTCGATCTGACGCTCATAAATAAAATTTACCATTTATTTATGAAAATGCCCCTTGTGGCATTTTCCACAGCAGACCCGCGACCGCAAAGTTTACCCCTCGCCTAGGGTAAACAACACATTTCAGACACACTGTGCTTTCATATTTTTATATTGATCTACTATTTAGGAGATAACACACCCCCTCCACATGTATAGTAAAAAAATACTTAATATTTTTATAAAATAAATTCTGTAAAAACCGGGCCTTGGAATCGCAAGCCGTCTTCACGCCTAGCTCTGGAATTATTCAGAGAAATATTCCAAAGGCTGACAGTGCCAAAACCTGAGTCTCTAAATCCACCCACCCTTAGAACATTTCATCCCTAGAAATCCCTAAGCTCAAGGAAAGAGACTGGACACTCACCTGGGTCTCCCACACCAGTGAGTTCTCTAACAAACACCCTTGCCTGAACACATAAGTCAGAGGGACTCATCAACGACACCTCAAAACTATCCACATTGGATGTCACTGACTTTCCCTCATGGTTTTAATCGTGTCACAAAAATTCATCTCAGTGGATGAAGGATCCCTCTTCCTCATGAATTCGAAGCACGCTATACAAAACCCATATAGGGTCTTACCAACGCCCTGAACAAAAATATGAGCACACAATGGAAAAGGAAGAGTACCGCTAAACAATGTCTATAAAACTACTGCAGAAAGTAGAAAGGGCACAATGTTTACCTCTATCCATCCGCGGATCCTCTGGGTCAATAGCCTCTAGGGAATGATGTTGTCCTCGTCATCATCCACCAACTCCCTGATCTTGGCATGGACCACCTGGGGGTGGGGGTGGTGGCAACTGATACAACCTACCACCTCCTACTATTGCACCAGCTTTGTCGCCATGTCCACTGCCCTGCAAACCTCCTTGCTCGAGTCACTGCCTCTTACATGGCGGTCTGTCGACCGGCTCCCCCTTAGCAGCACGATGGGTCAGATCATCTCTAGCAAGATGTCCTCGACCATCGCAAGTGTAACACCGCCTCTCCTGTGACTGACCAAAACTGGCATGCGAGCCCTGTGAGCCCTGAGCCTCAGATCCTCCATCCTAGGGTCGCCTCTTGAAATGTCAGCAATGTTCGGTCCCATGAGCCTGTCATCGACTACCAGATACCGACATCTCTGCTCTTGCGTGCCCAGGGATCTGCTCATCCAGAATGCTCTTCACCACCAATGCTCGCTCCAGCATGCCAGCATATGTGGGCAGACACAAAGAAACCACACTTCCCCGAATGTCTCTGAGTAAGCCCTACTCGAAGGTCAGAGACCTAAAAAATGGTTTCATACCATATACAGGGAGTAACATGAAATGTCTTTAAACCTCACTGAGTAATCCGAAAGAGTCATGAACTCCTACCGAAGCTGCAGAAGCTCCTCAATCCGTAATGACCTCAGCATCATTTGATATAACTCTTTCCTAAAGAGTCACTCAAACTCTATCCACATTAGCGTCTCCTTGTCGTGGGACTGCGTCACTAGGCTCCACAATCGCCCGACCGAACCATGAATAAGGATCACTGCTAGAACCACCATCTGATATGAA
Source organism: Viscum album (assembly GCA_963277665.1). NCBI lineage: Eukaryota > Viridiplantae > Streptophyta > Magnoliopsida > Santalales > Viscaceae > Viscum > Viscum album. The sequence continues at coordinate 2,058,544,612 of OY728151.1, read as the reverse complement.
GGTGTCCTCACTAGGCGGAAAACATGGGTGACTGCTTCGAGCTAGTCATCAGCTGCATGGGGGTCTGGATCACCCCAGAAACTCAGAGGTCGCTGCCTCTATAACTCGTGCAGCGCACTTATCCTGCGCGCAACCTCGTCTTGCACTGCTGGCACAACTAGATACTCGACAAGTGGTGTCTTATCTGGTGGACCACCTGGAGGTCCATCCTCAGAACCTGCACCCTTGTCCACAGCCTCTACTCGGGGCGGATCATCAGCACAACCCTGCTGCGGAACCCTCACAGGCTGTCATCATGGAGGCATCCTAAAATACATTCAAGACGCACCACAATCAAAGAGTATATCTGGAGAGCTAACTCAAGAAGGACAAGGAAAAACCAATAACCCAGTCTGATATGATGCATGTAACATTTTTAACCTACGACCAGTGTACGAATGTCCCGAGTCAAAAGGTAGGTTATCGGATTCCTGGTGTGTGGATACATCGGCCACCATACCAACAATAGAGTCCAGGTCCTGAAAGACAAACTCGAAACATCCTAACACAGCAGTTGTGCAACCCAAACCTAACTCACAGCTAGACTATCTATACACTGAGATCCCAAATGTGGAACCTCCTCTAATACCACTCTGTCATGACCCAACCCAACAGGGCTCGAGCTGCGACTCCCCATGCCTGCCTCCCATAGGACAAGGACGGGTGTCTAGCACCGAGTAGGCTATCACACAAATGGGAGGCATTAGCCTAAGGTACCTGTACACACGCACCCACATACACCTCCATGCAACTGTTTATAGATATATAAAACTGAAAAGAGAATGCATGAAAACAACTATCCCACACCAGAGTGAAATAGAAGTACAAAAAGGAAAAAATAGGGCACACCAAAAGAAAACTACAAAAGTGTAAAACCTACTCAGAAGGAGGGAAAACACTTCCAAAAAACCTTCTGGTACGCTCCTCGGCACAGCTCCGGTAAACAACCTGAACATACCTGCTCACTTTGCTCCGCCTACTCCGGGTCCTCCAGGGACTCTGTCGAATGGCCTGTGGTTTGCACAAGACACAAACATGTGCGGGCAAAGCCCATGCAGGGGTGAGTACAACAATACTCAGTATGAACCCCAAAAACCCAAAACAAAAGAGATTAAATCAAAGGCAATAGTCCGCTCATCCCAGCCAAAGGGAACCCAGATGAGAGAGAAACTCCATCCCGTGAACACCCTTGGCTAAACACAACTAATCATCTTAAATCAGGTGTATGTCTATACATATACCATGAACATCCAGCTATACCCAGCTCACGCACCAAGACACATCATGTAATGACCTCATCACCAAGAATTGTCCACAACCAGGAGAGCACACTACACGGTCATTTTCATCCTAGATGACACTCATCCGAGAGATACACTCGATCATGTCCCACACAAACATCTCAGAAGCTCACCTGAGAGTTCACGCTTGTCGGATACTGTCACTATGAGAAACCTCACTGAAACAACATAAACACCAAACTCCTCGGATAGGGGATCACTCCTAGGGTCCTCTAAGGGATACTAGAACCCACACCAGTATACGAAGATCTCACAGATAGGGGATCACTCCTAGGGTCCACTAGGGAATACCAGAACCCGATATGGTATTCATAGATCTCACAGATAGGGGATCACTCTCAGGATCTGCTGGGCGATACCACAACCCGATCTGGAACTCGACAGGTACACATCACTCAGATAAAGGATCGCCGCCCATGTAAAGGTGCTCACAAAGATACCAGAACCCTATATGGTATAACTCATGATGTAGGGGATCGAACTGAAGATGCTGTAACCCTAGCGAAACCACATGCTGAGTAGGGGATCGTATAACCAACGATACCGCAACCCTACTAAAACCTCATGATGAGCAGGGGATCGTATACCCAACGATGCCACAACCCTACTGAGCATGGCCCACTACATAGGGGATCATATTCCCGATGATGTTACAAACCCAACAGGGTTAACCTACTAGATTTGGGATCTTCGCCCATGGATAAGCGTTCACAGCGATACCAAGAACCCGATCTAGGGTAACTATTCTAGAGGATACCGCTCTGGCCCAATAGAGGGTTGCCACAACTCTAACAGATTAAACATCCCATCAAGAGGATCATAAAGTAATACTAAGGTTGTGATGTCATGCGAACCCTCGTAGGAAGGAACCAAGGGAGTACACTCAACCAGTCCTAGTCCAAATGCCACTAACCCAAGCGACGCACAACAACACCATATTGTGCACCTCCAAGGTCCACACCGAGGCCAACATCGTGATCCATGCGGAAAATCACGCAGGATAGGCTATTTGATTACCCAAAACGGACAACCGGTGAAAAAGGAACTATTCACTTTAGCTAGCCTGTGTGGGGTCCACACAACGATCCCGAAACCCATCAAGAAGATCATACCCTGGCGATCCCCTCAGAAAAACACACGAGATCCACTACTCGTTCATCTGAAATGGACTCCCATTGAAAAAGGTACTATTCACTGAAGCCAGCTCGGGTGGGGCCGACGCCTCGATCCCGATACTCATAGAACATATCGCACCATTGAAATCCTCTTGAAAAAATACACAATATAGACTATTCATCTGCCAAAATCGGACTCCTGGTGCGAAAGTTCCGGATCTCCGCAAACGCCAAAACCCAGCCTCATGGGGCCCGCACCTCAAATTCAGTCCAAACACCCAGAAACCCTCAAGGAAAGTCTGCCATATCATTAGGGTCTCAACGCAACTGACGACACATCAATCAGATGCTCTGGGTAGAAGATACAATGACCCGAAATTGAATAATAATAAAATATTATTATTTTATTCGACTTTTCAAGCTCTTGAGCCGCGATCCCCAAACATAAAACACCCAAACCCACACCAAAGGGTTCGCCTTGTTTTGAGGGTCATGTCGCCGTAGATGGAACGTGAATACAACTCCCAGAGTGCACAAAATGGGGGTTTAAAATCAACATATATGAAAATATAACAACCCATACTTTACATACATTGTTAATACTTCAAAATGGAAGCACACTTATTACAACATATGACAAAACCACAAAGGACTGTATAGGTATAGTGTCTTTATAAATTGGAAAACACAAACAACTGGTTCATAAATCTTCTACAGTGTATCCCATTTATTTCATCATATCTAGGGTCCCTTTTAGCATATTCTACTTAATATCCATCTTCCTGACCTGGGGAAAAGAAAACATAAAAGGGTGAGCTCAAATGCTCAGCAAGGGAAAATAAAGGAAATAAAAATCATATCATATCTTTTTGAAAATCATAACCTGCAAAAGATATCATAATATCTTAACATGGAATAAATCATAGAAGTGAAAATTAGATCCCCATAATCATAACATAAAACTTGAAACTTTGTGGCATACACACATAATCATAGAGAATCATTTCTTGTTACTCAAGACTCATTGCCAAGACTATCTTAGTGGAAAAAGTCCCTTTCTGAACTGAGTCACCCTCGTTTCAGTCCTGTTTCACTGAACCGGTATAACCTACCATTCCAGCCATGTCTATCTCATGAGATATAAAATCTTTACCCAATGCATTGGAGGGAGATATAGGTCCCACCCATCTCTTAATGATACCATTCTTATGTGTTCCACAAAATCATAAACCATACATCATAGCATAACCCATGTAATAAAAATGGGATTCTTAAACAACATGACATCATAAAACAATTCATATAAGATAAAGGAATTCATAAAAATATTTCCATCACAACATAATCAAATCCATGTAATAATAGGGATAAAAAACAGAACCCTTTATTATCTTATATGGAAAATAATTTTGATAAAACACTTGAACTCCATTCTTGAGGAAAATATCCTTTCTTCTTCAAAAATGTTTTTTCCTTTCTTATCATGTCATACAACTTTTAACTAAAAGAAGTTGATTAAAAATAAACTTGAAAACTAGTAAAGGAAACTTCTTGGAAATAATGTTTTAAAAATCCATTTATGCCGTATAAGTTAAAAAAAACATTCTTCGTACTTTTGTCAGAAAAGTCAAAAAGTACCTCGTATGAAAAATGACAAAAGATTCCTTTCATATCTTTTAATAAAAACTCACTGAAGGGTAAAATTGAATTTAAAAAAATTGTAAGTGTATGGAAATAATATTACCTATTGAGGAAACATGGATGTGGATGATAAAATACACCCTAGTAAATTTCAAAGTATAAAAAATCTCGGATAAAAATGAGATTGTGATATTTCCATTACCTTAGGTCCGATTTGCTTTGTACGTGTCTGAAGCTCCTGTATAATGGTTTAAATAATGTTATTGACTTATTCCAGAATCATACATATTGATATGATATCATATATGGTCATATTCTTAGCTTCTTGTTAGTAATATTTCATTGTTACTTGTTACTCGGGTCTTTATTGCCTTTTGTTCTTATGCGTTTTTTGCCGAATAATTTCTTATTCTTCATTTAAGGTTATAGATACCTTATATCCAGAATGGTATTAGTGTAACATATATCATATTTATTCATTCAATTCATTTATATAATTTTTAACATCCCAAGTAAGTAATGAATAATAGATATTTTTATCTATGTCTATTAAGGATTAAGATAGTGTTATAGAGGCTTAAAATGAAAATAAATACAATCTTATGCATGGAATACACTAATATTCTTAAAAGATTGTTTTACTGCCTTTTGATGGAAAACCATTTTTGAATCTATATTTTGACAATTTTATAAACTATGTTTGTCAAAATAAACTTATTCTTTATGATTGGGACATCAAAATTTACCTTGTGTGAATTTTTGGTATTTTTCTGACAATGTTCATTTTTTAATGAAAAGTGAAAAATACTACATTTTACATCAAAACAGCTTTTTAATCTAATTTATTTATATGATTAGATTATGTTTTGAATTGGTTTTGAAGTGAAATTAGAATATATTTTTACCATTTTATCCAATGGTGGTCATTGGAATCAATTTCACTTTGAAATTAGACTTAAACTGGTGTCAATCTTTTGATACTTATTGTTTTGTAAAAACACGCTATTTGCTCTGGCAGCGGGAATTAATTATTAAATTAATTAATGTGAGTTATATGATATTAATTTTGTAAAATAGACTTCATTTTTGAATTCGGAATATCAAATATAGCTTAGGGTGAATTTTTGGTAATTTTCTGAAAAACTTCAATTTTTGATGAATAGTGAAACCACTAAGTGGTAATCAAGCAAACTGATTTTTCAGTTAAATAAAATTTTACCACTAATGTGTATTGAATTTTTAAAATCCGACATACATGGTTGTCATTAAGAAGTAAAATGTGGTTCAATGGGATTAAATTTTTTTTTTGGTGAATAATAACTTATTAAGTTTTTAATCGCGATTAGTGGTAATTAGGGTAGTTTAAGGTATAAATAATGCTTTAATAATATGAAATGACCTAGAAACATGTCCCAAACTTATTGGTTGTGTCATGGCCGACACATACAATCCATGGGTCAACTTGGGGACCCCATGGAGACATTTTGGTTGGGAAATGACATAAATAACTTTTTATTTAATGTAAAAGTAAAAATGACACAAACATAATATGTTTTACGAAAACAATTTTTACATGGGGTTATAAAGATCATATTTTTTATTATAAATAGTCATTGGAAATCTAAAAAGATTTTCTACATCATAGTATTTTTTTTATGATTTTTAGACATTAAATAAATTTAATTATTTATGACATAATAATGATGTAGCGATGACATCATTATTTGACGATTTAAATAAAATGGAAAGATAATGTAAAATCTATGAACTACACATGGACAAACCCAATTGGATGAGTGTATTTCGAACCCTTATCACCTTATCCACAAATTATATCAATGTGGGACCTTTTAAAACCGAAACACATTTTCAAATAAGGTAGTATTTCTTTACTTTCCAAAAGTGCCCCTCCTCTACTCTTATAAAAGGCCCCCACCTCTACCTCATTTCACACACTCCTAAAGCCTTTGGCTCGGCCAAAACCTGCCCATTTACTCTCTCCACTTCCCTCTCCTCATCCTAGAGGATTCCCTTTGGGCAGAATCCTTTCAAAGGAAGCCTTTAGGCTCAAATCAAAAGGAGTTACACTTTTAAAGGAGATTAAAGAACGGTCGGGTCAAGTCGGATACGAGGTATGGGACTTCGTCTCAATCTCCTTTCATTGAGGCATATTTTATTTTATACACAACTTTCTTTTATACGATGTATAAACCCCTTTTACTTTTACGTTTATTCAAAAGGAATCTTTTTTATACGAAGCGTTTACTAAACGACAAAAGGGAATGTTTTTGTCGTACGTATGCGGCGACAACGACTTCTCCGCTGTCGTGACCGTTATTTGAGTTTCGGCTTCCTCTACAAGCCATACCTTTTTTTTAAAACGAAAAATAAATACCATGTTTTACTTTGACATTGAAAATGGTTTTTATAATGTTTTTATTATATCAATGTGTTGTATTGATATCTCGTGATTGAAATGTGGAAATGTTATGTTTCCTTTATGCATCTTTTATGTGATATGATTATGTTATGGTTCTTGGGAATTATTATGAATACGGGTGATTCTGTGATAAACTAAGGGCGGGTGAGCCCGTTATAGCTCTCCAATGCATTGGGTAATGCGAAGGAGTGAAACGTTAAGGTTTCTCCGAAGAGATTTTAGGGAATATACTGTGATGGGTATTCCAAACGTAACCAAGAGGGTTACTCCCTACGTAAGAATGTTATGAATGCCTCAAGTTACCTTTATGTCTTATGATTTCTATGATTTATTCATGATTTTATGAGGTATGTCAAAGTGCCTATGTTTTATGGGTAAAGTATGATTTCATTCTTATGTATATATGAACTCATGTTTCCTTTCCATGTTTTTATAACCTATACTGAGCTTTTTATGCTCATCCCAAGTTTTTTTGAAATGTTTTTCACAGGTCAAGGGAAATGTACATGATATGATGATAGTGTCAAGGAAGTGTCAAGAAATAATCCATGTTTTATTTTAAATGTGTTACCATTGATGGGAATGAAGAATATTATCTTTATGTAACCACTTGGTTTATATGTGGAATGTAATGCAAGTTTTATGATCTAATTCTCTAAAACTCTAAACCCGAAATGATCCTCAATGTGTAATCTTGTAATAACTCAAGATTAAGTAAGGTTTAAGGCTGGGGCCTTATAGTTGGTATCAGAAGTCGGTTTAGATAACATTAAGAGTTAGAATTCTATTAAATGATTATCCAAATTTTTTTTAAATGATATAGCATTTAAATATTACCATGTTGCTTCATCTAAGACATGTTTGTTCAGAATGGTTTTCCGCAGAGGAAACAGGGAAGCAGTGCTAGGAAGGCATACAGAAGGAAATAACCTTCCGAATCAGCATCCAGAAATGGTCGGAATTGGAACTGAACAGTTTGTTGCAGTAATGGCGCAGTTGACTCAAGCGATAAATGGTGGTGGTATCCATACACGTGATCATCCAGATCAACCACAGAGGAACATTTCAGTGGTGGAACATTTCATGAGGCAACATCCACCATCATTCAGAGGATCATTTGACCCTGTGCTAGCTGAAGGGTGGATTAAAGCACTGGAGAAGATTTTTGATGTCATGGGGTGTTCAGACAATCAAAAGGTTAGTCTTACTATTTACCGTCTGGAGGGTGAAGCAGATCAGTGGTGGTCTATGGTTAAAAATATCAGGTACGCTGATGAGATTGATGCTCTTGATTGGGATGAATTCAAAGGTATGTTTCTTGAGAAGTATTTTCCAAAGGCTGTTCGACTTAGGATGGAAAATCAATTCTTGGAATTGAGGCAAGAGGAAGACTCAGTGGCTGCCTATGAAGAAAGGTTCACTCGATTGGCAAGGTATGCTCCAAATTTTATCTGGGACCTTGATAGTAAAATCAATCGTTTTTACTCAGAATTAAAGCCAAAATATCGAAGGGTATTAGCTTATCGTGAGTTTAAAAGTTATGAAAAGCTTGTTCGATGTGATGAGAAGGTGGAAATGGAGTTTGCCGATGACCAAGTTTTCTATAACAACCAGCAGAAGAAGAGACCGAGGTGGAAGGAGAAAGGTAAGAATTCTTCAAAAAATTCTGATGGTAAGAGAACTAAGTTTCCAGTTTGTGATAAATGTGGCAAAAGGCATGTTGGGGAATGTCTTCTGAATTCTGGGAAGTGCTACCGATGTGGTAAGATGGGACATAAGGCTCGTGATTGCACTGAAATGGATCAAGGTGAAGGTAAGAACAAATTTGATTTACAATTAGTGAAATGTTATAAGTACAATGAGATGGGTCACTATGCAAACGAGTGTCCGACAAGGAGATTGAGTGATGGGAAGCAGTTAGACTACAAGCAGAAAGGGGTGGTGAAATCATTTGCAACTACTTCAGCAGATGTCGGGCCATCAAATGAAGTTGTATCAGGTACTTTGTTTGTTTTTTCAGATTATGCCAGTGTGTTGTTTGATTCGGGGTCTACACATTCTTTCATCTTTGAAACATTTTCTAGTAAAATGGGAATACCATCTCAAGAAATGACTCCTGAACTTTTGGTAAAAACACCTAGGGGGAATGTTGAGGCAAAAATAATTTATAAGAATCTTCCTATCCTTATCTGTGGAAAGAACCTACTTGCAAACCATATTGTTCTACCTCTAGTAGAGTTTGATGTTATCCTGGGTATGGATTGGCTCTCTAATTACCATGCTAATATTGACTGTAGAGCTAAAGAAGTTTCTTTTCCAAAAGACTTTCAGTTTGTTTACAAGAATGAACCCTTACTTTTGATAACATATCAAGAGGCCGAGAAACTTGTAAAAGATGGAAATGAATGTTACCTTGCACACATCGTTGAAAATAAAGGAACTGTTCAGATTAATGATGTGCCAGTGGTAAATGAGTATCCTGATGTTTTTCCTGATGAGTTTCCTGGAATAATACCAGATCGGGAAGTTGAGTTTACTATTGAATTAGTTCCTGATGCTAAGCCAATTTCAAAACCCCCTTATCGAATAGAACAAATTGAACTTTTAGATTTGAAGGAGAAATTGCAAGATTTATTAGAGAAAGGTTTCATTAGACCTAGCACATCACCATGGGGTGCTCCTGTTTTGTTTGTTAAGAAAAAAGATGGTTCTATGAGACTTTTCATTGATTATAGAGCCTTGAATAATATCACTGTTAAGAACAAATATCCTTTGCCTCATATAGATGATTTGTTTGATCAGCTCCAGGGAGCTCAGTTTTTTTCAAAGATTGACCTGAGATCGGGGTACCATCAGCTGAAGGTAAAAGAGGCAGATATTCCAAAGACCGCGTTCCGTACGAGATATGGCCATTATGAATTTGTAGTAATGCCTTTTGGGATAACCAATGCACCTGCTGTATTCATGGACTTAATGAATAGAATTTTCCATGAGTTCTTGGATAAGTTTGTGGTGGTTTTCATTGATGATATTTTGGTGTTTTCTAAAACTAAAGAGGAGCATGAAAGACATTTAAGGGTTATCTTGCAAACCTTAAAAGAAAATAAATTTTATGGGAAATTCAGCAAGTGTGAGTTTTGGTTGCAACAAATTTCTTTCCTTAGTCACATTGTTTCTAAAGATGAAATAACTGTTGATCCTGCAAAAAAAAAGTTGTGGAAGAATGGCCAAGACCCACAAATGTAACCGAGATTCGTAGCTTCCTTGGTTTGGTGGGATATTACCGAAGGTTTGTTAGAAATTTTTCACGGTTATCTAGTCCAATGACTAAGCTAACTCGGAAGGGTGTTAAGTTTATCTGGACAAAAGAATGTGATGATTGTTTTCAGGAATTGAAAAGAAGATTGGTGAATGCTCCAGTTTTGGCACTACCTTCCAGGAATGGTGAGTTTGTTATATACAGTGATGCTTCATTGAAAGGACTTGGTTGCGTCCTAATGCAGAATGATCAGGTAATTTCTTATGCTTCATGACAGTTGAAAACTCATGAGGTAAATTACCCTACACATGATTTGGAATTAGCTGCTGTTGTTTTTGCTTTAAAAATTTGGAGGCATCATTTGTATGGAGTAAAGTGTGAAATATATACCGATCACAAAAGTTTAAAGTATATATTCAATCAGAAAGAGTTAAACATGAGACAAAGGAGATGGCTGGAATTAATCAAGGATTATGATTGTACAATTCATTACCATCCGGGAAAAGCAAATAAAGTGGCTGATGCTTTGAGTCGAAAAATTAATGATTCATTAACAATGTTGCGGATGGAACGTGATCCTTTGGTTAACTATTTGATGAACTTTGGAATAGAAGTTGTTGGTGCAGGAATTCCTTCTATTTTGTTTCAGGTATCAATGAGATCTTCTCTATCAGATAGAATCAAGCAAGCACAGAAGAAAGACAGTGAGTTGCAGAAAAAGGTAGAGCTGGTTCAGAAAGGTAATTTGCCTGAATTCAACATTGATAATGATTGTGTTTTGAGATTTGGGAAGAGATTGTGTGTGACTTGTGATTCATAGTTGAAGAGAGAGTTGTTATTTGAAGCTCATAGTTCTCCGTTTTCAGTTCATCCGGGCAGTACTAAGATGTATAGAGATCTGCGGGAGTATTACTGGTGGGATGGAATGAAAAGAGATATTGCTGATTTTACTGTGAAGTGTTTGACTTGTCAGTAGGTTAAAGCAGAGCGGCAGTTACCGAAAGGGATGCTTCAGCCTTTACCAGTGCCAGAGTGGAAATGGGAGAATATATCCATGGACTTTATTGTTGGATTACCGAATACATCTCGAGGTAATAATGCAATCTGGGTTATTGTTGATCGCTTGACCAAATCTGCTCATTTCCTTGCTATACGAGATACTTTCTCTCTTGATCAACTTTCCTGTTTGTATCTTAAAGAGATAGTTAGGTTACATGGAGTTCCTCTCTCCATTGTATCGGATCATGATCCCAGGTTTACTTCTAACTTTTAGAAAGGCCTTCAGAAGTCGTTGGGTACTGAATTAAATTTTAGTACAGCTTTTCATCCTCAATCAGATGGGCAGTCAGAACGAACAATTCAGACATTGGAGGATATGCTACGAGCTTGTTCTATGGATTATCAGGGAAGTTGGGACCAACATCATTCTTTGGTTGAATTTTCATATAATAATAGTTTTCATTCCAGTATACAAATGGCACCATTTCAGGCATTATATGGGAAGAGGTGTCGAACTCCAGCTTTCTAGGATGAAGTGGGTGAAAGGAAGTTGATGGGACCAGAATTGGTAGAAGAGATGGCAGAAAAAGTTCAGCTGATTTAGAAACACATGAGAACAACTCAGAGCAGACAGAAGAGTTATGCGGATAACCGGAGTAAGGATCTATCTTTCGAGGTAGGTGATCATGTTTTTCTCAAGGTTTCTCCTTGGAAAAGTGTGATGAGATTTGGTAAGAAAGGAAAGCTAAGTCCAAGGTTCATTGGACCATACGAAATTCTGGAGAGAGTTGGATCAGTTGCATACCGAGTGGCTTTACCTCCGAGTTTATCTCAGGTACACAATGTTTTTCACGTTTCGATGTTGAGAAAGTATATGCCAGATCCATCTCATGTTTTGAGTCCAGAGGTAGTTCAGCTGGAAGAGAACCTATCTTATGAGGAACAACCGGTCCAGATTCTTGACCACAGGGAGCAAGTGTTACGGAATAAGGTGATTCACCAGGTAAAGGTTTTGTGGAAAAACCACATGATTGAAGAGGCAACATGGGAATCTAAAAATGCAATGAGGGATAAGTACCCCCATTTATTCGATAAGTAAATAAATTGCGGGGACACAATTTTCTAAAGGGGGGAAGGATGTAACATCCCAAGTAAGTAATGAATAATAGATATTTTTATCTATGTCTATTAATGATTAATATAGTGTTATAGAGGCTTAAAATGAAAATAAATACAATCTTATGCATGGAATACACTAATATTCTTAAAAGATTGTTTTACTTCCTTTTGATGGAAAACCATTTTTGAATCTATATTTTGACAATTTTATAAACTATGCTTGTCAAAATAAACTTATTCTTTATGATTGGGACATCAAAATTTACCTTGTGTGAATTTTTGGTATTTTTCTGACAATGTTCATTTTTTAATGAATAGTGAAAAATACTGCATTTTACATCAAAACTGCTTTTTAATCTAATTTATTTATATGGTTATATTATGTTTTGAATTGGTTTTGAAGTGAAATTAGAATATATTTTTACCATTTTATCCAATGGTGGTCATTGGAATCAATTTCACTTTGAAATTAGACTTAAACTGGTGTCAATCTTTTGATACTTATTGTTTTGTAAAAACACGCTATTTGCTCTGACAGCGGGAATTAATTATTAAATTAATTAATGTGAGTTATATGATATGAATTTTGTAAAATAGACTTCATTTTTGAATTCGGAATATCAAATATAGTTTAGGGTGAATTTTTGGTAATTTTCTGAAAAACTTCAATTTTTGATGAATAGTGAAACCACTAAGTGGTAATCAAGCAAACTGATTTTTTAGTTAAATAAACGTTTACCACTAATTTGTATTTAATTTTGAAAATCCTACATACATGGTTTTCATTAAGAAGTAAAATGTGGTTCAATGGGATTAAAATATTTTTTTGGTGAATAGTAACTTATTAAGTTTTTAATCGCGATTAGTGGTAATTAGGGTAGTTTAAGGTATAAATAATGCTTTAATAATATGAAATGACCTAGACACATGTCCCAACCTTATTTTTTGTGTCATGGCAGACCAAGAAAAGCCACAGGTCAGCTTGGGGACCCCATGGAGACATTTTGGTTGGGAAATGACATAAATAACTTTTTATTTAATGTAAAAGTAAAAATGACACAAACATAATATGTTTTACGAAAACAATTTTTACATGGGGTTATAAAGATCAGATTTTTGATTATAAATAGTCATTGGAAAGATAAAAATATTTCCTACATCATAGTATTTTTTTTATGATTTTTAGACGTTAAATAAATTTAATTATTTATGACATAATAATGATGCAGCGATGACATCATTATTTGATGATTTAAATAAAATGGAAAGATAATGTAAAATATATGAACTACACATGGCCAAAACCAATTGGATGAGTGGATTTAGAACCCTTATCACCTTATCCACAAATTATATCAATGTGGGACCTTTTAAAACCGAAACACATTTTCAAATAAGGTAGTATTTCTTTAATTTCCAAAAGTGCCCCTCCTCTCCTCTTATAAAAGGCCCCCACCTCTACCTCATTTCACACACTCCTCAAGCCTTTGGCTCAACCAAAACCTGACCATTTACTCTCTCCACTTCCCTCTCCTCATCCTAGAGGATTCCCTTTGGGCAGAATCCTTTCAAAGGAATCCTTTAGGCTCAAATCAAAAGGAGTTACACTTTTAAAGGAGATTAAAGAACGGTCGGGTCAAGTCGGATACGAGGTATGAGACTTCGTCTCAATCTCCTTTCATTGAGGCATATTTTATTTTATACACAAATTTCTTTTATACGGTGTATAAACCCCTTTTACTTTTACGTTTATTCAAAAGGAATATTTTTTATACGAAGCGTTTACTAAACAACAAAAGGGAATGTTTTTGTCGTACGTATGCGGCGACAACGACTTCTTCGCCGTCGTGACCGTTATTTGAGTTTCGGCTTCCTCTACAAGCCATACCTTTTTTTTAAAACGAAAAATAAATACCATGTTTTACTTTGGTATTGAAAATGGTTTTCATAATGTTTTTATTATATCAATGTGTTGTATTGATATCTCGTGATTGAAATGTGGAAATGTTATGTTTCCTTTATGCATGTTTTATGTGATATGATTATGTTATGGTTCTTGGGAATTATTATGAATACGGGTGGTTCTGTGATAAACTAAGGGCGGGTGAGCCCGTTATAGCTCTCCAATGCATTGGGTAACGCGAAGGAGTGAAACGTTAAGGTTTCTCCGAAGAGATTTTAGGGAATATACTGTGATGGGTATTCCAAACGTAACCAAGAGGGTTACTCCCTACGTAAGAATGTTATGAATGCCTCAAGTTACCTTTATGTATTATGATTTCTATGATTTATTCATGATTTTATGAGGTATGTTAAAGTGCCTATGTTTTATGGGTAAAGTATGATTTCATTCTTATGTATATATGAACTCATGTTTCCTTTCCATGTTTTTATAACCCATACTGAGCTTTTTATGCTCATCCCAAGTTTTTTTGAAATGTTTTTCATAGGTCAAGGGAAAGGTACATGATATGATGATAGTGTCAAGGAAGTGTCAAGATATAATCCATGTTTTATTTTAAATGTGTTACCATTGATGGGAATGAAGAATATTATCTTTATGTAACCACTTGGTTTATATGTGGAATGTAATGGAAGTTTTATGATCTAATTCTCTAAAACTCTAAACCCGAAAATATCCTCAATGTGTAATCTTGTAATAACTCAAGATTAAGTAAGGTTTAAGGCTGGGGCCTTATATAATTACTATGTAATGATGATCATGTAGAACGAGTCGCATCACATCATGGAGACGGTATTCTGTACGTACGCACGAGTGATGATATCGTTCCTATGATCGTGGAATTGTATTGGAGTATATATATATTATTTCAATATAAATATTACTTTATAATAATCATAAATAGTTACTCATTACACCATTATACCCATCCTTGTAAGGTGATGGTGGAAAATAGATTACACCACGGCGTGGAGACGGTATTCCGTACATACACACGCGCGGTGATTTCATTTTTCCGTAGGATGGATAGAAGGTGAATTAGGGTTGTTTAATATTTATAATAACATATCAGTATGTAAGTAATACTGATGTTATTACTTTATCATGAAACAACTAAAGAAGAAGAAGTTGAAGAAGAAAGAAATTGAAAAGATCGGTAATGGATATTACCTCTTATTTGGAACGCCTCTTTGAATCCTCCACTTAGGGAACTAAGATTGGTCTTTGAAGAATACCAGGACCTCTAGGATTATTCTAGGGAAGTGTAGAGGAGAAAATGGCAGGGTTTGGCCGAGATTGAGTGCTCAAATTGGTGTGAGGAGGAGGGGGAGGAGGTGCCCTTTTATAAGGGTGGAGAGGGGCACCTTAGGAATATCTCAAAATATTATTTTATATTAAAGTCAAAATCGGTTTATAATGGTTCCAAAGGGTCTTATTTCGAATATAAAGTGGGGATGGGTCGAAATCATATCAACCAATAGGATTTAGACAAGTTTAGGGTATTATTTTAACCTTATCAATTAGATTTAACTCTAAGTTAAATAATTTAACTTTTACCGTGTCTTTTTGTTTTCTTTCACTATATGGTTAATACACTTACTATAACATGACAAACGAGCCCCAAATTGTTTATTATTAATATATATATCCTTATCTAAGCCATTTGGCTGAACCGTAGATTTTTAGGAATAAAATAACAATTAATAATATAATATTTGATTTAAAAACTATTTTGTGTCAATTTTGACACTATTTGATATATGATTTTTGTGAAAGTCATAATAGAATTATATGTTCGAACCAAGTTGATTAAATCAACACTAATATATCATAGTAACCTATAAAATTATTGTAATTCATAAAAAGTCTCAAATTACATTTATTTTGGTGTTTATAACATCAATTATGTCAATATTTCATAAATAAGATAATTACTGCATCATCATTGTGTCATAAATAAATTAAATTATTTAATGTCTAAAAATTATAAATAAAATACCATTGAGTAGTAAATCTTTTTATATTTCTAATGAATATTTATAGTCGAATTTATCTTATGTATAACCCCATATTAAAAATGATTTACTTATTAAACTTTGATTTTAACTATTTTAACCCTTCTTTAAATAAATTAATAATAAATGTCCTAATCTAACCCAAGTGGGCCTAAATGGTCATATTTTATTCATAAGGTTGTTTTTGGTCTAATTAAACTTATCAAATAGAATTAGGACATGTGTTAGGGTAATAGTAATATCATATTTACCCTTAGTTACCCTATTTACTATTAACCGCGGTAAAAAAAGTAAAAAGTTACTATTCACCAACAAATTATTTTTATCTCATTGAACCACATTTTACTTACTGATATCAACCGTGTCTGTCGGATTTTCGAAATTCCATTCACAGAAGCGGTAAAATTAAGTTTTATGCAAAATTCAGTTTTTAACCTACCACTTAGTGGTTTCACTATTCATCAAAAATTGAAAGTTTTCAGAAAAGTACCAAAATTTTACCCTAGGCTAATTTCGGTATTCCGAATCCAAAAATGAAATCCATTTTGAAAAATAAAATTTTTAAAGTTTCAAAATGTGGTTATTACTATTCATAACGACTAGTTTTAATAATATTTTAATAGCATATCGTTGTTTAGTGAAACTCAGTATTACGTACGACGCAAGCTATCGAGGAAGGTCGCGATTGCGTGTAAATTAAGCCAAGATAGTATGTAGTGAAAGATTTCTTTGATGATATATAAAAACAAAATATTACTCATAAAAATCTCAGGTGTTACATTCTAACCCCCTTAAAAAGAATTT
The DNA here is from genome assembly GCA_963277665.1 of Viscum album. Classification (NCBI taxonomy): domain Eukaryota; kingdom Viridiplantae; phylum Streptophyta; class Magnoliopsida; order Santalales; family Viscaceae; genus Viscum; species Viscum album. The sequence goes on along the minus strand of OY728151.1, from coordinate 2,058,527,917 downwards.
CTCCCTCGAAATTCGTTACTTTGTAACAAATAGATGAGGATACTTCTCCCTCATCATATCCTCAAGATCCCATGTAGCTTCTTCTAATTGGTGGTTCCTCCATAAAACTTTCACCAATCGAGTGGTCTTGTTTATTAGGACTTTTTTGCTACGATCCAGAATCTCTATCGGTTGTTCTTCATAAGAAAGATCTTGCTCCAGCGGTACAACTTCTGAGCTGAGTACATGTGAAGGATCAGGTATGTACTTTCTCAGGAGAGATACATGGAGCACATCATGAACTTGAGAGAGATTCAGTGGAAGTGCCAATCGGTAAGCTACCTTTCCAACACGATCCAGTATTTCGAAAGGACCGATATATCTAGGGCTCAACTTCCCCTTCTTTCCAAATATCATAACCCTCTTCCAGGGAGATATTCGTAAGAACACTTTATCACCCACTTAAAACTCTAGGTCTTTTCTTCGGTTGTCGGCATAACTTTTCTGTAGACTCTGAGCTGATCTTATGTGTTGTTGAATAGATCTGACCTTTTCTGCCATTTCATCAACGAGATCAGGTCCTAATAGCTTTCTTTCCCCAACTTCATCCCAGCAAGTTGGAGTCCTGTATTTCTTTCCATAGAGAGATTCATAAGGAGCCATCTGAATACTGGAGTGAAAGATATTATTATAAGAAAATTCCACCAAAGGTAGGTGTTGATCCCAACCTCCTTTGAAATCCATAGAGCAAGCTCTCAACATATCTTCTAGGGTTTGAATTGTTCTCTCAGAGTGACCGTCTGTCTGGGGATGATAATCAGTGCTGAAACTCAACTCTGTATCCAGAGTATGCTAAAGACTTCGCCAGAACTTCGAGGTAAATCTCGGATCCCGATCAGATATAATAGAAAGTGGTACTCCATGAAATCTTACCACTTCCTTTACATATATCCTGGAAAGCTGATCTAGAGAGAAATCCTCTCTAATAGCAATGAAGTGTGCAGACTTTGTAAGACGATCAACTATGACCCAAATAGCATTATTGCCTTTGGATGTTTTAGGAAGTCATGTGACAAAGTCCATAGTGATGTTTTCCCATTTCCATTCGGGTATGGGTAATGGTTGTAACATCCCCTTAGACTTTTGTCTCTCAGCTTTAACTTGTTGACAAACCAAGCATCGAGAGACATATTCAGCAACATCTCTTTTCATGCCATCCCACTAGAAGTACTCTTTCAGGTCCCTATACATCTTCATGCTTCCAGGATGAATAGAGAATGAAGAACTATGAGCCTCATCCAGCAGCTCCTTCTTTAATTCGGGGATGGGAGGAACACAAACCCGATTCCTGAACTTTAATATCCCATCACAATCAAGGTTGAATTCCGGAACATTTCTCACCTTCTTTTGTAACTCGACATCTTCTTTATGTGCCTCTTTAATCTTCACATGTATAGATGGTTGAACATTCATTTGAGAAAGATAAGATTTTTCCCCTTCCATTATAATTCCAAGATCCATCCTTTGTAAATCCATAAATATTGTATCTTTTGTGATCCTCATCATGGATAAACTAGCATGGTCTTGTCGACTTAATGCATCTGCCACCTTGTTTGCTTTCCCAGGGTGGTAATGGATTGAGCAGTCATAATCCTTAATCAGCTCCAACCAACTTCTTTGATGCATATTCAGCTCCTTTTGTGTGAAAATATACTTTAAACTTTTATGATCAGTATAAATATCACACCTTTCACCATAAAGGTAATGCCTCCAAATCTTTAATGCAAAGATTACCGCAGCCAACTCCAAATCCTGTGTTGGGTAATTTTGCTCATGGATTTTCAACTGTCGTGAGGCATAAGAAATCACCATATCATTTTTCATAAGAACACACCCCAATCCCTTCTTGGATGCATCACTGTAGATCACAAACCTTTCTCCACTACAAGGCAGTGTGAGCACAGGTGCACTGGATAACCTTCTTTTCAACTCCTTGAAATTCTCTTCACATTCCTCTGTCCAAACAAACTTAACTCCTTTCCGAGTCAACTTGGTGACTGGATTAGATAATCGTGAAAAATCTTTTACAAAACGTCGATGATATCCAGCCCAACAAAGAAAACTTCGGATCTCAGTTACTGTTGTTGGTCTCGACCATCTTTCGATAACCTCTGTTTTTGCTGGATCCACATATATCCCCTCTTTTTAGATTATGTGACCCAAAAATGCAACTTTTTGAAGCCAAAATTCACACTTGGTAAATTTGGCATAAAGCTTCTCCTTTCCCAGGGTCTTCAATATAATTATCAAGTGATCTTCATGCTATCCCTTGCTCTTTGAATAGACAAGAATATCATCTATAAAGACTACCACAAATTGATCATGATAGTCTCTAAAGACTCTATTCATTAGATCCATGAAGATAGCAGGGGCATTATTAAGACCAAATGGCATCACTATAAATTTATAGTGTCCATACCTTGTACGGAAATCCGTCTTTGGTATATCCTCCCTTTTGACCCTTAATTGATGATACCCTGAAAGAAGATCAATCTTGGAAAAGTATTGAGCTCTGCGTAATTGGTCAAATAAGTCATCAATGCATGGGAGAGGATATTTGTTCTTGATAGTGATCTTGTTAAGTTCTCGATAATCAATGCAGAGTCTCATTGATCCATATTTCTTCCTAACAAATAGAACAGGTGCTCCCCAAGGTGACTCACTAGGGCGTATGAATCCCTTATCAAGATTCTCCTGGAGTTTCTTCTTCAATTCCTACAACTCAATTGGGGCCATTCTATAAGGTGTCTTTGAAATTGGAAAAGCACCCGGTACGAGTTCTATTGAAAACTCAACTTCACGATTTGGTGGAAGACCTGGTAATTCCTCCAGAAAGACATCATCATACTCCCGTACGATGGGAATATTCTTAATCGTGAGTTTCTCACCAACCATTTGAGATAAATAACCTTCATTTAGTGGAATCAAGACCCATAAGATGGAAGGAATTTCCACTGGAAGGTTATATTCATCCTTGCATCGATAGACGATCGTAGATTGATCTGGAATATGAAATGTGACTTCCCTTCTTTGGAAATTGATATGAGCTCCATGTAGAGGAAGCCAATCCATGCCAAGAATCACATCAAGTTCCACTAAAGGAAGGATCACAAGATTTGCAGGAAGCACTTTCCCACAAACTTCGATCGGAGAAGAATTATAAACTTTTGATGCGACTGTTGTGCCATTAGGTGTTGTCACAGCTAACTCAACATCTAATTGTTGAGGTAATACGGTGATACCCTTAGAAAATTTTTCAGAAATAAAAGAGTGGGTGGATCCAGAATCAAATAAAACATTTGCTACTTTAGAGTGGATGGTAAGTGTACCTTTAACCACTTCGTTATCGTACTCCACATCGCTGATAGAAATTTCATGTGACTTTCCTTTGTCTTTAGCCTTAATATTTTGTTGACGTCGACCATCATCATCAACCCTTGGATTTGGGCATTGATTGGCATAATTCCCCATCTCCTTGCACTGGAAACATTGAAGTGTATTAGGTTCATTCTGTGTATCCCTTCCTTTTTTTCATCATTATACATCTTCTTCCCATTATCACGACATTCAAATGCCCTATGACCTTCCTTTCCACATTTGAAACATTTACTTGTCTCTTTAAGACAACTCCCTCCATGTTTCTTTACACACTTTGAGCATAAGGGAAATCTCATCTTCTTTTCAGTGTGCTCTTTAGATTTTCCTTTGAATTCCATCTTCCTCTTCTTATCAAACCCATGTGACTGATGGGTTACTCCAATATCCATCTCGACTTTGAGAGCACATAGAACGATTTCCTCGTAGCTATTGAAGTCCCTTTATGGCTAACGCCCTTTGAAGACTTGGTTTTAAGCCACTAAAGAATCGATCGATCTTACTCTCAGGTTGGATAATAATACCAGAAGCGTACCTTGCAAGTCTTGTAAAATTTGCTTCATAGGTACCAACAGATTCATCATCCCTTTGCTTCAGTTCAAGAAACTCTTTCTCCATCTTTGTTCAGAGAATACGAGGGAAGTACTTATTGAAAAATAAGTTCTTGAACTCGTCCCATTCCATAGACTCAATTTCATCCCTTTGCCTCGTATTCTTAATAAGATCCCACCATTGATCAGCATCTCCTTCCAAATGATACACTACTGGGATGAATTTATCATGTTCAGAACATTGAAGAACTGAAAATAACTTTTCAGTAGTAATAATCCATTGTTCAGCAACTAATGGATCAGTAGACCCACTGAAAGAAGGTGGACGCTGCCTCATGAAGGATTCAACAGAATGTTTCTCCTTCCTTTGCTCGTTTGGAAGTCCTGCATGATTCATAGCTTGAGAAAGTTGTGTGAGCATGGCTACAAGATTTTTCATTCCAGCTCCCATATCGTTTGGTTGCTCAGGGGGACAATCATTGCATTGCCCATCGCATTCCGCATTAACACGGTTCCTTCGGGTTCCAGCCATTGACTAAAACCAAGAAGAATAGTGTGAGCAACACTAATTATAATAGGAAAACCACATAATCAAGGATAAAATTTCACACTTAAGGTCTTATCCTAGGGTATTCATGGCCATTTCACTACTAGAAAAGGGGGTATTGGAGCCCCCCAGACTCGGGCGACCGCCATTGGCGGTCGCTATAGCTCACCATTAGCGACCGCCAATGGCGGTCGCTAACCTGCCTAAAAAAATTCGGGGGGTTTCTACGCCCCCCCCCCCCCCCCGCGCCCTCGATCTCCCTCGCCCTAACCCCCTCCCTCCCTCACCGCCCTCCCTTGCGCCGCCCTCCCCTCCCCCGCCGCCCGGCCTCCCCCGCTACCCGGCCTCCCCCGCCGCCCGGCCTCCCCCGCCGCCCGGCATCCGGCCTCCGGCCGCCGCCCTCCGCCCTCGGGCCTCCGGCCGCCGCCCTCCGGCCTCTCGGCCCTCCCCCCCCCACCCCGGACGGCACCCGCACCCCGGACAGCCCCCGGCGCGCACTCCGGACCGCCCCCCGCACCCCGGACGGCTCCCCGCACCCCGGACAGCACCCCCCCGCGCACTCCGGACCGCCCCCCGCACCCCGGACGCCTCCCCGCACCCCGGACAACCCCCCCTGCACTCGGACACCCCCCTCCGAACCCGGACAGCCCCCCCGCACCCCGGACAGCCCCCCCCCCCCCCCCGCACTCGGACACCCCCCCTCCGCATCCGGACAGCCCCCCCCCGCACCCCGGACAGGCCCCCCGCACCCCGGACACCCCCGCACCCCGAACACCCCTGCCCGCACCCCTGTCAGGCCCCCGACACCCCGGACACCCCTCCCCGCACCTCGGACAGCCCCCCCCGACCCCGGACACCCCCCCCTCGCTGCCCGTCCCCCGTCCCCTCACCGCCTCCTCTCCTCCAGCTCCCCGCCGCCGCCGCCGCCCGTCCCCTCCCTTGCCGCACCGCCTTTGGCTCCGGCTCACCTTCGCTGCCTCCTCTCCCTCGCAGCACCGCCTTCGGCTCCCCTCCCTTTCAGGTTTGTAGCTCAATCAGGTAACATGAGCTTTCAGTTACATTATTATTTTATCAATGGTTCATAAACAAATGGTTAATATTTATTTTGAATATAGTTGATTTGAAAAATGTAAATGTAATAAGTATTGTGTAAATGTTTGTTATACAGATATTATTATGGATAAGAGTTGGATTGATCTTCCAAATCGAACGTCTAGAGAATATTTCAATGGAATTATGCAGTTTATTAACTTCACGAGAGGATTTGAAAGTGACTATATTAGTTGTCCATGTAGAAAATGTGCTAACAGATATCAATTCACACGAGATACTGTGAGGGAGCACCTTTTCTTTAATGGATTTCTGAAAAATTATAAGAGTTGGACTCGTCATGGAGAAGAATATGTTCGTTGTCAAAATACAGATGCAACTCAGATGGATGTTGATGCAAGGATGACTGATCCAATGCATGAAATGCTTACTGAAATGGTAGGTGGGTTTGATCCTGAAGGCATTGACATCCAGAATCTTGAGACCGGTGAGATAAATCTTCGCTCTGGTGCAGATCGTGATTCGAGGAGGTTTTATGAAGTACTTGATGATGCGTAAACAGAATTATATCCTGGATGTACTTCTTACAATAAACTGTCGTTTATCGTGAAGTTGTTTCATTTGAAGACTTTGAATAATTGGTCAGACACATCATTCGACATGCTTTTGGTTTTATTGAAAAAAGTTCTTCCTGTCGACGCTAAGATTCCTGAGTCGTATTACTATGCTCGTAAGTTGACAGAGAACTTAGGTTTTACATATGAGACTATAGATGCATGTGCAAACAACTTTATGTTGTTTAGAAATGAAACTGCTCATTTGGATATTTGTACGGTTCGCGCGGCACGTCCGATTGTGGCGTTTTCAGCAGCGCGGCGCGCGCTGAAATGGCGCGTTGGGGGGTCAAAACCACCCGAACGACCTCCGAATTCCACGAAACCGTACGACAACATCCGGGGCGTGAATTGTGAAATGGTCGGCCAGACGGCACCTCATTCGGATGTGCCGTGTGACCGCGGCGGCCGGAAACGCGTTTCCGGCGCCAAAAAACACCAAAACGGCGTGCGGCGGTCCAATTCGGAGCAAAAGTGCTCCGAACGACCTGAAACCGCACAGGAACGATAGAAATATTATTCCTGAGATGCAGGAGGAGGCCGCACGTCCATCGGACGTGCGGTGCGCGCGACACGTCCGATTGTGTCGTTTTCAGCAGCGCGACGCGCGCTGAAATGGCGCGTTGGGGGGTCAAAACCACCCGAACGACCTCCGAATGCCACGAAACCGTACGAAAACATCCGGGGCGTTAATTGTGAAATGGTCGGCCAGACGGCACCTCATTTGGAGGTGCCGTGTGACCGCGGCGGCCAGAAACGCGTTTCCGGCGCCATAAAACACCAAAACGGCGTGCGGCGGTCCCATTCGGAGCAAACGTGCTCCGAACGACCTGAAACCGCACGGGAACGATAGAAATATTATTCCTGAGATGCAGGAGGAGGCCGCACGTCCATCGGACGTGCGGTGCGCGCGACACGTCCGATTGTGTCGTTTTCAGCAGCGCGGCGCGCGCTGAAATGGCACGTTGGGGGGTCAAAACCACCCGAACAACCTCCGAATGCCACGAAACCGTACGAAAACATCCGGGGCGTGAATTGTGAAATGTTCGGCCAGACGGAACCTCATTCGGAGGTGCCGTGTGACTGCGGCGGCCGGAAACGCGTTTTCGGCGCCATTAAACACCAAAACGGCGTGCGGCGGTCCAATTCGGAGAAAACGTGCTCCGACCGACCTGAAACCGCACGGGAACGATAGAAATATTATTCCAGAGATGCAGGAGGAGGCGGCACGTCCATCGGACGTGCGGTTCGCGCGACACGTCCGATTGTGGCGTTTTCTGCAGCGCGGCACGCGCTAAAATGGCGCGTTGGGGGGTCAAAACCACCCGAACGACCTCCGAATGCCAAAAAACCGTACGACAACATCCATGGTGTGAATTGTGAAATGGTCGGCCAGACGGCACCTCATTCGGATGTGCCGTGTGACCGCTGCGGTCGGAAACGCGTTTCCGGCGCCATAAAACACCAAAACGGCGTGCGACGGTCCAATTCGGAGCAAACGTGCTCCGAACGACCTGAAACCGCACGGGAACGATATAAATATTATTCCTGAGATGTAGGAGGAGGCCGCACATCCATCGGACGTGCGGTGCGTGCGGCACGTCCGATTGTGTCGTTTTCAGCAGCGCGGCGCGCGCTGAAATGGCGCGTTGGGGGGTCAAAACCACCCGAACGACCTCTGAATGCCACGAAACCGTACGACAACATCCGGGGCGTGAATTGTGAAATGTTCGGCCAGACGACACCTCATTCGGAGGTGCCGTGTGACCGCGGTGGCCGGAAACGCGTTTCCGGCGCCATAAAACACCAAAACGGCGTGCGGCGGTCCCATTCGGAGCAAACGTGCTCCGAACGACCTGAAACCGCACGGGAACGATAGAAATATTATTCCTGAGATGCAGGAGGAGGCCGCACGTCCATCGGACGTGCGGTTCGCGCGGCACGTCCGATTGTGGCGTTTTCAGCAGCGCGGCGCGCGCTGAAATGGCGCGTTGGGGGGTCAAAACCACCCGAACGACCTCCGAATTCCACGAAACCATACGACAACATCCGGGGCGTGAATTGTAAAATGGTCGGCCTGACGGCACCTCATTCGGAGGTGCCGTGTGACCGCGGCGGCCGGAAAGGCGTTTCCGGCGCCATTAAACACCAAAACGGCGTGCGGCGGTCCAATTCGGAGCAAACGTGCTCCGAACGACCTGAAACCGCACAGGAACGATAGAAATATTATTCCTGAGATGCAGGAGGAGGCCGCACGTCCATCGGACGTGCGGTGCGCGCGGCACGTCCGATTGTGGCGTTTTCACCAGCGCGGCGCGCGCTGAAATGGCGCGTTGGGGGGTCAAAACCACCCGAACGACCTCCGAATGCCACGAAACCGTACGACAACATCCGGGGTGTGAATTGTGAAATGGTCGGCCAGACGGCACCTCATTCGGAGGTGCCGTGTGACCGCGGCGGCCGGAAACGCGTTTCCGGCGCCATAAAACACCAAAACGGCGTGCGGCGGTCCAATTCGGAGCAAACGTGCTCCGAACGACCTGAAACCGCACGGGAACGATAGAAATATTATTCCTGAGATTCAGGAGGAGGCCGCACATCCATCGGGCGTGCGGTGCGCGCGGCACGTCCGATTGTGTCGTTTTCAGCAGCGCGGCGCAAGCTGAAATGGCGCGTTGGGGGGTCAAAACCACCCGAACGACCTCCGAATGCCACGAAACCGTACGACAACATCCGGGGCATGAATTGTGAAATGGTCGCCCAGACGGTACCTCATTCGGAGGTGCCGTGTGACCGCGGCGGCCGGAAACGCGTTTCCAGCGCCATAAAACACCAAAACGGCGTGCGGCGGTCCCATTCGGAGCAAAAGTGCTCCGAACGACCTGAAACTGCAAGGGAACGATAGAAATATTATTCTTGAGATGCAGGAGGAGGCCGCACGTCCATCGGACGTGCGGTTCGCGCGGCACGTCCGATTGTGGCGTTTTCAGCAGCGCGGCGCGCGCTCAAATGGCGCGTTGGGGGGTCAAAACCACCCGAACGACCTCCGAATTCCACGAAACAGTACGACAACATCCGGGGCGTGAATTGTGAAATGGTCGGCTAGACGGCACCTCATTCGGAAGTGCCGTGTGACCGCGGCGGCCGGAAACGCGTTTCAGGCGCCATTAAACACCAAAACGGCGTGCGGCGGTCCAATTCGGATCAAACGTGCTCCGAACGACCTGAAACCGCACGGGAACGATAGAAATATTATTCCTGAGATGCAGGAGGAGGCCGCACGTCCATCGGACGTGCGGTGCGCGCGACACGTCCGATTGTGTCGTTTTCAGCAGCGCGGCGCGCGCTGAAATGGCGCGTTGGGGGGTCAAAACCACCCGAACGACCTCCGAATGCCACGAAACCGTACGACAACATCCGGGGCGTGAATTGTGAAATGGTCGGCCAGACGGAACCTCATTCGGAGGTGCCGTGTGAACGCGGCGGTTCCATTCGGAGCAAACATGCTCCGAACGACCTGAAACTGCACGGGAACGATAGAAATATTATTTCTGAGATGCAGGAGGAGGCCTCACGTCCATCGGACGTGCGGTGCGCGCGGTACGTCCGATTGTGTCGTTTTCAGCAGTGCGGCGCGCGTTGAAATGGCGCGTTGGGGGGGTCAAAACCACCCGAACGACCTCCGAATGCCACGAAACCGTACGACAACATCCGGGGCGTGAATTGTGAAATGGTCGGCCAGACGGAACCTCATTCGGAGGTGCCGTGTGACCGCAGCGGCCGGAAACGCGTTTCCGGCGCCATAAAACACCAAAACGGCGTGCGGCGGTCCAATTCGGAGCAAACGTGCTCCGAACGACCTGAAATGAGATTATTTCTTGAATCGAAGTTTTTTAATTATTATAGCACAATGATTTGATATTATATATATATTAAATATATATTAAAACATTTAAAATATATTATATATATATATATATATTTAAAATATTGTATTTAATAGTATATATATGAATATTTTTACATATATATATATATTTATATTGAATTCAATAAAAAAAATTTTAAATTTTTTTTTTTTCGAATAGCGACCGCCAGAGGCGGTCGCTATAGGGTGCCCTGCAGAGGCCCTTCGGCGACCGCCTGGCGGTCGCTATAGGGTGCCCGGCAGGGGGCCTTCAGCGACCGCCACGCGGTCGCCGAAGCCCGATCTGCCGGCCTGCTATAGCGACCGCCATTGGCGGTCGCTAAAGGCCTCTAGCGACGAGGAAACAACGACCGCCAATGGCGGTCGCTGCGCGGCCGCTAAAGACCTTTAGCGACCGCCAATGGCGGTCGCTAATGGCCTTATTTATAGTAGTGTTTCTAAAACACTAAGATTGTGTTCTATGCTTAGACTTATCCTTAGGGTTCTTACTAAGGCTTTCACATCCTAGTTTCCAAAGGTTGACTATACCTTTCCTCTGATACCAACTATAACAACCCATACTTTATATACATTGTTAATACTTCAAAATGGAAGCACACTTATTACAACATATGACAAAACCACAAAGGACCGTATAGGTATAGTGTCTTTAGAAACTGGAAAACACAAACAACTAGTTCATAAATCTTCTACAGTGTCTCCCATTTATTTCATCATATCTAGGGTCCCTTTTAGCATATTCTACTTAATATCCATCTTCCTGACCTGGGGAAAAGAAAACATAAAAGGGTGAGCTCAAATGCTCAGAAAGGGAAAATAAAGGAAATAAAAATCATATCATATCTTTTTGAAAATCATAATCTGCAAAAGAGATCATAATATCTTAACATGTAATAAATCATAGAAGTGAAAATGAGATCCCCATAATCATAACATAAAACTTGAAACTTTGTGGCACACACACATAATCATAGATAATCATTTCTTGTTAGTCAAGACTCATTTCCAAGACTATCTTAGTGGACAAAGTCCCTTTCTGAACCGAGTCACCCTCGTTTCAGTCTTGTTTCACTGAACCGGTATAACCTACCGTTCCAGCCATGTCTATCTCATGAGATATAAAATCTTTACCCAATGCATTGGAGGTAGATATAGGTCCCACCCATCTCTTAATGATACCATTCTTATGTGTGCCACAAAATCATAAACCATACATCATAGCATAACCCATGTAATAAAAATGGGATTCTTAAACAACATGACATCATTAAACAATTCATATAAGATAAAGGAATTCATAAAAATATTTCCATCACAACATAATCAAATCCATTTAATAATAGGGATAAAAAACAGAACCCTTTATTATCTTAGACGGAAAATAATTTTGATAAAACACTTGAACTCCATTCTTGAGGAAAATATCCTTTCTTCTTCAAAAACGTTTTTTCTTTTCTTATCATGTCATACAACTTTAAACTAAAAGAAGTTGATTAAAAATAAAATTGAAAACTAGTAAAGGAAACTTCTTGTAAATAATGTTTTAAAAATCCATTTATGCCGTATAAGTTAAAAAAAACATTCTTCGTACTTTTGTCGGAAAAGTCAAAAAGTACCTCGTACGAAAAACGACAAAAGATTCCTTTCATATCTTTTAATAAAAACTCACTGAAGGGTAAAATTGAATTTAAATTTTTTTTAAGTGTATGGAAATAATATTACCTATTGAGAAAACATGGATGTGGATGATAAAATACACCCCAGTAAATTTCAAAGTATAAACAATCTCGGATAAAAATGAGATTGTGATATTTCCATTACCTTAGGTACGATTTGCTTTGTATGTGTCCGAAGCTCTTGTATAATGGTTTAAATAATGTTATTGACTTATTCCAAAATCATACATATTGATATGATATCATATATGGTCATATTCTTATCTTCTTGTTAGTAATATTTCATTGTTACTTGTTACTCAGGTCTTTATTGCCTTTTGTTCTTATGCGTGTTTTGCCGAATAATTTCTTATTCTTCTTTTAAGGTTATAGATACCTTATATCCAGAATGGTATTAGTGTAACATATATCATATTTATTCATTCAATTCATTTATATAATTACTATGTAATGATGATCATGTAGAACGAGTCGCATCACATCGTGGAGACGGTATTCCGTACGTACGCACGAGTGATGATATCATTCCTATGATCGTGGAATTGTATTGGAGTATATATATATTATTTCAGTATCAATATTACTTTATAATAATCATAAATAGTTACTCACTAAACCATTATACCCATCCTTGTAAGGTGATGGTGGAAAATATATTACACCACGGCGTGGAGACGGTATTCCGTACGTACACACGCGCGGTGATTTCATTTTTCCGTAGGATGGATAGAAGGTGAATTAGGGTTGTTTAATATTTATAATAACATATCAGTATGTAAGTAATACTTATGTTATTACTTTATCATGAAACAACTAAAGAAGAAGAAGTTGAAGAAGAAAGAAATTGAAAAGATCGGTAATGGATATTACCTCTTCTTTGGAACGCCTCTTTGAATCCTCCACTTAGGGAACTAAGATTGGTCTTTGAAGAAGACCATGACCTCTAGGATTATTCTAGGGAAGTGGAGAGGAGAAAATGGCAGGGGTTGGTCGAGCTTGAGTGCTCAAATTGGTGTGAGGAGGAGGGGGAGGAGGTGCCCTTTTATAAGGGAGGAGAGGGGCACCTTAGGAATATCTCAAATTATTATTTTATATTAAAGTCAAAATCGGTTTATAATGGTTCCAAAGGGTCTTATTTCAAAGCTAAAGTGGGGATGGGTCGAAATCCTATCAACCAAAAGGATTTAGAGAAGTTTAGGGTATTATTTTATCCTTATCAATTAGATTTAACTCTAAGTTAAATAATTTAACTTTTACCGTGTCTTTTTGTTTTCTTTCACTATATGGTTAATACACTTACTATAACATGCCAAACGAACCCCAAATTGTTTATTAATAATATATATGTACTTATCTAAGTCATTTGGCCTATCCTTAGATTTTTAGGAATAAAATAACAATTAATAATATAATATTTGATTGAAAAACTATTTTGTGTCAATTTTGACACTATTTGATATATGATTTTTGTGAAAGTCATAACAGAATTATATGTTCGAACCAAGTTTATTAAATCAACAATAATATATCATAGTAACCTATAAAATTAGTGGAATTCATAAAAAGTCTCAAATTACATTTATTTTGGTGTTTATAACATCAATTATGTCAATATTTCATAAATAAGATAATTACTGCATCATCATTGTGTCATAAATAAATTAAATTATTTAATGTCTAAAAATTATAAATAAAATACCATTATGTAGGAAATATTTTTAGCTTTCTAATGAGTATTTATAGTCGAATTTAACTTATGTATAACCCCATATTAAAAATTATTTACTTATTAAACTTTGATTTTAACTATTTTAACCCTTTTTTAAATAAATTAATAATAAATGTCCTAATCTAACCCAAGTGGGCCTAAATGGTCATATTTTATTCATAAGGTTGTTTTTGGTCGAATTAAACTTATCAAATAGAATTAGGACATGTGTTAGGGTAATAGTAATATCATATTTACCCTTAGTTACCCTATTTACTATTAACCGCGGTAAAAAAAGTAAAAAGTTACTATTCACCAAAAAATTATTTTTATCTCATTGAACCACATTTTACTTACTGATATCAACCGTGTCTGTCGGATTTTCGAAATTCCATTCAAAGAAGCGGTAAAATTAAGTTTTATGCAAAATTCAGTTTTTAACCTACCACTTAGTGGTTTCACTATTCATCAAAAATTGAAAGTTTTCAGAAAAGTACCAAAATTTTTCCCTAGGCTAATTTCGGTATTCTGAATCCAAAAATGAAGTCCATTTTGAAAAATAAAATTTGTAAAGTTTCAAAAAGTGGTTATTACTATTCATAACGGTTAGTTTTAATAATATTTTAATAGCATATCGTTGTTCAGTGAAACTCGGTATTGCGTACGACGCAAGCTATCGAGGAAGGTCGCGATTGCGTGTAAAGTAATCCAAGCTAGTATGTAGTGAAAGATTCCTTTGATGATATATAAAAACAAAATATTACTCATAAAAATCTCGGGTGTTACAGAAAAGGTGGCTGGACCGTCCTGAACCTGTCGGCCTGGACCAGCCCGCTGCTACCGCCCCGCCCTAGCCGGCGGCATTCCGTTGCGCGATGCCCCACTCTGCAATGCTCCATCACGGCTTATCATGGATCCCCGACATCGGAGCCGCACCGGTGGACCTTCTGCGGACCGTTGGGGGCACCCCGGTGGTCCGTTTTGTGATCGAAGGGTACCGACGCGACCCTCGAGATGTGATCTTCCCTGCTACGACATCATAATGAAGCAATTTGTAGAAAAAATGGGATCGGGGGATTAAAACTCAAACTACCTACCTCGCGGGTGAAACGCCGACGTTCTGGCTTAGATCTGTGCTTCAAAGCATCTGTTGCACGATCCTAGAATGGCCGCCGTCGAAATCCGAGATCAACGACCCCTTGATCGCGTGATTCGGTCATCGATTAACTGTCAGAAGGAGGAGGAGGAAATAGGGGAAGGGAGGCACCTCCTCCGCTACGCACGACACGTCCAAGGGGGAGTTATTTTTTTTGTTTTAAAATATCTTCAGCTCCCGACTCGCCTCCACCCGGTGCCTGATGAAGACAAAATTATGGTCACCCTTAGGGTAAAAGCACCATTCTGAACACAACAACAAAATTAGATTTTCGATCTGAGACTTAGTTTAAATTTTATTCGAGCTAACGCTCATAAATAAACTTTTCCTTTTATTTACAAAAATGCCCCTGGTGGAGTTTTCCACAGCAAACCCGCGCCCGTAAAGTTTACACCTCGCCTAGGATAAACGACATGTTTTGGACGCAACTGTGCCCTCAGATTCCCATTCTGAGCCACCATATTTGAGATATCAAACCCCCACCACATGCATATTATAAAAATACTTAATATGTTTAAAAAATTAATTTCGGGCACACCAGGCCTCAGAATCGCACGCCGTCTGCGCGCCTATCATTGTAATAATTCATAGAAATATTCCAATGTATGATCGAGCCAAAACCCGAGTCGCTAAATATTTTATGTCAAAATAGATACATAATACCTATATAAATTTCAATGTAATTTATTGGAGTTATTTTATAATAAGTTTCGATATTTAAAAAAATTATTATACATTTTACCATTTTTACCCACCGCCTAGAGGAATTTGAAAATTTTCATAAAACATAATTTTACCACTTATGTGAGTTAAATTTAAAAAATATGAGATACACAATTTATATCATAAATTAAAACATAGTTCAATAAGATGAAAATAATTTTCGGTTAATAGTAACTTTTGACTTTTATTTACCACGGTTAAAAGTAAATAGTGTAATTAAAGGTAAAAATGATATCATAATTATCCTAATACATGTACTAATTCTATTGGATAAGTGAAATTCTGAAAAAATAACCATAGTAATAAAATATTATCCCCTTTGGTCCACTTGGATTAGATTAGGACATTTATTATTATTTTATTTAAAGAAAGGTTAAAAGAGTTAAATTCAAAATTTTATAACTAAACCATTTTAAATATAGAGTTACACACAATATAAATTATACTATAAATATTAATTAGAAATTTTAATATATTTATTACATAATTGTATTTTATTTATAAATTTTAGACATTAAATAATTTAATTTATTTATGATACAACGATGATGCAGTAATTACTTTATTTATGAAATATTAAAATAATTGGTATTATAAATATCTAAATAAATGGAAATTGAGACTTATGATGAATAATAGTAATTTTATAGGTTAATATGACATGTTAGGGTTGGTTAAATAAATTTTATTCTCAGTGATAATGTTTTAATGTCTTTTTAAAAATTAAATACTAAATAGTGTCAAAATTTATATAATTGAGTTTTTAAAAATTACTATATTATTAATTGATATAATATTCATAATAATCTATGGTTATTCCAAATTAATTAAATAAGGTGATATATATTAATAATGAACCATTTTGGGTTCTTTTGGTTGTTTATATTATGTTTATTAACCATATAATATAAAAATACAAAGAGACATGGTAAATGTCAAACTATTTAACTAAGATTTATATCTAAAATATAAGGTTATTATTGTGACCTTAACATTTCTAAAACATATTTGTTGAGAGTTTCGAGACCCATACCCACATTATCCTCTAAATAAATCATTTTTAAGCCATTATAAACCGAGAATTATTTTATTATAAAATAATATTTGAAGCTTTTCCTAAAGTGACCCTCACCTCTCTTATAAAAGGGAACTTCCCCTTCTCTTAATTTCACACATCCAAATCCATTTGACTCAGCCATCACCTATCCAAATATCCTCAAAAAGATACTACCTTCATTATAGAGTCCTTCTCTTGGTTATAAATCCAACCTAAAGAGCCATTTTTATCAAATCAAAAAGAAGAACCCAAAGTAGAGGAAAATATTTCATCAGCTCTTTCAAGTTCGTTTCTTCTTGCACTTCCTCTTTCTTTGTTGTTTCCATTATAAAATAATAACTCCAGTATCATATATATACTATTATGATATTATAAAAATTTTACAAACATATTCATTATCCTTTCCATCATATGAATGACTAAGTCACCATAATTGTATATATACGGCTTACCGTCTCCTCGTCGTGGTGTAGTTTGTCATTCAAACAATTAATTATTTGTATGGGTATAATAATGAGTATAAATGACTTAAATAATAAATATAACATTTTATTTATTATGTATATATGATATACCATCCAATTACATATGATTTCTCTATTAATATAATGATATTGTCGCTTGGGTGTATGTAAGGATTACCGTCTCCACGAACACGATTAGATTCATTTCTCCATCGTAATCATTCATGATTAATTTTCATTTTATCATTGAAAATAAATTTTATGAACATAATATAATTCTGTATATGAATCAAATACATATTATCCATAACAAACATGTCTTACGTAACCAATCATATAAAGGAAAATGAATCATTTAACACCCAAAACGATGCTACTACGAAAATATTATTAACAAAGAAATATTAGAGGATCATATATGATATCATATTTATGTATATAGTTCTTGTATAGTTAATAACAATGATTTAACAATTATACATAATCTTAACATACCATCTACTAAGGAAAAGTACAAGGAATGTTTTAATTTCACAATATCTTTATTATCCGAGGTTGTTTTTACGTAAGTATCTACTGGAACCTCTTTGTCATCCAAATACATGTTTTCATAACATTTTATTTCAAAACATTTTTACTATTTACTAGACTATGTGTTAAAGTCATTTATACCCTTATTTTACCTTATATGTTTTGAAATGAATCTTTCTTTCATTTTCCAAAAAGGTACTTTATGACCTTTTTGACAAAATTAAGGTAAGAATGTTTTTTTAATGTATATGGCAGGTGTGGCTATTTTCTGCCATTATTACATCATCCAAACATACCTTACAAATTTATAAGAATATTTTACAAATAAATGTTTTCTTTCAAAATTATGTGACTCTTAAATGGTTTCAAAATATAAAGAGGTATTTCTTTCAAATACTTTTCATTTCATTAATGTCAACATCCTTTGATGGATTTTAAACATGTTTGAAGTTGATTTATTATGATACAAATATTTCATATTGTATTGAAGATTTTTTGATATGTTTGACTATGGATGTGTTATGTTTATACCATTCATGGTTTATTGTTAATGTATAAACATTTTGTTTTCTAGTTTTAATACGAATTTTTATGTTATGTATCAAACTTTTCATATGAAGAATGTTTTGGACTTATTAAGTGATGGGTGGATCCCACTATAGCTCCTTGATGCATCACTAGGTCTCATGAGATAATTAGATAGGGAATTGGATGAGGCCTTTACCAATTTGATATATGGTTTTGGACGAGGCCTAAATCAATTTTAGATGTCTTGACAGAGTCCTTGATAAAATGTTTCAGAATGTCTAGAATTATACATTCCCTCATTATAAAAATAATATTGATGGTTCATGTGGTTATTCGACTAGTATAATAACCATGAATATGTTTTATTATGGAATTATTTACTCATCTCATATTCCTTCCATAATGTGTTAATGTTTATTATTTTTAAAGGCATGTGTTTTGAATTATTCATCATGCATAGTATTTATGTTATCTTCTGCTGTATTGATAACCATTACTGAACATTTGAGCTCACCCATTTATTTTGTTTCATTTTCCCAGGATATGAAGAAGTTAGAATTGAATGACATTCAGGCATAATCTAGGAGGCTTGGATGTTTCTATTGGAATAATTCAGTGCTGTATTTATTTTCATGTTGTAAGGTTGAACTTATGTATGTATCTTGTTTCCATTTATAATAAATTGATCGGTATTTCAGGACATGTTTACTTGTATCATGCCAATGTTATGAAATAAAGCACAGACTCTGGTTAACTGGGGTTGGGGTGTTACATACATGATACTAGCGAAGCTATGAAACAAAGAAGATGATGTACATGGAACTATACCTCTATGGTAATAGCAACCGATAGGCTATCATTATGATTATTTCTAGGATCTAAAATAGACCTATGTAATGAAGAAAAAATTTCCTTTTCACTCGTAACCATCTATTACCTGTCGTGGGTGATCCTTGAAGGAAAAAAGATCCCTCACCTCGAACTCTAGAGGTCATCGATGGAGATCATCATTAGATTATTGTGTTGAATGAGGAGTATTCATAAAATTTCTGATCAACTAAAAATTATCTAAAGTCTCCTAAATGAGGCGAGGACCTAGAAAGGGTTCCTCACCTATATCCAGCCAACATAGGGGTGAACGAAATGACCAACCATATAATACATCAAAAGGATATATCTGAATTTTTTCCTGAAAGTTATTATTATAGGAAAACTCAATGATAGGGATATGCCTTTCCCAAGAACCACTGAAATCAAGGAGACTTGCTTCAAACATGACTTTTAGAACATGTATTGCCTATTCTTATTTTCCATTGGTCTGAGGGTGATATTATGTTCTTAGAAGAACCCCTCTTCCCATATCTTTATGTAGTCCCTACCAGAACTGTGATGTGAAACCAACCTCCCTATTTGAATCGATGGTATGAGGGACCCCATGTAATCATATGATATCATGAAATAAAATATTCTCTACTCATTAACTAGTAATGTATCCTGAAAAAGAATGTAGTGGGATACATTCTTATATTTTTCAATGAAAACCCATACATCATTTCTGCCTCTAGGAGACCTATGTAAACCCACTATAAATTTCATGGCAACATCTTCCCATTTCCATTATAGGAATGGATGTGGCTGTAACAAGCCTGTATGTCTCTTATTATTAGGATTCACCTACTGATAGGTGTAACACATAGAGATAATTCTTGTTATCTAAAATTTCATCCTTGGCCACCAATACTGGCTTCTCAGGTCTTGATACAAATTCTTGATTCCTGGATAAATTACCCACAGAGAGGCATTGGACTCTTTCAACAACTCCTCTCTCATATCTGTAGAAACTCAAACACATCTATGGATACAAAGGATGTTGTCTCTATCTACTGACCCATTTGGTGGCAGTTTATATCCTCATATACTCTCACGGAGTACCAAGCCTTTTGGATCTGAAAATTTTATACCCTTCACCTTTTCAAGGAGAGAATAATTAAATGTTAAAGATGAGAGGTAAGAATTCTTGTGATTGTCCTGAAACTACAGATGCAGCTCAAAAAATAGGGTGATTAACTTCTATTCATCACTAGATTCTCATTTGGCATGTGTTTGAGTTTTTTTGACTCAGTGCATCAATGACTACATTACCCTTCCCTAGTGTATAGGCATTATCAAAATAAAAGGAAAACAAATATTTGACCCATCTCCACTATCTAATGTTCAAGTATGGCTGAGTAAAGATATAGTTGAGTCTCTTGTGATCTATGTAAAACACAAATCACTCACCCATAAGATAATGTCTCTTGTAAAGTGAGGCATGGACAATTGAATCTATCCCAAGATAGTGCATCAAGTAGTTCCTCTCATGAGGCTTCAACTACCAAGATCCATACAAAACGAATTTTTACTACTATATCAGTACTATTAGATCAGTAAGACTACAAATTTATACTACTATAGAAGATAGTATAACCTTTTTTGGATCTAGAAGAACCAGAATAGGTACTGATACAAGCCTCCCATTCATCACCTAAATGGCCTCCTCTCATGCTTCTGACCACATGATCTTAACACCCTTCGTGGTAAGACTAGTAAAAGGTGAAGCTAAGTGGGAGAAGTCCTGTGTGAAATTCATGTAATATCCATATATCCCCAATAAACTCTGTATATTTAACAAATTCTTGGGAATCTCCCAGAAAACTACAACACTAACCATTTCTAGATCAACATATACACATTATTGTGAGATAATATGACTCAAGAAGTGATATTTTTTTATTCATAAGTTTCACTTAGAAAGATTTTTATTAATTGGATGATCTCTTAGTGTACTAAGAATTATGATAATCTGTTATTCATGGTCCTTATGATTTGTATAATACACCAACATGTCATTTGTAAAGACCATGAAAAAGGAATCCAAATTGGGGTAGAACACCCTATTCATCATATCCATGAAAATGGAAGTAATTTTCTTAATAATTAATGGCATTAAAATGTAATCATACCAAAAATAAATACTATAAAAAGGTGTTTTGGGTATGTATGATGAATTGACTCACACTAGAAGATAACCCAATCTCAATTTTATCTTAGATAAGATCTTTAATCCTCATAGTTGGTCGAAGAGATCATCAATTTGAGGCAGTGGATATCAGTTCTTGATTATAAGCCAATTTAACCTTCTATATCTATGAATGGATGTTAGGTTACATCTTCCTTATTGGAAACAAGCACGAGTGAACTCCAAGAAGTTTTATTGGGCCATATAAAAGCTTTGGCCTCTAAATCCTCTAACTACAACTTGATCTCTCAAAGATTTTATGATGCCATCCTGTATGAAGGATTGGACACTGGAGATGATCCTGAAAAAAGCTCTATTGTAAACTCTACCTCTCTCTCGGGAGGTATTCTAGAAAAGTTATTAGGAAATACATCCCTAAAATGATCCACCACTGGAGTAAAATCAACTTCTCGTAAACCCTATTCCCCCATGAAGTGATTTTAAATCTAGGAGGCCACTCCACATAGCCCATGATTCTCTGGTCTTGCTCTACCAGACTGGACATCCCACTCACCCTTATGTAGATAACTGCTTCCCTCGGGTGATGCAAATGATACCTTGTGGCAATAGTAGTCTACAAAATCATTATACTGAACTAAAAAATCCATCCCAAGAATGAAATCAAAGCTTATAATCTTGAGAATTAAGATGTTTCATATGAAAGGGTTACTACTTACCTCAAGGGGAAATACCTACACTGGCGTATTCCCTCTTTTCATAACCCTAATAGTGCATCTTGGGTCATTACACTATAGTAAGATTGTATCTATAGTTTGAGACTTTCCATGATAGATACGGAGATGAAATAGTTCTAAGAACCTGTATCAAATAAAGATGATGTTATAGCAGATTCCACAAGAATAGTTCCTCGTACGGTAGATGATCCCACAGCTTGATCCTCAAGTATCATCTGAAATGCTTGCCAGTAGCTTGATCCATGAACCTGTGCAACAACTGTACTACCATGATCATAACTGCTCTTCTGGTGTTGTTGGTGATTTGGGGTCATGTTTCAATGGACAAGACCTCCTTATCGGCCAGTCCTACTAGTTCCATTCCAAATCCCCACCTGACACGGTGCAAAATAACCCACTCCTTAAGGGGGGAATAGAGATGATCTTTTCCCACTCGTAGCTAGTGGAATGATCCTTCCAAAATGCTGAAGATTCCCCATACATAAACAATCTCGACACTTCAGTGGGTCTTTATCACACAAAGGTTTTGGATTCCCCAATCATCCAAACTGATGAAACAGTAAAGAACTATCAAAACAAGCACTCTGTATGTCACTTCACTAGGAACAAACCTCGAGAGAATGCTTCCTACCATCAGAATAACTACTGGCCTGATGTGGCACTAGTCCACTATTCCTGGTACTATTTTTTAACTAATGATACGCTCAGTGATAAGGGCTTGATTTACTATTTCATAAATATTAGGTAGGAAAAAGACATTCACCTTTTTATGAATGGAATACTGGATAACGTCCTTAAAATGTCTTGCATATGAATGTTCATTACTATCTACAAGCAATATAAAGTGTTGAAACTCCATGAAACGCGCTGAATACTCCATATATGACATAGAACCCTATTCAAGATGCATGAAATCATTGGCTCTGTAAGCTCTCAGTGTATTAGGAAATTTTTGATCATACTAGGTAAATCAACCCATAACATGCCCTAATGAAGAACAACCTAGGTAATCACATTCCACCATCATAAGGTTGAATCTCAAAGCATGTATGTGTCAATATAAACCCTCTTCTTTGGAGGTGTCTCCAAATTATCAAAGATAGATAGGTTGGCCTCTATCCAAGACATAGTATCCTATGGACTATTATCCCCTTAAAAGGTATGAAGAGGTTACTTCTAGAACTCCTAAGTCAGATAATCAATCGTAGTTGCAAGCCATGGAGCACCATACATGGAATTAATCAAATATAAGAATCTATCACAAACATGGGAATTAGTTTCTATATCAGGTACAATATTTGGTGCCTCTAGTGGAACTCCTATAGTTAATATTGTAATCTTAGGTCCCACCACGCCTGGAGCATTTTCATCAACACCCTCTTGTATTATGATACGAGGATATCATGGTGGTATTGGTCTAAAACTTCCAAGAACATGCCTCAGAAGAATCATAAGAAGAAATAAATCAACACTAGAGGAATCTAAATACAATAAAACTCACTACCATAGGCATACTACCCCCACTACCCACTTAGATTTCCATGCACCAGTAGGTTCTAAAGTAAATGTTTCATTTCATTTTACATTTAGTTATCAGTTTCACTACTTTACCTTTCATAAACATGACAAGGCTGGATAAGGACATGTAGCCATTTTATATTAGATTCCATGTTTAAATTTATAATGGATATTCATTCCCATTTAATAAGTTCCCATACTTGTTATTAATTAAAAGGAAATCCATTTATTTATAGGATAATGGATTGACTCGGTAAATTACTCATCACAGCCCATGAGGGCTCATAGACCTCATGAATTGAGGCAGGAAATCACCAAATCACCACCATGTGTAATACAATCATAAGATAACTATCACAACATCATTCAATAATTACAATAATATCAGGAAATGCATGATAGTGAAATTCACCTATATTGCATGTCAATATGCATGACATGGAAATCATTGGCATCTATATTGATGCATGTAACAATTATCATTTCCCTCATATCATCAAGTAAAGGATGAAGGAAAATCAAAAAATAGAGTAATAATAAATAACACCACAAATCTTGTACATCACCCAACAGAAAAATAATATCAACTATAATATGAAAAAACATAACAATAATTATAATTTAATGAAGTCAACTTTTACCCCAAAATTGGGTTCGGTACACCCAATAAAATCTTTTGAACAAGTTCCCAATGTTCCTAATCTCTAATATATTGTTTCCAAAGAGTGAAGAAAGAATGGAAAACTCCTCTCATACCACATTGTGACATACCAAACATGGATTCCACCTAAAAGGTTCCCCGAGCCAGGTGGTCCACAACCCCTCAAAAAAATCTCCCCGAATGCCAGAGGCGACCGACTAGCAGTGAGAGATTAGGGTGGGTCTATAGGGAGACTATTCCCTAATTACCAATGTGTGGTATACCAGATGAATGTAAAATTACGAAAAACTGTGGAATCAATAAAACTAAACTATCGACACAGTAGAAAATTGAGACAAGGGTAACAATAAATAAAATAACTGGAATATCATACATGAATACAACTGATGATGATATGTCATGTATCTAGAAAATTAGAAATCCTAGATACAAGATAGAAGGC
Organism: Viscum album; assembly: GCA_963277665.1. NCBI lineage: Eukaryota > Viridiplantae > Streptophyta > Magnoliopsida > Santalales > Viscaceae > Viscum > Viscum album. The sequence continues at coordinate 2,058,503,596 of OY728151.1, read as the reverse complement.
ATAACTTCTTATAAAAAAGAATAAAGTAAAACGAATGACAATCCCAAGCATCCCAAGCTCCCTCCCGATCATCTACTTCAAAGCTCCATCCTAAACTGCAATAATTTTTTTTTGAAGCTGTATGCTTCCCTTTATCAAAACCTACATTCAAATAATCTACTCTGGGTACCAAATGGCACCCGGAGAGGGTGTGAGATAAATTGGAGTGGGCCACTACCAATAGTTTCTATATCATATGTCTTTTTTATGGAATAAAACAGTGTGAAATCTTGCATATATAAAGTAAATAAGTACAATATAACTAAATACCCAAGTACCTTCTTCATCCCTCAACTGGTTTCTAAACATATAGCCAGTTCATTTACTTAATTAATTAAAAATTTATATTATAAGGTAATTTTTGGTATATCCAACACTAACATCACCTCATTATAGTATAAATAACGAAGGTTCTAAATTTAATAAGGCAACCATGATGGATGATATTTAATAATTAAGATCCAAGGTAATAACCAAGGCAACGTAGACCTCAATGGAAACTAAAATAGAAGTATATTAGTCTATATAAGGGTTTAGAGTGTAATACAAATAGATTATTCCATTTCATTCCACAATAAGGTTCCAACCAAGTCTAACGTGATCATACAAGGTAAAACAGGTCTAAGCAGAGAGATGGTCATATGGGATGTAACCATAACACCTTAATTTCAATGCTTGATCCAAGGAGTGTATCTAAGTTATCCTTTAATACTATGTGAGGGATGTTATAGTGTCATACCAAGCATCCCAGTGTAGAGAATTATTGGGATATTGGTGGGTCTCATCCTATGCAAGTCATATCCTTAAATTAGAATGGGGTTCCCGAGTGCTCAAGGCATTCTTGATAAGAATGGAAGGCAAGCTCAAGTTAGGAAATTCCTATTTGATAATGAGTTCACTTAATATTTTATGTGGTTCAATATTTTCCTTTAATTTGTTTGATAATTTCAAGTATTATGATACCCTTTAATACATTCTTTGATAATCAATAAGTCCATTTGGTCCATGCCTTGCCTTTCATTAGTGTGACAAGTCCAAGTAACATTAAACCATTATTAATCCCATTTAACGAATATTACATAATGAATTTTCATTCTGATAACTTCCATTTATGTTTAAAGGGGTGATAAAAACATTAAACCTATTAATCATTCAAATTTACAATCTGGTCATGTCATATACTTGGTGTACTTGAAAATTTACATTTCACATTTAATTATAAATTTGAAGAACATACCTTAGGAGGGTCATGTGGGGAGCATACATGGTAATTTACATTATTCAGTTATAATTATAAATAAAGCCATTTAATATAGAAAATATTCCCCATATAGGGTTCAAGCTAAGTCACACTCGAATTGTGGCTCAAACGTGTCAAATACAAAATACCCAATTATGGAATAAAATCCAACATGGGATGGATGGAGTTGTGGGAATAACCACCAATAATTAGTCACATATATGGAAGGATCATAACCATTGGGTTCTAATTATTATAATCATGGAATATAAATTCAAAAAATAACACCCGATGAAATCTGTGGGCCCCACATGACAATTCTCAAATCAACGAAGTTGAGGGATGAGTTATAGACCACCCACCTTTGGCTTGTATGAATCTCCTCCTCCATCATCACCCCTAGATTTGGATTGGATTAGAGTAGATCTATGAAAATAGGAAAAATTCTCACACCATGATAAATATGTAGAGAGCAAAAGAGAAGGAGGAAAGCTTAAACGGACTCAAGTACTTACAGTTCTACATCCAACATGATAAATAGAATCTCAATCTGATCCAGAATGAAAGAGATATTTCAATCCCTATATTTGGCATTCAAAAAAATCCAAAATGATATCCATGGAGGAAAATCATACTAAAAATTTTATTAGGTAAGAATAGGTGGCCTAATTAGATCATTAAAAGAAAAATTGTAAAATTACCCTAAAATTAGCTTCTACATTGTTCGTCCACACAGCTTGACAAACTGTGCGGATACTATGCACAAGTACTTGGGAAGAAGGGGGAATTAAAAAGTTAGGATGAATTTTCCTGTTTCAAATGTATGATATGGTTATTCGAAAAAATAAACCATTAGTGCGGTTAGAAAAACTGTGTGCCAACCATGCAGCAACCATCACTACTAAAAAATAGGACTTTTACAGCGCTATAAATGGGCTTTATGAGCTCTAAAAAAGTGTTGACAACTTGAGCAATGATAAAAGACCAGGAATTTTTTCAGTGCTAAAAAGCACTGATAAAGGGGACATTTATTATTACTTCTTAATGTGCCACTAAAACAATCCTTCATGAGCTCTGATAAAGTAAACCATTATTACCTCTTTTAGAAGCACTGATAAAATCATTTTTATGAGCTCTTTTAAAAAGCATTGAGAAATGGATATATTTTAGTATTCTGTAACATCACACTATAGCACCACAGTAGTCTTCTGTAACAGAACACTGCCGCACCACTATAGTCTGTTGTAACAACACACCACAATACCAAAAGCACAAAAAAACCAGAAACACACCATATATATCAACAAAAACAAAGACAAATATAGAATTAAAATGAAATGAAATTTACAAAAAAAACCAAAAAAAACTATATTACAAACATTTATAACATTTCTTTTTATAATTAAATAAATAAAAATTATTACATACATTCATAAAAAATCCTAACTATCAATGTTACCCTGATTTCTATTGAAATTCTTCGATGAACTGCCCACATTCCATAAGGATTTTCGAACAAACCACATCAACTCGAACAAAAGAATCCACCTGTATAAGGAAACAATTATTATGTGATTAATAATAATAATAAAAAATTAAGCATAAATATGAAATAATAAATTAATTATATGGAAAATAATTTTTACTGTGAAAACATCAAGATTACCTCTATGATTGAGCAAAGAAAACATCATTTCTCTTCCTGCAAAGTTAGTGGAGGTAACTAGAAATAAAGTAATAAATGCACCACTATAGGGGTGAAAATGTTTTATCAGAGAAGAATCATGATATTTGGAAGAGAAACACAACTAGAATAAAGGAATCCACCTATATAATAAAACAATAATTATGTGAGTAATACTAACAATAAATAAATTAAACATAAATATGAAATTGTATATTAATTCTATGGACATTGATTTTACTATATAAATATCAATATTACCTCCGTGATTGAGTAGAGGAAAATTTATTTCTCTTCTTTCAAAGGCAGTGAAGGTAACTTTAAAGAAAGTGATAAATGAACCACAACTTGGGTGAAAATATTTTAAAGGATAAGAATCAAGAAAGATAGACAGATCACCCTAACTCGAAAAAAAGAAACAACCTATATACGAAAACTATTATTATGTCAGTAATACTAAAAAGAAATCAATTTAACATAAATATGAATCAATAAATTAATTCAATGACCAATTATTCTACTATTAAAAAATCAATACTACCTCTTTGATTGAGTAGATGCAGTGTCCTTACTCTACATGAAAAAGAAGTGCAGGTAACATCAAATAAAGTGATAAATACACCACTGCATGGGTGATAATATTTTAAGGGAAAAGAAGCAGGAAAGTTGGACAGAGCACCCAAACTCAAACAAATGAATCCAGCTGTATAAGAAAACAATTATTAAGTGAGTTATACTAAAAATAAATGAATTATACATAAATATGATATAATATATTAATTATATGGACAATGATTTTTTTTGTGAAAACATAAAGATTTCCTAACATAGCACAATGAAGTTACCTAGTTACCTTGGATTCCATTTTATTTTTTCTCAATCAAGTTACACATTTACATTTCACTAACACACACATTTACACACACATATCATGATAAAAAATGGACACATAGTGTGAAACAAATTTAACACTCAAACCCCATTTGAAAACATATGCACACATAATTATTTCACAAACATGCCTCGTAATTATTGAGTATGTAAATAATTCATTTGAAAAGATCTCTGAAATAAACCCTGGAGGCACCGTAAGGATTTACATTAAAAACACACCCATTTTTGCATGAAAATTCTACATTTTAAATCAAACTCACCTCAAAACTACATCAAATAGAATTTGTAACATTTATATAATTTAATAAATTAATTAATTAATTAATAGAACACATACAATAATCAAAACCATAGTTTACTCTAATTCTCAACCAATTCCATAGCAAGTACATTTTTTATAAATTTTTACACAACCTGATATCATTTTGAAATCATGTCTTCCATCCTCCAGAACAGTTCAAAATTCACACAAAAAAGGTACAACATGTTCATCATGGAAAAGTGTGTCAGTTTAATTTAAGCACATACTTCAAAACCTATCAGAATTTAGGCACCTTGGAAAACATGATTTTCACCATTCAAACACCCCATAAAACACTTCCACAGAACACCATACTAAAACACATACACACAAAATATAGTAATTTTCCATTACAAAACCCAAAAACAACACAAATCACTCCCAAACCTTCAAAAACACATTTTTCATCACTCAAACCATTTAATAAACTATTTCGGAATCCTAAATTTCATTTCTAAGACAAATTATTCATTATTTAATGACTTCAAAAATCATAATCAAAAGCATAAAACCAGTATAACATGAAAAAAAGATCAATTTCCCATCCAAAATACTTTTTGAACATGAACGCTTGTTAAGAACCCACAAAAACAAATTGGTCACTACACAAAAAATTAATAGATCACTTGCACTGATTTTTCACAACAAGGAATATCTATAAACATAAAAATTCCTATTTAGAAAATTTATCTTCAACACAAATGCATGTCAAAGAATTTTCAAAACATGTTCTGACCACCAAAATAAACAATAGACCATGCAAAAATTAACTAATCAAAAAAATTAAATTATCAAAAATTATTAGTGCATGGAACCACCTACCTCGATAAGAGAAATTATAGAAAAGTGATGTGAAACCCCATTTTCATAACCACCATAGTAAAATAACCAGATTCCGAATAAGATGTTATTGCAAATGGATCACTGACAATAGTTGAGTGGTTTGATTAGAGTTTCAATTCATCGAGGTGGAGCACCAGTAGTGGGTGGATTCCTGAGAAATATGGTGATATCCGGATGAGTTTGTAAATAGTCAGGGGATTTAAAATATATCGGGACACTTTTATCAATGCTTACAAATAAAGTCTGATAAAGATACATTTTCTAAGTTCTTATTACTTAAGTTCTTATAAAATGAATATTTATCAGTTCTTTCTTAGGGCTGATAAAGGTAGATATTTATCAGAGCTAAAACATTAGCACTGATAAATGTTAATTTTATCAGTGTGTTAGTTAGTGCTGATAAATCCTCATCTTTATTAGTGTGAATAAATTACTAATAAATATGATTTTATCATCGCATATTACTTAGTAGATGATAAAGGATTTATAATTATAATTATAAATAATTATTTTTAAATATTTATATATACTTAATAAATATATATAAATTTATTTATTGTAAATATATTCCTTTTTAAATATATTTTTTATAATTATATAATTATATATTTATAATTATAGAAATATATTTAAAAAATTATATTTATGTCATTATATATATTTATATCATTATATATGTTAATATAATTATATCAACATTATTTTATTTAAATAATTTCATATATATATATATATTTTAATAAATAAATATAAATATAAATATAATAAATATATTATTTATTTAAGTAATTTTATAATACTTTTATTATTTATTTTAAATATATAATTATTTATTTATAATTATATAAATACATTTAAAATGATATTTATTTATTTATAATTGTAATTTTATAATCTTATAAATATAGTAAATATAGATTTATAAATATATTTATTTATAAATATTTATTTATAAATATTTGTTTACAAATATATTTTTAACATTATTAATGAATATCTCCTTTTGAGTTCGTAAGTCTCTATTAAAATTGGGTGAAATTGAATAAATTTAGAACAAGTACACTTTTATAATATTGAAAAAATGTATAAGTTGGTTGTATGTGCACTGTATATAAAAATGAATTAATTACGTATATGTAAAATCAACATAACACACATTTGATCTATAGTAAATTGAAAAATCAAACGGCATTGAACTATATGTCGAGTACTATAAATTTAAAGTCATTAATTTTATTTCATATTAATTTTTAATTATAAACCATTATTCAATAAACATAATACTTTTTATTGTAAAGCTCATAAATATTTTGTAATATATAAATCATATTTATAATGATTAATATATATCTATATATTTAATATATAAAATTTAATAAAATTAATTATTATAAATATCTAATTAATAAAATGTTTAATTAAAAATAATATATAATCAATCTATTCATTTTTATCAATAATTATTTAATTAATAAAAATTTTAATATATTTTTAAATAAATTTATTTTATATTTTTATTTATCAAATTATTTAATTTTATTTATATAAATATTAATCATCACTAAATATAAATCATTGATAAAGGATACCCTTTATTAGTACAAAAATTAATGTGTTGATAAAAGATACCATGTATCAGTGCTAAAAATAAAGCACTGATAAAGGATACCCTAAATTAACTTTAAAAAAGTGCTGATAAATAATACCTTTATCAGCGCTTAAAAAGATGCCAAATAAAAGGTAAAATTTATCATTACTTTATTTATCCTGGATAAATCTGAAATTTTTCAGCGTTTTGTTATAGTGCTAATAAATACCTGCACTATTTAAGGTGTGTTTTATAAAAGTGCATGTGATATGGCTAGCTTCACAAAAAGATGGGGTTTGTGCTCCAAAAAAGACCTATACACCACTAATACCTTTTATAACTCATTATTTATCCATATTAGGCCCAAAATAAAGAATTATACTGAAATTTAATGGATCCATACCTTAGTGAAAAATTTAGTTCTTACAATTTAAATGTCCTTTAGAAAAACAAATTTAATCATTATAAAAGATGAAACATTTATTCAAAAAAATAAAATAAATTCTTTTTTATCAATTCTAGGCAAAGAAGTAATGTTTTTGGTCATACATTTTACATAATAAAAACCCATTAAACCAATATAATTTCAGTCGAAAATGTGCAGTGGTATTCACTGATAGCTACAAAATTACATTTAGTTATGTTTGATTCTCATAAAATTACATCCCCTCATTAAATTTCTCTATATATACATGGTTCCAAAATTTAAATTCGTATTTTATAACAAAAATATGTATTTAGTAGACAATTTTTTTTTTCAAAATATGAATTTCCATCGATAACAAATCCACCTAAAGAATACCCTTGATTTGTTGTGTGGGTGTAGTTTTTATTATAGTGGCCCTCCATTCCATGTTCAAAATAAATTGAATAGTTTTCTATTTCATTCCCAATGATCATACTCTTATTGTATGGGCATGAAGAAGCATTGGTATTAGAGATCATGAAATTACCTTTCAGTTTAATCCCCATAAGGATGGATGGATTTTTTCACTTTGTATTATTATCTACTTGATGATGTAGATTAAACATATCTAACAGAGACTTCTTAATTTTTTTCATATTAGAATTTACAAAAAAAATTAGAGAATATCTGATGGATTTATTCAAGAATAATATCACTAGCAAGATCTTTAGGGTTTTCAAACCCTAGAACCTCTAGGTTGTTAGTGTATCCAATGATCTTGATGATTTGTGGCCTAGGTGGGGAAACCTCTCTATGAGTTCCATGAAAGAGTGCCTTGGAAATATCAAATAGTTCCTATCTATATCACTTATGTTAAGGAATAATGAGGTTATCAAAAATCCTATATTCATCCACATTTTTGTGAGACTTCCTTAGTTTTCTAGATATATATAAAAGAATAAAACATTGAACATAAATTCTTTCACTCAAATGTTTTTCATAGATAAGGAACTCATTATCACATTTATCCTTGGTAGGGTGATGATTAACAAAAAAAATGAGGCTAATATTAATTTTTAATATATATAATATTCATGTGCTTTATTATTCATAAACACCATTTTAGTTCATTTTACACATTGAACATCATTTCACATTATGATTGTAATTTCTTCTTAAAATACACATATGAATTGTTTTGTAAATTCATATTTTAAAAATAAATTAAAATGAATTGTTTTATTTAATTGAAATGAATATTTATATAAAATTAAAAAAATTTAATGCATGGAATGATATGATAAATATTAGATAATGAATGGCTCAACATAAGAAATTAGGATGGCATGTCCATCGAGATTGAGGCTACAAGGTCATTTGTTCGGTTATGGCCTGAATTAAAATTGTGATGTGATCACCAGTTGGGTGTCATGGATGTCGGAATGGGGAAACAAGTCTATCAAGTTGAGGGAATAGCCTGTGATATTGGATGGAATGGCTATCAGACTTGAGATACATGGTCGTAGGGGCATTAGGTGTCATTTGGATGTGTATTAGGTACTAAATTGGTGATTACCGCTCACCCATGATGGATAAGTCATTAATAAGAGTCTTGTGAACATAAAAGGACTTAGTGATGATGTGGTTTTTACCTCTCATGTTAGTAGAGGACCCCAAAACAATTATTTTGGAAAATGTGTGTGTGGGTGGTGGGGGGGGGGGTTTCTACCATAGAATGCCACTCGGAAGGTGAGGATCATATGGATTATAGATATTATGATATCAGTTGGGGGATTAGGTTTCCATAAGAATGCTATTGGGCCTAGACTATTTTGGGAGGATAAAGAAAATTGTTCCTCAATAAGTATTCCAATTATCCGACACTGATTTTTATTTGAGAATAGATATTAATTTTCCTCTGGATGTTGATCTTCAAGCTAGTTTGTTCATTCGAGAAGGGGTCTAAGGGATCATATTTCGTTATTTGGGCACACCATCGGGGTGTTAGTGCTCTGTTGAGGCATGAGGATTCAGGAGTCATAGAGTTCTGGGAAAAAATTTGAGGTTGAAACCAAGGGTTTACCTGGCCTATTGTACTTTAGAGTATTTGTTGATCCATGGTCCAAGACTCATTTTCACATTAGTAATTCCATCTTGGTCGGTTTAGGTGTTGGATTCGTGGTGGATGTAAAGAACAAGGTATCATGTTAATTTTATGAATTTTATATTTTATTTACTATAGTTCACACTACCATAAACACTTATGTTGGGTATAAAAACCTGGGTGGTATCCTACTGATACATGTTCTCACAACCTACATGGCCCCTTAAGAATTCTTGTAGAAATTATGATATTACATTAATGTAATGCATCAACTTCAAGAGATGGACCATAGTAGCTGTTTGGAGCGAGATATTGGTAGGGGACCTTGAGGTTCTTACCTCTCTAAGAGTTACATTTGAGTTTTTGTTAGTTTCCCCTTATATAGACATTCTATATATGTATATACTATACAATGGTCAACCATTGGAGACAGTTAAAAATATTTTTTCTATGACCATTAATGTTATAATTACTCTATTTTAATAGCTACAAGTGTTTTGTGGCCTTTTTTTATATATGCTATTATATATTATTTTTATTCTACTATTGTATGTTATTGGATGTTCTCCTACATTGGGATGGCGTGGTTTGAGCTGGATTAGTCGTTCTTCCACTCTATGTTATATATGTATTTACTCAAACCATTATTAAATCTTCTCTTAAGGGTATAGCCTACCCACATATCCTTTTTTACACCCTCACTTATAGTCAAAAGCCATTGAAATTTAGGGAGGTGTGATGAACACCAGTGGAACCAATCCCAGAAGCACTGAATAGGTCGATAATTGTGCCAGGGATTCTACAACTTGTAATATAAGAGTTATTGACTAGGATTTAGTAGTAGTGTATGGGTAGATATGAATGATATTGGTATTTCTTTTTTCATTAGTTTCCACTAGTCATAAAATATGGTTTATGGTATACTCATGGTTAAGATATGGTTAGAACAGGATTCATAGGTCATGATTCAGGGCCTACAACCCCATGTATGAGGGAAAAACCAAGTTACATCTTGTGGAAATTGATTCTCTATTTTACTCAATTTACATTTTATATGATTTCCACCATGAGTTGTATTCATGGAATTTTATTTTAAATGATATGAATTGTGAACCATGGTCTAATATGGAATGGAATGATATTACAAACCATGTCTTGGTATGACATGGATTTCTTGTTATGCATTCTTATTTTCTTGAAAAGGCACGTTTTACAATGTATTAATAAAGAATTCATATGTGCCTGTGAAATTATCTTTTTAAATACCTTGAAGAATTCCATGTGAGATGTGATATTCTATGTGGGGTAATATATATATCTATGTTCCTATAATTTATAAATTTCATGTGATATGTGAAATGGGTCTGGATATTATATGAGTAGGTATGTACTATGTCACTGGGTGATGTTGATCATCATGTTGGGAGATGTGGTCATCATTTTGAGGTGATGTGGTTTGTTAGGATGGGTGTGTACTAGGTAATATTTGATAGTTAGCTCTGTTGAGGGTGGGTAAAGATACCATGGGTTGGGGATTCTATAAGTCCTGGTTGTGAAGTGGGTGTGCAAGGGTAGTTTGTGGAAACATCCTTTTAGTACATTCCCTATCAATGTTATATATATATATATATATATATCTCTGTGTGTGTTATGGGATGTATGACCATATTTATGGGGTTTATAAGTTTCCTCCTAGATGAATAGGATGGAGAATCAGGTTGGTGATTTATTATATCCCCATGAGGAATATAATATTGGTTCCCCTGGATAATGAACAATAGAATAGGCCCAGACACAAGTTCGATGATAAGCATGCCAGCCTCTATAATTCACTACATTTGGATTTTTCCTCAATTAAAAACTCAAATAAAGGGTAGATTGAGTGTCCTAGGGTATCAGTAGTGTTTCCTAGGGAGCATATCCTTCAATGGGATACCTTACTCGATAATTCTAGTCATAACACACACTACTGTTGCAAGGTTAGGGTGGTCCCCAAATAGCTGATAACTTGATAGAGGCAATCCAAATGAACTTCAGGAAGATAAATATGCCACTAGGTTGAAGGGTGAATCTTGTGGCATACATGATCAGATGACCAAATGAACCCTGGTAGGTTGTGCATGTGTAGGTAGACAGACTAGAGGTGTGTTCCTGGAAGGACATTGAAGCCAGGTTCTTCAAGAATTTCTGTTTAGAGATGTTGCTAACAGAAAGGGATCGTGAGATCTTGTGATATAAACAAGGAGTTATGTCTATAATGGACTATGAATCGATGTTCACTAAATTCACTCACATTCCAGCCAATATGGTGATCGAGGAAACCTCTAGGGTGAGTCTTTTTTAGGATGGTTTGCAAAATTCCATTTTGGGGAAGGTAATCATCTTCAGGTTATAATTATTATCAGAGATGGTTAATCAGGTTCTCATAGCTAAGGGAATCTTAATTTAATATTCATACTCAATATGGGAAGCAGAATTAGTTGATTTTTGGGTGACACTCCAGATGGTAGGAAATGAGGTTCATAAGAGTTTCAAAAGGGTGGTAACGCCAAGGACTCAAGAATTCCACCACGAATGGGGTCTTCAACAGTTTTATTTCAGTGTCTCTCGTCGGGACATGTTATTACATTATGTGAGTGGAATCCAAAGGAGTGTAGGGAATGTGGAAATTTAGGGATCCTTGATAGGTTCTTTAAAAAACCTTCTCAGACACCCTATAGTTAGGTGCTATGGAAAACTCACGTGTTTGAGATGGGTAAGGGATAAATACTAGTTGGTGGTAGATGAGTTTTAGTTGCACGTGGAAGACGTGGTAGAGATATCGTGACCCAAAAATTTGTTCAGTGGCCTATGGATAGTGTAAAACCATATGGATATCATGCATCATTTAGTCGGGCTTTAGGTCAGGTGCACACTACAGAGAAAACAGTTTCTGAGCATAGGGGTGTTCCGAAATCGTTCTGAGGTAAACCTTGGGCATGACCAGTGTAATTTCTATTTTTTTATGGCATGGAATATTTATTTCTATCTATTTTTGGTGCATAATGGGCACGATATTTATACATGGATGAAACATACACTAGTTTTTAGGTTGTTACTTTTTGGTGCATTATATATATATATGTGCATGAGAAAGAGAGAGGGGATTTTGCCCTAGACTTTTTATGAGATCACCATTGGGTGCATGATTAATAATTTTATAGGAATATGGTAATTGAGGAGTTTCGGGTTACTTGAGATATAAAGAATAAGGGTACTATAGTGGTGTAGTACTTGTTGAGGTGTGAGGCCCTGAGGTTTGATTGAGAATCTGTTGAGATGATGGTCGTCGATGGGGTAATGTGTGACATGTGCATGTGGTTAGAATTGATGTAATTAAGGATGATAAATAGTGTGTTATATGACACATGATAAATTGATTTGGTGTAGAGTTATGATGTGTCATAGGAGGACTTTTGAGACTGGAAATTTGTCTATGGGCAACATGAATGATTTTAGTTTAGGTCAGGTTGTGACAAGAGAAGGTCACTCTTATGGTGGGCCCTGCTTGAGTTAGATGACATATTCCCTTGAGGTTTGGTAGTCTGGGATATTTTTAATGGGATGGGTATGTTCAGTACCACATCTGTGATATTTTTGGATCCTTGGGGATCATCCATGTAAAGGTGGGAATATTGTAAAATCATGAGTTTTTGGATAGGGTCAAAAACATCTCCCACATTGAACTATTCAATTGGTGGGCATGCCAATTTCTTTTTCCACAATAAAAACACAATTATGAGTGTTTGATCACCCCAATATCATGTTTTTGGATGGTTTTAGATGGTTTACAAGAGACTTGGGAGTATAGAAGGGTTTTAAGAGCATCATAGGTGGGAAGGCATGTTCTTTGGAGTTTCCAATCAAGGCGCATGGTTTTGGGTAAACTGTGTGGACTTGTATAGATAACCATTAAAATTATTTTTTAATTGATCATGGTTTGGGGGAAATAATTTTAGTGGGGAGAATGTTAGTGTGACCATGTTCGAAATTTTGTTGTGGGATTCTGTATGGTTGGTGCATAATTATGGAATGTCGTAAGACCTACTGCACGAGTAGTACAATTTAGGAAATACACATTCACTGTGTCACAGATATTTGCCACATGGTTTGGAAAACACTAATATCTATCCTTTTTCACAATTGATGGTGTAAAATTACCTTTTTACCTTCTTCCAATTTTGGTTTCTTCCCATTCCCCCTCTGGGTCACATATAGTAGCTAGGGGATGCCCCCTTTCCTTCTTCCCACAGATTTGGTCCACCATATTTATTATTTCTTCAATCATAGATCCTTTTGGTGAAATGGAGTCATATTGGTATGTATCTATTAATACTTGCCTCTATTTTATTTGGTTTCCCTCACAATGAATTAAATCCATCCAGGTAATTTTACCCTATTATCAGGGAGATCGAAATAAATTCCATATTCTTCCAAATTGCTTCAACATAGAGGCTAAGAAGAAACATTATTAGGTAAAAGACTATATGGTAGGTGTTGAATACCGTTATTTTTGTTTTTACTGATGTTTGGGGGTGCTATTTTTAGAACTCTATGTGGTAATTAAGAAAGATATTTTTTAAACTAGTTCCTTGATGTAAAATTAATCATATGAAATTATAGGATTTCATTGATCATCCCCATACCAAATTTACTCATGTGAGGATAGGTTAGAGGTCATCATCCACCATAATTAGTTAGGTCAGGGTGTATTCATGATAAAAATTTAATTTAATTATTAAATTAAGTCTTTAATAATAAATTATGTTGAGTTTTTAATTTATTTAAAGTGATTATGAATATAAATTTTAAATGATTTGATTTATGGAAATAGATGTGATTCATTTGATCATGATGCACTTAGCCCATGAAATTATGTTTCCAAGTATGTCAAGGTGGATGGGATGCAACCATGTTGTTGGGATAAGACCAGAATACTAGGGTGATGCGATTAGTTTTCGTGTATCATGAATGTAGGAATGTGCCAGAAAGGCTGTTAGTTTGAAGGTGTGGCCCATGATACATAATTGAATGGAAACCAAATAAGAGTGAAATTGTCACAGGTTCATGAGGAGGAGGTTGTATGTGGCTTATGAACTATATTGGTTATTTTCCATCACCAGTTCTAGGGAATTTTTCAATTAGAGTCATCATCACAAAGGATGGATCAATGATGTATTGGATTTGACAACTCGTGTGGGTAAAAGACCCCAGTAGTTTGGCATTAGAATATGAATTGGACCTGATTTCTATAGAAAGACAAAAGGAAGGCGAGGAATCTTATGTTGACAGTGATGAGGATATCAGTTAGTGGATGGGGCTTTACATATTAAGTCTGTTGAGATTTGACTATTTTGGAAGTATGGAGATCGCCATTCCTTGGGACATCAAGATATGAGCCAATAGTGAAGTTTATTTGAGGATATAAATCATTGAGAATGTTGAGGTTGGTCTTAGAGACAATGAGTGATTTCATGAATGTTTTGGAGGCATGGGGTGTCTTGTTACTTATTTTAGGCACAACCTAAGGGTTTACCTGGTGTATTCAACATTAAGGGATGCCTTGGGCCATGGTCCAAGGATCATCTCCTCTTTAGGGATTATATCATGGTCGTGGTGGGTGGTGGATCCCTGGTTACCGTGGAGCACTATAGAAGTCCTTGTTTATTTTATGCATGTTTTGTTCTATTTACTATAGTTGACATCTTCTTAAAATATTATGATGTGTAGAAACACTTTTTTGGTATCCTAATAAGACTCATTCTCACTGCCTACATGGACCCTTCGAGTTACATGAAAACATTATATTTTTTTGTTCATGTAAAGTTTAAACATCAAGAGTTGGACCTTAGTATCTATATGGAATGTAATTATGGCAAGGTACCTTGACATTCTTTCCTGTATAGGAGTTGCATTTGAGTTTTCATTTTGTTTCCTCTTGTATCATCATGTTTTTGTATATGATGTACTATGTTCATAAATTGGTGACCCTTATGGATAATATTTTTATTACTTATATTTTTTTCATATTCTATTTCATTAGTTACAATTTATTCGATTGGATTGTTTATTTATTTCTTCTACTATTTATTATTATGATCTCATATTGTATTTTGTTTTATGTGCTTCTACCTTGGGCAGGTTTTTTCGAGTCTACTGAGGATTTATTCAACTTAATGTTATATATATATATACTCAGACCATTATTATATCACCACCTTAGGGTATATACTCCACACTAACAATTTTTTAAAATATTTTTTCTTGTCAAAAACCATTGGAATTTTGGTAAATGCGCTTAAGGACAGTGGCACCATGACCAAAATCACTATACATGTGGCTAATTGGGTTGGGGACACTAAAATGTAGGGTATATAATTATCAATTTATTTATTTAAATTGAATAAATATTTATTATTTATTTCTAAACATTCAATTCAATCATAATATTTCAGGGGGTATCATTTAAATAGTAAATATGAGGGAAGTATTTATTTTATAACCATAATTAATTTAGAATTCTATTATATTCATTGACTTTTTTTATATTATCATTTATAAACATCATATAATTTCTTATCCTCTTGATATTTATTGATTTTACATAATTTCTCCCAACATTTTATATCTTGGAAACATTAATCAATTGAAAAATTGATTTATATAAAAACAGATATTATTCTACATTTTATTGGATAAATTTTTCTTGAATTTCCATATTTCTACAATTTTTTTTAAAATATCATTTTAATTAGTACAATGATTTATTAAGAAATTTTTAAATTTTTATTTAATTTTTAAAATGAAAAAATGGAATCTGTATACTTTTTTCTAAAAGGGTATTTTTTAATTTCATTTTAAAAAATTAAAAAGGAATGTTTCTATGGATGTAACCCTTTAAGGGTAAACCAAGTAAAAATATGTGTGTCCTTGTTCTTGTGTTATTTTGTTACTTTCTGTGCATTATCCTCATATAAAATTACAATGGATATGATCAATATGAACACTAACGAGAAAATGAAGTTACCCATATAATAAATGGGTCATTTTCCTGTGGGGTAGGAGGAATTTTTGAAAAAGAATATTCAAACCCTAATTCACCCCCAAAACTCCCTGGTTATCTAGGCCCCTTTTGGGCCTAACTATTTTCAACATGAAAATCCAAAATTTAATGAAAATATGTTGTTTTCCAAAGTTAATTACAAATGTCTTAATGTGGGGGTTTCTTTGAAATTTATTGTTTAATAATTTAATGAATAACTTTTAATTTTTTTTTCAAATATTCACAGAATGGATATTTAAAAACCATAAAGACATTTGTTGGTTCGTTTATTTCATTCCTAAAAGGATAATTGGGAAATATTAAAATACTTTAAAAAATATATATTTATAAATGCCTTTAAATTTTTGGTTCAATTGGGTGATTTATTTAATTGATAAAGGTTTTATTTATCAATTTTGTATCCATAATAGATGTTTGGAACATTATGGATTAAATTAAATTATTTTGGATAATCTTAAAGAACAAATTATATATTATTTTCTTTTTAGAATGGTTTTGGTTTAAATGATGGCTGGTGATGAAATAGGTGTTTAACTCTCTGAGACAGAAAAGGGGTGATGGTGAGCTTTGGAAATTGTATAATATGGAATATTTAGTGGGTATGAATGTTTTGTTGTGGATATATGTTGTGATACATGTGGCATGGTCTCTCAATTACCTCTATTGATTGGTTATGTTTAATCTAGGTTGCATTATTAGATACCCATGATTTATGCTACGATTTTGTAGAATCACACCACCATAAGAATATCCTTAGAGAACTTGTTTTCTGGAAAGGGTTGTGTTTTGAGGTGGTGCATGTGATCAATTTATGTAAGGTTGTATACATGGTAGATTAGACATTTTCATTCATTCAGTCGTTATATTTATTTTCTAGTCATTATTGGATTCACTAACATATCTAGAAATTAACCATGGCATATCTCATTGAATCATTATCTTTTATACATGATAAATAACAGTCATCAATTGATCAATACTTTGTAGTAGTGATTATATATTTGAATTCATTTTTTATGTTGTCTTGACTATTTCGTGTTAAATTCATTATCCATGTATATTCCTTCGATATGTTTTATTATTCTATAATATGATATACCACATCATATGTTATTTATACCTTTTTAATCTAGTGTTTTGAAATCATTTTTAAATTTATTATAATAAAATATCTTCTGGTTCAAAACATTTTGGAAAATTTTCAAATTTAGATCTGTAATTTGTATTATTATAGAAAAATGAATTTTTTGAGTCATGTGTTGTTCAAAAAAATATTTTATGGATTTAACAATATTTTAAAATTATTACATGATTTAAAATAATTATATGAAATGTAACCCAAATTTTTTATTGTTGTTTTTAAAATATAATAACTAAATTTCATTATAGATGAATTATGATGTCTTCTTGGTGGGACCATACCAGGATCTATTTCTATCACATGCTGTATATAAAATATTGTGTATGAAGATTGTATGATTCTTTATAACTTCATTATATTATCTTCATCATACATTCATGGGTTTATTCTTAGTTTGTCAAGGGAAGGTGGAATATGAAATGGTTAATGGTTTTGGGCCACCAAGATAAAGCTTATGATAGTTCTAATTTGATTTTATTTTATATAATTATTTTTATAATAAAAATGTATCTAAATATCATGTAATTTTTTAGTTTCATTGTTTATTTTGATATACATATGTGTTTAAATTGGATTATTAAATTGAATTATTTTGTAATTGTACTCTTTGTTTTGTATTGTTTTTATTGGACAGAATCATTTTCAATGGTTGTATTTTGATTCCAAGAAACATGCTACCAACCCATAGAGAATAGGATTTCCCTTTTGGAAAGTGGATGATTAGTTTGGATGCATGTTTAGATGGAATACTTGGTTGGCCTCTTATATGAATATGGATGGACTTGTATGTGCCTATGTTGTGATATTAAACTATAGATTAAAAATTAATATAACTTATTTAATGTAGGTGGTATTGATGCATCCACCATGTGGTATTATGAATATTATATATTCTTTTCTGATGATGTGTGGTTTCACCCCATTGGATGGTTTAAAATTAAACATATTTTTATCATTTAATTAAAATATATTTCATAAAAATAAATTATAGAAGGTGTTATGGTGTTGAGGAACCTTGGGAGATGGGTTGATTTTATAGGTAATAAATAGAAAATATGGGATATTATATGTGTTACCCAAGATGTATGGAACAAAAGTTGTGTGAAATAAATTAATATAATGAATCTTAGTGTCCTTGAAGATAGGTTACGTTAGAATCCACTAGGTAAAGGATGTGAATGATTGAGGTTTTATGCCTATATATTTTCCACATGAGAATATTGAGATTCTATTAGGCATTTTCCATAGTAGATGACCATAGAGGGAGTGTTCCTACTCTACTAAGACTGTGATTTCCAAGGTCAGTAGACCCATAGTAGATTAATGGATTTGATAGGGCTTTAGACTGACCTAGTGTGACATCAAATAGAAGTGGACATATATCCATCTCCAATATGATACTTTACTAAGAGGCTATTGAGTGCTTGAATGGACTTTTTGATGTGGAAGAATAAGACCATTGAAAGACCACCATTGTCCGAGGATATGAGTATGAGGTCGGGGTATCATAGTGGTGTTTGTGCATTTATGTTGGGGCCAAGTGGACCCTAGTAATTTCTCCAATGAAAATTTTACCAAAGATACATAGTGATTATTATAATGTGTCGTAGTGATTAGGGTGTTAAACATAGAAAATAAATCAATGATTTAGTTGTTTATGGATGTGATGATTATATACATTTCACTTTAAAGGATGAAAATGTTTTTGTGGGATTGGATTGTGCAGATGGATATCCCTGATGATATATAAATATGATATGTATATGAGGGATATTATATAATTTTATATGCAGATTAAATAAGTAATTCCCAATATTACCTCTTAGGATATGACTTTTTTGATTCATGACTATAAAATTCCTTTGATATCACTTCTAGATTAGATATGATTTCCTAATGAAAATGTAAATACTGTTATAGAACTTATGATTCAACTAAAAGAATAATTTTTAATGGATCACAAATTATTATCTCATAAGGATAGGTTATGATGTATGAGTACTATTGAACACATAGTATTACCTCCCAATGTTCTTATTGGATATGTATGACTATGGAATGGTCATTATAACCTCATGGGGTTCAAGGGGTTTACATTATTACCATTGGATGACTTCGACATGTTCCTAAAATCCAGATATGATTCCTATTAATATGGTATTCTAGAGACATGCTATGTGGATTTTGATGTTCTTTCAGTTACAATATAATATTTGGTAAAAATATTGGGTTTCATGATTATGTGACTTGATCAGAGATATAATAGCACTGGTCATTGTATTTTTTGGTCGATCTCATGTTTCAGATTAGAGCATTAGTATATATAGTGGTTTTTTATTTATTCATTTATTCATGATGAAGTATTTTAATTTTTAATTTATCTGAACAATCCTAAGAACATAATCATTATTTACTAGTAATTTATTGGGATATTTTATGGGACCCCTACAGAGTTATATTCACACCCTAAATGAGCGCCTTGGAACATGGAAACCACAGAAGACATCATTTATTATATTATTGGTTTGGTAAAAGGTCCATGATAGTATTTTTCAACAATATAGATTAAAGGGTACTATTGTTTTGGATAGGGTGTGTTTTAGGTCTATAGAAGAGCCTTTTGTAAATTTATTTTGTTCTTGTATTCAGTTTGTCTATATGTTCAACCCATTGGGATACCTGTTAGTTTTATTGACTATATTATTCAACATTTATTTCTTACTAATGGATTTGTTTTTTTATTCTATTTATCATAATTTTTATTATTATAATTTTTATGAAATTTTTATCTATTATTTTTCCCTATGATATATAGGTATATTCACCCGATGAAAACACCATACACCCTATATACTTTTTGGAATCCTTTAGTGTACAGGGAGGCACACATGAGGTCCAATGTATGGTCCCCCAATTTGGGCACTACTCAATGGCTATAATCATGCAAGGGGATGTTATAATGGACTATTAGAGCTATTTTATGATTTATATCACAATTTTTAATAGATTTATTATTTTTAATTAGTACATAAAGAGAAGGTAGACAACTAACATAGGAATGTTTTTGGGCTTGTGATAGACCACATACAAGTGTTTTACAAACACCTTTTTTGTGGGGGACTATATGTTAGATTTCATTTATTATTGTTGTGTTTTTCATCCTAATTTAACAATAATATTATCTCACCTATAATAAAACACATGAATTTGGGGCCATATGGTTTATGATATATTGAATTTTATCCTCTTAGATCTTCTGATAGAGGATATTATACATTCATCTTGTATGACATGTAGGGTTCACATGACATATGGGTTCCTATGTGTGATTGATTTCACCAATGATAGGTTTATCTATTTAATGTTTTAGTAACAACCATAATGGCATTTCCTAAAAAAATATTAATTATACTTATAGGGACTATATTATAATTTTATTTTGATGAATAATTATGTATATATATTGTGAGATACTCAGTGATGATTACTATGTAATCCATTTGTGTACAACATCCATAAAGACCATAGTAGTTTGGTAGATGAATTTAATGACCTCATGATCAACCCTTAGTGGGTGAATATGATACCATTACCTTGTCATATATAAACAGGTTTAGTTATTTATGTATTAAAAATATAATATATGTTTATCCCATATATCTTATTGGTATAATTTTATATAATTAAATACTGAAACAATGAAATAATTGACATAGATCATTGTAGGGAAATGTCAGTATATATTTGTGTGTCGATGGATGAGAAATTAATCATTGAGGGGGTGATTCCCATATTTGAATGCCTAGTGGGGATTACCCTATGAATATAATTCTATATGTGGTAGCACCATATGCCATTTCTTAGTGATAATTAGATCCCGTTAATGGGATGATGTTTTGGCATGTGATGTTTAAGAAGGGAATTTGATACAAGATTAGTTAGTGTAGCATGTTATTTTTCAGGTTATATTTGAGATTATAATAGAGTTGTATTTATAATGTTCTATAAACTAATGTGGTATGACTTAAGGCTTAATTGAGAGATCCTAGAGTTTTGAGACACTACTAAGGGTAGGTGATCTGAGTGTTATGAGTGAGATGTTCCATGACATATGAGGGTAACATGTGAGAGTAGATGGATAGGGAATGTTAGTTCCCTTGAAGATTGAGGCATTGTTATACGTTTTGGGTTGAGATTGGTGCATATGTGGTTCTACTAGGTATGGGAAATAGACATAGTGATGACATAGATTTCATGAATATGGATGAAAATAGTAGGTTCATTTCATCGAGATTTGTGCATTGGGATGTTCTACTATGGATATTATATAGTAATTATTATGAAATTTCATTTCAAGATAAAATAAAATTAAGTGCTAGTACCTTTATATAAAGGTTTAGTTATGATTGAAGTCTCAATTGGGTACCTAACCCTATGTATTTTAAATGTTTTTTATATTGGTGAACATATATATTCAATTTCATATTTAGAATGATTTTTTAGATTTGGTGATAATGAGATAGAACAAGTCATTGATGTGATGCTGAGTTTTTAAGAGGGGTTTCAAGGGTGTTTCTCTGTGTATAATTGATTTGTAGTGGAGCATGGTTAGTAGTTTAGACATGTGATACTATATATGATGTGACATGATGAAAATCATGGAATAATAAGTTGGGTTGTTCGATCGGGTGGTATGAAAGGGTACACCTATTATGAAGTTATAAGATCATATTGGTACATAATAGATATTAATGGTTTCATTGAAATATAATTCATCGATCTATCATATAAATTATAGCGGTTGAATGATTTTTATTGAACATTTTTTTATTGGGTACCTATGTTATGATGGGAATGAGATTTCCCCCTATATTGGTAGTATTATTCAAAATTGATCATGTGTGGTGGCATATATTATCAAAGAGTTGAATAAAAATATGTGTTTATTTGTATGAAATGTGTTTGAATTAGGAGGATCAGTATGTTTCTGATGATGGAACCTTCTAAGGTAGTAGTTGAAGAGTTTTATAAGTTAATATATATGGTGAAGATTTCATAATTTCTAATTTTGGGAATGGACATCATTGTTATTGGAAATTTAGTGGGTTTTGAGGATAAAAATACTATGGGATAGGAATGGGTGTTTGTTAATGTTAATATATATGTTTGAGTATGAGTGGGATGACTGTATTGAGTCATTTCATTCAGTAATGGATGGGAATTTTTTTGTAGAGTAGTGATCCAAATATAGTTATGGTCATGGAAATAATATAACCAGTCAAAAAATTGATGTGGGTTTATTTTAATTCTATTAATTAAATAATTCCGAATATATCTTGTTCTATAAAGATTATTGGTTTGGAATTTCAGATGAGGCACTAGATGGAATCGGTTCATTCTCATTGTGAACATAATGATATCATTGTGATAAATGTTTTTTTAATGAGGTAAATCATAACTCTCCGAATGGATTAAGAGGTGAACTTGAGATACACTATATTATTCCAAGGTGCACTACAATTTAAGAGTTATTTTTGGGGGTGATCCACGATTCATGAAACGATTCATGGGTTGAAACTTATGGAAAATCATATTAATTGTGTACATTGAGAAGAAAATGATTGAGAATAATTTTTTTTCGAAAGATAGTTCAGGTATTGAAAAAAATTATGATAGGAGCACTTTGAGGGATCTCAATGACCTTTAGTGGATTGGTTGGAATATGTAAATTCTATGTGTGAATGGTGGAGACTTATCTGATTCAATTAATAATCTACGATGATAGGTAGTACCTTATTTTAAATTGTATCTCTATTTGTATTTGGGTGAGGTGATATAAGCACTAGAATGATCATTTTTACCACTGATAATGTGTTTTTTATGGGAATTATGATTTTGAGGAGCATGGTGGATTGGAATTGGAATTTATAAGATGATTATTGTTTGTGGAGAACTATAATATAAGTGATGAATTGTTGATGTTATAAGGATTGGGAGGTTTAGATTTTAATTTGATAGTGTTGATGAATGAATTACCCCTGAGAGACAGGTTTTGACTTCAGATATGGGTATGAGATAGATGAACCCTGGGGAGGTGTCCTCATTTATGATGTAACCTTGGGTACCTTAATAGATTCTCTAGAGGAATTTTGACACTACTAATGAGGTTTCTATAAAAATGGGTTATAATGACTTTGACTGTCACTATAAAACCTGAATCAATGATTTTACCATTGTATGATTATGATTCTTATAGGTCATTAAATTAAAAAAATTATTTTTGTCATGAGATAATGTATAGGTAAAATCACTAGGCTCGATGAGATGCATACATGAGATGTACAAGAGTGTCGTTATGAACCTCGGAGATTCATATTCTGCATGGAATACCTATCATTATCTCATGGAGTTTAGTGATTCCTCTTAATGACTATGAAACACATAGGATATCACATGGGGTTTATAGATTACACCAGAAGAGTTTAGAATGAAAAATAAATCTAATAAGGTATATGTTTGAACTTGATGATTATTGAATCACAATGGATTATATCCTAGTTATTATATATAATTCATATTGACTCTGTAAGGATAAATATTTTCTATTGGGATCCAGATTTGATTATGATATTTATGGAAATATTGAAATGAACTATAGGGGTTCAATAGTTTTACTTGATGACTATTGAATTTCATAGACATTATCCTTATATTCAAATAAAAAACTATATGTCATTTTACCATGAGAACGCTCCTTGTATCTAGATGTTATGCTTGAAATGATTTTTTAACAAGTTGATGTTGGTTACAAAGTTTTTTGATGTGACTAGTGATATTTTTTCAGTAGCTGAAGCAGGTTTGGGTCAATCCATGGTTTCATGTTAGAACCTGATGATCAACATTGGTTATTAATGTATTTAATTATTTAGGCATCCAGATATTATTATCTATAATATTGATCATATAAAATGAAAAAATAGTGTTTTTGTATTGGATCTCATTGGTAGTTTGCCTTACAGTTGTACTCACACCCTAATTGGGATGCAATGGAACATCTATAACTGAGCAGACATCACACATTTTTTGGGTTAGATTGGGAAGATTTTAGGGAATTGATATTTCATCTAGATATATTACAAATGATTAGATATTAGGATAATGTGAGG
The DNA here is from genome assembly GCA_963277665.1 of Viscum album. Classification (NCBI taxonomy): domain Eukaryota; kingdom Viridiplantae; phylum Streptophyta; class Magnoliopsida; order Santalales; family Viscaceae; genus Viscum; species Viscum album. The sequence continues at coordinate 2,058,479,088 of OY728151.1, read as the reverse complement.
CTTAGGGATGTAGTAAGATCATTTATAAATTTATTGTGTTCTTGTATTAATTATATACATATGGATGGACTGATGGGTGGCATATGAGTTAGAATAATTGTATACTTCTGAATCCAATTATTATTCATGGTTTTTTATATACATTAATGTGGGTTATTATGAATGAATTTTTGGTTTTTATATATGTTATAAAATGATATGATTTTCTGGTTACCTCTCCATATGGATTAACACTATAATCCCACATCTAGTCAAAATCTATTCGTATATTGGGAGGTATTTTTATTTTCTAATGGAAAATCCCATGGTTTCGGCACCACTCAGTGTTTATGAACTAAGCGAATGATGTCACATTGTAAAAATAATAAAATGTTTTTAATAGTAAAAATAAAATATAAAATTTTGAAAAATGTACATAAAATTTTGAAGAATAAGAATAAATTATTCTATATATGGGGATATTTTCAAGCTAAAATGACCATTTTGGACAATTATGGATTGAAAAATTTCATAAATTACACTCAGAGTCATCAATAAAATAAGCCCTCCTGTACCCATAAAACCACAAAAAAATAGTTTGGTTTGTACTTGAATAACTATATAAATCCCATAATCTAAAATTCAGTCTCATTATTTAGGGATTCTTTTCAATATAAGGATGACTAAATCCTTCAATATAAAGGATTTCTGTAGAAGGAGTTATTCCATCAAGGTAACTTGTTATTTTTTTTTAATTTTTTCTTTTATATTATATTTTTATCATTTTATAATTTCTATCCACTAACCTAAAAATTTATTACTAAAATAATTATACATTTGGAAGAAATATATTATTATTATATTATATTATACTTTAAGTTGATAATTTTAATTGCATTGTTTTGTTTGGGATGGATCAAACATAAACCTCAACGAGTTTATAAAATATTTATCATTTCAATCATGGGTGAGTAAAAAAATACAAATAATATTAATTTATGATGCTATTTATATTATCGAATTGTTATTGTTCTAAAATGGCGATATCCAAATTATTTTTCATTATTATGTTACTCATCATTATTGATAAATCTACATGAAACAAGTCTATTTTAAAAAAATTGTAATTATTAATGATCCCAATAATGTCCATGAAATAAACATGGTCTCTTAAAAATTAATCAATAATTATGATTCTAGTAATATTTATATTCAATAATTTTTGATGTTATAAATAAATAATGATGGTTTAAATCACCATTCCAAAACAAATATGAAACAGTCAAAATTATTAACATCATATGATGAAAATTAACCATAAATTAGCAATATATAAAATGAATTGATTTAACAAACTAATATAATTTCATTTTGATACAAATATGTTTCAAAAAAAGTTATTATGATGTATATATTTATTATACAAGGAGATAGAGACCATTTTATGAATCCATGTTTAATAGAAAGGATATGTTTCTTTATTTATTTAAATGGTTTGAACATTTCTTTTCCATGTATATGTATTTAGTGAATATCATTGATGTATTATATATCCCTTCATTATGTTTTATTATTTAATAATGTATATTTATATTTTTTGTGACATTATTACCAATGTAGAAGGCAAATTTCTCTCTCTCCTCCCTTCTATTTTCACCTCATTTATTCTACCAATTTCTTCTCCCTTATATAAGAAACATAAAATTAAATAAATTATTTTCAATGATTATATTTTTTACCATTATAATTACATTTTCAAAACCATTTATTAATAATACCATTATTCGAAAATAATTTTTTTTAAATATAATGCATATCTTAATATTTTTTAAACACTTTTGAATCATCCTATAAATAAATTTTTATTATGTCAATGCTCTTATATGTTATACACCGTGATTGTTTCATATATCATAATATGTTATATTATTTTATTTAATAATATAAATTAATTTTTTATAATATTTTTCTACATTTCTCAAACAAATTGTTATGTAACCCTATTTATTTTCATGGGTTAATTATGTAATGTTTTGTTGTACACTTTTACTGATTATTTAAAATATATATGTATGGATATATAATTTTTTAATGAGTAGGATGAAAATTAAATGTCTCTAAAATAAAATTAGTATATATTTAATGTAATTACTCAAATTTTCATAATATATGTTCCATAAATAAATAATATGTTTGATATATTTCTACAGAAGCATCGCTTAAGAAAAAAAATATTATAATACTTTTAGAAAAAAATTTAAATATTAAATAGAACTGTTAAAACCAATTAATTGAATTAGTGGTTATGAATAAGGTTAATCACTTTATGAATTATGTGTGTAATGAAAATATGGGAAACACATAATATAAATAAAAGTCAACTAGTATAGTTAAAAAACTAATAAAATCATTTTATTCATAAAAATGTATTTTTTATAAAATAGGTTTTCTATTTCAGGAAACAATGTATATAATTATTAAATTATAATATGATATATTATATATATTAATAATATTTTAACATATTATTAATTACTACTTTATAATAAATGTTAATAAATAATGAAAATCAATTTTAGAAATATATATTTTTTCTTATAAAAATTATTTTTCACTATATTTTTAAATTTCCTTAAAATTTTAAATTCAAATATTTATGAAATTTATTTTGATAAAATTCAATCATTTCTAGATTAGGAAGAAAATTATTTTCTTATGACTAATTTTTGGTATTTTTTAATATAATTAATTTTTAGGTGGATAATGCCTAATACAATTTTAATGAATATAATGAATTTAATGAAATTACTATAACATAAGAAATACATAAAAATTTTAAAAAAATATTTTTATAGAACAAATATATATTTTATAGGTTTAGCTAAAAATTTAATATATATATATTTTTTTACGATGACATATTATATATTTTAGAACATCGGTAATATTTTATTTGAAATTGTTTTTTATAGTTATACATTTTTATATTAAAATTGATATTTTCCCTTTTATAAATCTATATATATACTAATCTTAGCTTTTTTCCACTGCCACGTGCCCATCTACCAGACCTCCACGCCATTCTTCCATTACATGCCATCCAACCAGCAAGCCACGTCGAGCATCTGTGTGGTACAATTTCTTCTCCACGAAAACCCAATCCCGATCCCAGTACCGTACTCCGGATAACCAACCTCTCCGTGCACTCCGTTTACTTCTCCGCGAAACCCTATCCCGCTTCTATCATTCTCCGCGTATTGGATTGCTGGTTCTTCTTCGCTTCTCCTCCCTCTCTTACCACTGTCTGGTTATCATTGCAAATCGATTCGTGTGAGCTTGCCGCCACCTATTGTTATAGCCTAGAGCACCTTTGCCTCCATATTTCTTCCCAATCATTTTTTTCACTTCATCCCCCGCTCCCACCATCATTTTTCATTTCCTTCTCTCCTCCAATCAGCGCCCTACCCCTCCCAGACTCCCTCCCTTTCCGACTCCCTCCCCGATTTCACTTTCTCGATGCCCCACCCGACTCCCCTCTCCCTCTCGCAGAAGGATCAGATCTTCAACCCCAGCATCTGCACGAGCTTCCGCCGGCTGACCTGCGTTTCCGAGCTCTGCGGGATGTTGGACAGCCACACATGTTCAGCCGACAGGAAGACCTGCCTCTACAAGGTGTCGTACAACGATGAATCCTTAAACCACCGGCGATCTTGTCCTCAAGATGCTGACATTCCGCGGGGCGCGCATCACGGACGTGCCCATGGGATACAACCACGACAATGAGGGGCTCTTCGTCGGTGCTTCTAGGTTGTTGGGATTCGGCCAGGGATGGATCTTCACTCCCGTATATGCCTCCACCTCTGTTGCTGCTCCTCTCACTCTCTCCTCCACTATTAGAGTTGCACCGTTGAAAATTGATAAATTGAGCTGCTGCCGTGAATTGAAGAAAAGACCTCTGTCGCTATTGATATCTCGACAAGCCGACATAACCAGATCTCTAGCACAGTACCACCACTCACTACTCCTCCAAGATTTCATGAAGGTTGGACATAAACCAGGCGAACTTCTGCTATTGGAAAGCTGAGGCCGCAATATAAAGATCTCGAATAGAGTTCATTGTTGATGCAAGGATGATGATGAGCCAGTTCCCAAACCGAGTTGTCGGTGGATATCGCCCCTGCTAAGATCGTAAACTTCCTTTTCAAGGAAAAACCACCACCAAAATTGCAACTTCTATGTGAAGCTGACATTTGGATTAATTCTATTTTTGAAACCGAAGTAATGAACTATGTAAGTTCTTCAGTCAAGGTTCATAAAATGTGCAGTTCATTACTGTCATTGTAGAAGATGAAGGACCTCCATTTTTTGACAAATAGAGCTTCTGGATGTATGATAGGAGGGATATATTATTCTGGATCTTTATTTAGAAATGAGGAAATGCAAGAAGATTTTATCTGAGGATTTGCTTACATGACCATGATTCAATTTTTGGGGAGATTTTGAATCTAATGATGACAATATGAGTTTAATTTGTATTATAAACTGTCCATCAATGGATTAATTTGTTTGCAGGAAGAAGATTCATTTTTGAAGTGGTGACGAAGCCGAATTGGTGTTGTGTATTAACGTAGCTGAATTGGAGACCTGTGCATTTTTTTAATGGTGAGCCTATACACTTGGTCAACTTCCAAGAATCCCAACCTTGCCTCCTCAACTTCCCAGAAGCCTGTTTAGAATCTATAGAATCTAATCTAAGTTAAGTATTTTTTATATATAATCTCTAGAATATAAGATAAGGTCAGTATTTTATTTTCTCACTATTTCTATAATTTTACATGGGTTTGGATTTTCGTTTTCCTATAGTTTGATTGGTTATTTATTTTTCATCGATTTTCATTATCACACTCAGAAAATTCATTGACTGTTTGCACTGGTCCTATTATATTCTATTTAAATTGATTCCATAATTACCTCACATCACTGATTATGGTTCTATTTCCTTCAAAGTATGTTGTTCTTCCTAATTTCATAAGCAGGTTTGTTTTAGTTTTTCTACTTTATTTTATTATTCAATTTTTTCCTGCTATAACACTAGTATTATAATCCCACCATTATCATGTGGAATTTTTCAGTGTACTAAATTCTGTGATATCTGTATAATTTATTTCAACCAGAATATCCATATTTCTAATATCTCATCTTTAATTCCACAAGATTATTAAAATTAACAAGAATGAAATTTTCTTATATGCTGTTTACGTAAGGTAATGTTAACATTTATTGGAAATATAGTCCTTTATATATCTTCTTCAAATATCCTTTTATTTTCTTTATAGTCGTAAGATTCTATCACTCTTTTTTTAAATACGAGATATCAAACACAAGATTTTCACTAATGCTCTTAATTTTTTGTACATATTTATGGTTATGAACCGGTGATTCCTATCTCATTTATGGTGGACACCTCCTATACATTCCATTGTATCAACGATCTTTCCCATGTTCTCCAATGTTGTTCAGGTGTTGACCACTTCCATATCACCTCTTAGTTGTTGAGCTATTATTGTTAGTTCTTGAATTGTTTAACTAACGATTAGTAAATATTATTATTCTAGACAACTCATTATTCTATTATTATAATATCATCATACATTTCTTTAGTATTTTTCATATAGTTCTAACAAATCCCATACATTTTTTATTTGATATTATTTTTCTATCACCAATAGACATTCTTTCATCATACAGGAGATGAGAATACTAAGGTCAGTTTCCTTTTCATTTTATATAGTTTCATTTTTCTTAATTTAATTATGTTTGATATGTGTTTCTTAGTGATGAAAAGATTATATATTGCAAAAAATGCTATTATTAATGATACTATTAATGGTTCTATCATTCTATTCTTTGATGCAAGCAATTCAACTGTATATTATTCCTGAAATTATCTTTTCACATTTGGCATGATTTTTTTTTCTCAGTGTATAATGGTTTTTTCAATTAAACAATTCACATGTAGGTAGTTCATAATGAACATTTTTTTGCCATTGTATTTGAAAATATTAACTTACTTTTATTTGTTTTCAGGTATGAAAAATGATAACCCCTTATTAATTTTATTTTTAATTTTTATTGATGTTTTTATTCGTTGTCATTCTCTAAATTTTTGGACTTATGTAATGATGATTCTATAATTTCATTTTTTATACTATTACAAAATTTATATTAATTCCTTTTTATTGATATAATCTAAGATCATAGGAGATGATATTTTCATTGTGAAATTCCTTTGTGTATGTTTATTTTTGATTATCATTTAATATTTTTATTCATTTTTTACATTGCATGTTTGTCAAATTTATATTGATAGGTCAATGTTTTGTCTCATTGTTGCTCATATTGTAGATCCAATGTGTTGATTTTTCCAAACAATGTTGATGTTGTTTGCATTGATGAGAATTTTTCCAGTGGAGTAATTTAATTAAGTTATTTTTTCCTTGCCTTTTTTTTCACTTTGTATGTTTTAACATTTGTTGGAGTGATCCATCATGAAATTGTTTCTGTCTTGATATTGAGCAGGCATTATTCATCTTTTGTATTAAAGGTTTTCTATTAATCATTTTTAAGCCTCATCATCCCTTTGATTTCTTCATTCCAAAAATTTGAATTATCCATTTTAATCATTTTTTCATTGATGTATTTAATTTCTTCATCTTGAATGTCCAATATAAAATTTTCTTCCTAAATAACTTTATTAAATATTTTTTGCTATGTATATGATGTCCCAATACTTTTCTCAACCTGTATTTCATTGATGTATTTAATTTATTCATCATGTTCTAACAAACACACCCCAATGTTAGAAAAGCAAATGAATTCAAAATATAGGTAAACTGGCAGTTAAAACATCAAGTTTTTTATGTTGCGACTTAGATGTATGGGTGTGTTTGTTATCATTTTCCATCTTATAGGTAAGATTTGGTTGCAAGTTAAAATTAGTTTTTTATAGACGATTTTTCATTTATTTGGCAGATCCGAGACACTATGAAGGAAGAGGAAGAAGTGGAGGAAGAAATTGGAATAATTAGTTGCATGAAACAGTACATGACAATCTATTTTCAGCACTGATGTTTGATGGGGTGCTGGTTTATGAGAAAATAGTTTAATCCATAGATAAATTTGATTCCAAATACTATGTTGGAATGCGATTCCATGGAGTCGTTTACAGAGCTGACTTGTGGAACTGTCATGTTGATGAAGCAAAGGAACATAACTGGTAAAAAATAGTGATTCTGATCAATGGTATTTCACATGCTTTAAATTACAAGCATCATGATTGAAATTCGGCATTAGTATGTTCTAAATGAATCCCTAGAGGATATGAGTTTTGACTACTTAATATGGCCAATGAAATCTTCATTAGTATGTATTATTATTTTTAAACAATATTGTATTTGAAGGTAAACATTTTAGATGAATGTGTAAGTGCTCAGCTCCTGAATTGTTACCTATTATTCCACCACTATAACTCCTTCTAACAACAAAAGATCATTTGTATGACAAAAACTTTATTCTCTTGAAATGTTTTCATATTGGAAATGAATCAGTTAACATACAAATGTTAGTAGGAACATTTACTTCTACTAAATCTGACATGACATGTTTTAGATAAGTGGACTATTTTCTCCTCTATTTTATTTCAAAAATTGGATGATTGTTTAGAGTAGTGGAAGAAGTTTTTTTAGAAGTAGTTAAGCATTTTGTTTAGGTAGTGGATCATGTGATTTTCTAGAGCAGTGGATCATGTGATTTGTTTCATCAATAGATCATTTTTAGAGCAACAGGTCATGTATTTTAGATCAACTTTTCATGTATTTTAGAGCAGCAGATGGTTATATTAGTTCAACTAAATATGATGACATTTTTTGGATTAGTGGATCATTTTGTTCTATTTTATTTAATTTGTTAGTTTCTTTTGGATTAGTGGATCATGTTTTAGTTTATTTTTTACTTCTCCCAATCAGATTTTGTATATCTTCATATTTAATGTTTTATATTATATTGGTGATGTATCCTTATTTTATAGTAATGGTTTTTCATTGCTATGGGTTTTTGTGTCTTTTTCTGCAGTGGGTTTGCTCGACATGTGTCACTTGTGGTTTACGAGATCTCCAATGGCATCCCTTGGAGATTGAAAAATATTTATATTATTAGAAGCTGTACTAGCAGAACATCAAGGGAATATTTTAACGTTCATGATTTTGTATAAAGTGACATTATCATTTGTTCATTTGAAAGCTTCAACTTAAATTCAATGAATGATAAAAATAGAAGCATAAATGCTTTTTCTTGAATTATTGATCGATTTGTTATCGTTTTCTGTTAAAATTTCTCATTTGAACTTTTCACGTATTGATTATTAAAACCACTCTCTTCTCATTTGATCTTTACAACAGTCCTGAAGGTTTTGAACTAGGATCTGGTCATGAAGGTTCATAAAAACATCCAGTGGTTCAAATTACAACCTGAATTGTATTGTAGCGACCACCACACTAATTCTACCTTTCTGTGCTCATTTACTTCTTTTTATTACATTTTACTTGATTCTTCATATGGTTTGTGCGTGGGACAAAACTCAATAGTTGAGGTTTGAAGTATTTATTGCGCTGGATTTAAAAAAAGCATTACAATGGGTCTATCTTACTTAAAGGTAACAAGTTGATTACTATTGGTGGAAAAATGTCGTTACAGTAATAATTTATTGTATTAGTGTTGTAGTTTAGTCTAGTTGTGGTTTAATCCTTAGAATGTTGAGTCATAATACGAAGTCCGGATGTTGTTTTTTTGAAATAGAGATACAGTGCATTATTTAAGTAGTTTTAGAGGTGTTATCCATTTTCATTCTTACTTTCAACTTTGCTTCTGCTTAATTTCTAAATACCCCAGCTCAAGCTCATAAATAAACTATTTATCATTAGCTCAGCTCAAACTAATAAATAATATTTAACTTTGAGGGGGGGATAGGGAGAGGGAGGGGCGGCCACATGAACATCCTAAAATACTATTAAAGTATTCCACAACATGATCTTGCAAATAGACTAAAGTATAGAAAATCTCCAGCTGGCCAAACCAGTATGCATGTAGAAATATATGAACTAGAAACATGCCATATAGTAAGGGAAAATTGTTTTTCACACCACTAATAGCAACAATTATGTCTTTAATTAAGGATGAAAAATTAAGAGTATATCACCTCGGAAGTAGTCCTATAATAAGCACACTAAAATCCAAATCAACCACGATGAAATTATATTTAGTACCTAGCCCATCAATTTCATCTATGTTGCGCTTATTTTCCATGTATGAAGCACTGGAGGAATGAAATTCTCACACAGGTTTCTTTGCAATATAATATGTATTATGTTATTTTTATAAGATAATATATTTTTCAATCTAATCATTTCTTCCATGTTTTGTTGTTTACATCATTATGTTCTCAATTACATCATCATTTATCATAATTATCATAATTTAAAATGTCAATTTCAGTGTTATTTTCATTCATTGAATTCAAATCTTCATATTGAAAGTCATTCTTATTTCTTATGTATTCTTCTATATTTTTTCATATGTATTTATCCATAATGTAATCTACTATCATAATTGAAGTGCACTGTGTTGCATTTGTTGTCAATGAGACATGTTGTTGTCTTAGAATGAATGGATGTCAAGAATTGTCAAGATGTGAATGCCAAAGGTTGTGATGGTGTTGGTGGTGAAGGAGAATGGCCATGGTACTAAGATGCATGTCACTTAGGAGATTCACTAAGTGGTATTGGAAATTGTGGTTGAAACATTCTCCATGTATATCAGACGATTGTAGAACTGATCATAATGTTTCAATACTTGTATCAAGATGATACTAAGTTACACCACTTGAAGAATGGATGATGATGGAGCATCATCATAACATCAGATGATTGTTGAGCTGGTCCTTAAAGTTCCAAGAACTTGTATCAACTGGATACAAAGTCACAACATGATTAGAAGACCATGCATTGTAGTGACAATGCATGAGGAGTTGAAAGTGATCCATCCATAAGTTCTAAGTGGATGAAGTGGATTAAAGAAGTCCATGTACTAACTCTTAGTGCATGTGAATCAGAAGAAGATCCAATTGATCTCTGATTAGATCAATGAAGAATGTTGAAGAACATGTGTGATTTATGAGATTCAGTTGAAGAAGTCCCTCCTAAGTATTGAACACATATGGAAGAGGAGATGAAGAAGATTAAGAAGAAACCTTGGTAATTCCATATTCTAAGTAGAGATCATATGAGAGGAGAAATGATGGAATTCTTAAGAAGAAAAATAAAGGAAGAAGGCTTGGAGTGGCTTGGAATTTGGTATTTGATATAGCTTGAACTCATTGAATACTTTGTTTTTAACAAAGTCATTATATTTGCCTTTGCCAAAAATTAGGCCAGCCAAGGCCAGCCCACGGGTTCAACCCCAAGGCACTTGTGGGCCGAAGGCGCCACGCCCATGGGGGATCCCATGGTGCAAGCACAAGGCGGCAGGGGGCCGTGTGTAAGCCCCCGAGGGCACGCGGTGGTGAAGCCCGCGCACCCGAGTGTGCATAGTGGGCGCTAGGTGCGCGCCCGCAGAGGTGAGAGTGGGCGCAGAGCGCGCCCGCAGAAGAGAACACGGTGCGGGGCGGCACCGTGGAGGGAGAGGATTCAACTGAGCGCTTCCCGGCAGTGCTTGGTTGTTAAACCACGGAAAAATAGGAGGCCGTTTCGATGTGGGACGTGGAATTTTTCCGCGGGAGCGATCCTGGCCGCCCGATTGATCGCGCGCCAGATCCGAGCCACATATCTGATCCGCGGCGAGATGATCTGATCCAGGCCGTCCGAGATCAATTGCATCGCCGATCCAACGGCTGCGAGACCGCCTTCAACCCCGAGCTCGTCCGAAGTCTCCCGCGAGCTGCCGACGAACCAGGCGCCATCTGAGCATCGGATTTCGAGTTCCCGGCTGTCTCTTTCGAAGCCGAAGGCACCATCGTGCTCGTATGATCCTACTGAACATTTCCATGCATAAAAAAGGAGAATGCACACGATGTATGGGAAATTGGAGTTCGGCCGAGGCATGCGAAGCTGCCGAAGGCCATGAGGATTATAGTTGTGCATGGATCGACTTAAGAGAGCCATGCACACGTTCGGCGAAGCATGAACGTGGAGGAGGAAGAAAAATAAGGGAGCCCGCGTCAAAACCGAGAATAAAAATCAAGATTTGAAAGATTTTTAAAGATCCGAAACTTTCAGGAACTTGAGTTATTATCACGCGGATGTAAAGCACCGCCTCTGCCTATAAAAATGAGGCCGAGCCCTTGAGGCTTGCTTGCTGATTCTTTGTTGAAAATCCGGAGTCCCGTGAGTGCACCTTGTGCCTCGCGAAGCTGAAGCCCCGCGCAAATACCACTTGCGCGGATGAAGTTCCAGAGCCACCCGAGGCTCTGAAGGAGGTCCCTGCCCGCGTACTCGCGTGGCAGAAGGAGCCCTCTCTGCCCGCACCCTTGCGCGGCAGGAGGTAGACCCCGCGGGTGTTGCACTTGCACGCCCCGCGGCAGGAGGGGCTTGCGCGCCCTGCGGCTTGGTGCCTTGCACCCAAGGCTTACGCGGTCCTTGAGGCTCGTGACACCTTGTGCGGCTGCCCCTTGCACCAAGGCCTTGTGTGTGTGCTAAGTGAACAAGAAGACCACAACTAAACCTAAGTTAGTGTGTGCCAAAGAAAGAAGAGGTCGTAGCCAAGTTGTGTGTGCAAAGTGCAAATACACCCTACGGGCATTTATTGTGTGCAAGAAGAGGAAGGTCACTACAAGTGTATGCTAAGTGAAGAATTTGTGTGTGCATTCTTGAAGAGTGAAGACCACCACACTTTGTGTGTGTGTGTATTTGAAAATAAGGCCGAGGATAGCTTGGGTGTGTGCAAAAATAGTGGAGGCCAAATACACACTCATTGTGTGTGTGCAAAGCAAAGAACAAAGTAGTGTGTGCAAAACAACAAAGTGAAGTGGCCGAACCTATGTGTGTGCTCTAAGTGGAATAGACACACTTGGAAGAAGAAGAAGACTCACACAAAGTATAACACACATTTAAGTGTGTAAACACATTGAACAAAAGTGTGAAGTTCAAGTGAGAAGGTGTGTGCTTGAAGTGATTACACCCTTTTAGGGTTTATTGCACCAAGAGGAGAAAGAGGAGAGTGCATGCATACATGCATGCACATGCACACGTGAACAAAGACAAATCTGGTTGTGTGCATTTGAGTTGACCAAGGCCAGAGGATATTGAAGAAATTGAGAAGGCCATGCAGTCAGTGCATGAGGATTCAGAGTTGCCATGCATTCAGTGCATGAAGTTGTTTTGAACTGAGACTGAGCCAGACTGAAGTGAAAGATATTGTTTGTCTGAGTTTTCAGTATTTGAGAAGAGCCTGATCAACAGAAGTGATCAGAAGTTGTTGAGCAAGACCAACAGACCTTATCAGAGGCTGTTGAAGATTCTTGGAGAGAAGCCGGGTCATCCTTAGAAGAAGGTGATAAATCCTGAGCAAGACGAGAAGACCTGATCATCACAAGTGATCAGAGGTACAGAGCAAGGCCAGCAGTCTTTATCCCAGGCTGCTGAAGATACTTGAAGAAGCTTAAAGTGAAGAAGAGCTACTCGTGCGACTCGAGGAGCCAAGAGAAGACCCTGTGGGACTCAGGGAGAAGAAGTCTTCAGTGGGATTCTGGAGCAGGCCAGTGGGACTCTAGTAACACTGTGTGACACAGTATAAAGACCCTCCTGTGGGACTCAGGAGAGATACAGTGGGACTCTGTATCGACCATTGTAATTTTAACAGGTTATAATGGAGAATCCATGCTGGGAGAGCATGGCAAGGATGTAGGCCTTTGGTGCCGAACCTTGTAAATCCTTGTTCCCTGTGCCTTTTCATTACTGCATTATCCGGGAAAGGTTGAGAGACATAAGAAGAGTAGATCGAGGCCTTAACAAGCCATAGAGGTTTAATTGATTAAGATTCAATTAGTAAAAAGTTTTAAAGGATCACTGATTCACCCCCACCCCCTCTCAGTGATTCACATTGATCTGGGCACTTCAATTGGTATCAGAGGGAGGTTACCTCTAAAAGATCCAAGGGAGTCTTTATGAAGTGAAGATTTGAGGAAATGAGCGACCAACCTCAAATGGAGATATCTGCGAAGACTCATAAAAACAGAATGAAGAAACAGGCCAAGAAGATGAAGAAGAAGATTGTTGCTGATAGAGAAACACCTGACAATTCCTTTTATCACTCTTCTGGTGAAGCCTGTCCTATCTGTGCTGAAGTTGGAACAATGAATGATCTTCAAAATGCACTCAAATATCTTCAGAAGACTGTCCCCAAGGAAGTGGCAATGTGTATTACTACTGGCATCCTTGATCTTCAAGAAGAAAAATCACAGTTAGAAGAAGAAGCCAATGCAATGGAAGATCAATTGGCTAAAAGGGTTGGCATAACCAACACTCTCAGAAAGCTGGTGAAGGCTAAAGATGAAATGGTTTCTCTTTGCAATAAAAGATATGAAGACACTGCTGAAGAATTGCAAAGAAGCCTTTCTGAGAAAGTATTCTTTAAAATAATGATCAAAGAAGTTTTCCATGCACTGGAGAAGTTGCACAAAGTGTCAATGAATGTCAGAGATGCTCAAATTGAAGACAAAGTCAAAATGGTGAAGGAGCTTGAAAACTCATTGCATGAAATAAAGAAGGTGCATGATGACCAAATGGAACAGCTGAAACAGAATTGGGAAGGTAGGCTAAAATTGGTTGAGGATGAGAAGAACTCCCTCAACATGAAATGCTTTGAACTGGAGGTGATATTGAAAAATCTGCAATCACCCAAAGCTGAAGCCTCCCAGTCAGCTGAAAGAAGAAATGTTGCTACTCAAGTATGCTTTGAGAAGGATGATTCTAAAAGAAATACATCCTCTAATGAAAGGGAAACATCTTCTAAAAAGAAGGTACCATCCATACCATCTTGTACTGATGCTTCTAATTGTGTTTCCACAAAAAGTGCAGGATGGAAAAATAATTCCAAACAAGTATGGATGAAGATAATGAAGAAGCATAGCTCTCTTGAAACAACACAACTTGTCAAGAAAATTACCCAACAATCAGAAGGACTGAAAAGGTCAAGATTTGTGGGTCAGTGTTGGTGTTGTAACAGGTATGGGCATTGTGCAAAAGATTGTATGTACAATACTTTAAATTCAAAGGCACAAAGGAAGCCCATGCCTAGGGGGATCAAGCCAGAAGAAAAGAAGCAACATCCACAGGTCCAAAAACATCTGTTTACTGCAAATAGATTTGGATTACTTGACAACATCTGGGATGATTGCAAAAGTGGTCAAAAAGATACATGTTAGTCTCCAACTGTATCCAGAGCTCAAAAGAAGAAAAGATCACAGAACCTGGCTCAGAAAGAATCCTTGGGAAGCAAGAAGAAAGTTGAAGATGCTCCCAAGAAGATTATGAAAAAGGAAGAGAAGACCTTGGAGTCTAAATCCAAGAAGGGTGATGCATCCAGAAGGACCACCAAGAAAACATGCTTCTACTGTGGAAATAAAGGACATATCATGGATCTTTGTAAAGAAGCCATGAAATTAAATAGAAGCAGACTGGACTCAAAAAGACAATCAATCCAGAAGAAGAATAAGGGATTGATTGAAAACAAGTTGCCTAAGAAAGGTAGCTTGACAGCATCTAAGGAACCATGTGGAACTTCCAGAACTGGGGCCACTCTTCCAAATGATTTACTTATCATATGGCCACATCAGTTGCAACTTGACAGAGAACTACAAAGAGTTGAAGATGAAGCTCTGGCAATTGCTAAAGCGAAAGGGAAGAAGAAGGTTTCACATGAAGATGTTTTGAGAACCACACCAGCACAATCATCAATGAAGATCAAATGTGTAAGTGTGAAGACTGGTGAAAATGGGACATCTCGGTTGAGAGAATCTTCTCAACCTTGTTGTTCACATTGATGAACCAAGGAGGTTCCATCTTATTCCCTTATACTCTTGGTATATACATGTGCTAACATTGCAGGGAATTGAAGATGATGATCATTCTCATCTGGAGGATGGTTTGGACAGAACGGAGTGCACCCCTTGAGGGGGAGCAAATCTGAAGAAGATGATGTTCTAAGATTAATATCATCTTAAGAAAATGGATGAATGGGGGAGCTTTATCATTGCACTGAACTTTCTAATGAGTTTTGTGATGTATGTGCAGGATTTAGCATTTCATTGTTATATCTGAAAAATTTCAAACCCCTGAAGCATGATCTCAAATGTGTAGAGAATTGTGGAAAACATTGAGTATCTTGGTTACATCACTCTTGTTTTCTACACCAGGTTAGCCCAAGTAGACTTAGAGTTGATTTACTAAAGGTTCTTTGCTAAAGAAGAACATGTGGCATCATCCCTCTCTTAGTGTTTTTCAAGAAGATGCTATTCAAAGGGAGGAAGAGATATTGTGGAAGAGAACCACACCACACCTTTGCATTTGATTGCCAATAAGGGGGAGAAAATATTGGCACACATATTGACCCATTCATATGTGTTGAAGTTGTGTATTGACAACAAATACAAAGGGGGAGATTGAAGTGCACTGTGTTGCATTTGTTGTCAATGAGACATGTTGTTGTCTTAGAATGAATGGATGTCAAGAATTGTCAAGATGTGAATGCCAAAGGTTGTGATGGCGTTGGTGGTGAAGGAGAATGGCCATGGTAATAAGATGAATGTCACTTAGGAGATTCACTAAGTGGTATTGGAAATTGTGGTTGAAACATTCTCCATGTATATCAGACGATTGTAGAACTGATCATAATGTTTCAATACTTGTATCAAGATGATACTAAGTTACACCACTTGAAGAATGGATGATGATGGAGCATCATCATAACATCAGACGATTTTTGAGCTGGTCCTTAAAGTTCCAAGAACTTGTATCAACTGGATACAAAGTCACCACATTATTAGAAGACCATGCATTGTAGTGACAATGCATGAGGAGTTGAAAGTGATCCATCCATAAGTTCTAAGTGGATGAAGTGGATTAAAGAAGTCCATGTACTAACTCTTTGTGCATGTGAATCAGAAGAAGATCCAATTGATCTCTGATTAGATCAATGAAGAATGTTGAAGAACATGTGTGATTTATGAGATTCAGTTGAAGAAGTCCCTCCTAAGTATTGAACACATATGGAAGAGGAGATGAAGAAGATTAAGAAGAAACCTTGGGAATTCCATATTCTAAGTAGAGATCATATGAGAGGAGAAATGATGGAATTCTTAAGAAGAAAAAGAAAGGAAGAAGGCTTGGAGTGGCTTGGCATTTGGTATTTGATATGGCTTGAACTCATTGAATACTTTGTTTTTAACAAAGTCATTATATTTGCCTTTGCCAAAAATTAGGCCAGCCAAGGCCAGCCCACGGGTTCAACCCCAAGGTACTTGTGGGCCGAAGGCGCCACGCCCATGGGGGATCCCATGGTGCAAGCACAAGGCGGCAGGGGGCCGTGTGTAAGCCCCCGAGGGCACGCGGTGGTGAAGCCCGCGCACCCGAGTGTGCATAGTGGGCGCTAGGTGCGCGCCCGCAGAGGCGAGAGTGGGCGCAGAGCGCGCCCGCAGAAGAGAACACGGTGCGGGGCGGCACCGTGGAGGGAGAGGATTCAACTGAGCGCTTCCCGGAAGCGCTTGGTTGTTAAACCGCGGAAAAACAGGAGGCCGTTTCGATGTGGGACGCGGAAGTTTTCCGCAGGAGCGATCCTGGCCGCACGATTGATCGCGCGCCAGATCCGAGCCGCATATCTGATCCGCGGCGAGATGATCTGATCCAGGCCGTCCGAGATCAATTGCATCGCCGATCCAACGGCTGCGAGACCGCCTTCAACCCCGAGCTCGTCCGAAGTCTCCCGCGAGCTGCCGACGAACCAGGCGCCATCCGAGCATCGGATTTCGAGTTCCCGACTGTCTCTTTCAAAGCCGAAGGCACCATCGTGCTCGTATGATCCTACTGAACATTTCCATGCATAAAAAAGGAGAATGCACACGATGTATGGGAAATTGGAGTTCGGCCGAGGCATGCGAAGCTGCCGAAGGCCATGAGGATTATAGCTGTGCATGAATCGACTTAAGTGAGCCATGCACACGTTCGGCGAAGCATGAACGTGGAGGAGGAAGAAAAATAAGGGAGCCCGCGTCAAAACCGAGAATAAAAATCAAGATTTGAAAGATTTTTAAAGATCCGAAACTTTCGGGAACTTGAGTTATTATCACGCGGATGTAAAGCACCGCCTCTGCCTATAAAAATGAGGTCGAGCCCTTGAGGCTTGCTTGCTGATTCTTTGTTGAAAATCCGGAGTCCCGTGAGTGCACCTTGTGCCTCGCGAAGCTGAAGCACCGCGCAAATACCACTTGCGCGGCTGAAGTTCCAGAGCCACCCGAGGCTATGAAGGAGGTCCCTGCCTGCGTACTCGCGCGGCAGAAGGAGCCCTCTCTGCCCGCACCCTTGCGCGGCAGGAGGTAGACCCCGCGGGTGTTGCACTTGCACGCCCCGCGGCAGGAGGGGCTTGCGCGCCCTGCGGCTTGGTGCCTTGCACCCAAGGCTTACGCGGTCCTTGAGGCCCGTGACACCTTGTGCGGCTGCCCCTTGCACCAAGGCCTTGTGTGTGTGCTAAGTGAACAAGAAGACCACAACTAAACCTAAGTTAGTGTGTTCCAAAGAAAGAAGAGGTCGTAGCCAAGTTGTGTGTGCAAAGTGCAAATACACCCTACGGGCATTTATTGTGTGCAAGAAGAGGAAGGTCACTACAAGTGTATGATAAGTGAAGAATTTGTGTGTGCATTCTTGAAGAGTGAAGACCACCACACTTTGTGTGTGTGTGTATTTGAAAAGAAGGCCGAGGATAGCTTGGGTGTGTGCAAAAATAGTGGAGGCCAAATACACACTCATTGTGTGTGTGCAAAGAAAAGAACAAAGTTGTGTGTGCAAAACAACAAAGTGAAGTGGCCAAACCTATGTGTGTGCTCTAAGTGGAATAGACACACTTGGAAGAAGAAGAAGACTCACACAAAGTATAACACACATTTAAGTGTGTAAACACATTGAACAAAAGTGTGAAGTTCAAGTGAGAAGGTGTGTGCTTGAAGTGATTACACCCTTTGAGGGTTTATTGCACCAAGAGGAGAAAGAAGAGAGTGCATGCATACATGCATGCACATGCACACGTGAACAAAGACAAATCTGGTTGTGTGCATTTGAGTTGACCAAGACCAGAGGATCTTGAAGAAATTGAGAAGGCCATGCAATCAGTGCATGAGGATTCAGAGTTGCCATGCATTCAGTGCATGAAGTTGTTTTGAACTGAGACTGAGCCAGACTGAAGTGAAAGATATTGTTTGTCTGAGTTTTCAGTATTTGAGAAGAGCCTGATCAACAGAAGTGATCAGAAGTTGTTGAGCAAGACCAACAGACCTTATCAGAGGCTGTTGAAGATTCTTGGAGAGAAGCCGGGTCATCCTTAGAAGAAGGTGATAAATCCTGAGCAAGACGAGAAGACCTGATCATCACAAGTGATCAGAGGTACAGAGCAAGGCCAACAGTCTTTATCCCAGGCTGCTGAAGATACTTGAAGAAGCTTAAAGTAAAGAAGAGCTACTCGTGCGACTCAAGGAGCCAAGAGAAGACCCTGTGGGACTCAGGGAGAAGAAGTCTTCAGTGGGATTCGGGAGCAGGCCAGTGGGACTCTGGTAACACTCTGTGACGCAGTATAAAGACCCTCCTGTGGGACTCAGGAGAGATACAGTGGGACTCTGTATCGACCATTGTAATTTTAACAGGTTATAATGGAGAATCCATGCTGGGAGAGCATGGCAAGGATGTAGGCCTTTGGTGCCGAACCTTGTAAATCCTTGTGTCCTGTGCCTTTTCATTACTGCATTATCCGGGAAAGGTTGAGAGACATAAGAAGAGTGGATCGAGGCCTTAACAAGCCATAGAGGTTTAATTGATTAAGAATCAATTAGTAAAAAGTTTTAAAGGATCACTGATTCACCCCCTCCCCCTCTCAGTGATTCACACTGATCTGGGCACTTCAATAATGATGTTTCTATATTTTGTCTAATTGTATTCTAATAATAAGTATCATAAATTTTTGATTTCAATATATTGAATATTTATGTTCATTATTAACATTGAAATGATGTATTATCTTCTTAAACAAAGAAAACCATATCAGCGTGTGAACACATAATCTATGAATTGTGTTATATCACCGTGCGAATGCACGGGAGAGTAGTAGTTTATTATTAATAATTGGCTATAAAATGTTAATTTATTATATCCAAATAATTTAACAATGAAAATTTTATTGGTATTATTAAAATTTATGTTACTATACGAAAACAACTAGTTACCATAATAAAAGATAGTTTAGTAAAAGAAAAAACACTATTTATAAGCTGTAGAAAACATGTTTAAAATTAGTGTGGGATTTGTATGTTGAGGACTTGATAAGACATATCTATTTCCCACTATATATGTTATCAAATTTTTATCAACATTCCTTGAGAGTGAGTTTTTTTAAAGTTATCAGTCGTTACAAAAATCACATCCCTTTTCACTTATAAAATATTCCCTCCTCTACTCATTAACCTAATGAAAAAACCCAAATATTTTTCCAAACAGATCTCAAAAAACTCCCCAACTTTAATAAAAACCATAAAGTGGTTATTTAAATATCAAAATACCATCCATAAAAGATTTAACACCAATTATAAAGGGATAATCTGTATAGTGAGGATTGAATTTTTGACCCACCATTTCCAATTACTATTTTTTCTGTCATTTTTCAAACAAGATACTTTATGTCCTTTTTAAAAAAATTAAGGTAAGATTGTTTTTTAACATATATGGCAGGTGTGGAAATTTTCTTCCATTATAACAACATCGATGTTTTTCTTACAATCTTATAAGAATATTTTAAAAATAAAATTTTTCTTTTATAATTATATGACTTTAATGATTTAAAAATAATACGAGATATTTCTATAAAAAAAGGTTTTGATTTCATCTATGTCAACATCCTTTGAGGAATTTAAAGCATATTTGAAGTTTATTTTTTATGATAAAAAACATTCATATTGTATTGAAGGTTTTTTAATATGTTTGACTATGGATTTGTTATTTATAAACCATTCATGGTTTATGGATAATGTATTGACATTTCTAATGCTAGTTTTAATAATATTGTTTATTTTATGATTAAACCTATTCATATGAGGAATGCATTGGAATTTATAAGTGATGGGTGGATTCCTTTATAGCTCCTCTATGAATCGGTAGGTCTCATGAGACAAATAGTGTCTTGCCATAAGGCCTTGAAAAAAATCATATTTTTAGTCTTAGCACAAGGCCTTGACTATATGGTCATGAAGTCTGGTATTATGAATTCCATCATTATGAAAGTGGTTATTGATATTGCATGTGATTATTAGACTAATAGAATATCCAGGTGAATAAGTAAATGTCATTATTTGATTTTATAATTTCCATATTATGGTGAACATTATGTTTAAAAGGCTTTTGTTTTAATTTTATACATTGCCATAAATTTTTTATGCTTATTTATGAATGTTTTCTCCATATTGTTATCCTTACTGAGCACCTAAGCTCACCCCTTTCTATGTTTTATTTCTACCAGGATTCCCTAATGTGTTTTATGATTGATATTCAGGGTTAAGTTAAGGGAAAAATGGCATTCTCAAAGGATTATTTTTTGTTGTATCTTATAAAGTGTATTGTAATGTTCATTTATGTAATATATTTTCCAAGACTGCTAAACTGATCGGTATTTTGAGACTTGATTCCTTGTAATCATGTCATTGTATTAAAATAATGCACCGACACCAGAAATCTAGGGTCGGGGCGTTACAGTTGGTATCAGAAAATTTTTACAAATAACCGTAGAAACTAGATTTAGATAAACTCTGATAAGACCACATTACCTTAAGATAGATTTGAGGATTTGTATAGAAGAACTTCCAAGAATTTTTGTAATTTAGAGATTTTGTGAGCTTTCAAAGCAAATACATCCCTGTCTAGATACAAGCATTAGAGCTAGCTCTGGTACAGATGTTCCAAGGGGTAAAACCCGAAAACACCACTTCGAGCTAGACTCGAATGAGAACTAGTGCACGACAACGGGCCTTGCTGCACTCTTGGTTATGACACTCCTAGGGGATATTCTTTGGATAATTCAAATTTTCAATACATGAAATTATCGAAGATTTAGGAGTAAATACTTCCTCAAAGAAAACATTTTTATTATTATGTATTATATCCAATACAGTTCAATTTATATTAGGTATTTTACATGTTTTAAATTATTCATTGCAATTCCTAAACTAACATAGTGTATGCCATTGTTTAGAAATGTCACTCAGTAGAATGAATGAGAACTCCAACAATATGTATGACCCAAAGAGTAATAAGGGTAAAATACTTCATGGTATTAAGCCAACATTTAGAAGGGAAATAGTCTGCCACGCATTCTCAAAATTTGAAGAAATATTATCATGTGTTAACAAGATAAGTAGAGAATTTTCTGAGTCCAATGGATTTGAAGGTAAGAAAGAGGCAAAAAGGAAGGTAGCGAGAAAGATGGAATAATGGAATAAGGGAATGAATGATTTTCCTATATTTGATAACTTTGGAAAGAATCAACTTGGTAACTGTTTAAATGGAATGGGAAGCTGTTAGAAGTGTGGAGAAAAATCACACCAAGTACGTGATTGCATGGGTGAGAAAATGGTTTCAAATTTACAATGCTTCATCTGCAAGGAGTTGGGACACTACGTGAATCAATGCCCAAATCGTCAGAGTATTCCCCAAATGCAGTTATTAGATAAGAATCAAGTTATGATCTTACTGAAGATGTAGAGGAATGATTATGAGTTCTTATGTTGTTATTAAATTATTGTGTCATTTGAGTGTTGTATCAATGATGTACTGGTTATAAGAATTATGTCAATAAATAAGGATTTTACTGCAGTACTATTTCATTGGAAATTTTAGATAAAATGGTTCTGATACTAAGGTAGTAATTTTGGTATAAGAGATGTTTGATTTTGATAAATTATATTAGATGTTCTTGACTTCCTTGGAATTGATTAATAGATTGTATATTTCATCATTGATGGAATATTCAATCTATGTAGATATAAAGAATATATCCAGTATTATATAAAGGATAAGGGAGAATGAATGTAATCAATAAGGTTTTATGGTAATTCAGGGTGTTATCATGTTTTAAAACAATACATGATGAAGGTGTTCAAATGTTATTATGTGGCAAAAAGGATCTTTATTGTGGTTAAATTCCTTATAAATTTTTGACTGTGAGTTTGGATAGAATTATTTTGGATATGTATAAATGTTTTAATGGATTAATTTTTAAATTGGATACTATTTTTAAGGTTATTTTAGGATTTTTATAAAATGGAAAACACCCAGACCACGTGATAACCCATCACATCGAAAAAAGCTGGGAGAATCGAACCCCCAACCATAGTGCGATTGGGATTTATCACCTACCACTGGACTACTGAAGTACCTAGATTTTATAATGTAGATTATTTTTTAATGGTTATGATAGGTGAATTATAAATTAATTTTTTTTGGAACCCTATATGAATAGGATAAATGTAATATTTTTTACGTTCTATTATGTTTTAGATTGAAAGATTAGTTTGTGGTAGAAATTAGTTAAATGATGGTACTTTACTTGTCATGTATATATATTTTTTCTTTCATTTTATTCTATTAATAAATTAATTCTTATACTTTGGTAGGGGATCATAAAACTAGAAATGTGTTATGTTCATTCCTTATATTTTTCTGAAACAATGATATTTTAAATCATCATAGATTGATGGCTTTGAGGCCCTCAATTATATAATTGTGTGTGACCAATGACCTTATTCACTCCCTATAAATATTTATGTTTTTCTCCAATTATGTGTCACTATTTTCCACCAATGTTCTCCAAATCAAGATCATAATTTGGTGGTGACTTTTTCATTCCCCTTTTTCCTCTTATTAAAACTAAATTTTATTAACCAAATTTCTGCTGTGGGTTTTCCCACAATGGTATTTTCTATTTTAAACGTTTAATTTTAGAAATAAAATTTCAAATTGTGAGGACTCAATTTATTGAAGGAGGGAAAAATGTAACACCCCATTATTTCATAGTACGTTATTTCTTAAATGTAATCTAATAACATGCACTTCACACAACACCGAGTTCTAGCACACCCTGACTTACAAAACTAGCCTTTCAAAAGCGGTTATGAATAATATTAACTGAATTTTTAACTTTATATAATACTTATAACTTTAGAATCCATATTATGAGTTTTGAAGACATAATGTTAGAAAAAAATCATTTTTTTCAAATAAAAGAAGTATTTTTCAAAAAATGAAATTTTACCGCTTTTTAATAGAGAACCCTTTTTAAATCCAATATTTGAAAATTTTGTATATTAAATTTGGAAAAATAAACTTCTCCATTATAATTTGGAAATAAGAGTTTAGTTTTAAAAAAAATTTGGCGTTTTTTTGATAACTTTCATATTTGGGTGAATAGTGAACAATACTATATTTTAGTTGAAAACAAATTTTTTAATAAAAACAATTTATAGTGTTAAATTATACGTTTTATTGGTTTGGAAGTATAAATAGAATATATTTTTACCATTTAATCCAATTCTGGTCATTGTAAGTAATATCACTTTAAAACTTGACATAAACAAGTGTCAATCTTTTGATAGTTATTATTTCTTAAAAATATTCTTTTGGGTTCTTACAATGGGAATTAATTTTAAATTAAGAAATTAAATTTAAATGTTTTGAATTTGGTAAAATAGACTTCATTTTTGAATTCAGAATATCAAAATGAGCTTTGGATTTATTTTTATTATGTTTCTTAAAACATTTAATTTTTGATGAATAGTGAAAAACACATCGTTTATGGTTAAAATGTACTTTTCATTTAAATAATTTTTTATTTAATTAAAATTTATTTTAGGTCAAAATAGATACATAATACAAATATATGTTCAATTTAATTATTTTGAGTCATTTTAAAGAAATTTTAGATATATAAAAATTTTATTCAAATTTTACAGTATTTTACCCACCTCCTAAGAGCATATGAAAATTTTCATAAACCATAATTTTATGACTTCTGTGAATTTAATTGAAAGAATCTGAGAGAAACTATTGATATCCGTACGTAAAATGTGGTTCAATAAGATAAAAATAATTTTTGGTGAATAGTAACTTTTTACTTTTATTTACCACGATTAAAAGTAAATTGGGTAACTAAGGGTAAAAATTATATTATTATTACCCTAAAACATGTCCTAATTCTATTATATAATTTTAATTTGACCAAAAACATACTTCAGAATAAATTATTTTCCTTTAGGTCCAGTTCGATTATATTAGGACATTTATTGTTATTTTCTTTAAAAAAGAGTTAAAACAGTTAAAAGCAAAGTTTAATAAATAAAACATTTTTAATATTTGGTTATAAATAAGATAAATTCAGCTATAATTATTCATTATAAATATAAGATTATTTAGAACATAATTTTATTTTATGTTTAATATTTAGACATTAAATAAATAAATTTACTTTTGACACAATGATGATGTCGTAATTATCATATTAGTGAAAGATTAAAATAATTGATATTATAAATATCCAAATAAATATAATTTGATACTTTTTATGAATTCCACTAATTTTATAGGTTAAAACGACATTTTAGTGTTGTTTAGATGAAATTTTTTTGAAGTAATAATGCTGTTATGAATTTAGAAAAAACAAAATACCAAATAGTGTCAAAATTGACAAAAAAGAGTTTTTAAAACAAATTTTTATATTATTAATTGATATTCTATTCATAAAAATATATGGCTCCACCGAAAGACTCATATAATGATAGGTGTGTCAGTAATTAACCACTTGGGGTTCTCTTGGATGTATATAGTAATTTTTTAACTATATAATATAAAAATACAAAGAGACATAGTAAATGTCAAACTATTTAACTAAGAGTTAGATCTAAATGATAAGACTAATATAGTGAATCAGACCTTTCTAAAACATATTGTTTGAGTGGTTTTCAACCCATCCCCACAATAACCTTTAAATATTTCATTTTTTTTCTATTAGAAACTTAAAATGAATTTATTATAAAATATTATTTTTTTTCTAAGGTGCCCCTCACCCCTCTTATAAAAGGGATCTTACCCTTCTCTAATATTTACACCTCCAATGCCATTTGGCTCAGCCAACCCCTACACAATTAACCTCTCAACTACCCAAAATTCATACTAGAGGCCTTTCATTAGTATTAATGCCATCTTAAGGAGCCCTTTTGTTCAAATTAAAAGGAATAACCTGAAGAAGAGCTAAAATACTTCATCACCTCTTTCAAGTTCCATTCTTCTTCCACTTCTTCTTTATTATTTGTTTCCATTATAAAATAAAAAATTCTGTATCTTCTATAAACTATGATGTAATTATAAATATGGTAGATCCATATTCATTATTCTATCCATCCTTTGAATGACATGTCACCATACGTGCGTACGTACGGCTTACTGTCTCCACGTCGTGTTGTAATTGTTATTCAACAAATTATTATTTGGATGGGTATAATAATGATTTTTCATTGATTTAAATAATAAATATAACATGATAATTATTCTTTATATATGATAAAACATCCAATTATATATTATTTTAATATTAAAAGAATGATATTGTCGCTCGTGCGTACATACGGATTACCATCTCCACGACGCGGTGAGATTCATTTCCACATTCACCATTCAAAGATGACTATAAAAATAAATATTATTAATAAGCATGTAATATATGAAATAATAATTCTAATGTAAATATACATATGTGCATTTACATTTATCTCATTAAATTACTTACATTCAATACGATATGAAAACAGAAATAGCGTTTATGCGTACGTATGGCATGGCATCTCCATAAACGGTGTTTTCAATTTCATATATATATATACCTATTATACATATTTATATTATAAATATATATTATATATAAATTATTTTTTACATTCTGGAAGTATTTAAATTATGATCTAATTGATACGATCAAGAATAACAAGTTAAAACACGTACGATAAAGAAATCCATTATTACCCGAAATATTAATTAAACATGGAAATCATTATTAAATGGGGAGTATAATGTCAAAAATTAATCAT
Organism: Viscum album; assembly: GCA_963277665.1. Taxonomy (NCBI): domain Eukaryota; kingdom Viridiplantae; phylum Streptophyta; class Magnoliopsida; order Santalales; family Viscaceae; genus Viscum; species Viscum album. The sequence continues at coordinate 2,058,452,681 of OY728151.1, read as the reverse complement.
GTATGATATAATAAATATGAATATGGTTTTGGTATAATTTAATAACATACTATGGTCATTATAAAAGATGTTAAATGTACCATTGACCAATGAAAAGTGCAAGGTAAGGGGTTTTCATGTCACTCCTTATACCCGTGAGATTCAAGTTATATTTACAATATTAAATTTGTGTGGTGTATCTGCTTCCCATAATTTTATTCTTTGTGTAATACACTTTAATTTATGTGTATTTACATATTCATTTTTTGATACTTCTTTCATGGGGTGTATGTTTCGTTAGTTACCAAATTGGTAAGGGTTAATTCTACAACATCTTCATCATTCAAGGTTTTTTATATTTAATTATCCTCTAGGACCTATTTATCATTAACATCCGTGTTTTTATTAACATGTATTCAAATAAATTTATAATACATACTAGGCTATGGGTTAATGTCATTTATACCTTTATTTGACCAAATACATTTTTAAAAGAATCTTTCCATCATTTTCCAAATAAGGTACTTTATGATCTTTTCGACAAAAATAATGTAAGAATGTTTTTTAACATATTCAGTGGGTGTGGCTATTTTCCATCATTATAAAAAAGTCAAAAATTCCCTTATAATCTTATAAGAATATTTTCAAAATAAATGTTTTCTTTTATAATTATATGACTTTTAATGATTTCAAAATTGTAAGAGATATTTCTTAAAAATGGTTTTTATTTTATCTATGTCAACATCCTTTGATGGATTTTAAGATTATTAAAGTTGATTTATTATGATAAAAATATTCAATATTGTATTGAAGGTTTTGTTATATGATTGACTTTGGATGTGTTATTTCTATACCATTCATGGTTTATGGATAATGTATTGATATTTCGTATTCTAGTTTTAATACGAATTTTTATGTTATGTTTAAAACTTTTTATATGAGAAATGCATTAGACTAAGTATGTGATAGGTGGAGCCTGCGATAGCTCCTCAATACATCAATATGTCTCATTAGAAAAACTAGTGTCTTGGAAGAAGGACTTTATAAAATCTTATTTGTAATCTTGCCTCAAGGCCTTGACTATGTGGTTATGAAGTTTGGCATTATGCATTATATCATTATGAAAGTGGCTATTGATATTGTATGTGATTATTCAGCTATTAGAATATCCATGTGAATATGTAAATGGAATTATTTTATATTATCTTTTCCATATTATGCTGATGTTGATTTTTAAAATGAATTTGGTTTAGTCTTATACATTACCCTATATGTTTATGTTTATTTATGAATATTTCTGCTATATTGTTATCCTTATTGAGCACCTGAGCTCTCCCATTTCTTTGTTTTATTTTTCCCTAGATTCCATGAAGTGTTTTATGTTTGAGATGCAGGGTTAAGATAACGAAACAATGTCATTCTCAAAGGATTATTTTTTTGTGTTTTATGTTTGAAAGTGTAATGTAACGTTCATGCATGTAATCTATTTTCCAAGACTGCTAAAATGATCGGTCTTTCGAGACTTGATTCCTTTTAATCAAGCTAGTGTATTAAAATATTGCACTGACTCTAAGAATCTAGGGTCGGGGCATTGCAATAATATTGACCATTAATTCTAATCGCTTTATCCCTTACTCATGATCTTTTCTCCTTATGAATTATGTTGAAAATAATGGAATTCATATATCTATAATTTGACCATATAATATTCATTTGATTTCTCACCATCCTTTATTTGATCATTAATAAGTCATCCAACTTATTATGGGCCATTACATCCTCTCAGGATGGGTTTTCTGTGTGCTACTTTTGTGTGTTAACACAGGAAGGCTCCTCCTCAGTATACATAATGTCACGATCAATTTTAGAAAATGATTTCCTACTCCATTCTTTTAGAAGTACCTTGATATATTTTAATTTATATACAATCCTCTGAAGAGGGATTCCAACCAGTTAAATCATCCAATATTATAGCACCATTTACCTATATCCATGATTTATAATCCACCCATTATTAAACAGAAAGGAAAAAGTTCCTGACCATGTCAAATGTGTATTGATGTCCACCATATTTGGGTCGTGATTAGAGTGGTATTTAGGGAGTGTGAAACCAAATATCCCATGTAAAACATCTTGATCATCCATTTGAACAAAGAAACTATTTAGTTTTCATGCTTGCATCCCATTCTAGGTTTATCTACAACATGTAAAACCAGCTCCGACAAATTGGAAGTTCATCCTGATTTCATTGGTCAATTCATATAGAGAAATAAGATGCAACAATCCTTTTAAAACCACATCTAGTTTTTTCATCATGCCTCAACACCATGTTAAAATCACCAATGGATAGTCATTATAGGTCCCTCCGCTCAAAAATATCTTTGAGATCCTCCCATAATTCAATTATCCTAAAATAAAATTTGTATTCATACACAAAAGAAACTAAGAATTCATAATCAACAATGCATCGAGATAGTAGAACTCTCTGAGACCTGTCCAAACAAGAGTTGATACGAATGGATTCATGCCAAACACCCACAAATGGTCCAACTCATCTTCTTTAAAATCATGTGATGAAAACTTGTAGCCCATGGAGTCCCATATATAACCATTAAAATTGTCAAAAAGAAGTTTTGGTTTAGAAATCCATCAAGCATAGCCTTATGAGACATAATAAAATTTCTAAGGGATTTGGTCGTCCAGAGGATTCCCATCCCTAGATAGTTCTAGAAGAAGACCTTAATTGAATAGCGGTATTACCCCTTTTATGGGGCCACCATTTGATTCCATAGCCATCTGACCATTCCCCTTATTCCATATTACCTTATTTCCTAGACCATTCAAATTACGGTTTGTACCAAGACCCTTGCATGTAGTCCTGGAATCACTTCCAGTAGTCGGCTTCATTGTGGCATCAGCTCCCCCAATGTCAGCAATCTGAGAATGGGGCACCTCGACAGAATTGAGATCCCTTGTATGAGGTGGAATAACCTTCTCATGTGATCCATTCCTAGTAGATCCAATTGTAATTCCACGAGTAGTTTCAACTAGATCAGGCGACTGAGAGTCATAAACAACACCTGACCGAAAAATTCCATTCAATTGGATAAAATTATTCTGACATATAAGGTGAGAAGGCTAACTGTACTCTTGTGACCTCCTTCGAGCAGATTTGGAGGGAAGAGTATGCACAATGTTCCCCCCGAATCAGTTGCATCTGAAACTGCAACATGTCCATCAACTCATCAGCCATCGTGTAATGGTGAAAGGAGTGAACTAGCCACTCCTGACCAATGTGAATCCTACAAAACATAAATAGGGGAGCCCACCCAGTTGATTGGATCATATGATTCTACAGTCTCCATAGTGACAATATCACTGGGCCTATCAAGATTCTGTAGAGCCACAACCTCATTCCCATCAACACCATTATAATCCACTTCACATGAATCTCAAGTAGGAGAAGACCGATGCTCTACCAATGGTTCTAGAGGCTCAGAAGATTGTCTTTAAGTAGAAAAATTCTTTAATAAATGATATAAATTCTTAGGTAGTTCCATATCCTCTACAACATTATGGTTACCAATTCCCCCATTCTGAGAGTCATGTGAAGTCAGGTCCTTGCCCCTCCTCCTCTTACATGTGGCATCATTATGCCCTTTATTTTTTCACACACAACATTCCTTATTATATTTGCATGAAATAATTTGGTTTCCAAAAAACTTACAACACAAATATAATTTTAGTATCTGTTCATAGACAATATCCAGCTTCATACTATCATCTCATGTTATGTGAACAACCTCCTCCTCAAGAGTTCTCGACATGTCCACTTCCACCAATAAGCATGAATAATGTCCAAAACTCAATTTAATTGTCTTCCAATCCAACCGAATGGGACTTCCAACAACCTAATCAATATACCATAAGATCCTTGGGTTCCAATAGAACCAGTTCAGCCTATATTTCTGAACCCACATCTATGTGTGGGTGTTCCGGATAGTCATGGGATAAAATTTAATGTATCGATCCTAAATGTTCATAAACCTAGGTTTCATAGGGATGCTACCCTTTCTCTACACCCTTTTTTAGAACCCATCCAATAAGAAGAGAACATGATAAAACACTTCCCTATTGCAGTCATGCTCTAATCATCAAAACCCCACACATTCACAATCCTTTTTGTCAAATAATTGATTTTCTAGAAGTTGTCACCTTTCGGAATCAAGACACGAGCAATGACGGAGAAGGGAAATAGGCAAGCCACTTAATGAACCATCTCCATATTTTCATCCAAACAACACTTATTGAATTATATTCATCTTGAAAATTTTCCATAGATGATTGGCTATTTATAAACAATGTAAAATTTCATAGTAATTTCTATTATTCTATTGTAATTATTTTTCTTTTAATTAATATCCTTTCCCAACAATTAACATATAGATAATTTTTATTCTAATTAAATTTAATATCATGTGACCTAAAAATTTTCCTTCTCCACTTTTTGATAACGGTGTTTTGATAATATGTTTAGGATGTGGGTTTTCAATAATTGTGTTTTAAAAATATTCAAATTGGGGTTTTATCATTTCAAATCCAATGAACTATCACCTACCCACATTTCTATTAAAAAACATTATATATTTTCAATGATATATTAATAATGTTTCTTTTTAAAAATTGACTATTTTCTAATGTTTTTCAATTTTTTTTTTAAAATATCATTTCAATGAACCTATAACGTTTCCTCTTCTGATAATGTAAAAAAAGGGTTTAAAAAATTTTAGTTTATGATATCACCCTATGAATACATTTTTCAGAAATTTTTTTCATTTTAAATGATGCATTCTCACTACATGTAAATGGAATCAAAAAATGACTAGTTTTTGCCATAGTTTTATAAAATATTAATTTTATAAAATTCAAAAAACCAAGGATATTTTTTATTTCCATCATAGTTTTTCTAGAAATCATTAATTGAGTTTTTTTTCATAATGGTCATTATCCATTAATATATCTTATCATTGACCATGTATTTTCATCAAATGTTACCATCCTACTTCATCATTGTGATGGATTATGTTATGATAATTTTTGTTAAATATATGATCAATTATTGATTCTTTCCTCCAACCCATCCACTTCATATAGGCATAAATTTTCTATCCATTTTTTCATTATGAAAACTCTATAATTCTTTCCATAATTTTAGGGTGTTCACCATGATTACTTACAACTATTTATTGTGTAAATTATTAGCATTTCTATATAAACATTATGTATAGAGTTTAAATATCATATGATATATCTTTACTGAAGTGTATTTACCTAGAAAGTTACTAAATATATTTGGATACCCATTCATTTTCCCCAGGTTTATCATATCGATGATTTTATTTTGAGAATAAATTTTGAAAATTATATTAATCAAATTTTAATCAATAAATTATTTTTTATATGATGAATAAAATCTATTATATTATGTAGGATTCTTAATGATGTATCAAATGGACACCCATTTTCTTTCCATGGGTTCCTTATGGTATGATGAATAATTGATTTCATTGAGTACATATAAGTATGTATGCATGATGTGTGGGGTCCTATATCACTGTATAACACATTGGTTAATAGAATTAAAATCATTAGATATATATAAAAGTAAACAATTTAGTTTTTCTTAAGTGTGGGTACAAGTGAGATACTTATTTAGATGATGTTTATATGTGTAGTAATTTATTTTCTCTCAATCATAGGTGAATTTTTGTGACTCATGAAGGTAACATTTCCCTATTCTAATGTTTTTAGTCTTGTATTATGCTTATTTTAATTACTATTTTGATGCTCTCATGGATCATGTTTATTGACACATATTTCCAAGCTATTTTGATTCAACTATTATGTTATTCATTTGACATGATCTAGAATATGTTAAGCATGATTTTATTTTTTATCTTTATTATACACATATTCTTCTCTTATTCACAGTAATAATCTTTTATTTTCATATCTTTTGTTTACCTACAAGAAAATGAGATCACCCCATTCTGATGTTTCTGTTTCCCCTGGTTATGAATAAAATAAAATTATGAAATTTTAGAAAATGTATTTTTTGGAATGTTAGTGGGATATGTGAAAGACATGCTATAGAATAAGTGGTTTCATATATAGTGGAAGAAATTTCAATTGGTTAAAAAATACACGAGTTTTGTTAGTAATGGTTGTTCCTAAGTCATTTAATCAATAACCCAATATGTTTTTATAATGTATTTTAATGAAATAATTTTTTAATTCATGTATTTTAGATGACCATGTATGTGGGGATGTATAGTTTCTATTAGATATTTTTTAGATAACATTAGAGATTATGATATTATCATTTAAGGATAATTTAGTAGTTATAACCTTTACTGGTGTTATCTAAATAATGGTTTCTCATTATTTCATTGGTATAGAAATTTTTTTAGGAATGTTAAGTTAGTATTTAATATTTTTTAGATTAAGATAATGTATAATTATTGAAAAAAATAAACTTAGTTTTGAAATAAATGACTATAAACAAGATAATATCTTTATGTTTTGGTAAATTATAGATTATTTGTTTTTTGTAGAAACTATATCCCTATATTGATACTAAAATTAATATACAACAATTTCATATATGAACTGAGGGCCAATCATCCCAAAAACTTTAGTTTATTACCAATTAAATATTCACTATAGTGCATGATGATTGGGCCTAAAATTACACACCTGTATGGATATTGTAGGCGAAATTCCTTTGCCAATCATGTTTCCTTTATTAACCATTATGCAATATTTATATCATAATTTCTATAATGGAATAGTTTAATATGTTCAAGGGAACCTCACATAAACAAAAATATATTTAATTTATTGAATAAATGGATGAAATGAAGGATTCATTATAGAATACATATTTGGATTGTGTTTTCATATTCACATAATAATTTTCCATACATTTATTTACAAATTTTTTTATTTTTTGACTTTGGTTGAAACATGATCGTAGATATGAATAAGATAAATGTATATATATAGAATTTGATATTTCTTATAATTTAATAAGAGGGAATATTTAAATTTTTTAGAAACATGTAATATTCCTTCTATGATATAAAAGGCGAGTTTTTTCAAATTACCTAAATTAGTGAGGTTGATAACTTAATAAAGAATAAATTTGAAAATATTATATATTTTCATTAGAGATTAATATTGATTTTTGATATTATGGAATATTCTAAAATGTTATAGGGATTTTATGAGATATCAAAGGATTTTTAAGTATTTATTCTATAATGTTTAGAAAACAAAAATCAAATGGTATCACTTGTGATAAAAATTAATATTATGAAAATGTTTTATTTCATGGGATAACTATAGGATAACACAAGATTATGGTATGGATAAGTCTTATGATTAATATATTCTCGATGTTATATTAATAAAGGGTTGATGAATTTTGAGAAAAGTGAGTTAAATATTTGGGATATAAAAGAAATTAAATATTTAATTAATGAATAATATATCCAAGATATTTTTTCAGATGTTTGTTGAATCTTTTAGATTGTGATATATATAAATATATTGTTGACTGTGGGAGATTTTTCAAAATGATAATAATTAAATTTTTATGAAATATATGTTTTCACTTTGATTACTATCCATGTGATTTAAATATTTTTAGGAATTTTTTGTTATCAAGAATATATGAATATAATATATATATAATTTTAATTTTACATGTAAAAATGATTTATATTTTTTGAAAAGGGTTATGTAACATTACATAACCCAAGATAGTGGGGTAGATTACATATTATATGTTAAATCCTTAATAATAAATTAGTTAGGAATACCCTATCCATCATTAATCAGTGGATACAAATTAAAATTGAGAGGGTGGAATCTATTTATGATGGATGAAATCCTACAACACAAGATTTCACAATATATGTTTCTTAAAAAATAAAATATTTGGTAGCTTTCCCCACAAGAATTTCTAAATATAAATGGAAACCATAATACTATTATATAAAAATTTAACTAATGAACATGATTATTAATTCCTATTTGTTAATAATGAGATATGAATTAGAGAATACACATTATGAAGTAAACTTATACACAAAATTTCTGAAACATTTATTAAAAATAATATTCAATAACATTTGGAAAACCAATAAAATCATATTTTTCATAGTAGTACATATCTCTAAAATTTTTTCTTCATTTAATTAATCTATTTAGATATGATTAAATAAAAAAAATAATGTGTTTTTAATGAACCTGACTCAGATAAACTTTAAATACATAACCCTATCCCAACATTCCCAATACCCGATGGGTGTTCCAAATCCCCTTGGTTGGTTTCTTCCACCCTGGAGTCATCCAAAAATTTTGGGTAACATTTTGTCCAACCTAATGAAAAAAATTGCCATATATTAGAAAAGATGAAATAGTGGAAGAAAAAATGAATATATATCATAAAATATATATAACAATAAAATTCATGAATTGTTAGGGAAAAAATCATTGAGAGACAAGTTAAACTAAAATAGAGCAATATTAAAATAACTATCCCAATAGTCTTCATTTCATAGAATGCGAAAAATTCAACCATCTCATCATTAACTAACCAATCCCAACTAATAAAATTACTAATATAATCATAACATAAACATTACTTTCCATGAATAAAAATAAATTAAAAGGGACTATTTTCCATAATAGGGGTATGTAGGGTGTGGGGATACCAGTTTCTATAGGATCCCACTCTTGTGTTTCATATCAAGTCTCTATAAAATAATACAATTATTTTCAATTTTAAGGAAGACTATGCATGATAGATAGTATAATAGTTTTATATCAAAATCATTGAAAAGTAATTTAATTTCATCTTTTACCAAATTAAAAATAAATTAAGAAAATCATTTTCAAAGAATTTCATATGCATATATCAAAACGGATATAAAAATTCAATGAAAATAATTTTTCAAATAAAATATAAAATACACAGAAGTAAAATAAAAACCTTACAAGTCAATGTATCCCATGTTGGCTAATGTACAGGTAGCATCGAAACAAGGATCACAGTAATTCATGATATATAGGACACTCATACCTATTTTAGATAATATCTTGTGCGTCAATCCCCTAGACATATACATCAAATCTATTAAGAAATGGAATACCATAGAAATTGATCCTACAAATATGTCTAACATGTCTCTAGAATAATAGGACTAGGGGAAATGAAACACCCCTTTAGTGAACCTAGGATAATGGACAAAGATTATTACTATACCTTCCACGTAATTACCCAAGTAATCCCATGATATATATTTTCTAAAATAGTTCCTCAGTCCATTTCATCATTCCATTTTTTCAAAAACATTCGGCAAAACAATTTCAAAATGATTTTAAAACACCATTTTAATTTACCAAAATAAGTGGAAACATAACTTTTATCTAAAACAAATTTCCACACATATAAAACAAACTATTAAATCCTTCCATTTAAAATATATAATAATATCTCAAACAAAAATAAAAAAAATCACAAATATTAGTTACATATAAAACCCCCTACCTCAAAACATAAGGTTACACACACTCATAAACGGATCCACCAACAAGATTAAAACAAAAATGAAAAAGAAGCCAAACAATAAATACACACATATCATAATTGATTCAATTTAACAAAATGGTTGGTGGAGAAGAGGAAACAACACATACCTCAATAACTCACATCAGCTAGACCATAATAAAAAAAATATCAACCCCTAAAACAATATCTAATAGTTGATCTAGAATAAAATAATATAATAAACCCCCTAGATAAAATATTCCAAACACAATGCAATGGTGCTACTGTGATCAATGGAAATGAAAGAGACACATGATCTCCTATCCAGACGGCTGCATCAACACTCCCATACTAATCAATCATCTAATAGATCAATTCCCCACTAATGTATGTTCAATTTTTTGTATAATTATTTTATATTGAGAGTGATTTGGTATGTATAATAATTAAATAATAATATTTTATTCATTGCCCTAAAATCCCGATTTCCAATGATTACACGACATATAATCCCATTACACGTTATTTAATCCATGGGATCCATTACACCTTGAGTTTTTATGAACATTTTCTAAAGGATTTAAATTAATTTTATGGATTTTAGTTTATGTAACACCATATTATGTTTTTTTCTAAATGATACACTAGATTAGTTTGCATTATGCACAATAAGGGGTTTCCTTGAGAAAACATTTTATTATTATAATTATTTAAAGAAGATAGTTATATATTATAATTTAAAAAATTTAATATGAATTATGATAAATAATATTTAAATATAATTTATAATTATTTTATTAAATATATTATATTTATAATTAAATATATAATTTTTTATATTGCCTTTATATGTTTTAAAAATACTATTTTCTCAAATGAACATCATTTTATGTCTTTTTCTAAACAATGATAACATTAAATCATGAAACATTCAGAATATTTTATTGATAAAATAAAAATATTTTTTGATTTTATAATTCAAAACTTTTTATTGTGTTAATTTTGTGGATTTTTATGAAATTGTTCATTTTTTTGATGAATAATCAAAAATACTGAATATTAATTGAAAATTTCTTTTCCATATAATATATCTACATAGATAAATGATATTTTAATATGTTTTTAAATAATATTTTAGTAAATGATATATCTATTAATACATTTTAGTTCATTTTAGTCAATTTTACATTGAAATTGAATATAAAATCATTTCAAACATTTGAGAAATTAAACGATAACAACCCTTGGCCATGTCTCATCAGCGGGATAGAATTTTATTTTAATTTCTATGAATTATATGATTTTCTTTATGAAAAATGGATTGAATATTTGGAATAATAATAATTTATAATTTCTTGTAAGGTAATAATAATTTTTTACCAATTTTATTAGTGAAGAATTTAAAAAATAACTATATTGATTAATGTTAAAACATGTTACATAGTTGTTAAACATAAAACATAATTTTTAAAAAGGACCCAAAACATTTTCAAAACCTAATATATGGAAATATTTCGACCATATACCCAATTTTATATAATGTTTCTCATTATTTAAATAACATAAGGTAAAGGAGACCTTAAAATATAGTTTACTTTTTGAAATCTACATGCTTTCCACTGACCTCCTTTATAAATGGCCACCACCTATATCTCCACACCTATAAATTTACTTTTTTTAGCCTAGAACTATAAAAATATCATCCATACATCCAATAAATAATCCTATAATCCATAATTTTGGTAATTAATCCAACTGATGGAGGCATTTATTGATATGCAAATGGAGATTCTCGGATAAGAGGTAGAATTCATCAATAACTATTTTGTTTTATTTCACCATAAAAACCATTATATTATTTTAATATCTGGATTATATAAAATATTAATTATTTAAAATATATAGAGGTTTTTTATGTTTGGGTTGAGACCTAAAAATTTACAATATCATATAAAAAAGGACACACAATCATCATTCAAGTGTACAACAGACTACAACCTCATGAAACAATGGAGTTCATTATCCAATTAAAAATATTAAATGTTGGAATTATTTATTGTTTAATAGTATATATATGTATTACATATTATTTTTATAATGGTATTATGATTTTATAATTTTTTTTATCTTAATTACCTTCATGATTTGTATTTAGTTGGAATATGATAATGTCGTTCGTGTAAACGGTGAACAACTGCCTCACGAAGCGATGTGATTCATCCACTCTTTTCAAATAATTTATTAAATATGTATTAAACAAACATTTTTATATATATGATATAAAAATAATTATATAATTATAATATATCATATAATTTTCTTTCATTTAATTTGACAAGAAAATCAGAATGACGTTCATGTGTATATAGGGCATTTCATTTCCGTGAACAATGTATCTAATTCACTATTTCTAAATTTTATAGTTTATTATAAATGAATATATAATAAAAATATATGATATTAATATCTTGTTTTAATTTTGTTGATGTCAAAATCATGATCTAATTAATAATACAGAGAATAAAAATTTAAAACATGTTAGAAAACAATGTGTTATTACCCAACACATAACATTAACAATGGATTGTTAACAATTGATTAATATAAAGTCATAAGCAAATAAAATATTGTATTATATATATATATATGATTATGGTTATTATAATGATTTATAATATACTTTTTTTATAGGTTGTTTTAATGAGTATGATGATTATCAATACTTATGGTAAGGGATTCCGTCTCAATTTTACATTCACTAAGACACATGCCATGTTCAGCAGCAGTTTTATTTCTGTTATGTATTTTCAATTCACAAATCTATATTATGGTGAATATAATAATTTTTTTATATATTGACATATCCATTTTATTATCTCAGTTTAATGGGGTTTAGAGTTAAATATTTACCAAATAAATAATGAAGTTTTGTCCCAATTATTCTTCTTTGAGACTCATGTTATGTTATACACCTGTATTATTTCATGGTGTGTATATATATACCATTTTACAGGAAATAAAATTAATTTATTCATCCTATTGAAATTTTATATTTTAATTTATGTTCTCCATTCAGTCATATTATGATTTAATATTACCAAGGTAGAAAATGTTTTTGTCACAATTTAATCATTTACTGAGAATGTTTAAAATTATTAATCAATTATTCAAATATCATGATCCAACTTTAAATATTTATGAACATTTTTCTGATACAAATTTTTTTCATGATATCTTCATGTAATGGTATCATTTTTCAGTCCTTGGTACCTAATACAATTGTGAATTTTTTTTAAAATATCCATCTTTATTTATCTCTTCAGTTAGAAATATTTTTTCTCCCCAAACCGTGTTTTATAAAAATTTATTATATAATGTTATATTATTCTACTATTATTTTTTTTTAAAAATTACCCTTGTTTTATCATTTTGAAAAAATATTATTAAACTTAATATTCTTTTCATTATCTTATCATGATATTTTAATTTCCACCGACAATATGAAGGGAATATTTTTTTAACCTATATGGAATGGATGTAATTATCTACCACCATGAACATATCACTATATAGTACATTGAATTATAGTTTTATAATGTTATTTTAAAATATAAGTTTTCAAAAAAAAATCCTTTTAAAAATAATTTTCGATGTAGATATGATATTTTCCTCAAGAAAGGATTTTAGAAAAATATTCAAAATAATATTCCATCTATGATTAAATCTATTGGTGTAACCTATTTCATACTACATATATGGGCCAAGAATACCATTAATTTTTTTTTTGTAATTATTTTTATTTTCTGGACACGATTTATTTTTAACCCATTTCCCTTTCAAAATTTATACCTTGATAAAACGATTATAAAACCCACTTTTTTCATTATTTAAAATATTTTGAAATGATTATGAAACCTATCCCTTTTCTAATGGTTTTGATATAATGATAGTATTGGAACACCTATTTCAATTAATGGTTTATGGGATGCCAATTTTTTTTGATCTTGTTGAACACATATGTATGATTTCATTATGTGATGGGTGTGACCTATATCTTCCACCAATGCATTGGTTAATGATTTATATATTACATCAGATAGATGGGACTGAAATGGGGAGTGAAACCTATTTAGTAATATTGGGATGGAATGATAAGTGAACATAGTTCAGTAATATAGGGATAGAATGAGAATTGAGATCAATTCAGTTATTTAAGGATGGAATGGGGTGTGAACACATTTTAGTAAATTATGTTATCTGATATAATGGTATTGGAAGAGGGAACTGAATAATAAAGAAAGTGTTTTATATGTATATGTGTATGATAAAATTCTATGTCTTATACTGTCATGCATTTTGTTCTGTGATTACATTATGATTCATCCCTTATGATATTCAAATCATTATGACTTGATTAAGGATTTAAATATTTAATATGAAGGGTGTGATTTTTAGTTTTTATTATCACATTCTAGTACTCTTATGTTGATTTTTTTACTTACACATCTCCCATATTTACCATTACTGATCATCCTAGCTCACTCATTATTTTTATTTCATGTAGTTGGTTATGAAGATATGAATAATTTATGATTTTTCTAAGAAGGTACTAATAAAAGAGAACCTAGTGAAAGATAATATAAATCACATGTGAACCAAGTTTTTTGTTTCTAGGATTCTAAAGTCAATATAATAGTATGGCCTATGGGTGTGTGCTTATATAATGTAATTAATCATCCTTAAAATTTGTTTAATTTCTATATATGAATGTCATGGATCGTTATAGTTTGAATCCCATTAGATGTTTAGTTAACCATTACAAATTAAGATGATAAATCCACAGTGATATCCCTAAAGGAATGATTACATATATTTTTTTGGGTGATCAAAAGTATAGAAAAATGTCATGTAATTTTGGATATGGATAGAGGGAGTATTTTCCTAGGAATAAATCCATGTATAGATTTTTCAAGTCAATGTGGCTATGGAATAGATGATCCCAGGCTTAATAAACACAAAAACACCATATTGAACTAGACTAGAGGGGGATCACATGCACAATAATGATCACTACTAGAAACCTAGTTTCAAAATCCATGGGGTTTATTCTATGGAAATTCAAAAAATCTTGATGATCCATCATGGAGGATTTAAATATAATATGTCTATTAATAACCTAGGATCATCCTATGGTACCATAGATTAAATAATCTTTCATAATTGAGACATGTTATAATATGTTTATGTGATTATGGGTTTTCTCAAAATTGTTATTGTTTCATACTAGATGCTTTCTTGTTTAAGTCAATTGCAGGAGCCTTAATTAACTAGATTTAATGTTTATTTCAATGGATAAGGCTATGATTTTCCTTAGGATAATTCTAATGCAATGGGAACTGGATTGAAATATCTTGTTTATATTCTCATGCACTTTTTCAATATTTGAATCATGATTTCAATAAAATAAATAGGGGAACAATATTTTATTGATTCCATCATAATTTATGGTCTACCTTTATTTAGATGGTCATTTGATCCACTAGTTTCTGAACAATGGATCGGTACAACTGAAACATTATTTTCCCTTTTCTATTGATCAGAACGTGAAAAAGTAATTCAGGATATCTACAATTTTGAAGTTAAATAGGATTAGTGGTTGACTCTTATGAATAATAAAAGGAAACAAAATGTGATTGACTCTATGGATGGGGATATGTTGAAGATGTTTTTTTCAATAAGTAAATTCTATATAATTTTTTGTATGAATATGGAGAAAATGATCCCTTATTAACAGTTAAATAAGGATGAATATTTTGGAACTTACAAGGATAATTTTACAATACATGAGATATATGCTTCATGTATTATCATCTTTTCTAAAGTAAAGATGGAATATTATTCAATGGATTAAAACCATGTCTCTAATGGTTGTTTTCTATAAGATATTTTTGTATCTATTAGTATATTTTTAATATGTATTCAAGGTGGAAATAAATTTTAGAGTTATATATCAATCTCATGGTTTTAACATGAAAAGTAAGATTGTGATAAAATAAAAATATAAAAATAATGGATAGAGGAAGACAAGGTCTTCTTGAAGGTATATTTTTATGATGAATCATGGAGTAAATTTTCTTAAGGGGGCTAGTAAATGTTTTATGTGTGTATGATAGGGCCATCAGACAATTTATTTCCATTTTTATTTGAAGAAGTTTAATAATGATGTGAATAAAGAGAAAGCAGTACAGAATGCGCCTCTCCTACATTATTACTTCATGTGTTATGAGAATGGTAATTTTGATAAACAACACCCAATACTAAGGGTTAATGATGAAAATTATCATCAGTAACCACATAATCCATGGGATAAGGGGTTATCTCATACAATCTCTATTTATGATGAGGTGTGCGATAAAAAATGGTGAAATGTACACTTAATGTTAACTGTAGATCACCTAATGTCTTATTTTACAATTTATATATCCATTTTATTAATCTAATGAATTTAATCAGGTTATCAAGATGCCAAAAATTTGATTAGATATATAAATAGTAGAAAAAAAATCATATTGGTGTTTTGATTTCATATCATGTCTATGATTCCTCTCCTATTGACATTGTTGGGAATGTACATATATGAAATATTGAAATTATTTATCTCATTTAATTTTATGTCATCATTGATATTTATTGTATTTATCTACATAAATCCCACATCAAATTTTGGTGAATTGATGTGGTGTTTAATATTAAAAACCAACCTATGATAGTCTATCAATATGAAAATAATTTTGTACTACCAATATAGATTACATATAGTGTATAGTTCATGATTCCCATTCATAAGGAGTGTTTATCTAAAATTATTGGGGAGAAACTCCACATCATTGATATCCCAATTTTTTTAAAATTTGTGGATGTATATATGGAAGGGTTTCCTCACGTTCCACAAAAATGTGAAGTTTATTTATAAATAAAACTCACACCTAGTACCCCAGTAATTTCAATGAGTCCCCTATTGATTTAATGGAATTGAAGAAGTATCTCCAAGAAAACATTAATAAGGGATTCCTTCGGCATTGTGTATCGCCATGGGGTGAAACTATTGTTTTTTTAAATTTAAATATGGATTTATGTGACTCTATATTGATTATCAAGATCTGAAGAAGATCATGATCATGAACATGTACCCCTTACATTTATTGATTACTTGTTTGATCAAATGCAATGAGCTCAATACATTATCATTATTAACCTTCCTTATGGGAATCGTCAATTGAGGGTCAATAAGGAGGATATACCATAAAATATTATATACATGGTATGTAAATTATGTGTAACATCTAAAATATTTTAAAAATTAAATATTAATTTTGACATTGTACATGACACGCTACATTGATATTAAACAAACTACTAAATATTATTATTTAAAATTTTTAATTATATCCTAGTAGTTAGAATGTATGGAATAAAAAATATTAACTAGATTATAAAATTATTGTTAAAACATGTCCATATAATTATTTATATTGTGAACAAAATATTATAAATTAATTTGAACCCTTTTATAAAATAAAATGTAATGGTTTTCTAAAAAACAATTTAGATGTGAACATGTGTGTTTTATAAAAAAAATTAAAAAAATTCTTATTGAATTATTTTAAGGATATATATATAAATGAAATATTCTATATAATGTTTAAAATTAATCTTAAATGTTTTTTATACATTATATAATAACAAATACAATTTTCTTTATAAAAGATGGATTTTTCTAAAAAGTCTTTTTTTAGCCTTTTGCTGGAGAATGTGTTTTAAATCATGTTTTGAAAGTTTTATAAATTGTATTTTTATTAATAAAAATAATTTTGGGAATATGAAAATAAACATTTTCTTTTTTTGGATTTTTGATATCTTTCTTAAAAATTTCTTGTTTGGATGAATAGTGAAAAAATATTTCATTTTTAATTAAAAAAAGCTATTTTATCAAAATAATTTATAACATTAAATTATATATATAATTCCTTTTAATGTATAATGAAATCAATTTTTAATCAATTAACATTTTTAGGAAATTTTAATCACTTTCATATTGAAATTGGATATAAAATCATTGTTATCTTTTAAACATTTTTACATTGAAAACATGTTCTCTCTTTCCGTCTATAAGATTACTTTTTTAATAATTTCATCAATTTTTATATTTTGTATTTTGAAAGATGGATTTGATATTTTTAATTATAATTTCTAAATTTATTAAATATTTCCTTTTAATTTTGTGAAAATATCAAAGTAACTTAGGTAAAAAAATATTACCACATTTAAGTGTAAATAGGGTAATTAAAGTTAAAGATAATATTATAAATATTTTATAATTACCCAAGCACTTATCCAAATTTTGTTTTACTTGTATTTATCATTAATAATAATTTTATAATCACTTATGAGACCATTTATAGACTATGGGATTAGAATATAACCTTTATAATATTATATTGATGCGAATTCCAATTTTGTCATACTTTTGTTTTTAGCAAGACTAATATTTTTAATAAGTGTTTACACAAGGGATATGTTCACAAATAAATAGTATATTTAAATATTAAATTATTATATACATCATGGTATTATATACATAAATTTTAGTGATAATAAATTGCCTTTAATAGTGACACAATGACGATGAATTAATTTTTTAATTAATTGAATAATCAAAGAAAAGATATTAAATATACAAATATAATTAATATTTTATATAAATAATGTTACCCGTGATTATTTTGAATGAACTATACATGTTACTGATGATTTAAAAGAGTTTTTTCAATGAAATCTTTCTTTAATGATATTTTAAAAAAGTAATGTAATGATAACTGTTAGACTTGACATTAATGATAATTAAAATAATAATATTTTTTAAAAGATATAATATTCGTAAAAAAATAAATTAGGCCTAATTATTGGTGTAATTATAAAAATTTCACCAATGACTCATTTATTTTTGGTTTTTAGTTTTATAGTAATTATATTAACCCTCAAATTATAAATTACATGATATCATGGTAAGATTTAAAGAGTATAAATAAGGTTAAAAATAAAATAATAAGGATTTAGAATAGTAAAAACATCTATAATATTATTTGGATAAATTTCCTTCAACCCATTATAACGGTATATTTTAAATAAATCAGGTTGGGGATATTTTTAAGGGAAAATTTATTTATAGTAATTTTATAACGTGATGAATCCCAAGAGTTGCCTTCACCTATCCTATAACTGGGAACCCATTGTTCTATTTAAAAAACTCTTAAAAACCTATTTTCTATATAAAATTTTTCTCAAATACATTATTTTAATCCCACTTTAAACTATAGAAGAATTTTTTTATGTATAACACCATCCATAGAGATGTTAAGGTGTTAATAAAAGGGGATTTTCTGAGGAAGATGTATCATTTTTTATTAAGTATTTCTATTTTATCTATTCTCACACTTCTATCAAATATTTTAACACAAATATAAAATAATAAATCAAGTATCATCAATATAGTAAACTTTATTATGTTAATATCAACACCTAAATCCATCTCCAATTTCATCAAATGGGAAATTAATAATTCGTTCATGTGTACGATGGATAACCTGCTCGCAAACCGATATAATTTTTTTCCACTGCCATCTCTCAATACATGTTATAATGATGAGGTTGATTTTTATATATAATACTAATTGAATATTTATAATTATTAATTAATAATATACAATTTATGTTACTATGTTTCTATGTTCATAAAAAGGATAATGTCGTTCGTGTGTATGTGTGAACAATGACCTCCATAATGAAATGTGATTCTTTTTTTCCACACCACATCACATAGATGATATATATAAGTCTATTTAAAATATTAATTTAATATTAATAATATTTTTATCAATCTAGAAATAAAAATAAATACTTACTTTATTCCCATATTGATCATTGAAAATCGAATCTTTACTCATGCACACATACGACTTACCTTCTCAATGATTGTAAAATAGATCATATTTCATAACCATATTTAATGGATGGATTTAAAATAATTATTTTAATATAAAATTGATTATTACTTCATAAATATTATTCTCTATATGATGGACGTACGACCACTTTGACTACTGATATCATACTATATTCCTTTGGGACTCAAGTATAGAATATCTTCAAGACATCAAACGTGATCATAAATAATTAAGCAAATGTTTTAACATGCTAATTATTTATATAAATGGAATAATAAACAGAAAAATTTCTTAATAATGTATATAATTTATTTATATATATTTTTCTAAGAAGAGAAATATTTTATGTGATGATTCAGAATCACGGTTACAGACTCCGTCTCAATGTTCCTTCCTGGAGGACTATTTTGAGGTTATGAATCTGAATTATTTTCTATGGGGTATATAACACTATATTTAAATTTTATATCAAGAATTTTTTTATTAAAACTTTTTTTTAATGTTTTTTAAATTATTACCCTTTCATGTTATAATTCCCTGACCATAATCATTACCTAATCATGATTTAAGTTAAGAATTTTACTTTTATCACATTGAGTATTTTTCAGGTATAGAGTTTTATTGAATTATGCCTTAAAAATACATAAAATATCCCATAAAAAATTCAAAACAGAATAATAATGTTCAATTTTTCAATAATCTAAATATTTTAAAAAAAATTGTGATATCATTTAGTAAAACTCATCACAACATTCATCATGAATAGTTCCAATCCCTTAATCAACCTTAATTCCTTTTAAAAACATTAAAATTGATGGATTAGAATAAAAAATAGTAAGGTATATAAAATAAAAGAATCCATTAGAACATTGGTAAAAATTAAAACACATGAAAATACTTACTTTAAAATATAAAATTTTACATAAAGAGGGAAATATCATTTCGTAATATGTATCATTTTATTTTTCTGTTTGAAAACAAATGATTTTCACGAAAACTGATTAGAAACAAAAAAATAATCATATAGTAACATTATCACATCATCAAATTTATCCCTTAAAAACCATATAGAATCTTATTATATTTTAATAAACATATGGAGAACGTAGAATGTAATTATCTAAAGAATATAATCTTTCTAAATCCATTAGATGAATATAACTGTTCAACCATATTTTATGCTATAATAGGATCACCCAATTCTATCTAGGTAAACCCATAATTTCTAATTCCCACGAACCATAATATTAAATTAATCATTACATAATTTGAAATGAAGTCTTATAAATTTATTAAAAACACATTTAGATATTAAAATTCCATTATCATTCAAAATTCATATTTTCAATAATAATACAGCACGATTTTACTAAAAATCAATACACAAATACCCACAAAATTAGATAATGTTTTCAATTTAATAAAATATGGAACTTTAAAATAAATTGAAAAATAAATTAATGGACACATAAGTGAAAAAATCATTATCACTCAGTATGTTATGATTAGAAGATTCCATTTTTTATTTTTCAAAAAATTCTTTATAAAAAAATTCTATTTTTAGAAAATTTTCATTCAATTCAAAATAGACATAATATTTCAATTAAAAAACTTTTATATACATATATAAATAATTATTTACAATAATATTTAGAATATGAAAATAAAATTATTAAATAATTAAACATTCAAAGCGTCTCATTCTGATTTGATCTTTTAAATCATAAGCACCATGAAAGAAAAAAAATTCAACCAAAATTTAATAACATGATAATAGATAATGTATGGATATAGAATCTAAAATTGGTTGTATATACACCTTAAAAAAATAATAAATCTGCATATAATTAAAAAATGCCTCAAAGAATGGTAATTGAAATGAAATCCATTACCTTATGTTTGACTTGTCATGTGGGTCATTATCGACATGCATAATAAAATTTTGTTATATATATAAATACCTTTGAAACTTATTCAACTTTATAATCATTTTTTTCATTTGTGACAATGTTTTAAACAACTATTTAATCAATTATGTTTACATTGGGTGTTTAGACCATATTTGGTATATGTGTAAAAACCGATATTGGTAGGTGAAATATAGTCAAAGGGTTCATTATATAAAACTATAAAAAAATAATCATGAAATAATTATCATATTTAAAAGCTGATACATTTTTTTAGTAAAAATTAATGAAATATGGTTTTGAAAAATTAACGAACATTACAATCACAGAGAGGGTAGGCTGTACGTTCTCATGACTAATGTTCCCAATTTTCAAAGATTATCATAGTATGATGGTAAGTGACAATTAGCCTTCCATATTAATAATTAAATCATAAATAAAATTTTATTTATTCATATTTACTTACATATATAATTCTTATTATTTATAATGAATCCCATTGCATCGAGGAGACAGTAGTGCACACATCCATTGTAACACCCCGAGATTTTATGGAAAATGTTATTTAAATTTCATTGATGTCTTGTGTTTTATGCTACAACAAAATTAACTTGTGATATACGCAACACCGTATTAGCTTATATTAAACACAAACATTATTATTGTCTTGTGTTGCACACAAGAGCAACCTTCCTCAAAAGCATGGGTTTTACGCAGTACTGAGTTTAACTAAACAAAGATATATTGTTATAATATTATTATAAACTAGACATTATGAATATTAGTAACTAAATTTTGAATTTTATGACATTATAATTCATCTTATACATTTTACGGAACATGGTATGATAACAAAATAATTTTTTCTGGAAAAATAAGTATTTTTCAAAAAATAATTTTGTTCCTCTTTTTGATGGCGCACCCACATTTAATTTAGTTTTTGACATGTTTATAAGTTAAATTTTACAAAATGAAATTCTTATTTTGAATCAGGATATAAAAATTTACTTTGGATAAATTTGGGATATTTTTCTGATAAGTTTCTTATTTTGATGAATAGTAAAAATATGCTAAATTTTAATTAAAAAAATATTTTTTCATAGAGATAATTTATATGGTTAAATTATAATAATGTATGGTTTTAAATTATAAATATTATATATTTTTAGTATTTAATATAATTTAAGTCATTATCATAAATTTTACACTAAATTCATATGTAAAAACATTTCAATCTTTGACAATATTTTAACTTTTAAAACCCATTTTAACAACAACGAGATTAATTTTAAGTTAAATACTAAAAATTTTGTGTTTTGAATTTGGAAAAATGGATTCTATATTTATAATCCGTAAGTACAAATTATTTTAATAAGCAATTTTTTAATTTTAGGCATTCTGAATAGTAACTACGGTAAATTTTATTTACCATAGTTAAAGGTAAATCAGGTAATTAAGGGAAAATATAATATTATAAGATTACCCTAACATTTGTTTTAATATAATTGGATGATTATATTTTGACCTAAATCATACTTGGGTCAAAATATAATCTAATGGAACCCACTTGTATATGATTAAGACCTTTTGTTTAGTTTATTTAAAGGAATGTGAAATATGTATCACTCAAACTTTAATAAATATATTATTTATTATATAAGGATATACAGAATATAAATTCAATTATAAATAATCATTTGAAAGATAAAATGTTATTATTTATCATGGTAATTTATTTGTAATTTTTAAGAAATATTTATTTACCTTAATAGCTTAATCATTAATGATGTAGAAATTAATTATTTATTGAAGAATTAATAATATAGTTTTTATTAAAATAACAATACCAAACAAAAGGACCAGAAACTTGAAAAAACATATTTGGTCGAGTATATATATACTATAATCATACAAGTGTCGATTTTTGGGCCATTTGGAGTCTTATAAAACCTATTAGTAAATTTATATTATTTTATTTTAAATGATGTCAAAGATGTCACCTTCATAATTTAATAAATATAACAATTTAAATGTTGTTATTTTAAGAAGAAAAATTTGAGTAAAAATATTATTATGAAAGGTATTATAGTTATATTCATCATAGTATTTTATTTTTAATTTAATGCAAAAAATATGTATATTCAATAATTATAAAAATATGTTGTAGTAATTATATTATTAAGAGGTATACCAAATAAACGGTTTTAAAAATATTATAATAAATAATATATGAACAAATTAATGTGCCCCATGAATTTTTATGATTACTATGACATTTTAGGAATCTATTATATATTTTTTTTCGAACATATCTTCTATTTGGGTTTTATTTATATTCAAATAATGAATTGTGTCAAATTGACACTATTGATATTTAAAAAAAAAACATATTAATAAATTAATTAAAATCACAAAATTATTTAAAAAGTAAAAATTTAAAATTATATTTTCTAAAAGTTTATAATGTATCCAATTATTTTAAATTGAAAACATTTAAGTATTTATTTATAGCAATTTAAAATATAAAATTTTATTACAACAAATAAAATTAAATATATTAAATAATGATAAATCAAGTTTATATGGTTTAAAATAAACTTAAAACATGTATAAATTTTATTGGTTGATGATATTACAACCCTATATCATCTAATATTCTAATTGAGTCATTTTTTGAGGTTTTTATGTGGGGTTTTATTTTATTATTAATTAATATTTTTTAGGTTTCCAAAAGTGCCCCTCTCCTCTCCTATATAATGGCACCACATTCCCTCTCATCTTCAATCAATTTTGAGCCTTCAAGATCAGACAAACCCTACAAATTTCAATTATCAACCTATCTAGTTATATTATAGTGGTTTTGGTCTTCTAAAAAGACCATCTCTAGTGCCTTAAGATGAATCTTTAAAGAGGTGCGTCGAAGAGGAGGTAATTTCTTTTACCGATTATTTTAAGTTTTTTCTTCGTAAACTTCTTATTATTTAGTTGTTTCATTATAAAGTAATAAAATCAGTATCACTAATATACTGATATGTTATTAGAAATATGAAACAACCCAATTTCACCTTCTATCTATCCTACGGAAAACGAAATCACCGCGCGTGCGTACGTACGGAATACCATCTCCACGCCGTGGTGTATTCTATTTTTCCACCACCACCTTACATGGATGGGTATAATGGTGTAAAGAATAAATATATATGGTCATTGTTACATCATACTGATTCTGATATATTATATCATACACTCCAATTCGATTCAATAATTATGGGAACGATATCATCGCTCGGGCGTATGTACGGATTACAGTCTCCGCGACACGATAAGATTCATTCTCCATGTTAACGATTAAAAAAAGATTATAAAGTATATATAATGGATAATAATGGTATATATAACATAATAATACTAATGGATATATATATATATATATATATATATGTCATCTACATACTTCTAATCAAGTTAATAGGGAAAGGAAAACAACATTCATGCGTACGTACGACCTACCGTCTCCATGAACGGTGTGTTCCATTTCACTTATCTATCTATTATATATATATATATACTTAATATATATGATATATAAATCATGATTTACATTATGGAAGTAATTAAATCATGATATACGTAATAATAATATCAGAAACAACATGCCCAATCACATACGATAAATGAAACGATTTTACTGAAAACGTTTCTTTAACATGGAATTGACAAAAGAACGAGTAATATAAGGTCATAAGTGAATCATATATGATATCATAAATATTATTATTGTTTTTTTTAAAAGTTAATAATGTGTTTAAACCCACTTTATAGTATTTTCAAGCATGTACAAAGTAATTGGACCTAAGGTAAGGGATAATTTTTCAAATCTTATTTTTTATCCGAGAATGCTTATATGTAAGTATTTAATGGGTTATATTTTTTTCATTCATGTCCATAAAAATGTTTTTCATAAAGTTTATAATATTATTACATGTATTTTTAAAGTCATTTTTACCCCCTTTTGTCTTTAATTTTCTGTTATGGAAGGAATCTTTGTTTTGATTACCATACAAGGTGCTTTTTGACGTTTCCATTAAAAGTACGAGGAGAATGTTTGTTTTAACTTATAAGACATGAAAGGTTTTTTAAGATTTCATAACACCTAATATTAATGAAGCTTAATATACAATATTTCATGATTATTTTCAACAAGATATTTTTCTTTTAAAATTAAATGGCATTTTGTGAAAAGAAAATGATTTTGAAGAAAAATGATATATTCCTCAATAATTCATTTCAAGTGTTTTGTCAAAACTATTTTCCATGAAATATGAAATTATTTAGTATGATTATGTTTAAATTATAATTTCACAATTATTTACATGGTCTGATTCTTCTTATGATGTAATGATATACATTTTCTTTATATAGATTACATTATGATGGGATGATGTTTACGAAACCAATTTTATTCTTTGGGTTATAACGAATGATTTATATTAATTTTGTGGAACAATTAAGAATGATTTAATTATGAGATGGGTGGGACCTATATCTACCTCCAATGCATTGGGTAATGATTTATATCTCATGAGATAGACATGGATGGAATGGTAAGTTAATCCGGTTCAGTGATACAAGACTGGAACGAGGAGTGAAATCGATTCAGTAAGGGACTTTGTCCACTAAGATGGTCTTGATAGTAATGACTTGGCTACTATGAAAATCATATCATGTGCTTAATGGTTTTACACAATTAAATGTTTTATTCCCATGCTATTTTATCATGATTAGTGTTCCTTTATGATATATTCCTTATATACTTCCATGATTTATTTCTCATGATTTTGAGGTTTAAAATTTATGTTCATGTTTTTTTAAGTTAAAATGTATATGATTTGTTTTATTTTCTCCATGATTACCCTTACTTAGAATTTGATCTCACCCTTTATATGCTTTCTTTTCCCTAGGATTTAATGAATTGTTTTTGTTAAGAAAACAAAAGGTGAAGATCTTAATTGGAGATCTTGAAGATCATTCACCACGATTAGAAGATTATGTTCTGAGTTTCCAAAGACACTAAAATATTATAGTCCTTAAATGTTGGTTCTTGTTATGTATTTATTATTCCGTAAATATAATGTAATGTCCATGTAATTCAAGCTTGGGTCTCTACAGTTGGTATCAGAGGAAAGGTTTAGTTAACCTTCATAAACATGGATGTAAAATCTTTAGTGAGATCCATAGAAGATATTTCTATGGTATGTCTAGGGATGTCCCTAAGGTTTCGTATAAGTACAGGTTATAGTCCTAGAATTATGGTAATGATATTTGAATTTAACCTAAGTTTTTCAATATTGAATGTACTCCCCCTTGATTAAGATTTTTTCTTCTCACACTATTCTTTTTGGGTTTTAGAAAATGTATGGAAACATGAAGATTCACGATAATGGAGGTTATTATGGAAAATTGAATGATATTCTTCATTAGAAACCAAATGAAATTGGATCTGGAAGTCCACATATAGTTATTATGCCTAATCAGAAATCTCATAATATTATCAATATGCTCAACTTTGGTATGTTTCCCGACTCAGCTAATAAGAGATAGATGGAGTTTCATGATGATCATAGAGGAATGAAAGTCCAATTTCCCTCCTGTAAATCACGTGGGAAGAGGCATCCAGGAGAATGTTTCAAAGGAACTGGAAGATGCTTTGGGTGTAGAAAAGAAGGACACATAGCTAGTAACTTTAAATGAAAAGGTTCAGTTAACACCATGAAGCAGGATAATGGTATTGCTAAGAAATCAAAAATGGTAAAATGTTTTAAATGTGGAATGTACGAGCATTATGCAAACTAATTCCCTAAGGTAAAATCTCATGAAGAGAACCAGCATGGGAGTATGGGTTGTATTTATGATGATGATAATGAAGAGACTACAAATGGTATATGAGATGAATGAAGTGTTGAGGAATACAGTGATGAATCTCATTCAATGGTTTTAGAAGCTAGTGGAATGATTGCATGTTTATCATGAGTAATGTTGTATAAGTAATTTCATGGTACTTTGGAATAAAGATACATCTAAGGATTGTTACACTATTATTTTTACAGTAGTTTTTTGAAAATATATTCAGAATGGTCCTGGTAACCATGAAAGGTTATTCAGATATTTTTGGAAAGTAGATGATATGTGCATAATGAAGGGATAAGAAGATAATGAAATTTTTGATAATATTAATGATCTCATGACTGATATAATGAAAAAGTGATATCATTGTTTGAGTTTATAGAAATTCTAGGATCATTTATGTTTTCACAAAGATTATATGTTTATACATGTTTTAAGAAAATACAAGAATATAGTATTCACATGTTTGAAATGCAATAAACAAGATATATCTTATAATATATGGGAGATAAATGATGGTATTCACGTTCTTGTTATGTTACCTTCCAAGTAATCATTTTCTTTATACTATGTGATTGGACAGAAATATTTTGGATAAGCCTACAAATTGGAATGGATTATGTTAGACATCAGATAGTATTATTTAAGAATTGAACTTGTTTTTTGATATTATTTCTATAATGATATAATAGTATAGTTTTAGAAAAAGGACAACCCATAGGACGAGCGACAACCTTTCGTGTTGGACAAGGATGTGGGAATCAAACCCACAACCGATGTGTGACAGGACTTTATCGCATACCCCTAGCCTAAAAAATTCCTTGGTTAGTAGAAATTAGTTTTAACTTATTAAGTGGTATGATATATGAATTATAAGTCCATTTTAGGAACCATATATGATTAATATCATTATAGATATATTTATACATATTTAATAACTTTTTCAAACATTTAGTTTGAGCCAGGAGGAATTACCTACCATTCTATTGCATGATCTGCTAAAACTTCACGAATGAAAAATTCAACATCATTTCTTTAATAGATTAAGTGGAAATTGATCATGGAACGAAAAACTGTGAGACTGTACCAAAATCAAGAAAGTATTTCAACTAATTCCAACTTTTTCATCATTAGGGAAATGATCTTGAAAACCAAAAATTTTATCATATTTCCCTTATATCTGATGAATCAGATGGTACCTTAGATTATCACAAATTTATGGCTTTGTGATTGATGGATTTTTGATATCCATGTTCTCTATCACTCTCCATCATAACTTGATTGCTAAAATTCTCTTCCATATCCATATTTTCACCTATGGTCTCCTATGTGGAAACCGAGTGATTAGTTAATTTGGGTAACCGTTATGGTTCATAATTTAGTTTTTAATGTTATGTATTTTTATTCATTTTTACAATGTGGGTTTATATTAAAGAAACTTTCATGTAGTAAACCATTTATAACCCCGATGATTTTTGAGGGAAAAATTCATTTTAAGGGGGGTAGAATGTAACACCCCAAGATTTTATGAAAAAAATTCTTTCAATTTAATTGATGTCTTGTGTTGTATGATGCACCAAAATTAGCTTGTGCTATACGCTACACCGTATTAGCTTATATTATATGCAAACACTATTCTTGTCTTGTATTGCACGCAAGAGCAACCTACCTCAATAGCATGTGTTGTACGCAATACTAAGTTTCACTAAAAAATAATATATTGTTATAATATTATTATTAAATATAGTTTATAAATATTAGTAACTAAATTATGAATTTTATGACATTATAATTTATCTTATACATTTTATAGAACTTGGAATGAGAATGAAATAAATTTTTCGGGTAAAATAAGTATTTTTTAAAAAATGAAGTTTTGCCGCCTTTTAATGGAACACCCACATTAAATTTAGTTTTTGACATACTTATAAGTTTAATTTTACAAAATAAAATTCTTCTTTTGAATCAGGATACAATAATTTATTTTGGATAAATTTTTGATATTTTTATGAAAAGTTTCTTATTTTGATGAATAGTAAAAATACGCAAAATTTTAATTAAAAACAAAATTTTCATCAAGATAATTTATATGGTTAAATTATAATATTTAATGGTTTAATGTTTAAATAGAATATATTTTTACCATTTAATATAATGTAAGTCGTTATTATTAATTTTACACTGAATTCATAAGTAAAAACATTTCAATCTTTTGCAACGTTTTAACTTTTAAAACCCATTTTCGCAACAGTGGGATTAATTTTAAATTAAATACTGAATATTTTGTGTTTTGAATTTGGAAAAATGGATTCCATATTTGGAATTAGTAGGTAAAAATTATTGTAATAAGATACTTTTTATTTTTAGGCATTATGAATAGTAACAACGGTAAATTTTATTTACCATAATTAAAGGTAAATCGGGTAATTAAGGGTCAATATAATATTATAAAATTACCCTAACACTTTTCCTAATGTAATAAGAAGATAATATTTTTCCCTAAATAATAACTGGGTCGAAATTGAATCTAATTGAACCCACTTTTATTTGATTATGTTCGTTTATTTATTTTATTTAAAGGAAAGTGAAATATGTCTCACTCAAACTTTAATAATTAGATTATTTTTCATGTAAGGTTATACAGAATATAAATTTTATTATAAATAATCATTTGAAAGATAAAATGTTTTTATTTCTCATGGAAATTTATTTGTAATTTTTATGAAATATTTAATTACCTTAATAGATTATACCTTAATGATGTAGAAATTATTTATTTAGTGGAAAATCAATAATATCGTTTTTATTAAAATACAAATACCTATCAAAATGACCAGAAAATTGAACAAACATTATATTTCGATTATATAGATACCATAAGCATCCAATGGTAGAGTTGTGGAACATTTGGAGCCTTATAAAACCTATTAGGACATTTATATTATATTATTTTAAATGATGTAAAATATGTCACCTTCATAATTTAATAAATATAACAATTTAAATGTTGTTAATTTAAGATGATAAATTCGAGTAAAAATAATAATATGAAAATTATTATATTTATCTTCATCTTAAGATTTTATTTTTAATTTTCATGAAATAAATAAGTATATTAAATAATTATACAAAAATGTTGTTGTAATTATTTAATTAAGAGATATACCAAATAAATGGTATTAAAAATATTAAAATAAATAATATATGAACAAATTAATGCACCCTGTGAATTTTTTTAACGAATATGACATGTTAGGAATCTATTAAATAGTTTGGTTCTAACATATTATTTTTTTGGGTTTTATTTAAATTCAAATAATGAACTGTGTAAAAATTGACACTATTTATATTTTATAAAAATAAAATATTATTAAATTATTTAAAAATCTGAAAAATATTTAAAAACTACAAATTGAAAATTATATGGTCTAAAAGGTTATAAATTATCCAATTATTTTAAATTTACAACATTTAAGTATGTATTTATAACAATTTTAAATTTAGAATTTTATTACCACAAATAAAATTAAATATATTAAATAATGAAAAATCAAGTTGATAAGGTTTAAAATAAATATAAAACATGTCTAAATTTTATTGGTTGATGTTATTACAACCCTATCTCATTATAGCTTCGAATTGAGTCATTTTTGGTGTTTTTTAATTAGGGTTTCATGATCTTATTAATTAATATTTTTAAGGATTCCAAAAGTGCCCCTCTCCTCTCCTATATAAGGGAAACTCTTGTCCCTCTCCTCTTCACTCATTTTTGAGCATTACAGATCGTCCAACCCCTAAGAAGTTTTATTCTCAACCTCTATAGTTATATTATAGAGGTTATGGTCTTCTCAATAGACCAAATCTAGTGCCTTAAGTAGAATCTTAAAAGAGATGCGTCAAAGAAGAGATAATCTCTTCTACCGATTCATTCATGTTTCTTTCTTCTTAAACTTCTTCTTCTTTAGATGTTTCATTATAAATAAATAACATAAATATAAATAATATACTGATATGTTATTATAAATATGAAACCACCCCATTTCACCTTCTATCCATCCTATAAAAAACGAAATCACCACGCGTGCGTACGTACAGAAAACCATCTGCACGCCGTTGTGTAATCTGTTTTTCCTGCACCACATTACATGGATGGGTATAATGGTGTAAATAATAAAATTATATGGTTATTATCACATCATTCTGATTATGATATATTATATCATACACTCCAATTCCATTCAATAATTATGGTAATTATATCATCGCTCGTGCGTATGTACGGATTACCATCTCCACGAGGCGATGAGATTCATTCTCCATGTTAACCATTCAAGAATGATTATAAAGTATATATACTGAATAACATTGTTATATATAACATAATAATTCTATTGGATTTATGTATATATATATATATGTAATCTACTTACTTCTATTCATGTCAATAATGAAAGGAAAACAGCTTTCATGCATACGTACGGCCTACCGTCTCCATGAACGGTGTGTTTCATTTCATTTATCTATCTATTATATATATATATATACTGAATATATATGATATATAAATCATGATTTAAATTCTGTAAGTAATTAAATCATTATATAAGTAATAATAATATCAAGAACAACAAGTCCAAACACGTACGTTAAATGAAACGATTTTACCGAAAATGTTGCTTTAACATGGAATTGACAAAAGAACAGTAATATAAAGTCATAAGAGAATCATATATGATATCATAAATATTATTATGGTTCTATTAAAAGTTAATAACATGTTTAAACCCACTATACAGGATTTTTGGGCACGTACGTAAGTAATTGGACATAAGGTAACAGATAATTTTGAAAATCTCATTTTTATCCGAGATTGCTTATACGTATGTATTTACTTTGGTTAATTTTTTTTCATCCATGTCCATAAATTTTTCTTCATAAAGTTTTAATATTTTTTCATGTATGTTTAGATACATGTTTACCCCTTTTAGACTTTTATTTTGGGTTATGGAATGAATCTTTATTTTGTTTACCATACGTGGTTCTTTTGGACGTTTCTGTTAAAAGTACGAGGAGAATGGTTTTTTTACGTATACGACATTAACGGATTTTTATGATTTCATAACGCCTAATTTTCATGAGTCTTCATCTACAATATTTGATTATTATTTTCAACAAAATAATTTTCTTTTAAAATTGAATGTCATTTTGTGAAAAGAATATGATTTTGAAGAAGAAAGGATATTTTCCTCAAGAATGAATTTCAAGTGTTTTTTCAAAACTATTTTCCCTAAAAGATGAAATTATTTAGTATGATTATGTTTCATTCATAATTTCTATATTATATACATATTCTCATTCTTCTTATAATGAAATGATATCCATTTGTTTTATATGGATTACGTTATGATAGGATGATGTTTATGAAACCCATTTTATTCTTCAGGTTATGATGAATGATTTATGTTTATTTTGTGTCACAAGTAAGAATGATTTCATTATGAGATGGGTGGGACCTATATCTACCTCCAATGAATTGGGTAAAGATTTATATCTCATGAGATAGACATGGATGTCATGGTAATTTAATCTGGTTCAGTGATACAAGACTGGAACGAGGATTGAACTCGATTCAGTAACGAAGTTTGTCCACTAAGATGGTCTTGGGAGCAATGGCTTGGCTACTATGGAAATTATATCATCTGATAATGGTTTTCTACCATTACATGTTTTATTACCAAGCTATTTTATCATGATTAATGTTCCTTTATGATCTATGCCTTATGTACTACCAAAATATATTTCTCAAGATTTTGATGTTTAACGACAATGGTCATGTTTTTTATGTTCAAATGTATATGATTTGTTTTATTTTCTCCATGATTACCCTTAATGAGAATTTGAGCTCACCCATTATATGTCTTCTTTTCCCCAGGATTTAAAGAAAGGTTTTAGGTAAGAAAAAAAAGGTGAATATCTTTATGGGAGATGTTGAAGATCTTTCACCATGATTAGAAGATTATGTTATGAGTTTCCAAAGACACATAACTACTACAGTCCATGAGTTTTGGTTCTTTTTATATATTAATTATTTCACAAAAGTAATGTAATGTGCATGTACGTCAAGCTTGGGTCTCTAGATCCCTGAACTTATTTTTCTCCTTTTTAGTGCGTTAAATAATATTAATGGAAATGGTGTATTATATTTAAAAAGGTAATTATGTAATTAGTATCATATTTATGTTATTTATTTCATTTTTTTTTCAAAACCATAATAAATACATTCCATGTATTGTGTGAACATATCAAATCGCTTTGAGGAGGTAGAAGTCTACACGACCACAAACGATGCTATCGTATACCCAAAAAATATATATCATAGATGTATGTATCATATAAAAATTATAGAAGAATAAAGAAATAATAAATATCATAAATATCATAAATAAATATATTTTCCTTCAAAATTCATAACCATTATATGTGGTAATTGAAAAAACACAGAACGTTGTTTTGTGAGGCAGTATTTCATCGTACACATATACGGTAAGTTCAGTACCCATTATATAGATGTTTGTATAGTTGTATTTTTAACCCTCAAAATAAGAATATATATGTTTATAGAGTATAATAGTTATGTTTTATAATCATATAATGATAATAATTGAGGTGCTGGAAAATGAAAAACAAAATATCAGAGGAACAATGTTACCTCTTCTTTGAGTAACTCTTTTTGGTTTACCCACAATTAATTACTTGGATGGGTTTATTCACATAGGTAGGATTATTAGATGAATTTAGACATTTTTTGAGCATATTTTAGATGATTTTGGTCGATTCAATGTTCTTGAGAGGTGGGGATAAGTGGAGGAGTGAGTTCCTTTTTATAGTGGAGGAGAAGTGGCATTATTGCAAATTTTTTAAAAGGGCATTTCACCCATGTTTTTTCTATAAAAAGTGGCCCCAATAATGGAAAAAGTTATATAAAATGGATTATAGGGTCTAAATATGGACATATAATTGATTTTGGACATGTTTATAGGTCATTTTTGCCCTTATGATTAATGTTTATTCATTGGTATGCTATTTTTTCCTTCATCATTGTAATTCATTTTAATCACTTACGCTAATATATTGGTCAAAATATGTTTTTCTAATTGTAAAATATAAATTATGGTGATTAAAAATACATACTACATTTTTACAAATTCACATAATTGAAATGGTAGAAATTGATTTAAATTTATTCCCATAGACTAGATGACCAAACATGTTTTTAATGTAAAAATGATCAAAATATTGAAGCATTTTTAATCTAAATTCAATAGGAAATTGTGTAAAATGAACTAAAATAGTTTACCTGATATCAAATTGGTATTATATAAATTAAAATAAAATAAAAAATAATTTTACTTTTTATATAAATTAGGTAAAAAATTAGTTTTTATCTAAAATTTAGTGTTATTCATTATTCACCAAAATGGGAAAGTAGTCAGAAAAATAATAAAAATACCACAATGGTAAATTTGTATATCCGGATTTAAAAAAATGAATGTTATTTTTGCATATAAAAATTATATAAGTCAAAAAAATTATATATAAAATGGGTACGACATTAAAATGTGATAAAACAACATTTTAAAAATATAGAGGGTTTTATGCTTAAAATCAGATTTATTCTTATTTTGTACCTATAAAACACATTGGGTGAATGTAAAGACTTTTATTAAAATTGTGTTAACATAATATAGATAGTCCTATTCATTCCCATAGACACAATTCCTAGACAATCACTATAACTTAAAATAATAATAATAACAATATATTATATTTTGTATAACTCATTCTTTCATGCAATGTAAGATTTTAGAAAAACTCATTATTATGTGTAAAGTGAGATATCAAACATAAATTCCCCATTAAGGTAAAAATACAATTTAAATCATAAATAATAATTAATATGAATAATAAATGTTCTATCATCACCTGGGATGTTTCATCCTTCCTCTCTTTTGGAAATTTTTCCTCTTAATTTTATCCACTTTCTAAATAAGTGAGGACATTTTTCCCTCATATAATTTTCATATTCAAATGTATACTCTTCAACCATTTGGTTTTCAAATAAAAAAATTTCTTTATGAGTCACCTTATACCACAATTCTTTGTCTCTATGGCCAAGAACATGAACTATTTGTTTGTCAAATGAAAATTTCGCTTCCAGCTAAACTTCTTTAAGACTCCATACATGAGGCAAATCCTATACATTCATCCCTAACATTGAAACATGAAAAAATATGTCTACTTGGGAAAAAAATTGTGGTAAATACACATGTTATGAATATAATAAAATATTATCATGAAATTCATATGGTCTAATAAATTGTGGACTTCACTCTTCTTTTTTACCACTATGCGTCACACTTTACATGGTGGAACTTATAAAATGATTGGATCACTAGACAAGAGAGAAAGTTATTTTCTTTGGTTATATGCATAACTCTTATAACAACGTTGAGATTCCCTCATGTGTCACTAAATCAACTAATCTTTTTATAACACTTATTTAGAAAACTAGGGTCCCATAAACATCCTTTCTCCTACATCATCTCTTAAAGCTATTGTCTGACACCGTTTTTATATAATGCCTCAAATGGTGCCATCTGTTTACCAGAATGAAAAAAAATTATAATAAAAATGATCCAAATAAAGTTATAAATCCCAAATTCATGATAAATCCATTGATAAAGATTAAAACATATTCTCTGAGGTCTCAATAATCTCCTAAAACTACCCATCATACTCTGGAAGAAAATCCATAATAAAATTTAATTTTGTACCCAACAACTTATGAATTCAATTCTAAAAAGATGATGTGAACCTTGGATCACAGTATGATATATTAGATAGACCCACTCCATGTATTCTTATAATCTATTTTAGATAGAGTATAGAAATATTCTATAAAAGAATTATATAATGAATGGGAAAAAATGTTCATATTGAGCTAATCTATCAATAACCACTAAAATCAAATAATTAACTTGAGAAGTATTTGGAAATCCTACATTGAAATACATAAACATAATCTACCATTTAAAATATGGTACATGAAATGGTAAAAGAATCCCATTTTATAATAGTCACTCTTCATTGCCCTACTGACAATTCAATCACATCACAATAAATTCAGAAATATCTCATATCATTCCATCCCACTAATAATACTCTTGAAGTACTCTGTTCATTTTATTATTGAATGAATGAATGTAAAAAAGATAACTGTGAGTTTCATTAAAAATTTCATTCCTCAACTATGAATTACAAGGAAAACATAATATTTTTCCAAATCATAAGACACCTTCTTCATAAATATTAAATTTAGGAAACTTTCCATTCTTAATATATTGTACCTTTTCTTTCAAAGACTGATCCTCCTTCCGAGGCCTCTTAAGACATTCTGAAAAATTCAACTATTCTGAAACCTGAAAAAATTGTATGTCCATGAGTACACAACTCATAGGAAAATGTTTGTAAATTCATTAACCAAAGGCTATCGTTCACAATGTAATATGGTTAATGTAGAATTTCTTTTTAAACACCAAGCCTCAACACCTTGTTTTATTTTACTAGATGACAATTAATCGAGCAATCCTAATCATTGATTTGTTCCAAAAATCTTCTCTGTATCATGTAAAATTTATTCCTAGTGAATATATAATTCAAGATATTTTTATTAGTATATATTTCATGCTTTAATCAATAAAAATGATGCCACCAACTTATAAATGAAAAATAGTAGAAAATTCCAAATCATGTGTTAGAAAATTTATCTAATGAAGTTTCAACTATCTTGTAGAATAAGATATTACCAGATCATATTAATTAAGACCCAACTAAGTGTTTTCAATGAAGAATCACTATACATGAAAAATTCACCATTTAATGATGGAAATTTCAAAAGGGTAGAAATCACCAATCTTATATTTAGTTACTAAAAACAATTATAACATTATTTTATCCAGAATCACTTAACTTCTTTTCATGTTAACATAGTTAGAGGGCTAGAAAACTGAGAAATGTTTTCAACAATGTATAGGTAGTAACCCAATAATCCATGAAAAGTAAAAAATATTAGTGATATTTTTGGGCCTTGGCCATTATTAAAAATCTATAGATTAAGAAGGATTTATTGTTAGTCCATCATTAGAAAAAATTTGAAAGATGTATAAAATTTATTATAACCAAAAATAATACTTGTTAAATTTCACATACATTCACTTTTATTTTATGTATTTCAAAAAATCCTCAGATAACTTTTATATTCCACTTATATTTTTAAAAATTCTAAAAATTAAACAATAATCAGAACAAAAAACATATCTAATAACTTGTGAATAATTATATTGATAACTTCCATGAATACAAAAAGTTAATTAGATAACCCAAAAAACATAATTACAAATTCATATTAGAAATATCTAGTTTAAGATGCATTTTTCAGAATGTAAGAATTCTTTATTTTCAACTAATTATCCCCCAACCTATGGTTATCCTTAAAAAAAATATTGTTCTCCCTAGAGTTCATCAAATTTTTCATCGATATGAGGTAACATATACTTTCTCTTAATAGTGATATTATTCAAGGCTCTATAA
This sequence comes from Viscum album, assembly GCA_963277665.1. Taxonomy (NCBI): domain Eukaryota; kingdom Viridiplantae; phylum Streptophyta; class Magnoliopsida; order Santalales; family Viscaceae; genus Viscum; species Viscum album. The sequence continues at coordinate 2,058,414,621 of OY728151.1, read as the reverse complement.
TCAATGAAAATCCTAATTGATTTATCTTTATTTTTAACAAACCAGATAAGATCCCAATATCATTATGTTCAAGATTAGATGAATCTTTATATAACGACTCATAATTTTTTTTTCTAATCTAAAAGTTCAAATTGAGTTATTATATTATGGGGTTTCGAAATAGGATTATCATTGGATACTAACTCAATGTCAAACTCAACTTCTTGATTGGGAATGAAACTAGTAAAATCGCCTAGAAATGCATCCATGTTTTCATTTTAAACTAGGACACCTATTATTTGAATCATTTCTTTATTTCCAACAATATGAGCTTAGTATTATACATTTACATCTCTAATATTTTATTCGGCTTCAGAGAATGATATAAAAGGAATTAAATTATTAAAAACCACTTTACATTCACAGAAATCTATCAAATCAAGATAAACTAAAATCCAATCTCTTCCATGAATTATATTAAACACTATTATGTTTAGTTCAACATGATTTTTTGGAAATACCATCCCGATGATAAAAATTGGATGATTCATATAAATCATGGTTTTTTTTTTGAAACTAAAATAGAGAGATTTTAATAAAATCTCTATATTACATTCATGAGGTGATAACTGAAATTTTATATAAAATATATGAGAAATTAATGAATTCAATGATCTAGAATAAAACAGGGTGTTGGAATAACAAGAAAACACTAGTAACATAACATTCAACACCTCATATTATACCCCAACATCATTTATAGTAGTAAAAAATTACCTCACTTTACCTTTCAGTTTCAAATCATGAAGATTTACAACTTGTAAAACTATAATCATACATAAATCAGAATAATTACCCATATCATTATATATAAAACATCTTATTTTTATATGGATATCATTTACCACATTATTTAATTCCTCAGGATTCTTTTCCTTACATTAGCATGAAATGTGTCCAAACATTCCACATGAGTAACACATCACTATATTCATTATAAATTCTCCATAGTGATTTTCACAACACTTATTACAATTGGTATCATCATTTTATTACCTCCATATTTCCTTTTGTGCAGTTTCCCTTATCAAATTTCATCATATCTACTTATAACATTCATAACAATAAGCCACATTAGTGTTAGAAAACTCCACCTCAACCATTTCAACACAATGAATATATTTCTCATAGGTTTTAAACACACATGGAGACAAATATCTTCATATACTTGGTTTCAATTATATGTAAAATAGCTTAATTTTTCTATTAATGATTTGATGAAAATTTGGTATAGACATGGATATTCTTCTAATGTTCCATTTATACTAAGAAATAAAATGTTAATCATTTTACCTCAACTACATAAATTTATTTTCCATTAAATGTTAAAAAACATAAGGGAAATATTTATCATAGAAAATTTTCATAAATTTTACCTATTATATGGCATCAAAATCATATTTTTATCTGGTATTTTTAACCAAAGACAACCATCAATCATTTTTATGTTCAAAATGAAAAATACCCACGGTTACCTTTTGACATTAAAAACATCCCATGACATCAAATATTATTTTCAGCACACTGATATATCCTTCATATAACACATGGTCAAATGATCTGTCGAATTAAGGGGGTTGTTTCCCCATGAAATGATCCACAAAATTCATGTTACTTCATTTTAGATTGGGATCCTCTATAGAATAGATACCACAACCATTTATTACACAAGTAAACTAATACATCAATTCAAGGATCAGTTCTATTCTTATGCTGAAAATATCAGGATATATTCCTCCTAGTTCCATCCCACTAATACTTCAATGATTTCCTTGTGAAGAACAATAATGAGTTGAATTTTTTAGATATTAAAACATTGTAATATTGAAATGATATAACATTTTTACTTGATCATAAAAAAATACACTGATGAAATGTTATTAATTTTACCCTACCCTTTAATGTTATTTAAACTGACCTATGATACTATGGGATTTACCTTAAACATTACAAATATTGAGTTAATTATAGAATTTTACACCTATTAAAATCGAAGAACTTTTTAGGTTTATTGTTTTAATGAATTATTCCAAAACATATACATAGAAAACATATTTAATTTTTTTTGAATAATATCCATTTTTCAATAATTTAAAACAATTAAAATAATTCATCAAATCATTTAAAAAATACGTTCACGATATTCATTATCAATTCCTCACATCCCTTAATCACCCTTTATTCCAATGAAAACTTTAAAAAAATGTGGTCTGATCATAAAAACCTATGTAAAGGATATAATTGGAAGAGAACCATTACTCTATTGGTAAATATTAAAAGTTCTAAAAAAACGTACTTTATAACATAAAATTTTACCCAAAGAGGGAAATACCATTATATGATATGTATCATTTACTATACCTTTTAAAAACAAATTATTTCCCAAGAAAAACAATAAAAACCTAGAAAATTCACGTAAGAACCTTGGAACATAATCACAATGAACACTTAAAAAATATTACATATTCGAAAAACTACTTGGCCAACTTCCATTATAATTGACCAGAGAATATAATAATTAAAAAATGCATCAGAGTGATATCTGGAAAAACCATTCATTAAAACTATTACTGGTTCACCTAATGCAATCTCGGTGCACCCATCACTTATAATTTCCCTGAAACAAAAAATGGATAAAACATTACATTAGTGTAAAGACACTTTTAAATTCATATGAAAAAATATTGAAATATTAAAAAAAACATTAAAAAACACAAATTTCAATAAATAATACACCATTATTTTGAAAAACCATTTCTAATAAAAAAATCCCAAAAAATTTAAGGTTTTATATTTAATAAATTTTAAAATAATTCAAATGATTCAAAAAATAAAATAATGGCCATGGCAGCATATAACTCTTTGTCGTCATCTATGTTTTGAATAGAACATTCCTTGTTATTTTTTATTCAAAACATTCCATATAAAAGACCTAAAAGATTCCATTTTTAGAAACATTTCATGGAATTCAATATAGACATAAAATTTCCCTTATTTCTCTTTTATATATATATAAATAAAATATGAATAATAATATCAAGAATATTGAAAGTAAAGGATTAATTCTTTGAACAATGAAAGTGTCCCATAACACTTGAGAATTTAAATCAAATCACCATGAATGAAGGATATTTATAAAAACATTAAATAACATGATAATAATTAAATTATGGATATATAATGTTACATGGTCTGTATATGTACCCTATAAAAGAATAAGGGTTGTTATCAATAAGAAATATCTCATGAAAGGACGTTGAGATGACATCACTTACCATAAGTATCACATGTAGAGTGGGCCTTTGTATACATAGATAATAAAACTATGTTAATAACATAATTTATTGAGAAATTTTTTCAGGTTTATAAAAACATTTATTTTAATTTTTACAATTTTTATACAATTATATAAACAATTATGCATACATTGGGTGTTTTGACAATATTAGGTTTTTGTGTCCAAAGTGACATTGATAGGTCAACTGTTGTCAATGGGTTCATTATATAAAAATAAAAATAATCATAATCATAAAATAATTATAATATTTATTAATCAATACTATTTTTGAAACTAATCATGGAATTTAACTTGAAAAAGGAACCATTGTTCTAATCTCAGAGATGGTAGGTCTTACGTACACATGGGTAAAGTTCCCATTTTTCAATGATAATTATGGAAGGAAGTTAAGTAAAACATATATTTTAATAATTAAAATTATATCATAAATACCATATTATTTAATTATATATAATTACATATATAATTCTTATTATGTAAAATTAATCATATAACATCAGGGAGGTTGTAGTCTACACGACCAGAAACGATATTATCCCTTTATTAGTATCAGAAATGGTGTTAAAAATTATATATTATTTTTATTGAAAGGTAATTATGTCAGGATTATAAAATTAATATTATTTATGTAAAATATTATTTATTGAAACCATCCGTAATATATTTTATGTAGTGTGTGAACATATAACATCTCTTTGTGGAGGCTATAGTCCACACCTCTACAAATGATGATATCTTATTCCCACAAATTGAAATGAATAGAAGAATATTTTATATAAAAATTTCATAAACATAAATACATATTATATATCATATATATCATTATAATGAGTCTTTATATCTTAGTTTTCAACCATTATAGGTGGTAAAAAAATGAATGATATCATTTTCTGAGGTGGTAGTTCACCGTATACAAAAATGGTTTGTTCCTTACCCATTACATGGAAGTGTGTGTAAGTGTAGGTAAAACTAATAGAATAAAAAAAATATCAGTATATTTAGTATATTTATTAAATTATATAATCATGTAATAAAATTAAATTAGGTTGTGGGGAGTGAAAATAAAAGAAAGTAGATTAAGGAAGGATGATGACTCTTCTTTGGGAAACTGCTTTTGGTTTCCACGAAAAAGATTCCATGGATGGATTTATTCTAAAAGGGATTATTATAGGATTAGTGGAAGGATGTTATGAGATTATTGTTTCAGTTTTTGGGTGATAAAATGTGATTTAGGGGTGTGAATAAGTGTTAGGGGAGCATTCATTATTATAGAGGAGGAGGAGTGGCATTGTTGTAATTTTTTGAAATGGTAATTCCTCCAATGTTTTTCCTATGACACGTGGCCCCAATAATGAACCAAATTCTTCCCAAGGATTGATAGTGTATTAATATTTCCATATAATATATTTTTAATAAGTTTATTAATCAATTGGGTCGAAAACATTTAATCATTATTCCATTGTTAAACTAATATTTCATTAAATCACTATAATTAATTTTTATCATTACAATTAGTTTTATTAACATTCACAAATTTTTGGGAAAAACTAAGTTTTACATATTATAAAATATAAATTATTGTAAATCCAAATATCAAATACATTTTTCCATATTCTAAAAACATAATTGTAATAAATAAATTTTAATTTAATCTTGCATTAGGTATTAACAAGTGGGTTTATAATGTAAAAATCATCAAAAGTTTGCAACGTTTTTGTTTCTAAATTCAATGTCAAATTTTTTATAATGGACTAAATTAGATAAAATGATATAAAATTTATTTAATTATATCATAAAACATAATATTAACATAATTTAATTATATAAAAAATTTAAATGAAAAATAATTACTGAACTAAAATTATGTCTTATTCACTATTCATAAAAATTTGAAAATTCTAAAGAAATACAAAAAATTCACCAAATGAAAATATTGATATCGTTATATTTGAAATTAATTTTTTTTCATATATAAATTATAATTTTTTCATATTTTTTATTTAAAATGGGTTCTCCATTAACAGGTAGTAAAACTACCGTTTAAAAATAATGATCTTTTAGTGGCTAAAATTGCATTTATTATGTTTTTATGCCTATAAAACTTATTATATGATTGTCAGAACATTTAATAAACATGTTTAATAATAATATAGTTAGTCCTATTTATTCCCAATGGTGAAAAATATAAACAATAACTATAACATAAAATAATAATAACAAAAGTATAATTTTTTTATGTATAACTCAGTCTTGCGTGCAATGTAAGATTTCGAAAAAACTCATTATTACATGTAGGGTATGAAATAAGACATAGAATTCCATTTATGTTAAAATTTATTTTTCATTCATAAATATTAATAAATTTTAAAAATACGTACTCTATCATTACTTTGGATGTTACACATGTGTTATATGATTTGACTGATTACAAATTTGGAAGGGATTTATTAACCCAATTGACATTATTTAAGTGAATCTTATAATTGTTGATTATGTAATGATAATATTATGCATGAAATGAATTTTGAATATATAATTTTTTATTTATATTACTTTTATGTGTATTTTAAAAAATTCACCTTAATTATTCATTTTGTCAATTCTCACTTCAATAATATTGTTTTTTTAAGTGAATAATAAAGTAAAACATCAGGTTAATGTATTAAAGATTTATTTTCTTAATATTTATCATTCATGTACATGAATTGTTTTTTAAATATTAATATATTTATGTTTTCATAAATGTTTTAAACTGAATTTTTTTGACATTCATTCGAATATTTTAATGCGGTATGGTAAACATTGTGTTAAGAATCTATTTATAAATGTATAAAATGGTTTTTAAAAATGTATTGATTAGTTCTATAATATAAAATGTTTTCTTTTGTATGAAAACAAATTTTTGTGAGTGACATGTTTAAAAATGATAAATTGTATGTGTTATGTTTATACATTGACATTTTATAGATTTATAGGTGATAAACCATGTGGGGGTGGTTCGGTGATACACCATGTATGAGTGGTTACTTTATAAGATAAGATTCAATGGGTATGGATGTCAGTAGTATGGATAATCCATTTAAAAAAGTGAAATTTATAGAAGATGGTCGTATGTATATTCCAATGTCAAGTGTGACATGTATGGACATGATTTCATGGTTATTCCATTTGATTATATAATTTCCTAAGATACATGTTTATATTTTACATTATTTCTTATGAGTTTTCATGAATCATATTTTATTTTCAAAAGGTAAGAAAATGGTATTTTTGAAATGATTTTCTCTTTTTCAGTCTAAAAAATTATGCTTGATGGAAATGTTTTATGGGTCTTAGTTTTTCAAATGGCATAATTTATTTTATGATCCTTACCAATCTTCAGTTCTAATCCCATGTTTTAAAAAAATCATAAGGTTTAAGGGAGAATAAAGACAAGGATGAGATCAAGTGGAAAATAGTGAAGATATGTATTGAAAGTAAAACTTATTTTATTTTTAATGGTTTAACAGTGATGTGAAAAATATATACTGAGTATAAGTGTCAACTTGTGATTATTTTAATTTACTATGCATTTATTCTTCCCATATCTATAATACTATAAACCTAAATGTTTTGGGAAATTAATGTTATTTCTAGTTTTAAAAATAATTTGATTATGTAAGTTTTATGTCTAAGTCTTTATAGTTTGTATCAAAGTCATGTTTAGACAACTTTTTAGATTAGGTTGTTTTACTAAGGGTTATCCATATTAACATAGGTTTATAATTTTATGGTTTATCATAAGATCAGTTTCGTAGAAACCCCTATTTATGAATTCATTTTTTAAATTTTATAGTGACAAAAAATATTTTTGGACACATTCATTATTGAGGTAATTGTGTGGTATTATGTTTAGGGATGAAAAATGAAATGTTTGAAATAACCATTAAGGTTAAAATATAATAAGTATATTTTTTATAATGATTCTCAAATTAATAGATTTTTATATGTTTTATATTAATACATTTTTATAAAATAGTCAACCTGTAGGATTGGTGACACCCCATCATGTCCTATAAGGCCACATGAGCTGAACACACAACTAAAGGGAGATAAGGGGGCCTCAGCTACCACTGACCTATATGATGACATGGTTAGTAAAAATTTGTTCTTAAATATTTAAACCATATGAAGTATAATGGTTATATTTGTGTTTTATTGAATATATAAACATGGGATTGGATAATGATTTGTTTATTCAGTGATTAATGTTATTTTGGAAGAAATTCATTGTTTTTAGAATCCAATAAGATTATGGTAAATAAAAAATTTCGAGGAATAAATGATGAATTGTATTTTAGAGTAAAATGTGATTTTATTGGGAACATATGGTGATTCAGATCATTTTTTTAAATGGTTATTCTATCATGAATGATATTATGTAAATGACATGACAGTATAATTCATTAAGGGTGATTGATTTTATTTGGGGATAACTATTAAATTTACATTGGAATATTATATGATCAAATAATTTTTGGGTTTTAATCAAAGTTTTACTATTTTGATTACTTTTATGGATATTAATTTGTTGAGGGGTCTATGATGAACTTTGGGTATTACTGTTGAAAATTTGAGATTGAAGTAGTTTTCGTCCAATAAATGTTCATTATTTTTATAAAATAATTATATCTTATCCTAAAAAATTTAGTTATTGTTATTTTTTCATGATTATATAATGTAATAATTAATCATTTTTTGGATTCTAAAATTCTATAGATGTTGATTCTAGTGATTTAGGTGAGAAAAAATCATATTAAATACACTCCATTTGGGAAAAAATATGAATTTTTGATGGAAATTGATTCAATGATGAAACACTACATGGAATGTTAGTATATTGCATTATTTTTGAGTCTAGGTAATAAAATAATTCATCAATTCTATTAAAAGGATCTTAAAATAAAAAGTTAGTCAATTAATTTTTCTTAATAAGTGACCAATGAAATTTAAACCCAACATAGAATTATAGTTTTAACTGTGTTAATTTTATAATGATCATCTTAACGATCAATATCCCTTTGAAATTGATATTTAGTTTTATCATCCATGTAAAATATTTACAACATAGAACCCTATTAAATGTTATCTCATGATACCTTCATACTCCCCTTTATTTATTTTAATTTAGAGTTATAATTAATCCTTTTTCCAATCTGGAATTTCAGTAATGGTATTTTGAATTGTAGAAAACTAGTTACCAAGAAAATGTACAATGTGTGAGGACACAATTATCTAATTAAGGTATAATTTTACATCCTATGTTTTTTAAAATTTAAGAACAATGTTTGATAGCTTACATGATACACTACATCGACCTAAAATGAATAATTAAATATTATTAAGTAAACGTTACCATTATAACCAGGTTGTTATAACATAGAGAATGAAAAGTATTAATCGTATTATGAATCTATTTTTTACACACACACACACACACACATATATATATATATATAATTATATTATAACTAATTATTAATAAATTAATGTTATACCGTTTTAAAAATTAAAGACATGTTTTTCTAAATACTATATAAATATGAACAAGTGTGTCTTATACCAATAAATTAAAAATTATTTTTTGTTTGATTATATTAATGAAATATATATATAAAATATATTCAATATAATGTTTAAAATTCATATTTTGTGTTTTTTATACATTATATAAAAACAAACCCAATTATACACATAAAAGATTTTTTTTCTCTAAAAAGGTATGTTTGCCTCCTTTGGATGGAGCACTTATTTTAAATCATGTCATTGACTCTTTTATAAATTATATATGAAAAATAAAAATTCTAATTTTGAATATTAATATCACATTTTTATTTGGATGAATTGTTTATATATTTTTAATAAGATTCATGTTTTGATGAATAGTGGAAAATATTGCATTTTTAATTGAAAACTATTTATTCATCTAAATAATGTATTGTATTAAATTATATTTTTAACTAGTTTTAAATGTTAATTAGATAATTATTATATAATTCCATCCAATTTAATTAACTTAAATCAATTTCACTTTTAAATTAGATATAAAATCATTGTTAACTTTTGAACATTTTTTACTTTGATAATATGTTTTATCGTTGCATCAACAAGATTAATTTTTGATTAATTTCATCAATTATGTAAAGACCCGTAAAATTCAAGGGAAATTTTTTCTTAATTTTCTTTAGAATTTTACAAGAGCGCGGTTTCAGACGGCACCTGATTCCGAGGCCCGGAGTGCCCGGAATTAATTTCCGAAGTTTGGCTCGGGTACGTTCAGTGAACGAACGAGCGGGAATTCCTAACTTTTGATCCGGTGCTCGGAATTGAAATCCGAGGGCACCGATGAACTCGCAGCGCCGATATTCTCTTAAAGAGACCTTTTCGGGAGTTGCGTTTGTTGCGGGTTGAAAGTTAATTTTGGGGTTTTTAGTTTGAGTTAAATAAAATTTGTGTAGAACAAATTTTATTATAACTTGATAAAACCTACCAAAGGGGGTTGGAAGTGGGACCCACACCCACTTAACCTCCCTTGGGAAGATTAAGTGTGGTGGGGCCCACACGAACCCCTAATCCTTTCAAATTATCCCAACTCCCTTAACGCCTCATTTATTGACTTGAGTTACTTATTTAATTATGGGAGTTAATCCTTTTGAATTTCAAACTTTTTAAATTCTATTGTGTTATGTAATAATAAAATAAGTTGTTGTCTTATTTTATTTTGGGTTATTTGTTTGTCTTCTTGAGAGGTGGAGAGCTCTTCTTCTTCTTCTTCAACTCTGACGAAGAACTCGAAGAACGTTCATCTTGACGAAGAACGCTCAAGCTCCGACGAAGAACGCCGCACCTCCATTCTTCGTTTACCGTGTCAACGAAGGGGACGCCACTTCTTCCTCGGACAACCTTCGTCGGCGTACAAGTTTCGCCAACGACGTGTCTCTTCGAATGCATCCCTTCGTCATCGGATTTGACGAACGGCTACCGCGACGCCCGACCTCTGCGACGTCGTCTTCCGCGGAACGTTCACAATCTTCGAACCTTATACCCGAGGTAGGGGTTGTTGACTTCTTTTTGGTTTCCTTATTTTTTATTCTTGATCGTGAATAGAAAGTCTAACGTGTGGCTTGAATTATTTAAGTTGCGTTATTATTTTAACGAGAGGGGCCGGACCGCATGAACACGGCCGAACCCCCCTCCATCGTTCTTGTTTATTCTTGCGGGTGGAAGCAAGTGGCGTGGTGCCGTCGCACCACGCGGATAATCGTGCTTTTATTTTACGCGGCGCCGTCGCGCTACGCCGAGGTAGAATCTTCAAGAACGCGATGCCGTCGCGCCGCGTTGAAAGGAATCAAGGCACGGTGAAAGGGGCGCGGTGCCGTCGCACCGCGCCGGACGACGAACACCGCAGCCGGTTCCGGGCCGCGGCGGGACGAGGAGACCGCGGCCGGTTCCGGGCCGCGGCGGAAGAGAAGACCGGCAGCCGGGCCGCCGGCGTCGGAAGCCGAAGGGGGGACCGGAATTTCCGGTCCCGTTGGAGAAAACCGGCCGGCCAGCTGGCCGGCCGGAAGGCATTAAACCGGGGGAATTAATCCCCCGGCCAGCATGTAAAACCCCCCTCTTTAAGAGGGGGGCGGTTCCATGAAAGGGGGGCAGCAGCCCCCCGGTTCTCTTATATTAAACCGGCCCCCACGTGGGGGCCGTTTGTTGCAAAGGCGCGGCACAAAGGCCGCGCCGCTTCAATCAGCGGGGACTTAGCCCCCGCGTGCGGCCCCTCGCGGCGCCAGGCCGCCGCGGCCCGCCGCGCCGCCGCGCCGCCAGGCCGCCGCGCCGCCGCCGGCCGCCGCCGCCGGCCACCGCGCCGCCCCAGGGGGGGGGGGGGGGGGTCGGGCCGGGTCGGCCCGGACCCGGACCCCCCCGTTTCGAACCAGAATCGGTTTTTGGGTCATATCTTGAGCCTCGGACCTCCGAATGACGAACCGTCTGCGGCAACGCGATCCTTGGATCGAGACGGTCGTTTCGGTATATCACACTCAAGGTTTCGTTTTACTTTGAGTTCGGCCGGGTTGGTTCGTTCACGAAACCAACCGGGCCTTCGGAGCGGAAACGCTCATATCTTGAGCTCCGAACGTCCGATTGACGCGCCGTCAGTCGTGTTGTGTTCCTCTTAGTGAGACGCATCTTTTGGAATACTCCGCCCGAGGTTTGGACGCAGGTGGAGTACGATCGGGTTGGTTTTTCCTTAAAAACCAACCGGGCCCCGGAGACGAAAATGCCAATAACTCTCAGACCGGGCGTCCGATCGACGCGCCGTCTGTTGCGTTGAGTTCCTGTTGACGATACGGAACTTTTGGATACATCAACTCTGGTCTTCGTGACAGTTGATGTATCAGCCTCTCGGCTCATGGAGCGGACCCTCCGAACGAGCTTGCTGCGTGCGGGAACCCTAGTGCTGGCTGCGACTGTTACTGTGACTACTACTGCTACTACTGCTACTGTGACTGCGACGACGACAGTACAGAAATCCTGTGTGGATTCGACGACGACGACTACAGCACTCAACGATCCTACGTGGAACAGTGTTTCCGAACCTGTGTGAGCTGAATCTTCTGTTTACCTTGGGCGGTGGAGCGCTTGGTTGTAGCAGCATATCCTTGGCAGTGGAGCGCTCGGTTGTAGCGGCAGACCTGCGATACTGGAGACGAGCGTACAGAGTACGGAGACCGTGAAACCGGCTGAGACCTGAAGACTGCTCGACCGACTCAACTTGGAGTGAGTCGACTAGCCCAGTGGACGGAGCGCCCAGTATTCGGCGGTAGACCCACGGCGGACGGAGCGCCTGGTAGTTGGAAGCAGACCCACGGTACTCGACTGGAGGAGTACCTCTGTAGGCTATCTGGGTGAGCGCCCGGTATTTGGCAGCAGACCCTCAGCGGACGGAGCGCCCGGTAGTTGGCAGCAGACCCGCGGTACTCGACAGGAGGAGTACTTCAGCAGTCTTAGGTTAGTGAGCAGTACCTCGGAGTCGTGACAGGACCACTGTACACTTCAGAGATGGGACTCTTCAACAGTTACGGTTTCGTTAATGAAAATCCTAGTTGAGCTGAAACCTGATGTTTTCCTGTGTGGATTGTGTTGTGCTATCCTGTGTGGATTATGTTTTTCTTTCCTGTGTGGAATACATTTACTTTCCTGTGTGGACTGAGTTGTACTTGGGCTCGGAGGTTGGAGCGTATTTGAATTTGATGACTTAGGTATATGTATGGGCATATACCTAAGCAGTGACAGTTTTTACTTCGTGATTGTACCTTTCTTCGTGATTTATCCATTGTGGATTTGAGAGACCTTCAGGGGTCTCGGGGTCCCTACTGAGTAGCTTATACTCACCCCTGCACGGGCTTTGCCCGCACTACGTTGTGTTGGTTGCAGACGACGGACAGCGTTGACCTTAGCTGAGGCTTGCAGAGCGGGACGGTACCCGGAGGTGGACCACTGGGCAGGAAGTGCTCGGAGCAGACGGCGAGACCCGTGGAGCAGAGGAGCTATCTGTACCCACCCTACAGGTGGGATTTCCAGTGGACAGCTCGGAGTAGCGGCTTTTACTTTTCAGTTGCTGTTTTCCCCTTCGAGTTGTACTTTACTTTTAGTTTGGGTTTGTATTCTGGCCCATTTACATTTCCGCACTTTCAGTTGTACTCTGCTTTGTTTAGTGTTTACTTTCCGCTTGCTTACTCTGTGGTGTTTGTTACTTTTCAAAGGCAATGCCTTCCCTTTTTACCGGGATTTATGCCTTGGTGCTAGTCGCCAGCCCCTGGCCTATGGAAGGCGGGCTTGGGGTAGTCACGGCACGGACCCCGAGGGCGGGTCGTGACAAATTGGTATCAGAGGAGTTCGGTTCTACCGTGAACTCTGATCTTTTCTATGTGAAGCAATAATGTTTAGCGTATTGAGTGTGGTTATCAGTCCAGGGAGTCCAGTGTTGGTGCGGCGGCCGACGTATCCGTACACCAGGACCCTGACTTCTGATTTCCGACTTAATGCACGAAAACATTGATTGCATGTGTGTTTCAAAGTTTTCTTTGTGATTACTTATATCAGCTCACCAGGTATACTGTTCTAACCGTGGCGCACCTGTTTCCCTTTCAGGATGGCCCCACGACGACAGCCAGCTAGGGTTCCGAGAGTCGAGCGAGACGACAGCCCACCGAGCGACGAGGCCTCGGTGCAGGGCCCTTTGCCAGTAGTGGCACCGGCGGTAGCTTTACCCGCCGAGCCCCCGATGCTTCCAGTAGCAGCCGTTGACGATGCACGTCGCCTCAGCGCACTGCATGAGTTTCAGCGCCAGCGACCGCCCAGGTTTCGCGGGGAGACGGATCCCCAGGCAGCAGAGGACTGGCTGGAGGCAGTGGTTCGAGTGTTTCGGCTAGTGAGGACACCAGCAGACCTCATGGTGATCCTCGCTGCGAGCCTACTACACGCAGCAACAGGACGATGGTGGATCCTGATGCTCCAGGTGCACGATGAGGCATCTCTACTTTGGACGGACTTTGAGAGCCTCTTCCGCTCGGAGTTCGTCCCAGCCACCCTTCGTGCGGTGCGTATCCAGGAGCTTCTACAGCTGCGGCAAGGCAGCATGACGGTCGCTCAGTACTCGGCGAGATTTACCGATCTCTCGCGCTACTCGACCGACATGGTACGAGACCCATTCTTCCAGGCCCGGACCTTCGAGCAGGGTTTGAGACACGAGATCAGGGCATCGCTGATCTCCCTCAGCATACCGACTCAGACAGGAGTACTGGAGCGGGCCCTTCTGATCGAGAGCTTCCTTGCTGAGTCTACACCAGCACAGCGACCCACCGCAGGGCGGCACGTGGCAGAGTCATCTGCAGCAGGCAGTCGACGGATGACTCAGGGGTCCAGACAGACCAGACCTACCAGTGGCCGACTGCACGATTCAGGCTCAGTTTTGCGGGGAAGCCGGGGTGGAGTCAGAGTCAGGCGTGCCGAGAGTGGGCAGTGTTACTCCTGTGGCGGGATAGGTCACATGGCTCGTGACTGTCCGAACCTCCATGCTGATGATCAGGAGTTAAGTGAAGAACCTCCCAGGCAGAGGCAGAGGTTCGACCGTGGCGGTCCGCAGGGAGGAGGCGGACGAGGCAGAGGAGCTGGACGAGCAGACGGTGGTGGGCGATGCTTTGAGGCTCTGCCACCACCACCACCAGGAGGTCCACCCCGACCACAGGGGAGAGCTCAGCTTCAGGCATCCGAGGCCTTTGATTATGGAGCTCTGGGAGCCGACGGACAGGAGCAGAACTAGTGGATACATCCTTTGTACTTCTGGTTTCTCGTTGCTTTTGTGTAGCGTCTTGTATTATGAGATGCAATAATAAAAGATGCATACCTTTGTGATATTTTCGTTCCTGTCCTCTTTCGTGATGTTGCTAAGAGGTTCCAGTTTTGGCTGTTGACTTGACCCTCACTTGTGAGACATCAACTGGAGGAGACCCAGTTACCACACACTGATGCCGACAGTGTGAATCAACCCAAGGCGAGAGTAACGGTTGAATATCTTAGTAGTAGCGTCGAGGCCTTACGACGTCATCCTTGGTATGGATTAGTATCATCCATGTTAGGATTGACTGTTTTAGGCAAAGAATGTGGTTCATCCAGGGGATGAGACCAGATTTCTCTTATCGGCAAAGAAGAAATCTTGCAGCTCTAATGGGACCAGAGATGGTCCAGGCCACGACAGAGAAGGTCCAGGTCATCCAGGAGCGGATGAGGACAGCTCAGAGCCGGCAGAAGTCTTACGCTGACAGGAGGCGGAGGCCACTGGGGTTCGAGGTTGGCGACCACGTCTTCTTACGGGTCTCACCTCGACGTGGTATTCGGAGATTTGGCCAAGGCGGCAAGTTATCTCCGCGCTTCATCGGACCCTTCCAGATTCTCAGCAGGATTGGTGAGGTGGCTTATCGCCTGGCTCTACCACCTCAGTTGCACCGGGTGCACGACGTCTTCCACGTATCCCAGTTGAGGAGATACGTGCATGACCCGACGCACATCTTTGATCATGGGGAGCTTGACGTTGACGATAGGGCAACTTTTGCGGAGGTCCCGGTGGAGATAGAGGATCGACAGGAGCGGGTCCTGCATGGGCGATCGATTCCTCTTGTGCGCATCAGATGGTAGCACGGGAATCTCCAAGAGAGCACATGGGAGCGGGAGGCTCAGATGCGTGCTCAGTACCCTCTTTTGTTTCCCTAGTTTTTGATGTATCTTTACGGGGACGTAAAGCCCTGAGGTGGGAGTATTGTAAAGACCCGTAAAATTCAAGGGAAATTTTTTCTTAATTTTCTTTAGAATTTTACAAGAGCGCGGTTTCAGACGGTACCTGATTCCGAGGCCCGGAGTGCCTGGAATTAATTTCCGAAGTTTGGCTCGGGTACGTTCAGTGAACGAACGAGCGGGAATTCCTAACTTTTTATCCGGTGCTCGGAATTGAAATCCGAGGGCACCGATGAACTCGCAGCGCCGATATTCGCTTAAAGAGGCCTTTTCGGGAGTTGTGTTTGTTGCGGGTTGAAAGTTAATTTTGGGGTTTTTAGTTTGAGTTAAATAAAATTTGTGTAGAACAAATTTTATTATAACTTGATAAAACCTACCAAAGGGGGTTGGAAGTGGGACCCACACCCACTTAACCTCCCTTGGGAGGATTAAGTGTGGTGGGGCCCACATGAACCCCTAATCCTTTCAAATTCTCCCAACTCCCTTAACGCCTCATTTATTGACTTGAGTTACTTATTTAATTGTGGGAGTTAATCCTTTTGAATTTCAAACTTTTGAAATTCTATTGTGTTATGTAATAATAAAATAAGTTGTTGTCTTATTTTATTTTGGGTTATTTGTTTGTCTTCTTGAGAGGTGGAGAGCTCTTCTTCTTCTTCAACTCTAACGAAGAACTCGAAGAACGTTCATCTTGACGAAGAACGCTCAAGCTCCGACGAAGAACGCCGCACCTCCATTCTTCGTTTACCGTGTCAACGAAGGGGACACCACTTCTTCCTCGGACAACCTTCGTCGGCG
The DNA here is from genome assembly GCA_963277665.1 of Viscum album. NCBI lineage: Eukaryota > Viridiplantae > Streptophyta > Magnoliopsida > Santalales > Viscaceae > Viscum > Viscum album. The sequence goes on along the minus strand of OY728151.1, from coordinate 2,058,398,165 downwards.
TACAAGTTTCGCCAACGACGTGTCTCTTCGAACGCATCCCTTCGTCATCGGATTTGACGAACGGCTACCGCGACGCCCGACCTCTGCGACGTCGTCTTCCGCGGAACGTTCACAATCTTCGAACCTTATACCCGAGGTAGGGGTTGTTGATTTCTTTTTGGTTTCCTTATTTTTTATTCTTGATCGTGAATAGAAAGTCTAACGTGTGGCTTGAATTATTTAAGTTGCGTTATTATTTTAACGAGAGGGGGCCGGACCGCACGAACATGGCCGAACCCCCCTCCATCGTTCTTGTTTATTCTTGCGGGTGGAAGCAAGTGGCGTGGTGCCGTCGCACCACGCGGATAATCGTGCTTTTATTTTACGCGGCGCCGTCGCCCTACGCCGAGGTAGAATCTTCAAGAACGCGACGCCGTCGCGCCGCGTTGAAAGGAATCAAGGCACGGCGAAAGGGGCGCGGTGCCGTCGCACCGCGCCGGACGACGAACACCGCGGCCGGTTCCGGGCCGCGGCGGGACGAGGAGACCGCGGCCGGATCCGGGCCGCGGCGGAAGAGAAGACCGCGGCCGGGCCGCCGGCGTCGGAAGCCGAAGGGGGGACCGGAATTTCCGGTCCCGTTGGAGAAAACCGGCCGGCCAGCTGGCCGGCCGGAAGGCATTAAACCGGGGGAATTAATCCCCCGGCCAGCATGTAAAACCCCCCTCTTTAAGAGGGGGGCGGTTCCATGAAAGGGGGGCAGCAGCCCCCCGGTTCTCTTATATTAAACCAGCCCCCACGTGGGGGCCGTTTGTTGCAAAGGCGCGGCACAAAGGCCGCGCCGCTTCAATCAGCGGGGGCTTAGCCCCCGCGTGCGGCCCCTCGCGGCGCCAGGCCGCCGCGGCCCGCCGCGCCGCCGCCGGCCGCCCCAGGGGGGGGTCGGGCCGGGTCGGCCCGGACCCGGACCCCCCCCATTTCCAACCAGAATCGGTTTTTGGGTCATATCTTGAGCCTCGGACCTCCGAATGACGAACCGTCTGCGGCAACGCGATCCTTGGATCGAGACGGTCGTTTCGGTATATCGCACTCAAGGTTTCGGTTTACTTTGAGTTCGGCCGGGTTGGTTCGTTCACGAAACCAACTGGGCCTTCGGAGCGGAAACACTCATATCTTGAGCTTCGAACGTCCGATTGACGCGCCGTCAGTCGCGTTGTGTTCCTCTTAGTGAGACAGATCTTTTGGCATACTCTGCCCAAGGTTTGGACGCAGTTGGAGTACGGTCGGGTTGTTTTTTCCTTAAAAACCAACCGGGCCCCGGAGACGAAAATGCCAATAACTCTCAGACCGGGCGTCCGATCGACGCGCCGTCTGTTGCGTTGAGTTCCTGTTGACGATACGGAACTTTTGGATACATCAACTCTGGTGTTCGTGACAGTTGATGTATCAGCCTCTCGGCTCGTGGAGCGGACCCTCCGAACGAGCTTGCTGCGTGCGGGAACCCTAGTGCTGGCTGCGACTGTTACTGTGACTACTACTGCTACTACTGCTACTGTGACTGCGATGACGACAGTACAGAAATCCTGTGTGGATTCGACGACGACGACTACAACACTCAGCGATCCTACGTGGAACAGTGTTTCCGAACCTGTGTGAGCTGAATCTTCTGTTTACCTTGGGCGGTGGAGCGCTTGGTTGTAGCAGCATATCCTTGGCAGTGGAGCGCTCGGTTGTAGCGGCAGACCTGCCATACTGGAGACGAGCGTACAGAGTACGGAGACCGTGAAACCGGCTGAGACCTGAAGACTGCTCGACCGACTCAACTTGGAGTGAGTCGACTAGCCCAGTGGACGGAGCGCCCGGTATTCGGCGGCAGACCCACGGCGGACGGAGCGCCTGGTAGTTGGCAGCAGACCCGCGGTACTCGACTGGAGGAGTACCTCTGTAGGCTATCTGGGTGAGCGCTCGGTATTTGGCAGCAGACCCTCAGCGGACGGAGCGCCCGGTAGTTGGCAGCAGACCCGCGGTACTCGACAGGAGGAGTACTTCAGCAGTCTTAGGTTAGTGAGCAGTACCTCAGAGTCGTGACAGGACCACTGTACACTTCAGAGATGGGACTCTTCAACAGTTACGGTTTCGTTAATGAAAATCCTGGTTGAGCTGAAACCTGATGTTTTCCTGTGTGGATTGTGTTGTGCTATCCTGTGTGGATTATGTTTTTCTTTCCTGTGTGGAATACGTTTACTTTCCTGTGTGGACTGAGTTGTACTTGGGCTCGGAGGTTGGAGCGTATTTGAATTTGATGACTTAGGTATATGTATGGGCATATACCTAAGCAGTGACGGTTGTTACTTCGTGATTGTACCTTTCTTCGTGATTTATCCATTGTGGATTTGAGAGACCTTCAGGGGTCTCGGGGTCCCTACTGAGTAGCTTATACTCACCTCTGCATGGGCTTTGCCCGCACTACGTTGTGTTGGTTGCAGACGACGGACAGCGTTGACCTTAGCTGAGGCTTGCAGAGCGGGACGGTACCCGGAGGTGGACCACTGGGCGGGAAGTGCTCGGAGCAGAAGGCGAGACCCGTGGAGCAGAGGAGCTATCTGTACCCACCCTACAGGTGGGATTTCCAGTGGACAGCTCGGAGTAGCGGCTTTTACTTTTCAGTTGCTGTTTTCCCCTTCGAGTTGTACTTTACTTTTAGTTTGGGTTTGTATTCTGGCCCATTTACATTTCCGCACTTTCAGTTGTACTCTGCTTTGTTTAGTGTTTACTTTCCGCTTGCTTACTCTGTGGTGTTTGTTACTTTTCAAAGGCAATGCCTTCCCTTTTTACCGGGATTTACGCCTTGGTGCTAGTCGCCAGCCCCTGGCCTATGGAAGGCGGGCTTGGGGTAGTCACGGCACGGACCCCGAGGGCGGGTCGTGACAAATTAAATGGTTTTATAATATTAAAAAAATGGATTATTATTTTTAATTTGAAGATACAAATTTATAAAATGTGTCCCTTTTATGTTTGGTCAATATGAATAATAACATTGGATTTTTTTACAACAGTTAAGGGTAAATTAGGTTAATAATTGTAAAAATAAATTTATAAATATTATAAAATTACACTAAAACATGTCCAAATATTATTGGATGAGTATATTTTTTCCTTAGTCATTAAACTATTAGTTATTATTCCATTTATTACCTTTTTTATGTGAATGTAATATTTATTTTATTATATTCAATAGAAAGTCAATTTTTTCGTACTTTTATTTTTAACAAAGAAATATTTATAATATGGATTAATATAAGGGATATGTTAGACTAAAAATAATATATTGATTGATAAAATGTTTATAAATATCATTTTAATTTATATATAATTTTTAGTGATACAATAATTTCTGTAAATGGTGACACAATGATGATAGATTCATTGATTAATAAACATAAGAATCAAATAAATGGTATTAAAAATAATAAAATATATAAAATTTGATATAATTGATTTCATACCAATATTTTGTGGATTACATAACATTTTATTTATGTGTTAAAAGAGTTTCTTCTAATATATTACATTTTTATGATATTTTATATAAGTTAAGTATTGAATAGTGTCAAATTAGACATAATGACATATTAAAATAAATAAAATTTTATTAAATTATATAATAAATAAAAAGTATAAAATTCATTGAAATTATTTTTCTATTTTTTCAAATTTCATCAATGTCAATTTTATTGGTGCTATTTAGTTTTATAGTGAATATATTAACCCATAAATTATAAATTATATGATATCACGGTAAGAATTAATAAAGATAAATATGGGTTAGATAAAAAAATAAGGATTACAAAATAGTAAAAAGATATATAATTTTAATTTTATTAACATATTTCATCCCACATAAATCCTTTATTCAAAATAATTTTTGTTTGGAACCATTTTTAATAGAATAATAATTCTTATTAATTTAATAATTTGATGATTCCCTATAATTCCCCTCCCCTCTACTATAAATGGTCTCCCATTAATCTCTTTTCAATATACATAAAAATCTATTTGGATTAGAAAATATGTACCCAAATACCTTTTTGAAATCCCTCCCCACATTCTAGAGGCGTTATTTTAAAAAAACACCATCTTTAGTGATGTTATAGAGTTAATCAAAGAACGTCATCTGGAAAAGATGTATAATGTTTAATTAAGTATTTCTGTTTTATTTCCCTTCAACTACCTTCAATTCGTATTCAACCATTATTCAATAAAAAATGTAGTCTTAAAAATATACTTATATTTTATTATGATAATATAATAAACTAAATCCATTTCAACTTTCAACAAATGGAAAAATATTATTTGTTCATGTTCACAGCAGACTACCACCTCAGGAACCAATATAATTTTTTTCCACCACTGAGATCTAAAGATGAGTTATATTGATGCAATTAATGTTTATATGTTATATCCATGATATATTTATCATTATTAAATAATTATATAACATTTAAATTCATAACATTACATGAACATAAAAATGATAACGTCACTTGTGCGTAGTATGAACTATGACCTCCACGAAGTGATGTGAATCATTTTTCATCACCACATCACCTGAATGATGTATATAAGTATATTTATGTGATTAATATTATATTAATAATATTATTATTATTATGTAAATATAAAATAATAATTACCTTGTTTATATAATGATCATTGTAAAATGGAAACGTTATACAATGGTAGGTTTGACATACCATCACTATGATTGAATGTAGTTCATTTGTTAGATATATATTTAATGGATCAATTTAAAATTATAATGTTTTTAAAAATGATATTAATATTTAATAAATTTTATTTGGTAGATGATGTAATTATGGAAACTTTTTATTGAAATCATACCAATGTCATTTAGAGCTCATGTATCAAATATAAACAATATGTCCGACATGATCATAAATAAATAAGAAATTGTAATAAAATGATAAAAATGGATATAAAAAGAATAATAATGACTAAATGTTTTTTAATAAATGGAATGTTTATCCTAATTTAATTATACATGAATATAATGATTGTACGTGATGATTAGGTCTCAAGGTAAGGGCCTTTTATATTTTCATTCGTTGAGGAATATTTTTATGTTAAGCATCTATATTCTTTTATAAGATGTATATAACTCTCCATTAACATTTTATATAATTAATTTGTTTATTCTCATGATATTTACAGTTTTTTAATATGTTATGATTTCTTTTGGTAAATTATTCGACTAATTACAATGTAGTAAGATAATTTTAACCCAATTTCTATTATTTGGGTGGAACTTCTACTTCATTATTATGCCATGATCGATTATGTTTTAAACAAGTTATGAAGATATTATATTGTATTTACAAATTTTTTATATGGATTTACATATAATACACCTAATATATTCATTTTATAAATTCTCACTCCAATAATATGATATTTTAGGGGAAACATTATATAAAACATCATTTTAATGTTTTAACGATTTATTTTAAAGACGTTTTTAATTAATTTCTATATTTTTAAATATTATATTTATTAATGAATTTAAATGGGATTGAATGTTTTAAAATGATAATTTTTTAGTATCATCCAAATGTTTCTATGTGTTGTGGGACACCTTTATTTAATATTTTCATTTAATACTTTTAAAATGTTTTTTGATAACAGATTGATTTTTTTATAACATGAAACTTTTTTTATGAGTGAATATTAAATTTAAAGAGTTACATCCTGAAAATTTAAAAAAATTACATATTTTAATTATACATGGAAATTTTTGGGTGGTTTTGTGATAAAAAAATTTAGGGTTCTACCAAGACAAACTAAGGATGTGTGGTTACGTTATAACCTCCAATGAATTGAGTATGGATGTCACACTTATATCTATTCTATTTCTAATTTTTAAATATAATGAATATGGTTGTATGAATATTCCATTAAAAAGAGTAACATGTATGGAAGTCAAACACATGGTAATTCCATTTGATTATAATTATGTCCCATGTTACCAATTTATCATTTATAATATTACTTATGAGTTTTGAGGAAAATAATTTAATTTTGAAAAGGTAATATAATGATATTATTGAAATGATGAACAATTTTTCCATATAAAAATGAATGTTATTAGGAAATGATTTATGGGTTTTAACAAGACTAATGGTTTCATTTATTTTAATTTTTTTTAATATTTTTGGTTCACATCCCATGTAATCAAATGTTTTTTATGGGGGTATTGGGAAAATATAGAGAATGATGAGATCAAGGAGAAATTGATGAAGTTGTGTCCTGAAAATAAAAAAATAATTTTATATCAGTTTCTTTTATTGGAATAAATAGATATTCAGTATAAGCTTCCACTTATTATTTTTTAGGTTTACTATTTATGGTTTCTCCTAAATCTATAAAACTATAATCCTAAATAAACATTATGAAAATAATTTTATTTCACATATTAAAAATAACTATAAGATTTAATGTTTAAGGCTGAGCCCATACATTATGATTATATAGTGATTCTATTTGATCTTACTAATTCCAATATTATCTTCATGGATTTGATGACTATATTCTTCATTGATTATCATTGTCAGTTTTTGGTAGATATTATAGATGAATTTATTATTTACATAAAGATAAAGGATTAGTATGTTGAACACATGAGAATTTTAATAAATAACCTAATGATGGGGAAAGTGTATGGAAATTTTACAGAGAGTTAATATTGGTTGTAAAATGATTCATTTTTTGGTAATATAATCTCAAGATAGGGTATAATAGTAGATCTATCAAAGATAAGGGATATTGAATATTGTCTTTGACCAATGATTGTAATTTATATCCATGTATTTCATGATTTATATTGATATTATCGATGGATTATGGGGAATATCTCATGATGATCTAATCATACCACTATGTTAACCTATAAAGGTTCAATATCCCTCTAGAAATATGAATTCGACGAAATATTCAAGGAATTAAAGAGAAGGTTTGTTAATGTACTTGTTAATACATTACAATAGAGTGTATAAGGGTTAGTAATCTATAATAATGCATACAAAAAGGGATTTGGATGTGTTATTATATAAAATAACATGCATATATCTTATGCCCATAAAAAACTAAAGACTCCTGACAAACATTACCCATCTCATGATTTGAAGTTAACAATAATAATTTTTACATTAATGATATGGTTGAATTATCATTACTGATAAAAGTATGATATTTATACAAATCCTAAACAATTGAATGAATATTTACATAGATAGAGTTCAACATGTAATAGAGAAGATATTTAAAGAAGATATAACATTATCACTTTTGAATACACTACCCCCAAGGAATGCGAAAATGGTGTACAATGGTTTGAGTTGAGAAGATATTGTTAGCTTATCTAAGATGAGTATCATTGAAGATCCAACATTTAAATACATTCAATGGATGGATCTATAAATCCTTATGGAATGGGGAATATATTTTCTTTCAAAATTTAATGTTACACCATCTACACTTGTGAATTTTAAAGAGGTTTATAAAGAAGGCCTAGAGCTATAAAATAAGTTTAGAAATGGTATTTTTTTAACTATGTTCATGATGTAAGGGTAAGGTCCATAAACCATATATTTATTCCTTCCATAGCAGTTTTGATGAAGGACATGTTAAGAGAATCTCAAAGTTATCCATTCTTGATTTTTCCTAGAAGTAAAAATATGTGTATATATTTGAAAGAATCATTCTGTTGGGATAGAATTAATAAGGATATTTATAATTCCCCTTTCCTTTTAAACATATTATTACATGATCTTAATTTTAATATTCTATCAAATACAACCTCAGATCATAAAGTCTAGTCTCTTTAGAAGATTAGGATCATAATTAAGAAACATGAAAACAAAAAATTCGATATTTGTTTAGTCACCGCATTGAGTGCATAACGTTTATTAATATCTAACATATACATAGGATGACCTATGGAATACATGAACAAAGGGATGATCTAAAATGTATAGTAAGGGAATAAGCATAGGAATAAAGCATTGAACATGGGTTGGAATGTATAAAATGATGACATAAAAGGAAAATGAACAGAAATAATCATAAAGAAGAATAACATGTATACCATGAGAGAATATAATAATGGAATCATAGGAATGTGGAAAAAAATATAACATGGCATTAATATTAATCAAGGATAACTACCAAGACTATATCATATGGTGGAAAAGCCCCATAAAAGAATCACATTCACTAACTATCCCAACATGACATTCCATAAGACTAAACATTACACAATTCATTAGAGATATATATAGGTTCACCGATTATTATATTTTTATGCATATGTGTGCAACATTATTAATAAAATATAAACATTAGGGTTACCAATATAAATAAATGTGTACCATAATCCAGATAGAAGGAATAACACATGACCATGTCATATAGATGTTAAAGAATGAATTTATATTAAACATATATGAACATTTATTTTGTAAAATATGCATAGATCATGAAAAGATATGTCAATTTTAATTTTAAACAAGTAAAAGAACACTTTATGAAACATTTTAAATGATCCACTTTAGTGCAATTTAATGAGAAATATTAAATATTTATTAAAGTGGAAAAATGAATAATTGTTTATATAAAACTATAATTAAACCAACATAGTTTCTCATGTTAATATGATTTATTTTATAATCAATGGTGGCTTAAAATATATTATGGAAGATTTGTGAATGTGGTTAATAAATTGGATTGTTCCCTTTAATCGGGCTTTCTTATTAGGAGGAATGTAAAAGGTAATGTTATAAAAACATGTATTTTTATATCAAAAAAAGATGAAATGGGATAATTAAATATGAATGGAACCTCTACACATAATATTTGAAGAGTTACTAAGAGTAATTTTTATTTAAATTATGTTAAATAGAGAGTAAGCGTAACCCAAAGGAGAAATGGATGTTTGGGGATAATTGCATTCATAATTTCTCAAATTGTTATTCACTTGATTTTAATGTACTAGAAAATAAAATTATGTCCATTAATTAACTAACTCAAAAAAATTTATACTTTTATTTTCTTATTATGATTTTATTATTTTCATTGATTTACTTCTTTATGAGTTATGCGATTTAATTTTGTCGCTATGGAGTGTTCTTTTTCGGGGTTTTCAAGATCATTTAGCTTCTATATAAGTATTGAAGTTCATGTAAAATTAGTATATTTATTCAAAATTGGATTTCTATGTTATAAATGAACATAAAATATGTTAATTGGACTTATATATTATTTTTATATATTTTATTAGGATTATTCATTAGATAAAAGGTTAATGATAATTGTTTAGATTATTTTGGATGTTTTTTTATCATTATGAACTACTTTCCTTTTAATATTTATTATTATTAGATTATCATAGTTCTAGAACATAAAAATGTTAATGAAATATATGTTACAGTTAGTTTTAACCATTATAATGGTTTTATGACCAGACATTATGGTGGTAATGAAAAATTTTTTTTCATCAATGAAGGGTTTGAATCAACTTCTAAAGGACAAGGTTTCTTTTTTTAGATTCAATGTGATAGGAGAAGAGGTTTGATGATGATTTATTGAAATAATATCATACAATTATTTTATATATAGATAATAAATTTTTCATGCCACATAGAGAATTTCATCTGATGATAGAATAATAGAAGAAAAGAAATTGAAAATTAAATTAAAATAAATTAAAATATTTTATTATATCATGGATTTATCCCCCTTAAGAACCTCCTTTGAGAAAAAGGCACTGGTCTTTTGTTGATACCATGGGATCTTGTACATATAAGGAGGCATTGGTATAATTTGGATATGTATCATATATGGAATGGGGTAAAGAGAATATGTGGTGATGGGTGGTATTTATGTGGGAGGTGAGGGGGGTTTTCTCCATATTTTATTCACAATTTTATTATTTTGGATGAAGAACATCAATTGTGTGAATCTAATAACTAAATATATTAAAATAATTAAGTATTTTTAGAGATTATTTTCTTACATCGTTCATTCATCATTTATTACTCAATAATTCATTTATTTTTAAATAACATAAATTACCGTATTTCACTATTCAATAAAAATCAGCTATTTTAAAAAGGTCCAAAATACATCAACATATCCAATTTTTGATGTGTAGAATTTAAAATTTATCTCCATTTTATGAAAATAATTTTCCAATTATGAGAAAATTAGTTTAAAAAAAATAATCATTTATTTGAAATATGAAAAATTTATAATTATTATTAATTGTAAAATACTTTGGAAAATTACTTAAGGTCTCATAAAATTAACTTATAAACATAAAAAAATAAAAAATTAATTTATGCATAAATTTTATGAAAATATTATTTTAAAATCATAATATTTATTATAAAATTATAAATAAATATTTAGGTTTTATTAATATCCAAACACTTAATTTATCATTTTTAAAACTCTTGTTTACTTACATTATGATAGAAATAAATCACATTTTCATTTATAAGATACCTAAATTTTATTTTTACTTTCATAGGTAAGGCTAAATTCTATCATTCGAATAACTACACTTAATGGTCTCAATACGATTCCAAGAGTCATGTTACTATTACATTACTATAGGTTTCTTAACTTCTTGGGATACCTCTTATTCCATTAATTATTTATTTAAAAAGTATTTATTTCATTCTCTATGTTATGTTTATGTGATTTATAGTATATATTTAATCTATAAGAATAGTTTTTCCATTGATAAAATTTGGGATTGTTACAGTCTACCCCCCTTATGAAAATTCTCTTTCAAATTTTCATTTTACAAAGTATAGTAACATAAATTTTGGGTAATTATATTTCATCGCATCTTTTGGTTCCCATGTCTCTTATTTATACTTATGTTTTCTACATATTACATTGATCAGGTGACTATTATTCTTTCATATAACCTCGTCTCTATAATCTTTTTTCATCCCTGTCTAGTCTTTAGAAGTGTGATTATTTTCTAACAATAACACCTCTAAATTTAGTACATGTGAGGGATATGGTATGTACATCATTAAGAGTGATACATGGAATACATCATGTACTTGATACAAGGTATGTGGATGTGATATTCAATTATCCACCACTATGACATGATGAATAATCCGAAAGGGGGTGATGTGCCTTCGATATAACATTACATTCTTCCAAAATCATAGTATCAAATTCCCTGGAGATGCATGGAAAAATTCCATGTCTCAAAACACAAATTTGGGGTCTCATCTACAATGGTCTTCCTAGATCTTATATCATTTGTAGGTTGCCTTGATGTACCACTTAATGGTTTTAACATTCTCTATAATTTCTTCAACAATTTTAGGTCCTAGTAGATTAAAATCAATGACTTCATCGCAATCTACTTATGGTCTACATCTTTTCATATAATGTGATTAATATGTAGCCATTTGGATTCATGAGTGGAAAATTTTGTCATTTGATCCATTTTCCAGAGAAATATGTAGGTACCATCCTTCTTTGAATTCCATAGAACAAGCTCTCAACTTTTCATCCAGTTTAAGAAAAGTCCACTTTGATTGGCCATCAATTTTTGGATGATAATTCATTCTATAGTTCAGCTCAATGTTTAGTGAATGTGGGAGACATTAGGATAACATGGAGGTGAATCTCGGATATTGATCAGATAAAGTCTATAGTGGTATTCCATGTAGACATACCAACTCTCAGATATATATTTGTTAATGTGGATCCAGTGATAAGTCCTCAAAGATTATGATAAAGTGATTCGTATTTGTATGATGGTCCATAAAAACCTGTATTGAATTATTTTCTTTAGATATCATTGCATGTCTAGAGAAAAAGTAAATAGTTATGTTTTCCCACTTCCATGATGGTATGGGTAATAGTTTCATCATCACATTATACTTTTTCCTTTCATCCTTCACTTTTTGACACACTATAAAATTTTATGTATGTTTAGTGATGTCGTTCTTCATATTTTCTCACCAATAGTGCTCTCGGAGATCTCGATGCATAATTTTGATTCATATGTTAATCAGTAATATTTATCTATGTGCATCATTTAAAATAATTATATAGATCTATGGATCATATTCTATACATAATTATGAGACAAATATAATGAGTCCTTCCTCATACATTTTAAACTCTGAGGATTTCCCATCTCTAATAGCTTCCACGTTTTCTGAATTTCTTCATTATATCATTATGCTTCATTTATTTTTTCTATATGGGACGGTTGAGTAAAAATTTGAGAGAGGATTTTTGATTTGACTTTCTTAATGATTCCCATGTCTATTTTTTTACAAATCTAAGAAGATTTGATCCTTCTAAATTATCTTTATTGATATTGGTGATGGATCCGTTATACTTAGAGGATCATCCATTTTTTTCTTTACCAGGATCACAGGGGATTGAGCCATGATAATCCTTGATAATATCTAACTATCTTTGATGGTGAATATTAATATCCTCTAGTGTGAATATATATTTGAGTATATTATTATTAGTATATATCTCATACTTCTCTCCATAGAGATATTATTTCGTGATTTTATACGCATAGATCCAAGATGCCAACTCCAGATCAAATATTTGATAGTTTTGGTTATGAATTGTCAACTTCCATGATGTGTAGGTTATCACAATATAATTATTTTCATTAGTGGAAATCCTAATACCTTCTTGGATGCATCATTTTATACAACAAACAGTTCCCCACATGTTGGTTGTGTGAGTACTAATACAGTTATAAGCCTCATTTTCATCTCATAGAAGCATTATTCACATTCAAATTTCCATAAATTTTTTATTATCTTATAATTAATATTGGTTATTGGGTTTGAAAATCATGATAATTCCTTCAAAAATAATCATTAATACGCATCAAGACAAAAAAACTATGGGTATCTTTTATAGTTATAGGCCTGGGCCACACTTCAATTTCCTTTATCCTAAAAGGGTCCAAATATATTCCACTTCTAGTGATTACCTTCCCCAATAATGATACATCCTACATCATAACTCACATTTGTGGTAACTTGTATAGATTTTATTCATTCATAATGTATTTAGCATAATATTCAAATGATCATAGTCCACCTACTTGATTTTGGGGAGTATTTCAATATCATTGATCAAGACTACCGCAAATTCGTAGTGGTAATATCTAAAGAATCTATTCATTAAATGTTAGAAAATTTCTAGTGAATAAGTGGGTTTTGAGGGAGTCCCTATGAAATCATATTATCCATACCTTATTCTAAATGTAGTCTACATAATATCTTTTTGATTCACCTTTTATTGATTATATCCCAACTGAAGATCCAACTTAGAGAAATACAATTCCCCACATAGATCATCAAACATGTCATCTATACAATGAAGGTGATAATTTTTCTCTATGGATTTTTTTGAGATCATAATAATTAATTTAAAGGATCATTGATCCATACTTATTCTTGATTAAGTGGATTATCACAACCAAATTATAAGAATTCAAGCATATAATACCCTTGTTCAAATTCTATTGTAACTTATTCATCAATTCCTCCAACTTAGTGGTAACCATTCAATAATATGTATTTGGTATAGGTAAATATCTATTAAACAGTTAAAATTATATATTAACCTCTCAATCTAAACGAAGACCTGTATAAGTACACAACATTAAAACATTACATAATCATGATTTAAATGAATAATTCAAACTGAGGATCTTTTCAAGATTAGAGTTTTAGATAATTAGGACATAATAATTACATATCAACATGGAAATTACATGTACATAAAAATACTCACTATTTTTTTATAAAATAAAAACTCTTAAAAAGAAATATGTTTAGTTCCAAGTTTTAGACAACTAGTCATTTCCTTGATACCATCCTTGACCCTATTCAACTTATATCCTATGGAAAACATTTCAAAAACCATGGATTACCATAAAAATCTTTGTAAGGGTCATAAAATATGGAAAGGAAATGTTAACCCATCAATAAATACAAATCAATGAAACCATACTTTTTAATCATAACATACCTCATGAAATAAAACGATTTATAAATAACACATAGAAATCATAAATCATAAAGGTAACTTGTGGCAGCCAGATCATTCATGCATTGTAGCTATCATAGAAATGTAGGGAGTTACATTGGAATACCCATCATAGTATATTCCCTAAATCTCTTAGGAGAAACATTAATTTTTTCCTCTTCCACATTATATAAGGACCCAGCCATATACATTACATAATATTGAATTAAATGAATAATTCACATTGAGGATATTTTCAGGTTTAGAGTTTTAGAGAATGAGTACATTACATTTACATAAGAGAAATGGTTACATTTAATTTGGGAAACTCCCTTTGGTTTGAACCAAAGTGTTAAGTCAATAAGGTTTTCCTTATGACTTTTCTATTAATTCTTGTTTTGAAAATCACAAACACCTGATACTTAAGTAAATATATATTTTACCTCCATAAGGGAAATTTTATTCTTTAAGGAAATTTACCATAACCTATATTTTCTTATACATATCAATAATTTTCTTAAGTACAAAAATTGGATTCATACCCAAAACTCTGAAATCATATAATGTCAAGAATTGGAGTATTCTGTTTTGAGGATCTGAATTCTGGATGTGAACTGTAATGAAGTTCCACTCTGAATTCTGGATGTGAACTGTAATAAAGTTCCACTCTGAATTCTGGATGTTAACTGTAATGAAGTTCCACTCCGAATTCTGGATACGAACATTCATGAGTTCGACTCCGAACTCTTATGAAGTTCGACTCCGATCTTTCATGAGTTCGACTCCAAACACTTATGAAGTTCAACTCCGAACGTTCATGCATTCAACTCCAAACTCTTATGATGTTCGACTCCGAACTTTCATGAGTTCGACTCCGAACTCTTATGATGTTTGACTCCGAACTTTCATGAGTTCGAATCCAAACTCTTATGATGTTCGACTCCGAACTTTAATGAGTTAGACTCTGAACTATTATGAAGTTAGAATCCGAACTTTCATGATTTCAACTCCAAAATCTGATGAAGTTCGACTCTGAACTTTTACTAGTTCGACTTCGAACTCTGAATGTTCAGATTCTGAACTCTAGTGAAACCAGACTTCGAATTTCCTTAGAAATTCAGACTCTAGACTTCTACAAATTTCAGGTTCCGAATTCCTATAAAACAGAATCTGAGCATTTTTTAACATAGACTCCAAATTCCATTTTGGTTAGACTCCGAAATTTTATATACCTATATTCCAAATTCTAGTTTTGCTTATGCTTACACTTGTTTCATTGAAAACCAATGTCGTTCTTCCAGTTGCACATGTTTTATTATAAAACGATGTCATCCATTCTGTTTCTAATTAACCGTTGGTTTAGTGACACATGTATAGGTCCCTCCGATATTCAATGAAAATATGACCGTTTGAGGAGGGAGCCGACCGTTCCAATCGAGTCTATAAATAGATGCTCATTGGAAAAAGCTTGAGACTACAAAATAAGATGTTGATCACTGCTGAGACCACACACTGTTAAGGTGACTTCTAGAGAGATAAGATTTTCATGCTTTGTGCATACTGCACCACTTGATCAGATTGCTTTGTGAAACTCCGAATGTTGGTGATTACATTCAAGGGCTTCCGGGGATAGGAAGACATAGGTTCCGACTACCTTGATGTTCGAGGGGTTCCTTGCTGAGGAAGACAGAGGTTCCAACTACCTTGAAGTTGAGGGCTTACGGGGATATCAAGACAGAGACTCTGATCTTCGTATCAAAGGATTACCCTGGTGTGGGTAAGACAGAGTTGCTTGAAAGTATAAATCAAGGGACCTTTATCCAAGGTTATTGGATACCCTTCTTTTTGGGTTAAAAGAGTTATTGTTTGTTACTTGTAGTTGTACAACTTTTTTTTCCGTTTCATTGTGTATTGTAAGGAAAGTATTACCTTCTTATATTTCCTTACACTTGTACTCTGATTCATTTAGATTCTATACGCTTTAAGGTAGAATCACATATTGTAATATTTGGTTAAGTTTCAATTTCTGGATCCATATTTCTGGAACTTGTTTTCAGAATCACTTTCCAGATGTAAGCAAGTGCATAAAACTAGAAGTTTGTAACTTCTTACCTTGTTCCAATTCTCCAATTGGTGTTAGAGGTGTTGCGAATTTTCTTAGTTTAACTTTGTTAAACTTAGATCATTCCTTGTTTAAGGATGTTTTTAAAGTATACAATTCACCCCCTCTTGTATATTGAGCATCTACATCATTATTTCGATCCTACAATTGGTATCAGAGGTGGTCTCTGAAATACCTATACTCACATATATGTTTTTCTTTCTAACTTTTTCATTGTTCTTTATCCTTTCTTAGAATGATAGTTTCATTCCAAACTTTGTCATTCTGAATTGTTCATTCCGAATTTATTCATTCTGAACTGTTTGATTACGAACTTTTCCTACTAACAAGTTTGGTTGCAAAAGTTTTTCTTAGAGATGGAAGGTTAAAATTTTGGATCCATAGACAATCTAAATCCTACAAGACCACCAATTTTTGATGGTAATGATTATGAATACTGGAGAGAATGAATGAAGACTTTCGATATCAACACTGGGGTTGATAACTTTGTTATGCTCACTGGAGGTTATAAAATTCCTGATAAGGTAGTGAGTACTTTCACAAACCAAGAGAAGCATGATTATCAATTAAACTACAAGGTACGTAATACTCTACTGTGTTCAATGACTATGAACATATATAGCCAAATATCTTCTTGTGAAACAACTAATTGCATATGGAAGAAACTTGAAGTCCCACATTTTTGTACATCTAAAGTAATTGAGACAAAAAAAGCTATGTTGAGAGCTGAGTATCATGGTTTCAATTTTCCTTATGGTGAACCCATTAGTAATGTTCAAAAAAGGTTTATGACTATCGTAAACAGCTTACAATCTATGGGAGAGAAAGGTCTGGATCATGAAGCTCTGGTGGATAAGATAATTGATATTATTCCCAATGAGTGGGAATCCAAAAGAACAGCTATTGATGAGAACATGAAGGTCACTCAAATTTTGTTAGATGAGCTATTTGGAACTCTTCTTCAACATGAAAAAATAATGAAGAGAGATGCTGACAACATCAAAAAGAAGAATGGAAATGTTACTGTTGCCTTTATAACAACATCAAATCATATGAAAGATAAGACTACTGAGAGAGTAACTAGATCCAAGTCTAAGAATGTTATTATCCAATCCGAATCTAGTGAAAGTGAATTCCTAGAAAATGAGTTATCAAATCCTGCTCAAAGAATGAACAAGATAGCTGGACAGATAAATTTCCAATCCAAGTATAAGAAAAAGGAAAGGAAAGATAGGAAAGATGGAGAAGTTACTTGTTATGAATGCAAGAGAGCTGGACATATTAGACTAGATTTCACTTTTCTAAAAAAGAAACAAAGTAATGAAAGGCATTTTGAAAGTAAAAAAATAAGTATTATAAAGCCAATGTTAAGAAAGTTCTGAAAGCTAATGATACTTGGAGTACCCGTGGTGGTGACTCTTCAGATGAATCTTCTGATTATGAATATTCAGGATAGAAGAATCTTGGGCTTATAGCCAGATTACCTATTAACAATCATTACTTCATGGCTAAGGCACACAATGCTTAATAATTGACCATTGTTTCTTTAAATTCTAATGATAGTAAGTATTATAACTCTTCAGATGAAGAATACTCTTTTGATGAAGAAAATAATTTACCTACCTATGAAAAAGTTTCTAGGTTTGCTGAACTTCATGAGATTGAGAATTCCAAACTCAATAAAAAACTTGATAAAGAAAAATTCTAAGAATACTATTCTTACAAAGAAATATCATATCTTTCTAAAGATCTTGATAGGAAAAATGATGATTTTATAAGTATTTCAAAAAATCTTGAGGAAGTAAGTTCTGAGAAGAACAAACTTTCTAAAGAGTTAGAGAAAGTAATTTCTAAGAAAAGTGTTTTCGAGCAGACCTCTAGTTCTAAATCTAATGATTTTGAAGATAAAAACTGGATTATAAAACTCAAGTCCAAAATTTTTTCCTTAAGGAAGTGTTTATCAAACTTTACCCATGGAATTTTTTTTTATAAAATGTATTCACAAATACGACCTTTAAGAAACAAATCCATATTTGGTTATACCCATGAAAAACCAACTTTTAGTAACAACTACTTTTTTCCACGAAGTTCCCCACTGTGTACTAAGTGTCAATGTGGTGGTCACTGGGCAATGAATTTCTCTTTAAACATAACCCAATATCTATTTTTTCATAAGGATTATTTTTCTAAGAAGATGTGGGTGCCCAAAATTTTGTTATCTAGAAATCTCGGATCCAAACAAGTTTGGATTCCAAAAGTCTAATTCTTTTCTTGTTTTCAGGAAGATAAAGGATTTACCAGCAACAATACATGGTACATGAATAGTGGATGTTCCCGGCACATGACTGGTAAAAAAATCTATTTTGAAAAGATTATCAATATGAAAGGAGGAAATGTATCATTCGGAATTAATGCTTAGGGAGAAATTGTTAGTATAGGTAATATTGTTCTTCTTAGTAAAACGTTGATTTAAAATGATTTATTTGTTAAGGGTCTTAAGAACAACCTCATTAGAATAAGTCAGTTATGTGATGAAGGATAGATTGTGAATTTTAGGAATGATAAATGCCTAGTTTACAATTCCAAGGCAGAATTTATTCTCTCAGCCAATAGGCAAGAGAATGTTTACACTTTGAACTTATAAGTCCTTAGGATCCAAGACCTACATTGCCTTAGTGCAATGGAAGTTCATTATTGGATATGGCATAGAATACTAGGCCACTGTAACCTTAGAAAATTATGTAAACTTTCTAAGAAGAAACTAGTTAAGGATTTACTAGAGCTTATATTTGATTCTTCTAAAGTTTGGGATCTTTGTCAATATGGAATGCAACATAAATCTAGTTTTAAATCAATCAGTGAAGTCTCACCAACTAATGCATTATAGTTAGTGCACATGGATCTTTTTGGTCCAACACAAACTAGAAGCACTAGAGGAAAATACTATGTGTTTGTTCTAGTTGATGATTACACTAGATTTACATGAGTCTATTTTCTAGCAAATAAGTCTGAAGATTTTTCTTATTTCAAAAGTTTTAGAGCCCAAGTGAAAAATGAGAAAATTCATCCACTTAAAACTATTCATAGTGATCATGGATGAGAATTTCAAAATTCTGATTTTGAATCTTTTTGTAGTAGAAATTGTATTACTCACAACTTTTCAGCACCTAGAACTCCTCAAAAAAATTTTGTAGTTGAAGGAAGAAATAGAATTCTTCAAGAGATAACTAGAACCTTGTTCAGTGAATATTCTATAGATAGAAATTTTTGGGATGAAGCTGTAAGTGCTGCTTGTTATACTATAAATCGAGTTTTGATTAGAAGTTATCTTAATAAAAATCCTTATGAGTTATGGAATGGTAGAAAACCTAGACTTAACTACTTCATGGTTTTTGGATGCAAGGTATTCATCTTGAATACTAAATAAAATATACATAAATTTGCACCAAAATCTGATGAAATAATTTTCTTAGTCTACTCCACAACTTCTAAGGCTTATAGAGTTTTCAATAAAAACCCTTGTACTGTTGAGGAAATAGTGCATGTAAAATTTGATGAATCCGATCCTTTTGTTTTTAAACCATCCCAACCGACATCCTTGGATGTGTTTTCAAAAAATGGTTATCAACATTTGATAGAATATCCATCTGATAAGGAAAATGTTCAACAATATATTTCTGAAACATTTACCCAAGAAGACATTCTACCCTATGTTGATGAACAGGTTTTAAAAAACCCAAATCAGCCGTTTCATAAGAATCATCCTAGTGATAGTATCATTGGTGATGTAAATCAACCTATAAGGACAAGAAGTTCCTTGAGAAATGAAGTAGAACATCTAGCATTCCTTTCCCAATTATAACAAAAAATAACTGATGATGCTTTTGGTGATGATGATTGGATCAAATCCATGCAAGATGAACTAAATGAATTTGAAATGAATAATGTCTGGACCTTTGTTGAAAGACCTCAGGAATCTTCTGTTGTTGGAGTAAAGTGGGTATTTAGAAACAAATGTGATGAAAATGGAGTCATTGAAAGAAATAAATCTAGACTAGTTTCTAAAGTCTATAATCAACAAGAGGGAATTGACTATGAAGAAACCTATGCTCCAGTATCTAGACTTGAATCTATTCGTATCTTACCTGAATTTGTATCATTCTTCAATTTTAAACTTTTTTAAATGGATGTAAAATGTGCTTTTATTAATGGTTATGTTCAAGAGGAAGTTTTTTTGAACAACCTCCTAGATTTGAAGACACAAAACATCCTGATCATGTTTTTAGACTTACCAAAGCTTTGTATGGTCTTAAACAAGCCCCACGAGCCTGTTATGATAGGATTATATGATTTTTTTCTTAAAAATAA
Source organism: Viscum album (assembly GCA_963277665.1). Taxonomy (NCBI): domain Eukaryota; kingdom Viridiplantae; phylum Streptophyta; class Magnoliopsida; order Santalales; family Viscaceae; genus Viscum; species Viscum album. The sequence continues at coordinate 2,058,377,584 of OY728151.1, read as the reverse complement.
CTATGTTATGGGATATGTAGATCCAACCCTTTTTATAAAAAAGGATAATAAAAATGTTTTGATAGTTCAAATTTATTTTGATGACATTATATTTGGTTCAACTCAGTAATCTTTAACTGATTCTTTTGCAAGTCTAATGAAATATGAGTTTGAAATGAGTATGATGGGTGAGTTAAAATTCTTACTTGGTTTTCAAATTTCTCAAAAACCAGAAGGAACCTATATATCTCAACATAAGTATATTAAATATCTTCTTAACAAGTATGGATATGACAACACTAAGAGTATAAGTACTCCCATCGATACCTCAAACTCTTTTGATCTTGATGAAGCTGGGAAACCAGTAGATCAAATATCTTTTAGAGGTATGATATGATTCCTACTATACTTGATAGCTAGTCGACTAGACTTGATGTTTTCAGTATTCTTATGTGCGAGATATCAATCCAATCCTAAGGAATCTCACTTAAAGGTGGTAAAAATAATTTTTCGCTACTTAAAGGGAACCATGGATCTAGGGTTATTTTATACTTCTTGAAATGATTTTGTTTTAAAAAGATTTTTGGATGCTAATTTTGGTGGATGTAGAATGGATAGAAAGAGTACATATGGAACTTGTCATTTCTTAGGAGATTCGTTAGTTTCTTGGTCACGCAAGAATAAACACTCAATATCTCTCTCCACTACTAAAGTAGAATATGTAGTAGCTGGAAGTTGTTGTGATCAAGTGTTGTGGATGCAACACACACTCATAGACTATGGCTTGAGTTTTACAAATACTCAAATTTTTTGTGATAACACAAGTGGAATTGACCTTAGTAAAAACCCTGCACATAACTCACGTGAAAAGCACATAGATATTAGGCATCACTTTCTTAGGGATCACACACTCAAAGAAGATATCATTATTCAGTTTATCGGAACGCAAGATCAACATGCTGACATTTTCACAAAAACATTACTCTCTGATAGATTTTAATACATTAAACATAAGTTAGTAATGATAACCATGAGGTTATCCTTATTCTTTAACTTCTTGTTGAACAATTCCCCTTTCAGTAATAAACTCCTTTTCATATGGGGAGTATATTTGTGTGTTAGTTTAACCATATTTTTTCGTTGACAGTTTTTTTCTCTCTTATTTGTAACTAAATTTTTTCGTAACATGTTTTTTGAAATTCCTGGAATGGAAATTCTCGGAATGGAAATTTCCGGAATGGAAATTCTCGGAATGGAAATCTTCGGAATGGAAATTATCAGAATGGAAATTCTCGGAATGAAAACTTTCGAAATAGAGATTTTCATACTGACAAGTATCATAATGAAAATTTCCAGAACCTAAATCTTTATAATGGATTTTCTGTAATTAGAGTTTTTGTAATGAAAATTTTCATAATGAGAATTTTCGTAATGGATTTTCCGTAATGAGACTTTTCGTAATGAAAATTTTTGTAATGTATTTTCCGTAATTAGAATTTTCGTAATGAAATTTTCATAATAAGAATTTTCGTAATGAAATTTTTGTAATAAAAATTTTGGTAATGAGAATTTTCGTAATAAAATTTTCTTATTGGAACTTTCATAATGAGATTTTCGTACTGGAACTTTCGTAATGAGATTTTCGTACTGGAACCTTCGTAATGAGATTTTTGTACTGGAACTTTAGTAATGAGATTTTCGTACTAGAAATTTTCGTAATGAGACTTTCGTAATGATAAATTTTCATAATGAACTTTCAAAATGAGGATTTTTTTCTCGTAATGAGTTTTTTCATTTTTTAATTAATTTTTTCAAGAAGAATATTACCAATTACGAACAATCTTTTTAGCCAATCCGAAAGGTATCATTTCCTTATTTAAATATTCGTAATAATATTTTGCTTGTTGGTATTTTACTGTCTTTCAAAATAGTTCGGATTCAAGTTTTCCATAAATATGAATGTTTTTCTTGAAACCTCTAATGATCGGAGTCATGTTTTCCTTGCACATTTTTTCTCAACTGTTAGATCAGAGCAAAAAGTTTTTCAACCGTTATATTTCTTTTAGAAGACCAAAGGTCACATGCATCACCTATATAAAGTGGACCCCAAGACTCATCCCACATCGGTTTTTAAAGATTTCACGTCTCGAAGTCCTGCTACTCTTCTTAAGACCGGTTCCGATCTTTGCAAAACCGTTTTGAATCCTTCAGAACCCTCCACTCCAAATGTTTGTTGAAGCTACATCTCAAGATATGTCAACTACAAAACCAATATCTAAGTGTTTAGTTTTCAAGGAAAGGTTAGTGGACCTGGATTTCTATAAGTTCGATTATCTTATAACCAAGAATGTCAAATTGAATGGCTGAGAAGATATATGCTTGTACAAGTCAGAGAAATAGTATCCGGTTTACACCGATTTGCTGATCGAGTTCTATGAGTCTGTTTCCTTCCCGATGGAAGATGGAAGATACTGGTTTTCATTCAAGTATTATGGGAAGACTTAAAAATTATCTTACACTAAGACTGCGTGCTTGGTTGGTTTATCCTATGAAGGGGAAGCTGAGTTTTTCTCACATAAGATTCCAGATGAGCAAGGATGTTTCAGAAAGGTGAAGGCCTTAAAATGTCTTGGACTTAAGGATGCTACAACTACTAAGATTGCTCATCTAACTCTAAACAATAAGATTATATAGCTCTAGGTACATGGCCATCACGTACCAAGAAGAGGCGACAAGGGTAATCTGAAGAAAAGTGATATCTATGTCTTAGATTTTTTTGGTAAATCTAAGAAAGATAAATTTGACAAGGCATGTCTTGATTACAATCAAGGACATCAAAGAAGGGAACTTGAGAGCTCAAATAATTATGTACCATGCCTTACTATCTAATCTGATAGTTCGGTGCTTTGAATCCTTCGAGGTTGCATGCAAGTCAAAAGTCCGGAATTGTAAGCTTATATTGTTAAGTGATGATACTTTGAAGAGGATGAAGATGGTTTTTTCTAGCAAATCTGAAGAATTATACACTCTATCTATAGAAGAGGTTGAGGCGGCTCAAAAAGATACACAGACTCCGAAACCATCCAAAAAGGAAAGGAAGAAGAGAAAGATTAAGGAAGTGGTTGCTGATGAAGAAAATCCCACGTCTAAGGAAACTCAGTCTTCTCCCCCTAAGCCAAAGAAGCAGAAACCATATATAGATAAAGTGGAATCCAAGTGGAGGGAAGAAAAAGAGAAGAGGAAAGAAGGGTATGCACTGTTCGGATTGGACCCTATAAGGCTAAGGCCTTAAATGAGAGTGCTTCGGATGAGTTAGAAAAGCAGGCATAAGAAAAGAAGATGAAAAAGAAGTTGTCTGAAGCTGAACTGGTGCAATCTCTTTTGAGAGATACAAAAATAGCTTCTGAGCAAATTCCGGTTCTGGAAACATTCCTTACAGAACCTTCTTTACCAGAAAATCCATCTAAGAACTATGTCACTCCGAATAAAATCCAAGAATAAGGAGGTAGTTGAAGAAGTTTAAAAGGAAGTTGCTGAAGAAGTAGAGGAAGAGTTTGAAGAAGAAGAAGAAGAAGAAGATGGAAGTGAAGATTTGGATGCCCTGATCAAGAAAGTAGAGGATTATCATGATAAGGAAGAATTTGAAAAGATAGTTACTCTAGAAAAGGGAGTTGAGGAAGATAGTAAGGATGTTGATAAGCAACAGTAAAAAGATGAAAAAGTTTAGTATTATGAGGAAGAATCCTATGAGAAAAATTTTATTGAGGAAGGACAAGAAAAGGAGAAACCAGATGAAGACTATATTATTCATGTTTCTAAATCCGAGGAAGTATCTCCTGATGAGGAACCCATTCCAAAGAATGATAAAGGGAAGAAACTGCTATTGTAGACACTAATAAAATATATTATAAGGGAGAAAGCAGTTGGTGGTACCTCTAGAAAGAAGTTGGTGCATGATGAAGAAGATCAATCTCCAAGAAAAGTTTCTAATTCGGAGTCATCAGTACAAAGTCATGATTTTATTGTTGAGTCTTTGAAAATGTTGGTGGACGTCATTCCAATATTTCCCACCATTGACACTAGATGTAAAATGCTTCAGCTAAGCCAAAACTAGAAATCAGAGTCACTATCCATGATAATATATAAGCGTGTGAAGATCGAAGCTGAACAAAAAAGTTTCATTATTGATTATGATGTGCATAGAATGTCCTACAGTAAGGTAACAAAGTGGTCTAAGAGAGTTGATAAAGACTTAGTGCAGTTTGAAAATTTTCAGGATGATGTTCAAAATGCTTTTGACATGGAGGATAAAAAGTTTAATGATCTTCATGAAAAGCTGACCCAAGAGAACAATTCTCATAATCAACAGGTCAGGGACCTGAATGGGAAGCATAACTCAGTAGCTCAGAATTGGAAAAGTGAAATAGATTTCCGGATTGAGTTTAAGGAAAAGTTGGAAAAGCAAGATGATTTAATAAAGATGCATAAAGAAGCCATGGAGGATCAGGTAGAAGCTTTGAAAGTTCAAGGGTAAAGGATCTCAGCTTTGGAGAGTCCAGTCGAGGAAGAACAAAGAGACTTGAAGAAGTTCAAAACTTTTTTAAACAAGCTGATCCCAAAGGAAAAGGAAGACAAATAAATCCACTCCGATCTTTTGTTTTATTTGTCTTTCTTTGTAAAATTTTCTCAACTCTAATGAAAATTCTGTTGGGTGTATCTTGTTATATACTAATGTTTCAGGTACCATATTCTCTTTTCCATTCCATTCAATTCTTTTTGAAAATCACAAAGGGGGAGAAGGATAAAGAACTACTCCTAAGGAGAAGAAGGATAAATAATCACTAAAAAAGAGGATAAAGAAAAATTTAAAATGAAGAAAAATTTTCTAAGTGAATATTTCCTTAAAGTAAGGGGGAGTTTCTCACTACGAAGTTTTTCATTCTCTTGATAATGAAAACTCCACTCCGGAAAATCAGAATACAATCCTTAGAGTTTCAATGCCTAAGTGCGAGTTATTTGTATCCACTTTCATCCATGAACAAAGGGAGATAAGTTTTAATTTCAAAGTCGAATGAAAATTTTCAAAGTCCTTATATTCTTTTTCATAAGGATGTTTTTTCTTTCCAAAAAGGGGGAGATTGTTGATTCAATAAGGTTTTCCTTAGAAATTTCCATTCCTTATTGTTTTGAAAATCACAAACACCTTATACTTAAGCAAATATATATTTTACCTCCATAAGGAAATTTTTCTTATTTTAGGAAATTTACCCTAACCTAGATTTCATTATACATATCAATATTTTTCTTAAGTACAAAAACCAGAATCATACCCAAAACCCTGAAATCATATAATGTCAAGAATTGAAGTATTATGTTTTTAGGATCCGAATTCTAGATGTGAACTATAATGAAGTTCCACTCCAAATTCTGGATGTGAACTGTAATAATGTTCCACTACGAATTCTAGATGTGAACTATAATGAAGTTCCTCTGAGAATTCTGGATACAAAATTTCATGAGTTCGACTCCGAACTCTTATAAAGGCTAACTCCGAAATTTCATGAGTTCGACTCCACACTCTTATGATGTTTGACTCCGAACATTCATGAGTTAGACTCTGAACTCTTATGAAGTTCGACACAGAACTTTCATGAGTTCGACTCAGAAATCTTATGAAGATCGAATTCGAACTTTCATGAGTTTGACTCCGAACTCTTTTGAAGTTCGACTCCAAAACTTCATGAGTTCTGCTCCGAACACTTATGAAGTTTGTATCTAAACTTTCATGAGTTCGACTCTGACCTCTTATGAAGTTTGACTTCGAACATTTACTAGTTCGACTTCGAACTCTGCAAGTTCAGATTCTGAACTCTGGTGAAACCAGACTCTGAATTTCCTTATAAATTCAGACTCTGGACTTCTATAGATTTCAGGTTCCAAATTCTTATAAAACAGAATTCGAACATTTTTTTAACATAGACTCCAAATTCCATTTTGGTTAGACACTGAACTTTTATTTACCTACATTCCAAATTCTATTTTTTCTTATGCTTACACTTGTTTCATTGAAAAATGATGTTGTGATTTCAGTTACACATGTTTTATTATAAAATGATGTCGTCCATTTTGTTTCTAATTAACTGTTGGTTTAGTGAAACGTGTATAGGTCCCTATGATATTCAAGGAAACTATGACCGTTGGAGGAGGGATACAACCGTTCCAACCGAGCCTATAAATAGGAGCTCATTTGAAAAAGCTTGAGACAATAAAAACAGAATTTGATCACTCTAGAGACCACACACTGTTAAGGTGATTTCTAGAGAGAGAATATTTTCATGCTTTGTGCATACTGAAATGATCGTTCAGATTTCTTAGTGCGACTCTGAATGTTGGTGATTACATTCGAGGGCTTCTGGGTATAGGAAGACATATGTGCCGACTACCTTGAAGTTCGAGGGCTTCCTTGCTGAGGAAGACAGGGGTCCCAACTACCATGAAGTTGAGTGATAGAGAAAATATTTTCAATTAATTTATATTGAATATCATTGTTTTAAACCCACAAAATTGTTCCTCTAAGATTAATTGTTTCATTTTTATGATAATGGTGTTATTTTGAGCTGAATAATAAAAATTGGCCATTTTGGATTTTTAACAGTTTTAAATTATTTCGGTAGTATGGACATAACATTATCTACACTAATCCAAATTGCAAAATTTGTTATTTTCCAGATTCTACACATCCAGGGATTCATTTAATATATTTGGACCAAAATCTGAATCGGCTATATTGAAGCTCAAAAGAAGCTCACAAGTTGCCTCAAGAAAACTGTTTTCAGTTCTGCCTAGTTTTTATGTGGGATCCATAACTCATCCAATGTGGGCCCAAAGCTAGTGAAATTCGGTGGGTGGACGCGCAAGGAGTTTTGGAGCATCTTTTATGAAGGAATAACCGAGTGAATTGGCCGTTTATTATGTCATTAAATCACACTAATCCGGATGATTGTGTTTTGGAGAGTCTGACTGGACAGAATAAATGCTCAAGGTAAAACGGCCATAACTCTCGGAATACAAGTCCAAATCCGGTGGAATTTTGAGGAGACACGGAGACGGGAATTATGAACAACATTCATGAAGGGCTCAACGCGTGCAGATGTCATTTAATGGGGATAAAACGCGTCGACATTCGGGGGAAGAATTCTGGCTATAAAAGGAGGAGAGCTCCACCCTCTCAAAGCATCCATTCTCCACCTCATTCCTTCTGGGACACCAAGAAGGAGATCTTTTCATCTTTCTCTTTTATTTATTTTCTTTTTCATTGTTTTTTAATGCCTTCTTCTTCCCCATTCAACTCGATTACCCTTACCATGGTGGGGTAAACTTTTGGAGTGAAATAATTGTTTTACCTTGAGCATTTATGCCTCAACAATAATTGGTTCTCGCACTGGTGGGTAATTGTTCCATAAATTAAAGAAATAATCATTTGAAAACAACATGGAAAACGATTTTTTTTAAATTGAAAAAGTCAAATATTTACAATTAGTTTGTGGAACTACCTCCCAGGCAACGACGCCAAGTTTGACGCACGCCTGTCATAGGGTGTGACAAAACAATTATTTCTTAAGTTAAAATGTAGTAATTTGGTTGAGCTAGGATGTCTCCCGAAGAGGAGTGCACACAAAACAGTTTGTCACTTTAAAACGGGGGGAAAAATGTTGTGAAAGGAAATTTGAAATTCAAATGATTAAAAAACTATGAAATTAAAAGGGTGATTAGGTCGGGGTCGGTTTCCTAATTATAATGCTATCCTTGTTCAATTTAATTCAAACCTCTTCTTCTTAGTTGATTAAAGTGAGTTTCCACAATCGCTTCCTCTCACTTCCTTGGTGAAATTGTTATTGTGAGAGAAAACCTTACCAAGATCTCGGTTTGGTCAACTCTCCTTCCATGTGTAAAATAGTTGTATTGAATATCCTTAATTGAAATGGGAAATACCCGATCGGGTTTTGTTTATCCCAAACAATCAAGAACATTCACTACACCTTTTACACGTACTGACGATCGTCGAGTGCTTCACCACTAATTCCTAGTTTATTCCATCGTATATAAACCAGAAATTAGTGGAGGGAGATATTGATTATTTTACCAAGGCAAAAATAAATAACGGAATTAATATTCAAGAATGATCACACTTGATTATAAAATCTGCTATAAGAAATTGAAAACAACTTTGAAGAAGAAAGAAATTTATTCAATTACGTCCAAGAACTCAAGCATTACAATATAGAAAACCAACCCTTCCCCAATCACTCCAAAAGTTTACCCCACCATGGTAAGGGTAATCGAGTTTAATGGGGAAGAAGAAGGCATTAAAAAACTATAAAAAGAAAATAAATAAAAGAGAAAGCTGAAAAGTTCTCCTTCTTGGTGTCCCGGAAGGAATGGGGTGGAGAAAGGATGCCTTGAGAGGGTGGAGCTCTCCTCCTTTTATAGCCAGAATGTTTCCCCCGAATGTCGACGCGTTTTATCCCCATTAAATGACATCTGAACGCGTTGAGCCCTTCATGAATGTTGTTCATAATTCCCTTCTCCGTGTCTACTCAAAATGCCAGCGGATTTGGACAAGTATTCCGAGAGTTATGGCCGTTTTACCTTGAGCATTTATTCTGTCCAGTCAGACTCTCCAAAACGCAATCATCCGGATTAGTGTGATTTAATGACACAATAAACGGCCAATCCACTCGTTTATTCCTTCATTAAAGATGCTCCAAAACTCCTTGCGCGTCCACCCACCGAATTTCACTAGCTTTGGGCCCACATTGGATGAGTTATGGATCCCACATCAAAACTAGGCAGAACTGAAAACAGTTTTCTTGAGCCAACTTGTGAGCTTCTTTTGAGCTTCAATATGGCCGATTCAGATTTTGGTCCAAATATATTAAATGAATCCCTGAATGTTTAGAATCTGGAAAATAAAAAATTTTGCAATTTGGATCAGTGTAGATAATGTTATGGCCAAACTACCGAAATAATTTAAAACTGTTAAAAATCCAAAATGGCCAATTTTTACTATTCAGCTCAAAATAACACCATTATCATAAAAATGAAACAATTAATCTTAGAGGAACAATTTTGTGGGTTTAAAACAATGATATTCAATATAAATTAATTGAAAATATTTTCTCTATCAATTCCCCCACACTTAGAACTTGGACTCCTGGACAAGTAAAAATCAAATCAAATCAAAATCAAAACACATATCAATGAGATCAATCAAATCAATTTCAAGAAACAAAAAGATTTCATGCCTCATCAAAAACTGTTATTTCAAGTTCTCCATTTACGATTTTAATATATTTCCACTTCATTTCTTATCCCATGCACACAAAACACCTACCTCACATGAATTTTCTCTCATCTCACAAACGTAAAGGCTGAACAAGGCTTTTCTCATCCAAACTCACACAAGAGTCACCATAGGTTTGATAAATTCCTACTTCTCCACCTGATGTGAGTCAAGAACATGTGTTTCTCATGAGGACTTTTCAGGGTTGTTCTGTGGCTTCCGGTTGGTAGGATTTAGATGTTAAAAGTTCTGAGGCCGAAAAAGGAAGGCATGGCTCTTATTGAAGCAAAATTGCAAGATTCTAGTTTTCACTCAAATATGGTCTCCTTCACTTATCCTTTGTTGAAAATAGGCTCCATCATCATTCAATCAGCTCAGCAGCAAACATTTCAATCTTTTCAAATATAATTTTTTTTAAAGCTCCAGATAGGCACAGCTTTCTTTTTACATTGGAAGCTCCAGAAAGGCACAACTTCTCTTTTCATAAAAGCTCCAGAAAAGGCACAGCTTTCAACAGAATAATTTTTCAGCATCACACACCTCTTCCACAATTTATTTTCCACCCAATGTATAACCAAATGAGGTCGTACACCGCAAGACATCTTCCCCCACACTTAAGTTCAACTAGATCATGCAATTTTATTTCAAGAGCAGGTATGATAGGGAAAATTGGCTTGTAATGTGGCTAACCTAACAGGAAATTAATGGATACTAGGGGCTACAATGAAGGATAAATGTAAAGGTGGGCCATAATGAAAAGGATTATTTTGAAAAGGGGGATTCAAACAAAATAAATGCCTCAATCATTTAAAACACACGTACCCCAACCCTCAAGTTTTGAAAGGAATAAATCAAATTCTAGTTAAAGCAAGTATGGTCTGGTTCTCTCAAGAAATGAGATGAATGAAAAGAATATAATAAAATGGTTCAGAAGCCTCACAGGAAACTGATCTTAAAGATACAGACAGTGAAATATGGCATGAGATTCAACAATTAGTGTACTTTTCATGAATTTCTAAAAGATTTGAACTTGAAACAAAGTTATTTCAGCATTCATTTAACATCAGTTTCATGAAATAGACTGGTTCACTCATTGACATGGGTTTCAAAAATGGTATTGATAATCATTTCAGCTCAAAAGTTTCAGAAACACACCAAAAATAGAAAAATAAACACACAAAAATTTGAAAACACACACATTTTTTTTTTATTTTTGAAAACAAACATTTTTATTTTTGAAAAAAAACATCAAATAAAAATCCTATACTACAAAGGTTCCCTCCCCCACACTTAAACGATGTAGTGTCCTCGATGCATTCAAGTGGATTTAACATGTAAGCCAATTTTCAAATTAATCACAACATCAAGAAAGTGTGAAAGAGAGGTACAACCTGATTTATTCGTAGTGAAACATTGAGTTAAGCTTCCAAGTGTTGCACTCTGAAAACCTACAAATAAAAGAACAAAAGAAAACATAAGATATTTATTGAAAGAAATAAAAATAGAAATAGGATGAGAATAGAAGGATAAAACTTGGTTTAATCCCCCAAGTGGGCCCTGGGTTTTGACTGCCTCCAGTGGGGCAGTTTTAATTGGTTATCCCCAATGTGATGGTGGATGAGGTTTCTTTGATTTGAACCACCACATGTGGCTCTTCCCAACTTTCATTTCATTGTTCTTGTTGAGGAGGACTCCATAGATAGAGTACACCAGATCCACCCCCTTCGCAATTTGGTACATCTTGCATGGAAGGGGTAGGATAAAGTACAGAGCCTCCTCCTTTCTGGGTTCTGCATGAACAACATCATCTTTATTCTCTAGTGGTTGATGAAGGTATGATACATCTGGGGAAAAATCAAAGGGAATGTCAGAGTTTAATTCAATTTGAAAAAAATTAAAGCATGAAGAATCAATATCAAATTCTTCCCTTTCAAAGTAAGTATCTTGTGTCTCATTTTCCACCAGAAAATCCACTTTGATCTTCTCTTGTACTCCCTCCATTAAATGTTCAACAGGTTTGGGGAGCATCATATGTTCCTCTTCAGATGCATATTCTCCCTCCAAGGAAATACAAGTGTTGAATGAATCTGAAAAATTAAAACAAGGGGAGGTAATACTCAATTTAGTTTCAAAAAAATCAAATGATAATGAGTTTATAAAAAGATTGACTCCCTAATCTTGTTTGGCTTCAATTGGTTCTTCAATGGGAGGTGCTTCTTGAAGTTGAATTTCCGTAGATATAGTTAGGTAGTCAGACTCCTCTATCTTCTCTTCAAATTCCACTGCTTGGTTGGTTTCTTCCTTCAATTTTGTTGAATCATCTACATTATGAGGAATAGTTGTCTCAAGAAGTTCCTCACACTCATTCCAGAAGTTATCTAGATCTTTTTGATCTCCCATATGTATTTCAATTGCTAAATCTTCTTCATCAATCTTATCCAACATTGATTGAGATGGTCTCAATGGATCTTCTTTTAATTTCATCAAGGCCTCCATGGGTTCTTCAACTTGAAGGATTTGTGAGGATACTTCTTCCATCAATTGTTCTGGTTCTGGATCTGGTTCTTGTTCTAGCTCCAGTTGTGGATCCTGGGATGCATGTACTTGTTCCGCTATCCACTGTATTGAGGTCTCTAGGTTTTTAACTGTTTGACTAATTCTTTCAAATTGGGATTCAATATCCTTGTGAACTTCTTCTTCTTGGTGTTGTACATTGATCATTTCTGAATAAAAATCTGGAAAATACTCCTGAAGTTCAATTAATTCTCTTACTAAACCCTCCAACACTAGGTATTCGAGGTTCTCTTTAAGGTTTTCAACGAGATCCTTGAATTCATCCTCTATGATGATTTTGATTCGAGCTACTCGAATTTGTCTAGCCAAGAAAGAAACTTTATACTCTATAGACAAAGGTGATTCAATAATTGGTTCTCACACTGGTGGGTAATTGTTCCATGAATTAAAGAAATAATCATTTGAAAACAACATGGAAAACGATTTTTTTTTAAATTGAAAAAGTCAAATATTTACAATTAGTTTATGGCACTACCTCCCCGGAAACGGCGCCAAGTTTGACGCACGCCTGTCGTAGGGCATGGAAAAACAATTATTTCTTAAGTTAAAATGTAGTTAAGTGGTTGACCTAGGATGTCTCCTGAAGAGGAGTGCATACAAAACGAGTTGTCACTTTAAAACGAGGGTAAAAGAAATGTTGTGTTTTTGAAATGAAATTTGAAATTAAAATGATTGAAAAACTATGATTTTTAAAAGGGTGATTAGGTCGGGGTCGGTTTCCTAATTATAATGCTATCCTTGTTCAATTTAATTCAAACCTCTTATTCTTAGTTGATTAAAGTGAGTTTCCACAATCATTTCCTCTCACTTCCTTGGTGAAATTATTATTGTGAGAGAAAACCTTACCAAGATCTTGGTTTGGTCAACTCTCCTTCCATGTGTAAAATAGTTGTATTGAATATCCTTAATTGAAATGGGCAATTCCCGATCGGGTTTTGTTTATCCCAAACAATCAAGAACATTCACTACACCTTTTACACGTACTGACGATCGTCGAGTACTTCACCACTAATTCCTGGTTTATTCCATCGTATATAAACCAGAAATTAGTGGAGGGAGATATTGATTATTTTACCAAGGAAAAAATAAATAACCGAATTCATATTCAAGAACGATCGAACTTGATAATAAAATCCGCTATAATAAATTGAAAACAACTTTGAAGAAGAATGAAATTTATTCAATTGCGTCCAAGAACTCAAGCATTACAATGTAGAAAACCAACCCTTCCCCAATCACTCCAAAATTTTACCCCACCATGGTAAGGGTAATCAAGTTGAATGGGGAATAAGAAGACATTACAAAACAATGAAAAAGAAAATAAATAAAAGAGAAAGATTAAAAGTTCTCCTTCTTGGTGTCCCAGAAGGAATGGGGTGGAGAATGGATGCTTTGAGAGGGTGGAGCTCTCCTCCTTTTATAGCCAGAATTATTCCTCCGAATGTTGACACGTTTTAGCCCCATTAAATGACATCTTCACGCGTTTAGCCCTTCATGAATGTTGTTCATAATTCCGTTTTCTGTGTCTCCTAAAAAGTCCAGTGGATTTGGACATGTATTCCGAGAGTTATGGCCGTTTTACCTTGAGCATTTATTCTGTCCAGTCAGACTCTCCAAAACGCAATCATCCAGATTAGTGTGATTTAATGACACAATAAACGGCCAATTCACTCGGTTCTTCCTTCATAAAAGATGCTCCAAAACTACTTGCGCGTCCACCCACCAAATTTAACTAGCTTTGGGCACACATTGGATGAGTTATGGATCCCACATCAAAACTAGGCAGAACTGAAAACAGTTTTCTTGAGCCAACTTGTGAGCTTCTTTTGAGCTTCAATATTGCCGATTCAGATTTTGGTCCAAATATATTAAATTAATCCCTGGATGTGTAGAATCTGGAAAATAAAAAATTTTGAAATTTGGATCAGTGTAGATAATGTTATGGCCAAACTACCGAAATAATTTAAAACTGTTAAAAATCCAAAATGGCCAATTTTTACTATTCAGCTCAAAATAACATCATTATCATAAAAATGAAACAATTAATCTTAGAGGAACAATTTTTTGGGTTTAAAACAATGATATTCAATATAAATTAATTGAAAATATTTTCTTTATCATTGAGGTCTTGCAGGGATAGAAATACATAGACTCCGATCTTCATATCGAGGGATTACCCTAGTGTGGGTAAGATAGAATTACTTTAATGTATAAATCAAGGGATCATTATCCATGTTTGTTGGAAACCATTCACTTTGGGTTAAAAGAGTTATTGTTTGTTACTTGTAGTTGTACTACTTTTTTTCCTCTGCATTGTGTATTGTAATGAAAGTATAACCTTCTTATATTTCCTTACACTTTTACTCTGATTCATTTATATTATTTACGCTTTAAGGTAGAATCTCATATTGTAATCATTGGTTAAGTTTCAATTTCCGAATTAATATTTCCGGAACCTGTTTTTGGAATCACTTTCCTGATTTATGTAAGTGCATAGAACTAGAAGTTTGTAAATTCTAAACTTGTACCAATTCTCCAATTGGTGTTAGAGGCATTTTTAATTTTCTTAGTTTAACTTTGTTAAACTTAGATCTTTCCTTGTTTAAGGAAATTTTTAAAGTATAAAATTCATCCCCCCTCTTGTATATTGAGCATCTACATCATTATTTCGATCCTACAAAAAGGACTTCTTGAAGTGCCTTCTGCATATGGTAAGGCTTCCAGGAGGAGGAGGAGAGGGATGTAAGGAGCTTAATTGGGCAGATGTAGGAAAAGAAAATTTTCTTGTTATGTATAAGGAATTTGTAATAAGTGGTCTCTTTTTATAAGGGAGAAGAGGGTCTCTTTAGTAATGTGTGATAATAATATTTTATTATATAATTATATTCGGTTTCTAAAGGTCCAAAAATCATTAATGTAGAATGATAAGATGACTTCGAGTCAAAATAAATTCATCCAATAAGAATTGGACAGGTTTTGGATGTTATTTTAATATTATTATTTTTATTTATTTAAATCTTTTATTAATGAGGTAAATACTACATCATTATTGTGTCATAATTAATTTAATTTATGGGACGTCTAAAAATTATATAAAAAATACCATAATGTAGGAAATCGTTTTATATTTCCAATGAATATTTATAGTTTAAAAACAAACTTATATAATACCATTTAAAAATTAATTTAAAATGAGAAATTTGTTTATGTGATTTTTGCCTTTACTTTAAATTAATTAATCTAAAGTATCAATGTCACTCCCAAGTGGCTCCATGGGGTCCCAAAATAGGCCCTAGGATGCCCTTGGCCAGACATGACTCATCCAATAAGGTTAGGACAAGTGTTAATGTAATTTTTAATTATTATAATATTCTTTTTACCTTGAATTATCATATTTACCTTTAACCGTGGTAAATAAAAGTCAAAAGTTACTATTCACCAAAAATTATTTTCATCTTATTGAACCACATTATACTTAATAAAAACAAGAATGTATGTTATATTTTTGAAATTAAATTCACAGAAGCGGTAAAATTTCATTTAAATTAAAAAGTGTTTTTAACTACTACTAAGTGGTTTCACTATTCATCAAAAATTGAAGTTTTTCATAAAAATACCAAAATTTTTTCCAACGAATTACATGATATTCCGAATTCAAAAATGATTTTTATTTTTCCAAATTCAAAACATAAAAGTTTAATTAATTAATTTAAATTTAATTCCTGTTGTTAAAACAAATATCTTGTTTTTTTCAAAACAATAACTATCAAAAGATTGACACTTTTTTATGTCCAATTTAAATGTAAAATTATTTCCAATAAACAAAATTGGATTAAATTGTAAATATATATATTAAATATAATTTAAAACTAATTAAAAAGATAATATAACTATGTAAATAAATTATATTAAAACACAGTTTTGAATTAAAATACAATATTTTTCACTATTCATTAGAAAATGAACTTTCTCAGAAAAATTCCAAAAATTTACACAAAGAAAATTTTGATGTCCCCATTATATAGAACGATTTTTTTGGTCAAATATAATGTACTAAAGTGACAAAAATTATATTTAATGAGGGTTCTCCATTAAAAGGTGGTAAATCAGTCATTTAATGTAAATTAGGCTTAAAATTAGATTCATTCACATTTCAAGCCTCTAACTTTTATTGGATAAATGTAAATACATTTAACAAACATGTATAATAATATTGTAGTTAGTTTTGTTCATCCTTTACAATACAATGACTAGGATTTAACAACCATTTAAAATAATAATATTATATTTTTAGTGTGCAACGTAAGATTTCAAAGAAACCAGTTGTTGCGTATCGGGTATGCTATCGAACATAGAAACCCCAATAAAGTAAAATTAATATTTAATTCAAAAATATTAATAAATATGAAATATGTATTATTCATTATTTACCTGAGATGTTACATGGTACCCAATGCATTGGAGAGTCATCTCAAGTTGTTCTATATGTCATGTATTTTCAAAGGCATCATTTAGTATTTGTAAGAATAACTTGGAATAAATTTAATATATGTCAGATTAAATCAGGTATCTTATCCATAGATGATGTTCACCCTAATGCACACACCATGTATATGGATTTCACAGAGTTTAGAGGAATTTTTACCATGATTTTTTTTATAAAACCCAAATAATGATACCTAATTAATTAAAACATAATATTAGGAAAGTTCGAGATCAAACCCATAATGACGATGAATATGAATAAATAATGGATGAATTCCAATCAGCTGACAAAAGAGTATTAAGATGACATGAAAGAGTTTATAATGTTTTCAAAAGATCATGCATGTGACCCTTCTCAAATCCGTTGTCCGTGTTTATGATGTTGTTATTCAAGACAAATTAGTCGAGAGGATTTGGAAGAACACCTGATCTGTCACAGAATAGATCCAAGTTATACATGTTGTAATAAACCCGGGAAAAAAACCAATGTAGGTATTGGCTCAGATAACACGAAATTTTATAGATCATCTGATATGATTAGAAGCGTTAACAGTGAAGATGATCGTATCGAGGGTGTGATTATAGATGTGAATGATGATGAAGATTGTATTGGGGAAATAAAAGGGACAATTGAAGAATAACATTGTGATTGCCCAAAATTGATTGAGATGTTAAAGAGTTTGTCAAAAACACCATTGTATGCTGGTTGCACTTAATATACAACATTGTCAGCCGAATTGAAGCTGTATAATTTGAAAGCAGGAAATGGATGGAGTGATGCCAATTTTATAGAACTTCTTGCTCTCTTAAATAACATGGTCCCAGATGATAATGAATTCCCAAGCCGAACATACGATGCCTAACAAATGATACGATCGATGGGTATGATATTTGAAAGAATACATGCCTGCTTGAATGAATATATATTGTTTCTCAAGGACCACAAATCAGTTAAAGAATGAAAAAAGGGTGGGGCTTCTCGATACATGAAACATGATTCTAGTCTAATGAAGGTTTTATGGTACTTTTCGATCATTCCTAGGTTTAGGAACCTATATGGATGTGAGGAGATTGCAGGACAATTGACATGGCATACAGATATAGGAATTAAATATGGAAAACTAAGTCACCCGGTAGACTCTCATTAGTGGAAGAGAATTGATCACGAGTATCCTGAATTTGGGAACAAACCGAGAATCCTTCGTCTGGCGTTATCTACAGATGGGGTGAATCCTTTTGGATTTCAAAGCAGCAGTCATAGTACATTTCCAGTTATGTTGGTAAACTATAACTTACCACTCTGGTTATACATGAAACGAAAATACATCATGTTATCATTGCTTATATCAGGACCAAAACAACTGGGTAATGATATTGATTTTTATTTGGACCCATTGATCGAGGATTTGAAAATATTGTAGGATTCAGGTGTTATGTTGTATGATGTTTGCAAAAATTAATATTTCACTTTGAAATCCATATTGTATTGGACGATAAATGACTTTCCTGATTATGTAAATTAGTCAGGATATAGAATTAAAAGATCTCAAGGGTGTCTCGTTTTTGAACAAGGTACACAATCAATTATGTTGAAACATTCATAAAAATTGTGTTTCTAGGTCATTGCAGATTTATACCCCGATGACATAAGTACCGATCTTGGACGCCATCATTTAACAGAAGTTCATAAGAACATATAACACCATCTCCACTAATAGGTGATCAATTGTTTGAGAAAGTAAAAGATTTGGACACTACCTTTGGTTAACCATTTTTGAAAAAGTATATGAAAACTGGTTGGAAAAAGAGATCAGTTTTTCTTGAATTAACATACTGGAATTGTCTGTATGTCAGAAATTTTCTTGATGATATGCATGTTTAAAAATATGTATGTGATAGTTTCATTAGAACGTTGCTAAATTCAGCCGAAAAAACAAAGGATGCAATTAATGCTAGATTGAAAATGGTTGAGATGGGAATACAAGAAGAGTTGGCACCAGTGACGGGTGAAAAATGAACATTTCTTCCTCCTGATGCTTACACTCTTTCCAGGCAGGAGAGATATCATTTTTGCAACTTCTTGAATGACGTAAAGGTTCCAGAGGGGTATTCATCAAATATCAAGAACATCGTGTCAATGGGAGATTTGAAATTAGAGGGTCTAAAATAAAATGGCTGCCATGATTTGATGCAAGAAATAATTCCTATAGATTTAAATTTCATTTTCCCAAGAATGTCCACCATAAATTAATGAAGCTCTGTTTCTTCTTCAAATCTATATGCAGCAAAGTTATATACCCGGTTAAATTTCCAACTATGGAAAGAGAAATTGCCGTCATATTATGTGAATTGGAAATGTTATTCCTGCAAACATTTTTCAGTATGATGGTCATTTGATGGTTCATTTGGTGAGACATATTCGACTATGTGGTCCTATACATTATAGATTGATCTACCCTGTTGAACAGTATATGAATATATTGAAAGGGTATGTCAAAATCCGAAGTCGGCTAGATAGTTGTATTGCGGAGTAATATATTGTTGGGGAAGCCATTGAATTTTTTACCGAATACCTTTCTGGTGTGGAAACCATAAGCCTACCAAAATATTGTCACATGGAGTGGCTTGAGGGTGAAGGAATTTCTGGAAGAGTGGTTGTCACAATCAATATTAAAGATCGGGAGCAGGCCCACCTTTACGTTTTGTATAACAGTTTCGACGTTGACCCATATGTTCAAACCCACAAAGAAATTCTTAGGCGTTTGAATCCTTCTAGGGATGAAAAATGGATATCAGATACACATAATTGATAGTTTATAGGATGGTTTTGAGACCATATTTTTAAGCAGTTAGATGAAAATTCAGACTCAATTTCAGAACGACTTTGATGGCTAGCCGAAGAAGCAAGTGTATATGTATTATCATACAATGATTATGCAGTTAATGGTTATACATTCTATACTAATGAACATGATGATGATAGTACCATGTAGAATACTGGAGTTACACTTGTGGATGAGGTGATGCATGTTTCCAGTGCTAAGGACAAAAATCCAATTTATGTGAATATGTCATACTTTTTCATCATCAAACGAATATGGGAGTTGGATTATATGAAATTCAAAGTGCCAATTTTTCAAATTAAAGTGTGTTGATATTAAAAGTGTTGTTAAAATAGATTAATTAGGATTCGTTAAAGTTGATTTCAGTAAGAAAGGGGAGAAAGAAGAATTATTTATAATGGAATCATAAGTAGTACAAGTATTTTATGTTCCAGACGCCGCAAACTGAAATTGGTAAATTGTTCGGTTATCGACCAAAACAATGGAAGGGTCAGATGAAAGTTCAACAGAGGTTGACCCTTTTATAGGTAATTCACAATCATTTCATAGCGGTCCCAATGTAGACGTCATTTTTTATGTCATAGGAGACCACAATGAAGGTATTTACATCATCGATAGTGGAGTCAAATCCCTTTAGCCTTTAAAGAAACAAAAGAGAGTACAATAATCAGGTTATTTGTATATTGTAATATACATTGTGTTACATTATGTTATCATCAGTTCACTGTTGTTTTTATGTAATATAAATTAAATATTAATCCACTTCTTCAGATAATGACTTATCCACCTGCTGATGCACCCAATCCCAAGGCACAAAAGGTCTCTCAACCAGTAGCTAGTGGTCCCAGTGCAGACCAACAAAAAGTTTCTCAACCAGTAGCTGGTGGTCCCACTATAGAGAAAAAACTTGTATCTCAACCAAATGTTGGTGGTACAAGTGCAGAGAAACAATAGGTTTCTCAACCAGCTATTTCTGGTCCCATTACTGAGGTATAATAGGTTTATCATCCTATTGTTGTTGGTCCCAATGTCGATTCTAGTGCTCCGGGGGAACAAAATGATGCTACATCTGAGGAAATGGTAGGAAATGATACCCTGAAAGCCAAAAAAACAAGAGTTTCATAGTTTGACAGTGTTAGCCAAAATCCTTAAGGCAAAAGAATAAGGCATCAAATTTGAGGTGGTATGAAATAAGCGAGGCCAACATGTTAACCCCAATAGAGCCATATTTAGTTGATACATTGGAATCGTCACTTGGCAACGCGTGCCGATTTATGTACAGTCGTGGTACCATTTTGTCATCAGGATGAAGACACTAATGTGGGAAGAAATTACGGTAACATTATGATACCATTTTTTTAATTTATTAAAATGAACAAAATACCCAAACATTGACTTATTCTTCATCATCCATTATAAACTGCATTTATAGTAGATGCCTCACATAAGGAATATGTATTAAGAGTTGTAGGAAGGATTTATAGGGGTTTCAACACAATTTTAATGAAATATCTTCTTAAAGATGCAGAAGGGAAAATCAAGCCACACCCACCTCCTCTTTATGCACACTTGATATCCCAAGGAGTGTGGGATGCATTTAGAAACTGTTGTGGGGAACAGACTTTTCAGGTACATTTTTGTGGGGTATTACGTTGTTTGACATTTTCTTGTATTCATCACTCTGATTAAGAGTTTTTTATTTATGAAACAACAACTGAGTGCTGAAAATAAATAACGTGCAATAGAACCAGCGTACCCTTACTGTAAAACAAGGATGGGGTACGCTGCATTCATCACATGGCCAACAAAAAAGGTATCCATTTCCAATTTATTTTTCAAGCAAGACAGTTAACATTTAATGAAAAAAGGTCTGAACTGATGAATGTTATTACAGAACAACAAATAATGTGGGGTGAAATGAAATATCAGCTCAAAACTATCTCAAGGATCTACTAACTGATTGAAACGATCTACTAAGAGAACCTTCACCCTTCCCCTTCTATATCCACATTCAATATCATTGCAAGCTCATGTGGATACAAAGTTGAAAGATGAAAATACTCACACAATTTATTTTTTAAAAAATATGTATGGAGATGAAACATCATATATCATTAGTGCTGAAAATGTAAATGAACTTCTCAAGTATGAATGGATAGGTTCCTCAGTTGTAAATGTACACATGAGGTATGTTTCCATGATTTGAGTTTACAAAAGACGATATACTCTGATAATTATGACTAAATACATTTTATATTTATCGTAGGCAAATATATGAAAAACAATTGAAGGGATTTCCCCATGAACAAAAATTTGGACTCATTAGTCCTCACATCACCTCTTCAAAAGATGAAATAGATTCTGATAAAGAGGCTGTAATAATGTCATCACTGCTCAAATCATTTGAAAACAAAATTACAGATGATAGACTATCTTTAATACCAATGATGCAGGAGTAAAACTCTAGAACTTAATCATATCAACTATATTTTCATTTCTTTTTTTTACTTATTTCTTTTTTTATTTTTTAGGAACCACTGGATGCTGATTTTAGTCAATTTGGATACTTCACTGATTTATTTTCTAGATTCAATGCATGGATATCCAACAAACTAACCATGCATAATGGCGTTTGTTAATTTGTAATACACTATATAAAACATTTTAAAACTAAACATCAAGTTATATAATTTATGTTATATTTTAATTATGATTCTGTTATGATAGGGTGGTGCATCAATATTGTCTAATGCATGGAATGAATCTAGGGACTAAGGATAAGAACGCCCACAAGATCTATAACTAGAAAAGTATCCTGGTATATATAATAACATTGAACTATCCAAACACATATCAATACAAATTACTTATTTTTTTTGTTGTTTCTACAGTGTCTAAAACAAACAAACGGAAATAACTGTGGTTATTATGTTTGTAAATTTATGAATGAGATCGCATTTACTCAACAAACTAGCATCCGAGATGAGGTATTTTCAAAAATAATTATGAGTTCATTTAAAATATTTATTAATTCTTTGTGTATTTATATTTTTTCAGTAATACATTACTATCGCAGATAATCATATTCAGAAGATGATATAGATGTGTTTAGAAACTAATGGTCAACATACATGATAGAAGATTGTACAGAAATAAGATAAAGGTGAATTCCTACTACTTATGTTATCTATATATGATCATTGATTATCCTCCAACCTTCTTTGGTGAATAACCTTGGATGATGAATAAATGACATATTAGAGCAGATTGAGTTACAATGTACACAATGACTTCCTTAAATCATAATATAGCATGATTATTTATGAAAAATGATCCAATATCCAAGTTGGAATCTTAAATTTTATGTTTACACCCTTGTGGATTAAATAGTTTGAGAAGATCAATCCATTATATGGATATGTACCAATTATGGATTGAGAATGCTCTGGTGTATTGAAATCATAATTTTTTACTCAATGTTTTCTATCCCTAGATTCATATTATTGATCTTTGAACAAATCAATATTGAAGTAAGGCATTATGGTGTGCAGTGCGTATGGGGTGAACGATGAAACCACCGAGGATCAAATTTTTTTTTCCAACAAAAGATGGATGGAAACAACAAATATGGTCTATATCCACCATTTTATGTTATATATAGGGCCTAAATAAAATTATTTCTGAAATTAATGTAGAGAGATCAGATTCAACATGGAGATATAGTATTTGAGAATATGGAGAAAACCCGACTACACTCTATGTACCAGGATGATCACACGGTGTGTAGTTTGGTCCACGTAGCCCCGTGGACATGGTCCATAGGTGGAGTGATACCAGACAAAATTTGTTTCCTCTCACATATCGTGTACCCCATAGATTTTTAAGAAATTTCAATGTTCTGTATCTCGTTTGTTTGAACTTGTATTTGAGAACATGTGTTGTTGTTTGACTTGTACAATTATTTCTAGGTAGATGCATGAGATAATGTGTATCATTTAGGGACTTTTGGAACTGTTGGCTACTCTTCCTTCTTGAATGAGCTATAATATGGATATCCCCTTACCCATTGTTGCCAAAGGCGTGTAGTGCAATAAGGCTCAAAGGCTGCTTGGGGATGTGTGCGCCTTTAACAAAAATGCCCTTAGCATCTCATTTGGTATTATTCTAACTAAGTATATATATATATATATATATTATCTGTATCCATATATTGGATTTGGTTACTCTCTTACCATTGGAGGTGAAGATGTGTGGGGTATTCCACTGCCTTTTCGGAATCTGGTTGTTATTCGCATGCTAGGTAATCTCTTAGGAAGGTATTTATGTTCTGATTCTTGAATGGAAGCTGTGTGTCACCCGGTTAATCCCTGGGTTTTTGTGGAATTGGATTCTTCTAGGATACCTTTAGATCACGTATGGATTACAATTAGAGGAGTATTAGTGCAAAAATAGGTGGTTTACGAGGACTGGATGGATTATTGTTCGGTTTGTCACCGCTTTGGTCATTCAGTGGCGGTTTGCAATAAGGGAGGGCCCTGTAACGAAAAATAGTTGAGGACTATAGAATGAAGGTTTTGGCTGTTCTTGGCTCTGTTCGTGGGGAAGGAGATGTCCTGAGTAAGGAATTGGAGGTTGGTGCAAGGGTGGTACCTGTTCTAGAGGAAGAAATACCAGAAGGAACTGGTAGGGAGGCTCAACCTATTGTGGTGGCTGATCAGAGGGAGGAGAGGAGGTCAGTAGAGAGTTGGTCGAGGATGGCTAGGGAACTGTGGTGATTTTTAGCAGGGTGAATGCCTTGGAAGGGCCGGTGCTGGTTGCTAAAGGGGATCTCATCACAGAACATAGTGAGGGGGAGGAGACTCTAGTTCAATCTGAGACAGGGGGCTAGAGGTATGGATATATCATCCATGCCTTTTATAACTTCAACCAATAGGTTTGAACCATCATTAATCATTTATTATGATTGAGGTGGTTCACTTCCTAAATATCTCAGGGAGTTTCATCCCTTGGGAGATGATCTCCTAATTGGGATACCCATGTCACTCTGTAATTACACAGGGCTTGTCTACATAGATAGAAACAATAGAAAGAAAGGACATTAAACTCTTACATAGTGTAAAAACCCTATTTGAGCACCTGTTTATGGAAGGTGAGGATGGAGATCAAACAAGAGATTATTTACATAGTGAACCCCTTTATCCCCATATTCTAGGGTATGAGCCAACCAAAGATGACATGAAATGTGACGACCAAAGGAAGAAGCTAGAAAAACAAGAGGGAAAAGATCTTACCATGACAAGTTTGGGATATGTGCCTCCCATTTCTATTAATTCCCCTATCCCTGCTTGTGTCCTCCAAATTGAATCATCAACACCAGAGCCCGGAGAAACCATTGAGGTATCAAATTTGTTAAACATTCCCTTGGACACGAAAGAGGAATTTTACTACGATGAAGTACAAGAATAAGTCCTATAGTGGGTATTTTCTCAAGAAGAATAAGTTGCTATGATCTGGACACTCCCTAGTATGTCATAAGGCTGTACCATTCAACATGTAATTCCAGGAGAAAGTCTAGATAACTGGGAGATCAATCATATTCCTACGAGGAAGAATGAGCCGTTGGAATAAATAAAGAACTTATTATTGGGTCTTGTTGAGTTGTCGCCTTCCAATCAAATAATTTCAAGTCCCTCTAAGAACATAAAATTCAACTAGGCAATTTACCGAACACATTGCATGAATTTTTTATAAAAAAATATATTTTAAACACTTGAAAAGAGATCAAATTAAATTCTCATGCCATAAATTTATTCAATATAATGGGCCATATTCAATATACCCAAAAAAAAGTTCAATTTATCACAAAATTGGTGATATAGTTAAATAGAACATTTAAACAAGCACTTGGGGCAAACATCTATAACTAAAGATCATTACTTTTCACAAAATAAGGAATAAAAAACCATTTTTTCACAACAAGAAAATTATAAAAAGGGTGAAAAACAATAATTAACATATATATCAAGTCTAGAATACTTAAAAAGGATAAAAAATAAATTATAAAGTCATCTTCAAGGGATATCCTACTTTAAATCCTTGGCAGATAGGAAACACACAACCAATATCACCATCCGAAGGTTTATAAACCCTAAACCCATGACCACCCACACAAAAAAAACAAAAAAACCATAAAAATTAATGGGGTAACATAAACCATGGCTTATTATTTCCATGGGAGTAGAGAAAACCATGAAATTATCGAAGGAGTATGAAGATGGAAGAGAAAAGAGAAGGAATCTCACATTGGATACTAGAAAACTTTTATTCATCCATTTGATCAACCCACATTGAATAGATAGAATTATTTAGAACTCATATTATATCCTAAATATATCTATAAAAACCCTAGGAAGATGATTTGGTTCAAAAATAGTAATGAAATAATGATTTAGGAATGAGAAAAATTAAATTTGGCAATTATAGACGATTTGAGAAACATTGGGATGTTTTTCCCTAATATGTGACTAACATGAAATCCAATGAAGGAAAATGGAAGTAGGTCATTCTCCTAGGATTATTGTTTTAGTTTATTATATTGAATAACTAAGAAATATAAAAAAATGACAAGGATATAAATAAATGCAATTATTTTTTTTAAAAACGGGAAATGTTCCCACGAGCTAGGCCAATACCTGAATAAATAACACAAACTCACCATTCTTATTAATTACTAAGGGTTTAAAAAAGAGATGGTGTTTTGAATATGTCCTTTAAGGACAATTGGGAAGTTTAATGGGTG
The DNA here is from genome assembly GCA_963277665.1 of Viscum album. Taxonomy (NCBI): domain Eukaryota; kingdom Viridiplantae; phylum Streptophyta; class Magnoliopsida; order Santalales; family Viscaceae; genus Viscum; species Viscum album. Next base: position 2,058,351,561 of record OY728151.1, on the reverse strand, counting down.
AAAATGGTGAAAATAATGTGTTTATAAATGAAACAGAATTTTTTTTTAAATTTGGAAATGAGATCACAGTTTGACCCAAATCTTGAAGTAACCACCCTTGTCCCTAAAACTCCCAAAAAAGAAATGGGGAACCCAAAGTAATATGATAAGACATAGATGTGACTTCCAAAATAAACATTCATCTCACCCAAAACCCATAAAAGGATGTCTATTTCCAATTAAAATATCAAAACCAATACATGAAAACCTAGGTGTGATAATTCTCCCCAACATTAATGCTTTCTACCACTTGAAATCCATAATGCTTTCTAGCTTCAAGATCAACACTTAAGAATTACTTATCAATATGGTTCAACCTCCCAATCCAATGAAATATCATCCACCATCAATACAACTTAATAATCTATCTCAATCAAAACACCAACTCAAAACTACTTCTTGAGATGAAATGAAATGATCAAGACACCACCTCCACAAACGATCCATGAAACATATTTGTTGGGACCTCTCCCAATGAACCCTAAAATCACCAAAACCAAAGAGTGATCATGAAAAACAAATATTCCTAGTGAGTCTAGACTGGACTCCCTACCATGAAGAAACTACTAGCTCTAGATATGTTCTTAGTAGGATAATCAATAAGACTTGTGGTGGGTCTCCCCACCATTAGAATCCAACTAGTAACGAACAAATAAGAAATTATAATTTACTATAATTGGTCCATACTTGCACATGTATAACAAAAATCTCCCAAAACAACCTACCAAAAAAATTTAAGTAGGTTACACCATGATAATTTAAAACCCCCACTCCTGTACTGAGGGGATAATAGATAGACATCACTTTCTGCACAGAATATAACTCCCCACCACAATGGATCTGAAACAAGCCTATAAAAACAACATAAACCACTATGATTCTTGAATACATGTCAGCTTCACTTTTAGACCAATGGCTAGATAACTGAAGGATGGGACATCTATGTACTTGAATTTAGGAACATGTTATCCCAAACAGAGGAATGTATCATATGATTAGATAAAATATAATGATTGGAAACTTACAGTATATAAAAGACACATACATTGAAAACATGAGTTCATGGATGTCCTGGATCATCTCTTACTTCACAAAAAACCAAACCTAATTGACAGAAATGCCACAAAAAATATCCATTACACTAGAATGAAACATACCAAAAGAATATTTTAACCACCCCCTAATAGAACCTCACTTCAGGGATAGGCCTCCATGAGGCTTTCAATCAATTCCTCGACCGAATAACTACTTGCGATCTAAGCATCCACAAGAATCAAAGAGCTTAGAAGTACATGGACACGATGCCCTATTCTGACCTAGCCTACCACACTGATAACACAAAAATAAATCACACTATGAGTAGGTTGATGAAGTATCCCGAGACATTTTGATTCGACGACCCGATCCATAAACTTTAATCAATTTCTCATCGCTATTTTAGAATCTTCCCCATTGCTCCTAGGGATTTAAGGAGGGAGGACTACCTTGATCACTTCTACTATAGTGGATTGAACATGTAAATATTTCCTCACCAAAATTTGAAAATGAAGTTACATTGTACTCTGAAACCTTTGACTGCATCTCATTAAGAAGACAAACTTTGAAATGTAGAGCCATTGTGGAATAATTTACACCACACACTGAATCAAAAGATACTAGGTATATAAAATGATAAAAATAATCTAACAATTATTTATACCCTTGCGGTTGGTATCCCATCTTCGTCCCCTTTCCCACACTTTCTCTCTCTGAAAAATACTGATGAATGAAAATATACTTTATGAACTCCCACATAAGATCTTCTTGGGGCTTGTTCTAAGACACCGAATCACACAACTTCCATGGTGATCCTTCAAGTATGAAATTTGAAAACATAAACTTCAAAAACACAGAAAACACCATATGTATAATGTTTCTTTTGATCATTCTCATCCAATCATCCCCCTCGAGAGGATCCACTTTTCTATAAAAGGGAAGTGGATTTAATCTACAATGCTCAATAATGATATCCTTATATTGATCATCTAGAAATTATAGTAATGGGGAATCACCTGCAACCACAATACGATAACCCATCTAAGCTTTATGGGGACAATTACTGAATAAGAAAAAACCTATAACCAAATAACGACTAAATTAATAGAAAAATCCTCATGAATTAAGAACCATATAAGTGACAATATTTGAATATAATAAAACAGGCCAATATAACTGTTTCGGTGCGGATGTGCGTCGGGTTACGCTGTTCCGCCAGGACGCGTTCGCGCGTGCACCCGTCAACCCGAGGGGATGGGCGCGCGGCTTGTGGTCCCGCAGTCCCGCTTTCCAAGGGCGGGCGGCATCCGTCCCTTATTCAGGGGCGTCTGCTCCTTGATCGAAACCGGGATGATGGGATGTCGGCTCCTCCTTCCTTGGACGTCTCCTCGGAACTTGTCGCCTAATCCGGGTCTCCCTCATAGACTTAAGAATGTTCGTGAATCTCGTTCCCGGCGCCATATCTTCATGGACACCGGTTAATTACGATGCTTCCGCCCGGACGCTCCAAGGGGTCTGGGCGGGGCAGCAACCTGCAGTGAGAAGGCCGGGTGGCTCTGGGTGCTGGGGGCGTGTCGTAACACTGCGGCTCTGCACGTCTGTCTTCCGTCCCTAATAGGGCTTCTCGTAGGCATGATGGCCTGAGGCATCCCGCACTAGGTGCGGGGAACTGTGTCACCTGAGGTTTTCCTCAGCTTCCCGTGTTTAACACGGGGTATGCCGCGAGTTTAACGTCCAGCGGGGACGGCATCGGACCGATCAACACGAAAAGTGGATCAGATGACAGAACCCCTTGCGGGGAACCTCCGACGCTGGGGCCAGCACATGGGCGGCTTCCCAAGTAACGTGGAGTGAAGTGAAGTGGCATGACCCCACCGGGATGTGGCGGCCCGGGTAAGGATCAGGATGGATGATGGAGTAAAGAGCTTGGACCCCAGAGGGGCTTCCTACGTACCGCGCGTTAACACGGATCAAAGTCAACGTAGTTCGGGCATACAGTTTAACGTCATGCTGGACGTCGGCAAGCCGACTCACGAAGAGGTCGAGGCCGCCGGGCGGAGGATTGAACCGAACCACCTCGCATGGAGGGGGATGGAACGGCCGGGTGGATCACAGTTTCACGTCATGCTGGACGATGAAAGGGGAAATGGAAAAGGGGGGCTGTGGGGAGGCACCGTGGAGATACACACGGGCAGTCTCCCACAGGGGCAGATTCATAGGTGAATCAACGCAAGCGTGAACCCTGGAGGGGTCCACTGATGGACGAACCGACGTAAATACGACCGGGACGACCAGGTGGTGGGCTTGAACCTCGGGGAGGCTTCCTACGTACCCTGTATAGAAGACAGGGATCAAAGTCCACGTAGTTCATTCTGTCAGGACTTACGCACTTGGGGCAGCCCGGATACTGCAAAACTCAGTTGGAAGGGACTTGGACCGAAAGCAGAAGACACCTCGATCCCAGTCAGACCCTCTACTGGCTTCGGCAGTGGGGAGGCGCAATGGAGATACACATGTGCAGCCTCCCGCGAGAAACTAGGGGTTTGTAATACCCTGCCCCCGTAGGGAAAAGCCACTCCCATTAAATCGTCCCATAAGGGGGACAATCCCGACATCCCTGCAGAGACGAGCGGGTGGGGGCCACGTCCAAACCGGGGGAGACCCCGCGTGCAGAGCACGGGATCAGGTTGCGGACGGTTTAGCGTCTTGCCAGACGAAGTACAGTTTAACGTCGTGTGTTGAGGACGAAGCGGACGGTTTAACGTCTTGCCGGACGAAGTACAGTTTAACGTCGTGTGTTGAGGACGAAGCACTTGGCAGTTTAACGTCTTGCAGCGCGGACGATGTACAGTTTAACGTCGTGCAGGACGTAGGGGCAGTTTAACGTCATGCTGGACGAATGCACAGTTTAACGTCATGCTGGACGAATATGCAGTTTAACGTCATGCTGGACATACGTGCGTGTCACTTCGCGCAAACCTGGAGGGCCGCACGGGAAGACAACGCGCGGTGCGGGCACCCAGGATGAGGATCATCGGGCGCCACGCAGGCGGGTACCCTTAGGAGGTCAACGGGGACGACCCTGGCAGATTGCGCGCAAAAAGGAAGCTTTGCGCGCAAAACTGCGGGCCGGCGCGCAATCGGGGCGGCTGGCGCGCAATTGGGCCAGTGCCTTGCGCGCGGATACTTGAGAATGCTCACACCGGGCTTCGAATAGCGCGCGGGGGCAACGGCTCATTCTCTAATGAATGGCCACTTGAAAGAAGGGGGGGTGCGCGCAATCGGGCCGGATTGCGCGCACCCCGGGGGCAATTGCGCGCAAGCGGGTTCTTTTGCGCGCAAAGGCCTTAGGGTGAGTGTTTATTCAAATGAAAGGAGCCAGCGGGGATTGCGCGCGAAGGCGGACCCCGAGGCTTTCTTGCGCGAAAGAAAGGAGGTTACCTGAAGTTCGTCATTGCGCGCGGAAGGGGTTGAATTGCGCGCACGGGAGACGTTTCGACTTCCAGCAACCTTTGAAACGTTGGGGGTCGCCTTGTATTTATAGGCAACCCCGGGCGCGGAATCCAGGGTGCGAGCGCGAAATTCTTCTCGCGGGCGCGGAATCGGGCGCGGCGCGTAAGGGAGTCGCGCGGACCCGCGGCGCGCAAAATTGCGCGCCGGGCCGGCGCATTGCGCGCATCCCGGGGGGTTTTCCGCGCGGGACATCACCTTTGCGCGCGGGCCTCTGAAATTCCGCGCACGGCCTCCGGGCCCTCCGAAACGTTCTTCCGACTCCAAATATCACTTCGCTTTCCGCATCCGGAGCTTCGTTTGGGAACAACGGACTTTTCCGGCGTCTACAAAAGCCCCCCCTCGGAATCTGATCGGCGAGAGGTCGCAACGATCGGGTTCCGAGGGAGACGCCGGAATGCCGAAGTCCTGGGCGGCGCGGGACTTAGGCGCGCAAAACGGGGCACCGGTCGCGAAATTCGCCGCTGCGGTCGCGCAAAGCGCTTTCCGCGCAGCGCGGGCCCGACCTCGCCTATAAATAGGGGCGCTGGGTCCCGCGTTCCGTACTCTGGCCTTCCGCGCGATAAGCTCCCAAGCTCTCGTGCGCGAAATTGCCTCTTCCGGTCGCGAAATTCGCCCGATCGGCGCGCAAAACCGTCCGGATTTCGCCTGCTTTTGCGCGAAAACCCGGAACTTTGCGCGACAGTCTTCCCAATTGCGCGCCGTCCACTTGGATTGCGCGCCAACCTTCAAACTTTTCCACCAGCCTCGTCCGATCCCGCACTCTTCATCCCTTAACCCGCACGACTCCCGAAACTTCTGAGATGGCCGCGCACAGAGGAAATGAGGGGGATGCCGCCACTCGCAGAGCTGAGATGGCGACGAACGAGGAGGTTTACGGAGCCAAGGAGATTGTTTCCAACAATCAATCCTTGTTCGACTTACTAACGCCGGCCCAGAAGACATATCCACTGTCGGACAACCTGCCGCTCTGGAACTTCGGCATCCTCGATGAGGTTCCGGTGCCAGGGTTCGAGATTGATGCGCCGCGGACCTGGGTGACCCGGGAGGACGAGCTTCTCCGCTATAACATCACCAACAATGGGCATCCTGCCAGGGAGACCAGACACTTGGATGTCTATGTCCTGAACCCGAGGACGCGAACCATTTATGGGGGTGAGCCTACTGTGGAGAATTCTCCAGCCCTCTACTCGAGCATATATCGCCAGAGCGTCACGGACGACACCAAGGGCTGGCTGAAGGACTGGGACTTGCGATCTGGGGGCAACTTTACCAGTGAATGGGCCTGGGCGTTCTGGGTACGCCACACTTGCGATCACTTCGCAGAGGAGCTGCGGTACATCGGCCTGTTCGAGGCGGTGTGGACGTCGCAGTTCCACTTCTACCAGCAGTCTGAGCTCGGGCCGGAGCTGTTCACTCGCTGGTCCCCGGATACCAACACCTTCCATCTTCACCATGGGGAGGTCGGCATCGGTCTCTGGGACATCCACTGCATCCGAGGTATCCCGCTGGAGGGCTACCAGTACGATGAGTTCCTGCCACCGAAGAACATCTGGGAGGACAGGTCACGGACTCCCATTCTGACCTGGCATCTGCTTGACCTGGCTACGCAGCGGCTCGGGATCCAAGACTTCCAGAAGGACATAGCCTACAAGGATTGGTTCGGCCAGTTCCTGGAGCATGACCCGGCGGTCAAGATGCCAGGCAGGGGGAAGCGGTGCCCGACCGCAGCTCAGAGGAGCCGGAACGGGTCGTACTGGCGGGTCCTGGAGACGGGCGATTACCGCTCATGGGGGTACCGCGTCATCGAGGCCCGGGACCCGAATGTCCGGTACGCGGCGTTCCTGGCCGCCTTTCTGAGCGGGTGGCTCCTGCCAGTGCGGGATGCGAGGATGGGCGTCCGCCTGGCGACGCTGGCGATGGCGGGCGCCATGGCTGCCAATAAGAGGTACAACCTCGGGGTCCCAGTGCTGGCGAGGCTGTATGCCATCCTGGGACGCATCTCACGAGGGGGGTCGCCACGAAGGATCTGTGGGCCCTTTCAGTTCTTCCACGGATGGGTGGCTGCTCACCTCGGTGGGTATACGTTCCCAAATGCCATCAGTCCTCCGGGCAACGGCCTGCGACCCTCCCTGCTGAACATTGCGGGGGTCGCTCCGATGACCCTCAGTGAGGAGGGCGTGAGGGTTCGGATTGGCAATCATGCCAATTTCAACTTCAGCCCGTTCCCCACTCCCGTCGGCCAGATGATCGACAACGGACAGGGCCCGCTGGAGCAGCATGAATACTTCCTGAACATGCGGGGCGGGGTGCTCGTGACTCGGATCGACGGGAAGGTGATCTGCGAGCCTTACGTGCCGACCCGGTTCGCCAGGCAGTTCGGGTGCCTTCAGCGGATGCCGAAGAGGGTATTCACTGCTGTCCGGGAGGAGATGAACCCTGGCGTCCTTCGCCAGATGTGGCTGATGTTCGTCGCCTTCGGCTCTGGCGACGTCATCACTCTCCCTCCTACCGGGATCGACGCAGGCTTGGCAACCGAGTACGCCGAACACTGGGCCATCGCGTACCCTGAGGGGCTCTTGCGGAAGCTAGTTCGGCGGCTCGAGGCTACCCGTGCGGAGACCGGGCGTCAAGGAAGGAGGCGAGGCGCCGCCACACGGGGGAGAACGGAGGCGCGCCAAGCAGCGGGGCCGGCGCGAGCAGGGACTTCGGCGGCGGGCGCATCGCAGGCTGCCGCTACGACCTCAGCGCCCAGAGAGGGGGCACATGCGGCGGTCGAGGAGCGGCCCGGGAAGCAGGTGAGGCGTCTGCTCGAACCCTCCCACGATGCAGTCTTCCCGGCGCTGTGGTCGGCCTGGATGACCCTGCGGCAGTCACTGGGGACCGACGTCATCTGGCGAAAGATACTCAGAGAAGGAATCTATCTGCCAGAGGTCGGGCGCCTCCAGATCACCGACAGGGTGGACTTCAACCGGCAATATGCATATCTGACGGCCATGGACGAGTACGCGCGCCAACGTGGTCAGCGTGCGGAGCCATCCCTTCTGGTGAAGGTGATGCTCGGTCTCGAGCCCGCTCCGGAACAGATGCCGCCGGAAGAAGATGACAGTAACGACTCCGATGAGGAGGAGACGGGGGAGGATGAAGGCTCCGAGGGAAGGTCCCATCGGGGGAGCCCATGGGAGAGCGGCGAGGTGGCCGGCTCTGACAACGTTGATGTCACTGAGCTCCTCGAGGTCCGCTTCTATCCCTACTCAACTTGCTTCATCCATTCTCTTATGCAGCTTGTAACCCGTTTCTCCATCCTTCTCAGGAGCACACGGATGTCGGTCAGGCGTCCTCAACAGGAGTAGGAGAGGCGCCAGCAGGACAAGGCGGGGGCCAGGCACCCATTATCGAATTGACAAGCGCTAAGGGGTCCCCTGCTGCAACTGTTCCTGCAGCGACCGGGGTAGCGGAAGATGATGCTCCGAACTCCCGTAAGTCTCCCTACTTTACTGCTGGTGCTTGCCATTGACGATCCGTGACTAACCATGGCATGCCCTGCGCAGTGATCTCAACATCGGAGGCTCGTCGGGTTGCCGAACCCGGGCCATCTACGAGTGGACCAGTGGTGGACATGCCGCCTGCTCCGGAACAGGCTTCCCAAACCGAGCCGGCCCCACCAACTGCTGATCAAGGGGCTGCGGACGTCGGCGGTGCTGCCACCGGAGAGAGGCTGGGGGCTGACGAGGGTGTCAGCGCCGCTGGGGAGAGAGAAGAAGGTTGCCCGGATGTTGGGGAACCTATCCCTCGTGAGGACCTCCCAGGGGCGGACCCTGCAGCAGACCTGCTGGCTGCCTTCCCTGCCTACCGGCCTGCCGACCCCGAGGAGATGGATGACTCGGACGCGGAGGCGGTCGAGGATAGCCGGGTAACGCGACGCAGGGGGTGGAAGTGCATCCAGCGCTTCCTCAAGAGAGACCCATCAGAATGGCTGGGGCGCATGAGATCACTTCAGACCTGGCTGCGCTTCCTGTGTGCCGGGGGAGCTGATGCTCAACGCCTCCATCTGACGGTCCGTGATTTCATGGCCGAGAAGATGCGCGAGAGCCGCCGGCGTGCCGACGTCGCACAAAGTCGGGACATGTCGGAGAGCACGCAGGCGCTCATCGCGGCAGAGCAGGAAGTCCGGCGCCTCGAAGGGCAGGCGGCAGAGAAGGAGGCCTTCGTCGCAGCATGTACCGAGCTTGTGGAGCAACTATCGGCACAACTGATCGACGCTCAGGTACAGCTGACGGAGGCGGGCCAACAGATGGTCACACTCCAAGTCGAGCGGGAGCGTGCACAGGCCAGGATTGACGAACTGCGTGCTGCGACCGCCGACGAGGAGAGGGCACGCAGAGAACGAGAAGCAGCCCTGGAGGCCGCCAGCCAAAGGGTAGCGGCATTAGAAAGACTCATTCAGCACGCTAATCCCTAAGGGCTGTTTTTTGCCATTCCCAGAACATTTGCTTCCGCTACTTAATATTTTGATCCACTTGTATGAATCGCCATATTTATCTGCGTCTTTTGGTTTAACATGCTCAACCACAAATTGTCTCGTGGGAGCGTTAACCAAGCATCAGGCATCCATAATTGGGCCTGGGTTTCTGGAGAAAAGAGGGAGGTCATTCCTAGGAAAGAAGACCTCAGACCTAACCAATGTATCGTCCCCCAACTTGTTCCAACACATGAGCGGGACAACGCTAGGGGCGTTGAGATTTTATCCGAACATAGGGAAATGAGAAAGGGTGAATCGCGTGTCCCGAATCCAGACATCCACAACGGTCGGCCTTCCAGGAAATGCCCAAGACGGTAGGCGGACAGTGGATCGACCATAACAACTGCAATAGACGGACCGAAAAAGGCCATCATTCATATTGCAGGAGGCGGACCACATGTCATCATGAATACCGCTTTGGGGTTCCTTCAGACACAAGGGTGGAAAATCCAGATCAACAGGGCATGCGAAGCGTGGGGCGAAGTGACGATTTGTTCGGGCAGAATCCAACGCTCTCAAAATTGCGCCACCGTGGGGAAAACGTACTAGGCGGATGCACTAATCTGGCCGTGAGTCACCTCAATTCTCAGACAGCACCTCTCCGACGAGGAAACCGTCGCTTCCCATCCTTGCGATGGGGCATCCCGAGCTGAATCGGGGAGAATATTACGACTGCACCACTCTTCCCGATGTCAGGCCAGACGGCCGACGGCGAGGAGGGGCGGGACTTAACGATCCCTGAGGCTGGACCCGAGTCGAAATGCCCGGGCGTTCCTACGTACTCCATCAGGCTGGAGATCAAGCCATACGTAGTTCTGAGAGTGCAGTTTAACGTCATGCAGGACGTAGGACCCCATTTGGGGTAGATCTTAGTTTAAGGTCTTAGAGCTCGGACCATAAGGGCTGGATCTTAGTTTAAGGTCTTAGAGCTCGGACCATAAAGGTGGAGGATCTTAGTTTAAGGTCTTAGAGCTCGGACCATAGGGCTAGAGGATCTTAGTTTAAGGTCTTAGAGCTCGGACCATAAGGGCTAGATCTTAGTTTAAGGTCTTAGAGCTCGGACCATAAGGGCTAGATCTTAGTTTAAGGTCTTAGAGCTCGGACCAGAAGGGGAGATCTTAGTTTAAGGTCTTAGAGCTCGGACCATAAGGGGAGATCTTAGTTTAAGGTCTTAGAGCTCGGACCATAAGGGGAGATCTTAGTTTAAGGTCTTAGAGCTCGGACCACAAGGGGAGATCTTAGTTTAAGGTCTTAGAGCTCGGACCATAAGGGGAGATCTTAGTTTAAGGTCTTAGAGCTCGGACCATAAGGGGAGATCTTAGTTTAAGGTCTTAGAGCTCGGACCATAAGGGGAGATCTTAGTTTAAGGTCTTAGAGCTCGGACCATAAGGGGAGATCTTAGTTTAAGGTCTTAGAGCTCGGACCATAAAGACCTCAAAGTACGCCGCATCTGGTCATATCCCCTGGATATGCGAAGATGCACTGAGGGATAGCGTCAGGAGTGTCGAGTTTTCGCCTGGTCAGAATGGGAGGTGGGAAATGTGAATCATGCGGCCATTCACTCGAGGACCGGGAGCACCGGCGTGACGATATGAGAGTACTGCCGACCGTGGCGGAAAAGCAGCATCAATATCGCACTAACCGTTGATGGAATGAGGCAGCAAACGAGCATCGACCGCTCAATCGCAGGATTCATATCGATTTGCTGCCCGAGGCCATTGGGGGTACCGGCCCGAGTCGGTGGGAGAGCACTGAGGCATTGTGTCCGAACCGTTCGCGGGGGCTCCACCCAGGGCGTAGACGATGGGTCCGAATGAAAGGGAGCACGAAGCCTGAAAAGTGGAGGAAACCTGACCAAGCGGATCCTGACCCTCCTGGCAATAAACCAGAGTACTCTTGACACCGGTGGACCACGGCAAGGGGTCGGGGAACACGCCTTGAGGGTGACCTGAAGGCGGCGGATTCCCCAGAGAAGGGGGAATCTCTAAAAGATGAGGGGCTGGACCCGGAGTTTCAAACATCCGGGCGTTCCTACGTATCCCATAAGGATGGGAATCAAGCCGCACGTAGTTCTTGAAGCGCGGTGCAACACAATCGGGCACCAGCGCGGGGAAGAGTGCGGGTCTGACCCTCGCACACAAAAGGAGCGGCATTTGATATTTCTTGTTTGTCCTTAAAGATGAATGGTTTTTCTTTGTGCGGCGACATGCCCGTGATTGAGAAATCTCTGGCGTCGCCGCAGTAATCAAGCCACGGAAGGCATTGATGAATGGCGTGGTTATTAACCAGCGCCCAACATGAGTGTCCCCTGAGGGGAACATCACGATGCAGTGCCGTTTTCTCGTCGGGCGGCCAAGACGATCACAGTTTACGGTCGTGTGGTAGGACCAGACAACACAGTTTAAGGTCGTGTGGTTCGGACCATGGAGGAATCCGCTTACCGCGGTACGGCGGACACGGCGGAGGTGGGAGCATACCCAGCCCTGCGGTCGCGCACGATTCCAGGAGAAGAGTCTTGGGATGGGGGTCTGCGTATGTCCATCACCCGAGGGGCAGAGATGCTAGCCTCCAGATATACTGGGCCCAGAACGCAATTGTTCGGGCGACTCCCTCCTCCTTATGGGGACGAGGGTCCAGCTACGCATGGCCCTTGGGGAGAACATCCGCATATATCCTTGGCGCTCAGATCATTGGAGCCTCGAACGACATCATTACCCTGGTTGGTCTGCTTAACGTGTAGAGGCGTACCGGAGGTCAGTATGAAGAGAGTGTCAAGATTCCACTACAACGCACAAAGGCGGAGTGTGATGAGGACTGCGCAACCAATGTTCAGAGCCTGAGAGAGCTGACATGGCGATCAAGGACGTTGCTGACGCATTCGCAACACAACATCCGATCGCGTCAGCCTAAGACGGGGCAAGCAAACGAGCATCAACCGCTCAATCGCAGGATTCATATCGATTTGCGGCCCAAGACCCGCCGGTAAATCGACCCGGAGCGGTGGGAGAGCACTGAGGCATCGTACCCAAACCGCTAACGAGGATCCCTTTGAGTGAAGGCTCGAATAAGAGGAAGCGCGAGGCCTGACAAGCAACACAGGACTTGTCGGGATTGAATCTGACACTACGAGTCATAGACCGAAGCACCCAAAACATGTTAACAGATCTCCGGAAAGGGTCGGAGGACTCACCCTGAGAGCAACCAAAGGGGGCAGATCCCCGTGATCAACCAAGAGACGGGGCTGGACCTGAGACACAAGCGTCCAGGCGGTCCTACGTATCCCATAAGGATGGGAATCAAGCCATACGTAGTTCTGGAAAGGCAGTTTAACGTCATGCAGGACGATGAGGAAAAAAGAAGGGGGGAGCAGAAGGCATCCCCAAACGTGGGGGGGCGTACAGCGTGACGAGCAAACCGACGTGAATGAGGGCATAGCCCCGCACTCACACCATACGCCGCACACCCGGGGGCAACTGGGCCAAGGGCCCAAGATGGGATGGAAATTCCCGAAGGATGGGGCTGGGCCTGAAACGTGAATGTTCAGGCGGTCCTACGTATCCCATAAGGATGGGAATCAAGCCGCACGTAGTTCTTGAGGGGCAGTTTTACGTCATGCAGGACGAATGCTGAACAGTTTAACGTCTTGTAGCTCGGACGTAGTGCAGTTTAGCGTCATGCGGGACGAAGCACTTGGCAGTTTAACGTCTTGCAGCGCGGACGAATGCTGAACAGTTTAACGTCTTGTAGCCTGGACGAATGCAGTTTAACGTCGTGCAGGACGTGGTGACACTCAGGCAAAGTATTGCTTGAGGAACCTAGCGTTGGTGGGAGGAGTGACACGCTCACCATCCATAGTCGCTAGGGAGTACGCGCCATTGGGATAGACCTTGTGGACAACAAAAGGTCCCTCCCACTTGGGCTCCAACTTGGGCGGCTTCCTGCCGGGGATCATCGGTGCTCTTAGGGCTAGCACTAGATCACCCTGCAGGAAGGAGCGGAGGCGAACCTTCTTATTGAAAGCTCGAGCCATCCTGCTTTGATGCCTCTCCAAGTTGTGCAAAGCGCGAAGTCTATTCTCATCCAGTGCTTCCAACTCGACTAGACGGGCTTCAGCAACTCTCTCCGGCGCTTGCTGGTCGTAGACCGCAGTGCGCAAGGACGGTAACTGGATCTCGATGGGCAGGACGGCCTCAGCTCCATACACCAGGGAATAAGGGGTCATCTGGGTGGAATTGCGAGTCGTCGTCCGATAAGCCCAGAGGGCGTTGGGGAGCTTGTCCGGCCAACTCTTCTTGTTCTGACCAACCATCTTTTGCAGAATGTTAGAGAGGGTTTTGTTAAACGCCTCGATCTGTCCATTCGCCTGCGCATGATAGCGAGATGTATGGTTCGAGCGGATGTTATACTTGGCGTACAGCTTCTTCAACTCGGCTGCTCGGAAATTGGTTCCGTTATCCGTGAGGATAGCGTGAGGCACTCCAAATCGATAGATGATGTTGGAGGTCACGAAGTCAGCGATCGAACAGGATTTGACCTCTCTGAGCGGAATCGCTTCTGCCCATTTGGAGAAGAAGTCCGTGGCGGTCAGAATGAACCGGCACTGGCGAGCTGTCGCCGGCGGGTAAGGTCCCACGACGTCCAGTCCCCAGACTGCAAAGGGCCAGGAATACCTTGTGGTATGGAGAGGCTCCAGCGGCCGATGCACAAAGTTCGCATGAACCTGGCACGCATGGCACCTCCTGGCGTACTCGATGCAGTCATGGATCATAGAGGGCCAGAAGTATCCCAACCTCCGAATCTGGTGGGACAGCTTCGGCCCAGTCTGGTGGGCGCCGCATGAACCATCATGAACCTCTTGCATGACTCGTGGGATCTCAACTCCCTGAAGGCAACGGAGGAGAACACCATCAAATCCGCGTTTGTAGAGGATCTGCTCCAGGCCGGGACTGCTCTGGAGGACAAACTGCGATGCGCGGCGTCGAACTCGCTCGCGCTCGGCCCGATCTGACGGAAGAATGCCATGTTGGAGGTACTCAACCAAAGGCGTCCTCCAATCAGGGGCTGATCCGACTGCTATATCTGGGGTACTCGGGGCTCCGGGCATAGGGGCAACCGTGGTGAGATTACTTACCAACGGGCCGCGATCTTCTTCCGGGATAACGGGAGCGATGAGCCTGCGGCGCGTCACGCGGACGATCAGGTTGTCCTGTTCAGGTTCCGCAAGTGACGCAGCCAGGCTGGCCAAAGCATCTGCTCGACCGTTCTGCGACCGGGGAATATGGACAATTTCTGGCCGAGAAGGGAACCGGGCCATCAGAAGGAGGGTGCACTCCAACAATGGCACAAGTTCCGGCTTCCTGACAACATAGTCGCCATTGATCTGCTTAACGACCAGCTCGGAGTCCCCTTTCACGCACAGACGGGGCACGTCGATCTCAAGAGCCAACTCGAGGCCGGTGATGAGGGCATGGTATTCCGCCTCATTGTTGGTACAGCCCTCTGACAACAGGAAAGAGTATGGCAGCACGGCTCGCTCCGGGGTAATGAAGACGATACCCAAGCCCACTCTGTTGAGCTTAGGATTATCGAGTCTTCTACCGGTGGGGCTCCGGGAGGCACCGTCAAAGTGCATCTGCCAGCATGGATCGGCTCGATCAACCGAGAGAATGGTCTCATCAGGAAAGCCTAGATCCAGCGGCTGATCCGCGGAGGTCGGGTGAGCGGCCAGAAAGTCTGCCAACGCTTGCCCTTTGATGGCCTTCTGAGACACATACCTGATGTCGAACTGCTGGAGAATCACAGCCCACCGCGCTAGACGGCCAGTCAACATAGGTCGGCTCAGGATATATTTCAACGGGTCTACCCGAGAAACCAACTGTACCTCATGGTGCTGCAAGTAGTGCCGTAATTTCTGTACGGCAAATACGAGCGCCATGCAGCTCTTCTCGATGGGGGAATACCTAACCTCCGCATCAAGGAGCATGCGACTGAGGTAATAGAGGCTATTCTCTGTTCCCTCGTTGTTCTTCTGGGCGAGAAGGGCACCCAGGGACCGTTCCAGGGCGGTCACATAAAGGACCAGCGGCTTTCCGGATACGGGCGGCATCAGGACCGGAGGTTGAAGCAGGTACTGCTTGATTTCCTCGAAAGCGGTCTGACACTCTTTATCCCATACATAGGTGGCACCCTTCTTCATAAGCCGAGAAAAGGGCTTACACTTGCCGGCCAGATTCGCGATGAATCGGCGTATATAGGCTAAGTGGCCTTGGAACCCTTGCAGTTCCCGGACGGTACCCGGGGGAGGCATCTGGCTAATCGCCCTGATTTTCTCTGGGTCGATCTCAATACCCCGGTATCTTACCACAAATCCAAGGAACTTTCCGGAGGTGACCCCAAAGGCACACTTCAACGGGTTCATCTTCAGGCAGCGAGACCGGAGGAAGCTGAACACTTTCTCAAGATCTTTGAGATGGTCCTGACGCTGGCGCGATTTGACAACCAAGTCGTCGACGTAGCATTCCACCAGTGCGCCGCGGATTGGCTTGAATATGCGGTGCATCGCCCGTTGATAGGTGGCACCTGCATTCTTCAGGCCGAAGGGCATGACCCGGTAGCAAAAGGTACCTTGGGGGGCCCTGAAGGCAGTGAACTCCTCATCCTCAGGGGCCATCCGAATTTGGTTGTATCCGGAGTATCCATCCATGAAGGAGAGGGCTTGGAACCCTGCTGTGGCATCAATCAACAGCTCTGTCACTGGAAGGGGAAAATCATCCTTCGGACAGTGGCGGTTGAGATCGCGGAAGTCGATGCAGACTCTAATCTGCCCGTTCTTCTTCCTGACCGGCACAATGTTGGCCAGCCATTTGGGGTACTGAACTTCCCTCACGAAGTTGGCTTTGATAAGCTTGTCAACTTCGGCCTCAACCATGGCACCATGGGATGGGTGCATTTTCCTGGGAGGCTGCTTGAACCCGCGATGGTTCGCCGGGAGACCTAGGCGGTGGACGGCTACCTGAGGATCTAGCCCCGGCATCTCGTCATAGCCCCAAGCGAACACATCACGGTGCTGCCTGAGAAAGTCCACGTACTGTTGCCGCTCCTCAGAGGGCATGGCGGCACTGACCAATGTGGGTCTTGGATCTGCCTCGGTTCCAAGGTTCACCTGTATTAACTCATCGACCGTGGCGGGGACGCCCTCCTCAAAGGCTGGGGGTGCATCTTCCACGTCCTCTCCACTCGGGGAGGGATCGTCCACGGGAGAGGCTGCGTTGGCAACTGCATTGGGGCTACCAGGTCCTGCTGGGCCACTGGTGCTGGCACGGGCGGTTGCGGCCATCTCATCAGGAGACTCGCGGACCGTCGAGACCATGGCCACGTCCAACCGGTGAATTGGGAGGACGTAAGCGTCATCCAGACTTGCCCAGGGATCGCTTGCAACAGCGACAGGCTCAACCTCACCTGCCAGGATCTGCTTATCCTTGCTCTTGTAATAGTCCGCGTCCAGATAGCGGGCTTCACATGAGGAAAAAGGAGAGGCATCTCCTTGAAGCACGCCTACTCGACCATTAAGGGAGTATTTGAGGCATTGGTGGTATGACGAGGGAACCGCCGCATGAAGGTGAAGCCATGGCCTGCCCATCAATGCGTTATACGCAGTGTCCTGAGAGACTACCATGAATTCGGTGTTGGCAACCAAGTCACCGAACTGGGTCTTCAAACGTATCTTGCCGACCGGGGTTTGCTCGGTGCGGTCGTACCCCTGGATCCTGAGGTCGGAGGGAATCAAGTCATCCTCAGACAACCCCAATCTCCGGAGCGTCCGAGTTGGAATCAGATTAATCCCGGACCCCGTGTCGACAAGACAACGCCGGACTTCAAGGCCATTGAACTGGCCAGTGACATACAGCGGACGGATGTGTCCCTGTATAGGAGGGTCCTCATCCTTACCAGAGAACGAGATAACTGCCTGACATTCGGCGTCCTCGATCGTTTCGGCGTGGAAGGCCTCTGCAGCCGCAACCTCTGTCTCGAACTGGAGGGGGCTCTTCAGGGCTTCAGCGAGTGCCTCGCGCATCTCAGATGACATGCGCAGAGCCTCAAGGATGGAGAGCCTTGCTGGGATGTCGGCCAAGTGCTTCAGAACATCATACTTTTTGGCCAAGCGCGAGCCCCTGGTTGCAGGAGGTTGCTCTGCGGTTGGTGGCATGACGGGCCTTACCGGTTGGATCGGCGGCCGACTGGTACTTGGCGCATCTCGCTGTTCACTGGTCGCAGTCCGGGAAATGGTCACCGTACTGGAGTCAGGAGGCCGGGATGGACTTGTGGCAGGGCGGAGCTGGTCGTGACGCGGCTGAGGCGGTTCTGCCCGGTCCCATACCACAAACAGTGGCGGAGGCGAATCCGTCATCCCCGGATGGGGAGCCTGCGCACGTTGAGCTCGATCTTGAGCCTGCCGCCTAGTCTCAGTGGCGTGCACGGCCTGACTGGAGGTACCAACGGCTGTGCCCCGGCGACTCCTGCTGCTGCGGTTCTTCCGACGGTGGCGACGACCGGGGACACTAGGGAGGTCCACCTGGTGTTCTTCAACGTCGGGAACCGAAAAGGGATTTACCAGCTCGACGGTGTTAACCGAAGCGTACCCAATACCGTCATCGGACGAATCATCCATCACCGGGCGGATCCGAGGAGGGACCCCCATCTCCGGGGGCATGAAATCGCCGAGAGTACGGGACAGTGGCGGAACTGGCGGGGCGCGCTCTTCCTTCTTGCGCTGCCGCCGTTTGCTCCTCTTGGAAGAGGCAGGCTGGGACGACGATGCCGAAGCAGCACCCGCGGGTTCTGGGGGCTCAGGCTGATTCAAGCGCGCACGGATGATTCCATGGGCGCGAATGGTCGTCTTGCGGGCCATCCAGTTATTATACTTCTGGGATCCGCGGTTGGAGACCAGCTGCCATTCGTCCTCGTTGCCACTATCGTCATCTGATCCCACGAACACGCCCGCCACTTGTGCTGGAACTGGGCCCAACCTGATTACATTGTTGTTAATCTGGTCTTGGAGCCAGTCCTTGAACACATAGCACCGCTGGATGGTGTGCCCCAGGGCTCGATGGTAGGGGCAGTAGCGGGGGTTATTCGTAAGATGTGCCTCCTCTGGCTTCCAACACTCAGGCAGTCGCACAATCCTCTGCTCCAGGGCGCTCCGGAAATAACCGGGGACCTGATCCTCATGAAATGAGTACGTCAGGTGTCGCGGGCCTCTGGGAGCGTGGTCTTGACGATGGGCCGGAGGGGCCTGCCGAGGAGGTGGACCCTGATTATCTCGCCTGGGTTGCGGCGGTACATTACGCGGAGGGGCTGGCCGGTTCTGAGGCTACCGTTGCTGGGCCGGGAACTGAGCCCGTGGAGGCGGATTCCTGTGAGGCTGTGGAGCTGGCCTCACCGGCAGCAGCTCCAACGGCCTGGGAGCCTCTATCTGGGCCACAGCAGCGGGCTCAGCCCTGCTGGCTCTCCTTGCAGGAATCATAGGAGGCAGCGGGTGTGCCTGGCTGGCCTGTTGCAGGGCTTCCTCAAGACGTTGAGCTTTGTCTGAGAAGTCCCTGAACCCTCCGAGGTAATTCTGAGTGATCAGGGAAGGGACCAGCTCGGTCTTGACGTTCCCGACGCACATTGTCAGCAACTGCTCTTGAGTCAATGGCATGTCAAGGGAATACGTGAGACCCTTCCATCGGGCGACGAAGTCCGCGACTCGCTCATCAGGCCTCTTCTTGCACTTGAAGAGGTCTGCGATACTCGTCTTCCGGGTCGTGGAACTGAACTGGTAGAGGAACTGTCTACGGAGGTCCTCCCAGCTGGTTACCGACCCGACGGGAAGCTGGCTGTACCAGACAAATGCTGGCCCTTCCAGTGTCTGAACAAAGCAGCGAAGCTTAGCGGCCTCTTGCTGCGCCGGAGTCCCCAACATAGGCCCGCACCTCGAGTTGAAGTGGGCCAAATGCTGTGGCGGATCTCCAGTCCCATTGAAGGGGGCGAAAGTGGGATTCCCGAATCCCGGAGGCGCCGGCATGTCATCCACCCATGCTGGGTATGGCTTGCCGTCCGGTGGGATCGCCACCTGCCGAGTCTCCAAGGCTTCCAAGCGGGCAATGAGTGCCGCCATCGGATCGTCCGGACATGGGTTCCAGTCCTGGCGAGGATCTCTAACCACGAGCGCATTGCATGGCCCTTCAATCGGGTCGTCGACCGGGTCGTCGAACTCGGCAGCTCGTGGGATGGCTGGCGGAGCGGCCCTTGGGGCAGCGGGAGGAATCCGAGCGGGGTCCCTCAAGTAGTCCCGCCGCTCGGGAGGGTGTGGCGAAACATACCGCGCCCTCTTGCCATAGGCAATGGCCTCTCTCCTGTCGGCGAACACGGCATGATCACGGTTGCCCGGGAGAGTCTCGTCGAGGTGCGGTTGTTCCGGTCCCTGTTGTCCTGGCCTGGGATCACCGTAGTCAGGCCGCCGTTCTGCAGCGCGCTCGGCGAGGAGCTGGTCAACCAGCTTCTTCTGTTCGGCGAGCTGCTGACGTAGCGTAGCCTTCTCGGGATCCTCCTCTGCCCTCTGCATGGAGGCAGATGGGTCGGCGGGCCTTACAGCCTCGCTGTGCTCTTTTCCTTTGCTGACGTTTCGGCTTAACGTCAGTGCTTCAGTGGGTGCGGGGAGCCCCAGGAGGTTCCTCTGATGACGAGTAACTCTCACCGATGGATCTGACGACGGCTTGTCTTCGGGGGGGAAGCCCCCGTCGAGAAGTTCCAAGTCGTTCCCCTCTCCCGACAGGTCAACCATGTTGACCGTTCCTGTCCCTGGGGATATACCCTCAGGGCCACCCAGCGAATCGGGCTGTCGGCGGATCACACTGAAGCGTAGGGCAGCGTACTGCCCCCATCCACGGATATACACGTGGGGAGTGGCTTCCTCGATAACTTTGCGGAGTACTTGAAAACACTCAACGCATCGTTGTTGGAGGGCCTCATGGTGCCCAAATGACCCGGGGTGCCGAACCGCGGGGAGCATGGCCAGGTCAATTTGACGGCACTGCTCACCAATATCCTCCAGGTGCGCTTGACTCCCGGGGTATGGCATTTGTAGGCAGTGAAGACGGGAGTGAGTCTCCCGGAGAGTTCGGCGGAAGCATTCGAACTCATCCGGGGTGAGCGATTCGGGTGCATCAAAGCCCGGTCCTGCGACTGGCCAAAACTTCTCAGGGAAGTGGCCCTCTGCAAGGACGGTCCAGAAGCTCCACGACTCAAACTCGGGACCCATATCTCCTTGGTCCTCTTCAATGGCTGGGAACGGACGGGGAACTGGTAGTGGTGCCGAGGCGGGCCGCCGGGCCGACGGGCTGGCCGGCGGTGAATACGGCGAGCAGGCCGATTGGCCTCCATATCCCGGACCTTCCCCTGAGGGTGGCGGTGGCCTGGCTACCACATCACGATAGGACGGGCCGGCGAGCGAATATCCTGCCGTAGCATCGGTGCTCGCCGAGGGCGCACCAGATCGTGGTTCGACCGTCGGTCCCCAGAAAAAGTCTCCGGTTTCTCTGATCGAGACGGAAGGCACTTCCGGAGGGGCCGGTACCAACCGCAAGTTTGATCCTTGGGGGTCTACCAGGCCCTCGTTACTCCGGATATACCTTCGGAGAGAAGCGGGGATCACATCGATCTCGCTCTCGGGGAGCACGAGGCTGACGTGCCGCATTCCTACCCCTGCCCTTGACTGGCGGGATTGGGGAGAGGGCTCAGTCGCCGAATCGTACTCCGCCTCTGAGTCAGAGAAGCAAACCGGTCGGATCTCTGTCCGGAATTCCGTAACATTCTTCCCTCGGCGTCGACGCCTTGCCTTCCTGCCCCTGGGTGGTTCTTCGGGGCAGGGCTGATCTCTGTCCTGGCGTCCTCCGGCCGCACTGGTGCTGGGGCCAAGAGGACTGGGAACCAAGGTGCGAGGGGCACCGGGACAGATATCAAAGGGGACGCGGGGAGAGATGATTCCGGGCAGGCCTCCGGGCCGGGATTGGGAGGTGGGATGACCCATGCCTCCAGAATCGGCCACGCAGAGTAGACCCTGCCGGTGAATAGCGCTACCGCGAGGTGGTCCGCGGTGGCTACTGCCCGTGCCAGCAACCGGGAGAGTCAACCCAACCTGCCTTTGGGGCGGTCGGGGCCTCGATCCAGGTCGGGCATAGGAGTTCCCCCGCTCAGGATGCGCAGAGGCCTGGCGACTGGAGCCAGCAGTGGCTTGGGCCAATGCGGCCGCTGTTGCCAGAGCCCCAAGGTGGGCATCCTCTTCCGCTCGTGCCCGACGTTGGCGTCGAGACAGACGAGCCGGGATGAGCGGCGCGGGCAGGTGGAGAGCCTGTTCCTCGACTTGAGGGGCCTGGCGGCGATGTCGCCGTGGCCTGGCGGGAGCCCTTATCGTGGATCCCTGGAGCGGACCTCGGATAGGGTGATCCTGGGCATCTCCCACCTCATCCGCATAAGGAAGGGAACTGTCAGAGCGCTCCGGGGATAAGCTCCCGAAGCGGTTGGACATTGAGGTAGGCAGCGGTGCCTCCCTGCGCGGCCCTTGGGGGCGGCGGTGGTGGCGAGGCGCAGCCTCCTCAAGGTCTAGGCGAGCCATTTCCCTAGTGGGGATGACTCCCTCTTCCTCGTATCTCCGCACCAGGGTGTTGATAACCCTTCTCTGGATGACCTCCGAGGGGGAGAGAGGGCGTGGTCGTCCCGCAATTGCGGCTGCTGGGACGGCTGTGGGACGGGCGGGACCGCGCGGAGTAGCCGCGTCGGTGTTTCCCCTGTCCCTGCGCCAGTGGGCGGGTGGCGATCGGGCACTGGATCGGGCGACCTGATTTCTGAAAGCAGGGAGAAAGACCCATTAACACTGACAGGAAAAAGGAATCGACAACCAACCATTAGCGCCACGACGCCTTCCGTGGGGGGAACCCAGGCCCTCGACGTTGCGAGACGGAGTGCCCGATTTCACTTCCCCAGCCCCTGGCGGGTAAGACTGAATGCTTGGCCGGGCAACACGCCGGTCTTCCAACACCTCTGAAAGCCATCGGTCTTCGTATCGAGGAGAAGAGATTCACGTCGGGTTCACCATTTTTCTGTTTCGGTGCGGATGTGCGTCGGGTTACGCTGTTCCGCCAGGACGCGTTCGCGCGTGCACCCGTCAACCCGAGGGGATGGGCGCGCGGCTTGTGGTCCCGCAGTCCCGCTTTCCAAGGGCGGGCGGCATCCGTCCCTTATTCAGGGGCGTCTGCTCCTTGATCGAAACCGGGATGATGGGATGTCGGCTCCTCCTTCCTTGGACGTCTCCTCGGAACTTGTCGCCTAATCCGGGTCTCCCTCATAGACTTAAGAATGTTCGTGAATCTCGTTCCCGGCGCCATATCTTCATGGACACCGGTTAATTACGCTGCTTCCGCCCGGACGCTCCAAGGGGTCTGGGCGGGGCAGCAACCTGCAGTGAGAAGGCCGGGTGGCTCTGGGTGCTGGGGGCGTGTCGTAACACTGCGGCTCTGCACGTCTGTCTTCCATCCCTAATAGGGCTTCTCGAAGGCATGATGGCCTGAGGCATCCCGCACTAGGTGCGGGGAACTGTGTCACCTGATGTTTTCCTCAGCTTCCCGTGTTTAACACGGGGTATGCCGCGAGTTTAACGTCCAGCGGGGACGGCATCGGACCGATCAACACGAAAAGTGGATCAGATGACAGAACCCCTTGCGGGGAACCTCCGACGCTGGGGCCAGCACATGGGCGGCTTCCCAAGTAACGTGGAGTGAAGTGAAGTGGCATGACCCCACCGGGATGTGGCGGCCTGGGTAAGGATCAGGATGGATGATGGAGTAAAGAGCTTGGACCCCAGAGGGGCTTCCTACGTACCGCGCGTTAACACGGATCAAAGTCAACGTAGTTCGGGCATACAGTTTAACGTCATGCTGGACGTCGGCAAGCCGACTCACGAAGAGGTCGAGGCCGCCGGGCGGAGGATTGAACCGAACCACCTCGCACGGAGGGGGATGGAACGGCCGGGTGGATCACAGTTTCACGTCATGCTGGACGATGAAAGGGGAAATGGAAAAGGGGGGCTGTGGGGAGGCACCGTGGAGATACACACGGGCAGTCTCCCACAGGGGCGGATTCATAGGTGAATCAACGCAAGCGTGAACCCTGGAGGGGTCCACTGATGGACGAACCGACGTAAATACGACCGGGACGACCAGGTGGTGGGCTTGAACCTCGGGGAGGCTTCCTACGTACCCTGTATAGAAGACAGGGATCAAAGTCCACGTAGTTCATTCTGTCAGGACTTACGCACTTGGGGCAGCCCGGATACTGCAAAACTCAGTTGGAAGGGACTTGGACCGAAAGCAGAAGACACCTCGATCCCAGTCAGACCCTCTATTGGCTTCGGCAGTGGGGAGGCGCAATGGAGATACACATGTGCAGCCTCCCGCGAGAAACTAGGGGTTTGTAATACCCTGCCCCCGTAGGGAAAAGCCACTCCCATTAAATCGTCCCATAAGGGGGACAATCCCGACATCCCTGCAGAGACGAGCGGGTGGGGGCCACGTCCAAACCGGGGGAGACCCTGCGTGCAGAGCACGGGATCAGGTTGCGGACGGTTTAGCGTCTTGCCAGACGAAGTACAGTTTAACGTCGTGTGTTGAGGACGAAGCGGACGGTTTAACGTCTTGCCGGACGAAGTACAGTTTAACGTCGTGTGTTGAGGACGAAGCACTTGGCAGTTTAACGTCTTGCAGCGCGGACGATGTACAGTTTAACGTCGTGCAGGACGTAGGGGCAGTTTAACGTCATGCTGGACGAATGCACAGTTTAACGTCATGCTGGACGAATATGCAGTTTAACGTCATGCTGGACATACGTGCGTGTCACTTCGCGCAAACCTGGAGGGCCGCACGGGAAGACAACGCGCGGTGCGGGCACCCAGGATGAGGATCATCGGGCGCCACGCAGGCGGGTACCCTTAGGAGGTCAACGGGGACGACCCTGGCAGATTGCGCGCAAAAAGGAAGCTTTGCGCGCAAAACTGCGGGCCGGCGCGCAATCGGGGCGGCTGGCGCGCAATTGGGCCAGTGCCTTGCGCGCGGATACTTGAGAATGCTCACACCGGGCTTCGAATAGCACGCGGGGGCAACGGCTCATTCTCTAATGAATGGCCACTTGAAAGAAGGGGGGGTGCGCGCAATCGGGCCGGATTGCGCGCACCCCGGGGGCAATTGCGCGCAAGCGGGTTCTTTTGCGCGCAAAGGCCTTAGGGTGAGTGTTTATTCAAATGAAAGGAGCCAGCGGGGATTGCGCGCGAAGGCGGACCCCGAGGCTTTCTTGCGCGAAAGAAAGGAGGTTACCTGAAGTTCGTCATTGCGCGCGGAAGGGGTTGAATTGCGCGCACGGGAGACGTTTCGACTTCCAGCAACCTTTGAAACGTTGGGGGTCGCCTTGTATTTATAGGCAACCCCGGGCGCGGAATCCAGGGTGCGAGTGCGAAATTCTTCTCGCGGGCGCGGAATCGGGCGCGGCGCGTAAGGGAGTCGCGCGGACCCGCGGCGCGCAAAATTGCGCGCCGGGCCGGCGCATTGCGCGCATCCCGGGGGGTTTTCCGCGCGGGACATCACCTTTGCGCGCGGGCCTCTGAAATTCCGCGCACGGCCTCCGGGCCCTCCGAAACGTTCTTCCGACTCCAAATATCACTTCGCTTTCCGCATCCGGAGCTTCGTTTGGGAACAACGGACTTTTCCGGCGTCTACAATAACCTCAAAACATTACCTTGGAAAAAATATTTAATTTAAAACATGATTTTTTGGGTTAAACACTCACCATTGGAATTCATTATAGTTTCACTAAAATTAGTGTTTCCATGCCACCCTGGGCACCCAACTGACTTGCAATTCCGGTCATTCATCCACATTCCCAAATAAAATCAGGCATGTGAGAACCCATGAAAACACCAAAGGATAAAACAAACAACCTCATTTTTTAAACAAAATTATTAAATACACTTGAAAATTCAATTACCATCGAAATGTACAATAACCACCAAGTAAAAAAAACATTTTAAAAAATTCAATAAGGTATTATTTGAAAATAAGATATCCATGAAGACTAAAACCCATTTCAGAAAAATACCAACCCCTCAAAACAACTTTTCAAAACCAATTCTTTATATTCATACTCTTTTTAACATCCCAATATATCATGTTTGCAAAAAAATACAAAACACTTTAAAATAATCTATGTTTTCTAAATAGTTTATTTCAAAAAACAATTTTTTTAGATTATGTAATATCAATATTGTTATTTAATTTCATAATTATCCCCTATAATTGATTCAAAAATCCAAGATTTTGAAAACAATTATCAATGTAAATTTGGAAAAACTATTTTCCTCATTTCAAAAACAAACCATTCCTTTAAAAACCATTTTCAAAATTCTCACACAAAGGATTTTGAAAACAAAATTATGAATTCAAAATAAGTCCAAGAGACCAAAAAATGGAACTAGTGATAGTGGGTGACATGGCAATATGGTTGGAAGCCTCATGTTTATCACATCACCTACAAGGAGAGATGTCCATGTACTTTCCCCATATCCACATGGAATTCCTGGACCTGTGATCACACATAAACAATTAATCTATCATCCCTTATCATATCCCAACACCAAAAAATTAATAAGGACCAATGGAACTAATAAAACTGGATAACCCATAGACATGTGAAGTTCAAAATGAGAAGGAGTTTGCGGTTCCCTTATCAAACCTACTCCTCATGTCTCTAATGTCCTACTCCATATAACTTGAAATCCCTAAGTAAAAAAAGTTTCTTTAAAGAAAAATTCATATAGAAGACAACCTTTTCTGATAGAATTTTCTCACGAACTAGCCTGGGTCATCCCTGAACCATTCACTAAAGCCACTCTACGACAAGTTCCAAGAGGCATTCCTGGTCCCCCTGGGATGTCGACAAGTGCCAAGAGATTCAATAGAGTAGAAAAGGTAATTATTTCAACCATATATAAACTATAAAACAAAAATATGAAATAAAATTTTACCCCAATCTGCATTTAAAACCCTGCATTAATAATCATGGATATAACAAAACATGACATACAACTGAACGATACAACTAAACTGAAAGGACTTACTGACCAAATAAATCAATGTGACCCCACTGGTCACTATCCAACTCAATGATCATATCCCTCTCAAGGAAATCAAACTCAAATAGAATCTTCAAAAAGGGAAAAAAACTAAAACAACTATTGGTGTGATTGTTAAAAATTAGTAGGCGACCCAAATAATCTATTCCCAGGGAACATTCATTAAAAAAAAGAAAAATAAATTTCATTTTTTATCTAAAATATATAAAATTATAGTTTTATACATGATTACGAAAAACAATGTAAAACTAATTGAACATATTTCTTTCTAAAACTAGATTCTATCAACTACTGTGGCAATGAAAATTTCAAGGGGAAAGTGGTGTATACATTTTCAGATTTTTAAAAGAGGATAAAACAATTTCATTTGAAAACCATTTTCATAATCTTTATCAAAACCATCCAACTATTTTCCATGAAAAGCAATACACAATAATGAAGGATACTAATCACACAACAACATCAATTTGAATTTACATAGATGCATCATATTTATCACTCCATGAAATTGAATGAAAAATAGAAATGGTTGAACCTAGGAGATCAATAATAACCCTAAAAAAACAAGACATGAGCCCTAAAACCCTATGACATGTCACACATAATGAAATAAATATGCTCAATATGCTCATCCTTACTTTCTCAGGTAGGCTGAGGGAAAATCTCATATCAATAAACCAAATATATCCACCTTATATGGGCTACTAGTCAGTTACATAACCTATTAGTGCATCACTTATTCATATAATATTCTCCCAAAATTCTAGGCTCCCATATCTCATGTATTTAATGGGATCTAATCACAACATATATATAATAATAATTAGCAATAGAAATCACCTCGAGTAACACCAAGGATAGATCTCAAGCCATTAATAAAAAAGAACATAAAGTTTACAACCTAAGGAACTTTAATAATGGATCACGAGGATTTAATAAGTATGTATATCCCGTCCATTATTTACATAAAATAATTTCATGAGAAATAACTACATGATGATTTCATAATAAAAAATTTCACCATTTTTCACAATGTTTTCATATAGGCAATTAAGTTAAAAAAACATTTTATGAAGGTACAAATTTAACTTTTAATAAAGATATGTTTTAAAAAAATTTAATGCAGAAAAAATTCAATAAATCTCTTAAAAAAGTCTAGTTACACATCCCAAGAACAAACATTTTTATAAGGATTCTAAATAGCCCATTTTCCAAAAACTTGGGCCAAAACATGATTACCACCAAAAACCCATTTGATTATAAAAAAACTATATTTTAAATCCATAAAAGGAACCCAAATCAGAATTTTTAATGATTTTAATTTATTTATAAATACAAAAAAATCATTTTCAATTTCTCTAGGGAAATAAAAGCCAACTGGGCCATTTAGCAAACACATGACATGCACTTTTTATCAATAAAAATTATTTTAAGAACTTGAAAAGTGATAAAATACCAATGTCATTCCATAAATTTATTCAATATGCTAAAACAAGTTCAAAATATAAATATCTAGGTTCTAAACATCAAATACTATGTTCAGAAGATAATGGAACATTTAAACAAACACTTGGGGTGCTCTTTTACAACAAAATAACAATAATTTAAACAAATGAATTCTTAAAAATTTGTTTTTCACACCATGAAAATTATAAGAAATCCTAAATAAAATTATATAAAAAAATATAATCTTTTAACAACATTAAAATAATGAATCAAAATTTATAAGGCATGTTCATGGGATATCCTACCTCAAATACACAGTGGAATGGAAACGCAAACATGATATCACCATCTGAGGGTTTATAAACCCTATTCCATTAAACACATGTCCCAAATGAACAAAAACCAATCAAAATTCATTTTATAATAGAACTATAGGAGTATTATGAACAGGGGAGATGAAAAAACCAAGAAATAATTGAAGGAGAAGGAAGTTGGAAGAGAAATGATAAGGAATATCACCTTGTAAACTAGAAAACTCTATGTCTTCCCCTTATATTCACACCATTAGAGGATACGGGGTTCCTTGAAACTATATTGAGAGACTCTTTAGGTCTGGAAAAAGTATTGGAATAATAATTTGTAGAAAAATAAAAAATAAAGAATGATTTATGAATGAGATGAATTTCTTTTGGAAAATCTGGACGATTTTTGTTACGTTGGGACGTTTTCCCCTAATATGAGACTAAGATAAGCACCATAGAGGTTAAATGAAACATAAGAGTGGGTATAGTTTTCCTGATCTCATGTGGGAGGTGGAATCATCATCAATGATAAAAAATTAATTTTATATAAAAGAAACCATTTATTTTTCTAAAACTAGAAATATGCCAATGGGCTTTCTCAATACCTGAATAAATAACCAAAAATTACCATGATTATGAATTACAAAGGGGTAAGAAAAGAATATGGTTGTTTTCTTATGTCAAGTGTGGCATTTTGGGAAGTGTAATGGGGGATTTGTTTTGGAGAAAAATGATTTATAAAACAAAAAAAAAATTGTTTTTAAATTTTGAAATGGGCTCACAGTTTGGCCCAAATCATTAAGTAACCACCATTTCTCCAAAATCACCCTCACAAGAAATGAGGAACCCAATGTAAGATGATTATACATTGATAAAAATTCAAAATTCTTCATTAATCTCACCCAAAACCCAAGAAATGTTTCATCATATCAAATGAACCAGATCAAAACAATGAAATGAAAAATAGGGTGTGACATACAATAAAGACGTATTAAGGTTGCATGGAGTACCACAATACATTGTATATGATTAGGATATGAGGTTTAACACATTTTTCTAGAAAATATTTATCAATATCTTTGTACAGGATTAGGTTTCATCACTTCTTATCATACCCAGATAGATGGTAAATATGAAAGAATAATTCAAACCCTATATGATATGTAAATATCACGTTCTTTGGATTTGAAAGATGGGTGGGATCATCAGCTTCCTCAAAATAAGTTTTCATGCAAAATTATAATTCACAAAAGAGTTTTTATGGATCCATATGAATCATATTATTGGAATAAATTTAGAGCTCTTAAATTTTGTAATGAAATAGGAGAAATAAATATATGGGGTGCTAAGATCGGTGATGAAATTACATTGAAGGTTAGAGTTATTCAGTATCATATCAGTGAATCAAAATTCCAATACAATTTAATGTTGATAATATCTATCCTGATATAGAATTTAAAATTAGTGAAAATGAATATCTATGAATTTCTCCATGGAAAAATGTTATATGATTTGGGAATAAAGGGAAATTATGCCCTGGGTATATCTGTCCCTTTTAAATTTGTGATCATATCGGGTTGTAGCCTATATCTTGGAAATTCAACAAAAACTCTATCAAGAACATGATTATTTCAATGTATCTATCCTGATTAAGTGCATACATAACTATTTAGATGTACTGAACTCATAGTTCATACTGATAAAGAAATAAATTTCTTATGTGGAATATCCAGTTAAAATTATGGATCATTAAAAGAATGTTCTATGAATCATGACCACTCACCATGACAAATATTACTGTTGAAACCAAACAAAATTATGAATCATGTTGGGAAATTTATGATATATGTAGGAAAATTTATCTTTGTATTTATTGTATTAGAGTGATGGATTTTGAGGTAAATTTAATTGTAAGGGGGGTAAAATGTATCACCCCCAGTTTTTTGATTTTTTTATAAAAATATAATTTATTTTAGAGATTTATTTGAATTATACCATAATTTAATCATTCAATAAATGAAAAACCATCTTACCCTATGTTACATACGACACTGAGTTTCTAAAAAACATCATTTTATTATTATAATTATTTTAAAAATGTAGTTATAACCTAGTCGTTAAAAAGAGTATTATGAATATTAGTGTCTATTTTTAAATATGATTTATAATTTTTTTATATAAATAAAAAATATTGGTAATGAAATAAATAGTTTTTGGTAATGTATTTATATGTTTTAAAAATACTATTTTCCCAAAATAAAATATTTTTTATGTCCTTCTATAAAAGATAATAAAATTAATTTTGGAAACATGAAATTTTAATATAATAAAATATAACTAATTTATTAATTGTTAATTAAAAAATTTTCATAGGGATAATTTTCATTAATTTTCTTTATTATTTTATTTTTTTTGTTAATAAAAAAAATACTGAATGTAAATTTAAAACTACATTTTAATCTAATTTTTTATATAGTAAAATATTATTCTAATTTGGTTTATAAGTATATTTTGGTAAAAAATATATCATTTAATTCAATTTAGGTCACATTAATCAATTTAACATTAATATTTAATATGAAAACATTTCATACTTTTGAACATTTTCACTTTAAAAAATTGTTGTCTCATCCAATCTATGGTATTACATTTTATATTAATTTCCTCGAATAATGTGATTTGGATTTATAAAAATTGATTCCATATTTTTAATCACCATAATTTATAATTTATAATAATGTAAACTTAATATTTTTCCATAGTGATTAGTTAAAATAATTAAAAATTAAATACAATGTTTAAGGTGAAAACAAGATTATTCAGTGGTTAAGCTTATAACATAATGCATAATAGAAACCGTTAAATTATATAGAAACATACTTTATTGATATATTTCAACCATATTCCTTTGTTTCAAATTTTTTTTCATTATTGGAGGCCCATAAGGTAGGGGAGATGCCCAAATAATGTTAAATTTTTTGTATTTACAAGTTTTCCACTCACCACCACTATAATAGGCCACCCATACTCTATCTATATTCACACATTTCAATCCATTTTACTCACTCAATAACTATCTGAATCCCTAACTAACTTCCAATAAATCAACATATATCATTTATTTTTGAGAAAAGACAACAAAATTAGGCCTTTCATGCAATCCAAGAAGAGACACCAGGAGAAATTGTAATGTTCAACAAAGAATGTTTTACTATTACTTCTTCAAGAAACTCTAATAATTATTTTTGTATCATGATTATATAATAACATAATTATTATATATATAATTATATCTCCTTATTTTATGGTTAAAACATAAAAATATACACATTTTCCATCTAATGAGATGCACAATTATTGTTCATGTGTACGACGGACTACCACCCCATGAATTAATGCAATTAATTATTCCTTTTCCACCATTAATGATTTTTAATAATGATTTATATATAGTTTATATTTTATATATATTATTTTTATGATTTTAGTAGGATTATTTAATTTTTTATATCACATTTACCTTCATGATTTTTTTTATTTTGTGGGAATATGATAATGTCATTCATGTGTAAGGTAGATTACTTCCTCACGAAGTGATGTGATTCATTCAAAATCTACATAAATTTTATTAAGGATGGGTTTAACAGAAATATTATATATATATGATCTAGGAATTATTATATAAGTATAAAATATATTATACTTTTTTCTTTTTAATTTGACCGAATAATGGCAACAATGTTAATGCATACGTATGACCTACCTTCTCCATCAATGGTGTATCTCGTTTTCTATTATAATATTTATTTGATTATTATATATAAATATATAATGAATATAATAATATATATTATTTTTATAAATTTAATAAATTTTCTTTCTTTAGATGAATAAATTAGTATCTAATTAAGAGGACCGAGAATATAATGTCAAAACATGCATGACATACAAAGCGGTTATTACCTAAAACGTAACATTAATGTGGAATTGTTAATAAATGAGTAATATAAATTCAAAAGTAAATAACATATGGTATTATATATATGAATATAGATATTATATATATTTATAATTAGCTTATTTTTATTATATTATAGGGTTGAATGATTATGATGAGAGTCGGGACTTATGGTAAGGGATTTTATCTCACTTTTTATTTCCAGGAGACACATTCCATGTTCACCACATATTTTTTATGTGGTGTATATGATACCCATAATATTATATTACTCTAATTATAAATAAATTTTTCTTATTTAAATATTAATTTGAGTATATCCCTTTAATTGAATTTGGGGTTCACGTTTTACCAAATCAGTTAGTGATTTTTTCTAAATTTTCCATCTGTGATATGCACATTATGTTATGCAGCTATATTCATTCACAAGGTGTAAATACATAAATGTTGACATATTATATCATTAATTTTTTCATCATCATGATATTTTATGTTTCACATCCTGATATTCCTTCACCAGGATTATGATTTAATGTTACCAATGTAATAAAATGATTATGATACAATCTCTTCAAATAACATGATTTTTTATGATTCTATATCAAATATAAAAATAACATGATCTACCTATCATAATAATTATCATGAATATTATTATACTCATTTAATTCATGATATATTCAATTAATGGTAATATTTCACCACACATTCTAACTTAATAAATTTAGCGAATTGTTTTTAAGAAAACATGACATTATTTCTCTCTTCTATCAAAAATTTGTTTTTCACAGAACCAATTTATCTATAAAAATTTAAAACTGTTCTAATATTATCCTATGATTTTTAAAATTTATTTTTACACAATTTTTATCTATTTACATAATATTTCTTAAGGGAAAATTTTTATCATTTTCTGATTAAGGTTCTTTTGACTTCTCTCAATAATATGAATTTAATAATTGTTTCAATGTCTATGGAATGGATATATTTATCCACCATCAATAATTATCACTACATAAAATATTTTATTATAGTATTTAAATTTAATTTTTAATGATAAATATTTTAAAATTATTTTAAGTTGTCTTTTTTTATTTATATAATAAAGAATATTTTCATCATGAAATGTTTATAAAAGAACTTTAAAATTTATTTCTATATTAGATCACATATATTGGTGAAAAATATAACATAAGGGGGGTATTGTCTAAGAATACTATCCAAATAATTTTTATGAATTGTTTAATTTTTTATGTCATGATGTATAAAAAGCCCTATTTTTTTCCCAAGGTTATATCATGACAAACCAAATATGAAGCTTACTTCTTCTAACTGGTTATTCCATGATTAAATTATTGTGAAATATATCTATTTTCCACATGTTATGATAGGATAAGGTTTTATAATACCTGTTTGAGTTCATTGGTTATGATATTATGAATATTTATGATCGTGTGGAACACATATGTATGATTTCATTATTTGATGGGTGAGTCCTATGTATCCATCCTATTAATTATGTAATGA
The DNA here is from genome assembly GCA_963277665.1 of Viscum album. Classification (NCBI taxonomy): domain Eukaryota; kingdom Viridiplantae; phylum Streptophyta; class Magnoliopsida; order Santalales; family Viscaceae; genus Viscum; species Viscum album. The sequence goes on along the minus strand of OY728151.1, from coordinate 2,058,318,010 downwards.
TTTTTATATCTCATTAGATAAAAATCTTGGGAAAGGGGATTGAACTCAGTTCATTTATATAGGGAAAGAATGAGATGTGAAAATGGTTTAGTAACATATGGTTGGGATGGGAATTGATCTCAGATTAGAAATAAAGGATTGAAATAGAGTGAAAACACGATTCTATAAAGGAAAATGTACACAATGATGATATTGGCAGTACGCCTTGCATAAAAAATAAATTATTTTTTATTCTTATGTGTATGAAAAAAAATCCATGACTTATGGTCCCATGGATCATGTTATTTGATTCAATTATGATTCATGTCTTATTAACTACCGATATTTATTACAAGATTCAATATTTTGATGTCTGATATATTGGGTATGATTTTTAGTTATTATAATAATATTATAATTCCATTATGATCATCATATGCTTACATATCTTTCTTGTTTCCCCTTAATGAGAACCTCTTCACACCCTTTCTTATATTTATTTTCCATGGCTTAAAATGATATGTATAGTGTAGTATGTTTATATGAATGTTAATTTTCATGGAGATCTTAGTAGGAGACAATGTAGTTTACTTATGGACCTAGTTTTATGTTTCTATGTCCCTAAATAAATAAATGAATCTAATACATTCTTTGGGAATGTTTTTGTTTATTGTAATGAATATTATGAAAAAAGATGTAATTTCTATCAATAAAAATACCATGTCATTATAGGGTCAATATACACATATAGTAGCGGTGAAATTTCATTAAAAATAAGATTTTAAACATTACGAGGTGTGTAATATATACACAGTGTGTACTCATTCACACAGTGCATTATGCTAACGGCCTGAGCATGGAAAACCAATACATGGCATATAAACTAGTAACCTGGTATGCAATCTCCAAGTAGACTACAAAATAAAAGATTACTACTCAAAATAAGAAACAAGATGGAAAACTATCAGAATATGGAAAGAACCCCATTAATCCATTACACATTTATACCCAGACACCATTAATTCAACCAAAAAATATCCCGGAACATTAGGTTAGTTTCCCTAAAAAATCTCTCTATCATCAAAAGCCCCAAAACACACCCAATTAAGGAGGAAAACAAGAAGTGAGGTGGTAAATACCTAAAAGATGGTAACTGGATGTTACAAAATACCCACCATAATAAATTACATCCATACAAGAATAAATCTTGGTAATGTGGTGATGCCACTCCTCCCTCATCAATGACTCCTGATTCCAACTCCCCTAAGAATCAAATTTGTGTTTCAACACCACTCTAACCAACGGAATCAACATCCCCTTGGATAAATTAAAGGAAAGTCAAAAATCAATATCATATGCTCTATAATATAAATATATATCTCTAACTCAATATATTATAATATCATAACATGAGAATAATTAGGACGACACATACAAATCTAATATCTAACAACTCCAAATTTTTTTGTATTATTTTCTAATATATTAGGGATTATTTTTTAATCTCGGTATAAATATGGTGTGATATTTTGATTCCAGGTGTGCATAGAATTGTTTTTTGTAATACATTAAATATATTAATTGTCATGCATTCACATATTTCAGGAAATAGTGGAATAAATTCTAAAAAATGTATCATATATTAAATTTGAGGTCTTCGTTGAATTATAAAAATGGGGTTTACCGTAGGCTTGACATAATCATTGTCATTGTCTGGATTTTCTGTAAAGTTCCTTCAATTGATAAAAAATAAAATTTACTTTTTTATTAATGTGATTCAAGGACCAAAATATTTTCTATAAATATGTTTTTATTAATAATTTCCTAGCATATGCACATAACCCTAAAAATTTATATGATCAATTAGATATCATCAGTGGAGATCTTTATAGATGACGAAAGATGATATCATAGATCATCAATCAGTTTGAGACAAAATTTGAGGATCTCCTCAATGAGAAGGAAAAATAAACATAATACACTAGTTATTGATCCAAAACGATGTAGGTTAATGTAATTTTTTGATTCTTTTCTGGATTATTATTTCTATGATGAACATGAACCAATCGAACAACAGATTTATTTTTGGATTGATCGTATTCTGGATATCAGTTAAAGGTGGCGATTATTGGGAGAATTGTTTATTTTTATGGTTCATTGTTCTTCATTATAATGGAAATATATTGAGGAAAAAATATACATTTCCCATATTTTTTCATCCTATTTATGTTTTTTTGATTTATCCCACCATTATTTGTTCAATTCAAGAAATTATTTTGGACCATGATTCGATAAATACTAGATATCCAATTATTGTACTACTATTTTATAGTGCAATGGATTTTTATTATTGATTTGGGTTTGAATAAATGATGATATTGAGATATGATTATGGATATTCAATAGGTGATGGATTTAGGGACACCATTATTAGTATCATTCGCTGGCGATAATGGAATTGACATCTGGAAGATCATTGAATTGATTCGATGTTATGGAACTCACTGATGAACAATACGAAGGCCAACTAGATGTGTTCCATGTTTTTCAGTGTTATTTATAGTTCGATCAATGATCAGAGGAGTAGTTGATTCTCTGTGAACCAAATCTATGATTCTGCAAATGTTGGAATTACATGGTGTGTACTTCAAAGTTACACACCATGTGCAATCCCTAGAGTGGTGTTATATTTCAGAAGGAATATAAAAAACACATGGTAGGTTGCCACATCCACATTGAATGTGAAACATGCAAGGAGGATTGGAGTGTACCTCAAAAGTTACACGGTCCTGGTTATGGCTATTCATATACTGCACAACCATAAGAACATGGACATGGCCTGCAGTACACGAGCTCAGACAGGTCGTGTACTCGGTCTTAGAAACAGAAATGGGAACATGAAGTTATACACAAGAAGGGTATAATGATGAAGGGAAATTCCATATATTAATAGAAAATTCCTTTTACTCTTTCAAATAATTATTATATCCTATTTCATCTTTATTTTTGACAAATTTCATTAGGGTTTATTCCCTTGATCCATTACATGAGAGTATAGTATGGAATCACATCCCATTCCTAGGATGGTGATCTATTTAGAGGAAATTCATTCATGGATAGTGGTCTTAAAATAATTCATTGTGGACAAATTTAATATAATATATTATCACCTTTTCCTTACGTGTGGTTCTTGGTATTTTTTTCACTTACATAATGTGTTCATAAATACTCTATATAGCGGTGTTTTATAGATCTTGTTTTTGGTATACCCCATGGACATGGGAGTGATCCTTGTATTTGTATTTTTTTAAACATATATTGTGTGAATATTGTGGGAAGAACTGATGATAATGGAATCTCATATAGACTATTTATATGTAATGTGACTTATTGAGTGTGTTCTCCCATAGGATCAATTTGTGGAACCTTTGAGCATGTATCCTATAATAGATTTTTGGTTTTTAAATTATCCGGAGACTCTATGTCATTGTGGATTATATATTTCTATTCATGTTATATGTTTTTTATGAAAAAACCAATGATCAGTTGCCTATTATTCTTGATGTCATATGCTTAGTTAATTTGAGGTGTCCTACTATGTAATAATATACTCACCCTTTCATGAGCTTTACTTAAAAATCTCTTGTATTATGAAGAGGATCGACCAAATGATGGAGTCATAAAGGGACCAGGACTAGGTAGACCATAGTGATGCATATAGACCTTGGTTTTTTCCTATGGTTTTATTGATAGCATTCCCCTTCTATAATTTCAGGTTGAACATGTCTTTGGCTTCATTTTGGTGGGATTGTATTTGACCCTTATTCATTCTAGTACTTTTTGTCATACTTTAGTGGTGGGATTTATATTTTTTTTCATGAATGGTTGATTGGTTGTCTGAAATTTCATAATTTTATGGTCTTTGATATGTGTCAGTATTTAGGTATAATTGGCTAAGGCCTATGATGTGAGTGACATGAATACTCTATTATATTCACCAGCCCCACAAATATTATAAGATGGAATGGTGTAATCACGACATGAGAACCCTTTGGATGGTTCACAAAAGAGTGGTATTTGATGAAGTCATTTATAACATCGGACTAGAATCCATGATATAGGTTTAGAAAATTATTTTAAAGGGTTTGAGGATGTATTTCAAGAGAGGGACATCAGTGTAAGGGTGGAGGCCGATGAATCCACATACAATGACTCTAATAACCTCTATTTCAACTCAATACATGTAGACATTGATTTTAGTAAAATATTATTTACATACAACATATATGTATGGGTTTTGGTTTCTCTTCCCTTATTAAGATAACTCTCCTGATATTCTCATTGATTGTGGTACATAATTTCTAATTCAGGGTTCCTTAGTGTTACTTTTTTAATAGGATTTGGAAAAAGGATCATAAGGACAATCCCCTTAGAAATGATTCTTTGATTTAGGGACCTATTCAGGAGGTTTTTTATCTAAGTAGTACATGAGTCATACAAGCACCTATAGATCAGAATTTTGTACTAGAGGTATTAAAATATGAGGTGAGAAGTTTTCTTATACTTCATGAGTTTTTGTGATAGAATCCTCTCATGTTCAGAGGTGAGACCAACCCACAAGTGGATTAAAACAGAATGAGGCACTAAAGTGAGTTCTCAATCATTTCAAGACACCAAAAAATCAATTGAATATTTTAGAAATGAGCCATATTTTTGAATATACATGATGATAGTGGTTCTTAGTGACCCATTAATAGTGATTAATCATTATCATGTTCAACGATTGATATCCTTTTCATAGAAGATTTTTCTCTATATATGTTTAGGGTTGTGGGTATCCGGGAACATCTATAGCTTCATTTGGGAACAATGAATGTGGGTGATTATTCATAGAGGATCATCAACTTCTCATGTTACTCAATGGATATTTTGTGTGATCAATTATTTTGTATTAAGACAATAAATTTATGTCTTCATAGGGACATTTGAGCCAATGTTACTAATATAAGAATTTCTACCTATACAGGGGTTCAATATAATTCATTGGTGGTTGACAATTTCCTGGCTGAGTGGGCATAGATATTTATTTACATCAATGGTCACATATGAGAAGAGACTTCATTTTTTGGGAATTTACATTAAACATATAGTCCTGGATGTGAAATATGTTTCAGGATATAATCTCATGAAAATGGTTCTATGGTTTAGGGATCACATGATTGGTTTACTCATCCTTATTAGAAGTGGTGACAGATTTGTGATGACATGGACATATTTTATAGTATTTTCTAACCCACACTATTTCGGATAGAAAGATGGTGGATGGAACACCAAGGAAGGGTAAATGGAAGGAGAAGGTTGGTCCATTGAATTGGGGATGTTAAAGATGTGATATGAGAGATGTTGGACATGGAATTCATTATTATTTTTTACCACCACCACCCTAGGTGGTCCAAGACTAGATTAGAGAGAAAGTGAATAAGGGAAAGAGAATTTTCAATAATTCTAGGCTTATAACCATGAGGCTATTAGGATGATACAATATAAGATATTTTTCATTTCTTCCACAAAAAACTATTAATAGAAATGGTTCAAGTCATTATTTTATTTTGAATTATTTTGTTTATGAAATGGTGGCTTTGGCTGAGCCCTTGGCTCGACCATTGTTCTTGGAGACTCGAACTATAGGTATCTCAATGATCATATACATGTGAAAAAATAGTGTGAACTAACTGTTTTAGGAGAAAGTTTCATTTGGAATATCATTATTTCAGTGATGGGGCCTTGCGAAATTAACCTAGGTATGGACTAGTTATCTGTAGTTCATTTCCAGATAGAATTTTTCAAGAAGAGGATATAGTGTTTACATAGTGATGGGGTGAGGTTTTCCATTGTAATTTAAAATGAATAACAGGAAGTGTAACATAAACTCATGCATCATATGGTTTCACTAATTACTCATCAGTTGGATATCATGGTCCTTGGTGTAGTTGATCTTTCTATTATTTTAGTTTCATGTAAGTGTTTTAGAGAATGAGGATGTGTCAAGAATACCTATCCACCGAAAAAAACGACTCATGCATATATCCACACCCTAGTATTACCCTAAAATCTATTTTATTATATTGGATTGAAACTCTTGAGATTCACGATCATAGGGTTAAGCTAGAGGACTTTTAAAAGAAGGGATTTGTCAGACCCCATGTTTCTCCGGGGGCAGCCCATGTTTTTTTCACCAAGAAGGAGGATGGGTGCATAATTTTGTGTATAGATTAAAATTTTCTATAAAAGGTGGCCATAATGAAAAGTTATCCACAACCATGTATTGATTACCTCCTTCATTAGTTGATCGGGGAATGATGGTCCTCAATGATTGACCTCAGGTTAGGATATCTCCATTTGTGAGTACGATTTGAGGAAATACAAAAGATATTATTCATATATATATATATTCAATATGAGGACTCGGTGCTTCCCTTTGTCCAGATAAACTCATTATATGTATTTGTGGGACCTATGAACAAGATTTTTTTTCATTTTCTAGAATAGTTTTTTGTATAATTCACTGATGATGCCCTAGCGTACTCATTGTTTGAAGAGAATCATGAGATATGGTTGAGGATGGTGTGGATTTAATCTGATAGCAACATCTATACCAAAATATATCTATATGATTATTTTGGATTTAAGAGGTCCACATTTTAGGAAATTTCATCTCAGGAGAAGGTGTGGTAGTGGACCTAGAAAAGCTAAAGGAATTGTTGTCTTACGATCTACCAAAAGAATGATTGAGGTGAATATATTCCTTGAGTTTTCATGATACTATTATATATTCAAACATGATTTCACTAGAATATCAATACCCTTGATATCATTGATCATAAATGGGTATCGTTTTGTGTGGGAAAATAGGGTTCTGAAGACTTTCTAAGAGTTGATATAGGGATTAACGAGTGCTCCCATCATGATATTTCCAAAGGAGTGTGTTATGTAATTAGTGTTAAATATTGAATCAGAGACTGAGCATGGTTTAGTTCTGATGTAGATGAAGGTGGTTATTGCCTATGGATTATTTCATTTGAGTCCACAAAATTATAATTATGTGACTAAGGATATTGAGTTAGAAATGGTAGTCATCACACTAATGATTTAGAGACACTACCTAATAGGTGAGTGGTTTATTATATGTTATGACCATAAGATTCAAAAGTATATCTTATATCATAAAGATCTTAACATAGTATATAATATATCTTTACAGTTACTATAGGATTATGAAATTGTGATTATATATACTCATGGAAAGAGGAATGTGGTAGCAGATTCTCTCAGCAGTATATCTTGTTCACAATTACAGACTGAGTGTTCAATGTTTTCTTCTACATTTTTTATATCCTTGGTGGATGGATATGGAGTATCTTAAATCTAGTAAATGGTTGTTTCTCCTATAATTTTATAGTTAGACTGGGATGCACAACATGGGGATACCGACTATGAGACCCCACACACTCAGATATCCATTTGACATTCTCTTGATGGATGGTTCTGATAGTGGGTAGCATGTCACTCTTTTTAGAGTACAGATGATTATTGTAGTGATGTTACTGGTGGAGGTTCTTCGAGTGTTTCATATATCTCATTCAGTGGTAAATACATTCTATTTATAGATCTACTAGGACCTTTAAAGTAGGTTTTGTTATCTAGGGGTGAATAAGGGAGTTAATTATTTTGTATTTGGATGCCTTACATTCTAAGAAGTGAAGACTCATCACAAAGTTCCCATATTATTAGATCAACCCATTGCAGTTCATGAGTGAAAGAGGTATGAGATATCAATGGACATTGGCATAAGGTTCCAATGTACATTAATGGGACATAGAGTCATCTATATGATTGTGAATAGAATCACCATCTGGGATCAATTCATATCTATCCGAGATAAGAGTTCCATAGAGAACATGGGTAGCCTCTATTAACAAGAGATTGTTCATCTCCATGGGGTTCACTTGATGATCATTTTTTACTATGATTATTATTTCACATATTGGTTATGGAAAGGATTATTTGAGTCATACGGGTCATTGTTTCATTTGAGTATGTCATTTATCCCATAGAATAAAGACCATACTAAGTAGAAAATTTAGTTCATTGTGGAAATGTTGTGGGCTCCAATATTAAACATTTTACATAGTTGAGATGATCACTTACCATTAGTGGAGTTGTTATAAAATAATAGGATTAATTCCACCATTGGAATGGATACATTAAAGACATTGTATGGGATATTATATAGGTCGCAACTATGTAAGATCATCCTAGGATATTCAACACTTATTGTCCATTATTTGATGCAGGCCAAAACAAAGTAGTTTCATATCATCAAAGAGCATATGTGGACTTCCCTGATCCATCAAAAGTCTAACAGGGACTAAAAAAAGGTATAAAGAGTTTGAGGAGGGAGATCCTTAGTTCATGAGGTTCTCACCTAGACAGGGATTGTGTATATTTGGATGGAGTGGTAAGCTATATCCGATAATCATTAGCCCTTCACAGATACTATGTAGACATTGAGAGGTAGTGTACCAATTTGCTCTATCACCATAGTTATACCATGTATAAGACGCCTTCCATGTGTCGTATCTGATAATGTTTGTGCATGTTATGTCACATGATATCAAATGGGAAGAGATGGATATCGAGGTTGACGATAGATTTATTGAGTTCTCGGTAGATATCGTTGATCAAAGTGAGAGGTTACATCATGGGTGATCAATTCACTTAGTGAGTTTATTGTAGAAGAACAAGAATCTTTAAAGGAACACCTAGGAGTGGGTGACTCAGATGACTGCTCAGTTCCAACCTCTATAGGTGTATCCCTTTTTTGTGATTTCAGTGACATAAATCCATAAGGTGTGGAGAATCTAATGACTTCGATTTTCACATTATTTTCATGGAATATTGTAATTATTATTTTCACATCAAAGAGAATAGACAGTGAGAGATTCTAAGCCCCAATGTGCCAAAACAAATCTATAAAATATATTATATATAATGATTATAATGTGTGCATATTTTTTCCTAAAATGAAAAATAAATATGAAATGGAGGATTTGATAAAAAGTATTAGGCCACTATTGAGTTCAAGTATTTGGTTTTACCGTATATGTGACATATCCTTTGTTAGCATCGAGAGTTTCAAAAATGAGTCATCATGGGAGGATTTAAAAAATAATTTACATAAAATAATTATTTTTTTAATGTGATGTGGATTCCAAATCTCCATCAATAAATACACTATCATGGGTAATTTTTTAGGTCTTGATGTATACTCATTCAAATTGAGAAGTGTTGTTGAGATTGTTGTTGGAGATCTTGATTGATGACGTTGTACCAGATCGTGAATCATCAAAATGTGTTTGACAGAATAAGAGGATCTCTCTAGAAATAGTGAAACATAATTATCCTTCACTATAGACTGATCCAAATCAAGGATGCATGCTATTTTTTATTTAGCCTTTCCCCATTAATTATTTTTATGTCGAATAGGAACCAATTGAAAAATGTATTGATTCGTAGATCGATTGTATTGCAGTTATGGATTATCTATGGGGATTATTGGGATAATTGTTTATTATATATGGTCCATCATTCAACATTTGAAATGAAATTGATCAAGGAAAAAAAGTAAAACTAAGTTTCCTTCATCCTTAACGTGTTTCATTGATTTCTCCCACCATTCTTCATTCATGATTGTAATCTCCTTTCTCCCATAAGTTTATAAATACAGAATAAACAATCATTTTGAGCCCATATGATAGTGCATTGAATTTTTATCATATATACGAGTATGTATTGAAGATAGGATTGATATATGATGACGAATGATCAATAGAGGATTCTTTTAGTGATACCATTCCTCATATATTTTGTGGTGATGATGGAAAACATGTTTGGATAATAATCAAATAGATTCAAAGGGAAAAACCTGAGTGATTAATGATGGAAATGATCCAATGAATGTGTTACATGATTTCTATCAAGATGCATGGCCGAATTGATTTCTAGAGGAGAATACGATGATGTGTGAACAAGATCTTGGATTATGGAAAAAATTTTGTTACATAGTGTGTATTCTGGAAATACATGCCATGTGGGAACACTGGCTTCATCACTAGGGTTTCCACAAAAAAGAAAAGGATCACACACATTAGGACCTCTATCACACATCATGTGACCCTTAGATATTGGATCAATGTGTACATATAAATGTACATAGTTACAGGAATAATGAGATGTACACAGACACAAATAGATAAACACAGACACAGAAAAGGTCGTGTACTCAGTTATAGACATAGACGCGTGCATTCTTCATGATATACGAGTTGGACTGAGTGAAAAAGAGAAACACATTATACAATCAGTACATGTTGTGTACTCCATAAAAGGAGGGTTATATTCTATATCCTCTTCATAATGGAATATTTTCATTAGGTTGTTCTCTCTTGATCCATTACCTGCTGGTTTTTTTCGAATTGTGCCCTATAACTATAATTATGATCACTTTAGAGGGACATTGTTCTAGAAAGGGTTTTTGGAATCATTTCATGAGTCTCGAAGTGATATCATCTATTACCATCATTTACCATAGTGGGGTTCAAGGTATCCCTTTGACCAACACTACCTAAGATACGATCCTTTACATAGTGGGATATTCTAGATTATGTTGTTAGTATAACCCATGGACTTGGGAGAGGTCTTCATTTGTGTATAATTCTCTTCACACATCTAGTGATTTCTTCTTATGGTGAGACCCAATGAGAATGAAAACTCATATAGACACAATCAGAAATATGTGACTTGTGATGTGTTTTATTATATATGATATTTATGAGGATCCATTGAGAAGGAAACCTAGGATTGATTTAAAGTTGTAACTTTCCCGCAAAGACTGTGTGTCTTTTATGAGTATATAGATATTCTTGTCAAAATTTCTCTAGACATATACCTATGATGATATGACTATTTTTCACGATTTTATTTACATAGTGATTTTAGTGTTTCTTATTGGGTTTTATTATACTAATCCATGCATGGTATTTTGCAACATCTTCCATGTCTTATATAGAAGATCGACATTTTGACAAAGTCCATGAGGGTCCAAGACAATGTATAGCATATTAAGCTACAGAGTCTATGGTTTTTTCCTAAGGTTTCATTGATAGATTTACCAATTTATACATCAAGGTAGGAAATGTCTTCAATATCCATGTTGTGGTATTCTATTTGGACCATTAAGTTTCTAGTACATGTTATCACACTATAATGAATTGATTCTGTTTGATGCATTCACGGTTTATCATTTTTTTACATTTCATCATTATATGGGATTATGTGTGTGTGTGTGTACATTTACATTAGGCTATACCATCCCTTTTGAGTAATTTTACTACATGGTTATAGTCTATATCCCATGACCTATTGGAGGCTATCTTGGGGTAGTCACGACACGTTCCCCCTTTGGATAGGTCATGACACACGATATGTTGAATAAATCATGAATGAATTTCAACTAAGCTATAAATTTTAAGTGATAATAACCCATCCAAAGAAACATATTTTCCTAAAATGGTTCTACATTCCTCAAAGCCTGCATTCCCCTTTCTTTAATCTAATAGTGTCCCAATCGAGGAGAAACAATCATGGAATCCAAGTCACCTTTGGAAAACTAAAAATGACTATGTTTCTAAAACGCTTAATATTTCTATAAAATTTTAGTTATAACAAGATATTGAAGAATACCTAGAATCATTACAAATGTATCTTGAACCAAATTTGGTCTGAGGAAAGAAGCTTAACCAACCTCTCGCCAAAAAAGGTAACCTGCAGTGGAAATCATTAAACATCTCGAAATGATACATTCTAATCAAAGTGTAATAACTATTATTATGGGATAATTCAATCTGTCCCATATGGATATCCCATGATACATTAAAATCAAATACATTGGCATGAATCTTTTCTTCCAAATTCTGAATAACATGCTCTTTTTGAATATCTCTTTGTGGATGGTGTTCTATAATAAACCTGAACATTGCCTCCATCACCAATTGAAGACTCCTTCAGAACCTCGAAATAATCATAGGATCATTTTCTGAAACTGTAGTAGATGGATCCCCATGTAACCACACAACGTCAATACATAAATCTTACCCAGATAGTCAATTTTTGGTGTCCTTAATCCAATTGATGTTAGATGAGTTTTTAATCTATTCCATCACCACCCAAATGTAATTTTTACCAAGGGGTTTCCCCAGTAATCCATCAATAATCTATCAATAAAGAAAATGGAATCCTCTTCCCTATTCAAATTGGAACTTGAAGTGGTTGGGGAAAACTAGAGGTTTTTAGATGGTTTAAATTTATCATTTGGTAGGTGTATCATCAGACCACATAATCATAAGTGCATTGCTTCATACCCAACCACCAGATCAACACTTTCATGTCATAATACATCTTTTTAGTGGATTCATGGATGAACCACAATAAATAAGGAGAATTAAACCAAAAAAAACTGCTCAGTGTTGTTGTAATGGAAAAATTATAAACAAATTCGAGAATACCATCTCAAGTGATAGATCAACCAGAAAATGTCTCCAAAAAAAATAGTGTTTCTAAAATTCTTTTAAACTCATCACCAAGCTATTAGATATGAATAATATATTAAAATGAAGATGAAGATAATGAACACTAATCAAAACCATACCTGAAATAACATCCTAAGAATCAATATAAAATAGTTAAAAAAACTATAAGGTTCTACTCATAATTCATTCTCAAAATAGCTTGTGACATAACTTTCCTACTAATATCATATTCAATGACATTAACCTTACCTGGGTATTGTTGATGTAGATTTAAAATGTATGAAGGTATTCTTCCCACTCCCTATATCTATGATTCATGTATTTCAAATAAGAGATATATCTCAAACCATATTTCTTACTTCATCCTTTAATGACAACCATTGATAGTGGATTTTTAGCACTCTTACAGGAATCTATAAAAACTAAACATGGATTGTTCATGTATCATGGAATCTATGAGAGATGGTGGATTACATATAGATACTATGAGGTATTTAATTATTGAATTCATATAATTCATTAGTAACAATGAATCCCTTTATGCTGATCCTAATGTGATGTTTACGATTCTTGAGATTTTTAGTCAGAACAACATTAAAACAGTTGTGGATGAGATAGACTCCAAAATCGTACATAAACCCTTTAATGGAATTTGTGACACTCTATAGGTTTTATACTATCATATCCTTAAGAATATTAGGTTCATAAACAAAAACATGGAGGTCATTCAAACTTTTCATTAGGGTAACAAAGCCACATATTTTAGGGCTTACAATGCCTCTGAATGTGTGTCTATTACATAATTATCTATTTTTGGATATTTTCCATCATAAATGGTGGATATTGTTCATCGTATACCATTGGAATTCATTTTTTATACCCTCATATCATTAAATTTTTCCCCATGTATGTCAGCCTTAATCAATTTGTTTTTTATAAAACAATAATGAAAATGATGATGAGAAAATAATTTGAACCACTCCCCCAAAATGATAGTCATTCCAAAACATAATCACATGCATAACTATAACTACCTCCAAATCATGATTGGGTTAATTTTTCTCTTGTCCTTGAATCAAAAGGAAGTATAAAGCCCCATATGATCATCCATAATGAAAAGACAACCCAAATCAGTACTAGATGGATCATATAAAACCACATACCACTTATTTGGATTAGGTAATATCATAATAGGATCCTATTTCATATTTGTTTTCATATTGTTGATAGAAGCATGAAAATTTTCATCATAGGTAAATTTCACCCCCTCTTGGTAAGAGTAGTAAAAGGTGAAAACAACATAAAAAAATCGTTCATAAACCGTCGATAATATCTAGCAAGACTAAGGAAGCCCTATATATCAATGGAATTATATGGTTCATTGTAAAAAAATTGAATCATAAACTCATTTTGATCAATTGATAATCCAGAATAATAAATCAAATTTCCTTGAAACTTCAATTCTTATATCAATAAATTGATTTTTAAAATATTTTCATACAAATGGATAATACTCAAGATGTCAAGAACAAAACCCAAATAGTTCTTATTCTTATACTCATATCATGAATAATCTAAAATATCATCCACAAAAACTACAAAAAAAGTTTTGATATACTGATGAAATATCTATTTAATCAAAACCATAAAAACTAAATGATCATTAGATATACTAAATGGCATTATGATATATTCATAATGGCATCATTAGTATATAAAACTCACAAAATATGATATGATGATAACTTGACCTCAAATTGAACTTTTAAAACTACATTCCCCCTTTAAGTTATCAAAATATTCATCCACATGAGGAAAATGATACATATTATTAACTATAACCTGGTTCAACTTATGATATTCCACACGAAATCAAAGTGAATCGTCTGCCTTCTTGAGAAAGAGAACTAAGGCATCCTTGGAAAAATCACTATTGTGAACAAAACCCATCTCTATAAAATCATATAAATAAATCTTGAGCTCTTTCAGTTATATTGGATTCAAATTATATGAAGGTATCTAAATCTAATGAATACCTAAAATCAGGTTAATCGTAAATGCTACCACCCTCTTTGGAGGAAGCCCAAAAAACTTTTTGGGCATATTTCTGGAAAATCCAAAACAATATTGGGAATACTGATAACAGAGTAAAAATTATCATTATCAATAGCTTTAGAATGCACCAACTCCAGAACCCAGGGAGTTATGGTTGTGAACTGCCTGACCTTGTATCCCACTTTCCCTTAAAAACATATGAGCTCCCATTACCACAAGGAAAAAGTATTTTCAATGATGAAAATTAACCTCATCATGATCTAAAACAACCCAATATATCCCAATTATGATTCAAAAAAATAATCTGGATTGGGAATTGATAAATCCCAAAATGATTCTACATTAGCTATTGATAATGAACATGAAGTCCATTGAAAACCCTAATCATTACTCTTCCAAATAGGCGTAGTTAACTCCATTTCAATGGAAATGTCTCCATTGGATATTTAGGTATATAAAAACATCCCTATATAAAAAACTGTGAAGCATGAGTATCAAATGATGAAATTGATATAGAAGATCCATTAATGATGGAAAATCTCACCATCACTAGAAAAGAATCAACCCCTACCAAGAAATCAACTACTATATTATTTTTTATCACATATAAGGCTTATTGAATGATCCATATAGTATTTCAAGCATTTAACTATAACATGTGATATTTTAGATCCGATGTTCCCTGACTATATCGAGGCGTAGACATAGCTTTAAAGACATTTGAAAAATGTTCATAACATTTATGACTGTTACATATAATTGAAAATGAAAGACAAGTACATCGGGTGTGTCGAACCATGAAACAGAGATAAAAAGTCATAGGACACTGCTAGTTATGACTAAATGGTATAGATGATGCTTGGAATTGAGAATCACCCCCACCACACTTGCAATGATCTATCCAATTTAACTTTTTTTATGGCACACCATAGGAACAAAAACTCGGTGGAAGAGAAGGTATAGAATATCCACCCTTCCCTTCAATATTCATGTCAACCATAATCACCATGTATACTATCTCCATATATATTAAGATCCTCAACATAAATATGTATAATTTGATATAAATTTTAAAACCCAAAATGTTCATATAATATTTTTTTGGTAATTCACTAAAACCTCTAGTACCAAATGAACTAGATCAGAAAATCGATTGGCGTACTGTCACATTGAATACTCTCCCTATCAAAAAGAGAGGAAATATAGGGAATTATCTATCATAAACCAAAATTGAATAACAATTTGGAAGAAGAGATTCATAAAACCCTTCAAAACATATCTCACAATCCTATCCACCTTTTCAATGGAATCCCAAAATATATTGTTGGTACATTAATGTATGATTGTTTGAGACCTCACCATGATAGTATCATATATATCTAGTAAGATAAATATTTTATAGATATTTTCTTGCCAGTCTCCCACCTATTGATGTTCCTTCATCCCCTTATAAAATCGTTTATTCTCATGAATAAATAGTTGTGATCCATCCCCATGTACTACAACTTTTGGATTTAGCTCAATGACTACATTAAAAATATATGGTACATTTGATTCAATATCATTATATTGTTGCATGATAACATCGATAAATTGTGATTGAGGGGTGTATTCCCTTGAGGATAATCAGCTTCTCCATCTTTGGGAACTTATAGAACACCTCCCTATGAAATATTACCACAAACTAAAATAGATGAAATGGACATACAAAAGATTAATCTCATTTCCATCAAAAGTATCATAAGAATAAGCTGAGATTTAGACCAAATATAAAAATATGAGACACAATTCCCGACAATCCATTGTAACATGAGTCCCATAATTGATTGAGAAGGCCATCCACTCAGTGTGGCCAACCTCTCAAGAACCTAAAATCCAATCACTATTATACCATACATCATGGGACCATCTACATCAAAACCAAATTTTCAAATACCAAAATAGCATTTATATTCCGTATAGGCTAGAATCTAAAATCTTGGAATCTACAACAAATAGAGGTAATGATTTCTCCCAATGTAAAGTAGAAAACATGACATATATATGAATAAGAAAATAAATTGTACAATAAAATACAAATATATATCACAAAATATATATATAAAAAGAAGAGATATAACTAAAATGGTTGAAAATTTTAATCTGAGAAAAATATCCTATTGAAAATGATGACCCAACTAAAACAGCTGCACTAACATTCTCTAGGTGATAGCATGGGAATAAACCCACTATATCACACCATCAACCAAAACCTAGCTATAATAAAAACTCACTGCCTCTCGGTGGCGCCATACTGTACACTACATCGAATGAAATAACAAGTGTATAAAACCATCGAAGGGGTCTACATGGTGTGATCTACAAGGCTTAGTAGGATCCCACCTAGGTGTTCTATATCATGTCCCTATAAAATAATACATGCCTTCTCAACATTACTAAAAACATGTAATTATAAATTGTTTAATTTTTTTATATAAAATCATGAAATTTATCTATTTCCCCTTTTACAAATAAACATGGAAAATCATTTTTTAATAATTTAATATACATATATCAAAACATATATATCATATCAAAGTAAATTCATGTATCTCATATCATATCCAATCCATGGAATTCAAATTAAAAAATTACATGTCAATGTAGGAAAGACTCACCAATGCATGTCTAACATTATGGTAGTGGACACACTCTATTAGGACTGCTAGGAAACACATACTAACATATAAAATTGATCACACATCAATCCTTATAAAATATACATTGAATCTCATATGTAGATGAACACCACAAAAAGATACTATCTAAATTGGTCAAACTAGTCCCAAGAACAACATTCCCAGTGAGTAGAGGAACACCCCTTGATTACCCCCACCCCCAAAATCGTGGAAAATGAATATGATTCTTCATTCCACTTATAAATACAAGGATTACCATGAAATCTATTATCCAAACCATTTCATCAATCTATTTCATCAAACCATTCCATGTGAACCATCTTAATATGATTTGAAAAAGAATCTTCCATTGACCAAAAATTTCTAGAAAACATATTTTATCTCAATTAAATTTAAAAAAATAAAAATAAAATCCTTAAATGATGTCATTTCATTTAAAAAACTATTTATCAAACTAATGCAATACAATTCACCAGCAATGGATATAGATGGAACCATATGCCTGAAAACTCTGGGTCGCACACTCCTACGAATGGTTTATACTACAAAAATAAAACAAAAAAGATAAAATAGGTCATATTATAAATACAAAGATCTCATAAATTATAAAAATTTAATAAAAGGACCTATAAACATGAGGAAATAAGACATAGCTCTAGAATGCACACCTATCACAACACAACCAACAAATGATCAGCCTATGGAGAAATATCTCACAATGGATTTAGAAGAAAACAAGAGATTCAACACCATAGAGACAAAGGTAAAATAACACAATGTAATGAAGCTTCCTTCACAAAATATATTGAAGAAGATGATGTATCTATTGACTACAAAGATGCAACAGAACCACCCTAATGATCAATCACTGAATGAATCAATCCGAGTTGAATGGAGGTTACCAAAATCACTGGACAAAACATCTAGGTTTAGAGGGAATATTTTTTCAAAATAATGAAATAAGAATCTGTTGTTCATCACACTAATATCACAACTCACGATGATTACATAGTGTGTAATTCAAGTAAACTTCATTAAATCCATAGGGTTTCTATATGATGATAAAAAAGGCATCATTTTATTAAACTCTAATTTTTAAAATTTCATGGAATGCAATAATTTAAAGAAATTTACTCCTTCATTTATGGTATTTTTATCATGACATAATCATGTAGATCAAATACATGATATATAAACTTTCACACAGTGTGTAACTGAATAGTAGGTTGTAAATATAACAAATTCTTACATAAAAACTCAAACAAGTTTTGGTATTCTATAAACTAAGTTTGAACAACATTAATACATTAAACATATATAACTGGACTCCATTAATTCAAATAAATAAATATCTTTGAACGTTAGTTCATTTTCGTTATCAAATTCTCTTCATCCCACAAAATACCAATGTGAACATAATTAAAGAGGAAAACAAGTAATGATATGATAAATTCTTGAAATAAATAATTTACATATTAAATTAATGGTGAAAATAATATATTATGAATAAATTATTTAGTCATCTATAAGGAATAAAAAATAATAGTAATATTTTTAACAATAGATTTTCATATGTGAACTGTTTTCTAAGATATTATTATATATTATTAAAATATTGAATTCAGAAAATTAATAACCTTTTTTGGGTAATGTCCAGGTCAGAGACCAAGACACAAAAAAATAGAGATGAGTTACATGAAGCGGAACAATGGTATCTTATTACAATCTGTTTCAAAGTAAGAGAGAAGGTCAACTGGAAAAGTATCACTCCATATCATAGCATGGTTGACTCTATTTTTGGCAAGGCCATCCCCCACCATGTTTTCATCATGATACGTATTGGTAGAAATGTACATGATTTCAAGAAGAGAATTTAGGAATTTCTTCTAGCGTGCGGTAAGAGGCCATGCAAGGTGGATCACCCCATTCTAAATAGCATGGAAAATAGTGGTGGATTCACTTTCAATCCAATTGTTGTTACATCCTTTAAGATTGACAAAAATAATGTCTGGAATCACCACCATCATTTCATCTTCAAGAGAAGTTACATTGCCACAACTTCCAAAGAAGCATCCATGACGTTGTTTGAGAGAGTCTCTGAAAATGGCCCCACATCTCGGTTTTCCTCTGGAATATCCATTAATGTAGTTCTTGATCCATCCAGGAATGGTTACTTTCCAAAACACCTCTAGATATTTCATTGTATTATTATATATGACATCGATTTTGAGCCGTCAAAGAATCACAATGTCTCCAACCGAATTATCACAGTGGGCTTTCTGAAGCAGGGTTGCTTCCCTAATGGCCATAAGAATCCTCCTCCAACCTGCATTAATATTAAATGAGCAATTGTTGTGAATAATTGTGTTTCTATCATACCAGATCACATTTTGGAGCTCAGCAACAACGGAAAGGAATAGGTTCTAGATTTTCCATGAAGTGTCAAGTTCCACACAATTTTTTAGCTGGGATTATATAGAGTAAGAGGATAACCATCTGTAGTTAAATAGGTCTGTAAACAAGAATTATTTTTTTGGTGAATTGTGAAAGCAACATTTTTACAAATACTATGTAATTTATGACATATTTTTTATATAAGTTTGTGTTATAAATTTTGATATAAATATTTTTTCCTAAATACAATTTTTTTAATTAAATATTTAAAATTTCAAATAAATATCGTAGTTTAAAACAAATAATTTACATTTTAGAATGCATGAAATATTTTATCTAAAATTGTTTTTAATAAATTATAAATTTATTCTATTAAAAATGATTTCCATATATCCTATATATTTAATCCTATTAAATGGATTAAACATTTAGAATCATAAAATATAAATTACGTAATGGGGAAAAAAATTTATTCAAAAAAGGTAAGTTACCTTAGGTAAAAAATTGTTACCTTTGTAAAATATAAACTGATTAATGTGAAATAAAAAATGCTCATGAATTGAAAAAATGTTTAATTCATATTTTGGATTGATTAGTATTGGAATTTTATGACATAATATACTACCCACTAAATTATTTTTCATTTCACATCTAATTCAGTGAGTGTGACATCCCAATATTAAATTTTATTTTGTAGTTAAAAAATTAACATCATGTTTAACTTATAAAAGGGTCTCTCGTCTCCTCTCTTTTCCCTAAACCACAACCACATTTTTTCTACAAAAAAACATACTATAAATATCTAAAATATTCATATATACCTCAATGAGGTACAAATAATCTCTAAACATTATCCATAAAATGGTTAACACTCTTCATAATGAAGATAATAAAATTAGTGAGGTATTAATTTCAAACACCACCTTTCTCTTGCATTTTTCATTATATGAAATCCCTTTTTATAAAATTAAATTATACTAAAATGATAACATATGTATCATAAGTATGACTATATATAATTATCATGGTGATATAAGCATTATCCACCATTTTCCTTTTTCATTATTTAAAATGAAAACATGATTATTTGAATATGGTGACAATGACCTCCACGATATGACATGTTCATTTACCATCACCACCTATCAGTAACAATTAGAAAGGGAATTAAAAAAACTATTATTATATTTATATACTATTTAATATTTTTATATAAAAACCATATTATCCCTCTCCATATTCATTGAAAAAAATATCATCATCCATGTATAAATATGCACTACCGCCTCCATTGATCAAGTTATTCTGTTTAACAACACTTGAATTCATGGTTGGTAATAATAATCAATTTTAATGACACATATTATTTTTATGAGATGAATATGGTTCTGGTTATATAATGTGAAAATACATCTATTCATATGAATTTGTAAAAATTGTCATAAAATTAACCATTTTAATCAAGAAAAATAAGAAGGAAATGTAATTTATTCATTTAATTTATTTGTTTCATATCCATTGCTTATTAGACAAATTATTTATATGTATGATATATAACACTAATAATCAGTAAATTATATATTTATTTTAGAGCTATAGAACTAAAAAATTGATTATTTTCCATAGGGTATTTGGGAAGAGACCCTATCGTAACTACCTCATTACTAAAAACAGTGTCACAAAATGCATTTATTTTGATAGGCCGTCACAAAAAATATATTTTATGATGGGAGGGAATCTTTTTTTTGTTCATTTTTTTGTATTTTTTACACTGAATGTCGTATGGGGCAAGTAACCCTCATAAACAATATTTGCGATGATACTACATCCCATTGTAAATAAGCTAAAAATAAAAAATTCAAAGATAAAACAATAATATAAAAGATTAATATATCATAATACAATAAAAATTCAATAAATAAAACATTAAAAATATTAAATAATAAAAATATTACATAAAATATTTACATTAAAATTTTAACATATTAAATGTGTGTATCACTATTGTTGGGGTGGCCTGAGGGTCATCTAAAAGAGGGGGGGGGGGGGGAGGAAAACATATTCCTAACCCTACGATAGCCACCACATGTACTCCATTATCTAATTTTGTAGCTACTAGTGTTATTGTCAAATCTTATCTTTTTTTTGGTGCTGTATATAGAACACTTGCTCCTCCATATGCATGGCCTCTATAAACTAACACATAGATCACATATACTTCTGATAATGTGGGTTTCATGATGAAGAAATACCCTAAAATTTTCTCAAGTTATATGATGTCCATGCATCAGCACTATAATAATTACTGAGAATTAATTGAGAACTGACTCTAACCACTCTTCCTTCATGAATGAAAATTATGTTGCTTACATCCATGATGTATCGTGAAATCCTACCACACTAGTGGCCTGAGTCTTAGAATTTTCCTGACTCTCATCCTATGTTAGTGAATTCATAGCCCCATATGACTCCAAAAAATTTAATTTGAAATTAAAATAGTTAAAAAATTATATCTAGTAAATTTGAAAACAAAAAAAATTATACTAACCATAATCGGACGATGGTGACCTACTATAAACACTTGAGTCATAATATTGTTGAACATATTCTTATAAACAACAAAATCAATAATATCTCAATGTTCAATGGAATATATGAGAATAAAATAAACTATTTAATTTTAAATTTATTTAAATTATTAAACAAATTATTTACCATATATCCTTGATGAGTATTAGATGTTCAACTATCTTATCGATGTGTCACCTCTTTCCTCCCCTTGTTCTATGCAACTAATGGTTCCATCCTCTGAAAACTATCTTTCATCTAGTATGATCTTGATACATCCCAATCATGAGACAAGGAGAAATCTTTTTGGGGGGTGTAGAATGACTGACCAAAATTTATGAACCATATTTTCATCAAGGTTCTCCTCCTCATGTTGTTTAAAAATTGATGACACTGATCACATATAAAGACCTCTCAGGCCACCCAGATAGAACTATACATTCTATCATTTACATGATACCCAAACCCAATAAATAATTAACAATATAATGTTAATAATTAAAAAATTAAAAAATTAACAAAATAACAATTATTTATTCACTTGCCATCAAATTATCAAACATGTGGTCACGAGCATGAAGGAGAATATGATCCCACATCACCCATGATCCAAAAAATAGTTGTGTAAAATCAAACTACTCAATAAAAAATATATATGTGAAAATCTATGAATAATTGATTGAATTATAAAATATTTAGAAAATAAATAAATTTATGAAAATTAAAGAAAAAAAATAAAATTAAAAACGGATCATTCCAATACATGAATAGATCAAACTCAAAATGTGTACATTTCCATTGAATAGGTTAAGGAATAGTCAATATTATAATTCCATAACCCCACTGATATGATGATAAACAACTAGAGACCTAAGGGTTAGATGATAAATAATCAAACTCATCACAATGTAGTACAACCTCTTCAATGATATGGAAGTTATAATCATAAGTCTCACCATCCATCTGAAACACATAAATATTTTTTTCAACAAATAATTGACAATTATTATATATATATATATATACTATAACTAAGAATATATCATATCATTCTTCTTATTCATACTTGTATTCTTATAAGATAGTATCAATATCTTCTTCTTCCTTTTCAGTAACATCAATTTATATATAATTTTTAGCTTCATTGTCTCTTTTTAATTTAAAATTGTTAGTTACATCATAAGAAGAATAATCCCTATAGACTTATAATTGTGAGGTTTCATAATTGATATTTTTGTCTCCCCATTGAAAACATGCATTTTGTTTTGTCTCTTTAAAATTTTCCATTTAGTGCACAAAAATATAACCATAATCAAATTTCATAAACTGGTTTTTAAATGATTTCTTTTTTTTATAATTCTCCACCTTTCAATTAACTCTCTTGAAGTATAAAAATAATTCAAATATTATATTTCGTGTTATTAAAGAGACAACAAAAATTATTCATTTAGTATAATAATTCATTTGTATTTAATATTATGATTATTCATCAAATTTGGACTTAAAATCCTCTATCATTATCAAACTAATGAAATTTAAACATCACTAAATAATTATATCATAGATAACACATCTAAATTATTTTATCCATTATTCCATAAATGTCTACTCCATGCTCTCTTTGATAATAACCTCTTGTGAAAAAACCACTATTAATATTTTCTGATCACTATATGCACGTGTATGAAATCCAAATCTATTCACCACATATGAATAATATGATTTAACAATTTTTTGATGGTGGGTTATTGAATACCCATAAACATTTATCAATTTTGTTAGCTTGTTTTGATACCTGAAAATATGAAAACCAATTAAAATATTTCAAATAATAAATTTATTTAATATGTTAAACCATAAACAGCTTACTTTACCATTCTTAGAAACCAGATGAAAAAATTATCTTACTTACGATCTTCCAGATCAGCTGCTATAATTTGTGGAAACAATTTTTTCTTGTGATAATCATTTAGTCTTCAAATAAAATAATATTAATTTAATTTTTAAAAAAATATTGAATATATGGTAATAAAAAACACTTTAAAAACTGTGTATTTTCATCATATTTTAGAAGAAAATATGTGTGACCCAAGATATTTTCCTCACAAAAAATCCATTGTTCACGAACTCCACCAAATCCAAGTTCTAGATAATTAAAAACTGATAATTGAATTCTCAATTAATAATCAATATTTCCCTCATTTCAACTGATTAAGTTATGTTTTGAAGGATATTTATGTGGGAAATAATGGGATAAGAAAAAAGAAATTTCCTCCTATAAATAAACTTCTACAACTGACCCTTAAAATTATTTGTTGTTATGTGACTTTTTCTTTAGTTTCAACATACATCTATCATATTGATACCTCTATCGGAACTGTATCTACCCTCCATATTTTTCTTCACGTGGAAAATGAAATATAAAGTTTTTGGTGAATCAACCAATTATGATGTAACAAAATATATAGTGAACATAAAATTAATATGACATCTTATTTCAGTCTACATAGGGAATCATAGTATTTTTCATTGAACATATGTCCTGAAAAAAAATGTTATTTCTATTATGGAATCCGAAATCGAATAATTCAGAAAACATATAAATACAATAGGTAGAATTATTTATAATATACCATGAAAATAATGGATATTTAGTCCACTAATATGACTATTTATGAAACCTCCATCCAAATTGGAATCATAAAAACATAGTAGTCTCAAATTATCAATCTAATAATAAAATAATAAATGGTAATCTTTTTATGGTGTATAAGACTCTTTTGGGATCATTAAATTATGTGATTTTTTATTCAAAAAAAATGAATTTCATGTTGCCTATAAATTTGGGTAAGATCTAATAATTCCATTACACTAACCTCGGATGTTGCAGGTGTGTCAAAAAACTATATTAATTATATAATCAAAACAATCCTTCACTATATGCCTGAAATAAAACATGTGATAAAAAAATCAGATTAGTATGTAGATCATAGAAAATAATTCATTTAATCATATATTTATCATTCCCAATGCAATCTTTGTTTTGTTTATAATTGATATAAAGGTAATGAGATGTAATAAAGAGACAATATAATTTTAATCAGCACCTGAGATCATTTCTACAGGTTCACCAATTTCAATTTAACTTTTTTTTGAAATGATATCTGTTACTTTGGAAAGGATAATGAATTAAAAGAAATCAATAATGATATTAAAAAAGGGTTTCTCCCACTAATACACATGAATTATTATTTTTCACTCCTAAAATATAGAAATAATTTTGGACCATTTATACTCTAACCAGATAACATTCCAAATATTTTTATGTCACTAGTTGTCAACATAAATGTAGGTTCTATTAGAAATTTTTTTACACAACAACATCATATGTGCGGACACCATTACCCCAAAAATAAATTTAATTCATTAATCAATTGATTCAAATAATCATTAGTATTCTTTTTTGGATGTCATAGAATTAATGATGACAAAAAGACATGTGGATCATTCATCAATATCAATAGAGGTAAGATATATGGTGTTATATAGATGGGATGAACCTAATATTTATTAACATAAGAACCAAATGGAGATATGTCGATTGTAGAAATACCCAATTGCACATTATAGGTTTCTGAAGTTAAAGACAAATATACTTAGTCAAAATGTTTTCATGAATCACCCTCAGAATGAAGAATTATGCTTTTTAATTGTTGAAATATTGTATTTGTACCATTATATCAATTATGATGTGTTTTAAGACATAAATTAGTGCTGAAATCTTGGTGTATGTGGGAAATAACTCAACTATTTAATAGAAATCAATCTAGAATTCCCATGTGGAGCCACTTTTTATAGTAAATTTATACATGTATTACAACTAACTAATAATAAATTTTCACTATAATATATGATGCAATCATTTTAACATACATTAATATTATGATAACCATGACCCAAAATACAAACCATCCTCTCTCTCTCATTGAAATTTATATACAACACATTTAATTCTAGGAATAGAAATTTAACCAATTAGAATATCTAATCAAAATAGCTATTTGATATTCCATTATCAGATTTAATACCCATTAATTTTTCCACCACATCAAATTTTCTTATCTTATAGCTAGGATATAAGGAATCCCCATCAGCCTTTAGCAATACATAAAATCAAGATTGTTCTAAATCATAAGTGAAATCAATATCTTCTGGAGTTTCAATTTTTTGAAAAGACATATTAGTAAAATCATATTCAAGAGTTTTCAATTGGGATTGATCTAGAACCAAATTATTATAATCTAGTTTAGAACATAGTTTTCCTAATAGATACTAATTAGAAAAAATATTTGGAAACCAAAACACAATAGTTGACCCCATGCATTGTCAAATATGTCAAACCCCCTCAAAACAAATTTCATACATGGGACCATAATTTTCCGTTCTAATAAAATTCATGTTTTGATGAAGAAAATGAATTAAATTATTAATCACCCTCAATATTTATAATATCTAGACAAAAACCATTTGGATTCTGGTGATGGTTTGTTTGGTCATGATCATGTAATAAAGAATGTTATCCAATTCATTATTCTGTATTTATCTCTGCAATTTAAAATAAGAAAACTCTTAATGATTCATTTCATATAAAAAATGATGATACCAAAAAGAGTATAAAATTAAAAAAAAATTATAATTTACATTCTAATATTTTCAATTTTATCAATTTACAATTGAATTTTTCATAATTAGTGCTTATTTTTACTCATTACCATTAATTAATGCTAATTAAAAGTAAATATAAGTAATTTTAAATAATATTTTCCAATTACTAATATTTTTGAGTAATCACTTCTAATTAATGTTAATTATTACTATTTATCATAAATTATTTCTAATTATTAGTAATTATTACTAATTAGCATTATTTTTTTTACTAATTACCACTAATTTTTTAAATAATCAATATTGTTTTTTGAAATTACCACTTATTTATAGTAATTACTGCTACTATAAATTAATTATTTCTAATATATTGAAATTAACAATAATTTTTACTAATTAGGAAGAATTTTTAGGAATTTCAAATAATTTCTAGGATGCACCATCAATATTTAATAAAGAACTCTAATTTTTAATAATTAGCACTGATTTTTTCTAATTACCAAAAAAATTCTATGTACCACTAATTATCTATATTTGGTACTAAGTAAAAGTAATTATTTCTAATTTCACTATTTACTACTAATTTTTTCTAATTAACTCATATTAAAATAAAATTTCACCCATTGCGACTATTTTTTACAAATTACTACTAGATATTACTAATTATCATGAATCTTTACTAATTACCACTATTATTATAAATTAATTATAATTATTACTATTTACATCTATTTATTACTATGTGTAACTAAATATTAATAAATGCCACTTACTTTCTCTAAGTACCGCTAA
Source organism: Viscum album (assembly GCA_963277665.1). Lineage (NCBI taxonomy): Eukaryota > Viridiplantae > Streptophyta > Magnoliopsida > Santalales > Viscaceae > Viscum > Viscum album. The sequence continues at coordinate 2,058,290,232 of OY728151.1, read as the reverse complement.
TTACCTCTAATTTTTTTAGAAACCACTAATTACCACTAACCACTATTTCTTATTGATTTTAATTATGAATTACTTATAATTTTTACTAAAACCCATTATTTTTTACTAATTACCGATAATATTTACTATGTACTATGAATTGTCACTAAATTTTAGTAATTACCACATATTTGTTTTGCAATTAACTCAATGATTTAGTAATTAAAATTAATTATTTTTAATTTTTTATACTTACTATTAATTATTAATAATTACTACTAGTTATGGCTAATTATCACTATTTTTTACAAATTTTTTCTAATTATTAAAAAATAAAGATAAATTTTAGTAAATTTTTATAAGTATAACTTATTACAACTAATTATTATTAATTACCACTAATTATATCTAACTACCATATTTAATTACTAATTACACTAATTTATTACTAATTAAAACAATTATTTTTAAACTTACTATCTTGTTTTGTAATTAAGAGTTATTTTTAGTAATTACTAATAATATTTATTAATTAATGCTAATTTAAAATAATTAATGCTAATTTTTTTTACAATTACTACTGATTATTATATATCCTATCTAATTATTACAGATTACCGCTAACTATTACTTTTAACCACTATTATTACTAATTACCAATAATTATTACTAATTACCACTAATTATTACTTATTAATGCTAATTATTACTAATTAATATAAATTATTAATGATTTAAATTATTATTTAATTATCACCACTAATTTTTCTGTAAATACTGCTAATTTTTAGAAATCACCACAAATTTTATGTAATTACCAATAACATTATGTAATTATTACTAATTATTATTTATATCCCAAATAAATACCAATTAACACCAATTTTTAGTAATTACCACTAATTTTTACTAAGTACCCATACTTTTAATAATTTCTACAAATTTTTATAGTACTTCACTTTTTATCATCAATTTTTACTAAGTACTGCTAATTATTAATTATTACTGCTAATTAAAATAAGTTTTTACTAATTACCTATAAATTTAAATAATTATGATTAATTTTATCTAATTACAGCTAATTATTACTAATTATATACAATTATTAGTATTTACTTCTATGTATTACTAATTATAGTTAATTATTAGTAATTACTGAAAATGTTAAATTTGTTTAACTAAATTTTACTTGGTGCTGCTTATTTTTACAATGCACCGGCAATTCCCGCAAATTTGTACTATGTATCGGTAATTAACAGTATCCAATAATTTTTACTAAGTACCTTTTTATTTATTGCCACTAATTTTTTCGATGTACAACTAATATATGCTTATTATCACCAATTATCACAACCATTTATTAAATAATGTTAATTATTTCTATTTTTTAATTACATCTAATTAATGTAAATTTTTGAAAATAACCTTTTATTATTACTAACTACTTCTAATTATTACCAATTAGTGCTAATTAACATGAATTATTACTACCTATTAGTAATTACTGCTAATTTTTTCTATGTACATCTAATTAGCATTGATTTTTACTATGTACCACTAATCATCACTAATTTATAATAATTATAGACACTGTTTATAATTGCTGAAAATATTTAGTAATTGCAATTATTTTTTTACAAATTGATGATTTTTTTCAACTTTTGGTTAATTTTTACTAACTATCGCTGATTAAAAAACATTACTATGTATTGCAAATTACCAAGAATTTTTACTACACAACAGTAATTATAATTAATTTTTAATAAAAACCACTATTTACCACTTATTTTTGGCAATTACCAATAATTTCATCCAATTATTGTTTATTTTTAGTAATTACATCTAATTTTCGGTAATTTGTACTAATTAACGCTAATTAATTCTAATAACCACTAATTTTTACTAATTACCACTAATATATAGTGATTTCCTTTAATTATCACAAATTTTTAAAAACTACAGCTAATTATACTAATTACAGCTAATTATTACTAATTACAACTAATTATTAGTATGTATTACCATTGTTTCGTAAATATCCCTCATTTTTAGTAGTTATCACAAATATTTATTATTTATCACTCATAATTAGTAATTATCTCTAATTTCTAATATTTATCATTGATTTCTAATATTTATTGGTGATTCCTATTAATTTTCATCGATTTCAAATAATTAACACTGAATTATAATAATTACCACCAATTTCTAAAAATTATCACTGATTTGTAATAATTATTTCTAATTTGTAGTCATGACAGCTAATTTTAAAAAAATGTTTTAAAATTATTAATATTCTTTATAATTATTAAAAATTATTATTATTTTTTACAAATTATGATTAACTAATTACTATTAATTAAACCAAACAACTCTAAAATGTTATTATTTATTACTCATGACTATAAATTATTATTATGTTCTATTAATTCCTCCCTATTTACATTATGTTTTAGTAATTCCATCTAGTTATCAGTAATTTATAAAAATTACATGTTTTTATACTAGTTATCATTAATTTCAAATAATTATTTCTAATATCTAATAATTTCCAATAATTTCTAATATTTACTATTTTTTTGAAGGGTGAGTTCTGGTCAAAAGACCAGAACTTAATGATTTATTCAAAAGAAAAGAGAAGCATACAAGTTACATGAGACGGAAAGAGGGAAATTTTTTAGATTCCTTAAAAAAAGGTGTCAACTCTAGAGGGAGGAAATTCCTCCATGTGATCTCATGTGAGACACCCATGTTGGAAATCCCATCAGTGATCGTATTAGCCTCCTGATAGGTATGAGTGTCTATAAAGTTGAGGCCATTGAGCGCGGTGAGGCAGCCCATCCAACAGTGGGTGGAGACCAAGCAAGATGAGCATCACCCTTCCAGATGGCTTGCACAATAGTAGTGGAGTCCCACTTGATCCAGATATTATTCTAGTTGAAAATATTTGAATAGGAGATGACATGAATGGTAGCAAGCATTTCTATCTGCAGCGCAGAAGCAATGCTTCAACTTCCAAAGAAGCATCCGAGGATCCGATCTTGATGGTCTCTAAAAACCAATTTATAATAATAATTAATAATTATTACTAATATTAAAAAATTAAACTAATAAATTTTTAAAGTAATAACATAAACATGAATCATTAATGGAATGCAAAGCTGAAAATTTCATTCCCTATAAAATTGTATACATGTAATAGTATAAGAAAAAATAAGATGAGAGGAGATTAATTAAAGATAGTTCAAAGGAGGAGAGTTTGAAAAAAAATATGTGTGGGGGTATATATATGTTAGATTTTTAGTGTTGAGATTAATTACAACGGACATCCCATTATAAAGAGTTTTAGTTGCAGCGTGTCTCGTTGCAATTAAGTCCCACAATTAATAACCATTCTGGTGATTTAAAAGATATTTTGGATGAGAAACGTTGAAAAAGATAATAACCACCAAATGAATCATAGAATACCATGACTGTACATAGAATCACGATAATATATATAAAATGGTAGTACAAAATACAACACATACAACAAATAAGGGGTGAACCATGGAATTCTCATGGAATAAAAAGTGAGATAAGAAACCCCTTACCTTGTGTCCGACTTGACTTGTTTGTTCCTTATTATTCATGAATAATAAAGTAATGTTAATTTATACTTTCTTAAACACCTTTTTATGTTTATTATTCTTTTTATATCACTTATTATCATGTTATAAACATTATGTAATAATTTATGTTAATATTGGTCATTTTGTCGATATTTGGTATTTGAGTCAAAAATGGACTTCTTATAATTATAAGTTGTTCATGTGGTCAAAAGATAATTATATCTGGAATGATATTCATGATTTAAATACCATATTTATAATATATATCCGAAACCTATATAATTATTATTGGATAATTTTATTTCAATTTATATTCATCTTAGAACTGATCTAACTGAATTTGGACTCATTTATAATCTAAATAGTGTTTATAATAAGATAATATTTCAAGATATTCTTTAAATGCACCTCCTCCATTGTATAAAATTCCACCACCTCTAACCCTCATTCACATTTCTCAATAATCCTTTTCTCATCCACCCAATTCCATAATATTTTCCAAAAATCCTTATATACCTCCTATAAGTGTCACATTGTGAAGAAGGCAATTCAAGAAAGCCTTTTAGCGTAAATCTAAAGGAGTTACCGGATTTTAGGTAATGTCTTATCTGATGCTTCCTTCATTTATTTTCCCTTCTCCAACCGTATAACACACGTTATTCAATAATTTTATAGTAAAACCAGAATCTGCAGCATACTAGGTTGTTTTTATGGGAAGTATTCAACTAACACTCACACACACCTCTATCTAATTGATTTATACCATACTGTTTATGTGGAGGACAAACTAGTACCTCAAAAAATATTTATTATTCAATAATCTCCTACTATATTTTATGGTGGCCATTATGATGGAACATAAATTTCATATGATATTTATTATATTTATTTTAACTAAATGCTTATGTAATTATAATTTTGAAAATACCATTATTCTTTTCATGTGGTATAAATACGATAATTTCCTTTGGAAAAGTGTGGACTACTACCACTTCTTAGTGATATTCCTCATTCATACTATACATAGAACGTATAAATGATGGAATTAGTGAACATATGTAACAGATATAACAGATATATTATAATAGAATTATAATATACCTATTTATAATTTAGTTTTCATTCCTATAAATATGAAAAGGATATGAAAGTAGCGTTCACACATATGTAAGGCATACCATCTCTAGGAACGATACATTTAATTTAATATATCCAAATGATATTTTCTATTATAAATAAATATAATATATATATATATATATATGATTTCTAAATCATTAATATCATTCTGAAGATAAATTACATTTGACCACATGGACAGTTTGTAATTATAACGAGTTTATTTTTGAGACATGTACCAAGCATCGACAAAACGACCGATATGAACATGAATAAATATGACTGTTATAGGAAGGTAATAATTGATATAAAAAAATTATAAACTTGAAAAATGATTAAAAGAAATTATAAATTTATCTACGTTTATTATTCAGGAAAAACAAGGAACTAATCTGACTATTCAGACTCATGGTATAGGATCATTTCACTCTTCTCTTTTAGTCAAAGACTAATTTTATGTTATGTATTTTAATTTTAATTTTTCTTATTTTTGGTTAGGTTCTTATATATACTTATTCTTTTCCATTTTAATTCCATGTGATTAGAGACCCATTTCTCTCCCATCAACTCAATTTCTGAATTTTAAAGTGATGATGTTAGGCTGGTGAATTTTCATAAGGGACTTCGACTCAATTTCCTTCTATTGAAGAATGTTTTGATAACATACACCTCTTTATTTTACACGTTGTATAATAAAACACTTTTACTTTTACATTTTTTAAAATGTAATCTTTTTATAAGAAGCATTTTACTAAACTACCAAAGGAATCTTTCTTACCATATTGCGGCGACAATGACCTTTCTACCAGCATAACCATTATACGATATTTTGATTCTTCTATAATCCCTAATTTTTTAAAAGGAAAAAAAGAAACCCATTATTCTATTTTTGGTATTTTGGTATGTAAAACGGTTATTTAAATGGGTTAAGTATTTTAATATCGTGTAATAATTTCTTATAATTGCAAATGAAGTGTTATTTCTTAAATGTTGATTTTTGAAATATTTTATGTGGTATATGGACATTTGAAGAGTGGTTACGTGATAAACCACTGATGTGTGGTTACATGATAAACCAAATGATGAGTGGTTCTGTGATAAACCATGTAAAGGTGCTTACTATAAAATATCTAATGCATTAGGTATGGAAGTTGTCCGTATAGCGATTCCATTTAGTGATATGTGTTGTAGTCGATCGCATGGTTATTAAATTTATGTATGTTTATGTTTTGAGTTACCTTTATATGCTATATGTTTTTTATATTGGTTTTATAGTAACATTTTGGTTAAAAATGTGTAATAAATAATATTATATTCTATGAAGTATATTTCTACTTCTTTAAGGTCAATATATTACATTATGATAAAGTATTCATGGTTTCAATTTTGTTTTGAAAAATCACAGTTTCCTTCTTAATGTACACCTTACTAAGTTTTTTATGCTCATCCCATGTTCTTGAAATGTTTTTCACATGTATTAATGTTGAATAGGGTCAAGGATGAGCTCATGGAAAATTCATTCTGATTAAAATATTGAACTAAACATGTTTCATTTTTATGAGTTTCTATGGATGCTGAGTAGAAGTGTCTACATGTAATATTGGAGTTGTATGTATAATTTATGATCTATTAATATAATTTTATAAACCAGAAAATATCCTCAATTTCAATTATTAACATAATTCAAGAATATGTAATTATTTAAGGCTAGGGACATACAATTTGTATCTTAGGACAGTTTATAAACATTTATTTTCTAGGGTGTTATTTAAGCAGAAAATACATATCCATAATGATTTTCATATTAGAAAGAGTAATAGTTTTATTAGATAAATCGAATGAGTTTAATATAACATGAATAAGTATATCTTAGTGTTTATCCTCCCCCTAAGATTTTATATGAGGATTTTAATTATATAATCACACTAACCATTTTTTTTAGTAGTTTGTTGGATCTATCAAGTACTAATGTGACAATGGATATGAAGTAAAATGTGGAGGGTTTTTAATGAAAAACTGAATAAAAGAGGGGAAACAATGATAAATCTTGTGGTTATTATTAAGTAACCATCTGGAGCCATGATTGACCACTTGAACCTTTGGGTTTTCTATAAAGAATCATATAATAAATAAAATAATTCCAATGGAAGTTCACGTAATAATTATAAAGGAATGAATATTCAAAAAGATATGTGTAATTGATGTGGAAAGAAACACTTAAGATAATTCATCAAATAGAGAGGAAGATGTTTGAGATGTTGTAATGAAGTTCATAAATCAATCACCATCCACGGAAAAAGGAAACATCCAGTTTACTCCATAAAAGGGACATAAGTTTTTTCTAAAGGATCAATTGAATTATTTAAATATAGTGTGAATTGGAATTATACGATTATGTTAACTATGACAATTGATTCAAAATGGGATCAGAAATATCATACAAATATATGTTTACAAATTACTAATTACATTCCACTTGATGATAAGAAAACTGAAAATTACTTATGGGAGGTATGGATTATTTCTTAGTTCATGTTTTGATAATACTGAAATATTAGGACAATATGAGTGATTTTTTTTGTAGAAAATAAGTATAACAGAATAAGATGGGAAACACATGGACCAAGGATCATGAAGAATGTTCGATGATTAAGATGTGTTGAAATTGAAAAGTTATATTGGATCTATGGATGATGACATGTTTAAATTTATTGATTTTTGGATTATATTTGAATACATTTTCTAGAATTTGTAACCTAGAAGTGTGATATGTGAGAATGTTATTCAAGGAATAATTATCATTTCATATGTGGATATAATGTATTAACTTAGGGATTCATGAGATAATTTGTTTTTAATTCAATTATGGGTTATAAGTTTTTGGGATAAAAAAGGTGAGGTATGAAATAAACTTTGAGGTTAAAACATGTTATGGATATTTTTAGAGATTTTATCTTATTTTGTTAATTTTATTATAATTATATTTTTTTTGAAAATGGGAAAAACACAGATCGTGTGACAACCCTTCACGTTGGATAAAGCTTCTAGAATCGAACCCACAACCAAATTGCGACAAGGATTTATCACCTACCAGTGGACTACATAAAGTCCCTTGTTTTTATGATAGATTTTCTTTAGTTAAATGATTTTATGGATCATGAATATGTTGATTTTGGAAACATTTGTTTTATTAAATGGATATCGTTAGTATAAGAAAATGATTTGGTGAGTAAGTGATAAATGTTTTTTTAGAAGAAGTTCTCTCTTTGGAAAAACACTATATGCCTAAGAAAAAAATCAATAGTTTGGGATTTAATTTGTTGAGTAATGGGTGAAAATATATTTAGAAATAATCTATGTTTTATTGTGAACATATGAAAATTTTGGTTATTTATGGAAATGATTAACCTATCATAGAGAATATGTGATTAGGTTAATTTCACTTCACTATGAGACTTTAAGAGTAGTGGATGTTATTTAGAGATAAATGAAATGATTTATTATAGAATACTATGTGATTAAATTATTTTTATTTATGGGTATCAATTTCAGGATTAATTATATTGATTAATTTTAAGGAAAATTGTTTATTAAATAGTCATTGTTGAATTATGGGTAATATTTGTTGAATTTTTTATATTAAGAGTAGTATTTATTTTTATTATTCTTTTGAAGATTATCTGATCTCATAAAAAACATTTTTGTTTTTGTTAATATATAGTTAATATTTTTTTAATTATGTGATTATATAGAAGATGATTCTAGTTCTTTTTATGTGACCAAATCATCTTGAATACTCATAGTTTGGAAAAAAGATGATTCTGTGGAAAAATTTAGTAAATGATGATATTCTAGATGACAAGTATGTATCTTTCCTTATGTTCGTAGTCTAGATCATAAATAAACTCCACATATTTATGAGAAGGATAATAAAAAACATCTTTAGGTTACTTTTCTTACAGGGAATCAAATTCTGTTTAACCCATCACAAGTTTGTGGTTTTCTTGTTGTTAACATTCTCCAGATAATGTTTTATATCACTCTCTATTAGAACTTGATGGTTAGTTTATCTTCCAAAACAATGTTTTTCTTATATTGAATAATATTATATGTTATGTCGTGTATCTGTTTTACTTAAATTTATATTCATTAAATGTGTTAGTTTAATTGACTCTTTTTCCGTTGTGCGACTTTCAATGATAGATCTATTCACAATATTACAATAATAAGGACACAATTTCCAAAAGAGGGGATGAATGCAACAACCAAGATATTAATAGAATAATAATTTTTCATATCTATTAATATTTATAAATAAGATATTAATTTTCTGTTAAGGATGAAACTTTGTTTGATAGCGTACTAAATACGCAACTACAAGTTTCTTAGAAATCTTATATTGCACACAACTTTGAGTTATACCGAAAAATATTATAATATTTTTATTATTTAAAATACTAGTTAACATATAGATATCGTATTTCTAGGAATGAACATAACTAAAAACATTTTGATTACACCTTTTTCAAATGTAATTACATTTATTCAATAAATTTTAGACGCCTAAAATAATAATGAATCAAATTTTAAGCATGAAATATTCTAATATTATTTAAAATGGTTATTTACCTCCTTTTGATGGAGAAATCCTTTTAAATATATATGTTTCCTCTATTATATGTTCCATTTGACATAATAAACATCATATTTATAAGTAGGAAATAAAAAAAATTGTAAATTTTTGGTATTTTTCGGAAAATGTTCATTTTTTAATGAATAATGAAAAATACTGCATTTTAAGTCAAAACTATATTTTAATCTACTTTATTTATATTATTATATTGTCCAATTAATTTTTTTAAATTGAAATTGGATTATATTTTTATAATTTAATCTAATTTTTTTCATTGTACGACCTAGGGATGAGATATGTACTGCCTTGGGAATCCTTTGCTCGTTATTTTTTAGGACCCCATAGAGCCACTTGAGTGTGAAAAATGACATTTAATTACTTTTAATTTAATTTTAAGGAATATATAAAATAAACATATATCATTTACTACAAAAAAATATATGAGGTTATATAAGTGATATATTCAACTATAAATTGTCATTAGAAATAAAAAAATATTTTCTACATCATCATATTTAATTTATAATTTTTAGAAATTATATTATGAAATTTAATTATGACGCAATAGGGATGTAGTGATTACATCATTTATAAATCATTCAAATAAATGACATTAGAAATGTTAAAATAAATGTATTTTTTTTTATTTTGATGACATCCATGAATTTTTTGAGTGATATTTACATGTTATTATTTTATTATTGATGTTTTTTCTAATTAATAAAGATTTTATGGATTTTTAAAAAATGAATGATATGAATATTTTCGTAATTGAAATAATCCTTATTTTATAATATAATATGATTTATTAAATGTTACAAAATTCCAAATAATATATGATTTAGAAAAATATTTAACATAAGTCTAATTTTTTTACTGAATCACTAATTGCATATTTTTCATGTTTTTTAAACTATTTTGACTCTAAAATTGTTAAATGCTTGGTATAGAGGTAATAGTAAAAATGGGTAAAATAAAAAGATATAGACTAAAAAATATAAAAAACCTGTCTATTTATTATTAGATTATTTATTTCGAATTATAATAATCTTTTTTTGGATCTAACTGAATTTTTTCTCTTTTATATTAGATATAATATTTATAATAAAATATTTTCTAATGATATTCCTTAAGATCCCCTACTCCCTTGTATAAAAGGCTACCACCTATATCACTTAATCACACCTCTCAACCCCCATTGTCTCGTCCATTCTCTTCCCAAATAATCACCCAACATTATTTTCTTCCTCATATAATACTTACCTTGGCTCTATGTCAATTCAAGAACGTCTTTTAGAAAAAATCAAAAGGATTTACCCGGTTTGAGGTAATATCATCTTAGAAGCTTCTTTCATTTATTTTCCCTTATACAACCCCATAACTCTCCTTATTAAATTATTTAATAAATAAACCAGTGTATTGAATCTAATAGATCATTTTTATAGAATGTATTAGAATTACACTCACACACACCTCTATATAATGGATTTATAACATAATGTTTTTGTGGATAGCGAACAACTACCTCACAAAAATGATGATTTTTCAATTCTATCTTACCAATTCTTATGGTGGCTATTATGATGGAAATTTTATTAAATATTATATATATGATACATATTTTATCTTTATTTTTCTGTAATTGTCATTTATAACACACCTCTATGCTTTTCATGTGTTATAAATTTGATAATTTCATTTGAGGAAATGCAGACTACCGACCCATCAATGTGATATGACTCATTCATGATTTACTTGTAAAGCATAAATAATGGAATTAATGAACATATGTAACCAATATACTACATATATTATACTGGAATTATAATATACCTATGTATAATTTATTTATAATTCTTTTAATTATGAAGAAGAGACAAAAGTAGCGTTAATGCGTACATACGACTTACCTTCTCCATGAAAGGGGAATTTCATTTATTATATTCCAATTAAATGTACTATTATAAATACATATATACTGGATATATTTCATATATATGATATATATATATCATGAATATAATTTTGGATTTAATGTAATTTTGACCACATGGACAGTTTGTAATTATAACATGTTCATTTTTAAATGAAGTACCGAGAATTGACAGAATGACTAATATGAACATGAATAATTATATTATTATTATAGAAATTTAATTATTTATATAAAAATTATAAAAAAAATTTAAATTATCGTAAAGAGAGTATAAATTATCTTATGTTTATAATTCCAGATGAACAAGGAACATACTTGATGATTCAGACTCAAGTTAAGGGAACCTTTCACCCTCCTCTTTGAGTGAAATACTTATTTTTTTTAATTCATTTTTATTTCCATTTTTCATAGGTTGGGATATTTTATTCTATATCCATATTTCTGTCCATTTCATTTCCATGTGATGAGAAAACCTTTTCTCTCCAATCAACACATTTTCTGAATTTAAAAGTGACATCGTTAGGCTGCCGGATTTTCATAAGGGAAATTGTCTGAATCTACATTCATTGAGGTGTGTTTTGATAATATACACCTAGTTATTTTACATGTTGTATTATAAACCCCTTTTACATTTAATTTTATTCAAAATAAATCTTTTTCTATGATGAGTTTTACTAAGTGCAAAAATAATGTTTTATTGTACTGCGATGGCAATGACATTTCAATCTACGTAACTGTTATCTGATATATATTTTTCTTCTATATGACTTAATTTTTGTAAATGTAAAAATAAAAACCTTATTCTCTTTTTTGATAATTTTTTTTTGAAAACGGGTTTTGAAATTTATTGAGTATTTTGATATCTTGAAATAATTTCTTGTAATTGAAATTGAAGGCTTATTTGTGAAATATTGATCTTTAAAATATTTTATGTGGTACATAAACATTTGACAGGTGGTTGAGGGATAAAACAATGATTGTGGTTGTGTGATAAACTAAATTATGGGATGTTTTTTGATAAACCATGGATGGGTGGTTATATTATATCCTCTAATGCATTAGGTATGGAAGTCGACATAATGGCTATTCCATTTAGTGGTATTTGTGGATGTCGGCCGTATTATTATTCCATTTAAATATGTTTCTATACCAGGTTACTATTATAGGATATATTTTGATTTATATGATATTTATAGTAATTTTTTTATTACAATAAATTGTATGAAATTATCCTATATTCAATGAAGGTTTTTTCTACTTCTGTAACATGAAAAGTATTATTCATGATAATGCATTCATGGTTTACATGTTGTTTTGAATATTAAAGATTTTCTTAATTTATATATACCTTGATGAGGTTTTTATGATCTTACCAAGTGTTTGATATGTTTTTCATAGGAATCATGGTGGAATAGTTTCAAGGATGAACTCATGGAAAATTCATGTAGTTTAAAACATGGAACTAAACATGTTTAATTTTTACGTGTTTTTATGGATACCAAGTAGAGGTGTGTGCATGTAATATTCATGGTGTATATATATGTTATGACCTAACACTATAAATCTACAAACCTGATAATATTCTCAATGTGAATTATTATCTTAATTCAGGATTACGCAATGTTTTACGGTTGGGGCCTTATAGTTGGAATCAGAGGTCTGTTTAGATACCTTTAGAGGTCAAGGTTTTTTTTAAGAATAAGTGTCACAACTATAATTGTTAGCATATTGGACTATGACAAAGTTATTTTAGATTAATCTACCGAGTTAAAGATAACATGAATAATTATATCTTAGTGATTACTCACCTCATAATATATTATATGATGATTTTATTGATATACTGACACTGACCTTTTTGGTTTTTCTAAATGGATGGATCAAGCAGTAACCAAAGAGACCATGGATGTGAAGGAAACTATGGTGGTTTTACGAATGAGTAAAAAAATGAAATGGGAGATACAATGATAGTAATTGTGTTTATTCTTAACCAAATATCTAAAGTCACGATTGACCACATAAAATGTGGTGATTTTTCAAAGGCATCAATGTTTTTGAGAAAAGAATCCCAATTTATATTAATTTAATAATAATAAAGGAATGTATATTCAAAAACCTATATGTCAATAATGTGATAAATAAGCATATAAGAAAATACATCAAACGGATGAGAAGTTGTTTCAGATGTGGAAATTAAGTTCATAAAGTGATAACCTTCCATGGAAAAAGGAAGCATCCAGTTTACTCTAGGGAAGGGAAAGATGTTGTTTATGAAGGATCAATTGAATGTTTTAAATGTGGTGTATAAAGTCATTATAAGAATAGATGCCTTAATATGATGTTTTAACAATGGGATCAGTAGGATCGTGTAAATTTATGTTTACCCATTCCTAATTCCATTCAAATTGAAGATAAAGTAGTAGAAAATGACCTATGAATGGTATGGATTATCTCCTAGCTTATTTTTTGACATTATTGAAATCATAGGACATTATGTGTGATTTTGTTTGTATTAATGATGTTTAAAAGAATAATATGAAAAAACATGGATAAATGATCACGAAGAATGTTTGATAATTAAGATGTATATGAATTTAAGAGTTATGTTGGATCTATGAATGACGATTTGGTTTAATTTGATAATGATATGATTAAACTAGAATACCTTCTATAGTATGTGTAACCATGATGTTTGATATTTGATAATGTTATTCAAGAAATAATAATCTTTTCCTGTGCGGACATAAATGAAAATCAAAGGGGTTTGTGTGATCTTCTAATTTTGAGGCAATTATGGGTTATTAGTTTTTGGAATGAAAAATGTTAGTTATGAAATGAACATGGTGGTTAGAACATGTTATGAATATTTTTAAGTATTTTATCTCATTTTTTTAATGTTATTTGAATTATAAAGATTATAAAAGAGGACAACACACAGACCGTGTGACAACCCGTCGCGTTGGACAAAGCTGTAGGAATTGAACCGACAACCAAAGAGAGACTAGGATTTATCGCTTACCACTAGACTATGTGATGTCCATGGTTAGTGATATTAATTATTTTTTTGTTAAATTATTTTATAGATCATGAATATGTTGATTTTGGGAACTTATGTTTTATCAAATAGATGTCTGTAGTATTGGAATCCAATTTTCTAATTACGTGATAAAGATTATTTTGGATGAATTTCTCTCTTTTGGGGAAACCTATATGTATTTGGAATATATAATACTATGGGATTTAATTTGTGGAGTAATGGATGAAATTATACGTTGGAATAATCTATGTATTTATTGTTGACATATACTGATTTGGGTTACTTATGGAAATGATTAACCTATGATGGAGAATATGTGACTAGGTTAATTACACTTCGTTATGAGACATTAAGAGTAGTTGATGTTATTTGGAGATAAATGTTATGATTTACTATGTAAGACTAGGTGATTAAATTATTATTATTTTTGGGTTTCAATATTAGTTTGGATTATGTTGAAGAATTTTATGGAAAATTGTGTATTGAATGATATATTTTTATCATTGGATACTATTTGTTGAATTTTAAAAATTAAGATTATTATTTCTTTTTTATCCTTTGGGGATTTATATGATTTGGTATGAAACAATTTCGTTTTGTTTAATATATAGTTCATTTTTTTTCTAATTTTTGTGATTCTATAGAAATTTATTCTATTGATTTTGATCTGAACAAGTCATCTTGAATACTCATTATTTGGATAAAATATGAGTTTGTTGTTGAAATTTAGTAAAGGATGAATGTATACATGAAATTTAAGTATGATTCCTTATGTTCTTAATAAATATCATATATAAATTCCTCAACATTATAAAATGGAACATAAAACAAAAACTCTTTCTATTTACTTTTCCTATTATGAAATTAAACACTGTTTAACCCATCAAAAGTCTGTGGTTTTCATGTTGTTAAATTTTTCCAGATCATGTTTTCTATCACTCTCCATTAGAAATTGATGGTTAGTTTCCTTCCAATTTCCATGTCTTCCTACATGGAATACTAGTATATGTTATCTCGGGTAACCTTTTTACTAGTATTTCATTATTTAAAATTTATATTTTTATTCACACTTTTTCTGATGTGGGTTTTTCAATGATGCTTCTGATCATAATTTTAAAATTGTGAGGATGTAATTTCTAAAAGGGGGGAAAGGCTTGACGACAAAGGTATTTATAGATTTATACTTTTTCATATCTATTAAAATTTATGAATATAATATTAATTTTATGTTAAATATGTCACTTTTTTTGATAGCTTTATCAAAACGCAAGAACATGTTTCTTTGAAATCATATGTTTCACATAACATTGAGTAATACCGAAAATAATATATTATTATTATTATTTTAAATGGTAGTTTACACATAGTTGTAGTATTGATGGGACTGAATATATGTAACTAAATTATGAATACACATTTTATTTAAATGTTTATATATTTATCGAATAAATTTTAGAATCCTAAAATAATAATGAATTCAATTTTATGCATCTAATATTTTAATCTTCTTTAAAAGGTTATCTTACATCCTTTTGATGGAGATACATTTTTAAATATACTTTTTGTCTCCATTATAAGTTCCATTTGAACGAATAATGATCTTCTTTGTAATTAGGACATCAAAATTTATATTTGGTAATTTTTTTTTATTTTTTTTATAATGTTTAATTTTTAATTAAGAGTGAAAAATACTGTATTTTAATCCAAAACAGTATTTTCATATAATTTATTTATGTTTTTTGATTATCCATTTAATTTTTTTGATGTGTTGTTAGATTATATTTTTTATTATTTCATCCAATTTTGGTCATTGGAAGTAATTTCACTTTGAAATTGGACATAAACAGATGTCATTATTTTGGTAGTTTTTATTTCTTAAAAACATGCTTATTGGTTTTGACAATGAGAATTAATATAAAATTAATTACTCCAAATTCTATGTTTTGAATTTAGAAAAATGGATTCCAAATTTGGAATAATGATGTCCACTTTTTGTAAACTGGTTCCTTTTATTATTATACATTATGAATAGTATCTTCAGTAAATATTTTATTTACAATTGATGAAGGGTTAATCTAGTAAATAAGGATAAAAAATAATATTATATTAATTTTAAATATCCTTAACAAATGTCTATAACCTATTTGATGATATATTTCTGATTGTGGTCAACATAGGTCTATTTTAGGACCCCATAGAGCCACTAGTGTGTGAAAATGACATTTAATTACTTTTAATTTATAGTTCAAGAAAATATAACATAAACATATATCATTTAATAAAAAAAATTATATTGTTATATATGTGATATCTTTGATAATAAATAATCATTATAAATATAAAAATATTTTCTACATCATTATATTTTGTTTATAAATTTTAGACATTAAATAAATAAATTTCATTAAGTCATAATGGTGATGTAGTGATTGCTTCATTAATGAAGGATTCAAAGAAATGATATTATAAATGTTAAAATAAATTTAATTTTGTTAATTTGATATATTCCAATATTTTTTTGGATGATATATACATGTTATATTATTATTTCTGACAGTTGTTCGATGTAATAATGTTTTTCTTGGATTTTTAAAAAATTCACGATATGGACAATGTCAAAATTCAAATCATTCATATTTTAAAATATAACATATTTTCTTAAATGATATAAATTTAAAAAAAATATATAAAATTAGTCCAAATTGTTATCCTAAGTCTAAAATTGTATTATAGAATATTTTATTATATTTTTTTCATGTTTTGGTAACAATTTTAATTTTAATAGTGTTAAGTAATAGGTAAAACGATAATAGTAAAAAAGGGTTAAATAAAAAAGATAATGACTAAAAAATATACAAAAACCATATAAATATTATTTTATGATTTTATTTTGAGTTATATTCTTCTTATATTAGATATAATATAATTTTTACTTATTTTTAATATTAATTGAATTTGTAATAAAATAATATTTTAAGATATTCTTTAAGTGCCCCTCCTCCCTCTTATAAAACGCCACCACCTCTAACCGTTACTAACACCTATGAATCCCCCTTGGATCCTACAAAATATACCTATATAATCTCAAAAAATTCCTATATTCCTTCTAGAAGACTTACCATGGGCATAAGGTGATTCAAGAATGTATTTTATCTTAAATAAAAACAAGTTACCAAATTTGAGAGAATGTCTTCTCTCAAGCTTCCTTAATTTATATTCCCTTCAACAACCCCAAAACTCTTTTTATACAAATATTTTATCAAAACACCATTATTTTCAATATTACAGGTTGTTTTTATGAGAATTAATCGATTTAAACTCAAACACACCTCTTTCTAATGGAATTAAAACATACATTTTCTATGGACGATGAAATACTGCATCATGAAACAATGATGGTTTAATTATTTCATACCGCCTATTATGGTGGACATAATGATGGAAATGAAATAATATATGATATTTATGGAATTTATTTTATATTAATTCTTCTGTAATTATCATTTATAACATAACATTATACTTTTCATGTTGTATAACTTAGATAATTTCATTTCAAGAAGTGCAGAATACCGCTCCCTCAAAGTGATATGACTTGTTCATAAAACCCATGGAATGGATATATGATGGAATTAACGAACTTATGAAAAACATATAACAATGATATTATACTGGAATTATAATATACCTATGTATAATATAGTTCTCATTCCATTAAATATTGTAAAGAGATGAAAGTAGCGTTCATGTGTATATACGACTTATCGTTTCCAAGAACATTGAATTTCATTTATTATATACAAATGAAATGGGATATTATAAATAAATATATACATTACATATATGATATGTATTATATCTAAATCGTGAATATCATTCTGAAGATAATGTAATTTCTACCAAATGGACAATATGTAATTATAACAAGTACAGTTTTGACTCAAGTACCGAGCATTTACAAAACAATAGATATGACCATGAATAATTATATGATTGTTATAGCAAGGTAATAAGTGATATAAAAGGAATAATTAACATTAAAAAGGTTCTAAATATAGTATAAGTTAACTTAAGTTTATTATTTAAGAATAAAAAGGAATATACATGATGATTCGGACTCAAGGTAAGGGAGGCTTTCACCCAATTCTTTTAGACAAAGACTTATTTTATGTTCTTAATTTTAATTTTAATTTTTCATATTTTGGGATATGTTTTTATATATTCTTATTTCTATCCAATTTATGTCCATGTGATGAGATACCCTTCTCTCTCCCATAAACACATATTCTGAATTTTAATGTGATGTTCTCAGGCAGCCAAATATTCAAAAGGGATTTTGTCTCAATATGCTTTCATGGAGGCATGTTTTGATAATATACACATCCTTATTTTACATTGAGTATAATAAAACACCTTGGATTTTAATTTTATTCAAAATTAATTTTTTTATATAATGTATTTTACTATACTAAAAAATGATTGTTTTTACCCAATTGCGGCGATAATAACTTTTTCTACCGCTGTAAACATTTTTCAATATTTAGATTTTTTTTGAAAGGAATATGAAACCCCTTACTACTTTTTTGGGTATTTTGGTATTGGAAATGGTTTTTGAAATATATTGAGTATTTCAATATCTTTAAATAATTTGATGTAATTTAAAAAGAATTGTTATTTTTGAAATGTTCATATATTCAATATTTTATGTTGTACATGGAAATTTGACAGGTGGATATTTGATAAAAAATGATGGGTGGTTATGTGATAAACCAAATAATTGGTGGTTTCATTGTAATCCATCTACAGATGGTTACGTTATAACCTCCAATGCATTGGGTATGGAAGTCAGCAATATGTCTATTCTATTTAGTGATATGTGTGGAAGTCGACAATATGTTTATTCTATTTATGTATATTTATGTCCAAATTCACCTTTATATGACATATCTTTCCTTATATGAGATTTATGATAATTTATTGGTTACAAAAAAGGCTAAGCAATGTGTGATGTCCTAGACCTAGATGCCACTTAATGGGTGCCCAGGAACCGATTGGAAAAATGGCCTCAAATGCATCTTCCTAAACACTAGAGTTTGTCGACTATCAACGGGGGATTTGGGTGTGTATTTGGGAAAAAAATTCCACCATTATAAAAGTTTTGCAGAACATAAATAATATAAATGAATAGTATACAATAAAATCAATATTAACAAATAGCGTGCGAAAATGGATGTAATAGATGAACAAGAATAATAATAAATATATTATCTAGAATAGTGTTTTTGTAATGTCATGTCACCATGAAACATGAGTGAATGGATAAAAGACAATAAAAATAACTTCTTCCACAATATATGAGAAAAAAGTTTAATATAATCATCCTGATATCCTACATGGTCATCTGCAATCATGATATATCCTCTCATCACACAATCATGTATTGGAAGTTTCATGATTCCCTATGTCAATACTTACAACCATGTAATCTACTATGGGTACCAAATGACACCAAGAGAGGGTTTGAGATAATTCTCAGTGGGCAACCAAAAATGATTTCTACAACATCTGGCCCGTGTAATTAAATATAGCAGTGTGCAGGCATGCATATATAAAGTAAAACAATCAGTACAATATAATTAAATAACCAATTAATTACATTATCGCTCAGCTGGTGTATGAACAGGTAACCATTTCATTAATTAATCAACTAACATTTAATGTTAATAGGTCACGTGAGGCATCACCAACACTAATGTCACATCGTGATACTATAATTAGTTACGGTCCTAATATTTAACAAGGAAAACAAACAATGATGTCCAGTGATAGAGTTCCATGGTATAAACCAAGGTAACATAAACATACAAAAAACTAACTCAGTGGTATCTGATTCTAGCTATGTCTTAAGAGAGCAATCCAAATAGCATAATCTAAGGCATTCTACAATAATAAGGATACCATGTCCAAGGTGATCGACAAAGGAAAAACCAGGATATGTAATGACAGGGCCCTATGGGATTTCACCGTGGAACATACTAGTTAATGTTGGATCCAAGTAGTGTATCAGAGGTATCATGTAAGAAGAAGGGACCCAATGGTAGTATATGAGGCATTCAAGGAATATTAAATAAACGGACTCTAGGTGGATATCATCCTATGAAAACCACATCCATGAATTGAAATGGTGTTCCCAAGACCCATGGTATTCTCCTCTCATAATCCAAAGAGAGCTCGAGTCAATCCATTTTCATTTGATATTGGAGTCATGTATTAATTAATTTTCATCAATTATTTCCTTCCATTTGACTAGATAAGTCATTTAGATTTAAAACCATTGGTCTAAGACTTTTCTTCTATTAGTGTGGATTGGCCAAGTATAATTTCAACTATTTAGTCAAGTCTTAGTTGGCCATTATGGATAATTCAATTATTAAGGTTCACTCTTATACCTTCCATCAATAAGTACTGGGGTGCTATAGACATGTAACATTTATTCAATCCCTTTTAATAAGGCCATGTTTTATACTTAGTATACTTTCCATTTTAAATTTCACATTTCACATTAAATAACCATTTGGAAGAACTTAAATTTGGCGGGTCAAGTGGTAAGAATATATGGTAAAATCCATTTTGAAATTCTCAGTAATAAATGGACATTTATGATAATAAGTCTCTCCATTAAAAAGGTCAAGTAAAAGAACAAAAAAAGGTGGATCCAATATATAGAAACACTAAAACACAATTAAAGAATCTCCTTTGACATGAGTCAGATTGAGTTATGGATGTAACCACTAACAACTAATCTCATATATGGAAAGATCATAACCATATGATTCTAACAAGTATATTCATTACTTATTAATTTAATAAAAAAGTTTCCAACAAAACCTGTAGGGCCTATATGAGCATTTCAAAAACAACAAACTATAGAAATGAGTTATAGAACACCCACTTTATGGTTGCACGATTATTCTCCACCTGTATTGGCCCTGGATTGACCTAAGATTAGAGGAGATCTAAGAAAATGTGGAAGACACTAACATGTGGATAACTAGGTCAAGAGTGATAGATAATAAGAATGGTTAAATATGACTCGAGTACATTCTATT
Organism: Viscum album; assembly: GCA_963277665.1. NCBI lineage: Eukaryota > Viridiplantae > Streptophyta > Magnoliopsida > Santalales > Viscaceae > Viscum > Viscum album. Next base: position 2,058,268,808 of record OY728151.1, on the reverse strand, counting down.
GCATATCCAACATGACAAATTGAAGCTCTATCTACTTATAGAAGAAGGATAACTCTTGATTCCATGTTTGGACCTTCAAAACGCTCCAAAATGAGAGAGAACTTGGTCAATCATGTAAAACTAATATTAGGGAAGAAGAGGTTGACTTAATAGATCATTAAGGTCATTTTAGACATTATACAGAGGTTTTTAGCTTGTGCACGATTTGTTAGCATGATTTTTCAAACCATGCACAAACCATGTGAGATAGTTCTGCCTAAACCTGGAAAAAAGGGGTGATGCATGGTTTGGTTACATGACCATGTGCAAGCCGTATGAGGTGCAACTTTCCAGAAAAACACAATCTGTACGGTTAGGAAAACCATTCTCCAATCGTTTAAAAACCATGAAACATTGCATGTTTTCACAAAAGGAGGTGTTATAATCTCCAAACAAGCCCCAAACACCCTCAAATAATTTTTTTATCTCATTAGGAATCTGTATAAAGTCCAAAGTAATGATTTAGACCAAAAATTTGAATATATATACCTGAGTGAAAAACCAGGTTCTTATGGTCTCCCCCCTTAAAAAAACATTCCACTGGGTTCTCTTTCCAAGTGTAATGAAACACTGTCCGTGAAAACCTCTGGCCACTGAGCACATACAACATCTTCCTTCTTTCAAGTCTCATCCTATACCCAGCTAGGCTGTCAAAGCACCCATAAGTGAGGGACATAAATTTCATTGAGATCCATTGTGCCTCTTTCAATGATGCATACTAGATATTCCTCAAAGGTAGAATCAACAAAAAAATCAACATCCTCTAGATCAGTGGAATAAGATATGTCATCTTGATATTATAAAAGCTATGAGACATTAAAGAAATCATTCATGTAATGGTTCCTATGAGTTAGTAGCAACCGATAAGCTATCGGCCCGAATCTCTCTAGAATCACTAATGGACAGACATAATGAGAAGATAGCTTACCCTACTTCAGTTACCCTATATGGACAATCCAAGGCGACACCTAAAGAAAAACATGATCCCCAACCTCGCAATATAGAGGTTATCTAAATCGATAAGATCTTATTTCTATATAGGCATAGTAGTATTCATATGCATCTTGATCAATTGGACATATTCTGAAGTGCCCTGAACAATATGAGGACCTAGTAGGGATGCCTCATCAGCATCTAGCCAGTACAAGGTTTAACGACATTGGCTACCATATAAGACATTAAAATGATCCATATAAATCATCACATTAAAACTGTTATTATATGCCAAATTGATGAGAATGGTATGATTTTTCAAAAAACCACCAAAATGAAGGATGCATGCTTGGAGCATATCCTTAAAAACCTCTATTGTCTGTTCCAACTATCTATCGGTCCGAGGGTGAAAAGTAGATCTTAAAAACATTTGAGTTCCTATAGCTTTCTAAAATCCATTCCAGAACAATTAAGGGAAATGACAATCCCTACATGAAATGATAGTACATGGAACTCTATATAGTCGTATGATGACACAGATATAAATTATTCACTTTTCATCAATTGAGAAAGTCTCCCAAATTTCAATGAAGTGGGGTGATTTTTTTCTATAAATGACTACCCAGATAGCATCTCTACACCTTAGTGACCTAGGTATTATTACTAATAAATTCATAGAAAAATATTCCCATTTCCATTTCGGGGCAGGTAGTGGTTGTAACAATATTCCAGGACACTGGTGCTCCACCTTCACCTACTGACAGGTGGAACACCTAGTGAGGAATCCTACAATTTGATGTTTCATCACAGGGTACCAATACTTGAGTCACATATCTCGATACATCATTGAGATTCCTAGATGAACTACCCACTGGTTTGTGTGGGAATCATTCATAAACTCCTCTCTCACATCTGTAGGAAACCAGATATGACAACGTAGATGTATGAAATAATCTTTTCCCACAGACAAGTATAGAGGTGTCCTAGCTCTTTATATACTCTCACAAAGAACCAAACCATCAGGATCTAGAAACTACCAACTCATCCAATTCTCAAGGAAAGAAGAGGTAAATGTTATGGCTAAGAGGTAAGACTGCTCATGACAATCATGAAACTCTATATGAAGCCTAGAAAAGAGGGACATTAACTCCCATTAATCACTGGCTTCAACTATGGCCTATATTTGAGTTTTCTGACCCAGTTCATCAGCAACTACATTTCCTTTTCCAGGTGTATACGAACGATCAAAACCATATGATTTTAGATATTCGACCCATCATTATTTTCAGAGGTTCAAGTCACATTGAAAAATTATATACCTGAGGATCTTGTGATTTGTATACCCCACAAATATCTCAACCAAGAGATAATTTCTTTAGAAATGTAAGGCATATAAAAAATCTGTTGTTAGAGGTCATGAGTAATGTAATTTTTTATCATGGGGCTCTAAATTCCATGATCCCTATGTAAAGTCTTTGTCTTCCTCCTCCTAAACTGCTCCTATCCATATTCTTTATGCATTGTATAATTAGATATAACCTTCACATAGTTTTGGGAGAATCATAATCAGCGATGAGACAAGCCTACCTTTCAGCTCCTGAAAGGATTTGTAACATGCTTCTGAAAATGTGAACATGATACAATTCTTAGTAAATCTAGTAATAGGTTCAGAAATATGATAAATGTATTGTATGAAATGCCTATAATATCCATCTATACTTAAGAATTTTTTTAGTTCAAACATGTTCTTGGGATGATCTTAGAAAACTACATTATTAAAATTTTCAGGGTCAACTGATACTTCTGATTATGAAATAATATGACCTAAAAAGTGTAATTAGTCAATCCAAAAGTCATATTTAGAAATCCTAGAATAAATATGATGTTCCCTCAGTGTAACCAAAATGATCTCAAGATATTTTTCTTGGTCATTAAAAGCGTGTGAATACCCCAATATTTCATCCACAAATACCACGATAAGAGTGTACAAATTGGTATGTAAAAACCTATTCATCAAATCCATGAATACAACCAGTCCCTTTGTAAGACCGAATTACATAAAAAGTTACTCATATGGAACATACCTACTATGGAATGATGTACAAGGTATGTCTGATGGTCTAACTCCCATCTAATGATAACCCGATAGCAGGTCAATCTTAGATATCATCATTGATCCTTGGAGCTGGTCAAATAGATCATCTATTCGAGGAAGTGGATATAATTTCTTGATTGTAAGGGGGATCAACCATCTATAATCCATGAATAGACTGAGATTTCAATCCGCCTTCTTAGCGAAAAACATGGGTGAACCCCAAGATGATGTGTTTGACCGTATAAATCCTTTGGCATCTATGTCCTCTATCTACTACTTGAGCTCATGGATCTTAGTAGGTGCCATCCAGTATAGTGGAATGGACACTGAAGTTGCTCCTAGAACAAGCTCAATTGTATACTATACCACTCTCTTTGGAGGTAATCTAGAAAATTCATTCAGAATGACTTCGTTGAAATGATAAACTACTAGAGGGAAATCAGTTTGAAGAAAATGCTGATCCTATATGAAAATATTTTCAATCTGAGTGGTCACATCACATAGCCCATGATTCTTCAGTCCCGCTCTCCCTACATGGACACCCCACTCTCCGTTGAAAATATAACTATTGACTTCTTGGGATGTAAAAGAAACCCTTCGGTGATAACAATCGACAATGGTGTGATAATGGACCATCCAATCCATCCTAAGAATGACATGAAAGCCCATAATATTGAGAAAAATGTTATTCCACATGAAAGGGTATCTGCAAACCTCAAGGGGACAGTTCTAACACTAGCATATTCCCTCCATCCGTATTACCAATGGTGTATCGAGGTTCATTACATTCTAGTTATATTGTATATATAGTCTATTATTTTCCACAATAGATATAGAAAAAAAATATTATGAATCACCTGTCTCAAATAAAGTAGATACAGTAGTAGAGGTTACTAGAATAGTACCTGATACTGTATATGGTTCCACAACTTGATCCTCAAGTATCTGTCGTAATTCATGCAACTAACCTGATCCGTGACCCTATGGAATAGAAAGAATACCATGATTATATCAACTCTGATGGTGCTTCTAGTGATCAGGGATCAGACTACCATGACCATGACCTCCTCCTATGCCAGACCTGCCAGTGCTAAACCACTCCCCACCTGACATGGCCCAAAAGAACTCTCTCCTGATGACAGTGCTTAAACTGAAACTTTTCCACTCAAATATGCTGTAATGGTCTTGAAAAAGCATTGATGATGACCCAAAATGACACAATACCAACACTTCATAGGGTCTCAATCACACTAGGTCTTTTAATTCCCTAGCTTTCCTTATATATGACACACTATATGGCATAGAAATATGCAAGACATGGGAATTATTGGTGAATATAATGATGTATGCTGCAGTACTCCATGCACTCATCTCACCGAACCAACGATGAAATAAATTACTGAAGATTAATAATCAAAAAAACAACAGAACATTGGATTCACCCAACAATGAAATAATATCAAATAAAATAGGAAAAAATATACCAACAATTACTTTATGGGTAACTTGGATTTTACCACAAAAATGGGTTCAGGACACCCATGAATATCATATGTCCACGTACTAACTATTATTATTCTCCAATATATTATCTACACATAGTATAGAAAGAAAAGAAACCACTATTGATACCAAATTGTCATGACCCGGACCCATATTTTACATAGCAGGTGACATTAGCCTGGTTGGACACATGGCCTCAAGCGCATCTTCCAGAATGCCAAAGGCTGTCGAATAGCACTTTGGAGATATGTTGTGTCTTTGGGAAGACTATGCCCTCATTATCAAATTTTATCATAGTGGAAGGAATATAATAGAATATTATATAGTGGAAGAAACATAAACAAATAGCAGAAGAAAAATTATGCAATTGATAAACAAGAATAACAATAACAGTATCATCTAGAACAATGATGATGTAATGACATGTCACTAGAAAAATGGAAAGCATGGATACAATGAAATAATAATAATATGTTCCACATGGTAAGACAAAATAATATCTACACTAATCATCCCATGATCATACTATGACTTCTGCTAGAAATCACCATCCTATCAACACACAATCAAATATAGGAATTTGTGTGATTCCCGTTGTCAATACATGCAACCATGTATTATACTCCATGTACCAAATGGAATATAGGGAGAGTGTGAGACAAATCTTAGTGGTCCACCACTATTGGTGTTTATAACATCCAGCCCTTTTAATGGAATATAGCAGTGTGCATGCATGCATATATATAGTAATAAAAGAAGTACAATATAACTAAATAACAAAGTACTTGCTTCATCCCTTGGATTATGTCTAAACATGAAGTAGTTCATTAATTATTCAATTACCATTTAATGTTAATAGGTCACATGATTCATAGTCAGCACTGAAATCACCTCGTGATAGTATAAGAAGTTATGGTACCAAGACGTAACAAGAAACCAAACAATGATATCCTATGAGGGAGTTCCAGGGTAAAACATAAGGTAACCTATACTCACGATAAAATAACTCAGTAGTATCTTAGTCTACTAAGGGGTAAGAGTGAAATCCTACTAGTGTAATCCTAGGCATTCCACAATAAGGCACCTACCGATTCCAATGTGATCGAGCAACGTAAAATGTGGATATGCAAAGACAGGCCCCTATGGCCTTTCACCATGGAACCTAATATTTAGTACTGGATCGAAAGATGGCTTCTGAGGTATCCAATAAGAAAAAGGGACCCAACTGTATTATAATATTCATCTAAAGAATACACAAGAACTAGAGTCTAGGTGGGAATTAAGATAAGAAAACCATATCCTTGAATTAGAATGGGGTTCCTGAGACACAATGTATTCTCCTTGTTGAATCCAATGTGATATTGAGTTAGTCCATTCCTTTTTGATATTGAAGTCATATATTAATTCATTTGGTTCAATTTTTTCCTTACATTAGTTTGGATAGGTAATGTATAGATGAAACCATTGGTCCATGGCTTATATTTGATTATTATAGATTGTCCAAGTTGCATTGAAACCATTGAATAAAGACTTAGTTGGACATTAAGGATTATTAAATAATTATGGTTTATTCCCCTACCTTACATCAATATGGAATGGGGTTCTATGGACATGTTACCATTATTCATTCTCTTTTGATAAGGCTAAGTTATATACTTAGTATACATTCAATTAAAAATTTCATGATTCACATAAAATAGCCATTTTGAAGCACATTCCTTAGTTGGGTCATGTGGAGAGAATATACGGTACATTCCATTATGCAGTTCTCAGTAATAAAATTAACTTTATGATAATAAGTCTCACCTTTAGAACGGTCATGTAAAGGCACACCCGAATGGTGGCTCAAATTTAATAAATCACTAAAACCAAATTAACGAATAACCTTTGATGTGAGGAATATTTAGTTGTGGGTGTAAACACTAAAAAAAATTCACATATATATAAATAACATAACATAACCATTCAAACAAGTATAATAATGAAATGTTAATTTAATAAAACTTTTTCCTATGAAACCAGTGGTCCCCATACAAAAATTCCTAAAACAAATTACATTTGAAATGAGTTATAGAAATCCCACCATATGGTTTCACAATCCTTCTCCTCCAGTATCAAATGATGATTTCCCTAGGATTAGAGTATATCTATGAAAATAAGAAAAATGATCACATTGCGATAACTAGGTCTAGATTGTATGAGATGAAAAATTGTTAAATTGGACTCGAGTACTTATCATTGTGCATCCAACGTGATCAACCAAAGCTCGATAAGATGTCAGATGAAAGAGACTGCTTGATTCCATGTTCGGATATTCAAAATTCTCTAAAATGATAGAGAAAAAGGTCAATCCCACATAATCTCAGATTAGGGAGGAAGGGGTTGTCTTAATTGATCATTGAGGGAATTTTATACATTTTATATAGGTTTTTAGCATCTACACGGTTTGTCATACTGTCTAAAAACCGTGCGAGATGGTTTCTTCCAAAACATGAAAAAAGGGGAATTTGTACAGCTTGGTCATATGGACATGAACAAGACATATGAGGTTCCACTATTAGGAAAAGCACATTCCACATGGTTTGGGAAACTCTGCACAAACCATGCCTAAACAATGAAACTTTGGATGGATTCCCAAAAAGTGGTTTTCTGAGCTCCAATCAGTCCCCAGAAACCCTCACATCTTTTTCAAACTCATTAGGCATCTATATTTGGACCCAAATATTTATTTATCCTAAAACGTTAAGGATCCATACCTGAGTGAAAAACTGAGTTCTTAAATAATGAGATTATATTAAGTGAACTGTTTTTTTTCTACTTCTTTAAGGTAAAATTTTATACTTTATGATAAAGTATTCAGGGTGTACATGTTGTTTTGAAAACACAAATTTTTTCCTTCATTATGTATCCATTACTGAGATTTTTATGCTCATCCCATGTTTTTTAAATTTTTTTCATAAGACTTAAATTGGAAAAGGGTCATGGATAGGCTCAAAGAAATGTTATGTAGTTTAAAATATTGACCTAACATGTTACATTTTTATGAGTTTTTATGGATACTGAGTAGAACTTTCTACATGTAATATTCAAGTTGTTTGTATAAATTATGAACTAATTATCAAATTCTCTAAACTTGAAAAGGTCCTCAATGTGAATTATATACTTAATTCAACATTATGTGTTGTTTAAGGCTAAATCCTTACAATTTGGATGCTTGAGTGGAAATTCATATTGCAAGAGAACTATGCCAAAGAAATATGATGGTCACATCCCCCTTCGACTTACATTAAGAAATCTCTCAACACTTCCTCATGTGTCTACATAGTCTATTCAGATGAACCATTAGTTTGAGGATGATAATCCATACTGAAGTTCAGCTCAGTATTCAGAGATTTTTGGAGATTCTTCCAGAACATAGGTGAATCTTGGATCTTGATCAGATACAATTGATAGTGGTACACAATGTAGCCTTACAAATTCTTGGATGTATATTCGTTCCATATGATCCAATAATAAATCCACCATAATTTCTATGTAGTCTACAGTCATTATTAGATGATTCACAACAACCCAGATAGAATTGTTAACTTTGGATGACATCAGATGTCTGGTGATAATGTCCCTGTTGATGGTCTCCCATTTCCATGTTGGTATGGGTAATGGTTTTATCAAAACCTTATTCTTCTACCTCTTATCCTTAACATTCTTTTATACAATGCACTTTGATGTTTACTTAGCGATCTCCTTCATCATTTTATCCCACAAATAATTCTATCAGAGATATCGATACTTCTTTTTGTTTATTGGGTGAATGGAGAAATATGAACTATGTGCATCATCCAAATGTTATTTCATTTACTGTGGGTTTTATAGAACATATAGTCTTGACACGAATTCCACAATTTCATTTTCATTAACATTGAACATGGAGGATTTCCCTTTTTTGATAGATTCCACATTCTTCTGAATTCCAACATCTCTCTTTTGAGCATCCTCCAAAAATTCCAAAAGAGGTGGTTGAAAAATAATTTGTGAAAGGATTGATGATTTTCAGTTATTTATTATTCCCGTTTCCATATTCATCAAATATAATAACATTGGATCCTTTTCAAATCTCATAAAAGAAACAGTGTATGTATCCTCTTTACATAGAGCGTCATCCACATTATTCACTTTCCCCAGATTATAGTGAATTGAGTAGAAATAACCATTGATCAACTCTAACCATCTTCATTGGTTCATTATCAACTCTTTCTATGTAAATATATAATCAAGGCCTTTTTGATCCATATATATTTCTCACTTTTTCCCAATGAGTTAATATTTCCAAATTTTCAATGCGATGATTAATGTATCCATCTCCAGATCACGTGTTGGATAGTTCTTCTCCTAAACATTCAATTTCCTTAATATCTAGGCAATGAAATTGTCATTTTTCATCAACACATTGTTCGGGACCCTCTTTGAAGTGTCACTGTATACCATGAAAATTTCTCTACTTGTGGGTAATGTGAGCACAAGTTCAGTGATAAGACTCATTTTCAACCCCTTGTACCTCTGTTCACATTCAACATTCAATGTGAAAATGATTCAATTCCTTGTTATCATGGTATGAGGGTTATAATATCATGGGAGATTTCTCGAAAAATGATGATAATATCCAGCTATCCCATAGAAGTTGTGAATATATATCACTGATGTTGTCCTTATCCATCCCACAATTTCATTTGACTTAGAGAGATCCATAAATATCTCATTTCTTGTTATTATATGACCCAAAAATGAGATATCCTTCAACTAGAACTCTCACATGTTGTACATTTCATAGATATTCCCCATTAAAAAGGACTCTAGTATAGTTCTTAGATTCTTCACATGCTCCTACTTTTTTTAGTACATTGGAATATCATCTGTAAAGACTACATAAAATTTTTCGATGTAATATAAAAAGAATATATAAGTCAATTCCATGAAGATTTATATATGATTAGTGAGTCTTAAATGCATTATTATGAATTCATAGTGCATGTACCGTGTAGAAAGAGATGTATTATGAATATATTCTTTCATCAAACTTACATGGTAATATCTCAACCACATATCCACGTTAGAGAAGTATTGTACTCCACATAGTTGATAGAAAATGTAATAAATGGAATATGATGCTTTTTCATTATCATGATTTCATTGAACTCACAAAAATCAATGCGAAGGTGCATTGACCTATCCTTCTTATTGACCAAGTGGGCTTGTGATCCCCATGATGAAGCACATGGGAATATGAACCCTCATCCAGATTTTATTATTATTGTTTCTTTATATCCCCATTCTCCACAACATCCAATATATATGGAGTCTTGAATATTGGAAATTCCCCAATTATATGATCAACCGATAATTCAACATATATACTATAAGGAAGACCAGTAAATTCATCAGGAAACACATCAAAAAATTCCCCCATAATAGAAATTCCTTCAAGGATTGATGACTCTATAGTATCAATCATATGAGAAATATATGTGTTCTCATTGGATAGTAATATGCATGCATGATATGATAGTGCTAAAGAATATTAATCCTCTTCCATTAACATGTACATAATTGGGGGTCGATTCATTATATGGAAAGTGATTTCCCTCTCACGGAAATTTATGTTTGATATTTATATGGAAAGCCAATCCATTCCATGAATTTCATCAAATTCAACCATAGGGTGTTTGATGTTGTTTTCTAGGAAGATAAATCCACTAATTTTGATATGGGAGGAGTTATATTCATGGGATATGATAATTTCCCCATTTTTCATTCTCACGAACATATATACTTCAATGATTTGTGGTGGTTTTGGGATTTTTCTTAAAAACATTTTGGATATAAAATAATGTGTAGAACCAATATAAAAAATTACATTCTCTATTTTTTAATGAATCACAAAGAAACAAATCACCACTTAATAGTCAGGATTTTCATCTGTGGTAGTGATGGAAAAATCTCTCCCTTGCTTCCATGGCGTTTGGTGGTTACCTCTAAAAACCCATGACATATGAAACTAGTTTTCAAAGTGCCATGTACATTTAAGTTGTAGCAATGAACAATGAATTGAGGGATAAATGGAGCATTCATCTCATTTTTCATAGTAGTGGGGTTTTTTGTCTGAAATTAATGGCTAGGTGCCTGCCTCATCCACACCTAAAGAATTTACTCCTCCCCTTTAGGAAATGTTTGTGGTTATTCTTTATGAACCATTGGAAATTGGGGTGCTGTAATTTCATAGAACTGTTGGATTTATCCATCAGACCACCTTGTTTAATGTTTATATTCCTCTTCTAATCCCCATGAGACACTTGAGATTCACTGATATTTATTTTGACTTGGAGAGCACATAATAAAATTTCCTCATAGTTATCAACATCATGTATCTCAAGGAATTCATATATTCAAGGTTTCATCCCTCTAATGAAGCAGTCAACATTGCATTTGGGGGGTAATGACAATGTCATAGATATATCATGAAATCCTTGTGATGTTTTCCTTGTATGGTCTAATGGATTCTTCATCATTTTTCTTAATGGCATAGAATTCCCTTTTCATCTTAAGTCGGATGGTGTGAGGAAAATAGTTTTTGAAAACAATTATTTGAAAATCCAACAATTCGAATGCCCTGATCTCTTCCTCAAGCTTCATAATTTTACATACTGTCCACCATTGATCAAATTCACCCTCCATAAGATATGAAGCTGGAAAAATCTTATATTATTAGAAAAATTTAAGGATAAAAAATATCTTCTCAATGGTGTTGATACAATGTTTTTCAATTGATGGATCAGATGATCCCTTGAAAGTATGAGTACTTTGTCTCATGAATCTCTCGATTATGGCTTGTTCGTTCTTGGGGGGGGGGTATTGAACATTTCTCTTGAAACATGTTTCTATTCAAAACATTTTTTAACTGAGAGAGTATCATGATAGTTTTTTTTGATACCCTATCCCATTGGATTTTGCATCTCATTAGAATAGTCATCACATTTATCATCGCATTAGTTGTTAACCCAAGTCATCCTATTACTTAAATAGGCTAGAATAAAAAATGTTAGGGGAATGTTTATTAAACACATAAAAGTGAATGATATGAAAAAAAGATATAACAAATAAATTACAATGATTTCCTTCACATATGAATTTATAGTCTTCAATCTTTGTTATCCATGATCATTTTCTTAATGTAAATTATTATGGAATTTATTAATTATATTAATGATAGTCTATAATAAGATAACGAATTAACCAAATAAAATATGTCATGAGTGTTGATACAATAGTGCATAAAGTCCTATTTTTGTGTAACAGTTCCTATTTGAGACTAGCTCGAAGTAGTGTTTTCGAGATTTACCCCTAGATACATTTGTGCCAAAGTCACCTATACTTGTTCATAAATGGATATGGATATTTTATTTGATTAGACACTTAATCTATACCCAACAAAATTTAATATTTTTAAATTATATATAGTCTTATCCCTAAGGCTTTCACTAGTGTTTTCAAATCCTAATCCAATAAATAAATAATTATATCTTTTCATTCCAACTATAACAAACATGCTATTTATTAAAAATTTAAACGTGATTTATTTCATAAATATTCACATAAGACAAATTCGAGGAACGAGAGGTCTAAAGTTGTGGGAAATTAATAAAATTACATAATAAAATAATACCTAAAATACAACATATTTATTGAAAACAACGTTTATAAGACCAACTCATTCTTTCGTACTTTACACTGCATGGATAACATGAGGACATACATAAGAAGGGTCTGAGCTATAAAGACTAATAATGGAGTAAACAATCCATACCATGAATAATAAAATACATGTTAAATATAGGAATATAAATGGAACATAGTAGAAACATCAACATAAATGTGCGATATTTTAGGATTATCATAATAAGGAAATGTGGCCACAACATACAACATGATATTAGCATGAGTCGAGGAAAATCACACATTGATTAACATTACTAAACCCTCATTTCACATGAATTTTTATGATTTAAAAAACATTCCACATGAATTAGCATGATTAAGCCCCAATTTCACATGGCGTATCATGAAAGCTCTATCGGGGCACACCCTTTATGAACATTTCATTTCATGTATATGTGTGCTCCATGAATCAATTGACATGGATTCATTCAACATAAAAAGTTTTTACATGATTAAGGAATTTTTAATTCATATATATATATACAATTTAATATGTATATGTTTATAAAGTTAAATACACTTGATAGAGAAATGGGTATGATATTAACTACATGTTAATTTTGTCTTGAAAACCGCAGTGTAATCTAGGCACCATAACGTCCTCATATAGAAATTCATAAGATGAATTGATGAGTGGAAAAGAGTTATTTAATCATATTGAAAGGAAATGGACTTTATTGGGTCCATATAGATTCATTTACCAAACATGTAATATAGAAATACTCGGTGTAACATAATAAACAAACATGAATAAAGAGGTGAAATGTAAAAATTCTTACGAAATATTGGCATGGAAACAAGTGTACATGAGAGGGATTATTGGGAGAGAAATTGGCATATAATCATTGAATCATAAATCTTTATGTATGGGGGAAGCGTTAAATCATACATTCAAAATTTTTAATTGATAATAAAATGGTATAACAACATAATGAAACATGGATAAAAATGAGAATGGAAGAAATCCCTTAATTCATAGTGCGACTTCAAGATCTTGAGGATGGGATTTTTAAGAGAATGAGGAACCTTGGAAGGATTACAGAGATATGAGGGTAGAGTAGGGGCGTTATCCATGTATTTTGAGTGACGAAAAGTGGTATCTTGGGTGGGTATATATAGGAAATGAGAGGGGAATTCATTAATATTTCACATAGGTTTTGGACTTTATAAAATTAAATATTCAAAACCACAAACTATCCCATGGTTTCTTCATATAGATTTATCCAAATGATAGTGGATAAAATTATTTTATAAGGACAAAGTCAGAAATTATTATAATATTAGGCTTTCTTATGTGGAGGTGAGACACACACTCTATGAAATCTTTTAAAAATGTTAAAGTAATTTAGAAGTCCAGGAGGGTCCAATAAGGCATTATAAAATTAATCAAAGATTTCTAAAATCACATTATTTTAAAGGTAAAAAAATTGGCCTAATATATATTTTTATCATTTTATTACATAAATATTGGGTCATTATGATGTCAAAAAACACATTATATATTTATGTAGTGTTAATTTTTTTCCTAAAATTTCTTTTGTTCTATAAAATTATGAAAAATTAAGAATTGGATAATTTAGATGCCATAATTATGAAAATAATATTCATTTTATCTAAATAATTTAATAAATATGTGAATTTTCATTTTTAATATAAATTATATAATTTATTTTAAATTGACGAGTTTTGAAAAAAAAAATTTCATATTATTAATAAAAGTTACATTTGACTCCAAAAAAATTATTTGATAATTTATATTTTATAAAAAATATATAATAATTATAGTTTTTTAAAATATTATTTTTTCCAATATAAATTAAATTATCAAAATAAATTTTTAATTAAAAAATAATTTTATTTTTGTCGTGATAAAATATAATCCATATCAAATTGAATACATAATAATTTATAGAGTAAAAACTACAAGGAATAAATATAATAATCACTTATAATTAAAAAGATTGTTCTTATAATACTATTAAAATACCAATATTAACAAAACCTCAGTTTAATATAATAATTTATATATTTCTAAAAAGTACCATTTTACCATAAAAATCAATTTATCTAATTCATTATTTTTTAAGAAAAATTATTATAAAAAATGAATTGATTAAATAAGCCATTTAATTATAATAAGGATTACAAGATAAGTAACTAATTCAACATTACATAACCCCTTATAACACCCACATAAGACCAACAGTTATGATGTGCAATAGGTACATACTATTGGGGAAGCTCAGATAACATCACCCAAGTAGTAATCTCTAGTAACATAAACTTCTATGGTAGGTGATTGTGTAAAATCTTATCATGTTGAAGCTCAGATTGGTATTTGTCAAAAATAAATCCCATTAACGATACATCCTTTACATGCTATGAGAAATGAGCTTTGTATTGACTGAGTCTGTGGGATGAAACCAACTTCTCCTTTGTCTATTTGGAAAGGATTATTACTTAAAAACCTTAAATTTATATCTGTTGTGTGATCACTGTTCAACAGATATATTATTAGCAGTAACAATACATAATGGTAACATAAACAAAATTATTATAATAAAATAATTTCATTTTGTTTCTTTATCCATAATACATTTAATTAAATAAAATAAAAGGAATATTATTCAATAATGTTTGGGTCACTAAAATATCTGTTAGCTAAATAAAGCAATGAGTTTATTAGTAAATGTTTTATCATAACTCTATAAAATTATAAACATGATAGGTCTTGGTATATTATTAAAATGATGTATTTTAATTATGTATTGTAAATTATATTGTCGTGTTTGATGGGAGATATATTATATATACTAGTATTTTAAGTTATAGGAAATGTATAGTTATCCATATCCACAAATATTATGGGACATGAGAGGTTATTTTAGTCCACTGTGTTATGATTTTCATGGAATAGATACTTTTCATATGTTAAGATTTTATATGCATATATATGAATAATATTCAAATGTTATTCCACAAAATTATGTTATGATTTCAGTAATATTCCACAGATCTTATTACATTGTCTACTAATTTTTTATTATGTTATCATACCTCTATGTACATTTAATTCTTACTCCATTTTGATTTTTGGGTGATTACTTATAATGTTTGATTGATTAACCTAATTTTTTACCCATAAATGAGAACCTTAAAAACCCTTTTGTAATGGTTTTTTATCCACAAGATATAATGATTAATATTATATATGATATTTTTATAAGGAAGTTAAGTGGGATACATAAAGATACGAAAGATACACTATATAATAATATTTTTTTGAGTAACTAATATTGAATGATTATAAACCATTTTGTTCCTAGACAGTTTTTTATTTATAATTCAAAATTAATAAATAGGCATTACAATTTAATATGTATACGTCATAGGGATAGGTTTTCTCCATTCATATCAAAGTGGGGTTTAGTAAATATTGGGGATTTAGTTATGGAGAATATGGGGATAAAACCTAATGGAACATATGCTTAACGTGATGTGTCATAAGATGGTTTAATATTGTGGGGTATCTTACGAATAATTTTCATTAACCTATTATTATTTTATTTTTATATTATTTTTAACTATTACATTAATTTTTTTTTGTTTTCCATAATTGGTATAATTAGGATGAATTGTGGGAATAATGAATTTGGGGGTAATGCAATGAATATACTAACGAATAACCAAATAAGGTAAAATATGGTATAAAATCATCCATATATTTTATTTACTCACTATTAAAATTTATGAAAAATATCATGATCAATTATAAACTCCCATGTGAACAATTTTGGTAAATATTATATTTTATTCCTTTTAGATAAAACTACCGACATCCTTTGAAGGGTCTTCCAATAAACTAGTTTTTTTATCAATGAATAATCACCAAAGGAAATATATTTTCTATTTTTTAGTGTTTAGAGAATGAACCATTGGTTCTCGGTATTAGTGATTTTGAGGGTGAATATGATCAGTGGTGGACACATAATAAGAACTTGGAGATAATAAAAGAAGTTGACAATACAATTAATAGAGTTTAAGAATATGTTTATCACATAAATACGAGTTAGAATTCATTAAGGTAATGAAATGGAGGACTAATCCATTGGTTTATAAGAATAATAATTAATGACACTATAATTGCACTCCACCTGTTTTATCATAGAATGTGAAAGTAAAATCTGTTGATGATTTAGTCGATTAAAACCAAGTCTCTAAAAAGAAATATCTATAGGATTCCATGATAGCTACAATTTTTTTAATGTTATCTAATGGATGAAATGAAAATTAGAGACTCATTAGAATCATGGATTTTGAAACTAGAAGTGGATTATATATTTTATTGGATACTAATATGATAATAACTATTGAGAAATAAATATGAAAATTTCTACATAATAAAAATTTGTGAATAAGAACAATGTAAATTAATTCGATGAAATAATAAAATGTTTCAAGTGCATAAGAATCTGTAATTAAGAACATGATAGAAAAAAATATTAATTGGTTGATTAATATTGTCAAGACCCGTCCTTAAGGCCCTCACCGTGAGTACCCCAAGCCCACCTTCAATAGGCCAGGGGCTGGAGACTAGAACCAAAGGTGAAAATCCGATTAAAAAGGGAAGGCATTTCATTAATAAAAGTAAACAAACACAACAGAGTATGCAAGTGAAGTATATACTAAGTAAAACTGAGTACAAAATTTAGTGCTGGAAATTAAATGGGCCAGTATACAAACCCAATAGAAATTACAGTACAACTGAGAATGAAAGTACAACAGCTGTAAAGTAAAGCCGCAACCACCGAGTCATCCTCCGGAAATCCCACCTAAAGGGTGGGTACATATAGTCTTGTCGGTACCTCAGGTCCGTCCATCCGTTCCGTGTATGTCTCACTAGGTGGTCCACCTCCAGATACCATCCTGCTCCACAAGCCTCAACCACGATCAGGGCTGTCCGTCGTCTGCAACCAATACAACATAGTGTGGGAATTTCCCGTGCACGGGTGAGTATAACAATACTCAGTAAGGACCATGAGACCCCCGAGGGTCTCCCAGAATCCACACAGTATAAACCACAAAGTAAAGAAACAAACACGAAGTATCAACCAAATCTACTTAGGTATATTCCCATACATATAACTAAGTCAATAATCTTAGTTCAGCTCCAACTTCTGAGCCCAAACACAACCCAATCCACACAAGAAATAGAGTAAATCACATTGAAGATAATGATTGAAATTCAATACTCATCTCACACATGTATACTACTCACGATGAGGGGTGGAGATGATTAAATGTAGCCTCTGAATCATTCTCCTCTACCGAACCCACGTAGGATCCGTGTAGAGAAGTCGTCGTTGCTGAACCCATAGAGGATCCAAGTACGGTAACCATCGCGGCCAAACCCACATACGATCCATGTATAGTCATCCTCGATGCTGAACCCATGGAGGATCCAAGTACAATCATCATCACCGTCAAACCCACGGAGGATCCCAACACGTTAGTCGTCACAGTCGCAACCAGCTCTAGGGTTCCCGCACACAACATGCTCGATTATGGGAGGGTCCGATTCTTGAGACAAGGTTTTTGATACATCTACTATCACTATGTATGGATTTGATGTATCCCAAAGTTCCATCTCGTCAAAAGAAACCCAACGCGACAGATGATGTGTCAATCGGACGCCCGGTCTGAGAGTTATTGGTCTTTCCGTTCAGGGGTCCGGTTAGTTTTTAAGCTAAAACCAACCTGAAAATTCTCCAACTACATTGAAACCTCAAGTGGAGTATGCCAAAATAACCGTCCCATCAAAAGGAATTCAATGTGGTTGATAGAAGGTCAATCGAACGTCCGGTCCTTATGTTATAAGCGTTTCCGCTCTAAGGGCCTGGTTGGTTTCGGGTTCGAACCAACCCAGCCGTATACAAACATCACTGAAACCTTGAGTTTAATATACCGAAACTACTATCTTGATACAAGGATTTCTACGCAGCTGACGGTGCATTGATCGGAGGTACGTAGCTCATGTTATGGGAAAAGACCAGAAAACGGTCCGAAGTGGGGGGTCTGGGCCCTTTCCTACCAGGCCCAACCCACCCTAGGTCGGCCCGAACCCGGTCGACCGGACCCGGGTCTGGGTCTAGCCAGGTAAGTCATGGCCCGACTCATCTAGGCACAGCCCGGTCCGCTTGATGCACCCCGGCCCGACCAGGGTGGGGTGTGGGGGGAGGGGGTGCGGGCTCAGCCAGCTAGCCGAGCGGGGGTGTGCGGCCCCCGGTTCGTTGGACGCATCGCCAGGATGGCGTCGATGGTCTCCCCAGATCTCGCATGGCCGCGGGATCCACTGCACGTCACCACAGCCAGTTCCAAAGCGGGCTCCCACAGCCGGTCGACCAGTGGCGGCCGCCGCGGTCTTTCGCGGGCCATCAGAGTCATTCTGGTGGTTTGTTTTTGCTTCTGTCTGATCTTGCGTTCGTCTCGGGATCCGAACTCCAATACAAAGGCCCCAAATCGTACTTCTGGTCCCGTTTCGTCGTCACCAAACACCCCATGCATCAAGAACAAAATAGAGGTGGGTTCAGACTCGTTCGTTAGTCCGTACCCACCATGATAGTGGTTCAAATAATCACCCAAAAATTAAATTCCATGTTCAAAATTATAAAACAAATATATGGAGATTACAAAAAAATTCCCCCTACCACGACATTATTGTCGTACGTCATTGATCCACGAAAGATGAGCGTCGCGGTAGATGGGCATCATGGAAAAACAATGTAGTTCCATCAATGATGGAAGAAGGGTCGTTATCATAGGCGACGTAGGCTCCTTGACGTCGAGGTGCGTCCGAGGAAGATGCGTCGTTTGAAGAAGTTTCTTCACATTCTTCGTCAAGGGTGTTCTTCATTGAAGAATAGTGTTCTTCATCGATGAAGGATCACCTCTCCTTTAATTCCCCAGAGTATTTTCCCAAAAATTATTTCCAAAAAAAAGGAAATAAGAGGCAACCAATTAATAGAATTGTCATTCTATTCATATTAATTCCAAAGCGGTGCCAATTAATTCAACACTGATATTAAATTGATAGGTTGAAACATCTAATTGGATGAGGGAGGTAGGAAGGCTCCACCATAATGAATATGTGAAGTTGTGAAAGTAATAAATAAGGGGTAGTAATGGGGAGTTATGGGGAGATGATGGTTGGGGATCATGTGGGACCCACCTCACATATATCGACACTTGAGAGGAAATAACCAACTCACCAAATAAAATTGTGTACCACAAAATTTTATTTAGTTTAAGATTCAACCCCAAAAATTTACTTTAAGCCCTCATAAAATGCAACTGTACTAATGGTCCCCTTAAGCAATTACCACCACTTTGAGTTCATCAGTGACCTCAGATTTCAATTCAGAGCACCAGTTCAAAAGATAGAAAAACACTCTCATTTATTTACTTAACATACCCGAGCTAAACTTCAGAAGTTGATTCCAGGCACACCAGGCCACAAAATCAAGTTCTTTCAGTAGCCACAGACTCGTAAAATGAAAAAGTATTTAAGAAAAAAAAATTCTTGAAATTTTCCAGTCTTTACATTAATCCCACCTCAGGTATTTACATCCCTGTAAAGCCACAACACAAACAAGGGAAACAAATGAGGGTATTGAGCACGCATCTGAGCCTCCTGCACCCATGTGCTCTCCTGGTGGTTACCCTACTGCCAACGAATGTGCACCAGAGGAATAGACTATCCACGTAGGACCCGCTCCTATCGATCCTCAATCTCCACAAGGACCTCCGTGAATGTAGCCTTATCATCGATTTCCAGATCCCCATGATCAATGATGTGGGTAGGGTCATGCACATATCTCCTCAGTTGAGATACGTGGAAGATGTCATGCACCCAGTGAAATTGAGGTGCAAGGGGTAGGAAGTAATCCACCTCGCCTACTCTGCTAAGGACCTGGAAAGGCCCGATCTAGCAAGAGATAACTTTTATCCCCAACCAAATCTTCGTAATCCACGTTGAGCTGAGACTCGTTGGAAAACATGGTCGCCATCCTCGAACTCTAGTGGTCTCTATCTCCTATCAGCAAAGGACTTTTGTCTATTCTGTATAGTCCTCATCTACTTCTGGATGATCTGCACCCTCTCCGTCGTAGCCTGAACCATCTCTGGTACTACAAGTGATGACTGCCCTGGGTCAGTCCAGCATAGAGGTGATCTGCATGGTCGGCCGTACAGTGCCTCGTAAGGTGCCATCCTGATGGTGGAGGGGCAGCTGTTGTCGTACGCAGACTCCACCAAGGGTAGGTGATCCTACCAACAGTGACCAAAGTCAAGGGAAAAATCACAGAGCATGTCCTCGATAGTCTAATTGGTCCTCTTCATCGGGTCATCTGTCTGAGGATGAAAGGCGGTTCTCAGACATATCTATGTCACAAATGCCTCCTGCAACCCCTACCAAAGTCAGTATGTAAATCGAGAATCTCTATTGGAGACAATAGAGGATGACACACCATGAAGTAGTACGATCTCCTTCATGTAGGAGCATCCCAAGATCTCTACTAAGCCATTCTCTCTGATCAGAAAGAAGTGGGCCGACTTGGTGAGTCGGTCTATGATCACTAAGATAGAGTTGTGTCCTTTGGAAGTACGTGGAAGCCCCATTATAAAATACATGGATATCTTATCCCACTTCAACTACATAACCTCTAAGGGATGTACCAAACTTGCTGGTACCCGGTGATTCGCCTTCACTTGCTGACAAGTGAGGCATCGTGAAACAAACTCTAATATAGCCTTCTTCATACCCGGCCACCAGTGCTGTCGTCTGAGGTCCTGGTAAATATTCACCACTACAATTTGTACTTCTAGAGGGGAAGTGTGATACTCCCTCAGCACTTCCTCCTGCAGTGCAACTGGTACCAAGGTTCGACCCCTAAAGAGGTTGATGTTCTCTCCTTCTTCAGAAAATCCATCAGCTGCCTACCCGGTGGAAATCTGAGCACGTCACGTCTCACAGTCAACATCCCCATGAAGTGCCTCTCTAACCCACTAATGTAGTATAGGAGTGAATCTAAGAGACTGTAGAAAGGCAACCCCATCTCTATCCACGAAAGATATCTTCAACGCGGCTAGCTGCTCCATCTCCTCCTATAGCAACTGTATGCCCGATTTCCTATTGAGAGCATCAGGTACTATGTTCCCATTCCTAGGATTATAGACTCTCTCAAAGTCATAGTCCTTTAGGAACTCGATCCATCGATACTGTCTCAGGTTCAGGTCCTTCTACGAGAAAATGTACCTGAGACTCTGGTGGTCAGAGTAGACTCTAAAGCACTCGCCTCTCAGATAGTGCTGCCACATCTTCAAGGCGAAGAGCACTACTGCTAACTCCAGGTCATGGGTAGTGTAGTTTTTCTTGTGTTGCCTCAACTGCCTTGAACCATAGGCGATCATTTCCCGCTCCTACATCAGGACACACCCGAGTCCAATCCCCGATGTGTCGCAGTAAACTATGTATCCAACACCCACTTCTGGTAGCCTCAACATGGGTTCACTGGTCAATCTCTGTCTCAGCTTCTCGAAGCTCTACTGACATCGATCTGACTACACGAAGATTTTACCCTTCTATCTCAAAGCTATAAGCAGTGCTGCAACTCTGGAGATGTATGGAACAAATCTCCGATAATTCCCAGCCAGTCCTAGAAAACTATGAACCTCTGTCATGCTCTTGGGTGTCTCCCAAGCAAGTACTACCTCAATCTTCACAGGATCCACTACAACTCCCACATCTGAGATGACATGCCCCAAGAAGAGAACCTCTCGAATCCAGAAATAACACTTCGAGAGCTTACCGTAACGGTGGTTCTCTCATAATTTATCTATTACAGAACACAAGTGGTAGGTGTGATCCTCCTCAGTGGTCAAGTAGATCAATATGTCGTCGATGAATACTTTAAAAAATTGATCGAGTTAAGCCTGGAAGATCCTATTCATGAGACTCATGAACACTGCTAGTGCGTTGGATATATAGAATGTTATAACCAAGAACTCTTAGTGGTCATACTGACACCTAAGGCCGTCTTCTGCACATCCTCATCTCAAAATCTTAGCAGATGATAGCCGGACCTAAGATCTATCATCAAAAACCATTGTGCACCCTTAAGATGATCAAAGAGGTATTCAACCCTTGGATATGGGAACTTGTTCCTTACGGTCACCTGGTTCATGTGACAGTAGTCAACACATAGTCACAAGATCCCATCCTCCTTCTTGGCGAACAAAATCAGAGAAGCCTAGGGTGAAAAACTGGGTCAGATAAATCCTTTCCCTTGCAAGTCCTCCAGCTGTACCCGCAGCTCACGAAGCTCAGCGGGAGACATGCAATATGCTGGAGTAGACATTGGTGATGTCCAATGGTACAAGTCTATGTAGAAGTCTACCTCTCTTCGAGGAGGTAGTCCCAGAACATCGTCATGAAAAACATCCGCATACTGATCCATCACAAAAGGAAGACTTAGACTCCTCACATCAACCACTACTAGGATAATACTAGCCAACTCATGTGTGATTGGCTGCCCTCTCCTTTGCGTAAGTCCATCCTGTGCTGAAAAGGCTCCCTTTTCACTAGTGAAGGTGAACCTAGTCCCATCCGTTCAGACACACCGCACTTTTCACATAATACAGTCGATCTGAGCATGGACTATAGATTACCAATCCATACCCAAGATGACGACGTAAGGCCTCGAAGCTGCTACAAGAAGATACCAGTCGAATCTCTCGCTTCCTAGAGAAAGCTCACACTGCCAGCACCAGTGCGTAAATGTCAAGTCTAGTCTCATAGGAGTCTCTAGCCGTAAGGATCGAGCCAACGGCTCCGTCAGAATCTTCGAGCTCCAAACAAGGGCAGTGACAATAAAAGAATGACTCGCACCTATTTCTATAAGAACTGAAACAAGGGTGGAGTAGACACATATAGTACCTCGAATCATCTCAGGTGTGCCAAGCTCATAAGCTTCCGCTGCCAATAGCTAAGCCAACCTTTGTCCGCCACCTCCCTGTGGTTGGGGTGGAACTCATGGGGGGTGGAGGTAGAGCCTCGAAACATCGTCCACCACCCGCTGTTCGGCCAGCTCCTCTGCCTCATCTGCCTGCTCCCTGCGGACTGCCACGGTTGAACCTCTGGCTCTGCCTGGGAGGTCCCTCCAGGGTCTGCTGCTCTTCTGCATGTCGGTTCGGGCAGTCCCGATCCATGTGGCCCTGCCCGCTGCATGCATAGCACTGCCTACCCCTTGTTTGGCTGGAACTACATTGTGTGCGCCGTACATCCGAACTAGAATCCTGGGGTCGCCCACCCGATATCTGGGTCTGCTTGGACCTCCAAGACATCTGTCTTCTCCCGGCTGTAGAAGACTCTGCTCTGTGTTTCCTAGTGGTGGGTATCGATGCTGGCGTCAGCTCAGTAAGAAAGCTCTCCACAAGAAGGGATCGCTCCAGAAATCCTGCCTATGTTGGAATGCTGAGGAAGAGCATCGAAGCCCTAATCTCATGCCTCAGTCCTTGATTGAAGGTCCATTTACGGAAGAATGGGTCCCGTACCATGTCCGTGGAGCATCGTGATAGGTTGGTAAAGCTCACTGAATACTGATCTACTGTCATACAACCCTGCCACAGATGAAGTTACTCCTGGATGTGCACCGCATGGAGGGTGGATGGAACAAACTCTGAGCGGATGTGACTCTTGAAGTCTGTCCAAAGATGGGATGCCTCATCGTGCACTTGTAGCATCAGGCTCCACCATCTACCTGCTACAGCGTGTAGTACACTCACGACAAGGATCACCATGAGGTCAGCTGGTGTCCTTACCAATCTAAAGACTTTGATGATCACCTCCAGCCAATCTTCAGCTTCCTGAGGGTCCGTCTCTCCCTGGATGTTGGGAAGCCTCTATCACTGAAACTCGTGCAATGTACTCAGGTGGCGTGCACTCTCTACTACTTGGTCCGGTAGCATCGGTGGCTCAGTAGGTATCGGTACCGCTGGTGCCTCCACTATATTGGGGCCTTGCACTGAGGCCTTATCCCTCAGTGGGCTGGCATCTCACACATAACTAAGAACCCTGGCTGGCTGCCTTTTTGGGGCCATCCTGAAAAGAAACAGGTGCGCCACGATTAATATAGTATACCCGGTGTGCTGACATAAAGTAATCACAAAGAAAACATCTGAAACACACATGCAATCAATGTTTACATTCACTAAGTTGGAAACGGAAGTCAGGGTCTTGGTCTATGGATACGTCAACCACCGCACCAACACTGGACTCGCTGGACTGATAACCACACTGAATACTCTAAACACTATTGCTTCACAAAAAAGAAATTATCATAGTCTTGAGTTATGTGGTAGAACCAACTCCTCTGATACCAATTTGTCACAACCCGTCCACAGGGCACGTGCCTTGACTACCCCAAGCCCACCTTCTATAGGCCAGGGGCTGATGACTAGCACCAAAGTCTTAAATCCCGGTAAAAAGGGAAGGAATTTCCTTTATAAAAGTAAACAGACGAAACAGAGTATGCAAGTGAAGTAATAACTAAGTGAAACTGGGTACAAATGTAAGTGCTGGAAAGTAAATGTACCAGTATACAAACCCAACTAAAAGTATAGTACAACTGAGAAAGAAAGTACACCAGATGTAAAGTAAAGATGCAACCACAGAGTTGTACTCTAGAAATCCCACATGAAGGGTGGGTACAGATAGTCTCGTGGGTACCTTGGGTCTGTCCATCCACTACGTGTACGTCCCACCATGTGGTCCACCTCCGGATACCATCCAGCTCCACTAACCTCAACCACGATCAGTGCTTTCCATATTCTACAACCAACACAACGTAGTGCGGGAATTACCCATGTAGGGGTGAGTATAAAAATACTCAGTAGGGACCTCGAGACCCCCGAAGGTCTCCCAGAATCCAAGAATGATAAACCACAAAGGAAAGATAAAAACACAATGTATCAACCAACTCTTCTTAGGTATATTCCCATAAATATACCTAAGTCATCAATCTGAGTTCGGCTCCAACTTCCGAGCCCATGCACAACCCAGTCCACACAAGAAAGATAGTCAATCACATGAAAGATAATGAATGAAAGTCAAGTCTCAACTCACACAGGTATACTACTTATGATGAGCGGTGGTGATGATTATATGTAGCCTCTGAATCATTCTTCTTTGCCGAACCCATGTAGGATCCAAGTGCAGAAGTCGTCACTGCCGAACCCACAGAGGATCCATGTACAGTAACCATCACTGCCAAACCCACATTGGATCCAGGTACATTCATACTCACTACCACATCCATGGAGGATCCATGTACTGTCTTCATCTTCTTCGAACCCAAGGAGGATCCCATCACGGTAGTCGTCGCAGTCGCAGCCAGATCTAGGTTTCCCGCACACAACACTCTCGATTTCAGGAGGGTACACTCCTCGAGCCAAGGGGTTAAATACATCCACTATCAGGAAGTCCAGATTTGATGTATCTTGATGTTTTGTCCCATCAAAAGAAACCCAATGCGACAGACGATGTGTTAATCGGACGCCCAGTCCGAGAGTTATTGGACTTTCCGTTTGAGGGGCCCTATTTGTTTTTTAGATAAAACCAACCCGACCATACTCCAGCTACATCAAAACCTCAAGTGGAGTATTCTAAAAGAATAGTACCATAAAAATGAATTCAACGTGGTTGACGACACGTCACTCGAATGTCCGTTCCTTATGTTATAAGTGATTCCACTCCAAGGGCCCGGTTGGTTTCGGGTTCGAACCAGCCTGGTTTTACCAAAACTTCACCGAAACCTCATGTTTAACATACTAAAACAACTATATCGATCTAACGATTCCTACACAACTAATGGTGCATCGATCGGTGGTCCGTACCACACGTTACGAGAAAAAGATCGAAAAACGGTCCGATGTGGGGGGTCTGGGCCCTATCCGACCCGGCCCAACCCACCCTGGGATGTCCAGAACCTGGGCGACCCGACCCGGGATTGGGTCCGGCCCGGTAGGGCGTGGCATGTTCCTCATGACCCACCCCGGCCTGGCTGGGGGGGGGGGGGGTTGTGCTGGCCCAGCCAGTTGGCCGAGTGGGGGGGGGGGGGGGGGTACGGCTACTGGTTCTGTGAATGCAGCGCCAGGATGACGCCGCTGGTCTCCCCGGATCCCACACAGCCGTGGGATTTGCTTCTCGCCACCGTGGTCGGTGCCACGACAGGATCCTTCCGGCTGCGTGCCGTGGCGCCGCCGCACCGATGACCTACATTGCCACGGTGTTCCGTGGGCCAACTGAGTCATTCCTGTGGTCTGTTTTTTCTTCTGGTTGCGCCTGTGATTGTCTCGGGATCCGAACTCCACTGCAAAGGCCCCAAATCTCTATTGCAGTCTCGTTTCGTCATTTCCAAACACCCTGCGCATCAAGAACCAAATAGTGGTGGGTCCAGAATTGTTCTTTAGTCTATACCCACCACGTTAGTGGTTCAAATTATCACCCACCAATTAAACTTCATGTTCGAGAGTATAAAACACATATATGGAGATTACAAAAAATATTTCCCCTAACTCGAAGTTATTGTCATACGTCGTCGATCCGCGAATGACACGCATCATGGTAGATGTGCATTGTGGAAGAATGGTGTCATTCCGTCAACAATGGAGGAAGGGTCATTATTGTAGGCAACATAGGCTCCTTGACGTTGAGGTGCGTCTGAGGAAGATGCATCATTGGAAGTAGTTTCTTCGTGTTCTTCGACAGGGGTTCTCTTCGTTGAAGAACAATGTTCTTCGTCGATGATGGATCACCTCTCCTTTAATTAACCATAGTCTTTTCCCAAAAGTGATTTCCAAAAAAAGGAAATAAGAGGCTCCCAATTAATAGAATTGTCATGAAATTCATATTAATTCCAAAGTGGTTCCAATTAACTTAACACTGATATTAAATTGATAGGTTGGCACATTTAATGGGATAAGGGTGTTTGGAAGGCTCCACCATAATAAATATATGGAGTTTTCAAAGTAATATATAAGGGGTATTAATTGGGAGTTATGGGGAGATGATTGTTGAGGCTCGTGTGGGACCACCTCCCAAATATCCTCACATGGGAGGAAATAACCAACTCACAAAATAAAATTGTGTACCACAAATTTTTATTTAGATTAAGATTCAACCCCAAAAATTATCTTTTAGCCCGCATAAAATGCAACTGTGGTAAGGGTCCCCTTAAGAAATTACCAGCGCTGCGATTTCATCAATGCCCTTTGATTTCAATTTTGAGCAACAATTCAGAAGATAAAAAAACCAGCTCGTTCGTTTACTGAACGTACTCGAGCTAAACTTCAGAAGATGATTTTGGGCGCACCGGGCCTCGGAATCAATTGTCATCAGAAGCCACAGACTTGTAAAATTCCAATGTATTTATGAAAGAATAATTCCTTGAGATTACAGGGTCTTTACAAACATAATGGGTGAGAATAAATTTCAAAATGATATTGCACGCACACAAAAATATTTTGACTATAATTATTTATTATAATTAATCAATACAGAGAAAAAATATAATGGATATTGAATAAAATTACTTTCATAATCATTCTAATAAAGGGAGATATTTGAATCATATGAAATCACTACTAATAAAGGGAAATATTAATTCAATGTCTAAAAATGAACCCTTATCATCCACTCTATAATAACTAATGAATAAGTTTATATTTTATAAACACTCATTTATATCTTATAGTGTTTTAATATTTTTAATTAACCACCACATCTACTAATTATTTAATCATTGGTAAAAAACCTAGTGGTTCAATATTTTCAACGACTCTTTATAACTCATCTCGGATTGATTTTTATAGAAAGGAAATTCTTGAAATTCTTGTTATTAATCCATTAATAAAATTTGATGGCGTGTTGGGAATGGTCTATACATCTAAATATAGATCTCTTAACAATTTTTGGGATTTATTAATCAACATTAAAATTCGGAATCATCCATTTATTATATATTGATTTAAGGATGATTATAAACAACCTATGGAAATTGGTTTCCTTTTAATGGCCTTAGTACCCTATAATTATGTATATTTAACTCAAAATATTATGTATAAACTAATAATTTAGGATTTGTTGATTTTTGGGGAATAAATTGATAATTTCCGAATGTGTAGTTTCATCTTCCCATGGATCTTGAAGTTGTGTTGTCAATTTAATTCATACCTATTATTATGCTTCTCTAAAAGTGTCCACATAGAATAACACCTATTTACGTAGATTAATTGAAGATGAAATTATAATGGAATGTATAAAATGGATTTATAAATCCATGGATATCACTACGGTGTGAACCAATTCTCTTATTCCAAATAGAAATTTGGATTAATGAAATATTTCATTAGTTATCCCAATCTTACCATGATTATGATTAAGAAAAGTTACCTACCATATTGTATTGATGACTAGTTCAAAAAATAATGTGGGGATTAACATTTCCCTATGGTGGATCTCAGATTCAGATATAATCAAATAATAGTGATAATGAATGATATTCCTAATACAATTATATTTATATGATATGAGAAGATTGAAATCACAGTTATCCACTTTATTCTTATAAAAGACCACGTAATCATCCTTTGTATGAATAATATATTATTTAGATATTATTTTTACATGATTTTGGTAGACTCTATAGATGGTATTCAATAATATTACATGATAAAGGAAAAACCTTGAAAACATTTGAGGATTCTGTTGAAGACCTTGTGGAAGGAGAATCCATATCCCAAATTCATAATTTGGGGATCTTGGACATAAAAAAAGTTTTCTTTTTGTTCATATAATCAAATAAGATAGTATAAAATGTTATTTCAATGATTAATGTGAATGAATAATTTCTCATACGGGCTTCTATAATAGATATCCATATATTTCATGTTATATATATATATAATCAATCCATTATGATATATTTATCATTATTTTAAAATCCATTAAGAATTATAACATATAAGGGTTTCATGATTCTTCAGTTAACAGAATGTGCTGACATTTTTAAGAATCATAATTTATTTTTTATTAAAACATATATTCCCATGATACACTATAGTAGATAAGGGTCAATGATAAATAGTGACATATCAACATAGGGTTTAGAGTGTATCCTTTTGAAAAATGGAAGTGGTGTATCTTACAAGGAACATAAATTCATTTTCATTTAGATAAATTACAAGATTCAAAATCTAGATAGAGATGTGGTAATATTTTTATTAATGATTTGAATTCATTGTCTCTATATTATGATGTGCGATATATATATATTATAAAGGATAAAAGTATTTATACACAAAATGTTTTGAACATGTTCCAATGGTGATAGTTGGAGTTAAATTAATAATATTACTACTTAATTAATTACCACAATAGAAATGAAAACATGATCTTTTATGCTCTATATAGAAAAGATTATGCTACCATATTGATGTTAAGGATGTATTGTGATATAATCTTCCTGGATGATAAAATAATTTACATTTAAATCAAAATTTCTGGATTTAATTCCTTCCTTCAGAAATCATTACATAACAATCTATCTAGTTAAATGATCATGTATTCACTAAATGATGATATATATAAATTAATTAATAATGAAATATTCCAAATTTTCAAATTGAAAATATATGAATTATATTTTTCTGATATTCAATATGGATCCCTCCATACCATGGTTGAGAAGATAATATTAGATGATGGACATCTCTCCATAATATTTATTTAGTATATAAGAGCAATGATGTATAAAAATATCATAGAGATATATTTATGGGAAAATATGAATATAGATGTTTTAGAGTATAAATAATGATGCTTGGTTTTCCAACAATTCTTTCATGATAATCATATTTATAAGGGGACAAGGAAACAATTTCCCATATATTTATCAAAATAGGAGAATATCACTATTAATTTTTTCATAGATCTTCTCAATAACTCCAAAAGAAAATATTATTTTATAATCTTATTGTTATTATTATAATGGTAAATAATTTCATTTATATTCAAGAATATTTGTCAATTTATCAAATATCCATGATATACATAAAGAAATTATTGTGGATATATTTATTACCTCTTTTAAATGAATGAGATCAAGAAATATGGTTCACCTAGATTTTCTAGATATGTCTATAAGAGTAATTAAAAATTAATCTAAAATTTAGAAAAAAAATTTACCCTAAAACTGATGGGAAATATAAAAGGACCATTAAAACACTATAATAAAAGTTAATATCCTAGCCAGTTTATTTTAATATAGGTATGAATCATTATATTCAACTATAATAATTCTTATTCAATAATATGTTCTACTCTATAAGTAATATATAACTATATATGGATCTTTATGAATTATGATATAGAACATCAACCTATATTAAAAATTTCAAATCGTAAATGTTTTTTATATAAGATCAGTCCAATTAAATGATATCTAATATTCATAAAGTTCAATGTCATATTGTTGTATCTAAATGTTGATAGAAGATATATTTTTATAATCTATGATGTGATTTGTGTTTTGAGGTTGGATAAATAGTTATTTTTAAATTGTAACCATTTATAAGGATTATTTTATTCAAGATGAAGTGTAATTTGGTCCCTAGATATAATATAATCATGATGATTCATTATTGTGTATGGATTATAGCTTTTCAAAAAACACATGAATTTAGTCTCCCATAAGTTAATGATGTGTTCCTTGTGTCACATTTATTGAATTACTAATTTGAGAAATCAATTATACTGTACATAATGTTTGTATAGAAAGGGAATGATATCTATTATAATGAACAAATATTTTGATATTTAATCATTGATATAAAGTTCTATGATAGATGAAAAATCATAGGTTTTTTGTTCTATGGTGGAATAAAATGATTGAGGAAAAACCACAGTTCGATAGAATGAACATGATCACCTATATTTATTATAATGATATCTAATTTTTTACCAATTAGAATCCCTTGAGTTTATATATTTTATCTTTTATAATATTTGTGTAATAAATAATAATGTTACATTTAATTTAATTAATGTGGCTAACTTTTTAATTATATTTAATAAAACATCATTGTAATGTAAAATAAGATATTTATGTCACTAATATCCAATGATACGAATCCTTTATATACTGGAAGTATGATTTATTTGGGATTTTTAATGGGTAATTAATAATTAATATAACATATATGTACAAGTTATGGTTGGTTCATATTAATTGTGACTTGATGATATTGAGATTTATTTCTTTGTATTTTCAAATTTAAATGTGTACAATGTGGATGTTGCTATAAAAAATGTGTAATATATTTTTAAAAATTATTTTTAGAACTACAAATGTGATGTAAATTACTATTTAAATATTTTATAAATTAATATGTAATTTGAATAGAGTGTTTTTGTTTGGTAATATTAGGTTAGTCCATCAACAAGATATTTTATCCTTCTAGATTATTTTTTTATATAAGATAATATTGGATAATTAAAATACTTATTAATTATAAAAAAGATATGTTTACTTATTAGGAGTTAATTCAAATTAAATAAGACTAATTTTAGATGGGAGAAGTTTAAAAACCTTAATGTAAGTTTATATTATTTTATTTGATTTTCCATTCCTTATTTAGTTCATTACATTGGTTATCTTTATTTTAAAATGAGTTTGGGAGTATGGTGTCTTGAGAAATGTATTTTTATCTTTTTTTGTGAAATATTAGAATCACTATGTTTATGGTGGAGGATATAATTTTCCATTAATTCTATTAGGTATGATTATTTGAGAAACCACACCATGTATGGGGCCTAGTCACGATAGTTGAATATTTGGTGTCTCCGAATTCACCATGGCCAAAATTCTAACAAAAGGAATATGGAATGGTATTTCCATAACAAAATTACATGGTTTTCATCACTATTACATAGAAAAACCTCCTCTTCATCTCCTAGGCGAGGGTACCGTGTTGTGGTAGGAAACACAGGGGCATGGTTATGGTGGTTTTTGATTTTAAAATTCCAATCGAGCACCTGATAATTCTGGGGCATTTACTCTATAAATCTAAATCCTTAATGGGGGATCATAAAGCTTCTTTTTCCCCATTACCCAATATTAAACCATTGTTTATATTTAATTTTTATTTGTTTTCAAATTTTTTGTTTTTCGAAAACGGATTTAAGGGTATTCTAACTTTGGTAAATGTTAATTCAGTTGCACTAGGTTTACTTCTAATAATTACATGCAAGGAGATCAGTGTAAGGGGTAAAGGGTTTTATTCACATTATAAGTATGTGTAAATGAATTTGGAAATTAATTTACACTTTAACGTTATATATCTAAGATGTTAACTTATAATTTATTTAACAAAATCCATAATTTAGGAAATCCCCTTGTATCTTTAGAGTCAGACATTATAATTTTCTATGGATCACTTTATTGGTGTTTGATTATACTATTATTATGTTACATGGTTTTTTAATTCAATTCTAATAAATTTGAGATATTTTTTATATGGATCATATTTTAATTTCCAAAACATGTATTGATGACCATGAAAAATGGTTTTTAATGGATTGGTGATGTATGTTTCCACCTATTTGTTAATGGAATATGAAATGAAGTGTTTATTTCCGGAGGATGATTTTAAATTAAAATAAATGTTTTTAATATTGTCATTGATGATTATTTTTGATAAGTAAAGGAATTTAGTTATAAATTTAATTTGAATAGGATTAATTTTTATTTAATCCATGGCTATTGATGCATATGGTTTCATTGTTGGTTTAGAAATAAAATGGAATATTGAAAAAAACATGATTTTTGTCAAAATAAAAAATGATTGATGATGAAAACCTAAGATGAGTTATTTGATCATTGATTTATTTCTTCTAAGGACATTGGATATTAGTATGATTGGTGTATTTACTTGGATATATATACTAGTATATAATTAAAACAGAATAGAAATAGGTTGACGATGATAATACTAACTAAAATTGATGAGGACATGGAGTTTATTCTCTGGGTAATACTCTTATTTTCTATATGATTGAGATCTAGGGATGTGTTCACACTAAGATACAAATTCACTAAGAGTGTGTGTAACATCGAGTCTTAATATTACAAACCCATTGTAGCCTTAACATGGTGTGATTAATGATTGTAAAATCTACATTCCAATATTAATAAAATAGTTTATTCATATACTTTTAAAGAAAACAATTATGATTCATATTATTAAGGAATTTAATATATGTGTATTCTTTATTCATTACATTTAAATTCTTTGGACACATGTGATATTTAAAAATATAAAAAATATTATCATTCCATGTTTTATTTAAAATTGATAATATTTTATTTATTTGATGTCTTCAACATATGAAATGTATTTTTAATATCCTGCTGGGATATTATTAATCATACCCTAATTATTACTTTTGGAATATGTAGACATTCTTTTATCATATTTGGGAAAATGTAATTCTTCTCTTGGAGGTGGGGGATGTTCATAATATAGAGACCATATGAGATGGTGGTAAAATATTGAAATATGATCTATATTTACTAAGAAATCATGGTGTTGACATTATTATTTGTTAATGTGTTATATTGTATTGATGATTGAACTTATTATTTTTAATTTCTAATTTTATCCAATTTTTAATAAAATCTATTTAGGGAAAATAATATGTTATTTTTTATTTTTTGTAGGTTTTCACATTGTGAAATAACTCCCTTTGATTATTTCGTGAATCCATAGTGTTTATTTCCAAAATGTGGGTTTATTGAACTCCAAAAAAATCATATAAAGTCAGATTATAATTTCTATATATTTGGATATACATGTTGGTTCAAAAAATCATGGTAACAAAGGGGATATTTTCCTCTTCTTATAAAATTGTATACTTTTTTGATATATTAGTTGATAGGAGATTAGAATTTATGAAAGTGAGGGGTAGGATAATATTGAGTTACATGTCGTATATCATTATAGTGAGCCTTATTTGGCCATGTGATGTTTGGAAAATTTGTTTATTAAATGTCACATGGCCTACTATTAGTATGGAAATATTTTCCAATTGATGTATGCTTATATAGAGCCAATAATGATTTTTGGACCATGTGGTACTTTTTTCAACATAAAGACAATTGGTTTTGTTTTTAAATCACTTTATAGTGTCATAGGGTTTTCACTACTAAGATAAACTATGGCATATTTATATTCTTCCAGAATAATGGTCATCAATCCACATCCATAATGAACAATGAAACATCACATAGTTAAAGATTACCGATTTGTAAAGAAAATGGGCGATAAAATTGTTATTGGTTTAATTTTTATTTCTTTCATATTACTGAATTATTTTTTAGATACTATCGATTCTTAGTTTTATTAGAAACCCAAATTGTGGACTTTTTGGATCAACTGATTGGGTCCATTCCTTTTTAGAAGGAAATTGCAGCTCCTGCTTGGACAATGATAGAGTGGGATATTGGATAACCCTATTTTGACTTATCAATATCATATATCATGATAATATATGAATTTTTTGTTATTTAAAGGAGACCCATATATGTTATTCTTATAATGGACTGGTTGGTCACTCAACCATCATTAATTTACTATTATCATCAATGAGTCTCCTTAATTGTACATGATGGGGAGTGTAGTGTTTCTTGGTATAAATGGCCTAAGGTCTTCCTATGACTTAACTTCTACTACAGAGATGGGTAGGATGATATCCTTGTGTGATATAAAACATTATTTAGAAGTGAATTATAGTGAACATACTTTTGTAGTTATAGATTTCAATTAAGTGTTTTAGTTAGTCATTTATTATCTACCACTAGAGAGGGATATTGATTTTTCTATTGACATTGTTTCGAGTACATAGTGTGTTTCTTTTTCCTTACACCATCTTTCACTGACTAATATGATTTTATTAATGAATCAATTGGATGTGTTTAGGTCCACATTATTTATTAAACACAGTGTATCTCCTTGGGTGTCACTATTGATTTTTTCCATGATGGCCTTTGGAATCTATTACTTGGGTGTTAATTAATTTAAACAATATATAGTTATTGTAAAATAAATGTTTGTTTTTACCAAAATTAATAATTTTATAGATCAAATAATTGGGGGAATATTTGTACCCAAAAATTGGCCTTCTGTCTAGTGATCCACAATTTATGATCAATGAGTTTGATATTAAAAATACCTAACAAAAAAAGAAGGAATAATCACTGAGAGTATGTTTTTATACCATTCAACATGAAAATTCCAATTTTTATGATTATGGTTCATATTAATATGAGTTTACACCAGTATATAGGATCTTGCATGGTGGTATTTATGAATGATGTAATTTTTTTATAAAAAATTCATGTATGATCATGAACATAATTTGAGAGTAGATTTTTATATCAAGAGGATTCCATGTAATTATACAACAATAGAAAAGTGTCAATTCTGTATTTTGGAAATATGTTTCATATGGAATTTGGTCCCAAAATATGGTATCTAATGTGATACAGAAAATGGAATGACCTTGATGTCATGGGAGGAATAAAAAAATTTTGTTGACATTCACAGAATCATTTTTTCATATTTTTTTATTAATGGGTTTTGAAATATTCATCCATGATGGATTCTCTATAGATTTATCTCACATGGAAAGTAGTTAATTTAATTTTGGATATTAATGATCAATTTATAGTTGATGAATTGAAACATAATTTGACATTATATCTAGTGTTGACTCTTCTGTAGGATTGGATTGTTTTTGTAGTCTTTTTTGATTATTTAGCTTCTATTTTGGGTTTCATTCTCAATAAGGGTTATCATATAGTTTCTTATGTTTCTCATCAACTATGGATACATGAGAATAATTATACTACATATGATATATTACACTTATCTATGATGTGCAATCATAAGAATTTGAGGAACTATATTATCAAGGAATGGTATATTGTTTTCTTGATCAGAAGATATTGAATTATATACATTCATATTAATATTTGAATATCTATTAATGGTGATGATTGGAGTACTAAAAATCACTCAAATATTATATTTCCAACACCCCTAGGGTGGGAAAAATTGTCTTTGATGCTCTTATTTGGATGTTTGAACCTCATGCTATGAAGGATTCATAATAGGAGTGTTATCTTACATCACACATTGATTAAGTTAATTTAAGATGCTAAGAGGATGAATTTATGTTTTCCGTATTATGGGATTTTTTGAAATCCTATATTCTTGAGATTATCATCCATGATTTGATACATAATTATCAGTATTGAGTTGTCATGTATTCTTTATATGGTGACAACACTGTTAGAAAAGTGGCTCTATATCTATAGAGAATCATTTTAATTAGGAAATATTATCTCATTTATTTTCATATGAGAATGGAAATGATAATTTATTTCTATCATTCACAGTGGGTGGTTCAACTAAAGAAGAATAATATGTTTTCTGATCTATGGGGTTGATTTTGGTGGCCCGGTAGGAAATGGGACCTCACTGATTTTTTTTCCATTTTTATACTCTTAATTTTTAATAATCAAAGAATTATAAGACTTTGGGTTAACTTCATATACACCTAAAACCCACTTTTATGTGAAATGGTATATCCCTTTAAATCATTATACAATCAAGGAATAATCATTAAATAACTAATTTTAATCGGGTACTGACAGATAGATTAAACAAATCAACTTCATTTATTCCTATTCATGATACCAAAAATATAGAGGATTTTTGAAATTTTTACGTTCAAATGATTGTTAGGTTTCATGGAGTTTATTATACCATTTTTTTAGGGATCCCTGGTTCACCTATCATTATTAGAGAGGAATCTTGGAGGTCATGGTATCTCATGAAATATTGAGAACTGCATACCATCCTTAGAAAGATAGTCAGGTTGGATGGGCTATACAAATTCATGAGGATATGCTTCATTCTTGTGTCCATTCCAATAGATATTTGTTTAATTTACACTAGGATATTTTTCAATTATCCCTGAAAAATATATACCATTCAACGGAAAAAATGTAACCATTTTTTTCATTATATGGATGAACTTGTAAATGTATTCTATACTCATCAAAAATTGGTGAATCATATTATGTGGGATATAGCATCATCATGGAGATGATAGTGATGATCCTTGTCACTCATTAGTGGTTTGTAATGGTTAAGATCTAGTGTAAATAATATAAATATCATGATTGATTCCCATTGGAGTTATTAGATGGTGTATATGTGTTTTATGATTCTCTCCATGATAATGTCAATAGGTTGATTGGAATGATGTTAAATTAGCACCCTCATATATGGGTCATTTTGAGGTCATTGAGAAAAATGAAAATGTATCATACTGTTTGGCTATTCCACATCATATGAATTTGATCCAAAATGAATTCCATTTATCATAGATTATGAAATTAATTTATGACCCACATCTTGATTTGAAATAGGGGAAACATGATGAATAATTAAATATGATTATGACTGAATGGGAACTTTTTTTTTGTTTATTTGACAAGTGAAGGTTATCTTGGGAAATATATAACATTGGTGTAGGTTCTTTGATAGTATGGTTCAAATTATTATGAATCATGAGAACCTACATTAATGATGAGAGTGTATTGGGCCAAAATATTTACGGTCAGGTTTTTTATGAAGCCTTCTAGGGGAATGATACATTTATGCTGGGAGGAATTATAACATTCAAAATTTCATGTTCAGGTGTGTTCATTATTTTACCATATAATCATTTGAGCCATATGTTGGTAACCATTTTTATCAAAAAATTTACGGTTCATTGTTCCCTAAAAATTGCCTTTTTTGTATGATGGGAATCATATTTTTCATGGATGAGTACATGGGGTTCCTTGTATCTTTCTATGTAATAAGTTTATACATACCACACCTTGTGAATGATGTGGTCCCATGACTTTCCTATATTTGTTTAGATTTAATTCCATAAAACATTATCCCCACCAGCATAATGGAGGCTTCATACATTACAAAATGGTGTAGTCTTCAACAACGTGTCTTGTCTTGTCCCTGATGTAAGTCTCCAAGGTCAAGCTAACAATAAGTGGTGGGACACATTAGGGAATGATGATAGTGCTATGATATTTTAAAATGACTGAGCAATTTTAGGTCATCAATGGGTAGGTACTCATGTTGTATGCATCCTTAATGAGTGGCATAGAATCATTTTTTGACACATTTCCCCTTAATAAAAACATTTTCCCTCATCCCATTGGATTAGATTTCAGTTTTATCATGATCATAGAACAAGGTTATAGGTATTATAGCTTATGTAAAATATGTTTTTTGTTATTATTGGTTTAGTCCTTGTTCTTCAATACTAATAGATGAATGTAAAAGTAATAGGTATTGACATTATATAATTTTTTTGATATTTATTTTACATTTTCCCCTTTGATATTGAAAATATTTATTTACAGTTTAGTGATATGAAATCCTTGGCTTCTGGCCCCACATTGATACTATATAAAACACTTTCTAAATAGATAGGGATTCTGTGTTTGGTGTTTGATGAATTTTAGAATCTTTTAGGTAGTTTTATAATTTAAATCATGTAAATTAAATCACTTTTTTCTTATTGAAATTTTGTGGATCGTCTTCTAATTTCCATAGAATTAATTGATACTTTTTATAAAAAAATTTATATGGAAGGGTTGCATGGGTTTCAAATTCATTAGAAATTTAATTTAAGATAATGTTTTGATTTCAAGATAATTATTTATAATTTACATGAATGATTTCAAAAATTATTTTGATGGTTTTTTTTGTGAAACAGATGGAATAAATTATCTTTATAATTTGAATGAAATTAATTTATTAAGGTATTTTTTATGATGATAATTTGATATTTGTTTTTGAAATTAAATGGAATGTATAGAAAACATGATTTTTTTTCTTCGTGAAGGAATATTGATGAAATTTATTTGAGATTAATTATTTATGCCTTTATTTACTTATGTGAGTAACAAGAGTTCCTGAGTAATTAGATGGGTATACTATTATATGGTCACTAGAAATGAATTAGACCAACATAATAATGTATTTATTAAGACAACACTAGGAAATCATGACGTGGCTAGGGGGTTCATTCTTTTGGGAGGACTCATATTCACCATATGTTTTAGATCTAGGTAATTGTGAACAATTTGAGACGTATTACACCAACATTGTGAGGAATATTGTGGCTTAATCTATCTAACCCTGAGGCTTATAAAAATGGTGATATGATTGAAAATTAATTATACATCCCAATTTTAATATAGTGGTTTATTAATTCTGTTTTTGATAAAATGATTTAGCATTACTACTTTTTTGGAAATTAATGTTTTAAGTAAATATATTATTTCCATTGAAATTAGTTGAAATCACGTTCTATTTTAAACTCTATAAAATATATCCATGAATTTTTTTATTTAACATTGATTATATATGTTTCATTCAATATATAATTTTATGAATTGTCATTTTGGGATCCAAATATTATAGTTTTTATCACATCCTACATATGAATTTTGGTGAATGTACACATATTTTGTCTTTTATAGGTAATGATAATTGACTAATAAAAGGTATTGGGTGTTCATGATATAAAAACCTATGGATTTAGTTGTGGTGAACATGTATGTGATATATATAACGATATTTTTTTTAGATTTTATCATTAGTTTATGTGTTGATTTTATTACGGTTCTATCTTAGGTTACATACTTTCTCATTGTTTTCTTCTTTGGCATACAAAAAATATATGGATTCTTATTCTCTATTTAAAATTTCATATGGAACTAGTCACCAGCCCATCGGGATTGATAATTCGTATCTAGCCATGCCATGGATGATTAATGATCTAGATTAACAAGTTATCTAGGTTGGTTTGTGATAAATAATTTCATTGAGGTGGAATATATTTTAGGATTGAAATTTAAACTTGTATATATCTATTATCAATATCATAAAAATTCCATTGAGATATTATAAATTTATATAAGGGACCTAATGTATCGATCATGAGTTATTTCTAGATTTATATTGTTTTATATCTTTTTAATCTAATATAATTATTGTGGTATTGGTTCTCCCTAGGCTACATGTTCTGAAAATAAAATATCAACACATACTATAATAGTGGATATCCCTCTATGGGATTTTTTATTCCACTTTATCAATAGTTAAACTTGTTTCCATTTCATCATAAATAATAATAATAGCCTTATAGACCACCCATATGAGGTCAAGGTAGAATATTATTTGAATATGATTTTCCAATAAGACAATATGTTTTTTAGAGGTGAAGAGGTTTAATTTATTCATCTTATCAATGTCATGTATTGGGATGTGGAAACCACAATATGATAATAGGTTAATATATGGAGGGATGAATAATATCCCAAATATATGTTTTTATCTTTTCTGTAAATTATAATATTTTTTGTGATCTTAGTTTATCATATAATATTATTAATCCTATATCCTGAAATGGGATGGAACTTATAGTAGGGATAATTTAGATACCATTGAATTTATCTTCTCATATGGGATTTTGTTTGAGTTTTAGAGTGGAATATTTTACCTTTAATAAGTTTTTAGACAGGAAAATCCAGCTATGTGTTATTGTATAAATATAAATACATATATTAAATATCATTATTGTAATGTATATTTTATATTTTCTAGGTGATTTTATAGATCAGTTTTACTAACTGGATATATTTTATCACTTGGAAGGGGGAACATGGTGTTTTGTAAAAAAAATATAACAATATAAGACATGGAGATATCAAGTCCTGTATAATTGAATCTTAAATAGAATGATTGGTGTTTTTTATATTTTGGAAAAGGTAGATGATCTTCCTTATTTAGTTAAAAAAATAAAAAATTTATTTTTCGTATAAATTATGAATTTATCTCTAGGATGTGTGATATATTTATTGATAGACATATAGACTACAATTTTAGGACCCCGAGACACCCTAATAGAGGAGGGGTGAATCAAGGTTTCAACTTTTTCTTTTAAATGGATGGATTTGGTTCCAATGTTGGTAGGAACTCGGTTAACTGGTATGATAGATAATAGAAGCAATAAAACATTCACATGAAAAGATTAACTGTTGGAGGTGTGAATCAAGGGGTCAACACTTTTTTACATGATAGATTAATTGTTGTATCCTATTTTTATTTTAATTACACTAGTAATAAATAATTTTTGCGTCCATAGAGTTATTTATAACTGAGTTGGGTAAAGTTAATAAATTCATTTCTAATGGGTTTTCTTCCTGATACCTCTCATTCATCATTGTATGATGGCTCATGGTGACTATAATACACAGAGATATACATCATGTAGGTATTTTTGAGGATCCACAAGTTGTTATTTTGGGTTTTTTTGTATTAAACACCATATAAATGTCTTTATTTTGGATTAATATTATTGTATATATCATGTTGAGGAATTATTTTTCATTCAATTTATGTTGTCTTGTAGTTATTGAGATAACTATTTCACTCCATTATATTTTAACATGTTATTTTTATTTTTATTATTCATTTATTCCTTTTTAATTGATGAATTTTAATTATATTGATATATCATTCCATATTTTTGGGTAGAGTCTATATTGTTCTTTATGTGGCTTTGAGTGTGAAATATGTTACAAATGTTGTGTTTGACACCATCGTGCCTCTCCTTCAAACCCATGGTGATCAATAATGTGCTTTGAGTGTCCATTAAATCATAAAATATATCATAGTATGTCACCATAAATGGAGAATGATTTTTAAAGATCACTTTGACAATTTCTTATGTAAAAAATAATAATATAAAAATAAATTTTTATTTCAAAATACATTTTCAAAATCATTTTCCCTTAAAAAACATTGAAAAAATATGAAGTATGATTTATAAATATTTTATCAAATTTCTTGGTGAAAATATCCTTTATACTTTTAAAAACTATTTTCAATACATATAACATTTTGCAGAACTTTTTCTTTTAAATTAACCTTTAAATATTATGAAGGAGGCTTGAAAACATTCTGAAATGCATTTTCTATGAACAGAAAATTGAAAATTATAATTAATTTCTTGAAAAAAATTAAAACCTTTTCATTAAGTATAATTTTAAAACATATTAATAAATTTTTTCAATAATTCAAAAACATTTTTTATGAAAATACTTTGAAAACCTATAAGTAATGAATAAAAATATTTTAGAAACTTTTTTTATTTTAAAAAATAATTAAAAATAATTAATTTATACAATATTATGAAAGAAAATTACTAAAAATTAACCTACAAATAATTAAAATCATTCTTCATGTAAATTATGTTAATGGTGGTGGGTAAATCTATTCATTTTGAACATTCCATTTACACCAAAATCACTTTAGAAAACGCAAATGAATAGAAAAAGAAATTAATATTCCTTTTAAAAAAACAAGTATGAAGTTAAAACATGGGAGAATATTTATTTGTAAAATCATATGATATTGTTATAATATTTTCAAAACAAATATTAATTTTTTTAGAAAAAATGGATTTTGTAGAACACCTATTTTTGACTGAGAAGTGAAATAAAGTCATATTTTCTAAAAAAATTTATCTTAATTATCATAAGTACCAAAGAGTGAAAAAATGGTACCATTACATGAATATATAATTAATAACCAGATCAGAATAATATTTCATGAGTTTTCTTGATATATGGATCATAATATTTCAGTAATAGATACATAAAAATAAGCAATCCCGATTAATGATGAGATTGTTGCAATAAACTCATACCACTTTTGTATTAATGAGTAAAACTCGACATGTATAAAATTGAAATTAGATAAAGCTTAAAATATGATCAATATAAGTTGATTCATGAAATTAAATTTCAAATGATAGTATATACCCCATTTATTGTAATATAGGTGCATAACAAACATATGTCTCAAAGAATGAAAATGGAGACAAAACTACCTTACATATTTGATAACTATTAAACCATAAACCCCATGAAATATATATATAAAAATATTAATATAAATCCTTAAAAATTTAATTATAAGTATCATTGAGTAAATTCATGGTCATTATATACACCACACAAATGAATCGAGTGGTGAATAAGGTATAAGTCTCACAGAAATAAATGTGAAACTTGAAGTCTCCAAACTAATTGAGTACCTTCTCAATTGTGGGATCCATGGAAGAATAAAATGAATTAAAAAATTTAAGATTATGAAATAAAATAAATTCATGATTTAAAATGTCATATGAAATTATATTTACTAAAAATAAAAAATAATTGTTGGATTTAGAATATATCTCAAATAAATAAGCGTGATTAGAAAATCCTTACCTTTAGTATTGACATTATTAATACACATTAAAAACTCATTTATAATAAATATAATTTT
Source organism: Viscum album (assembly GCA_963277665.1). Taxonomy (NCBI): domain Eukaryota; kingdom Viridiplantae; phylum Streptophyta; class Magnoliopsida; order Santalales; family Viscaceae; genus Viscum; species Viscum album. Next base: position 2,058,224,875 of record OY728151.1, on the reverse strand, counting down.
TTTTATAAAAATAAAAAAGAACCATTTTGTTATATATAATATAATATATGATTTTATTATGACTTTATATTACCCATTTATTAACAATTACATGTTAATGATTAATTTTGGGTAATATCCGCTTTAATTTTTATATATGAATTAATTTTTTGATTGTTGATCCTCATTCATAGGTCATGATTTACTTTATAAATAAATTAAAATATTTATAATAATCTATAATATATAGATATATAAAATAGAATACACTATTCATAGAGACGGTGGGCCATATGTATGCTTGAACATTGTTTCTACTTTCTTTTCATATTGAAAGAAATCATGTAAACGAAATTTGTGTATATATTTATAATAATTATAGAAGAATTATTATTTTATAAATATAATATACATTAAATATTCCAATATTTATATCATTCTATGTAATGTGTGAATGAATAACCTTGATTGGAGGATGCAGTAGTCGACACGTCCACATACATGGTTGTCATATTTAAAAAAATGAAAATTATAAAGGAATGTTTTATATAATAATTAAATTAGAATAAATAATTCATAAAAATTATAAATATGATATGAAAATATTATTTTCATCATTATTTCCAACCATGAGAGTTTTTAATTTAAAAAATAAATGACATCGTTTCGCAAGGTGATTTTCCTCCCTACACATGAATGGTATGTTCCTTAACGATTTGATTGAAGTGTGTATTGGTATAGGTATAAGACATATAATAAAAACATATATTTTTATCTATAAAAGTATATTTTTTTATATTATCTTGGTATGAAATTATTTTATGGGGTGTATTGATAAATAAAATAAATTTTCTCAATGAAGGATGTTACATATTGTTTTTGTAACTATTATTGGTTTTAAAAAAAGGTCTTTGTTAGTAGTATTTATAAAAAATAGAAGGATTCTAGGATAATGGTATGTAATTTTTTCATGTACTTAAGTTGTATTTGAATGATCCATATGGATTAAAGGTTGTGAAAATTTTATGTGGTTGAGTTTGATTTTTATAGTGGGGGAGAATTGGCATTCTTTTAAACATAATAATGTAATCACTATTATGAGGTCTCCCAAACATCAGGTGCCTCCAATAATTGTTCATTTTCTGTCTAATATATTAATTATAATAATTATTTCTACCCAATAATTTTTTTGCATTTTTATATCTTATTTAACCCCTTAAATTAATGTTTAACCACTAAGTAATCTTGTATTTACCTAATTCACCATAATTAATGTTTTTTAATTTCACTAATATTTTATTTAAAAAACAAATTTTATCATTTTAGTCATTATTAAATAGTATGACTCCAAATATGGAATTAATTTTTAAAAATTCCAAAAACCTAATTTGAAGAAAGTAATTTAAAATTAATCTCGCAGATGTGTCCCAACAACTAGATGTTTAAACAATACTGTTTAAAATGTTATAATATTTTTATATCCAATTTCACAGACAAATTGGATTCAATAACATTAATAATATTAATTGAATTAAAATTTATTTAATGAATATATAAAATCAAATTAATATATAATTAATAAATATAAATAAAATTGAATAAAATGTTCTTTTCAATTAAAATTCTGTATTTTCTCTATTCATCAAAAAATTAAAATTTTTCAGAAAAATACCAAAAAATGTCACAATGTAAATTCTGATATTCCAATTTTAAAAATGATTTTAATTTTTTAAAATAAAAAAAAATTGAAAAAATATATTTAAATTCAGTGTTCCAATAAAATGTTCTTAAATGACATTTTTGAAAAATATATCATTTTATTCAAAAAATTGGATTTCTTCTTATATTATGCCAGTAAAATATATTCTATGTGTGTAAAAAAATGTTATTTCAAATATAATATATAAATTTTAACTGAATCATTCCCCAAAATTGATTTTTTTAATTTATTGAGTTTTAATGGTGTCAGTACATAGGAGAATAGTATCTTTGAAAAGGAATTTAATGATTTTAAAATGGTTCTTGCATTTTTTATAATGAATGATTAACTTGAGGATTTATTTTATATGCATGTATTAACAATTATTTCATAAATATTTTAAACACATTCATAAATTCAATTCTCATAAAGCCGTCGATTTTTCATGTAATTTTTTTTTATAATTATGAATAATTATTTCCAGACCGTGAAATTTGAGGGAGCACAATTCTGAGTCATGGAGTGCTCGGAATGATCCGTTGAAATTTTATTAATCTTTAATTAACGTGCATCATCAGTTTTCCTGAAAAAGTGGAATATCACAGAAAAAGTTTCCCAAATCAGAAATCTGAGGGAACCATTGCGTTTAGGATGGCAGGTTTACCCTAACTGCGACTTAAGTTAATCTACACATGCTTTCTGTGAGAAAACCCGAATATGGAATAACCATAAATAAAAAAAAATAAAAAATGTTATTTTATTTTTCAAATGCTTATAACACATGAACGATGACACAGTTAAAAAATCTAGGACCACCACGGAAATCGTGAGGGTATGATTTCTTTAGGTAGATACTAATATTGGATTGCGCGGGCCACCAGTGAATGTTAGTTTTTGGCCGTAAATAAAATAATTAGTGGTAATTATTTTATTTTAAAATCTATAACAACTAAATGGTTACTCGGATTGAAAATCTGAGAGTACCGTTGTGTTCTTTAGGTCTTGTTATCCTTAGGTGAAGCCTATCCCCAACCGGCTCAGGTCGAGGGTGAACATTATTAATTTATTGATTTTTTTTGTAAGTTACATTCAGAACACGCATGATTGGTGTTTTATTACTTTTGAACCAGTGATCAGATTAAAAATCATAGGGAACTATTGAATCCAAAATGTTGGGATTCACATAAGGGAGGCATCAGATTGACTACAGTAGGTCTGGAAAAAAGTTATGTTTTGTGACCATTTAAAAGAAAAGAAATGAAATAATTTTATTATTTTATTTTCTTCTCCACCAATGGACAATTTTAGTGAATGAGCCGCAATGTGTCTAGCCAATAAATGGATTGAACTTTATATATTTAGTAATGATTTCATTGGGGAATTAAGAAGGTTCATATGTAATGAGACCCCATTAATTCCCCAATTCATTATGTACCCACCCCCACTCTTATTTATATAGAGCCTTGGAAGAGGTGTCGGTACATCATTTCCAAGAAACAAAGTGCTAAAGAAGTGTCATGACACCGAACCATTAGAGGATGGAGCTGATCCCAGTGGGAGGTGATGGGTGACACCAAACCCAGAAATTATGTATGAAGTATGTGCAATATCATTGAGAACCTGATGCGTGAAAAAATAACAAGACCCACCTTCAAGCTCATATGTTTTCTAATAGATTTACGAAGTACAGGGTTTATTCATTTATTCATTTTAATTTTTTTCCGGCTTCCTCATTCATGAATAATAATAAGAACACAGTCCAATTTAATAACTGGTTGTTCTGTGATTTATTTGTTTTTTCAGGAGGTTGTTGCAGGTTATCTTGGTAGGGTTTTCATTGTTTTCTAATTCAATTGATTATTAAAACATTAATTCCCTCATGGTTCTAAGCTAACACAAAGGGTGTGGGGCTAACGAACCTATCATAAACCTTTCGCTATCTTGATATACTTGCAACTCCATGGAAAAATACCATTATGGTGACACTGACTGGCTACTATTGGGATAGTGCGTCGACACACATTGTAAGAGGATGCCACAGGACAATGCTGCGGTGGTCATTGGAGCGGTCAGCACCGGCCAGCCGTAGAGGACGCGCGGTGCACTATCATGCACTGCTGGGGAGCAAAGGGGGTCGCGGATCTTCAGATGTGGTGACCAAAAGAAGGTGTCTAGCACATTAGCCAGCCGTGGGGAGAGGAGAAGCGTGCCTTCTCGCGCTGGAGGATAAGTCGGCCGCTACACCAGTTGGTCGCGATGGAATCAGCAGGACCCAATACAGTGGGTCCCAGGTTCCACCTAGCAGTTCCATGTGGTGATGCAACTATGAAGAATACATAGCGGCCTTCGACCATTAAATAAAACTTGGGGTCGCTTCCCCGGTGGTGGCTAGGGTGGACCTCCCTTGTGGGTTGTGCTGCACATGGCCGGCCCGCTACCAAGCCTGCCGCCCCACTGCTGGTCATGCCCTATGCATGCTAGGTCGCCCCCTTACGAGACAGGCCACCCCATTGTGGGCTGGGAGACCCCATTTATGGCCGAGCCAGACCTCAGCCCAGAGGTATGTACCGACTGTGGCCTATCCCAGACTCGGTCGGGCCGGGTTGGTCCAACCGGGTCAGAATAGACCCAGGCCAACCTGGACCAGTAAGACTTAAAGGGAAATATCATTATAACCGAACATCTATTTGATGAACTGTCTAAAGCGATGGTATACTTGGACTAAAAAGATACATTTTTTTATACTCCTATTGAGTTTTGGATATAGATTAGGTATAGCTGGGTTGGATCGAACTCGAATATAACTGGAACCCTAGAACTAAAACACATATAACTAACAGAACAAGCATCTGATTGACGCAACATCTGTCATGTTGGAACCATTATGACATTAAGGATTTTGGGGTTACACCATTGTGGAGCATAGTGTCTATCGAGGTATGACTAATACCTCTAGTGCAAATTTTATAAAACATGAGGCACCCGGGGTGAGGAATCCATTGGTTGGGAGTGGGGCAGAGGTTGGAGACAGATCATACGGAGGTCAGCGCTCTATGATACTATGTGGGTCAGTGCATACCAATCCTACTTGGGTCTGATACTATGTGCACTAGAACTTAACACTCTTTTATGGGTCAGCGCATACCGATCCTATGTGGGTCAGATCCTATGTGGTCCATCTCTCAACATTCCTTTGTGGGTCAGCATATTCCAATCCTGTGTGAGTCAGATCCTACGTGGGCCTTTGCGGGAGTTTTCACCTATCGACTCGAGGTGGGTTGGATACTGTGTGGATCTTTGTTGGGGTCAGTACTAATAGATGCTATGTGGGTAAGACTCAGTGTGGTTAGATACAGTGCCTCCTGATAGAATAAGATGGTCTTGCTTCCTGACCAATCATCTGTACATATATACTTCGCTGAAAAACCTAGTCTGTGCTGAGACTCTATATGAACTATGTCTTTTACCTATGTGGTAATTTTATCATCATGGTGATATCATCGTGGTGATACTAGTGTATTACTTTTACCATTGTGGTGATATCCTTGTAGTGATCCCTATGTGGCATTATTACCTTCGTGGTGATATCCTTGTGGTGTTACCTGTGTGGTACTTTTACATTCATGTTGTTATCATTGTGGTGTTACCTGTGTGGTACACTTACCTTCGTGGTGTTACTTTTTTGATATTCTTCCCTCATGTATAGGATGACTATATCTTAATAACATAGGTATATGTATGTGAATATACTTTAGTAGAGTTGTTGACTTCTTCGTCATTTGTGATTGAGCCTTGCTTTTTGGTTTTTCTTTCATAGAACATTAAGAGACCAACAAGGTCTTAGGGTCCCTACTGAGTATCATTACACTAAAACCTATATGTGATTCACCCACACATTATTGTGTCTTGTGCAAATGACATACAACATTGATTGGGATTTGAGGGAGTCAGGACAAAGCAGTACACGGAAGAGACGGGTGGACATGGAGTTATGTGGAGGAGATCTTTAACTTCCCTTTAGGTAGGATATTTTGAAGATGAACTAAGAGTTTTTTACCTTTTTTAGTTGTATTTTACCTTTCAATTTTACTTTAACTTTTACAGTTGGGCCTTTATTCCGACCCCATTACTTTCAGCACACTTTTTACTACAACAGTTTACTTCATGGTGGCATCTTATACATTCTACTCTGTGTGTTTCAATAAGATTAAATGAAATGGATTTCTATTTTAGGGATAATACTTTTCTGTTCTAGTCACCAACCCCCGGCCTATGGAAGACGAGCTTGGGGTAGTCACGACACATTCCCTAGGTAACATGTCGTGACAAAGTGGTATTAGAGGAGTCAGTTCTATCGAAGAACGTGGAATCTAATATTTTACATATGGAAGTAATGTTATGTTTTATGGGTGTGGTTTTCAGTTTGGGGAATCCATTATTAGTGTGGTAACTAATGTATCCATACACCAGGACCCTAACTAGTGATTTCCAACTCAGTTCACAAAAACACTAATTGCGTGTGTTTTTAATTTTTTTCTTTGATTTCTCTAGATTCATATCACCATGTATAACTTAATGATCATGGAAAACCTATTCATTTTTGTGATTCCACCATGTAGACAGCCATCTAGGGTTCCTGAGAGAGTACACGATGAAGTCCCACATAATGATGAGGCTTCAGTGAAGGTCCATCTTTTGGTGATAACACCTTGGGGTGGTGCAATAGTAGCACCACCACCCGTTGGGCAGTAGATTCCACCAGCCCCACTAGAAGAGGGTGCACAACGACTGAGCACATTTCACAAGTTTTAGGGGTAGAGAGATCTGGGTTTTAGAGGTGATACATATCCCCAAGCAGTTGAGAACTAGCTAGAGGATGTGGACATGTTTCCACCTATCTAGGGCACTATTTGATTATATGACGGTCCTCGTAGAGAGCCTTTTACGTGTCTATGTAGGATCATGATGGTGTATAGATTACCATGATCATGCATAGAGGTGACTTTTCTGTGGACAAGTTTGGGAACATTTTTCAAAGAAGGGGGTCTCTTTCCATAAAAAGCTAAGGGGTGAGTGTTCATAAGAGATTCTACAGCTTTGGATGGACAACATGTCGGTAGCTGGGTATTCATTGAGGCATTCCAACCATCCCAGGTACTCAATGAATATAGTACGGTCAGTACTTCAGAGCTCGGACCTCTGATAAAGGTGCATTTAGGGACATCCGAGCCTGCTCTTTTCCAATATGCACTCCTTGTTATGTTTTGGTTCTATAGATTACCATTGTGGTTGAATTATTTTTGGTTGAGAAGATATAGATAGTGATTGTTAGCAGTCGAAATGTACGAAACTGATGCCTGTATCAGAGACATGGGCATGTAATATGTTTTGAGAAGAGGATGTGTTAGGGGAAGATGAATCTGTACAACAACATTCATGTATGTGGAGCTTGGATAGTTTCATGATGAGGTATACATTTTTCCATGTTACAACCACCACCCTAATGTGGTCCCCACCACGCTTATGGAGCTTGAGGAGAGGAGAAGGGAGTATATACATGTGGTCAAGGAGTGTGACCCATGGGGCTCTAGGAATGTATCAAGGTATGGCCTATGTCTACTACCAACTACCATATTAATAGACATAGGTACCAATAATTCCTTCCCACCATGAATCTTGTTTGAGACCTCGAGTTTCATGATAATCTTAAAAATTGACACTTATTTCTGGAGATACCTTTTGGAGGAGACTTGATAATCACACTTACACTGAATGTGTGATCTGAACCGTGAGGCAAGAGTTTTGGTTGGATCCTCTTTGTGGAAGCATCGAGGCCTTATGAAATTAGTTTGGGTATGGAATGGACATCCATAGTTCATAAATAGATTGAATATATAATGAAAAAAAGGTTTTGGTTTATCCACAACATTGGAATGTGGATTTCCTTGTTTGGTGAAAAAGTAATATCGAGATGTATAGGATAAACTCTTGAATAGGATGGTGCAGCCAATCACTCTTGAGTCGCCCAAGCTTACCCTCATGGCAGCAGGATTTTGTAGTTTTTAGTTCTGAACAGAAGTGGAAGAGTGTGGGGACATCTTTTCAAAAGATGTTCCCAGGATTACCTCCCCAAATGAGAGGGACTTATTCTTTCTCTAGTTATTACCGTAAATTTTTACTAGACTTATCTAGGGTAGCGGCAACCTTGTCAGCTTTGTCAAAAAAGGAGTTCCTTTTTTATGGAAGGAAAAGAGTCAGCATAGCTTTCAAGAGTTGACATAAAGACTGAAAAACAGAACTACACAACCCATGACCTTGAGTTTTTATCACTGGTCTTAGAACTAATGATGTGGAGGCCCTACCTAATGGGGGAATGTGTTACTCTTTACTCTAATAACCAGAGTCTCAGGTGTATCTTCCTATAGAAGGACCTAATCTAGAGGAAACAATGATGGATAAAGATCCTCTTGGAATATGAATTTGAAATAGTCTATATTCTTAGGATGGGGAACTTGGTAGTAGATGCACTTAGCAGATGGTCTGGTCTACAACTACTGAGTGGGGTGTCAGAGCAGCTATTCGCAGTGCACATATCATTCATTGATAAAGATGGAGCATATTACCTATAGTCTATGACTGTCACTCCCCCAATTCTTTAGCGAGTACGGGGGTCATAGTTTGAGTTATTGACTATGAGTCCAGACATGCCCAGATATCCTCAGTATGGTCTATTGAAGGATTTTATGAAGGTGGGGATCATGTTATCCTCTTCAGATGACGTACCTCTGTACCACCGACTCTTCGAGAGGAGTTGTTGAGGGAGATCCATACATCACCTTAGCAGTACATCTATTGTGGTGATGGTATACCAGGACAAATTTTGTCATTAATAGTGGACATGTAGGAAGGAAGAAGTGTTAGAGTTCGTCTCACGATGCCTCACTTGTCAAGAAGTAAATACTACACACAACCAACAAAAGTCTTATACAGACAGGAGGAGAGAGACCATGTCATACTACATGTATCACCATAATGAGGTTTGCAGAGGTTTTTCCGGGGAGGAATGATGTCTATGAGGTTCATCGGACCATTATAGATTCTTAGAAGAGAGGAAGAGATGTCATACTAACTATCTTTTCTCCCTCAAATGCACCAGGTGCATAATGTTTTCCATATGTCACAGTAGAGGAGATGCGTGCATGATCTATCACATGTTATTGACTACGGCGAGTTGAACATTGACTATGGGGTGACTTTTATGGATTTCCTGGTGGAGATAGAGGATCAAAAATTGTGAGAGCTTTGTGGACCGTCGATCTGTCTGGTGTGAGTTTAGTGGCATCACGGTGACCTCCAGGAGATCACATGGGAGTGGGAGGCACAGATTTGTTCTCAGTACCCTTTTTTTCTTTGATATGCCTTTTTCAGCTTTCAAGGATCTAAATCCATAGTGTGGGGAGAATGGAAAGACCCAAATTTTTCATGAAATTATTTTAATTAAATTGAGTTATTTTGAAACCACACAATCTAAAGGCACAGGATTCCAAGGCCCAGAGTGCCCAAAATGATACATCGTTGATTTGTTAAGATTTAATTAGTGTGCCTATTCTATTTTGTTGAAAAAGAGGAATAAATCTCAAACAGTTGGCCAGATCAAAAATTTGAGGGCACCAATTCATTCTAGATGGCGGTTTAAATTTGGAATGACTTATATTTAGTCGGCACAAGGTTTCATTGAGAAAATAAAAAAATGACATAAACAGATTTAAAATAATTAAAAAAAGTTATTTAATTGTTCAAATACTTATAACTCACAAATGGTGTCTTGAATTAAAAATCTGAGACTATCGTTGAACTTATGAGGGTATGATTTCTTTATGAAGATACTAACATTGGCCAACGCGGGAAACCATTGAAAGTTAGTTTTTTTTCCTAAATAAATCATTAAGTGACTATTTTTTATTGTAAAAACCATAGCATTTAAACATTAACTCAGATTAAAAATATGAGAGTACCATTGAGTTCATAGGGGGTGTGATCTCCTTAGGCAGAGCCTAACCCCACCCAATACGGGTTGAGGGTGAAAGTTATTAATATATTGACCTTTTATAAGGTACGATTAGTAAATACACAAACAATGTTTTCTTACTTTTACATCGGTGCTCTGATAAAATGTTTTAGGGAACCATTAAATCCATAGTGTAGGGATTCACTTAAGGAAGACATTATTTTTACCATAGTGGGTCTAGAGAAAAAGTTATGTTTTATGACTTTTTAAAAGAATTGAAATAAAATAATAATTTTTTTTAATTTTTTAATTCACCCCTTACCGGCAAGCGGTGTGTGAAAAACTCAATGCATGAAGCCAATTAATGACTTGACATATTAATCATAAATAATGACGTCATTGTGGGATGAGGAGGGATCATTATTAATGAGACCCCATTAATTACCCACTTTGCTACTTACCCTCCCCCTCTATTATTTATATGGATCTAGGAAGAGGTGTCACAACAAATTCACAATGAAACATAATGCTGAAGGTGTGTGGTGATGTTAAACCCTTATAGGATGAAGCCGATCCCAGCGGGATGTGACGGGTGACACCGAACCATGAATTGAATGGTGAATTACAAGCAGCATTGTTGAGATCCTGTTGCAGGAATGAAGAACAAGACCCACCTTCAAACATGGACGTTCTGCAATTGATTTACGAGGTAGGGGTTTATTTATTTATGTATTTTAAATGTTTTTCCTTTCCCCGGTCTTGAATAATATGAAGAACGTGGATCAAATGACTAACAGGTTGATCCGTGATTCATTCATTTTTGCGTGATGTTCTTGTGGGGTATCTTTGTAGGGGTTTGATTGTTGTTTAATTCCATTGATTATTAAGCCCTAAATCCCTCTAATTTTTTTCTAGCTAATGCAAAGGGAACGGGCCAGAAGAACCTAAGACAAACACTCTGATATCTTGCAATCTATGCTCCTCCCTGAAAGACTACCAACACGATGAAACTGACCAGATACTTTGGGTATAGTGCATTTACTCATGCCATAAGAGGTTGTTGCGGCAAAAATCTGTGGTGATCATCAGAGCGGATAACATCAGCCGACTGCAGAGGAAGCGCTGCACTTAGTCACATGCCGCCGATGAGAAAAGGAGGTCATGTCTTGTCAGTTATGGTTTTTCAGCCATGGCGATCGGAGTAAGGTGAATGAAACACTGGTCGGCAATGATAGAATTGGAAGTATCCACTCCAATGGGTCCCGTGTTCCACCTGGTGGAGCCACATGGCACCTCCGCATTGAAGAAAATCGAACAACCTTCGACCATTTGGGAAATATGGGGGTTTCTCCCCTAGTGGAGACATGGGTAGACCCCCCTTGTGGGTTGCGCCACTTGCATTCAAGCAAACACCCAATGGCCCACCCCTACGTGGGCTCGGTCACCCCCTTGGGGGTTGCACCCTACGTGGGTCGGGCCGCCCTTCGCCGATTTCCCCATTGTAGGACACCCTTCACCAGACACCCCATTGCATGCAGGGCCGACCTTGTGGTCCACCCCCCATGAAGGTTGGGCTGAGCCCACCGTAGCCAATCCTAGATGAAGTCATGTTAGGCTGGTCTGATTGGGTTGAATCGGACCTGGGATAACCGGGCCTAGAAACACATAAAGGGACATATCATGAGAACCAGACATCTGTTTGATGAACTGTCTATGGATTTGGGATCCTTGGACTGAGATGTTCCTTTTTCAAATAATTATTTTGTGTTTTGGGGAAATATAGAGTGTTTTTATGGTGGATCGAACTCAGATGCAATTGGGCCCTCGGAACTAAAATGATTATAAATCACAGACCGGGTGTACGATTGATGCACCGTCTGTCGCATTGGAAACCTTATGACAAGGAAGTTATTTTTGGTACTTTTTTGAGAGCTTAGTGGTGTTAGAGGTATGACTGATATCTCAGGGGAAGATTCTATTAAACAGGAGGGAAAATTGTGTGAGGAATCCACTGGCTGGTAGTGAATAAAGTGGTTGGAGACAGATCATACAGACGTCAACGCTCACCGATCTTGTGTGGGTTAGCACATAGAGATCCTATGTGGGTCATATTTTTGTGTGGATAAACACTCTGTGATCCTATGTGGGTCAGTGCATATAGATCCTATGGCGATCAGATACTGCATGGGTAAGTGCTAAGTGATCCTTTGTGGGTTAGATCTTGTGTGCGTCATTGCGGGGGTTAGTACCTATTGAATCTCTGTGGGTCAGATCCAATTTTTATCATTGTGGTGGTTAGTACCTTTCAATCATGTGTGGGTTAGAGTCTGTATGTTTAAAAGGAGTTCATATTGATAGAATATGATGATCTAGCTTTATGACTAATCATCTGTACTTATATACATCACTTAAAAACCTGGATTGAGTTGAGACTCTATTTAAACTAAGTCATTTACCTATGTGTACTTTTATAATCCTGTTAATATCTTTTTGGAGATACCTGTGTGGTACTTTTACCTTCGTTGGGATATGTTCGTAGTGATACCTATGTGGTAATGTTACATTCGTGGTGAAATCTTCATGGTGTTACATGTGGGGTACTATTACCACCATGGTGTTATCATCACGTTGTTACCTATGCGTTACTTTTACCTTTGTGGTGTTACTATTGTGGAGTTACCTTTGGGATATTCTTCTCTCATGTATGAGATGAGTATATCATGATAAAATAGGTATTTGTATGTGAATATATCTAAGTTGAGTTGTTGACTACTATGTTCTTTGTGATTGATCCTTGCTTTGTGAATTTTCCTTTGTGGAACATAAGGAGACCTATAGGGTCTCGGGGTCCCTACTAAGTATCATTATACTCACCCCTATACAGGCTTCAACTGAGTCATTTTGTGTCTTGTGCAGATGACGTACATCATTGATCAAGGTTTGAGGGATCCTGGACTATGCGGTACACGGAGGAGACATGCAGGCATGGATTGTTGTGGAGGAGATCTATAACTACCCTTCATATAGTATCCTATGAGGATGACCCCTAAGCTATTTTCCCTTTTTCAGTTTTGCTGAACCTTTCAGTTGTAATTGTACTTTTACAATTGGGCTTGTATTCTGACCCCTTTACATTCATCACTCATTTTTCAACAGCAGTTTTTATCATGGTTGCTTCTTGTTGTGTTATACTCTGTGTGTTTGTATAGTTTTAATGGTAATGCCTTCCCATTTTAGGGATATTACTTTTCGGTGATAGTCACCAGCAATTGGAATATGGAAGGTGGTATTTCGGTAGTCATGGAATAGTCCCCAGGGGACGGGTCGTGACCATGTGGTATTAGAGTAGTAGGTTCTACTGAAGAACTAAGACACCGATCATTTTTTATGGAAACAATGTTAAGTGGTATGTGTGTGGTTTTCAATTTGGAGAATCCAGTGTTAGTGCGGCGGCTGATGTAACCATACACTAGGACCATAATTTCTGATTTCTGATGCAGTGCACGAAAACACAGATTTCATTTGTTTTTAAAATGTTTTTCTTTGGATTAATTGGATTCATATCACCAGGAATAACTTAATGATGGTGGCACACCTTTTCCTTATCCGGATTCTGCTGCGTAGACAACTAGTTATTATTTACAAGAGATTACATGATGATGTCCCACTATTTGATGAGGCTTCATTATAGGGCCATATTACGGTGTTAGCACCTTCTGGTGGTGCACCAGTACCACCACCACCGATTGGGAAGAAGATTCCACCAGCCCCACCAGTAGTGGGTGCACGCTGACTGAGTGCATTCCTAGAGTTTTAGCATCCGAGAGCTTTGAGGTTCCGAGGCGAGAAAAATACACATGAATCTAAGAACTGTCTAGAGGTTGTGACCATGTTTCCACCTAGCCAGGAAATCATTCAATTAGATGAAGGTCCTGATAGGGTGCATTTTACATGGCTGTGCAGGACGATTACTGTGTTTAGACTACCCCGATCTTGTGAAGAGATGACTTTTCTGTGGACAATATTGAGAACCTTTCTCAGAGAAGGGGGTCTTTTTCCATAAAAATATACGAGGTGAGTGTTCCAAATAGCTTCAAAAGCTTCTAAAGGACGGAATTTCAGAAGCTATGTATTCATTGAGGTGTGATGACAATCCCATATAGTGATTTTTAGTATTGGGAAAGTGGAAAACCGACCCCAGTCTTAGAGACTTGGGCGTGTAAAATGATTCAGGAAGAGGAAGTGTTAGGTACAGATGAATCTTCTAGGATGAATACATGTAAGTGGATCTATGAGAGTAGCACGAGGAGGTATACATTTCAATATGCTACAAAAACCACCATAATGTGGTCCCCACCAGGCTCAGGGAGCAGGAGGAGATTTGAAGAGTGTAGCTGAATGCGGTCAAGGAGTGTGACCCAAGGGGATCGAGTAATGGTTCATGGTATGGTCTGTGTCAACTACATGCTGTCATAATAATAGACATAGGTACTAGTCATTCTTTCATACAATGAATCTTGTTTGAGACCTTGATTTTTTTGTTAAATTGAAGACTTGACCCCTATGTCTGGAGATACCTTGGGGAGGATACTCTATAATCACACATATGCCGATGGTGTTATTTGACCCTTGAGGTGAGAGTTTCGGTTGGAACCTTTTTGTGGTAGCATCGAGGCATTAGGATGTTAGTTTGGGTATGGACTGGACATCCATAGTTCATACTCAGATTTACTGTCTTAGGAAAAAGGTTGTGGTCTATCTTCAACATAGGAATGGGGTTATACATGGTCAATGAAAAAATAAAACCTAGGAAGCAAATGATAAACTCATGCATTAGATGCCGTAGCCAATCACTCTTAAGTTGGCTAGACTTACCCATGTGGCAGCATGATTTTTCAGTTTTCAGGTCCAAACAGGAGTGGTAGAGCTTGGGGACATCTTTTCATAATATACTTCCTGGAATACCTGTTCGAAGGAAGAGGGACATCTACTTTGGCTAGGTGCTTTCAGAGAATTGTACCATACTTCTACAGGGTAGAGTCACCCTTTTCATCTTTGATGAAAAAGGGGGATCCTTTTCATTGGATGGAGAAGTTTCAGCGGATCACTCAAGAGATAGGACAAAGAATAACTAGAGGAACTCTACTACCAATGAAATAGAGTTAGTAGTAGTGGTCTTTTCACTGATGATGTAGTGACAATACCTAAAGGGTGAATGGTTTACTATTTAAACTGATATCTAGAGTCTCAAGTTTATCTTCTCAAAGAAGGACCAGAACCTGAGATAACAACAATGGATAGAGTTTCTCTAGGACTATGACTTTGAGATAGTCAATAATCTTGGGAAGGGGAACATGGTAGCAGATGCAATTAGTAGGAGGTCTGTTCTACAACTAATTAGTGGGGCGTTAGAGAAGTTAGTCACGCTATGGATATACTTTATGGATATAGATTGAGAATATTACCTCCAGACTATTACTGTAACTACCCCAATTCATTAGCAAGATTGGGGGCATGACTTGAGTCATTGACTACATGGCCCGACATGCTCTGATATCATCAGGACTATTTCCTGAAGGATTTTCTGAAGGTGGGGAGAATGTCATATTATTCATAACATACACCACGGTACAACTAACGATTGAGTATGAGGTTTTGAGGGAGATACTTAAATACCCATAGTGTAACATCCTGGAGTGTTGAAGGTGTACCCGGGCATCCTGCGTCAGTAATGGTGGATAGGGATGAAGGAAGGAGTGACATAGTTTTTATCATGATTCCTCATTTCTTCCACAAGTGAAGACTACCAAGAGCTGGTAGAAGTATAATACCTATAGGAGGAGGGAGGCCATGTCTTCTTATGGGTCTCACCTCGACGAGGTTTTCAGAGTTTTGGCCATGGAGTCAAGCTATCTTTGAGGTTCATTAGACCATTCTGTATTTCAATATAGTGGAAGAGGTGGCGTACCATCTATCTTTCCCCCCATAAATGCACCGAGTGCATAATGTTTTCCATGTATCACAACTTAGGTGATGTGTGCATGATCCATCATCAGTTATAAACTAGGGTGAGTATAAATTTAAAAATGGTTTGAATTTATAGTATTTCATGCGGGGAAAGTGGATCAATAGGACCTAGATATTTGTGGATGTTTAATCTCTCTAGTGTGAGTTTAGTGACAACACAGGGACCTCCAGTAGAGCACATGGGAGTGGGAGGCTCAGATTCGTGGTTAGTACCCTCTTTTGTTTGATATACCTTTGTTTTGGATTTTGGGGACGTAAATCCAAAATCTTGGGTGAATTTAATGACCTAGACATTCCATTTAATTTCTTATATTATATGGAATTATTTAGAGACTATAAAATTGGAAGATGTCCGATTTCAAAGCACGTAGTGCCCGGAATGATCAGTCGAAGTTTTGTTATGCTTTAATTAGCGCATGTAAGATGTTTTCCTAACAAAGTGGAGTATATCATAAATGGTTTCCTGGATCATAAATCCGAGGGCACCATTGTGACCTGGATGGCAGTTTTACCCTAGGCAGGACTTATGTTTAGTCAGTGCAGGCTACAGATGAGAAAACCCAAAAATGGCATAGCCATAAATAAAATAATAAAATAATGTTATTTTATTTTCCAAATGCTTATAACTCACAAGCTATGACTCAGATTACAAATCTGAGACCACTATTGAACTGGTGATGGTATGCTTTATTTAGGTAAATACTGACTTTGGTAGGTGCATGCCACTAGTGAATGTCATTTTTTTGCTATAAATAAAATAATTAAGTGACAATTATTTTATTATAAAATCCATAAAATCTAAATGTTAACTCAGATTTAATATATGAGAGTACCATTGTGTTTTTTGGGGTGTGTTCTTCTTAGATGGAGTCTAATGCTGACCATCGTGGGTTGAGGGTGAAGATTATTAATTTATTGATCTTTTTTAAGGTACTTTTAGTAAACGTGTGAGAATCATTATATATATTTTAAATAGGTGCTTGAATTAAAAATCTTGAGGCAACCGTTGAATCCAAAGTGTCAGGATCTACATAAGGGAGACATTACATTGAACACATTAGTTCTGGAGAAAAAGAAATGTCTATTACCTTTTAAATGAAATGACATGAAATAATTTTATTATTTTATTTTCTTTCTTCTCCACCAATGGACAATTGGAGTGTGGGACCCGCGATGTTTGGAGATAATAAATGCATGACCAATAAATATCATGTAACAACATCATTGTGGAATTAATAAGGTTCCTAATTAATAAGCCCCCATTAATTCCCCACATCATTACATTCCCTCCCACTCTCCTATTTATATGGTACTTGTGGAGATGTGTCAACAAAGATTCTCCAAGCAATGAATTGTTGAAGGAGTGTCATGAAATTGAACCCTTAAAGGATGGATTTGATCTTAGGGGGCGGTGATAGGTGACCCCGAGCCACGAAACAAAGGACGTTGTATGGGCGACGTCATTGGGATCATGTTGTTGGAATGAATAACATGACCCACCTTCATGATCATAAGTTCTCTAATAGATTTCTGAGGTAGTGGGTTTATTTTTTTACACATTTTAAATGTTTTCCCTATTCCACTTTCTTGAATAATACGAAAAATGTGAACCAACTGACTAATGGGTCGATCAGTTATTCATTCGTTTCTATGGGAGGTTGTTGATGGGTTTCTTTTTAGGGATTTAATTGTTGTTTAATTAAATTGAATATTAAACACTTAATCCCCCTCATGTTTATATGATAACACGAAGGGTGTGAGCCTAACCAACCCGGACCAAACCCTCCTCTATATTTCTATAATTGTGACTCCATGGAAGATCGCCTACGTGGTGACATGGACCGACCACGTTGGGGATAGAGCGTTGACGCATGCCACAAGAGGATGCCGCAACACAAAGCCATGATGGTCATCGGAGCGGCCGACACTGATCGGCCAGGGAGGGGGCATGGGGTGATATCACATGCCTCTGGTGAGAAATGGGGTGTGAAACTCATCAGTAGCGGCGACTAGAGCAAGGTGGAAAGCACACCATCTAGCTACGGATTACGGAGCGGCGAGCCGACACATGCCGTGGAATAAGTCAACCAACACACCAGCCGACAGTGACACAATATGTAGGACCTGCTCCACCATGTCTAATGTGCCCCATGGAGGTGCCACGTGGTGTTGGCATTGTGGAGAAGACCAAATAGACTTTTTCCATTTCGAAAATTATGGGGGTTTCTCCATTGGTGGCTGCTAGGGTGGACCCCAATGCAGGTTTCACCACATGCGGCCGGCCCCCTGCCTAGCGGGCCACCACCCAGTGGGCCACTACCCCATGGGCCGCCCCCTTGTGGGCCACCGCCTATGTAGGTCAGGCCACCCCCTTGGGGGCTTACCTTTATCGGCCGCCACATTGTGGGCCAGGACAGAACTAGGCCCTATGGCCTGAGCCTGCCGTGGCCCCACCCAGACCGGGTTGAGCCGGGTCGGACCAGACCTGGTCCCAGAAACACTTAAAGGGACAAATCATGTGAATCATACATCCTTTTGATGAACCATATGTGGATTTGAGATAGATAGATCAAGAACGTTCTTTTTGGTATACTTCACTTGTGTTTTGGGGATAGTTGGAGTATGGATAGACTGGTTCGAACGCGAATCAAACGGGGCACCCAGAACTAAAACAATTATAACTCACAGACTAGGAATTTTATTGATGAACCATCTATCGCATTGGAACCCTTAAGAAATGGTGGTTCATTGGGTTAATTTTTTTGTTTCTTAGTGGAAGTCATGGTATGATTGATATATCGAGGGAAGATTCAACAGAACTCGATAGCACCAGGTGCAAGGAATCCAGTAGTTTCAGTGAGGTAGAGGTTGGAGACAGATCAAACATAGGTATGCGCACAATGATACTATGTGGGCCAGCACATTCCGATCTTGTGTGGGGCATATCTTGTGTGGGTCAGCGCTTATTGATCCTGTGTACGTCAAAACATACAGATCCTATGTATGTATGATCCTGTGTGGGTCAGTGCTCAACGATCCTGTGTTGGTTAGCACATACCGACCCTGTGTGCGTGAGAACCTATGTGGGTCATTATGTGGATTAGTAGCTATCAAATCTGGGTAGGTCAGATCCTGTTTGGATTATTTCTGGGGTTATTACCTATCGATTCCGTGAGGTTTATACTCTATATGGTTGGAAGCAGTGCTTCTTGACAGAATTTGATGATCTAGCTTGGCGACTAACCATCTGTACTTATATACTTCACGAAAAACCCTGGATTGATTTGAGACTCTGTTTGATCTATGTTATTTTCAAGTGTGGTGATTTTATCTTGGTGGTGATACATGTGTGTTACTTTTACCATCGCGGTGATATCTTCGTAGTGATACCTATTTGGTACGGCAACCTACGTGGTGATATCTTTGTAGTGTTACATGTGTGGTACTTTTATGATCATGGTGTTATCATATTGGGGAAACCTATGTGGTACATTTAAATTCGAGGTGTTACATTTGGGATATTATTCCATCATGTTTGATTTGAGTATATCTTGATAACATAGGTATATATTTGGACATATACCTAAGTATATTTGTTGACTACCAGGTGCTTTGTGATTGAGCCTTTCACTATGGTTTTTCCCACATAGAACATTACGATTTGTATGAGGTCTTAGGGTCCCTACTATGTATCATTATACTCACCCCTGCACGGGCTTCCCCCACACCTTTTTGTGTCTTGTACAGATGATGTTAAACATTGATCGAGATTTGAGGGAGTTGGGACCAGGATGTATGTTGAGGAGTTGGGTAGACATGAAGTGCTGGGGAGGTGATCTATAAAGACACTTAATGTATGATCCCTTGGGGATGCCCCATGAATTTTTTCCCCTTTTCAACTGTATTTCACCTTTCAGTTGTACCTGTACATTTACAACTGGGCATGTATTCTAACCCCTTTACATTCAGAACTCATTTTACTACAACATGTGACTTCGTGGTTGCATCTTGTTATGTTCTACTCTGTTTTTTTTGTATAGGTTGAAAGGCAATGCCTTCCTGGTTTAGGGATACGCCTTTCCGGTGCTAGTTTCCAACCCCTGGCCTATGGAAGGTGGACATGGGGTAGTTACAGCATGGGTCCAGGGGGATGGGTCATGACAATTTTAAAATCTATTGATTATTATAATAATATTTATATATTAATTTTAATAATATATTGATGTTTCATAGAACTCTATCATGCATGTATCAAATGTTGTTGAATGAACATAGTGATCTGTGTAAAAAAAGTAAATCATAGAGTGACATGTTCCAGAAGCTAAATTAAGTGTTTTATATAGTGAAAAGTTAACTTGGATTTGTTTTAAAAAAATCCAAATTTATTTCATTCATATAACACAAGCTATATTAAATGGTCTGTGAAATGAAAAATATTTAAAATATTAAATTAATTCAAAAAAAATATTTCAAAAAATCTCAAGGTCGTACGAGTCTCATGTTATTTAATGTCTTGGACCATCTCTCTTTGGGTCCTATTATGCTTACCATGTTTCCAATCATTTGATGATGATTACACCTCTTATATTTCCTTGTTTAATTTTATATCATTTTTTATCTGATTATATAATACCATTTTGTTATTTATATTTCCCATTTTTACTTCATTTACCTGAATTTCCATTTTTGTTTTTAAATTTTTTTTCTTTCATGGTATGTTTCATTTCTAATTCATTTTTTCATATGAGAATTTGTTTATAAATTGGGAAATGTTATGATAAAATAATAATGGCGTGTGATGAAAATTTTGTTTTTATAGAATGTTTCTAGATATCCGTAATGATTCCAGGAAGTCTTTTTAAAGTAATGCCCATGTTTTATTCTCAAATGGTTGTTTATTTGATATGCGTTTTTTGAGAGATGTATTTTCTTTTAATTTAATGTTCTAGGTTTTCTATATTTCACTCAATTGTTAATTATTATATTCTAAATTTAATATAATATACAATTATTGAAATATCACTTCTTGAAAATTTACAGACTCCCTACTGAGATTCTACTAGGCATGTTTTACTCCCGAACTATATGCACCTCTAGGTGTAAGAAACATTTATATTTTCTATAAGGTGACACATTATTTACATTTATTTTTAGTTTGGTTTTCTTAACAAAGTTCATATCAATAAGTTTAATGTGACTATACATATAATGTAGGTGATTTTGTTTGTTTGGGTTTTCTTTGTTTTATTTGTTAATTTTGTGGATCAACTATCTAATCCTGATGTATTTATATTTCTTCCCATGATTATAATAAATATTTTTTTGTGTACCATGTAACATTATATTTATGAAATTATGTTTCAATTTATTTCATAGATGATTTTTCATGTTTATATTAACGAGTTAATTCACACATATTGGTTATTAATGAACTAGACGTCATAGATTGGGTTTTATTTCTTTATTATGAACGGTATTCCAACAAATGGACATTCCATTTGAAATTCCAAATTATTTTCCATTAGATTTGTATTATTTTTAGTGTGATAATAATTCCCATGAACTTATCCTTTGATTTATGGGACCCAAATTCTTACCCATATAGATTAGGAATTCCATTCAGGCTACTGGATAGTAAGTTCAAGTGGCACATCATGTTATCCAGAGCTAGTTTTATAACAACTGTATAAATTTCTAGGTTTTAGTATGATCCGTGTTTAATGAGAATCCCCCTCAATATTTATTTTTTCCGTGGAAGAAACGATAATAAGATTATCAAGAAATTCTTGGTAAAACATAAATAGCTTCTTGATCATATTTTTTCCTGAAAATGTATTAGATTCCATGGTTATATGAGATTGGGATTTTAATCTCTATACATATACCTCACACCTTCTCTGAGTTATGTTTTATTACATTGATACTATTTTGAAGTTAGATTTATATTTGATATTCTAGATATTTCATGAATTTGGGGGTGGATGTTAATAAAGGTACTATTATGCATTGTTTGTCCATAGAATATAGTTAGTTGTGTGGATCCCATGAATAATGGATCAGAGGACATTATAGATATTCTCTTATGGTTTGTTCATAGTATAACAAGTTATGCGGCTAGAGCCTAAATAATTCTACATCCCTCCTAAACTTTTTTTACCACTCCTGATATCATTTTTCTTCAAAAGTAATCTAAAATTATCAATAATGTAATAAATATGGTTTTTATGTGCTTTCTATGTGTTTGAAATACAGTTCCCTATTTCTAGTATTTTTGTTGAATATTACTAATGTTAATAATGATTATATTGGATAAAAATTACAATTTCCCAAAATGTGGGTTTTTGAAAGTGTTTTTAGATGTTGTTTTAAATGATATATCACTTTTACAATAGGTATTTTCAAGTGTTGTTATTAGATAATTGAGTTTAATATTTTTTCATCTAATGTGTTTGAGTATAGAAGAAATTATTTTCATTTTCATTTGATATAAAATTAATTTATATTATAGTATGTGAGTTTTCAATGATTGAATGTGTTCAAAAAATGATTAGTTGAAAATACATTAATATGAAAGTACTCTTATAACATTTAATAATTCTGTAAAGTGATTAAAATTAGTTTCCCAAATGTATTGTGGGTGTTTTATAATATTTTATATTAATGGAATGATTTAGTTTAATGGGTTTCAAAATTTATTAATAATCATGAAATATTGGTTGATTTCATTATCAAACCTAGTGATGTTTGAAAATGTTAAAATGGTAAACTATTTTAGGAGTAAAATGATGATTTTATTAATGATTTATATTCTTGATTAGAGGAGTTGGAGTTTTAGCCTGTGATAAATCCATTAAATTAATTTTATTATATTTTCCAATGGGAGTATAGTGTTTCAATGTTTTAAGTAAATTTTATGTTTTTTTTAATTTGAAAAATGAATTCAAAAAGGGGGAAATGATTCTCTAATACATTTTCATTGATGATTAAAAGCTTAAATTTTTTCCTCAATTTATAATTGAACCTTGTATATTAATTGAATAAAATGAATCGATCGGGTTCATGTTAATGTTATTTAAATTATTTTTTAAAAGATATTCTCAAAAAATGTTGGAATTCCTTTTTATTGGGGGGAAATTCAGGGGATTTTAGTTTCTACATAGATATAGTTATTCATGTTTGTGACTCTACACATAATTGTGATAGAATGGTAGAGATAAAATTGTTATCATAACTTTTATTTAGTGATTGTTGAATACTTTTTCTAATACAGTTGATATAGAGGATCTAGGTGTAGGATCAAAGAGTATATAAATGGATACATTTGGGGGTGAATTTTTTTATAAAAAATAATAAAAAAACCCAAACCACTTTTATATTGTTTATCAGAAAAAGATATAATCCGATCGTCATTATATATTAACCAAACACATAAGTCATCCCAAATAACAAATACATAGAAGAAATAATTAATATATTGAGAAAGTTGAAATGAATATTTAAAAAACATGTAATAAAAAACCATAAAAAGATTTATAATGAAGAAAAAATAATTAACCTGAAATGTTAAGGAAGTCTATGACACAAATATTATGTATCCATATTTTTAACAAAATTTTAATGGTATCGGTCTTTCATAAAAGGAACCATTTATCAATATAGAATTTAATCTATGAATTCATATCCCATGAAGACCTCATAAATCAAGAACACAACACACTATCTTCCTATCCTGGTAATCCCTCAGTACAATCTCAGATCATAGACAACAAATAAAAAAATGGTTCTATGGAATTTACAATCCACCATCAAATTCCATAGAACTAAAATTCCATGATGAATTAGAATGCGTGAGTAACAATATTTCATTTTTTAGTATGTATCATAAGATTTGAGTCATTAAATAATCAAGTCTCAGCTCCCTATATAAACCTCAAATTATAGGTATACATCCAACGTTTAATGTCTATGATTCATAGAGATGGCTTCATGAGTTTCAAATAAGCTCTACAATGATAGATTTAAATGTTATGAATATCTTTTTCAATTTAATTTTTATAAAATCATCCTAATTATATAAAAAACATTTTATCCAATAAAAATAAATTTATTCATTTAATTATAATAATTTATACATCTAGTGGATTAAACTATGATCATCCCTTAAATTATAGCATGCTTATCCAATGAAGTAAACAATGATCGATCGATGATCTAAATCATGTTCATCTAATGTTATAAACATTTATACTATGATTATCAAAATAATTTTCTTCTAATGGAGTTAAATTGTATCATTTTATTGATTAAATTAGGTTTATCTAACAGAGTAATCAATAATCATTCAATGTATTTAATTATATATATCCAATTGACTAAACATTGAACATTCGATGTACTAAATAATTTAGAGTTTTTCTAATAATAATGCCTATTTTTATAAAATTAAAATCGTTTCTATTTTGAGTAATACATTATTAATTTAAAATAAACTCTATAAATTCAATGAATATTGAATTTTAGTAAATTTGTTTTTTCAGAAAGCATGTAGTGATTTTCTAAAACATGGAAATAATGTGTAGAAAATTTAACTTTCAACTGAAGAATCAGTCCCTTGGTGAATAAAAAAAACACTAAAAGATAAAAATAATAAATTTGAAAAAAATTAAATCCCATTTACATATGTTTTTAGGAAATTCATTCTTTTATTCCATTAAAAATAGTTATCCTCTTTCATTAATACCACACTTAAATTTTTTCCCTTTCTTGTTTAAAAATAAATATCTACAATGAAAAAAATTTGATCATTGTTAAGAAAATATCTGAAAATGTTTATCATTCATATTATTTATAAAATCTTACCTTGATGTATTTATCCCCCTTTGTGATTTTTAAAATCAATATAGGATGTATAATTTAACTAAATGAATGAAAAAAATGAAAAAAAACTGTAAATCAATTACTAAAAAAACATAGAAAGAACATTAATAAAAAAAGTAAATATTCAATAAAATAATATAGAGAAGATATGCATTCAACAAGAATTCAGAAATTTGATTATTAAAATTTTATTAAGAGTTAAGGGAAATAAATAGTAATTTATTCATCATCGTCTTTTTCCCAATGACATTAATTATTTTAATGACATCATGAAATTTCTCCAAATCTATCTCTAATGATTCTAGGTTAGGCAACATGTATTTCATCACATGTGACATTTGATTCATTTTAAAAATCCTATGAAATTCTCACTCATGAAATAGATTTTTCTATTATATACATCATGTTTCAGGACATTTTATTTTTTAGATAATTTCTTCTTCATTAGTCAATAGAAATTGAGACTATGAGATTTAGAAAATTTTATCAAGACACTAACATGATTAAAATATTGCAATATAAATAAATTTAGTTTTTTGGAAGATTTTTAGATACCCAATAATGAATTATTAAAAACATAAATTTATTATTCATGAAAGTTTGCATCATTCCATTTTTTCATGAGCTATCTGATCAACTACATTAATTTTTTTATCCATTGAATTATCCCTGAAGGATATAAACACTCTATAATTATAAAATATTGTTTTAGACAACTATTTTGAATAATATTATCCTTCACATGTGTCCCACCAAAATTGAATATGTTTTCAATAACATTAATACAAGAAAAATAATCCAATTAATCTTATAATTTCTTCATAACATCATCGAAATAAGTACTTAGCATATTTAAATTCTCAAAGTAATTATCTACAAGAGAATGAGTGGAATAATAAGGTGTATCACGGTTTTTTATTTTTGAGGGTCCAAATATTTTTTTTATTTTCTTTCTCATCATATTAGAATCCTTTTATTGAAATTTAATAAAATAAGAAAACTCTTAATGGATGTGGATTTGTCAGAATCCTTTGTACAAGATTGATTTCCTTCCACATCATGTTGTTGAAAACATGTTTATTTTTAGATACATATAGATTAGTATCATTATCATATTGAGAATAAAATATAGAGGAACTCTAATGACCAATAATCATACACTTATTCATCTCTCCCCCTCACCCTACTCCTCTTATTTTACTATCCATTTTTCTCTCTTCACATCACTTATCAAATAATGTTTTCTAGAAATCATAAAAAATTATTGATTTCATTGTGAAATTTTATTTATAAAATTTTTTTATTCTTTAATAGATTTTCATCTTCCATTTTTTATGATATTTGAAATTTATATGTTCAATTTATCATTATTTCGATGAATCAATGTAACGATGCATAAAATGAACTACTGATAATGAATGTTTTGGGTGAACAATTGATAATATAAATATTGAAAGGGAATATTCTTGTTGTGTAACATTGAAATATCAATGAGTATTCTCCAAAATATTTAATAATCATTCCACATCATTCTCTCAAAATTGGATTTTCTTGGTTGACTACTTCCCTTCATACATTAATGATTCATGATTTTTCCCTTCAATGATAAGGCCTTTACCTTATCAAGATGGAACTATAAACCACCTACCTTCTTATGATCACTATGTTTCATAATGTCTTTGAAAGCCTCATTAGACATTATATTATCATTTTATTAGATTTTGGAGGAGAATAATCATCCTTTATCAATTAAGGATTTTTTTTATTTAATGATTTTTTTTTCATCAAACACTTTGATTTCTGAAATAACATAAAACCGTTAAATCAAATCCACAAAAACAAACATTATTCTTCAACTAGTTTCATGAAGGAATAAATAAACTATTTCTCTTATAGAAACTACAAGATTAATAATATTCATTATAATCGTGAAATTGACTTAAATTTTGTTAATGAAGAATGGGTATAAAAAATCTTCAACATTATGGACCTTATCATAACATGATTTGATTGAAAAATAAACTTCACTAAATTATACTTCCTCAAATTTAACATGTAGTCACCAATAGAGAAATCTAGAACCATAATCATTTATCTATCCCATTTTCATAGTATAAATTTCCCTTATACCCATTGACTAATAACCATATCATCTAGAGATAAATGAAAATATCTCCTTACATTTTTCATTATAAATAAATATGAATGTCTCTAGTTTTGAATTTTCAAAACTACCAAAATAGCTTGTCTCTTTGTGTGTAAAAAAACATGATTATCCTTCCCATGTATTCTCCTCTAAATACACTAGTTAAAAAAATGATAAGATTATATAACTTCCACATTTTCATCATAAAAAAAACAATATATGAATAAAAAATTTCACTATTGTTGGATTGTGAAGATCAATATATTATTTTTCAATATATACATTTGCCGAATTTTGAAACTGAAGAACTAATTTTTTGTAGTTAGTATGTCCTATTAAACCATGATTTTTCTATCAGATTTTATATTTCCATTTATTTAATTCAAATATCATTGAAAAATAATTTTTTAAAAAACATACTATGATCATGATCAGTTGTAGACAAAAAAATCAGAAACAATATAATTTTTAGCTCTTAGAGTTGAGATTACATAGAGAAAGCGTTGTGAGATGTGGTGACCCAAAAATAATATTTATTAACTCATCAGTGGCTATTATAATTCCAGATAACCATGGATTGCAAAAAATCCATATTTATGATATCAAGGTTAGAAATATTCCACGAACGATTATATATAATTTTCAAACTTCATGATGGTTTTTATTAAGAAAAAATTCTTCGGATGAATAAAATATCCATAAAATAAAATTACAAATTTTTAAACATGATGAAAATAGAAATGTTATCAATAATAGTATATAGAATAGAAAACAATATAGTATTTATAGTTAATTATTATAAAATATCACTCATTTTAATATAGAAACATTCAATTGTAAATATATTCCTATTATTTTTCTTCTTGTTTTTATAAAATAAAACCCATGAAATAAATTCTTTTTGAAAAGGTTAATTTAGTAAAATAATTAACACACATTATTCGAAAAAAATTATAAAAATAAAAAATTAGAATGTGTAAATTATTTAAATAATATAAATATTTTATAAAGACTAGAAAATTAGAAAACTAATGATCTTATAAAAAACCAATGATTTTAGAAAAAATAATAGACGATTCCAATATTTTTTGAAAAACTATGGTTTTTATATGTAATCTCCCATTAAAAGGGTCTTTATTAGTATAAATATATTCATCAAAATGAATTTGATAAGAATGATAATATTTATTCAACATTCAATGATTTTATTTAAAATATATTAATATTTCTTAATTTATGGTGTTTTTAAATATACCATCATTTTCTTCTTATGTTCTGATTAATTAGAAAACAATATATCATTTTTCTGTGTGGTCAAAAAAGAAATGGTTTCTTATATTGATGTTCATAGATCTTGAGTGATGTTTTGGGATTTAACTTATATCTATGGAACTTTTTTATCATCAAATTAGATTTTTATGAAGACTGATGCCAAATTCATTGAGTGTGTGTTTGATCCACAACACTTGAGTAGAAAAATTTCCATCTACCATATATTCTATTTATATAGTTGGATGTGAAAATGTTTTTTTTCATCAAAGACCAAAAAAAACTAAATATTCTCTTAGATAATTAAAACATCATGATATTAATTTCTTATCAATTTTACATACACCAAATTCAACATCTGAATAACATTTAATATTAAAATTATTTCCAAAACAATTAAATAATTCATGACGCATTGTTACCTAAAGGTTGAATATTTTTTACATTCTTAATATGAGTTTTTTTGTGATTATATTGATAACTTTCACACAAGAATAAAGAAAATAACAAGTCTAGTTGACTAGCTCGAAAGTTTAGTAGACTAAAAATCATTCCTCTTAAGATATTTTGATCAAATGGATACCCTGATTCATCAATATATAAATTATTTTTGTTTATGTGTAGAGTACATATAATTTTATTGTTTTTTATAATAAAAATTAAGAATTTATTTTATATGAATATATTGTTTGATAATTATTTTTATTTGTTAAATTTGTAAACCAAAAAAGAAATTAATCTCACCCATCATGATCATCTCAAACTCAAATTTGATATGATATACAATTAAATCTGTAATAAATAATTTAGTTAATCCAAATATAATTTCATGAACATAAATTTCAAAAACTATTGCAATTTATACACTATTATAAGAAAATGTTTATCATCCCAAGCTCCATTACCAAAAAGATATTTTTTAAAAAATCTATGTCATCTATCATAGCAGGCAATAGATGATTTATTATGTCCATAAATTTCATTAGTATGTCTAAATAAATTAATTCATGATATTTTATTTTGAAAAATTTGGGATTTTCTACATAAACAACATCTACTACACATACATTAATGAAATCACAATTCACAACAACTTAAAAATTTTACAATTTAGATATGCTACATAATATAGAAGAATATGGAATTCATCATGTCTTTCTAAAAGTTCATAAATATGTTCAATGTATATTAATTTTTTTTATTAGAACCCTTTTAAAAAGCCCTTATTTTTTCTAAACATAATTCCATTTTCGTCACATTTTTCGGAAACACAATTTTACACCAGTAATACGTGAATATTTTGGTCACTAAAAAGGGTTCAAACATGATTTTATTCAAATTAAATATGTTCACATTGTATATATAGTATCCAATATTCATTACATAAAGTCTTATTAATAATATAATGATCAAATTCACATAACAATAAACAATGTCCAACGTCATTTCTTATGTAACTTATAGTTATAAAAATTGATATAAATCAATAATCACATTATAACTAGGACATTTCATAAGGATTAATTGATTAAATGAGTTTATAAAAATATATTATTCAATATGAGGTTGAATTTATTGTCATTTAGAAATTCAAAAAATTATTGATATGTAGTTCTCTAAGTAGATGAATTTTCAAATATGGTTTAAATATTTTTTTGAAATATCATCTGGAAAAATTATTTGAGGTTTGTATAAAAATAAAAGCATTAGTTTCATAAAATATAAAATGAACTATTTCATAAACATAACTTTTTAGTATATAAGTAACTCTACTATCCTTACTATATTAATAATAGCCAGGATATATTACATTGTCATTTTGTAAGAAAATTTATGTATATTTTATATATTATTCAAAATGAATAATTTTATGAAAAAATAGTTAAAGTATGAATGATTATTCATTAATCCAATACACAACATATAATCCCTTTTTATCAAAATATCTTATTTAAAAAAAATCATATTATAGCATAGAATTCAAATAGTTTCATTCAAAAAATGGTTATAAATTTATTATTTACTTAATTAGTCTCTATTAATTTCTTGAATAAATATATTTTATCTATCCACAACACCACTCAGATATATAGATTTACTTGGTGAAAATTTATATATTATACCCCTTTTAACAAAAAAACATTAAAAATCATAATTTAAAAACTATTCCTAATGATCTCTATGAATAGATATCTAGGGTAAATTTTTCTCATATTTTTCATGGGCTATGAATGTTTTAATCAAATGGAATGTGATGTTTTTCCTAGAAAATAAAACTATATGTATTTACTATAATCAATAACTAAGTTAAATATATTTTAATTTCCATCAATACTCTTAGTTATTTTTGGAATAAATAAAACCATGTGAACTATATATAAATTATACAAATTTAACACTTCACTAATAGATTTAAACCATGACTGACATTTCATTCCATATTTAAAAAGTTCACATACTTTAGATGAATTAACCCAATGTTCTAATATATTTTTAACTATTCATTTCTTATAATATTTATCTACTCTTATAAAATAATATTTTCCGAACATTATATATCAAAACAATGATTTATCATCCATTACACTGAGGTATGATATATAATGTCTTCTAATGTCTTATATGTCATGTGTGTTGACATTATGAATCATATTAGAATAACATATAAACATATCATCTAAACTATGAACAATACAATTACCATACTTTATGTTAACAAGATAACCCTCACCACATAATATACATACACTAATTTGTATTTTCATAAGACCTATAATAAATAAAACATTTTAACATATTGTTTTAAAATTTATAGAAATATTAATAATTCAAATAATTTATCTTTGAGAATTATCACCAAAATCATCTTTGCCAACATTCATTTTAATAATATTCTTTAATAAATCCTTTTATGTGATCTTATATCTAGAATATACACTATCCATGAACTATGTATTAATTTTATTTGTATAAATAGTATTTTATTGAGGGTAATAAAATATGTATTTTGGAACCTAATCCTACTAGTTGGGAAAAAATGTGTGGTGGGGAGCTAGGAACCATCAATGGTAGAGATGATGGGGAGGGGAAGTTCATGTGTAGTTTGGTTGGTCTTTTGGGTCATGTATTGGGCATTGTACCTCTCGGCCTTCTAGTCATGTATTTATACATTCATTAATAGTACTACGAGTCATGTAAGTATTTCCTCTCAAAACAATTGAAAAATAGGATTTTCCAATAATAAATTTAAAATCATGGCCTTTAGGCCATTTAGGAATATGTCTAGCATTATTAAGAAATAAAATATTCAAAATCAACATTTTTCTTAAATTATAATATTAAGAAATTGTCAATTATTAAAAAAATATTCATTGTGGAATCCTGTATATTGTTATTTATTTAATGAACATCAATTTTTCAAATGTACACCACAATTACATTTGATAGATGATGGGGGACTCTTCGAAAAAAAATATTTGTTTTGATAAAATTTTATAATTGATAAATCCAATTAAATATAAATCACTATATGTCTTAATCTATCTCTATATTTTATCAATATTTTATTAAAGCTATTTATTTTTTATAATAAAAATTTTAGACATGAAATTATAGAATTTAGATTCACAACTAAATTTTTTCCTTAATATAATTTTGACTAGAATTATGTTTTTCTATATCAATTATATTTTCTATTTTCTCAATATTATATTTATGTAACTATTTTTTTGATTAAAATCATGATTAGTAAGTATAGAAATGCTTGAATTTTAATTGTCTTGTTTTTCCTAAGCAGTATAAACATCCTCGGAAACATTGATATTTAGGTTTTCTAAATGTTTAGAAAATAATAAAACATCCCTGAAAAAAGGTAAATTATTATTAATTTATAATAAATATCATTCTTAATATGGATATATAAAATTATTTATATTTTCAATTTCTATATAATTTATATTCAAAATATGAATCTTTATTATTTTATCAGGAACGTTATCCCAAAAGAAATTATAATTATTTTGAATTTTTGGAATCATAATAATATTCTTCTTTTCTTCACATCCACTATCATAAATACATTATGATGAATTATCTTCTCTACTTACACACCATGTGTTTGATCCTTTTGAAGATTTCATATTTTTATTATTTTATAACTTCATTGAATTTCATTCAGAAGTAAAGTCCTTTTGAATTCTATTTAGTCTAAGAAAATATGACCTTATAAGATATGAATTCATACACTCATAAAAGTTACAATAGAAGAATAATTCTTCCCATTTATGTTCTTGTGACACTTCACACAATTATACAAAAATTATTTCTCATGAACAATTTAATTTGTTCTTTTTGAAATATAAACTAACTAATTCGTTTATTGTTCATAAGAACTATTATTTCATTAAACTATAAAAATATATTTTATGAATATTTAGAAAACAAATCATTTGAAATATCATTATTTGTAACATTATATATAGTAGTAAATGGGACTCCTCTATTCTTTTTTTCATCTTCTCACCAGCTCTCATTAGTATATCCTCAAACATCATGAGGCATTAAATAAAATCATCCAGGGTCACATTATTTACCATCCTTGTATCATCTAATTTTTTTTACACCAATTCTATGAGAATAATTTCACTATTATTTTCTTCAAGGTTCCACTAGTAAGATACATTCAACCAAAAATTGCAAACTATTCACTATATTCATAATCCATTGATGGATCATAGAAATAGATTTGTCAAGAAGAAAAACAAAATCTGGATTATCAACTATTAACATAAAACTTACCTTGTAAATAGTTTTTGGTGTTCCATAATGAGAAACTTCCAAATTTTTCCATGTACAATTCATTTCTCTACAAGATGATTTTTTATTTTAGATAATACTTTTTCTAAAACAAAGCGATGTATTTATTAAATGATTATTAAGTTAAAATTATGTCTCATCATAATTAGTGAACATCTATACAACATTTATAACAACTATGAAGTTTACAACCCACATAAAAATCTTATCTACTCAATTATTAATAAAAAATTCATTCATTATGTCTCTCTAAAACATATACTCATCTCCATAAAAAATCAGTGGTATTCATGTATTTAATTTATCAAGATTACTATCATTTACACATTCCAATATTAAGAATAAGAATCATAAATTCAACAAAATACCCATTAGTAAAATAAAAGTCTCTCATAATTTGTAAACTTAATAATCTAACATACTCTGGTACCAAATATATGATCGAAAATAATATCAATATCAAAATCATGGGTGTTGTAGTTTAAAAATTAAACTAAACACTAATTTCAAAATCCTTTTTAATTATTTATCAGACACATATATCGTTTTATATTCATGATACAATAATCATAAACACGGATCATCAAAAAAACCTAAAGAAGAATAGAAATAATTAATATCCAGAGAAAAGTGAAATGTAAAATTATATAGAAAGTAAGAAAAAATGTTATAGAATGTTAATTATAATAATAAATTCTTTAACATCAAAGTGTATGAAATTATATAACCCAATAATTATGCATTATCAATTATAACCAAAATCTCAAGGTATTTCCATTCCCTAAAATAAATACACCAATAAAACTATATCATACTATTTGTCTTCATATCCATATAATCCCTTTATCATCCTAATCATAATTAGTTGTCTTTCTATACATGGAATTCCTCTATCTAGACTTAATTCAGACTTAATAAAAACTAATTCATAATCTTCTATGGAATTTATATTTCTAAACTAGAATCCTTATAAATAAATATCTTGAAATATTTACAAATAATGATTAATAAAATGTTAAGTATATTAATATTTATGTGGGTTGATTCATGACACCTTCCACTCACATCTCCTTGAATTAACCTTAAATTGTAAGAATGCATATGATGTTCATATTCCATGACTCTTAGTGATTTTTAGACAGACTCAGACAAGATCTTACTTGATTGCTCAACATGATATCTATTTATTTAACCGAGTCATTTTCCTAGAGTTATCACAATTATATAAAGAAAACATTTCATCCAATTTAAATAACTTCAGTCATTCGATTATGAAATATTATTCATCTAGTGGATTTAACTATATCTAATATTTGACTAAATAATTTTAATCTGATGGAGTATACATTGATCATAAGATGGAGGAAATCATGTTCTTATGAAGGAATAAACTCTTATCATCGGATGGACTAAATAAAGAACATATTATAGAGTAATCATTTATTATCTGACAAACTAAATAATTTTCATCAAATAGAGAAAAAACTAATCTTAAAATGGAATAAATCAGGTTCATATTATGGAGTATACAATAATCCAATAATGGACTAAATATTTTATTTTAGTAAAATTATAAATTTTATATTCACCTGATTAAATGTTTTTCTGCATCCATTATAACTGAATTATTTTTGAATAACACTTTAAATTCTTGTGATATAAAATTTTAGTAAAACAAATTATTCGAGAATGTGTGTTGGGTTTTTCAAAATAAAGGATAGAATTTATAGAAAGTATCAATTTTGACTTAATATTAAGGTGTCATCAATTATATAGAGACTCCAAAATATTCAAGAGTGATATTTTTTGGTGTGTTTTTGGAGAAAATTATATATATAATGTAATAAATATTGGATCTTTATATCACTCTTAATTTTTTATACATAGAGAGTGGATTGAATCATTGAGGTAGTATTGGAATGTGTTTAATTTTGGTGTTTTTTCACTTGTTTTTTTATTATGAGGAAAATGTTTATGAAGTGTTTCTTTTGTGGATATCACTTTATAGATGTTGGTTCTATTAAATTTAGTTTTTCATCTATACTGATATCAATCATTATGGTTTTTTCTTGGAAAATAATTATTTGAGGTTTTAGTATTCTTGGATCAAATATGGTAATCATTGGGTTTTTTCTTAGTGGTCAGGAATGTGTGTGGCTATTTTTATTCTCAGGTTGGATCTATTGGATTATGTTAAAAAGAACAATCATGGTATTCTATGAGTGAGAGTCTAGGTTACCGTCATCTCTATTTTAATTTCCCATGATTGAAGACATGATATTATGTGTTGATAAGTATTTTTTGTTGTTGAATTTCATTCATTATTTTTTGATTTTAATGTTTTGGATGGAAATTAGTTTTGTGTTCATGGGGGAATCCTTTTTGGTTGGGGTTTTCAATTTGGAATTTATAGTTTGTATCTTTCTCAGTTTTGGTTATTTATCAAATAGATTTGTGTAAAGACCCACTTCCTTCATCTAATCAATAGTGAAAGACTTTGTGGTTAGAACATTTCGTTGGGTCTTCTTCCACATTTCCAGATATTTTTTACTAGAATAACAGTTCTAAATTAGATCCATGAGGAGAGAATACCTCCACATTATAATGTGAAATAACATATGAAAAAATAAAAAATTCAGATAAATAAATTAATGTATGGAGAAGATATTAAATATAGCATGTCATGTCAAGTAAAATGAAAATCCATATATGAATATAGAATCACATGCCACCAATTGGACTAACCACTTATACAAAATGAATACATGAAAAAAGGATAGTAATTTCTAGTACTTCTCTAGGCCTCACAATGTGCCAATCGATAATCATTTTCAATCTATCACATGATTTTATGAAACATCCTGCCTCTAAAGAACCAGAAAATGCAACCAATAAAATCTACTTGAGGACCCAGTTATCATGTAATTTCAAGAATGGTGTGATTATAACATATAAGGGAACTGCAAATGAGGTCCATTAAATAACCAGTTAATGAATTTTATAGATATTTGATATGCATTGTTTAACAAGTAAATAGTATATAAAGGTAAATAAAACAACCATTTTCACTCTTTGGACTCTCATGTGAAACCCAAGATCAACCCAATCATGTACTGGCTTGTGCATGAGTGTCTCTATTCATTTCACTTAACAAATTCCAAAAGATATCGGGGTGATGTGAAATTCCTAGTATAATTCCATAGAAAATACAATATACTCAAAATCAACATATAATTCCTAAAATTGCATCTAAGGAAATCAAAATCATTCATAAAGGAATCATCAGACGGTCATGTCCCCTATATCCAATTCCAAATTTTAATTCAAACGCAATATGATTTTAGAAATTTGATGAATCTAATGAGTTTATCTAAATAATTACCAAACTAGACCTTAGGCTTCATAGGAGGGTCAGTCCCCACCTTCAATTGATTCTAGAGACCATGTACAAGGAAATCATAGAAAATGGGAACACTGAATCCATGAATCCTATCTATGAGTTTATTAACTATATCAGGCTCACAACTGAATCATGGGACCACATACTGGCGATATAATAATGGAATTAATGAACAACAAAACCATGTATAACATCCATAGTATCCAATTTATTTACATACATTAATGTGGGAAGTATGTACCTTCCTAACCATATCATGGTTCATCATCAATATTGGCTCTAGGTGGTACCCATAATTATCACTGCACATTTCCCATTCACATTCATATAGGGTTCAACGTGTCCATGGGACACCTAATGGGTTCCCTTAGGTCCAATCACACTACTGACAGCTCAAAATCATCCCACAATTACTACCACATCTCCTAGGTCAAAACCAATAACATAGAGGGAAAAATTTTCCTTGGCATCATCAAACTCCCTTCATGTACCAATTGTTGTCTAATATAATTATCACAAGGGTATCATTTGAGATAAGGATCAATCCCCTCTTAATACCAATGTCACCACAGGTCTGTCTACTCACCCAACCTCGCATAAATTATCCTATGGTATACACAACATTTTAATCATGACCAGCTTAATGATTATAATGCATCTCATGGTCCCTATATAGCCAAACCACATGCAATCCTTCTCCAATCACCGCGTTCCTATTACTGGAAATCACTATAGAACTTACCTCAATATATAGAACATATATATAATCTCATTTAATTTAGTTTAATACAATAAAAGTCCTAATATATAACAACATATTTTTTTATCTATACATTTTCAATTAAACTATAAATAAATCAAACAATTTAATAAGAGAATGCAGTGGAACTTGGTACATTTATCTATACAAAAGAATTTCATTTCAAATCAAAACGTTATTTTTAATTTAATTGTCAATCAACCTCAATGGAATAAACACATATAACATTATATAAAAACAAAATGTAATACAATATTTCTTGTACGAGGATCCACCTATAAATAACCGAGTTATTTTCTTTTCTTGACCATTCATAATCTCTCTCCTGATATCATCCAAGACCAACCTTATACCACCTTCTGTCACAAGGCCAAAAATACTGAAACTCTATCAAAATTAATTATTTCTAAACAAATTATTTATAATTAATTTATTATAACTAATGTTATAATTAAATTTATATTTAATTGTGTTAATCAAAATTAGTAAAAAATAATTGAGCAATAACCTCTCTCCAAAACCTCGAGCCATGTGGTGAGTACTAGAACAATTACACCCCAATAACTATGACATAAAATGCCCCAATTTATACACCTATTACTATTTCAATAAAATTGAAATTAATTAAAAAACACTATAATTTTTTTTAAAAAATATATCAACACTATGTCACCATGTGGGAAGATGTAATCCCTAGAATCCCACATCACTTGCTGAGGAAAATCCGTCTTTTAAGCAATTTTGATTAAACTATGATAAGGTGGAATTGGAATTGAACTCCAAAATAAAACTAATCCAAAATCAATGGATATTGAAGAAGAAGAAAATAAGAATGGTGGAAAAAAGGACACATTGTCACATATCTACCATCGAATCACACTAACAACCCACAACATTCAATGGGGAATAAAGGAGGGGAAAATGGTGTAATTATCTGACAAACTAGGATTCTCTTTACACCAAAGCCCCAAAGAACTAATGCCCCATGAATTAGGAAGTATTGAAGTTCCCCACTAAAAAAATCATATATATACCATTCATGGTGTGAAAACAAATCCTAGCCATTAAGCACCGATGTTGGTGGAACCCTCCCTCTTCCCCCATGACATTCCGAATATGACAATAATGACATGCCATGTGATGTGACCTAAAATTGATAATATTTCCCACATCTCATTTGTGTCCATATTAATTTTTTAATGATAAATTTAACATTAACCAAGATATTTATATATTTTTAGTTAATTTTTTATAGAAGTAGTTAACTGGTGAATTTATTAATTTATATATTTTTATCATCATTAAAACGTTCCATGGTTCATTGATTGAATTATCTTTTTTTGTTGATGTATTTTATTAATTCCTTGAATATTATTAAATTTTTTTTTATTTTTAATTTTTATTTTTTACCCTATTTTTTAATTTAATTTATAAATAATTTAATATTTGTTCAAATTTTGAATTTATTTTATTTATCTATAGATTTAATAATTTATAGATATAATTATTAATTCATTTAATTCATAATTTTAATATTTTCTTTATTCAGTTATTCAACTAATATGTTTGTTATTTTATGTTAATTTTTTTTAAATTTTGAATGTCTATTTGTTTTAACAATATAATTATATAGTTATTATTAATTTAGTTTTATCTATTTTAATTAAAATTTGTTTTATTTAATCTATCTAATGAGAACAGTGTAAAATAATTTTATATGTTAGCAGAAGATATTTTGATAAAATGTATGGAGAATGGTCAGATTTCAATGTGAGATAATTTATCCATTTTGGAAATCTCCTCCTTTGTAAAACTATGTTTGGTGAGTTATTTTTAAAAAATTGAATTATCATTTATATTGAAAATGAAAAAATGATACGATAGTGATTTTTATCCTTGTGTTTGGTTCAATAACATAGTAAAAGAATATATGTTATTTGGATTTCTTCCCATTTTGTTTGGTGAAATTTTTTTAAAGAAAATAAAAAACATTATTATGTGATACATATAAAAAATAAGGATAAAATTATAAATTTAAAATATTAATTTCACTCCAATATAATTTTTTTCCAAATCATCCTATGTTTGGGGTGATTTTAGAAAAATAAGAGGAGGTAAATATATTTCTCTCTTTTTCCCCCCTTATTATTCCTCCCTCCTAAAATTTGTTCACCAAACATTAGAAATATATTTTACTCATTGATATCATTTAATTTCACCCAAAGTCACCCACACAAAACTATACCTCGTAGAATATGATTCATAATCATAGGAAGTGATTAAAAAAATGAATGTTTTGGATTAAAACAAAGAATATCTGAGTATTAGTAATCTAAACTATTGAATATATAAATATAGGTCGACTCTCTGTTGATTTCACCGAGTTGAAGAGGTGGAAATGAATAATTTATGATGCCATTTAAGGGAAGATCAAACAAACATTGGATTGGGGAGAAATTTAAAAAGAACCCAATTTTGGATCTGTTTTCAAAATCAATCCACTATGGTAGGAGGGCCACCGATGAACAAGAAATTAGTCTATTTTTTTATGAATCAAAGCCCAATCCACTCAATTTATTCTGAATAAAGATGATTTTTGGTTGTACTATTTTCTGAGATCGTTAAATGAAGAACAGCCAAAACAAAATGATTTGAAGTTGAATGAACCTGACAAACACACATATTGAATATAGAAAAACAGTCATCTGAAGCACATAGACGCTGATTCTTAATAAAATATAAAGAAGAATCTAAATACATGTTTGAAACCAAACCCAGATATACAATTCAATGTTATCCAGATATTGATTAAGTATAGATGAGGTTAAAGTGGAATCATTAATGAATGATAATTAATTTTGATTCTGATCGATACTAAGGACATGATGCTTCTAGATATGTTCCAACTGAACTATTGTCTATGTCATTCATTCTGAGACAATGAAGTCATAATAGATTCTTATCAATGATTATAATCCAATAGTTCAAATTTTTTATGTTGTTTTCAGTCTATAAAAAGTGTCAATCAACCTTGTTAAATCCAAATGTACTACCTTTTGTTATTAATGTGTTGTCAATGATTTTGTTGGATCCTTGTAGATAAGATCAAGAGTTTTCAATCACTGGTCCTTTAATTTTTTATATTCGATTTTATGATAACATAGAGGGGATCTTGTTCCTCCAGAATGACATGGTTTAGAGTTAGATGGATGTTGTGTGTAATATAGTCAACCAAATTCCCCTTAGAATTCTACAAGTGAGGAGATTCCATCTTCAATCAAACCTAATTGGAGGCTTGATGTAGTCTTCAAACTGAATGAGAAAAAACAACTAAAAAAATAATTTTTTTGATGAATAACTAAAATATTGGGATGAATTGTGTTGAATGAAATGATGAGATTGATATTTTATGTGTCGACAAGAGAAATGTCACGAGTTTGTTGGAGAATTTTTTCTGGTGCTAGGGATAATGATTCAAGTACAAAATTTAAATGAATTTTTATATGCTAGTCATTAATGAAAGGTTGTGAGATATAATAAAAATAATAATATCTTTGGTGGAATTTAATTAGTTAATTCACAATCAAACATTATAGTAGAGTGGAAATTAGAAAAGGGTGTGGATAGTGGAGGAGGAGCAGAATTAGTAGAATGATGATGGTGAATCACGGATGCTCGAGAGAAAGGGGAAATCAAATTCGATAATGAATATTTCTTTTTTAATTTATTGTTATTTAGTTATCTTTATCTAGAAATAAATTTATGGAATGTTTTTGAAATTGACACCATGATCATGAGAGGATATCCATTTTGAGGGTTATCAGATTATAATGCATTGTATTTATTCTTCTAATGAACACCAGTCATCACAATTTTTTATATTGATTTTTTTAGTGATCATAATATCATTCTTAATGAGAGTAATTTTAACATAATTCCATGTACTCAGAGGTGATGTTAGGGGATAATTTATAAAATTACAAAAAATTTGAAAAGGACGATGATACTCCTATCAATTAATAATCTAATCAATTCTTAATTTTAATTCAAATGTAATTATAATGTATAAATTGTGGTTATGATATTAATATATAATTAATGTTATGTTCTCCAAACACATTCTTTGAAACACATACATTGAAATGATAAAATTATGTTTGAGTAGAAAATTACATTTATTAATGTAATGTAGTATGATTCCCTAATTTCTTTATTTTTTCCCTCTATTCCTAATAATTAACTATCCTCATCATTTTTATTATCCATTGTTTTGATTTATTTTATAGTTACTTTTTGGAATGTTTTGAAAAAAAATTTCTTACTTTTTTGTTCACGCATCATTTTCCTTCCTGGTGGATCTATACATATACATACCTCTTTTATATATGTTTATAAGTTGAAAATAAATAAATATTCCATGACCTCCATGACGATGTGATCAAATTTTGGTAATTTTTTCAAGGATGGTGAGTATGACCAATTCAAAAAAATTTAAATCATAAAAGTTTTTCATTATTGAATTATGAAAAAAAATCATTGTGAAATCTTTTACAGAAAATAGCATCTTTAATTCTCTACTGTGTGTGATCATTGAAATTTTAGAACTATAAATTCTATGCCCACATGGAAAAATTATAATTTCGAAAATTAATAAAAAATTACTAAAATAAACAAACAATTTTCTAAACTAATGAAAAATAAAAAAATGGTTTTAAATGAAAAATTAAATCAAAATCAAAATATATAAATTCAAAAAGATGACGTGTTAAATAAAAAATACCCATGCACCTCAATCTAAGAATGAACGTTCTGAAAATTTCTTTTATTAGATATTTCCATATACCCGTTATTTCAAATAATCAATCTTGCATATGGTTATTCCGTGGGTATAGAAACTATGAAATGAAAATATCTTACATCTTTATGTTACAATATATTAATTGTTAGCCCTGTGATAATTATCTATATTTTATTAGTGAATTTAATTTTAGGGTAATATATTTAGCTTTTCATGGGAGAAATTAGGATGATCATAGGTAGATATTCTACCCATTTTGTTTGAAAATTAAGGATAGGATCAGGTTCTAGATTTTTATTAATGAATTTGTTACCCTTGGTGTAGGCTCGTTAACTCATTTATTGGGATGTTTCATCCAAGAAATACTAGTAATAAAGTGATACATAAAATCACCAGTTTTGTAATTGATGAGTTTCTTCACTTTCATAAGGCATGATATTGAATTATAGAACATTATAGATTATTTCAAAACCATCAATTAGATACACATCTACTAATGGATAATTTCTAAAATATGTATAGTCAGAAAAATAAAAATATTATCATGATATCTTGTAGTAGTGATTTAATTTCCATAAAAACTAATGAGATCAATAAATTTTTTATAACCACTTATGAATCTATAGCTTATGATAGATTACTTAGTGATAAATGTTTCTAATGTATTATATTCATTCATTCCTGTTGTTATTTCCCAAAATTTACCTCCCTATACATCATAAGGGGAATGATCATTTTTGGACTATAGAGTGAGTAATCTAGGGGTTGGTAATTCATTATCTATCCATTATAACTCTATTTATAAAAATAACCCCTATAATTTTTATAGGGGAAGAGGTGTGCTGAAATCTGCTACTACCCATGGTTTCCCAAAACATCCCAGAAATCAATATCAAAAAAATGTTGGATCCTTAAATTCCACTTAAGATTTAGATTAGCTGGTTATGAAATCGATATAAAAGTTTGAATGGAAATAGTCTAAAATGAATTATTTATGTATTCTGATGGGTCAAATTTCTATGGATTTAGGTTCAAGGGAATGTAGAAAGATTACCAACACAACTGAGAGAAATATGTGGGAAAATGTGATGGAAATAACTTATAGGTTAGGTATGAAAAATAAATTAAAAGTAACTAAAAATCCAAGGAATGATTAATATAATAGATAAGATAAATTTAATTAAAATATTTATGAAAACAATTAACTTATAAATCAATATAACACAATCCATAATCCAAAGAATGTAGAATCTTCAAATGATAAATCCAAAAAACTAATGACAATGGTGTGGTATTTTACTATGCATGGAAATAAAAACTAAGATATTTTTGGATTAAGAGTTCAAAATAATAGTTTTAAAACAT
Source organism: Viscum album (assembly GCA_963277665.1). Lineage (NCBI taxonomy): Eukaryota > Viridiplantae > Streptophyta > Magnoliopsida > Santalales > Viscaceae > Viscum > Viscum album. The sequence goes on along the minus strand of OY728151.1, from coordinate 2,058,181,732 downwards.
CATTACCCTCCCATAGAATTTATAAATGGAGAAAAAAAGAGTGATGGACCTGACTACTTAAGATTTTTAAAAAATTCCAGTTCTATTATCATCACCATTCCATTTTTTGGAAGCAATGAGTTAAACTACATTATATTTCAAATTCAATATGATTCTTCTAGATAACAAAAAATGATTGGAAGAAATTGGATAACATAGATATAAATGAGAAATGTAGTTCTACTATTATACGGAAGATTCTTCCAATATTAATGGACCTTGGTGGTTTTTTATTGAACAATAAATAGACAGATGTCGAAAACAAGATTTCTTATGAGAGTTATGAGAATTTATTAATTTAGATACATGATCCATATTCAAATAGATGGGTATTAGGGATTTGCAACCAATATATTTCTTCCTTCAACTAGCTGATATCTCACTAACTCATCACTACAAAAGTGAAGATGATTAAATAGTCAACATAGGTAATCATAATTTACACATACATTTTCTTATTCATAATATACAATGAAATTAAAATTCCCCAATCATATTAGTAAGACAATTCATTTCTACTGGTTATTCTCTCATAAATGATTCCAAAATAAAACATACCTTCCAAGATGAATATTATTTAGTGGATATTATTGTTTTTAAGAAACCTAAACATGAGGATTGATGCAACCTTATAGATATTGTTGAGAATGTGTGAATTATAATTGTGTTTAATCCAATGTATGGTTCAATCCCTATTGAGTTTACATTGATTATAATTCTCAATCCCATTGAATTATTTAGTCTGGAATATATTCCACATTCTCTGTCACCTTTTAGTGAATAAACCTTTTTAATGGAACCGAAAATTATGTAAATTTTTTAAAATATTTAATCTTGAGTATGTATATTTTTATTCTAAGTTATAGAGTTAAAATGGGTCTAATTATGTAGAAAATTCAGGATATAATACCACTGAAAAAAATTATGTTAGTCAACATAAACATGTATATTTTAAATGTGGTTCACTACTACATTTTTTAATCATTTGGATGATGATTTTCAAGCAATGCTTGATAAATTATCTTCTTTTTAATCTCTTATGGGATTTGAATATTTTATTTTCTATGATCAATTTGAATGCTTTATGTGGGGTCATTATATGTTGAGATTTTCAAATGTTTTCTTCATACAATTATCCACTCTAGTAAGTAGGTTACAATATGTTTTGAAACAATTAATTAAATTTAGAAGGCCTATGTTTGGTATAAAACCTTTAGAAAACTTATTGTTTAGTTAGAACATTTTCTTGGGTGTTGTCTACAATTATTTCCCTAATTATGAAAATATTAACATTTAACATATAGTGGAAAAACCATGTTGTTTAATTATTCATGGAACATATAATATAATTTCTTGTTATTGGTGATCTTAAGGTGTTGGTTGAGTGTAATGAAATATATTTAGATATCACTAATATTTCATTCATTAATGAATCATATCCTCTCAATTATAATTGCTAGAAACACGAGGGAGGATGTTTGGATGAAAATTGAAAATTCTTCACTAAATTGTTGGAAACTAATGGATTTTATTAATTGTGTTTTTTACATTTTTTAATAATTTTATCTGAATCTGATCTATTATAGCTATACAGTAACCACGTTATTCTTTCTTACGGTCCTATGATGAGATTTCAATAATAGATTTTTGAATTGATATTCACTTATATTAATGATACATGATTAACAACCTACTACATACTTCCTTAATTTCATCTTTTCTCAAAATTTATTGATAATTTAATTTAGGTTAATTATATTATATATTTCAATATTATTGGTAATGTAGCTTGTTGGATAGATTGATTGATCACAAATCTAACAAGAGAGTCTTGTGTATTTGAATTAATGTGAAAAATATTTCTTATATCAGGGGAGTACTTGATTAATCATTTAATTTTTAATGTTTTGAAATATCTTTCATCACTACCTATAGTTTGTGTTAATACATTCTAAAATTTTATTCAGGAATTTTCTGTCGTCTGCTAAAATTATTATTTTATCTCTTGGTCATATCTTATTTTTCTACTGTTTTTTAAGGTTCAGGTGCATTCATTTTTATCTTCACATTCAAAACACATTTTTTTAATTGAAAATGAGAATCATTATTCATTTCATGACTTCTATTTTTTGTTCTAAACTATTTTGATATGGAAAAAATAATTCTTATATTTGTTTTTTTACTATTTTAACGGGGAAAAATAATTTATGAAATTTAATGTGACTATAAACATAGAGATTCCACTATTGAGTATCATATTTTTTAAAAACATAAACATTGATATTTTTTATTAATCATTGAGTTCATCAATGGGGGCATTGATGGGGTTTAAGTGAGGGGAGGGGTCTTTAATTATGAGACGATAACATTGCTTTATTGAAATATCATCCGAAGGGGACTTTATTTATTATGAGATCTTAAATAATTTATGTCTATTCATATGGTGAAAAATATATTATTTTGATTTTATTTAGATAAACATTTATCATTGTTAAATTCTATTTAAAATTTTCAATTGAAAACATTTTCAAAAATAGTTACTATTTTTTCATGGTATGAATATAATTTGTGGGGGAATCAATTTTCACTATTCCAGAGTGACCATGAGGGAGAATCATTATGAATATTAATTTTTTGTGGAATATTAGTTTTCCCATTTTGATATTTATTTCCAACAATTAAAAGTGAATGTATATTTATTAATGAAAATAAACGTGTTATGTGTTGAGGAATTAATTGTGCCATAAAATTTATAACTTTCTCAACATTTATTTTGATTTAATATTATTTATTCTATTATTATATTAACATTAATAATGAAATGTATTTATTTTAGTTTATTTTATTATAAATACAGTTAAATAATGACATTATTAATTAAAATGTCAATTTTATCCTTAAATAATTTAATTGTATATTATATTATTTATCATATCATTTTTGTTTTATTTATATTTTTTTAGTTGAGGCATTTTATCAATTCCTTGAGTATTATATAACTTTTTTATGTATATCATTTTATTATATCTCTTTATTTTTTTTGTTTCAAGGTTAAAATTTATTAATTTATGTCTATATATTAAATTAAGTATATTTAGTTAATGTTTTAATAATTTATAGAATTTATTTTCAATTTACTTGTCATTTTATTTATTTATTTATTCAATTATTCAGTTTTATAGTTGAAGTGCAATTTGTTTAATTTTAAATCTTGTTTTTTTGTTATATAGTTTTCTATCTAATATAATTATCTTCCTTATATAAGATATGTAAAATTTGAATACTGGAGAAAAATACAATTTTGAAAAAAAACCAAGATGTGTGACTGATTTTCGACAAACATTGATTATTTTTGAATGAGCTCCAAGATGAAACATTGACATGGGATAACCAATTTCAATTCTAAATGATGTTGAGGAATTAAATCATCCAAATCTGTTCCCACCAAACCATGGTTGATGTCATTCAAATTGATCTGACAAATATGAAAAAATTCATATCAATTACTATATTATGATCTTTCTAAACATTGAAGCTGCACTCAATCACTTGTAATTTTTGAAATGCCCTGATGATGCCTAATTCAACATTTTTTTTGATGATGCATTATCAAATATTTTTTTGGATCATAGTGGATTAGAGGAAGTTTTATCGATTGATAGTTCATTCATTATTATGATTCTAATTGTAAATGACATATTGGGGATCTTGAGGGTACCTAATTCAATGATTTGGAGTTCAATGCTTTGATGGCATGAAATACTTGACCAAATGAATCTTTGATCCCCCTAAATGAGAATATGATCACATCAATGACCTTATAGGTGAGGTTAGATGAAATATTCAAACTAATTGAGAAGAAAATTACCAGAATAAGAAATTTTTTGGGGAATAATTTTGTAGTTGGGATGATTCATGATGAATGAATAGTGTGGATTTATGTATGAATTTTCGGTGAAACATAATTCAAAAAAATTTGGGGAATTTTCATTGGTACCATAAATAATTAATTGAGGAAGAAATTAAAATGAATTTTCTTATGAGTGTCATTCAATAAATGATGTGAGTCAAAGTAAAAATAAAAATAATATCTCTAGGGGAATTCAAGTAGGGTAGTCACATTCAGACTTTTTGGGAGATTTGGGGTTGGTGATAGGTGTGGATAGTGGAGTCATAACAGAAGTTGGTGAATGATGATGACGAATTAGTGATTTCCAAGGAAAAGGGAAAATCAACTTCGATATATAAAATTTCTTCCTTAATTTGATTCTTCTTTTATTTATTTACTAATATAATGAATTTTTTGAAAATAATTTATATTTATTCTCTAATAAAGAGTGGATAATTTTTTTTATGTTATTGGATTATAAAGAATAGAAATTATTTATAATATCTACTCTTGTCATCAATATTATTTTAGTGTAATATTTTTCAGTTATATCTTCTTTTTTCTTAATGAGAATCATTTCTACACTATTCTACATACTAAAGGATGATGGTAGTGAATTATTTACCCATGACCATAATCCAATGTACCAAAGATTAGAATATAATAATGATACTCTTCCCCATTAACAAACTAACATTATCAATTTTTTATTGAAAAAATATTACAATGTAGATTCCTTGGAATATTGATTAACACTTACCGATAGTTCAGTGAAAAATAGACATTCTATATTGCACTGAAAAAATAGCTTCAAGTTAGAGAAGAAAATTACTGTTATTAGTGTTGTGTAGTATTATTCCCAAATTCAATCATTTTTTTCTAATTTTTTTATTGTCTCACATTCTTCATTATATTTATTATAAATTGTTTCAATTTATTTTCTATTTTCTTGTTTGTTTATTTAGAATTTATTTTTTGTAATTTTTTTCAAGAACACTCATTATTTTTAATTTATATGGATCAATACTCACATTTACCACATTTCAAGTAGTTTTTAGGCTTTAAATAATCAACGTTTTGACATTCTAAATAATGATGTGATCACTCCCAATTTTCATTAAATTGTATTTTTTTATACCATGACCACTTGTCCCATCAATGATTCTCTTCTGAACATTAGGGACACTAACAGATCATTAAAGCACATTCCAAAACATCATAGAGGGTATCCAAACCAATAAAAAACCAATTCAAACCCCATTTTAGGTAAAAACCCTTCACGTAAATCAAACACTCAATTTCCCAATGTATTTATCACCGTATAATGGTTTTTATTTTAAAAACCTCCCCATAATAACATTTCCCATCCCAAAGAATACTTAATGGATATTAAATACTAAAACCATACATATATTGGTCACCAAATTATGAATGTTTCATCACTTTCTATCGCCAAATTCCAAATGATATACCACTCCACCACTCAAATAATGAGAACACACATTTCACCAAAAACTGCTCAACTTCTCATAAGAAATCACCATAACCATAGGGTTGTGATTACCCATATGAATATTTAACAAAAATTAGTGGTGTGGTTATCTAATTTATCATCAATATTCTAGAACTTATATCTAGAATAGTTAGGCGAATCAAGTATATTTCTAGCGATGGTTCTCCCCAACATTGGAATCTCCTAAAACCCTGATTTTTAATAGCCCAACTACCTGATCAAAGATGTATCTATAACATATATGACACATTTCACTCATAATTAACTGAACACATTTACCCATATGACCTAAATAATTCCTCCATATGAGATACAGTGTACCAACTATCATCAATGTTCCATGATTGTACGGTGGGTAGAAAAAATCCCCATGTTCACAGTCAAGTACATCATAATATAATAATAGTAAGAAATAGAAAATGTAATAAAAAATCCATGATTGAATAATAATATACCATCAAAATATAATATACATTACATATATGAATCCATGTTATATAACCACATATTATCATGTCATGAAACTAATAAAAAGGGAACACCCATAGGATTCATAGGTACATACATATATGACATTCTATAAAAAATAAAAAAATAAAAAAACTAACTATGATAATATCATGATAATAGTTTTGTTCCTCTGAACACATAAACTATCAAAGTGAAGTAAGTCAAACATCCAATTTCGGATGCTTCCCATTGTCACTACCATAATCTATAATGTCTATTCATGTACCAAATGACAACCTGAATAGGGAATAAGTTATACAAAGTAGTTAACCACAAAGAGAGTATATATTATTCTAGTATTTGAAGATAATATTAGTATTTTAATGGTAATATTAAATATTATGCACCAAAAAAATACATCACATTTAACGGGGTTCCTCAGGGGACACCTGAGAGACAATACTTTCATTGGACTAAGTTAGATATCTTTGAAAATATTTCACAATGCATATATATTCAAATATTTGTATGTATATAAATGAATCATAGTAATATTGATCTATATCTATGAATTTTTATTGATTCTTAGATAAAATTGGGATCAAGGGACTATGTATAAGGTATCCACCCTTAATTATGAGTGGTTTTACAGCCCCTGTAATTGATCTGTATACAGATATAATTGGGTTATCATATAATTCATGTATAAATCATTGATCAGAAGAAAAAAAATTTGGTATATAGAATAAATCCTTAGTTCTTAATTAATTGGAATCCTCATATTTTCCATGGAATCGTGTGAAAAGGAACCCCATTATCACTCCAAGTGCACCAATATGATCGTCATCGTAGGAGTCATTCCAAGGCACCTGTATGAGGACCTATGGATCTCTCCTGACATGATATAAATAATAACCATATGATTCAATCTAGGTTTTACCACATTTTGAACTAGGTATCACTCGTAGATTTCTATAATAATAATAATATCCAATCCAATCCAAGGTAATCCACTAGAGATATAGGTATTATACATGGGATTATTAAAGGAATCCACTAGTGGATACCATCCATGGAATTGTATATATAACCCATATATTAATCCCAATGGGATTTAAATAATTTAAAAAAAATATATTTATCTTTTAAATCTATACAACGGTATCACTAATTTATACCCTCATGTCTTCATCAACATGTTATAAAAGAACGATCAATGTTAGAATTAAAATCCAAAAATCCAAAAATAAATATAAATCAAATTCCAAATGTCAATAAATGAGGTTAATCCGTCCTATAAGATGATGTAAAAGGTATATACATATGGAATTTTATTTTTCCATGATATAATTTTAATATACATTACATTCACATAGGGAAATTAAATAATCCATAAAAGGGTAGTTCAAATAAATTACTATGTATGAGGCTCTTAAGACATTAAGGCTTTAACACACATAGGGGTAGGAAATTTCGAGGTCTTTATACTTCTATGAAGATTCATATGTTTCTAGGATTATAAAATTCAAGGAAGCATCATTTAATTTAATAAATTCTATATTTATAAGGGATCATCAACATGGTATGAAAATTGAAATGAAGGCATAATATTTAAAGTAATGTGAAATTAGGGAAATAGAAATAGATAACCTAAATGAAGATGGTAGAACTATCCTAATCAATTATCACCATTTAAATTAATTTAGAATATAATTTATAGAAAAAATAGTCAAATTACATGACTATTGGTAATATGAACTCTAAAAATAGCACTATAGATGGTGATATAAGACATGAAAGGAAGTAAGAGGAATAAATCTCTTACAGATATGCATCCAAAAAATCTAAAGATGAAGGAATCTGAGATCAGATGAATAAGAGGGATCAAAGCCTTGTTTTAGGCATCATAAGAACTCTTTACATGTCTTCTACTAAAAAAATACGGGTATATGTTAAAATATTAGGTTCTTCCATTTTTTAAAAGGGATACGAAATTTTAATGATGTAAATTGAATTCAATTACTTATTTTGTCATGTTTTTTTTCTTCTAGTAAAACCTAGTTCACGTTATGGATATTATCTAGTGCATTAATTTAATTCATATCTTTTAATAATTTTCATGGGGTCTCACCAAAGTAATTAACATCATAAATTCCAATCATGTCATGAATTGGTTCTATATCCATGCTCTATACCCACATGAACTATCCATTACAAAAAACAACCGATCGACCTAATGGAATTGTTACTAGGGGTTAAGCCAATAGAATAACCTGATGAGGATTAAATTGAAATTAATAGAATCCACACCCCTCTGAAATGTTGGGACATTACAGCATCCCCTACATTAAAAAAAATATCTTCCAGTTTCCCTTACTATGGTGAAAATATTTTTACCCATACTTATCATACATAGATATTGCATCATTCTTATGATTATTCCTTAAATTAAAAAATACACACATGAGAACAGTAATAGTGTATTTTCATTGGAAATTTGGAAACACAAAAAATTGGTCCCAGAGTAAACTACATCCTCTCCCACGATGATCATTATAATAATATCTCTTTTTTGAAAAATAATACCTAATTAATTTCTTCATAACTAGAGGAAAGGAAATATAATAAATATTGGGATAAGATTTCAGTAAGGGTAAATAATTTGATACATAAACATAAAATGAACACTTTGGTATAGGAACATGAGAATAATATTTTAAAATGATAACCTACATTTCAAATAAAATAATATTCAGTCATGAAATAAATTTTGAAAGGTTAGAAGACATGAAATATAGGTTAATCTGTCAACTTGATCAATAAGTGCATAAAACTGGCAGAATAAATTTATTTTTGGCTTACACATAAGCATAGATAATAATTTCCATATAAGTGATGGCTTATTTCTAAGGCTATCATAGTGGAATGATTTCACTCCCCAAACCATGATAATAGAAAAGGATAACTCCCAAGACCATTTTTGTAGAAAAATTCCAATACTAAAGTAGGTTGACAACTCATTCTACTGCTATATATCTCATGATATATATATATACCCAATTCATTGGTGGTAGATATAGGTCCCAATATTATTATAAAGAAAACAATGTTTATATGTGACATACAAAATAATATCATTCATTATATCACAACCGATGAACAAAAGTCGGTTTAATAAACATTTCATCATATCACAACCTATGGAAAATAGACACATTTAATAATAATTTCATCATATCTTCATCTCATAATCCATGTAAAAAGAATTCGATTTAATAAATATATTGTTATTGTATAACCTATGGAAGAGAAATGGTTTTCATATACTTCTCTACATAATAATCTAGAAAAATAAAGAATAATATTGGTAAACTTGTTTCATATCTCTATTAATGAATATATAACATCAACAGATGTAATATTAAATGTAAAATGATTTTGAAATAACATTTTAATCATTTCATGAGAAAGAATATCTATTCCACTATTAAAAAAAATATTTTAATACAAAAAGTATTTTGAAAGTACTTTTATTTGAAAATAAACCTTAAATTAAATAAATGAATCTTCAATGGAAGTAATGTTCATGATGGTTTGAATTTTTGTCTATGTCATACACATTAATATTAATATTACTTCATCATATTTGAAAGAATCCAAAAATAATTTTTTAAAACTACATGAATATTAATTTCAAATCAATTTTTTAAATAAAAAAATGAGAAAATTTTTATTAAAATATATTAATATAATAATAAAAAAATTCTAATAACATATTTAGAAAACACGGGTTTCAAAAAAAAATTCTATCTGAAGAGAGAAATAAAGTCATATTTTCTAAAAAAATATTTTTCAATCATATTAAGTACCACAGAGTGGAAAACGGAACTATTACATTAATTTGTCATTAATAACCAGAGAATACAATGAAATTATTAGTTTTCTGAGATATGGATAATATGATTTTACCATTGGAAACCCAATCAAAATCAATTCTCATAAATGATATTATTTTAATAGAAAATCATTGCCACTTTGGTAACATTGAATCACAAGAAACATGAACGTTTAACATAAAATTGAACAAAAATTTCATGAGGATAAATAAATTCATGATATTTCATATGAAACTAGATTTATATACAACTCCAGAAAGAATATAGGTGCATAACATAATGTATATATCAAAGAAATAAAATTGTGGAAAAAATACTATACCATAAGTATGGACTTCCTCCACAGACATTAAAAAAAATTCATAATAAATATAATTTTATTATATATATATAAATAAAAAATATTTTTATATCCCATACCATATATTATTTATCCTAGACATTTGTAATTCATTTATTAAAAATTCCATGTTAGTGTTATGTTTTGGGTTATAACCATGGTGTTTTTCATATATGTTTTTATTTGAAATGTTTTATATTCTTAAATAGATCATTATTTCATAATATCCATAATTTTATACATCATATATTTACATTACATATTCATTATACATTTATTTTTAGAAATCCCTAAAATTTAGTGATAGAAAATGAAATACAATGTTCAGGGAGATGGTTGGTCATGTGTTGGCATGAACACTATATCTATTTTATTGTTGGATTTAATCAAAAAATGATAAATGATATATAATAACTAAGTAATTTTTTTATTTTATATATATCACATATGTTCATTAAGACCATATTAATTAAAAAATCCCCAAGGAAATCGAGTCGGTATGGACTGCAATAGGATAATTCACTACCCCCATATGTAACCCACTCCACATTACCTATTCAAATAGATGTGTTCACATATCAACCACCACCTTAAACGCCAACTACAATGGTTCATGGTCAACATGGTGAAAAAAAAGTATTTAATCAAAAACCATTCATCAAACATCCCTAAAAACCAATCCTCTTTTACACATGAATCTTTCTCTAACACACATGTATCATCTAAAAACATGTTATAACCATCATATTACCTCATTTACACATTTATTTATGCAAATTATCATTTAATATTTCCTCAGAACCACCCAAATCATTTTCTTTTAAACAACATTTGGTATTCAAAATTTACCACAACACAAAACATTAACCCAATCATAATGTTTCTTTATACATAATATTCATTAACTATCTATTTAATTATTTTCATTTACTGACTCTAAATTTAATTATATAGAACTACTTTTTAAGATTTTCCAAATAAATAAAATTCATTCAATGCTCTATACCCCGCATGACCATCTGGTGTGTGCCTATCATGATGCATTCCACCTATATCATTAGGTTACAAAAATGATGCTTGAATACACAATCTCATGCCACTATGGCCAAGCGGAAAATATATTAAATAAGTCAAATCACATGAAATGTGCATAACCCAATGTTAAAATATCATTCAACTATAACAACACACATCAAGAATAATAATTCCATCCATGGGTGACATGTGTTTTCCCACATCATTGGTTATCTAATACAAAGAATGATCTCATTACCAAGTCCTGACATGGTCTTAATCTCTTATCTACCATCCCCAAATAGCAATAATGAGAATAAAACTCCTCTAAAAACTCGTTTTAACATCCATGGCATGAGTGCCACAAAATTGGTTCCCCGAGTAGGGTAATCACATGTCCTTAACTATGCCTTCCCATATAGCAGAGGTTGTCGACTGGCAATGAGGGTCAAGATTAGTCACCCGAGGAGACAATAACCTCTTCTTCATTGTAATCCACAGTAGTAAACATATAAAATAGTAAATATAACATGAACTAATCAATGAAGAAGTATAAATAATGATTTCCAACTGGGTACAACAACAACCAATAGTAAATATGACATGTCATGCTTCTATGCCATGTGATCAAATCCCAAAACAGATGAAAATTGGAAATCCAAAAAATGGTCCTCACACCATGTTTGGAACCTCATCCATGCCTGTCCATCTCAAAACAACTCCCTAGAATAAGGACATTTCCCTTGTCCTGACCCTGAAGCATGAAATCTTCTCAGGTTCCCAACAGTAGCCTGAGTAGGGTATGAGTACAAATCAGTAGGCCACCACCAATGGTGTCTACAAAATATCTCATCCAAGAGATAATACATAAAATTAATAATGCAGGAAATGTATCGAAAAGATAATACATTCTAGACTTGTTAAAAATCAATATATTTCAATTACTATTAGGATTATTTATTTTAGTTCATTATGTACATGATCTCAACATTTATTTCATCACCAACATGTAATCCATTGGTTATAAATTGATCTTATTCACACAGCATTCCTGGAATTTATCATTCAAAATAGGAGAAACAAGTTATGTAATTATCTCATTTGGGAAGAGACTATCATTTAATAATGACACATACCATGGAGCCTCAGTCAAGTTATTTTCATTGATTAAAACCATTGGGGTAATATAGAATCAGTCTGACTCCCCTACCTATGCATTCTTGGGTAGCATAGAGAACCAGTCCAACTCTATCTGTGGGAGGAAAATCATACATTTATCCCACCGCCACAACTTGTAAAAAAGCTTATCTATCTATTCACCACAGACAAACAATATCACAACCAAACATAACCAATATATACAATAACCATAATCCATAATGATCAACATTGTAAATCATATTTTGAGATAACCCATTATCACAATTCCTTGTATAGTTCATATCTGTTTATCCAAATACCCATTTTCATGACTGAACCCATTAAGTATATTCAATAACTCACATAGATTATCCAATATTAATCAATTACCACACATTAGACCATTTAACCAATTTATCATTTCTCAAGCATTTCCCCGCTTATGAATTTCAAGCATATTTCGTATACCACATAACAAAACCACTTCATTTCATTCAACCAATTATGTATACCCTATAATTTCCATTTACATACCCATTTAATGTATAAATTCCTCAAATCCATTATGAAACTATTTTAATTTAACATCAATTCACAATCCATTCCCACTTTATCACACACATCATTTCAAATATACTAATTCATTTGGGCATATCAACATAATTCATAACCCATTTTACAAAATCTCATTTAACTTAACTAAATCATTACTAAGCCATTCAAAAACAACTAATTAATCCATTACCAACCAAGGAATTATTATCCACATTTCATTTCATATTCAATGATACATATTATATGCTCAAAAGGGGTCTACATTATCACACATCAATTACACACATAAAACTACCAATTTCTTGGTCCGATAAGGCCAACACTCCCCATGGTTTCCCATAAAACGTTATATTTATCATGTACACAACCCAATGATAATTTAATGGGTTCTTATAAAAATTTAAGACAACCAAATTACCAAATTATACTCAATGAAACAAATACACAATAAGAGGAAGGAATGATCTCAACACACATGCACGTATCTAAATCCAAAGTATTGGATACAACTTGTAAACCACATACATAGAATCTGATTATTAAAACACTCTTAAACGTTGAATTAGAAATCGATCAAAACCCCATTTAAGTTCTGTTCATAGTTCCACCGGGAAAATAGGGATTAATAGGATCAAAGAGAGATGAGAGAAACTACAAATCCAAAACCAGAAAAGAGAAACTTGAGGAATATTTTACATACCCAGATCATCGATTCACAACCAAAAAAATAAAAAAAAGGGCTTAGAAACAAGAGTTAACAATCCATATAATCCCTTTTATGACATGTTTCATCACTAGGGATACGAGGGGAATATAGGTGAAATTTTTTTAGTGAAGCGTTAAACCCCTAGAGAGGAATTTTTTTAAATTTGTTAACTTTATTGGGGTGCATGATTTTAAAACAGGATCATCCGAACTGTGTAAAAACTAGGTGATAGATTCTATACAAAAATAACCCCTTTAAATGGTTTCCTATGAAATTTTCATGGTTAACATAACCATGTGATTACAGTTTGGAAGCTTTTATCTTAGGCTTCAAGGTTATCTGGGATGATCTACACAGTTTGCATTAAGTATGGGAAAATAGTGAAACATGCCAAAAAAACTCATTTGTCCTCCACTTTTGTGCCCTGAACCCCAGGAACACCCTAGAAACATCTCATGGAAATTTAAAATGATTATTTATTCAAAAGAAGATAAATATACTGAAACATACACAATCACATAGTTTAGGAAAATCTGGGATAGTACATAAATATAATGTTTTTAAGATATCTAAATTTTTTTATACTTTAAAATGTGATGTTTCTATTCTATTGGTTGGATTAATATTACTATGTCCCATTATAAAATTACAAAGGTCATGTTACTATTTTATTAGTATAGGTTCTTTATCTCTGGAAAGAGAATCTTATTTCCTTCATTTTTTATTTATAATTTTATTATTATTATATATATGTTTTTTAATTGATTTATACTATGTGTAATAATTATAATAAGTGTGAAATTATATTTAAAAATCATTGGGCCATTACATTCTACACCTATATTGAAATTTCACCCTGAAAATTTCATGTTACATAAATAGGTGATGGTACTTATCCTTTATTTCCTCTTCTAATCCCCATGTTGTTTCTTCATACATAAGGTTCCTACACAACAATTTAACAATGTGGGTTGTCTTGTTTCATGGAATCTTTTCAATAAATTCTAAAATCATTATCAGATTCTCCACATAAGAGAAATCTAAATCTAGTTTTTCCACCTCTATGTTTAGTACATTCTTGAGATCTGGTATTTAATATATCAATAGAGATACATGGAACACATAATTAATTTGAGACATACCTATTAGAAGTGAATGTCGATAGTCTACTACTCTATTGTGATCAAGTATATCAAATGGTCCAATGTACCATGGGATATGCTTCCATATTATTCCAAACTACATGACTCTCTTCTACAATAATATTATAAGGAATATATTTTCTCTAACATAAAATTCAATGTCTGATCATTTATTGTCATTATAACTCTTTTTCCAAATCTGAGAAGCGTTGATATATTCCCAGATGCAATGAACAATCTATGTCATATCTTGCATAATATCATGTCTAAGTAGCATTATTTAACCAAATTCAACTCAATAGGTTGGCGTTCTACATCAAAATTCAAATTGAGATTTACATGGAGTCATCAAGATAGTCATGTAGAAGCTAGTGTCATATTAGAGGTCAATCAATGGGAGATACCAATCACATCCACCATTTAATCCTATTTATTAGGATCTTAGAATGCCTTTGGGAATCTAAATAGTCCTTTTATATTTTCCATCATCGTTTGGGTGATAAACCATGATGAAATTCAACTATGTTCCTTTTGGAACCAGGGTATTCAAAGCATGATTTGGCGTATGGTTTGTGTTTGTTTTCAATCCTCAGTGGAAGTTCAAGATGTGTACCAACAAAGAGATCATACCATTCAAGCAGAAAACAGTAGTGAAGGTAGCGCCGTTTCCCAGTGCTTTCCAAATTTTTGGGCCTGAAAATCGGTGAATAATGTAAAGTGTTTTTGGCAAAGTTACTTGCGCGCCGAGGTCTTGAAGGATAAAAGACTTGCGCGCCATATGTTTTTGAGTATCAAAACTT
Organism: Viscum album; assembly: GCA_963277665.1. Classification (NCBI taxonomy): domain Eukaryota; kingdom Viridiplantae; phylum Streptophyta; class Magnoliopsida; order Santalales; family Viscaceae; genus Viscum; species Viscum album. The sequence continues at coordinate 2,058,166,248 of OY728151.1, read as the reverse complement.
CAAAATTTGGTTAAGGAAAGAAGGTCGCGCAAGTATTGGTTGGGTCGCGCAAGTGAGTTGCGCGATAGAGGTTGTGGGAAACGAGACTTGCGCGCCAATGATGGACTTGCGCGCCTCCTCACAGGGGGTCCAGTTTGCCTATAAATACTGGACCACCCCTCTTAATTTGCAATGGAGTTCAAGACTGAGAGATTGTTCGAGCTCTCGTCGCGCAGGTGGTTGAGCCGCACAGGTGGTAGTTTGGTCGCGCAAGTAGAGCTTGTGCGCCGGTTGTCTACTGTGCGCCCAAGGCGGTTTGGGAGAGAAAGGAAGTGAACCACGCAAGTTTGTTGTCGGGGAAGGAAGCGTCACACAGGTGCGTTGGTGACACTTGCGTGCCAGTTTGGACTTGCGCACCGTATTGGGACTTGCGCGTCCGGCTTGGAGAAGAGCACCAGGTTTTGCTAAAGCCCGCCGACCTGTTTGGAGCTTCACGAAAGCCAGGAGACTACCTAATACATTCGTGGAAAAGTGATATTCTGCTTCTGGTGAGAATCAGACTTCAATAGAGCATCTACATACAACAGAGGATGCATTCTTATGAAAATGATGAAGAGACCTTCACGTATATAAACTGAGTGGGACTTCACCAACGGCAGTGAGCTAGGGGGAGTCACCGGGAGTGACCCGAGGGGAGCAGTGGGCTATCTCTGAAACTTTGTAAAGGCAGTGAGCCTGGGACAAAGTAACTGTACCCGAGCTTTTGTAATCTACCGCTAGTGAAGCATAGTAGATTTTGGTACGACCGACAACTTGTCGGCGTATGCTCCTTGGACGTAGCCCTTAGTGGTGAAGCAAGTAAAAAGGGCTGTGTCTTCTCTGTGCATGTGAATGTTTGCTTTCTGATCATAATCATCATAGAGGTTCAACAAGTTCCTACCAACGTGGGAACAAGATCCATCACATTAAAAGAAAAAGTGGTCACCCTGATTCACCCCTCCTCTCTCAGGGTGTCCCGGGGTCCTTCAAGTGGTATCAGCGGGTAAAGGTTGCTGGTGTTGAATCTGACCTTCTTCATCATGGAAGACGCGGTCAATGTCAGGGGAGTCCCTCACTTCGATGGAGGCAATTTCCATATCTGGAAGAACAGAATGAGATCTCACGTAAGATCTCTTGGAATGGAAGTTCTTTTTTCTACTGTGCAAGGAATACAAGTCACTGATCCAACAGGTATGGCTATGACTGAAACAGACAGGAAACTTCTTGATGCAGATGCTAAAGCACAGAATGCTCTCACTGCAGCCCTTTCTGATCAGATCTACCTGATGGTGATGAATTGAACCTCAGCGAAATCAATGTGGGATAAACTTGAGAATATTTATGAAGGAGATAGAAAAGTGAAGGAGGTGAAACTACAAGTGTTACACAATCGGTTTGATGATCTGAAGATGCATACAGAAGAGAATGCAGACTCTTTCTTCAATCGAATTACTGACGTGGTTGGAGCAATTCAGGGTCTAGGCAAAGAAATCAAAGACATTGATATTTTAAATAAAATATTAAGAAGACTTCCACCTCTGTATAATGCGAAGGTGTCAGCCCTTGAGGAAAGAGATCTTTCCAAACTTTCTCTAGATGACTTACTGAGCAGCTTGGTAGCATATGAAATGAGAGTCAAACCAGAAGATGCTACGACTCGGGTGAGCAAGGAAATGGAATTCAAGGCCATGGATAAATTGAAAACCTCAAAGGATAGTATTGGTGATGATGGCGAAGAGAAATAAATTCTTGCTCTCATTTCAAAGAAGTTTCAGAAGATGAAAGGGAAATTCAAAGGGAAGTTACCTCTTGCATGTTTCTGTTGTGGAAAAGTTGGACATATTGCCTCTCAGTGCTTGAAGAATATCAATGATGATGACAGTGAAGATGAAAACTTCAAGAACCCTCAGAGAAGGTTCTTCAAAAAGGGATACTTCAAATCTGGTAAGAAAATGAAAAGGAAGAGTTTTGTCTGTGAAGAGGAAGAAGATGACAATGAATTCTGTGATGAAGAAGAACCAGAATTCAAAATTGGGAACCATGATTCTATGATGGCCACTGTTGAAAAGTTAGAAGACACTGATGGAGAAAAACAACTGAGAACTTGTGTAGATCCCAAGGTGCAACTTAAGGATGCAGTTAGTAAGCTTAAGATTAAATGTAAGAGCTGTAATAAGTGGAAATAAATTGTAGAAGAATCAATTGAATATGTTGATCAACTTGAAGCTGAAATTGAACGACTGGAAGAATTTGTGAAGGTACATTCTAAAATAATTGAAATCAATGACGATGTTGTTGATCTGAAGCTGAGAATTGAAGAGCAGGAAAAGGTCATCAATGACCTCACATCTAGACTGGATGAAAAATCCAAGACTACTGAGGGTCTTGAGGAGGAAGTAGTTACTCTAAGGAGTAAACTGGAGACTGAATCAGTTCCAAAAGAATCGAGGAAGAAAATACAGTTCGGAAGATTCTTAGATGCAGAATTACTAGTAAGAGCCAAGTGTGGTTCAGATGGGGTTGGAAAAATCTTGAGTGATCAAAGACCCGCTTTCATGGGAAATAGTGGAATTTTCTGTGAGGATGAGTCATCAACTACTGGAAGTGAAAAGATCTAAAAGAAAGATAAGATGAAAGTTGAACATGATGAAATGTTACCTAGAGTGCTGAAAAAGGAACCCTCAATACAAACTAAAAGGAGACCCGAAAATTATCCTCAAACATTCAAAAATGACAGACAGTCTTACTATTCTCCCAAGGAAGAAGGTATAAGGAAAAATTCAAGTGAGAAGACATTTCCTCTCATGAAGTGTCATTTCTGTGGCTATCTGGGCCATACCATGTCTTATTGTGAAGAGGCAAGAAGCTATCTGAATGGAGAAGATATAGATGCTCAACAAAGGAGAACAATCTCATATCCCAATTCTCATATAAGAAATAATTTCTATGGATATTGTTTTCGTTGTTCTAACTTTGGTCATAAGGCCGTTAATTGAAGGTAGAGAAGGGACATAGACACCTCATACCGAAGTTCAAGACAAGTCAAGTCTCGTCAGCAAGACAATGTTGCTCTTTCAAACAGGTTCTCACCTCTCAAATAAGACTTTGACTATGAAGAACCTAGCTATGCGGAAGAGATAGTTGAAAGGCCATCAGTTCTATATACTCAATCTAATGTCTCATGTAAGGAAAGGAAGAAGATTGAGAAATCGAACCATGCAGAGGTATCCCTCAAAGCTACAAAGAACAACAGTACCTGGATTCTGGATAGCGGTTGTTCATCTCATATGACATGTAATGCCGGCCTACTAACGAATATCATAATGAATGTTGATGGTACAGTAAGATTTGGTAATGATGGGGATCTGAAAATCAAAGGGAGTGGAAGTACCCAATTAGCTAATAGAGAACTAAAGAAGACTGAAGTCCTTTACGTAGATGGCCTACGTCATAATATCCTCAGTGTGAGTCAACTCTGTGACTCAGGACTTATAGTTACTTTTAATCAGAAAGGCTGCACTATCAAGGGAAAAACCGGCAATTCACTTATGAAAGGATGCAGAACAGAAGGCAACTTGTATCAGGTTGATAGTGAAGAAAATGTATGTTACATGACTGTTGAAGAAGAAAACAATTTGTGGCATCGGAGATTGAGATACATCAATCAACAAGACATGGAGAAAATATCAAAATTGAGAATTGTCATGGACATCCCCAACCTGAAGCGTGAGCGTGAAAAATCTTGTGATGCTTGTATTCGTGGGAAGCTGGTCTGCAGTTCATATCGGCCAAAGAAGAAAAAGGCATCTCACCTTCTTGATCTGATTCATACAGATGTTTGTGGTCCAATAAATGTTTCCTGAACACATGGATAAAGGTACTTTGTCCTTTTCATAGATGATTACAGTAGAATGGCATTTGTGATGGTCATTCACAGGAAACGACAAGTCCTTGACTGCATGAAAACATATCGGCGAATCGCCGAGAATGATACTGGATGAACAATCAAAGTGTCGCGATCTGACAATGGAGGAGAATACACGTCCATTGAATTTATGAATTATCTAGAGAAGCATGGGATACAGCATGAGGTAGCTGCTGTGAGAACTCCACAACAAAATGGAGTTTTTGAACGTAGGAATCGACAGGTGAACAACATGGCACTAACTATGCTGATTGAGAGTCGTATTCCACGACATTATTGGAAAGAGGTTGTTCAAGCTGCAGTGTACATTCAGAATCGAATAGGACTTTATATGGGTGAGACGAAGACACCATATGAATTATGGCATGGAAGGAAGCCTTCTCTAAAATACTTTCGTGTCTTTGGAAGTAAATTCTTAATCAGGAACAAAAAGGAAATCAAGGGAAATATGATGACAATGCAGACGAAGGAATTTTCCTTGGTTACTCAGTGAACAGAAAAGCCTACAAATGCTTCAACAAGCGTTTGGGAAGAATTTTGGAAAGCAGTGATGTTATGATAATTGAAGAGAAAACCACGAATGCTTCAAGGACATCATATACTGATGTGATAGAAATTCAGGAAGAATGTGAACGTGAAGAAAATAAAAATAAAGAAATAGATGATGTTGTTCAAAACACTCAGCAGTCACATCATGATATTGACTCAGAAGAAGAATTCGAAGATGAAACTATGGCTGAAGAAAATGCTACTGAACCTCGCTGGAGAAATCGAAGAGCTGAGATTGATCCATCCAATATAATTGGGGACAGGAGTGCACCCACTCAAACAAGGAGAATGAGGAATAACATGCAATCTGCATTTCTATCAGTTGGAGAGCCATCCTCATTCGAAGAAGCTGCTAATGATGAATCTTGGGTGAAATCCAGGAATGATGAATTAGATCAGATTGATAAGAATTAGACATGGGATCTTGTCCAGATACCCGAAGGTCAAAATGTGATTGGTACCAAATGGATCTTCAAAAATAAGTTTGATGAACATGGAAGTGTCATCAGAAACAAGGCACGTCTGGTATGTAAAGGATACTCTCATATTGAAGGCATTGATGTTGAAGACACCTTTGCTCCAGTGGCTAGACTGGAGTTAATCAGGCTTTTCCTTTCCATGGAACTCCAAAGAGGATATAAAGTATATCAAATGGATGTTAAGACAGCATTCTTGAATGGTGTACTCAAAGAAGAAGTCTACATTGAACAACCAGTGGGATTTGTTTTGGGTACTGATGAAACAAAGGTCTGTAAACTAAAGAATGCTCTATATGGTTTGAAGCAGGAACCACGAGCATGGTACTCACGGCTGGATTCATATCTCAAGAAGTTGGAATTCAAAAGAGGAGGAGTTGATCACAATCTCTATGTGAAGAATTTTCCAAAAGATCAATTCATGGTTCTTGTCTACGTTGATGATATCATATTTGGTGGCAGTAGGAAGAAATCAGTGGATGAATTTGCCAATAACATGAAATCAGAATTTGAAATGTCTATGATTGGGGAGCTCACATATTTATTAGTGCTGCAGGTTATTCAAAAGAAGGAATACAATTTCATTTCTCAGAAAAAATATGCAAGAGAGCTACTGAAGAAGTTCAATATGCAAGACTCCAAACCAATGTCAACTTCGATTGCAGTTGGAACTAAACTTGGAAAGCATGAGGATGGGGACTCTGTTGATCCCACCATGTACAGGAGGATCATTGGAAGCCTACTGTACCTGACAGCGACAAGGCCAGATATTGTCTTTACCACATGCCTTGCATCCCGCTTTCAGAGTAATCCAAAAGGGGAACATATGGCAGCAGTAAAAATAATCATGATATACATTCACGGTACACATAACTTCGGGTTATTTTTTGCTGCAGGCAGGGATAGTGAATTATCCGCATTTTCAGATGCTGACTGGGCTGGTGATGTGGTAGAAAGAAAGTCCACTAGTGGTGGAGCTTTCTATATTGGGAAGAAATGTGTTGGCTGGTTGAGAAAGAAACAAGAAATTACTTCTCTTAATACGGCTGAAGCTGAGTATATCTCTACCACAAAAGCATGCACTCAACTTATTTGAATGAAGCAGCATCTAACAGATATTGGTGATAAGGTGCAACAACCAATGATGATTTATTGTGATAACAAAAGTGCAATTGATCTTACGAAGAATCCGGTTCAGCATTATCATACAAAACATATTGAAATACGGTATCATTTTATCAAAGAAAAGTTTGAACAAGGCGTGATTAGAATGGATCATGTTGGAACTGATGAGCAAGTGGCTGATATCCTGACCAAGCCATTGTCCGCGGCTGTGTTTGAGAAGCATCGGTTGAACCTCGGTGTTCAACCACCTCCTACTGCATAAGGAGGCTCTGGAAATCCCCTCTCCCCATTTGTTTTAACTGTTATTATCTTCTTATGGATGTGATGCAGGATTATGAGGGAGATACTATTCAGGGGGAGTATGGATTGAGATGAACGTTGAATATCTTATCGGTCTTTGGTTTTATTTTCAATGGGGGATAAAGGAATAAATTCAAGGCATGAAATTCTTCTGTGATGAGAAGTATAAGATTGCGATGAGAAGTATAAGAAGGATAACATCGGGCGTCATGGAGAATTTCAAAACACCGGAACCCAATTCAAGCTTCCTCTCTTGTTTTCTACACTGAGAATTGCTCATGTAGACTTAGAGTGATTGCTATGAGAAGTATAAGAAGGATAACATCGGGCGTCATACAGAATTTCGAAACACCGGAACCCAATTCAAGCTTCCTCTCTTGTTTTCTACACTGAGCATTGCTCACGTAGACTTAGAGTGTTGGCTGAGTTGATTCTTGCGATTTGGGTTTGCTCATGGTTGGAGATCTATTGAATTTATTCTGATTGCCAACAAACCCAATGGGGGAGATTGTTGGAACCAGGGTCTTCAAAGCATGATTTGGCATATGGTTTGTGTTTGTTGTCAATCCTCAGTGTAAGTTCAAGATGTGTACCGACAAAAAGATCATACCGTTCAAGCAGAAAATAGTAGTGAAGGTGGCACCGTTTCCCAGTGTTTGCCAAATTTTTGGGCCTGAAAATCGGCCAATAAAGTAAAGTGTTTTTTGAAAATTTACTTGCGTGCCAAGGTATTGAAGGATAAAAGACTTTCACGCCATATGTTTTTGAGGATCAGAACTTCAAAATTTGGCTAAGGAAAGAAGGTCACACAAGTATTGGTTGGGTCGCGCAAGTGAGTTGTGCGACAGAGGTTGTGGGAAACGAGACTTGCACACCAATGATGGACTTGCGCGCCTCCGCTCAGGGGGTCCAGTTTGCCTATAAATACTGGGCCACCCCTCCTCATTTGCAACGAAGTTCATGACTGAGAGATTGTTCGAGCTCTCGTCGCGCAGGTGGTTGAGCCGCGTAGGTGGTAGTTTGGTCGCGCATGTAGAGCTTGCGCGCCGGTTGTCTGCTGTCTGCCCAAGGCGGTTTTGGAGAGAAAGGAAGTGAACCGTGCAAGTTTGTTGTTAGGGAAGGAAGCATAGCGCAGGTGCGTTGGTGACACTTGCGCGCCAGTTTGGACTTGTGCGCCGTATTGGGACTTGCGCGTCCGTCTTGGAGAAGCGCACCAGGTTTTGATGAAGCCCGCCGGCCTGTTTGGAGCTACACGAAAGCCAGGAGACTACCTGATACATTCGAGGAAAAGTGATATTATGATTCTGGTGAGAATCGGACATCAGTAGAGCATCTACATACCACAGAGGATGCATTCTTATGAAAATCATGAAGAGACCTTCACATCTATAAACTGAGTGGGACTTCACTAACGGCAGTGAGCCAGGGGGAGTCTCCGGGAGTGACCCGAGGGGAGTAGTGGGCTATCTCTGAATCTTTGTAAAGGCAGTGAGCCTAGGATAGAGTAACTGTGCCTGAACTTTTGTAATCTACCGCTAGTGAAGCATAGTGGATTTTGGTACGACTGACAACCTATCGGCGTATGCTCCTTGGACGTAGCCCTTAGTGGTGAACCAAGAAAAAGGGCTGTGTCTTCTCTGTGCATGTGAATGTTTGCTTTCTGATCATAATCATCATATAGGTTCAACAAGTTCCTACCAACGTGGGAACAAGATTCATCACATTAAAAGAAAAAGTGGTCACCCTGATTCACCCCTCCCCTCTCAGGGTGTCCCAGGGTCCTTCAGTTCTCTGATCATGTTAAAGTCTCCTCCAGAATTTAGATGTGAACCGTGGATCATGATCAAAGGAAATTTACAGTGGAACCCCAAAAAGTCTTACCACTTAATTCACATATATCTTCTAAATTTGTTCATGTATGAGGTATTTTCAAATATTGAATAAGTTAGAAGTCATGTTGAGTTGTTCCACTATAAACTACATCACATTGTATCTTTTAGGTGTCTTCGGGAGACCAGTGACAAAGTCCATAGTGACATTCTGCCATTTCCACATGGCTATAGTCAATTGTTGCATCATCCCATGGTACTTAGGTCACTCCACATTAACTTCCTAACATATCATGCACCTTGGGATATATTCTGCAATATACGTATTTATATTATCCCATGAAATGGGTTTTTAATGATTATGGTACAACTTTTGTACTCTTCTAATGGATATAGAAAGTTGATCTATGTACTTTATCTAATAGATACATCTTTATCCCATGTGATAAAGTTACAAAACTCCTCATTCCAAACTAAATCACCACATCATCGGTGATATTGAACTCTTGCATCTTCCCTTACTTTCCTAAATTTAGCTACTATTGTAACTTAAGATCATCCATAATTTCCTTCTATATCTTCTCTTAGATTTATTATTGGGAATTAATTTGGGATTTTTTGGATCTATTCCATCCCCTCATGATTTGAAAATCCATGAATTATATATGCATGAATATAGGGTATTTCATAATCCTAATTATAGATTGAGAAGCATGTTCATTTATAATAAGAGAACTGACTACCTTTTTCCATCCCAAGATGATTGTGAATAGAGAAATCATAGTAAATGATTATCTATAACCATATCCTTTGATGTAAGTTGATCACCTTTTCAAGTAATATATACTTTAGCCTCTTGTGGTTGGTTTTTGTGTCACACTTGTCACCATAGATGTAGTGGATCCATATTTTCATGGAATAAATCACAACTGCTAGCTCCAGATCATATATCTTGTAGTTCTGCTGATGGATTATCAACTATTGTGCGGCATAGGCAAAAAATTTATCATTTTTAATGAGTATAAAATCCATGTCATTCTTTTAAGAATCAACTTATATTATAAAACATTCTTCATTTTTTTGATAATTTTAGTATAGGTGGAGTGATCATTCTCTTATTTAGCTCCTCGAAGCAGTCCTCAGATTCGTCTATACAGATATACATTACCCCCTTCCTTGTTAACATAGTTATAGGGCTAGAAATTTGTCATAAATTTCTCACAAAACATGAATAATACCCTTTTATTCCATGAAAACCGATGATTTCCATAACACTAGTGGGTCTAGAACATTAGTCAATTGACATGGTTTTGTAAGGTTCTATAGAAATTCAATTACTTGTGATCACATTTCCGAATAATTTGAATTTCATCACCTAGAAATCTAACTTTTTGAACATGGAATACAATTTATCCTTAAAAAATGTCTCCAGTACAATAAATATAGGTTTTTCATGTTCCTAATTGATCTTGGTGTAATTGAGAATATCATTGATAAACACTACCAAAAATTATTCAAGTTAGTTTCTACAGACACTATTCATAAAGTACATGAATATTTTAGGGGAATTTGTAAGTCTGAAGGGATTCACCAGAAACACATAGTCCCTATACCTTTTATGCAAGGTACTATGATAAATATCTTCCTTATTTAAAAAGATCTAATGAAATAAAGAATGAAGATCCACCATTGAGAAACATACCTCAAGATCTAGGGGATGTTTAAATAACTCTTCAAGAAAAATATCAATGTATTCCCTTATAATGGTAATTTTTCCTAGGATGACACCATCCTTTGAATCCACCATTTGATGGAGGTATATTTCATCCTATGGAATCAACACCCAAACAATTAAATGATTTTCTAAATGAGATTCATGTCATTCCTATAATTTTTATCAGAGCATGGGATGGTTTGGAATACGAGGAGATATTTCCTTTTCCCAATAGTTAATGTTTTCTTTATATAAAAAGAGTTAATCGATCCCATGAATAGAGTCAAATTATTATAAGGGAAGTATCATGATATTTTATAGGAAAATATTCCAAAATATACCAAAATGAGTTGATTCCAAAATATGGGTTGCAATGATCGCATCGCTAGATGTTTTTATGGATATTGTTACATTAATTTCTCAAGGATGTGATTCAATAGTTCTATAATTCATTAATTAAATAATTGAATTCATAGAACCATAATCAAAAAATAATTTTTACTTTTTTTAGTGAATATGAAGTGTACCTTATCTAACTTAATTTTCTTGCTCAACATTACCAGTAGAGATGGAATAACCTTCCCTTTATATTTTTTATTTGATGGATGATGAATCTTATTACCTTAAAGAACTCATGTTTTGGTAAATTAGATTTTATAGTTCCAATTATCCATATAGTTGTATTATTTGACCTTGGGTGGTTCTCTCCTTTCATCCATCGTATTGTCTAACTTATTTATGTTGGTTTGACATTCCTGATTTTTGTGTCTTTTTATCACACACTTATATCATTTCCCCTTTCCATTTAGGGCATTACCAATATGCTTATTCACATATATTTGACAATTTAGTTGTTGATATATATTCCCACCATTGTCCAGAGACCCTCCAGCTTGAAACTCCATCTTTCTTTTCATATCACCATAGCCATGGGACCATTCTAAAAACTCCATATCCAATTTTAGATTTTATAAATTGAAAAATTCATAACTTCCCAAGTCTTGAATTTATAGAGCCTTTATAAGGTGTCTTTTTAAGACACTAATGAATCTATTAATCTTCCTATCATTGATGATAAAAAAACCCAAAGAATTCTATTAAATCCTTTTGAAAGTTTCTTCATATTATGTGACAAATTCAGATTTATTTTTGTTAATCTCTCTTAATTATATCTTAATATTTGTAAGATGAGTTCGAGGAAAAAACTAGTTAAGAAACATGTCCTTAAATTATTACCACTCAATATCTTAAATTTTTTCCACCATCTTTATGTTCTTAATTAACTCCCACCATTGGTTGGCCTCTTCCTCTTGGAGATAAATTGATATAGTCACTTTATCTATCTCATAACAGTAATGCATTGGGAAATTGCATCTCCATTTAGATGAACAACTATACCATGACTAGTGGATTAGAGGATCCACTAAATCACAGTGGTCATTTCAATATAAAGGACTCGATTGTTAGTTGATCAATCATATGTGAAGGAGAATGTTCCACATTGTTCAGTTTATTTTCTAATATCCTTAGATGGTTTGATAAGCACAGCCATGAAATTTTTAACTCCACCTCCCAAGGCATTGGAATGTTTTTGAGGAAATCACTACATTTTAAATCACACCGGGTGTTATCCGAGTTTTCCATAGTTCCCAACATCCTATATGATATAAAATGTTCGAACAAATCACAATTCAACACATCATTAATAATTTATCTCTTTTTTGAATTAACTCTATAGTAATATCATGTGGTATCCCTATGTTTAGTATAGCTTTTTGTGTGCTTATATATACTTAGACATATAGTAAGGATTTTCACAAAGGTTATTTGATGTTAATTCCCAAATGAAATATAGATTGACTTGAAAACAACTATATAGACCCTAGTTTTTACATGATTATTGCATCATTTTAAAGATAAAAACACAAAAATGTTGCACAACCTGGATTTGAAGGATTAGTGAAATGGGAAATTTATGACCATAAAAAACATTTAAAAACTAAAAACTAAAAAATTATTTAACTTCTTATTCCTTATATTCTTATTGGTCCTTATATTCTATTTAGTACATATAATCATATGAGGATATACGTCAAATAAAGGGGTGAGATAAAAGCCCATTCAGAGGATTTATATGATCACGGGTCAAAATAACATGGGGTGAGAATCATTAGAAAAATCAAAATATAAGCATGGGATAATCATTATAATCATGAGTGGAAGAACTAGAAATAGGCATGGAATGTGGCAATGCATAAAAATGAAATATCATGTCTTAGTTGTAAAATACCACACACAGTTTTGAATAAACCTAGTATCATGTTCAGACATATATCACATTATATCATTAGATAAATCACATTACACTATGTATTGGGGTGATATATAATTTTTAGTGAACAAATAAAATCATAAAAATTACATGCACTATATAATTCTTCATTCCCCCATCATATCATAACATTTACATAATCATGCATGCCACATAGATTGTATATAAATCTTTGACAAAAAATAACCCATGAAAATAAATATGTTTAATGATATTTTCATAAATGAAACATTCATATATAAACATTGGGGTTATGAAATTAAAAATTGAGTACAATACATGTTATGAGAATCATCCTTCGTGGGTGAAAGAAAAGAAATCTCAAGATATGTAAAAGTTGTGTTTTATGACGAAATTGTTATTTTGGAATTATCTTCATTTTTTCCTAAAATATGATTGGAAATATGTATGTAGTGAAGATAAATTATAAGGATAAATTAAATATATTTAAGGGACATTTATGGAACATTCATACTGAAAATAAGTGATATAGTGAAAACACTATGGAATAGTGTTGGGTTATAAAATCCCCTTACCTTATGATTGAGTGATTTATTCAGATTAATATTCTGAAAAATCAAATTAAATTAATTAACTAAAAAATAATTAACCTATAATACATGTATTTTATTTATTATTATATTATTATTTTAATTTATAGCCTTTTATATGAGTTATGTATTTCAATTTCATTGTTCAGTAGTGTTCATATTCATGGTTTTCATGATTGTTTCACTTGAATATGAGTATCAGAATTTATGAATAATGGGTATAATTTCTATAATTGAAATTATATAATATTAATGAATGTATATAAATTTAAAATATTATATATATTATTTGGATAAATTGTATGATGATGAATAACTAGATAAAAGGATAGTGATAATAATTTAAATTTTTTGGCAGTTTTTCAAACCTCACAATGATGTTTTATTCCATTATATATTTGTGTGTATATATTCAAGTTACAGAAGATAAATGGTTTATTCCATAAATATTTTAGTATATAAAAACCATTATAGTGGTTTTATGAACATAAGTGACGGTGTTAAAGGAGAATGAAAATATTTCATCCAAGAGGATGGTAAATTGACACATCACAGGTGATGATTTCATTTTTAGAATAATATACTGAATCGTGTCTAATGATAGATATTCCATTATCATGGTAGAATTATATTACATATAAGATACTATTTTTATCATAAATTTTTTAAAATAAGGTAAGGATAGAATCAAAAAGGAAAATGAAATTAAAAGTAAAAGAAAGAGGATTATACCTATAGAATTTCTCCTCCCTGAGTACCTCTTTAGGGAAAAGATTTTTTTCTTTTAATGGCACAAATGGATCATGGAAGTGGGAGAGGGGATTGGGAAGATATTTATGATCAATTTTTACATGTTTTAAATCTTGTAAGGTGTGAGTAGAAGGGTTTTTAGGGGAGTTATTTATAGGCTAGGAGAGGGGTGTTTTCCCATTATTTTATTCATTAGTTTATTATTTAAGATCAAAAAATTGAATGTAACGCCTGACCCCAGTTGCCCTGAGTTGGTGAATTATTATATAACATTGTAATGATGAAAAGGGATCCAATCCGAAAAGACCAGTCAATTTAGTATCCTTGGATGTACTAGATTCCTTCATACATTTTATATTACATCATGAAATAAAAATATCAGCATCATTTTTCCCCTTTTGAACAAAATTATTTCCTTATCTTATCCCTACAGGTCAACCACAATATACTTCTTCACATCCTGGGATAAATAAATCATAGAATGAGGTGATCTCAAATGTTCAGTTAGGATAAAAATATAGTGGAAACATTCATATATAAGAATAAACATTGAAGGCATTATTTTAGACTAAAACACAAGCCTTTTAAACATAATCATCAGAATGATATGGAAAAGACAATATCAAATAATTCCATTTACTTATTTTTATGGATATTCTACTTGTATAATAATCACATGTAATATAAATAGCCACATTCATAATGATATAATGCATAATGGAATACTTCATAACAACATAGTCAAGGCCTTGTGCAAGACTACAAATAAAATTTGTGCAAGGCCTTCTGCTAAGACACTAGTTTGTCTCATGGGACCTACTAATGCATCGAGAAGATATAGTTGGCTCCACCCATCACATACTAAGTTCAATTAATTCCTCTTATGAAAAGGTTCAAACATAACATAAATATTCATATTAAAACCGACATATGAAATGTCAATACATTATCCATAAACCATGAATTGTGTAAAAATAACACATCCAGAGTCAAAAATATCACAAAAACTTCAATACAAAATGGAAGTTTAGTATCATAAAAAATAAACTTATAAATGGATTGAAATCAATCAAAGTATGTTGACATAGATGAAATCAATACTTCATTTAGAGAAATATCTCTTTCTATTTTGAAATCATCTAAAAGTTATATAATTATAATAGAAAACATTTATTTTGAAAAAAAATCTTATAAGCTTTTATGGGAAGATTTGAGAATTTTATAATGGTAAAAAATTTCCACACCCACTGTATAATTTCAAAAAAGACATTCTTACCTTAATTTTGTTGAAAAAGTCATAAAGTACCTTGTTTGGAAAACAATGTAAAATGTATTTAAATACATATAAGGTCAAGTAAGGTTATACATGAATTTCACCAATTTTATAGTAATTTTTTTAAATACATTTTAATGAAAGTGCAGATGTGGATGATAATGAGTTCCCAGTGGATAATTATGTTAAAACAACCTCGGATTATAAAGTGATTACGAAATTAACCCGTACCATGTACTTTTACTTAGTCGATGGTATGTTAACCTCTGGTATAATAGTTAATAAATTGATATTAAATTATACAATAACTATATACATAAATATGATATCATAAATGATCATATAGTATTTCTTTGTTAATAATATTTTAGTAGTATCATCATTTCAGGTGTTAACTGATTAATTTTCCTTTATATACTTGGTTAATGAAGCCAGGTGTGTTTTGGATAGGATGTATTTAATTCATATAAAAAATGATGTTATGTTCAATAACATTATTTTCAATTATAAAATAAAAATTATTCTTGTATGATTATGATGGGGAAAGAATCTCATCGTGTTCATGGAGGCGGTAATCCGTACGTATGCACGAGCAACATTATCATTATATTGATTGAAAAATCATATGTAATTGGATGTTATATCATATATAAAGAATCATTAACATGTAATATTTATTATTTACATATGTTATACTTATTATTATACCCATCCAAATAATGACGTGTCTGAATAACAAACTACACCACGATGTGGAGACGATAATCCGTACGTACACACGTATGGTTACTTTGTCATTATTAAGCTGGATAGAATAATTAATATGGTTGTAAAGTTTTTATAATAACATCACAGTATATAGAAGATACTGTATTTATTATTTTAGAATGGAAGCAACAAAGAAATAGGAAGTGGGTGAAGAAAATAACATGAAATAGGTCATGAAATATTTACCTATTCTTCGGGTTCTTCTTTTTGATTTAATCAAAATGGCTCCATAGGTTGGCTTTATAATTAATGGAGGGCCTCTAGTATGAAGTAAGTAATGTTGATAGGATATTTTTCTAGTGTTTGTCTATTAAAAACGGCTTTTGATGTCTGAAATTATGAGAAGGGGATGTTCCCTTTTATAAGAGAGGTTTTGGTCACTTTAGGAAAAGGTTGAAATGTTCTTTTATAATAAAATAATTTTCAGTTTCTAATTTATAAAAAATAAATTATTTAAAAATTAATGTGGGTATGTGTTAAAAAACTATAAACCAATAGGATTTATATAATTTTATGTCATCTTATTAACCTTATCTTTTAGATTTAACTCTTAGTTTAATAGTTTTACATTAACCATGCCTCTTTGTATTTTTATAGTATACGGTTAATAAACATAGTATAAACAACCAAGAGAACCCAAGTGGTTCACTAATGATACACATATCATTATATAAGTCTTTTGGAAGAAGTAAATATTTTTATAAATATTATATCAATTAATAATATCATAATTTTTTAAAATCATTTATGTCAATTTTGACATTATCTAGTATTTTGTTTTTGATAAAGTCATAAAAAAATGATTAATTCAAACAAAATTAATTTAATCAACTCTAACATGTAATATTAACCTATAAAATTAGTTTATGGAAACAAAACATTCAAATTATATTTATTTTAATATTTACCATTTCATTTATTTGATTGATTCTTTAATAAGTAAAATAAAACATCATTATTATGATATAAATAAATTTATATATTTTATGTCTAAAAATTATAAATAAAATATCCTGAGTTAGGAAATCGTATTGTATTTCTAATGAATATTTATAGTCTAATAGATCAGTTATATTACCTCATATAAAAATTGTTTTACTAAGATAAATTTTCTTTGTTATTTTTGTCTTTACTTTAGATTATTTAATATAAAATGTCATTATCACTCCCATGGGGATCCATGGGATCCCAAAATCTACCCAAAGATTCCCATGGTTGGAAATTTATCATACAATAGGGTTATGACACGTGTTAGGGTAATTTAATATTATTATAATATTTTTTACCATATTTACATGATTTAACCCTTTAACCATGGTAAAACAATATTTACTGAAATAAATACTCATAATGTCTAAAAATAAAAGTTACCTATTAACAAAATTTAGACCACCTGACTCCAAATATGGAATATATTATTCCAAATTCAATAAATAGAAGTGGAAGAAATTAACCTAAAATTAATTTCAGATGTCAAATCAGAACGCATGTTTTTTTGTGATAATAACTATACAAAATTGACACTAGTTTATGTCTAGTGTAAATGTGAAATTAAATCCAATGACCAATTTTTTTTAAATTATCAAAAAATAATCTAATTATACTTAAAAACATTCAAATTTATAATTTTTCACTATAAATTATTTTGATTAATTTTTTTTAAAATTTAAATTTAGTATTTTCCACTATTCATACAAAATTGAATGTTTTCAGAAAAGTAGAAAAAATTCAACCTAAGATAATTTTGATATTATGAATTCAAAAATTAATCCCATTTTGAAAAATATAATTTATAAAATTTAAAAAAATTAGTATTACTATTCATAATGGGTAGTTTGATTGGTTGTGGTGTGTCAGAATCTCGATATTGCGTACAATGAAAACTATTGCAATATTCAATGGGAATCATACTGTGGAAGCATGGGGTGTTACATTTTCCCTCAAAATAATTTCACCTTCAAAATATTTAGATTAAAACTGCACAAAAAGATTCTAGGGGTTCATCATCATAAGTTTCTCGGGTTCCCACGTTGCCTCTTCCATCATATGGTTTCTCCAAAGACACTTTACTAGACGAGTTGTCTAGTTACTCAATACTTGTTCTCTAGCATCAAGAATCATGATATTCTCTTCACAATAAGAGAAATCAGGTTCTAGTTCAATATCCTCATAGGTGAGTACATTCATTGAGTCATGCATGTATTTTCTCAATAGTGATATGTGGAACACATCATGAACTTTTGAAAGACATGGTGGAATTTCCACTTGGTATGCTACAACCACAATTAGATCTAGAATTTTGAAAGGTCTGATGTACCTGGGACATAATTTACCCTTATTACTGAATCATATAACTCCATTACATGGTGATACCTTAATGAAAATATGATCTCCTACCTGAAATTACAAATACTTCCATCGGTTATCGGCATAGCACTTCTGCCTACATTGAGTTTCTATGACATGGATTTGGATAATCTTCACTTTTTCCATTTTTTTTCTCAAAATGTTCTGGGCCTATGAGTTTTCGATCACCAAAATCAACCCAATATGTTGGTGTGCAACTTCTCTTTCCATATAACACTTTTTTATGGTTCCATTTGAATACTTGAATTGAAGCTATTGTTATAGGAAAATTATACCAAAGGTAAATATTGATCCCCCATACCATGAAAGTCAAGTGAGAAAGATATTGATATATCTGTTATGGTTTGAATAGTCTGTTCTGATTTTCCATAAGCTTGTGGGTGGTAGGTAGCGCTCAAAACAATTTCTGTATCCTTTTCTTTTGGAAGAATTATCCAGAATCTTGATGTAAAACATGTATCACAATCAGAAACAATCGATAGAGGTACTCCATGAAGTCTTACAAATTCATTAATAAATATCCTTTCAAAACATTCAAGTGGTAAATCTTCTCTTATAACATGAAAATGTGCTGACATGGTCTGATGATCAACAATTACCCATATTGCATCATTACTTCGAAAATTATTTGGTATCCCCATGACAAAGTCCATTGTAATATCATCTCATTTCCACTCAGGTATGGTATGAGGTTGCATGACTCCTCCAGGTTATAGCCTTCAGGATTTTTCACTTGTTCAAAAACCATACATCGTGACACAAAATCAGCAATATCCCTCTTCATGTTGTCCCACCAAAAATGGTCCTTCAATTATCTATACATCTTGGTTCTCCCAGGGTGTATAGAGAAATTGGAGCTATGAGAATCATCCAAAAATTCCCTTTTTTATCAGGTATATCGAGAACACAATGTCTCTTCCCAAATTTTAAAATTCCATCTTCATATATGAAGTCACTCAATATCCCATCATTCATAGCTATAACTTCTTTTGAAACACCTCATCATCAGTCTGAAAACACATTATCTTTTCTAGTAAATATGTTTTGGTAACCATTTGAAAAATTATTGTTGTTTCACCATACATAGTTATTCCCATAACCATCATTACCAGATCAATGAAAATAGGATCCCTTTCAACTCCCATCTTGTTCAAAACTCCATGATCCTTTCTACTCAAAGCATCTACCGCCTTATTCGCCTTCCTCATTTGGTAGTGTACAGAGAAATCATAATCATTGAGTAGTTCAAGCCATCATATTTTTCTCTTGTGGAGTTATTTATATGATAAAATATACTTCAAATTATTGTGATCAATATATATCTCACATTTTCACCATACAGATAGTGTCTCCATATATTCAGAACAAAGATTACAGCAGCTAACTCAAGATCAAAAGTTGGATAGTTTTTCTCATTAATTTTTAGATATAGTGATGCATAGGCAATAACTCTACCATTCTACATAAGGACACAACCAATTACATTCTTTGAATCACCACTATAATTAACCAACCCATCATTCCCTGATGGTAGATTCATGATAGGAGCATTAACTAATATTTTTATCAATTCTTGAAAACATTATTCAAACTCTTTTTTCGAAAGAAATTTAACCCCTTTATGTTTGAGCTTGGTTAATGGGCTAGCCAATCGAGCAATATTCAAGAAAAACGCCGATAATAACCTGCTAAACCAATAAAACTGCATACCTCAGTTATACTCATTGGTGTTGGCCATTTTTGGATTGCCTTTTTCATAGAAGGATGAATAGAGATTCCATCATTAGAGACAATATGGCCAAGAAAAAAATCTATTAAAGATATAATGAATACTTGAAAAACATACCATATTATTCATTTCCTCTAAGAGTCTTTAGGATAATGTTCAAGTGATTTTAGTTATCTTCATATAATTTTTACTATACAAAGATATCATTGATAAATACCACTTCCAAGTCATTAAGATATTCCTTGAAAACTCTGTTCATTAGATCCATGAAAATAAAGGGTGCATTAGTCTTCCCAAAATGCATTACTGTAATATCGTAATGCTCGTACCAGGTTTGAAATGATGTTTTCAATATTTCTTCCTTCTTCACACAAAACTAATGATATCCAGATTGAAGGTCAATCTTTGAAAAATATTGAGCTCCATGATTTAGGTTGTATAAGTCATCAATGCAAGGTAGGGGACAATTGTTATTTATGGTTATAGCACTGATCTCCCTGTGGTCAATGCACAACCTCATAGATCCATCTTTATTATTAACAAAAAATAGGGGCTCCCCATTGTGAAACACTAGTGAGAATATATCGCTAATTACTCAATTACTCTAGTTGTCTCTCTAGTTCCACTAATTCCACAATGGATATTATATAAGGGGTCTTCTATATGGGCCATGAACCAGGAATTAAATCAATGGAATACTCAATTTCTCGTTCTGTAGGATGTCTAGGTAAATCATCTCCATCACATCAACATGTTCTTTAACAATAGGTACATCCTTAATTCAAACATTGTCTTCCTCACCCATAATTATTTCATTATCATCCTCCCCAATAATTTAATTTAGTAGAGCTACTGGGGGTTGATCTATATAATAATTAAATTGTGACATTTCTTCTCTAATGATAAGGTACACCTTATCATCATAAAAAAATGTAACCTCATTTTTCTTATAATAAATTTTCACATCATGGTTCGAAAGCCAATCCATTCTGAGGATTATATCAAATTCAATAATGGGTATAATGACGAGATCAGTAGATAAAGAACATTTGTATTCCCTAATGGAAATTGAATCAATTTTTTTTTTCAATGATACTTCCCTTATGTGTTTTGACCGACAACTCCCTTGTTTAATAAAATTGGAAATACTTATGTTTCTTTGAAAACTAGGAGTATATGAAACAATTCGATTATCTAGAATCAAATAATGTATTGTCTAAACTTGAGGAAACCTTTAAATTACATACCACCACATCTTGTAAAGCGTCAAACTCAGTAGTAGTGATCGCATAATCTTGGCCTTTCTCCCTTGGAATTTTCGGTGGTAAGTTCCCGTAGCTATTTGGAAATTCATTTGTATAATGCCCCAATTATCTACAATTATAGAATTCATCAAAATTATTCTTCTCCATGCAATCATGATCTTGCTGTCCTTTTCATCACACTTGTAACAAACTTTCATTCCCTTCAAGAATGAACATGGGTGTTTCCTCCCATGTTTACCATAGTATGGGTATTCAACTATTCCCTTCTACCAATTATTACCATTTTTAGAGTGTTCAAAAGCTATCTTCTTCTCATGCTTTTCATTAATGTAATAAGAATTAGAGAATAATTTTTTTTGTCTTGATAACACATGAGACAATATCTTCATATGATAAGAAGGGTTGTGAGAATAATTTAGTCAGAGAAATGGTTTTAACACACCAAATAATTGTTCTATCTTACTTCTTGGGTTACGTATATAATCTACTACATGCCTTGTTATCATTATAATGTTATCCTCATACTTGGAGACATTATCATCCTTTTATTTCCTCAGTCTCAAAAAATTTCTTTCCATATCCGCTCGATGGTCACAAGGAATGTATTTTTCTATTAAAATATCTTTAAGATCCATCCATTCATTGTTCTATACTGCTTTATCTTCATTGGTGTTTTGGATTAATGACCACCATTGATCTGCATCTCCCATGAGGTGATAAACTACCATGAAATATTTTTCCATTTTTATTCTCCCCAATGCATGAAATATTTTTCTATGGATTCTATATACTACACTGCTACTAATGTATTTTTACTCCCATTGAATGTTGGTGTTTGTTGCCTCATGAAGAGGTATATCATTGATCCTCCAATTTTTGGATCATTGTGCTCTATATGGGAAAAGTTCTTATTCATAACCTAAGTGAGTTGTCCCAGTATGGTGATAAGATGATTAGCAGCAATTTCCTCACCAGCTCCACTATAATTATATTGAGTAGGATGGAAATCCCTATATGTATTATGTGCACTGATAGAGATTCAATTTCTTCTTGTAGGTTACATTTCAAAACAATTACATACACTAGATTAGTTTTTGAATTGTAATACCTAATTCAAAACTTGTAAAACACTTAACAGAAATTGATCATTTTATGAATATAATATATAATCATAAAAATGTTTTCTTTGAGGAAGAATATACTCATAATTCCATATTAATTTTTTTTAATGAAAGTGATAATTATCCTAAGCATATCCCCAGGTAGTATCATAACCAAGAGTGCAACAAGGCCCGTTGTCGTGCAATATTTCTCATTCCAGTGTAGCTCATAGTGGTATTTTTAGGTTTTACCCTAAGGTACATCTGTGCTCGAACCTCCTCTACATTCTTGTATCTAGACAGGGATGTATTTCTTGGAAAACTCACAAAATCTCTATAGTACAAAAATTATAGGACCTTTATCTATAATATTCCTCAATTTCTATCTTAGGGTATTGTTCTCTAATTAGAGTTTATCTAAATATAGTTTCCATGGTTTTTACTACACCTCCTCTGATACCAACTATAATTTCCTAAACCCAGTAACCAAGAGTCGATGCATTATTACATAACATTGTTATGGTCACAAGTGATCAAATACCGAAAGACTGGTCAGTTTAGTAGCCCTGGAAGTACTAGATACATTCATAAGTTTTACATTACATCATCAAATAAAAACATCAACAACATTTTTCCCCTTTTAAACTCACTTATATCCTTATCCTAACCTTATAGGGAAACCATAAAATACTTCTTAACTTCTTGGAAAAAATAAATCATAGAATGGGATGTGCTCAGATGCTCATTAATGATAACAATATAGCTGAAACTTTCATAAATAAGCCTAAACATTTATGGAAATGTATTATACTAAAACAAAATCCTTTTAAACATAAACTTCAAAATAATATGGATAAGTTAAATTCAAATAAATCCATTTACGTATTCACATGGATATTCTACTAGTCGAATAATCACATGCAATATCAATAGCCACATTCATAATGATAGAATGAATAATGATAGACTTTATAACCACATTTTCAAGGCCTTATGCAAAGACTAAAAATAATATTTTTCCAAGGCCTTGTGCCAAGACACTAGTTTGTCTCCTGACACCTACCGATGCATCGAGGAGCTATAGCGGGCTCCACTCATCACTTACTAAGTCCAATGCATTCTTCATATGAAAATGTTTAAACATAACATAAACATTAGTATTAAAAATAACACAACAAATTTCAATACATTATCCTCAAAACATGAATGGTTTAACAAAAACACATACACATTCAAAAATATAATAAATACATCAATACAATATGGAAGCTTTGAAACAAAATAAATAAACTTCAAATAATCTTAAAATCAATCAAAGGATGTTGACATAGATGAAATCCAGAATTTTATTATAGAAACAACTCTTTCCATTTCGAAATAATTTAAAAGTAAAATATTTATAAATGAAAATATTTATTTTTAAAATATTCTTATAAGCTTGTGTAGGATGTTTCAGCGATGTTATAATTGCAGAAAATTGCCACTCCTTCCATATTTGTTAAAAAAAGTCATTCTTACCTTAATATTGTTGAAAAGGTCATAAAGTACCTTGTTTAGAAAATGATGGAAAGATTTATTTCAATACTTATAAGGTAAAATAATGGTACAAAAGGCATTAACACATTTTATAGTACAAATGTTTTGTAATTCATTTTTATGAATACACGGAAGTGGATGATAAATAGGTCTTAGTAGAAACATTGGTAAAATCATTGTCGGATAATAAAGAGATTGTGAAATTAACCCTTACCGTGTACTTTTCCTTATTCTATGGTATTTTATCCTCATTTACTATAGTTAAAACATTTTTATTAAATTATAAAAGAACTATATACATAAATATGATATCATATATGATCTTATAATATTTATTTGTTAATAATATTTTAGTAGTATCATCGTTTTGGGTGTTAATAGATTCATTTTCCTTTATATGCTTCAATACGTCGGAAATTTTTGTTACGGACAGGATGTATTTGATTCACATATATAATGATATTATTCTCATAAACATTATTTCTAATCATAAAATGATAATTATTCTTGAATGATTAAGATGTGTAATGAATCTCATCGCATTCGTGGAGACGGTAATCCGTACATACGCACGAGTGACAGTATCATTATATTGATTGTGAAATATTTTGTAATTTGATGGAATATGATATATAAAAAATCATTTTCATGTTATATTTATTATTTCCATCTGTTATACTCATTGTAATAACCATTAAAAAAAAGAAGTGTTTGAATAATAAACAACACCACGACGTGGGGACAGTAATCCGTACATACACACGTATGGTGATTTTGTCATTTATATGATGGATAGAATAATGAATATGGTTGTACCATTTTTTATAATAACATAATTGTATATAGAAGATACTTGAGTTATTATTTTATAATAGAATTAACAATGAATGAAGAAGTGGAAGAAGAAAATAACATGAAAGAGGTGACGATATTTTTGCCTCTTCTTCATATTCTTCCTTTTGATTTGATCAAAAAGTCCCCAAATGCTAGCTTTCTGATAAAATGAAGAACTCTAGGATGATGAAAGGAAATTTGGGAGTATATTTGGGTAGGGTTTGTCTAGGCCAAATGTATTTGGATGTGTGAAATTATGAGAAGGGGAAGTTCCTTTTTATAAGAGAGGTGAGGGTAATTTTAGGAAATGTTTGAAATATTATTTTATAATAAAATCATTTTCTATTTTTAATGTCTAAAAAATGAATTATTTAAAGGATAAGGTGGGTAGGGGTCTAAAAATATAAAAACATAGGTTTTAAATCGGTTTAGTTCATCATATTAACCTTATATTTTATATTTAACTCCTAGTTAAATATTTGGACATTTACCATGTCTCTTTGTTTTTTTATATTATATGGTTAATTAACATAATATAAACTTCCAGTCGAACCCGAAGTTGTAGATTAATTATAAAATTATCATTATATAAGTATTTTTTCTGATCCTTATATTTCTAGAAATATTATATCAATCAATAATATAGTATTTTTTTTCAAACTCTTTTTTGTCAATTATGAAACTATTAGGTTTTTTGTTTTTGTTAAAGTCATAACAACATATTTATTTTGAAAAAAATTCATTTAATCAAACATAAAATGCAATATTCACCTATAAAATTAATTTATGGAATAAAAACTTTAAAATTATATTTATTTGAATATTTATAATATCATTTTTTGATTGTTTCATTATTAATGAAAATACTGCATCATTCTTGTGTCATATATAAATATATTTATTTTATGCCTAAAAATTATAAATAAAATATCCTAATATAGTATTTTTTTATTTCTATAATTAGTATTTATATTTTTATAGATAAATTATATTATCTCATATAATTTTTTTATGAAAATATATTTTCATTTATTATTTTTGTCATTACATTAGATTATTTAATATAAAATTTTATTATCAATCCCAAGTGTCTACATGGGGTCCCAAAGTGAACAAAATATGACCACGGTTGTAAATCTATCATCCAATAGGGTTATTATAGGTGTTAGGGTAATTTAATGTTATTATAATATTATTTTCTTAACTATAATTACTGAATTTACCTCTTTAACCATGGAAAATAAAATATTTACTGAAGTAAATATTCATAATGTCTAAAAATAAAAGTTACCTTTTTACACAATTTTGACCACCTGATTCCAAATATGGAATCCATTTTCCCAAATTCCAAACACATAAGTTATAGAAATTAATTTAATATTAATTCATGTTGTCAAAATAAAAATCATGTTTTAATGAAATAATAACTGTCAAAAGATTGACACTTATTTATGTCCAATTTGAATGTCAAATTACATATAATGAACTTAATTATATTAAATGATAAATATATTATTTAATTATACTTAAAAACTATTCAAATGTATAATTTAACAATATAAATTATTTTGATAAAAATAGTTGTTTTTAATTAAAATTTAGTATTTTTCATTATTCATCATAAATTTAAATTATTCAGAAAAGTAAAGAAAATTCACCCTAAGTTTATTTCGATATTCTGAATTCAAAAATGAATACCATTTTAATTATAAAATTTATAAAATTTTAAATTGTAGGTATTACTATTAATAACTGCTTGTTTATTAGTCGCGGTGTGTAGAATCTCGAAGTTGCATACAATGCATGCTATTGCATTATTCAAAGGGAATCGTATCATGGATGCATGGGGTGTTACAATGAATAGTTTGATCATTATCAATAAATATATAACAATAATAAACGTTGTGTTTATATTATTACTATTAAATCAGCAATAAATCAATGTATATTATATTCAATATATAAATCATATATATCGTAAATTACCTTATCTTACTATTCAACAAAAAAATTCAAATATTTTAGAAAAATATACAAAACGAACAATATTTTTTTTCAACTTGTAGAATAAAAAATCAATTTTATGATAATATGTTCCTAAAAATGAGAAATTTTAATTTTAATTAAAATCATTATTTAAACAAAAAATCTCATTTATATAATTATAACTAGTTCGGAGAAACTTTCAAAAATTAACTATGGTCTCATAAAATTATCATATAATCCTAATACAAAAAATTATTAATTTATGAGTTTATTTTATTAAAATAAATTTTTCTGTAAATAATTATTTAAATTTTAAAATTCAAAAAAAAAATATGTATGACTTAAAAAATTACAAATACTTAATTTATCATTTTTAAAATCTTTATTTATATATTTCCTGATATAAATTTATTATATATTCATTCATAAGATACCCAAATTTTATTTATAGTTTAAAAGGTTAAATTAGTTTTCCATTGGATTAATTACTATTGATATGGGTTATTTTACTATATGAAACATCAACTATATTTTACATCACTATATGTTCCTTAATTTCTTTCAATGCCAATTATTTCATTCAATCATAATATATAATGTTTATATTGTTGTATCTTTCAGATTTTATGTGATTTATACTATGTGGGATATTTATAAGAGGGGTAAAATTCTATTTATAAAATTCTGGGTTGTTACAAAATGATCAATCCTCTGCATTTGTACTCTTTTCTATGACAGTAAGCACATCATTCAAGGATAAACACTTCCTTTTGTCTCTATATGCATTTTATTGGCAATTGTGACCTTTTATAGTAATGAAAATAAAAAAACAGAAAAATTAATTTTTGTGGGGGATTAAAATGATGAAGTCCAAGGGTATCCCCAAAAACAATCATAGAAAAATCATTTAGAAGAGAAAAAATGGCAGAAAAATCATTAACCTACTATTTGGTTTCCATTGGATGCAAGAAGACCCACCAATATGTTTTCTTCAATCCATGTATATTGAACTAATATAAAACTAATAATAAGAACCCTTCGTGAAGGCAAGTGATAAATATTATTTAAAGGGTTGTTTATTTGACCTTTTATAGCATTAACATTAATGAAATAATCCGATTCAAGGACTGAAAACTAATTACCTATATTTTTTCATCCATAAGGATCGTTCATGTATCTATCTAAGGGTCAAACATGATGTGATATATACTCATTGTGATTCCACCAACAGTTTCTACAACACTCCAGTATCAATAAATAAGATGACCAATGAGTAGGTAATAATAAAACTAAGGTTGAAAATATACACAACACACCATATCAGGTTCCTTATGGGACACCCAACCTAGAATACCTTATTTGTCCTAATCCAGATATATCCCAATAGATGTGATCTATTTTTTACATAAAAACCTACACTTCTACCTTATGTTCAAATAAGATAAACATTAAATTTATGTATTTGTTAATGATAGATGTGTCTGAAATTTTTATATAAAAACATACAATGTCAGAAGGAAAATTTTAATCATTTACAATCCCTAAGAACATTTTGTTTTTGTGTTTTATAGAATTAATAAAAACACACAATGACTGGGATTTATAATCCAATAACTGATATTTTTCAGTATTATCTACCAATATACATGAATTAGTTTTCAAAGTATGTCATCAAAATCATCCACAAGAAACCATTCTAGAAATAATTTATTTAAAATCACTCCTCAAAACCATGGGAAAAGAAAACCTTATGAAGGTTGATCCCAAATTCTCAATAATGGAAAACAAGTTAGATGTAAATGATCCTATTAGCATAAAATAAAAAATATTGTCTGAGGAAATGAGACAATAATTTAAAATCAATACCCTACAAACTAATGGTCCAAATCTCTTAGGATGGTATAACTCTAATTATTATATACTTTGTGATACCAAACGTAGGGTCAGTATATGAATGAGATTATCAGATACAAGAGGGGGGTTAATTGTACCATTAAAAATTGATTAATGGAATTTTAAGAAATATAATGTTTAAAAAAGTTAAATAAGAGAATTCAGAAGACCTCTATGAGTAATAAAGACTTTCTAGATTCTAGAATAGTGATTCCTAAAATTGAACTTAACAAATTTTACAAAGATTATAATTCTACCTTAAAGCCTATTGAATATAACTAAATCAGAGTACAAGTAAAGAAGTATAAGAAATTTATACTTTCCTTTACAATACAAAATGCAGTGGAAAAAACAAGTATTAAAACTACAAGTAACAAACAATAAATCTTTTCACCCAAAGAGAACGGTATCCAAAAATCTTCGATAAAGGTCACTTGATTTAAAATTTCAAGAAAGTATCTCTTACCCACACTAGGGTAAGCCCTCGATATGAAGATCGGAGTCTGTCTTGCTATCCCCGAAAGACCTCAACTATCAGGTAGTTGGAACCTCTATATTCCTCAGCAAGGAAGACCTCAATATCAAGGAGTTGGAACCTCTAACTTTCTATCCTTGGAATCCCTCGATTGTAATAACTAACAATCGGAGTCGCACGAAGAAAGTATGCATAAGGAAAAGTTTGAACAAGCAGTTCAAACATTCTCCACGAAGCATTGAGAGTTGATAAGAGCCCCTCTCTCTAGAAGTCACTTCAGGAAGTTCTGATCACCAAAATTCCAGAAGTTGTTTTTTCTTTTCAAATGAGCTCCTATTTATAGGAGAAGCACCAATGGTCGGCTCCCCCCTCCAACGGTCATATTTCTACTTGAATTTCCAAGGGACCTATACAAGTGTCACTCAACCAACGGTTAGTTAATAACTGAAAGAACGACATTTGTTTGTAATGAAACAAGTGTAAAAATAAGTAAAACTGATGTTTGGATTGTAAGAAAATAAAGGCTTAGAGTCTAAACAAAATGAAATTTGGAGAGTATTATAATGATATATTCGGATTCTGTTTTATAGGAATCCAGAACCTGAATTCTGTAGAAATCCAGAGTCTGAATTTATAAGGAAATTCACAGTTTGGTTTCACTAGAATTTAGAATATGAACATAAAGAGTTCAGAGTCAAACTTATAGAGGTTTGGAGTCGAACTATTAAAAGTTCAGAGTCAAACTAGTTATTGTTTGGAGTCGAACTCATAGAAGTTCAGAGTTGAAATAGTAAAAGTTCAGAGTCCAGAATTTGGAGTTGAACTTTATTAGAGTTCATATCCAGTATTTGGAATGGAACTTCATTAGAGTCCGTATTCAGAATTCGGAGTGGAACTATATGAGAGTTCTTATCCTGAATTCGGATCCTAAAACAGAATGATTCATATCTAATTATTATATGATTCTGAGGATTTAGGTATGAATCATATTTTTATACATAAGAAAAATATTGATAAGTATAAGGAAATCTAGGTTAGGGTAAATTTCCTTAAGGAAGGAAATTTTCCTTAGAAAAGTAAAATATCTATTTTCTTAAGTATAAGGTGTTTTTGATTTTCAAAACCAGAAGGAATGAAAAAGTCATAAGGAAAACCTTATTTACTCAAAAATCTCCCACTTTTTGGAGAGCACAAACAACCTTACGAAAAAGAAATATAAGGACTTAGAAAAATTTCTTTAAAATTTGAAATTAAAACTTATCTCCCTTTGTTCATGGATGATAGTGAATAAAACTAACTCCCCCATAGGCTTTGGAACTCTAAGGATTGTATTCTGGATTTCGGGAATGGAGTTTTCATTATCATGGGAATGAAAAAAATCATAATGAGAAAGTCCCTGTTACTTAAGGATAGTTCTTGACATAGAAATTTTTCCTTCTCCTTATTTTTAGTAGTTCTTTTTCCTTTTCCCCCTTTTTTATTTTCAAAAATAATTTAAGGGAAGGGAAAAGAAATATGGTACCTGAAATAATAGTAAATACATTCAAGGAAAACAAGAAACCACAGTTCAATTATGATTGGATGAATTTTTTCAAGGAATATCAAATGTCACAAAAGATCTGATTTAGTCTAATTGTCTTCCTTTTACTTTGGGATTAACTTCTTAAACAAGGTTTTCATCTTCTTCAAGTCTTTCTGGTCCTCCTCAACTTGCTTCTCCAAAGCTATGATCCTTTCTTGTTGAGCTTTCAAAACATCTGCCTAAGAATTCATGGCCTCTTCCTACATCTTCAATAAACCATATTGCATTACAATCTTTTCTTTGAGCTCAATCCAGAGATCTATATCCCTTTTTAGAATTTTGAGCAAGAGAGTTAACCTTCCAATTCAATTCTATGACTTGTTGATTCTGAGAATTTTTCTGAAGGTTTATCTTTTCCTAATGATTCTTAATCTTGGCACCCACAGTGTCAACAACTTCTTTAACATCATTTTGAAAATGATCAAACTGTGCCATGTCTTCATCAACATTATTAGACCACAATGTGATTTTGCTGCATGATTTACTGTGAACATCATAATTGATAGAGAAATTTCTATGATCTTCTTCAATCTTCACACACTTATCCATCACCATATATAAGGATTCTGACTTATGATTCAGACCATGTTGCATCATCTGGCATCTGGAGTCTATGATGGAAAAGATCAGAATTGTGTCCACCAAATTTTTCAAAGATTCAACATCAAAGTCATGACCCAATGATGATGAATCTGAATCGGATAACTTGCTAGGGGATTGTAATTCTTAATTTTCCAACAACTTTCTTCTAGAAGGACCACCAAAATCTTTCTTATTAATGATATCTTTTGTTGGGGTGTCAATAAGAACTTTCTTCCCTTTATCAACTTTAGGAACAACCTCATCAGGGGATTCTTCCTCGTATTCAGATACTTGAGTAATCTTGTCTTCATCTGGTTTGTCCTTCTCTGCTCCTTCTTCAAGAAAATGCTTCTTATAGCTTACTTCTTCAGATGATTCAATCTCTTTTTCTTCTTCCTCAAAATCATCTTTCTTACCTTCTTTGTCATCTCCCTTTCCCAGAGTGACTAGCTTTGAAAATTCGGACTTTTCTTGATAATCCTCAAGTTGTTTAATCAAGTCCCCGAGATCATCACTTCCTTCTTATACTTCTTATTTTTCTTCAAATTATTCAGCAACTTCTTTCTCTACTTCTTCAACAACTTTTTTCCCTTTAGACTTTTCAGGAGTGAAGTAGTTCTTTCTAGGGGTCTCTGGTAATGGCTCAACGAGGAAGGTTTCCGGAACGAGAATATTCTTAGAGGATACCTCTGTGTCGTTAAAAAGAGATTGAACAACATCAGCTTCAGACATCTTCTTTTTCATCTTCTTCTCCTTTGCTTTTTTTTTCTAACTCATATGTAGCTTTTTCTCTTAAGGCCTTAGCCTCAGTAGGGGACAGTCCGAACTGTGGATCCCCTTCATTTCTTTTCACCTTATCTTCCCTCTATTTAGCGGCCACCTCATCTAGATATACTTTCCGTTTTAAAGGCTTAGGAGGTGCTAATTGGGTTTTCTTAGGTTTGGAAGTCTTATCTTCAGCAACCACTTCCTTCAAATTAATCTTCTTAGTATCCTTCTTCACTGGCTCAACCTTCTTTACATTTTCCAGAGAAACTTCTACCTCTTCTTCTGGAAGATCGTAAAACTCACTAAATTACTTTGAAAAACCATCTTTTATCCTCTTTAAGATGTCATCACTTATCAGAATCACCTTACAAATTCTCATCTTGGTGGTGCAAGAAACCTTGAATGAATCAAGACAAAAAATAATAATCTTGGAGATAAGAGTGGGATACATAATGATTTGAGCTCCAAAATTTCCATTCATGATATTCTTACCTGTAATAAGAAAGTTCCTCATCAGATTTATCTTCATTAGATTTACCAAAAAATCTTAGAAGTCGATATCACTTTTCTATAGGTTATCCATATCTCCTCTTCTAGGAACGAAAAAACCATGAACCCACAATTGGAGAATCCGATTGTTGGTGGAATGATGAGCAATCTTTGCTATCTTATCATATTTGAGCTGAAGGCATTTCATTTCCTTAACTTTTCTAAAACTTCCTTGCACATCTGGTAGCTTATGTGAACAGAATTCTACTTCACCATCATATGATAAGCCTACCATGTTTGCAACATTGGTGTAAGAAAGCTTGTAAGTATTACTATAAATCATGAAAGAAATTTTTTTCTCTTCCATCTTCTTCATAGAAGGAAATGGACTCATAAAATTATACCAGCAAATCTGTATACACAACATCCTGACCCCCTGGTATCGATACACAGAAATATTCCCAACCATTGAGTTTGATATTCTTTGAAATTAGAAAATCATACTTACTGAAGAAATCCAGATGGACTAACATTTCCCTGTGGACTAACAATTTTGAGATTTGTTTCATTGAAGACATATCTTGGGAAGTATCTTTTACAGGCATTCGGAATGGAGGAGAACTAAAAGATTCAGAATAGGATTAAAGAGCAAATGTAGGGCTTTGGCACGTGAGATCTTTGAAAATGATGTGGGACAACTATGGGGGTGCCCTTTATATAGGCGATGGAGGTCACCTTTGAACTTCCAAAAACAATCTAATGGTTGTAAATTTATCTGATATGATCTAACGGATGAAATCATTTCCACAATGAAATCTTGAATCTGATCTTTTGATGGTTTAAAAAACATTCGTATTTATGAAGAAACGAATCTGATAAATTTTATAAGAAAATGAAACTACCAGCAACTAAAAATGACTAAGAAAATTTGAGTAAGGAATTAATACATTTTGGATTGTCTAGGAAGTTTATTCATAATAGGTGATATTCTTTTTGAAGAAAATTTGACTACGAAAAACTCATTATGACAAACTCACTACGAAAAACTCACTACAAAAAATATGAGTACGAAAATTCCCATTACGAAAATTCTCATTACGAAAATTCTCATTGCAAAAATTCTCAGTACGAAAACGTCATTATGAGAATTTCCAGAACGAAAGCTTCTTTATGAAAATTTCCAGTATGAAAACTTCGTTACAATAATTTCCAGTACAAAAACATCATGACCAAAATATCCAGTACGAAAATTTCATTAGAAAAATTCCAGTACAAAAACTTCATGATGAAAATTCCAGTATGAAAACTTCATGATGAAAATTTCCAGTACTAAAATTTCATTGCGAAAATTTCTAGTACAAAACTTTCATGAAGAAAATTCCACTACAAAAACTTCATGACCAGAATTTCCAGTACGACAATTTCATTACAAAAATTTATTGTACGAAAATTTCCAGTAGGAATGTTTCTTTACGAAAATTTCCAGTATGAAGACTTCATTATGAAAATTCTCAGTTCTAAAAATTTCCATTACGTTAATTTTCTATACAAAAATTTACACTATGAAATTATTTTGAAAAACTCATTACGAAAAATTTAAAAATATTGAATATCATTTGTACTCCCCTATAAAAAGGAGTTTATTACTGTACGAAGAATGGTTCAATAAGAAGTTAATGAAGGAATATTACCTCATGGTTATCATTCTAAACTTCTGTTTAATGTATTTAAATCTATTGGAAGGTTAGGATTTTGTGAAAATGTAGGCAAGTTGATCCTCCATTCAAATAAATTGAAGAATGATATCTATTTTTAGTGTGTGATCCCTACAAGAATGATGCCTAATATCTATGTGTTTTTCACAGGAGTGATGTGTTGGGTTTTTACTAAGGGAAAATGGAACTTGTGTTATCACAAAAAATTTGAGACTTAGTAAAACTCAAGCCATAATATGTGAGTGTGTGTTGCACCCACAACACTCGAGCACAATAACTTCCAGCTGCTACATATTCAGCTTCAGTAATGGAGAGTGCTAAAGAGTGTTTCTTCTTGCAAGACCATAAAACTAATGAATATCCTGGGAAATGAAATGTTACAGATGTACTCTTTCTATCCATTCTACATCCACTAAATTTAGCATTTGAAAATATTTAAAAAAAAAATCATTTCCAGAAGTATAAAATAGTCCTAGATCCAAGGTTCCCTTTAAGTAGAGAGAAATTATTTTCACTACCTTTAAATGTGATTCCTTAAGATTGGATTGATATCATTCACATAAGCATACTAGAAAACATCAAGTCTGGTCGACTAGATATCATGTAAAGTAGGCTTCCTATAATACCTCTAAAAGATGTTTGATCTACTGGTTTCCCAGCTTCATCAAGATCAAGTGTTTTTGAGGTACCAACAGGAGTACTTATACTCATAATGATTTCATACCCATAATTTTTAAGAAGATATTTAATATAATTATGTAGGGATAGGTAGATTCCTTTTGGTTTTTGAGAAATTCGAAAACCAAGAAAAAATGTTAACTCACCCATAATAATAATTTCAAACTCAGATTTCAATAGATCAACAAAGGAATCGGTTAAAGATTGCTAAGTTGAACCAAATATATTGTCATGAACATAAATATGAACAATCAATTTTTTTTTCTTATCTTTCATTATATAAAGGGTGGGATCTCCTTTTCCCTTAACATAGTTATTTTGAAGTAAAAATCCTATAAGCTTAGCATGCCATGCTAGTGGGGCTTGTTTAAGGCCATACAAAGCATTAGTAAGTCTAATAACATGATTAGGGTATTTTGTATCTTCAAATCTAGGAGGTTGTTCAACAATAACATCCTCTTGAACATAAAAATTAAGGAAATCACATTTCACATCCATTTGAAAAAGTTTAAAATTGAAGAATGCTGCAAAGGCAAGTAAAATACGAATAGATTCAAGTCTAGCTACTGGAGTATAGGCTTGTTCATAGTCTATTCCTTCTTGTTGATTGTAGCCTTTAGCAACCAATTGGGATTTGTTTCTTAAGATGATTCCATTTTCATCACACTTATTTCTAATAACCCATTTTAATCCAATAACAGATGTTTACTTAGGTCTTTCAACCATGGTCCAGACTTTATTCCTTTCGAATTCATTTAGTTCACCTTGCATTGATTTAATCCAATCATCATCACCTAAAGCTTCTTCAGTGCTTTTTGGTTCCAATTGGGAAAGGAATGCTTGATGTTCTACTTCATTTATTAAGTAACTTCTAGTCCATACATTTTTATTTACATCAACAATGATACTATCACTGGGATGATTATTAGGAAATGACTATTTTGGGTTTTGTAAAGCCTGTTCATCAACATAGGGTAGGAAATCTTTTAGGGTAAATTTTTCAGAAGTATCTTCTTGAATATTCTCTTTATCAGAAGGATTTTTAACCAATGATTGACAATCAATTTTTGAAAACAAATCTGAAGATGTAGGTTGGGGTTGTTTGAAATCAAAAGGATCAGTTTCATCAAATTTCACATGTACTATCTCTTCAATTGTTCACGTGTTTTTGTTGAAAAATCTACAAGCCTTAGAAGTTGTGGAGTAGCCTAAGAAAATTCCTTCATCGGATTTTTGTGTGAATTTATGTAAGTTATATTTAGTATTCATAATGAGTAGTTTGCATCCAAAAATGTTGAATTAGGAAAGTCTCGGTTTTCTACAATTCCATAACTCATAAAGAGTTTTTTTAAGGAAAGGTCTAATCAAAACTCGATTTATAGTATAATAAACAGTACTTACCGCTTCAACCCAAAAATATTTGGCAACAGAATCCTCAATCAACATGGTTCTAGTTATCTCTTGAAGAATTATATTTCTTCTTTCAACAACACCACTTTTTAGAGGTTTTCTGGTTGTTTAAAAGTTGTGAGTATTAACTTTTCTACTAAAAAAAGTTTCAAAATCCGAATTTTGAAATTCTCCTCCATGATCACTATGAATAGTTTTCAATGGAAGGATTTTCTCATTTTTTACATGGGCTCTAAAGATATTGAAATAAGAAAAAGTTTTAGACTTCTTTGCTAGAAAATAGACCCAGGTAAATCTAGTGTAATCATCAACCAAAAAAATTACATAGTACCTTCCACCAATGCTTCCAGTTTGTGTTGGACCAAAAATATCCATGTCTACCAACTATAGTGCTTCAGTTGTTGAGACTTCACTGATTGATTTAAAACATGATTTATGTTCCTTTCCATATTGATAAGGTTCACAGAATTTTGAAGAATAAAATATAAGCTCCGGTAGATCCTTAACTAATCCTTTATTATAAAGTTTGCATAAGTTCCTAAGGTTACAGTGTCCTAACCTTCTATACCACATCCAAGAGTAATATTCCATTGCACTAAGGGAAGGTAATTCTTGGCTTTTAAGGTCTTCTAAGTTCAATGTTTATACGTTATCTTGCCTATTGGCAGAAAGAATAAATTCCTCCATTTAATTGTGTACTAAACCCTTATCATTCCTAAAATTCACAAGGTATCCTTCATCACATAATTGAATTATGCTGATGAGATTGTGCTTAAGACCTTTAACAAACAAAACATTTGAAATCAAAGGTTTTCCAAGAAGAACGATGTTACCTATACAAATAATTTCTCCCTAAGCATTATCTCTGAAAGATACTTTTCATCCTTTCATCTTGATAATCTTTTTGAAATAGCTTTTGTTACAATTCATGTTCCATGAACATCCACTATCCATGTACCATGTATTTATATTGATACATTCCCCATTTTTCTAAAAATAAGAAACAAGTTATGTTTTTGGAATCTAGAATTCCATGGATCTGGAATTTTTAGACAAAAAAATTGTGAGGATCCACATTTGTTTAGAAAAATATACATTATGAAATCCAAGAGACTTTACTCTATTTAAAGAATAATATTTCTTCCAATGCCCACCACTTTGACACTTAGTGCAAAAAATCGCTCTAGAAGGAACAAAATAGTTGTTTTTTGATAACATGTTTTTTGTGATTATAACCTACTAATGTAGTGTCTCCTTGAGGTTTAATTTGAGAATACATCTTGTAAAAATTTTCCTTCCCAGAAGTAAATTTTTCAAGAAGCTTCTTAAGAGAAAATATTTTAGATTTTATTATGATGACTAAATTCTTATCCTCTGGAATCATTTCCTTAGAGTTAGATTTTTCCCCAAAAATATTTATCTATATTATAACATTATTATGATCTTTAAAAAGTTATTCCTTATTAGAATTTTATTTCTCAAGGTGTTCAGAATGTTTTTCTAAAAGCTATTCTTTATCACTACGATTTGCAGTACGATCTGAAATCTATTTTGTAAGAATTTATTCCCTAGTATTTTCCTTGTCTAATTTTTAGAAATTTTACAATTTTTTTCTTCAAGTAACTTGTAAAATATAGATACTTATTAATATGAATGTTCTTCATTTTCTAATGATAAATTATCTTCATTAGAAGTAATATTTTCGGAATTGTAATTATTATCCAGAGATAAATTTGTTAAATCCTCGGCAGAGCGTACCTTGTCCATAAGACATGTATGTGGGAAAGAAGTAGTATCAATGAATCCCATATTCTTCTTAGCTGATGAATCATATTCAAATTATTTGATTTCTAAAGAGTCTCCACTGCTATCACTGCAAGTAGTTTTAGCTTTCAAGACTTTATTAGCTTTAGCATTGTAAAACTTCTTCCTGTTCTTTTCAGAATGTATATCTTTTCATTCATTCTTTTTGAGAAAGGGACAATATGGTCTTATATGTGCACTTCGCTTTCATTTATAGCATGTTACATTTGAATATTTCTTATCATTCCTTTATTTCTTCTTATACTTGGATTTGAAATTTCTTTGTCCAGATATCTTGTTTATTCTTCAAGAAATATTAGCTAACTCGTTTCATAAGACATCACTCTCACTAGACTCTGATTGGATAGTATCCTTCTTAGACATAGATCTAGTAACTCTCTCAAGAGTCTTAGCATTGATGTGATTTGAAGTTGTATTAAAAGAAACACTACCATTCCCATTATTCTTCATTATATTGTCAGTATCTCTCTCATTCTCATCTCATATTGAAGAAGAGTCCCAAATAGTTCATCATGAGAAATTTGAGTGACCTTTTTGTTTTTATCGATGATGTCCTCTTTGATTCCGACTCATTAGGCATAATATCTATGATCTTATCCACAAGAGAATCAAAATACAAACTTTTTTCTCCCATTGATTATAAGTTGTTCAGGATAGTCATATACATTTGTTTTACTTTGCTTATAGGTTCTCCATAAGGAAAATTGAAACCACGATAAACAGCTCTCAACATAGCTCTTCTTGTCTCTATGACATTGGATGTACCAAAATGAGTAACTTCAAGTTTCTTCCATATACAGTCACCTATTTCACAAGAAGATATTTGGTTATATATGTTCCTAGTCATTGAACACAATAAAGTATTTCATACCTTATAGTTGAGTTGGTAATCATGCTTTTCTTGATTAGTAAAAGCACTAACCTCCCTATAAGGAATCTTGTATACACTAGTAAGGATAACCAAATTATTTACTCCAATATTGATAATGTAAGTCTTCATACGATCTCTCTAATATTCATAATCATTCCCATTAATGATAGGAGTCCTGGTAGGATTTATGTTGTCGATAGAACCAAAATTTAAACCTGCCATCCTAAACAAAATCTTTGGCACAAAAACATGTTAGAAATATAAGTCTGTAAACTAAGAAAATATTCTAATTAAAATGAATTGTATCTCTAAGAAAAATGTGAATCCAAACTATTATTACAAAAAATAGATTCTGAAAAATATGAATCCGGAAATATGAATCCGAAAAAGAAAATCTGAGAACTCTCTTCTGAATCTAATCGTGAGATTAATTCATATGGAACTAATTCATTGTTACCAAGTGTCAGATTGGTACAGTGTATGAGTTCACCTCCTTTGATACTAATTTTTAGGATAATATAACTCTGAGTATTATATACTTTGTGATACCAAACATCAGATCAAAATGTGAATGTGATTCTGAGATAAAAGAGGGGGGGTGAATTGTACCGTTAAAAATTCCTTAAGGTAATATTCAGAAAGATTATTATTAACAAAGTTAAACAAGATAATTCTTAAGACCTCTATGAGTACTAAAGAGTTGCTAGATTCTAGAATAGTGATTCTGAAAATGGAACTTAACAAAAGTTACAAAGATTAAGATTCTACCTTAAAGGGTATAGAATATAACTAAATCAGAGTACACGTAAGGAAGTATAATAAAGTTATTCTTTCCTCAAAAATACAAAATGCAGCAGAAAAAAATAGTAAAACTACAATTAACAAAAAATAAGTCTTTTAACCCAAAGAGAAGGGTATCCAACAACCTTGGATAAAGGAAACGTGATTTATACTTTCAAGCATGTCTGTCTTACCCAAACCAGGGTAAGCCCTCGATATGAAGATCAGAGTCTATCTTTCTATCCCCGAAAGACCTAAACTATCAGGAAGTCGGCACCTCTATCTTCCTCAGCAAGGATGCCCAAAGCTTCAAGGTGTTGGAACCTATGTCTTCCTATCCCCGGATGACCCTGATTGTAATCACCAACAATCAGAGTCACACGAAGCAAGTCTGCATGAGGAAAATTTTGAACAAGCAGTTCATACTTTCTGCACGATGCTTTGAGAGTTGATAAGAGCATCTCTCTCTAGAAATCACTTCAGGAAGTTATGTTCACCAAAATTCCAAAAGTTCTCACTTCTTTTCAAATGAGCTATTATTTATAGGTGAAGCTCCAATGGTCGGCTCCCTCCTCCAATGATCATATTTCTACTTGAATTTCGGAGGGACCTATACACATGTCACTTAGCAAATAGTTAGTTTATAACTGAAGGCATGACATCATTTTGTTATGAAACAAGTAAAAACATAAGTAAAACTGAAGATCAGAGTGTAAGAAAATAAATGTTTGGAGTCTAACCAACAAAGGAATTCAGAGTCTATAATGAAGAGATATTCAGATTCTATTTTATAGGAATCTAGAACCTAAATTCTTTAAAATTTCAGAGTTGGAATTTCTAAGGAAATTTGGAGTCTGGTTTCACTAGAATTCAGAATCTGAACTTACAGAGTTCGATGTCAAACTTATAGAAGTTCAGATTCAGACTAGAAAAAGATCGGAGTCGAACTCATAGAAGTTCGGAGTCGAACTAGTAAATGTTCAGAGTCCAGAATTCGGAGTTGAAAATTATTATAGTTCATATCTAGAATTCAGAAAGGAAATTCATTAGAGTCGTTTTCATAATTCAAAGTGGAACTATATGAGATTTCGTATCGAGAATTCAGATCCTAAAACAGAATGATTCATATCTAAGTTTTATATGATTAAGAGGTTTTTGGTATGAATATGATTTTTATACATAAGGAAAATATTGATAAGTATATGGAAATCTGGGTTATGGTAAATTTCATTAAGGAAGGAAATATTCCTCAGAGAAGAAAAATATCGATTTGCTTAAGTATAAGGTGATTGTGATTTTCAAAACAAGAAGGAATGAAAAAGTCATAAGGAAAACCTAATTGACTCAACAAAATCATGTTTTTTATTATAAATATTTATTGTTAATATAAAATACATAAAAAAATTAAATTAGATGTTCCATGTGAACATAACACGGTAATACAACATGAAATTGTGGAAAACACATAAGAATTGAATATAATTTCATTAGTTGTTAAGGCTCATTGAAAAAATTTATTTAGGAAATCTATGGGTATCTACACATCCAAGGTGGGACACACCAC
The DNA here is from genome assembly GCA_963277665.1 of Viscum album. Taxonomy (NCBI): domain Eukaryota; kingdom Viridiplantae; phylum Streptophyta; class Magnoliopsida; order Santalales; family Viscaceae; genus Viscum; species Viscum album. Next base: position 2,058,125,190 of record OY728151.1, on the reverse strand, counting down.
AATCCATAGTGGAATCCCTTTCATCATAATGTTATGAGTTCAGTCCTCATTTCATCATAGTAGTAACAGTTCTCTCTCAAGACCATCATAGTGGAAAAATTCTGTTACTGAACGGGGTTCACTCCTTGTTCTAGTGTTACATTTCTCATGAGATATAAATCATTACCTAATGAATTAGAGAGAGATATAGGTCCAACTAATTACCAAATGTAAACCCCAAATATCATTTACATAATAATAAAAATAATTCATCACATTAGATCCTATGAATGTAATTTGGTTGCATAAACTTTTCATCAAATTATAACCTGTGGAAAAGTAATAGGTTTCATTAATATCTTCCAATAGAAAAACTATTCCATCAAGATAATATGTAAGGATGGTATCCATGGATCATTTTCCCATTAATTCTTATGTAACATCAAATAATTTTATATTATAAAGAAAATTATTTGAAAATTCTACATCAAATAGTTAATTTGGAAAATATAATTTATGATTTGAAATAATTTTTTTAAATCCAGAAAAATAAAAATGAAAAACTTTCATTGAACTGAACCTTGAATACTAATAAAATAATAATTCTAACATTATTTTTTTTGGATGGAAAGAAACTCCACTCATTTCATATATGATAAAAAAACATTCATTGATTATATTTTTTCCTTCTCAAAAGTCACAATGAACCTCATTTAAAAACATATAAAATATTCCTTAAATTTTTTTTTAAAAAATTTAAAAATTGATTGAAATCCTTTAAAAAAATGTAAAAAACTTTTGTATTTTTTTTGGTATCATTTAAATGGAAGAAAAATATTCCCAATTGGAGACTTAACCATAATAATTCCTGAATAATGAAGAGTTTGTGAAATAAAATCTTACGACATGGGTGTCATTTTAATCCTATAAACCATGAAAGATATAAATTCAAATGAAACATGAAATATAATTTATACAAATATATTCATGAAATAATATATCCAAGGGTAATTATATTCAAAAAAATAAATAAGTGGTGAATATGAAATATGTCTTAGATAAGTAATATTTAGAAGTGAAACCCTTACCTTATATCTTTCCATTCCTTGTTCACAATTTATTTTTTGTGTGTTTTAAATTGGTTGTTGTTGTATTTTTACATTAATAATGTGTAAATATTCTCTATAAAGTTATTCATGATATAAATATCATTTATAATTATTATATATTAATTTATATTAAAAATTTAATGTTATATAATGAAAATGGAATGAACCCATTCATGTAGATAGTAAGTCGTGCATACGCATGAACACATTTTTTATTTTTTGATAGATGGATGGAATTAATGGTACATAATAATTAAACTTTTCCTAAATAATTATTATATAATATATATATCGTATATGATGAGTAGATCTATATTTATAACTATCCTTGTAATTTGGTGATGAAAAATGAATTACACTACTATGTGGAGATGGTATGTTATATGTACGTACCATCAATGTTTTCAAATTTCATTGGATGGAGAAGAGAATGTAAATTATTGTGACATAATGATAATAATAACATATAAATATAAAAATGTTACTAGAGTTTTTATTTTATGATGGTTAAAAAACATTAGGTGTAATATGAATACTATATATACTTTAAAGAGTCGGTAATGACGATTACCACTTCTTTGATAGACTTTCGTTAGATCTCTATTTAAGGAATATGTGGTTGATCTTTTTGAAGAAAAATAATATCAAAAACATGTATAAAAATTTTTATAAGATAAATAGGTTGGGATTTGTCTGGATATATGTTTCAATGTGATATAATTATGTGGGGGTTGATGTGACTTTTTAATTGATTTAAGGGGATCTTTTTTAATTTCTCATATTTTTAATATATAATAAATTCAAATATTATAAAAATAAACCCAAATGAAATATTACTACAGAATATGGTAGGATCGGGTTTTAATAACATAAACCAATATATTTTAGTCAATTTTTTATATATTAAACCTTCTAATTTTTATTATCAGTTGGTTATTTTATTATAATTTTTTATTATAGTAAAAAAAAATCAGTAATAAAAGGATATAATTTTTCAGTACAATGTGTAAAAAGGAACATAAATGGGAAATTTATGATTCTTTCTACTATAAAATACCATATTTTACATATTTATTATTTTTACAATTTTTAAATAATATAATAAAATATTATTTTCATAAAATATCTTAATTTTATATTTTGATGTAGTTCATTATGTTGAATTGAAAAACATCAAGATAACAAGTAAAATTTGAACAAACTATTTTATTAAATCATTGGATTTTAATTTTCATCAATATAATTCATTTAAAAAATTATTTTTCTAAAATATAATTTATTTAATATTTTATGTACTATTTATTTTAATTGTAAATTAATTAAATAATATCTATATCAAAATTTTATAAGAATATAAGATAAATATTTCTTGATTAAAAATTGAAAATAAATTATCCTTATTAAAAAAATATTTTATAATTTAACAGAATATTTTTATTCAAACATATCTGATGGATTATCCAATATTAGAAATGGTATAGTAAATAGAAATATTAGTGTGACATACTTGATTCTTATTTAAATAAAATACTATTATTATCATAATCTCATCTATGTGACCCCAAAAGGTCATAAATTTACCCTTGGAATTTTATGGTCAATATATAATCATAGCATAATATTTATTTGTTTGTGTCATTTAATAGTCCTTATAATTTTAATTTTAGAGTTTTAATTCATTTTATTGTTTTTTCTTCTATTTTCACAAGCACTACCTCAATCCTATTTAATAATTTAAGTTAATTATTTCATATGAAAATTTTAAAAATAAATTACTCCAATAAAAATAGATTAATTAATCTCAAATTGATACTTTATATTTATTCATTTTGTATATTTACACATTTCCCAGTCATGAAAACGCATTTAATATGTAATTTTGAATATTCTTGACTTTTGTGAGCATTTCAAAATCATTTGAATGACATCCTTTTTATATATTTCAAAAAATTAAAAATTATTGACAAAGATAATCATTTATTTATTAAATTTAATAATATGGTCCTTAAATGAATTTTTAACTATCAATTAATATCCATAACACAAAAAATTCTTGTATTATAGGGTTGTGTAAGCACTACGCCAGCGATGAAAATGATTTTCATGTGTATCATGAAATAAATTGAAATTTACATGTTATAATTTTTTATGATATTTATATTATAATATTATAAATGGGTCATTAACTAAGTTTAATATAAATTTATATCGAAAATTGTGTATTGAAAGTATTATAAAAAATACATATTTTATAAAATAACGGTATTTTTACTATTCACATTAATATTATCTTTTTTAGAAATTTATATGAAATATACAACTAAATAATATTTATATGATTATTTAAAATTTTAAGTTAATTTTATCAAATAAATTTCTATAAAATCCTTAAATTAATTATAATTTTCATTCATAAATATTAACACAAATCATTTTTAAAAATATCTTATTTTATTGATGAATAAAATCAAATTATTAAAAATATAGTATAATTTTAAAATAATTAATAAGTATATTTTAATGAGTAGGAAGATTATATTTATTTTATATTACTGTGAATACTATTTATTCCCACCATTTTAATAATTATGTTATAACTGTATTTTTTAATAAAAAATATTTATTTGTTTATTTAATATTGTAGTGGCTTATACTGTATATTATTGAAAATATTCAATCATTTTAATATACAGGGATATTACATTCTCCCCCCTATAGAAGAATTTTTTCCTCAAAATTTTAACTCAATGGCTCTATCCATGGGTTTGATGATTCAAAATACATTTTTTGATATTCCACAATGTTAAGTAGTCCACAAAACATCCACAAAATAATAGATAAAGGAAATTTATAATGATCAACCAAAATGACACATAATAAGAATCCATGTTGGAAAACATAATTGTGATGTTCAGACATGGATAGAGAAGAGAAAAAAAACTCTCAATGACTGATAGATAGTGATAGAGAATATTTTCATGCGAAATTTATCCATCATAAAACCATAAATCTATGACGAGTTTAAAGGCCATTGATATCTCAAGAGGAAAATTAAATGGGTGAAATTTTAATTTCACGACCATTATCATATTGTTAATGAATTCATAAAGGTATAAGAAAATAAATTTAATTTATAGGTATAATTGCATCCTTTAATAAAATTCTTCCAATGTATCATCGTTTTTTCAAATTATGAATGTTCAAGAAGAAATTTTCACATCAAATACACTATAATCTATCTATAATTTATTTCATAATAAAAAAATGATTAAAAATAAATTCTTATGTTCCTCAGACATTAATAAAATATAAAATTGTTGGCACATGATAAGACGGTTCACAAAAATAATAATACATCAAATCAAGAAAACTACATTAATATCAAAAATTCATTAGTAATAACAAATGTTCGTCTTATATCATTAAATAAAGAACTATCATTAAAATTCCGAAAAAAATAATAATATTGAACCAAAAAAATCATTAGTATTTGATAAAATAATTTTCTGAAATAAATTTAATATTATCTCCAAAAATGTACATTCCATAGAAATATAGTCTATGAAATATTCTAACCATTTCCATAAATAACATAAATCATAGTAAATTTAAAATAAAATCATATATCCCTCCAAAATATAATTTACCCATTATTATTCAAATAAATTCCATATTAATATATTTACCTTATTCTGTTAGGGTTCCCAATATATTAATCATTTCTTAAATAACATTAATAAAATAATACAATATCAATTTCTATTCCCATGGTAATGTATATAATACATAATATCAACAAAATATAAAATTAATCATTATTAAAAAAAATTAGTACAATGAAAGTCATACTAACAAAGACATCACATACGCGAGTTGTAGGATTTGAACCCTTATCGACCTTTAGTCATGATTCTAATCCATAAAAAATTTCCTCATGTGACGGTTTATCACCTGACTAAGGGTTTTTGTTTTTTTAAATCAATAATCATTTTAAAATTACATAGATTTTTTAACCTCAAAAGATTCCTCATTCCATTAATTATGAATCCCAAAAATGTAATAACACATTATTACATAGAAATCCAAGAACATACAAACCTTAATGATTAAGAGTATCTATAAATCATTTTTACACTATATATAAACATTTTTCTCCTCAAATAATAATCTATGATAAACATATGAGTGACATATAACTTTTTTAAAATAAAAAATTCACCATAAACAACAATAGCCACCTTAATATTCCATCACTTAAAACCGTAAAAGGGGGTTCCTAGTACACTTATGTTATGATCATACTTTTACTTATATATCATTGATGATATCTATAATAGTTAATATAAACACACCTTAAACCATTATAATATCCAAATTTATCTAAATCCATCTCTAATACCGATTGTAATATCCTAAAACACCAAACTTCTTAACTTTCTGCGAAAAATAGAAACATAACAATTATGAATTTGTTTTATATATTTGTGGCCCAATTGTTTCAATAAAAAAGGAAATAGTTTATCACTTAAATTCAATTTGACATTATAGTTTTACTGTTTTTGAAAATTCAGAAATATACTTAATAACCTTGATTCACAGATAACTAGTTAATAATGATGTTTATTATCTCCCACTATAACAAGATTTTAATTTTTCACAATATTTCATCCACATCATTAATGGGATGTCATTATATACATAATTAATTTTTGATATATTCTCAAAACCTGGGGAAAACAAAAAATACGGGTGATCTCAAATGATCATTAAGGGTAAATAAACGAGATGTCAATGATCCTATAAGAAAATCATGATAAAGAATGTTTGAGGACATGAGATTATAATTTGAAATTCATACCCATAAAATAAATTGTCAAAATCATTAGTGCTGGACTAAATCTAGGAATATCATTAGAAAGAAGTCATAATGGAGGAAATGAACATAATCCATGGGAACATAACACAAGCATAAGTCCTTAAATTGTTCTATACACATAAGAAGAGAAAATAATTTCAATAGTTGTCAATGATAATTACAAATACATATTAGGGAAATACATGGGAAGATAAACCTATGGAGAGGGAAAAAGATCTATCCCTAGTGGAATACCTTTCCTCATAGTGGAATGGTTTCACTCTCAAAACAATCATAGCAGTCAAGGTTATGTCTTAAGACCATTATAGTGGATAAAGTCTCTTACTGAACTAGTTCACTCCCTATTCTAGTATACTCCATCCAATTTGACATTAATAATTACCCAAATCCTTGGAGGGAGATAAAGGTATCATCAATGATATTGTTAGCACCATTCATATGTGTTCTATAAGGACAGAAATCATTTTTCATCTCAGAACCCATGAAAAAATGGGTTTTATAATCATTTCATCAAAGAACTAATCATATAAAATTAACAAGTTTTATAAATATAATATTATCATATAAATAAAAAAATTATATAATGAGTAAGGATTTTATCCATGTATATATTCCCAGTAAAGCATAAGTAACATCATATAATGTTCTATAATATTAAAAAAGTTTATGAATGATCACTTGAAGTAATTATTTTTTATAAGGACCCATCCTCAAAGAATAACATATTATTGAATTAAACTAATAAGTCACATTGAGGATCTTTTAAGGTTTATAGATTTAGATAATTAGGCCATAACTATTACATTACATCTCAAGAATTACAAATTAGACAATTTTACTCAGATTCCATTGTTTTTATAAAATAAAAAATATTGAAAAAAGGAGTCATGTATTGTTCCCTGTTTTAGACAACATGACTTTTCCTTGATCTCATCCATGAGTCTATTCATCTTTATGTCATGTGGAAAACATTTCGAAACATGTGATGAGCATAAAATGCTCAGTAAGGGTTATAAAACAAATAAAATATAAAAAATTAGTTCATAAATACATAAATAACATAAGCACTTTAACATACCTCATGAAATCATCAGATTTATGAAATATACATAGAAATCATAAACCATAAATGTAACATCTGGCATACATAACATACATATGTTGTAGCTTTAACAACAACGTTGTGAGTTACATTTGGAATACACATGATAATATATTCCTTAAAAATGATAGGAGAAACATTCATGTATACCTCTTTCACATTACCCATTTCATTAGAGAGTTATCTCAGGCTCACCCACCATAGGTTGATTGTATAACCACCCATATATGTAAACAATGCCCAAGAACCATAAAATACTCATAACACAAAAAACAAATATAAAATAACTATTAGATTTCCACATTTTATTCAGAATATATCACTTAAATATTTTGAAATAACAAGTATACTATTAAAACCATTTCCAATACCAAAATAGATAATTGATTTTAATGTTTTTATTTTCCATTTAAATACATTACTTCTTGGTATGGATTGAAATGACCAAATAGTACTCACGATGGTAGAAATGTCCATTGTCAATGCTTGTGGTAAAAGTAACATTATTTTTTATAATTTAGTAAAACGAATCATAGAAAAAGATTCCCATTTAATGAAATGAAAATACAAACATGTTTATACACTGTATAAATGAAAGGTATATATAAAACAAAATATGCCTCAATGAAAGGAGATTGAGATGAAGACCCTTACGTCATGTCCTACATGACTTGATCATTATTTAATATCCTCAATAATATACTGATATTAAATTTTAAATTCATAAGAACCTTTTTGAACTGTATTATTCCTTTTATATCAATTAATACGTTGATATAACAATTAGTTAATTATTTGAGTTCTTATCGAACATTTTGTCAATGTTCAGAACTTGAGTTAAAAATGAACTTGTTATAATTATGAATTGTCCATGTGGTCAAAATTAAATTATCTCCAGAATGATATTCATTAATTAGATATCATATATTTCATATATATCCAATAATAATATTTATTGATAATAGTACATAACATTTGGATACAAAAAATGAAATGCATTGTTCATAGAGACGGTAAGTCGTACGTATGCATGAACGCTACTTAAATTTATATTTCATATTTAATGGAATAAAAAATATTGATAAATAGGTATATTATAATTCCAGTATAATATCATATATAGTTTTATTATCTCCATCATTTATATGTTCCCCTAATTTCATGATGAGTCATATCACTATGATGGGGCTCTACTCTGCACTTCCTCATATGATATTATCACACATACCCATTATGGAAATAAAAAAGGTATTCTATAAATGGGAAATAAAGAATCATAGAAACACTATAAATATAATATATATCACATATAAACACAGTTCCATCTCAATGGTCACCATAAGAGGTGCTAGGAGAAGATCGAACATTCATCGTTTCGTGAGGCAGTAGTTCGTTATCCACAAAAACAATATGTTCATTACCCATTATATGGATGTGTATGATAGTGTAGTTAAAATTCTTCTCATGAAAAAAACCTATAATATTTATCATATATGTGTTGTTATAATGAAAATGACAAAATGAGTTTATGGTTTTGGATAAGTAAAATAAAACAAAATAACTTGAGAAAAGAAGTTACCTTTAAATCGGGTATCGCTCTTTGGTTTGAACTAAAAGGTTTAATTCAATTGCCTTATGCCAAAAGGAAGGCTTCAAAGAGGAGAACATGGATGTAGGGAGGTTAATTTGGTAGTATTTTTACAATCCAATGGGATTGAGAATTTTGAGTAATGGGCTATAATTGAGAGCTTTTTTAAGTGGGGGGAGGGCCTCTTTATGAATGCTTAAAAATATTATATAATTATATAATTATATAATTACATTAGGTTTATAAAGGTCCCAGACTTATTAAAGTGGAATATAAGATGAAAAATGTTCGAAATAAAATCACCCAATAAGAATTGGATTGTTTTTGGATATTGTTTTAATCTTTATAATAATATTTGTTTAAATCATTCATTAATGAGGTAAACACTACATCATTATTGTTTAATAAATATTTTTATTTATTTTATGTCTAGAAATTATTAAAAAATATCATGATGTAGGAAATAAATTTATATTTCAAATTAATATTTATAGTTGAATATATATCTTATTTAACTGTATGTAAAAGTTGATTTACTAAAAGATATATGTTTATGATATTTTTATCTTTATATTAAATTAATTAATATAAAATGTCATTATCACTCCCATGTGGCTCCATGGTGTCCCAAAATCAAACCAAGAATCCCCATGTTTTGAAATATATCAACCAATAGGAAACGGGTACATGATAGGCTAATTTTATATTATTATACTTTTATTTTTACCTTTCTTTACCAGATTTATCCTTTAATCATTATAATCAAATATTTACTTCAGTAAATATTTATCGTTTCTAAAAATACAAGTTACATATTTACAAAATTTGGACCTCCTGATTCCAAATTTAGAGTCATTTTTTCCAAACTAAAAATGTATAAGTAGAATTAATTAATTTAAAATTAATTCCCATTGTCGAAACAAAAACATGTTTTTAAGAAACAATAACTATCAAAATATTAACAGTTATTTATATCCTATTTCAAAGTGAAATAACATCGAATGACCAAAATTGAATTAAATAGTAAAAAAATATTATAATTACACTTTAAAACCAATTAAAAAGAAAATATATCTTTATAAATAGATTAGATTAAAATGCAGTTCTGAATTAAAATACTGTATTATCACTATTCATTAATAATTTAATTTTATCTGAAAAATAACAAAAATTTAACCCAAGTAAATTTTGATTTCCCAATTCTAAATAAGAATATAATTTTGTTAAATATAATATATAAAAGTGACCAAAAATAGATTTAGTAGGGTTCCCCATCGAAATATAGTAAATAAAAAATTTAATAAATATTAGAGTTTTTAGGTTTAAAATCAGGTTCTGTCTTATTTTAAGCCACTAAAATATATTAGATAAATGTAAAAGCATTTAAAGAACAATTATATTCAAATTTTAGTTTGTTCTGACCATTGCCACCAATACAACAGCTAGGCGTTAACTACCATTTAAAATAATATTATATTATTATTTTTCAGCATGACCCTACGTTGTGTGCAACATTATATTTCAATGAAAACCATTGTTGTCAATCAGTAATGCCATCGAACATAGAATCCCTTTTAAAATAAATCTAATATTTAAATAAAAAATATTAATAAATATGAAAATGCCTTATTTTTTTATTTTCTTTGGATGTCGCATCCTTCACCCCTTTTGGGAATTGCATCCTCGCAATTTTATTTGCTTATAAAATAAATGAGGGTATTTATCCGTCATAGAGTTTTTAGATTCCCGTGTTGCCTCTTCAACCATTTGATTTTTCCACAAAACTTTTACCAGATGAATTACCTTATTCCGCTACACTTTCTCCCTTCGGTCATGAATATGGACTGGTTGTTCCTAATAAGTGGGATTCTCTTCCAAATAAACTACCTTTAGGCACAAAACATGAGATGAATCTGGAAATAAACTTCTAAAGATTGAAACATGAAAAACATTTTGTTCTAGGGATAAACATGGATGTGAATCCACTCTATAGGAAACTAATCCAACATTTACCATGATTTTATAAGGACCAATGAACCTCAGACTCAACGTTCCCTTCATTCCAAAATTTATAACACTTTTCCATGGATAAACATTGTGGAAGACATGATCACCTACCTCAAAAGAAAGATCCTTCTTCTAGGGATCTGCATAACTTTTCGTCCTGCTCTATACTCTTCTCAAGTGCTTTTTAATTAGCTAATATTTTTTTGTCATCTATTCTACAAATTTTGGTTCCATCTGTTTCCTTTAACCTAAATCATCCTAAAAAGATGGAGTTCGGCACCACTTCCAATATAATGCCTCAAAAATAGCCATATTTAAACTGGAATGAAATCTATTATTATATGAAAATTCAACCAATGAATGATGTTGGTCTCAACATCCCTGTTAATCCATCAATCAATAATGTAATTTATCTTCCAAGGTCGGAATTGTTCATTCTGGCATCCCATCTGATTGAGGATGAAAAGCTGTAATAAATTTTAATTTAGTACCCAATGACATCTAATGGATTTTCCAAAAGATAGAAGTTAATATGGGATGATGATCAGATAAAATTGAAAGGGGAAAAACATTCATCTTGATTATCTCTTTAACATACAACCAAGAAAGTCTTTCTAGAGAAAATATATCTCGAATAGGAAGGAAATGAGCAGATTTTTTCAGTCAATTAACAATAAATAGGATTGCATTATTACCTCGAGAATTCTTTGGTAATCCTTGAACAAGTTCCAAGGATATATTTTCCCTTTCCCACTCTGTTACAAGTGATGACTGAAGCATTTTTTTGGTAAATGTCACTCTACTTTAACCTATTGACAATTCATACAATTCACAGTAAAGTCATTAATATCTATTTTAATTCCATCCCACCAGTAATACTTTTAATGATCTATGTACACATTACAACAGCCCGGATGAACTGAAAACGAAGAACTATGAGCATCACATAACTCATTCTTAAACTATAAATCAGAAGTAATACATAATCTCTTCCCAACACTCAAAACAAAATCATTATCAATGTTAAAATAATTAATCACACCCTTATGTACCAAATATACCATTTTCTACAACTCACTATCTTCCTTCTGCTCATGCTTAATTCTATCTGATAGAGATGATTTCACTGACACCTAAAACAAAACAGAGTAATTTCCTGCACCCACAACTTCTATTCCAAATTTCATCAATTAAATGACTGAATGATCTCATTCCAAACATAGCATGATTAATGAAACATTACCTCATTCGACTCAAATAATCAACCACATTATTTATTTTCCCAGATTGTAATGGACCATCCAATCATAATCCTTGAATAATTAAACCATATCCTTTGTCTCATGTTAAATTATTTCTGAGTGAATATATACATCAAATTTTTTTGATAGTATATATTTAACATTTTACTCCATACAGATGATGCCCCCATATTTTTAATGAAAAAACAACTGCAGCTAATTCCAAATCATGTATAGGGTAATTTTACTAATTTGGTTTTAACTAATATGAAACCTAAGAAATTACTTGATCATTATACATAAGGACATAACCAAGTCCTTCCCACAGTGCATCACTATAGATAACAAACTCACCATTTCTGGATGGCAGTTCCAAAACTGGAGCATTCAACAAGCATATTTTCAATTACTGAAAACAATCATGAAATTCCTGTGTTAAAATTAAATTAACAACTTTTCAAGATTATTTAGTTAGTGGGCTACATAACCATAAAAAGTTATGAACAAACCTTAATTAATGAACTACTTATCCAAGAGAATTACTAATCTCAGTTGTATTTGTAGGTATTATACATTGTTAAACAACTTTTTTAGGAGGATCAAATGTTATTCCATTTTCTGAAACAATTTGACCAAGGTATGAGATTGGTTGAAACAAAAACTCACACCTGTTGAATTTACCAAACAATTTTTATTTCTTTTATGGATTTCAAGACAACCCTTAAAATAATTTCATGTTTCTATTTACTTTTTTAATAAACCAAAATATCCTCAATAAACAAAACCACATTCTTATCACCTGATTCAATCGAGCCATCACAACAACAAATTGTTCAATTCTGATTCGGAATATCTCAGGTTCCTGATTTGGATAGTCATTTACATCTGTATTCCTTCCCCAAAAAGCTTCTCTGTTTCCTGAACGTTAAACAATTCTTAACACAGAAATATCATAGGTGAAGAAACATGGTAATATGTAATTTCTATATCATTTAAATCTTACCATAAATTAATTTATGGACATTAATTTAAAAATATTATAACTCTTAATTTTGTCTAAACCGACCTCTTATTCCAACTATAAGGACCCGGCCTTAAAACATTATATAATCTTGAATTAAATAAATAATTCACAATGAGGATCTTTTCCGATTTATTTTTTGAAGTATTGGGCCATAAAAATTACATTACATCTCTATAATTACAAAGTTGACAATTACAATTAGTTTCTATTTTTTTATTAAAAAAAACTCTTGAAAAAAAAGTTTCATGTCAAGTACCATGTTTTAGAAATCATGAATTTTCCTTGATCTCAACCTTGAACCTATTCATCTTTATGTCCTGTGAATAACACTTCAAAACATGGGATGAGCATACAATGCTCAGTAAGGGTTATAAAACAAAGAATGAAAAAATTATTTCATCAATACATACATAACATAAACTCTTCATCAAACCTCATAAAATCATAATATTTTTGATATATACATAGAAATCATTAATCATAATGATAACTTGTAGAATACATAACATAATTACACTGTATCTTTCACAGATATGTAGGGAGTTACATTTGGAATACCCATCATAGTACATTCCATAAATCTCTTAGTAGAAACTTTCAGGTTTACATCTATAATTTTACCCAATGAATTGGATAGCTAACTCAGGCTCACCCACCCAAGGTTTTTCATGGAACCACTCATAATCGTAAACAATGCCCAAGAGCCCTAACATATTCATTACAAATAAAACTAATATAAATAAAAGATAAAATTTACACATTTTTTTCAGAATACATCAATTAAATATATTTACATAAGATATCAATTATCAAAAACATTTTCAATACCAAAATATGTAAAAGAGTATATGGAATTTATTTTCCTTTTAAAAACATTAAGGCTTTTTAAGGAAGCCATAGATCAAATAATACACGCAGAGGTGGAAAAAGTCATTGTCACTGCTTACGTTAAAAAACATTCTTTTTTGATGTCTAGTAAAATACCTCATAGAAAAATATTCAATTTTAATTATATTAAATGTAAATTGTGTTTATACACCATATAAAATAAACTCATGTATAAAACAAAATATTCCTTAATGGAAGGACATTGAGATGAAGTCCCTTACATGGTGTCTGAATTAACTGGATCGTTATTTAATGTCCTAAAAAATAATCTAAAGATAATTTATACTTGATTAAGAACATTTTTATAGTTTATTATTCTATTTATATCAATTATTACCTTGCTATAACAAATAGATAATTATTCGAGTAAATGTCGGTCATTTTGTCGATGTTCGGAACATAAGTTAAAAACAAACATGTTATAATTATAAATCATCCATGTGGTTGAAATTACATTATCTCCAGAATGATATTGATTATTTATGTATCATATATATCAAGTATATGTATTTATTTATAATAGTACATAACATTTGGAGATAAGAAATGAAATGCACCGTTTTTGGAGACGGAAAGTCGTACGTACGCATGAACACTACAATCATTTTAATTTCATATTTAATGGAATGAAAATATAATGATACATAAATATTTCAAAATTATAGTATAATATAAAATATAATTTCATTAACTTTATTCCTAATATATTCCACGTATGGCATGACGAGTCATATCATTTGGAAGGGGAGGTAGTCCGCACATCCTCAAAATGAAATTTTCATATTTACCAACTACGGAAACAATAATGGTATTATATAAATGAAAATTAAATAATCCTATAATCAATATAAATATAATATATATCACATATAAACATAGTTCGATCTTAATGGCCTCCATAATAGGTTGTAGGAGGTTATTGAACAATCATTGTTTCGTGATGTAGTAGTTTGTCATCCACAGATATAGTATGTTCTTTACTCATTTGATGTAGGTGCTAGTTTTTGTATTTAGAATAATTGTCATAAAAACAACCTATAATATTGAGATACTGGTTTTGTTAGAAATAATTGAAAAAATGAGTTTATGGGGTTGTAGATGTAAAATAAAACAAAAGAACATGAGAGAAGACGTTACTTTTAATTAGGGTATCTCCCTTTGGCTTGAACCAAAAGATTTAATAGAATTTCCTTATTCTTAGGGGTAGGATTTTAAAAGGAGGATATAGATGTAGGGAGAATAATTGGGTGGGGTTTGGACAATCTATGGTGCTTGAGAAGTGTGAGTAATTGGTTGGAAACGACATCTTTTTTAAGGGGGGAGGGGATCTTTATGAATGTTTTCAAATATTATTTTATTATATATTGATTTTCGGTTTCTAAAGGTCCAAAACATTTTAAAGTCGAATATAATATGACTAATTTTCGAAATATAATCATCAAATAAGAATTGGACAGGTTTTGGGTATTTATTTAATATGTATAATCAAAATTATTTAAATCATTCATTAATGAGGTAAACACTGCGTCATTATTGATTCATAAATATTTTCGTTTATTTGATTAATATAAATTAGAACAAAAATATCATGATTTAGGAAATCTTATTATCTTTAAAATTTATATATATAGTGAAGATATAACTTATATAACTGTATATAAAAAATTATTTCCGAAAAGATATATCTTTATGTCATTTTTGTCATTACTTTAAATTAATTAATATAAAGTGCCATTATCTCTCCTAGGTGGCTCTATGGTGTCCCAAAATCGACCCATGGATGTCAATGGTCGGAAATGTATCAACCAATAGGATCAAAACACAATTTTGTGTAATTTTATATAATAATAATATTATTTTTTACCCTTATTTACTCGATTTACCCATTAACCATGGTAAATAAAATATTTACTGCAGTAAATATTCATAATTTTTAAAAATAATAGTTAAATATTTAAAAAATTTTGACTTCCTAATTCCAGAAAAAAAATATTTTGAAATTCAAAACATAGAAGTGGCAGATATTAATTTATAATTAATTCTTTCCGTCAAAACAAAATGCATGTTTTTATGAAACAATAACAATCAAAATATTGACACTTATTTATATCCTATTTCAAAGTGAAATTACTTCCAATTACATAAATTGTAATTAATTGTAAAAAATAATATAATACGCATTAAAATCAGTAAAAAATTTAATCTGACCTTATAAATAAATTATATTATGTGGTAGTTTTGAATTAAAATAAAATATTTTCAATATTCATTAATAAAAGAATTTTATCAGAAAAATAAAAAAAATTTACCCAAAGTAAATTATGATGTAGTGATTCTATAGAAGAATTTTATTTTTTCAAATAGAACATATAAAAGTGACCAAAACAATATTTGATCAGTGTTCCCTTTCATAAGGAAATAAATCAACATATTAAGGAATATTATAGAATTTATGTTAAAATCAGGTTAATTCTGTATTTTAGCCCCTAAAATTTGTTGGATAAATGTAAAAGCATTTTACGAACATGTATATTTATATTTTAGTTAGTTATACCCATTATATCTAATACAATATCTAGGCATTAACTACAATTTAAAATAATATAATATTATTATTTTTCAGTGTGACCCAATGTTGTGTGCAACGTAAGATTTCAAAGATACCCATTTTCGCGTATTAAGTATTCCATTGAACATAGAATACCTTTTAAAATAAAATTAATATTTAAATGAGAAATATTAATAAATATGAAAATGTCTCATTTTGTATTTTCCAGTGATGATACATCCTTCCCCCTTATGAGAATTTCATCCTGGAAATTTTATTCACATATCATATAAATGGGGGTATTTATCCCTCATATCATTATTAGATCCCCATATTTCCTCTTAAATAAATAGGTTTTTCCAAAAAACCTTTACTGGATGAATTACCTTCTTCCAAAAATCTTTCTCTCTTCAGTCAAGAATTGGACTTATTTTTCCTCATAAGAGAGATTCTCTTCCAACTGAACTACCACTGGACTCACAAAATGAGATGGATCTAGCATATACTTTCTCAACATTATAATATGAAAAAAATGTCATCTTGGGATAAAATTGGAGGTAAATCCACTTTGTAGGAAACTAATCCAACTTTCTCTAAGATTTATAAGGTCCAACAAACTGCAGACTCAACGTTCTCTTCTTACCAGAAGTCATCACACTTTTCCATGGAGGAACTATGAGAATTACATGATCTACTACCTCAAAAGAAATATACTTCCTCCAGTTATCCTCTTAACTTTTTTGCCCGCTCTAATATGTTCTCATGTGATTCTGAATCAACTGATCATTTTTAGGCATCTCTTCTACAAATTCTGGTCCCATCAGTTTCTTTTCACCTACATCATCCCAAAAAGATGGAGTTTGGATATTATTCCCATATAATGCCTTAAATGTAGCCATATCTATATTGGAATGAAAACTATTATTATATGAAAATTCAACCAAATAATGATGTTGGTCTCAACTTCCATGGTAATCCATTGAGATAGAATATAACATATCATCCAAGGACTAAATTGTTCATTCTGACTACCCTTATGATTGAGGATGAAAAGATGTACTAAAATTTAATTTAGTACACAACATCTTATGAAGGCATTTCAAAAAGATAGAATTAACCATGAGATCCTGATCAGATATAATGGAGAGGGGAACACCATGCAACCTGACTATCTAATTAACATACAACTGAGAATGTTTTTCTTGAGAAAAAATATCTCGAATAGGAATTAAATGATAAAATTTAGTCAATCAATCAACAATAACCTTGATTCCATTATTACTTTGATATTTCTTTGGTAATCCCACAACGAAGTCCATTGATATATTTTCCCTTTTCCACTCTGTAACCGATATAGACTAAAGCATCACTTTCGGTAACTGCCTCTATTCTTAACCTATCGTCAATTTATACGCATCAGAGTAATGTCAGTAATATCTTTTTTTATTCCTTACTACCAGAAATAGTCCCAATAATATCTGTACATATTAGTACTACTAGGAAGTAATGAAAACAAAGAACTATGAGAATCATATAACACAATCATTATCAATGATAAAATCACGAAACATACCCTTATGTACCAACTCTACTGTTTCATACAACTCACTGTCTTCCTTCTACACTTGCTAAATTATATTTGATAGAGATGCTTTAACTGACACCGAAAACAAAACAAAGTAATTTCCTGTAGAAAAAACATATATGTGAAATTTTATCAAATAAAAAACCAAAGGATCTCATTCCAAATGTAGCATGTTTAATGAAGCATTACTTTATTGACTAAGTGCATCAACCACTTTATATTTTTTCATAGATTGTAATGGATCGTGCAATCATAATATTTTATTAATTTCAACTATCACCTATGACTCATGTTTAATTATTTTTGATTGAATATATACTTCAAACATTTGTGGTCATTATATATTTAGCATTTTACTCCATATAGATGATGCCTCAAAATTTTTAAAGAAAAAATAACAGTGGATAATTCCATATCATGTGTGGGGTAATTTAACTTATGAGGTTTATTATGACATGAAACATAAGCAATTACCTGATCATTCTTCATAAAGACACAACCATGTTCTTTCAACCATGCATCACTGTAGATATCAAGCTCACTATATATGGAAGGTAGTTCCAAAACAAGAGCATTCACAAATCATCTTTTTAATTTCTAAAAACAATCATCACATTATTTTGATCAAATGAAAATTACACCATTTCACGTTAATATAGTTAGTGGGATAGATAATCGTTAATCATTTTCAAAAAACCTTCGATAATAACCCGATAAAGAAAGAAAATTAAGAAACATTGTTATATTTGGGGGTCATGACAGTTCTTCAAAAACTTTTATTTTAGCAGGATCAATAGTTATTCCATTTTTTGAAATGATGTGACCATGGAATGAAATTAGTTGTAACCAAAACTCAAACTTGTTGAATTTATCTAATAGTTTCATTTCTATTAGGGTTTTCAAGACAACCGTAAAAATAATTTCATGTTCCTTTTTTTACTGTTTGAAGACAAAAAAATATCCTCAATAAAAAAAACCTCATAGTAACACCTGAGAATTTTATGATAAATATTTTGCTTTTATGTTATATAAATCATCAAAGGAATCTTTCACTACACAAAACACTAGCTTGGCTTGCTTTACACGTAATCACGACCTTCCTCGATAGCTTGCGTCGTACGCAATTCCAAGTTTCACTAAACAACGATAAGCTATTAAAATATTATTAAAAGTAGCCGTTATGAATAGTAATAACCACTTTTTGAAAATTTTATAAATTTTAGTTTTCAAAATGGATTTCATTTTTGGATTCGGAATATCAAAATTATCCTAGGGTGGAATTTTAATATTTTTCTGAAAAAATTCAATTTTTGACGAATAGTGAAAACACTAGGTTACTATTTAAAAACCGGCTTTTTATTTAAATAATTATTTATTTCATTTAAATTTATTTGAGGTCAAAATTGATACATAATACCTATATAAGTTCAATGTAATTCATTGGAGTCATTTTATAATATTAGTAGATATAAAGAAATTTTATTGAACTATTGACCATCTTTTACCCACCTCCTAGGAGAATTTGCAAATTTACATAAAACATAATTTTACCGCTTTTGTGAATTCAATTCCAAAAAATCCAAGAGACGCAGTTGATGTCAGTAAGTAAAATGTGGTTCAATGAGATGAAAATAATTTTTGGTGAATAATAACTTTTTACTTTTTTTACCACGGTTAAAAGTAAATAGGGTAATTAGGGATAAAAATGATATTATTATTACCCTAAAACATGTACTAATTCTATTGGATAAATTTAATTCGATCAAAAACAACCTTAGGAATTAAATATTACCATTTAGGCCCACATGGATTAGATTAGGACATTTAATATTAATTTATTTAAAGAAGGGTTAAAATAGTTAAAATCAATGTTTAATAAGTAAATAATTTTTAATATAGTGTTATACATAAGATAAATTCGACTATAAATATTCATTAGAAAGATAAAAAGATTTCCGACATAATGGTATTTCATTTGTAATTTTTACAGTTTAAATAATCTAATTTATTTATGACACAATGATGATGTAGTAATTATATTATTAATGAAATATTGACATAAATGATGTTATAAATGCCCAAATAAATGTAATTTGAGACTTTTTTTAATTAAAATAATTTTCAAGGTTAATATGACATGTAATTATTAATTTATGTAGCTTTTTTCGAACTAATATTTCTGTTATGATTTTCACAGAAATAAATTACCAAATAGTGTCAAAATTGACATAAAATAGTTTATAAAACAAATATTATATTATTAATTGTTATTTTATTCCTAAAAATCTATGTTTCAGAAAAATGACTTATATAAGGTTATATATATTAATAATAAACAACTTGGGGTTCGTTTGGCTTGTTATTGTAAGCTTATTAACCTTATAGTGTAAGAAAACAAGAAGACACGGTAAAAGATAAATTATCTAACTTAAAGTTAAATCTAAATGAAAAGGTTAAAATAGATACCTAAACTTGTCTAAATTCTATTAGATGAGAGTATTTCGACCCATCCCCACCTTAGATTCGAAATAAATTAATTTGGAGCTATTAATAACCCAATATGACTTTATAATAAAATAATATATTTAGTTTTTCAAAAGGTGCCCCTCTCCTCCCTTATAAAAGGGCACCTCCTCCCTCTCTTCCACACACCATTTTGAGCATTCAATATCGGCCAAACCCTGCCGAATTCTCTTCTCCACTTCCCTGAAAACATCTTAGAGGTCCTGTTCTTCTTCAAAGACCAATTTTAGTGCCCTAAAAGGAGGTCTCAAAGTGGCGCTTCAAAGAAGAGGTAATGTCCGTTACCGATTCTTTCAACTTTCTTTCTTCTTCCACATCTTATTCTTTAGTTTTTTAATTATTAAGTAATAACATCAGTATATCTCATATACTGATATGTTATTATAAGTATGAAACAACCCTATTTCACCATCTATCCATCCTACGGGAAACGATATCACCGCGCGTGCGTACGTACGGAATACCGTCTCCACACCGTGGTGTAATCTATTTTCCACCACCACCTTACTTGGATGGGTATAATGGTGTAAAGAATAAATATATATGATTATTGAAAAGTGATATTGATTCTGAAATAGTATACATACACTCCAAAACAATTCGACGATCATGGGAACGATATCATTGCTCGTGCGTACGTACGGAATACCGTCTCCACGATGTGATGTGACTCTTTCTACATGATCTTCATTACATAATGATTATATAAATTAAATGAATTAATAAATATGATATATATTACACTAATAAAATTCTTTAAATGAGGTATCTATGACCTAAAATGATGAATAAGAATTTATTTGACAAAACACGCATAAGAACAAAAAGTAATAAACACCCGAATAACAAGTAGTAATGAAATATTACTAATAATAAGCTAAGAATATGACCATATATGATATGATAAAAATAATTATGATTCTGTAATAAGTTAATAACATTATTTAAATCATTATATAAAACTTTCGGACACTTAAGAAGAAAATCGGACCTAAGGTGAGGGAAAATCTCACAATCTCAATTTTTATCCGAGATTGTTTATTATTCGGTATTTACTGAAGCATATTTATCATCCACACCCATTTTTATTCAATATGTAATCTTATTTCTATCCTCCTACAATTTTTTTAAATCC
Organism: Viscum album; assembly: GCA_963277665.1. NCBI lineage: Eukaryota > Viridiplantae > Streptophyta > Magnoliopsida > Santalales > Viscaceae > Viscum > Viscum album. The sequence continues at coordinate 2,058,103,585 of OY728151.1, read as the reverse complement.
AATTTTTCCCTTCGGTGAGTTTTTAATAAAAGATTTGTATGGAATCTTTTGTCGTTTTTCGTACGAGTTACTTTTTGACTTTTCTGACATAAGTAAGAGAAGAATATTTTTTTAAATTATACGGCATGAATGGATTTTTAAAAAATTATTTCCAAGAAGCTTCTTTTACAAGTTTTCAAGCTTTTTTTTAATCAACTTTTTTTTGTTTAAAATAGTATGACATTTTTTGAAAGGAAAAATGTTTGTGAAGTAGAAAGGATAATTTCCTCAAGAATGGAGTTCAAGTGTTATATCAAAATTATTTTCCATATAAGATAATATAGGGTCCTGTTTCTATCCCTATTTCTACATTGATTTGATTATGTTGTGATGGATGTAATTTGATGAATTCCTTTATCTTATATGAATTGTTTTATGATGTCACGATGTTTAAGAATCCCATTTTTATTACATGGGTTATGCAATGATGTATGATTTATTATTTTGTGGCACACATAAGAATGGTTTCATTATGATATGGGTGGGACCTATATCTCCCTCCAATGCATTGGGTAATGATTTATATCTCATGAGATAGACATGTCTGTAATGACAGGTTAATCCGGTTCAGTGAAACATGACTGAAATGAGGAGTGAACTCAGTTCAGAAATGGACTTTGTCCACTAAGATAGTCTTGGAAATGAGTCTTGACTACTAAGAAATGATTCTCTATGATTATGTGTGTACGCCAAAAAATTTCATTTTTTATGTTATGATTATTAGGATTGCATTTCACTACTATTATTTATCCCATGTTATGAAATAATGATCTCTTTTGCAGGTTAGGATTTCCAAAATGTTATGTTCTTATAAATATGATGTGATTGATATTTCTTTTGTTTACCCTTACTAAGAATTTGAGCTCACCCCTTTGTATGTTTTCATTCCCCAGGTCTGGAAGAAGGTTATTAAGTAGGATATGCCAAAAAGGGACTCTAGATATGATGAAATAAATGGGAGACAATGTAGATGCTTTATGGACCAGTTGTTTATGTTTCTGAGTTTCTAAATATACCAATACGGTACTTTCATAGTTTTGTTATATGTTGTAATAAGTGTACTTAAATTTTGAAGTAATAACCATGTGTGTAAAGTATGGGTCATTATAGTTGGTATCAGAGGGAGGTTATAGTCAACCTTTGGAAACTACGATGTGAAAGCCTTAGTAAGAACCCTAAGGATAATTCTAAGAATATAACACAATATTAGTGTTTTAGAATTGGCCATGAACAACCTATGATATGACCATAAGTATGAAATTTTATTCTTGATTATGTGGCTTTCCTATTATAATTATTATTGCTCACACTATTCTTCTTGGTTTTAGTCAATGGATGGAACTCGAAGGAATTGTGTTAATGTAGAATGCGATGGGCAATGCAATGATTGTCCTCCTGAGCAACCAAAATTTATGGGAGCTGGAATGAAAAATCTGGTAGCCATGCTCACACAACTTTCTCAAGCTATGAATCATTCAGGACTTCCAAATGTGCAAAGTAAGTAGCAACATTCTATTGAATCCTTCATTAGGCATCATCCACCTTCATTCAGCGGGTCTTCTGATCCATTAGTGGCTGAACAATGGATCAGTACCACTGAAAATATATTTTCAGTTCTTCAATGTTCTGAACATGATAAAGTCATCTTAGCAGTATATCGTTTGGAAGTTGATGCTGATCAACGGTGGAATCTTATCAAAAATACAAGGCAAAGAGATGAAATTGAGTCCATGGAATGGGACGAGTTCAAGAACTTATTTTTCAATAAGTGCTTCCCTTGTATTCTTCGAACAAAGATGGAGAAGGAGTTTCTTAAACTGAAGCAAAAGGATGATGAATCCATTGGTACCTATGAAGCAAATTTAACAAGACTTGCAAGGTACGCTTCTGATATTATTATCCAACCTGAGAGTAAGATCGATCAATTTTTAGTGGCTTAAAACCATGTCTTCGAAGGGCATTATCCATAAGGGACTTCAATAGCTATGAGGAAATCGTTCGATTTGCTCTCAAAGTTGAGATGGATTTGGAGTAACCCATCAGTCATATGGGTTTGATAAGAAGAAGAAAATGGAATTCAAAGGAAAATCTAAAGAGAATACTGTAAAAAAAATGAGTTTTCCATTATGCTCAATGTGTGGAAAAAAACATGGAGGGAGTTGTCTTAAAGGGACAAGTAAATGTTTCAAATGTGGAAAGGAAGGTCACTGGGCATTTGAATGCCGCAATGATGTGAAGAAGATGTCTAGTGATGCAAAAAAAAGAAAAGGCTACACAGAGTGCACCTCCTACACTTCAATGTTAAAAGTTCAAGGAAATGGGTCATTATGCCAATCAATGCCCTAATCCAAGGGTTGTTGATGATGATCGATGCCAACAAACTCTTAAGGCTAAAGACAAAGGAAAGTCACATGAAATTTCTATTAGTAATGTGGATTATGATAACGAAGTGGTGAAAAGTACACTTATCATACACTCTAATGTAGGAAATGTTTTATTTGATTCTGGATCCACCCACTCTTTTGTTTCTGAAGAATTTTCTAGGGGTATCGCCATATAACCTCAACAATTAGATGTTGAGTTAGTTGTGAAAACCCCTAATGGAACAACAGTCGCATCAAAAGTTTATAATTTTTCTTCGATTGAAGTTTGTGGGAAATTGATTCCTACAAATATTGTGATCCTTACTATAGTGGAATTTGATGTGATTCTTGGCATGGATTGGCTTTCTCTATATGGATCTCATATCAGTTTCCAAATAAGGGAAGTCACATTTCATATTCCAGATCAATCTATGATTGTCTATCGATGCAAGGATGAATATAACTTTCCAGTGAAAATTTATTCCATCTTATGGGTCTTGATTCCATTAAATGAAGGTTATTTATCTCAAAAGGTTGGTGAGAAACTAACGATTAAAAATATGCCCATTATACTGGAGTTTGAAGATGTCTTTCTGGAGTAATTGTCGGGTCCTCCACCAAATCGTGAAGTTGGGTTTTCAATAGAACTCATACCAAGTGCTTTGCCTATTTCAAAGACACCTTATAGAATTTCCCCAATTGAGTTACATGAATTGAAGAAGTAACTCCATGAGAATCTTAATAAAGGATTCATATGTTGTAGTGCGTCACCTTGGGGAGAACATGTTTTGTTTTTAAGAAGAAAGATGGATTAATGAGACTTTGAATTGATTATCGAGAACTTTACAAGATCACTATCAAGAACAAATATAATCTCCCGTGCATTGATGACTTATTTGACCAACTACGCGGAGCTCAATACTTTTCCAAGATTGATCTTCATTCTGGGTTTCACCAATTAAGGGTCAAAAGGGAGGATATACCAAAGATGACTTTCCGTACAAGGTATGGACACTATGAAATTATAGTGATGCCATTTGGTCTTACTAATGCCCCTACTATCTTCATGGATCTGATGAATAGTGTATTTAGAGACTATCTTGGTCAGTTTTTGGTATTCTTTATAGACGATATTCTTGTCTATTCAAAGAGCAAGTAAGAACATGGAGATTAATTGAAAATTATATTGAAGACCTTGAGAAAGGAGAAGATTTATGCCAAATTTACCAAGTGTGAATTTTGGCTTCAAAAAGTTGCATTCTTGGGGAACATAATCTCAAAAGAGGGGATATCTGTGGATCATGCAAAAATAGAGGTTATCGAAAGATGGTCGGGACCAACAATGGTAACTGAGATCTGAAGATTTCTTGGTTTGGCTGGATATTATTGATGTTTTGTGAAAGATTATTCACGATTATCTAATCCACTCACTAGGTTGACTCAAAAAAGAGTTTTGTTCCTGTGGATGGAGGAATGAGAAGAGAATTTCAAGGAGTTGAAAAGAAGGTTATCCAGTTCACCTGTGCTCACACTTCCTTGTAGTGGAGAAAGGTTTGTGATCTATAGTGATGCATCAATGAAGGTATTGGGGTGTGTTCTCAGGAAAAACGATATGGTGATAGCTTAGGCCTCACGATAGTAGAAAATCCATGAGAAAAATTACCCAACTCATGATTTGGAGTCAGCTGTGGTAATATTTGCAATAATGATTTGTAGGCATTATCTTTATGGAGAAAGGTGTGACATTTATACTGATCATAAAAGTTTAAAGTATATTTTTACACAAAAGGAGCTGAATATGCGCTAAATAAGATGGTTGGAGCTGATTAAAGATTACGACTGCTCGATTCATTACCACCTTGTGAAAGAAAACAAGGTGGCAGATTCATTAAGTCGACAAGACCATGCTAGCTTATCCATAATTAGGATCACAAAAGATCCAATATTTATGGATTTACAAAGGATGGATTTTGTAATTATAAGGAAAGGTGAAAATCGCATCTTTCTCAAATGAATGTCCAACCATCTATACATGTGAAGATTAAAGAGGCACAAAAAGAAGATGTAGCATTACAAAAGAAGGTGAGAAATGTTCCTGAATTCAACCTTCATTTTGATGGGATATTAAAGTTTAGGAATCGGGTTTGTGTTCCTACCATCCCAAAATTAATGAAGGAGCTGCTGGATGAGGCTCATAGTTATTCATTCTATATTCATCCATGAAGCACAATGATGTATAGGGACCTGAAATAGTACTTCTGGTGGGATGACATGAAAAGAGATGTTGCTGAATATGTCTCTCGATTCTTGGTTTGTCAGCAAGTTAAAGCTAAGAGACAGAAGTCTAAGGGGATGTTACAACCATTACCCATACTTGAATGGAAATGGGAAGACATCACTATAGAATTTTTCACTGGACTTCCTAAAACTTCCAAAGGAAATAATGCAATCTGGGTCATAGTTGATCGTCTTACAAAGTCTGCACACTTCATTGCTATTTGAGAAGATTTATCTCTAGATCAGCTTGCCAAGATATATGTAAAGGAAGTGGTAAGATTTCATGGAGTAACACTTTCCATTATATCTTATCGGGATCTGAGATTTATCTCAATGTTCTTAAAAAGTCTTCAGCATACTCTGGATATAGAGTTGAGTTTTAGCACTTCTTATCATCCTCAGACAGACGGTCAGTCTGAGGGGACAATTCAAACTCTAGAAGATATGTTGAGAGCATTCCCTATCAATTTCAACGGTGGTTGGGATCAACACCTACCTTTGGTGGAATTGTTTTATAATAATAGCTTTCACTCCAGTATTTAGATGGCTCCTTATGAAGCTCTCTATAGAAATAAATGCAAGACTCCAACTTGCTAGGATGAAGTTGGGGAAAGAAAGCTATTAGGACTTGATCTTGTTGATGAGATGGAAAAAAAGGTCTGATCTATTCAACAACACATAAGAGCAGCTCAGAGTCGAAAAAAAAGTTATGCTGATAACCGAAGAAAAGACCTAGAGTTTGAAGTGGGTGATAAAGTGTTATTCCGAATATCTTCTTGTAAGAGAGTAATGAGATTTGGAAAGAAGGGAAAGCTGAGCCATAGGTATATCGGTCCTTTTGAAATTATGGATCGTGTTGGAAAGGTAGATTACCGATTGGTGCTTCCACCAAATCTCTCCCAAGTTCATGATGTGTTCCATGTATCTCTCCTGTGGAAGTACATACCTGATCCTTCACATGTACTCAGCTCAGAAGTTGTACTACTGGAGCAAGATCTTTCTTATGAAGAACAACCGATAGAGATTCAGAATCATAGCAAAAAAGTCCTACGGAACAAGACCACTCGCTTGGTGAAAGTTTTATGGAGGAACCACCAATTAGAAGAAGCTACATGGGAGCTTGAGGATATGATGAGGGAGAGTTATCCTCATCTGTTTGTTAAAAAGTGATGAATTTTGAGGGTGAAATTCATTTTAAGGGGGGTAGAATGTAACACCCCAAACTTTTATGAGAAATATTTTGTTTTTATGTTATATAAATAATCAAAGGATTCTTTCACTACACACAACACTATCTTGTCTTTCTTTACACGCAATCACGACCTTCCTCGATAGCTTGCGTCGTACGCAATACCGAGTTTCACTAAACAATGATATGCTATTAAAATATTATTAAAAATAACCGTTATCAATAGTAATAACAATTTTTTGAAAATTTTATAAATTTTATTTTTCAAAATGGACATCATTTTTGGATTCGGAATATTGAAATTAGCCTAGGATGAAATTTTGTTATTTTTCTCAAAACTTTCGATTTTTGATGAATAGTGAAGACACTGGGTTACTATTTAAAAACAGAATTTTTATTTAAATAATTATTTATATTATTTGAATATATTTTAGGTCAAAATTGATACATAATACCTATATAAGTTTGATTTAATTCATTGGAGTCATTTTATAATAATTTTTGATATATAAAAAGTTTATTGAACTTTTGACCGTCTTTTACCCACCTCCTAGGAGAATTTGCAAATTTACATAAAACATAGTTTTACCATTTTTGTGAATGGAATTTCAAAAATCCGAGAGACACGGTTGATGTTAGAAAGTAAAATGTGGTTCAATGAGATGAAAATAATTTTTGGTGAATAGTAACTTTCAACATTTTTTAACACGGTTAAAAGAAAATAGGGTAATTAGGGGTAAAAATGATATTATTATTACCCTAACACATGTACTAATTTTATTCGATAAGTGTAATTCGACCAAAAACAACCTTAGGAATAAAATATGACCATTTAGTCCTTCTTGGATTAGATTAGGACATTTAATATTAATTTATTTAAAGAAGGGTTAAAATAGTTAAAATCAATATTTAATAGGTAAATCATTTTTAATATAGGGTTATACATAAGATAAATTCGACTATAAATATTCATTAGAAATATAAAAAGATTTCCTACATAATGGTATTTTATTTGTATTTTTTATACTTTAAATAATTTAATTTATTTATGACACAATGAGGATGCAGTAATTATATTATTAATGAAATATTGATTTAAATGATATTATAAATGCCCAAATAAATGTAATTTGAGACTTTTTATGAGTTCCAAAAATTTTCTATGTTAATATGACATGTTATTATTAATTTAAGTAACTTTTTTCGAACTAATCTTTCTGTTATGATTTTCAAAACAAATCAATTACCAAATTGTAGAAAATTGTCATAAAAATGTTTTTGTAAACAATATTATATAATTAATTGGTATTTTATTCCTAAAAATCTATGGTTCAGAAAAATTACTTAGATATTGTTTTATATATTAATAATAAACAACTTGGTATTTTTTTGGCTTGTTATAGTAAGTTTATTAACCATATAGTGTAAGAAAACAAGAAGACACGGTAAAAGTTAAATTATCTAACTTAAAGTTAAATTTAATTATAAGGTTAAAATAGATACCTAAACTTGTCTAAATTCTATTTTATGAGATTATTTCGACCCATCCCCACCATAGCTTCGAAATAAATCAATTTGGAGCTAATAAAAATTGAATATGACTTTATAATAAAATAATATTTTCAGGTTTTCCAAAGGTGCCCCTCTCCTCTCTTATAAAAGGGCACCTCCTCCCTATCTACCTCACACCACTATGGGCCTTCATTCTCTGCCAAACCCTACCAAATTCTCTTCTCCAATTCCCTAGAAACATCCTAGAGGTCCTGGTCTTCTTCAAAGACCAATTTTAGTGCCCTAAAAGGAGGTCTCAAAGAGGTGCTTCAAAGAATAGGTAATGTCAGTTACCGATTCTTTCAAATTTATTTCTTCTTCCAGTTCTTCTTATTTAGTTGTTTCATTATGAAGTAATAACATAAGTATCACTCATATAACGATATTTTATTATATGTATGAAACAACCCTATTTCACCATCTATCCATCCTACAGAAAACGAAGTCACCGCGCGTGCGTACGTACGGAATACCGTCTCCACGCCGTGGTGTAATCTATTTTCCACCACCACCTTACTTGGATGGTTATAATGGTTTAAAGAATAAATATATATGATTATTGTAATGTGATATTGATTCTGAAATAGTGTACATACACTCCAATAAAATTCCACGATCATGGGAACGATATCATCGCTCGTGCGTACGTACGGAATACCGTCTCCATGATGTGATGCGACTCATTCTACATGATATTCATTTCATAATGATTATATAAATAAATTGAATGAATGAATATGATATATATTAAACTAATAAAATTCTGGAAATGAGGTATCTATAACCTAAAATGAATAATAAGAATTTATTCGACCAAACACGCATAAGAACAAAAAGTAATAAACACCCGAATAACAAGTAGTAAGGAAATATTACTAATAAGAAGCTAAGAATATGACCATATATGATATCATAAAAATAAATATGATTCTGGAATAAGTAAATAACATTATTTAAATCATTATTCAGGAATTTCGGATACTTACGAAGCAAATCGGACCTAAGGTAAGGGAAAATCTCACAATCTCAATTTCTATCCGATATTGTTTATTCTTCGGTATTTACTGGGCCATATTTATCATCCACATCCATGTTTATTAAATATGTAATATTATTTCTACCCTTATTCAATTTTTTAAATCTAATTTTACCTTTCGGTGAGTTTTTAGTAAAATATATGAAAAGAATCTTTTTTCGTTTTTCGTACGAGGTACTTTTGGACTTTTCTGACATAAGTACGAGAAGAATGTTTTTTAACATATACGACATGAATGGATTTTTAAAACATTATTTCAAAGAAGTTTAATTAACATGTTTTCAAGAATATTTTTAATCAGCTACTTTTAGTTTAAAATTGTATGACATGTTAATAAAGGAAAAATGTTTTTGAAGTAGAAATGATATTTTCCTCAAGAATGGAGTTCAAGTGTTTTATCAAAATTATTTTCCATCTAAGATAATATAGGGTTTTGTTTAAATCCCTATTATTAGATTTATTTGATTATGTTTTGATGGAAATATTTTTATGAATTCCTTTATCTTATATTAATTGTTTTATGATGTCACGATGTTTAAGAATCTGATTTTTATTACATGGGTTATGCAATGATGTATGATTTATGATTTTGTGGCATAGATAAGAATGGTTTCATTATGAGATGGGTAGGACCTATATCTCCCTCCAATTCATTGGGTAATGATTTATATATTCGGAGATAGACATGGCTGGAATGACAGGTTAATCCGGTTCAGTGAAATAGGACTGAAATGAGGAGTGAACTCGGTTCAGAAATGGACTTTTTCCACTAAGATAGTCTTGGAAACGAGTTTTGACTACTAAGAAATGATTCTCTATGATTATGTGTGTACGCCACAAAATTTCATGTTTTAAGTTATGATTATTAGGATTAAGTTTCACTACTATGATTTATCCCATGTTATGAAATTATGATCTCTTTTACAGGTTAATATTTCCAAAATGTTATGTTCTTATGAATATGATGTGATTGATATTTCTTTTGTTTACCCTTACTGAGCATTTGAGCTCACCCTTTTGTATGTTTTCATTCCCCAGGCCAGGAAGAAGGTTATTAAGTAGGATATGCCAAAAGGGACCCTAGATATGATGAAATAAATCGAAGATAGTGTAGATGCTTTATGAACCAATTGTTTATGTTTCCCAGTTTCTAAAGACACTATACCAATATGGTCCTTTCATGGTTTTGTTATATTGTTGTAATAAGTGTACTTCAATTTTGAAGTAATAACCATGTATGTAAAGTATGGGTCATTATACTCATACATATAACCTGATTCAATGATGCCATCACTAAAAAAACTGTTCAATTCTTTTTCTAGCCATCTCAAGTTGCTGATTTGGAATCCCACTTATGTCTGTATGCCTTTCCAGAGAAGATGCTATGTTTCCTCAATGTAAAACCATTATTAACACAGAAATATCTTAGCCGAAAAACATGGTAATCTGTAAATACTATATTATTTCAATCATACCATAAATTAATTTATGGACACTAATTTAACAATATTCTATCTCCTAATGTTTTATAAACCAACCACTAATACGAACTATAAGGACCCAATCTTAAATCATTACATAGTCATGAAATAAAAAAAATCACATTGAGGATCTTTTATGGTTTAGTTTTTTAGAGAATTAGGCCATAACTATTACATTATATCTCTTGAATTATAATGTTGACCATTATACTGAGCTTCCATCATTTTGAAAAAACAAAAACTATAGAAAAAAAGTTTCATGTCTAGTTCTATGTTTTAGGCATCATTACTTTTCCTTGATCCCAACAGTGACCCTATTCATCTTTATGTCATGTGAAAAAGATTTCAAAAATTGTGATGAGCATAAAAATATCTTTAAGAGTTATAAAACAAAGAATAAAAACATTATTTCATCAATACATACATAATATAATCTCTTTAACATACCTCATGAAATCATAAATTTTATGGAATATACATAGGAATCATAAATCATAAATGTAACTTGTGGAATACATAAAATACTTATGGCATAGGTTTGACAGCTACGTTGGTAGTTACATTTGGAATATCCATCACTGTATATTCCCTAAATATCTTAAGAGAAACATTGACGTTTATCTCTATCACAGTACCCAAAGAAATGGAGAGCTATCCAGGGCTCATTCACCCTTGGTTTATCACGGAACCACCGATACACAAAAATGACGCCCAAGAACCGTAACATATTCATAACACATAAAACAAATATAAATGAAAGATATCATTTCCACATTTTTTTCCAAATATATAATTTAAATATATTAAAAAACCATTATCAAAACCGTTTTCAACACAAAAATAAATAAAAATGTATATGGTATTTATTTTTCTTTTAAAAAAATTATGGTATGTTAATGAATCCAAAGATAAAATAATACTCACGGCGGTTGAAAAGGACATTGTCACCACTTACGTTAAAAGAAACATTATTTTCTATATTTTAGTAAAACACCTCGTACCAAATGATTCCTTTGAATTAAATTAATATTCAAATGTGTTTATACACTATATAAAAGAATGTCCTCTATAATACAAAATATGCCTCAATGAAAGGATATTGAGACGATGTCCCGTACCTCACGTCCAACTTGACTTGATAGTTCTTTAATCTCCCAAATAATAAACTAATCTTAATTTCTACATTCATAAGAACATTTTCCAAGTTTATTAATACCTTTATATCAATTATTACCCTGATATAATAATTAGTTAATTATTTGAGTTCATATCAGTCATTTCATCGATGTTCGGAACTTGTGTTAAAAATGTACTTGTTATAATTATAAATTGTCCATGTGGTCAAAATTAAATTATCTCCAGAATTATATCCATGATTTAGATATCATATATATCATATATATCTAGTATCTGTATATATATATATATATATATATGTATTTACAATAGTAAAAAACATTTGGAGATAATAAATACAATGCACCGTTAATGGAGACCGTAAGTCGTACGTACGCATGGATGCTACTTTCATTTCTATGTCATATTTAATGGAATGAACAACTAGAAATAAATAGATATATTATAATTCTATTATAATATCATATATAATTTCATTAACCCAATCTTTATACGTTCCACATATAGAATTAACGAGTCATATCACTTTGAGTGGGTGATAGTCCTCACATTCTCAAATAAAATTATCGTATTTACCCACTATAGAAATCATAAAGGTTTTTAATAAATCTAAAATACTGAAGTATAGAAACAAAATAAATATAATATATATCACATATAAACACAATTATATATTAATTACCATAATTATAGGTGGTACGATAAGATTGAACAATCATTATTTCAATGAGGCATTAGTTCGTCGTCCACAGAAACAGTATGTTCATTACCTATTAGATGGAGGTGTGTGTAAGTGTAGATCAAATAATTAACCAAAAACAACCTATTATATTAATGATATTGGTGTTGTACTAAAATAATGTAATAAAAAGTTTTTAATGGGTTGGAGAAGTAAAATAAAACAAAAGAACAAATGAGAAGAAGTAACCTTTAAATCAAGTATGTCCTTTTGGTTTGAAACAAAAATATTAATTGAATTACCTTATGCCTAGTGGATGGATTATAGAAGGAGGATATGGATGCAGGGATCATAATTGGGAAAAGTTCTGATCATCCACAGGGCATGATAATTGTGAAAATGTGTTAGAAGTGAGTGATTTTTATAAGGGGGGGGGGAGGGTCTCCTTAGAAATGTTTAAAAGTATTATTTTATTATGTAATTATTTTTGGATTCTAAACATCAAAAAATTATTAAGGTCGAATATAAGATAACTCATGTTAGAAATGAAATCATCCAATAAAAATTAGATGGGATTTTAATATTGATTTATTAATTATAATCATATTTATTTAAATCATTAATTAATGAGGTAATCAATACATCATTATTGAGTCATTAATATTTTTTATTTGATGTATAAAAACTAAAAAAAATTATCATGATGTAAGAAATTGTTTTATTATTAAAATTAATATTTATAGTCAAAGATAAGACTTATATAACTCTATGTAAAAATTGATTTACTAAAAGAAAAAATTTTATTTCATTTTGGTCTTTACTTTAAATTAATTAATATAAAGTGTCATTATAACTCACTAGTGGATCCATGGGGTCCCAATATCAAACCAAGGATGCCCATGTGTGTAAATGTAACCACCAAAAGGATTAGGACACTTGATAGGGTATCTTTATATTATATGTATATTATTTTTTCCCTTATATACTAGATTTTCTCTTTAACCATGGTAAACAAAATATTTACTATTTTAAATATTTTTAATTTATTAAAATAAATTTCACGTATTTACACAATTTGGACCACATGATTCCAAATATGGAACCCAATTTCCTAATTCAACACTTATAATTGGCTCAAATTAATTTAAAATTTATTGTCACGACCCATCCTCAGGGCATGTGTCTTGACTACCCCAAACCCACCTTCCATAGGATAGAGGATGACGACTAGCAACAAAGGTGTAAATCCTGATAAAAAGGGACGGAATTGCCATTATGATAGTAAATAAACACAACAGAGTACACAAGATGAAGTAAGAACAAAGTAATACTGAATACAAAGTGTTGAAAGGTAAATTGGAAAAAATACAAAGCCAACTGAAAAGCACAGTACAACTGAAAGTCTAGTACAATAGCAGAAAAGTAAAGCAGCAGCCACATAGTCATCCTCCGGGAATCCCACCTGAAAGGTGGGTACAGATAGTGTCCCCAGCAGCATGGGTCTGTCCGTCTACTCCATGTACGTCTCACCATGTGGTCCACCTCTGGGTATCGTCTAGCTCTACAAGCCTCTACTACGATCAGCGATGTCCATCATCTGCATCCAACACAACATAGTGCGGGCATAGCCCATGCATGGTTGAGTATAATGATACTCAATATGGACCCTGTGACCCCCAAAAGGTCTCCCTGAATTCAGAAATGACAATCCACAAATAAAAGGTACAATCACAAATTATAAACCAACTCCACTTATATATATGCCCATACATATACCTAAGTCATCAATCCTAGTTCGACTCCAACTCTCGAGCCCAAGAACAACCCAGTCCACACAGGAAAGAAGTCAATCACCCCGATAGTAATGATTGAAAATCAAGACTCATATCACACCGGTATACATCTTTTGTAAATTGAAAAAGATGATTAGATATAGTCACTGTTTCATCTAAGATATCGAGCCCACGTAGGATACTATTCCTGCTAAGCTGTCAGACCCACATAGGATACTAGACTAGTTACTCTGTCGGACCCACATAGGATACTTTTATAAAAGTCGAACTGTCAGACCCACGTAGGATACAAGTATAGTAGTTGAACTGTCAGACTCACGTAGGATACAAGAACAGTAATCATCACTTTTGAACCCATGGAGGATTCTAGTAGGGTAATTGTCATTGCTAAACCCACTGAGGACTCCTGTACGGTAGACGTCATCTCCGAACCCACAGAGGATTCCAGTACGGTAGCCATCATCGCTGAACCCACAGAGGATTTCAGTATGGTAGTCATCATCACTGAACCCAACGAGTATTACAGTAAGGTTGGCGTCAACACCGAACCCCCGAAGGATTCTAGTACGGTAGTCGTCGTCGCCGATCCCACGGAAGATTCTAGTACGATAGTCATTGTAGTCGCAACCAGCTCTAGGGTTCCTGCACACATCACACTCGATTCTGGGAGGGTCCGCTCCTCGAGCAAAGGGGGTTGATACATCAACTGTCACTAAGTCCAGAGATGATGTATCCCAAAGTTCTGCCTCGTCAAAAGGAACCCGACATGATAGACGACGCGTTAATTGGACGCTCGGTCTCAGAGATATTGGCTTTTCCATTCCAGTGGCCCGGTTGGAAATATGCTCGTTCCAAACCCGACTGTTTTCCAAAGTCATCCAAAACTCAATTAATGTATCGTAAAAGGACCACCTCATCGCAAGGGTACCATTTCCATAGACGACACGTCTATCAGATGCGTGGTCTTACATATATTCACATTTTAGTGATAACGGGACCAACCCGTTATGCCCGGTGGGATGGCAGGTTGGGTCAACCCGGTTTTGGCGGGTCTGGCCTGGAAGAGGGTCAGACCAGCCTGGTGTATCATGCGGTCCAACCCAAGGGACGCGGCCCGGCGAGGCGTGACCCAGTCAGGCACAGCGTGGCGCAGCATGGAAGGGCGCGACTTGGCTGGCCATGACTTAGCTCGGAAGGGGCTGAGCATTCCGAGGGGGGGGGGGGATGAACCCCCAGCTTCTCAAACCGGCGGTGCCAAGTGGCGCCGCCCACCCAAACCATCCGGCCAGCCTTCCAGGTGCATGAAGCCCGTTCGGGTGGGCTGTGGTCCAGCTGCGTAACACCTTAGGGTGTCATGACTTCCTCACTCGGCCGGCCGATGAGCCCACTGGTTCGCTGCCTAATTGGCCCGAAGATTTCGGGCCGTGGTCTTCCACGGTGCGGCGCCCCTTCGGAGGCATTCTTCATCGAAGAGAGGAACAATTTTCTCAAGAGCTCTCCCAAAAATATCTCAACACAACAAGTGCCAAAATTAAAATAATAGCTAAGGAAATTATTTTATTAACATGTGTAATTAAAAAATTGATACCACTTTAATTAATTAAGTGAATAACCTAATTAATTTACCATGTGTTGGAAAAATTAATTAGAGAGAGAAGAAGGTGAAGGATTATTTTAAAATTCAAAATTGAGGGGTTGTTCAATTAAATGAAGAGGAGTTAATGGGGTGGTCTGAGGGGAGGTGAAGGGATTAGGCTCATATGGGCCCCACCTCACAAATATCCTCTCATGGGAGGTTATATAGATGTGGGCCACACCACTAACTCTCATTGGGAGGAAATAATGAACCTCCCTAAATAAAATTTGTATACAACAAATTTTATTGATTTTATTATAAATCCTCAAATATGAACTCTCAACCCGCATAAAACGCAACTATGGTAAAGGTTACCTTAGATGAATACCAATCCTAAGAGTTCATCGGTGCCCTTAGATTTCAATTCCAAGCACCGGTTCAAATGATAGAAAAACCTGCATATACGTTTACTAAATGTACCTAAAAAAATCTTCAGAAATTGATTTCGGGCACACTGGGCCTCGGAATCAAGTGCCGTCAGAAATCGCAGACTCATAAAATTAAAAAGTATTTTAAGAAAAAAAAATTCCTTGAAATTTCCGGCACTTCAAATTATGCCCAACTCAGGGATTTACGTCCTCTCAAAGCTACAACACACACTAGGAAAACAAATGGGGGAACTGAGCTAGAATATGAGCCTCCCTGTAACACCCCAAGCTTTCACAGTACACATCTCTTTGAATAATACTGTAGCGTGTGTTGTACGCAACTTCGAGTTCTAACACACACCACAACCAATAAAAGTAGCCATTATGAATTGAAATACCTAATTTTTGAAATTTTATAAATTTTATCTTTCCAAATGGACTTCGTTTTTGGATTTGTAATATCGAAATTAGCCTATGTTGAATTTTTGGTATTTTTCTGAGAACTTCCAATTTTTTTTTTGAATAGTGAAAAATACTTAAAAACAACATTTTTAATAAAAATAATTTATAGTGATAAATTATACTATTGAGTGGTTTTAAAGAATAATTAGAATATATTTTAACCATTTTACCCATTGGTGGTCATTATAATTAATTTCACTTTGAAATTGGACATAAACAATTGTCAATCTTTTGATATATATTGTTTCTTAAAAACACGCTATTTGTTGTGGCAGCGGGAATTAATTATAAAATTTATTAATGAAACTTATATGTATGGAATTTTTTAAAATAGACATCATTTTTGAATTCAGAATATCAATTATAGCTTAGGGTAAAATTTTGGCGTTGTTCTGAAAAACATCAATTTTTGATGAATAGTGAAACCACTAAGTGTTAGTTAAAAAACAGATTTTTCGTTTAAATGAAACATTACCACTTCTGTGATTTGATTTTAAAAAATCCAACATACATGGTTGACATTAGGATGTAAAATTTGGTTCAATGGGATTAAAATAATTTTTTTGTGAATAGTAACTTTCATGTTTAATTTATCGCGATTAAAGGTAATTAGTGAAATTTACGGTAAAAATGAAATTATAAAAATATGAAAATACATTTACACTTGTACTACCCCTATTGTATGTGTCATGGCCGACCACGACAATCCATGGGTCATCTTGGGGACTCCATGGAGCCACTTTGGTAGGAAAATGACATTAAAAACGTTTTATTTAATGTTAAAATAAAAATGTCACAAACATGAGTTGTTTTACTAAAACAATTTTAAGTGGGGTTATACAAGTCATATTTTTTACTATAAATATTAATTAAAAATATAAAAAGATTTCCTACATCAACATATTTGTTTTTTAATTTTTAGGCATTAAATAAATTAAATTATTTATGACACCATGATGATGAAGCGATTACATCATTAATTAACGATTTAAATAAAATGAAAATATAATGTAAAATCCAAGGCTTAAACTTGTCAAAAACCTATTGGATGAGTATATTTCTAACCCTTATCACCTTATACTCGAAATATATCATTTTTGGACCTTTCTAATCTGAAACGCATTTCATAATAAAGTAACATTTCAATCTTTCCAAGAGTGCCCCTCCACTCCTCTTATAAAAGGCCCCCACCACTACCACCTTACTCACACCTTCAAAGACTTTTGGCTCGGCCAAACTCTCCCAAAATACTCTCTAAACTTCTCTCCCTTACTCTTACTATCCTCACTTTTGGCAGAAGTCTTCCCAATGAAGCCTTTGGCTCAAATCAAAAAGAGTTGCTCGATTTTTAGGTAATGTCCTCTCTAGTGTAGTTTGGTTTTATTTTGCTTCATCAACCCCTTAAACTCTTTTTATTCCTTTCTTTTGTAACAAAACCAGTATATAAAATATAATAGGATGTTTTTATGATAATGATTTGGTTTACAGTTACACACACCTTCATCTAATGGTTAAAGAACATACTGTTTCTGTGGGTCATGAAATATTGTCTCAAGAAGCGATGATTGTTCAATATTCTTTTAACACCTCTAATGGTGGCCTTTTTGATGACACTATTTTCATATATGATATATATATTATGTTTATGTTTTCCTTATTCTTATTTATTTCTCATTTATGGCATACTTTATGATTTCCATTATGGGTAAATGCGATAATTTAATTTTAGGAAGTGCGGACTACCGGCCCCTCAAAGTGATTTGAATCGTTAATGCCATACGTGGGATGTATAAAGGACGGAGTAAATGGTATTATACACTATATTATACTGGAATTATATTATACCTTTATATAATTATAACATCATTCGATTAAATACGAAATATAAATGAAAGTAGCATTCATGCGTACATACGGCTTACCGTCTCCATGAACGGTGCATTTCATTTCATACCTCTAAATGTTATGTAATATTATAAATGAATGTATATAATAGATAAATATGATGTATATGATATATACATCATGAATATAATTATGGATATAATGGATATTTTACCACATGAACAAAGTGTAATTATAAGATGTTTATTTTTGACTCAAGTACCTATGATCGACAAAACGACCGTTATAAACTTAAATAATTACATAATGTTCATGACATGGTAATAAGTGATATAAAAGGAATAATGAAATTTGAAAAGTTTCTTAATAAGGTAGATATTAACTCTAGTTTATTATTTAGGAGGTTAAATAATGGTCGAGTCAATTCAGACACGAGGTAAGGGAACTTCTTAACCCAATTTATATTCTTTGGGTTAATCTCCTACTTTAAAATTATGTCATGATATTATTATGTCCCATCTTGTATTTATATGTTATTTATGTCGAAATATAGTGAATACACATAATAGATATATTTTTTAAAACAAAATGATATTTGTATGGGACTTCGTCTCAATCTCCATTCATTGAGGCATATTTTGTTTTATACAAAAATTTCTTTTATACGGTGTATAAACCCCTTTGACTTTTACGTTTATTCAAAAGGAATCATTTTTATATGAAGCATTTTACTAAACGACATAAAAGAATGTTTTTCTTGCCGTACATATGTAGCAACAACGACTTCTCCGCTGCCGTGACCGCTATTTGAGTTTCGGCTTCCTCTACAAGCCATAACTTTTTTAAAAATGAAAATAAATACAAAGTTTTAATTTTATTTAATTTTTTTATTGAAAATGGTTTTGAAAGTGTCATTATTATATCAATGTGTTGTATTGATATCTTGTCATTGAAATGTGGAAATGTTATGTTTCCTTTATGCATGTTTTATGTGATACTATTATGTTATGGTTTATGATATGTTTAAACCTGTTCATATGAGGAATGCATTGGACTTAATAAGTGACAGGTGGAGCCCGCCATAGCTCCTCGATACACAGGTAGGTCTCATGAGACAAACTAGTGTCTTGGCACGAGGCCTTGACAAAATCTTATTTCTGGTCTTGGCCTGAGGCCTTGGCTACGTGGTTATGATAGTCTGGAAATATGCATTCCATCATTATGAAAGTGGTTATTGATATTGAATGTGATTATTCGACTAGTAGAATATTCCAGTGAGTAAGTAAATGGAATTATTTAATTTTATTTTTTCCATATTATGCTGATGTTCAAGTTTAAAAAGGCTTTTTTTTAGTTATACATTGCCTTAAATGTTAATTTTTATTTATGAATGCTTCTACAATATTGTTATCCTTACTGGGCATCTGAGCTCACCCCTTTCAATGTTTTAATATTTTCCAGGATGTGAAGAATTATTTTATGAATGACCTGCAGGGATAGTTAGAATAGGATATGACTGTGGACTATGGAGACTTTGTTATTGTTGTTTTTCACTTTATGATGTAATGTAACATTTATGAACGTATCTAGTGTTACCAAGGCTACTAAACTAATCGTTCTTTTGAGACTTGATCTTTCGGTATCATTCCAATGTTACGCAATAACGCACCCACTATGGGTAACTGGGGTCGGGGTGTTACAGTTGGTATCAGAAGCAGTTTAGTACTAACCTTGGAAGCTAGATTTAGATAAACTCTGATTAGAGCACATAGCCCAAAGATAGACTTTGAGGATTAGTATAGAATAACATTCTAGAATTTTGGTATTATAGGGATTTTGTGAGTTTTCCAAGCAATACATCCCTATCTCGATACGAGCAGGTAGAGGCGGCTCTGGCATAGATGTACCTAGGGGTAAAACCCAAAAACACTGCATTGAGCTAGACTCGAACGGGAACTGGTGCACGACAACGGGCCTTGCTGCACTCTTGGTTACGAAACTCCAGTGGGATATTCTTAGGATAATTCTCATTTTTTTTACAAACCACTATGAAGGGTTATGAGTATATACTTCCTCAAAGAATTTTTTTTATGATTATGGATTATATCCATAAATAGTTCAATTTATGTTAGGTATTTTACAAGTATAGAATTATGTATTTTTAATCATAAACTAATCTAGTTTATGCCATTGTTTAGAAATGGTGCCTAGTGGAAGGAATGGAAACTGTATCAATGCACGCACTCCATGTAGGGATTGCCCTCCTGCTCAAGATAATTATTGTGGATCTGGATATACAACTGGTGCTGATCAACTTATTACCATACTGGGAGAACTCACTCAGGTTATGAATAATAACCTTACTAGTATGGAGCACCCTGATCTGCAACATAGAGGATCAATGTTAGACCGCTTCATGTGGCAAAAACTGCAAACATTTAATGGGGGTACAAATCCATTAGTAGTTGAGTAATGGATAAATTCCTTAGAAAAAATATTACATGCCTTGGGGAGTAGTGAAATGGAGATGGTTTTCATGGCAGTCTACCGCCTCACTAGAGATGCTGATCAACGGTGGTCGCTGATTCAAAACACAAAGGAAGATGATGAAGAATCAAATATGGAATGGAGAGAGTTAAAAGATCTTTTCTTAGAAAAATACTTTCCACATGACCATCGAGCAGATATGGAAAGGCAATTTCTGAGTCTGAGACAGAAGGAGGATGAGAATGTCACAAAGTATGAGGCTAACTTTACAAGATTAGTGAGGCATGCTGCAGATTATATACGTAACCCAAGAAGTAAGATTGATCATTTCTTTGATGGGTTAAAACCATTTCTCCGTCGAGCATTAGTCTCACAAACCTTCTCGTCATACGAATATATTGTCTCGTGTGCTATCAAGACGGAAAAGGAATTCTCTAAATCTTATGACTTTAAAGCAAAGCAAGAAAAGAAGAGATCTTATGATCAATCTGGAAATGGAAATAAGGGTAAGAAGGGAAGAGTTGAATATCAGTCCTGCAGTAAATGTGGAAAGAAACACCCCGGTACTTTCTTGAAGGGAATGGGAGTCTGTTACAAGTGTGGTGAAAAAGGCCACCAAGCTCATGATTTCAAGGGAAAGAATGTTTTGGTCATTGTGGAATGCTATAATTTTAGAGAGATGGGACACTATGCAAATGAATGTCCTAAGAGTCAAGGGAACATACCTCAGAAGAGGCCAAGGGATCAGGGCCAAGCTTATGCTATCACTACTGCTGAGGTTGAAGCTCCGAAAGACATGGTGGCAGGTAATTTAATAGATTCATCAAGTTCAGCAAATGCATTATTTGATTATGGATCATCGCATTGTTTCATATCTTCCCAGTTTTCTATGGAAATTAGATATTTCAAATTTGATTTAAAAAGAGAATTTTCTGTCAAAACTCTTAAGGGAAGTATTATTGCAACAAAGTTTTGTGAATCAGTCCCCATTAGAGCACATAACTGTTCAGTATCTACTGATCTCATTGTCATACCTATGATTGAGATTGATATAATCCTCGGTATGGATTGGATTTTGGACTATGATGCAAATATTTATTGTAAGAAGAAGGAGGTTACGATTTTTGATGATGATGATAAGGAACACCTTATTTTTAGAGCAGAATCGTCACCACCTAATTCTTATTTAGAGCCACCCCTAGTAGCTCAACTAAATTAAATTATTGGGGAGGAAGAGAATGAAATGACTAAGGGCGAGGAAAGTAATGTTCAAATAGAGTATGTACCTATTGTAAAAGAATATGAAGATGCGTTTCCGTAATATTTACCTGGACATCCTCCAGAACGAGAAGTTGAGTTTTCCATTGATTTAATTCCTAGATCAAGGCCTATATCGAAGACCCCTTATAGGATGGCCACCGTGGAATTAGTTGAACTAAAGAAACAAATTGAGGAATTGAGTAATAAGGGATTTATTCACCCTAGTGTTTCTCCATGGGGATCCCCTGTCCTTTTTGTTAAGAAGAAATACGGATCTATGAGGTTGTGTGTTGACTATAGGGAGATCAGTGCTATAAGAATAAAGAACAAGTATCCCCTACCACGCATTGATGATTTATTTTACCAATTTCATGGAGTTAAATACTTTTCAAATATTGAACTTTGATCGGGATACCATCAATTGTGTGTGAAGAAGGAAGACATTCCGAAGATAGCATTTCGAACAAGGTACGAGCATTACAAGTTTACAGTAATTCCTTTTGGATTGACTAATGCACCCTCTGTATTCAAGGATCTAATGAATAGAGTTTTCAAAGAATATCTTGATGATTTTGTGGTGGTATTTATTGATGATATCTTGGTGTACTCCAAAAGATATGAAGATCATGAAAATCACTTCTGCATTATCTTGAAGACTCTTAGAAGGCATGAATTATATGGGAAGTTTAGCAAGTGTGAATTCTGGCTTCAGAAGATTTCTTTTCTTGGAAATATTGTCTCTAAGGATGGAATTTTCGTTGGTCCTTCTAAGACCAAGGAAATCCAAGAATGACCATCACCGACGAGTATAACTAAGGTATGCAGCTTTATTGGTTTGGCAGGTTATTATCGACGTTTTGTCCATAATTTTGCCGGATTGTCTAACCCATTGAAGAAGCTCACACGTAAAGGGGTTAAATTTGTCTGGACAAAAGAGTGTGAATAATGTTTTGAAGAACTGAAGAAGAGATTAGTCAACACTCCTATATTGACTCTACCATCAAGGAATGATGGGTTCATTATTTATAGTGATGCATCAATGAAAGGACTTGGTTGTGTCCTTATGCAGAATGATAGGGTTATTGCCTATGCATCACGACAGCTAAAAATTCATGAGCAGAACTATCCTACTCATGATCTCGAGTTAGCTTCTGTAATCTTTGCCTTGAAGATATGGAGACATTATATCTATGGTGAAAAATGTGAGATATATACTGATCACAAGAGTTTGAAATATATTTTCTCACAAAAAGAACTCAACATGAGGCAAATGTGATGGCTTGAACTACTCAAGGATTATGATTTCACGATACACTACCACCCAGGGAAGGAAAATAAGGTTTCAGATGCTTTGAGTAGAAAAGATCATGGAGTTTTGAACATGATGAGAGTGGAAAGGGATCCTATTTTCATGGATCTAGTAAAGATGGATATGGGAATCACCATGGAGGGTGAAACATCAAAAAAGTTTCAAATGGTTGCCAAACCATATTTACTAGAAAGCATAAAGTGTTCTCAGGCCAATGATGAAGAGTTGAAAAAGAAGATTAAAGGTGTGAATGATGGGCGATTGAGTGACTTTGTGTATGAAGATGGAATTTTGAAATTTGGGAGGGGACTTTGTGTTCCCGATATACCTGATTTAAATGGGGAATTGTTGGATGATTCTCACAGCTCCAATTTCTCTATACACCCTAGGAGCACCAAAATGTATTGAGATTTAAAGGGACATTTTTGGTTGGACAACATGAAGAGGGGGATTGCTGATTTTGTGTCAAGATGTATGGTTTGGCAACAAGTGAAAGATGGAAGGCAACCGACTGGTGGAGTATTGCAACCTCTTCCCATACCGGAGTGGAAATGGGATAATATTACGATGGATTTTTTCATGGGACTACCAAATACTCCTAGAATAAATGACGCAATATGGGTCATTGTTGATCATCTCACGAATTTAGCACATTTTCTTGATATAAGGGAAGATCTACCACTTGAACGTCTAGCAAGACTGTATATTAATGATGTTGTGAGACTTCATAGAGTACCCCTATCGATTGTCTCGAATCGTGATCCTTGTTTTACATCAAGATTCTGGAAAAGTCTTCAGAAGGCCTTGGATACTGAACTTCATTTGAGCACTGCTTAGCACCCTCAAACGGATGGAGAATCAGAAAGAACTATTCAAACCTTATAAGACATGTTGAGATCATGCTCACTTGACTTTCAAGGAATGTGGGATCAATATTTACCTCTGGTAGAATTTTCCTATAACAACAGCTTCCATTCAAGTATTCAGATGGCACCACATGAAGCGTTATATGGAAAGAGATGTTGCACACCAACCTGTTGGGATGATGTTGGTGAAAGAAAACTTGTAGGCCCAGAACTGGTGGAGGAAACGATGGAAAAGGTGAAAGTAATCCAAAACCACATCAAAGCAGCTCAAAGTAGGCAGAAGAGCTATGCCGACAACCGAAGGAAGGATTTGGAATTTCAGGTAGGAGATCATGTTTTCTTGAAGGTATTTCCATTGAAGGGAGTTATACGTTTTGGTAGGAAGGGTAAATTGAGTCCCAGGTACATCGGACCCTTCAAAATTCTAGAACGAATTGGGGCTGTAGCTTACCGTTTGGAAATGCCGCCAAGTCTCTCCAAAGTTCATGATGTATTCCACGTATCACTGTTGAGAAAATACATGCCTGAACCAACGCATGTACTCAGCTATGAGGAATTAGAACTAGAACCAGATCTATCTTATTGCGAAGAGCCCGTCAGGATTCATGATATAAGAGAACAAGTGCTGAGAAACCAGATGACTCGTCTGGTAAAAGTTCTATGGAGAAACCATAAGATGGAGGAGGCAATGTGGGAACCCAAGGATCTTATGATGAAGAATCACCCGAGTCTTTTTATACAGTTATATTATATGAAATTTTGAGGAAGAAATTATTTGAAGGAGGGGAGAATGTAACACCTCAAGCTTCCACGGTACACATCTCTTTGAATAATACCGTAGCGTGTGTTGTATGCAACTTCGAGTTCTAACACACACCACAACCAATCAAAGTAGCCATTATGAATAGTAATACCTAAATTTTGAAATTTTATAAATTTTATCTTTCCAAATGGACTTCGTATTTGGATTTGGAATATCGAAATTAGCCTATGTTGAATTTTTGGTATTTTTATGAGAACTTCCAATTTTTTTTGAATAGTAAAAAATACTTAAAAAAAACTTTTTTAATCAAAATAATTTATAGTGATAAATTATACTATTGAGTGGTTTCAAAGTATAATTAGAATATATTTTTACCATTTTATCCAATGGTGGTCATTAGAAATAATTTCACTTTGAAATTGGACATAAACAATTGTCAATCTTTTGATATATATTGTTTCTTAAAAACATGCTATTTGTTGTGACAGCGGGAATTAATTATAAAATAAATTAATGCAACTTATATGTTTGGAATTTTTTAAAATAGACATCATTTTTGAATTCAGAATATCAATTATAGCTTATGTTGAAATTTTGGCGTTGTTCTGAAAAACAACACTTTTTGATGAATAGTGAAACCACTAAGTGGTAGTTAAAAAACTGATTTTTCTTTTAAATGAAACATAACCACTTCTGTGGTTTGATTTTCAAAAAATTGACATACATGGTTGTCATTAGGAAATAAAATTTTTTTCAATGGGATTAAAATAATTTTTTGGTGAATAGTAACATTCAAGTTTAATTAGTCGCGATTAAAGGTAATTAGTGAAATTTAAGGTAAAAATGATATTATAAAAATATGAATATACATTTACACTTTTCCTACCCCTATTGGATGTTTCATGGCCAACCAAGAAAATCCATGGGTCAACTTGGGGTCCCCATGGAGCCACTTTGTTTGGAAAATGACATTAAAAACGTTTTATTTAATGTTAAAATAAAAATGTCATAAACATGATTTGCTTTACTAAAACAATTTTATGTGGGGTTATACAAGTCATATTTTTTACTATAAATATTCATTAAAAATATAAAAATATTTCCTACATCAAGATATTTTTTTATAATTTTTAGGCATTAAATAAATTAAATTATTTATGACACCATGATGATGCAGTGATTACATCATTAATTAACGATTTAAATAAAATGAAAAGATATTGTAAAATACAAGGCTTAAACTTGTCAAAAACCTATTGGATGAGTATATTTCGAAACCTTATCACCTTATACTCGAAATATATCATTTTGGGACCTTTAAAATCCAAAAATCATTTCATAATAAAGTAAAATTTCAATCTTTCCAAGAGTGCCCCTCCTCTCCTCTTACAAAAGGCCCCCACAACTAACACCTTACTCACACATTCAAAGCCTTTTGGATTGGCCAAACTATGCCCAAATACTCTCTCAAATTCCCTCCCTTACTCTTTGAAGCCTCACTTTTGGCAGAAGTCTTCTCAAGGAAGCCTTTGGCTCAAATCAAAAAGAGTTACCCGATTTTAAGGTAATGTCTTCTCTAATGTTGTTTTGTTTTATTTTGCTTCATCAACCCCTTAAACTCTATTTATTCCTTTATTTTGTTACAACACCAGTATCTAAAATATACTAGTATGTTGTTATGATATGGATTTGGTTTACACTTGCACACACCTTCGTCTAATGGTTAAAGAACATACTGTTTCTTTGGGTGGCGAAATACTGCCTCACGAAACAATGATTGTTCAATATTCTATTAACACCTCTAATGGTGGACATTTTGATGACACTATTTTCATATATGATATATATATTATTTTTATGTTTTCCTTATTCTTATTTATTTCTCATTTATGGAATACTTTATGATTTCCATTATGGGTAAACACGATAATTTCATTTTTGGAAGTGTGGACCACTGCCCCTTCAAAGTGATTTGAATCTTTAATTCCATATGTGGGATGTATAAGGGATTGAGTAAATGGTATTATAAACTATATTATACTGGAATTATATTATACCTTTATATAATTATAACTTCATTCCATTAAATATTAAATAGAAATGAAAGTAGCGTTCATGCGTACGTACGACTTACCGTCTCCATGAACGGTGCATTTCATTTCTTACCTCTAAATGTTATGTAATATTATAAATGAATGTATATACTGGATATATATTATGTATATGATATATACATCATGAATATAATTATGGATATAATGGATATTTTACCAGATGAACAAAGTGTAATTATAATAAGTTTATTTTTGACTCAAGTACCGAAGATCGACAAAACGACCGTTATAAACATTAATAATTACATAATGTTCATGACATGGTAATAAGTGATATAAAAGGAATAATTAAATTTAAAAGGGTTATTAAGAAGGTAGATATTAAATCTAGTTTATTATTCCAGAGGTTAAAGAACAGTCGAGTCAAGTCGGACACGAGGTAAGGGAACTTCTTAACCCAATTTCCATTCTTTGGGTTAATCTCCTACTTTAAAATTATGTCATGATATTATTATGTCCCATATTGTATTTACACTTTATTTATGTCGAAATATAGTGAATACACATAATAGATTTATTTTATTTAAAAAAATGATATTTGTATGGGACTTTGTCTCAATCTCCATTCATTGAGGCATATTTTGTTTTATACAGAAATATCTTTTATACGGTGTATAAACCCCTTTGACTTTTACGTTTATTCAAAAGGAATATTTTTTATACGAAGCATTTTACTAAACGATAAAAAGGAATGTTTTTCTTGCTGTACATATGCAGCGACAATGACTTCTCCACCGCCGTGACCATTATTTGAGTTTCAGCTTCCTCTAGAAGCCATAACATTTTTAAAAATGAAAAATAAACACAAAGTTTTAATTTTCGTTAATTTGGGTATTGAAAATGGTTTTGAAAGTGTTTTTATTATATCAATGTGTTTTATTGATATCTTGTGATTGAAATGTGGAAATTTTATGTTTCCTTTATGCATGTTTTATGTGATACGATTATGTTATGGTTTATGATATGTTTAAACATGTTCATATGAGGAATGCATTGGACTTAATAAGTGACGGGTGGAGCCCTCCATAGCACCTCGATGCATCAGTAGGTCTCATGAGACAAACTAGTGTCTTGGCATGAGGCCTTGACAGAATCTTATTTGTGGTCTTGGCACGAGGACTTGGCTACGTGGTTATGATAGTCTGGCATTATGCATTCCATCATTATGAAAGTGGTTATTGATATTGCATGTGATTATTCGACTAGTAGAATATCCATGCGAGTAAGTAAATGGCATTATTTAATTTTATTTTTTCCATATTATTCTGAAGTTCAAGTTTAAAAAGGCTTTTGTTTTAGTTATACATTGCCTTAAATGTTAATTTTTATTTATGAAAGATTCCCTAATATTGTTATCCTTACTAAGCATCTGAGATCACCCCTTTCAATGTTTTAATATTTCCCAGGATGTGAATAAGTATTTTATGAATGACCTGCAGGGATAGTCAGAAGAGGATATGAGTGTGGGCTATGGAGACTTTGTTATTGTTGTTTTTCACTTTATGATGTAATGTAACATTTATGAATGTATCTAGTGTTACCAAGGCTACTAAACTAATCAGATTTCGAGACTTGATCTTTTTTGATCATGCCAATGTTACACAATAATGCACCGACTCTGGGTAACTGGGGTTGGGGCATTACACTCCCGCTCCCAAATACTCTTCTGGAGGATCTCGTGCTACCAGCGAATGTGCACCAGAGGAATCGACCATCCACATAGGACCCACTCCCGTCGATCCTCAATCTCCACCAGGGGATCCACAAACATCACCCTGTCATCGATGTCCAGCTCCCCGTGATTGATGATGTGGGTCAGGTCGTGCACATATCTCCTCAACAGTGATACATGGAAGACATCATGCACCCGGTGTAACTGAGGTGGAAGGGACAGGCGGTAAGCCACCTCCCCTACTCTGCTAAGGACCTGTAAAGGTACGATGAAACATGGAAATAACTTGCTGCCCCGGAAATATCTCTGTCGACCCTGTCGAGGAGAGACCTGTAAGAATAAGTGGTCTCCATCCTTGAACTCCAGTGGTCTACGCCTCCTATCAGCATATGAATTTGTCTGATCTATGTAGTCTTTATCCACTCCTGGATGATCTGCACCTTCTCTGTCATATCCTAAACCATCTCTAGTCTTATGAGGGCTGACTTCCCAGGGTCAGTCCAGCATAGAGGTGATCTG
Source organism: Viscum album (assembly GCA_963277665.1). Taxonomy (NCBI): domain Eukaryota; kingdom Viridiplantae; phylum Streptophyta; class Magnoliopsida; order Santalales; family Viscaceae; genus Viscum; species Viscum album. Next base: position 2,058,074,739 of record OY728151.1, on the reverse strand, counting down.
CAAGGTTGGTAGTACAGTGCCTAGTATGGTGCCATCCCGATGGTGGAGTGGTAGCTGTTTTTTGTACGAAAACTCCACTATGGGTAGGTGATCCTCCCAGCTGTTTCCAAAGCCAAGGAAACATGCACGGACCATGTCCTCGAGAGTCTGAATAGTCATCTTTTCCTGGTCGTCCGTATGAGGGTGGAAGGCGGTGCTCAGACGTAGCTACATCCCAAAATTCACCTCTAACCCCTTCCATAGACGGGAAGTGAATCAATCATCTCAATACGAAATGATAGATGATGGAACACCATGAATCCATATAATCTCCTGAATGTAGAGGCGTCCCATGCTCTCTACTAAGCCCTGCTCTCTGATTGAATGGAAGTTGGCCTACTTGGTTAGTCGGTATACGATCACCCAGATATAGTCGTTCCCTCCGTATGTACGTGGAATCCCCATCACAAAAACCATGGATATACCATCCCACATCCACTCTGGGACCTATAAGGCCTGTACCAAGCCTTCTGGTACCTGGTGCTCTTCCTTCACTTGCCGACAAGTAAGGCATCGTGAAATGTACTCTACTACAGTGTTTCCCCTTCCCATGAATTTAGACTATCTCAAATTCAAAGTCCTAGAGGAACACAAGTCATCATCACCGTCTCAGGTCCAGTTCCATCTACGAGAAGACACACCTGAGACTTTAAGATTAGAGTAAATCATAAACCATTCACTCAACAAACTATTTGTGTGACTAGCCATTTGTAAATAACTCGACTACACCCTTTTTCACATACATCCAAAAAGAGCTGCTAAGATTTCTCCTTTTCCGAAAAGATAAATCCGATCTCATCCCCTGGATGAACCACATTATTTTCCTAGTACAATAAATGCTAGAATAAAAGGTACTATTTAATGCCATGGACGACGTCGTAATTCCTCGATGCTACTACCAAGAGATACAACTGTTACTCTCATCTCCAAGGGTTGATTCACACTGTCGGCATTAGTGTGGGGTCACAGGGTCTCCTCCAGTAGGAATGTTGAATGTGAGGGTCAAGTCAATGGTTTTAACCACAACCACTCAGTATCAACAATACAAAACGGTAGGGAAGTAAACATCACATGGACAAGTTTCTTTTATTACTGCAACTCATAGTAAAAAACACAAAATAACCACAAACAATTAAAACAACAAATATTGAAGCCTCATGAACAAAGGCCAATATGCCTGAAGATAGTTCCAATCATGTCCACCTGCTCCTGGAGCTCGAGGTGAACCATCTAAGGGTGGTGGTAGTAGTGATCAGTGAATCTGATCACCAAACACTGAAGGACCTACTCCACTACCTCGTCAACTGCTCGACTGTTGCTCAAGCTCCTACCGCTGCCTCTGTCTCAGTGGCTCCTCCAACGCCTGCTGATCAACTGTGTGGGGGAGTCGGACAGTCACGCGCTCTGTGACCCTGTTCCTCGTAGGAATAATAGACCCTCCTCCACTCTGAGCTCCCTCAGCCTTGGGTGTCTCACACCCCCGATGCCACATCTTGGGGTCATCTACCTATTGATCTAACCTGATTGTGCCTCTGTGTCATCTTCATACTGCCCGATGCTGATGTCTCGACGACTATAAGAAATCCATGCGGCAAGAGCAGCAACTCTTGAGCATGCACAAAGCGTAGAGTCGCTGGTATAAACTTTTCCCAAAAAAGACCCTCATTGTTTCCCAAGGTGAGGGTCGCCCCATCGTAAACCTGGAGCATCAGGATCCACCACCTCTAAGCTGGTCCCTAAAATAGACTAACAATTTGGTATACAATCAAGTTAGTGGGTGTCCAAACTATGTGGAAAGCTTGTGCTACAACCTCCAGCCAGCACCGGCTGTCTGAAAATCTAACTCACCTCGAAACATCAGAGGCATCTGTCGCTGAAATTCGTGCAATTCACTTAGGCGGAATGCACTCTACACTGCGGGAGTTGGTGGTATTGGTGGTCCAATGGGTAGAGGTGAAACTAGTACCTCTTCTATGATGGGGCCCTATATCGATGCCTCATCGCTCGGAGGGCTACCATCTTGCATGGGACTGAGAACACTAGCTGGCTTCCTTCGTGGGGACATCCAGAAAAGAAACAGGTGTTCCACGGTCAAAAAATATTCCTGGTGAGCTGACACAATGTAATATCAAAAAAAAAACTTTTGAAACAAACATTCAATTAGTGTTTTCATGCAATGAGTCAGAAACCAGGGATCGGGGTCCTGTTGTTTGGATACGTCAGCCGCTGCACCAACACTGGACTCCCTAGACTAAAAAGCACACTAAAAACTCATAACACTCTTTCTTCACAGAAAATAATGATCAGGGTCCAATGTTATGTGGTAGAACAAAATACTTTGATACCAATTTTTCATGACCTGTCCTCAGGGCCCGTGTCGTGACTACCCCAAGCCCACCTTCCATAGGCTAGGGGCTGGTGAGTAGAACCAATGGCCTAAATCTCAATAAAAATGGAAGGTGTTGCCATAATGATAGTAATAAAACACAAAAGAGTATTCAAGATGAAGTAAGAACAAAGTAATAATGAATACAAAGTAAGTGTTGAAAGGTAAATGGGCCAGAAAAGAAACCCAACTAAAATGTGCTGTACAACGGAAAGTCTAGTACAATAGTAGTAAAGTAAAGCATCAACCACCGAGTCTTCCTCCAGGAATCCCACCTGAAGGTTGGGTATAGATAGTCTCCCAACCACCATGGGTCCATCCGTCTGCTCCGTTTATGTCTCCCCAAGTGGTCCACCTCCGGGTACCGTCCAGCTCTACAAGCATCTACCACGATCAGCGTTGTCCGTCGTTTGCATCCAACACAATGTAGTGCGGTAAATACCCGTGCATGGGTGAGTATAACGATACTCAGAAGGGACCCATAGACCCCCAAAGGACTCTCAGAATAAATGAAGAGTAATCCAAAAATAAAAGATACAATCACAAGGTATCAACCAACTCTACCTAGGTATGTGACCATACATATACCTAAGTTATCAATACCAGTTCGGCTCCAGCTCTCGATCCCAAGAACAACCCAGTTCACACAGGAAAGAAGTCAATCACACTGATGGTAATGATTGAAAATCAAGACTCAGCTCACAAAATTATACATCTTTCGTAAAGTGATAATGATGATCAGATGCATTCACTATTTCATCTAAGCTGTCAGACCCACATAGGATACTAGATGAGCTACTCTGTTAGACCCACATTGGATACTAGTACAGCAGTCGAACTGTCAGACCCACATAGGATACAAGAACAATAGTCAAACTGTCACACCCACATAGGATACATGAACAGTAATCATCGTGGTCGAACCCATAGAGGATTCTAGTACGGTAGTCATCATCGCTGAACCCACGAAAAATTCTAATACGGTAGTTGTTGTCACCGAACCCACGTAGGATTCCAGTAGGGTAGTCGTCGTCACCGAACCCACGGAGGATTCCAGTATGCAAGTCGTCATCATCGATCCCACGGAGGATTCCAGTACGGTAGTCATAATCGCTGAAACCACAGATGATTCCAGTACAATAGTCATCATCACCGAACCCACAGAGGATTCCTGTATGGTAGTCATTACAGTCGCAACCAACTCTAGTGTTCCCGCACACAACACACTTGATTCCGGGAGGGTCTGCTCCTTGAGCCTAGGGGGCCGATAAATCAACTGTAACGTAGTCCAGAGTTGATGTATATAGATGTCCTGTCTCATCAAAAAGAACCTGACGCGATAGACGACGCGTCAATCAGAAATCCGGTCTGAGAGATATTGGCTTTTCCATTCCAGGGGCATGCTTGGAAATATGCTCGTTCCAAACCCGACCATTTTCTAAAGACATACAAAAACCACTTAGAGTATCGTAAAATGATCGTATCATCTTAGGGGTCCCAGTTCCATAGACGGCGTGTCGATCAGTCGTGCGATCTTAAAGATATTCACATTTAAGTGATAACAGGCCCGACCCGTTAAGCCTAGTGGGACGACGGGTCGGGTGAACCCGATTTTGGCGGGTCCAACCCGGCAGAGAGTAGCACCGGCCTTGTGTATCATGTGGTCTGACCTAGACCGGCTTAGCATGGCATGGCCTAGAGGGCCCGAGCTATCCTTGGGGGGGGGGGGGGGCTTCCCGAACCGGCGACGCCAAGAGGCGCCACCCTCCCAAATCGGCCGGCCGAAGTCGGACGGCCTTCTCGGCCGAAGCGGACTGCTCAGGCGGGGTGTAGTCTGGCTTCGCGTCGCCTTCGGGTGCCAGGGCTTCCTCACCCGCCCGGCCGACGAGCCGACTAGTTCTCCGCCGAAGCGGCCCCCAGATTGCGGGCCGCGGTCCTCCCCTGTGCGGCGCCACTTGTGGCGACATGGTCTCCCTTTGTCCCGGGAGGATCTCCTTTGGTCAAGCGGCCCGGGGTTGCGAACCGCGGTTCTTCCGCACGCAGACGACACATGGCCGCCACTTCACCCGTCACCACCTCTTCCAACGCCCCTCAATCGAAAAAAAGTGACTACAAAGGATCCTCGGGCCGTGCACGTTTGGCCCACACCCTCCACGTTAGGCAGTAGCAATTGGACAAAGTCAAACCATGTTTCTCAAAACAGAACAAGAACAATTATAATCAATTAAAATTGAACATAATTCCCCTACCTCAAAATTGACGTCACACGTCATCGAGTTGTGGAAGACATGCACCGCGGAGGTCGGGCGTCGCAGATGAAGAACGACTATTCTGTCAACGTTGGAGTGCTCCGGAAGTAGAATCGTCATTGGAGACTTTGCGTTCGTCGAATTTTAAAGCGTTCTCAGTCGAGGGAGAATGCCATTCTTCATCGGAGGCATTTTTTGTCGAAGAGAGGAACACTTTTCTCCAGAGCTCTCCCAAAAATCTCTCAACACAACAACTGCCAAAATAAAATAATAGCTAAGGCTATTATTTTATTAACACTTGTAATTTAAAATTCAAACCACTTTAACTAATTATGTGAATCACCTAATTAATTTACCATGTGTTGGAAAAATTAATTAGAGAGAGAAGAAGATTAAGGTTTATTTTAAAATACAAAAGTGAGGGGTTGTTCAATTAAATAAAGAGTAGTTAATGAGGAGGTTCAAGGGGAGGAGAAGGGATTAGGCTCGTGTGGGACCCACCTCACAAATATCCTCTCACGGGAGGTTATGTGGGTGTGATCCCCGCCTATAACTACCCTTGGGAGGAAATAAACAACCCCCCTAAATAACATTTGAACACAACAAATTTTATTCATTTTATTCTAAATCCGCAAATATTAACTCTCAACCCGCATAAAATGGAACTACGCTAAAGGTCCCCTGAGGAGAATACCGGCACTATGATATCATCGTTAACCTAAGATTTAAATTCTGAGCATCAGTTCAAAAGATAGAAAAACCAGCACATACGTTTACTGAACGTACCCGAACAAAACTTCTGAAATTGTTTCCGGGGAAACCAAGCCTCGAAATCAAGTGTCGTCAGAAACTGCAGACTTGTAAAATTCCAAAGTATTTTAAGAAATAATTTTCCTTGATATTTATTTGTCTTTACAATAATTCATGATATAAAAAAATAGTGTTTTTAAGAAATAAAAAATATCAAAAGATTGACAATTATTTATGTCTAATTTCCAAGTGAAATTACATGGATTAACCAAAATTGGATTAAATATAAAAAACATAATATAATTACACATGAAAACAAATTAAAATAATATATGACCTTATAATTAAATTATATTAAATGGTAGTTTTGAATTAAAATTCATTATTTTCACTATTCATTAAAAATGAATATTATTCTAAAAATACCAAAAATTTAACCAAATAATATTTTGATGACCCAATTAAAAAGAAGAATTTATTTTGACAAATAGAACATATAAAAGTGACCAAAACTATATTTCATGAGGGTTCTCCATCAAATTGCAGTAAATCGACCTTTTAATAAATATTACTATATTAATGCTGAAAATCAGATTCTTTCTAATTTTAAGCATCTAAAATTTATTGGATAAATGTAAATACATTTAACAAAAATTTATATTAATATTGTAGTTAGTTTTGTACATTTTCTCTAACACAACGTCTAGGTGTTAACTACCATTTAAAATAATATTCTATTATTGTTTTTAGTATGACCCAGCATTGTGTGAAACGTATGATTTCAAAAAAACCTGTTGTTGTGTATTGGGTTATTCCATCAAACATAGCATTCCTTTTAAAATAAAAATAATATTTTAATCACAAATAGTAAAAAATATGAAAATGGAATATTTTTTTATTTACCTGGGATTTTACATTTAGAAGAACATCCTTTCCATTTTAAAATCATTTATTAAATGACGAACAATTATAAAAGAATTTATTTTCATTAAAAATAAAATCTTATGATTTTAAATTAATTTTCATGTCAATAAAGTGACATGATAAATGGAAATTTATCTCATTATAAATAAGTGTAAAAATTATATTTTTAATTTTTGTTGGAAAATTCACAATGAAAATATTTTACAAACATACAAAAATATTACTATCATAGTTTTATTAAAATTTAAAAATGGTTAAAAATTATTTTAAAAGATATTAAAAAACGTTTTGATATTTTTTAGAAAATATGGACATGGAATTTAAATTTTAAAATATAGAGACAAAAGATAAACAATAGTAAATAGTGATGATATTATGAAATAAACCATTTTGAGATGGGTATACATTTAATTTAAATCCCCATGAATGAAATAACATAAAATGAAATTTTAAAGATCATTAAGAAAATTATTTTCTTAAAATAATAAATTTAATTGGAATTAAATACATTAAAAAAGGGAAATAAGTAGTAGATATGGAATATATATCATAGAAGTAAAAATGTAACAAGAAACCCTTTCCAAAAGTATCACATTTCCATGTTCCCTCTCAATCCTTTTGTATTATAAATATGAAATTATTATTAATATATTCAATAAAAATATATCTATAATTGTGTTTTTGAATTATTTACAACATATTATCACCTATTTATTATTATGTTTTTTTAAATCACCATTCCTGGTAAAAATTACATCATTTTTCATGTTTTTTGATTCAGTAGTAGGGGAAAATATAATTTAATAATTTCTATTATTCTCTATAATGTTAATAATGATATTAATATAATTAATATTCACTATATTTTTATTTATATTAATCTATAAAATGTGGATATATAAAAATCAATTACACTATTAATAGAGACAGTAGGCCGCACATAACCATGAACACTATTTTCAATTTTCAGTGAATTGAAAGAAATAATGGTATATAATAATTCAAATTTTCAATAATAATTAATATATAATGTATATAATATATAATCTTTTGATACATATCAGTCAAAATCTAGGTAAATTTGTGATGAAAAACAAATTACATTGATACGTGGAAATTGTAAGTCGTACATACAAATGAGAAATATTTTTTATTTTCATAGGATGAAGAAGTGAGGAAACTTTTTGTACAAAAATCATAATAAAATCTAAAAATATTTATGATATTTGAGTAATTATTTTAATAAGGGTAAAAAGATGAAGATTATTTATAAAAATAAATAAACTTCAAAGAGTTGGTAAAGACGATTACGCTTCTTTTATGGAATTCCATTAAATATCTTCTTAAGGGGTCTACTGTTGGTCTTTTGGAAGTACCAATATATAAAAATATTATATAAGGATGTTTATAAGATTATTTGTTTGGTGGTGGTCGATATATATGGCTCGAATAGGTATAAATAAGTTGGAGAGGATGTTCCATTTTAAAATTTATATAAGGGGTACTTTTGAAATTTCCCATAAAATTAATATATAACAAATTTAATTTAACGAAAAATACCTAAAATGGAAATTGATATATATAAGATAGGATATAATCTTAATCCTATAAAAAATATTTTATACACATTTTTGGGTACTAAATACCTTATCATTTTGATTAACAAATATAAATCTATTTTAATTTTAAATATTGTATCAACTTTATCAGTATTAAAATATTATAATATTTATGTATAATGTGTCAAGTATACCATACACACAAAATTTATGATATTTTAGACCATATATTATCCTTTTATTTCTTATTTATTATTATTATTATTTTTAGATAATTTATTGAAAATTATTTTCATAAAATATCATAACTATCAATTTTGATACTATTCATAAATTTTTCTATAAAAGCATCAAGAAAACAATTAAAATTCCAAAAATAATTATTTGATAATGTTTAAAAAAATAAAATATTCAGATTTATAATCCATTTATAACATTATTTATCTCAAATTATATTTATTTTAATAAATTTTTATATCATTTATTTGATATTAACATTAATTGAATTATTACTGAATCAGTATTGTGTAAGAATTTATGATAAATATTTCATAATTAATGATAAAAACAAATTACCATCATTAAAATAAATATTTACAAATAAAAACATTATTAATATTTCATCATATAATCTAGATAAAAAATAATAAAAATGATATATTTATTATAAATATGACTATGACATCTTTTACATTTTGTTAAATAAAATACGATAATGGTGTTATTCTCAACCCTGTGGCCCCAAAAGGGAATAAAGTTTTCCATTGGATGATAATTTTTGATATATACTCATTAAATAAGATTTAGTCTAGTTTTTGGGTAATTTTATGGTAATTTTTTTTTATTTTAGAGATTTGAAAATCATTTTATTTATTTTTCTTCTGCTTTCACAAGCTCTTCGTCAGAGATTAATAAGAATTTAAGGTAATTTTATAATATATAAAAATTAAAAATATTTTATTATAATAAAATTAAAATAATTACACTCCAAATAATTCTTCATATTCATTAATTATATAAATTTACTCAAATCAATGTCAAGACACCTTATTTTTTTTAAATTATCCATCCTTCTAAAATCATTACACAATCATTTTGATAAGATCGTTGTTACATAAGTAAAAAAATTTATAATTATTAGTCAAAATCATAATTTATAGATTAATCATTATTATAATGTATTGAAAAGTCTTTTTATATCCCAATTAATAACTATAATACATAGAATTTATTTTTTTCTGTGTTGTGAAAGCACTACATTAGCATTGAAAGTGATGGACTCTCGTTGGATGTTATTCGGGCTTGTTTGAAGCCTCGATTCTCGCGTATACCTGGATAAAGATGGCATGCTTTTTCTGTTGCTGCAACCTAGAATGCTGCAGGCCCAGAGTGAATTTTTTTGTGATTTTTTGTTGTTGTTTACCCATGTTGTTAAAGCTGTTTTCTGTTGGTCGGGTTCTTGTTTTCAGGTGGTGTAAACACATTACACCTCGTGTACTCGATATAAACTTACTTTTTTTTAACAAATTTATTTCGGCATGGATTGGGCAACCAATCCATGTCACCTTCTTCAAAAAAAATAAATTAAAAATGAGTCATACCATTATATATATTATAATTCCATTACTACATTTCATATTTCGCTATTTAATGAATAGGTTATAATGAGCATATTTAAATAATAATATTTGTTTGGTTTGTTTAATCTATGTGTGTCTTATCATGTACACTATCAAACATAACATTTCCTATAAAAAATCAGAGATATTAAACCCTCCATGTTTATATATATATATACATATGAATATATATACATAAAATATATATTGAAATATATGTTTGCATATTTATATATTCATTACAATTGACAAGACATGAGGCATAAACCCAAGGTGTTCACCATTACTTATGAGGGGGTTCAAAAACCATGTGGAATATGATAATGGATATATAGTTATGATGTAATATAAGTCAATTATAAATCATGGATTGAACATAATCTTGTTCATTGGTATGGATAATGGGTCCATTGTTTTTAATTTTCTAGGTCAGGATGAATGTATCACAAAGAGGGGGTGTGGGCGAATTCGGGAAAACTTTTCTTTTATGTTTCTTTTCAATTGAAAAAATTCTCAACTCCTGTTAAATATTTAAATTACTAATCGAAATTAATTTAAACAAATATCCACAAGTACACAAGTATTTTCAAGGGTCACTATTCTATAAGAATATCTATGTCATTGGTATGGTTTGGAGATAATCCAAACCATACAAGCCACTAGAAATCAATCCATATATTATAGTGAGTAGTATATTCCCTTTCACTCTTGCAAGACTTTGAAGACAATTCAAAACTACACATGCACCCCCTTATCACAAATAGGGTAAACAATTTTTTTGTAAAAACTCATGAAACTAGTGCTTCTTTTTAATTTCCATAATTTCATTTAATTAAAAAAAATAACATTATTAACTAGAAGATGGTAATAATGTCCTTGATGTTGTTTTGTAAAACTCATTCCGATTTTCTTGTTTGATTCCTTTGGGATAGATTCCCCCTATACAATTATCCTATGTAAAATTTACCCAAGTACAATTTTTTTAATAGAATATTGGTATAAGAAAATTGGCAATACATCAATTTCTATGACTGATAAACTTATTATGATTATTTCTATGTTTGAGAATATGAATACAGAAATCCTGAAACTGATTAATCCATCCAGATACAATGATAAATCGTATACAATTGGCAACATGAATACATTAATCAGCTTAATACGGTAATAACTATCTATGATTATCATCTGAATACGATGTTGTGATCTTGTCTCTTCTCTTTCACTCTCTATGAAATATTCTTCAACAAAAGTGTAAACATAATCTTATTCTTCTATCTAAAACTCATAGCTTTTATCTCATGAATAATACATAGTTTAATAGTAAATGAAAATGTATATTTATTATTTTATATTTGACCCTTGAGATGATTTGGTGGGAATCCCAAACATTTTCCTGCTTAATCAAATTCATATTAGTCTCAATTTCCCCTAAAATCCCAAATGTATTTTTACTTCGTCCACTCTTCAAGAAACATATAGATTCTTATACAATCACCAATTATTCTTCATTAGACATTAATTTCAAATGGAAATTTGATTTCAATACCTCAGTCCAATTTTTTTGAATCTGATTTCTATAAAATAAGGAATTTTACCTATTGTGAGAAAGTGTTTGAAGAAATTGATATTACTTTGATTTTATCAATACAATCATTTTTATGAAATTAAATCTCCCCCTTGATAGCATATCTTGAAAACTAATTCAATCTTTTTTTCATATACTTAAAATACATAACATAATCTCTCTCTTATTTTCCTGACCCACATGAAAACAAACAAAAATGTTCACCCCTTTTGAAATTATTGACTTAATTTTTTATATCATTCTATCCTTCTTCCTTTTATTATTATCCTGAGTACAAGAAATCCAGAATAATTTTTGTATAGATATAATCATTGTGAATACAATCACAATGGGTATGAAATGTTTTGGATGATTTTGATGGATTATCATATGATACAGTGAATTGGCATTATATCTTTCCACGCTTGTACCTGAATCTGATCATTTTGAAAACAATCAGCACCACCTCTTATTATCTCGTACATTAAACAAGCTTGTACGATAAGTTATCTAGTCAACATAATATTTTTATGAAATATGAATCATAAATGAATCATTAAATGTAAATTTATCATAGACTTGAAAACTACGATACTTCATAAAAACAATCACTTCATCAAAACAATCACTTCATTCATGTCTAATTCAGAGTGAATCTGATGATAATTAGTACATCATTTCAATCTTCACCCATTTGGGACCAAAGGTGAGTTCGATGACGACCATTTATTCAAAAAATATTTTTCTTGTTATGATGTAAAAAGTGAGTATGATAATATTGAAAGAAATGATGAATATGATTTCCATTCATCATCTTTTACAACATACATTCTTTATTTTACATATTGATCGATTGAAAACAATTGCAACGAAAACAAAAAATGGGCCTAAATATATACACTTTTTATTTATTTTCAATACCCTCTTTATCCTCATAAAACATGTGAATTTTTCACAGGGTATTGATATTTTGTTTCACATTTTAGCCTTTCTATTCAAATATAGATCCCCCTATTTATTTTATCTCTTCACTTTATTGACAAGAAAATTATAAGGGGCCATCAAGATAAGTTTCTCCCAAAAATTCTCTTTCCCAGATATCATAACATTTCCTGTTTAGAACATGAATATTATATTTACATGATTACTACATGAGTCTCTTAACAAAGAACCATTTAATAAACTACTCTTTGCCTACAAGGGCGAACTCGGTGTAGAAATAAAGAGAGTATAATCAAGGGGATAAATGTTTTCCATAACAGAAACTTCTCAAAATACATTTAATGTTTCATTCTAAATTTACATGATTGTGGAAATTACTGAAATAATTTTTTTAATATAAAATTAAAATTCACATATTTCAGCAAATATATCATAAATTCCATGTTTATAAGAACACACTAATTAAAAAACTAACTACATTATTTTGAATGAATAATAAGAGGCACATCAACCCAAAATTCCTTATTTTCACTCCATAAATTCCATAAATGTTATCACTGTTATTCTATGGTCTTAGGAATAAAGAGGATCCTCAATTGTTCTATAAAAACAACAATCATACTGATTGTTTTCTCCATGTCTTATATTTTTCTTCTTTTTCTTGTATTTTTCATTGGATGTTCTATTTTCCTTTTGTTCATCCTTCACGGGTAATGTTACAACATTTTCCTTATCCATTGAGTCTTTTAATGAGGACATTGACTTTTATTTGTCTCCAAAAGTATTTTTTTTTCACTATTCATTTATTGATTTTTGAACTTCCATTCATTTTTATTTGAATTTAATGTGTTCAATTTATATAACTAAGAACTCTTTCTTTTCGGACACAATATATTATTTCCAAACATCCAAAAAATATGGATTATGTGAATTATATTGAAGATGTTGTTGTTCCAAAAAAATACATCATTTTTCAATCTGTCATTGTTGATCACATATATCACAAATATTTTCCAATGGTTGGAACCTATTTTCAATAATTACATCATTCTATTCCTGTTTCATCAAAACAACCATTTCATAATTATTTCATTGTGAGGATTGACTCCCACTCACCAATTTCAATTCATACCTATGGAAAAATAAAAATATTTATGGTTGAACCACCAAATATTAACCCTATTTATAGATCCACCACGTTACTAACAATTTCCATATAAAGAGTATTTTCCTATTAAACCTCCATACTGACCAAAATTGGAAACAATTTACACAAAAACCATATTATAATTATTTTCTATGTAACCAACAATTCTATTATCAATCAAATTCTTCCATTTCATTTTACCTTCATTTTATCTAGAATTTTTAGAAATATTTTCATACAATGTGTATTTGGTACCATCAAAATTACAAAATTCATTGGTCATTGTCTCATAAGCATTCTTCCCATATTTCTTATTTTTAAAATAAATTCCATAATTATTCTAAACCTTTAATTGTAACATTTATTTAACATTATCTGGATTCATGAGATTAGAAAATTCACCAACTTTAATGGTAGAGTTTTGAAACTTTCATTATTCAATTCAACATTCGATAGGTTTTGTCAGAAAATTTATAACTCTTCTTGTTTTTCCTTCAACTTAACCACAAAATCATCATTTCGATTATTTTCTTTCACATGATATTTTTTCGTATCATAAATCTATTTATCTAGATTCACCTTCTCATCAACAATACATTATTGATTTCATGTTGAGGAAAATTCATCTTAATAATTTTTGGTTTTCTTTTCAAGCCAACTGATCTTTCTTAAAAATTAATTCAAAAATTCTTTCAAATTTAATTCAAGTTGAGTTTCTTCCTATTTGGAACTACAACATCCAAACACTTCATCATTCACTATTTCGTCAAAATTAGTTACATGCTCAATATATTTTTATGATTCATCCTCACTTTCTTCCATAACTATTACGATAATCATATTCTCTTCATCATCATTTTTAGCCCCCTCACTATCATCTTCCTTAGACAAAAACCATTTCCTTTTAGATTTGGATAAAATATTATCATTATTCATGGAATATAGTTTTTCATTATAACCCATTTTATTACAAGATATTATTGTTCTTATTTCTTGTTCATTACATTCTTCAACATCACATTTTTCTTCATTGCTAAATTGAGGTCTACTAGAAACAAAATGACCAATGTATGTGCCTCCAAAATATTTCCAGGGATGTTTCCTAATATAAATTATTATAATTGTTTTAACATTTTTATAAAACAAGGATACAATATAATTATTGTTTTTTAAATCCTCAATGTCAGAATCAGAATCTCTAACTTATTGTTTTTTATGAATCATCTCAAACATATCTTTATTTTATCCTTGAAATACATTTCACTAATTTTTTTTATTACATATAATTCTCCCTTATCATTTCATAAGTAATGGGAGTACTATGCAAATCATCATGATAAAACAATTATGGATGTCTATCATCCAATGAATAAACCGTGGTAACAAACTTTTCATAAAAAATTGTAATGATCTTTTATTCAATAGTAGAATCCTCGATCTTTTCCTGAAGATATATGTTAGTGGCATGTATGTCAATTTCTATGGTTAAGAAGTTATCAAAAGATTCATGCTCACATATAATGATGACTTCATACTTCAATCTCCATACTTTCAACTATCTATCCTCACAGTTGTGTTGAATTTATAAATGTTATTCAGCTTATCACATATCCCAGTGGATGTTGCAACCCCTTTTACTCACAAAAACTCACTTTTATAATGTTATGAGAGGTAAATAATTCTTGGAACGTCTATCATTCTCACAATTTTCTTTATGAGCCTTTTGAATAGGATAATTCTCAATACATGGAGGGAAACCATATGTAAATTCTCTTGAAACATCATATCCTAGAGACGTAATATATGTAATAATTCATCCTTTATAGATATGAAAATTATAATCATTTTGTATAGGAATCTCCAAAATATTCATACAACTTAGATTGTCCATCACATCATCTTATTAAAATAATTTAGTATAGAATAAAAGAATTGGAAACAAGAATCCAATACCACATGATAGTTCTTATTTAGTATGACTGTATCATTGAGAAGGGGAGTGGGAATCAATGATAATTTTTCATTTATATTTATTTATAATTGAAATAAAATTCACCTCATATTAAAAAGATATATTTTCTACTAAAAACAATTCAATCACAGGTCCACAGGAAAAAATGTATTTACAAGGTTCACTATTAATTTAAAATAGACACATCACTGCAATGGTTTGGAGACAATCCAATACCATACAATATTGTAGAAATTAATCCATGAATTACAATGAGTAGGATATTACCTTTAACTCATGTAGCACATTGAAAACATTCCAAATGTGTGTGTGATCCCTCTTTTCAAAAATAGGGTAAAAATAACTTTATAACAACTCATGATACATGTTCCCCCTTTTTCAATTCCATTAATGTATTCATTTAGAAAAAAATCCTCACTTTCTTGCATAGAAGACGTTAAGAACATCATAGATATTGTTAACTAAAACTCGGTACAAATTGCTAGTCTGATTACTCCATGTACAAATCTACAATATAATTGTCCTTGGTATGATTCTCCCCATTAATATTTGTTTCTACATAATAATATAGAGTTTATTAGGAACCACATCAATTTATGATCCCAAAAAAATCAGTATGATTTTTCCACAATTTGAGAATCTAAATATGGAAATCCCAAAATCAATTAATCCAGCCTGATTTGATGATCACTCGAAAACAATTTAACAGAAAAATTCCTTGATCTGTTGAATACAATAATCACTGTGCATGATAATCAATTGAATAATATTTTCTGATCTTGTCTCTTCTAATTCCTTTGTGTTTCAAATCATATTCACTAAAAGTTAAAATGAAATCTACTTATTCTCTCTAAATCATAGATATTCTCTTTCATGAATAGTAAATCCACCAACCGAAATGCACAATATACATTTCACCATTTATATGTAACCCTTGACATGATTCCGAAATAATACCCAAAAAAATTCCACTTAATTTAATTCTTATTAATCTAAATATCCCCTAAAATATCTGGTGAATTTTGACTTCATTAACTCTTATCATAACTTCATGATTCTTATAAAATATCAACTTCTCTTCAATCATTAATTTCAATTTCAAAATTGACATCAATTCATTTTTAAAATTTTTTGAAACTGATTTCATCAATATAATATTATGTACCAATTGTAAGAATATGTATGAAGAAATGGATACCACACTGATTTTATGTATAGGATAATTATTATGAATACTGATCTCCACCTAGATAGTAAATCCGTCAATCTTTTTCTCATTTTCTCTTGACCTACTTGAGATAAAATACTTCATTTTCTCCTCTTCTCACAACCAACTATAAAACATACAACATAATTCAACCCTTTTGAACTGGATGATTATATTTTTGATATCAATATCTCATTTTTTTCTTCTAATACTGATTATAACTTTTCATGAATAATGTTATCCAAGATTCAATCATTGAGAATATGATCATACTATGTAAGAAAATTTTAAATGCTTTCAATGGATGATCAGATTCTTTAGTGAATCAGAACAATCTTTGGCATCACTTCTACCTGGATCCAATTATTTTGAAAACAATCAGCACACCCAATTATTTTATCTTTCTATCAAAAATATTATATCTTAGTTTATCTATTCAAATAATGATTTCTATAAAATAAAAATCATTAAAAAATCATTACATTTACATTTATCTTATTCTTGAAGACTCTACATCTTAATCAAAATAAACAATTCATTCAAATCAAATTCAAGGTGAATCTGAAGACACTCAATAACTCATTATGATCATCAACCACTCTAATCCCAAGGTGAGTTTTGTAAAGACCCATAAAATTCAATGGAAATTACTTCTTAATTTTCTTTGGAATTTTACAAGAATTCAGTTTCAGACGACACCTGATTCCGAGGCCCGGTGTGCGCGGAATTTCTATCCGAAGTTTAGCTCGGGTACGTTCAGTGAACGAACGAGCGGGAATTTATAACTTTTTAACCGGAGCCCAGAATCGAATTTCGAGGGCACTGATGGAACCGCAGCACCGGTAATTGCTTATGAACACCTGTTCCGGAGTTGCGTTTTCACGAGAGTTGATGATAAAAATTGTGGAAGTTTATTTTATAATTATTCTGCAATTATTATTATTTTTACTCTAAGTGTTTAGTTCTTTATGGAAGTTGGGTAACCACACAACCACCCTTGGGAGGTTATGATGGTGGTGGGGCCCACATGAACCCCACCCCTTAAAATACTCTAACCCCTCTCAACTCCCATTAAATGTTGATAACTTAAGTTTACTTAACTTATGGAATTAATGTGGTCAGTTAAATGTTGGTTTTTGAAATTCAAACCCTTGAATTTTCATAAGTCTTGTTGTGTTAATAAAATAAGAAAGGAGATTATTTTATTGTTGTTATAGTTTTGTCGTTGAGAGATTTTTGGGAAGAACATCTTCTTCTTTGACGAAGAACTCGAAGAACATCAGTCTCCGTCGAAGAACGCCGAGTCCCCGAAGACCGACTCCGCGACATCAACCTGCGACACGACGTCTCTTTCCTGCAACGATTCTTCCACGACGCCATTTCCGCGACGCGACTTCCTCCTTCAAGTCTCCTCTTTCCGTGATGGTTAAACTGCAACATTTTCTCTTCGACGAACCTCCGAACAAGCTCTTCTCTTGAAACCAAGGTAGGGGTTTTATTTATTCATTTTGTTCGTGAATACCAACTTGACGATCTTCGTGGATTAAAACCAATACATATTGAATAACGCGAGGGGTCCAGACTGCACAAACACGACTGAACCTCCCCCTTATTTCATGTTGGTTACTTTGTTGTTTGGTACAGGAAGACGTGGTGTCGTCGCACCACACAGAATCATGCGAAAGGAAATGCCCGACGACGTCGCACCGCGCTGTGGAAAGAAGATCAAGGGCGCGACGCCGTTGCGCTGCGCCGTGAATTAATAAAAGGACGTGGCACCATCGCGCCGCGTTGGAGACACCCAAAAATACCGCAGTCGGTACTGGGGCCGCGGCGGAGCAAGGTGACCCCGCGGCTGGACCGGGCCACCGGTGTCGGAGCTGGAAGGGGACCGGCCATCACCGGTCACGTTGAGCAGGAACCGGCCGGCCAGGTCGGGCCGGCCGGACAGGGAGGATCCGGGGGAATTAATTCCCCCGGACGGCCATAAATGTGGCCCCAACTAAGGGGCTTCAGTTACAGAAACCCGGGGGGTAGCGCCCCCCCCTCCCCCCCCCCCCCCCCCCCCCCCCCCCCCCGCGCGAGCCAAAACGGCTCGACCGTTTTGGCCGAGCAGCCGACCAGCGCGCCCAGCGCGCGGGTCGCCGGACTGAGCCGGGCTGCGCCCGGCCGGGGCAAGTCGACCTGGTTCAGATAGACCGGGGGGTCTCGGGCTGGTTCGGTCCGGGCCCGAAACCCCCGTTTCCGGACCATTTCGGTCTTTTTCTCATAACATGAGCTACTAGCCTCCAAACGATGTGCTGTCAGTGGCGATGTGATACTTGGATCGAGACGGTCGTTTAGGTATATCACACAAAAGGTTTTGGAATACTTTGGGTATGGCCAGGTTGGTTTGTACACGAAACCAACCGGGCCCTCGGAGCGGAAACACTCATATCTTGAGCTACGGACGTCCGATTGACGTGTCGTCAATTTTGTTGGATTCCTCTTAGTGAGAAAGATCTTTTGGCATACTCTGCCCGAGGTTTGGACGTAGGTGGAGTACGTTCGAGTTGGTTTTGCCTTAAAAACCAACCGGGCCCCTGGGACGAAAAAGCCAATAACTCTCAGAATGGGCGTCCGATTGACGCGCCGTCTACAACGTTCAGTTCCTGTTGACGATACGGAACTTTTGGATACATCAACTCCGGACTATGTGTCAGTTGATGTTTCAACCTCTCGGATCGTGGAGCGGACCCTCCCGAACGAGCTTGCTGTGTGCTGGAACCCTAGAGCTGGCTGCGACTGCTATTGTGACGATGAAGACTGTACAGAGATTCTCAGTGGATTCGACGACGACGACTACAACACTCAGCGATCCTATGTGGATCAGTGCTACCGATCCTGTGTGGGTCCGACCCTGTGAGGGTCAGTGCTCAGTGGTTCTGTGTGATCCATCGCCTACAGATCCTGTGTGGGTCCGATCCTGTGTGGGTCTTTGCGGGGGTTAGTACCTATCGATCCTTTGTGGGTCCGACGACTTAGATGGATCAATGATCATCTTTATCATCTTTCGAAGAAGTATACATGTGTGAGCTGAATCCGGTTTTCTTTCCTATGTGGATTGTGTTGTGCTATCCTCTGTGGATTACATTTTTCTTTCCAGTGTGGAATACGTATACTTTCCTATGTGGACAGGGTCATACTTGGGCTCGGAGGTTGGAGAGTTTTGGAATTGATGACTTAGGTATATGTATGGGCATATACCTAAGCAGTGTCGGTTGTTACTTCGTGATTGTATCCTTCCTTTGTGGATTATCCTTTTTGGATTTTGGGAGACCTTTGGGGTCTCGGGGTCCCTACTGAGTTGCTTATACTCACCCCTGCACGGGCTATGCCCGCAATACGTTGTTTTGGTTGCAGACGATGGACAACGTTGATCATGGTTGAGGATGTAGAGCAGGACGCTACCTAGAGGTGGACCACTGGGCGGGATATACTCGGAGCGGACGGCGGGACCCGAGGAGCAGTGGAGCTATCTGTACCCACCCTTTAGGTGGGATTTCCAGTGGACAGCTCAGCGTTGCAGCTTTACTTTACATTTTTTGTTTTCCCTTTGGAGTTGTACTTTACATTCAGTTTGGGTTTGTATACTGGACCATTTACTTTTTCCGCACTTACTATTGTACCAACTTTTACATAGTGTTTACTTCTTCTGTTGCTTACTCTGTGGTGTTTGTTTATTTTACAAAGGCAATGCCTTCCCTTTTACCAGGATTTTACGCCTTGGTGCTAGTCGCCATCCCCTGGCCTATGGAAGGCGGGCATGGGGTAGTCACGGCATGGGCCCTGAGGATGGGTTGTGACAAATTGGTATCAGAGGAGTTCGGTTCTACCACAGAACTTGGGACTCTGATCTTTTTCTATGTGAAGCAATAGTGTTTAGTGTATTGGGTGTGGTTATCAGTCCAGGGAGTCCAGTGTTGGTGCGGCGGCCGACGTATCTGTACACCAGGACCCTGACTTCTGATTTCTGACTTAATGCAGGAAAAACATTGATTGCATGTGTGTTTCAAGTTTTCTTTGTGACTACTTTGTATCAGCTCACCAGGAATACTGTTCTGACCGTGGCGCACCTGTTTCCTTTTCAGGATGGCCCCACGATGGCAGCCAGCTAGGGTTCCAAGAGTCGAGCGTGATGACAGCCCACCGAGCGACGAGGCCTCGGTGCCTGGCCCTTTGTCAGTAGTGGCACCGGCGGTAGCTCTACCCGCCGAGCCATCGATGCTTCCAGCACCAGCCGCTGACGATGCACATCGCCTCAGTGCACATCATGAGTTCCAGCGCCAGGGACCACCCAGGTTCCATGGGGAGACGGACCCCCAGGCAGTCGAGGACTGGCTGGAGGCAGTAGTGATAGTTTTCAGGTTAGTGAGGACACCAGCAGTCCTCATGGTGATCCTCACAGTGAGCTTACTGCACGCAGCGGCGGGCCAATGGTGGAGCTTGATGCTCCAGGTGCACGATGAGGCATCTCTTCTCTGGACGGACTTTGAGAGCCTCTTCCACTCGGAGTTCATCCCAGCCACCCTCTGTGCGGTGTGAATCCAGGAGCTTCTTCAGCTATGGCAGGGCAGCTTGATGGTCGCCCAGTACTCGGCGAGATTTACCGATCTCTCGCACTACTCGACCGACATGGTACGAGACCCATTCTTCTGGGCCCGAAACTTTGAGCAGGGATTGAGACATGAGATCAGGGCATCGCTGATCTCCCTTAGCATTCTGATTCAGGTAGGAGTACTAGAGCAAGCCCTTTTGATCGAGAGCTTTCTTGCTGAGTCTACACCAGCGCCGAGACCCACCGCAGGGCGGCACGTAGCAGAGTCTTCTATAGCAGGCAGTCAACAGATGACTCTTGGGTCCAGGAAGATGAGACCCTCAGGAAGACAACCTCAGGACACTGGTTCAGCAGTGTGGGGGCACACAGCGTGGAGCCAGTCTTTCGAGAGACAGACAATGATACTCATGCGGCGGACAGGGCCACATGGCTCGTGATTGCCCGTCCCGCCGACCCGAGGAGCAGCAGATTGTTGAGAGACCAGTGAGGTAGAGGAAGAGGGTCGACCGTGGTGGTCCGCAGGGAGGAGGCGGATGAGGCAGAGGAGCTAGTCGAGCAGTAGGTGGTGGGCGACGCTTTGAGGCTCTACCACCACCACAACCAGGAGGTCCACCCCGACCACAGGGAGCTGGCGGGCAGAGACAGGCACAACTCCAGGCAGCGGAGGCCTACCACCACGGCGCGCCCGAGATGATTCGAGGTACTATCTGTGTCTATTATACCCTTGCTGTAGTACTTATAGACATAGGAGCGAGTCACTCTTTCATAGCCGCTACCCTTGTTCGGAGCTCGGAGATTCTGAAAGAGCCTTTGGCTCGATCCTTACGGCTAGAGACTCCTACGGGAGTAGACTCGACGATTACACACTTGTGCCGGCAGTGGATCTTACTCTAGGAGGCTAGAGCTTCTGCTAGGATCTTCTTGTAGTGGCTTCGAGGCCGTACAACGTCATCTTGGGCATGGATTGGTTGTCTACGGTCCATGCATAGATTGACTGTTTTAGGCGCAAGGTGCGATGTGTACGCACCGATGGGAGCAAGTTCACCTTCACCGGTGAGAAGGGAGCCTTTGCAGCATATGATGGACTTCCGCAGCGGAGAGGACAAACCATCACTCATCAGTTGGCTAGCCTCATCCTAGGAGCAGTTGACCTGTAGAGTCCTAGTTTTCCTGTAGTGGTGGATCAGTTTGCAGACGTTTTTTCCGAAGACGTTATAGGGTTACCTCCTCGCAGAGAGGTAGACTTTTATATTGACCTGTACCCCAGGGCATCCCTGATATCGAATCCAGCATATCGGATGGCCCCCGCCGAGCTTCGAGAGATGCGGGTACAATTGGAGGACTTGCAGGGCAAGGGGTTCATCTGACCTAGTGTTTCACCCTGGGATTCCCCGCTTTTATTCGCCAAGAAGGCGAACGGGAGCTTGTGACTTTTTGCTGACTATCGTCGCCTAAACCAGGTTACAGTGGGGAACAAGTATCTGCTACTGAGGATTTATGACCTCTTTGATCAGATCAAAGGAGCACGGTGGTTCTCGAAGATAGACCTCATGTCAGGCTATCATCAGCTCAGAGTTCGAGACGAGGATGTGCAGAAGACGGCCTTCAGATGTCGGTATGTTAACTATGAGTTCATGGTTATGCCATTCGGCATAACCAATGCTCCAGCAGTATTCATGGCCCTCATGAACAGGATCTTTCAGCCACACCTCGATCGATTTGTCGTGGTCTTCATTGACGACATTTTGATTTACTCGACGACTGAGGAGGAGAACGCCTACCACTTACGGGTTGTACTAGACACACTCTGAGAGCACCGAATTTATGGAAATCTCTCGAAGTGTCAGTTCTGGATACGTGAGGTCCACTTATTGGGACACGTCATCTCTGAGGCGGGATTTTTAGTGGATCCTACGAAGATCGAGGCAGTGTTAGCTTGGGAGCCACCCAGGATCTTGACGGAGGTGCGAAGTTTCTTAGGACTAGCTGGATACTATCAGAGATTTGTGACAGACTTATCCAGAGTTGAGGCACCACTCTCAGCTTTGAATAAGAATGGTAAACCCATTGTGTGGTCTGAAAGATGTCAGCAGAGCTTCTAGAAGCTGAGACAGAGATTGACCAGCACACCTATCTTGAGGTTTCCTGAGGAGGGAGTAGGGTACATAGTCTACTACGATGCATCAGGGACCGGACTCGGATGTGTCCAGATGCAGGAGCGGGTAGGGATCGCCTATGGATCACGTCAGTTGAGGCCGCATGAGCAGAACTATGCTACCCATGACCTGGAGTTAGTAGTAGTGGTCTTCGCCCTGAAGACTTGGAGACACTATCTGATGGCAGAGCGCTTTACAGTCTTTTCTGGCCACCAGAGTCTGAGGTACATCTTCTTGCAGAAGGACCTAAACCTGAGAAAGCGGTGATGGCTCGAGTTCCTCCATGACTATGACTTTGAGATAGTCAATACTCCTAGGAAGGGGAACGTGGTAGCCGATTCTCTCAGCAGGAGGATGGGAATTCAGCTACTCGAGTAGGTGACAGAGCAGCTAGCCGCTTTGCAGATATCCTTTGTGGATAGAGATGGAGAAGGATTCCTTCAGTCTCTCACAGTCACTCCTCCACTACTGCAGCGGGTCAGAGAGGCACAGCGTGGAGACGCTGACTGTGAGACGCGGCATGCATAGATATCCTCAGGACATGCACCTGATGGTTTCTCCTTTGGAGCAGTGCACGACATCCTTTTCAGAGGAAGTACCTTGGTAACAGTTTCTTTATGGGAGGAGCTGCTGAGAGAGCTTCACACTTCTCCTTTGGCGGTACATCCTAGAGTGGTGAAGATGTACCAGGATCTCAGACGACAGAACTGGTGGCCAGGCATAAAGAAGGCTGTGGCAGAGTTCATTTCTTGATGCCTCACCTGCTAGCAGGTGAAGGCTGAGCACAAGGTACCAGAAGGCTTGGTACAACCCTTGGAGGTTCTGGAGTGGAAGTGGGACAGAATATCTATGGACTTCATGACTGGACTTCCACGCACTTCCATAGGTCACGACTCCGTTTGGTTGATTGTCGACCGACTCATCAAGTCAGCTCCCTTCTTACCCATCATAGAACAGGGCCCATTGGAGAGCATGGTATGACTTTACGTTTAGGAGATTGTATGGCTTCACGGTGTTTCACCTTCTATCGTCTCCAATCAAGAAGCTCGCTTTACTTCCCGGCTATGGAAGGGATTTTAGGAGGCGTTCGGGACGCAGCTACGTCCGAGCATAGCCTTTCACCCTAAGAGGGATGGTCAGATGGAGAGGACCATTCAGACTCTCGAGGACATGCTCCGCGCATGTTTCCTTGACTTTGGTCGCAACTGGGAGGACCACCTACCCTTGGTGGAGTTTGCGTACAACAACAGCTACCACTCCACAATCGGGATCGCACCATACGAGGCGTTGTACGGAAGACCTTGGAGATCTCCTTTGTGTTGGACATACCCTGGGGAGTCAGCACTTGTGGGACCAGAGATGGTCCGGGCCACGACAGAGAAGGTACAGGTCATCCAGGAGCAGATGAGGATAGCTCAGAGCCGGTAGAAGTCATTTGATGACAGGAGGCGGAGGCCACTAGAGTTCGAGGATGGTGACCACGTCTTCTTGCGTGTCTCACCTCGACCTGGATTACGGAGATTTGGACAAGGCGGCAAGTTGTCTCCACGCGTCATCGGACCATTCTAGGTCCTCGACAAGATTGTCAAGGTGGCTTATCGCCTGGCTCTACCTCCTCAGTTTCACCGGGTACACGACGTCTTCCAAGTATCTCAGCAGAGGATATATGTGCACGGCCTGACGCACATTATTGACCATGGGGAGCATGACGTTGATGATGGGGTGACTTTTGTGGAGGTCCCAGTGGAGATAGAGGATCGACAGGAGCGGGTCCTATGTGGACGGTCGATTCCTCTAGTGCGCATCAGATGGCAGCATGGGAACCTCCAGGAGAGCACTTGGGAGTGGGAGGCTCAGATGTGTGCTCAGAACCCACATTTGTTTCCCTAGTTTTTGATGTATATTTACGGGGACGTAAAGACCTGAGGTGGGAGTAATTTAAAGACAAGTATAATTCAAGGGAAAGTTTTTATTAATTTTCTTTGGAATTTTACAAGAACGCAGTTTCAGACGGCACCTAATTCTGAGGCCCGGTGTGCCCGGAATTTCTATCCGAAGTTTAGCTCGGGTACGTTCAGTGAACGAACGAGCGAGAATTTCTACCTTTTGAACTGACGCCCAGAATCGAATTCCAAGGGCACCGATGGAACCTCAGCGCCGGTAATTTCTTAGGAACACCTGTACCGGAGTTGCGTTTTCACGAGAGTTGATGATAAAAATTGTGGAAGTTTATTTTATAATTATTCTACAATTTTTATTATTTTTACTCTAAGTGTTTAATTCTTGATGGAAGTTGGGTAACCACCCAACCACCCTTGGGAGGTTATGAGGGTGGTGGGGCCCACACGAACCCCACCCCTTCATATCCTCTAACCCCTCTCAACTCCCATTAAATGTGTATAACTTAAGTTTAGTTAACTTACGGAATTAATGTGGTGAGTTAAATGTGGGTTTTTGAAATTCAATCCCTTGAAGTTTCATAAGGCTTGTGTTGCTAATAAAATAAGAAAGGAGCTTATTTTATTTGTTGTTAGAGTTTTGTCGTTGGGAGATTTCTAGGAAGAACATCTTCTTCTTTGACGAAGAACTCGAAGAACATCGATCTCCGTCGAAGAACGACGAGTCCTCGAAGACCGACTCCACGACATCGACCCGCGACGCGATGTCTCTTTCTGCAACGGTTCTTCCACGATGCTGTTTCCGTGACGCGACTTCCTCCTTCAAAGTCGCCTATTTCCATGACGGTTATACCGTGACATTTTCTCTTCAATAAACCTCCGAACAAGCTCCGCTATTGAAACCAAGGTAGGGGTTTAATTTATTCATTTTGTTCGTGAATACCAACTAGACGATCTTCGTGGATTAAAACCAATAGTTATCGAATAACGCGAGGGGGCCAAACCGCAAAAACACGGCTGACCATCCTCATTATTTCATGTTGGTTCCATTGTGGTTTGGTATGGGAAGGTGTGGTGCCATCGCACCACATGGAATCATGCGAAAGGAAATGCGTGGTTCCGTCGCACCGCGCTGTGGAAAGAAGATCAAGGACGCGACGCCGTCGCGCCACACCACGAATTAATACAAGGACGCGACGCCATCGCGCCGTGTCGGAGACACCCAAAAAAACTGTGGAAGTACCGAGGCTACGGTGGAGGGCGAGGCGACATCGCACCGCACTGGACGACAAGGGCCGCGGCCGGTTCCGGGCCGTGGTGGAGCAAGGTGACCGGCGGCCGGACCGGGCCTCTGGCACCGGAGCTGGAAGGGGACCGGCCATCGCCGGTCCCGTTGAGTAGGAACTGGCCGGCTAGGTCGGGCCGGACGGACAGGGAGGAGCCAGGGGAATTAATTCCCCCAGCCAGACATAAATGCGGCCCCAATTAAAGGGCCGCTGTTACAGAAAACCTGGGGGGCAGCGCACCCCCCCCCCCCCCCCCCCCCGCGCGAGCCAAAACGGCTCGGCCGTTTTGGTCGAGCAGCCGACCAGCGCGCCCAGCGCGCGGGTCGCCAAGACGACCCGAACCCAGGGCGGCTCGATCCGGTTCGGACAGACCGGGGGGTCTCGGGCCGGGTCGGTCTGGGCCCGAAACCCCCGTTTCCGGACCTTTTCGGTATTTTGGTCATAACATGAGCTACGAGCCTCCAAACGACGCGCAGTCAACGGCGATGCGATCCTTTGATCGAGGCGGTCGTTTCGGTATATCGCACTCATGGTTTTAGAATAATTTGGGTATGACTGGGCTGGTTCGTACACGAAACCAACCGGGCCCTCGGAGCAGAAACACTCATATCTTGAGCTAGGGACGTCTGATTGACGTTCCGTCAACTTTTTTAGATTCCTATTAGTGAGACGGATCTTTTGGCATACTCCGCCTGAGGTTTGGACGTAGGTGGAGTACGGTCAGGTTGGTTTTGCCTTAAAAACCAACTGGGCCCCTGGGACGAAAAAGCCAATAACTCTCGGACCGGGCGTCCAATTGACGCGTCGTCTGCAACGTTGTGTTCCGGTTGATGATACGGAACTTTTGGATACATCAAATCCAGACTATGTGTCAGTTGATGTATCAGACTCTCGGCTCGTGGAGCGGACCCTCCCGAATGAGCTTGCTGTGTGCAGGAACCCTAGAGCAGGCTGCAACTGCTACTGTGACGACGACGACTGTAAAGAGATCCTCAGTGGATTCTATGGCGACGACTACATCACTCAGCGATCCTATGTGGATTAGTGCTACCGATCCTGTGTGGGTCTGATCCCCTGTGGGTCAGTGCTCAGCGGTTCTGTGTGAGCCAACGCCTATAGATCCTATGTGGGTCTGATCCTGTGTGGGTCTTTGCGGGGGTTAGTTCCTATCGATCCTTTGTGGGTCCAATGACTTAGATGGATCAGTGATCACCTCTATCATCTTTCAAAGAAGTATACCTGTGTGAGCTGAATCCTGTTTGCTTTCCTATGTGGATTGTGTTGTGCTATCCTGTGTGGATTACGTTTTGCTTTCCTATGTAGAATACGTTTACTTTCATGTGTGGACTGGGTTGTACTTGGGCTCGGAGGTTGGAGCGTTTTGGAATTGATGACTTAGGTATATGTATGGGCATATACCTAAGCAGTGTTGGTTGTTACTTCGTGATTGTATCTTTCCTTTGTGGTTTATCATTTGTGGATTTTGGGAGACCTTCAGGGGTCTCGGGGTCCCTACTAAGTAGCTTATACTCACCCCTTCACAGGCTATGCCCGCACTAAGTTATGTTGGTTGTAGATGAGAGACAGTGTTGATCGTGGTTGAGGCTTGCAGAGCAGGACGGTATCTGGAGGTGGACCACTGGGCGGGACATACTCGGAGCGGACGGCGGGACCCAAGGAGCAGTAGAGCTACCTGTACCCACCCTTCAGGTGGGATTTCCAGTGGACAGCTCGGCGTTGCGACTTTACTTTATAGTTGCTGTTTTCCTTTTCGAGTTGTACTTTACATTCAGTTTGGGTTTGTATACTGCCCCATTTACTTTTTCCGCACTTACTGTTGTACCAGCTTTTACTTAGTGTTTACTTCTTCTGTTGCTTACTCTGTGGTGTTTGTTTACTTTACAAAGGCAATTCCTTCCCTTTTACTGGGATTTTATGCCTTTGTGCTAGTCTCTAGCCCCTGGCCTATGGAAGGCGGGCCTGGGGTAGTCACGGTACAGGCCCCGAGGATGGGTCGTGACAAGTTTGAACTAAACCATTCCTTCCAAACTACTTCTTCTCATTACGATGGAAAAATTGAGTCTGATGTTACTGAAAATAAAAATCAATACAATTTCCATTCATCATATTTATCAACATAATTTTTTATTAAAAAAATTGATCTATGGAAAAAAAATACTAGTAAGACACAACAGGGGACTAAAAAAGTCTTAATTAATTTCCATATGGATCCCATACATGGTGTCCTGTAAAAAGGATCTCTGGAATCGCTCTATGTACACTAATAAACAGATTATCATAGGAGTCTATCCCAAACACAGTATAATGACCCATGCATCACTCATGATAGGGTATAATGAACAATCATTTGTGTCATACAATGTTATACCACATTGGGAACCATGTATCACTTGTGGCATGCTATGGTACCGATACCTATCTAGAAAATCCAATAAAATCCATTAGGATACAAGGAATAACTCAGGGGAAGCATAAATGCATCCACTCAGTGAGCCCATATTTGCTGTTATATAAAGAACCATGGTATCACTCCTGATATGATATAGTTTACTTACCAATTTCATTTATTAGTATAGAAGACTCCATCAAATGAATCTCTGATTAATAACCTTTTATCAACCTCATAATGGTATAAAAAATGATCATCACTAGAATTAAACTCATACCATTCAAAAATACTTTTTAATAATGTTGGATAATAAATTTAATTAGGTTATTCTAATATACAACATGATGGTAATGAACTATACATATATCCTACTAGTTATCATTGTTCCAATTTTAAAATACATTAAATTACCAATTAGAAATTCAATACACCATAAAAATGAATTTAATATTAATTCCATGAAATGAGGCTCTTAATCAATTAATGTTGGAACACACATAGGGGTGGAACCCACATAGGTTGTCATCATTTGAAAGGGTTTCAGGAGTTTATTGGACTATTAAATCCATGGAAACATAATTTAATTAAATTAATTACACATTTAGGTAGTTCCACTAGAAGGTATGTTTTGAGGCTTGACATCAAAACCCATAATGAAATGATGCATTAAGGAAAAATAACAGGACCACCTTAAATTTGTTGGTATAACTCCCCGCATCTGTTATCATCCGTTAAATTGAACTATAACAAAATAAATAAGAAAAAAATATCCTAAAAAATATGACATATTATCTCACACAAATATAGCTCATTAATGGTATGATAAGCTATGAAATGTTTGAAGAAGAATAATGATCGTAATGATATGAAAGCAGAATGGAAAACAATGATGGCTACAAATCATAGATGGAAGAGGGGGATCAATTCAACGGTTTTGGCATGGGAGGATAATTTCTTGTGGTTGATGTAGGAGAAAACAAGGGTATAACATAACATGAGGAGATCTGCCAATTTTTTAAGGGGCCGAGACATATTCAAGACAATAATGTAATTCACATACTGAATTCCTAGTGTTATATTGTTCTTTAGAGAATACTCATTTCACGACATGAAATGAATTCATGATGTGCATTCAAATAATGAAAAGAATACATGAAGTGTATTAAATTTAGGTAATGTAACTACATTTAATGGGTTATTTCCCATCAAATTTATGCTATGAATTTCAATGACATTGTTAATCAGTTCTATAGTCAGGCTCTAACCCCAATACAAACATACATTATTAAAAAACAACCATCCTAAAGGAATGATTACGAATTTATAAGATAAAATTCAAATGTAATAAGGGTTTATCCAAATTTAAAGGAATCCATAAATATCTAAAAATTTTATACATTAATATACCCACATAACTACACCCAATACAAAAAAATACAAGTATGAACCTGGTACCACACCTCATATCTAATTCATTAATTTAATCTAAGGTGTCTCTTCCATCGGTTGAATTTTTTAGATACACCACCTTTTCCTAAAAAATCCATCGATAATTTCCAAAACACACCTAATATTTTTGGATGTACACAATTGAAATAGCTTCCAAAAATCTATATATAATTATTTATCATATGTGAGAAAAATGATAATAATAAGGGTGTGAATACTCATTCAAAATTTATATAAAAAAGCTAATTTTTTATTAATTAATTTAACAATAATGAGTTTTTTACAATAAATTTATATTGATGGAAGTAATAGTGATGAAAACAGTGATTTTATTTTGTCTTGGGTAACCAAGATCATTTTCCACCCTTTTTCATTATCTATAATGTAATAACTAGTTTTACACTATGAAACTATCTTAAAATGGTGGGGGAACCTCTTATATAATCATTTGTTTATTAATACAAGGATGCCTACACTAGGAATTTTATAAGTGTTTTAATATAGTATATGAACTAATTATTTTCTATAGTCACAACCCAAAACATACTTTTTGGTGGGGTAATAACTAAAAAAACAAATAATTCCTTTTAATTAGGAAAATAATAAACCATATATGAAAAAATTACAAACAGCTAAAGAAAAGATAAAACAAAGATAAAAAAACAATGAAACACAGAAGAAAATAAGATTATGAGTGTGATGAGGTGCACAGATCATTATAATTATATTATTATAGGATGGTATACTAGAATTCACATTTTGATCACACTAAATAAAATATAATTCTATAAAGATCAGGATCAAATATCTTCCAAGAAAATATATCAAACAAATGTTATCAATGATATATCGAATAATTTGTATAATTTCATTCTGTCCCTTGATCACATATATAATAGTTTAATATGACTTCATTAACAAAATTATATCTTCCGATCATAATGTGATATAGTTATTATATTCTATGAGTTAGAGCATCTAAAATATAATTTTACTATTACCTTTTTTGGATATAAAATGAAAATTTTAATTAATTTTCTTGCTCTATATTTATACATGAAATAATAATACATATTATCGAATATTAATTGTATAAAATATCTATATTAAACATTTATTAAATATTTAAAATTTAAAAAATTATATTCTTGTTTATTAAAATATTAAAAGTGATAAAAATACAGCTAGGTAAAAAATATTTCCTACATGAATATATGTGTATATAATATACTCCAAAAATTGTCTACACAACCAGTAATTATATTTTTAATAAAAAAATAAATCTATAATTAAAATTAGTTTTATTTACAACATACACAAGGAAGAAAACTATCATGGGGGCTTGAACCGGTGGCCACCTCCCCTTACCACAAACCCCCTACCACCATAACCACATTCTTTGGGAAATAATAAAAATATAATAAGAATATTTATTTGAGTCACAAATATAAAAATTAATAAACATTCACAATTTTACAAAAAAAATATTTTAAACTAATTATAGAACATAATACATTGAGATAACATGATATTTTTACTACTAAAAATATACAATTTCATTGAACTACTTTTCTAATACGATCTTCTATTGAAGGAGATGCAACATTAGATATATGACTCCATCATTTATATGACTATATGATATTTTATGGGTTCATGTGAAGCTAATACTTTTAGTAAAGTTTTAAATTCCACTATTAGGTTGTAGAGTATTAGGAAAATTATTGAGGGGAGAATGTTACATTGACATTGAAGAAAATCCATGAATAATTAATAATATATATTGGAGTTGACATTGGTAAAGAACAAAGTTGTGGTCACACATTTCATGAGTAATACAGCCTAGTAGTTGAACATTGTATCTGTTTAGGTCTCAAC
The DNA here is from genome assembly GCA_963277665.1 of Viscum album. Classification (NCBI taxonomy): domain Eukaryota; kingdom Viridiplantae; phylum Streptophyta; class Magnoliopsida; order Santalales; family Viscaceae; genus Viscum; species Viscum album. Next base: position 2,058,042,704 of record OY728151.1, on the reverse strand, counting down.
TAGTACTACATTAACATTGATATAGAGATGTTTAAATTATCATACCATTAGGTGGGAAAGACTGACCGAATACCATTTTGGAAAAAAAATTGATGGAGAGTGCATCCATTAAAGATGGTGAATGGTTGATCTTTGGTTCTATTGTTCCAGTAGAGAATCTGTTTGAGATGAGATACCATCATATAGAAAAGGCTGACGGTGATTCCATGGGTGATCAAAGGACTGGTACTTCTATAAAGCAGGAATATTGAGTGTGATGCCATCTGTTCATGGTCCTTCGGTTGAATATAGAAACAATCTACTATCAATTTTCAAAAGTGATACCATCTAATAGAGAATTAATTAATGTTCACACAACTTTAGAATCTTTTGGTGGTAGAGATCAACCTAATAGATGTTTTGAAATTATATCTTGCCTGGATTTACATTGATCACACAGGTCTCAATCTATCATCATGATTGTGAGGACCCATCTTGAGAACACCCATAGTCGGTGCCTTCTAAACATGATGTGTACATTTTAATAAAAACATGAACTGATAAATTACACATCATGTCCCAACCAGAGAGGATCGAATTTAGTTCATGCTCTGGGAAAACCAGCCACCGCTGTCATAATCCTTTAACTCAAACTTAAAACCTGAAAAATTTTAATAAAAAATGTAGGGTGAGCAGATGAATGCCCAGTAAAGGGTTTTATAATTAAAAAATATAACTTTTGAAAAACATCATTTAAAAAATTCCATAAAACATTTTTCATAAAGAATATGAGTAACACATGTAACATAATATTAAAATCTCAATTAAAATAATATTCTAACAGGATTACATGGATACAAGATTCAAATATAGGCATTCTCCATTAGAGTAACAAATAAATGATATTCTAAACCAATATGACATTTGAAGGTGTAAGCACCAATTTAAAATGAATAATCAAAGTTGCAAATAATGATAATCACATCAATTTTATACACTGAATACTAATTCACATAGGGATAAACATATGTCATGCCATATGCTTTTACATTCCTGATACTCATAATTATTGGCTTGTAACCATGTATATTCTACTAGTAGAATATCCATTTGGTTACATAATTATCATACACATAATGTGGGAAATTTATAATGTCAGAAATCTATGTCAAGGCCTTATTCCAAGACATAGGAGATAACTGTGATAGGATCCCAACCAGAATAGCATACTTTTACCGGTCTCCAACCTGGAACATACTAGTCCAATACATTCCTCATATGTCAGATCAGTTCGGGTATTCAAGGTTTTCCATACCACGATGAATAATTAAATTCTATTTCATATTACTCAAGGTGTCTGATTCTACTTTGAGTAAATAAATTTCTTATCTTATAATGATGTTATGCCACATACAAGCGTTATTGAGTGCAACTTTAAAATAGATATTGGAACCATTTAATCCATAAACGTGTAATATGACAGATAACATTGTTATTAAGGTAGTAAGAGTTTATATAATGCATATATGGTTCATTAAACATTCTTTACACAAGAGAAAATTATAAATCACATTAAATAGTGAGAGAGAATGTTTTTTCCATATGAGATGATAAAATTATATATATTTGACTTCAATAAAATCCTTATTACATGAATGAAAATACATGTTATCTAATATGATGCTAAGAAGGGTCAGTGATCAAACAATTAAACTACCTCACGACTCAACTAACAACAATCACCGTAGTTGACAAAACAATAGGCGAGCTTATCCTGATCGAATGGATTAACATAATCTTTTTATCATTTAATATAATTTCATCAAATAAAAAGATTATATTCTTTTTAATCATAAAACTAAACAAGGGAAATCATGTAATACATTTGAAACATGAACTTATATCAAATATCATATCAATAAAATTTCATTGACTAAAAACCTGTTTGATATATTTTATAGATCAGGACCTACACTTTTACATGAATAGCTCTTGGTTGGGCTTACACGGAGACTGATATTAATTAAAGTCATACAAGTATTAATAACATCACTTAATTATTAAATTCTAATAATCCATTCATAAAATTAGGGTATTGGAAAATATCACCATATATATACTAATTATACATATTTGAGTTCCAAATATTGAACTATGTTTAATAATTTTTCATAAGTAATAGGTAATTAAAAAATATTTGTTACACCATTATTAAAAAAAATCCTTGTCAGGTTATAACATATGTGACCGTATATACATATATAACGATAAAATTTATTCATATACATATATATATCATGAGGAAGGGAGTTATTTATTCGCGTTTCCATAACCCGATGATCCGAAGGACATATAATTGGGTATTTGAGGATCTTCACCCAATTTATATGATTATAAATACATTCATACATTAATAAACTAAAAATTTACATCAAACACACGTAAATATATACAATACATAATTATGTTTTGTTTTTATTAAAATACTCAACTATGTTTTCACAACCTCTTGAAAAACAAATGAATTTGGTTTGGTTTAAGTAAAGGTTTTACCTAAACCATAGGACTATATCTATATTTAAATGTATAAATATATATATACTCTCAAAGAAATGAGAAAAAGAAAAATTAAAACCGTTACGTTGGTCCAAGAAGGAGGAGAAATTGAGGGAGGGTGGATGGAACTTGCTGGGGGATTGAGCGGGGAGGGGAACCAATGGTTTATTGGGTTCCACCGATTAGCTTATAATCTAAATATAATATACAAAACATTTAATACTCCTATAGAGAAAACTGAGTCCAACCTGTTAATTAATTGGTCGGGGAAGACTAATGGAAAAGGGGGACAAGAAGGGTCCAACTGGCTGTCAAGGTTGATGAAGATAAAAAATGGATTAATGAGGTGTAAGGTTTGGTGGAGCACAGGCCGCAGGGAAGAAGAAGATGACACATCGAGGTGAGACCGGGAGAAAAATAGATAGTCAGGATTTGGTCTGGGATTGATCTGAGGGTCATGAGACATATATGGTTTATAAAGGTGATGGATGACTCAGATCGACTTTTGGCAAGATCGGGCGGCTCAAAATCATTGCATCATTTAAAAAAACTAGAACGGTCATGATTAGATTGTGTTGGATCAAACGGTCCACGAAAAATGTAGAGTTAGTCAAAGTTGTTGAAGGTCGATCGTTGGTTCGAGATCGACGTCCTAGATCATGCGTGACGCGATCCAATGTCCCAGATCTCATTTTTCTCAAAAATCCTTGTACCACATTGAATCAGCAATGGTTTCAACGACACTTTATAAGCCTAATACTCCCACAACATCACCAATAATGCAGCACAAACTAGAGAGCCTTACACATGGGCTCCTGCCTTCCACCACACGCTTGGACCTACCCCCGCCTCACGGTGACCCTACGACCACAATGGCAGGCTCATGCGTTCCTGCTTCCGTGCACCCTTTGGGGAACCTATGTCAGAGCATGGGTCGACGTTGTCTTGGGCTAAGGGCTAGGCTCATCCACTACATGGGAGCTTCCTTCCATGGACCAATTATAAAGAGCTAGCACTAATTATCCCATTTATAAAAACTGACATACAATATTTATATGTTCTTAAGGAAAAAAATACATTCATTAAAACCATATAAAAAATATATCTTTTAAACCTTGATATTATTTAAACATTCAAAGGTCAAAGAATACAAATTAGAATTTGTCTTAATTAAAATTATTTCTATAATTATTAATAAACACTAAATATTTAACATAAGAGTTATTAAATTTAGATTTAATAAAAAAACATGATAGTTCCTATATTATTATTACTGATAGCATAGTTTAATAAAAAACATAATTTAATTTGATGAAATTAAACATAACTTATAACTCTCTTTATGAAACGGAAATCATCAAAATATAATTGAGATATTTCCAATGTTGTTTGAAATCCTAATTAAATTTCATATCACATAAGTATAATTCAAAACATTATACCGTAGTTAAATGATATCATATAAGTCCCAGTTCATAATGAAAATTTTGGAAACCTAAGTGGTATTTAATTGTTACTAAGTTAAAATTCCATAGGGCCAATGGCCATAGTTATAGTTGTTGGATTTTCAATGGTCACCAAAGGTAACAGTCAAGTTGATTACATATAAAACCTTGTCATAGCATGTCCTAAACTCAAGAAATTGAATAAGAAGAAGAAGAAAGAGAATAAGAAAGAATAGTTAGTTCTTGCTATACAATTAACGCTCAGAACGTTTTATATGATCATGGTGGTGTTGTTATTAATTTTCACTAACCTGATGGATCTCTTTTATTTATTGTGTCTTGTTTTTGTTGCAGGAGGCATTCCCTGTAGTTATGATAGGGTTTTTTTGACATTTTTTGGTAGGACGTTTCCCTGTCATCTCATCACATTGTAAACACTATTGGGTTCCATTTATAATTAAAATACTTTTGTCTATTTTTGTGTTTTACTAGGTTACATTCTAACATAAATTAAATCCATATTGTTACATTCACATGAAAAACAAGTTTAGTTTAGTTTTTATGAAATTCAAAAAAAAGTAAACATGAACCTATCAAAACATGAGGTTTGAGTTTCAGGGGTGTCATAATGATGAGTGGAGATGGTTGTACAACCTACTAATGATTAACATGGTCTCACAGAGATATTGATTTAAGGATGAGGGGATAAATGATATACTCTTGAAATAAGTTAAGAGATGGATATGTTTGATTAATGATATTATCTGGATTGAATGGATAATGATATATTTTTATTTTTATAGTGGATGATCAGTTTCAACATGTTATTGATCCCCAAATTTGTTATGTACATGGATTTTATGCTTCCTTATTTCTATATATCCTACATCTACTTCTTTATGATGGAACAAGGGTTGGATATCAGCAAGCATAAACACACTTACGGGTAATGCCGGACCGTATTCCCCCAATGCATCATTGTGCACAAAAAACAAGTTCTATGACCACAAAAATAATTTTACCTACCATATACAAGTTCCTAGTTACATCTACACCTTCATGTATTTCTTCATTGAGGCTACATCACCCATGTTATTGACCTCATGATCCCTTAGGTGATGTAAGTACATTCTGTAGTGGGATTTCCATTGTTTTCCAATTATTTAACTAAATCCAAAAAAATTAAAAAAATATTTTCCTAATGTATTCAAATAAATCATTAATAGAGAATATGTAAAAATAAAATTTTACTAATGTATCATTAATCAATTCAAATATTAGTTTATCCAAAAATTAAATGGTTACATTTTATTTTATTTAAATTTAACAAATTTGGGTAAATAATACGTTGTCAAAAATAAACTACTAATATATTAGCACATGTGGGAATACTTTAACAATCCCCTGATTCGGAAAATTACAATAATTTATATTTATTAATACATAAATGTTTCAAAAATAATATCCACAATTTATAAATTTTTCAAAAATTGTATTAAAATAAAATCTATAACACAATATCTCTATTAAATATTATATAATTAAGAGAAATTTAAACATAGAGAAGTTAAAAAAATTATTTATATTAAAAATTAATATTAAACATCATTAATATACAATTTAATATTTATTTTATCAAAAGGGGGTGATTCCAATGTCATATTGAATATTGCAGAAATTTTTATTTAGTTTGAAGAAATTCTAAAAAATATCACATTTATTTTTATGATCCCTCAGAAAATGATATATAATATATATGGGTTTTCTTCTAGAGTGTTGTAGAAGGTTTGTAGAAATATAAATTCTATAAGGGTTATCAAATAATATTTTAATTTTATCCAAAAAAAAATTAAAATATCATAATAATTTCTTAATCTATATAATCAATGAACAATAACTAAAAACAATAACTTACACAGGTTTTTTTGTAGAGAGTTCTACATAATATTGTTTCTTAGAACTCTATGAAATTATTATTTTACTAATAAAATGACACATACATGGTTGTCATTTATAGTTAAAACTACAACCTCCAATGAAAGAATCATTATAATATAATAATTAAAAAAATATTATTTTACGAAAACAAACTAGGAATTAATATTCCCTTAAAATGTCTCATTATAATCTTAACTATTTAAAAATGACTTTCCATAGGGTTGGACTGAAATGTAAAACATAAATAAAATGGGAACATTCTGTTAGGTCTAGATGCAATGATATACAATAAACTTCCTATCATGCCTCCAAACCATTTAATATGAACTACCTTACCAGATTTATCCTTTTCAAATTTGTAATTGACACTCATTTTTATTTTCATTATCTTACATGAATCATGTCAAATCCATTTTACATTTCTACTAGCCTATATATCATGAATTTATAATGTTTCATCATTTATTTATTTAATTTGTAAATTATGAAAAATTTTAATTCTCTCAATTAGATTTTGTCATGATAACATTTAATTGTTAAAGGAAAACAATTACACAATTAATAATTTATTGAAGAAAATATTATATCATTAACATGTATTTTTATAATTTTTATATCAAATAAAAAACATGATATAAACAATGTATTGTTAAAAAATCATTTAATCAAATAGTTTTGGATTAAATAAAGACACATTCTTTCAAACCAAGATCCATGATATTTCATAAAAAAATATAATGATTTATTATTTTTAAATTCATTATATGGAAATTTTTCAAATTCAAATCAAGGGTTATTTCAACATTATAATACATAGAAGTTATTCCAATTTAAAAAGAACATTTTAAATCCATTTGAATTAATATTATATTTTGTTAATAAGTAATGGGTACTAAAACTCTAATTGCTTCCATCCTTGTAATGAGGGAAAATGAATCATTAATATCAATTCAATTTTACTGGTAATAACAATGTGATACTAATCATTATTTATTTTAAAATATTTTTTTACATCATCTAACTTCATTCAAAAGAAATCCATTCAGATCCTATAATAGGTTTCCCTTTTGGAAATTAAACCAAAGCCAACATTTTATTTTTTATTCAAAATGATTTTATACAGGAATCATTTGATTTATCATGTTGGAATGTTTTAATTTATTATCAATGTTAAAAAAAATCAGTAACAAAAGAAAAATTTAAAAAGTAAATTAAAACATTTTTGGTTAGTTTAATAGATTCTCCATTAACATTCAATTTTTTAACTGGATGATCATTAGGTGTTTTCTACTCTTTAAGATCAGTTTAAGAAATCTTATATTCATCCTCAACTCTATCAATCTCATTTTCTTGGTTGTTATTTTCAATAAAATTATATACTCCATATTCATCATCATCTTTGTTTATGTATGAATTTTAGTTATTATAATTATTTTTATTAAACTTAACATATAAAAACGCTTCAACAATTAAATTTTTCATATTGAAAACTATATATTAATTAATGTAATTGAAATATCTTATGGATATTACTTCTTTACATTTATAATCAAATGTTTCTAAATTTTCTTTTTTATTTATGGAAACATGTTGAAATCAAATAACCCCAAAATACCCACGTTTATGTTTAAACCCTTTAAATAGTTCATAAGGAGTCATATTTAAAAATGTTCTAAGTAGTACTCTATTTAATACATGAAAATATGTATTTACATATTATTCTAAAAAATATCATGTAATGTTTAATTTTTTTATTTCTTATATAACCATTTATTATGTAGATCTATTCTTTCTACATACCACACTATGTTATTATAGAATCCGAGGTTGTAAAAAATAATATTTATATCTATTATAATAGAAATAATATCAAATTTTACATCAAAAATTTACCGAAATATATCAATATATATATGATTGGAATAATATTTATGCTTCGAATAAGTTTATAGAAATAAAAATAATTTATTAATGTTTTATTTTTAGTTCGTATGAAATAAAACTAGATAAATATTTTATAATCATATAAATATACAAATGAAAACAAATAACCCCAAAAAAATAACTTTTAAAGGTCCAAATAAGTAAATATGTAATATTAATTTGCTTCAAGAAGTATTAACATAATTTACTTATTTAAATCATTCTTTTTCTCTTCTTTCCCTTTCAAAATGAATAAATATCAATGTACCTACTTGTATGTGAGTTTTGAATTGTATAATGTGTTCATACATTGATAGATAGTAATAATGTATGAAGATTTCATTCCCAATCCTATAATTCCATATAATTACATATTTTTCATCAAAATTAAAACACATATCCTTTTGTTTGGATAAATCATAAAAATCAATTGTGTAAACATTCTCTATTCAATTTTGTGAAAATAATACACATTTATTGTTCAAAACTGTACATTTTTCATTTTGAAATATAACAATCAATCCATAATCACATTTCTTTGATATACCTAATTAATTATGTTTCAAACCTCCTATAAATATTAATTTTTAAATAATTAATTATTATTAAAAAAAGATCAATAAAACATGTAATATGACCTTGAGAGATGTCTCTAAAACGTGACTGTGCCACCATAAAAAGTAATAAAAGATATACATTTTTAAATATCACATATCATTTTCGTGGATTAATGTCGATCTAAATACCATGAGTCATTGATACATACAAATAATATTTCATAAAAATAAAAAATAAATTTGACAATTTTTGTACCCATGAATACTTGGATCCATCTGGATTAGTAGTAGGAATTATATAACCCAAATAAGTTTAAAATAATTATTAGTTAGCTATTTAGAACATAAATAAATAAAAATAAATTAATTTTTATACACAAATTGGTTTTTAAATATCAATGATCATTTATTATAATAATGACCATTCATTATACATTTTAAATAGGTTACACTGAAATACATGTATATTAATTTTTAACAATGATATTCTTATTTAATCTTAGTTACAGACATTTATAACCTATACAATTCCTATTATAATTATGTTTAATTATATACACAATTTTATATTATTTTTCATGACCTTGAAAAAATTTAAATAATTCTATTTAATATTGCAAGATTCATTTTTCAAAACATATTTTTTCGTATTAATAGTATCTAAATTAGTATAAACATTCACATTATATCTGGAATATGTTTTTATAAGTTTATTATAATCTTTATTAAGTTTAATACATTTATTCTTTAAATTATTCAAATTATCCATGTCACGACCCGTCCTCGGGGCCCATGCCGTGACTACCCCAAGCTCGCCTTCCATAGGCAAGGGGCTGGCGACTAGCACCAAGGCGTAAATCCCAACAAAAGGGAAGGCATTGCCTTTGAAAAGTAAACAAGCACCAAAGAGTAAGAAAGCGGAAAAGTAAACACTAAGTAAAAACTGTAACAAGCTGTGTTGAAAGTAAAAGGGGCCGGAAATACAAGCCCAACTGTAAAGTACTACTGAAAAGAAAAACAGCAACTGAAAAGTAAAATCCGCAGTGTCGAGCCATCCTCTGGAAGTCACACCTGATGGGTGGGTACAGATAGCCTCCACAGCTCCTCGGTCCAGGCGTCCGCTCCGAGTGCGTCCCACCCAGTGGTCCACCTCTAGGTACCGTCCAGCTCCGCACGCCTCCACCACGATCAGTGTTGTCCGTCGTCTGCAACCAACACAATGAAGTGCGGGCAAAGCCCGTGCAGGGGTGAGTATAAGCTACTCAGTAGGGACCCCAAGACCCCCGAAGGTATCCCGAAATCCACAAAGGATAATCAACAAAGGAAAGGTACAATCACAAAGTAACATCTGACACGACTTAGGTATATGCCCATACATATACCTAAGTCATCAATTCCCGTTCGGCTCCAACGTCTGAGCCCAAGCACAACCCAGTCCACACAGGAATGAAAACGTATACCCACAAAGGATAACACAACACAATCCACAAAGGAGAGTAAATAGTAAATCCACAGAGGATAGCTCAACACAATCTACAAGGAGTGTAAATAGTAAATACACACAGGATAGCTCAACACAATCTACAAAGGAGAGTAACACAAGATTCAGCTCACACATGTATACTTCTTCAAATGACGATAGAGATGATCAAATGTAGCCACTGATTTATCTAATCCGTTGGACCCATAAAGGATCGGAAGGTACTAACCCCCCGCAATGTCCCACATAGGATCGATCATGAAGTTGAACCCCAAGCTATCGGGAAACTCCTCCTCCATCAAGTAAAGTGGATATGCCGCTACAACCAAGCGCTTCCCTCTTACCTTAGACTGTTGTAGTTCTCCACACATTGGGTACTGTGGGCCTTCCGCTACAACTAAGCGCTCCCACGTGCCGCTACAACCAAGCGCTCCCCCATCGTGGGTATGCCGCTACAACCAAGCGCTCCCCTGTGCCTCTACAACCAAGTGCACTTCTGTCGTGGGTCTGCTGCTACAACCAAGCGCTCGTCTGTGCCGCTAGGACCAAGCGCACCTCTGTCATGGGTCTGCCGCTACAACCAAGCGCTCCCCTGTGCCGCTACAACCAAGTGCACCTCTGTCGTGGGTATGCCGCTACAACCAAGCGCTCCCCTATGCCGCTACAACCAAGCGCACCTCTGTCGTGTTATCCGTAACACACTGAGTCGTTCGATCAGCAGTCGTCAAGTCTCAACCGTCTCTAGGGTTTCTGCCCACGGCATGCTCGTTCCGGGAGGGTCCACTCCACGAGCTAAAAGGTCGATGCATCAACTGACATGCAGTCCGGAGTTGATGTGTCCCACGGTGTACCGTAGTGGTCATTGCCGAAAACACGGAGGACTCCCGTACTATACTCATCATCGTCGCAGTCGAATCCACCGAGGATCTCTGTACAGTCATCGTCGTCGAAGCCGCAGCCAGCACTAGGATTCCCGCACACAGAAAGCTCATTTTGGAGGGTCCGCTCCACGAGCCGAGAGTTTGATACATCAAATGACACAATGTCCGAAGATGATGTATCCAAAAGTTCCACATCGTCATCAGGAACTCAACGTCGGAGACGGCGCGTCAATCGGACCCCCGGTCTGAGAGTTATTGGTATTTTCGTCCCAGGGGCCCGATATATTTTTAAGGCAAAATCAACCCGACCGTAATCCACCTGCATCCAAACCTCGAGCGGAGTGAGCCAAAAGATCCGTCTCACTTAGAGGAATCCACCAAAGTCGATGGCACGTCAATCAGACGTCTGGAGCTCAAGATATGAGCGTTTCCGCTCCGAGGGCCCGGTTGGTATCGTGTACGAACCAACTCGGTTGAACGCAAAGTATTCCGAAACTTTGAGATCGATATACTGAAACGACCGTCTCGATACAAGGATCGCGTTGCCGCTAACGGAGAGTCGTTTGGATGCCCGTAGATCATGTTATGGGCATTTGACCTAAAACGGCCCGAAGACCGGGGGTCCGGGCCCGGCCCGACCCGGCCAGACCCCCCCTAGGTCGGCCGAACCCGGTCCGACCCGGTCCAACCCAGTCGGACTGGTCTGGCTCGGCCAGCCCGGCCCGACTTGGCCGAGCGGCCGAGCGGCCGACGCGGGGGGAGCCACCGCCCCACGTGACACCCCCGTGGCACCCGCGGGGTGTCGGCCAGACAGCCGAACGCGGCTGAAGCCGCGTCCCGAGTGACGCGGGGGGGAGCCGCCGCCACCGTGTGACACCCCCGCGACACCCGTGGGGTGTCTCCCGGGCGACCAGACGCAGCCGGTGCCACGGCGGTCTCGTCCGGCGGCGCGCCGGGCGCCGCCGGAGTTGTTCCGGTGGCCTAATTTTCTTCCCGTTTGCGCCGTTGGTCCTCCCGGGTTGCATTCTTCACTGTGGGATCATTAAATCGCCCTTGCATCACGATTGTCGTCGCCCGCCAAATCTGCACAACCACAAAGAATGTCGGAGGGTTGTCTGGCCGTGTTCGTTTGGCCCGCACCCTCCGCGTTAGATAAAAACAACGGAAGAAACAATATTCAACATATGAATACATATCCGAAAACAATTTTTAAGGAAATAAAAATTCTTTATGAATCGGGTTCATGATTCTTGAACAGAAACAACACGGAAAAAAAGGAAAAGTTCACAACAACCCCTACCTCGTTGGTCGTCTTCGTACGCACGTCCTTCGCAGAATTGCTCGTCGCGGAAGGAGGAGATCGTCGCGTCGTCGCGGAAGGGCGTCGTGTCCTCGCGGAAACCAGCGTTGAGTCGGCGAACTCAACGGATCAAAAAAACATCAGATTTAATTTAATTATATAAAAATTAAATCTGTGACTTGTTTAAAAAGACACAAGGATGATTTAAGAGAAACTGGGAGTCTCTTACCTCAAACAGCAGATCGAAGATTCGTTGCGGAGGAAGAGACATCGCAGAAGAACGTTGCAGGAAGGGAACGTCGGCATCGCGGAACACGGCGTCGCGTCGTCGACTTCCACGGGTTCGGCGTTCTTCGTCGGAGGCCAGCGTTCTTCACGTTCTTCGCGTTCTTCGCAAAGGAGGATGAAGGCTCAAGGATTCTGTTAAGCCTCTCAACGAGTAATCCTTCAAAAGACCTTGTTGGTCTTATTTTATTATAACACCAACAAACAAAAAGGTAAGTAACGACCCATCAATTCGTTGTATTAATTCAATGAAAGTAACAGCTCATTTAATTCACGAAGAAAACCACCCAATTAAATGGTCTGTTAAGAATTTAAGAAAACACGTCAGTTGACTTTCATAATGATGGGTTTTCGTGGGCGCGTTACTTAACGGAAAGAAACGGCGGGGCTCGTGTGGGACACACCTCAAAAATATCCTACCAAGAGGGTAGGATATTTCTGGATAATACCATATCCGGTTCAACTAAGTTTAAGCCGCTTTTAAGTGGCTTCAAGTGGCTTCCAAGTGGCTTAAGTGAAATAAAATAAAGTTGTCGCAAAAATATTTTATTTCTTAACTTTATGCCCGAAAATTAAAAACCAAACCCAAGAAAACACAACTCCGGAAGAGGCGTTTCTAAGCGAATACCGGCACTGTGATTTCATCGGTGCCCTTAGAATTTGATTTCCGGCACCAGTTCAAATGTTAGTAAAACCCGCTCATCCGTTCACTAAATGTACCCGGGCCAAACTTCGGAAAATGATTCCAGGCACACCGCGCCTCGGAATCAGGTGCCGCCAGAAACTGCGTTCTTGTAAAATTTCAAAGAAAATTAAGAAAAAAAAATTTCCTTGAAATTTACGGGTCTTTACATTACTCCCACCTCAGGGCTTCACGTCCCCATAAAGATACATCATAAACTAGAGAAACAAATGTGGGTACTGAGCACGCATCTGAGCCTCCCGCTCCCATGTGCTCTCCGGGAGGTTCCCGTGCTGCCATCTGATGCGCACAAGATGAATCGATCAACCACGTAGAACCCGCTCCTATCGATCCTCTATCTCCATTGGGACCTCGGCAAAAGTCACCCCATCATCCATGTCTAGCTCCCCATGGTCAATGATGTGCGTCGGGTCGTGCACGTATCTCCTCAGCTGAGATGCGTGGAAGACGTCGTGCACCCGGGGCAACTGAGGTGGTAGAGCCAGGCGATAAGCCACCTCGCCAATCCTGCTGAGGACCTGGAAAGGCCCGATGAAGCGTGGAGACAACTTTCTGCCTCGGCCAAATCTCCGCAAACCACGTCGAGGTGAGACCCGCAAGAAGTCGTGGTTGCCATCCTCGAACTCTAGTGGCCTCTGCCTCCTGTCGGCATAAGACTTCTACCAGCTCTGAGCTGTCCTCATCCGCTCCTGGATGACCTGGAACTTCTCTGTCTGGGCCTGGACCATCTCCGGTCCCACAAGAGCTGCTAAGATTTATTCTTTGCTGATAAGAGAAATCTGGTTTCATCCCCGAGATGAACCACTTCCTTTGCCTAATACCGTCAATTCCGACATGGATGTTACTAATCCATACCAAGGATGACGTCGTAAGGCCTCGACGCTACTACCAAGAGATCCAACCGTTACTCTCTCCTCCAAGGGTTGTGTCACACTGTCAGCTTCAGTGTGTGATAACTGGGTCTCCTCCAGTAGATGTCTCACAATTGAGGCTCAAGTCAACAGTCTAAACTGGAACCCCTTAGTAACAACACAAAAGAGGGCAGGAAAGTAAATTCCACAAGAAAAGGTGTCTTTTATTACTGTAGCTCAAGTAAAAAGACACAAAGCATCTAAAAACATTCATAAACATAATTAGAATCAACACGAACAAAATTCTCCAGGTCTGGAGCTAGTCCCGCTCCTGTCCCTCTGCTCCCAGAGCTCCATGGTCGTAGGCCTCAGCTACCTGAAGCTGAGCTCTCCCATGTCCTCCTGTCCCCTGCGGTCGGGGTGGACCTCCTGGTGGTGGTGGTGGAAACACCACGAAGCGTCGTCCACCTCCAGCTGCACGACCAACTCCCCTGCCATGGCCGCCTGCTCCTTGCGGCCCGCCATGATCGAACCTCTGCCTCTGCCTGGGGGGTTCTCCGTTCATTTGCTGGTTATCCGTATGGCGGGTCGGACAGTCACGAGCCATGTGACTAATCCGGCCGCATGAGTAACACTGCCCTCTCATGGCAAGTTGTTGTCCACCCCGAGTGCCTCGCACAAACGATCCAGAGTCATGCTGTCGACCACCTGCAGGTCTAGTCCTCATGGACCCCTACGTCATCTATCTACTGCCCACTACAGAAGACTCTGCCGCATGCCGGCAAGTGGTGGGTCCTGATGCTAGAGACTGCTCAGCAAGGAAACTCTCCACTAAGTGGGCTCTCTCCAACACCTCCGCCTGTGTCGGAATGTTAAGGGAGATCGTCGAATCCCTGATCTTGTGCCTCAGTCCCTGCTCGAAGGTCTGGGCCTGGAAGAACGGGTCCCATACCATATCTGTGGAGTAGCGCGAGAGATCAGTAAATCTCGCCGAGTACTGGGTCACTGTCATGATGCCCTACCGCAGCTGTAGTAACTCCTGAATGGGCACTTCATGAAGGGTGGCCGGGACAAACTCTGAGCGAAAGAGGCTCTCGAAGTCCGTCCAGAGAAGAGACGTCTCGTCGTGCACCTGGAGCATCAAGATCCACCATCTTCCTGCTGACGTGTGTAGGAGTCTCGCTGCGAGGATCACCATGAGGTCTGCTGGTGTCCTCACTAATCTGAAAACCCGTACGACCGCCTCCAGCCAGTCCTCGGCTGCCTGGGTGTCCGTCTCCCCACGAAACCTGGGTGGTCACTGGCTCTGGAACTCATGTAGAGCTCCAAGGCGACATGCATCGTCAGCGGTCGTGGCGGGAAGCATCAGTGGCTCGGCGGGTAAAGGTACCACCAGTGCCTCTGCTGATAAGGAGCCCTGCACCGAGGCCCCATCGCTCGGTGGGCTGTCATCACGTTCCACTCTCGAAACCCTTGCTGGCTTCCATCGTGGGGCCATCCTGAAAAGAAAAAGGTGTGCCACGGTCAGAACAATATACTTGGTGAGCTGACACAAGTAATCACAAAGAAAACTTGAAACACACATGCAATCAATGTTTTCGTGCACTAAGTTGGAAATCAGAAGTCAGGGCCCTGGTGTACGGATACGTCGGCCGCCGCACCAACACTGGACTCCCTGGACAGATAACCACACCGAATACGCTAAACACTATTTCTTCACATAGAAGAAATATCAGATTCTGCAGTAGAACCGACCACCTTTGATACCAATTTGTCACGACCCGTCCTCGGGGCCTGTGCCGTGACTACCCCAAGCCCGCCTTCCATAGGCCAGGGGCTGGCAACTAGCACCAAGGCGTAAATCCCCACAAAAGGGAAGCCATTGCCTTTGAAAATTAAACAAGCACCACAGAGTAAGCAAGCGGAAAAGTAAACACTATGTAAAAACTGTAACAAGATGTGCTGAAAGTAAAAGGGGCCAGAAATACAAGCCCAACTGTAAAGTACAACTGAAAAGAAAAACAACAACTGAAAAGTAAAAGCCGCAGCGTCGAGCCGTCCTCTGGAAGTCCCACCTGAAGGGTGGGTACAGATTACCTCCACAGCTCCTCGGTCCAGCCGTCCGCTCCGAGTGCGTCCCGCCCAGTGGTCCACCTCCAGGTACCGTCTTACTCCGCATGCCTCCACCACGATCAGTGCTGTCCGTCATCTGCAACCAACACAACGATGTGTGGGAAAAGCCCGTGCAAGGGTGAGTATAAGCTACTCAGTAGGGACCCCGAGACCCCTGAAGATCTGCCGAAATCCACAAAGGATAATCCAAAAAGGAAAGCTACAATCACGAAGTAACATCTGACATGACTTAGGTATATGCCCATACATATACCTAAGTCATCAATTCTCGTTTGGCTCCAACGTCCGAGCCCAAGAACAACCCAGTACACACAGGAAAGCAAACGTATACCCACACAGGATAGTACAACACAATCCACAAAGGAGAGTAAATAGTAAATCCACACAGGATAGCTCAACACAATCCACAAGGAGAGTAAACAGTAAATCCACACAGGATAGCTCAGCACAATCCACAAAAGAGAGTAACACAAGATTCAGCTTACATAGGCATACTTTTTCAAATGACGATAGAGATGATCAGATGTAGCCACTGATTCATCTAATCCTTCAGACCCATAAAGGATCGGAAGGTACTAACCCCCCTCAATGACCCACAAAGGATCGATCATGAAGTTGAACCCCAAGCTATCGGGAAACTCCTCCTCCATCATGTACAGTGGTTATGCCGCTACAACCAAGCGCTTCCATCTTACCTTAGACTGATGTAGTTCTCCACCTATTGTGTACTGTGGGCCTGCCGCTACAACCAAGCGCTCCCACGTGCCGCTACAACCAAGCGCTCCTCCGTCGTGGGTCTGCCACTACAACCAAGTGCTCCCCTGTGCCTCTACAACCAAGCGCATCTCTGTCGTGGGTCTGCCGCTACAACAAAGCGCTCCGATGTGCCACTACAACCAAGCGCACCTCTGTCGTGGGTCTGCCGCTACAACCAAGCGCTCCCATGTGCCGCTACAACCAAGCGCACCTCTGTCGTGGGTCTGCCGCTACAACCAAGAGCTACCCTGTGCCGCTAAAACCAAGGGAACCTCTGTCGGGTTATCTGTAACACACCGAGTTGTTCGATCAGCAGTCATCAAGTCTCAACCGTCTCTAGGGTTTCCGCCCACGGCATGCTCGTTCCGGGAGGGTCCACTCCACGAGCTAAAAGGTCGATGCATCAACTGACATGCAGTCCGGAGTTGATGTGTCCCAAGGTGTACCGTAGTGGTCACTGCCGAAAACACGGAGGACTCCCGTACTGTACTCATCATCGTCATAGTCGAATCCACTGAGGATCTCTGTACAGTCATCGTCGTCGAGGTCGCAGCCATCACTAGCATTCCTGCACACAGCAAGCTCATTCGGGAGGGTCCGCTCCATGAGCCGAGATGCTGATACATCAACTGACACAAAGTCCGAAGTTGATGTATCCAAAAGTTCCGCATCATCATCAGGAACTCAACGTCGTTGACGGCGCGTCAATCAGACGCCCGGTCTGAGAGTTATTGGCATTTTCATCCCAGGGGCCCAGTTGATTTTTAAGGAAAAATCAACCCGACCGTACTCCACCTGTGTCCAAACCTCGGGCGGAGTGAGCCAAAAGATCCGTCTCACTTAGAGGAATCCACCAAAGTTGACGGCACGTCAATCAGACGTCCGGAGTTCAAGATATGAGCGTTTCCGTTCCGAGGGCCCGGTTGGTTTCGTGTACGAACCAACCCGGCCGAACCCAAAGTATTCTGAAACCTTGAATGTGATATACCGAAACGACCATCTCGATCCAAGGATCACGTTGCCACTGACGGCGAGTCGTTTGGAGGCCCTTATCTCAAGTTACAGGCATTTGACCGAAAACGGTCCGAAGACGAGGGGTTCGGGCCCGGGTCGACCCGGCCTGACCCCCCTTGGTCGGCCGAACCCGGTCCGACCCGGTCGGACCGGTATGGCTCGGCCAGCCTGGCCCGGCTCGGCCGAGCGGCCGACGCGGGGGGAGCCGCCCCCCCACGTGACACCCCCGCGGCACCCGCGGGGTGTCGTCCAGACAGCCGGACAAGGCTGAAGCCGCATCTCGAGTGACGCGGGGGGGGGGGGGGGAGCCGTCGCCCCCGCGTGACACCCCCGCGACACCCGCGGGGTGTCTCCCTGGCGACCGGACGTGGCTTCAGCCGCATCCCGCATGCGCCGGACCCGCGCGGCCGCAGGTTCGCAAGCGCCGCATCCGTGGCCGGTGCCGCGGCGGTCTCGTCCGGCGGCGCGCTGGGCGCCGGCGCCGCCGTGCCGGCGACCCGCGCCACCGCCGGCTTCCGCGGGCCGCCAGAGTCGCTTCGGTGGCCCAATTTTCTTCCCATCTGCGCCGTTGCTCCTCCCGGGTTCCATTCATCACTGCGAGATCGTCAGATCGGCCTTGCGTCACGATTGTCGTCGCCCGCCAAATCCACACAACCACAAAGTACGACGGAGGGTTGTCGGGCCGTGTTCATTTGGCCCGCACCCTCCGCGTTAGATAAAAACAACGAAAGAAACAATATTCAACATATGAATACATATCCGAAAACAATTTTTAAGGAAATAAAAATTGTTTATGAATCGGGTTCTTCATTCTTGAACGGAAACAACACGGAAAAAAAAAGGAAAAGTTCACAACAAGCCCTACCTCATTGGTCGTCATCGTACGCACGTCCTTCGCGGAATTGCTCATCGCGGAAGGAGGAGATCGTCGAGTCGTCTCGGAAGGGCATCACGTCGTTGCGGAAACCGGTGTTGAGTTGGCGAACTCAACGGATAAAAAAAAACATCAGATTTAATTTAATTATATAAAAATTAAATCTGTGTTTTGTTTAAAAAGACACAAGGAAGATTTAAGAGAAACCGGGAGTCTCTTACCTCAAACAGCAGATCGAACATTCGTTGCGGAGGAAGAGACGTCGCAGAAGAACGTTGCAGGAAGGGAACGTCGGCGTCGCGGAACATGGTGTCACGTCGTCGACTTCCACGGGTTCGGCGTTCTTCATCGGAGGCCGGCGTTCATCGCGTTCTTCGTGAAGGAGGATGAGGGCTCAAGGATTCTGTCAAGCCTCTCTACGAGTAATCCTTCAAAAGACCTTGTTGTTCTTATTTTATTATAACGCCAACAAACGAAAAGGTATGTAATGACCCATCAATTAGTTGTATTAATTCATCGAAAGTAACAGCTCATTTAATTCATGAAGAAAACCGCCCAGTTAAATGGTCTGTTAAGAATTTAAGAAAACACGTCAGTTGTATTTCATAATGACGGGTTTTCGCGGGTGCGTTACTTAGCGGAAAGAAACGACGGGGCTCGTGCGGGCCCCACCTCACAAATATACTACCAAGAGGGTAGCATATTTCTGGATAGTACCCTATCTGGTTTAACTCAGTTTATGCCACTTTTAATTGGCTTCAAGTGTCTTCCAAGTGGCTTAAGTGAAATAAAATAAAGTTGTCGCAAAATTATTTTATTTCTTAACTTTAAGCCCGAAAATTAAAAACCACACTTGAGCAAACGCAACTCCGAAAGAGGCATTTCTAAGCGAATACCGGCGCTGCGATTTCATCGGTGCCCTCAGAATTTTATTTCCGGCACCGGTTCAAAAGTTAGAAAATCCCGCTCGTCCGTTCACTGAACATACCCGAGCCAAACATCGGAAAATGATTCCGGGCACACTGGGCCTTGGAATCAGGTTCTGTCAGAAACCGCGTTCTTGTAAAATTCCAAAGAAAACTAAGAAAAAAAATTTCCTTGAAATTTACTGGTCTTTACAATCCAAATCACAATTACGTCTTCTCTCTAGATCATTATCATTCACTTATAATTTTTTAAGTAATTCATATTTTATTTCAATTGTAACATTTTAGAATAAGAATTTACTTTAGATTTTTTATTTTAGGAAACAATAATATTCAAAACAAAAAAAAACTTTTTCAGTTTCTCATTCCCTAATATAATATTCTTATATTGATTTATTATATTACTTTATTTTTCAATTATAGTGACTCCATCATTCCTCAATTCAACAATTTATTTAAATAGTTTTCAGCCATTACAATGAACATAATCTGAATTAGAATATCAATTATAATTTGTTTCATTATCATTTTCAGAAAGATAATTATAATCTACACAATGAGAATTAATTAATAGAGTGAAAAGCGAGTCAGTTACCTCAAATCGGATACACTTCAGTGTAAGCTGTCCTTATATTGTCTTGGATCCATATAGTCCAACTCCTTCTGTGTTTCCAATAATGTATTTCTCATAGGTGGATGAGGGTAGGTCTAAAGGTGTTTGGATTCTAATAAACAAGAGTATGAAGAACACAAAATTTACAAGTGTTTCATGTCTTTAATATGTGATTCGTGGCCTCTACGTGGTTGGTTCATAAGGTGCCTCGTGACGTGAATTAAATCAATACCTCATTTTGTGTGATGGTATTTTTTCAACAGGACATAAATTTCATTTAGTACCAAACCGTAAAGTGTTTCAACAATGATAATCCACTATAATGTGCACACTTATAGGTTATAGTTCCTTTGGTTTTCTCAAACACTATGGCCTTTCCTATAAACACCAGGAATCCAATATCTATTTCATTGTGCATTTTAGGACCCCTTCAACATGGATGGATTCATAAATTATTTTGTTAATTATTTGATGATCAAAGGTAAATTCAATATTTTTCTCTCAAGGATCAGGGATCAGGATCCGCTCACTTTATTCCATGTGATGGAAGTTTCTCTATGTTGTTGTAATAATGTTTTCTTGGTTGTTTGATGGTGCAGTTTTGGTGCATCATCATTGGAGTGTAATATCCCTTGCAGGAGGAATGGCCAGAATCTACAACATTGGTATGTTCTTATGATATGATCATTGATTACCATAAATAATGGGGTTAGTTTATTCTCTTATTTATTTATGTACAAAAAAATATTATGTTGTTTTAAAACATTATAATGTAATGTAATTAACATAATATTTATTAAACTAGAATAGAAATGAATTTATTATAGCGATCAGATATTATTTATTTCTATAGTGATAATGGTTTACCTCTTGATTTTCTAGATACTTTAATATATATGTTATTCATGTAATAATTTCATGATATGATATGGATTAAATTATTGTTATTGATGTAAAATGGTAAAAAATATAATGTTGTAACCAATTGACTAATTTGATTATGAATTTTAGATGAATCATGTTCTAATAAATATTGTGTTTCATATAATGTGATGACTACAAAATTTATGAAATATTTAAGATTAATCAAAAATTTTATTCATCAATAATGTAATTGATCAATAATGAGACAAATTATCATGCTTATTTGGATAATTTAAAATGGAATGTTAAATGAGAATGTTACTTCTCTTGGTTTTGTGAAACAAGAATTAATTATAAGATCTTGTTTAATCATTGGATATGTGGATATAGGTTTATGTACTAGGTTACACATAGTTTTAATCTTTGAATAATGAATTTTTTAATTCAAGATTGAATAATAAGTAGTTATATGTCAATTTTTTTTTTCATGGTCTGAGTTTCCAATTTTCTTTAGAAGGCTGAGTTCCATGTTATTTGAGCCATGGGAGATTATTTTATATGATGTGTGGATGTATTATTCTATGGAATATATTTCCATATTAACAATGTTCTCCTCTTATATAAATTTTATGTGGTATGTGTAATGTACTAGTTCCAGGAACCACCCATTGGTGCCCTGTACTGGCTTGGTCACATGGCCTTATGTGCATTTCCCCAAATTCCATAGGCTGCCGACTAGAAATTAGGGCCTTTGGTGTGATAGTGGGGAAACTATTCCATCATTGGTATATTAATACAGTGCAATTAAAACATATAGTAATAACAAAAGAAGTAAAACACGAAATTTGTAAACAACAGTAGTAATAAAAAATTGGAGCACACACACACACACACATATATATATATCTACATACATACACAGGCATATATATATATATATGACTCATGATACATATGTCTAGGAAAGTATCCAAACAATAAATAATTATGTAATATAATTCTAAACCAATGTACAAAAGAAAATAGACAAATTGTTCCATATCATCGCAAGCCCCATCTTGGTGCCATGCTCCCCAACTCCACAGAAATCATTTAAAAGAAGTAGAAGGGTGATTTACCTTATCTAAACGTACAACAATATAATCTTTTTGGTCCCAAAAGCATTACCCAAACAGGGTGTGAGGTGAATCCAAATAGGGAACCACCCAAAGAACTATGCCTAATAGTCAGTGAATATATATGGAAGGTAAAAAAGAAAATGAAGCCGTAAAAAAGTAATTACACATAGTAACAATCCTAAAAATTCTGTTGCATTCATTTTCATATATCAATTAATTAGAAAACAAATCAGGTAACCGTCAAGGATGTACTCACAGCCTAACCCCTCTAGTTCAACCAAAAAAACACATGCAACCCTCTGGGAAGTTCATACTCTCTAACCCCTCTTGTTCAGATTTATCAAAGACACTCTAGGGAAGAACTCACTGCCAATTCGCCAAGGGGTATCGTTTCGGTAACTAATAGGCACTCTGTGGAAGCACTCAACGTCCAACTCCCCATGTAGTCTGAATTGAGGAATCTGAAAAAAGTCTGATGGATCAGAAATTCAATCCCTCATATGTCCTCACAACGTAATAGTAATACAGACACTTAAGAGAAACCCTCAACATCAATTCTCCCGATGGTATACTACACCAGATTCTCATGGCCCAATGTATGTATAAGGCCCCGACCTTATAACATTACTTAATATTGAATTACATTGAATAATTCACATTGAGGATCTTTTCAGGTTTAGAGTTTTAGAGAATTAGGTCATAACTATTACATCTCAAAGATTACAAAGTAGACACATCTACACAGCTTCCATCTTTTCCACAAAATAAAAACTCTTGAACAAAAGAGTCATGTCTAGTTCCTTGTTTTAGACAGGCTGACATTTCCTTGATCCCATCCTTGACCCTATTCAACTTTATGTCTTGTGAAAACGTTTCAAAAACATTGGATGACCATAAAAAGCTCAGTAAGTGTTATAATAGTATGGATATAAAACATTAGTCCATGTATACATAAGAATCAATGAAATCATACTTTACTCATAAAACATAAGCAATTTAACATACCTCATGACATCAACAGATTTATGCATAACTCAATAGAAATCATTAGGAATAAAGGAAATGTGAGGCATTCATAACATTTTTATATAGGGAGTAACACTCATGGTTATGTTTGGAATACCCATCATAGTATAATCCCTAAATCTCTTTGGAGAAACCTTAACGATTAACTCCTTCGTGTTACCCAATGCATTGGAGAGCTATATCGGGCTCACCTACCCTTAGTTTATCACGGAACCACCCGTCTTCATAAACAATACCCAAGAACCATAAAATAATCGTAGCACATAACTTAAGCATAAAGGAAATATAACATTCCCACATTTCAATAACAATATAACATTTTAATATATTGAAATAATGAATCCATTCTAAAAACCATTTTCAAAACCATTTAAAACATTTAATAAAGAGATCTTTGAATCATAGTGCAGCATACCACTTTGAAGAATTTAACATTTTAAACCATTAATATCCATATAAATAAATCCTTAAACCCATTTTTAAAACATGGATATTAATGAGAAATATTTATAAGAATAAATCATTAAAACATTTAAAACAATAATTTAGTTAAAGGGGTTTTAACAAAATGAGAGACAGTTGAATACCAAAATTGTGGAATAACATTTAATCAAAACTTTATAATATCATAAGAATAAAGGAATTCATGATATAATATTCCAAAGGACAGTATATACACCATATAAGAGTTAATTGGTGCATAACAACAATGAAGTCTCAATAGAAATGTAAAATGAGATGAAATCCCCTGTAAAGAAGGTATCCTTAAATTAAGGATAAATCAATCTCATAATTATGTGTGACAAATATAAATACACCCAATATAAGTGAATATTATGTGTAAAACAATCCAAGGTCATTCACATATATTCAAAGGATTACTTATTCAATAACTACATGTTGATCCCAAAGAAATCGAAATTGGGTTAAGAAGTTCCCTTGGTAAAATTCGACAGCCTAACGATGTCACTTTAAAATTCAGAAAACGAGTTAATGAGAGATAAAAAGGGTATCTCATCATTTGGACATAAAATTTACATCAATAAGGATATATAATAACATATCCCACATTACAATATGTAAATTAAAAGACCCAACC
This sequence comes from Viscum album, assembly GCA_963277665.1. Classification (NCBI taxonomy): domain Eukaryota; kingdom Viridiplantae; phylum Streptophyta; class Magnoliopsida; order Santalales; family Viscaceae; genus Viscum; species Viscum album. Next base: position 2,058,018,383 of record OY728151.1, on the reverse strand, counting down.
AAATAAGTCTCTTAAAAAGAGGAGGGTGAAAAGTTCCCTTACCGACTTGGGTATATTTCGAAACATACACCCCGTGAAAAAAAGACAATACAAAATTGATGTAAATACTAATAAAAGAATGTATATTACACAAATATTTGAATAATGGGAAGTACATATACCACTAAAAGGAAATGGTGGAAAATGTAGCATAAATCTCATGGGAATTAATGTGAGATGAAAAATCCCTTACAAAAACTCGGCTGCCTAACGGCGCCACTTAGAACTTCCAAAAATAGTTTGATGAGATCAAATAGGGTCTCTAATCATATTAACATAAAATTTACATCAAGAGGAATATTAAAGAACATCCCCTAACATATCAAATAGGAGATTAAAATAAGTTACATAAGGGAGAGTACTTAAAAAGAAAGAGAGAGGTTGGATCTCTTACAAAAATTCGGCATCCTAACAGCACCGCTTATAAATTCTAAAAAAAGAATTGATTAGAGTAAGAGGGGGTAAATAATAATATGAAAATAAAATTTTTTTTATGGTGAATATTAAAGAACATCCTCCAACATAAGAACATGGACCATAAATGAAATGACATAAAAGAGGGTACTTGAAAAGAAAGAGAGAGGTTGGATCCCTTACCTCAAGTATGACTTGTCTTGTTCGTTTCTTTGTATTCCTGAATGATAAACATTGGTAAATTTATAATTTATTAAGGATATATTTTAAATATTATTATTCAGTTCATATCACATATTATAATGTTATAATAATTGGTTAATAATGTGAGTTCATATCAGACGTTTTTGTCGATGTTTGGTACATGAGACAAAAATTAATTTGTTTGAAAATGATTGTCTATGTAGTTATAAATAAATCATCCCAGAATAGTATTAATGATTTAAATATCATATATATCCAGTAAATATTCATTATATTCTACTCCATAACATTTGGAGATAAAAACAAATGAAATTCACCGTTCATGGAGACGGTAGGCCGTACGTACGCATGAATGCTACTTTCATTTCTTTGTCCTATTAATGGAATTAAAAATAATTGAGAGTTATATATATTATAATTCCAGTATAATATATATTCTATATAGGTAACATATTTTCATTAATTTCATTCTTTATACATTCCATGTATCGCATGAATGAGTCACATCACTTGAGGGGGCGGTAGTCCACACTTCCTCGTATGAAATTATCGCATTTTCACAACATGAAAAGCATAAAGGAATGTTTTAAATATAAAATTCAGAAGCATATAGAAAACAAAAAGACCATATATATCATATATAAAATATAGTGACATCAAAATGGCCACCATGAAAGGTGTTAAGAGAATATTGAACAATCATCGTTTCGTGAGGCAGAAATTCGCCATCCACAGAAACAGTATGTTCTCTAACCATTAGACGAAGATGTGTGTAAGTGTAACTCGAATACTTCACATAAAAACTTCCTAGTATATTGAAGATACAGGTTTTGTTACAAAATAAAGGAATAAAATAGTTTAGTGGGTTGGAGAAGCAAAATAAACAAAAGAACACAAGGGAAGACATTACCTTTAAATCGAGTAACTCTTTTTAATTTGAGCTCAAAGTCTTCCTTGGAAAGGATTATTCCCAAAGGTGAGGCTTCAATGATTAAGAGAGGGATGTGTAGAGATGAAATGAGAAGGGTTTGGCCGAGCCAAAGCCTTGAAAGGTGTGGGTAAGGTGGTAGAGGTGGGGGCCTTTTATAAGAGGAGAGGAGGGCACTCTTGGAAAGTTATAAACTTTTACTTTATTATAAAATGCTTTTCGGATTGTAAAGGTCACGAAATTATATATTTCGAGGATAAGGTTCTAATATTTCTAAATACACCCATACAATAGGTTTTTGACAAGTGTAGGTCTTATATTTTACATTATCGTTTCATTTTATTTAGATTGTTAAATAATGAGGTAATCGCTGCATCATCATGGTGTCATAAATAATTTAATATATTTAATGTCTAAAAAATATAAAAAATATCTTGATGTAGGAAATATTTTTATATTTCTAATCAATATTTATAGTAAAAAATATGACTTGTATAACCCCATGGAAAAATTGTTTTAGTAAAACAACTCATGTTTGTGACATTTTTATTTTACCTTTAAATAAAAAGTTATTTATGCCATTTTCCTACCAAAGTGGCTCCATGGGGTCCCCATGTTGAACCATGGATTTTATAGGTCGGAAATGACATATCTAATGAGGGTATGACATGTGTATAGGTCATTTAATATTATTAAAACATTTGTTTACGTTAAATTACACTAATTACTTTTAATCGCGATTAATAAAACATAAAAGTTACTATTCATCAAAAATTATTTTAATCTCATTGAACCACATTTTACTTCTTAATGATAACCATGTATGTCATATTTTTAAAAATAAAATCACAGAAGTGGAGATGTTTTATTTAAATGAAAAATCATTTTCTTTAACTACCACTTAGTGGTTTCACTATTCATCAAAAACTGAAGTTTTTCAGAAAAATACCAAAAATTTGCCCTAAGCTATATTTGATATTCCGAATTCAAAAATGATGTCAATTTTAAAAAATTCAAAACATATCAGTTGGATTAATTAATTTAACAGTTAATTCCTACTGTCAAAATAAATAGCGTGTTTTTAAGAAACAATATCTATTAAAAGATTGACACTAGTTTAAGTCCAATTTCAAAGTGAAATTAATTCCAATGACCACCATTGGATTAAATGGTAAAAATATATTATAAATACACTTTAATCTCAATTAAAAATATAATCTATCCATATATATAAATCAGATTAAAAATAGGTTTTGAATTAAAATGAAACATTTTCAATAAAAATGACCTTTATCGGAAAAATAACAAAAAATTACACAAAGTAAATTTTGATGTCCAGATTCTAAATAAGGATTTTATTTTATTAAATAAAACATATTAAATTGTCAAAAGTATATTTAAAAAGCGTTCTCCATCAAAAGACGGTTAATCGACCTTTAAAAGAATATTATAAGATTTATGCTTAAAATTGGATTCATTTGCATTTTAAGCCTCTAACATTTGTTGGATAAAAGTAAAAATATTTGAAAAAAATATATAATAATTTTTAAGTTAGTTCCATTCACTCTTTCCATTACAATGTCTAGGCCTTATCTACCATTTAAAATAATATTATTTTATTATTAGAGTGAAACGTAAGATTTCAAAGATACTCGTTGCGGCGTATTGGGTACCCCATCGAGCATAGGGTTCCATTTAAAGTAATATTAATACTTTATTCACAAATATGGATGGATATGGAAATTTCGTATTCTTTATTTACCTTGGGTGTTACATCCTTCCCCCCTTTTGAGAATTGTGTCGTCGCAATTTTAATATTGGGCTTCGAAACTTAATTCAAAATCCCAGATCGGAACAAGATTCTGTAAAACTATCACAATAGAAGAATGGAAGAGAAGTACAAAGGTCACCCGAGTTAACCCATACTAGGATTAAAAGTATGAAAATATGGATATTGAGGAAGAAACAAAGGGTCATGTTCTAATGGAGAGTGATAGTAAGCATGTTAAGGAGAAAGCTAACCACAAGAAAATCACAAACATGTGATGAGTTAAACGGTATTCGATTCCCCAGTAGGAAAAGTTAATAGACAACATTTTTGTTTTAAGTTACTCTTAATTGAGGAATTTATTTTTGGGCTTAACTAAATTGTAATGAAACATACTTACTTGTCACGTAGAGTTTCAACCTTTACTAGATTCCTTAATCAAACTCATATTTTCTCCAAAAGACGAGTTTTTAGGAATACTTGTTCGCATTAAGAGTACTATAATCAACTTCTTGAGAATCACATAATCCACAAAAAAGAACTATATATCTCCCATGTCTTTGGATATCAACCAAAATCAAACCAAAAATTTTAGTACGAGATCAGATAATACCCAAAAAGGACTATCCTTTATAAAAAAATCTATTCTTAATCTCCAAAATTTCTCAAACAATACCCAAAGTTCAACAAAGATCATTCAATAAAAATCTATCCATAATCTTCTTCAAAGTAATCAAAACTAAGACTGAAACCCAAATATTTGAAGGATTTAATCACTTAGTCTTCCAAGGTACAAATTAACAGTTATCTCCAAATAACATCAGTTTCTCTAAAAGTCTCGTTTTGAAAAGAAATTAACCTAATCACATATCCTCCATGATAGGTTAATAATTTCCATAGATAACCCAAAATAAATATACTACTAATTCATAAAATAATTGAACTAAAAATAATAAGTCATACTAACCAGGGACTTCACGTAGTCCAGTGGTAGGTGATAAATACCAGTCACACTTTGGTTGTGGGTTCGATTCCTGCAGCTTTGTCCGACGCGACAGTTTGTCACACGGTCTGCGTGTTTTCCTTTTTCCAAAACTATATAATTCTTAAAACATTCCCCAAAACGAGATAAAATCTTTTAAAATAACCAAAACATAATTTAACCTCAAGTTTATCTTATTTCGTACATATTCCATAATAAAGTATAGTAACCCATAATTACCTCCAAAGTAAGGATCATATAAACCCTAATCATTACCTTTATAATTGTTACCTGAACTTCCCTGTTGAGTTGGTTCTCTCGTACATGATGCAATAGAGAACTCACCAAGGTTCAAGTGGTTGATCATGACTCCTGATAGTTGGTTTAGAATAACCACGAGATTTCTCATTGAATTCCCCATTTCATCTAGTCTATTAATCAGATAACCACCACAGTTTCCTTCAAACCCTTTGTCACTTGGGTTCCTACTAGATCCATCCATTTAATAAAACCATAAAGGTCAGTGTAAGTATATCAATAAAACCATCATGTACTAATGAGGAAGATAAACACTAAGATATACTTACTCATTCACTATATCTAAAACTAGGACTCTTTCTGAAATCCCAACCATTATGGTAACATCACTTATGCTTAGAGAATACCCTAACCTATAAAGATATCTAAACTGTCCTCTAATACCAAATATAAGGCCCCAGCCTTATACATTACTTAATCATGAATTAAATGAATAATTCTCATAGAGGATCTTTTCAGTTTTAGAGTTTTAGAGAATTAGGTCATAATTATTACACCTCAAAGATTAAAAAGTAGACACATCTACACAGCTTCCATCTTTTCCACAAAATAAAAAATCTTGAACAAAAGAGTCATGTCTAGTTCCTTGTTTTAGACAGCCTGGCGTTTCCTTGATCCCATCCTTCACCATATTCAACTTTATGTCCTGTGAAAACATTTCAAAAACACGGGATGGGCATAAAAAGATCAGTAAGGGTTATAACAATATGGATAGAAAACATCAGTCCATGTATACATAAGAATCAATGAAATCATACTTTACACATAAAACATAAGCAATTTGACATATCTTATGAAATCATAAGATTTATGCATAACTCAATATAAATCAGAAGGAATAAAGGTAACATGAGGCATTCATAACATTCTTATGTAGGGAGTAACCCTCATGGTTACGTTTGGAATACCCATCACAGTATATTCCCTAAATCTCTTCGGAGAAACCTTAACCTTTAACTCCTTCGTGTTATCCAATGCATTGGAGAGGTATATCGGGCTCACCCGCCCGTAGTTTATCATAGAACCACCGGTCTTCATAAACAATGCCCAAGAACCATAACATAATCATAGAACATAACTTAAGCATAAAAAAAATATAACATTCCCACATTTCAATAACAATATAACATTTTAAGATATTGAAATAATGAATCCATTCTAAAAACCATTTTTAGAACCATTTAAAACATTTAATAAAGAGATATTTGAATCGAAGTGTCCCATACCACTCTAAAAATTTTAACATTTTAAACCATTAATATCCATATAAATAAATCCATAAAACCATTTTGAAAACATGGCTATTAACGAGAAATATTTATAAGAATAAATCATTAAAACATTTAAAACGATATTTTAGTTAAAGGGTTTTTAACAAAATGAGAGACACTTGAATAAAATAATTGAGGAATAACATTTAATCAGAACTTTAAAATATCATAAGAATAAAGGAATTCATGATATAATATTCCAAAGGATAGTATATACACTATATAAGAGTGAATTGTTTCATAACAACAATGAAGTCTCAATAGAAATGTAAAATGAGATGAAATCCCCAGTAAAAAAGGTATCCATAAATTAAGGATAAATCAATCTCATAATTATGTGTGAAAAATATAAATAAACCCAATATAAGTGGATATTAAGTGTAAAACAATCATACTTCATTCACACATATTCAAAGGATGAAATATGAAATAACTACATGTTGAACCCAAGGAAATCAAAATTGGGATAAGAAGTTCCCTTGGTAAAATTTGACAGCCTAACGACGTCAATTTAAAATTTAGAAAATGAGTTAATGAGAGATAAAAAGGGTATCTCATCACATGGACATAAAATTTACATCAATAAAGATATATAATAACATATCCCAGCATTACAATATGTAAATTAAATGACCTAACAAAATAAGTCTTTTAAAAAGAGGAGGGTGAAAAGTTCTCTTACCGACTTGGGTATCTTTCGAAACATACACCCCATGAAAGAATGAATATACAACATTGATGTAAATACTCATAAACAAAAGTATATTACACAAAGAGTAGAATAATTGGAAGTACATATACCACTCAAAGGAAATGGTGGAAAATGTAGCATAAATCTCACGAGAATAAAAGTGAGATGAAAAATCCATTACGAAAACTCGGCAGCCTAACGACGCCACTTAAAACATCCAAAAATGGATTTATGAGATAAAATAGGGTCTCTAATAATATTAAAATAAAATTTACATCAAGAGGAATATAAAATAACATCCCCCAACATAACAAAGAAGATCTTAAAAGAAGTGACATAAAGGAGAGTACTTAAAAAGAAAGAGAGAAGTTGGATCTCTTACGAAAATTCGACAGCCTAACGGCACCACTTAAAAATTATAAAAAAAATAATTGATGAGAGTAAGAGGGGGTAAATCATAATATGAAAATAAAAATTTCATTATGGTTAATATTAAAGGAAATCCTCCAACATAAGAACATGGAGCATAAATGAAATGACAATAAAGATGGTACTTGAAAAGAAAGAGAGAGGTCAGATCCCTTACCTCAAGCCTGACTTGTCTTGTTCGTTTATTTATATTCTTGAAGAATAAACTTTGGTAAATTTATAATTTCTTAACGATATATTTTTAAGATTATTATTCAGTTCATATCACATATTATAATGTTATAATAATTGGTTCATAATGTGAGTTCATATCAGACGTTTTTGTCGATGTTTGGAACATGAGTCAAAAATGAATTTGTTTGAAAATGATTGTCCATGTTGTTATAAGTAAATCATCCCCAGATAGTATTAATTATTTAAATATCATATATATCCAGTAAATATTCATTATATACTACTCCATAACATTTTGAGATAAAAAAATGAAATGCACCGTTCATGGAGACAGTAGGTCGTACGTATGCATGAACTCTACTTTCATTTCATTGTCATATTAATGGAATTAAAAATAATTGAGAGAGATATATATTATAATTCCATTATAATATATACGTTATATTGGTAACATATTTTCATTAATTTCATTCTTTATACATTCCATGTATTTCATGAACGAGTCATATCACTTGAGGGGGCGGTATTCCACACTTCCTCGTATGAAATTATCGCATTTGTACAACATGAAAAGCATAAAGCCGTGTTTTAAATATAAACTTCAGAAGCATATAGAAAACGTAAATAACATATATATCATATATAAAATATAGTGTCATAATAATGGCCACCATGAAAGGTGTTAAGAGAATATTGAACAATCATCGTTCCGTGAGGCAGAAATTCTCCATCCACAGAAACAATATGTTCTTTAACTATTAGATGAAGGTGTGTGTAAGTGTTACTAGAATAATTCACTTAAAAACATCCTAGTATATTTAATACACTGGTTCTGTTACAAAATAATGTAATAAAAATAGTTTAGAGGGTTGGAGAAGCAAAATAAAACAAAAGAACACAAGGGAAGACATTACCTTTAAATCGGGTAACTCTATTTGATTTGAGCTCAAAGGCTTTGTTGGAAAGGATTCTGCCCAAAGGTGAGGATTCAATGATTAATAGAGGGATGTGGAGAGATTAAATTGGAAGGTTTTGGCCGAGCAAAATCCTTGAGAGGTGTGGATAAGGTGGTAGAGGTGGGGGCCTTTTATAAGAGGAGAGGAGGGAACTTTTGGAAAGTTATAAACTTTTACTTTATTATAAAATGATTTTCGGATTTTAAAGGTCCCAAAATTATATATTTCGAGGATAATGTGATAATAGTTCGAAATACACCCATCCAATAGGTTTTTGACATGTTTAGGTCATAGATTTTACATTATCGTTTCATTTTATTTATATCGTTAAATAATGAGGTAATCGCTGCATCATCATGGTGTCATAAATAATTTAATATATTTAATGTCTAAAAAATATAAAAAAATATCATGATGTAGGAAGTATTTTTATTTTTCTAATTAATATTTATAGTAAAAAAATATGACTTGTATAACCACATGTAAAAATTGTTTTAGTAAAACAACTCATGTTTGTGACATTTTTATTTTAACTTTAAATAAAACGTTATTTATGTCATTTTCCTACCAAAGTGGCTCCATGGGGTCCCCATGTTGACCCATGGATTTTCTTGGTCTGCCATGACACATCCAATGAGGGTAGGACATGTGTCTAGGTCATTTCATATTATTAAAACATTATTTTGTTTCTTAAATTACAATAATTACCTTTAATCGCGATTAATAAAACTTAAAAGTTACTATTCACTAAAAATTATTTTAATTTCATTGAACCAAATTTTACTTCTTAATGACAACCATTTATGTTGGATTTTTGAAAATCAAATCACAGAAGTGGAAATGTTTCATTTAAACAAAAAATCAGTTTCTTTAACTACCACTTAGTGGTTTCACTATTCATCAAAAATTGATGTTTTTCAGAAAAATACCAAAACTTCACCCTAAGATATATTTGATATTCCAAATTCAAAAATGATGTATATTTTACAAAATTCAAAACATATATTTTGCATTAATTAATTTAATAATGAATTTCCGTTGTCAAAACAAATAGCGTGTTTTAAGAAACAATATCTATTAAAAGATTGACACTAGTTTAAGTCCTATTTCAATGTGAAATTAATTATAATGACCACCATTCGATTAAATGGTAAAAATATATTCTAAATACACTTTAATATTAATTAAAAATATAATCTATCCATATAAATAAATCATATTAAAATGAGGTTTTTAATTAAAATGCAACATTTTCAATAAAAATAATCTTTATCAGAAAAATAACTAAAATTTACACAAAGTAAATTTTGATGTCCAGATTCTATAGAAAGATTTTATTTTTTCAATTAAAATATATAAAATTTTCAAAAGTATATTTAAAATGTGTACTCTATCAAAAGGCGGTTAATCGACCTTTTAAAGAATATTAGAAGATTTATGCTTAAAATTTGATTCATTTGCATTTTAAGCCTCTTACATTTGTTGGATAAAAGTAAAAATATTTGAAAAACATATATAATCATTTTTAGTTAGTTCCGTTCATTATCTCCATTACAACGGCTAGGCGTTAACTACCATTTAAAATAATATTTTTTTTATTAGAGTGAAACGTAAGATTTCATAAAAACGCGTTGTTGCGTATTGGGTACGCCATCGAGCATAGCGTTCCCTTTAAAGTAATATTAATACTTTATTCACAAATATGGATAAATATGAAAATTTCATATTCTTTATTTACCAGGGGTGTTACATCCTTCCCCCCTTTTGGGAATTGCGTCCTCGCAATTTTAAAATTGGGCTTGGAAACTTCATTGAAAATCCCACATCAGAACAAGAGTCTATAAAACTATCACTTTAAAATAATGTGAGAGAAGTACAAAGGTCACCCAAGTTAACTCATACTAGGATTCCAAGTATGAATATATGGATATGGAGGAAAAAACAAAGGGTCATGTTCTGATGGAGAGTGATAGTAAACATGTCAAGGAGAAATTTAACCACAAGAAAATCACAAACATTTGATGGGTTAAACGGTATTCGATTCCCCCGTAGGAAAAGTTAACAGAAAACATTTTTGTTTTAAGTTACTCTTAATTGAGTAATTTATTTTTGGGCTTAACTAAATAATAATGAAACATACTTACTTGTCACGTAGACTTTCAACCTTTACAATATTTCTTAATCAAACTCATATTTTCTCCAAAAGATGAGTTTTTAGGAAGACTTGTTCACATTAAGAGTACTATAATAAACTTCTTGAGAATCACCTAATTCACAAAAGAGAACTATATATTTCCCATGTATTTGGATATCAACCAAAACCAAACCAAAAATTTTAGTACAAGATCAGATAACACCGAAAAAGGAAAATCCTTTATAAAAAAATCTATTCTTAATCTCCAAAATATTTCAAACCATACCCAAAGTTCAACAAAGATCATTCAAAAAACATATATCAATAAAATTCTTCAAAGTAATCAAAACTAAGACTGAAACCCAAATATTTGAAGGATTTAATCACATAGTATTCCAAGGTATAAATTAACAGTTATCTCCAAATAACATCAGTTGCTCTAAAAGTCTCCTATTGAAAGGCAATTAACCTAATCACATATCCTCCATGATTGGTTAATAATTTCCATTTATAACACAAAACCAACTTACTATTAATTCATAAAATCATCTAACTAAGAATAATAAGTCATACTTACTCGGGACTTCATGTAGTCCAGTGGTAGGCGATAAATACCAGTCGCATTTTGGTTGTGGGTTCGATTCCCGCAGCTTTGTCCGATGCGACGGGTTGTCACATGGTCTGCGTGTTGTTCTTTTTCCAAAACTATATAATTCGTAAAACATTCCCCAAAACAAGATAAAATAATAAAAAATAACCAAAACATAATTTAACCTCAAGTTTATCTCATGTCGTTCATATTCCATCATAAAGTATAGTAACCCATAATTACCTGAAAAGTAAGGACAATATAAACTCTAATGGTTACCTTTATAATTATTACCTAAAATTCCATGTTGATTTGGTTCTACCATACATGATGCATTAGAGAACTCACCAAGGTTCAAGTGGTAGATCATGACTCCTGATAGTTGGTATAGAATAACCATAAGATTTCACATTGAATGCCCCATTTCATCCAGTCTCTTAATCAGAGAACCACCACAGTTTCCATCAAACCCTTCCTCACTTTGGTGCCTGCTAGATCCATCCATTTACTAAAACTGGAAAGGTCAGTGTGAGTATATCAACAAAACCATCATGTACTAATGAGGAAGATAAAAACTAAGATATACTTACTCATTCACTTTATCTAAAAATAGGACTCTTTCTGAAATACTAACCATTATGGTAATGTCAGTTATGCTTAGAGAACACACTAACCTCTAAAGTTATCTAAACCGACCTCTGATACCAACTATAAGGCCCCGGACATATAAATTACTTAATCATGAATTAAATGAATAATTCACATGGAGGATCTTTTTAGGTTTAGAGTTTTTGAGAATTAGGTCATAACTATTACAACTCAAAGATTACAAAGTAGACACATCTACACAGCTTCCTTCTTTTCAAAAAAATAAAAACTCTTGAACAAAAGAGTCATGTCTAGTTCCTTGTTTTAGACAGCCTGACATTTCCTTGTTCCCATCATTGGCCCTATTCAACTTTATGTCATGTGAAAACGTTTCAAAAACATGGGATGAGCATAAAAACCTCAGTAAGGGTTATAACAGTATAGATAGAAAAAATCAGTCCATGTATACATAATAATCAATGAAATCATACTTTACTCATAAAACATAAGCAATTTAACATACCTCATGAAATCATAAGATTTATACATAACTCAATAGAAACCATAAGGAATAAAGGTAACGTGAGGAATTCATAACAATCTTATGTTGGGATTAACCCTCATGGTCACATTTAGAATACCCATTACAGTATATTCCTTAAATCTCTTCGAATAAACCTTATCAATTAACTCCTTTGCGTTACCCAATGCATTGGAGTGCTATATCGGGCTCACCCGCCCTTAGTTTATCATGGAACCACCCATCTTCATAAACAATGCCCATAAACCATAACATAATCATGTAACATAACTTCAGCATGAAGGAAATATAACATTCCAACATTGCAATAACAATATAACATTTTAAGATATTGAAATATAGAATCCATTCTAAAAACCATTTTCAAAAACATTTAAAACATTTAATAAAGAGATATTTGAATAAAAGTGTCCCATACCACTTTAAAGCTTTTAACATTTTAAACCATTAATATCCATATAAATAAATCCATAAAACCATTTTGAAAACATGGATATTAACAAGAAATATTTATAAGAATAAATCATTAAAACATTTAAAACGATATTTTAGTTAAAGGGTTTTTAACAAAATGAGAGACACTTGAATACAATAATTGAGGAATAACATTTAATCAGAACATTATAATATCATGAAAATAAAGGCATTCATGATATAATATTCAAAAGGAAATTATATACACCATATAAGAGTGAATTGGTGCTTAATAACAATGAAGTCTCAATAGAAATGAAAAATGAGATGAAATCCCCTGTAAAGAAGGTATCCATAAATTAAAGATAAATCAATCTCATATTTATGTGTGACAAATAAAAAGACACCCAATATAAGTGGATACTATGTGTAAAACAATCAAAGTTAATTCACACATATTCAAAGGATGACATATTCAATAACTACATGTTGAACCCAAAGAAATCAAAATTGGGTTAAGAAGTTCCCGTGGTAAAATTCGACAGCCTGACGGCATCACTTTAAAATTCAGAAAATGAGTTGATGAGAGATAAAAAGGGTATCTCATCCCTTGGAAATAAAATTTACATAAATAAGGATATATAATAACATATCCCAACTTTACAATATGTAAATTAAATGACCCAACAAAATAAGTCTTTTAAAAAGAGGAGGGTGAAAAGTTCCCTTACCGACTTGGGTATCTTTTGAAACATACACCCCATGAAAGAAGGAAAATACAAAATTGATGTAAATACTCATAAAAGAATGTATATTACACAAATAGTAGAATAATGGGAAGTACATATACCACTCAAAGGAAATGGTGGCAAATGTAGCATAAATCTCACGGGAATAAAAGTGAGATGAAAAATCCCTTAAGAAAACTCGGTAGCCTAACTACTCCACTTAAAACATCCAAAAATGGATTGATGATACAAAATAGGGTCTCTCATAATATTAACATAAAATTTAAATCAAGAGGTGTAAAAAATAACATCCCCCAACATAACAAATATGAGCTTAAAAGTAGTGTCATAAAGGAGAGTACTAAAAAAGAAAGAGAGAGGTTGGATCTCTTACGAAAATTTGGCCGCCTAACGACACCACTTAAAAATTCTAAAAAAAAGAATTGATGAGACTAAGAGGGGGTAACTAATCATATGTAAATAAAAATTTCAGTATGGTGAATATTAAAGAAAATACTCCAACATAAGAACATGGAGCATAAATGAAATGACATAAAAAAGGGTAATTGAAAAGAAAGAGAGAGGTCGGATCCCTTACCTCAAGTCTAACTTGTCTTGTTCGTTTCTTTATATTACTGAATAATAAACATTGTTCAATTTATAATTTCATAAAGATATATTTTAAAGATTATTATTCAGTTAATATCACATATTATAATTTTATAATAATTGGTTAATAATGTGAGTTCATATCAGACATTTTTGTCGATGTTTGGTACATGAGTCAAAAATGAATTTGTTTGAAAATGATTGTCCATGTAGTTATAAGTAAATAACCCCCAGAATAGTATTAATGATTTAAATATCATATATATCCATTAAATATTAATTATATACTACTACATAACATTTTGAGTAAAAAGAAATGAAATGCACCGTTCATGGAGACGGTAGGCCGCACATACGCATGAACGCTACTTTCATTTTTTGTCATATTAATGGAATTAAAAATAATTGAGAGACATATATATTATAATTAAAGTATAATATATCTTTTATATAGGTCACATATTTTCATTAATTTCATTCTTTATACATTCCATGTATTGCATGAACGAGTCACAACACTTGAGGGGGCAGTAGTCCACACTTCCTCGTATGAAATTATCGCATTTGCACAACATGAAAAGCATAAAGTCATGTTTTAAATATAAAATTCAGAAGTATATATAATACATAAATACCATATATATCATATATAAAATATATTGACATCATAATGGCCACCATTAAAGGTGTTAAGAGAAGATTGAACAATCATCGTTTCGTGTGGTAGAAATTCTCCATCCACAGAAACAGTACGTTCTTTAACCATTAGACGAAGGTGTGTGTACGTGTAACTCAAATCCTTCACATAAAAACATACTAATATATTTTAGATACTGGTTTTGTTAAAAAATAAAGGAATAAAAATAGTTTATAGGGTTGGAGAAGCAAAATAAAACAAAAGAACAAAAGGGAAGACATTACCTTTAAATCAGGTAACTATTTTTGATTTGAGCTCAAAGGCTTACATGGAAAGGATTATTCCCAAAGGTGAGGCTTCAATGATGAAGATAGGGATGTGGAGAGATTAAATGGGCAGGGTTTGGACGAGCCAAAGTCTTGATAGGTGTGGGTATGGTGGTAGAGGTGGGGGCCTTTTATAAGAGGAGAGGAGGGCACTCTTGGAAAGTTATAAACGTTTACTTTATTATAAAATGATTTTCGGATTTTAATGGTCCAAAAATTATATATTTCCAGGATAAGGTGATATTAGTTATAAATACACCCATCCAATATGTTTTTGACAAGTTTAGGTCTTATATTTTACATTATCGCTTAATTTTATTTAAATAATTAAATAATGAGGTAATCGCCGCATCATCATGGTGTCATAAATAATTTAATATATTTAATGTCTAAAAAATATAAAAAAATAAAATTATTCAGTAATTATTTTTAGATTTCTAATGAATATTTATAGTAAAATATATGACTTGTATAACCCCTTGTAAAAATTGTTTTAGTAAAACAACTCATGTTTGTGACATTTTTATTTTAACTTTAAATAAAAAGTTATTTATGTCATTTTCCTACCAAAGTGGATCCATGGGGTCCCCAAGTTGACCCATGGATTGTCTTGGTCGGCCATGACACATACAATGAGGGTAGGACATGTGTCTATGTCATTTCATATTATTAAAACATTATTTTTAACTTAAATTACACTAATTACCTCTAATCGCGATTAATAAAACTTAAAAGTTACTATTAACCAAAAATTATTTTAATCTCATCGAACCACATTTTACTTCTTAATGAAAACCATGTTTGTTTGATTTTTGAAAATCAAATCACATAAGTGGAAAAGTTTCATTTAAATGAAAAATCAGTTTCTTTAACTACCACTTAGTGGTTTCACGATTCCTCAAAATTTGATGTTTTTCAGAAAAATAAAAAAAAATCACCCTAATAAATATTTGATATTCCGAATTCAAAAATGATGACTATTTTAAAAAACTAAAAACATATAAGTTTCATTAATTAATTTAATAATTAATCCCCACTGTCAAAAGAAATAGCATGTTTTTAAGAAACAATATCTATTAAAAGATTGACACTAGTTTAAGTCCAATTTCAAAGTGAAATTAATTCCAATGACCATCATTGGATCAAATGGTAAAAATATATATTCTAAATACATTTTAATCTCAATTAAAAATATAATCTATCCATATAAAGAAATCATATTAAAAGGAGGTTTTGAATTAAAATGCAACATTTTCAATAAAAATGATCTTTGTCGGAAAAATAACAAAAATTTACACAAAGTAAATCTTGATGTCCAGATTATAAAGAAGGATTATATTTTGTCAAATAAAACATATAAAATTGTCAAAATTATATTTAAAAAGGGTTCTCAATCAAAAGGCGGTTAATCGACTGTTTAAAGAATATTAGAAGATTTATGCTTAAAATTTCATTTGCATTTTAAGCCTCTAATAGTTAGGCATTAACTACCATTTAAAATAATATTTTTTTATTATTATATTGCAACGTAATATTTCAAAGAAACTCGTTTTTGTGTATTGGGTACGCCATCGAGCCTAGAATTCCCTTTAATGTAATATTAATACATTATTCACAAATATGGATAAATATGAAAATTTCATATTCTTTATTTACCTGGGGTGTTACAGTAAGTCATTCCTGCACAAACGATACATGGAAGAAAATGTAAACCACAAGAACTACATGGATAAACAATCTACAAAATACCATAGAAAGTTAGTTAATAATCACTCCATCCTAACAATACAATGAATTGGAAGAAAAGAATCCTAACAGGCAAGTTGGGACAAATGGTCAAAATAAGAAAACATGGAAAAAACCTCTATACATGGCATAATTAACACTATTCATAAATAACCAACCTCTATACAATCAAACAAGGAATATAAGGGAAAAAATGGATAAAAACCATAAACACAAAATACCTGTTATTGGGTATTAGATACTTTTTCACCTAAAATTCAAAGACTATATAGGGAAAGGCACAAACCAACTTCCTCGACGTCGGGAGATCGATATTTGTGAACCTTTGGCCATGAATCACCCTATAATGATGTAGAGATACAATAATTATAAAAATGTTCAATCTAGGGAAACTCTCAAGAGAAGAGAAATCCAGAGATTTTGTTAAAGTGGAATGGAGAACGCCCCAATGTGATTCCAATGCAATCGATGCTGGTCGATTTGGAGAACGAATGGTGAGCCAGGGGTACAAAGAAGATCCATATCTATACAGATTCTCTCAGATGAGACATGAGATAAAGAATAATGTTTTTTCAATTTGGCGTGAACCCGACCCTCTTAATGAAAAAAAGTACAAGGCATGTTCATTTAATGTACTTGGTTTTTTCATACCTTTTCCAGCCTCTTCTTTATGTGGTCTCTAAGTCACCGCACATGGATTTGTGCCCATCCATTACACAGCCAACACATGGTCACCAGTGGAAAACATGTACATAGCCTGTAATTAATATTACATGGCGTATACTCTTGAATTTTCCGAAAACTCCTCTATTAATAAAAAATAACCATAAAAAAACATACATAAAAAGATCCAGGTACATAAAAACATCCCCCCTTAATTAAATTTATTCCCAAATTTCACAATTAAGGTAGCGTAGAAAATGAATCCTCACAAGGCTTCGACCACTACGATTTTACATCGGCCTCCCTCTCCCATGTTTTCTCTTGTACTCGCCTATGATTACATATCACTCAGACCAATAGAATAGATAGATGATGGAGAACCTTCACACTTCGATAAAAAATCCAGATAGGATGCTCCTCAAATGAGCTGTCCACATTGAGGATAACCTCCTTGGGTTGGAGAACATGAGATGGGGATGAGAAGTAACATCGAAGCTGAGAAACATGGAAGAAATAAGTTAAATCCTGGTACCATTGAGGTAACAACAACCGATAGGAAACCGAACCAACTCTCTCTAACACCTCAAATGTCCTGACATACCTGGGAGAAATCTAACCTTATATTCTAAACCTCATGTGTCCCAACCTCAGTGTGACATGGAGAAAAAGATAATCTCCAACCTCGATCTCCATAGGACATCTCCGTCGATCAACTTAAGACTTCTATCATGACTGTGAAGTATCCATTCTCTTATGAATCAAATCTATCTTCTATGTGGTCTCCAAGATAAGACGAGGTCCCAAGATAGTTTCCCCTCCTGCCTCAACCATCATATGGGTGATCGATATGGCCTATAATGCAAGGCATTATTAGGTGTAATCTGAATAGTTTCTTGAAAACTATTATTGTATGTATACTCTAAAAGAGGTTTGTGATTCTCCCAAGAACCTCTAAAATCTAGGATTCCTGCTTGAAGCATGTCCTCAAGCACCTGAATCGTGTGCTTGGACTGGACATATGTCTGAGGGTGGTATGTTGTACTCAGAAGTACCTTTGTACCCAATTCATTCTATATCCCCTGCCAGACCTGAGAAGTAAAACAGGATTCCCAATCTGAAACAAAGGAGTGTCAAACTCTATATAAATGTACAATATCTTGGATGTACAACCTTTTTATCTCATCAATGCTGATGTTCTCCTTGATCTGTAAGAAGTGAGAAACCTCTATGAGTCTGTAAAATACAACCCATACTACATCATCCCCTCAAGGCGACCTTGACAAACCTATCACAGAATACATCGCAAAATCATTCCACTTACACTAGGAAATGGGAAACTATTAGAAAAGCCCTGATGGTCACTGATACTCCGCCATCACCTACTGACAGGTGGAACACCTCATGAAAAAACATGAAACATCTCTATTCATACCTGGCCACCAATACTGACACTGTTGATCACAATACATCTTTGTGAAACCCGGATGAAATGCTTAAAATGAGGAACGAATATCTCGCATCAACTCCTCATGTATTTCGGATGGCACACTCATGCATCCAAGAAAATGCAAGAACTCATCCTCGCCTACTGCCCATCTTGGAATAGGGTCCTCTCCTGAAACACTCTCCCTTAGGAATATGCCATCTAAATATGATAGCTACCACATTCTCAATGGATCTAGTAAGGTAGAGGTAACAACTACAGAAAAACAAAACATTTACCTATATTTATCGTGCACCTCAAAATGCATCCCATAAAATAAAGAAAAAAGCTTCGACTCACTACTATCCTCAAGAACTACTGGTATCCGAGTCCTCATACTTAGTGCATCAGCCACTACATTGGCATTCCAAGGAATGTTGGAAAGATCAATGTTAAAGGACTGCAGTTACTCAACCCACCTTCTCTGTCTCAAATTTAGACCATGATGAGTGTATATATATTTCATAATTTTGTTGTCGGTGAAAACCAAAAAATTATCTCCTATAAGGTAGTGTCTCCAATAGCATAAAGTGTGAATGACTATAACCAGCCTGAGATCGTGCGTCGGTTAATTTCTCTCATGTGACCTCAGCTGTTGGGAACTGTATGCAACAACCCCTTCTCCCTACATAAGCACTCTCCCATAATGATACCAGATGCATCAGAGTACACAATTTTTCTATTGAACGGGTCTGAAAAAACTAGAATCAAGGTTCAAGTAGACATCCATTTCAACTTCTCAATTTCCGAATCACAAGAATCTAACCACAATTACTTCAGGCAATTATTATTCAGGCAAATAAATGGAACTGCTTATTTTTAAAAGTCTTTTAGAAAACATCTGTAGTAACCACAATTCCCTAGAAATCTTCTTACCTAAAAGTCATTAATCGGATGCTCCAAAGAAACTACTGCTCTCACATTATCTAGTACTATTGATACTACTATCATTGAGATAACATGACTGAAGAAGTTAATTTGGTCCATCAGAAAGATTCATTTTGAGATCATAGAATATAAATGATGCTCTCTCAGTGTACTCAAAATGATCTCAAGATGTGTGGCATGGTCGGGCCAAGTGTGAGTGTACACCACAGTATTTTCCACGAAGACCACCACGAAAGAATCCAGTATTGGAAGAAACACTCTTTCAATCAGTGCCATGAAGACTACAGGCACCATCCTGAGACTAAACGGAATAACCACATACTCAAATAGGCCATACCTACTCCGGAAGGCTGTAATAGTTACATATGATGGTCTAACGCACAACTGATGGTAACATGACCTCATGTCAATCTTCTAGAACACCTGGGATCCTCGAAGATGAACAAAGAGATCATCAATCATTAGAAAAAAAAATCAGTTATTGAATGTCAACTGGTTCAACTCTTGATAATCCACAAAAAATTATGAGGGTACCATCTGTCTACTTCGCAAACAAGACAAGAGAACCGCTAGGTTATGTACTGGGTCGGATGAATCCCTTTTCCTACCAGTCCTCCAAATGATTCTTGAGCTCCTATAACTCTGGTGTAGCCATCCTATAAGGATGAATGGACATTGGTGCCACTCCCGGAACAATATTGGTAGAAATTTACACCTCTCGCTCTAGTGGAAAAATGGAAATGTCCCCTAGAAAGTCATCCCCAAAACAATCCACCACTGGTGGAAAGTCCATATGTGATGTCCCATGGTCATCCAAATATGGACAAGAAATCTGGTCTATAAATCATACCAACTCATGATGCTTGGGTCCCTCTCTAATCATCTGGATATCTCATTCTCCCTTATGAATAAACGACCCACACTCTGGTGATGTGAAACTCACCCTACGATGATAGCAGTCAACAACAAATTGAAAGGGAACTAACCATTCCATTCGGAGAATAATTTCATATCCCATCATCTCCAAGACATAGAGGTCCCAAATTAAGTGACACCCACAACCCTCCAGAGGGAAGTCCTTGAACTAATGTACACTAGTTCTTCTAGTCCCCAATAGAGTGTCTAACATCAAGATATCAACATAAGAAATATACAGATCTCATGGATCTCCACAATAGTGACAGATATAAAGCAAAGGGTTGCCCCTATATCAAAAAGAGAAAAAGCTAAAACAGAGGCAACTGGGATCATACCTCGAAATGTAGAGGGTCAGGGATCCTGCTACTACTGGCTCTACTCCACTGCAATAGATTGACATGCACTGTGGACCTACAACACTGCCTAACCACCCTGAGATGATCCACCTTATTGTTACTGAAAGCCTGTCGATTGGCTACGACGAACATACCCTCCACCTCAGCCTGAACGACCAGAAGAACTCAATTTACACTATTAGATGGGAAACTTGTGGTATTTATCTAGAATGAGGACTCATAGAAGAACTCGTACCACTAGATACTGGTGGGAGGAACTGATAGAAGCACTAAAGGTGACCCATCTTGCAGCAATATCGCAACTCCACTAGGTCGTTCGAGCAATGTGGTCTCATATTCCCGCTCTTCCAGCACTGGTAGGACACCAACAAGCTACCAGAAGCTGTCTTTTTCATAATATGATCTCCTCATGTAGACTCCATGTGGTGCTTCTGTCTATCATTAGGATGGATACCAACACCAAATGTTGAAATTCCTTGGCTAACCACTCCTGAATCCCACAGATTATGCTCCATGATCAACGCCTGGTTGACTATGGGAGTTATGGAAGTATTCTTGAAGATGTTCACTTGAGATCAGATATTGTTCCTAATATTTTCCTCAAACATTCTTGGCAGAAATAACTCATCACCCCTTGGAATAGGCCTGAAGTTCTACAGCTCTATGAAGCGAGAGGAATACTCCATAAGAGAAAGTGTACCCTGATCTAGATTCATGAACTCTCTGGCTCGATCATCCCACAATGTCTTCATGTAGAAGTATTCCTAAAAGGCACAATAGAACTAATCAAAAGCCATACCCTTCTCGAGTCCTGCCTATGAGATCACTTACCACCATCTCTTTGTAGAATCTCATATCATATACGTAGTGAGCATAACCCTTCTATCTGGAGGCATCTTCATATGCTTGATGTTAGATGGAATGGTTTCTAGCCATGAATCTGTAGCCTGAGGTCCTCCTTACCCTATGTAGGTGGGAGGATGTTGTTTCTAGAAAACACTCGTCAACTCTACCATAGAAGGTGTAGGATGTGGTACTACTCAAAAGGTCTGTATGAACATCATAATTCACTTTCAAAATTGTGCATTAGCACCAATGTTCGGAAGGAGAGCCAGTGAAAAGACTGGTACAACTGGAGGATTTTATGGTTGTCCCTAATTAGCCATATCCAGTGTCTAGTCAATTCCTTGGAATTAGGGAACAACAAGGGGACATCTCTGTGGAATGAATCTGCAAGGTAAAGCACACACATTAGATGAAGATTAACAGGGACAATAACTAAGATGTGTAAGAAATGAATAAGATAAGGAAATCATTCATGTTCTTCAAAACATGGATAATGGAATGTTTAATTCCTACATGGAATGTTCCCATATGCCTTATCATGTTCTTGTACTTTTTCCAACCCTGGTCATGTAACACCCCATACACACAACATGTTGTCCTCACACACGACATGTACATGAATCCTCTTTCCCTAACCGATTTATTCTACCTAGATAAGACAAACAGTTTCCCAAGAACAAGCCTAAATGGAGTGTTAGTTCTAGACACGACATGTACTAGATGAACTTCAATGTACCGTGTTGTTCATAACATCGTCAGTTACACAGTTCACTCTATACGACATGTTCCAGATGGACACAGTGTGTACTAGAAGGATTTCCCCGACCCATGTTGTTAGCTACATGGCCGGATACATGGGTTAGATAAAACGATGTGTTCATGCTTGAAACGACGTGTATAACTTATGTATTATCCATTCATGCCATTTTCCACATGAGTGGACACATGGTCTATACCACACTACATGTACTTCCGGTACACAGCATGTCCCACTATGATTTACCAACCCTATGTATCTACCCACACAGCCAGTGACACTGTTAGAGAATACCGGGCGTGTACAGATAGAACACGACAGGTACATAATAAAAACAGTTCTTTACTGAACATAAGGACACATGTCATGTATTCATCATTACACGCCATGTATTCTGGGTTTTTCTGGACAGTAAGCCCCGAAAAAAACACCATAATCCTAAAAAAACACTAAAATGAACATTAAGGTGGAAAATTTTGATCTGTGGGGGCCCATAATCCCCAAGAATCAAATCTATGCATCTTATACATGTTATATTC
Organism: Viscum album; assembly: GCA_963277665.1. NCBI lineage: Eukaryota > Viridiplantae > Streptophyta > Magnoliopsida > Santalales > Viscaceae > Viscum > Viscum album. The sequence continues at coordinate 2,057,995,447 of OY728151.1, read as the reverse complement.
AAGGAAAAACAAAAAAATGATAGACTAAATTATGATCCATGAGGGCCCATAAAACCTCAAGAACCAAATATTGGATTCCATTCAAATAAAACCTTACAAAACCAATAACTTATCAAAAATCATGTATTCTATCGAGGAATATGCCACAAAATAATGAATATCTAGCACAAAATATATCACAACAACATGAAATCACTAATTCACACTAAATGGAAATCAAAGAATGCATGACAAGTGATCTCTATCAAGTGCCTATATGATTCATGATAATAAATACCCTCGTCTCTTTGGGTTTCAACAAAAATTGAAACTGAATATCATCGCAATAACAACACATAACATGTGAATCACCCAATGGTGAAATCAAAAATACTTTAACATTGAAAAACTAGAAAAATTGCTATAATGAGTTAAATTGGATTTTCCCAGTACATTGGTTAGCTACTCCCAAGAATATATTATTACCAAGTACCTATTCTTTCATATCCATGGCTATAGGCTCCAAAAGGTATTTCAAGAAGAAAAAAACAAGTATTCTAATACCACATTGTATCATGAAAGTTTAGGGAGCCGCCCAGAGGTTCCACGTACCTGGTTCATCACATGACCTCAATCGCTTTTTCCGAAATGCCATAGGCTGTCGTATAGTAGTGAGGGACATCAGTGTGATAATGGGGAATCATTTCTCTCATTGTAAAAGTAACAAAGTGGAAGTAAAACATATAGAAATAGAGGATGCAGTAAAAAAAAGAAATAGGTAAACAACAGAAGTAATAAACAACTATAGCACACACATATATATGATTCATGATACATATATATAGGAAAGGAAAAAAACAAGTCACAATGATGGAATACAATACAAAATCAATGTTCAAAAGGAAATAGATAAACTACTCCATAGCATCGCAAGCCTCAGCTTGGTCCCTTTCTCCCCAGCTCCATAACAATCATGTACTTGATGTTGACGGTCTCTTTCCCTTATCATGAATGAAAACAATATAATCTTTTTGGGCCCAAAAATATGACCCAAACAGAGTGTGAGATGAATCCTAGTACAAAACCACCCAAAGATATGTTCCAAACATTTAGTGAATATATATCGAAGTCAATTAACACAACGAAGCAGTAAACATGGAAGTACACATAGTAACAATCCTAAAAAGTCAATTTCAATAAATTTCATATATCATATATGTAGATAAAAAATTGCATGTAACCCTATGGGATGTGATCAAATACTAACCCCTCTAGTTCATCCAAACATACACAAGCAACCCTTTTTTATGTACATAAAATCTAACCCATAGTGTTCATCTTTAGCAATGACACTCTGAGGAAGCAGTCACTGTCAATTCACCATGTGGTCCCATATCGGTAACTAATAGGCAGTCTGAGGAATCACTCAATGTCCAATTCCCTCTATGGATCAAATTGAGGAAACTAAAGACACTCTGAGGGAGCAAAATGTCCTTCCCACTCAGGTCTTTCAATGTAAAAGTAGAAAAACACTCTAGAGAAGCCATCACTGTCCATACTCTCTATGGTATACTAAACCAGGTTCTCATGGCCCTGTGTAAGTCATTCCTCCAAAAATGATACAAGGTAGCCAAAGTAAACCTCACGAACTATTTTTCTAAAAAATCAACAGTATATCATAGAATGTTAGATAATAATGACTCCATCCTAACAATACTAGGCATGGGAAGCAAAGCAACTTAACAATCTTCCTGGACCAAATGGTCAAAACAAGAAAACAGGGGAAGATCCTCTTTAGCATGTAATAATTTACCCAATTCATAAAAAACAACCTCTATCAAAAAAAACAAGGAATAGAAAGAAAAATTGGGCTAAAAACCGTAAAAACGCAATACCCCGTTCTTGGGTATTGGGATCTTTTGCACATAAAATTCATATACTATCAACAGAATGGAAAAAACCACCTACCATGGTGTCGTATGATCGTTAAATTTGATCCTCAGGCCTTGAATCACTCTACAATTCCATAGATCCACAAAAACACTAAAAACGATCAACCGATGACAATTCTCAAGAAGAAAAGTCAATAGATTATGTTCATGAAGAATGGGGAACTCAATGATGCGATTCAAAAGTAATCGAAGAGGGTCTATTCGAATAAAGGAAAAAAACTCAAGTGTTTATATAATATCCCTCAGCATACATATGATCTTGGATGAGATAGGAAAATAAGATGATTGTTTTGTCAATTAGATGTTATCCCGGCCTACTTAATTAAAAAAAAGAAAGTACACGGGGTATTCCTTAAAAGTACCTAGCATGTACTTTCCTTTTCTACCCACCACTTAGGATGTCTCTAGGTCACCACACACGGCCATGTGCTCAGCCGTTACATGGCCAGCACACAATCACTAGTGGTAACTGGGTACTTGGTGTGTACATAAAAATACATAGCATGTACTCCGAAAAACACCAGAAACTCCTCTTTTTTCTAAAAAACAACCAAAAAAATCATGGCGAAAAAAAATATTGGTTCTTAAAATAACTATGTGTGATTATATTTTTGATGTTTTATGAGCCTTGTATGGATGAGCATGGGATGGTTGATGTGATATGTGGTGGTGAGTCCTTAATGATGTGGAAATAGTTGACACATGTGTGTAGTTTACAGGCACATCAGTGGCATGTGATGGGTGGTGAAAAAAAACCATTTTTACCATAATCGATGGTCAATATATGATCTATATGATGATTAACATTGTGATATAATTAATTAAGTCAAATAAATATAAAATGAAGAATCAATTCGGAATCGAGAAAGTGGATTGTCAGTAATTATTTATAATTAATTTAATTAAATAAGTAATTATATTTTTGGAATTATTTCTTCATTGATGAATTTGGTGACAGAACTATAGTCCACCATAATTATGTTGTAGAATACAACTATTTATTTCCCCTATAAGTGATCCACATGTGTTCCAAAAATCACTAGACTATGCTGAAGTAATCTATGGGTTATATAACTATAGATCACTTTGGATGTGTCATCCTGTTGTTATTATGTCGAGAAAAGATTTCAAAGAATTATCCTTGATCAGTTGGAGGAGGATTTCTCTCCATTCATGGGAGCACTCCAAGATATGGGAGATCTCTAGGATTGAGAGTATTTGTCAAATTTTTTGCGCAAAACCAACAAATCAAAATGGAATTGTTGAGTAAATAAAATTATTAGGAATTTATATTTCTACGGTTAAAATAAAATACATTCACAAGTGAAATTAATTAATTTACATAATACTACAAAAACCCCATGTAAAATAATAATAATAATATTATTATTATTTATCGACATGCACCTAACATGATAATTATAATTAAATATTATTTAATTAGATAATATTTTCTATTTATTATTTCCCACTAGACCATTAAACATAGTCCCCCATTCCTCCTAATTATTTATCAGGCCTTGAATAATGTCAATTTATTTATTAAATTAATAACAATTCATTATTGTCTATCAAATGAATAAATATTATACTCACCAAGCAGAAAATAAATATTTATTAAATATTACACTCATAATATATTCTCTTGAATTACTTATGATATAATAAATGTGATCAAGAATACATGTATAATTATTTATCCACATGTGGGAATAATATTTTTTAAACATATTAAATAATAAATAATAATATATTATTTAACTGAGATTCTGGATACACATAGTGTGTCACCCTCCATGCCTTTTTCTTAGTGGAATTTGGAAAACTATCATAAAGTCCAAGGACATCATCTAGAAACATGACAGGGAACCCACAGAGAAAAAAGTGAATGTCGTAATGACATGTAACTCTCTCACAATACACGACCATTGTACCCATATTGAGATCATCTTGGGTAAAATTAGAGATCATCATTTATATGATAAGCTCTCAAAATTCCACCTTTTTATGGATAAAATTCACTTATTATGTCAAGTTATCTCAAAGAAAAGAGTATCAGTAGACCCAGAGAATGCAAGAGTAGTATTTTCATTGGAGAATTCATAGAATGTATTTGAGGTGCATAGTTTTCTAGGGCTGTAAGGATAATAAAAAAATTTAGTATAGGACTTTTCACACATAGCAGAGCCATAGACGGGCTAGACTAAAAAGTTTCCAATGTACTTATATACAGCTTCTTGTTAGTCATCCTATTAGGAGCTGAAATGGAGGTTGACTTCAGAACAGATACTAGTATTTTTCAAGCCTAGAAAGAGATATATAGTACACTATGATGCATCCGGTATCGGGATGGGAGGAGTGATTATATAGGTGGAAGGAGTTGTTGTGTACGGGTCATGGTAGTTGAGGCCAAAAGATAGGAATCACCTAATGAATGATCTCGGGATGTCTTCAATTGTTAATATATTATGTTGTTAGAGACATTATCTATTGTGGGAACATTTTTTGGGTTTCTCTGACCACAAATGAATCTTGTACATGTTTACTCGGTCCGATCTAAATCTGAGATAGTGAAGGTTGGTTGAATACCTTCATGCCTTTAACATTGAGCTTGCTTACAAAACTGGGAAAGGAAACACTGTGGATTATTCATTTATCATGTGGAATCAGAAAAAAGATGTTTAGGAGGCTAGTAATTAGTGGTAGCTTATGGATCTATTCTCTGAGATGCATTTGGAGGTGCATGACAGATAGGGGCAGAACTTTATTTCTTCTATGGATGTTACCTCTACGCTACAAGAATGATTGTGAATGAGGAAGTTATCAGATTTTGAAAGCCTAGTCCTATGGGAGAGTGTTCTAAGGGAGGACCATATACCTTGATGGACCAAAGGAGAGGATTAGTTCTTTCATTTCATGGGAGCGTATGGGTGCCAGCTGACATACGTGAGGAGTTGATGCAGGAAATTTATTCCTTGGTTTGTTAAGTTCATCCTAGTGTCACCAAGATGTGTGGTGATCTACAAAATCAGTATTGGGGCCTTGGTATTAAGAGGGATGTTGCTATGTTTTTTATGAGGTGTTCCACCCTTCAACATTTGAAGGTAGAGCATCAGAAACCAGTAGTTCTGTATTAGTAGTTACCAATTTTCTAGTGGAAGTGGAATGTTTTTGAAATGGATATCGTGATAGGTTTGTCGAGGACACATCTAGGGAATGATATATTATGATTTATCATTGATACACCCACAATGGTTTATCACTTCTTGCCGATCAAGGAGACCTTCAGTGTGGATGAGCTGGGAAGGTTGTACATCTGAGAGATTATAAGATTACATGGGGTTCCTCACTCCATTGTTTTAGATAGGGATGCCCATTTTACATATCATGACTAGAAGGGACTTTAGAAGGCTTTGGTTATAAAGGTACATCTATGTACGTATTTCCATCACCATATATATTGGATTTATGAGCTTAAAATTCTGGTGCTAGAGTACATTCTTCATGCATGCATCTTAGATTTTGGTGGTTCATTGGAGAAGCATGTACTAATTTTGGAGTTTTCCTACAATAATAGTTTTCATGAAAATATTCATATGGAACTTTATGAGGCTTTGTACGGTAGGCTATACCAATCAACCCAATGTTGGTAGGTGGTATGAGAGGTAGCTATACTAGGATCTCGTCTTGTCCAGGAGACCACAAAATAGATAGAGTTGATTCAGAAGAAGATTGTTATTGAACAGTCATAGCCGAAGATTTATGTTGATCGACAGAGAAGACCTCAGGAGTTTGATGTCGGAGATCCAGGTTTTCTACTTGTAACACTGAGGTTGGGACAGAAGAGGATTTTGAGAGAGGATATTATTTCACTTATAGATGTTGGACCATTTGTGGTTTTGGGGAGAGTCTTATCAGTTTCCTATTGGTTGCAATTACCTCAATGGTACTATCTTATGCACGAAGTCTTCCATGTTTCTCAGCTATGACGTTACTTCTTATACCCATCTCATGTTTTCAATCCTAAGGAGGTTGAGTTAGTGTCTTATGCGTCGTTCGAGGAGCATCTGATTCAGATTTTTGATCGTAATACGAAGGTTCTTCGTGATCGTTCTATACTATTGGTATATGAGCTATTATAGCATGGGCTTGTATAGGACGAGACTTGGGAGAGAGAGTTCGATGTGTGATCATAGTGGCCAAAGTTGTTCAGGGATTCTTATTCCATGCTTCATAGATATGGTAATTCGAGGATGAATTTATTTAAGGGGGGAAGTTTGTAAGAACTCGTGCCTTCTTTTCAGGTATTGGTTTTTCATTTCTGGTGTTTTTGAAAAATAAGGGGAATCCTTGAATTTAACCACTAAATGTTGTGTACTTAAGCATACACGCCATGTACATGGTTACCGTGGTTGACATGGTACTAGTCATGTGATGTTCGAGTACATTTCCATATTGGGTCACCTAGAGACCGCCTAAGGTAGGTCTCGGTAAAGGCATACACAAGCTGTGTACTTTTAAAAGACTTGGTATATACATTTCTTTTTATTTGTTAAATCGAACTGGGGTTGAGTGTAATTGGTAGAAACACCTTCTTCTACACTTGTCTCATCCTGGAGTGACCATAGGGTGTAATTCATCTCCAAACCCCTTATCTATCGTCCGTTCTCCAAATAAAATGTTGTCATTTTCATTAGAATCGCCATGGAGAGTGCTCCCTTATTCAAGATATACATTCCAAGATTTCTCCTTTTTTATGAGATATATTTGGGAGAACTTTTTAGATGTTTTTTAGATCTACGTCCTTATAGTAAAATTCATGGTCCGAAGCCGGAGTATATCTATTGTACAATTCCAAGGTTGGTGGTTTGTGCCTTTCCACAGTTTGTCTTTTAATAATATGTCTAAATTATCCAAATACCATAGTTTGGGATATTGAGTGTTTAGGAATATTAACCCTGTTGATAACTGTTATGCTTTTTTTCTTGACTTAGAGAACATGATTATAAATAGGGTTATTTTTCCATGATATGGAGGTGTTTTCCTATATTTTATTTGATCTTTACTGTTTGCTGTATTTTTTCTTATCAGGATGCTTTCTTCCCATGCCTTGTGTCGTTAGGAAGGGGTGATATTATCGGATGATATGGTATGCCTTGTAGCTATTTATACAGGTTGTACATTTATGATAACATTAGCTTCGGAGTACCATTTGTGCATGAAATCTTACACAGGGTCGTGGGAAGTTGTTGTAGTCAAAACATAGAGGGAATTCACCGTAAGGGATTCTATCATTTTTTTATGTTACTTTTCACATTGTGAGACCATAGGGGGGATGGATGTGAGTGCCCAATCAATGTGTTTGTAGTTCCTCATTGTGAGACAACATGGGTAAATGGACATTGAGTGCTTCCTCAATGTGTCTACTATAACCAATAAAAGACCACATGGGGAAATGATGGGGAGTGCTTCCCCAGAAGCTCTTTGTTTTGGCTAAACCATAGGGGTTAAACCAAGTGTACATCCTATAGGGTTTCTTGTGATTTTTTGGATGTATAATTTATTAAATGTAATTGAATGTCGTTAAAATTGTAGGATTGATTACTTTTGAGTATGTCCTTGTCTGTTACATCATTTTTCATATGCGTGTAATAAATATTCTCTAACACATAGGAAGAAATAATTGTGTGGTTGGTTACTGGGATTCATCTCACACCATGTTTTGGTAATTTTTTTCGGCCCAAATAGATAATATTATTATAGGAATAGATAAGTTCAAGTGCCCTTCTACATCAAGTACTTGATTTCTATGGAATTGGAGATAATGGGACCATGTAGAGGCTTGCAATGATTCTATATTTGTTTATAGTATTCCAGCATTGTGATTGTTTGGTTTCTTTCCTAAAAGCATGTGACATGCATCTTTATATATAAATATATATGTTGTAGTTGTTTATTACATTCATTCTTCCCATGTTTTATTATTGTATGGTATTATGTCTTCCAATATTGTTACCTAATTTCCATTCCATGCTGTTTCTCTTCAAATGAGAGAATAGTTTCCCCACTATCACTCCCATGTCCCTCCCTTTTATTAGGTAGCCTCTCGAGTTAAGGGAAATGCATCTAAGGCTATATGACCAACTAGTTATGGGGAACCTTTTGGAGGCACCCGATACCGGGACATTACAAAGTGGTTTCATATGAATTCATATCTTCTTGACTTACTATTTGGAGCCAATAACTAGTGATAGGATGGAATAGGTATTTTCTAATAACCTGATCCTATCAGTAGCTGGCCCATGTATAGTGAAAAGATAATTTACCTTATATATTTCAATTTTTTATGTTTTTCAATTATTACAGTTGATTATATTTCACTTTTGGGTGATTAAAATTATTTTTGATATTATTACTACTGTTATTGTAGATAATTTAATATTTCAACACAATGAGATGAGGGTGTCCTATCTCATGCATCATATATGAACTTTCTAGAGATCACATGTCAAGTAGTCGTTCCATGAAATTTAAGGTGCATTACTAATTGAATGTTGTTTTGATAAATGTTGTGCTAGATTTGTATACTGTATTGATAGATTCCTTGATAGAATAACTGCTATTAGATTGGTTATTGGATTGTGTAAGGTTTAATTTTAATGGAAGATAATCTTTGGTTCTTGAGGTGTTTTGAGCCCTTGTGGATCAGAATTCGATGAGACATTGCACTTTTTTTTATTGTATATGACCTATATAAGATGCCCAAAATTTATTTATGGGGAGTATGGGCCCTCATGGAATGGAATTTGAAACATTAATGTCAGTTTCAATGATTTTATGGGTTTTAGAGTATTTTTGAGTCTTATTTTTCAAAAACCATTTAATAAAGGACATGTAATGATAAAGACATGCCATGTATCCATATATTCGGGATGGACTTGTTTTTTCTGAATTACACACCATTTACTATATCTACACGCCTTGTAGTCTCTAACTATGTCATTATCTCTATGGGTAGAGACATTGATTTGGAAAATCCTTGGAGGAAAACGTCGTGTATCAGTCGTAAATGTTGTGATGTAGGGACCATGTTTCCACCTATGTGACTAACGAAATAGATGGATAAATCATTGGTTGTAAATATTGTGTCACTAATGAACACATAGTTTAGTGTAACCCTTGTATCTGTTCCTGTGACTAACAACACAGGTCTGTGAAATCCTTCTAGTACACACTGTGTTTGACATGAACACGCTAGGTTGTCTTGTTCTATGAGAACCGCATGGGGTTGTCATGTAGAAGAACTCAGGCATGAGAAAATGATTCAAGTACACGTCGTGTCATGGTAGAAAATTTCATGTGTATAGTGTGTCACGCGACCAGGGTTGGAAAGAGTGCACCACCGTTTGGAGGAATAAAAGATCACATTGTGTAGGGGTCATACATGTCGTGTATCCCTGTTTTGAAAAAAAACAAGAATGACTTCTTTATAAGGTTCTTTTCATTCACTTCTATGTTATAGTTGTTGATTATCAGGAACTGAGGTGTGTGCTTGACCTTGTAGTGTCATGCCACCCTGATTTCCTCTAGTTGTACACCAAATTCCAGGCAGAGATTAGACACCATACTTGGATGGTCAGGGACTAAAAGAAAATCTTCCCATCTTGCCTATATTGGCACCCACCATTATTCCGGATATAGGTCATGATGCACAATTCCAATAAGACATCATGAGGTTTATGCAGACCTTCAGGGAAGCACCGCATCCTGCCCCATCTATAGAAGAGTTGATATAGTCTTCCAGTAGTAACATCCTCCGACATTCTCAGAGGATGGATGACCTTAGGCTGTAGAGTCATGGTTGGAAGCCATGCTATCATTTTTGTTCATTTTGAGACACCTCCAGAGAAGAGGGTTAATGTCACTACATATATGCATTGGGATTCGTCCAAGAGACTATGGGATGTGATATCACAGGTAGGGAACCAGCAGGGTATGCCTTGGGATGAGTTCCATCATGCCTTTTATGATTACTTCTACCTGGATAATTAGAGGGTTGACCGAGACCAAGTGTTCATGTGATTGGAGTAGGGTTCTATATTAGTCATGAAGTATTCATCTCGCTTCATAGAGATGTTGTGCTTCACACGCATTATAGGGGGTGATGAATTATTCATGGGGAGAGAGTTTGAGGATGGTCTAGGGAATGAAATCTGTTCTTAGGTGTTTAACATCAGGTTGACATTCATCACATATATATTCAACCAGGAACTGATCACAGAGTGAAACATGATGGATTCTGGGCCTATGAGCCAGGGTGTCTTGGCATTCAGAGTTGGTAATAGTCCTACTAACAGCAGGAAGTGCCGTAGTGAGTATAAATGTGGAGATCCGAGTAGGCGGAATACTTCTTCTAGTGGATAGATGGTGTACTAATATGGTGGTAAGAGTGGTTATATGAGGCCTGATATCATGAGGGACCTGGTGGAGTGCCGATCTTGTGGAAAGATGGGTCATCATCCGCGTTTTTTTTCATTTCTTCTCACTAGTAGTGGGTTACAGAGGTTCTTATATGACTCCTTGTTCAGGAGAAGGATCACCTGTTTCTCATCAGTCATGGAACATGAGTTCGTCCTACTTTTCATGTCGTGGTGATGGTATCATCATACCCATTCTCCAAGATCAAATCGACAACTTGGTGGACCAACTCTTGGTGGTCATGCAGGGTCACATGGCCACGATATAGGTCAAACATTTGCAGTGGAGCAGACCAAACAAAGAGAAGGATCCCCATCCCTAAATATAAATAGGTACGATTATAGATTACACATTATTATATTCTTCACTTATCAATACGGGGGATTCCCATTGTTTTATGTCTATTTCTTTTAAGGTGAGACTTGGGTATAATATCAGTTCTTCTATAGATATCCTGGTATTGGAAACTCCGTTGGGGAGTTGAATGACTAGTGTACATCTGTGCAAGGAGTGTCCTCTTGAGGTTGGTGGGTGTCACTTCTTCTGGGATTTATATGTCCAATAGATGATTAGATATGATTTCATTCTTAGAATTGATTAGTTAGTTCCCATCTAGGCTATTGTCGACCTCTGTTGTCATAGGGTCAGTTTCACCTCAACAGAGGCATATTTGTTTTAAAAAATGGTTGAATGTGATGTCTATGCCAATAGAGAAAGACCCAATAATCATGTGTTGGGAGGAGATACAACCCGTATTCCTAGTCTGTATATGGATTACTAGGGGACATCACAGATGGCCCTTCCTCTAGTGGTGGATTGATTTAGGGATGTCTTTCCAGGGAACTTGTTTTGTTTTCCTCCAGAGAGAGAGGTGGAATTTTATATTGAGCTTGTTCTTGGAGTGCAAGTTCTGTCCATTCAACCTTATAAGATAGCTTCACCAGAGTTTCATGATCTCAAAATGTAGTTAGTGGAGTCATAAGAGAAGGGTTTCATCCGACCCAGTACTTTTCCTTGGGTTTCTCCTGTCCTGTTTGCGAAGATGTCATACAATACTTATAGACATTGTGTGTATCATTGGAATATGAACCAGTTTATGGTGAAGAACTAATATACCTTACCAAGGATTGGTGATCTCTTTTATTATCTTCAAGGAGTGCTAGTTTTCACGAAGATTCACTTGACAACTGATTATCATCAGTTACACATTAGGCCATCGGATTTATCTCTTAAAGCATTTCTGAGAAATAATGGTCTAACTGAGTATTTTTGTTTTCCGTTTGGTATCACAAATTCACCCTTAGTTTATATATCACATATGAATCGAGTGGTCCATGCATAAATGGATTCTTTTGTGGTAGAATTCATGGTCAATATCCTGGTGTACTCTCATACTTCACACGACTATGATACCCATCTTGAGATTATTTTGAGTACACTGAGAGTACATCAGTTATATGATAATATCTCAAAATGCCAATTTAGGATGGATCTAGTTTACTTGATGGGTCATTTTATGTCAAAGACAGAAGTATTCGTAGACCAAGAGAAAGTGAGAGCAGTGGTTTACTGGGAGAATTTGTATAACGTCATTGAGGTGAGAAGTTTTCTAGCGATGGAAAGATAATACAGATGTTTAATACAGAACTTTTTACGCTTGGTAGCGCCACTGAAGTTCCTGACTAAGAAATTTGAAAAGTACTTATATTTAGATTCTTGTGAGTCACACTTTCAGAAACTGAAAGAGATATTGAATTCAGCACTAATACTAGTTTTGTTCGATCAGAGCCAGGGGGAAAGAATATACTATGTTGCATCTAGTATCAGGATGGGAGTTGTTCTTATGAAGCGGAAGGATTCATTGTGTATGGGTCTCTATAGTTGGGGAAACATGAGAGGAATTACCTGATGCACGATCTCGAGATGGTTTCATTTGTTCATGAATTACGATGTTGGAGACATTATCTATTGGGAGAGAATTTTGTGGTTTCCCCTAACCAAAAAAGCCTCAAGTACATGTTTTCACAGTGCGATCTTAATCCGAGAAACAAAGGTTGGTTGAATACGTTTTGTCATTTCTCTTTGAGCATGCATACATGCCTTAGAAAGGTAATGTTGTGGCAGATTTTTTGAGTAGGAGGACTCAGAAACAAGAAGTTCATAGGACATCAGTGAATGGTAGCTTATGTATCTGTTCTTTGAGATACCTTTGGAGGTGCATGATCGATATGGGAAGAAGTTTCTTTCATCTTTGGTCATTACCTCTACATTACTTTATTGATTGAGAATGATACAACTATCTCATTTCAAAGGCATAGTCCTACAGGATAGTGTGTTAGGGGAGGACCCAATTATGTGACATACCGTAGGCGAGGATGAGATCATTAATTTTCATGGGTGCATATGGGTGTCAGCCGACATATGTGAGGAGATGATGTGGGACATTCACTACTCTATTTGGGCAGTTCATCTACTTTTTAGCAAGATTTATCGACATCTACACCATTAGTATTGTTTTCTATGTATGAAAAGAGTTGTTTTTGGGTTTGTCCTGAGGTGTTTCACAAGTTAGAAGGTTAAGTCAGAGAATCATCGACTAGAAAGGATTTTGCAGTAGTTACCCATTCTCGAGTGGAAGTGGAATTTTGTTGCGATGGATTTCATGATAGTTTTTCTGAGGTAAGCTTGAGGGAATGATACATTATGTGTTGTCATTTAATGACTCATGAAGGTTTCTCACATATTTCCAATCAAGGATACCATTGGTGTGGATGAGCTAGAATGGTCGTGCATCCGAGAGATTGTATGTTTACATGGAGTTCTACAGTCCATTGTTTCAGATAGGGATGTCCATTTTACATCTCAAGTTAGTAAGGTATTATATATTGCGTTTGGTATACAGGTACTTCTATGTACGACTTACCATCTCCAAAAATATGGGAATTATGGGTGTATGATTCTGGTGTTAGATAACATACTTCAAGCATGTGTACATGATTTTGGAGGTTCTTGGGAGAAACCCATACCTCTTTTTATGCTTTCCTATAATAATATATTTCATGAAATTATTCCTATAAAACCTTATAAGGATTTGTACGGTAGGCCCTGCCGATCAATCCATTGTTTGTTGGTGGTAGGAGAGGTAGCTATCCTGGGACCTCATCTTGTCCAAATGACCATTGAGAAGAAAGAGTTTATTCAGAAGAGGCTTGTTATTTCACAGAAATGATAGAAGTATAATGTTTATCGATGAAGATGAACTCTACAGTTCAAGGTTGGAGAACATGTTTTCTTTATGTCACATTGAGGTTGGGACATAAGAGAATTAGGAGATAGGGGAATCTGTCACTGGGAGATGTTGGACCATTTGAGTTTTTTGAGTGAGTTGGGTTGGTTTCCAATTGGTTGTAGTTTTCTCAAAGGTATCAGGCTATTCATGGAGTCTTCCACATTTCCTAGTTACGGCGTTACTTCTCAGACTAATCTAATATTTTTTAACCCAAGGACATTAAGTTGGAGGTGTATACATCATTTGAGGAGTATCCTATTCAAATTCTTGATCATAGTGTGATGGTTCTCCGTTACTAGTCTGTCCCTCTGGTACATGTGATATGGCAGCATGGGAATGTTTAGAATGAGACTTTAGAGAGGGAGACCGATGTGTGGTCCTAGTGTCCAGAGTTGCTCGACGATTCATTCTCTATGCCGCTTTACTAGGGATATTTGGGGATGAATTTGTATATGGGGGTATGTTTGTATGAACATATGCCTTCTTTTCAGGTATGGGTTTTTTCTGGTGTTTTTGAGAAATGAGGTGAATCTTGAAATTTAAGGAGGACATTCCATGTACATAAGTGTACACGCCATGTATGTAATAGTATATGATGTGTAACTAGTTTCCACAGTTAACCATATACTGTTTGTGTGACGACCAAGTACACAGTATTATGGGGTGACCTAGAGACCGCCTAAAGAAGGTCCCTATAAAGGAATATACACGTCGTGTACTTTTAAAATACACTCCCTGTAATTTTTTAAATTAGACTGGGGTCACATCTAATAGGTAGAAACTCCTTCTTCTCAACTTGTCTCATTCAGGAGCGACCGTAGGGTGATATTCTTCTCTGAAGCCCTGATTGACCATTCATTCTCCAAATCCAATGTCGTCGACTGCGTTGGAATTTCCAAGGTGAGTTCATCCTTCTTCTAGTGCATCGTTCCTTTATTTCTACTCTTTTTTGAGATATCCATGGTTGAATGTTTTAGATGTTTTTTTATATCTACATAATTCTTGGCCGATTCAATTTCCAAAGCTGGATTTTATCAATTGTACAATGTCGGGGTATGTGGTTTGTGAATTTCCATAGTTTTTAATTAAATTATAAGTGCATATTTTTCCATTACCCTAGTTTAGGTTACTGAATGTTTAAGGATTTAAACCCTATTGTTTCCTGCTATGCTTGTTTTCTTGATTTAGGGATCCAGTTTGTAAAAAGGGTTATTTTTTCATGTAATAGAGTTGTTTTCCCATGTTTTATTTGATCTTGACCATTTGGTGTAGACTTTCCTATTAGGATGCCTACTTTCCAGGCCTAGTGTTTTCAGGATGGAGTGATATTATCAAATGATGTGATGTTCTTTGTAGCTATTTATCCATATAGTACTATTAGGATTACTTTGGATGATGGATACCATTTGTGCACAATTTCTCAAATAGGGTTGTGGGAACCTGGTGTACTCAGACCATAGGGGGAACAAACATTGTGGGAATCCCCAGAGTGTATGTTACTTTTCAAATTGTGTGACCATGGGGGGGTGGATGTGAGTTCTACCTCAGAGTGTCTGTAGTTCCTTATTGTGGGACCACAGTGGGAATTGGACATTGAGTTCTTCATCAATGTGTATGTATTTACCAATAAAATACCACATGGGGAATTTACGGTGAGTGATTTCTCAGAGAGTATTCATTTAAGCTGAACTAGAGGGTTTAGACCGTGAGTCCATAGGGTTTATTTTGATTGTTTAGTTGCCTATTTTAATAAATTTTAATTAATGTAGTTAGAACTGTAAGATTATTTACTTTTTAATACTTCCTTCTTTGTTACTTTATTTTGAATATTTCCTGCAATATATATTCAATGAATGTTTGGAAAATATATTTGGGTGGTTGCATACTGGGATTCATCTCACAACTATTTTGGGTCATGATTTTTGGACCAAATAGATTTTATTGTTGCATGTACAAATATGGTCAAGCGCCCTTCTACTTCAAGTACTTGATAACTGTGAAACTGGAGATCATGGGACCAAGCTGAGGCTTCTAATATTGCTGGACTTGTTTACTTGTTTTCCATTGTACAAGTATTTATTACGGTATTCCAGTATTCTGATTATTTGTATTCTTTCCTCGATAATTTTGACATTCATCTTTATATATATATTTTTTCTTTGTTTATTACTTTCTGTCTTCTGATATTTTATTATTGTATGGTATTACAGCTTTCACTATTGTTATTTGATTTCCATACCATTGTGTGACTATGCGTATGAGGGAATAGATTCCCCATTATCACTCCCAAGGACCCCTATTCTAGTCGGTAGCCTCTAGTGTTATGGGAAATTCGTTTGAGACTATGTGACCAACCAGTTATGGGGCACCTTTGGGAGGCACTCAGAAATGAGATGTTACAAAGTTGTATCACAAGAATTATTTTCTTACAAAAATACTGTTTGGAGCATATAGATATGGATATAATGGAATTGGTAGTTGGTAATAATTTGTTCCATGGAGAAGCAAACCTGTGAATAGGGAAAATCCAATTTACCTCATAAATTTCAATTTTTCTAGTTTTGATATTATTGTAGTTGATTTGATTTCACTGTTTGTGATTAAATCTTTTTCTGCTATGATTGATGCTGTTATTGAGGTTCTATTTCTATTGCAACCTAATTTGATGATGGTATGCCATCTCATCCATAATAAAGAAACTTTCTAGATATCACATGTCATGCATTATATCTATGCCATTTAGGATGCATTACTAATTGCATGTTGTTGTGATATATGTTTTTCTAGATATACATGATTTTGTGATATATTATTTGATAGAATACATAATATTTGATAGGGTATTGAATTGTGTATGGTTTTATTTGAGTGAAATCCAAAAATTGGTTCTTGAGGTGTAATGAGCCCTCAGGGATCAGATTTTGGTGGTTTATTGCACTATTATTCTTGTATATGACTTGTATAAGATGCCAAACATATATTTGTAGGGAGTACGGCCCCTCATAGATCAAAATCTGGCACATTAATGTTTGTTTCTATGATTTTATTGCTCCCAATCTGGTTTCTACGGATTTATGTCTGAAAAAACCCAAAATAAACAGCATGTAATGATAAATACACACCATGCATCTTTCTACTTGGGAAAGAAATATATTTTTTATTTACACACCGTGTACTGTATCTACAGGCTGTGTAGTCTCTAAATGTGTCAGTGGCTGTGTGGGAAGAGTCACAGGGTTGGTAAATCCATGGAGGAACACGTCATTTATCAGACGTTAATGGCGTGTTGTAGGGATCGTGTGTCAACCTGTGTGACTAAGGAAACAGATGGATAAATCTTAGGTTATACACGTTGTGAAAAGCTTGAACACATCTTTTTGTGTAACCCATGTATTTGGAAGTGTGAATAACAAAACTTGTCTGTGAAATCCTTCTTGTACATGCTATTTGTAGAATGAACATGACATGTAGTCTCTTTATAAAAGAACATATTGTGTTAATCATGTAGAAGAACTCAGACATGAAAAAAAAATCATGTACAAACCATGTAATGGGAGAACATTCCATGTGTATGATGTGTTACATCACCAGGGTTGGCAGGAGTACATGTTGATGTGAAGGCGTAATGCAACATATCATGTATGGGTCATACACCCGGTGTATCACTGTTTTGAAAAAAAACATTAATTATTTAATTCTCATGTTCCATTCATGATCATCTATGTTCAAGTCCCCGATAATCGGGAACAAAGGTCTTTGCTTGACCTTTTTCAGTTATGCCACCACAATATCCTGCAGTTGTATGCCAAATTCTAGGAAATGATCAAAAACCAAACATGGATGGTCATGGACTACCTACAGATCCTCCTATCATTCCTATCTTGGCAAAAGCTATTATTCTGGATACAGGTGCTGACGCACAATTCCTATAAGGCTTCTTGATGTCTATACAAACCATTATGGGAGCATTGCAGCCTTTTCGGTGTAAGGAAGAGTTGACGCGGGTCGTTTAGCAGTAGCATCCACCCACATTATTAAGGAATGGAGGACCTCAGGCTATAAAGACATGATTTTAACCCATGCTATCTATTTTCAATCATCCGGATACCCCTCCAGAGAGGAGGGTGAATCTCTCTCTCTATATATTCTTTGGGATTCTACCAAGAGATTGTGGGATGCGATATCAATGTTATGGCTTCAATAGGGTATAGAAAGGGATGAGTTCCAACATTATTTTTATGATTACATGTACACAGATAATTTGAGGAGGGTCGGCCGAGCCTGAGTGTTCAGGAGTTTGTAGCAGGGTACTCTCTTAGTCATGGAGTATTCTTCTCACATCATAGAGCCAGAACGCTTCACACCCATTACAGGGGGTGATGAGTTATTCCTAGTGAGGATGTTTGAGGATGATCTCTTGAATGAAATAAGATATCAGTTGAACAACATCATGGTGACTTCCATCACTACTACATTCAATAAGGTGCTGATCACAGTGAAAAAAATATGGGATTATGGGGTTATGTGCCAGGGTGTCTCAGCATCTAAAGTTGGTACCCCTACTACTAATTGCAGGAAGTGGCACAGGGAGTCTACACAAAGAGATACGAGTAGGAAGAATACTTCTTCTAGTGGCCAGGTGGTGTGATACTAATGTGGGAAGAGCAGGAATACAAGGCCACATTTCTTGAGGGACCTGGTGGAATGATGATCTAGTGGATAGATGGATCATCTTCAAAGTTTCATTAAAATATTCTCACCAGTAAAAGGTGATAGAGGTTCTTCTAGGACTCCTCGGTCAAGAGTAGGACCAACAGTTTCTCATAAGTGTGGGAAATTGAGTTTGTCTAGTTGTTCAAGATGAGGTAGTGGGCGTGGTTTTGGTAGAAATTTTCCAAAAATTCAGTGAAAACAGCATAGATCAACTCAGGGTGGTGAAGCAAGGTTGTAGGGCCACGGTATAGGTCATAAATTTGTAGCAGAGTAGACCCCACAAGAGTAGGATCCCATAACCTCTAAAGTTAGAGGTACAATTACAGTTTCTATAGTCATCGCTTCAACACATTTCGATATGTGTGATTCCTGTTATTTCATATCTATTTGAATTGTGGAGAGACTTGGGCTCTATATCATTTCTCTTACCGATTTCATCGCACATGAAACTCCATTGGGGACTAGAATAGCTAGTGTATGTCAGTGCAAGGAGAGCCCTCTTTAGGTTGGTAGGTGTTACTTCTTCTAAGACCTCTACGTCCAAGAGATTATAGGCTATGGTTTCATTATTGGAATCGACTAATTAGTTCCATCTAAGATATTTTAGACATCTATCACCATTGGGAGGTGTGTTCTTATATAAGTGATATTGTTAAGTACATTAATGTAGAGCATGACCCATGCATTATGGGTTGAGAGGAGTTACATCCCAGATTTCTAGTCTGTATATGGATGACATGAGGACTTCACAGATAGGCATTCCTCCAGGGTTGGATTGTTTTAGGGATTTCATTTTTGGGTCCTTTTTGGTTTTCCTCCGAAGTGAGAGGTGGATGTTTTTATAGAACATATTCATGAAGCGGTATCTGTGTCCATTCCACCATATATGATGTCTACACTAGAGTTACTTAAGGTTAAGAAGATGTTAGAGGAGTTATTGGAAAAGAGTTTAATCTGACCCAGTACTTCTACTAGGGTTTCAAATATCATATTTTCGAAGAAGTGAGACTGTACTCTCAAACATTGTGTGAATTATCAGAAGGTTAACCAGTAGATAGTCAAGAACCAATATCCCTTAATGGGGATTGAAGATCTCTTTGATCACCTTCGAGAAGCCCATGTGTTCTAAAAAATTGAATTGTGATTTGGTTATGATATGTTTCATGTTAGATCATCAGATATACTGTAGAAAGCCTTTCAGAGTAGGTATGGTCTATATGAAAATATGTATAAGTCATTAGGTCCCATGAATGCACCTACAGTTTTCATGGAACAGATAATCCAAGTGTTCCATCCATACATGGATTCTTTTGTGGTAGTCTATGTGGACGATATCATGGTGTACTCTCACACTCTATATGACCATGATACCCATCATGATATCATTTTGAGTATACTGAGAGAGAATCATTTATATACTATTCTCTAAAAATTCCACATTTTGTGGGATCAAATTCACTTATTGGGTCATGTTATCTCATTTAAATGAGTATTTGTAGACCTAGAGAAAGTGAGAGCTTTAGTTTCCATGGATAAGTCATAGAATGTCTTTGAGGTGTGATGTTTTTTAGGGATGGAAGGTTACTATAGAAGTTTCATACATGATTTTTCACACTTATCAGGGACTCTGATGGTACAAACTATGAAGGTTATGAAGTACTTATGGTCAAGTTATTCTGAGTCATCCTTTAAGGATCTAAAAGAGATGTTGAATTATACCTCGATGCTAGTATTTCCATTGCCGGGTAACAGCGATACAATATAATGTGATGCATTAGGTATCAGTATAGGAGTAGTGATAATGTTGGGGGAAGGAGTCAAAGCATATGGGTCTCAAAAGTTAAGGACAAATGAGAGGAATTACCAGATGCACTACATCATGTTAGTTGTAGTTGTTCATGTGTTTTGCTGTTGGAGAAATTATCTATTGGGAGAAAATTTTGTGGTTTTCACCGAACAAAAAAGTATCAAGTACATGTTTACTCAGTGCAATCTGAATCTGAGATAGTGAAGGTGGGTTGAATACATTATTTCCTTTAACTTTGAGCTTACATTCATGCCTTGGAAAGGAAACACTGTGGATGATGCATTGAAAAGGTGGAATCAGAAACCGGTAGTTTAGGAGGCTATCTGGGAGTGGAAGCTTATGGATAGGTTCTCTGAGATGCATTTGGAGGTACACGACAGATAGTGGTAGAAGTTTCTTTCTTCCTTTTCTCTTACCTATACTCTACTTGATCTGGTGCGAATGAGGAAGCTATCAGTTTTTTAATTCCTAGACAAATGGGAGAGTGTGCATTGGGAGGAACCCATTCATCCATGGACCTTAGGAGAGGATGTGATCTTTCATTTTCATGGGCGTGCATGGGTGTCATTAGACATGAACAAGAAGCTAATGTGGGAGAATCATTCCTCATCTCGGGGAGTTCATCCTAGTATCCCCAAGATGTATCGTGATCTACACTATTAGTATTGTTGTCTAGGTGTGAAAAAAGATGTTACTGGGTTTGTCATGAGGAGATTCACCTGTCAATAGGTGAATGCAGAGCATCGAAGACCAGCGTGAATTTTGTAGTAGTTAACCATTCCCAAGTGGAATTGGAATGTTGTTGCAATGGATTTCGTGATTCATTTTCCGAGGTTGACTTGAGGGTATGATATAGTATGGTTTGTCATTGAAAAACTCATGAAGTATTCTCACTTATTGGTGGTCAAAGAGACCATTAGTTCAAATGAGTTGGGAAGGCTGTACATCCAAGAGATTGTACATTTACATGGAGTTTTTCACTCCACTATTTTAGATAGAGATTCCCATTATACATCTATATTCTTGAATGTTCTACAGAAGGCTTTGGGAATACAGGTACGTCTAAGTACTTCTTACCATACCCAGACAGATAGGAAGTCCGAGCATATGATTCAGGTGCTATAGGATATTCTTCTAGCATGCATCCTAGATTCTGGAGGTTCTTGGTAGAAGAAAATAACTCTTTTGTAGTATTCCTACAATAATATTTTTCAAGAAACAATTCACATGGAACCATTTGTGGCATTGTATAGTAGGCCATACTGATAAACCCTATGTTGGATGGAGGCAGGAGACACATCTATGTTGGGACTCATCTTGTATCGGAGGCCACAGAGAAGATAGAGTTTATTTAGAAGAGGATGTTTATTAAACATTCATAAGAGAAGTCTTATGCTAATAGATATAGAAAAAATCTAGTATTTGAGGTCAGATATTAGGTTTTTTAACATGTCACACTAGGGTTGGGACACAAGAGGATTAGGAGACAGGTTAAGCTTTCGCTGAGAGATGATGGACCGTTTGAGGTTTTGGAGAGCGTCAGGTCGGTCTTCTATCGGTTGTAGTTACCTCAAAGGTTTTGGGATATGCAGAGCATCTTCCACATTTCTTAGCTATGACGTTACTTATCAGACCCATCTCATGTTTTTCAACTAGAAGAGGTTCAGTTTCATGTAGAGGCATCGTTCGAAGAGAATATTATCTAGATTGTTGATTGGAGTGTGTAGGTTTTCCATGACCATTCTGTCTCTCTGGAATGGGGGATGTGGAAGCACAAGTGAGTATAGGATGAGGCATGGGAGGGGGAGACCGATGTGCGATCACAGTGGCCAAAGCTGTTCGAGGATTCTTCTTCTACGCCGCCTTTCTAGGGAAATTCAGGGACATATTTCTTTAAGGGGAGAATTTTTTAAGAACTCAAGCCTTCTTTTAATGAATGGGTTTTACATTTCTTGTGTTTTTTATAAATGGGGAGAATCTGGATATTTAAGGAGTACACGCCATGTACTTATGTGTAAAAATAGTGGACATAGTTGTCGAGGGAGACAATGTACTAGTTGTGTGACAATGGAGTACATGGACAAGTGGGGAGTTCTAGAGACTGCCTCAAGAAGATCCTAGTAAATGCATATACACGTTGTGTACTTTTAAAATACATGATGTTTACTATACTTTTTATTTGTTAAATCGGATGGAGGTCACGTCTAATTAGAAGAAACACCTTCTTCCTAATTCATATCTTCTAGGAGGTACCATAGGGTGTGATTCATGTCTAATCCCCTGATCGACCATACTTTCTCAGAATCAAATAGCTTTGATGGAATTGTAATAGCCATGGTGAGTTCTCTCATATTCTATAACCTCGTTCCCTAATATCTCATCTTTCATGAGATATCCATGGTTCAATTATTTAGATGACTTTGTAGATCTACATCATTATAGGATGATTCAAGGGATGATGCCAGAGTATATTGATCATACAATTACGAGGTTGGTGGTTTGTGCCTTTCCATTGTTTTTCATTGAATTATAGGTGAAAATGTTGCCAATACCTAAGTTCTAGGTATTACGTGTTTAGGGATTTTAAGCCTGTTGATGCATGCTTTTCTTGTATTCATGAGTGATGGATCTTTATTGTAAATAGGGGTATTTTTCCAAGCTATGGAGGTGTTTTTCCATGTTTGATTTGATATTGACCATTTGTTGTAGCTTTTCTTATTAGTATGCTTTCTTACCATGCCTTTTGTTGTTAGGATAGAGTGATATTATATGATGATGTGGTATGTCTTATGTCTATGTAGCCATGTATTTCATTTAGGATTAATTTGGATAATGATTACAATTGGTTCATGATTTCTTACATGGGGTTGTGGGAACCTAGTGTAGTCAGTCTATAGGGGGAATAGACAGAGAGGGATTCCCTAGAGTGTCTGTTACTTTTTAGGATGTGAGACCATAGGGGGATGGACGTGAGTACTTCATCAGAGTGTATGTAGTTCTTCATTGTGAGACCATAAGTGGAATTGGACAATGAGTTCTGCCTCAAAGTTTCATTATGTACTAATAAATGGACCCAAGGGGAATTGATGGTGAGTTCTTATGAAGAGATTCTTTGTTTAAGCACAATCATAGGGGTTAGACCGTGAGTATATCCTAGAGGGTTTCTTGTGATTTTTTGGTTTCATATTTTATTAAATTTAAATAAATGAAGTTTAAATTGTAGGATTGTTTACTATTGAGTATTTCCTTGTTTGTTTGTTCATTTTTAATATTTCCTAAAATATATATTCAAGGACTATTTGGCACAGATCTTTGGGTGGTTGCCTACTGGGTTTCATATCACACACTATTTGGGTCATGATTTTGGACCCAAATAGATTATATTATTGTAGGTATATATATGCTAAAATACCCTTCGAATTCAGGAACAAGATTTTTGTGGAACTCGATAGCTTGGGACAAAAATAAGGCTTGTGATGTTCTTGGAGTTGTTTACATGATTTCCTTTGATGTGGATTTAGTATTATATTCTAGAATTGTGATTGTTTGGATGCTTCCATAAATACTTGTGATGTGCATCATTATTTTTATAAATATGTTTTAGTTGTTTATTACTTTCAGGATTCCATTATTTCTATATTGTAAGTTATTACTAATTTCACTATTGTTATCTGATTTCCATTCCACTGTGTTACTCTGTCAATGTGGTAATTGATTCCCCACTATCACACTAAATCTCCTCGCTTCTAGTTAGCAGCCTCTGGAGTTAGGGGAAATTTTTTTGATGACATTTTACCCACCAGTTACAGGGACCCTTTAGGAAGCACTCAGAACTAGGATGTTACAATGATTCTTTTTCAGGAGCCACAACTACACTTTTATCATATCAAAATGTTATAGGGGATTTAATACTTGGTACTGCATCCAGAGTTTTGAAAATATTACGAGTCCAAACAGCTTCTATGGATACTTCATAAAATGTTATATAATAGGAATCCATTATAAAATCAGTGACAACTAGCTTCTATGCTCCCTTTCATCTCATGGCTCCTCTATTGAGATAGACAATGTATCATGATTGAGACTTTCAATAATTTTGATATGTCTGAAAACTAGCATCAGTATATCCCCTAATGAAAATCTCCTAGTCACCACCATACACTAGGAACATATTAGTAGTTATTCCCAAATACATAACAATATCATTAAATGCATTCCAATGATTCTCTACCAGATCCTCTTGATATCTTACTACTATGCTCAATGCATATGAAACGTCATGCCTAGAACATAACAAGGAATACTTGATTGACCATATCACTAACACATATAGGATCTTGGTCATTCTCTCCTTCTCCTATAGAGTCTTAGGAAAAAATTTCTTAGAAAGATGTAAACCATGTCACACTTGAACCAATCCTATCAAGGAATTTTTCAAAATAAAGATATTTAATATCTGGTAAACATATGTACACTGACACAGACCAATAAATCTCTTGGATCTATCACAAATTATCTTGATCACATTAATATAGGCTTCTCCACCTATGTCTTTCATGGATAAACTCATTTATAACTAGTCCATAACTAACTGTAAGACTGGTATTTAATTTCCAATAAGTAATATTTCATCAACATATATGAATAGGATTTTGACCAAATTCCCAATTATCCTCTTGTAAATAGATTTATTACTTTCATTCATTATAAAACCAAATTACATGATGAATTCATCTAATCTAATGTTCTATGACTTGGATTCTTGCTTAAATTCATAAATTTATCTGCATAACATGAAATTTATTTTGGCCGCAGCTAGAGTCACAATTCTTTATGGTTGTGTCATATAGACATATTCCTGAAGAGTTCCATTATAGAATGATGTTTTTACATGCATCATTCAAATATCATTGTCATGGTGAGATGCTATATATTTCAGAGTTCTAATGGATTTAATCATGGGAACTATCTAAAATAGTTTCATCATAATCAATTCTATGATTTTGATTATACCCTTTATCCACATTCCTTGTTTAATATGTACTTACATTACCTTCTATATCTAGTTTTATCTTGCTTACCCATTTTCATGAAACATTATTTTCATTAACCAGCACATCGACCCAAACCTATTATGGTTTATAGTACATGGAATCCATTTCAAAATTTATTGATTCATTCCATCTTACATATTTTGAGCCTCGTACTACCTCCTTGTAGGAGAGAGGTTCATCATTTTCAACCATTAATGAATCACCATATTCAATGCCAAGAAAACCATATCCCTCTAGAACACTTATCTCTCATAAAATCCAATTCATTACATGTGTTTCATGAACTACATTTTCCATGGGGTCCTAGGGAATCAATTCTTGTACCAACTCGTCTATATCTTGAGCATCAACATCATAGAAGTCAATCATATTCCCACTAACTTATTTTAGGGTGTTCTACCTCTCATGAAATTATTTTGTTCTAGAAACAATAATGTTATTAACTGATGAGATTTATATTCAGTATCTCTTTGTTTCCTTTAGATACCCTATAATTATACAATTCATTCCCCTAGGTGATAGTTTTTTCTTGAGAGGCCCAAAAAAAACATCACAACACCATATAAATGTATGCGATCGAATGAGTTTCTTTCCACCAGATAAATCAAAGGTAATTAAATTTTACACTCTAGTTTGTACTAGGAATAATTTGGCACCATATATTATTATGAATATACCCAAAAGGATAATTTATGGTATTTTTGACTCACCATCAACCTTACCATGTCGAACCAGGTATGGTTCCTCCAATCACTGACTCCATTCCACTATGGTCAATCAGGTGGATTGTGTTGAGATAGAATCTAAAACTCTTATAAAACATTGATGAACTCTTGGTTAAGATATTCACCAACATGGTCCAATTGAAACATATTTATTCTTTTTCCAAGATGATTCTATATTTCATTCTTGAATTCCTTGAATTTCTCAAAGGACATGAAATTACTCCACATCAAGAAGATACATCCATATCTCCTCAAGTCATCAGTAAAAGTAATGAAGTAAGAATACTCACATATAGATTATACTAGAATTGGTACACAGACATCAATGTGTATTAATCCTATAAGTTATGAGGACCTTTCACTCTGTCCCCTGAATGATAGTTTGGTCATTTTCTTTGTAAAAAACATTACATCTATCAGGTGGTTTTAGCTTAAATGATTCTAAATAACTATATTTAAAGAGCTTTTTCAGACACATCTCATAACATGACTAAGATGGTGATGCCATAGTTGGGTGTTATCTATGTTTTGTGGACATGCTTAATTATTGATTTATAATTCTTTTTTTTCATAATTAAATATATAAAGGCTATTATTTAAATGTGGAATATCAAAAAATATGTTTTCCTTATAAAATAATAAATTATTATTTCTAAATTTGAAAATTACCCATCTATATCTAAAAATGATACAAAAATTATTTTATTGGTTACTATAGGTACATAATAACAATATCTTAAAAGCAAAATCATTTCCATTATAAATAAATGGTGGTAGTCACCAATGGCCAAACCATACATCCTTGAACAATTGGAATCTCACCGATCCACCTCCCTAGTGGTACCCATTGGGAATGTACCTGGTTCCAGCATTTAGATATAGATTTGATCCACAAAAGCTATATGCTATACCCAATTTGCTTATATTGAAATATTACACTTGAAAATGAATTCTCCTTTAGTTTCCCCTTGATTTTGGGTGCATTTCCTCTTCTATTATCTAGACATGAAACATGAAAAACATATCAATTACATTTCACTTCACGACCTCTAGAACTTCTTCTTCTTGGATGGATGGTGATCGAGAACATTAGAATGTGTATGTGTATTGATCCCCATTTCCTTATCCTTCACTTTCTTATTCACCATAAGAACTATTGGTTTTTCCCAAACCACGTACTTATCCACATGGTGTGTTAAAATTTGATGTTTTGATTGAATATCCTCATTAATTTTCATATTATAATTTACAATAAAACTATGGAATGTATTAAGTTGTGATGAATGCATGATATCTGTACGCAAATCATCTTGGTATTTAATCCCTACGATATCCAACTGCTCAATGTAGCTAATAGGCTTATCTACATGAGTCCCAATTGGAAAAGACTCACAAAGTGTAGTTGTGAAAAATGTATTGGATATCTTATACCTCTCTTGTATCACATTCTATTGATAGTGATCCCAAAGGTGATAAATCAAGATATATTGATCCATATCCACATGTTTCTTCAAAATATCATTAGGCATGGATGAATGTGTGAATAAATGAATATCTATAGCATACTTTAGAAGATTATCATTGAGATAAAAATCTTCATCACTTACCTTACTTCCAGGTGCAACTAGTAAAGCTTCTTCTATCACATACAATTTCCGTTCATAGGGAAGGATGACACATAGAAACCTTTTCCAATCATCAAATTTTTTTCTATTGAGATGGTCTTCCTTATCCAGAATATATCACAATGATATGTTTGATATCAATTTATTTTTTTTCTACAAAAACATTTGAAAAGTATCAGTACAATTTTTTAATAAAATTTGGACATATAAATAAATATTATATATATTTCCCTCACAATATTTTATCAAAACACATTATCCCTCACCATAGGATTTGGTATCATATATTTCATTGATATTCTACTAGCCAGTATCCATATTCCACTTCAAATTACATCATTTATTCATGGTAAAGATAATCGAATAGATTTAGGTAGGAATTCCATATTCCAACTAAAGTAACATGCAATTCCATGATATGTTGAGTGGACTCCCGAATCATAAAATCATTAATTTAGATTTTTTCAGCCTTTGACACCCAATTACACCATGTTCTACATTCAAAGTCAACACATGATTTATATCATGATAATTCAACAGAAAAACTCCTGTTATAATTCAAGGATAATTGAAAGCACCCCAAATTTGGTTTGTTATGCACTTTGGGCAATGGTAAAATTTTATATAAAGTATTGGAAGTATATACTAACTTAATATGTTATTGAGGGATTTTATCCATTTAGGCATAAATTCACAATTATTATCTTTATCACATTATTCTTAATAAAAAGTGGGATTACATAAGTGATTAATGATGTCTTAGAGAATATTTATGATAAGATTCTTTATTTTAGTTATATCCTTCATGCCATGAAATTGAATAATTATATAATCGTGATAGGGCATTCATAATAAAATAACAATGAAACAGATAGAAATAAAAAATAATGAGGAAAAATAATGAGCCCCTACTAGTGGCTAGTTTATCTTGTGGTTGATAATGTAAAAGTTGACCTTGGGGAAAAACCCCTTGGGCCAATTAAGGTTCACATTGCAGCTTTCCACAAGTCCACCTATATATCTCATTGGATTGGTTTCACCTCGTCTCTAAACTTGATCGACCTCCACTAGATTGGGAAATCCATATATTACATTATCCTTTTACTCAAAAAATGGTGGCGGGGGGGGGGGGGGGGATGGTGATTCCTGAAAGAATCAATGTGCATGTGTCGCCTACCTAATAAATGGGATAAGGCATGCAATCTCATAATTTTATTAAAAAAATTAAATTAATTGAATCTCGTAAAAATTTTATATTATTGTTGTTATCATCTACATACATGAAAAAATTATGAATTTAATAAAAGTATCATTCAATTCATAATCGTTCTTATTTATGATAAATCGTGCCCCAAACGAATAATTATTATCTTTAATTAATTGATCCTCGTATTTTAATTATCATCAAAATTTACATGAGATTCTCATCCATTATAAATTTTAAAAAATTAAATATATTCATTTAAAATTAACTTGGTACCTAAATGTACATTAGAGACAACATGGAAAATACCCATTGGATTCTGCCCAATATGAATTATGATTAAATATTATTTTACTATTGTGACATATGGAATACATGGGTTATCGCAAATTTTCACAACATGTACTTCACAAATGATTACATAGATTTATTGATATTTCAGTCCCATGTTATGTTAAAATGATTAGAGAGTAACAACTTGTAAACTACTCATAACGGATACGCAAATCAAGAAATTTCATTGAAATTAATTAAAATTTTTATATATTTATGTATATTAAAATATATCACATGGTTTTCACATTCATTATGACCTCACAAAAGTACATTTCTGAAGGTTTACAAAAAAATAAATAAATTTTAAAAATGTGTAGCTTGGTATAAGATCACAACATGTATATCCAATCTACACAGTGTGTACAAATCTCTTCATAAATCTGACACACACACACCGTGGGACTCATTGTATTGCTCGTGCATTTGAAAATTTGTAGTACATGACGTGTATGATGGTCCTCAAGTCGTGTGAACTCTATGTCACATGGTCACCGGTTAGGAAATCCATGTATGGAAAACACATCCCATCTATGAGACAAAGGGACTACATTCCTTGTATGTGGACTACACAGCATGTAGAATGAATGACCATGCGCTAATATATATTTTTTCAAAATGTGGTGCATTAAGTGTGTAATTAATGCAAATATCAGTGCACACAACTAGAAATTAATGCATTTTTATGGTATCCCCTCATAAAAATTCATTTTTGATGGGATCTGACCTCAAAATGTCATTTTTTGATGGGGACCCATCGTGAATAACTTGTTGTAGAAAATAGTGTCTCAAAAAGTATAGCAGTTTTTTTTTTCAAAAAAACTCTTGAAATGAGATTAATAACTCGTCGTAAAAAAATCATAAAAATTAAAATTATTATCCTTAAAATTTAGTTAAATATAACAATCAAAATAAATTGATAAAATTTAATAAAGTAATAATCTTAAGAAAAATATTAAAATAATAAAATAATAAAATGATAAAGAATTAAAAAAAGAATAAAAACAAATAATGTTAATAAAACTATAATTAATATAATAAAATAATAAAAACTAAAATATTCAGAACAAGTTTAAATAATAATAATAATAATAAAATAATAAAATAACAAATAATAGAAATAAATATTTTGAGTTATAATAGTTATATATAAATTATAAAATAAGAAAAAATTAGAATAAAATAGAAAACAAAATATTAACAATAATATAAAAAATTCACTATATAGTAATGTGAATACATAGAATCCTAAAAATATTTAAATTTTTTTTTAGATTCAAATTTTTATCAGAAAAAATATATAAATCACCTAGGGGGAGAGTCATCTGGAGGAGATGGGGGAGCCAGTGGAGGGAACTCCATCCCTAAACTGTGGTTAGACATCACATGTACTCCACCATTTTCTCAAGTTGTTGCCACCATCGATGCATCTCTTGCTGTTGTCGTTGTAGTCAATGATGCTCTTCTTGGTCTGTACGCATGGTCACTATAAGTTCAACCTGAGCTCAGTGGTGCTCCTCATATGGTGTAGGAAATGACTACGACTCCTCGTGAACTCCTCTCAAGCAGCACGACTACATAACAACTGTACCATAATAACTCAAATTCATCAATATAGAGGTGATACCAATTACACATCCCTTTTTGAAGTCAAAATAAGTCTCATATATCCATGTTGCATCATCAAATCCAACTTCACTTACAGTTAGATCCACTGTCTTAGAATAACTTTTATCTTGTTTCTAAGACGATATGGGCTCTTATGAGTACTTCAATTCAAATTTAAAATTAAAATATTTAAAATATTACATGAATTTATTGTTAAAACTCAAAATTTAATTATATTAAGCAAAATATGATGCTTGAAATCACCTCTATTCTCTCAAGTGACTGGAGCACATTAAATCTTTCTAAAAACATCAAAATCCAAAATATCATGTTTTTTAACTACTTATATGAGTTTAATATAATCATTTTACACATAATGTGATATAAATTATTAAAAAAAGTACTTATTAAATGTTGTCGATGCATACTGCTCGTACACCTACCATCTTGATATATCACATTAAGTATCCACCAGTTCTTTCGACCCTATGAATCTATCCTTTGAAAAGTTACTCATATCCAATATGAACATAATCCATCCCAAACTTGATATGAGATGTAATATTTTTAGTGGGCACATCAAGATTGATCAAAATCAGTTACCCCCACTTTCCACATTTTAGTACCCTTTATATTGTCTAAATGTGTCAACGATCCTCATATCACATATCTATAAGGATACTTAATTTCCCCATTTGAATCAAATTCTGGGATTGATGATGCAAATGATTAAAATGCACCAACACCCTTAATATATAAAAATTTCATACCAGAACCATTAGGATTACTATGATTAATTATCCCATCATGATCATGTAATAAAGAGTCTTATTGACTTCCGTGTTCCATATTTCTCTAAAAAATATAAATTACATAATTTTTTTGCACTACTTTTATATAAGAAAAATATGATCCAAATGTGAATAAAAAAATTACCATTTCTTTGTAATTACCAAAAATTATTTCTAATTAATACAAATGAATACTATTTTTTAATATTTATCACTAATTATCAGTAATTATTAGAAATTATTACTAATTTTAACAATTTATTTCTAATTATTAGTAACTAAAACTTATTATTTCTAATTATTACTAATCATTAATAATTATTATTAATAAGCTATAATTATGACAAAGTACCACTTATTATTTCTACATACCTGTAATTAAATTTTATTACAGCTAATTATCTCTAATTACTACAAATTATTACTAATTTCATCTAATTATTACTAATAACCTCAATTTATTACTAATTAGGACTAATTCTTTCTAATTATTTCTTATTTTTAGTAATTTTTACTAATTATATATAATTATTACTAATTAATACTAATTATTATTAATTTTTTATAATTACATCTAATTATTACTCATTATCCCTATTTACCACTAAATCCCAAAAATAATTAATAATTATTTACCAATTACTACTAATTATTAATAATTATTACTTAATATTAGTAATTACTACAAATTTTTACTAATTAACCCATTTATTATTAATTTTTTCTAATTATTACTAATTATTACTAATTATTACTAATGGATCCTAATTATTAATAATTATAACTAATTATTACTATTAATTTATAATTATTTAGTATTTATTATTATTTTTTACTATTTATTATTAATTATCTCTATGTTTTACTAATTACCCCTAATTATTACTAATTACATCACTTATCACTAATTTTTTCTAATTATGACTATGTATTACTAATTACACCTAATTAATACTAATTATTACTAATCACTACTATTTATTAACAATTACCCCTAATTATTACTTATTATTACTAATGTTTACGATTTATTACTGTTTATTACTAATTTATACTACTTACATAAATTTTTTAAAAAATTACCTCAATTTTTCACTAATCACCACTAATTTTTGCTAATTTCCACTAATTTTTACTAATTTCAATTAATTTTTACAAATTATTGCTATGTTTTACAAATTACTGCTGGCTTTTTCTAATTGTAGATGAAATTTACTATTTAAAACAAATTTTTACCAATTAACTCTAATTTTTACTAATTAATGATAATTATTACTAATTATCAATATGTATTACTAATTATAGCTAATTGTTACTTTTTTAGTACTAATATTTATTATTTTATAATTTCTTTTCTAATTACTGCTTAATTTTTCTAATTACTGCTAATATTTAGTAATTAATGATAATTTTTAATAATCATATATATTTATTTTTATGTTTTACGAAATACTGTTAATTAATACTATTTCCCACTATTTTTTTATTAATTACCACTAATTTTTAGTCATTTATGATAATATTTTCTAATTATCGGTAATTAATAATTCTTAAATATAATTAAAAACTAAAATAAATAGATTAAAATTTTAAAACAATATAAAATACATCAAAAATGAGACTCTTGTGTGTGGAAGACATCAAATTTTATTTCCTGAAAAATTTTATAATTCTACGTGAAAATAATGGAAAACTAAAGAAATCTAAGATATAATGGTTAATAGTGAGACAAAATTTGCGGTGGTATATATAGGTAAGATTAGTAGTGACCAAACTGTTTACGACGTGGCCCATCGCAAGTATTACCCACAATAAATGCTTGAGTCGGAGGTTGAAAATGCAATTATGATGGTTCCCATCACCAATACATGCCTACCGACGGAGTATTTTTGGTTGGTGATTAATCCTATCGCAAATAGTTCTCGCAATAAATGTGGCAGTTTAAAAATATTTGTAACGGGATCCCTCGCAAATAATCAACCCTCTATAATATATTTGTGATTGGATCATTCACCCATCACAATTAAATATACCTGGCCTAGGGTAGTTTCTATTGGAACCATGTCCCACGGAAAATACCATTTCCCACATTTTGGAAAGAAGGCACGCTAATTCTATATGAGATGTGATTTTATACCCATTGCAAATAATCATTTATTTAATAGAATTTGTGATGAGATTCAAATACCATCGCTTATAGTTCCTTCAGATATACTATTTGTGATGATCCATACTCCTATCGTAATAGGTTGTTTTTCCCAATGTGGTATAATCTTGAATTTATTTCCCAATCAATTATGTGGTATTGAAATTTCCTACACGATGTGTAACTTTGATTACATGACATGTAGTCTAGTGTTGTCTTGAAAAAAACCTTCGCACCTCTGTAAGGGTTACTTTATTTTAATTTAATCATTTAATTAAATTCCTCGTTTAAATGTTTGGGAAATAGAAAAATAAACAGATCTCAAAATTCAAATTCAAATAATCATTATACCTGAATTGAAAAAATAAATTGAAATACGTAATTCACCAATGGTAATTAAATTGTAACGTATCAGTTCAAGAAAGCACCCAAAGGCGCCCCTTACCCAGTTGGTCAGATGGCCTCAAGCGCATTTTACCAAATGCCAGAGGCTTCCGATAAGCAGTGATGACATTGGGTGTGATAGTGGGGAAATTATGCCCGCATTGGCAAAGTACACAGCTGAGGTAAAATAGATAAATAATTCTGGAAGTAGTAAAAGTACCAAACGACATTAAATAGTGGATGACTGATAATGAAACAACCAGAGCACATATATTAAATGATGCACAATACATATGCCCTAGAATGAATCCCAACAAGTCATATTTTTGAATACAATACTAATACAATGTAAAAATAAAAACAAGTAAATAACTCCTCAGCATCGCAAGCCATAGCTTGGTCCCATGCTCTCTAGCTTCACAACAATCAAGTACCTGAAGTAGATGGGCATTTTCCATTATCTATACATGAAACAATATAATATATTTAGGCCCAGAAGCATTACCCAACTAGGGTGTGAGACTAATCCTAGTAGGAAATGACCAGAATATCTGTACCTAACAGTCAGTGAATATATATGGTAGGAGATAAGAAAATGAGCTGTAAACAAGGAAGTACTTAGTAGTAAAAAATTCCACAGTTTCAAAGCATTCAATTTCACATATCAAATAAGCAGTTAATTAGTGGAGGTAACACTCTGGGAAGTACACACAATTGATAACCTCTGGTTCAGTTATAAGAATATAACAAAGACACTCTAAGGAAGCTCACATGGTCAATTCCCCTTATAGTTAAAAATTTATAAAGTCTCTCAAAGAAGCTCACACGGTCAATTCCCGTTATAGTCTACTACACCAGGTTCTCATGACTCTGTGTAAGTCAAATGAGCATATCAATGCAATACGTACCATTTAAACCTCGATAAAAACTTTGATAAATTATTTTCATCATATCAAGAATTTTAGAATACAAACATCCACCCTACAACACTAGGCATGGGAAAACATGCATGGTGGCCAAACTTGCTAAGCAGGACAAAACTGTCATAAACAGAACCTCCATGGGGAAACACTTCCAAAGAATTTCAATCAAGCCTATTCACATACAATTAAAATATACTCAATCATATAATCATGGCTAGAAATTAATAGGGGTAAAACAGTAACACACAATACCCCATTCAAGGGTAATTTTACAAAATATCACATTTTAGTAAAAGAAATTCAACAGAAAGGCCCAGACCACCAACCATGAAATTGTAGGATCTTTATACGTGATCCTCAGGCCTTGAATCTTTTTAGAACATGGTAGATATACAAAAATTTTCAAAACGTTCAACCGAGGATAACTTCAGAATGGGGTGGAACATGAAACGAAGATCCAATAGAACGAAGAGATTACCAAGGAAATACAAATACAGTCTATGATAGTATAATAGAAGATAAGAATCTCAGTCATGGTCTCGGAGGAAGATCACGGCCTTACGGGTTCTCTCGGGCGAACGTGGTCGAGAAGAAGGCCTTTATGGCGATTGGACCTGACCCTGATATGTTTAATGACCAAAAAAAGAAAACACACAACCTGTACTTTGGACATAGATGTATTATACTTTCCATTTCCTTATTCCTCTTTAGGTTGTCTCTAGTACACCCTCACATAGCTATGAGTGCGGCCATTACATGGCCAGCACATGGCTTCATGTGGCAACCGAGTGCACGACATGTACTCATAAAGTACACGGTGTGTACATATTTTTTTTGAAATTCATCTTTTTATTAAAAATTACCAGAAAAGGAAAAAATGCCTGAAAATATGATCCGAGTACTTAAAAACTTCCCCCCCTAAAGAAATTCATCCCTGAATTTCCCTAGAAAGGTGGTATAGAAGAAGAAACCCTGAACAGTTCCGGCAACTACGATCGTCCATCACCCTCCCTCCCCCAAGTCTTGTCCAGTACTCGCCCGTGCATCCATAGAACTCATACAAGATGAATAGACCGGCCCCTGAGAACATTCATACATTGATCAGTAATCTAGATATTATGCTCCTCAAAAATTGAGTCCACTTCCAACTCAAACTCATCAGGTTGGAAAACCTGAGACATGTCTGAGAGGTAACGTTGAAGATGAGAAATATGGAAGACGTCATGCATATCCCAATACCTCTATGGTAACTACAACCGATAGGCAACCGATCCAACTCTCTACAACACCTCAAACGGCCCAACGTACCTCAATGAAAGCTTACCCTGTCTCTTTATCCTTCACTATCCCAATCTTGGTGTGATATGCAAGAAAACTAGATCTCCGACCATGAACTCTAGAGGTCATATCCATCGTTTAGCATGAGGCATCTGTCAAGACTATGCATTATCCATCCTATTCTGAATCAACTCTATCTACTTCATGGTCTCTTGGAAAAGATGAGGTCCCAACATAACTACCTCTCCAACCTATAGCCAACATAAGGGTGATCCGGATGGCCTACCACACAAAGCCTCATAAGGTTCTATTTGAATTGTTCCTTCAAAACTATTATTGTAGGAAAACCTCACAAAAGTTATGTGCTTCTCTCAAGAACATCCAAAATCCAGAATGCAAGCTCGGAGAAAGTTCTCAAGCACCTAAATCGTAAGCTCAGTCTATCCATCTATATGGGGATGGTAAGCTACACTCAAAAGTACCTGTGTACCCACAACATTTTGATGACCCTTCCATACCCGAGAAGTAAAAAATGAGTCCTTATCTGAAATAATGGTGTGTGGATCTCCATACAGACATACAATCTATCAGATGTACAACCGTCCCAGCTCATCCACACTGAAGGTCTCATTGGTCAGCAAGATGTGAGAAACCATTATATGTCTGTCAATGATAACCCATACTGCATCATTCCCTCAAGGCTACCTCAACCAACCAGTCACAAAATCCATCATGACATCATTCCACTTCCACTCAAAAATGGATAACTACTGTAAACTCCCTATTGGTCACTGATGCTTCATCTTTACCTGTTGACAAGAGGATCTCTTCATGGAGAAACCATAAAAATCTCTCTTCATTCCTGGTCTCCAATAATGACAGTGTAGGTACCGATACATCTTGGTGACCCAAGGATGAACTACCCAAATATAAAAATGAACGTCCCAAAACTGCTCCTAACATATGTCTGCTGGAACCCAAACGCATCCCTGAAAATGAAATATCTCATCCTCACCTATGGTCCATCCAGGAAAAGGTTCTTCTCCTTACATGCTTTCCCGTAGGACCGGGCCTTCTGAATCGGATAGCTGCCTCACTCGCACTCGATTAGGAAGAGTAGAGGTAACTGTTACATAACAACAAACCGTCTTCCCCTATCTGTCGTGCACATCCATATGGTTCTCAAAGAATAGAGCCACAAGATGCCACTCCCTACTGGCCTCCTGATCTTCTTGTATCTGAGTCCTCCTACTCAGCACATCAACAACTGCATTGCTTTTCCCCGACTTACATACAAGCTCATTGTCAAAGGACTGAAGGTACTCAACCCCCCACCACTGTATCAAATTCAGATCATACTGAGTGAATATTTCTTGAGACATTTTTGGTCATTGAAAACCAAAAAATTATATCCTAGAAAATAATGTCTCCAACCATGTAAAGCCCGAACAACAGTAGCTAACTCATGATCGTTCGTCGGGTAATTCATCTGATGTGGCTGAAACTATTGATACACAAACACAAAGAATCCCTCTCCCTTCTTAAGAACTTCTACCATCCCGATACCTAATTCATTATAGTAAACATTATATCCCTTTACTGTCTATAGAAAAACTAGTATCAGTGTTGAAGTCAACCTCTCTTTTAGCTCCTGAAAGGTTGACCCACAAGAATCTTACCACATGAACATTGCACCATTTTTAGTCAAACTGATCTGTGGTGCTACTAAGCATGAAAAGACATGTATGAAACATATGTACTAACCAGACAGCCCTAGAAAACTCTGATCCTCAAATATCTTCTTTGGATGTTCCCAGGAAACCACACTCTCACTTTCTCTGGGTCTACTGACACTACTTTCTCTGAGATAACATGACCCAAGAAGTTAATTTGATCCATCCAAATGTGGCTATTTGAGAGATTAATTTATAACAGATTCTATCTCATTGTACTAAAAATGATCTTAAAATAAGTGGATTCTTCATGTAGAGTGTGAGAGTACACCAAAATATCATCCATGAAGACAACCAGCAAAGAATCCCAGTATGGATGAACACTCAGTTCATCAATGCCATGAAAACTGTAGATGTGTTCATGAGACTGAATGACAAAACCACAAACTCGTATAGATCATACCTACTCCTGAAGTATGTAAGAATATTATCATATGGTATAACTTGAAAATGATGGTAACCAGATCTCATGTCAATCTTTGAGAACACACGGTCTTCTCCAAGATGATCAAAGAGATCCTCAATACATGGAAATGGATATCAGTTCATGACTGTCAACTGGTTCAACTTCTGATAATCCACATAAATTCTGATGGTGTCGTCCACCTTCTTTGAAAACCGGACTGGAAAACACCAAGGAGATATACTGGGTCGGATGAAAACCGTAGCCTGTATCTCCTCCAACTGCTTCTTGTGCTTCTGCAACTCAGGTGTAGCCATCATATACGGAGGAATGGACACTGGTGCCACTCTGGGAAAAAGCTCAATAGAAAACTCTACCTCATGCTTCGATGGAAAACATGAAATGTCCTCTAGAAACAAATCTATAAAAGGATACACCAATAAAGGAATGTCCATATGTGAAGTCCTTTGATCATCCAGATATAGACTAGAAATCTAGGCTGTAACTCCTCCCAACCCATGATGCTATGGTCCCGCTCTGCACGCCTGGACATCCCATTCACCCTTGTGGAGAATGATTCTCCCTCTGGTGACGTGAAACTCACCCTAAAATGATAGTAATCAATGACTTCATGGATGTGAACTAACCAGTCCATTCCAAGAATGAAGTCATAGCCTTTCATCTGTAGGGCATAGAGGCCCCATATGAAGTGACACCCACTATCCTTTATAAGGAACTCCTTTCACTGACGCACACTATCCATTATAGTCCCCAACAGAGTGTCTAGCATCATGATATCAAAATAAGAAAATATACAGATACGAAGGATCTCCACATGAGCAACATATATAAATCTATGGGAAGCAAGAGTATTAAAAAGTGAAGAAGCTAAAACTGAAGTTATGATGATTGTAGCTCGTTGTGTAGAGATTTTGAGATCCTGCTCCCGCTAGGACAACTATACTGCAAAATTCTGGCCTACAATACAACCCTGGGTCCCTGCCAAACCACTTTGAGCTAATCCACCCTATTCTCACTAAAGGACTGGTGACAAACTACCATGAACCCGACCTCCACCTCCGCCTGAACTGCAGGTAGAACTCTTGTTCCCCGACTGAGGAGTAACTGGGTGGTGCTACTCCTGAACGCAAAGTCATAGAAGAACCCCAGTAACCAGCTGCTGGTGAGAAGATCCGATAGAAGCACTAATGATGACCCATCTTCCTGTATGATCATCACTCAACTGGGTATCTCGGGCAATGTGCCCTCATTTTTCCACTATCCCCTCACTGGTAGAACACCACTTAGCTACCAGAAGATGCATCCCACCTACTCTGATCTCCTCGTGTAGTCTCCCTATGAGGCTTCCTTCTATCGGCCAACAATGCACTAATAGTGGATAGTGAACCGACATAGCCTATTGCACTAAAATACCTCATATTGCGCTCTGTGGTCAGCTTCTGGTTGACTATAGAGGATAACAATTTCAACATGCATATGTTCACATATGATACTATATCCTTCCTGAGACCATCCTAAAACATCCATGCAAGGAATAACCAATCTCCCCCCTATGAAGGGTGTAAATCATTACAGCTCGGTGAAGTGAGAAGAATATTCTATAATAGAAAGAGTATCCTACTATAGACTCATGATCTCTTAGGGTCGATCGGCCCTCAATGTCGCTGGATAGAATTAATCATAGAAGGGTCACTGATACTCATCCCAAGCCACATTTTACTGATGTTCCACCTACTAGATCACATCCCCCACCTCTTGGTGGAGTCTCGAAGCATGTAGGAAGCGAGCATGACCCTCCTCTCTAGAGGCATCTCTAGATGCTTGAAGTTTGTCAACATGGGTTTTAGCCATGACTCTACAACTTGAGGTCCTCTATCACACGAGAAAGTGGGAGGAGGATTCTTCTGAAAGACCCACATCAATTCTTCCATCAACGGGGTAGGAGGCGGCACTCCCTAGAAGGTATGCCTCATCCTTATAAATTCCTCCCTAAACTATGCATCGACACCTGTGTCAGTTATAACTACTAGTTCCAAGACTGGCACAAATGGAGGATCTATAGGTAGTTTCGGATCAGGCATGTCCGGTGTTCAATCACCACCCTAAAACTAGAGAATAACTGGAGGACGTCTTGCTGGAATGACTTTGCAACGTCAATCTCACACCATAGATTAAGCTTAACAGGGAATAAAGCATAAAAGTAATAGAAGGGAATATGAGAAATAAAGCTTTTCTGTGTTCTATAACATCACTACACATTAACAAGTACCTATTTGGTCATATCCTTGGTTATAGGATCCTAATAGTATGTCAAGAAGAAAAATGTTCTCTAATACCACCTTGTAAAATTCCAGTTTTGGAAGCCACCTCGAGGCTCCTCGTATCCGGTTGTCCACATGGCCTCAAGAGCATTTCCCCAAATTCCACAGGCTTCCGAATAGTAGTGAGGGCCTTGGTTGTGATAGTGGGGAAACTATTTCCTCATTGGGAGAGTACACATTGGAAGTAAAATAGATAAATAATAGTGGAAGTAGTAAAATTACGAAATGGTAGTAAATAGCGGAAGACTGATAAAGAAACCACTATACCACATATATAAAATGATGCATGATACATATGTTTAGGAAATATTCAAAACATGTCACTATGATTTATACAATACTAATCAAATTAAAAAACAAAAACATGTGAATAACTCCTCAGCATCGTAACCCATAGCTTGGTCCCATGCTCTCCAGCTCCACAACAATCATGTACCTGAAGTAGAAGGGTGAATTCCCCTATCTATACCTGCAACAAT
The DNA here is from genome assembly GCA_963277665.1 of Viscum album. Classification (NCBI taxonomy): domain Eukaryota; kingdom Viridiplantae; phylum Streptophyta; class Magnoliopsida; order Santalales; family Viscaceae; genus Viscum; species Viscum album. The sequence continues at coordinate 2,057,954,201 of OY728151.1, read as the reverse complement.
ATAATCTGTATGGGCCCAAAAGCAAGACCCAAATAGGATGTGAGACTAATCCCAGTCGTAAAACACCGAATTATATGTGCGTAATAGTCAATGAATGTATCTGGTTGGAGATAATTAAAAGTGTAGTAAACAATGAAGTACTCAGTAGTAAACAAATCCACAGTTTCAAAGCATTCAATATCACAAATAAAATAAGCATATAATCAAAGATGGTAACCCTTTAAGAAGTACACACAACCTATAACCTATGGTTTATTTATAAGAATATAACAAAGACTCTCTGATTATGCTAACACAGTCAATTCCCCTTATATTCAAAAATGGTTAATGACTCTCTGAAGAAGATCACACGACCAATTCCCCTTATAGTCTACTTCACTAGTTTCTCACGACACTGTGTAAGTAAAATAAGCATAGAAATGAAATCTATCCCATGTTATCCTCATGAAATACTTGGCTAAACAGTCTACAGTATATCAATCATGTCAGAATACAAACACTCCACACCACAACACTAGGCATGGAAAAATAGGCAAGGCGGCCAAACAGGCTAAGCTTGACCAAACGGTCATAAACAGAACATACATTGGAAAATACATCCAAATCATAACAATCAACACTATTCACATCCAATTAACCTCTACTAATTCATACAAACAAGGGTGGAAATTATCACGGGTAAAACGGTAACACACAAACCCCATTCAAGGGTATTGGACAAAATTAAATAGATTACTCAAAGACATTAAACAGAAAGGCACAAACCACCAACCTCAATGTTGTTGGATCATTATACGTGAACCTCAGACCTTGAATCACCCAAGAGAACAAAAGATCTAAAAAAACGCTAAAAATGTTCAACCAAGGATAACTTGAGAATGGTGAGGAATCATGAAACAAAGATCTAGAAGAAGGCGGAGCTTACCTAGGTGATCCCAACACAATCAACGATGGTCGAATCAGAGATCTAATTCTCAGTTGGGGACTCGAGGTATGATCATAGTTATACGGGTTCTCTTAGATGAACTAGGTCGAGAAGAAGAACATTCTGGAAATTAGACACGGCCCCCGTACATTTAATGAAAAAAATATACTGTTTACTTTAAAAGTACCCAGAATGTAAATTCTGTTTCCATACTATATTTTAGGTGGTCTCCTGGTCACACCCACATGGTTGTGTGTGTGCCCATTACACGTCCAGCAAAAATCATCATGTGGAAAACGATTACACAGAATTTACTCATAAAATACATGGCGTGTACTTCATAAACTTCTAGAAATTATTCTTTTTCCCAAAAATGAATTGAAAAGAAAAACATAGCTTAAATGATGATCTCGTTTCTTACATAAACAATTATAAATAATTTTGTGACAACTATGATTCCAAATTTAGCTTCTTGGAGAAGTGGAAGAATGCAATGGGTTATTCACAACATTGGTTATTTTCATAATATATGATCAATCCGAGATTTATACAACAATGAACTTCATGATCCACTGAATTTATTAAAAGAAACAGACAATGCAGAATTACTCAAAAAATGAGATAGAGGATCATTACATATATTTAATAATTTATTTAATTAAATATATAATAACCTTTGTTGGAATTCATTCTTCATTGAGGAATCAGATTATATATTTGTGGTCCACCATCGTTGCATTGTAGAAACAAAATGTGTATTTCCTCTAGCAGTGATCCACACATGATCCTAGAATCTCGAGACATTACCAAAGCAATCTACAGGTACAATAAAGGCAGATCTTTATGTTGGTGAAATTTTTCTATGATCGCATCAAGAACTACTTCCAAAGAATTTGCCTTGATCTAGTGGTGGAGAACTGCTCTTTGTTCATGGGAGCGTTCATGGATAAGGGAGCTCTCTAGGCTGTAGAGGATTTTCCAATATTGTTGTGTACATCCTAAAAAATGAAATTGGATCTATCTAGAAAAAAACATAATTGGGTATAAAATTTTCTATCATTAATAAAAAATAAAATCAAAATTTCACTTAATTATTTTATTTAATCATATAAAAACCAATGTGATATAATAATAATAATAATATTATTATTTATCAACATTACCTAAACATTTGAATTATAATTAATCATTATTTTATAAAATAATATTCAATAGTTATTTTTTCTCACTAGACCATTGACTCTATCTGCCATTCCTCAATGATATTTATTAATCTTTCAATAATATCTATTAATTTATTAAATAAATGTAACATCATTATTCTCCAATAAATAAATAAATATTATTTACACTAAATTGAAAATAAATATTTATGAATTATTCCATTCACAATATATTCTCTTAAATAACTTGTCATGAAATAAATATGATCAAGAATACATGAATAATTATTAAACCACATGTAGGAATAAATATTATTCAACCTGTTAAATAATATATGATAATTTATTATTTAATAGAGATTCTGTATACACATCGTGTGTGACCCTCAATGCATATTTCCTAGTGGAATTAGGCATTCTTGCCTATTGTTCATGGCTAGCCTCTAGAAACACACTATAGCACCCATTGACAAGGAAGATTATGCAGAAATGTCACGTTGCCTCATACCAAGACATACTGTGAAATATAATCATCTTATAAAAATATCTATTATCAAGAAGGTTTCATGGTAGTGTCATCAACCGATATGCTTAATATATCATTTTTTGACATTCCGGAAATAGAACATTCATATAGAACACAATCTCCAAGAACTTATTTAGGTTGTAACATTTCCATTAAAGGGTCTGAGATAATGACTTTTTTTAAAATAACATAAGGGATAAATATTTTTCGCATACTTCATTAATTAAATATTACTCGTGAAAAAACAAATATATCGTACATCACTGCAAACATTTTCCATGACAATTTTCATGAATAAATCAATGTATGATACACATAATATTAGTTAATAGTAATTTCTATATCTATGTACCAATAGATATGTCAATAGATAAGAACATCCAACGATGCGTACAAATTTAGATATCATACTAGTGGGTCACATTCTCATAATATCCTACTAGATATTTCCAAGGGAGTACACCCTGATAATGAACCAAAATGTCCTTTGACTCTCCATCCCTTATAGCCTTTATCATTAGTCTCCATAAAATTGTATCATCCATCTATAGAACATAGATTCAACAAATGTGTCGTAGAACTTACAGGTTATCATCATAGTGGGGAACTACTATAACCTTTTAGTGAAATATCTACTCTTAAGACATTATCATATATGATGTCACATAGATGAAACACCATGATGTTATAAGTAGATTATTGAAATTAATGACTATGAATATATATTTATCATAAAATACAATGAATTTGGATCTAGTTAACCCACAGTGACACTATGATGGAGATATGCATTGGAATTTAAATGTTCGTGTTAATTATGGAACTGGAGATGATGGAATTTGTTGAAGGTGTGCTTACCCAGTGTTGTGAAAAATCAAGATGAATGATTAACATGAATCCATTTAATCAACAATTGATGGGTTTCTTGTTTTTTTCATCATTCCATTATCCACTATATGAGGCAACTATGTGTTCTTTGTTTCATGTTTATTTATTATCATAGATTTGGATGGTTTTCCTAGAGATCAATTTTATAGAATGATTCTAATAATTAATAAATAAGTCATAACCCGTGAGGTTTGTGTTGATGGAATTGAAATTATAGAATAATGATAATCAAATGAAACCGTGGAATCATTTTAGAAAATGAAAGGAGGGAATGGAATCATGATGGTGGTATATGGATGAATCCTTAAATGATATTAATATATAATTTAAGGGATACTAAATTAATTAATTAAATGAAATGATAATAAATAAGTAATTATTACAACTCTTTAAATTCTTGTGTTATTATACATCATTTGCTTCCTAGCTATGGAAATAAGATATATGTTAGATGGTAATTGAAGTTGAGCATAAGACTAGGTCATGCTTATTATGTGGTTTTGAGATATATTATATTTTTTATTTTATATGATTTCATAAACTACCTCACACATTTTTGATCGGGTGATTGACACCCAATTGACTCTAGAAGGGTGTTTTCCTAAACATACCAGTTGGTGGATGGATGGTTGAACACCCATTGTCTTCATGCTCTATTTTTGTTATGTCACTTTTTCTATTATGGATGGCGGTTAGTTTTCGAATATTTTTCTATTGAGGGATATTACATATTTTGTTCATTTCACACAATTATACCTCTTGATATCATATAAAAAGGATTATTATTGGTGTTATGTATGGGATCTGTGATGTATTGAGGTGAAAATTTGGTGTATGGGATGTGATGTATTTTAAGGAATGATTACCAACTTATGATACTGGTCATACAAGTTGTAGTTAATATTATAATCTACGTTGTTTATATATATATATATATATATATATATATGTATTTTTGGAAATTAATGATGTGGTTCCCAAGTGTATGTGGTCTTTCCATGAACATGTGTTTATGAGATTGCATATTTTGGAGGGAGATATCTCTGGATATGAAATTTCTGGGAAGAGTTTCCAAAAATGGGGGTAGTGGTAGAACAATAACATTGATGTTACAATATTATATTATATTCTATCTTGTTTATGATAATTAGTTAGTGTTATCCATGGTGAGGTCATGACACAATATTCCAGTTTAGGCATTGAGTTAGTTTCAATGTTTGTCACTATGTTTTAGTGTGATTTCATTATCTTTTTCATGAGAGGATCTAGGTAGGATCCTATTGAGAATACTATTATTATCACCCTTTGAATATTCTTGAAATTTTTTAGGTCAGTTTAATAAGGCCCTAGATTAGTCTAGATATTACTAGCTTTTAGTTTTATATGATTTGATTGGGCTTTATGGTCTATGTTTTATTTACCATATTGATACTTGTTGTTTTCCTTTTAGTTTTCTTGTACTATATGAAATTTCATGAATGCACTTTTAATATGATTTAAATATCTAAGAAGCTTTTTTTTGTATATCTCATATCCCACTCTTCTTCACATTATCATAGAGGGAATCTCCTCCAATATGTATGTTTATTATATATTTGATTCTATTTTCCAAACCGTGGCCTACAACATGTTTGAATCAAGTAGTCACCATGTACCTTTTTAATTTACAATCATGGAGGAGTACTATTTATGGGAATGGTATTATAAAAGAGTGGTTTTAAAGGTTTAAGTTGAGGTATTGGATAGAGTTATCATTTAGAAATATGTAATTTTTAATGATATGGTATGTAAACTATGTAATATAATTTTATTAAGAAATATAAACATGGGATTCCAACTGTGACACAAGTATTTGTGGCCCACACTGAAATGATCCACATGATTATAATAATACTGATCCTACTAAATGAAGTGTTACTAGTTTTAGAATAGTGATAGAGGAATTGATCATGCATTAATATTATGTTCCCATATGTCAGAAATGGGTAGACCATGGGATTCGTAAAATCATTAAAAAGATATAAAATAAATTATTAATTAATTTTAACTATTCAATATTCTTGGTAAAGAAGATCTTACCATTTTTACTTTTTAAAATAATGTATCTCACACTACCTACTCATCAGGGTCACACTGAAAATCCGGCATAGGATGTTCCATAAGATCTCCAAAGAGTAGAGGAAAATGAAAATGACAGTGGGAGAAGTAAATTATGAGTGTTTTAGAACCAAGGTCTCTAGATTTAGGGGATCCATTTAATATTGAGTCATATAATATGGGTGGCAGTATGTAGTGACATATTTCAGTTAAATATAGGATTTAAAGGGGTATTATGTTTCATTAGTAGTGATGATTCTCTGTAGAGAAGTGGGGTAATGGTGGTTCTTATTCCTTGGGGATTCTGGGAATTTAGAATTCTTATGAAAGATGTTATGACAATAGATTCATGAATAGTTACATTCTATGTCTGTAATGGAGGCCATTTTCTAGGAGTAGGTTTCATTTTGAATGTGGTGTTCTAATGTACTAGAGTTCAGGATCCATTTCTGGAGCCTTCTGCGATGTGATTCAGCACAGTTTCTATATAATGAGTCTTTGGAGAAGCATTTAATAGAGTATTTAGGTCCATATATTCAACTCTGGGCCACCCACTTAAGAAAATGAAAAATATTGAGGTGATAGAATGTGAATGTTTTTAAGAGGATGTTGGTTGAAACTGGTCTTCACGAGATGGAAATCATTAAAATTTACTCTGAAGATGATCTCAGGTATGAGATTTCTAGATTATTTGATAGATGAGTTTTTGGATTGCTATGGGTTGGCCCCAGTGTTCATCATCTTATTCCTCCTAGGCCGGATGCTCATAAACTAATGCTCATGGATCACATAACTATTTTTCTTATGGAGTCTGAGTTCATTAGTGGTGATATTTCCAAACTATTCTGATTAGTCAATGTGCACCAGTTGTTCTGTATTATTCTCATCAATTGAGATAGTTTCATCCAAGGAATCAATATAAGGGTATTCCTATTTTTGATCTTTACAAAGGATGTGGGGAAGGTAGTGTATAACCCTAGGATGCACCACATCCACCAAGAGAATTGTGAAACAATGGAGTTCGTAGTGAGTGCGATCAGAGATGCCATGAGTAGGTATTTATTTATTTTAATAGTTTAGTGATTCTCATACCGGGAAATCCCGATTTCATTCAATGTTATATTTTCTTATTTTCAATTTTGGTGCATGAATTTTTTTATTCATGTGCTCATCATGACTTTATATCACATATCTTAATCATTGATTTGGGAATTGGGGTAGGGAGGATTATAGTGGCCTTGGTAAATACTACAGAGTTTAGAGGATGAGTTTATTTGTATGAAATATGTTGATATTGTGAGGTATTTTTTGTGAAAAAACACTTAGGGAGACTTCCTAGGATTGTATATATATCCTTATGAAACCATCCATTGCCTTTATTCTAAATATTTAGTGAAATATATCAGGAATTATTTAAGGGGTCCTATTTTTTATGAAGTTGAGGGTGGGATAGTGGTGCTTTGTAATGATCACGACCCTCATAACGGTTAGAGGAATGTTCCATCCATGTCTTCCATGATGGGAAAGATGATGTTTATTTAATCATAAGAATAGTAGTTAGTGATACCCCACATTGTGGAAGGATACCCTGATGTCTTTAAAGAAGAGGTTGTAGAGTTACTTCCTTGATGAGAGATAGAGTATGAGATTGATCTATAGGGTGGTATATCTTGTATTACAATGTCTCTGTATTGGATGTACCCCTTTGAGTTGTGAGGGATGTATGTACAAGTCAATGATCGGTTACATTGTGGTTTTATTCATCCGAGTGCATCTCCTTGGGGTGTACCAGTTTTGATAATGATGTAAGACGATGGTAGATTGTGGATTTTTATCGACTATCATTACATGAACCTAGTGATAGTGATTAATAGAAACCATCTCCTACATATTGATTATTTTTGGACCAGATGAATGGCGTATGTTTGTTCAAGAACATCAATTTTTCATTAATATATCATTAATTATGGGTGATGGATGATGGTTTTTAGAAGGAAGATTACTATTTTCATCATTATTATTACATGTTCATTGTTATGTCTTTTATGTGATTAATTATCCATTTGTGTTCCTGGGATTTATGAAAGAAATAATCCAAGAGTTACAGGTTATGTCAATAGTTGATTTAATTGGCAACACCTTTGGGTACTCAATGTTTGCGGAGGAGAGTTTATAGCATCTATGTGCTATTTTGGGAGATCATCATCAGGATAAATAGTTTTCATGTTGTGTAATTCCACATTCTATTCTCAGGATTTCCATTTCATATGGCATGCCACGTCTTAGTAGGGAGTATATCATGATCATTTAAAGATAGTTGAGGTTTTTTCTTGCGAATACCTGAAGACATTGGAATAGGTGTGGAGCTTCTTTAGACATGAAGGACATTATAAGATTTTTTTAGAATATTTTACTAAGTAATCTACTACTCTGACATCCTTGAAATAGAATGATTAGGAATTCATACAGATAGATTAGTCTCAACCAGCTTTTCAGTATGAGAAGGAGAAATTTATTTATTTTTAATTAATTTGTTTTTTAGTCGAAGGAGTTCAATTGTATGATTTATATTATGCATCCCACCATGTATTGGGTAGTATTATGAGGTAATATAGATCATTTATTCTTTTATGGGTTGGAAGATACATCCCCATAATCATAATTATTACAACTGTAATCATGTGTTTGTGGATGTTGTGTTTTCATTGATGTTGTGGAAATAATTTGTCATTAGTGAGTGTTTCTTGGTTTTTATCAACCAAAATAGCCTATGTTATATTGTCTCCTTGTGAGACATGAACGTGAATCAACATTAGTGGATGTAATTATTATATTATTAGGACTTCAGGACTTAATTTATGAAATGAAAGGGACATATTATAGATAATGCATTAAGCAGGATGACATATATGTATACCATGCATAAATCTTGATATTCATGTAGAGTGATGGAATAAATCTGTGTGATGCATATAGACATGTGAATGGTTGGAGGAATATTCTTTCTTTTTCTATATAATGGTGTAAAAATAGTTTGTGAAACATTTACAGGAGTCCCAGTGATGGGATTCAAAGGTGGAAGCCTGTAGAGACCCCTTTTTGTTGTTGTTGACCTAGATGTTAGGTATGGGGATAAAAAACATTGGTTGTTTTTATAAAGATATTATTTTTTCCTTTGGAAATTCATGAGATGATTTTTTGTGAGTACCATACCTCACCTTTTGTAGTACAGTTGAGTGTTGAAATGGTTTACCAATCTCTAAGAGGTCAGTTTTGGTGTCCAAGGTTGAAGTGTGTGATTGAATGGTTTTTATCTTCATGTTTGGTCTACAAAAATTAATGGTTGTGAACTATGTTCTCAATTGATTACTTTTGACATTATATTTTCCCCCAATTTATTTGAGATGAAATATAAATGGTATTTATTATAGGTTTACCTTGATCATAAGGATAATATGATGATATATGGGTTATAATGTATCTTATAACTAAATCATCCCAATTTTTAGTGATCAAGGTGTAGAGTTTATCAAGGTTTTTTTGAGGCATTATCTGTAAGAGGGGATGAATGAATAAAGAATATTGATGGTTATCATCTTTGATAGAGATCTTCATTTAAAAAAATGTAATGGAGAGGTCTCTAGAATGTTTTTTGATCTCATTCATTCCTTAGAACTACCTCTCATCTATAGAAACATTGTATGACATAGAAAACTATCCATACTCCTAAAGACATGTTTTTCTCTTGTGTCCAGAATATTAGTGTTATTTGGATGAGGTAACTGATGATGGAATTTTTATTAAAATATTAGATTCCACTCAATCATTTTTATTGTGTATTTTGAAATTTTAGGGAGGATATTTACATTATTGGTTTATCTTTAATAGGATTGAAGAGGCAGTAATTCTTAAGCTAGAACTAGTACAGATTTCAACAAGTGTAGATTAGGTATTTTTTGACAGAATGAAGGAAAAAATATCATATGAAGTACTATTATGATCATATGAGGACAACTTCAATGTTCAATTTTTTAGATCACATGTTCTTGAAGTTGACTCCTTATCTTGGGTTACAAAAGTTTGGGGATGTTAATAATATTTCTCCAAATGTTTGTCCCTTTCTAGGGGTTGGGTTGTCCTGGCTCCATTTCATATCAAATACCACTTCACCCATAGATCATATGGATTCCAAATTATTTTCACATATATTAATTCATTTTTTTGTTGCCAGATTCCTTTAATGTCATCAATTGGAGTAGGATAAATGTTATTGACGGTGAAACCGTTGAGGAGAAACCTGTGGAAATCATGGACCACCATGAAAATGTGTTTCATGGTAATGTAATTCTGTTGGATATCATCCTCTACTGAAATAGTGAAATAGAGAAGGGTACCTAAGAACAAGATTCATATGTGTTCCATATATACCAAGAGATATTTGATGTTTAGATCTTCTCTTGAAATATTGTTCATTTTGTGGATGTTGACCATTTTATTTTTTAAGATGGTTTCTTATTGTTTCTTGTTGGTTATCGTACACATTTTAAATAGTTATATCCCCTGAGAGAGTATTTTGTAGCTTTTTGTTTTGGTTTTATGGGTTTTATCTTTTTTCCTATGTGTGAGACAGTTGAACTCGTTCTACAGAGAGATCTTTGAGAGTTATCGCATGGGGTCTCTATTCAGATGGACCACTTTTTTGGGATTGGTTATGGAATCATGAGGATGATAATATTTTGGGAGGTGTCTGATATTGGGGCCCATATCCATCTAGTTAGACCCTTTTCATGTCTTAAATCCCTTGGTTATTGGACGTTTCCTAGAGTAGGTTTTGAGGTGATTGGTAACTAAAATCTTGGAGTAGAAAGTTTACATGACATGTAAGTGGTTCATGTCATGAATATGTGATTCAAAATGATTTCGAGGCTATTTCAAATGGTTCTGAGTGATGTGAATAAATTTGATGCCAAATGGTTTGAGACAAACTTTTTTTGTTGAAATAAAACACAATGGGTAAATGATTTGAATGGGGTTCAGGTAGTGAAAATCTAATGGAAAATGTGTCTATATAAGTTGTATCACATTAGGTTTTATCATATCCTTAAAAATGCATCCAAAACCCTAGGAAACCTATGACATTCATGTCAATTTTTTTGGATCTCATCAATATGGATTTGTTTTCTCTACTTGTGTTTTATCTATGGTGATAAAAGGTTAGTGATAGATTTTTCGATTATGGTTATTTGACCTGTATTTCCCCACTTATTATTTTAATGTGATGGTGGTTTCTATTTTTCAAATTAAATGGTTTTTCATGGTTATTTTTTAGTCAATTTGTGGTGAGGACTCCATGTAGGGATACATCCCTTGTGAGAGGGGTGATTAGGATCTATGGTATTTGTCTATTTTCAATCAAAAAAAAGTTTATTCCTTTGAGGTAAGGGAATCATTGATTCTCTTATTTTTTAGGTCCAATTGAAATGTTATCATCGTTTACCCCTTTCAATGGAAATATAATTAACTGATTTTTTAGTGAATCATATTAATAATGAATTGGTTTTATAAATATAATGTTGTTTCATTCTATTATGATAAAATATTTCCTCTTCCTTTCCAAGATATTATGTTATCTAAATTATTATTATTTATACATCATATTTTGTTGTGAATTATAATGTTGTTCTCAATGAAAAATGGTAAATCACATAAAGTAATTAATAATTGATTAATTGGATTAATAATTAATGTAGATTTAGTTTGTAATTAATATGTTGTTTCTAGTAATTTTATGATTATAAAATTGATTCAATGAACATGAGTAATTAAATTATTTTTTCTATGATAATTGATTTGATATATAATGTGAATCATGTTAATAGTTGTTGTTTATACATCAAAAAACTGTCTAATTACAATACAATTTATCTAGGTTGTTTTAAACTATAATTAATTATAGTATTATGTTTTAATGTTTAATATTTTGACATTTCTTGATTAAATAGGATTCCCATATTTCTATGATATGAATATTGAATTGGTCAATTCAATATTGAAAAAGAATAGATTTTTGTGATAATGATAGTCTCAAGGTCAATAGTTTTTTATTTTAATGAGAAGGTCCAAGTGCCTTTTTGTTAGAGTTGTGAGAGTTCATTTTGTATAAAGGATGGATGCCTTGTTTTAGGTAATATATTTCCCTATTTACTATGTTTGTTTCTTAGTTCCTTGTGATGTTCTATGGATATGAGATACACTATGGAATGTGTTATTATCTTGGTATGGATGACCTTGGGATGGAAGATGTGATATGGGGATGTGAAGCCCATATGATGGTATGGTATTGGATTAAAGAGCCTAATATGGATGATGTGATATGGGGTAAATATGGTAGATGAAGTGGTAGTGGATGACACCTCTTATTGATAAATTCATAAGGATGTGCATGTGGGTGTCAAGAATGTCACTAGGGATGATGGAACTAGTTGAAATTGGGATTACCCATTTGTGTGAAAAAATTATATTCCTTTTTGACAAGAATCTATTTAATGTACTATGGATGAGTTTCTCATTTATTATGTATTTAATTCCAAAATTCATGGGGTAGCTAGGTGTGATTGGTTTCATGTTTCCTCTTAGAGGTAGTTTAGAATGGTGTTCCACGAGTACATGGATTATGGAATAATTTTAATAATGAATAAATAATTCCTAACAGATGGGGTTGGTTAAGATGGAATGAAAATTTTGAAAGATGTTAATCATGAGAAATAATGGATTTTGTTTGGGTTACGATTTGAGGGATCAACATCATGGTATTTGTTAATGAATGTATCAGGAAATAATATTAAGGGTTAATTTAAGGGATAATAAAATAATTAATGAATGTTAATGAATAAATATAAAAGAAGTAATTAATTTATCACATTAAATTATAGTTTTCTTATTAGATATCTTGTCCCAAGAAAAGGATATTAGTTGTCCGTGAGAGGATAGATGCAATATATAATAGTATTAGGTTATTTCTATAGTGTTTTTTTGAGATATATTATATTATTTATATTGTGTGTTTTCTCATGTTACCCCACCCGTGGCAGTTAGGGAAGAGGTTACCCAATGGACATGGATAGGGTGTTTTCCCAAACATCCCAATTTGATGATAGATAATTGGCTACCCCATTTGTCCCTGCTCTCTTTAATTGGTAGTTATATATACATGTATCCATGGATGTTAGTTTTGACATATATATTTGTATATGGATATGATGACTTGAGATAATATCACAAACATGGATCTTTGAATACAATATACAATGGATAATTATAGGTATAATGTGTATAGGATATGATGGATTTAGGTACATAGTCAATGTATTGGATTTTATGACTAGGGGTATAATACCTAATTTATGATACACATCATATGAGATTTGGTGGCTCCGAGAAACTATTAGACACTATATACATATATGTGGATGGGAATATGTTATGATGTGATGAAGGAGGTGTATGTTGTGATTCCCTTCTCAGCTGTTTGTGGGATGGATTATTTTAAAGAGTGGTGGAATAGGATGTGAGACATTGGGTAAGATAAAAAATCTGGCGGGGAAGAAGTAATAGAGAAGCATTGATATTTATTTATTATATATTCTGATCTAATTATGTGATTATTTTTTAGAGTAATCAATGGTGATGTTGGTAAAATAGTTTATCTTTCTAGGTGACTTGTTACTTTTACTATTGATCACATTGATTTAGCGGGATTTACGTATCTTTCACACTAGATTTTATGAGGATGATCTTATTATGTATACTATTTTGGTCACCATACATATATATAAATAGTATTTTATTATATTCCATTTTAGGTTAGATATGGGGATAGATATTACCAACTCATGGTTTGGATGGAGCTGTTTAGGCTTTGTGGGTGTGGTCATATTTACATTTTTTAAAATTTAATTTTTGTTATTTTATTTAATACTATATGAAATTATATGTATTAAATTGTGAATTATTATATATATTTTAAAATTATTTTCTTGTTTCATATATATCATCTCTCAATTCTCCATGTGCTCTTAGAGGTAAACTCCTCTCATATGAATGTTTATTATACCCTTGTTGCTAATCTCCAACTTGGGGCCTACAGGAGGCGGGACATGGGAAATAACCATATCCTTTATCTCATTTCTAGAAGGGAGGGGTACTATTTGGTGGTATTGGGTCTTGAAATCCATTTATATTATTCACTTATTGAATAAATAATATAATATTAATTTTCTGGAAGGTCACAACCTCTAAAAAATATTTATATTCATTTATCCTTTTCTCAAATCCATTATTTGGATGTTTTTGTTTGGGGAAAATGATCTAATGTAACCCTTCTTCATATAGTCATAACAAGTTAATTCTAAAACATCATTACATTTACTATAACTTCCTTTCTTATAGTCCTTTCTGATCATTCCGTTGATCTTTATCTTTTGACTATTTTTTTCTGGAACATGAAAAAATTCTTACTAAAGGGGTCCATCACATTGTCACATTTATTTAACATAACATAAAAAGTATTAATAATTAATTAAAAAAATACTTCAAGTCTATAAAATTCCACTTTGTATAATTTTCATCAATAATATTTTTAATCTCTAAATCATACTCCAACAGATACTATATTTGTTCATATAAACTATATTCCTTAAAATTCACACTATCATTGATGGAAACCTTATTTGAATTCTGTCTCTTTTGGAGAGCTATTAGTAAAATTTATAAATGAATTTATATGTATAGTACATCTCCATAACACTCATAATATTTCCCATACATTTAAACCAATGGAACATACGGTTCACTAACTATCCAATTCCCATCATTATGTCTTGGTAATCATATTAGAGAATTACTAGCATGGCTCAATTGAGATTATTCATCCCATAGTGAGTTATTTGAAATATTCTTCATATGTTAAGGGATGTTTTATTAGATGAAATATGGCTATAGACACTCTTACATATATATTAGTGCGGAATATTTTAATTTTATAATTCAAAATTTACTTTTTTATATCACTACCTACATGTTTAATTAGATCATGTTTTGGTAAATCATATGGATTCACCCTAATGGCCCGATGATATAAAATTAACTATTTTATAATGGATTCTATTAATTACCCATCGTACCTATATTCACTTCCATTAAATATTGTGTTTTTGTGTGGAATCCATAGGTCATTCACACAAAATACTGCCATCATATATAACAAATATATTATTCAGTGTATTTTTAGGAATAGAATGATCGTGTTGTCATAGAGATAAAAATATACAAGAAAAGTGACAACTATTTAGTGACGAGGCTATGATACATATTGTTTGTTAAAAAATATATAGTTATTGACCTATCTATGTTAATAAATTTTTGGATCTAATGTAATGGAAATAACGAATAGAACAAACATGACAGTCATTCACAAGATATGGAAAAATAATTTATATTTTCTTTAATTAAATATAATTTAATGACTGTTGTGTTAAAGAAGTGTTTTATAGATCCAATAAAATAGATGACCATATAGATTTTGTAGTGGTTTAGATAACAAAAATTCCAGTACTCTAATGAACACTATCATCTTATTCTGAATATTGGTACCCATAATGAAAATCACTTTTGGAGGTGTGAGAACCTATTACATAAATTTCATTTTACAAATAACGAGGGGAACACCATATCATTTTTATTGGAATCATTACCTTGTCTGTGATATATTTTTTTTTCAACAGACAAATCCCTTAATATTCTATTGGTGGGTGGAATAACAAAAATAGAGAATACCTAATTTTGATTAGGAAAAGAATTGAATTTATAGGAACAATGTTCCAATCTAATAAATAAAATATAAAACAATTAAAATAATACAATGAATCCCTAAAAGAACATATGATGATGAGGATAATTATGTTTTATGGTCTTGATATTGACAACAGTAGTACATGGCATAGCATATACTTCATTGTGATCATAGAAATGAAATAAATGTTATTAAATTCCTTGATAGATTATCTAGAAAGAAATTGTATCACATAAATGTTTTCATAGATTTATTAATCAGTCTATTTAATGTTTAATTTTCCCATGATCACATCTCTAATCTTTTAATCCATATTTATTATCTTTATGATCTCCTCAGAGATTCAAGTGGTCTAGTAACTAAATACAATGAGTTATATCATAATAAAATATATTGATAATTTTTCCTTGGATTGGATATACCACTCTAAATATAATCTAATTTTATTATATTTATTTTTAAATGAAATAAAAAAATAAAACATCCAATATTATTAGTATAACATTTATATATAATACAAATTTATAAAATAATTAAAATTAAATGAATAACCATACTGTTAATAATATATAAAATATAATGAAAACAATTCATCATAAATAATATTTATTGAATTTGTATATGTGTATAGAATATTCTTGAATTTTTTTTATCAACATGTAACTATATTTTTAGTAATTTTTTTTAAAAAAGTAATTTATATATTTTGTTCAATTATATAAATTAAAAATAAGATGTAATTATATTTTTAGAAAAAATATTGAAAACTAAATGTATATACAAATAATTTATGGTTGCATGGTGTTTTTACCACTTATAGGAAACCATTTAATTGATATACCAGTTGATCTAGATCTACCCTTGATGGAGATCCACTGTTAGAAATCTCAAGATAAAATTGATGTTAAGGATTGAACTTTTGTGAGTTAACATGAAGCTAATACTCTCACTATAGTCATAGAATATACTATTATGCAGTAAGGATGGAGTGGAATTGATAAAGATATTGTGATATTAAAAATTGGGTGAAAATACATCTAAAAGTTATGGTTTTACTGGATCCAATATTTGTGTAAAATAGAGGAGTAGATGAATATTTCAAGAAGACTAAAATATGGTGGTTGGCCATTATAGCTATGTAGCACTCTGCCAGTGCTACTATCACATTGTTGTAGAGCTAGTTCTACCATCATCGCATAGAGGTTAGAATTAGTACAATACTACCAATTTTAAATTAAGAAAAGTGGATTGTGATTTTATGAATAAGGTTGATTGGTTGACCATTAGTTCTACTGTTCAAATGAATTTTCTATTTCAGATGATATACCATTATCTAGTGAAGTCTGACGGTGATTCACAGACTAAGAAATGGAGTACAACTTATCTTAATGTTATGGTTACACTATTGGATAATGGTACTTCTATAGAATGATGAAACATGATACCATTAACTATCAAAAGAGGTATCATCAAATGAATAATTCATCAAATTTTACACCACTGGAGACACTATTCATAGAGGATCTCACCAGCCCGCATTTATACAATGTGTATCATTTATGAATGTGGTTTGATCAACATAGTATTTATCCTTATGATATATGAGTATATATGGATAGGTAACATTATTAATATCTATTTGATCACATGCCCAAAAAGTTTAATGGATGAGATTTTGATGACAAACCATTAAATAAGAAAATCCTATAACCCCTTAAATGTAAAATATCATCTGGATCAAATAGATATTGATATATCTATATCATTAATGTGAATGAAAAATTTAAATGTGTTCTTGAGTCTATTATTAGTTTATCCAATTGATATAGTGGTATTTATTATTATGTTTTTTCCACTATTTCTTCGAGATAGATCTAGCGTCATCACTAGGAACACATACACACACATATGGGAGAGGTCGATTGAGTAAAGTCATTTTTTCACTGTATTTTCCTACAATGATCCATGTGTTCCTAATTAGTTTTATATACCTTTACATACAACTTGGAATCACCTATTCAACCATCGACATTTCTGTCAAATATGATTTTCCTAGGGAGTTGACCCTCTGGTCCCCTAATTGGTAAAATGGATAACCATTATGGTATTTCCATGGTTTTTCAATTTTTTAACTAAATCCACAAAAATATAAAATTATGTGATTAATTAATTTATTAAATGACAAATATATAAAATGTAAAATTAATTTACATTAATGTATCATTAATAAATTCAAAATTTAATACTTGACAAAATTTATGAAAATTTAAATAATTTAAATTTAATAAATATGAGGAAATGTTAATTAATGAAAACTAATCAATATACTGTTTGTCTCAAAAGATCAAACTCTAATAATAATATCATGTGAAACAACTGGTAGAACCTATATATGATAACCTCTTCCAAGGAACCCACCTTTACCCTTCCCAAAAAACAATATAACAACTCTATTGTGATGTGTCGACTCATAATGGATTTCACAATGTACTAACTCCACTTCCCATGTCATTCTCTAGTCATATCATTGACCAACCAAAATTCCCACCACGAAATCATGCCAACCATTTATTCCCAATCATTCCCAATCATATAAAATAATATCCAACCGTTCTATAGAATTATTCCCATGAAAAATTCCATCCAATAATATATCTGAACCTCAAATCTATAAGATTAAATTGAACTAAAATTAATTCATCTATTTGATCACCTTCTTCCATGTTCCACCTCTACCATCCAATTAATTTTCTGAAGAATCCACAAACCTACAGACACAAGGATCACATTTCTATAGTAGACTCTATGCCAATGACAACATGTAATGAATAGTCATGGTCTTCCACCTCATTAATGAGATCCAACAAGAAATTTCAACCACCAATTATTCCTCTCACATGTGAATGTCATTATTAGTACATTATTCATGTCATCTATAAACCTATTCACATTCATAATTGATCAATGTAATACTCCACTCTATAGGACATCCCTTATAACTCTCCTTGAGCATAACCTCAATAAGATTTGTTATCACACAAGTG
Organism: Viscum album; assembly: GCA_963277665.1. Classification (NCBI taxonomy): domain Eukaryota; kingdom Viridiplantae; phylum Streptophyta; class Magnoliopsida; order Santalales; family Viscaceae; genus Viscum; species Viscum album. The sequence continues at coordinate 2,057,935,708 of OY728151.1, read as the reverse complement.
TCACTCCTCCTGGTCCATGCTTATACAAAATATCATTACCTAAAATCTCATCATCAATGGTACACTAATCAACATTGATATAAAACATCTAATTAATTTCACATCCTTGGGTAACAAATCCCATAAGAGCTCTATCATATATATTGGTCCTTGGATTTGAACTGGATTCTCACTAAACTTTATCAATTACATATTAATATAATAGGTGTAATCTCTCATAAAAGTAACTTTCAAAACATGAATCATGATCCCATAATTCATATTTCATAACACCTTGGATCATATCCTTAAAAAACTAAACATGATCTAAAACATTCCAACTTCATCCATCTAGATGCACATAGGGATCACATATTAAAAATCTAATATCCGAAATACAATTGTGTATTTCATGATAAATCTACTTATCAATAATCATTCCAAAATATTTTGTGTCTTACCACATTCTCACGATGATTTAAAGAACATATAAATCCAACTGGGTTAGGAAATCAATCAGTACTCCCATAAAAAACAAAATGTGATACAGAAATCATCTACATTCAATGTGTTTTACCACAAAAAACAATGTAATCTCACGAGATTTTCCATATATACTTGATATCACCACACATTATTAGATCTCATTACCAAAATAATCTACCTATTTGTTATATATCAAAAGAAAAGAATATCATGGGGAAACCAATCTCAAGAATTACCCCCCCCCCCCACATCCTATCTCCTATCATACATAGTACATTACTCACCAATATCATAAGACACGTCCCAAAACACTAGTATCTCATACCTAACAATATCCTATTTCTCACATAGAACATATATTTTGGAACAAAACCCCTAAAAAAATCCTTAACGTCACCCAGAACCTCACATTACCAACTACTCTTCTAGGGTTCCCATACTCATATAGGTCATTGAATGTAAATCCCTCAACCGAAATGTGTACTGATTCTCATATGGAATCTACATATTAGAAAACCCCCTTCAGAATCACTATAATAGGATGATCCTCACTAGGCCTCCACATATATGAGTATCCCCCCAAGAGAACTAAATTCTCATCTAAGACATGTATATATATATATATATAACAAAATCTCACTAGAACAACCCCGAATAAGTATACATGATTAATTTTTGTATGGCTAAGTATAATTCGGCCACTAATCTTTGTGGGAAAACAATAATAGGTTTCAACAAAAAAATTAATTACCTAACATATTTTAATTATCTCCCCATGGGGGTCATCATAAGGAATAAAATTCATATACTAACCTAGTTGTGATACAATAAATCCATTGTATTGAGGGAATTAATATCATTTGTCAAATTGTATCTCATCATATATTCACATGTCTTAGAACCAAAATAAAAATATTTTTTTCCATGAAGAGTCGAATTCCACCACCAATTAATTTTGAAATACATCATATTTGTTAGTTCTAAGATATTATCTAGATGTACAGAAATATTTTTCTAAAAGGGGAAGTGGAAATAAAATAATAAATAAAAAACCCAATGTCACCTTGTGTGTCAGGCTAGGTGAAATAATAGGTCATAAAATTCTAATATAGGAATATAAATCCCTATACCCTGGTATCCTGGAGTTCTTATCATGAAGTGTATTCATGACGAACCTGTGTGATATTAATTACATTCCCTAACCCATACCTATATCACATGTCAAAAATATCCCTAAATTGTAATAAATTATAATTCATTAATAAATTTTGTGATACCATTCATATAAAATCATGGATACCAATTTGTAATGTCCAGCAACCTAAACCACTCAATTGTACCATGACTTGATTTCTCCACGTGGTTTGAGGCATGAATCCATGTACATGAGAGGCTTCCAAGTAAATGCATTGTACTAAAATTATACAATGGGAAGTTTATACCTCAATATCAAAGAGTTTATTAACATAGAAAAAATAATGAAAAAGTATCCATACTCATAGAGAAAAATCATAGTATATGATATCAATAATATAGAACATTCTATATCAAATTAAATGTAGATTCATACATTAATACAGAATCAATAGCTCCGTATCAGTCTGAACACATAAAAAATATAAAAAATATGAATATAATAAATCTTAATAAGGATCCACTAATTCAAAAATACTCATATAATAACTATATTAGATCACATTTGAGTTATCCCATTCGATTTTGAATCATCAAGACTCTTACCAACATGATACTATGACTAATTATGAATTGTAAAAAATGTAATAAATATATATTTATTTAATGGGTTGAAATTAATTTTTAAATAAATATTTTGATTTTTTACTTTTATTTATTTATATAATCTATTTTAAAAAAAATTCTAGTAAGTATTTTTACATCATTTACATTTTAATCAATGTTAAAAACGTCTTTTAAGTGTTAGTTATTTTAAAATTTATGTGAAACACTAATTTTTTTTATTTTGATAAAAAACAAATGTTAATATATATCTCATGTGATGTCAGTGGTCTAGATTATGCCAACACAGAGTCCCATTTTTTACAATGCTCAATTTTTTTTGAACTGTGAGATAAAATTTATTGTATGATGGATTCTATTTTAGTGTAATTTATTTGTTTTCACACTACATAAATGTTCAATTCATGATAAATTATTTCTTTATTGATCATAATTCAACCAAATCAACAATTTATATCTTTATCATCATTAATCTAATTCATTATTTGGTGATTGAATCATGGAAGTTATAATTTATTTTATATGATATAATTTGATCATTAGTAAACATGTAAATTGATACACTATTTAATTATTCAATTTTTCTTCTAAAGATTAATCCTTATTCGAACTATGGTAAAAAAATATTTCATTATTAATAATCTAAAATTCATTTTATGATACAACTTCATATGGACCGTAAGATCTTTCCTCTGATGAAAATTATGTCACTAGAGAGTATAATAATTTTGAAAATATGTCAAATATTTAAAATTTATTATCCATGTTTAAGCTGGTTTCTTTGATATTTTCATCTTATCAATCAAGTTTTTTAATTAGATGGATTAATTTTCATTTAAAATATTAATAAAAATATTTTTTTACATATATTATTATATAATTGAGATAAAATGTTGTATTCAATGTTGTTTTTAACAATATATTAATAAAAATTTGGTAAATCGTTTGTAAAAAATTAAGTGTAAAAATTATTTGAAATAACAAATTTAACATTGGATTAAATAATTGTTGTAAAAATATGGGTTTTACCTCTCATACAATTACAAAACCAATTAAAATAATGATAAATAAATTAAAGACAACATTAAAAGTACCTATATTTGTACTAGTGTAGGTACCTAAGTGCTATGGTCACCAAAGTAGGATGTGAATACAACTTTTTATGGTACGACCAATGTGGTTTTGCATATTAAGACTAAATAATATTTATAAACATGTTTTATTCATATATTAATAAATATATAAGGGTGATAATAAAATAAAATAACCACTTTCAATCCCATATTTCTCATGTGATACTATGGATCATCCCAAACCTGTTCTGTCATTTGATGGAGTGTGTCCGAGCATGAATCAAAATCATCCAATCTCGTACCATGACCAAAGACATTTAATAAAATGATTTACAAAAACATAATGTAACATAATTCTCAATATATAATTCCTTATAAAATGTATAATGAAATAAAAATCATACCCATAGGAAACCCAGGAGGGTTGTTTCCCCAATCCAAAATTCGAATGACAAATTCTATGTACTTAGAAATCAGTTGAATAAACTAATCCATGGATCTTATCTAAGTAATTTTAAACCAATAAAATAGACCACATAAGGGGATGGAATCCCTTTTCACTATTTCTAATAACAAAATCCATGTTAATACAAATTAGTTTACCAATAAATTCAATGGTCATTTCTAAAAAAATTGATAACTATATCAATATGAAAAGTAACCCAAGAGAATGTGTAGGGAATCTAATAATAGAAATCTTGTATACATGATTCAGTAAGAAAATCAAATATATCCTATCGTTCATAATAAATCTTGATGGGTAGTGTGTCCCAATCTAAATATATTAGGTATCATCATTGATTTAGATATTATGTTTTCCTAAAATCATTATTTTTAATTACCCATTCACATCCTCATTATGGTCAAAATGATTTTAGGAAACCCTAAAAGATTAACTAGTTACATTATAGTTTGGAATCCTTATAAGGGTACCTCCATTAAAAAATCATATATTTGGTAAACACCCATAACATAGAGGGAATATCTTTCCTCTCCCTTATGAATGTTTCATTAAGGCCACCATGGTCTTTTAGGAATGTTTAACAAGGGGCTATCTAAAGAGGGGGGCCAAGCCCCAATAAATACCCAAGTCATCATAGGTAATTGGAATCACCCTAAAAATTATTAATATACAAATTTAATGCCCAATATAGTGATAAAAATTATCAATAATTTGTATGGAATCTTATTATCACCACTTGAAAAACCCCTAGGCCATCAATCTCAAATCATCACCCATCATTACTCAAATGTCATTGATGGACCTCTTAACAGCACCAAAACATCCCAATCATACCATTTAATTTATTCTAAACCCATTAGAATCTATGTTTACTAGGAAATATATTTTTTATCAGTACCTCGACCATCAGAAACCCATACTATCAAATTGGGATCCATGTGTTCTTGGTGTCCCTTTGAACATTGATTAGTACAAAGGAAATTAATTTTTAATTAATATTTTTAATAAAAAAATTAAAATCACATTTAGGGGAATCAACAAATATCACATTATTTGAAAATGAATCCTAATATCATAGGTCATGTTTTTGGTACAACATACCACAATGAAAGATCTATTCCTTTTGATAAAATTCAAAAAACAGTCCCCTGATCTTGTCTAAGTCCAATTGGACACATCCCTTATTTTGAGTCCCTAATTAACACCAAAATAGAACATAAAATTAATAGAATATATTAAATATATTTCATTAGTAGTTTTAAAATTTTCTCAATTATTAATAATTCTAAAAAACTCAATATGATGTAACATCACAACTAAACCATGATAAATGGGGATTGTACCCCTTCTAGAACACATTAGAATAGAATAAGAACAAAATCCTTCATTTATAGACATGTTAAAATAGAATATTAATTCTATATATTTAATAATCTCAATATAAAATAATATGGTAATGAATCTAATCAGAAATGATGTGCAATGGTTGGTGGACATCATCATGAGATAATCTCCATGCTTGCTAAGAAAACCCCCATTGAAATTAACAAATTTGTCCATATTCTATTAGATCAATCAAGGAAGCCTTAAATAATACCAATCCATAAATTATAAGCCATCCATGATATATATGAATAGTGAATGGAAAAACCCCTAACTTAGATAATTCACTAAATTACACCAATAAGACACTACTTTTATTAGGGATTGAAGGAGATGAAAAGTAGAGTAAATTTTATGAAATGGATTTCTATGTATGATAATCACCCATAAAAACAAAAGACATATGGCCATGAAAATACCTTTTTCCCCCCATTAAAAAAAATTAACTCAACCAACTTTTTATGATGAAAATATTTTCATGTTGTGAACAACCAAGGTTGGGGGTGCCCTCACTAAACCCATGAGACTTTCACCATGTAACTACAATGTTACACACTGAATTGTCTTTTTGTGTTTTTTTTATTGTATTATCCCCCAAACCTTCTTTGAAAATAATTTTAACACCCATTAATCTTTTTGAACCTATAAACGCATAAAAAAACTCATTTAGAAGCATTTAAACCCCCAAAATCACAATTCATTAATGGGATATCTAAAATAATATTCCCCTAAATAAGACACCTAAATTACCTTAGAATTTTATCCCATGAGAATATATGGGGTTTTACATTACCGTTTCCAATAATTTATTATTTTAGTGTGTTTTCATGGTTTAATTTTTTTTTGAAATGTTTTTGACCCTTTAATAAACAATTATTGATGAAATTTACATGTTGGGGTGACATTAATATGTATTAATTTTATCTAACCTCAATTTACCTTTTTGGGGGTTAAAGTTCAAACAATGATTTTATATTATTTATAAGGAAGTGTTTAGATGGAAATGAGGAAAAATTTAGTTCATAAATTACATTATATATGATCTATTCTATTTTACCCTTCCCTCCCATATCATTTACATGATTCTAATATTATTTCCAAATGATGTATTATATCTTTATAAAGGACTTTCTGGAAGAAAAGTGGTATAGTGGGTAGGATTTGGATATAATGGTGTCACTATTATTATTATTATTATTTAACATTGGGGTATTTTAAAATTTATTCATATTTATAGGTTTATTCATTAAATATCACACTTTTAACATGATTAGAATAAATCAGGGGGAGACAATACAATATGTGTTGTAGTTTGGAAAATAATGTTTTCCATAGTACATGGTTTCTTGGAAAATGTAGTGTCTCTAGGAAACCTATTTTACATATTAGTCTATTGGGAGGACACACATGACTTGAATAACAAACAATGATTCTATTCTATAAAAATATGAAATGTTAATTTAAATTTTCAATGAAATCCACATATTTTGAACAATTCATGGAAATATTATTCCCAATATATGTAATATTTCTAGATTCAAGAAAATATATATCGAATATTGGTTATGCCCTTGTATAATTTTATAGTTTTTACACAATTTTCTCTACCATTCATTCGACCCAAAATTTTCATGCTATGTGGAGTACCTATCATTCCTCTGCTATTGATTTGGGACCGCCCTTCTTCAATTTCAATTTTATTCTTCATAGTAAACACCACTATGTCTCTTATTTCTCTCTTCTTCTCTCTATAATTATCATTTTAACTTATCCAAGAAACCTTATGTTCTATGTTGAATAATTTTAGTGTTCATGGTTGACATAATTATGGTTATTTTGATGTCTAGTTCCTGCAGGTAATTGACTGTATCACTAATTGGGATTCTACCTCATAGGAAACATCTTTTACAGTATTTTATAGTAGGTGATTCTATATAATCCAATTTCATGTAATTCCTTTGTTGATTCAGTCCAAATAAATTTATTATTCATTAATTTGAAACTATATTTATAGAGAAAACACTATTATATATTAGTCATTAATTATGATAGTTATTAAAACCAATTTTATAAATGGGTTTCTAAAATAGTTATATGATGAAATAAATAAAAAACAATATTTGTATCTTTTTTATGTCATTTTTATATAATAAATTTATAAAAAATTTATTCTACATCATTTGAAGATTAAATTATGTAATAAAATCATTTTAAAAAATATTTAATTTATACACATTTTTTATTATATAAGAAATTTTTAACTTTACAAAACCTAATATCATTCATTGAAACCTCCTATGTATGATATATCATCTTCTCCCTCGATATCTTCAGTTTTTGAGCATCACTCACTCAACACCATCACACCAACATCAAATAATTTATTTCCCTTATCAGTTTGCATCTCATCCGCTTCCATCATTTTATTTGTTTTTACAAAAAATTCTTTTTAGTTTAATGTTTTCACATCATCTAATATATATTAAAGTTTTTGATTATTTTTGACCTGATTATGTTATGTGTAAAATAATAGAAATCATATTTAATGAGAAATAAATCATACATTGATTATTTTATGAGGGGTTACTTAGAGATTCATGGTTTCCTTCACTATGAGGAAATATTATATTGATTTTCTGGTCCTTTAATACTTAATATTGGATATAATGGTGATTATGTTAAACAAGAACCAAAATGGTCATCCTATTGTAGTTCAGTCAATGAAATTTTTGTATTTACTTATAAATAAGTCATTATTCATGAGGTTTTTATTTCTCTGTGATGTAAATTATGAATATATATTTAGATGATACATCATGTTTTAAAATATGGATTCTATATTATCAGTCAACATGAATTTTTGGAGGAAGAAGGAATTTCACTTTATTATACGATTATTTTATATTAGAAACCAGTTTAATTTTTTTTCTAAAAGAAAGATATATTCTTAAATTATATTATTATATAATAGGTTGTAAAATTGTTAACCTATTATGTATATTGTTCCCATCCAATTATCAATAAGAAACTAGTAAATTATATATATATTTGATTAACATTCTCAATTAAAATCCAAAAACAAATATTATTTTTCTCACGTTGTTTATTCTTTAGAAAAACTAAATTTAAGATACTTATCATTACTTGGTTATAGTTTATAGATCCATATTCTAACAGAGTGGGACTCTAAAAATATTTTCATTATTTATGTTATGATATTAATTTTTAAAATCCTTATATTGTTATAATAAATATAGTTTATGATTTTAATTTATAATTAAAAACACACTATTATCATTATTATAATACTATGTTTGGTATATATATATAATGATTAATTTAATACCATGTTTCTTGACTCACAAATTCTAGACATTAAAAAAAATATTTTTCGTTTTACAAATAATAATAATAAAAATTCGGAATGATTTCACATATTTAATTTTAAATTCGTAATCTTAATTTTAAAATCATTTTATTTTCTATAGTATATAATTTTTTTATCATCTGTGATCAATAAATTTTAAATGATATTAATATAATATAATTATTTATGTCAAAAAATAGAAATATATGGACATTAAAAAATAGTTTTCTAAATAAAATTATGTTGTTTATTAGATTGTACTTTTATTTATAAAATTAAATATTAAATTCAATTTTAAAAAATAAATTATATTCAATAAATGAAAATTTTAATAAGTGACAATGTGTTGTATACGTATTAATTTGAGTTGAATTTATCTCTGGAATTTTGAAAACAATATATTTCAAACAATGACATGTTTTTCTATCCACGTCTGAAATATTTAAATGTGATAATGTTACCACATTTATAAATCAATGATGATTTAATTTTCCTTGGATTTAATATGATGTATAAACCATAAATTTTCCATTGAGATTTTTTTAGAATTCAAGATCTACTAATTATATACACATTTCAAATAACAAGTCCAATAAAAAATGTTTCCTGATATTAGTGTTTAGGTAATTGAGGACGAAATGATTATCAAAAATCCATATGGTTATTCTAAAAACAATTATAACAATGTTGAATATATTTTTTAATTTTATCAATGGTTGTGGAATTAATTAACCTAAAGGAATGAAATTTATAGAGTGATATTTGATTAATAGTATTACTAGAGATAATGAAAACATGGATCATAGAGAAAAATATCATCTAGATTCTCATTATAATGCAAGGAAATTATTTCACATGATGGGTTTTGGGAACTAGAAGATACATGAGTCACCAAATTATTGTGTACTATATTTGAAGGATTATTAATGTATGATAGAGTGTCCTGAATATTGAGCATCATCCTATCTGGTTAAATTAAAATATATGGTTTATTATGAAATTACAAGGAATACTTCAATGTAAATTTTAATTCATACTATAAATACCAATTTAAAAATATTAATTTGAAATTTTAATGATATAAAAATAATAGGATGACATATTATTATTGAATATATAAAAATATACACGAAACAAATGATTCTATAAAGTGAAAGAAAATTGATTAGTAGTTTGTATAAAAAAATGATGTAAATAATATCAATATTTTATTTTAGAAATACGAAATGAAAAAATATAAGAGCCTTATTATAAAACATAGTTCAAGATCTGCTTTATTGGTAATTTACAACATTTCCCCAATATTTGGTATGAAGAAAAAAAATAATGCATGTACTTTTATTATTTCATGACCACAAAATCATATAAAATATGTTGATGTTATATTGTCACAATTAGATGATGATTTTCTGATTTTATGTGACAACATAAATACAGTTTATGATTATAATAAAATACAATATCTTTAACTACATTAAAGGTTTATGTTCACTGAAAATGACATATAGTAAATGGAAATTTGTCTAGATATTGTGTTAATGTTTATAAATAATGTATCCTATTTGAGAAAGGGCAATTATATTATAAACAAAAACATGTGTGAATAATATAATACAAGGTTCGTCAATGTTTTTCATCAATAGATTACTGTTATTATTGATAAAAAATTACATTCAATTGATTATATAAATTTTATTTTTCTCTAAATATATTTTCAAGTGAATATTATTTTGAGTGGTTGTAAAGATTTTTTGTCACATTATGAAAGAAAAACGTATATGTTATTCATAGAAATATATGAAACAAAAAATAATTATTTTTTGAACATCAATATTGTAGATTTCCTGAGGTTTAATACAAGACTGATGTTATGTAAGTTGACAAGAATACATTTTACAATTTCATTGTTATATTGTGAGATTCCATAGGAAGTATTATGGATGTGTTGAATGTATGGTTAGATATAATTTCAAATGGAATACATTTGGAGTTAGATACAACAATAAAGGAAGAGAAGCAAACCTGCCTCTATCATGTGAGACATTGTGAAAGTGGGGGAAAATTGATTCCTACCAGTTCCATTGTGGTATCAAAATATTTTAGTGTTACTTTCCAAATAAAAAAACATCTTATCATTAAAAGATTTTATTTTAATGGGAATGAAATCCCCATTATGTGTTATGATTATGGATGATGTATTGAATGTTTCATTACATAATATAATACCCAAAATTGTAAGATTAATTATCATCAGTGTGTGTTATTTATAAAATTCCTATTTTAAAAATGTGATAGATAAAAATTTATTAAAAAATTTAGAATGATACATTTTATATACATTTTTATTTTAAAATGTATATTCACTACATTTATTGGTATCATAATACATTTAACAGTTCATTGGTTGTGAAAAATACTGATTATGGTCGTATAATGTTAAATTAGATGTATCCTTTTAAAAGGAATATGCTGATATTAATATGGTATTTCAAGAATATATATCAACATGATGCCTCCAAAATTAGGAAGTATGTTTTTTGAAGGTGTAATATTTTTACAAAAATTTCTTATCATCGGTAGAGAACATCAGTTTTGATTCATATCATATTGGAAAAGGTTATTTTGGGGGAAATGGGTTCAATGGTTGAAAATATAAGAATTTATATTAAACAGATATCGTAGGTCCATTTATAAAACAACTATAATATATAGTATTGTGAGCCATAAAAAACATATCATATTTGTATTTTGATAAAATAGTATCCAAAAAATTAAAATATTTAATGAACAAAACTTTTTTTTATGATGGTTTAAAGTGAATTTGATTTCTAAATAAGATACATTTGATTCATTGAGATAACTAGTTAGTGGATCGATTTTAAATTTACCACATGTTATACATTATAGATCAATATATATACATTTTATAAAATGTCTTGGAAACTAAAAGATAATTTCATAATAGTTTTGTATTGGTGTTCATGAAATATATTCATTTTTTCAGTGTAAGGTAATAAAATATAATATCAACTTTATGTAAATTTTATGGAGTTATTGAAGAAATATTTGATAATCATTTAATTAATTTTTGTGATCCTATGTTCAATTCTAAATGTTTTAGCAGTAACAACATAGTTAAAAATGATGAATTTGATATTATATTAGTAAATAATTATATATTGGAATTAAACTATTAGAATTTTATTATAGAAACATATAAAAAAATTTCTTTCTTATACAATAAAATGATGAATTTTCTATAATTTTACATGTATAAAATAATATTTTTATAACAGGAAACATGATGATGATGATATAACTAATTCCATAGAAAAATTATTAGAGGATATGGGAAAGATCAAGATGTAGGAATATGGGAAACAAAATCATTTAATCGTCTGATAATATTATAGGTAAAATATTTTTATGTCCTTTTTATAATTTAAGGTCATATAAAATGTTAGATATAATTTTTCTAATTCGGGTTTTTATTTATGTCGCATATTATAACAAATATTATATATTATATATTATATTGTTTTATTTTTATTATTTTTTAAATATAAAATTATGTATAATTATAAATATACTATATTTAATTTGATATGTTTCACTATTTTTGTTTTTTGTTAATCATTTTCTAATTACTATTATTATAAATCTATAATTTTTGGATTTTTATAATCATGTAGTTATTTTTTTCATTTTTCAATAGCATTGAATGTATCCTAAATGTTGTCAACATTTTTTGTATTATATTTAAATATATCAAATAAAAATAAATACACTTGTGTTATATTTAGTTTCATTATGGTTGTATCATTCTTTTCAATTATTACAAAATTTTACATGTAAATTATAATTTTCTCATATTTTAATTTTTTATTAATTGTATTTATATTATAGTGTTAGATCAAACATGAGAGTCACCAAGATCATTATTTGAGGATCCAATAGATTCTTCTACTAAGGTGCCTCCTCATTTTTGTATATAACATCCATCTGCTTGTAAAATGAAAGATGATATTATAATATTGATAAATGTGGTAGAACATGTTTACATAAATTTTTATGTACTTGTAGCTAGTACAATATGATAGTTATTAAGTTTAATGTTAAATACAATCATACAGTTTTATTTTCTAAACACCTCAGACCATTTATATCATTTCAATCATGATAGAAATTAATTATTTTGATTTATAAATTTATAGGGTTCTACCAAAATTAATATCTTCTGTTTTGGAGACCGTTTTTATATATTCATTTAGTATTATCCTATTTATCATGAAATGTTTTTTCTAATTTAGGTTACCTATTCTTTTAATTCAATTTTTTTTCAGTACCTGAATCATGAGATGTCATGAAGAAATTATTAGGATTTTATTATAAGATGAGTTTATATTATAAATAAATTCTCACCTAATATTCTATTTTGTAGGAAATTATAAATGAAATTCCATAAATTTGATATAGATTTCTTGATAGTGATACATGGAAATTATTTATTGAATATAGACAACCCAAGTACTTTTTTATGTATAATCTCAAAATTTTAAGTACTTATTTGTATAATAAATTTTAATGTTAATATTAATGATCATTCCATAATTTATAATTACATTTGGAGATCTCATCAGGATATCCAATAAAAAACTTTATACCCTCGCACTTTACCTCATGGATAATATAATTTTTCAGGAAAAAATAATGGATTGATAATTGAAAAAATCTAGATATTTCCCTTTATGCTCCAAATAGACAACCCATCCTTTCCCCTTGATTGACATGAAAAAGGGAATATTGTGAGGATATCGAAAAATGAATTATATCTTATATATATGGTGACAGTTTTAGCTTAATAAACTAAATTTTTTTGACTTATTTTTTATCTTTTTATATAGTAATTTGGTAATAAAATATAAAATTACATTGAGGATATACATATAATGGTAATATTTATTCCCAATGGAATGAATAAAAATATTAATAATTTATTAGTGAATCTTGAACACCCAGGTCACGCATGAGGATTTTTAGTGGGTGTATTAGTTTAAAAAGTGTTTTGAAGTTATAAAATCATTTCACGGGGTTGTTTTTATATTGTAAAATAGATGTTTCTTATGATAATTTTTACAAGATAGGTGAGTAGATGGAGTAGAGTAATTTATCATCCACCATTAAATGTCTTCCAAATTACATAGATTGTTTTATGTGACTTATCAACCAACACAAACACATATGAATCATCCACCTCTTCTTGAATATCTCATTACTCTAGATCATTCTCCATAAGTTACTTTCAATTGATTGTTTTATTTTGAGGATCCCCAATATCATTTTGTATCATATGGGATCTTATATAATTTCATGGAAACCATAAATCAAAATTAGATTGAGAGGACAGAAATAACGTAATGTCATATGATATTATAGATAGATTAGATAAATTACAATTCCCTAAAAATGAAGTATCTAATGTTGGAAAAGGGTAGTATATTTTTTATTTTGGAAATGATGACTTCTTTGATAATTTACAATTATTTTGTCACTATATAATATTAACTATATCATATTTTTATTAATTTTTTATTAATTATATATATATATATATTAGGAATACTTTAAGGGTAAGGAAATGTGGAATAGAAACTAAACTCACATTGAGACCTCATCGAATTATCTTCAAAATTTTTATGATTATTCTTGATTATTATAATATTAATTAATGTTGGTGATAAATATATAGATCTAATAACTATTGAAATTTATGGGCATTATTATATGTGGATAAATTTTAAGATATATATCATGGAGATTCTAACTATAAATATGTTGAGTCATTCCATTACATTAATAATTACCATATAAGTTGATTTTCATACAATTTCAATTATATATACATTATCATACATCATTCCTATGTTTTTTATGATTGTGTTTCATCACATAAATTTTTTTTGGTATGAAATTACAAGTGTTTATCGATTCGTGGACATATAATTTATTTCCCATGTGACATGCACAATAAAAGTAAACAATAGTATAATGTATACCTTAAAAAGTTTACAGAATGATTAAATAAAGTGTTAGATACATCCTTATCAGGAATGGTATTAACCAAATATTTCATTAAATACTATTTTATTATTAAATGAAAACTCAAATTAATTAGTTTTATATCAGTTAGAATTTAATATTTGAGGGTTTTTCAATAATAAATGATTCTTTACTGGATATTATTTATTTATGAGATCATGTGCGAAATAATTATAAATATAATAGAGGTGTAATTTTATTTATTTTAATATTTATATATTGTAGTAAAATTATAATTTATTATATACATATCATTTTCAGAATGGAATGGAAGAGGAAAATAAATATCAATCATATTAAAGAATATGTGAATTTATTTTTATGTATTATAGTTTACCAAATAGTTAAAATATTAATTTAAATTGAATTTAAAAAATATTTTTAAATATAATTTTGATATAAAATAAAGAATTATTAAAAAAGGATATTAAATTTTAGATTTATGTATTAAATAATGACAACTTGAATAGTTACAGAGTTCCCTAAGGTATGATTCTTTTTTTACATTTATTTTTATTTATATTGAATTTATATTAAAAATAAATTTTCAATAATTTTTTTATATTTTTAATATTTTTCATGATCATGATCCTTATAATTAAAATTAGTTGTATCAACTTTTAAGAGCATAAAAAAATTATTTTTTATCTTTTATAAAGTTATAATTTTCATATAATTTGAATTATAAGAGTTTAATTATTATTTAATTGCAAATTAAAATAAGTTGTGATATAAATTATTATTATGAAATAATATATTGATGTTTTTTAAATTGTAATTTATTAAATTTTGGAGATTTTTGGTATTTAGTATGTATGTTAGATTGGTTTATTTTTATGAATTAATTAAAAAAAATTGTTACATGTGTTATTTCATATATGAGTTATGTAATGAATTTTCATCAATTTCACATGTGTGTTATTTAAAAAATTACATTAATTTTTTTTTCATTTTTTCAACATTTTTTTAATATATAACATTAAATGGGTCATTTAATTCCTATTATTCAATAACATATGACACAAACCTTATCAATTTTAGGTTGGTGTGAAATTTATACATCAGTTTTTAATGATCCAATGATAAGTATACACTTTGATATAGATTTTGTAGGGCCAATATAAAAATTTAATTTGTTAATTTACATTCAACGAAATATATTCATAAATGAAATTAAAAACTATAAAATCTATGATAAAATCCCATTTATATTATCCTTTATATTATACAGTAGACGGGGTGAAGATGTTTTTTATGGAATTAATCAATTAGAATACATTTTTTTCTATGGTTTTAAGTTATAATATATTGAATTTTTTTAATTCCATGAGGATATTTAAATTGCATACGAGATATTTTGTAATTAATGTGGGATTTAAAAGCGGGGCTGATAGTAGGCTGAGATTCCAAAGTAGTTGTTTTGAAAAAAATTATTGTTTTAGTTTAATAAAATCCCCTGATGTTAAATGTTCTTGATTTCAAGTGTTTTTAATATTTGAAATTATTTCCAAAAATTTGGTTTTTTTATAAATATTTTAAAAATTAACATTAAAAAGGGTGTTTTCCTAATTCGAATTTTATTGCTAGGTAAGTGGTTTTGGGACTGCATTCTATATTTCAAAGGCCCATTTATACAATTATAAAACAAATTTATGTGATTTTGTGTGAGAACCTAAAATTCGAGCCACTTCTTTTATATTTTTTGTTGAGTTCTTTTCCATTAATGGGATATTTATTGTGAATACGAATGGATATGTGGGGGAATGTTTTTTTCTAGCATTTTTCTGTTGAGATGAGTCTTATTACTTATTTATTTGTTATTAATGTGATGATATTTTATTGATTATTGATTATACTCTACCAAGATGAATATATGAAAGACCTAAGCACTAAAAGAAATTTCAAGGAATAAACCACACTTGTTAGCTCATACAATATTTAGTGACCACATGTTTTATGGAATTCCTAGGCTAGGGGAGTTCCCTTGATGAGGGATTTATGAGTAATTCCGATGGATTTTGTATTTTTATAGGTCACAATGTATTCCAGAAGTTGGTAACCTGTTTTCTAATGTATATAATGATATACCTTTATGAATTAGTTAATATCCAATGATTCTGGCCCATTTTTAATGATTCCACATCAGTTAGTTTCCATGTACCAAATGTATCACAATTTTTTGATTTAATTACATGGAAAAATTTATCTGTTTCTTCTTCTATATTTCCACATCATGGGATTATGTTTCATTTATAGAATTAGATTTATTAATTTATGTTTGTATTTTGTTTCTAAAATGAATTCATATGAACACTCAGTTTTATATTATCATTTTTTTGATAAATTGAAATTGATGTGTGATGGATTTATTTGGTTTCCCATTATAGTCAAACCAACCACTTTTAAAATAAATATTTCTTTTTTAATTTCAAATATAATTTATTTAACATATATATACGTGAAGATGTTTTTTATTTTAAATATTTTTTTCAGGTTTTATTTTTTTACAATAACATGTAATATAATATTTTATCAATATAGTTAAAATGAAAATTATTGAAAAGTCACTTCTAAAGAATTTCATAATCATTGTTGAGATACTATATGGCAGGTTTAGTTCAATACATGATAAACTTATATGTGTATTACACTCTTATACATTCCTTCTCGAGCCTAATTCCCCCCTTATCATTTTTTGTTTGGTTTTCCCATTGAATGTTGTATCAGGAGGAGATGTATGAACATGAGTATTCTAAAGGTGGTTTTTTTTCTATTTGACTTGTTTATTTAGGTATATTTTGTGTTATCCCAATTTTATTATTCTATTTATATTTTTTTAGTTATTTCGTTTTATTTTTGTAATAAGCTGTAACTTTAAATATATTAAAGCGAGTAAGAGATGTTTTAATGTGATAATTCATTTTCATATAAATTATTTAAATCACACATATTGATTATGACACGTCTAATAATTTCATATTATATTTTTTTATTTATTTTCCAAGGTATCCCAAGGTTTGGAATTACCATGTTGGATTCATGATGAGTTTCCATTTGTTTTATTTATTATTTGGTTGGTAAATCATTCCCCAATTATTATTCATGGTTTCCCCAAAACAAGAAGTATACCCATGGGAATCATTAATCTTATTAGAACGCATTGGATTTTTGGGTGGGTTATGTGTTTGGTTCTCCCTTTAGATTGTTAAAAATCATATTAGATAATAGGATCATAGTGGGTCCTTTGATTTTGGGTATATATATTGTAATATGTGGTGGTTATTGGTATAAATAATAATAATATGGTTTTTGAATTAGAGGTAAATAATTATTAGGTGATTGATCACCACCTTTAATAGATAATTTTGAGTTTCCATTGGTAGTGGGGATTTAGATATTAATATTGAGATCCAACTCTTAATTTATTGATTTGGAAATATTGTATTTAATTTATATTTTTGAGACCCTATTAGTGACTTATATGTTATTGTATAGAATAAAAGTGTTTTTTTGGTGAATGAGGGTAAATAATAATGGTTATAAGGTTATCCCACATGTATATAATACTTTTTAGTTCTTGTGTAGAATCACTATAAATACCTAATAGATAATGAAAAATAGTTTTCACAAAATCCACCATAACATGTAGCCCAATTTATCACAACTCTACATCCCCCAAATATTTTTATTAACCTAATATATTCATAGATACTTAAAAAGTATTTTTCTAGGTATCATAGAATATTTAGTAAGTGGATTCAATATTTTTTTGGGTTTTATTTTTATTCATATAATGTATGGTGTTATATTTTTCATATATATAACATTATGGTGGATTTTATATATATAAATGATGATTTCAGAAAATTATGTTTTAAAAATGTGTTTTGATGGGTTATTTGAAATTATATTTCTAATTTTCATTCAATTGAATTTTATCAAAACAATTTCTTGGAATTGTTTCATGAAAGGTTCATTAGTTTTATAAAAATTATTTTGATAAACATTTTAAATAAAATTAAAGGATATTAGGGATGGTTAACTCCAATGTATTAACATGTGTGAAAAAACAGTTTTTAAAAAATCCTTTGTCATATATGTGGTCTTCTACTTTGTAACAATGTTGTTAAGTGATACAGGTTTTTTATTATGATTAATTTTAGTGGAATTATTTGGTAACATGTGTTTTATATTATATTATGATTCATGGAATCGTTTTTAATACATTATGAAATTATTGGGTCTCGAAAAATATTTAAAAGGTATGTTTTTTTGAAATAAAATGCTATTTTTGTAATTATATTAAATTTTTTGGCGGAGGAGTTTGTGTTTTGGAATAATTTGAAGGAATAAAAAGAAATTTCTTTTTATTTTTTAAATTGAATTATATTTTAAATAGGTCGGTTAAATTTGTATGCTCATGTGAATTTATAAAAATAATTTAAAAAATGGTATAGTTGTTTGAATATATATTTCATTAATGACTGTTGTTTGGGTTATTTCCCATTTTTATATCCGGAAGTATTTATTTGATTTGTTATCAAGAATATATTTTGTTTCTATTAATATCATTTAAATTATATCTCCATTGAGTTTTTTTAAAAATTATGGAGTTTCTATCTCTCTAGATGAAACATAAAATGATTTTTTGTTTCTACTTGGATTTTGTTCCTGTAGTAGGTGACTCCACCCCGAAATAGGAAAAAATAGAGGAGATGAAATCATTATACACTATTTTTTATAGTGATATACCTTCACAAAATTTATTATAGTTTTTTATGAATACTGATGAAATCCTCAGGTATTTGGAAGCTCATAAATACTCAAAAGTGTAGTTTTTTTTGAGTATGTTGGGGTAACCTTGTCAAGTTTCAAAGGAGTTGAGGGATCTTTTTGTCTTGGGATAAATTTTATTTTGTTCATATTAGATAAGATATTTTAATTGCGACTACTTCTTATGTGTTTTATTTATCATCAAGGATAGTCAATAAATAATTGGTATTCACTAATATTAATATGTTGATGAAGACAAATGTAACACCCTGATGTTTCTGTGAAATATTGTCATCAAATGATTTTAATTCTTTAGTATCTTTCATTTCACAAAATAATGTGTTTAAATTAATTATGAGACCCCATTATTACAAAATTAACATATATATCCTTGTTGTTATGTTTGTGGGAATATGAATAACTAACTTTTGAAAATGCATTGTGAATTCATTGGCTACCAAAATTTTTATGAAAAAAAATCATATAGAAATTTGAATATATTAGATAATTAATATTGGTAAATAAATTAATGAGATATATATGTTATATACTTAATATATTATTTTTTATATTTATCAAATGGTTGTTTTTGTCATAGGGTATGAATACACCTTATTTGATGTATAAAAACCTATATTTTTTAATGCGTAAGTTTACATCATTTAATGGATTGCCCCTTTTAAATTAATATTTTTACACATTAATATTTTTTATACAAAAACATAAACATGTTATTTATAATCTAGATATAAAAATATAATTTGGTTGAATTTCTCATATTTCTCAGATAATGTTCATATTTTAATGAATATTAAAAATATAATAAATTTATGCATTTTTTCATCAAAAAAATTTATATGGATAAATTTTAATATTTAATTTATTAAAATATTAAATTGAATATATTTTTATAATTAAATACAATGTATGTCATTAGATATAATTTTACATGGAATTTAGATTTAAAAAAATTTCAATCTTTTGTAATGTTTTAGCTTATATAACAAGTTATCTTCTTATGGAAGTGGGATTAATTTTATATTATTTACTTCAAGTTTAGTGTATTCAATTTTGAAAAATGAATTCTGTATTTGGAATCTGTAGGTCCAAATTATGTAAATAGAGTTATTTTATTTTTGGATATTATGAATAGTAACTTCGATATTTTTATTAATAAGTTAAAAGGTTAAAATGAGTAATTAAGGGTACAAATTATATTACAAAATAATCATAAAACTTGTATTAATATAATTGGATGATTGTATATTGTATTAAATCATTCTTGTATCGAAATGGTATCCATTTTAATCCACATGGATGATATTAAGATATTTTATATATTTTATTTAATGAAAAGTTAATTAGGCCTCACTCAAATATTAATAACTATATAATTTTAATATATGGTTATACTAAAGATAAATTTGATTATAAATAATTATTATAAAACTAATTTTTATTTATTTATCATAGTAATTTATTTGTAGTTTTGAGGAAATACATAATTTCATTAATATCTTATATATTAATGAGGATAAAATTATTTAGTTGAGGAGAAATCAATAATATAGTTTTTATTAAAACAATAATTCCGATTAAAAGATCAAAAAACATGACCAAATAATCATCCTTGGGTAGAGTTATGGACTATTTTATGTTTCATATAAGGGATTGTGATATTTATATTATTTTATTTAATGTGATGTTATAGATGTCACATTCATAATTTACTATGTATTACATTTAATATATTGAATTTTATTGAATATAAATTTGACTAATTTTATTTTTATAAATGATATTAGTTTTATCTTAATAATGTTATATTATTTTTAAATTTTATTCAACAAATAATCATACTAAATAATAACCCAAAATTGTTGTAGTAATTATTTTATTAATAGAAATATGATATAAATGTTATGAAAAATATTAAATTAAATATAACATGAGATAATTAACATATATAATTAATTTTATAGAGGTTATTGAACTCATCATCATATAATAAAATTTTTGGTTAAAAGCAAGCTTGTTATATTAGTATTTTTAAATAACAATTAATTAAATAGTCTAAAAATTGATACTATTGATTGTTTTTCAAAATAATGTATTATTAAATTATTTATCAATCATTAAATATTTTTTAAAATATATAATAATTATGATATAGTAAAATATTATATAATTTATTTATTTATAGTCTATTTTACGTCAGATAAGTAAATACTTCATCCATTTCATATGGAGTTATTTGTAATAATAGTTAAGAACTAAATAGAATAACTATATATAAATTAAAAAGATAAGGTTAAAATTTATTCAAATACTTGGAAAAGATTTATTTATTGGAGAAATTACAACCCTATCTCACATCATCTTCAAAATTGGGACATTTTTGGGGTTTGGGGGTTGAGATTGATCTTATTATAAATTATTATTTATAGAGTTTCCAAAAGTGCTCCTCCCATAAATTATAAAAGCGCACTTCCTCCCTCACATATTCAATTCAAATTAAGCCGTCAAGATTATAAATCCCCAGCCATATTTCCTTATAATCATCTCTATTTACATTATAGATGTTTTTTCATCTTCAAAGACCAACACTAGTTCTCTAAGAATATATTGGGTGGAAGCACGTCGATGGAGAGGTAATCTCTTATACCAATTCTTTAAAAATAGTCTCTTCTTGTACTCCCACTTAATGTGTTACTTTATTATAAAGTAACAACATAACTATCACTCATATACATATATTTAATTATAATTATAAAACATATATATTACACCAAATATCCATCCTATAATAAATGAAATCACCAGGCGTGCATAGGTACGAGTTACTATGTTCACAGCATTGTGTAATCTGTTTTTCATCACAACCATAATTGGATGGGTATAATGATATAAATAATAACTATATATGATTATTTTTACATTATACTGATTCTAAAATATTATTCACCATCTACATCAATACCATTCAATAATAAAGGGAATAATATTGTCATTCATGTGTATGTACGACCAACCATCTCAATGATGTGTTGCAATTCAATCTACATGATATTAAATAAAACAAAATTATATAAATTAATGGAAATGATATATGTTATATATATTATGCAAATATTTTTTTAATTGATATAACTACAAACTAAGAAGTGGATCATGAACATATTTGACCAAACATGCATATGAGCATAAAACCGTTAAAATATGAATAATGAGGGACAATGAAATGACACTTGAAAATGGATGATAATATTATCAAATATAACATAATAAAAATGACTATGATTATGGAAGAAGTCAATAATATTATTTAAATAATTATACATGATGGTCATATACATATGAAGGATATCATACCTAAAGTAAATGATAATTTTACGATCACATTATTATATGAGATTATCTATATGTAAGTATTTAATGGGTTATATTTATCCACTACTGGAAAAACGGGCTATACCCACGGTTCAAAACCGTGGGTATAGCCCCCAAAACCGTGGGTATAGGCTATACCCACGGTTTTGGGAACCGTGGGCTGGAATGGCGTCGGTATAGGGGTCTTCACCTATACCCACGGTTTGGTAGAACCGTGGGTATAGGTGTGTCACACAACAGCACCACGCTGTACAGCGTGGGCTGGAATGGCGTCGGTATAGGGGTCTTCACCTATACCCACGGTTTGGTAGAACCGTGGGTATAGGTGTGTCACACACCAGCACCACGCTGTACAGCGTGGGCTGGAATGGCGTCGGTATAGGGGTCTTCACCTATACCCACGGTTTGGTAGAACCGTGGGTATAGGTGTGTCACACACCAGCACCACGCTGTACAGCGTGGGCTGGAATGGCGTCGGTATAGGGGTCTTCACCTATACCCACGGTTTGGTAGAACCGTGGGTATAGGTGTGTCACACACTAGCACCACGCTGTACAGCGTGGGCTGGAATGGCGTCGGTATAGGGGTCTTCACCTATACCCACGGTTTGGTAGAACCGTGGGTATAGGTGTGTCACACACCAGCACCACGCTGTACAGCGTGGCAGGCAAATACCCCACGGTTTTCACACCGTGGGGATTTCAATTATTTTCAAAAAAGTCGCGGCTGGAAGGGTTCGAACTCGCACCTCACGCACTGCAACGAGGCCGCGCACCGCAACTAACCAACCGAGCTGCCATTTCAATATGTTATATATATATATTTTTTCTTATATATATTAATATAGGTTCTCTTCGCAATTTCAAAAATATAAGCGGCTGGGTTTCGAACCCGCGCTTCCAGCTGGAGACAGCGACACGCCGAGAGAACAACCAACTGAGCTAAGCACACTTTGTCTATTAAATTATACGCTGCTATACTTATATTAATAAGATTGATAAATTTAAAAATATGTCGTGAATTCCAAAAATTGTGCTGGAAGGGAATCGATCCCGCAACCGCACAGCACCCAAATCCCGCGCCGCACTGAGTTGCCAACTGATCTAACGCCGCTATTGATATATAATGATAATTTTATTTTAATATGTTAATATAACAGTTATAATCGAAAATAGAAGACCGATGGGTTTCGATCCCGCGCATCCCGTTCGCTGCCCAGCCACAGGGACCAACCGAGGCAACAATCCAATTGTTATATAAATATACTTTATTATTCTTATATTAATATATCTGGAATAATCAAAATATATAACCCGCCGTTTTTCGAACCCGCGACCTATGCTGAGAAATCTGAGGGACTGACCAACTAACCTGAACATATTATATGATCTAATATTTCGTATCTATAAATTTATATTATTTAAGATCGTCTTTTCATAAATAAAAAATTCCGTCCCGCGGAATTTTTTGTTCCCGCCATAACGCGGGAACTCTATACCCACGGTTTTGAAAAACCGTGGGTATAGGTCTTTGAAAAATATACCACCTATACCCACGGTTTTCAAAAACCGTGGGTATAGGTCTTCCAAACAACACCTATACCCACGGTTTTTCCAAAACCGTGGGTATAGGTCTTCAAAAAATGCCTATACCCACGGTTTTACCATGAACCGGGGGTATAGGGGACCTATACCCACGGTTCTCCAAAACCGTGGGTATAGGTCTCGATACTATCGCTATACCCACGGTTTCCCAAACCGTGGGTATAGGGGGGGCCTATACCCACGGTTTTACAAAAAACCGTGGGTATAGACCCATTTTCCAGTAGTGATCATCCATGCCCATGATTCACATATATGTAATATTAATTATATTTGTATAAAATTTTAAATGTACATTTTATACTTTTGTTAATTTTTATTAAATTGTATGAATTGATACATTTTTCATTATTCGATACAAGGAACAATTTTTTTTTGGAAAAAGTACTCAGAGAATGGTTTTTTTGTTTTACGGCATGATCATATTTTGACATATTCGTAATGTATTATTTCTAGGATGTTTACATTACAAAATTTCAATTTTATCTTCAAATAAATACTATTCTTTTAAAATTTCCAAGAATTTTCAGAAAAGAAAATATTTTTGGGGAAGAACTAAAGTTTTCCTCAAGAAATAATTTCATATGTTTTATCAAAATTATATTCTATCTTCTATGATGCTATTTAAATAGTATTATGTTTCTTTCCCTATGATTAGTAAGATTATTTTGTGTTAATTATGGAATTATATTTTATATGGATTATTTAATAATGTGATGTTTATTATGAAACCCATTTTATTTCTTGTGTAATGCTATGTTGAATTATTTATGTTTTTGTAAAACGTGAACAAATTATTTCATTATGAGATAGTAGGGACCTAAATATCCATTAAATGCATTTTTTTAATCATTTAAATCTAATAAGATACACATAACTGGAATGAAAAGTATATCTAATTCATTAATCTAGATCTGGAATTCAAACTAAACCCAATTTTGTAATGGACATTGTCTACTATAATGGTCTTGGTAAAGAGCATTGGGTAATATGAAATTATTTTCTCTGAATTTTTATATTCCACCAATCTTCGGGTATTATGTTATGACTGTTGGGATTATTTTCATTAATTCTTATAAACTTTTATCCCATGAAATTATATCATGACCATTCTTATATAGAATAAAACATCCGAATGTTACCTTCTTATGTATTATGATATTAATGTGATTGATATTTCCCTTGTTTAACCATACAATGAATTTTACCTCACCTATTAATATTTTTCTTTTCCCCGAGTCACGAAGAAAGGTATTATGTAATATATTTCAACAAAGGCATCTATTTGTGAACATAGAATTTTGAGACAACACATATGATTTATGAACTAGTATTTTATGTTTCCCAGTTTATAATGACACTATACCTATACGGTTCAGTCATGGATTTATTATTTTTTTAATGATTGTACTTAAATATTGAATTTATATCAATTTCAGAATAGTATGGTTGGGTATAAATTGTATCAATGAAATGGTATAGTGAACATTTGGAGACTAGGATGACAATTACATAGTAAGAACAATAAGGATATGTATAAATATATGTTAGTACCCTATTGTTGTGGAAATTACCATGAATAACATAGGATAAAACATAATGCTTCATAAATCGAAATAATATTCTTTATTTTTAGGTTTTACAATTATGATTAGTGTTTCTCATAATATGCTTCTTTGTTTTAGTCAATGGCCAGAACCCAAAGGAACCATGCTAATGGTGAATGTGATGGGAAATGATACTATTTTCCTCTTGAGTAACCAAATTCTATTAGAGACTTAATCATACATCTTATAACTATGCTCACAGAACTTTCTCATGATATCAATCATGCATGACTTCCAATTGAGAAAACGAGGGAACAACATACTGTTGATTGTTTTTTGAGGTTGTTTCCACATACATTCAGCGGGTCTTCAGATATATTAATTGATGAATAGTGGATCGGTATCACTAAAAAGATATATTCAGTTCTCTATTGTTTTGAAAAAGATATATTTGTATTATAAGTCCGTCATTTGTATGGTGAAGCTGATCAATGGTGGAATATTTTCAAGAATACAATTCAAAGAGGAGAAATTGAGAACATGGAATGGGACAAGTTCAATAAATTATTTTTCAATAAGTACATTCCCTATATTCCTTAAAAAATTTGGTGATTTAGTTTCTTAAACATAATAAAATAGATGATGAATCTATTGGTACCTAAGAAGAAACTTTTACATGGCTTATAAGGTATCATTCTGGAATTATTATTCATAATGAGAGTAAAATTTATTTATTCATTAGTGGCTTAAAACCATGTATCTGATAAGAATTACCACTAATGATATTTAATAGCTATGTGGAAATCGTTTTATTTTCTCCAAAGGTTGAGATGGAGATTAGAGTAACGCATCATTATTTTGGGTTTTACTTGAAGTGAAAAATAGATTTCAATGGAAAATATATGGAACTGACTAAAAAGAAGATGAATTTTCCCTTATGAAAAATGTATGGAAAAAACCTTGTGGAAATATTCATAAAGATACTAGTAAATTTTTTACTTCTGGGAATGATGGTCATTGGGTAGTCGAATGTCAATGTTTATAGAATATGATGTCTAAATATGCGAATAAAGAAAAGGATACACTTAATGCACCTCCTGCACATCAATTCTATAATTACAATGAAATTTGTAATTATTACAATCAATTCCCTAATCCATGTGTTAATAATGATTATCTACATTAGAAAACTCATAAGGCTAAAGAAAATGGAATGTCACATGAAATCACTATCAGTTATGTGCGGTAAAATAATTCAGTGGTGAAGGGTACACTTACCATCCACTCTAATGTATAAAATGTTTTATTTTATTTTTTATCTTGGCTCTCCTTTATTTTAACTAAATTTTCTTAAGATATCATTTTATTAAATAAAAAATTCGATGTTGAGTTAGTTGTGACAACTTCTAATGGCATAATGGTCGTGTCAATAGTATATAATTATTCTTTGTTTTATGATTATGAGAAAATTCTTCCTAAAATTCTTGTGATTGTTCCAATAGTGTAATTTGATGTGATTATTCACATGGAATGTATTTATCTAAATGTTTCTCATATCAATTTCCAAGTTAGGGAAGTCACACTTCATATTCTTGATCAATATATGATCATTTGTCAATGAATGGAGGAATATAACATTCCAGTATTAATTTCTACCATCTTATGGGACTCTATTTCTATAAATGTATGTTACCTATCACAAATGGTCTGGGGGAAAATCTCATTTAAGAATATACCAATTTTATTAGATTTTGATGGTGTCTTTCTCAATGAATTTATAGGCCATCCACAAAATTATGAGGTTCTGCATTCAATAGAACTTGTACCAGGTTCTAGTCCTATTTCAAATACACCTTATAGATTGGACCAAATAGAGTTGCATGAATCAAAGAATAAAATCTATGAAAATCATGATAAGGTATTCATACAACATAGTGTGTCATATTGGGTTCCACCTATTATGTTAATTAAGAAGAAGGACAGATCAATGAGACTCTACATGGATTATCGAGAACAAACAAAAATCACTCTCAAGAACAAATATCCTCTTCCCCACATTGATGGATTATTTTGACAACTACATAGATCTAAATACATTTCCATGATTTATATTCATTCAAAATATCATTAATTAATGGCCAAGATAGAGGATATAACAAATACATAATTTTTTACAATGTATGAAAACTATGAATTTATAGTGATGCCTTTTGATCTTATAAATTCCCCTGCAATATTCAGGGATCTAATGAATGGTGTATTTAGAGACTATCCAAATCAGTTTTTGATAATATTTATAGATGATATTCTTATCTATTTGAAGAGAATGGAAAAACATGATGACCAATTGAGAAATGTACTAAAGACCATTACAAAAGAAAGGTTTTATGAAAAAAATTTCAATATTTTTATTTTGGCTTCAAAAAGTATCATTTTTGGGTGACATAATATAAAGAGATGAAGTATCCTTGTACCCATCAAAAATTGAATTCTTTGAATGTTGTCTAAGACTAAAAACATTCACTTAGAACTTAACATTTCTTGTTTTGGTGGGAAATTATTGACATTTAAGTAAATATTTTTCACGATTATCTAATACACTCACCATGTTATATCAGAAAATATTTATGTTCACATTGATGGAATAATGTGAAGATAATTTCAAATATTTGAAAAGTAGGTCATCTAGTTCCCTTACGCTCACACTACCTTATAGTGGTGAATGGTTTTCGATCTATATAGATGAAGCAAATATGGGGTTGGGATGTTTTCTCTTGAAAAAGGATATGGTGATATATTACTCCCCACGAGGATTTAAAATACAGTAGAAAAATTACCCAATTCATGATTTTGATTTATCTACAGTACTTTTTTTACATTTTATGTGGAGGAAATATCTTTATTATGAAAGGTGATCATTCATAAGAATCATAAAAGTGTAATGTATATTTTCACACAAAAGGATATGAATATTCACCAATGAAAAAGGTTGGATTGATTAAAGATTTTTATTACTCAATACATTACCACCATGGGAAAGTGATCAAGGTTGAAGATTATTTGAGTCATTAATATAGTTCCAGCCTATCCGTGATAAAGATCATGAGAGGTGAAATTTTTTATGGATATTTAAAGGATGTATCATGTAATTTTAATGTAATGGGAGAAATTTTATATTTATAAAATTAATGTTAAACTATCTCAAAATGTGATGATTAAGGACGTGTAGAAGGATGATGTAGCGCTAGAAAACAAGGTGAGAAATAATCCAAAATTAAACTTTGATTGTGATAGAATAATATGGTTCAGTAATAAGGTTTGTGTTCATCTCATATCAGAAAAAAATAAGGATCTATTGGATGAGTATAAAATATTATAATTATCAACTCACCAAGGATTCAAAAATATATATGGGGACATAAAAGATTATTTTTTATTGGATGTCATAAAAAGAGATGTTATACAATATGTCTCTTGATGTTTGGTTTTTCATCAATTTAAGGCTGTGAGAAAAAACTATAATGGGACGTTACAACCAATACCCATACTAAAATTGAAATGGTAAAACATCACTATAGACATTTTCTATAGACATCCCAAAACATCCAAATATAATAATTCTATATAGTATATAGTTTATCACCTTATGAATTCAGAAAACATCATTTATATTAGAGAGTATTTATCTCTTGATAATCTGGATATGATATATGTAAAGGAATTGGTAAGACCTCATGGAGTACCACTTAGAATTATATCTAATAAGAATCCAAGTATTATCTCAATATACTTGAGAATTGTTCAGCATTCTTTGGATACATAGTTATATTTTAACACTACTTATCATCCTCAGAAAGATGATCTTTCTCAGAGGACAATTAAAACTATGGAAGATTGTTGAGATCTTCCTCTATGGATTTCAAAGGTGGCCTGGATCAAGACATATGTTTGGTTTAATTTCCATTAAACAATATCATTAAATCTTGTATTAAGATTAATTGTTATGAAGACTTTAATGGATAGAAGTGAAAATCTCCAACTTTCTGGGATGATGCTTCGAAAAGGAAGCTATTATGACATGATCTTGTGGATGAAATGGTAGAATAGGTTAGATATATTAAAAAACACATAATAGATCCTCAGAGTAGACAAAATAGTTATTTATGACAATCGAATAAAGGACATAAGGTTTGAAGTGGGTGATAATGTCTTATTGTGAATATCTCCCTAGAAAAGCGTATTGAGATTTATGAAAAATGGAAAGGCGATCCATATATATATTTATCCTTGGGAAATTATAGATCATGTAATGAATGTATATTACTGATTAGAACATCCATCGAATCTTTATCAAGTTCATGATGTGTTCGATGTAACATTCTTGATAAATTACATACCTAATCCTTCATATGTACAATGTAGAGATGATTTTCAACTAGAGCCAGATCTTTCTTATGAAGAACAATCGATAGAGATTCTAGATTATAGAAAATAAATTTCCCAAAACATGAAGACTTGATTGGTTAACATTTTATGGTAGAACAACCAATTTGAGGATGATGTTTGGGAACATGAGGATATTATGAGGGAGATGTATCATCATCTTTTCGTTTCCAATTCATTTCTTTCAAGGGAGAATTTCTTTTTAAGTGGGTTATAATGTAACACCCATATGATTTCATGAAATATTTTATATGAATGTTATTAATTATTTTTTAGCATTCATTGCAGTAAATCGTGAGGTTAAATGATCCTTAGGACACCCTTAATATAAAATCACATATTTATCTTAGTTGTTAGGATATAAGGAATATGTATAATTAATTTATGAACATGTATTGTGAATTCATTGGCTAACAATTATTTATGAAAAATATATATCAATTAGATATTTTTATTTCTATGTGAATCACTATTATTAATGAAATTAATGATATATATATTTTATATACATAATATTTTTTTTTATATTTATCCAATGGATATTTTAGTCATATGGAATGAATAAACAACATTTTATGTATAAAAACCTATAGTTTTTAAAGGATAATTTTATGCCCTTGAATAGAGAACCCCTTTAAAATTATGATTTTAAAACATTAATAAATTATACATAAAAACATACAAAATGAAATTTAATGTAGGATATAAAAAGTATCTTTGGATGAATTTATGATATATTTCTGATAACTTTCATGTTTTGATGAGTAGTGAAAATACACAAAATTTTCTAAAATATCTTTTTTCATAGAAATAATATATAATGTTAAATTATAATATTGAATCATTTAAAATTATAAATATAATATATATTTATAATCCAATATAATATTTTTCATTATCATTAATTATATATTGATTTTAGATGTGAAAACGTTTTTTAATCTTTGGTATTGTTTTAGCTTTGAAATCATGTTCTCTATTTCCTACAACAAGATTACTTTTAAATTTATTTATGAAACATTTGTATTTTGAATTTTAAAAAATTTATTCTATATTTGGAATCATTAGGTCCAAATTATGTAAATATAAATATTTTATTTTTGGGCATGATGAATAATGATATCAGTTTTTTTATTACTACAATAAAAGGGTATACTGTGTAATTAAAGGTAACAATACTATTATAAAATTTTCATAACATGTGTATTAATATAGTTGGATTAGTTTTTTAAATCTAAATCATCATGGGTTTTAAATGGTATCCATTTTAATTCACATGGATGATAATATGACATTTTATTTATTTTATTTAAAGAAAAGTTAATTATGGCTCAATCAAATTTTTTAAAAATAATTTATAATACGAGGATATAGAAAATATAATATCGATTATAAATACTCATTTGAGAGATAAAATGGTTTCATTTACTATAGTGATTTATTATTTATTTTTACGAAAAAAATAATTACCTTAATAGCTTATAAATTAATGATTCTAAAATTATTTAATTGATGAAAAATAAATATTATATTATTTTTATATAAATAATAATACACATTAAAATATATAAAAACAATATGAAATATTATCAGTCAATTATACCTCGACTACAAATATTCTTTCATCTAGTTATGGACCATTTGTAACCTTATATAAGGGATGATGCCATTTATATTATTTTATGTAAAGTGATGTTAGAATTGTCATAATAATAATATAATATTTATAAAATGTTAAAAATTGGATTTTCTGGAAAATAAATTCACCATGATGTATAATTTAGAAATCATGTAGATTTAACATCATCATATTATTTTCTTTTTAATTTTTATTCAATAGAAAGGAATAATAAATAATTACACAAAACTATATTAGTGATTATTTTATTAAGATAAATATAAAATAAATGTTATTGAAAATATTAAACTAAATATTATTTTGGATAATTAACATGTCTAGTAAATTTGAAAGAGGGAAATAACCTCATATTAATATAATTAAAAAGTTGGTTTTAATTTTTCTTGTTATATTAATATTTTTAAATATCAATTATTTGAATAGTGTCAAAATTGATACTGATGATTGCTTATCAAAATAATGGGTTATTAAATTATTTAAAAATCATTAAACGTTTTTTTAAAATTATAAATATTTATTATATGGTATAGAATTAGATTATTTATTTATTTATTTCTCTTTTACATCAAATAAGTAAATATTAAAGCCTTTTAAAATTGAGTTATTTTTAACCCTTGTTAAAAAATATATAGAATAACTATGTGTAAATTTAAAATATAAGGATAATATTTGATATAAATACTCACGAAAAATTTATTATTTAATGATATTACAACCCTTTATCATCTCATCATCTATAATGCCTCATTTTGGAGGTTTTTGGGATATGTTTGATTTTATTATAAATTATTATTTATGTAGTTTCCAAAATTACCCATGACCTCAATTATAAAAAGGAACCTCATCCATCACCACTTAACTTCACTTTAAACCATCATTTCTAGACATACCCTACCCTTTCGCCTTGTAAACTTCCTTTTTTTACATTCTATAGTTTCTGGTCATCTTCAAAGGACAACTCTAGTGCTCTAATAAGGGATTTTGAGGAAGCACATCGAGGAAGAGGTAATATCTTTTACCAATTCTTTCAAACATCATTCTTCTTGTACTTAAAATTAATTAGATTTTTCATTATAAAGTAAAAAAATTAATTTCACTCATATAATTATATGTTATTATAATTATTAAACAAACATATTCCACCTTATATCCATCCTACGAAAAATGAAATCACTACGTGTGTGTACTTATGACTGACCATCTCCACATCGTGGTGTAATATTTTATTCACCGACACCTTACATGGATGGGTATAATTATGAAATTAATAAATATATATGGATATTATAAAATGATATTAATTATGAGAAATTATACACCATCCATGTCAATACCATTCAACAATTATGGTAATTATATCATCACTCATGCATATGTACGCCGTACCATCTCCATGATCCGATGTAATTAATTTACATGATATTAATTAGAAAATGATTCTTTAATTGAATTTAATTAACAAATATGATATATAGTGTACTAATAAATTTTTTAAATAATTTATCTATAACCTATGAATTTTAACATGAACATATCTAACAAAAACTGCATAAGAACATAAAGCTCTTAATATCAAAAAAATGAGTGAAAATGAAATGTTTCTAAAAAATGGAAGATAATATGATCATATATGATATAATAAAAATTAATTTTAATCTATAATAATTAAATAACATTATTTAAATCATCAAACAAGAGGTTGTGATACATACAAAGTATATCAGATGTAAGGTGAGGGTTAATTTTTCAATCTCATTATTATCCCAGATTGTTAATACGTAAGT
This sequence comes from Viscum album, assembly GCA_963277665.1. NCBI lineage: Eukaryota > Viridiplantae > Streptophyta > Magnoliopsida > Santalales > Viscaceae > Viscum > Viscum album. Next base: position 2,057,901,923 of record OY728151.1, on the reverse strand, counting down.
ATTTAGTGGGTCATATTTATCATCCAAATTCAGGTTTCCCAATTATGTAATATTATTTATATTATTCTATAATTTTTTAATATAAATTTTATCCTTTTTTGAATTTTTATTAAATGGTAATAAAGGTTTCAATTTCATTATTTGATACTAGGTAGTTTTGACTTTTTCTGAAAAAAATACAAAGAGATAGGTTTGTAACTTATAAATCATGAATATATTTTGATATCTTCAGTAAATAAAGTTATATTTATAAACACATTATTACTATGATTTTACTCTTTTAATGATGGAATGATAACTTATATATATTATGTAATCATGGTATTATATTTAAGAAATACATTTTATTTTAGGGGTTATGCAATGATGAATTAATTATGTTTTTATATAAAATAAAATAATTATTTCATTATGAGATGGGTGGGACATATATCTCCCTCAAATTAACTGGATAATTATTTATATCACTAGAGATATACATGAAGAGAATGTAATGTAAATCTGGGTTAGTAATACATGGATATAATGACATGTAAACCCGATTCATTAATAGAAATTTTCCATTATGATGGTCTTTGAAATGATCCATGACTAATATGAGATGACTTTCTTTTTTTATGTGTATTCCAAAAACATTATATCTTTTTTTGTAAATTTTGGGATTATTTCCATTAATTATTATGAACATTTATCCCATGAATTGGTATCACAATATTTAATATACAGGATAAAACATCCAAATGTTATGTTCATATGTCTTTTGATTGGATATGATTGATATTTCCCTTGTTTACCATTACTAATAATTTGATCTCACCGTTCAATTTGTCTTTTTTCCCCTGGTTAGGAGCAATATTTTTAATTATGTTATTTCAAAAAAAGGGTTTATAATGATGAAAATATAAGAGAGAGACAACGTAGATGTTTTGTGAACTAATTGTTTATGTTTCCCAACTTATAAATTCATATAATAATATGGTCCTTTGATAGATTTATTATATGTTGTAATAAATATAATTCAATATTGATGTAATGTCAACATATGTAAAGTATTGTCTGTTGTAAATACACATGAATATTGAATAATATTTGATGTATATATTGGTTGATATGATTAGTTGAAAATTCTCATCTCATTGATGATGTAATAGTTTCATAGATGTACTGATCATAATAAAGAAGTTAAAAAGATTTACTGATCATGATTATGAAGTATTTGTTATAAGGAAATTGAGAATTATTAAGATGTGTTCCAATGTAAGTATCACAATGTAACTATTTGTTTTATACTGTATTATATATCTTGGATTCTCTTCATGGATGTTGGATTGATGTTATTTCCATGAAATTGTATTATCTATTAAAGGGAGTTGTTATTTGAAGATTGAGAGGTATATGGATATGATTTTACTTTTTCTACGATGATGATGTGTGATGGTGACCAGTGTCGGGTTATTGAAGAGAATTTTTTTTCAGATGAAATGATTTATTTAATATCATATGATTCCATGTGAATTTTTCATAGTTTATAAATCATGAATTAATTTTTTTATTCAAGGATAAATTTTTTTAGTGGAGATATTTTAATGGTAAGGAAGTGGAATATCACAACGTGGTGCAAGAGGTAACACCACAATGTAATGGATCATTCCATAGAATGAGTTGAAACACCATTGAGGATGAAAGGGTGAATTTTAGTGGTTCTAGAATACAGGGGAACACCATATTTTATCTAATATAACAATTTCATTTAAATAAAATTACTGAAGGGATACAATGTATTGAAAATTCCACACAACATAGAACTATATTAATATATTAGTGGTTCTGGAATTTTGGGACCTCCACATCACAGTCCCATGATGATTCCATAGTCTATTGAATCCAAGATGGACTATGCTATTATGGATTGACTACATTGTATAAATTATTTGGATAAAATTTAATAGTATAAAAATGTTTATATCTCTACACCACAACACCTTTAAATTCCACAACCTTGCATGGTAGTTCTGTTAGAACCACCTAAAACATTGAAGAAATGTTGTTGTATCTGTTAACACACCATAGACCATAATATTTGGTACTTTCAAAGATATTTGCGGATTTGGATTCATCATATAACTATGGTGGATTTTAGGTATAAAATATGAATTAATTGAAATTTGATGATCATTATCTTTTGGGAAAAATATCCATCATCTATATTTAAATAAAATTTTTTTGTTTGAATTTATATTTGAAACTAAAAATAAAGATATAGAAATTTGAGGCATGATGAGAGAAACAAACTTATAATGGAATTGTTAATTGAAAAATGTGTAGGAATTATATAAATAATCTATTAAAGATCACTGAATGCACAGAAGGGAGTCTCTACGATGTACAACACATATCCGTGAAACCTAGTTGGAGAGTGATATTACCTAAATCATTTTGTATAATTTTATGTGTAAAATTTTCTAATGATATATAGAGTAATTTAGTGATGCATTAATGTTTAAGAATAATGATTAAAATGATTGGTTTTGTGAAATAATAGACTGTTAATTATATAAGAGGAATTAATCATTCTGCTATGAAAGAAAGGAAGTAATAAATTGATACATTTAATATAGTGTGGTAATTAATTTTTTCATACAATGGAAGGGAAAATAATCATTGATTTCTTGTTTTCATGTTAATATATAAAAAGAATAAGGTAAATAATACATCAACTGTTAGGACCACATTTGCATATGAGTTGTATTTTTTTTCAATGATTGTCATTGGTTGTAAATTTTATTCAATATTAATTAGGTGATCCAATTTTAATGGATGACTTTTAAGTGATGATTCTTGGAGAATTGATACGGATTTATATCATTGGATGCCACAATTGAGTAATTATTTGGGTTGTTAAATCATAGGATTATAGAACTGCATCTATGATCCAAGTACATGTGTAAAATGTTATATATTTTTTTAAAATACATAATATTATCGAAGTATCATCCATTTTAGAATGAAGAATATTGATGGTTGAAGATGAATATAAAGAAGAGAAATTTTGGAAGGTTATGGAGCTTTAAGGTGGCCATGTATATTATATTGATTAGTTTTTTTCGTTTACCCAAAAAAATTGGGCAACCTTCAGAGTAAACAAAATACCCTTGACCAAGGGAATATACATCACACTATATGGACGACACCAAAAAGAGGACATCCAGTCCAGCCTGTCGGCCGCAAGAATGTCCATGTGTAAGCCAATAGTAGCCCACAAGGGTGAGCCCGTGCATATTTTGGGCCATGGACTCATAGAGAGGTGGGAGAAATGCGCACTCACAGAACCGGTATGGAGAAGTACCAGGGTGGGGGAGATGAGAATTCTGGGTATGCAGTAGAGTGTATTTATATATATATATATATATATATATCATTATTATGCCATGTCTCCATCTTTATATTGAATTTTCATCATGAGGTCTCAGTTATTCATCACATCCCATGTCATGCTCACTTCACCATATCCATCTAATCATCGGTGGCTTCAGCCTTTGAAATCTCACAAATGTTTTTTATCCAAGCCACCAAATTCCTCCTATAATTACACAATTTCGATGTTGTCTCAGGGGAGATGATTTTATAATCACCATGAATGATTTCTAGCTATAAAATTAGGATCATTCTAACTTGATGATGGCCATTTTAATGAACCGATATCATGCATGAATCTAATGTATTACATGCATGTGAATAATAAGAAGAAATAATGTTAGCCGAAAGTATTTTTTTTGAGGCTGCATATCACATTAAATTATTCGTGGAGATGTTCATTATGTGTTCATAGAAACATGAATGTGAGTAAAACTCCAAAAAAAATAATTTCATTTTCTGGATTGAATAAAATCATAGATTTCCTGGCATATAATTAACCATAGTGGAAGATCTTAAAAGATGAAGTTATCGATGGATTTTAATTTCATATCTTGAAAGGAACTGGAACAGTGGTTAAATGAAGAAGATGCGGTGATATTTTCCTATAATAAAGAGGCACCCTAATCCTTTTGAAGGCTGTTTCTAACATATTATTGATAAATCTCATTTTTTGCAAAAAAAAATAGATCCTCTCTCGTCTTCTATTTCACAAAGTGAAAATAGGGTCCCAAAAACAATTTGTGAATCATTAAGAGAGGACTCCTACAATATATTATTGTTCTGCTAAGGATATATGCACACTATGTTCATATAAGAACCACACATCCCTTGTGTGAGGAAGAAGCAATGTGTAGTCGGCTTTTCGAAGAGAGAAATACAAAAAAATTACTTCCCTGAAGAGAAGGAGATCTCACTCATCTCATGTGCATATAATAATAACACAAAAATTGACTATTTCAACCAAATTTTTGGTATTCTTCATGAATAATCCCTAAAAATCTCATGGGATGCTTTCTTTTTATTGTACATTGAGGAACTACACTATTTGGAGGCGCGTTTTTATAAAGAGAAAGAACATAGGTAGGGAGGGATAGTGTGAATATTCATGATTCAAATGAATAAATGTTCATGATTTGAGATACCATGTTGTCTATGAATATGGTGAAAAGTGAACTACACCAATTCTGGATTTTAGGAATAAACACATATGTGGTAATTCATTGTGCATAGTTGCAACAATGTGATTCATGGCCATAAAATTAGATGAAAAAAAGACAGAATATGTGTGTGTTGAAAAAACAAAAATTGGATAGTGGGTTGCACCAGGAAGGAAGTGCATTCTTTTATTCACACTTATATAACCACATTAAACTTAAACTAGTTTTGTTCAAAGAGGAAGTGAATAAGAAAACTCTGTATGAAATCTTGCATGAATTGGTGAAGACTCATGAAAAAATAAATGGATATGTAATTAATATACCAAAAACATAATTGAATTTCACTACATTGAGTAAATTAATATAAAATGATATAATTGGGATGATAATTCTAGAAGAGATTATTTTTTTATGTTCATGACCATTATGGCATAATATTGATGTGGGGTGTAATCTATTTGTACAAACATCAACTACACCATGAGGAAGAGAAGATAATTGATTATACATTCACAATTGGTATTGTGTATCAATAAAGATAAACAATTGATTATTCCCTAATCATTATTAATTAATACTCTGGGATGTTATACTATGATGATGCTAAGATGAACTGATTTTCAATGATTTGGTAAACACAATATTTGTTTTTGGTTAAATAAATAATATGAAAAATAAGTGAATATATTGCGTTTGGTTTTTTAATGAAGAATAAATTGAGAAAAAGAAAATAAGGAGAAGAAGATTGTACATCATTTAGATTTTTTGTTGGGAAATAAGTATGTTGATTTACTTACATGTAGATATGAATGTAACAAGTGATGAGTGGAAGGTAAATATTAATATGACATCCAACATGTATCAATAGGTGGAAGAATTTATTGGTTTTTATACCCTTTTCAATGGGGATAAGACTATATTGTAAGGTAGTATAAAGATCTATCAACGGTCTACAAAACATTTATTTTTGGATTGTTTTCAAGGACCCTCATGGGTGTAAGGTTATATCATACTCTCTGTAACCACATAAAAGGATTATTTTATAGTGTTTGTGTAATTAGGATTATTTTTGGAAATTTCAAGGATGTATCTTCTCAAGTTGATTAGTGAAACATGTAAAAATATCATGTCAACATTCTTTGTAGCATTTATAATATTTCATGCAACACAGAAAGGAGAAAAAATAATCAAAAGGCATGTCTTAGTGAATTTAAAAACGTTCATCAAGATGAAACTGATAGAACAAGTGGTTATGATCAATCTACATATTCTAAAAAATTATCAATTTATAAATTAAGATTTATTCTTCATGGTATTCTTGAATAAGGTACATCCCTTTTTTATCTAATATATCAATTTATAAATGAAGATATCATCCAGTTGAATGATGAAACTGATGTTTCGAAGAAGGTCTTGCAATGATATTGTTTTTTATTTTTTAATGATCTCTAGAAAATTTGGATCCATTAAAGCAAAAAAGAAAAAATTTTAAATATGATCCCCAAAATCACTCAAATAATTTCAAGAAAATTAGGGAGTAAATAAGACTTTGGAAGAAAATATTCAGGAACTCAATGATAAGATATATAATGGCACTAATTTCTAGGGTTTACAACTAGATTAAATATCCAATATTATCAAGGAAATTAGATAATTGTTACAAAAAAAATTTAATACGTATTAAGATGATGATTAAATAATGATGAATGATCATGAAGATATGATAATTTTGACTGATGATCCAAAAATCAACATCAATATGAAATGTCTAGAATTGGAATCTCAATAGATCAATCACGAGAAGACACATGATGAATCATAAAAAATGAGGAAGATAGTTTTTTTGTACTAAATGATCATTATAGGATTTTATTTTTGAATGAAATAAAAAATTTGATATGAGGATCATGAAATCATTAAATGATCTATCACAAGTAGCTGAAAAGGAAAAGGTACAATCCATACTGACTTGCACAAATGTTTCTAAACATGATTCCACAACCAGTTCAGGTTGGAAAATAAATTATAAAAAAATGGACATGGAAATGTGATAGGATACCTACAACCATGACTTGGGTGTATAAGAAAAATAAGGTGGATGTTGAGCCCCCACAGAGAGAACAACCCATATCAATGAATATCGAATAAAATTACAAATAAGATATCAATGAATCCAGATTGGTGGGTCAATGTTGGGGTTGTAATAGATTTTGGAATTATGCATTAAATTTTCTATACAATCCTCAAAATATAAAAGAACAATAGTAATACTATCTCAAGGTGTATAAATATTGAGAGAAACAAGAAAAATCCATTGTTGTAGAAGAATCTTCTTATATAAAACATCACTGGAATGATTGATTACATCCAAAATGTATGCAATGAGAATGGAAATATGTTTTTTTCTTGTTCACCTCAACGTATATTCAAGGCTGATAAGAAAATAAGATCATAATAGATGGACAAGAATGAAGAAGCTACCATGAGAATAAATTACAAGAATGTTATAAAAACATATTCAGCCAAGTTGATTCCAAAATAGAATGGTGAGAAGAACTTGGATTCTAAATTCATGATGTTCTTGGTAGTTCTTCCAAAAGAGATACTATGTGGGATGACATGAAGAACCAACATTTTGATAATTCAAGATTTCTACCACATTTCTTAATGAAATGTTTTTTATTTGTCTTCATGGCTTTGAAATAATGAGGATACTTCAAGATGCACAAGCTAAGGATAGTAATAAAGGAAATGAAATGATTCCAAAAGATAAAGAAAAGCAAAATGAGGCAATGAAAATAATAGGAAACTCCTGTGTTAAATCCATTAGGAGTGAGAGAAGCAAAAAATATAGTCACATTGAAAAAAGTTTTTTAACCTTATTACCAGAACAAGAGGCCATACTAAATAGGTGTAATCATTTACCATTCATGATGGATTCTATGAAGAAAATGTCTGCACATAATGTAGAAAAGTATTTTATGATATATATGACACCTTAACATAAATCAAAATAAAATTAATAAATTTCAAGAATAAGGAATAGATCTAATAGAGCATTATGATTTAGAAAACCCTCTTATTTTTTCTGTTTACATTGCTAAAGCAAAAAGGATCAACCTTCTTCTATTAATTTTTTTTGTTATATTTGTCTTTATAATATATGGAATTGAAGGTGAAGAATGTTCTCATGGGAAAACTAGTGAAGTAAATCATATTTGAAGATGAAGAGTGTTATTTCATATTCTTGATAGCTTAGATAAAGAAAATTACATTTGGGTTAGATCCTAACTCATGATGAGATCAACCATTATAAATATGATGAGAAGTATTTTACTTTAGTGGGAAACAAATGAATAAGCTTCCAGAATTAACATTTAAATAATTATCAAATGCAATTATTTTGGAAATTTCATAAAGATTATTTCATTTGAAAAGGAATTTCATTTCTTAATTAACCATCCTTGAATAATCATAATAATTATAATTTTACAAAGGAAGAGTAATTAAATTAATTAGTGACATATTTATAATTGATGTTCCCCAATGACACTTATACTCTCTTTTTCACTTGAATTTTTTTGATCTATCTATTGAAGGGAGTGAAAAAATTTAGGTTTATTATCTTTTAAAATTATATCATATCACAATAAATATACATATCCTAGAATGAATGTGGAAATTCCATGATGACAAGTTCATGAGTTCTCATCTCATGAGGTACCATAATTATTTTTTAATGTATAACTTTTCTTTTCAAATCAAATCCCCTTTTTTTACACAGAGCATCGCTCAAGTATACATAGAGTGAAATGATGGATGTCACATTCTATAAGTATGTATTGATACCCTTTCCCATAAAAAATATATTTCTTGTCAATAATTAGGAGAGAAAGTGAAATTAATGTCTAACAGTAAAGGGGAGAGAGAAGTCTCACATACTGAAATTGACTCATTCCTTTGAGATAGAAGTTGGAGTACATCCATCATATAAAAGAGGAAGACTGTTGGGACAACATCTGTGTATGAGTGGTATTTTTTGGTAATTATTTTCAATGTTTATAAATTTGAATAAGGGGATCCAAATTTAATGTAGTTTGGTTGATGTTATGAAGTTGGGAGAATTTTTATGGATTCATATAACTAGAGTATACACTTGAGCAATTTATAATGTTGTTAAATCATATGATTTCAGAATTGTTTCTATATACCATGTACTTGTATGGAATTTGATACAATTTATTTTTTACAAAAATGAAGATGGTTTAAGGATCACACATTTGGGGAAGAAGAAGAATATATACTGAAGAACAAAACAGTGGGGATAAATTGTCAAAAGAATTTGTGTTATAAGGTGTCCATTAATGTTATATTGATTTTTATTTTTATGTCATTTACCTAAAAAATTGGGCATCCAGAAAATCCAACCATCCACATTAGACCAAGGGAATATATAGGAAACTAGGTAGAACACACCTAAGGGAGTCAAACTGAGCTAGCCCATTTGCTGCATGAATGGATATGTGTAAGGCCATAGGGGAACTGTAACACCCGAGATTTTTATGAGTAATATTTTGTTTTTATATATCATCAAAGGAATCAATCACTACATACTATCTTGGCTTACTTTACACGCAATCGCGACCTTCCTCGATAGCTTGTGTCGTACGCAATACCGAGTTTCACTAAACAACGATATGCTATTAAAATATTATTAAAACTAGCCGTTATGAATAGTAATAACCACTTTTTGAAACTTTATAAATTTTATTTTTCAAAATGGACTTCATTTTAGGATTCGGAATACCGAAATTAGCCTAGGGTAAAATTTTGGTACTTTTCTGAAAACATTCAATTTTTGATGAATAGTGAAACCACTAAGTGGTAGGTTAAAAACTGAATTTTGCATAAAACTTAATTTTACCGCTTCTGTGAATGGAATTTCGAAAATCCGATAGAAACGGTTGATATGAGTAAGTAAAATGTGGTTCAATGAGATAAAAATAATTTTTTGGTGAATAGTAACTTTTTACTTTTTTTACCGCGGTTAATAGTAAATAGGGTAACTAAGGGTAAATATGATATTACTATTACCCTAACACATTTACTAATTCTATTTGATAAGTTTAATTCGACCAAAAACAACCTTATGAATAAAATATGACCATTTAGGCCCACTTGGGTTAGATTAGGACATTTATTATTAATTTATTTAAAAAAGGGTTAGAATAGTTAAAATCAAAGTTTAATAAGTAAATCATTTTTAATATGGGTTTATACATAAGATAAAATCGACTATAAATATTAATTAGAAAGCTAAAAATATTTCCTACATAATGGTATTTTATTTATAATTTTTATGCATTAAATAATTTAATTTATTTATGACACAATTATTTTGCAGTAATTATCTTATTTATGAAATATTGACATAATTGATGTTATAAACACCAAAATAAATGTATTTTGAGACTTTTTATGAATTCAACTAATTCTCTAGGTTAATATAATATATTATTGTTGATTTAATCAACCTGTTTCGAGAATATAATTCTGTTATGACTTTCACAAAAATCATATATCAAATAGTGTCAAAATTGACACAAAATAGTTTTTAAATCAAATATTATATTATTAATTGTTATTTTATTCCTAAATATCTAAGGTTCAGCCAAATGACTTAGATACGGATATATATATTAATAACAAACAATTTGGGGTTCGTTTGGCATGTTATAGTAAGTGTATTAACCATATAGTGAAAGAAAACAAAAAGACATGATAAAAGTTAAATTATTTAACTTAGAGTTAAATCTAATTGATAAGGTTAAAATAATACCCTAAACTTGTCTAACTCCTATTGGTTGATAGGAGTTCGACGCATCCCCACTTTAGCTTCGAAATAAGACCCTTTGGAACAATTATAAACCGATTTTGACTTTAATATAAAATAATATTTTGAGATATTCCTAAGGTGCCCCTCTCCTCCCTTATAAAAGGGCACCTCCTCCCCCTCCTCCTCACACCAATTTGAGCACTCAAGCTCGGCCAAACCCTACAATTTTCTCATATCCACTTCCCTAGAATAATCCTAGAGGTCATGGTCTTCTTCAAAGAACAATCTTAGTTCCCTAAGTGGAGGATTCAAAGAGGTGTTCCAAAGAAGAGGTAATATCCATTACCGATCTTTTCAATTTCTTTCTTCTTCAACTTCTTCTTCTTTAGTTGTTTCATGATAAAGTAATAACATCAGTATTACTTACATACTGATATGTTATTATAAATATGAAACAACCCTAATTCACCTTCTATCCATCCTACGGAAAAATGAAATCACCGCGCGTGCGTACGTACGGAATACCGTCTCCACGCCGTGGTGTAATCTATTTTCCACCATCACCTTACAAGGAAGGTTATAATGGTGTAATGAGTAAATATTTATGATTATTATAAATTAATATTGATACTGAAATAATATATATATACTCCAATATAATTCCACGATCATAGGAACGATATCAACACTCGTGCGTACGTACGGAATACCGTCTCCACGATGTGATGCGACTCGTTCTACATGATCATAATTACATAGAAATTATATAAATGAATTGAATGAATAAATATGATATATGTTACAATAATACCATTCTGGATATAAGGTATCTATAACTTTAAAAGAAGAATAAGAATTTATTCAGAAAAACACGCATAAGAACAAAAGGAAATAAAGACCCGAGTAACAAGTAACAATGAAATATTACTAACAAGAAGCTAAGAATATGACCATATATGATATCATATCAATATGTATGATTATGGAATAAGTCAATAAAATTATTTAAACCATTATACAGGAGCTTCGGACACATACAAAGCAAATCGGACCTAAGGTAAGGGAAATATCACAATCTCATTTTTATCCGAGATTGTTTATACATTGAAATTTACTAGGGTGTATTTTATCATCCACATCCATGTTTCCTCAATAGGTAATATTATTTCCATACACTTATAATTTTTTTAAATTAAATTTTACCCTTTAGTGAGTTTTTATTAAAAGATATGAAAGGAATCTTTTGTCGTTTTTCGTACGAGGTACTTTTTGACTTTTCTGACAAAAGTACGAAGAATGTTTTTTTAACTTATACGACATAAATGGATTTTTAAAACATTATTTCCAAGAAGTTTCCATTACAAGTTTTCAAGTTTATTTTTAATCAACTTCTTTTAGTTTAATGTTGTATGACATGATAAGAATGGAAAAAACGTTTTTGAAGAAGAAAGGATATTTTCCTCAAGAATGGAGTTCATGTGCTTTATCAAAATTATTTTCCATCTAAGATAATAAAGGGTTCTATTTTTTATCCCTATTATTACATGGATTTTATTATGTTGTGATGGAAATATTTTTATGAATTCCTTTATCTTATATGAATTGTTTTATGATGTCATGTTGTTTAAGAATCGCATTTTTATTACATGGGTTATGCTATGATGTATGGTTTATGATTTTGTGGCACATATAAGAATGGTATCATTAAGAGATGGGTGGGACCTATATCTCCCTCCAATGCATTGGGTAAAGATTTTATATCTCATGAGATAGACATGGCTAGAACGGTAGGTTATACCGGTTCAGTGAAACAGGACTGAAACGAGGGTGACTCGGTTCAGAAAGGGACTTTGTCCACTAAGATAGTCTTGGCAATGAGTCTTGACTAAAAAGAAATGATACTCTATGATTATGTGTGTATGCCACAAATTTTTAAGTTTTATGTTATGATTATGGGGATCTCATTTTCCCTTCTATGATTTATTCCATGTTAAGATATTATGATCTCTTTTGCAGGTTATGATTTTCAAAAAGATATGATATGATTTTTATTTCCATTATTTGACCTTGCTGAGCATTTGAGATCATCCTTTTATGTTTTCTTTTCCCCAGGTCAGGAAGATGGATATTAAGTAGAATATGCTAAAAGGGACCCTAGATATGATGAAATAAATGGGAGACACTGTAGATGATTTATGAACCAGTTGTTTATGTTTTCCAGTTTCTAAAGACACTATACCTATACGGTCCTTTGTGGTTTTGTCATATGTTGTAATAAGTGTGCTTCCATTTTGAAGTATTAACAATGTATGTAAAGTATGGGTTGTTATAGTTGGTATCAGAGGAAAGGTATAGTCAACCTTTGGAAACTAGGATGTGAAAGCCTTAGTAAAAACCCTAAGGATAAGTCTAATCATAGAACACAATCTTAGTGTTTTAGAAATGGCCATGAATACCATAGGATAAGACCTTAAGTGTGAAATTTTATCCTTGATTATGTGGTTTTCCTATTATAATTAGTGTTGCACACACTATTATTCTTGGTTTTAGTCAATGGCTGGAACCCGAAGGAACCGTGTTAATGCGGAATGCGATGGGCAATGCAATGATTGTCCCCCTGAGCAACCAAACGATATGGGAGCTGGAATGCAAAATTTTGTAGCCATGCTCACACAACTTTCTCAAGCTATGAATCATGCAGGACTTCCAAATGAGCAAAGGAAGGAGCAACATTCGGTTGAATCCTTCTGAGGCAGCGTCCACCTTCTTTCAGTGGGTCTACTGATCCATTAGTTGCTGAACAATGGATTAGTACTACTGAAAAGATATTTCCAGTTCTTCAATGTTCTGAACATGATAAAGTCATCATAGCAGTGTATCGTTTGGAAGGATATGCTGATAAATGGTGGAATCTTATTAAGAATACGAGGCAAAGGGATGAAATTGAGTCTATGGAATGGGACTAGTTCAATAACATATTTTTCAATAAGTACTTCCCTCTTATTCTCCGAACAAAGATGGAGAAAGAGTTTCTTGAACTGAAGCAAAGGGGTGATGAATCTGTTGGTGCCTATGAAGCAAATTTTACAAGACTTGCAAGGTACGCTTCTGGTATTATTATCCAACCTGAGAGTAAGATCAATCGATTCTTTAGTGGCTTAAAACCAAGTCTTCGAAGGGAGTTATCCATAAGGGACTTCAATAGCTACAAGGAAATCGTTCGATGTGCCCTCAAAGTCGAGATGGAGATTGGAGTAACCCATCAGTCACATGGGTTTGATAAGAAGAGGAAGATGGAATTCAAAGGAAAATATAAAGAGCACACTGAAAAGAAGATGAGCTTTCCCTTATGCTCAAAGTGTGGAAAGAAACATGTAGGGAGTTGTCTTAAAGGGACAAGTAAATGTTTCAAATGTGTAAAAGAAGGTCGTAGGGCATTTGAATGCCGTGATAATGGGAAGAAGATGTCTAATGATGCAAACAAAGGAAGGGATACACAGAATGAACCTACTACACTTCAATGTTTCAAGTGCAAGGAGATGGGGCATTATGCCAATCAATGCCCAAATCCAAGGGTTGATGATGATGGTCGACGTCAACAAAATTTTAAGGCTAAATGCAAAGGAAAGTCACATGCAATTTCTATCAGCGATGTGGAGTACGATAACGAAGTGGTGAAAGGTACACTTACCATCCACTCTAAAGTAGCAAATGTTTTATTTGATTCTGGATCCACCCACTCTTTTATTTCTGAAAAATTTTCTAAGGGTATCACCATATTACCTCAACAATTAGATGTTGAGTTATCTGTGACAACACCTAATGGCACAACAGTCGCATCAAAAGATTATAATTCTTCTCCAATCGAAGTTTGTGGGAAAGTGCTTCCTGCAAATCTTGTGATCCTTCCTTTAGTGGAATTTTATGTGATTCTTGGCATGGATAGGCTTTCTCTACATGGAGCTCATATAAATTTCGAAAGAAGGGAAGTCAAATTTCATATTCCAGATCAATCTACAATCGTCTATCAATGCAAGGATGGATATAACCTTCCAGTGGAAATTCCTTCCATCTTATGGGTCTTGATTCCACTAAATGAAGGTTATTTATCACAAATGGTTGGTGAGAAACTCACGATTAAGAATATTCCCATCGTATAGGAGTTTCATGATGTCTTTCCAGAGGAATTACCAGGTCTTCTACCAAATCATGAAGTTGAGTTTTCAATAGAACTCGTACCGGGTGCTTTGCCTATTTCAAAGACACCTTATAGAATGGACCCAATTGAGTTGCAGGAATTGAAGAAGCAACTCCAGGAGAATCTTGATAAGGGATTCATACGCCCTAGTGCGTCACCTTGGGGAGCACCTGTTCTATTTGTTAAGAAGAAAGATGGATCAATGAGACTCTTCATTGATTATCGAGAACATAACAAGATCACTCTCAAGAACAAATATCCTCTCCCACGCATTGATGACTTATTTGACCAATTACGCGGAGCTCAATACTTTTCCAAGATTGATCTTCATTCAGGGTATCATCAATTAAGGGTCAAAAGGGAGGATATACCAAAGACGCTTTCCGTACAAGGTATGGACACTATGAATTTATATTGATGCCATTTGGTCTTACTAATGCCGCTGCTATCTTCATGGATCTAATTAATAGAGTCTTTAGAGACTATCTTGATCAATATTTCGTAGTCTTTATAGACGATATTCTTGTCTATTCAAAGAGAAAGGAAGAGCATGAAGATCACTTGAGAATTATATTGAAGACCCTGAGAAAGGAGATGCTTTATGCCAAATTTACAAAGTGTGAATTTTGGCTTCAAAAAGTTGCATTTTTGGGTCACATAATCTCAAAAGAGGGGATATCTGTGGATCCAGCAAAAACAGAGGTTATCGAAAGATGGTCAAGACCAACAATAGTAACTGAGATCCGAAGTTTTCTTGGTTTGGCTGGATATTATCGAAATTTTGTAAAAGAGTTTTCACGATTATCTAATCCACTCACCAAGTTGACTCAGAAAGGAGTTAAGTTTGTTTGGACAGAGGAATGTGAAGAGAATTTCAAAGAGTTGAAAAGAAGGTTATCCAGTGCACCTGTGCTCACACTGCCTTGTAGTGGAGAAAGGTTTGTGATCTACAGTGATGCATCCAAGAAGGGATTGGGGTGTGTTCTTATGAAAAATGAAATGGTGATAGCTTATGCCTCACGACAGTTGAAAATCCATGAGAAAAAATACCCAACACATGATTTGGAGTTGGCTGCGGTAATCTTTGCATTAAAGATTTTGAGGCATTACCTTTATGGTGAAAGGTGTGATATTTATACTGATCATAAAAGCTTAAAGTATATTTTCACACAAAAGGAGATGAATTTGCGTCAAAGAAGATGGTTGGAGCTGATTAAGGATTATGACTGCTCAATCCATTACCACCCTGGGAAAGCAAACAAGGTGGCAGATGCATTAAGTCGACAAGACCATGCTAGTTTATCCATGATGAGGATCACAAAAGATCCAATATTTATGGATTTACAAAGGATGGATCTTGGAATTATAATGGAAGGGGAAAAATCTTATCTTTCTCAAATGAATGTTCAACCATCTATACATGTGAATATTAAAGAGGAACAGAAAGAAGATGTCGAGTTACAAAAGAAGGTGAGAAATGTTCCTGAATTCAACCTTGATTGTGATGGGATAATAAAGTTCAGGAATCGGGTTTGTGTTCCTCCCATCCCGGAATTAAAGAAGGAGCTTTTGGATGAGGCTCATAGTTCTTCATTCTCTATTCATCCTGGAAGCACGAAGATGTATAGGGACCTGAAAGAGTACTTATGGTGGGATGGCATGAAAAGGGATGTTGCTGAATATGTCTCTCGATGCTTGGTTTGTCAACAAGTTAAACCTGAGAGAAAAAAGTCTAAGGGGATGTTACAACCATTACCCTTACCTGAATGGAAACGGGAAAACACCACTATGGACTTTGTCACAGGACTTCCTAAAACATCCAAGGGCAATAATGCTATTTGGTTCATAGTTGATCGTCTTACAAAGTCTGCACACTTCATTACTATTAGAGAGGATTTCTCTCTAGATCAGCTTGCCAGGATATATGTAAAGGAAGTGGTAAGATTTCATGGAGTACCACTTTATATTATATCTGATCGAGATCCGAGATTTACCTCGAAGTTCTGGCGAAGTCTTCAGCATACTCTGGATACAGAGTTGAGTTTCAGCACTGCTTATCATCCCCAGACAGATGGTCAGTCTGAGAGAACAATTCAAACCCTAGAAGATATGTTGAGAGCTTTCTCTATGGATTTCGAAGGATATTGGGATCAACACCTACCTTTGGTGGAATTTTCTTATAATAATAGCTTTCACTCCAGTATTCAGATGGCTCCTTATGAAGCTCTCTATGGAAAGAAATGCTGGACTCCAACATGCTGGGATGAAGTTGGGGAAAGAAAGTTATTAGGACCTGATCTCATTGATGAAATGGCAGAAAAGGTCAGATCTATTCAACAACACATAAGAGAAGCTCAGAGTCGAAAGAAAAGTTATTCCAACAACCGAAGAAAAGACCTAGAGTTTGAATTGGGTGATAAAGTGTTCTTACGAATATCTCTCTGGAAGAGGGTTATGAGATTTGGAATGAAGGGGAAGTTGAGCCCTAGATATATCGGTCCTTTCGAAATACTGGATCGTGTTGGAAAGGTAGCTTACCGATTGGCGCTTCCACTGAATATCTCTCAAGTTCACGATGTGTTCCATGTATCTCTCCTGATAAAGTACATACCTGATCCTTCACATGTACTCAGCTCAGAAGTTGTACCGCTGGAGCAAGATATTTCTTATGAAGAAAAACCGATAGAGATTCTGGATCGTAGAGAAAAAGTCCTACGAAACAAGACCACTCGACTGGTGAAAGTTTTATGGAGGAACCACCAATTAGAAGAAGCTACATGGGAGCTTGAGGATATGATGAGGGAGAAGTATCCTCATCTGTTTGTTACAAAGTGACGAATTTCAAGGGCGAAATTCTTTTTAAGGGGGGTAGAATGTAACACCCCAGATTTTTATGAGTAATATTTTGTTTTTATATATCATCAAAGGAATCTCTCACTACATACTAGCTTGGCTTACATTACACGCAATTGCGACCTTCCTCGATAGCTTGCGTCGTACGCAATACCGAGTTTCACTAAACAACGATATGTTTTTAAAATATTATTAAATCTAGCCATTATGAATAGTAATAACCACTTTTTGAAACTATATAAATTTTATTTTTCAAAATGGACTTCATTTTTGGATTCGGAATACTGAAATTAGCCTAGGGTAAAATTTTGGTACTTTTCTGAAAACTTTCAATTTTTGATGAATAGTGAAACCACTATGTGGTTGGTTAAAAACTAAATTTTGCATAAAACTTAATTTTACCGCTTCTGTGAATGGAATTTCGAAAATCCGATAGACACGGTTGATATTAGTAAGTAAAATGTGGTTCAATGAGATAAAAATAATTTTTTGATGAATAGTAACTTTTTACTTTTTTTACCGTGGTTAATAGTAAATAGGGTAACTAAGGGTAAATATGATATTACTATTACCCTAACACATGTCCTAATTCTATTTTATAAGTTTAATTCAATCAAAAACAACCTTATGAATAAAATATGACCATTTTGGCCCACTTGGGTTAGATTTGGACATTTATTATAAATTTATTTAAAGAAGGGTTAAAATAGTTAAAATCAATGTTTAATAAGTAAATCATTTTTAATATGGGGTTATACATAAGATAAATTAGACTATAAATATTCATTAGAAAGATAAAAATATTTCCTACATAATTATATTTTATTTATAATTTTTAGAAATTAAATAATTTAATTTATTTATGACACAATTATGATGCAGTAATTATCTTATTTATGAAATATTGACATAATTGATGTTATAAACACCAAAATAAATGTAATTTGAGACTTTTTATGAATTCCACTAATTTTATAGGTTACTATGATATATTAGTGTTGATGTAATCAACTTGGTTCGAACATATAATTCTGTTATGACTTTCACAAAAATCATATATCAAATAGTGTCAAAATTGACACAAAATAGTTTTTAAATCAAATATTATATTATTAATTGTTATTTTATTCCTAAATATCTAAGGTTAGGTCAAATTACTTAAATAAGGATATATATATTAATAATAAACAAATTGGGGTTCGTTTGGCATGTTATAGTATGTGTATTAACCATATAGTGAAAGAAAACAAAAAGACACGATAAAAGTTAAATTATTTAACTTAGAGTTAAATCTAATTGATAAGTTTAAAATAATACCCTAAACTTGTATAAATCTTATTGGTTGATAGGATTTCGACCCATACCCACTTTAGCTTCGAAATAAGACCCTTTGGAACCATTATAAACCGATTTTGACTTTAATATAAAATAATATTTTGAGATATTCCTAAGGTGCCCCTCTCCTCCCTTATAAAAGGGCACCTCCTCCCCCTCCTCCTCACACCAATTTGAGCACTCAAGCTCGGCCAAACCCTGCCATTTTCTCCTCTCCACTTCCCTAGAATAATACTAGAGGTCCTGGTCTTCTTCAAATACCAATCTTAGTTCCCTAAGTGGAGGATTCAAAGAGGCGTTCCAAAGAAGAGGTAATATCCATTACCGTTCTTTTAAATTTCATTCTTCTTCAACTTATTCTTCTTTAGTTTTTTCATGATAAAGTAATAAAATCAGTATTACTTACATACTTATATGTTATTATAAATATGAAACAACCCTAATTCAACTTCTATCCATCCTACGGAAAAATGAAATCACCGCGCGTGCGTACGTACGGAATACCGTCTCCACGCCGTGGTGTAATCTATTTTCCACCATCACCTTACAAGGATGGGTATAATGGTGTAATGAGTAACTATTTATGATTATTATAAAGTAATATTGATACTGAAATAATATATATATACTCCAATACAATTCCACTATCATAGGAACGATATCATCACTCGTGCGTACGTACGGAATACCGTCTCCATGATGTGATGCGACTCGTTCTACATGATCATCATTACATAGTAATTATATAAATGAATTGAATGAATAAATATGATATATGTTACACTAATACCATTCTGGATATAAGGTATCTACATCCTTAAAAGAAGAATAAGAATTTATTCGGCAAAACACACATAAGAACAAAAGGCAATAAAGACCCGAGTAACAAGTAACAATGAAATATTACTAACAAGAAGCTAAGAATATGACCATATATGATATCATATCAATATGTATGATTCTGGAATAATACAATAACATTATTTAAACCATTATACAGGAGCTTCGGACACATACAAAGAAAATCGGACCTAAGGTAAGGGAAATATCACAATCACATTTTTATCCGAGATTGTTTATATTTTGAAATTTACTGGGGTGTATTTTATCATCCACATCCATGTTACCTCAATAGGTAATATTATTTCCATAAACATAAATTTTTTTAAATTCAATTTTACCCTTCAATGAGTTTTTATTAAAAGATATGAAAGGAATCTTTTGTCGTTTTTCGTACGAGGTACTTTTTGACTTTTCCGACAAAAGTACGAAGAATGTGTTTTAACTTATACGACATAAATGGATTTTTAAAACATTATTTCCAAGAAGTTTCCTTTACAAGTTTTCAAGTTTATTTTTAATCAACTTCTTTTAGTTTAAAGTTGTATGACATGATAAGAAAGGAAAAAACGTTTTTGAAGAAGAAAGTATATTTTCCTCAAGAATGGAGTTCAAGTGTTTTATCAAAATTATTTTCCATCTAAGATAATAAAGGGTTCTGTTTTTTATCCCTATTATTACATGGATTTGAATATGTTGTGATGGAATTATTTTTATGAATTCCTTTATCTTATATGAATTGTTTTATGATGTCATGTTGTTTAAGAATCCCATTTTTATTACATGGGTTATGCTATGATGTATGGTTTATGATTTTGTGGCACACATAAGAATGGTATCATTAAGAAATGGGTGGGACCTATATCTCCCTCCAATGCATTGGGTAAAGATTTTATATCTCATGAGATAGATATGGCTGGAACGGTAGGTTATACATGTTCATTGAAACAGTACTGAAACGAGGGTGACTCGGTTCAGAAAGGGACTTTGTCCACTAAGATAGTCTTGGCAATGAGTCTTGACTAACAAGAAATGATTCTCTATGATTATGTGTGTATGCCACAAAGTTTCAAGTTTTATGTTATGATTATGGGGATCTCATTTTCACTTCTATGATTTATTCCATGTTAATATATTATGATCTAATTTGTAGGTTATGATTTTCAAAAATATATGATATGATTTTTATTTCCATTATTTTCCCTTGCTGAGCATTTGAGCTCACCCTTTTATGTTTTCTTTTCCCTAGGTCAGGAAGATGGATATTATGTAGAATATGCTAAAAGGGGCCCTAGATATGATGAAATAAATGGGAGACACTGTAGAAGATTTATGAACCAGTTGTTTATGTTTTCCATCTTCTAAAGACACTATACCTATACGGTCCTTTGTGGTTTTGTCATATGTTGTAATAAGTGTGATTCCATTTTGAAGTATTAAAAATGTATTTAAAGTATGGGTTGTTATAGGAACCCATGGGTGTGCCCATGCATTGTTTGGCCCAAGGACCCGTAGAGAGGTGGGCACAAAGAACCCAAGTAGAACATGTTCTGGGTTGAATAGAGGAGGGGGAGGAAAGAAATCTGAGCATGTTGAGGATCATATTGATATACACACCATAACACAACCACATATCCATTTCATTGTGGGATGATATTCATGATATCTTGGTCATTTATCACATCATGTGGACAGCTCATTTCACAAGATGTATCTGATCACCTATGGATCCATCCTTTGAAGTATGGAATTCATTTTTCATCTATACCACCATATTCATCCTACAACTACAAAATGTCATCCCTATCTTAGCAGAGTTGAATTCTGAATAACCATGATTGATTTATGGCTAAAAAAAGAGGATAATGGTGAAATTATGAGTGTCATTGGATCAAACTGGGATCATGTAATAAAGTAACATTCTGCATGCATGAAAACATCACAACGAACTCACATCAGTTGAAAGATAAATGTTTACAAGTCCACAATGCACAATCAATTATTCAGGGAGATGTTTTTTATGTTTTCATAGATACATACATGTGAGTAATTCACCATAATGAAGAAAAACAAGAGCATGAAAGACAAAAATCACAGCATTCTCGATGTATCATTAACCAGCATAGAAGATCATAAAAGTTGAAGATATTAATTGATTTAATGAAATAATTGTAGGGATTTGACTCAGTGGTTAAATGAAAAATAGGGTATGATCATTTACTAAAAATAGGCAAAAAAATTATGTTGAGGGATACTACTCACATATTCTTGAGAACTCTCATTTTCCTCAAAAAATTGAGCATCTCTAATCTTCTGGTTCGCAATAAAAAATATGTGTCCCATGAAACATTTTTCTTTTTTGAAGAGAGGATTCCCATGAACCATTATGTGTTGTTGAAGGATATCCACACACTCAGTTCGTAGGATAACCAGGAATACCTTCCATGAGGAAGAACCACATGTCACTCATCATTGTGAATAGAGAATCATGATCCATTTGGTTTCATGAAGATAAGATGATCATGTGCATCCCTTGTGTATAGAGGAAGAACATGAACACCAACTAGTTTAACCAATCTTTTAGTTTGTTTCGGGAATAATACCTACAAAGATCTAGGTTTGGATGATCATGTTGGAATTTGGAGGGACTATAGTATTTGTAGAAGTGTTTTTTAATAAGAAGAACACATGAAGGTAGGGGTAGTGTGGGATTTCATGATGAAAATAAAAACTTGTGCATAATTTTAAATTCCCATTTTAGGATGAATAAACAGAATTGTGTACTACACACATTAATTTTATCATGACGAAAGGAATATGTGGTGATTATTTGTGAATTACTGTAACAAAGTGTTTAATTTGTATGAAAATAGAATAGAATTATGGTGCATTGTGTGTGTGTTGGAAAAATTGTGGAATTTTGGTTTAAAAAAGAATAATGTTTGTTCTTCGATGAAAACATTTTGAACACATAACACAAAATATAGTGTTGTAAAATGATATATATAGTATGAACAATATTCATGCATTCTTGTATGAATATGTTATGACTCATTCAAAAATAAATGGTTATGTGTTTAAGATACACAAAAAATAATTTTATTTCACTACCTTGAATGCATGAAGATAACATGATATATTTTGGTTGATATATCAAGAACAGATTATTTATTTACGTGAAAGACCATTCACACATTACACTAATGTGTGGTGCAATCTGGACACACAAACATCATCTAAACCAAGGAGAAAAGAAGATAATTGATACTACATTCACTATTGATATTGTGTATCAAAGAAGAAGAAGAATTTATTTTACCAAACTTAACATTTCCAATTATTCAAGGAGGATTAACTATGATTAAACTTAGATGATATTATTTTCAATGATTTGATACTCACAAATGATTTTTCTGATTAAAAGATCACGAGTTAGAAGTAGTGATTACATTGCATTTGGTTTTCCACTGATGAAGAAAGTAATAAGAAGTGATGAAGAAGAAGAAGATTGTTCTAAATTAAGGTTTATTTCTAGTAAATAAGTAAGAAGGGGTAATTTCATTCTTTAAATCAATTAACTAGTGAATACATGAATAAAAATCAATACTTTGAAATCCCATAGGTATTAACAGGTGGAAGACATTATTTGTGTTACTAACCCTTTACAATAGTGATAAGACTGTATTAGATAGCAGTATAAAGCTCCATCCAAGGGTAGTAGAACATGCACTATTTTATTGTTTTAAAATATCATTATGAGTGTAAGGGTTTATCCTACTCATTGTAACCACAAAAAAAGATAGTTTTCTCATGGAAATGTGGTTAGGATTATTTACGACCATCCCATGGAAGTAGATTCAATTGTTTAGTAGTGAATGTTGATAAAATATCATGTGGATTTTTTTTATATATTTGATATTGTTTTATTTGATAGGGAAAGGAGAAAAATAGAATGATGATCCTAACAGGTTAGGAGGTACATGGATAAAAGTTGGAATTGGTTAAAAATTCTCCAACACTTATTCACCCCTATTAGTGTTAGGAATATCCCAAGCTAGTCCTTTCATCAATAACTAGTAAGGTGATTCAATTAGTGTTATAATGTCAAGATATTATTCTATATTGTTATAAACTTTTGGGATGAAAATATATTGAATTAGTCGGATTAGTTTTCGGAATAGGATACTTCAAATTTGGTTACTAAGATATACACTACCCAATTTTATCCAAAGGATTATAATTCTGTGTTTTATGGTCTTGATGGAATCCAAATCACACTGAGGACTAGCCTTGAATTTTAAAAGGTAAGTCTTTTAAATATTAATTTACCATGTTTGTGTGTGTTTTATTGTTTTTTAAATAATATAAATGAGGGGATAGAGAGAGTGTGTAAATAGAATCATTATCTTACAATTAGATATGCATAAGTGATAAAAAGGATTGAAATTTTTATAACAGGACACCTAAACTAATTCATGACCCCAAAAAGGTTTATATCAAATATCAATATATCATCTTTAGGTTATTTTAAAGGGATAGGTTGAAATATATTAGATTCTTCTTTGTAATAAGATCATCTAGTTTCACCAACAATTGTATTCTAAATTAGAAATTTTTAGTTATGATGATTTGATATATCTTTCCAGAAATAATAATGAAGTGATGTTTTTGAGAACATTATTATAATTTATCTAATAATTGAAAATATACCAAAACCACGATTAAAATGGAAAACAAAGAGAAAATAGCAGTAATATGTTTTCCCACCTGTCAAAAGTGTTTATAGATTCAATTTATCAGATAATGGATGATAGGTACTGATAGTGTACAGAGGAACTTGTTCTTTTATATGACATAATGAATATAAAAAATTTGTCTACCTCAATTGGATCATTGAATTCATTTGATCATAAGGTATGTGAAAACTAATGATTAAATTATTCATGGGAATAAGATTCATGTGTGTGTGATCATATGTCAATAAAATAATTTGTTAATGCATTATAGAAAATTATGCATGGAATTCCCAATGATATTATTTCCATCATTTTTTGGATTTTACAATTTTAGGCAGATGATATCACTCATCTTGAAGGCAAGATAGATAAAATGGATGTATATTTAATAGAAATATGTCATTCTTTCAATACTCACATAAAACATATCATCACCCAAGAATGCTAAAATGAAGATCTCATACTAAGATGTTAAAAATTTGAACAATAGTGGATATATAAAATAAAAAAAGATGATTCAACCAATTATGTTGATAGTAAGAACCATATATTAGAATCATATATGAAATAAATCATTGATATCCAAATTGATCAATTGGATATTATAACCAATAGGACCAAAGTTATTGATACATTTCTCTATGAAAAGTGTAGAATACATGATGAATATTTTTAGATGACAATAAAATTATAGGAGGATATAATGCAATTTATTAATTATATGGAGAATGTAATAAATTTTATGGGTCTAGAATCAGATGTCAAATATACCAATTTGGAAATGACACATATTGAGTATTCAAAATAAAAAAAGTGTGGATATTATATCAAATAAAATTATATATATGAAAATATTATGAAAATACATATATTATGTGTTTAAAAGACCAAGGATTAATTTTGATATCCTTCACAAGAACTAGTGAGAAAAAATATGCCATCCATATCTTAATTTCATGATTTTATTAATATATTTTCAGGGAAAGTGTATGGATGAAATTAATATAGTTATACAATTATAGAGGATGATTAGTTATTAGAATACTAACATTATGTCAATTGTAGATTGGGGGATAAATATCATTTGTTTCCTCATGATCACCCAATTCTGTGATAATGAAGGCCCCAAAATAGCATGCTACTTAACCTTAAAAACTGATGCTGCATACACTAAAAAAGGGAAGAACAAATATTCTTGGTACATGCTAGTGGTTTAAAAAAAATTGGAATTATGAAATGGATTGATACTAAATTACATAAATCATAGATTCATAATGTATTATTTTTTAAGGGTGTATAGATAAAGAAGTATTAACTTAAATAAATTCTTAAAAACATGTCTATCTCAAATAGGATTAATAATCTTAGCGATTAGTATGGTAGTTTTAGTTGTAGTGGTAGCAATAAAAATTTATTCTAATATCAGGATATACAAAATTAATATAAGTGGGAAATACCATAAGAGAAATAAGAGAAAACCTAAGGACCAATGATAATGATGTCAAATAAATAGAATTCCCTTAATAATCCATTGAAGATCAGTGGTATATCCAGGGAAAATATAATGAATGAATGAAAATTTCAAATCAATTTTAGGAATACTAAAATTAGTGTCAAATATAATAATTACAATTTTAGTAATAACCATGATAATAAATATGGGATAAATGAGGATTATTCCATTATATCAAAATAAAATATTGATGATTGACAAGAAAACATGGAGGGAGTGAGAAGTTTGGAAGAAGAGAAATAATATGATTTTGAAAATTATATAAATGGAGATTCCATATGAAGAAGATTAATTTCATGAGAATTTTTTAGAAAATTAAAACTATTGTTGTAGATTAATTATACGTGAGAGATATAATAATGTCATACACATTTCTAAAATATTTTTTACCACATCACTACCATAAGAATATGTCTTGAATTTAATGATAATTTCATTAGGAGAATCATGTGATATGATGGATTATTTTCTAATAAGCATAACACATAAATTAATGGATGGTTATTTGAGAACCATGATAATAAAAACCAAATCATATGATAAAATTTATTGTTGATGAATGAATACTAGAAAAAATATTGATAATTTGTTGAGAAAATTACCTTAAACTTGTTATTAAACAAGAGAATATAACATAACCCCCCTACATTATTTAACGCATGTGTATTTTATTTTTACTTAAAATAAATGGAATTTATGTTGATGAATGGTCTTGGGTGTATGACCTAATATATTAAATATGATATCAATTCAAAATTAAAAACATATGAAATATTTTTCTAAGTAAGATTTCAGAAGTGATATTAAAAAAACTAATAGATAATCATCTATGATGATGTTGGAGTATCTGATGTAAAAATAGTATTGTAAAAAGATGAGGATTCCATCCTTGAGTGAACTATCTATACTCATGTACATGAATTAAATAAAATCATCCTTGCTAAGGATGAGTAATCATTTTTCTATAGAAAAGCATATAAATAAGATGATTTTTGGGTATTACCATATCAGGACATATTGGAATCCATCCTTAAAGAGATTCACCATTATGAATATATTGAGGAATGTTTCAATTGAGGAAACAAACTAAACAAATATTAATAAGATGATAAAATGTATTTTTTTCTGGAAAATATGAAATTATCTAGATTTCATATGATGGAGGTGTCATTGAAAAAGGTATGTTATAATTATACATCCACATTGATAATTAAAATAATATTCTAACAGAAAGGGGGATTATTTAAATCAATGAATAAATATGGATATTTCATAAAATTCTAAGGCCATGTTATCCTATTATTTTTACGTGAAATTTATAAATCTGTTCTTATATTGAGTATCAGGAATTCAGAAATATATGATTGATGGGATTTCATTTCAAATTTTTCATCCCAAGTTGACAAATCAATTATTTAATTCTATAATTTTTAGTAAACTCTTTAGGATTAAATTTTTTGTTTCAATTTTTAATTGGATTAAATTTATAATGACTATGGTAAACTTTATTGTCTAAATAAAACATTCTTGTTTTGTCCACCAATATAAACAAAGAAGATATAGCGGGGAATTTTTAATATCACATTTGAAATTAAAAAAATGATAACTTATCACAAATACATTATATTTTTATAAGTATGGGGGAGAATGAAAATAATGTGGAAATTTTGATGAGAAAATTGGTAGAGTTTAAAACGATTGTTTACATGTATGTGGGAGATAAAGGAAACGTTTCATAATATGATAGTAGCGTATATTGACAAATAATTTTAATTGCATATTCACAATACTGACAAAGGGGTTGAATTTTTAACCCACATTGTATGAGTAATATTTATCATCCATTATCTTCAATGTTTAAGGAGTATTTATTTATGTTTATATGATGATGAATACTACCCAAACATGTTCAAAAATAGTTAAATTATATCAAGGAAGATCTAATTAGTTGAATAATTTGTTGAAGAAAAAATTTAATAGAAATAGTGATCATAAAGAAGAATATTAATTGATGTAAAAATCATGATTATTAATTATTGGGTATAATGAAATCAATAATTATAATTATATATGCCTAGGTAAATATCTCCATGCCATTAAGTGTTTCAAGACAAGATGAAATATCTTAAATTATTTTATTGGAAGTTGTTATGATGTAGTTTCCATGGATGTGCATAATATACTGAAGGAATTATTTTTTAATATTTAGTGTTCTATGGATATAATCATAATTTCACTATGATGAATATGGTTCATGGTTATCCATATACAATAATTAAAGAGAAATATCTTTGGACAAAGAATTTGATTTATAATGAGATGATTCTGTGTGAAATGTTTTTAGTATTAAAATCACGAATAAATTTTATGATGCAAGAATATTTTTTTTAGGAACAGATATTCATAATGGAATGAAGTTATGGACAATTATGTTGTGAAAAGGCCCATTTTGTAGTGTCAATGACCATGTAGTATAATGAGTTACCATGAAACCTATGATGCAGGGATGTATTTTCATGTTTTATTAAAAATTATGGACCACCATGTCATAACCACTATTAAATTGTCATTGTATATAAAAAGAAATAATGATTATGTTGTAATGTGAATTCCACACCACATAGCACTGTATCCAAATTATATTGGTTCTAGAATTTTTAACAACTCAACATCATAGTACTATGACCACAAGTTAGCCACGTAAATCTATAAAGGACTAAATTATAGTTACCATCCACATCATAAATTATGATGAAATTAGATAGTTGTGTTGATTTGGTTATCTCCATGTTGTATCAAATTGACAAACACTATATCCATGAATAAATGTTATGTGAATACTAACATAAAGTAAAAGGCAACACTGTTGGCCCAATAATGAAGACTTATAAGTGATTTTTGTTTTTCTCATTATATTTGATGGAATTAATTCATCTAATAAATTTTTATCATATTTTTATATTAAATAACTAAAAATTCAAATTTCATGATAATTATATTTTGGGGAAATGATCCAATGTATATCTTTAATGAAGTAGTTGGTATTTTTAAATGGAATATCATATTCTAATTCAGAAAAATGTAATTATAGGGATATTGTAAGAGATTTCTATATATATATATAAGAATTAATGATATTAAAAATGTGAGAATTTTTTAGAGAATCTATTGAATATCACTAAATTCACAAAATAAGTTAACTATGATAAAAATTTTATATAAATTAAATAGATAAATAATGTTATCTAAAATTGATATTTTTCATAATTTTATTGTGTCAAAGTTAGTTACTAGACATTTTGATATTTATTTATTAAATAATGTTTATGAATAAATAGAAGACGTAGTGGTGCTATGAAAAATAAGATAATACGATGAATATGAGGAAGAAGTGATGATTTGAAGAATCAACGGCCTTAAAAAACTAATACTATGTAGAAAACATGTGCATTTATGATTTCGTAAAATGGAGATAATAAATACTTTCATGACGATGTTCAAGTTAATATAGATTAATATAAAGGGAAAATCAAAAAAAATTTGTGACATGATTAAATTAATGGTACATTATATATTTTTGTACTCTATTTCATTTTAAATTATTGTGTTGATTGTAT
Organism: Viscum album; assembly: GCA_963277665.1. Classification (NCBI taxonomy): domain Eukaryota; kingdom Viridiplantae; phylum Streptophyta; class Magnoliopsida; order Santalales; family Viscaceae; genus Viscum; species Viscum album. The sequence goes on along the minus strand of OY728151.1, from coordinate 2,057,872,421 downwards.
ATATAATTATTAGGAAACATTAGAGCAGGGGATACATAATATTTTGAAACAAAGATAAACCCTACCAAATTTTTTATAATTTTTAAAAGAAGTAGATTAGATGCTCTTAACAGAATCTAGGACATTCAATAGAAAAGCCTTTCATTTTAAATGGAGAACCTTTTAAATCATCATACCACTTATGGACATTTTTTTGAGGTGATTCATGAATGAACAGTAAACAATATAGAGAGAGAGATTGAATAATGGAATCATCACCTTAAAGAAAAATAGTTAAATGTGACCAGAATATATTGGAAATGATAACATATGAGTTCTACAATAATTCATCCCTCCCCTTAGTGAATAGAATATTCAAATTTTTTCTTTATCACACTATAGTAATCATTTTCTTGTTTTCCATTGGAGATTTATTCTATGATTATATTGAGTTATTGTTATTTTTTTAGGTTTCCATCATGTGTATCACTCATATGGGATGTTGGTTATTTTTATAGTAATTAATTCTAGATATTGATCTTTCTAATAATTATTTGAAATTGGAAACATGTTCTTTATGAATTCATTTTTGATTGAAAAGGGAAGACAATGGCTGGGCTATTGGGGGTTCGAAAAAGGTATGCTTTAATTTATTCTATGGTTGGAATTTTCAGATTATATTGGATGCACCATTGGTAAAATTTAATTGGGTAGTTTTGGGGTTACCCTCTTCTCTCATTACCCAACCTAAGGATAGAACCACATTATTCCATGTTGAGATATGTCTATTTTGGAGAGTTTATTAATTGGTTGTGGAACAATAAATCATTTTAAACCTTGTTTTAGATTTCGTGGGAGTATAGTTTTTGGTTTTTATTTTCCCTATGGTATTTTCAGATCATCTCTCAGTCAATTTGTTTGATTGACCACTAATTAGTAATTTCCATCACATTTTTTTCATAATTGTGTATTCATAGGGATGTGTTTTCTGGAGAGTTTGTGTCCCACCTTTCCATTTTATTATATTATATCTAAATTATTAGTGATCACAATAGTTCCTCATGTTTTTTTCCAAAACATTCATTGAGGAGTGCGCATACATCCTTTTAGTCGGACAAGGACACACTGACTGTTGCCCCGAATTCTTTCATTCCAAAAGATATCAGCATCCATCACATGTTATAAGTCATTTTCTCCGTGATCAAAATGGGATGATGGGATGTCCGTTCATCATTCTATGGATTCCTCCTCAGAACACAACTCCTAGTTCGGGTCACCATAATAGATTAAGACGTCGTTCGTGAAACTATTCCTAGTTTAATATGTTCATGGAAGTCGATTAATTAAACTACTTTTGTGAGGAAATTCCAAGGGGTCCAGTTAGGGAACCAACCTTCGGTCAGGGGAGTACTCAAGTTGGACATCATTGGTGTGTCTGGATACATGAAAACTGGGGTTTCTAGGATTCTTCCCCTTATGATAGAGATCCTCTAGGGTACGTAAACACAAGTCATCCAATATTGAATGTGGGGAATTATATGTCATTGGCATGTTACTGAGGTTTTTCTCAGCTTCGTATGTTTAACACATGGTATGTTGCGATTTTAACATCTAACAGAGATTTATTAGACTGATTGGAACACTAAATAGAGTGGATCAGATGTGTGAAACCACTGTAGAGAACAGTGATGGTGGGGCTTACTCATGGTTAGTTACCTCGGTGCTGCTAAGAGCAGCAAAGAGGTTAATTAGCATTATCTCAACGGGATGGGGTGGCCCGGGCATGAATCGGGATAGATGATGAAGAATTGAAGGACTTGTTGGGGTAATGAGATGAAACTATCGTGGTGGTGAAGAGAGTATTGGGATTGAGACTTGAAGAGACTTTCTATGTATCCCTGTGGCAGGGAATCAATGTCTACATATTTCAGTGAGGTGATTGGACACCTAAGGAGGTAACCCATAAGGAGGGGACCTGATGTATGTGGATCCTCTGGGTTAGATCAAGACATTCCCAAAACACATAGGCTTAGGAAAAATTCCTAGATAAGACATGTGATATATGATTTAACCTCAAGGAGGCTTCCTACATACCTTTCCGTGGCATGGATCAATGTCCACGTAGTTCAGGATGGGGGTATAGAATCAGGGTGTGTGTAGAGGACAAAAACCCAATCACACATTGGGGATTACATGTGGTTAGAAACCGTGGGTTGGTCTGGTACCACTCAGATAGACCAAAGATATGGGTCCCAACAAAAGGGAAACAACATCTTACAACTGGATGGGGATTGCAATGGCTTACCTCTAGTTGGGGGAACAACGACTTACTATATATTAGTGAATTCAATGGCTTACCAATGATTAGAGTATCACAATTTCTTACCATCGATTAGGGTATAACAACTTACCACATAACGGGTTACAATGGATTACTACTTATTGGGGTACAATAGATTACCACTAATTGTGGTTGGACCTTAGAGAGGCTTCCTACGTACTATTCCACAAAGATAAGGATAAAATCCCACATATTTCATATGGGTACAGTTTAATGTCATCAAGGATGAAGAGGGGAGTATAGTTAAACGTCGTGCAGGATGAGGGTAGACTGATGTGAAGTGGTCAGGACCGATGGGTGTTTGGCATCAACCTTAGGGAGACATCCTATGTGTCATGCCTTAGTAAGGATCAATGTCTGCATAGTTTAGTGGGAGGTGGTGAACCGACATGATGTGTGGTAAAGACCAATAGATGTTGGTCATGAACCTCAGGGAGGATTTCTACGTACCTTGATTTATCAAGGATCAATGTCCGTATAGATTGAATGGTGTGGGTGAACTGACATGAAGTGGTCATGAACAATGAGTGGTCGGATGGATCCTCGGGGAAGCTTCCTATGTACATTATCTTGGCATGGATCAATGTCTTCATTGTCTGGAATGGTGTGTGTGATATGAAGTGAAGTGTTTCAGACCAATTGGTGAGAGTCTTGAACCTCATGGAGGCTTCATATGTACCTTGCCATGGTAATGATCAAAGTCTACGTAGTTCAAAATGGTGTGGGTGAACTGACATGAAGTGGCCTGGACCAATGGATATTGGGGATGATCCTCAAGGAGATTTCCAAGGTACCTTTCCTTAGAAAGTATCAATGTCTGCATAGTTCGAGATGGTGTGTGGATTAGATGCTAAGGAGACCCGGAGATGATTTCATGGTTGATGCTTAATCTAAGCCCACGTGAGTCATGCTCTGTGTGAGAAACAACAGGCAGTAAAGACCTGACGATCACATCATGAAAGGTGTGTCCATGGGATGTGGAGTGGGGATGACACGTAGTTAGTACCCCAAAATGGAATCATGGTCTTACATGTGGTCCATAGCACAATGAGGAAAGAGGGTCTTACACATTGATTGCATCCCAGGGAGATGGATAATGGACGAACTCCAGGATAGAGGACTAGGTGGCAAAAAATAAAAGAGGGAGAGGGATGGGATGATGATGGTATCAGTGACCTTACCCCCTCTATTGCATGGCACGAAGGAAGAAATGATGACTTAAGGTACTAAATCCAATATGAAAGGCTAGGGGCTGGCAACAAGGTGGCTTCTCTTCCCCTGTGGACAGATGCCGCTATAATAAAGAGGATCTTATTCCATGTGAGGAAGATCTCACTCCCATGGAGATGAGTAGTAATAGAGAATGTTTTAGATGGGGGAACCCACGTATGATGCATGGGATGAGGTCACATTTTAACTTCATGTGCTAAGGAATAAAGTGATATGATGTATAACTTCATGAAGTTCAGATGAGGAGGGTTGAATCCTCACTCATAGGACTTACAAAACTGATACATGCCCTCCCTTGAGGATACAAAGGCATCAACAATGCCACGGTGAGTGGGTTTTGAAGAGTGATCCAATGAGGGGACCATGTTTTCATGGCTATGCGATTAAGAAATAGTGATTATATTTCCTATGAAAAGTTCAATGAGGTGAATAAATGCAATAGGAAACGTGTAACAGCCTGAGATTTTATGAAAAATATTCTTTTTAATTTTATTAATGTCTTGTGTTGTACGCTACACCAAAAGGAGCTTGTACAACACACATCCTTGACTTTCCTTGCATTAGACGCAATCACGACCTTCCTCGATAGCATGTGTAGTACGCAATACCGAGTTTCACTAAACAACGATATGCTATTAAAATATTATTATAACTAACCGTTATGAATAGTAAAAACCACCTTTTAAAATTTTAGAAATTTTAGCTCTCAAAATGGACTTCATTTTTGGATTCGGAGTATCGAATTTAGCCAAAGGTGAAATTTTGGAACTTTTCGGAAAACATTCATATTCTGATGAATAGTGAAAATTACTAAATTATAATTAAAAACAACATTTTTAATAAAAATAATTAATAGTGATAAATTATTAATTTGAGTGGTTTTAAAGTATATTTAGAATATATTTTTACAATTTAATACAATGTTGGTCATTGGATGTAATTTCACATTTAAACCAGTTATAAACTAGTGTCAATCTTTTGATAGTTGTTATCTCTTAAAAACACGCTATTTGTTTTGACGACGAGAATTAATTTTTAAATTAGTTAATGCAACTGACATGTTTTGAATTTGGTAAAATAGACATCATTTTTGAGTTCATAATATCAAATATAGCTTAGGTCTAATTTTTGGTATTTTTTTGAAAACTTTCAATTTTCGATGAATAGTGAAACCACTAAGTGGTAGGATTTTGCATAAAACATAATTTTACCGCTTCTGTGAATGGAATTTCGAAAATCTGAGAGACACGGTTAATATCAAGGACTAAAATGTGGTTCAATGAGATGAAAATAATTTTTGGTGAATAGTAACATTTTACTTTTTTTCCACGGTTAAAAGTAAATAGGGTAATTAAGGGTAAAAATGATATTATTATTACCCTAACACATGTCAAAATTCTATTGGATAAGATAAATTCCATCAAAAACAAACTTAGGAATAAAATATGACCATTTAGGCCCACTTGGATTAGATTAGGAGATTTATTATTATATTATTTAAAGAAGGGTTAAAAGAGTTAAAATCAAAGTTTATTTACTAAAACATTATTAATATGGGGTTATACATAAGATAAATTCGATTATAAATATTCATTAGAAAGATAAAAATATTTCCTACATAATGGTATTTTATTTGTAATTTTTAGACATCAAATAATTTAATTTATTTATGACACAAAGATGATGCAGTAATTATCTTATTAATGAAATATTGACATAATTGATATTATAAATACCCAAATAAATGTAATTTAAGACTTTTTATGAATTAAAATAATTTTATAGGTTACTATGATATATTATTGTTGATTTAAGCAACTTGGTTAGAACATATAATTCTGTTATGACTTTCAAAAAAATCATATATCAAATAGTGTCAAAATTGACACAAAATAGTTTTTAAATAAAATATTATACTATTAATTGTTATTTTATTCCTAAAAATCTAAGGTTCGGCCAAATGACTTAGATAAGGATATATGTATTAATAATAAACAATTTGGGGTTCGTTTGGCATGCTATAGTAAGTTTATTAACCATATAGTGAAAGAAAACAAAAAGACACAGTAAAAGATAAATTATTTAACTTAGAGTTAAATCTAATTGATAAGGTTAAAATAATACCCTAAACTTGTCTAAATATTATTGGTTGATATGATTTCGACCCAACCCAACATTATCTCCGAAATAAGACCCTTTGGAACCATTATAAACCGATTTTGACTTTAATATAAAATAATATTTTGAGGTATTCCTAAGGTGCCCCTCTCCTCCCTTATAAAAGGACACCTCATCCCCCTCCTCCTCACACCAATTTGAGCACTCAAGCTCGGCCAAACCCTGAAAAAATCTCTTCTCCACTTCCCTAGAAACATCCTAGAGGTTCTGGTCTTCCTCAAAGACCAATTTTAGTGCCCTAAGAGGAGGTCTCAAAGAGGCGCTTCAAAGAAGAGGTAATTACCGTTACCAATTCTTTCATTTTTATTTCTTCTTCCACTTCTTCTTATTAGGTTGTTTCATTATGAAGTAATAACATCAGTATCACTAATATACTGATATGTTATTTTATGTATGAAACAAATCTAATTCCCCATCTATCCATCCTACGGAAAACGAAATCACCGCGCGTGCGTACGTACAGAATACCGTCTCCACGCCGTGGTGTAATCTGTTTTTCCACCAACACCTTACATGGATGGTTATTGTGGTGTAAAGAATAACTATAAATAGTTATTACAACATCACATTGATTCTGATATATTGTATAATCCACTCCAATTAAATTCAATAATTATGGAAATGATATCATTGCTCGTGCGCACGTACGGACTACCGTCTCCACGACGCGATGAGATTCATTCTCCATGTTAACCATTTATGAATGATTATAATGTATATATAAGAAATAATAATGAAATATATGACATTATAAAGCTACTGGATTTATGTATATATATATATATGTATGTCATCTACTTACTTCCATTCAAGACAATAAGGAAAGGAAAACAGCGTTCATGCGTACGTACGGACAACCGTCTCCATGAACGGTGTTTTTCATTTCATTTATCTTTCTATTATATATATATATATATACTGAATATATATGATATATAAATCATATTTTATATTCTGGAAGTAAGTAAATCATGATATAAGTAATAATAATGTCAAGAATAACAAGTCAAAACACCTACGACAAATGAAACGATTTTACCCAAAACGCTTCTTTAACATGGAATTTACAAAAGAACGGGTAATATAAAGTCATAAGTGAACAATATATGATATAATAACAATGAATATGATTCTGGAATAAGTCAATAACATGATTTAAATCATTATACCGGAGGTTCGGACACTTACAAAGCAAGTCGGACCTAAGGTAAGGGAAATATCACAATCTCATTTTTATCCGAGATTGTTTATACTTTAGTATTTACTGGGGTGTATTTTATCATCCACATCCATATTTCCTCAATATGTAATATTATTTCCATCCACATACAATTTTTTAAATCAAATTTTACCCTTCGGTGAGTTTTTAGTAAAAAATATGAAAGGAATCTTTTGACGTTTTTCATACGAGGTGCTTTTTGACTTTTCTGACAAAAGTACGAAGAATGTTTTTTTAACTTATACGACATGAATGGATTTTTAAAACATTATTTCCAAGAAGCTTCCTTTACAAGTTTTAAAATTTATTTTTAATCAAATTATTTTATTTTAATGTCGTATGATAGGTTATGAAAGGAAACATGTTTTTGAAATAGAAAGGATATTTTCCTAAAGAATGGAGTTCAAGTATTTTATCAAAATTATTTTCCATCTAGGATAATAAAAGGGTTTTGTTTTTATCCCTATTATTACATGGATTTGATTATGTTGTGATGGAAATATTTTTATGAATTCCTTTATCTTATATGGATTGTTTTATGATGTTATGTTGTTTAAGAATCCCATTTTTTTACATGGGTTACGCTATGATGTATGGTTTATGATTATGTGGCACACATAATAAAGGATTCATTATAAGATGGGTGGGACCTATATCTCCCTCCAATGCATTGGGCAAAGATTTTATATCTCATGAGATAGACAGGGCTGGAACGGTAGGTTATACCGGTTCAGTGAAACAGGACTGAAACGAGGGTTACTCGATTTAGAAAGGGACTTTGTCCACTAAGATAGTCTTGGAAATGAGTCTTGACTAACAAGAAATGATTCTCTATGATTATTTGTGAATGCCACAAAGTTTCATGTTTTATGTTATGATTATTGTGATTACATTTCACTGCCATGATTTGTCCCATGTTATGAAATTATGCTCTCTTTTGCAGGTTAAGATTTCCAAAATGTTATGTTCTTATGAATACGTTGTGATTGATATTTCTTTTGTTTACCCTTACTGAGCATTTGAGCTCACCCTTTTATGTTTTCTTTTCCCCAGGATATAAGGAAATCTTTTAGGTAAAAAAAAAAGGAAGATCATTATAGGAGATGTTGATGGTCTTTCACCACGATTAGAAGATTACGTTCTGAGTTTCCAAATACACTAAACTATTATGATCCTTGTGTGTGTCTTTTCGTTATGTACTAAGTATTCCGCAAATGTAATGTAATGTCAATGTACGATAAGATTCGGGTCTCTACAGTTGGTATCAGAGGAAAGGTTTAGTCATCCTTTGGAAACTAGGATGCGAAAACGTTAGTGAGATCCCTAGAGATATTTCTACGGTATGTCTAGGGATGTCCCTAAGGTTAAGTATACATATAGGTTATAGTACTAGAACTACGCTAACGATCATAGAATTAAACCTAAGATGTTAGATATTGAAGGTACTTCCCCTTTATTATGTTGTTTTCCCTAGCATGATTTTTGCCTCTCACACTATTCTTTTTGGGTTTTAGATGATGGCTGGAACCCGAAGGAACCGTGTTGATCAATGCAATGGACAATTGAATGATTGTCCTCCTGAAAAAACAAATGTTATGGGAGATGGAGTGAAAAATCTTATTGCTATACTTACACAGGCTATGAATCATTCTGGACATCCAAATGAGCAGAGAAGGGAACAATATTCTATTGAGTCCTTCATGAGGCAATGTACACCTTCTTTTAGTGGGTCTTCTGATCCACTTGTTGCTGAACAATGGATCAGTGCCACTGAAAAGATATTTTCAGTTCTTCAATGTTCTGAACATGATAAAGTCATCTTAGCAGTATATCATTTGGAAGGTGAAGCTGATCAATGGTGGAATCTTATCAAGAATACAAGGCAAAGAGATGAAATTGAGCCCATGGAATGGGACGAGTTCAAGAACTTATTTTTCAATAAGTACTTCCCTCGTATTCTTCGAACAAAGATGGAGAAGGAGTTTCTTGAACTAAAGCAAAAGGATGATGAATTTGTTGGAATATATGAAGTGAATTTTACAAGACTTGCAAGGTATGCATCTGGCATTATCATCCCACCTGAAAGTAAATTTGATCGATTTTTCAGTGGCTTAAAACCAAGTCTTCGAAGGGCATTATCTATAAGAGACTTCAGTAGCTATGAAGAAATTGTGCGTTGTTCTATCGAGGTAGAAATGCAAGTTGGTGTTACATATCCATCTCGTGGTTTTGACAAGAAACGAAAGATGGAGTTCAAGGAGAAATCTCAAAATAATGGTGAAAAGAAGATGAATGTTTCCTTATGCACAAAGTGTGGAAAGAAGCATGGTGGAGATTGTCTTAAAGGGACTAGAAAATGTTTTAAGTGTGGAAAAGAAGGTCATCGAGCAGCTGAGTGTTGAAGTAACGGAAAAAGGAATTCTAATGATGTGAATAAATAAAACACTGCAGAGAACGCACCACCAACACTTCAATGCTTCAAGTGCAAGGAAATGGGGCATTATGATAATAAATTCCCTAATCCAAGGGTTAGTGATGATCAACATGAGAAACCACTTAAGGCAAAGGACAAAGGGAAGTCACATGCGATCACTATTGGCGATGTTGAATATGACAACGATGTGGAGGAATGATTAAGTGTTTATGTAATGGGATTACAAAATAATGTTGTATCATGGAGTATTGGAATATTTATGTATTGGTCTAATGTGGTATTCAAAGTGATTGAGATATTTTTGGAAATAAGATGATATGCGAGAAAATGAAATGTTTAACAGTATTCATGAGCTCATGATTGATATAAGGACTAAGTGATATCATGGTTTGAGTATATAGAATTTTGAGGATTTTAGTATGTGGAAAGTGTTAACTTTAAACTGCATTCATGTTTTCACTAAGGTATTCAAGAGAATACATGATTAAGGACTTTGAATGTTTGGAATGTGACCAAAAAAACATATCTTATGATATATGGGGATCAATGATGGTATTAAATCTCTGGTAATCGTTTTCACTATGTTATGAGAGTGGACTGCAGTATTATGGATAAGCCTAAATATTGAAATGGATTATGTTGGACATAAGTGAGTATTGTTTAAGGATAGAAGTTTTTTTCCATATTATTGATGGGATGTTATAGTTTTAGAAAAATGAAAACCTGCAGGACGGTCGACAGCCCATCGTGTCGGACAAGGCTGTGGGAATCGAACCCACAATCGAAGTGCGACTGGCCTTTATCACCTACCACTGGCCTATAAGAAGTCCCTGTTTAGTAGAAACTAGTTTTATTATATTAAGCAGTATGATATATGAAGTATAAGTCCATTTTAGGAACCATATATGATTAATCTCACTATAGATCGACTTATGTATATAATTTTTGCTAACCTTTTGTTTGAGACAGATGGAATGACCCGTCATTCTATCACATGATCTGCTAACACTTCACGAATAACAAATTCTTCTTCATTTATTTAAGAGATGAAGTGGAAATTGTTCAAGGCATGAACAACAGGGAGATTGTACCAAAATAAAGAAAGTATTTATTCTAATTCAAATTTTCAACTTTAGGGAAATGATCTTGAAAACCAAAAATGTTGTCCTAGTGATCTTATACCTAATAAATCAGATGGTACCTTAGATCGTCACAAATTTATGGATTTGTGATTACTATATTTTCCATAGCCATTTTCTCTACCACTCTTCATCAGAACATGATGGTTAGATTTCTCATCCATATCCATATTTTCACCTATGTGGAAACCCAGTGATTAGTTTATTTGGGTAATCGTTACATTTCATACTTTAGTTTTTAAAGCTATGTTTTGGTATTCTTTTTTTTACGATGTGGGTTTTTATTAAAGAAAATTTCTAATAGTAAACCATTTATAACCCTGACGAATTTCAAGGTTGAAATTCATTTTAAGGGGGGTAGAATGTAACAGCCCGAGATTTTATGAAAAATATTTTTTTTAATTTTATTAATGTCTTGTGTTGTACACTACTCCAAAAGGAGCTTGTACAACACACATCCTTGACTTTCCTTGCATTACACGCAATCACGACCTTCCTCGATAGCATGTGTAGTACGCAATACCGAGTTTCACTAAACAACGATATGCTATTAAAATATTTTTATAACCAGCCGTTATGAATAGTAATAACCACCTTTTAAAATTTTAGAAATTTTAGCTCTCAAAATGGACATCATTTTTGGATTCGGAGTATCGAATTTAGCCTAAGGTGAAATTTTGGTACTTTTCGGATAACTTTCATATTCTGATGAATAGTGAAAATTACTAAATTATAATTAAAAACAACTTTTTTAATCAAAATAATTAATAGTGATAAATTATTAATTTGAGTGGTTTTAAAGTATATTTAGAATATATTTTTACAATTTAATACAATTTTGGTCATTGGATGTAATTTCACATTTAAACCAGTTACAAACTAGTGTCAATCTTTTGATAGTTATTATCTCTTAAAAACACGCTATTTGTTTTGATGACGAGAATTAATTTTTAAATTAGTTAATGCAACTGATATGTTTTGAATTTGGTAAAATAGACATCATTTTTGAGTTCATAATATCAAATATAGCTTATGCCTAATTTTTGTTATTTTTCTGAAAACTTTCAATTTTCGATGAATAGTGAAACCACTAAGTGGTAGGATTTTGCATAAAACTTAATTTTACCACTTCTGTGAATGGAATTTCGAAAATCCGAGAGACACGGTTAATATCAAGGACTAAAATGTGGTTCAATGAGATGAAAATAATTTTTGGTGAATAGTAACTTTTTACTTTATTTACCATGGTTAAAAGTAAATTGGGTAATTAAGGGTAAAAATGATATTATTATTACCCTAACACATGTCCTAATTCTATTGGATAAGTGAAATTCGATCAAAAACAAACTTAGGAATAAAATATGACCATTTAGGCCCACTTGGATTAGATTAGGACATTTATTATTATATTATTTAAAGAAGGGTTAAAAGAGTTAAAATCAATGTTTATTAACTAACAATTTTTTAATATGGGGTTATACATAAGATAAATTCGATTATAAATATTAATTATAAAGCTAAAAAGATTTCCTACATAATAGTATTTTATTTGTAATTTTTAAACATCAAATAATTTAATTTATTTGTGACACAAAGATGATGCAGTAATTATCTTATTAATGAAATATTGACATAATTGATATTATAAATACCAAAATAAATTTAATTTAAGACTTTTTATGAATTAAACTAATTTTTTAGGTTACTAAGATATATTATTGTTGATTTAATCAACTTGTTTCGAACATATAATTCTGTTATGAGTTTCACAAAAATCATATATCAAATAGTGTCAAAATTGACACAAAATAGTTTTTAAATCAAATATTATATTATTAATTTTTATTTTATTCCTAAAAATCTAAGGTTCGGCCAAATGACATAGATAAGGATATATGTATTAATAATAAACAATTTGGGGTTCGTTTGGCATGCTATAGTAAGTGTATTAACCATATAGTGAAAGAAAACAAAAAGACACGGTAAAAGTTAAATTATTTAACTTAGAGTCAAATCTAATTGATTAGGTTAAAATAATACCCTAAACTTGTCTAAATCTTATTGTTTGATAGGATTTCGACCCATCCCCACTTTAGCTCCGAAATAAGACCCTTTGGAACCATTATAAACCGATTTTGACTTTAATATAAAATAATATTTTGAGGTATTCCTAAGGTGCCCCTCTCCTCCCTTATAAAAGGACACCTCCTCCCCCTCCTCCTCACACCAATTTGAGCACTCAAGCTCGGCCAACCCCTGACAAAATCTCTTCTCCACTTCCCTAGAAACATCCTAGAGGTTCTGGTCTTCCTCAAATACCAATTTTAGTGCCCTAAGAGGAGGTCTCAAAGAGGCGCTTCAAAGAAGAGGTAATTACCGTTACCAATTCTTTCATTATTATTTCTTCTTCCACTTCTTCTTCTTAGGTTGTTTCATTATGAAGTAATAACATCAGTATCACTCATATATTGATATGTTATTTTAAGTATGAAACAATCCTAATTCACCATCTATCCATCCTACGGAAAACGAAATCACCGCGCGTGCGTACGTACGGAATACCGTCTCCACGCCGTGGTGTAATCTATTTTTCCACCAACACCTTACATGGATGGGTATTATGGTGTAAATCATAACTATACATAGTTATTAAAACATCATATTGATTCTGATATATTGTATAATCCACTCCAATTCAATTCAATAATTATGGAAATGATATCATCGCTCGTGCGTACGTACGGACTACCGTCTCCACGACGCGATGAGATTCATTCTCCATGTTAACCATTTAAGAATGATTATAAAGTATATATAAGAAATAATAATGAAATATATGAAATTATAAAGCTACTGGATTTATGTATATATATATGTATGTCATCTACTCACTTCCATTCAAGACAATAAGGAATGGAAAACAGCGTTCATACGTACGTACGGACTACCGTCTCCATGAACGGTGTTTTTCATTTCATTTATCTTTCTGTTATATATATATATATATATACTGAATATATATGATATATAAATCATATTTTATATTCTGGAAGTAAGTAAATCATGATATAAGTAATAATAATGTCAAGAACAACAAGTCAAATCACCTACGATAAATGAAACGATTTTACCCAAAACGCTTCTTTAACATGGAATTTACAAAAGAACGGCTAATATAAAGTCATAAGTGAACCATATATGATATAATAACAATGAATATGATTCTGGAATAAGTCAATAACATGATTTAAATCATTATACTGGAGGTTCGGACACTTACAAAGCAAGTCGGACCTAAGGTAAGGGAAATATCACAATCTCATTTTTATCCGAGATTGTTTATACTTTAGTATTTACTGGGGTGTATTTTATTATCCACATCCATATTTCCTCAATATGTAATATTATTTCCATCCACATACAATTGTGTGTTTTCGTTATGTACTATGTATTCCGCAAATGTAATGTAATGTCAATGTATGATAAGCTTCGGGTCTCTACAAAACGCCTCCCAAGGGACATTGGTGTTTCTTCGTATGATCCTAGAGAGCCATACAAGAGAATGATGTGTAACATATATGTATGAATCGCCCAAAGATGATGCCCAGATGAGGGACATAGAAAAAAAGAGAACGAGGTTGGCGGGTGGCACACAAATGGAGCAGCCACAGAGTAAAGGCCATGTGAGTGGAAAGGAAATTTTTCATGCAATAGAGGAGGTTTGATTGAAATAGGTTCACAACTGGAGAAGCGACATGAAAAATGACGGGTGAGCGAAAAGGTATTTCTGTGCACAATAGGCGCATAACTTGACCAGCTACGTGAAAAAGGGGACCAAGGTTTTGTGCACATGTGGAGGGGTTTATGCAAAAACGTTATAGTATTTTAGGACATGGGTGATGGTCAAACCCTAGTAGTCTCCCCTGAAGGCGGACGCTCAGGAGACCTATCGCAGAAAATCCCATATATGGAAGTCATATTTTTGATGCGGAAGAAGTGAATTACTTGTAGAGGAGAAGGTTGGGATTCTTCATCCAGTAGAAGAGGTAGGGGAACCCTTCAATTTATAGGCTCTTGGGGTCATCGAGACAGTTCTAAAGTCGACTGGTGTGGAAAATCCAGCCTCTTTATTAGCGATGCATAATTTTTCACACCCATGTGTGAAACCCCTTCTGATCCTGCTATTATTTTTGTGGGAAAGAGGTTTTACACACACCACATGAATTTTTCACGTAGCACTATGGTTCCTCCCTAATTTTTTCACCAAGTTTAAATATTCCTTCATTTTATCCATGGACACCCTCTTTACGCTTTAACTAGATTTTGGAATCTACAAATTCCCCCCCTTTGAATCAGATGTACGAGGCGACAGGAGGGTCAAAATTATAGGGTAATGTCGAGACGTCCCATCTATTGAAGGTGTTTCGCAAAACATCCTTATGTTGTGTGTAAATTGTTTTTTCATACACAAAGACCCCTATCCAAACATATAAAAACCCTTAGGGTCCTATGGGTTGTATGCTTTTTCTTGCACGATAAGTTTGAAGCTCTCGTACACAGAAAATATCATTTGATTTTTCATGTAATTTGACCTCCATTGCATGAGATATATGGAATATCGTCATGATTTTAATCCTAGGGTCGACTTTTATTCGTTCTGCTTCCTCAGTTTTTTTCACTTCCTTCTGATTTTTTGATCGTCGTGCCAGCTTTTTTCACATAGGATCCTTTGGTCTTTTTTGAAAGAATATGCATTCTAATCGAGGGGATGCTATGTGAGAATCTATATAAGTCACTAGAAGGGACAAGATGGTTGCTATCCCTATTGTTTATAGTTCACAAAAAGTTGTTTCCAACAACCAAATTCTCTTCAATATGCTGAGCTCTGCCCAGAAGGAGTATGTGTTGTCTGACAACCTATTGATATAGGACTTTGATATTTTAGAGGAGGTATATGTGCCATGATTTGAAGTTGATACACCGCAGTCATGGGTAACCCACGAGGATGACCAACACTAATATCACATCACTAAAAATGGCTATCCTACTAGAGAACCAATCACATGGGGTTCTATGACCTGATACCTAGGACCAAGACCATTTTGGAGAATGAGACAGTCGCAAAGGATTCTCTAGCCCATTACGTAACTAACTTATGACTAAGTATTAATAATGAGAAGAAAGATTGGATATAGGGCTAGGAATTGAGGTTTGGAATAAATGTTACCAATTAGTCGGCCAGGGGGTATTGGGTATGCCAATCGTGCAATTAATTTTGGGAAGAACTGCAACACATCAGGCTGTTCGAGGCGATTTGGACCTGAGAGTTCCATTTCTACTGCTACTAAGAACATGGCCCAGAGCTTCTAACCAGATGGTATCCAGATTCAAAAACCTTACATATCCATCAAGGGGTGGCTGTAATTAGTCTTTGGTACATTCATTGTATCGTGGGTATGCCTTTGGATGAGCTCCAATATGATGAATTTCTTCCAATATGGAACATCTGGGGAGACAAGTTGAGAAATCCCATCCGAACAGGGAACCTACTGGAGTTGGAAAAGGAGAGGCTGGTGGTCATGTAAATTTTGAAGGACATTGTCTACTCAAAGTGGTTACAACCTTTTTCCAATGAATGACATGAATATCAAGATGCTGGGCTGAGGAAGATTTTTTCTGACCGTGGCATAGAGGAGAAAAAGTTGATCCTACTGGAGGATCCTGTAGGCAAGGGAATATCAATACTAGTGCTTGAAATTGAATGAGATCTAGGTCCCAAAGAACATATATGCTATATTTATTGTATCCTTCTTATGAATGTGGCTATAGTTAGTAAGGGATAAAATGATGGTAGTTCATCCCGCAACATTGGGGACAATCGACATTATGAAATCCAACCAGTGGTTCACAGGGGTTCCAATGTTGGACCATCTATACTCCATCACAGGGTGTATTTAGAGAGGTGGATCACTGAGTAGGATCTATGGCCCTTTACAAATCGTTCATGGCTGGATAGTGACTCAATGTGGTGGATACACCTTCCCTTACATCATTCATCTCCCAGGAAATGGTATGTGGACTTCATTGTTGAACATTGTCAGGGTCATTCCATTTATTCTCAACAAACATGGGTTATGGATAAGGACCTATAATCATTCCAATTTTATATTTATTCTATTCCCCACCCCATCTTGCAAGATGATAGACAATGGGAAAGGCTCACTAGAGAAAAGGGAATACTTATAGAGCAATAGAGGTGGGGGGCCTATGGTCCGGGTGGATGGGAATATTCATTGTGAGCCCTACATTCCATCATGATTTTCCTAGAAGTTTGGTTTCCTCTAAAATATGCAAATGAAAGTGTAAACCAAGGTCTGAGAGGAGAGGCATACCTCCATTCGTTTCCAAATGAGTTTGATGTTAATAACTTACGGCATTGATAATGTCATTACATTTCTCCCCATCGGAGTTGATGCTGGCATTTTGATAAAATATGTTGAACATTGGAATATGGAATACTATAAATGGCTTCTTAAAAAGTGTGTCCATCATCTCAAGGCAGCCAGTGTAGAATTTCACGAACCAGGCCAGGTCGTCATCCGACCCGGCGCCCGACCCAGTCCGCGGCAAGACCCAAAGAGCGTTCCAGATCCCCACGGGCTGGCACAAGTGCCCGAGTATCAAAAATAAACTTGGGAACGATTTACCCGGATGAATAAATATAAAACAGACAAAAATATAATTAAATTGAAACTAAAAACTGACAATCAAATAGACCCTTATACCAAGTTCAGATTTAATGTTTACAACTTGAACCAAAAACCCAAAAGTGACTACATCATAGGAAACCAAAACTCCAACACAAACCTCTGTGCGACATGAGGAGTCACATTCCCAACACACCATCATCAAACCAACATGATGATGCCACTGACGACCCGAACCACCAATGCTAAGCCCGATGCCTCAACCTGGAAGGAAAAAGAAACAGAATCTATATACACCCAAAGGTGTATGTAGGGTGTGAGCTAAAATCCCAGTAAGATGCCACCAAGAAAAGGTTCCACGCACAATTATTAAATGAAAAATACATTTGCAACTTTAATTAAAGAAATGTACTAAAAACTTGAACAACTTTAGGGAAAACAGGTTTAGAGAAAACAGTTTTAAAAAGGAACAACTTAAATTAAAACACACACACACACACACACTTACTTTAAAAAAACCAAGTTTCACACTGATGAGCGTAAAGTAACCAATGAGAACTAATATGGGAGAGATCGCATGGGTGTTAGCTAGCTTGGGCCCCTAGATCTTCGTGTCTCAGTGAAACATGGCTTAAAAGGCCACGACCCTTAGAAAACGTGGCTTAGATGGCCATGACCCTCAGAAAACATGGTTTAGAAGACCACGACCCTCAGAACAGCACATGTTTAGTTAGTGTTGCAATCGTCAGTCCTGCTAGTGAAACTGGGATGAGTCACCTCCAGAACACTAGCCCACTAGTCTAGTCTACCCTCCTAGCTACACGGGCTTCCCAGTATGTGCTCAAACCAATTTCAAGATCATGTCACATGTCATAACAATATATTCAAACCAGAAAATGTCCTACACACACCAAAACCACCATTTGCACACCCAAAAATCCATTTGAAATAAGCACACTATAAATATATCGAATATAAATCTGCATTAGTTATACAACTAATTAAAACAACTGTACAATCAAATAGATCACTTTCATTATCATACTAGACACTAACATAATTTATTAATCAAATTCCACACACGTCGCATGACTTTTAGCACCAAAAATATTCACACGATTTTCCCAAAACAATTTTCACCCTTAATAATTATTTAATAAAACAATTCATATTTTCATAAATATATTTTTTTTAAGAGCAAGACACCGCTCTACACATTAGACCGACCCAAACCCCTCACATAACCACACGCACACAATGCCACCTTAGGAACCAAATATGCATCACACATGTGATTAATGAAACCACCAGAAAGACATGACAACCCATTTGAAAATACGGTGAACAACCAAAAAAACTAAAATACACTCAAATGATCCTTTATGACTGAACGCATACCGAAACTACTCCAAAACACCAATTTCACCCCTTGCACATCCTAACAAAGTAACTTCACCATTCATAAAACACTGGTGAATTTTCTGACATTGGTTCACACAGCGACAACTTACTCATATCACCTAAACACACTAATAAACACAGTAAGACATACTAACCTAAAAAAAATTACATCAAACAAACTAATTATTATACCGGCCTCACAAATAAAAAAAACACACTAACAATTAAATAGAAATGAGATTTCAGCAGAAAGTACGCATACTATGACAACACGCTACTAAACATATTTCAATTCACATTAAACTTCAAAGAGAAACCAATTTATGCCATACAAATTAATTAAACAACACTCTAAAGTAATTAAAATTACAAATTAATTAATCAAATAACAATTGATCATGGAACCACCTACCTAGAATGTAGAAAAACTTCACAACATGATGCACAAACTCCAATCGCAACTAAATTCACTGGAATCAATTCAAATGAACTCTAGCATCAAAACATCAAGCCAGTTACATGAAAACTAAACCAAATGAAAACTGAAACCCCAATTAATACAAATAAAAACCAAAATTTGGAGAAGGAGGTTTTACCTGGAGAAAGGCCATCCTATAGAAGGGAAGCAGGTCCCGAATTTTTTTTATGGCAGGAGGCATGTTAGGTTTTGCGGTGCGACGGAGACAAGTAGAGAGGTAGAGGGGGGTCATGGCTCAATTGTTTTGGGGGGGCTACTGCGCGACGGTGGGAGTCGCATGAGGGGAACGGTGTGCGGTGTGCGGTGTGAGGTGTGCCAAAGGAGTCCGGCAAGGTGTTGAGGCGGCTTGGGTCGTCGGTCCGGCCAGAAGAGAGGCGCCGCGATGGGAGAGAGACGGGCTGCAATGGGAGAGAGACAAGGGGGTGCGGTCATGGTTCGACTTGGAGGGAGATGGAGGGCGCCAAAGCAGGGAAAGGCACCGGCCATGATGGATGGTGTGTGGGTGATTTGGCTAGGTTTAGAAGGGGAGTGCGCCACAAATCAGGGGGAGAGGCTACTGCACAAGAAAAAAAATCGGGGAAGAAGGGGTCTAGCGTGACGGGGAGAGACAGAATGGTGGGAATAGAAAGAAAAATAAATAAAAATGAAAGAAAAAGAAATAAAAAGTAAATGAAAATAAATATAAATTAAAACCTAATTTAAATCTTAACAAAATTAATAACAAAAATAACATTAAAACTTACATGCTGAAAATTTTATGACCATTTTAATAATTTAATATTATACAACTAATAAAAATATTAGCTGAAATTATAAGAAGAATAATCCCCAATAAAAATAATAATATTATTAAACGAATCTTAAATTAATTAATCATTTTTCATATTTTTTTCTTGCATTTAAATTATTATTCAACTCATTAATTAATTGATTACCCGCGCACAAGGTAGGTCGCACAAACATCTGACAAAGCCATGCAGCTCCGACCGTTCCGTGCGCATGTGCCAGTCACTACGGAGTCAAAACACTCATTTATCATCAAAATTCAAAGACTCAGGTCGGGTCTGGAAACGTGAACGGGGTCATGTGAAAGGTCTCACACACAAATAATAAGACATTTAATAACAAAACATCGTCCAATTATGATTGGGCACTACACATGGTCGCGCGTACAGGCGCACACCCGTGTAAGATCACAAAACCCTTTTAAATTAGAATCCATTCAAATAGCAACTCAAAGAAAGACCTAAAATAAATTAAAATATAGTAAGCGTCAGGTTGGGGTGTGACATAGAACGTGGGTAGCAAGAGAGCATACAAGGTGTCATTGGGGAGGAATTGCTAGGAGCCTGTCTAGAAACCAGGCCAGGGCATGCTGGGAAAATAGCAGCAGGAATGCCATGTGGTGTGGCTAATCCTTCGTCGTTCGAGGAGAGAGGGAATTTTGAACAACCTCAAGGATCTGTCAGGGATTTTCACAAGAAGAAGATAAGGTACCTGGTTCAACCATCCGATGATTCAATCTTCCCTATACTACGGTCATCCTAGTTAACCCTGCGACAGTCGTTGGGCTTCGAAGCCAATTGGAAAATGATATAATGAGACAGAATCCAGTAGCCATAGGTCAGACACATTCGGATTGATATCTTTTTGAACTTCCATCATCAACAAAAATATTTGAATGTCATTGAAAACTATGCACGCTAGTGGGGATGGCATAAAGAACCACATATCTTGAGGATGGTACTGCTCAACCAAGAGCATGATCCATAAAGAAGGTCATCTATGTATGATGACAACAATGAGGATACACAGGGTAGTGAGTAAATAGAAGAAGTGGTAGAATAAATGGAAGAAGGAATAGGGGAACTTGAAGAGGAACTTGGCGGTAGGGGTGTCAGGAGTCAACCATCCCAGAGAGCCATCAAGATAGAGGTGAGATTACTGGCTCTTACATTGAAATAACTGAGTTACTCTAGGTATGCCTCAATCTTCATCATGGCCTTTTCTTTTTTCATAATTCAAGATTTTCAAATGGTTATTTTATCCGTCTTAGAGGCATATTGGTGTCAGACAAGGATCTCTATCCAGAGGTGGGAGGACATGCTAATTGAACTTGGTTGGGAGCTGACCCTAATCAATGAAATGACAAGTGTTGAAGGATCTCCTACAATGAAGACTTCTATAGCAACTGAAATGATGAAGGATGATGCTTTGAGATTCGGTATGTTTCATCACATAGATGCATGTATTTTAATCGGAGATCTTAGAAGATTAGGGAATTAATTGTTTATATTGTAATCACAACATTTGAGGCTCGACAGGCTGTCGAATCCAGACCATCCATAGATTTCTTGATGGAAAACACACTGACCCACTAAAAAACCACTTCTCAAACCAAGTTAGCAAATGAAATTTCTAAAAAAATGGATGTGGACACCATCGATGTAAATGTTGGAGTGGGGTCTAATGTTGGTGGGGGAGAATTTACCAGAACTCAGGCGAGAGAGGAAGTCCTCACACTTGTTGAAGAGACTAACCCTTTATGAGGAGTACCAGAAGAATACCCTAAAACTGATCTCTTGGTTGCATTCCTTGACTATCAACCCACATACCCTGAGGAGATGGATGACTCTGATTTGGAAGTAGCCAATGAGAACTGGATGATGCATTGTAAGGGGTGGAATTGTATCAAACTCTTCATCAGTCAACCATAGGTGGAATGTATAAAATGGATGGGATCACTCGGCACCTATTTGCGCATTCTTTGAGCTAGTGGGTTTTATGATCACCATCTTCATATAACAGTCCATGACTACATGTATGAGAAGATACAAGACAAAATCCAACGCTT
This sequence comes from Viscum album, assembly GCA_963277665.1. NCBI lineage: Eukaryota > Viridiplantae > Streptophyta > Magnoliopsida > Santalales > Viscaceae > Viscum > Viscum album. The sequence goes on along the minus strand of OY728151.1, from coordinate 2,057,850,461 downwards.
CAACATTTGTGGGTGCTAGAAAGAGTTAGTGAATACCCAGTAATTATTGAAGGCATAGAAGAAGCTCTGAAGCCTTTATGAGAAAATGAAATAAAGGAAGGTATTCATTGAAAACTGCTCCATGATCATTGAGTAACTGAGGGCCTAGATGGAAGACGCACTGGAGATGAAAGTAGGGTGAGTTACCATATGACTAAGCTTCAATCTGAATAGGCGTTAGGTAAATGCTAGGAAAATGAGTTGTGCTCTATGGAGGATAATGAAGTGAGGGATTTCATGGGTTAGGAAGAAATAATAGGGGCTAAAAATTAGAAGGTGGCAGCATCAGAACATTCCATCCAAAACGTCGAACCTTAAGGGCCCTGTTTTGGTTGAACACATAAACTTATTCTTTGTTACTACTGTTTGGTCTGATCTGAATGCATGAACGAATTATTCACTTGTTGTTTCTATTTAATGCATTCCAACCATAATCATGAAGTAATTATAAATCCATCCATAATCTCCTGTGGGTCACACATTATGTCAGAAACAATGGATGGTCATGTTGTCAATACATTTGACTATCAGAACGTGAATAAAATTCTTTTAAATGGGGGTATAAATGACCCATCAGGGCTCTCGAGAAGAAAGGGGGAGGCCTAAACAAAAATGAAGCTCCCAGAATAGTAAATGTTCCATCTTCCAAACATAATATAGTGCACGTCCGGGGAGACACTAGGGGAACTAGAATAAACCCGATGATAGGGGAGCATAAAGTTTGAATAATGATACCCAAAATTTGGAACATTGTAGGAGTGGCATGAAAATTGAGGATAACTATTGACCGTGTTTGAAACATAGAAACCTTATTTTGTTTGCCCGATATGGGGATAAAAAATGAGGGCTGGCCACTGAACCTATTCGATACATAGGCCCTGACTCGAAATATTGTCCTTTGGTTCCCCTAAATGTTAGCCCCATATAGTATACAAGACGTAGATCAAGAATCCTTACTATTAGGGAGTTATTTTAAACAAGAATGAGGATTAGGATCCAAATAAAGGGTATACAAAATATGGAGGGTAGAGTGATTGGTTGTTCAAATGAAGTCCAACACTCATGAAACTATGCTGTCGTGGTGGGAACTAATTAGATAAGCACATCAGTATGAGTAGGGATCATATCTTCTTCTGAACATGACCTCTTTGGTGAGGACCAGGAAAGCCTTGCAGTATTACATTGTACCATGGATGATGATGAACACATACATCATCATTTCATGGTGTAGACGATGCACACAATTTTAAGGTCACACTACCTGGACCATAAATGGAGATGAGGGGACATAAGGGTTAATGACTTTATGTCTGGCCCTAAGAAGAAGTTCTTGGGCATCACTACATATCTAATAATACTGAGAATCAAGCTAAAGATAGTTCATGAGAGAAGTTTAATGTCATAATGGACGATTAAAGGAATGTGTGGAATGGACCAAAACTACTAATCCCGTGTGATTCATGCACGATGTGGGAAACAATTAGTAGTGATGGGACATTATCAGTATCGGGAGGCACATATTAGGTGTAGTAGGATGCTAGGTGAATAGAGTCCCCATAATGCTGACTTATCTAATACGCACCTGGATGTGTGGAGGGGTATAACTGATTATGTTGGAATTCCACTTGAACATAAGGATGTGAAAAAAATATGAATCATGATGCTCGAGATTTGTTCCACATTAATAGTGGGCTGATGATAGGGGATAACTATTGACCATGTTTGAAACCCAGTATCCATATAACGTTAGCCTAGAATGGGCACTAACAAATGAGCATCGACCGCATACCATTTTCGTAACACCGGACCTATCACAATTGTCTTCTGAGGTCCTCATGGACGTTGGCCCAAGATGGTAGGAAAGTGATCGCACTACAATTCACTGTTTCATTTTCACCCTTACACCACTGGGATAAACTAGTTTTGTATTGAAAAATATAAAAAAATATAATTTCATGTTTGAAACATTTATTTTCTGTTTATCATAGTTAAAAAATGAAATACTACTTTTTTTAATAATCTCATTGAAAGAGGAGGTGATTTGGTGGGCCCAAGATGATGTCCTTGAAAAATGGACCAAACTGCCTAGGATCCATGTACACCAATGGACTCATCCACAAATTAATAATGAACCATGCATCTAAATGGGATGAAGATCTCTATCTGAGTCCATCATATATTGGGAAACATTTCATCTGAAGAAACCAAAGACTCATTTTTCCATCTATTTGCTCAACCGACCTGATCTGTCAAACAGACCAAATTTGCATGATGTCAAAAGTGGTATGATGTAATATGTCCATATCTAGGGTTCTATTTTTCTAATTTCTGACAAAAATTATATGGAGACAGAAATGTGGTGGGGATAAAGCTTTTTTGTTTTATCAAATGTGATAAAAGGGAACATGGAGGTCGAAACCCATGTGAAAAAGAGTTTTAATAAATCTGTGTGCTCAAAACTACCTTCCCATTTGTTTATAAAATGGAATCTTGGTATCCCCATTTGTACGATAGAACCATATGTGAATCTATTCCATTTTTAAGCCCTATAGGATTATACTTTTCATCCTTTATGTTCTGGAGGCCCTTATCCTCATTGGGAGATCAAGAATGAAGAAGGAATTCAACCATAGCTACGTCCTCCTCCGAATGTCAAGATAAAAGGTTGGTGTTCATTGTGAGGGATCTACATACATGACAATGGATCTTCAATTCTTATTTTAGCTACTTTTTTTTGGAGAAATTTGGGTGTGAAAAAAATTTATTTTATAGTATCTTACATACTTTCATATTTTAATTCTCGTTTTGATGCATGTGATTTGGATACTCTTAATTTCTAACCGATCTGTGTGAGATTTTTAGTCTGTGACATGTATTGTTCCGATTTGGTAGCATAAGAATCATATTTATACCCAAAATATTGATATTTCAATATTAATTGGCAGCACTTATTCCATTCATAAGTTTTAGACCATGAAAATATGATTGATACGTCATGGTTTGGTTCTTTAAGCATTGAAAAAAAACATAGGAATTAATTGGGATTCCAATTAATTTCAACCAATGAATTTCTCCAAACCTAAATGAATATATATTAACAATAAAGTTGAAATGTGTGTGTTAAATCAAAATGATCCCTTTTATCAAATAGTTTTCAAAATCCATTTTGTTTCTCAACTTATAAACATTCAATCAAGTCATTTCATCACAAATCTATTTTTAAAATGACCCCTTTGTTATAACTTCTTTTAAAAAATGAACAATATAATCCCTCAAATTCTCCTTGAGAGTCGAACTAGGGTCTAACCTAGACTATAAATCATCCTTAAAATCATAATTAGTTTGACATTTCATGAAATCACAGTCAAATTTTGGCATTGTTTTCGAGGAGCGCATTGGTTTTAGTGGGTATTTTTATATGATTTTTTGAAATTTTGGTGTATATTTATATGTTTTATCTTCTACCTTTTCATATACCTTTGTGTTCTTGTATATTCATTCTATTATTTATTTGAATGAAATGTTATACTTTGGGAGACTTTCTGCCATTCGAACTTGAATGGGAGAAAATATTACATCAATGACCCTGAGATGCACAACAGAACCCTTTGAAGGAGGACACCCCACAACTCGACACTTTTCTAAACACATCTTCTTCTGGAACAAAATTAGAACATGAAATTAATGTGTTTAAAATGGATGGAAACAATAGAAAACTAAAATAACTATCCTCACCTGATGATGATATCCATCCCACATATATTCAATTAGAAGGTGATTCACCAACTATGGATCTAAAATATGGTTTAATTTATCTATTACCAAGATTCCATAGACTTCTCAGAGATGATCCACAAAAGCACATAAAAATATTTCATACTATTTTTTCAAAATTAGAAGATGATAATGTGGATGAGGGACAATTAATGATTTGATTATTTCTATTTCTTTTATAAGACACTGAGAATGATTAGTTTTTCTATGTTAATTCACCAATAAGAGGATCAGCATACATGAAATGCCTTTTCCTTGAAAAAATACATCGCAGTCTCTTGGACAACAACACTAAGTAATGACATTTGTAGGAAATGAAAATATCTTGAAGAATCACATCATGAATATTGGGAGTGATTTAAAATATCGTGTTTAAGTTATCCAAAACACCAAAAAATTGATCAACATCTAATACAATATTTTTATAAAGGTTTAATTTCAATTGATTGTAACATGATGGATACTACTACAGGTGGTGCACTAGTAGATAAAACACCAATTTCTACAAGAAACATGATTGAGAACATGGCACAAACCACTCAATAGTTTTGTACAAGGTCCATTGTACACATTGATGGTGTTTGTGAGGTGCAAAGTACAGAATTTGAGAAGAAGGTGGACACAATTTTTGAAGAGGTAAGAACCCTTATTCAATAACATTCTATTTACTAAGGGAAATCTCAATCTCCTCCACCCATCCTTTTGGAAATATTCTCTTATAACACATTTTATTCTGACCCATTACATCAATTGAGAGAAAATTCTGAGCATTGTGAGGAAATCATTCCAAGAAGCCCCTATAACCAACCCATTAAGAAAGAACCATACCATCCATCCAATCCTGGGTGTAAAGACAACCAATCGTATAGGCAAAAAAATGTTCAAACCAAGCTCAACATCCATTGAACCTACTAGGGAAGAGTATTCAACCGCCACCACCCAGAAATCCTTAACCACAACAATAGTCTTTCCAACAAACCTCTCCATAACTCAATCCTTTCTTAGAATTCATGATGAAACAAATGATTTCCAATAATATCCAATTCCAACTAACCACCCAAGATGACATACAAGACCTAAAAACCATTTATACCAATGGGACAACTCTGTTTGGGAAATCAAGATCCATGGGTTGGGTATATTACCTTCTTAACCATTATTTAACCAAATAGATAAAAGAAAATTCAGTTCAATCACCCTTCAGAGTGGACTAAAACTAAAAATCCAAATGACCCCTCCACTAGTGTTATACCCTCCCATGGAAACCACCATCTCAACTACTGGAAATAATCCAAATGAGGTAGAACCTTGTCTTGAGTGAATCTGCTCCTAAGGAAAGGGTGTGTTTATTGATGAGTCACATATCCCAATAATCCCACATCTAATTCAACAATGGTCCACCCAATCAAGAAAATAAATGGAATCTGATCTCGATAAAGAAATTTTGAAGACATTCAAAAAAGTACAGGTAAATATTCACATGATTGATACTACGAAACAAATTCCATGTTATTCCATTATTCTAAAGGCGACTTCTACACACCAAAAGTGATATCAAGGTGATGAGAAGGTTAGAATTGGGAGGAATGTTTCAGCATTAATAGATACATCAATTTCCACCTAGTGAAATGATCCCAGAACATTCTCCATTTTTTTCACCATAGAAGTGCATTATTTTTCAAATGAAATTCTTGATTTTGGTGCTTTTATAAATGTTATGGCTCACTATATTAACTCTACATTGAAGGTCCGTGAATTGAATGTCATTGGAATTATTGTTCAACTAGCCAATCAAAGTACCTCACACCCCACAAGAGTGTAATTGGATGTTCTTGTAAGGGTTCAAATTTTAATTATTTTTTGATGAATTTTATGTGCTTGAAATGGAGGATGATTGGATGAATGGACATGCTCTGATTATATTGGGGATACCCTTCTTGAAAACCTATAAAACCATAATTAATGTCCACAATGTTACATTATCAATGTAGTTTGGGGTGAATTTTTCAACTTCAATATCAGGGATTCCATAAATCACCCCTCATAAGAACATTCCTCTCTCTCTGTTAAATCTATAGATGTACTCCCATTGAAAAAACATCATTTCATTCGCATGACCAAAATTATGAGATTTCTCTATTGATAGAAATTCTAGGAAATGAATCATTAATTGATTGTGTTAGTGGTCTATATAAGTGTCATTCATGTTCATTGATTGATGATTTCATGAACACTGAAGATCCAACGACCATCTATGACACTAATTAGCTTGTAAGAGTTAATTCTTCTATTGAGGATGATACCATTGAGAAGTTAGATGAGATAAGTGACCTCCTACTTTCACACACACATCCATAAATCTATAATCCACTTGAATTTGAACCATGAAAACTGCCTCAAGATTTATAATATTCATATCTTGATATTATAAACAAGATGCCTGCCATCATTCCTAGTTCGCTCCCTCTTGAGCATGATTTGCGATTGATTGAACTTTTATGGGAGTATAAACAAGCTATGGATATAAAATTACTGACATTCATGGTATTAGACCATAAATATTTAAAAAACATATTTTATTAAATGATGAGTCTAATGTAGTGATTTAGGAACAACGTCGACAATAAAAAAACATCCAAGAAGTTGTGAAAAAGTAGGTATAAAAAAATTGGCTACTGGAATCATTTACCCAATATCTAATAGCCAATAGGTATGTCATGCTCAAGTAGTTCCTAAACAAACTAGACTTATAGTATGTAAAAATGAAAACAATGAATCAGTTTTATCTCGTATGCAGAATAGTTGGCAGGTCATCACAGACTATTTCCATCTAAACCAACACACTAGGAAAGACCATTTCCATTTTCCATTCATTGTCCAAATTCTATTGTGTCTAGTGGGTATGTCCCAATACTATTTCATTTATGGGTATTATGGATAATTTTAGATCCATATTTCCCTCGATGATAATGAAAAGATAACCTTTACTTGCCCCTTTGGCCCATTTTCATATAGGATGATTCCATTGGGTCTACAAAATGCTCCGGGTACTTTCAAGTGATGTATGCTTAGTATTTTTTTCAAATTACATGGAATTTTTCATGAATGATTTCCCTATTTATGGATCCTATTTTGATGAATTTTTGAGTAGTCTTGGATTAGTCCAACATCGCTGTATTGAAAGGAATATTTTATTAAAATTTGAGAAATGTCATTTCATGGTGCGACAAGTTATAGTTTTGGGGAATTTCATTTCTGGGGATGATATCCAAGTAGATAAATCAAAATTGGATGTCATTTATTCCTTACAATTACCCAAAAACGTATGCGATATGTGGTCGTTCCTATGTCATGATGGATTTTACCATCGTTTCATTCCTGACATTGCACTCCCACTCTCTCGGTTACTCCAAAAAGAAAAAGAATTTTTTTTGATAAAGAATCTGAGGAATGTTTTAATAAGTTAAAATTGAGTCTCAGTTGACCACCGATAATTCAACCACCTCTGTGGGATTTACTATTTGAGCTCTTGTGTGATTCCTTTAACTATGCATTTGGGGTATTCATGTAACAAAGGGTCAATCGAGCTCCACATGACATTGCATATGTCTCACATACTTTGGACCCTACAGAAGAAAAATACACCACAACTGAAAAATAATTCCTTACCATGTTGTTTTCATTTTATAAATTTAGGTCATATCTTTTAGGGTCCAAAGTTATTGTAGTCTCAAACCATTTATCCCTCTGGTATATCCTTAGTAAACTAGAATATAAACCAAGCCCCATTAGTTTGATGATCCTCCTTCAGGAATTCAATCTAGAAATTAGTGAAAAAGAGAGTAATGAATGTGGTGTTTGACCATATCAGTAGGATCCACCCATCCTAGGACATTGAATCATCTCATTGTATTCCTATAAATGAAATGTTTCTTGATGAGAAATTGTACAAAGTGCATGATGTTATTCATTGTTTTGCTAAAATTCTAATTTATTTGGTAGAATTTTAATTTCGTACTGATTTCAACAAAACCCTGGATGATCGTCTAGAACATGATCCACATTGAGACATTTGAGATGTCCCCAACAAATGGCGCACCTGTAGTGATCAAGTCCTTATGAATTGTGTTTCTGAGAGCGAGTTTCAGTCTATCCATATATTCTACCACCCTCTGGCTTGTGGGGGCCACTTTGGCCCCCAATGGACTGCTCTCAAGGACCTTGATTTTGGTCTATTTTTTTACAACACTTTTTTGGGATGCCCATGGATTTTGAAAATGTTGTCCTTGTTTTCAATGAATGGGGAATGTATCTCAAAGAAATGAAATTCTACATTGATCATTTCTCATTCATGACATTTTTTATGTTTGGGGCATTTAATTTATGGGTCCATTTCCGAATTCCTATGGAAACTGGTACATTATTCTAGAAGTCGATTATATGTCAAAATGTGTAGAGGTCTGAGCCACTGGGACATATGATTCTAAATCAATTATTAAATTTCTAATAACTCAGATCTTTTGTAGGTTTGGAGTACCTAGGTTCATCATTAGGGACTAGGATTATTATTTCTGAAAACAAACAAATCCGCCACTTTTGCATCATTATGGGGTCGGGAATTGAGTGTCTATATAATATCACCCCAAATCCCATGGTCAAGTTGTGGTGTCAAATAGAGAAGTAAAACCGATTCCAGAAAAAATGGTTAAAACTAATAGAAAATATTGGAGTCTTCAACTTTTTGATTCAATATGGGCCTATTGTACTACTTTCAAAAAACCCATTAGAATGTCACTCTAACGCCCTGTGTTTGGAAAATGTTGTCACCTCCCCATTGAGATTGAGAACTGGGCTTACTAGGTCATTATAAAATGAAATTCTAACTATTCAGGTGTAGGTTCTCAAAGGAAGTTACAAATTCAAGAGCTAGAATAAAGGAGAATAGATGAATATGAGAACACCATGATTTATAAAGAGTGTACGATGATTCCCACAACTATCTCATCCTTCATCGTTAGTTAGGAATTGGGCAGAAGGTCATCTTCTACAATGCAAGGTTGAAGTTTCTTCTTGGTAATCATCGTTCCCACTGATTTGGACCATACAATGTTAATAACGCCTCTCCATTTGGTGTTGTCAAATTTCAATATTAAGAAACCAAGCAATCCTTTATTGTGAATGGGAATTGGCTGAAGCACATCTATGAATTTATTCTGGAGTCCCAAACAGTGGAACTCCAGGTTCAAGAATAATTCTATGAATGAAACTCACTAGGTTTTATCCTTCCTTTCCACAGACTCATTTTATAATGTGAAGTCACTACACACTTTAGTTGTAGGGGGTGGGCATATTACTGGGTTAGTTAGGAATTTTCATCATCTTTTTTATTTATCTCTTTTTATCTTTCTGAATTGTATTGTTAATTTCACACTTCCCTCCCACTCACTTCTATGCAAAAATAGTAATTTTTTATACCCACTTTATCATGTAAAATTATTCATATTAAATCCTAGAAGTTATTGAAAATTCTTGAGGAATGTTCATATATCAAGTTGTTTTAACATTAAATTTTTTTATAACATGTGCATTTCATCATGAATTAAAAATTATGGTGTAAATTTCTTTTGAAATTTAGTTCTTTGTCGTTGATATAAATAGTTGTATCATTTTTAATCCTTTTAGAAAAAAGTTTCCCTTTTAGTGAATATTTTATGGAAAATTTGTGTTACATAATCTCTGCACATAATTTTCACCCAACCATAAATTGTGAAAATTTATTACATAATGTTAGGTAAATTTATGATAGATTTATTTTTCTATTCTTTCAAAAAATCAATTTTCTATACATTTGTTCTTTATCTAATCTATTTCATTACATCACCTGATTGACCTATGCATGTGTACCTGTTATCCAACTACTGTACATAGCTAAAAAAATAAAAAATGAGATGAGTATTTAGAAGATCAGAAACCACCCTTCCTCAACCATTGATCTTGTTATAACTATTAGAATTTGTGTCTTGAGGTGATCAAATATGGGTTGGGAGAAGAGTGTGAGATTTGTTCCAAGGGAAAATTTTGAAATATTAATAAGTGAGGGGAGTGGATAAATGTACAATATATGGGGATATCTAGGTTAAAAACATATGGTGTTACTTCTGGGAATTCTTATGTGAGTGGGTCTAGAAATCTTATTGCAATGGAGTTCTAAACCCATGTGAAATGTGGTTTTAACAAATTAGTGTTCTCAAAACCACCATCCCATTTTCCTATAAAATGACATCTTTTGATCCTCATTTTTAAGTTCGAACTAGAAGTGAATCTCAACCATTTGGATTTCATAGAGTAGTCTCCTCCCCATCATTGATGTTATGAGGCCCCTTTCCTTATAGGGGGATAAAGAATGAAGAAGGAGTTCCACCCAAACAACGTCTTCATCCTGATGTCGAGCTAAAAAATGGGTGTTCGTTGTGAGGGAGATATGAACATGTCAAAGGAGTTATAATCATTATTTTAGATACTGATTTGGAGTAATTTGGGTATGAGAAAATTTCGTTCCATGTATCTTACACAATTATATATTTTAATTATTCTTTTGATGAATGTAATTCAGGTAATCTTAATTTCAAACAGATTATTGTGAGGTTTTGAGTGTGTGACTTGTGTTGTTCCGATTGGGAAGCAGAAGAAACATTTCATACCCACCTTCTTGATATTTCAATATTCTATGTAAGCTCTTTTTCAATGCATATGTTCTAGATCATGACAAAAGGATTGTTATGTCAATGTTTGGTTCTTTAATAATTAAAATAATATCCTAGGAATTAATCAGGCTTCCAATTAATTTTTACCAAGGAATTACTCCAATCCTAAATAAATATATATAAATAATTGACTTGAAAAGTGTTTAGTGAGAAAATAATGAACCATTTTCTCTAATATTTTTCAAAATCCATTTGTTTTCTCAACTTTTAATCTTTCAATTATGTCATTTTATTCTAAAAATATTTTCAAAACCACCCAATATTTTAGCACTTATTTTTAAAATGTACACTATAAACCAACACACTCTCCTTGAGAGATGTCCTACGACCTTCCCTAGACAATAAATTTACCTAAAAATCATAATCAATATGATGTGTCATGACAGCAAGACCAGTAAGAAAATGTGTCATGAGACCAGGCCGTAACATGGGGTCCATTTTGACATGGAAAAAGATGAGAAGACTAATAATGGGTTCATGAAGCTTGGACATGGATAGAGGGTAATGCCCCTGTTAAAATTCAACACTATGGGCTCATTGTCACAATTCATCTACATAGGAAAATAATTTTTACAAGATAGAGGGAGTAAAGTCCCCCTCCAAGCACAAGGGTTCTAGGGTTGCACTCTTCCAACATAATGGTCAAAAGATGGGGCATAATGTGGGGGCTTGATTTAATGGACTGTTCATAGGGATTAGAAGTATCCAAATGCGATGCATAGTTCCCATTAGTAGATCTTCGTTTAGGTTCATAGAACCTGGACCAGGTTGGGAAAAGAAAAGGGATAGAAATTGTGTGCCTGTTGCAAAACCAACACGAATGAGAACTGAAGAGGTACTCACCACACCACATGATCCCAAGAACGTTACGTCCAAGGGGATAAATCAAGGGGGATGATATTTTAGATTCCGTGGGCTAGACCTGGAGACAAGATTCATGGGTGTTCCAACGTATTCCATGAGGATGTGAATCATGTCGTACGTAGTTCTTGCTGATGTCGTGTAGTTTAATGTCCTGTGGAAAGGACATGGAGTGGTCTTAGTTTATTTTCATAGATATCATACCATAGATTGAACTAAAGGAGGGATACACATTGCGAATTAATTACAAATACCCGATGTGAATGAGGACGGTAAGAGTATGTATCACCACAGTGTGCTCCCCGAGGAAACTTCTAGGTCTGGGGACCAAAAGTGATAGTTAATATGGGCCCAAGGAAATGTTCCCCAACATTCCAACGAACCACATGAAGTCTGAAATCAATACATATGTATTTTTTTAATGTGTCATGGTATGATACCAGTTCCAGGGATAATAAGGTCGTGTCTGTCTGGCCCTTGCACGAAATGATGTGGAAGTTGATATATCATGTTAGTACTTTAGGATGAATATGTTCCTTTTATTGAAGTGATAGACCTAGGATGGAATGTCCAGGAATCACGACCAGAATCAAGACATATTAAATAATAGAAAAATGGTTTGGTGTGTAACCGATACCAAACAAGATTTCCTCTTGAATGAGGACACCATGGTGCTGTGTCATTTTTCATCGTGCATCCAAGATAATAATGTCATAGTTTAGGGTCGTGTGATAGGCCTAAACATATATTTTAATGTCTTTAAATAAATAAAAAGATTTAAAAACATCTGGGACCATAGGGAAAATACACATGAGTTGATAAATTATACCATACATGAATGAAGATGCGGTGCACCTGACACAACACGTGATTCCGAGGAAGAAACCATTGGCTTAGGGGCTATAAAAGATGAGAAAATAGAGGGTTGGACATGTGGACAATATTTACTGGAGTTCATATGAATCCCATGAGGATGGGTATCATTCCATACGTAGTTATGAGAGTGCAGTTTAACATCATGGAGGATGTGATGGTTTGAGGTTATGTAGGACCATATACAGTGTAACGTCATGCAGGACGGTATATTTATTTATGGTCATGCAGGATAGGAGGTAAGATGGACTATCTCCAAGAATGAGATTATGTGGTGCGGATATTGATAAATGGACGTGAAAGAGGACAAAATCCCACACACACCAAACCATGCAATCCTATAAGTGTTGGGGCCTAAAAGGCTAAACAAAACAGATAATTAGTGTAACATGAGTTGGACCCACTGATGAGATTTCTAAGAATTCATACTTATCCAATGATCATGGGAATCAAGATATAAATATTTCAAAAAAGAGGACATATAAGGTGGTCTTAGTTTAAGGTCTTAGAGCTAAGACCATAAAGAAGAAAAAATCTTCCAAGATGTCACCGAAATATAACCAATCCCTAATCCCACATGATTCGAAAAAGGTATGAGAAACAAGGGAGAATGAGTTAGTTTCATCACAAGGGATACAAGAAAAGGGGAAGTCGGTGTGGATCCCCGAATGACGCCTTACACGGATTTGTCCTCCTTACCTGCAAATGCGCACTGAGGGATAATACCAAGAGTATCGAAATTCCACATGACATGCTGGGGTGGAAAATGATGTGAATCATGTAGAAGGCATTTAAGGATTTATGGGGTTGGTGTAATGATGGGGGATAATGATGGACCATATTCGAAACACAACATCCATATCGTGTGACCTGAAATGTGAACAACAAATGATCATCAACCACTGACAATATTCACAATGTAGGACTTGTATCCATGTTTTGTTCGAAACCATTGAGGAGGATGGCCCACAATGATATGGGAGCCCTTGGGATGAGTATCCATGCCATTTGGGGGTCCTTTTAGATTTGAAAGTTAATGAAATCCAAAATGAAGGGAAACACGAAACCTAAAAAATGGGTGAAATTGTGTCCAAGTAAAATTTGACACTCCATGTTCTAAACCAGAGTACTATTGGGAACATCAAGGAATCACTGAAGAGGGTGGGGGGGGGGGGGTAACTTAAGAGAATCCGACAATAAAATATGTGTTTAAGGAAAAGGAGAAAACAGTTATTTGGAGAGAGAGGTATGTGGTGTTGTTGTTACAAAACCGATGTGAATGGGGACACAGGGCCAAACCACAATGTGTACCCCTCCCCTAGAAGGACTCAATCCAAGGGTCCAGAATGATAAGGTGTTTTTAAAGATATGGGGATGGACCTGAAGACATAGACATTATGGAAGTCTTAGGTATCCCATAAGGATGGGATTCATGCCACATGCAGTTCTAGGGAAGTATGTTGTGTAGTTTATCACCATGCAGCAAGGATGCTGGTGATAATAATTTAATGTTTTAGGGATTAGACTACAGATTCCTAGTATGATTCCATATACATGGGATAGCTAAGTGGAGAGGGAAAGTCACCATGCATGTGGAAGACCATGAAACGAAAAAAACGATAGAGGAAAACTGTTGACCATGTTTGCAACACAGTAGATGTATTTGTGTGACTAGGATTTGGGAAAACAACTTATCATTGACCATTGAACATATTCTCAACATAGGACTTGTATCAATATTTTTAAACCCTCGAGGGAATTGGCCTATAATGGAAGGAGAGCCCTTGGGCCAAGCATCCATTCCATTCAAGGGTCCTTTTGGATACATATGATGATGGAAACCCAAATGATGGGGCTCGCGAAGCAAGGAAGGGACTATACTCAAAGAAAGTAAGATAAATGTAGGTGGGATATCAAAAGGGATATGTGTGGCATGAAAAAATAGACCATTTTGGATAAGAATGCGAGTCCATATCACACCGCACAATCCTAAATGAGAACATGGGCCAAGGGGCCGAAAGGTTCTGGGGACCTATGGCTGGGCGTCCTTGAAAACAATATCCATATGACCACTCATGAAGGTGATGCCTTACCTCAACTCCTAAGCCCACATTAACAATGCTCGATGTGGGAAATAAGGAGTTGGACTAGGCTATCCCAATCATATAAGGGTCCGACATCTTGAATCACACTCCTGTCTGAGGCAGACCAAAGCCTGAAGAGACAGCGGTGCAGATTGAACCACTACACTCAATGTTAGGGAAATATGGGGGGTGGTGAAATGGAAAAGGATATATATTGAGATATTAGAAACACATCATCCATATCATGTGACCCCCAATGGGAACAACAAATGAGCGTCAACTACTGACCATATTTGAAACATGGGACATGTATCAATTTTTTGTTCAAAACCCTTGAAGACATTGGCCCGTAATGGTAGAAGATCCCTTGATCCATGCATTCATTCAATTAGGGGGTCCTTTTGGATATAGAATATGATAAAAACCCAAATTATGCTGCTCAAAAAGCTTTATGGGTCCTGTTCTCGTAGAAAGAATGATATATGATGTATGGATGTCTGAAGGGGATATGTGTGCCATAGAAAAAATAACCTAACATGAATGAGGATTTGAGTCCATACCACCCCACAAAATCCTAAATGGTAACTTGGGAATTGGAGCCGAAAGGGTTAAGGGACTTGAGGCTAGGCATCCTGGCCAACTGTAGCCATATGACCTCTCATACGAGTATTTACTTACCATAGCTCTTAAGACCCAATTAGCAATGCTCAGTGTGGGAAACAAAAAGAAGGACTAGGATCTCCCCATCATATAAGGGTACGATAGTTAGACTCACACTCCTTCCTGAGATAGACTAGTGCATAGACAGTGGGGTAGAATGAACCACTACACACAATGTTTGGGACATATGTGGGTGGTGGAAATGAAAAAGGATAGATATTGACCAGATTTGAAACACAACATCCATATCATGTGGCCAGAAATGGTAATAAGAAATGGGCGTCAACTGCTGACCATATTTGCAACATGGGACCAAAATCAATTTTTTGTTCGAAACCTTCTAAGGTGTTGGCCTGTAATGGTAGGTTAGTCGTTGGGCCGAGCATCCATGCCATTTGGGGGTCCTTTTGGATATAGAGGTTCAGTGTTGGTCTCTAACCTCAGGGAGGCATCCTACGTACCTTTCCATGGCAAGGATCAATGTCCTCTTAGATTAGTGGGTGTTGGTGAACCGATAGGAAGGGGGTGAGGACCAATATGTGTTGGGCTTGAACCTCGGGGAGGCTTACTATGTACCTTTCCTTTGAAGAATCAAAATTCATGTAGTTGGAATGGTGTGGGTGAAACGACGTGAAGTTGTCAGGACCAATGGGTGTTGGGCTTGAACCTCAGGGAGTCTACCTATGTACCTTGCTTTGGAAAGGATCAAAGTCTGCACAGTTCTTAATGGTGTTGGTGAACCAACATGATGTTTTTGGGACCAACTAGGTTGGGCTTGAACCTCGTGGAGGCTTCCTACATACCTTTCCTTTGAAAGGATCAATGCTTGTGTAGTTCAGTATTGTGTGGGTGAACGAACATGAAGTTGTTGGGACAAATGGGCATAGGGATTGAACCTCGGGGATGATTCATACGTACCTTTCATTGTAAAGGATCAAATCCAGCATTGTTCTTGATAGTGTGAGGATTACACTCTAATTCAACCCAGACAGGATGTCATGCATGATGATTACTATTAGACATTGTGAGTCATGCTTGTTGTGAGAAATAACAGGCAGTAAAGACATGATGATCATGTCACGAATGGTGCGTCTGTTGGAAGTGGAGTGCATATAACACGTAGTTAGAGGCCCAAAATTGAAATATGGGCTTATGCATGGTCCACAGTCCAAATATGAAACAGGGGCTTACACGTGGTTAGTTACCCAGGGAGATGTATATTGGGACATACTCCAGGATGGCCGCATGGGTGACGACAAAGCCTATAATGTGAGTGATGGGATGATGAAGGTCCCGGTTCTCATTCCCCCACATGTACTAGGCACAGAAGAATAAAGTAATAGTAAAGGTACTACATCATCCATTAAAGGCTTGGGGATTACACCAAGATGGTTTCCCTTCCCCCACGGATAGATGTTGCTCCATGAATAAGGATCTCATTTCATGTGAGAAATATCTCACTCCCTTGGATATGAGAAATCATGGAGAATTTTATAAATGGGGGACCCTGCGTATGAATCATGGGGCAGGGTCACTATTTAAAGTCATGTGTTGAGGATGATGGTTCTTCACATTTTAACATCCTACAGCTCGGATGAGGTAGGTTCACTTCGCACCCCTAGGATTTACATTACTGTTACCCGCCCGCCCACGAGGAAGGGAAGGCATCAGCAATGTCGTGGTGAGGGGGTGTTGCGGAGTGATACAATGAGGGGCCCACATAAACATGTCTATGTGAAGAAGAAATAGTTATTAGTGTGCCTATATGAAGAATCATGTGGTGGAGCAACACAACAGGAAACTCCACGCAAGGGACTTTAAAGATACATCGTATGAGCCTAGAAGGATGTATGAGTGAAGGATTCGTATCATAGATGTTAAAATTTTTCTAATATGATTCCCAAAAGTTGGACATCATACATGCGTGAAAGTGGATGGTGGGTTGTGCGAAATGGAGCAGCTGTGATGAAACGGTAGGGTGAGCGAAAATGAAATTTTGTGCAAAAGAAGGGATGTTTGCACGGAAAAGGCATGAAAATGGAGTAGAAGTGTGAAAGAATATAGCTTAGCAAAAAGGGATGTTTTCATACAAGATAGGATCTTGTCACCAAATAGGAGCATAACTGTACAAACTATGCACAAAAGGGGCCCAAGGCTTTGCGCGTAGGTGGAGGGGTTTGCATGTCGAATGCCGAGATGATGAGGACTTGGGCAAGGGTCAAACCCTACTAGTCATGCACAATGACAGACCCCCCAAGATACTTATTGTGGAAAATCCCATACATGGAAGTCTACATTTTTTTTGCGGAATATGTGAAATCCATGCAAAAGAGATAGTTCAGATTATTTATCCACCAGAAGAGGAAGGAACACCCTTCTATTTATATGCTCTCGAGGTCATCGGGTCCGTACGAAAGTCTACCGGTGCATAAAACCCATCCCTAGTGTCAGTGGCGTGGATTTGTCAGGATCTCACATAAAAACACATCTGGTAAAACTGTTTTTTGAGAGGGAATGTGTTTTTTTGTGCACTGCTTGGGTTTTTCAGATAGCACTTCGGTTTCTCCCTAAATTAGATGCATAGTTGAAATATGCATTAGTTTAATCCAATGACTCCCTATTTAGGATTTAATAGTATTTTGTCATCTACAATGTTCTCAATGATTTCCGTAAAATATAATTGGATTTGAATTTCAATTATAGATGTCAAATTATGTTCAAAGTGTAGTGTAATTGGTCTTGAGATGAACATCCAGTTGATAGTTTCCCTTCCCTTACAAACTTCTATAGTTTACAGTCTATATCAAAATATTTTTTAAATGATTATTATATCATTAAATTTTCTTCAATCATTATAAATTTCACTCTGAGGGAATCATGTGGCATGATGGAGAGAATTAAAACATCCTAGTGTCAATATTTTATTTTCTAATATATTTTTTATATTTTATTTTTATATTTCTATGAGTTTAGAGGGGTTTTTTAAAAAATATCTCTTGAGCGTGTAAAAAAAGTTTCATATTATTATTATAAACCATGTGGTGGCCATGAGAGAAGTACTACATTTTTAACAGTTTTATTTTTTATGTCTATTGAGCGGTTACATAAACCATGAAATGTCTCTAGGAAAATGATATGAACCATTTTTCTATTGGGGTGACTCATATATTGGAACAATGATTTGAGTAATTATGGTACTAACCCATATGTATGTCATTTTATTGTCTCATGTTAGATTCAGAATCCTTTTAATGGTTGGAAACCTATGTGTGAAAACAATGTTGTTAACCTTGATTCGTAAAAGTCATAAATTAATGTTTTAACACAATACATATTATGGCTTGGACCCTCTTATTCATTTCATACACTTGAAATAGCCCTTTCATTTATTAGTGAGTCTTTATCCTCCCCCATAATTGATTTTTGGCATACCTTCCAATATTTACAAGAGATTCTACTAGATATACTCATATAGTTCTCTTCAACATCCCATTTTCCAAATTTTCTATTCATAATATATTGTTCAATGATCTCTAGACAAAATTATGTATGATTTATGTGATTATGGGTGAAATAATATTGGGGATTTTTTTTATAGAGCTTGTAGAAATCATCTTTATCATTTTCTGGGAATCCACTATTATATTCAACTTGTTCCACTCGAATATATGGTAGGGGAGTAACACATCGAATTAAAAAAATTAATTATTTGGATTATTTTTAGTCATTTTTTCCAATAAATTCTAGTATGGGTTTAATTTTAAAATTTTCAACTTTGGACGGTCCTCTATATGGGTTTCATACAGTTAAGAATAACTATGCGACAAACGTGTGTCAGGGTCTATCCTTGACATTATGACATTTAACATGGTTGGAGCATGTTTTTCTCAATCATGCATTTTTCCACAGGTAACTATGTGAGGGTCCATGTCCTAGAAATTTAACAAAACATTGTTATCTCATGGCTTGGTAAACTGTGGACAAACTGTGCAAGTTTCACAGTATTTTAAGAACCAATTTTTTATTTTAATTTTGAAAATTTTTCTTTATTTTTCATCATTATTTTGTTTCTATATTCTATCCTCTACTCCACGTGATCCCTTCCTCATCCCCTACTCAGATGTGTGTTGTCCCCACTTGGGCCCTCTCATTTATACTATTCTACCATATTTATTCACCAATATCGGTCAGTTCTTTTAGGTAATGCGATATCTGTCACTTATATACTTCTTTTCAGACATTTTCAGACTCCCAGTTTAGTCATTTCATTTGGCCGTAACCCTAGGATAGGGATACCCTAATTTTGGAATTCATTCCATTATAGTGTGTCTGAAGGCTTACTCAGGTCGTCTTGAGGTGTGTTTCGACATCCAGCACCGATGTAAATGAAAATTGACACATCTATTATTATTGAGGCCACATAGTGAATGTTTTTTCATCCACTATTGAATTTTTAATCTTTTTTTTGGGACTTTTTGGTGATTTGGGCTACATAATAATGGTTTTTAGGATGTTTAGTGGATCCTTGTGGGTTCACACATGCATAGATAGGTTTGTATATATATTTCTCCCTCAGGTGCTTTACAACATGGAATGAGGAATATGTTCTGTGTAGTAAAGTATATATATATGTAAGGGTGTATGTGAGTGCGAGTACGCGGCAGTTTTACATGGTCTCCAACTAATTTGTCACTTTCCATAGTGTTCATTTTTTTCTACTTCCCTTTTCATGGTATCCCTTCCTATGCATGTCCTTTAAATTCAATGAATTATTCATTTATTATTTATTTCACATAGTTTCCATATTAAATAGTGATTTAATGTTTATTGAATAATTTATAGACATGAGATAATGTGGTTTTCCTCTAATATTATGTTGTAAGAAATGGTTTCATTGTGATTTTCATTCCATGTGCATGATGAATGTTTAGTTTTGGCTATTATTAATGTGTTTTGAATTTAATGTGCTTGTTTTTTTTCTAAAATGAGATTCCAAGTATGGATTCAGTTTTCAAGATGGAATACATATAGTTTTCAAAAAAATGTTTAACATGTGAAGGTTATGTGAGGTCTAGTTGGAACTTTTAAATAGATTCATTAGAAACCCTAATCGGAATGAGTCTCCTTCCATATTGGTTTATGAAGCGATAAGTCTATCCTCAGTTTGGGAACTCCCTTATGTGATAGTGATTCAATGGAAATGGACTATTTCTTCTGGTATTTGGGGTGGTTCCCAATTGTGTATATTATCTGGTGGCTTATATATATGGTTTTTTCTCACCTTTTCTTGGAACACACATTTGTAAGCATGAAATGGGAACCAAGCTTAGCTATGAGAATTTATGGTAATGATTGTTTCGATAGTTTAGTTTACACACTTTATAGTATTCCCAAATAGGAGGATATTTTATTATTATTACTGTGGGATTGGGACCCTTGGTCAGGATAGGTAGGGAAATGATCAAGTGTTTTGGTGTTATGATGTCATCAGGTAGGGAATGCCTTTGGGATTAGTCACATATATATTATGTTCCAGTTTTCCTCTGATTTCCTATGTATTATTCTGTTTTCTACAGTACTAGTATCATTTTCCCATTACCGTTGTTATGTAATCGGAGCCTCTTCTCTTGATTTGTGGTGTTTTCATGGAAAATATAGAGTGTGATTTTTTTTAATTTTTTTCATGAAAGATGTTTTGAATTAATTAATTTCTTTATTTTCTTAAATGAATTAAAAAAGAACATTTACCATTTTTTAAACATTCCATATTCCCTAGGAACTCAATTATACTTTATGGAAGGTTGATTGTTTTAAAATTAATAGGGAAATGGATTGTGATTTTTTACATTAAAATGAACATGAATAAAAACCTATATTTAATATATTTTAGTTCAATACTAAAATTGATAATTCATTTTTTAAATAAAATTTAATTTGGTATAAATTACAAGGGCATTCCTACTATGTTTTAATACATACACATTTAGTTTTAATTTTTCTATCATCGGCTGCTACTTCTTGCTTATATTCATTCACTGTAATTCGATGTTGGATTCTGGTTGGTGGTGACTCATAACATCACATTAATGTATGTGTAGTTTTATATTTCTTTACGTAGATAAAATTTATTTTTATTATTTAGTTTTTATATATTTATTTCTCTTTATTTTAGGGGACAAATCATTCCCATCTATTTAAATGTGATGCTCGACACTAGTTTCAGCCTGTGTGGCTCAGGAGCACTATTTGGGCCTTGTCGCTGACTGGGTCAGTGTGAGGTTTGATGAAATCATAGCTAGGTTCATGAAAAATTGTATCAAATAAGACTATCTTTTATTTATGGGTGTTAGGTAGTTAAATACTGGGACAGTCTGGACCTAGGTGGTAGGTGCAGGAAAAGTGTTTTTGACCCTTTCCCAATCAAATCCCCTAGTATCATCGGTTGTCCATGATTTGAGTCTTTTGGAATTGGTTTTTTTGATGGGGATGAATTATGGAGTGTGACTTTGTTTCACAATAGACACACATAGTTTATAGACCCATATGGAGCTCGATTATACATTTAGAGACACTCTTTGTGGTTAGTACTCGCTTAGAACATGGTCTTCAATACCATGTACACTGGTTAGGCATGACCACCAGTTCTTTATCTAGATTCCTTGGTGAACGTGTTGTTTATTCATTGGTTTTTTATTGGTGTGAATTTAAATTGGTTTGGGGGGTTTTTTCTTGATTTCTGAAATGACGGTTGATTTGAAATAGTTGGATTTCAAAAATTAAAACAACAGATTGATTTTATAGTGGGAGGATAAATGTTTTTGATTTTGAAATGTTTTTTTAAAATGTGAAATGAAAATAAGATATAAATGATTAGTTTTATGGATAAAGCGTATCTGTTACCCTTAATGTTCCTTATGGACGTTCAAATATGTGCATATGTGTAGGGATGGTTCATGTTGGATTATATGTGTGGATTCTATAAGAATAAGTTGGAACAAACACATATGTGATGATTCATTGGATATCAAGCATGGGTATGTGTAAATAAATAATTTATCAAGATTTTAAAACTTTTTATAGAAAATGAAATTGGTTTCTGATTATATGTGGCTTATTTTCTAAATATATATGTGGTTTTAAGGGGAAAAATGTGATGGTGTATTAAATTTTTATGTGGATATGTTGGAATTATTTATGAAATGGAAAACAACAATTGATTTTGAAAGGGGGTTAAATGTGAATGTGGCTGAATTTGGAAGATGGTCATTTTCAAGAGGCCATTATGGGAATGTTTTGTGAATTTTTTTTGGTTTTATTTTGATGATAGTTGACTCTGATTTGGTTTTATTTGTAATGTTTTTGTCTATGATCTTGGGTTCTTAGAGTAGATTTCCATTTTGGTTGAGAATTGGGCGGGTTTTTAGTTTGTTATTTAATTTTTTCAATTCATATTATGCATACTAGAAAGTTCCTAGATGTTTTTTATGTTTATCAGTCATTGGATTTACCCATAATTCCAGTGGAGTGGTAGGATTGAGTTCATTTTGGTTATTACACATTTTATGATGTGATAAATGTTTTTTAGAAGAAATGGAGTGGCTAGAAAAAGTAAGATGTTTTTTAGGGACTCCTAAAGTGATGAGGGTTTTCAGTTTTATAGTTTCATTGGATTTATGAATTTGAATGGGTGGAGGGTGGTCTTCCAAAAATCATTTCAAGTTGGAGTGTCATGGGGAGAATTTATGACCACATTCTTCTTGTGATGTGTGATCAATAAGTTATAGTTGATGAAGGTGATAGGGCTCATGACTGTTCAGAATAGTCAGGGGATGATGAAATATTATATCGACAGATTAAGGATCTTCATTCGTTTTTATTAGATGTA
This sequence comes from Viscum album, assembly GCA_963277665.1. NCBI lineage: Eukaryota > Viridiplantae > Streptophyta > Magnoliopsida > Santalales > Viscaceae > Viscum > Viscum album. The sequence goes on along the minus strand of OY728151.1, from coordinate 2,057,827,521 downwards.
GAGTCATAATATCAATTTGGGAAGATAAGGGATGAATCATTTTTAGATGAGTTTATTTCCTGAGTATGGGCTATTGAAATGCGGTGTCTCTATTTTCTCAGGAAGGTTTCCTGTCTGGAGAGAGGACTATGCTAGAGGATCCCATTTCAAAAATTTCTCCCTCATTGGGTCTGATATCCAGTTATTTAGACCATTCTATTGTTTTCCACTAGGGTGGACGTTTTAGGCATTCAATAACATCCTATCACAATCCTCCAATAGCATATCATCTTTTCTTCTAACTGGGTCACATGGAGATTTTTTTAGGAAAATTTTCTCTTAAGAAAACATTGTGGTTGGAGAATTTTGGTTCCTGGATATGTGATAGGACTAGTTCTCTTCATCAGGGATCTATCCCCATGTATGAATTTTAATCTCACACTTAATAATGTAATCACTTGGGGAACAAAAAACTGTGGTATAACTTTTTACATTGATGCTAGAATAGAAATGTTTAAATCCCATTTTTAGTGTCTTAATCAATGAAGTTTCATTTTTATCATAAAAGGATTTTATGACTTGTTTCATCATTGTGGAATTTTATTAAAAGTCCCCTTTGGGTTATGAATGATGTGGAGGCCTTGTGTCATTTTAAACTTCCGTAGATTTAATTTTGACATATGGTTGTGAACCTGTGATAAGTGGTTTTTTCATGGATCAGTTTTAGCTTTCAGTTATGCTCTTATTGGAGATTCTATCATCATATATAGATTACAAATCATGGATTGAGTTGATTCTCACATTTTAGGGTTTCGTTAGCCCCCTTGTAGTGCGGATTGGTCTGTATGGGAGATTCCATGGTTGGTCCATGTTGGGGGCACATGTTTTATTCATGTTGGAGAAGAGTTTTTTCAACTTTCTAGCATTCTGTATGTAATTGTGTGAGGGTTCATGTCCAAGGCAGTGGACAACACACAGTTAACATAAAATTTGGTAAACTGTGTGGGATTCTGAGTATTTTAAAACACTGATTTTTATTTTATTTTTCTTTCCTTCTATTTATTCTTTCTTTATTTTCCCATTTATCTCCTCTCCCACACAGTTTCCCAATTTAATGATTATTAGTATGTTTTTAATTTAATGTGTTGTATTGGTTTTCTTAAATGGGTTTCCAAGTTTTTTTTTTAATGTGGTTTGAATATGGTTATTTCAGAAGTGGTATAAAATCTGTAGGATATGTGTAGTCTGGGGGATCTTTTGAGATGGTTTCGTTCGGAAACCCTTCGAGAAATGAGTCTCCTACCATGTTGGTTGACAAACAGATGAGAGTGTCATCATTTTGGTACTTCCCTTGTGTGATAATGGTTTAATGGAAATTGACTATTTGTTGGGGTGTTTGGGGTGGTGCAAGTCTGTATGGTGTCTATAATGTATTATATATATGGTTTGTTTCATTGAATTTTTTGGAAAACCCCTTTGTGAGCATGACATGGGAACCGAGAATAGCTACGAGGATTTTTGACGATTATTGGTGGTCTATTATATTTTATATAGTATCATGTGGAACATAGTAGGGGGGATAGTTTGCTATTATTTCAATAGTATTGGGCCACTCTATCTATCCTAGTTGGGTAATGATCAAGTGTTTGGGAATTATGATGTCATCAAATAGGGAATGCCTTCAAGACGAGTCACATGTATATTATGCGCTAGTTTTCCTTGTATTTCTGAGGTATTCCCATGTTTTCTCTAGCACTAGTATAATTATCCCATTGTTCACATTGTGTGATCATACTCTCTAATCTTAATTCATGGTGTTTTCATGGTAAATAAATAGAGTGATGTTTTTCATAATAATATATTTCATGATTTTTTTTGGAAATAATGAATCTTTTCCTTTTTTACTTGATTGAAAAATGAACATTTCACATTTGGATTCATTTCCCTACTCCCTAATAATAGAATTTTCCGTTAGGAAATGTGGCTTGTTTAATAATTATGTAGTAAATGGATTGTGATTTGATTAATTTAAAATGAACATGTGTAAGAACCTAGGTTTTTTATATTGTAGTTCAAAACTAAAATTTATGATTCCATTGATTAATGAAAATGCATATGGGAATATATTACATGGCATGCCTAAGGAGTTATAATACTCAATCTTATAGTTTTATATTTTTTAGCTTTGGTGAATGTTTCTTGCTCGGATTCAGTCAACATAGTGAAACATTAGATTATGTTCAGTGGTAACCTATCAGGTTACATGGAGGTATGTGTAATTTTATTTTTATATGCCCCACTATCTATCAATTTTTAGTCTTTATTTTTTAATTTTTTTGTTTATCATCCAAATTCTTCCCATCTATTTTCATTTGATATCTAGTGCTAGTTTACAGCTCATGGTGATCGAGAATGTCCTTTGGGACTTATCATAGACTAGGTTGGGTGTTGTGTTGTTTGACATCACCACTTATTTTATAACAAAGTGATTCTAGGTAATCGCATTTGTAGCATGTATAGTATGAATGAGTTTATTTAAGTTCATTATCAATCATATTAAAACAATATATTATACCCATCAAAGATGTTGAATCATTTATCAGGGATTTTATTACATGGAATAATGTGTTTTATAGTGGTTTTATTTCTTTAATCATGATAATATTTTCTTCAAAATACCTATAAGGAAGGTAAATGTCGAGGGGATGGTTTTTTAAATGAAATCGGGATACTAGTGTGGGCTTGACACCAGTTTTTGTTTTCATAGAGGTTTTTTAATAATTAAATAGCAGTTAGTTTTTTTTAAAAACCCTTATACGTGGGAGTTTCTTCATTTCAAGAGTGTTGGTATTTAAAATGGTTTCCAAAATGTATTGTTGTTACTAATTGTATTTGAATAGTACTTCTGAAGAATATGGGTTTTGAATTGGATTATTAATGATGCATAAGAGGGATTAACAACCATTTTTTTTTCAAAGACCCAATTTGATCGTTCTAAAAGAAACATCTGTAAAGTTGTGTGAGTCCCTCGAAACTGAGGCCGTTTTCTAAATTAATTATTTAGGTTCAATCCCATTTGGGAGATTTTACGAATAAATTTAATGGACTTGAATTGTGTTGTGCCATTTGAGTGTGTTGGTGGTGAGATGAGTTTTATTTTTTAATATTTTTTTATTAATGTGATTATATATATTTTTAGGATTGATTCACATCCCCATGGTTAACTGTAAGGGAACCCTACACACCAAAAGAATGGATTGGAAGTATTCTCTAATAATTATCTCAAACACATTCTAGATCCCACTAGTTTTGTGGTTTAATTAGTACTAGGGATTAGCCTCTATGAGGCATGTGTGAGTAAGATCAGTGGCTTGTGTATCATTTTTATGATTCAATGTTGGATGATAGTTGGTACCATGATCTTTATTTAATAGGATCGTCTCCCTTTAGAATATATTTATTATCCCATATTCCTTATCCATTATTGATGATTCCACCATGGAAATTTCACTTGTTCTAGTTGATCCCTTCAATTGAATAAATTATATGGAACCATTATTATTTTATTATTTTGTTATTTCAACATTGTTGAGTTATGGTTACCTTTGGATTTATAATTAATAACAATAATGGTGTGTTTTTTTTCAAACATTCTATCTTATGAAAAAGGATTTTCTTATAATGAATGGTTTCAGAAAATGAAAAATGATGGGTAATAGAATATTTTTTTATAGAATTGTTTTGGTTTTCATTTTTGGATCAATGATATCTCATTTAATGTAATTTTTTTTGATTTAATTTCACATTTATGTAGATTTTAAAGAGGTATTTTTAAATATTTACTTTTAATAAATTATTTCTTACCTCCTCTTATGCACCTTCATTTAAAATGTATTTTCAAAATATATTTCAATCTAGTATTATTTTTATATCACATATAAATACTTTGACGGAATCTATGGTGAGATACTAATGTGAATTTTATTCTCCCATAATGCGTACCCCTTTAGGTTTATGAACAATTTGTGTTTTCGTATAAGAATCTATATCGTGAAACTTTTTTTAATCTATTTTTTATCTCTGTGGTATTATCGAGAGATGGTATGTGGCCAATGGTCAAATGATAGTGTTTTTGCAGTAATTAATTTTTTATTGTTTTAATTTTTGATGTTATAGATTTTCAATCATGGAATTTTTCATTTATATTTCTTTGGGTGATTCAAATATGTCTTTTGTACTACAAATCACTAATTTTATGAAATTTTTTAAGAAATGTATATCTAGATGATGTTTCATGTTTATATAAATGAGTTGAATCACACATATTGGTTATGTATATTCCTATCCTTAAATATTTTGTTTTGACTATTTCTTATGCATGGTAGTCAAATGTGTCAATGTATGATTCAATATTTTTGTGGAGTTTCCATTGGTAGATTAATATTAATTGATGGTGAAGTCATTCCTAGTAGATTATTCTCTTATGAATAGGATCTAGATTATTTATTGTGGTGATTAGTAATGTTTTAGAATTTGATATGTGTTTTAATACAATAACAGTTTAATTTATTTCAATAAATTATTATTTCATCACATTTGTTGAATATAAATATTATAAATAATGATTTTATGTATTAATTTTTAATAATTTTTAAATTAAATTAATTTTAAATATTGAAATGTATAGATTTTATGAAAATTTTTTAATAAAATTAATTGTTTAGTGAGTGTTACATATTTTAATATTAGTTAATGTTTGGAAATAATATTTGTATATGATTTGCCTAATGTAAAAAATTAGGACCATTATATGTGATCCACCATGTGCAACCCTGTAAAAGTATTAGGGTAACTAAGGGGTCAATCCAATCAAATGGCTAATCATAAGTAGCCCTCTTTGAAGCATAGGATCTCTAGGTCGTGTATAGACTTAAAAATACACCACCTCTGTATAATGACTTCTAGTTTGCACATTTATTAGTCCATGATATCCCACTGGTCCATGGATCGAGTAGAGATTAATGGGGTGGAAGTGATGAACCACATTGAAAACTCAATGGAGTACTAGTGAAAAATATTTATAATACTACAAGCTTAGACACCTGCATATCTCATGTTAGACGTATGAATTTATTTTACTATTCATCATATCTGAATAACCATATGATGATTAATCCCCTCTACCAGTTCAATATCATCTTCTATGTAAGTAATTCCATCTTATCCTTTCTTATTTTACTATTGAATATACCTCCATGCATGACCAAGATTCCATGTGCATGACTCCTCCTCTATATCATCATTACTAACATCACCTTTAGTGGTCTGAATGGTTCTCACCTTCAGTGCCTCCACATCAGGATCACATCATATTTTTTTCAGTTCTCGAAGCACATTAATGTAATGGGTACCTTTAATAGACTTTGTTTTACTCCTTTCAGCACATGTCACAAGAACCAACTATATAACAATATATTTTTGGTACCCATTTATTGACCAATCTACCATTGGACAAAAATACTAGATCAATATATCGTTTCATGTCAATGGAAGATCTATTGGATCCCCAGTAGATCACTCTTGACAATGGTAGATCTTTTTTCACCGATATTATACTATTAAATAATAGATATCCTTTAATTCACTAATGAATCAAGTTTCAATGGGATATCTTCTACTATTGGGTAGTGTCTAGAAATCATATTTCGTCAATGCTAGATCATTCCAATAATTTCTCATTCATTAGTGTGACATCTCTATGAATGTCACGTGTTCATAGAAACCATCACTCAAGCTTCATCATTATAATTTTTCCAACTATCTAAGGATTGATTTATAGTGTAAATGAATGATCCAAAATGGAATCATTTGGATCCAATATTATATCATTCCTCGCATCAAAAGTAGATGAATCCCACATAGTAAATAATTGGTAGATCAATCAACCATTGAGAATCAATAGAGTATAAATCCAACATTGGAGACCACTAGTTTACCATACACCAATAGTTAATCAATATAACATAATACAGTTATCGATCAATCTACCACTAGGTATTTTCTACTAGTGTTATTTCCAAATAATTTTTCTAAAATGATTTTTCTTTTAATTGGTATTTTGATGATAAATTTTTATTGATTTTTTTTATTTTTTACAAATAATTATATATTTAGTGGAAATTAATTTTTAGAATATTATATATATATATATACATTTACATGTGAGGTTTATTTTCCTGTGATGCAGTGTTTCAATTTTTTTTTACGTTCATAATTAACTAGAAATTTATTATTTTTATTTAAACTATTTTATAAATATTAATTTTATATATTTGTTTTATGTAACATGTTAAATGTTTTACTATAATATTTCATCAAGAAATAAAGTGAGAAATTGATAATTGTTAATAAATTTATAAAGTATTGATAAATGTAATGGTAACATTATTTTATTGTTCAACACTATCAAGTGGAATGAAAATATTGTATTTGAGGATTCCCCAAGAAGATATTTTATTTGGTGAAGTGGCTTTCATTCATTAGTGTTATAACCAAGGGTAAAAAAATATTGTAATTATAATTCAATTGAGTCCTGCTAAAACAACATTGACACAATTATTATTATATTTATTGGTTAAGGAATCATTTGTGACTTATGTAATCTGGTTGTAATCACAAGAAAACATAAAAATTTGTCCTTCTTCATCTCAAGTGATCAGTGATCATCTTTCTTCAAAATAGTTATAATTTGTTTTCATCTATGAATTTATTTTTATATCATTCTTCCTGTAATATTTCATTATAATATTTGTATTTATTCTACTCGGGTTCACGATCTTCCCAATAAAAAAAATTCCTTCATGTCATGGTTATTACATAAAAATTGATGTTTGGGGGTTATCTCATAACAAAAATCTAGTCTACAAACTAAGGATTGGATTCCTCTAAATGATTCTATTCATCCAATAGGTTCTTGTAAATGGTAGTGTCTGTAGATAGTTATCAAATCATTTAATGTTAATTTTTCTGTGGTTACCACACTTTTTGTTGTGATTATATGGATGAGGAGTGGACTTGGATATTTTTTTATCAAAAACACTATAAATATTTGTTTTCTGTCATTTTATTTATGAAAAACATCATATTAAGAAGATATAATTCACTAAAAATATATATTTTATAAACTCATAATCTATTGTCTTTAATTTTTTAAAATGTCTTTTCACCTACATTAGTCATTATTTCTTTCTGTATAGATCCAAAATTTTTTATTTTGGCCTATTGGAAGAACATTTCTAGTGGCGTATTGGTTGAACACAGGATGGTTCATTTTAGTATTCACTATAATTTACATATTTATCATATGATATTTATAGTTTCTAAATCATTATAAGGATGTAAAAATGTAAGCATGATAAGTATACCTTATAGAGTATAATTTTTATTATTTTGACCCTTTATTGCTTTATAATTTTTAAGAATGTTATCTAGAATGACTAGTTAATTGAGTCAATTAATAAAGGGTGAGCTAATGTTAATATAATAATTTGAATGAAATACATACAATAATTTAATTCACTCATGATCAATCCATGTTTGGGTCTCATATAGTATGTTCTATATAATTAGTATAAGTTCAACATGTGATTATATTGAATATATGTATATTTTGTGTTTTGGTATTTGATTTAATGTTTGATAATTTCATGTGTTGAAAATTATGTATCATTAATTGATCCTATGTAATTTTTGATAAAAAATCGGATTTGACAATTTCAATTAAATAAAAAATATTACTTGATGGAGAGAATATATCCATAGTTTTTGGTATCAAAAATGGATATCATAGATATTTTAAATGTTGGATAAATATCTTTAATATGAGGTGTTATAATAAAACCTATGTATAGGAAGAATAGTTAATATGATATTAATCTTATAGAAACTATTTTAGACTACATTTTATAATAGTTATTCATTATATAAATTGGATTACATTGGCCAAAAAATATTAAATAAAATATGAAATATATTTTAAGGAGTTTTGAATTAAAGAGAGGTAAAGACTTAAATATGGGAAAATAAAAAAAATTATTTTAACATGATTAATGTGATGATAAAGGATAATTATTTACTATATTTATTGAATTTGTTATCATCACAATATAATGTGTAGAAAAATAATAAAATTGAATAGAATTTAAGATAATAGATCATATATTTTTTGAAATTATTTACAAAACAAAAATATCAATATTTATTTTCATTTACATTTGATTACTTGATAAATATATTTATTATATACTAAATTGGGATAGTTGATTATTTTAAAAAGTGAACCTTCATGAAAAAATACTCAATTTTAGAATCCCTAAATAATTATTAGACTTGAAAATAATTATATAATTAATAAGATGATTCAATTTAAGATAAATATATTGAGATGATTTTTGATAAATCCCAAAAACTTATTTTTATAATACTTTATAAAGAAATGTAAAAAAATAATGGCATGTTTCCACATAAATGTGTTTATTTTGGATTATTTAGTGACTCTATCCTTATTTTCTATAGGAGAATACGGATAAAAGTAATGATGACTATGAAATTTTACAAATGATTTCAAAGAATATAACATTATGATTAAACATGAAAAAGTATACGTCCAAAGGAAATTAATGGAGATCCTAAATGGTGAAGAAAAGGAAATACATATCAAATTTATATGAGTAAAAAGTTAATGATAATAATCATAACATGATACGAGACTATGGTTATAGTGAATAGTTATTGATTTTGAATTAAATGAAGAATTGTTATTTTATGAAGTATATGATTGGTGTAATGAATATTATAGACAAAAAACCAAGGCATTATGATAAATTAGGAATATAATGAGTGTTATGTGAATATATAATAACAGGATAAATAAAATAAGATGTTTCTAATGGAACTATAAAAATAAAATTATATTTGGAATGATTTATGTGAGAAATATTTTAGTTTTGAGGAGGAATTTAAACTTTTGACCATATCAATAACAGAGTATAAGAAACTGAATGATTTACTAGATGTAAATATAAATGAAAATGATAATAAAATTTATATTACTCAAATAAGGTTTTTAAATCATTTTTTAATAAATTCATGTCTAAATTGAAGGATATTGTACCTGAAGTTGGTTAAAATTAAATTTTATGGTATCAATAATAACATAAGTACTATATGGGGCATTCCCAACTAAAATTTGGGTCATAATCATGGAATAATATATGATTGACCAGATGATAAATTCCATTATCAAAAAAATTAGAACAAATATTAAATGTTTATTGAATGTCAAAACCAATATGCAGGGTTATCAAATAATATTTCAAACAAATATAAACTATTAAAAACTAAATTTTGATAAAATATTATTTACATTGTGGTTCTGAAAATATCTCTACACCATACCATCATTGAATTATATGAATAATGAGTGGATTACCTTTATTGGTGATCCAAAAATCTTCCATAATCCTCCAAATAACATTGTATGAATCTATTGGAGCTACCACTGTAGATCCTGACCCTTTTTCCACCCTTTTCTGATCACCATTTGAATCTCATAATGAAGAGTTATATTTATTCTCTAGGGAAACAAGAATGTTGTTGGGGTAGGTATTTTTTCTATTTGGGAGATAATTTATTGAAATGGATCTATCTAGTAATTTGAGTGACTTATCTCTAGATGAAGTTGTATTCTACAAAAATTTAATATAAATTCCAAAATAAAAATGTATAAATGGTTTTATATACCAAATGGGATTGAAAATGATAAATTCAAATACACCACACTTAATTTTCTTAATTACAATATAATCTCATATCTATAAAAATAATAATATTATTATGTCTTGAATTTCATAAAGTAGTAAAATAATATAATATATATTTTTCTCAAATAATATTCAATCTATATTATTTATATTTGTACCATTAATCTAGGTCTGAATTCCTAGGAAATATTTATAAGGCCTTGAATAATGAATAATTATTTATAAGTAAATATTACTACATTAATTTTTAATTAATAAATAATAGATCACAAATTTAATAATGGAAAAATAAAAAATTAATAAAAAATTATTAGAAAAATATTCTATCGAATAACATGTGATATAGAAAACATAAATATTTATTATAACATGTATGGGAATAGTATTTATTAAACATTCTAAACAATAATCAATAATAGAAACTTTCATAGTGGCATTAATTTACGAAGCCCAATGTTAATGGTTAACATCTAACTATATGATAATGAACCCTTTAAGAAAGAATTTTTTGAAACAATGACATAAATCCTCATTAAAAAATATACTATGAAATATAATCCCTTTATTATAACATCTATAATCAATAAAGCAACATGCTTCTTCCATCAACCATTGTGATCGATGCCTCTATCAAGGAATTTTTTATATTTCAACATTATTATAAAACACCAAGTTAATGGATTTATTTAAGATATATCATTAAAATAATCAATCCGAAGATATCCACATCAATTAATGGACATAAGGGAAAAATAATTTCTCATATTATTCATTAATGATGTATTAATTGTGATACAAATAATGTATCCAACTACTTTTGGAAAAATAATTCTACAACATTCTTCAATACATCAAAATAAATTACTCATTATATCGAATAATAATGATATAAACGTATAAGGACCTGTACACATTACCATATATAGGAGCCTCTGAGAACACTTATAAATGTGTATTTCTTATTAGATTTCATCATTCCGAAAATATCCTAAACTAGAAAATACCAATGGTGTACACCATTAGATGGTTCTTCAAAGTCATATGTGTCTCCACCCCTGATATACTATATTTTTTCATTTAAAATTAATAATTATGGCTATATAACATTTCTCTATGAATACATTCACTGAACATCTATGTTCACATAATATTGGTAAACTACAATAAACATAATGTGTGAAATATACTCATAAAAAATTATCACATGACATGTTACATAGAATAAAATTCAAGTTCTGATATGTATTTTATTCGTATTTAAAACATTGAATATATATAATAAAAAAGTAAAAAAAATTTGTTCAATGGAAATAACTCTAATAGAATCCAAATTGAAATAGAGAAAACTATGAACATCCATCAGCCTACATTCAATCATATGATACTATAATATTGTTTCCATGATGATTTTGTCAAGGGGTTAGCCACATTATCATCCATGGAATCTCTATTAACTAAGACATCCAAAATTTCATTAAAATCCTTCAATATTTCATACATTCAGATAATGTTATTTGTTCATTAGTGTGAATATGGTTCTTTATTAAGATCAAAAACTATAGTATTACGAATAAAAAATGTGATAAAATTAAAAAAAAGGTATTACATACAGATCGACGAAAAATATTTTTATTAAAACAAAATAATTGGCTTTATCAGAAGTCAATATATATTAATAATCCACAGTATACTAAAAAAAATTGGATTTCGTGAAATCTTCTAGATCCTTAATCCTTAATGGAGACAAATATCATATAATTAAAAAAACTCCATACCATTCTAATATGTCTAAATACTATAATAATTATGACCCGAAATATATAGCTTCTTTTATCCTCCATACACTATGATCATATACTTAGTTCATCTCAAATACATAAGGATAATCTTAATAGTAAACCAATGATTTTCACCTAGAACTTAAAGATATTTTCCTACCCTGATAAATGTAATGAAAATATCTTTTTTACTACAAAACATTACACATGATTGATCCTAGTGCATAAGTGTGTAAGATGATTCTAATTTTATTTTTCTATATTATGTCCAAGGATTCATTTTTTGGGACATATGGATACCATGTGGCATAATAACTAATCCACTGTTGAATTATTCCAGACTATATATCTTTAATTTTTTTGTCAATTTATGTACTTTTAATTAGTCCATGAAGCCTCTTGGATGTATCATGAATGATCTTGTTCTCTAGAATGTTGGATACTCCAATTAAGTCCATCATGGAGAAAAAAATGTTTATCTTATCGTAAATAGACTATAATACTAGTAATTAATTTCCAATAAATAATATATCATTAATCTATATGATTTTATAATAACCACATTCCCATTAAAACACATGAAAACACATGGATCCACTTTATTCTAAATAAACCAAAAAAATTAGCATTATGGAATCAATTTTTCTATGATCTGAATTTTTTCATCTATCCAAAAATGGATCACTGCAACATTAGAATCCTTTTTTCATCACCATTGTCACAAAAAATTATGGTTGCATTATATAGACATCTTTCTGAAGGTTCACATAAAGAACTATATTTTTACATACATATTACAATCATCATAAACATGTTAAAAAGCTATATAATATATATTTTTTGTGGATTAAAACATCTATTTTAGTGATATTGATTCATTGTATTCGGTTCCATGATGTTGTTTAAACCCATTAGACACAAGACTTTCTGTATTGGTGCTTAATTTACCTTACATGTCTACTTTTTTCTAGAATATTCATTGTCACCTTAGACGATCTAAATAAACAATATGATCATATAGAACCACCAATTGGTGATAATACATGGAATCCATTTTATAATTCATTGAATCATTATATCCTATACAATTTATGCTATATAATACCAGTTTTAATGAGATATGATCAATATTATTAGCAAATAAAGATTCACCCTATTTAGTGACTTGAAAACTATATCTCTCTAGTTCCCCTATATTGTATATGTGTTTTAGGAACCAAATATTTCATAGGGAACTATAGAATCTATTAATGTATTAAATATTCTGTATCATGATCATAAACATCATCAATGTTAATATCACTCCCAGTATACCTCTTTAAGATGCGCTCCCGATCAATAAATACATCATTCTTGATGACAATCAGTTTCTAGTGTAGGAGTTTTTATAGGTAGTATCCCTTTTTTCCATTATAAACACTACAAACATGCAAATAGTTCCCAAAGATACCAGATTATTTCTTACTGATGAATTATGAAATTCATTACAACCACATATATGTGTATTCAATATAACATGATTCTTTACACTCTATAGTTTGAGGGTAATTTCATTTTTCAAATAATTTGTTATTTAGTTTAGAGTGCATTACACAGTTTGAAATGCATATCAACAAAATGATAATGGAAGATCTTCATGGCTCACTATTGGACATTCAATATCATGAAAGGTAAAATTACTCTAGTTAGTAACACCATCCTGCCATATCATCTTAGGGGGTGTGAGTTTAGATTCAATTAAACCCCCTTGAAAGTAGGAAAATCTCGGTTATGATATTAACTGCATCAACGTAATCAAGGATTCATTATTTTAATTCCATATTGATTATCAAAATCAATATTTAATTATTTTAAATTCTCAAAGGAATCAGAATCATATATCATCACGTAAATATATCCATATCTACTCAAGTAATTAGTAAAAATTATGATCTAAAAATACCATCCTCTATCTTAGACTAGAAATGCTACACCAACACCTATGTATATAAATTCTAGAACCATTATGTCCCTTTCACCATTCCCACAAAAAAGAGGACTCTTTATTTTTCCATAAATATAATAATGAAATATTTCGTGTAGTTTTAGATAAAAATTATCAAAATAACCGTCCTGACAATGATTTTTCAAATTCATCTCATTTACATAACCAAGGTGTTGATTCCATATTTGGGTGTTATATGAATATTGAAACATGATTCATTATCAATTTATAAAACTTCATTCTAATTATTAAATTCATAAAACAAAATTATTTAAATAGTACACACCATAACGTATATTGTATTTATAAAATAAATACCTTTAATTTGTAGATTTTAAAATATAACCATATGTATATTATAGGGATACATAAACATTGTTCTTCATAATAGTCAATAAATAATAAAAATTTCTTAATGAAAATTTCATTCAACATGTTAATGAAATATGGAATTCCGTAATGGTTAGAGAATTCAGCATCACAAATTGGAATCTCTCAAATACACCTCTCCTCTAAAAATATGTTGAAATATACTTGGTTAATAAATCTAGATATATAATTCAGAACCACAAGATATATGAAAAACCCATATTGTTGATATTGAACGATTACAATCGATAATGAATGCACATTTAGCATCTGTTTCCATCTATTAACAGTTCCTTTTCAAATAGGCCATCTTTACGCATAAAAACATACATTTTACTTTTTCCTTTACTTACCCATGAATCTTAACTTTCTTGTGAGGATGTTTATTGGGATATTTAGACATTTAATGAGTGTTAGCAACCTTTTATTAGTTCATACATTTCATAGTCACCAAATATACTATGGGTTTCTCATTCTCCATATCGTTAAACAACATGGAAAATTAGTGTAGAAAGTCTAAAAAGTGACATCTACTAATTTATAATTTTATAATTATTAATATAAATTGAGAGGATATTTGGTAGTGAGGAAAATATATGATATATGTGAATATCATCAGGAAATTTGATCACTAATATTTCTTGGCATTCATTGTTTAATATAAACAAATATGAGGCCCAACTCTCCCCGATTATCCATGATTTGTTGTCAATATATAATTGTATATTTTGTATCTATATGGTCTCACCCTATCTTGATAGAGATACCTAATGTGAGACATCATGTTATATTATTCCATATCCTCATTTAGTATTAGATGGATGATGTTCATGGATGATATCATAAAACATTGAACATATTTGGAATAATATAAATGTTTCTAAACTGGAGACAACACTTACTTACTAACATATTTACCAAAAACATCAAGAATTGGATGGTTATGTATATTAAATTTCCTTTAATGGTATATTATAACACATAATATCCTTTTATAATATTGGAAATTTATGTTAGTGAAAATATAATCCTTATCATTTATGGATCATTTTGATTTGTTTGATGTAATTTTTACTTTACATTCTACAAATAAGATCATAATTAGGTTATTAATTTATCTTATAAAAGGAATATAAATACATATTGCTTTACAGTTATTAATCTCCCACTATTTTATCGAAACCTAGCATCATACAAAATAGGCATAAAAATAACTCATTTTATATATATTTTATTTTCAAAGGTCCATATTCCTTTTCTCATCAACATGAAATTATCAAATCATGAAATATAAAGGTTTTTGGGTTTTCATTCAAATAATACAATTGCATTAACTCACAATTACTTGATCTGTTGAGTGGAATAACAAATAATAAAATCATTAAATTGAATTTACTATAACTTTTATACATACTTACAATACATCCTACTCTATAAGTCAATCATGGTGTGTTCTATATAATGTAAAAAACCATTATGTGAGAAATCTATTATAATTGAAATCACTATTACTTTGGCCAGTCATGAAAATTGAAATTATGGATCAATTTTAGATATTATGTGGAAGTATATACAGATATAATATATATATATGGATGATTTTTATCATTACAAATATGCTCTATATTTTATATGAATTCCATTCTTGTTAATTGCATTTGGATTTACTTATATGATCATCTATCTATTGTATTAAATTTATCTATAATCAAATTTATTTTATTTTTATCTTTCATGATTTTCAATCCATTATTTCACATAATCATGAAAAAATAAAAATATAATTAATCATAGAACATGATATAATTAAAATAATAAATTAGCATGATCATTTGATTTAAAAAAAACATAGTTCATGTAGAAGATGAAAAACAAATCTTCCAACTTGGGGAAAACATCATGAAGAATTTTATGGTTCATGCTGATGAATTCCACCAATACAAGTTTTTAATTTTCTTATTGTGGAGTCTCAATTGCTTTAATCATAAGGAAAACCGATTTTCTTGTGAGGTCCATTAATTATATATTCTTTTACCCATTATCTGGTGATGGAAAAAAATGTTTTATATGTGGTTTACATAAAATAATCCATGGGATTATAGGCCTTTACATAATAAGAAGTGGAATGGAATGCATGCCACCAATTTAATATAATAATAAAATTATAGGAAACCAAAAAAAGATAATGTCCTTATATATTATCATGATTATATTCTTACATGGAATATATTTTCAATTTAATAAAAATATGATTCATTTATAATAATTTTTATATAACATTATACAACATTGAATAAATTATTTGAAATCATTAATTAATTCATTCTTTTATCTTAAATATGAGATGAATTCTCCTTATATTACAATAAATTTTAATTTAACAAATGTTAATTTATTTAAAAATAAATGTGTTAATAAAATAAATTTGAGGTATCATAAAGGGTGCCCATCCAAACTACATAATATTTCTTGTATTTTTATACTATTTAATCATGTGACATGGTGAATAACCTAAATAACACATAATTTTTGGGGATATACTATTCAATTAATAAACACACCAAACACATGGTATATATGTAGCATGTTATGATTTAATGTGCATAGAGTAAAGAATATGTTAAAGCATATACATGATATGAAAATTCATGAGATTCATTGAAATTAATTATAAATTTAATATATAAAAATATATGATCAATCACATGGTCTATAATATAAACTTAATGGCCATAAAAACACATAATGATATTTATTAATAATTATAATAAACTGATTTAATTTTTTACACCATTTGGTGATATATATTATATGTAAAATCTAATTAGATTGAATGTATATTTCTCACCTTATTTATATGAAACATGCATGGGGAATAAGTATGTTATAATTTTATAAACATAATAGAATACCAGATGTGTTCAGGGGATAGACAATATGTGGTCTCTGATTTTCAGGGTCACTAGTCATGTAAATTGTGTAAGATAATACATGGACTATCCTTAACAAAAGGCAACACATCATGTACAGATGTTACAGACCATGTAGTCTGACAAAACATGTTCTATATAGGACCTATCAATATACTATGTATTTATTGAAACACAAATTGTAATAATTGATCTTGTTAGTAATTTGTTCCATACTAATTATTGGTGCAGTTAACACTATCACATGGATGTTACCAATGAGATACACATTGTTTATTCTTGATTTAACAGGAAAAAATTCTCGGAAACTCTGACTGAGTTCATTGAATGTATTTTGTTCATAATATTAATCAATTTTATTATATTTGAAATAAATGAGTTAGAATAGGGAAGAACATGTGAATCATATTATGGTTGAATTGAACATGAATTTATATTTATCTGTAAATGGATTTAACAATTAGTAATATTAATAAAAGTACAAATAATTTTGGGACACCTTTGATCCCACTCAAAGGATTCAGGTACAACAAAAAAATTAGATGGGGTATGCCAAACATATCTTTTTTTATAAGAAATGATTAATCAAACATTTCTATAATGAAAAATGATATGATCAATAGAAATTAATCAATGATTTATTGGTAAATAAATTCCTGGATAAAGGCATAAGATCACCAAATATTATTTATAATTAATTTAAGAAATTAAATAATTAAAATAAAATGAATTATTTATTCTTTGATATATATTTCAATCTATTTACATCATTCGGTTATTGCGTTATAGAAATAAATTGTAGATCTCTACCTGTGGTGATCACCATGTGTTCCAAAAATCTCCAAACATAACCGTAGTAATATCCTACTCCATGAATGGTATATCATTACATTAGGGTCATTCATATTTGATCACCCTGAGAATCACATGAAAAAGTGTTCTCTTTTATCTCTCCAAACTCGATAGTGGTTGTATATTTGGATCACTCTCTATTTATTATAGAATACTTTGAGGGGGAACTCCATCAATTCAAGATAATTCTCAATACATGTCGTTGTTCACATCCAATATGTAACTAAAACTCCTCAATAAAATAATAAAATTCATTTTATATACCATAAGATTTACAATATAATAATTTTAAATACACCCATTTTGTTTTTATAATTCATATATAACCCAAGTCTATAATAATAATTATAGTATTATTTTTCTTACAACCGTATAACTTGTAAAATAAAAAAAAATTAATTTATTCAAATATTTTTCAATTTATGTTATTTCTCCTTGGGCCTTTACAATAAGTCTACTATTCCACAGAAATATTTATAGAGCATTAAAAAAAGACTATTTATTTTATAAATAAATTATATTAAATTATTCTATAATAAAAATATTAGTAAATATTATATTCACTAAGTTCTAAATAAATAAATGTAATATATTTTGATCATAGAATATTCTCTTGAATAAATAATGATAGAAATTATTTGTTCAATAAATCAAGAATAATTATTAAACCACATGCATGTATAATATTTATTCAACTTGATATATAAAAAATTATAATATTACTTTTTACTATTTTTTTCAATCATATATTTTCTGACCCACTAGTTTTCATTACAAAATTAATTAAGAAAAGTATACTGAATTCAAAGGTTATAGTTTAAAATAAAACCATCTAAACAATAGAGAAATAGTTTAATGTTGCAATTAGATAAATCTTCATATGTACACATACCATGTAATATAATCCCTCTATCATTATATCGGTAATAATATTGGTCGGATTTCAGTTCCATCAACCTATGTGATCAATATATCATTATTTTTAATAGAATAAATTGAAATTTCTTATTGAACATGATAAACACTGATTTATTTAGGGTATATCATTTCCACAAAAGGGTTTCTCCTATCATCTTAAATTAAATAATACAATAAAAACCCCTTTCTTGTAATATTTATTAATGAATGGTTACTTTTGATGAACCCAATGAATCATAATTCACCATTAACATATATCATAATATATTTCATGAATATGTAAACATATGTGAATTATAATATCCATTAATAGTAATCATAATGAATAAGGATAAATAATTACATCTTCATATAGTAATATCCAATGACACAAACATATGTGCGATTCATACTAGAGTTACTCAGTCACTAAAAATATCCTTGCGAATACACCAGGATTAACTGACTCAAAGTCCTATGAGTCTCTACCAGTAAGAACTTGACCCATTTTGTCACCTAAAATAATATCATCTAGGTATATAATATATAAATAACAATACCATTTGTGAAAATTATGGGTTCTCATATTATTAGGGAACTATAATTTTCTTTTAGTGAAAAATATACTCATAGGAAATTATAAAAAATATATGTTATGAAAAATAACAATCATTATGTTACAAGAAGATTATTAATATTGGAAATTATGAATACATTTAATCAGAATTTACCTGGAAGGTGGTTTATGCGAAACAACTATATCCCATAGTTCATTTAAAATACTCTAAATTAATCAATGAATTTTTATAGTTACACCAAACATAAAATATATTATTTTATAGACATAAAAATTCATGAATGTTTAAAATTTAAGGCCTAAAAATAATAAAAAAGTAGATAATTTTTGTAACATCAAAAGAAAATGTGTGGAAAAATGTATCGCATGGAAATTTTAACTTTATAAAAAAATATACTTCTAATGGTTTAGTTAAAACCATGATAAAATATTCATCATAATAATGCGATAAATATAGATCACAAAATGATTTTTATTTTAAGGATAGAGTAACAAATAATAGTTATGTGAGTGAAAAATATATTATATTTCATATTAGAAAAAGAGCATAAGAATAAAATAATAAGATTATGGATGTTACTTTTACTCCCGTGGTTTCATTCAAGTGGTAATAAATTTGTGATTTAATGATAATAAAATTACAATTTATAATTGTTATAGAGGGAAATATTTTAGTATGATACATCCCACTAAGTGAGTAAATAATGTTAAATGGAAAATGTAAATTTTATATGTGATTATCAATAATTAATTTCAGTTATGATTTGTCTTTAAATATGTGATTATAAATTATATCATTGAAACTAATATTACCACAATATATTTATAGTATAATTTAAATTAAATCTAAATTTCAAATGGTAATGAAGATGATGAATTAAGAATGTTGAAAAAAAATTTGTTTATATTTCATTGAAGGAATCAAAAAAAGAATAAAATTTCATATCAGATAATATATGTTCATCTCACATGAAAAATAAAATTTTTTTAATGTCATTTTATATAATAACAGAATTTTTTAATATTTTTTAATAATATATATCCTAGGATTTTTTTTATCAGTCGATATATTTGATATATTACTAAAAATAAAGATATGTTTGTATGTTCATTTTCGTAAATACAAACTACATATGTTTTGTGGATTTTTGATGAAGTAAATGATGAAATATTTATAAAGGATTAAAATTTATCAAATTTCATGATATATTTACATGTAGTAAAAAATTAATATAGAATAATATCAAACTAATTTGAAGTTATAGATTATAAAAACTCATGTAATATTATTTTTATGTTAGATACAAATTTTTTGAATAAGAGGTTAACACAGATTATCAGAAGGAACGTGGACATATTGAATCAAAAAAAATAAATTTATACATTTCAATGATGAATATTGAAAATTATTTCATTTTTACCATATGTTGGATGAATTATATTGTCAATTGTTAAAATGAGAATGTTTATATTCTCAACAATCAATCCATAGTGTTTATTCACTCTAACATGTGTTCACTTATAAATTATATGAAGACACAAGGATATATGATTTTTTCTCATTCCATAACTATTTATTTCAAATAAAAACCGTATATTTTTTATGAATATATTTTATACATTAAATATGATTAATATTTTTAGAAATTTTATTATGATGAAATGTGTTTTTCTGGTGAGTAAGTTTACATAAAATTATGGTGTTGATTGATTGAGTAAGAATATCAAAGCCTAATTAGAAAGGTGTAGAATGAAATACTAGTATAGTACATAATAACTACATTTATAAAATTATGTTTCAATGGGAAATTAGAAGAGTTTTTTGACATGGACTGGACTATGTTAGTTAAACATATAACATCTCACAACTTTTTGAAGAAAGTAATTAGAGTAATGGTTTTCATTCAAAATAGTTTTTTTCTTCTAATATTATACATGTATTATAATGATATTAAATATTATATGTCTCTAAATTTTAATTTCATTAATGTATATGTATTAAATTTATTAATTAAGGTCTAATGATGGAAAAAATTGTTTTTCTAAGTGTGGAATTGATATTATACTTTAATGGCATTGATCAAATATATGTGGATACATATATTAAAAATTATCTAAAATTATATATGATATTTACAATGTGTATGTGTTTTAGTATCCCCAGTATGTGTTTGAAAATAAATAAAATTTGTTATAATATAATCAAAATTGAATATGTTTTTTAAAAAAATTATAGAAATTAATGATGTGTGGAAAATTATACTAAGATTACTGTGAATTTCATGATTCAAATGTTTCAAGGGATGAAGAATATATTGATATAGTTTATCATATATTATGAAAATTTGTATAAGGCCATAAATTATTTAGAGAGAAAATTTAAATTTTTGAAATAAGAAGATATATTTTTGAAAATACCCATTACCTATTTTATTTCTATTCTTTAGTCAAGGGATTTGATTGTTGATTTGGAGAATCATGAGTGGATTATAATTTTGAAAAATGAGTTATAATTGATTTTAAAAATATATATGGATTTTGATATATGTAATAGTTATAATAATGTTATTAAGATAGAGTTGGTGTTCTAGAAATACTTAATAAAATTTGTGATGCGAAATGTCATTTGGAAAGACTGTATTATAAGGACAACTCCAATGCTAAAGAATTTGAATGTTATTGAACATTTTCTTCTTAATAATGATATGGTATTATAATATTATTTCATTATATATCTTTTGAAAGGATATTCTATATATTATTAATGAATTTTCAGCCTTGACTTTATGATGGAATTTTTATTAAAAAGGTATATATTAACCTACAAGATGGTTTTATACTATGAGATTATGATCGAGTTATTTTAATATTAAGGAAATGATTATCATGATTATGAATATATCAAAAAGGATAGAAAAATATATTCAATATGTGTTCTAATTACAAGGAATTTGATAAATTAATTGTAGATAATGACTATTTAATAAATAGTTCTTAATTAAAAATATCATTTCCATTGTTTATATTAAATATATCATTTTATAATAAATAGTAATGAAATTTTTGTAGAGTGTTCATTCTCAAATTAATTACATATTTTTTTATCAATTAATTAAGAGATTATATATTTATTTCTATTTTGAATCACTCATGGAAAATATTTTTTTTTCTTACATAATAGATTAATTTTTATGGTATTTATATAAATTCAAAATAGAACATTCAGTTTATATCTATACACTTTTACTAGTGAAAAAATTAATGACTATGAAGATAAATTAGTTAACGGATTATAGTTTTGAAAACATTAAATGATATTTCACTTTTTTTTACATGAAGACCATATATCATCTATATTGGTTCATAATGTCCTCAATATTAATGTACACAAATGGAATATCACCTCATCATTGAAATTTTCATGCTATATTATGGAAATATATGAATATATTTGGGTTTGATGTATAATTTTAGGAAAACATATGTTATTTTTATATTTCATTATGTTGATCTTTTTAATTTTATTGATGAAAAGAAGCCCACATTTGTAATAGTGTTATATTAAAATGAGATGTTAATTTCATGTCACAAGAAGAATTATATTTAAATTCCACTAATTACATGGGTAGTGGAATATGTGGTTTTGACTCATGAATTCAAACAATTAATATACATTTGGAAAAAGTGATATCATATCATAGTGGAAGAAAAGTTTCTTTTTTAAGTAGAATTGGATATTTTAAGTGTAATAAATCATTCAAAAAATTGAATTCAATGTTATTTAAATAAAAAATAACATAAATTAGCCCATAATATATAGAAAACTACAGAATGAATTTTTCAATTTTCAATTTATCCTATTTTTATATGGGTTGATGTTTTTACCAAATCATTTCTAATAGTAATTATTAATAATTTCAGTTTGATTATTGGAGTTAAATATCATTCCTTAAAATGATGATATATGTATCCATTCGATTATTATTTTAGGAATAATTTCATCAAAGTTGGATATAATAACATAAAACCAAATTATAAAATTTAACTAAAAAGGATGAGAATGTGTTTTTGTATATATATAAGGAAATTTTTTATATCATAATGTACACTACATGTGTTTGTATTATGTATAGAGTTCATGGAGTTTAGGTTGGTTTAAAGAAATTTCATTTATTTATTTATTGACTATTTTTATATGATTATGTTCAAATATACATAAAGAGTCATCAAAGAACTTTATGAGAAGATGATTTTGACTTAAACACATGTTATTAAATTGTATTTTGGTACTAAGGTTAATATAATTATAGAATTGTGTTATTATTTATTTACATTAGTATTAAAAAAATTAGTAATTATTTTTCATATATTGAGTAAAATTATATATGAATACTAATGAACAGTATAAATGTCTATTCCAAATTTATAATAAGTGGTTAATGGTCTCATTATTTTGTAAAAATACAAAATTTGTGATTTCTTATAGTAGTCGATATTATCATATTTAATTACTATAAAATAATTTTTTAATTATTTGTACAATTTCATAATTATGGTTAAAATTAATAGAGATTAATGTTTACAATTTTATTTTTTCATAAGTACAGTAAAAATCATTAGTAGATATTTTTGACACCATTACTCATTATTATGAATAATTTTGAAGTATACAGACATTGAAAATCGATATGACTTTATAAGGGACAAGATGGAGTTAATTATTATTGATACCTTATCTTTAATATATTTTCTACATAAATTGTTGTTTATTTTTAATAGAATATTGTAATCACTATATGATATAATTTTATCTAAATTATTGTTTCACATTTTATTGATGTTTTCAAAATTATTTTAGAATTTATAATTTGAATAAGGTTGGTAATTGAAATATTTTTGTGATAAATTAAATAATATCATATTTATAAATCTTAAAAAATGGTTTAATTTGAATTATTGTATAATTTTTTTAGTTTATTAATATGATAAGTTTCTAATTCAAGATGCTATGTTTTGGCCTTTAGGAACTGAAGTTGTTTTCATTTATTTATATAAGAAATAAAACATGGAAACTTTTCATTCTATATATTACAAAGTATTGTTTGAAGTCAATACTATATATAAAACATGTTTTTGTTGAATTTCGTGTTCAATATCATGTTTTAATTGGTATAAATTATTTATAAAAAATATCATCCCCGTGATATATTGAATAAATAGATTGAATCATATTTACAGGATACAATTAATATACCACGGTTTTCATGGGTGTGATTCAAGTATTAATAACAATAATTCAATTAATATATTATCATCAATTTAATTAATATTATTATTAGTTTCATTTAACACATATTAATTCAAATTGACTAAGAACATATAATATTCGAGGGATACAAACCATATATTTGTAATGACAAAATATATTTCTAGTTTTGGTGTAATTATAGAAATAATGTGTGAGTTTGAGGTGAGATATGTGTATTAATAAAAATAAATTGGTGAACCACATCCAGACAAAAGATAAGAATTGATAAAATTTAATGTTCATAAAATATGAATGCCATTCAACCTATTCATAAAGGATTATAACATTATTGTAATGATATTTTTTTTTAATTTAAAGAATATATAATTAATTTTTTTCTTTTGAATAATTAGTATGATTTATTATTGTTATATGATTTCAACATCCACATATCATATATTTAAATAATAGTTATATTGATATGTAATGATCCATTTAATGTAATTATGGTTTGGACGAAGATTTTTTAGAATTATATCGTATATATTTTATGATATCATCCAACATAACTGCATATTTTATTGAACATTATAAATTTAGGTTTTTTTGTAATTAGTTATAATATATACAAAACAATTTTTTTTAAATAACTTCTAGTGTATCATATGATATAGGGTTTTTCTAGGTCATGTCAGGGATTTATTCGTTAATGATTAATGGATTGAACTTGAAAATTATTTTTTAATTAATATAGATTCATAATAGTTTCTAAAAAATGTAAAAATTTAAAAAATTTTATTATTTAATAAAATATATATACATTGGTTATTAGAATTTAAATAAGTGAATTGAAGGAATTTTTCAACTCATTCACCAAACCATAAATTATATCAATGTGTAAGTATCTTCATCAATATCAAGTTTTTAAATGGATATTTATAATGGTTCATCATTAATGAAATATTCCATCACTATTGTAACCCAATAGAAGTCAGTTATGTTAGTAGTCTAATCCTGTTTATGATTTATCAACATTTTACAAATGTTCTAACAATAAATGGGAAATCTACATAGGGTATCCTATGTAATATTTTTTATCGTGATATAGGGGATATGGAAGATATAGTAATGGTAATTTTGATAGATCATTGGAATAATATAATAAGTGAGTTTATGTGGCAATGGATAGAGGGATTTTGGGGTGGACCATATCTGAAAGAAACGAATAATTTGTTAGAGTTAGTTACTAATGTGTTTCACCTTATTGTAAACACCGTTTATCATAGAGTGGTTTTGAGAGAGTGGTTTTTAATAGGTGTAACTAAAAAAATGTATAATATTACCTAAAATACATATAATATTCCATTTATAACAATATTAGTTCTTACCATGATCATTAAATAGGACTATAAACCATTAAAATTAAGTATAGTTATCATTGAGGACAATCTAGATTAATGAAAAAGAGACATATCATTTCATTTGTATGGAAATTATTTCACCAAATATTTTATTTCATACCTATAGATAAAAATAGAATAATATATAAAGGATCTACATTTAGAACATAAACTCTATATGGTTATTTATGAATGGGTAATATCTTATTTACTCAATTCATTGGGGGTTGTAGTTAATAATTATGATGGAATCATTATTGGGTTGATCTATTTTGATTACAAGATTCATTATCACTATGATACTAAATTGTTAAGAGTTTAATTTTTTAGTTTATCAAGGTCTATAAGTACATAAATGGATTATTGGGCATAATAAAAATAAAATGATATACCATTGGGGTTTACAATAGGGGTGAAAGATTCAATTTAAAGGGTACCAAAAGTTATCACTTATTTTTGTCATGGTTATTTAAAAAAACAGATTATTTTCATCTAATATAAAACTCTTATTTAAGGAATAATATATATTCAAAATTTAAATCCTGAGGAATCCATTGAGAATGAGAGTGTTTTATAATATTATCGTATAATTTGGTAAATTCTCATTATATCACTTTACTTTTATGTGTCCCTAAAATGTGTTAAATTAATTTTTTAATGATATATTTATATGGAATTTTGATATAAATATATTATAGGAAATTTTGGAATAATATATTTTATGAAATAAGATATAGTTTTATCAGTGACATGTAATATCTTCTATGACATTAGACAAATCATGTAT
Source organism: Viscum album (assembly GCA_963277665.1). Taxonomy (NCBI): domain Eukaryota; kingdom Viridiplantae; phylum Streptophyta; class Magnoliopsida; order Santalales; family Viscaceae; genus Viscum; species Viscum album. The sequence goes on along the minus strand of OY728151.1, from coordinate 2,057,800,899 downwards.
TAGTAAATTATCTTCAAATTTTTCCCATTTAAAATTCATGTAAATATTGTATTACCTTGGCGGGATTTAAAGTAAGTTAAATTATATTAATTGAAAGAATATTTTATTATGGATATAATATATAAGATTGAAATGTTTTTTGGAAAGGTTTAAAATAGAAAACTTTTCACCCCATTATAGAAGCCAGTACTACATTAACTTTTTAGTGCTATGGGCCCCGATTGAATTTTTTTCATCGATGCATGATTGTTAGGTTAACGTGAGTAATATGTGTCAGATTATTTCTTTTCATTAATGATAATAACTCAATAATAGTTTATTTTATGGTAGGAATACAATTATCTGTCATCAAAATTATAACATTAATGAATTAAATATTTTTTTAAAATTTAGTTTAATTAATACCCATAAATTCATTAAATTTCTTGTTCCATATGTGAAATATGTACATATTCCAGTTTATGTTTTGAGAAAAATAGTGTCGAATGTGGTGATCCATGTTTTTATTTAATCGTAAGGAGGGAGTTAGTTTTACAAATATTTATTAGTTTTCGAGTATTATGATTCTTCTTAGATAAAAATAAAATAATTTTTCTATTAAGATTAACGTCCTTTAAATAGGTCTTCTGATCAGGGTAGAACATTCAAGAAAGAAATTTATTGTAAAATATATAGACATTGGACATTATTTTCTAAATTTTTCAGTCTTTTTTTAAGGGGATAATTGTGGTTCATAAAAATATATTATTAATCTAATGTTGTATTTATTAAAAAATATCAATATTTTTAATTTTCTCTAAGATCCACAATTTTTTGATAATCGTTATAGTGTGTTGATGGAGACTTTGGATGCTGTAAAATAGTTAGAGTAACTTTATCTAAACAAATTCTTAATATCATTAATGTTATTAATAAAAAACTATATAATAATTTATGGGTATGATGTTGTGAATACCCATTATGGGGTTCTTAATATTCATGATAATATAGTAACATTATATTAACAAATATCATGACCTCATTTTTAGGGCCCTTTTTTAGCTAACCCTAAATTCATATTGGTTCTATTTTATGGATTGATATCTAGGATGTGTGTTTTACTATTGTAGTTATATTATATCATGTCATTGAATATGGTTACATTATTATTTTATACTAAAGGGGATTTTTATTGTTCTCTATTTGTGGAAGTGTTGTAAGTGATTTAAGGGGATAAAAAACATTTACATTTAAAGTTCATATGAACGCGTTGATTATCAAAAAAAGATAAATTGTTTAATTCTTATTGATGTTTAAGGATATAATCAATTATTGTTATATGTGATAATGGGATGATTTTGTGGAATTTATATGTTATATAAAGATAAATATTGACCAATAATATCATATTTTATAGATATTCTATGGACTGATTCCATATTTGAGTTGTATATGTGAGTAGACCTATATCCTTTTATTATAACCAAATCATGGAAGATATATTACATCATTGAAGAATAATTTCATATTAGGGGTATATATAATTTATTGTCTATTGTGGTTTAAGGGGAATATAATTGAAATACATGATATATTTTCATAACATCAATGAATCTATATATCATCTTGAGAACTAATTAATTATTCTCTTCCAATTTATGAATAATATAGTATTGGTTCATAATAATTATTAATCAAATATATCACAATATGTTTTGATGATTATTTTCCTTTTAGGTTAATAAAATATATACTATAAAGAATATAACATCCATGGTTTTAGTTTAGAATAGATTAGATAACGCACAATATTTGAGTACAATTATGACTCCATTTGATTTATTGAGGATCATGTTTATTAAATTCGGATATTATAGGTATTAATAAAATATGAGCGGATTTGGGGATTAAATTATAATGTTGAAATTTTAATATATTGTAATCATTTGAAAAAACAAAATATCTTATAAATTAATTGTAGGAATAAATACTTAACAATATAATATTATCTAGGTCACAACAAGTTTCATTTATTAGTGGAGTAAGTCTTACACAATCACTCGGACCTTAATGAGTTTATTTTTTTGTTCCCTATTAATATATTACATCACTAAAATAAAAAAAAATTCTCCTAAATTATTGAGTGGTGTTGGAAGATTATTTTGAAAATATAATGGGGGTGTGTCTAGGTATTGATTCTAGATCTCTTATGATCATATATCATATGTTTTGGGATTTAACATGAATTATTATATGAAATTTATTCATATTTAATTCTAAAAAATTTATATATTTTTATTTCACCATTCTATATGTTATGAATTGATGTTTTTCATTTGTATTTATTTAAGTTATTCTTAAATAATGTTATATATATTTTGTTACCATGAATCTATCCAATGATCAGGAAATAAATAATTTTATATTAGGTTATCTTCTCATTTAATTGATAAAAATTATCATTGTATAAAAAGAAATTAATGGATTTTAATCAAAAATTAAATAAAATAAATATCTTATAATATTAGTGTTTTTAAAAATTTTATTATCATTTAATGTATTATGGTTTATGGTTTAATGAAATTTCACTTTATATCATACCACCTAAAATTTTACCACAGCAGTGTGGCCTCCATAAGACACACAACTAATAAAAACTCAGGGGTAATATTCCACCGAATATCCTACATTCCTCCACTAGTGGTGGGGGTGTTTCCAAACAAGGGAGGACACTGATTTGAATTTAGGTAAATTATGTTCTGATTAACATATAATGGTTCTATAGAAGGGATGGTGTGATATAATGGTTGATGTCCCAGAAACATGAAATGTTGAACCTAGTAATAATATTTATTAATTTAATGGGGTATAAGTAGTTAACTGGTTGGAGAATAAGATTCAAAATACAATTGGATAATCTAGTTGGGAGAATCATGATTATATGCACAAAGAGAATATGTTTAATGAATAAAAACGAAAGTTTTTAATGGTATGTTATATGGTCCATCCTTATAAGAAATCCATGTTTCAGAACCAAAAGTTACCCAAATATGTTTAACATATTTTCCATGTTATGGCCACCCCATTTATTTTTGTTGACTAAAACAACATTACACAATAATGGAAAACAATTCCACATGGAATACATTCTATGTCTGTTACAAGGTAACCATAAAGAATAAAAAAATTTTAAGAAAACTAATTTATTTATTTTTATATGACTTATATGAATGTGTTGATCACATAAATCTTTTTTTAGTTATATCATAATGGTTTGGATTAAAATATCATTTAGGATTTTTCAAATCTATCTATTTGGAATTATAAATTTCTAAACATAAAATTTTATGATCAATTGATCTATTTGAATTTTTAGAGTGACATTGCATTAATAATTTACTATAAACTAATATAGTTTATTTTATTAGAATATTTGGAGCCTATAAGCCTTTATTTTACTAAATTCAGATGTTTTAAATATACAATAAAGGGTATAGTATAAGAATTGTTTTGGAATATGCTAAATGAAAAGTTATATTGGCTGAACTCAAGGAATTATGATGGGATATAAGGATTAATGTGCCTCTTTGACTCATTATAACATTATGTATTGGAAATTATTTTAATAATTAAAGGATATAATATAAATTCAATAGGTTGTTTTAGCATTAAATATAAAAAAATATCATTGAGATTATAAATGGAGATTTAGAATACACAATTTAGTTAACATGATTCAATGGTATAATATTATTAGACTATATTTCCCATTATCAAATTTCCCTTGATTATGTGGGTATAATTATTTATAGTGTGGATTCATATTTTTGGAATGGTGTTGACCATTATAAGACAATATTTAACATGGCATGATGATGAATTTAGGAATAAATATTTAAGAGAGGTGATTGAATAGACATATTATTCAATGAAATAGTTATTTGAATTTCATGATGGATATTTTAATATTTTAATCACCATAAAAATATGCCATTAATATGAACAATCTTGATTAATAAAATAAATGAGATGGTATATTTATTTCAAGGACATTGTAGAGTTGTGAGATTCTTATTTCTCATCTTGATGATAATATCATAAAGATGTTAGAATGAGTTATCACTGGTAATATTATGTTTTAACATGATAAAATATAAATATTTTGTTGAATATTACCAATAATATCATTTGACTATGAGTTTCATTACCAAGAGTTTAACTGAAAACATCATTTAATGAATTTGATAATTATAACATGTATTCTAAAACCATCCATGTTAATGATGTTATTTGGTAGTTCATTGATATCGTTTTGATGATTAAACTATTGGAGTACTAGTCAATTAATGATGAATTTTATATAAAGATCAATGGACTATAAAGTTTATTATTATGGTTGACTAGATATATTTTTTAAACAAAGATGACCATTAATTTTTTTAGAGATGAGTGATGCTAATACCATTTTGGTGGAGTTGGGTATGTTGAAAAATATTATCATATGGTGGGGTTAACCTTGTTGAGATATCATAGTTATGGATATATGAGGTTCATTATTTTTTGTAATAGTGTGTCTTATTTTATACAAGAATAAATATTCTTTATATTGGATGATGGTTAATGTCCACACACAATATTATTTTCAATTTATTTATTTTTATTTCTATATATATTAAATGGATTGATTTTTATAATGAGTAATAGGTAAGGTTACTATGATAAGAGGTTATTTAAATTGATAGAATGATATTTAGATGTACACTATGATAATAATTTAACACCCTACATTATTGGGTGTCATTGGAACAAAAAAAGAGTCATATCCATATTAAACTATATCCATAATAAATATTCAATATAAAATGTGGATTTTATATTTTATGTATTAGACAATTAAATTATAGTTTAATAAATTAATTTTACATAAAAAGTAGTGTTAGTTTGTTGGTATTATCTAACAGAAATTAACTCATATAATAGAAACTATATCCATAAAATTATTTGATGTTTACCATCAGGGATACATGTAACCATGATCAATGGTGTTATCCAAAAACATTTCATTAGTAGGATAGTGGATTACCACTGGGTATCTAATTTCCCACTAGGTTTCGATCTCAGAGACACCATGTACATGGTAGATCCATGACTTGGTTTTCGTAGGATGTAGAACATATAATTTATCTATATTAATTTAAAAGCCCCACATGAGGTTGAATTGTGGTGGTTTTCCATTGAGGGAGATTGTGAACCCTTATATCCACTTTCATACCAAGTTTTTCTTCATCAAATTTTTTTATAGGAGGGAATTGTTTTTTGATTGATGTTGGTTACCTTACTGTTACTCTTTCATCATTCACACATTAACTAGCTTATTATTTCATGATTTTGGATTTAGAAACATGAATCTTATTCAACAAAAACTAATTAAAATTACTATATAATGATGGATGTTTCATGTAAGAAGTCTATAAAGGAATTTGGAAAAAAACACATGATTTTTTCTATAAGGTTCATTGTTATTATGTTCGTCATTTAATTTTTACTAATATTTCATTATTTTTATAGATATAAATTGAGGTTAAGGAAATGGATTTTAAGGAATTTATCATAATGGACTATTGTAAATGTTGAGTATTTTCATCACATTGTATTTTTAGGATTTAATATCATAACATTATTTAGTGAGTTTTATGGGAATATTACATATTTCATTAATTATGAAAATATTTATGGAATTGATAATAAATTTTCTATATATGATTAAATGTTCATTTTTATAATTTAGGAGCTCATGGATTATTATGATGATCAATGATGTATAGAGAAATATCATTGAAAGTTGTAATATCTACAATGTTTTATGTATTCCGTTATATATTTTAGGTTTATATGCATCAGTATACATTCTATGATGTTCAAGTGAGGGTATGTGGGTGTTGTTGATCACAATGATATTTATGGGGAATATGAAATTATTTAAAACTATTCATGTAATATATTGGTTATTTTGGAAATACTACATGCATCTGATGAGAAATTATGTCACTTTGATACTCTATTTATGCAACCCACATAAGTTTAATTGTGAAGGAACTAAAGAAGGTTGGATATCCTTGGAAAGTGACCTTAGATACCTACTAATGACATACATAATGTTGTGTTATTATTATTTCTAGATTATTTAAATTTATAATTGATAATTTATGTATATTATAATGAATGTATATTAGAAATTGGTTCATTGTTAGTGGTATTTTTTTAAAGAGAATTAAAAACGTTATGATATTATTCAAGTGGATCAGTGAAATCATGAGATAAATTATACTCATGATAAGTTTGTACGATAATTAATTGACTAATTATTTTATTTGGGGAATTTGAATGTTATGTGGTATTATTGAATGTAGGAATTTGGCTGGGTGTGGTCTTGTGAGATTTTGTTAGAAAATAATCATGGTGAGTCTTAAGTTGATTTCCTCAAAGAATGTTCTAGGAAATGATATTAGGGATTATGTATTATGAGTTATAGTATATGTATTAAAAAATTATAACAGAATGTTCCTTGATTTATTGGTTATATTGGGATGTAATGGACACATTCGGTGTACTGTTTTGTTCTTTACACATAGAGGGAGTGTTTTTATTAGTCAAGGGATATAAAATAGGTACATCGTGATATGTGATGTATAGGGTGTTATAATGGATTATCCTAAGGCCAATATGGGGAAGAGACTATACATCAAATAACGATTATTATTCTTAATGTTGTTTATTGTTTTTATACACTGATCAACCTAAGGGATGGATAATGTGGTTATGATTTATATATCAATGATCAGTAGATGATTGTAAATGTTAATGATCTCAGTATTCAGTATACGCGTTAAAATTATATGATGTTCATTCAAATCCATTTAAATATGTTATATGACAGAATATAGTCATATGATCAATAAATTAAATTGGTGAGTTTTAATTTACCAAATTATCTACATTATAAGGTACAAATTTATATTAATGTTAGTGGGTTTCATCCCAAAAATATTTGTTCCAAGGATATTAAAATCCAATGACTAAAAATGATATAGAATAATATGGATATTATCCCCCTTATATATTTTAGTACACCCATGATAGATGTATCCAACCTAATTCCTATTATAATAAAATTGATGGATGTTGTCCAGCTAATATGTATAATAGTTCTAATCATAGATATGGTTCATCTAATTATTTATATTTAATACTTTGTAAAATTCATCCAAATGAGTATATAAATATTAAATTTATATAAAAAAATTAATACTACCCAAAACAAGTCAAGGTTGACCATGAGAGGGGAACCTCAAGAACCCAATTTTATGGCAAGTGTTCTGTTTGTGATTATTTAATTCTTCAATTCATATAAATAATGAGTTTACAGAAGTATTAATTTATATTAGGGACCACATTTTCAATTTATTCTAATTTTTACCCTTTAATTGAATGGTTCTTTCTGTAATATATTACTATGTCTCTGCGTATGTGTTTACATTAAAATTAAATTCGAGTATCATAAATTTAATGTTTTCCTTCCATTTCATTTCCATATTATGGTGATATTAATATTTGTTTATATATATATATTTTATTTATTTTATTTTATGTGACTATAATTTTGTGATAGTCTCAATAGCAGAAACTATCAAACACTCAATACTATTAAGCAATGTTTGGTGTACTTGGAGGAATGCAGAAAATATTTAGTATTATAGCCTAGGATATATAAATTCAATTATTGATAGGTACATTAAAAAATTGTATCAAATGAGAGTTTTATATATTTTATTATTTTTTGTTTGGTAGACTAAATAGGGGATAATATGAAACATGGATTAATATTATCTTAGGTAGAAAAATTATGGATAAAAATCCATTTTACCCGGGAGTTTGGAGTATGTTTGTTGATTTTTATTTTTATAGTGGAGTTATTTATTTATTAATGTAACATATTATTTGTTATTATTTACATATTTTATATTATAATAGGGTACGAATTGGAATGTGTTTTTGTGTGTATGAATCATCGTTTTCATTATGGTTGACATGAAATATCAATAATGGTTTCTGAATTGAAAATTACATTCAAAAGAAATGGTTCTTGGTTAAATAACAATTCAATAAAAACTATTTATTTTTGCCTAAATAAACTACCAGTGGTGAATTAATTTACAAAATTGATTCATAAAGATTTATGAGATATTCACTATGAGATAGTGATTTCATTGGTATGAACATGGGTGTGATGATGATGAAAATTCAGTGTCTGATGTGAGTATGTGTTACCCCTATTTAATATAGATATGTTGGATATAGTGTGTTGTAATATGGTATACCATGGTTTATTGGAGGCCAAATCATATGTGGATGTTGGAGAGGTGTCAAATGTTTGGGTTATATTTTATTGGTTATGTATGAGGATAAAGTGATGATTTAATATAGCTCTAGATGTAGCCAATCAAGATCATTTGTAGAGTTATGGGGCATTACTTGGCTTGTACTAGAGATAAAATAAATATCAATTATTATGGTGATACTTTAATATACTATATATGTATGGGTTACTAAGGGACCATTTCTAAATGAAGATATATTCCATTTGGTTTAGTGGATTGTGATGAATCATAGTTTCTCCAAATAAACCAACTGGGATTTTTTAGATTGATTCATAATACAATAAGAATTCATGGGGTATTATTATCAAAACAATTTAGTAGATATCGATAATGAAGAAATTTATTATGATTCTTTCTATGATATTTATCTTTCAATGGAAAAAATAATGTGGGTTATCATACTATGATCATGTTATGTGGAATATTATCTATTAATATTAGCCATGTGATGGTATGATTTGGGTTAAATTGGACCTGATAAACCTAGGATATCACATGGGAAATTTTGATTCTGATGTGAGGAAAAAATGTATTAACCTAAAATAATGAATTTTTTTCTCCATGTTTTCAATTCGATTTAGACATAATACCATCGACATCAATTAGTTTCCTATTATTTTTTACATAATATATTATTTATATTAATTTTTAACAAGTTTTGATAATTTATATTCACAAGTGAAAAAATTAAAATTCAATCCATTAAATTTTGACAAGGTTATTTGAGAGAAATTAATGATAGAAATTCCTTATAAATGGTGCTTCATCAAAATATTATTATAACAAACAATTTATAGACTATTAACATTCTTAAATCTGTCATGAATGGTAAATTGTTCTATGAAATGTAGGTATTATGTTGTATTAATGGAGGATAATTAAAATGGTGGACTTTGATAAATTATGAATAAATGATTTTTTGAGAAGTTTATGACACAATGGATTGTAAAATTTTAAAAATGTTCCCAAATGTTATTTTGAAAAAATTATGACCAAATTATAGAGTAATAGTAATGATATAAATAGTTTTATTTTGAATCATGTTCATTGATGTTAAGGGATTTCTCTTTGATTTATAGTGATTTTATGAAATTTCTTGATCAGAACTTGAAATATCATTTTTTGGAATGTTATAAGAAGTTATTTTTTTCTAAAATATGATACAAGTAATGGTTGGTGGATATAATAAATTGATATATGTGAAGATATAATAATAATAGTGTAACACAATCATTTGTGTGGTAATACGAGTATAGTTATTGGTAAAAGGGACAGAAAATGAAAAACTTTGTGTTTAAATAAATTATTATTGAATAGAGAAACTTTATGGAGAAATTGGGGATAATAGAGTTATGTTATGTCATTAATGGGTAAGTGTAGTGGAACCTAACCAATTTTTTCAATGAACACATAAGTGTTACAATATAATTCTCGATAAAACATTATTCTATATGATATAAAAGAAAACAATTATATTGAATCTCATGAGTCATTTTCAGATGATATATGGGGGATTCTAAATAGATTTTATGGAAACTTTATGTGGTATTTTAGAAATTTTTAATTTTATATAAAAAAATGATATTTGAGATATAAATAAAAATTAATTTCTATCATTTTTTAATATTCATTTTTTGCATGGTTTCATGGGCTATATGTTTGAAAACCTAGAGGTTAGAAGTTTGAATCATCCCATATATGATCATATTGTCTTGTATTAGAGTACATTATAGATTTATGTAATGATAATTATATTATTCTACGTAAAAATAATATTTAACTTTTTATAGAAGTTACTAAATAAATAATTCTTATTTAAGTTAAAACTCTATAAGGGAATTATTATTCCACATATTTTTAACACTCTCTATTATTTAAACTATAGTTTAATTCCAAATATATAATGGAACTCAAGAATAAAAATGATTGAATTTAGGAGGATGTTAGTCATAATGTTTTATGGTTGAGGGATTTGGTGTACATAAATATTAATACAAATCCATAAGGGAGGTGTATGTATCGGATTTTGAAGAAAGTAATTGTTTTGGATTTGGACAGTTTATATTGTTGGGTGGGGGTCTTTAATTTATTTTGGAAGTTATTAGAGGTTTTTTGGATGGTTAAGAAGGATTTGGAGGATGATTTAGTTGTTAAGTTGGAAATTTGTTCCATAGGGGGAGATGTATGGTTGGTGTATAGTCCCTAGGATTATTAATGTTAGACCATTAAACCTAGATTGGAGATAATAGTTTGTATAGGTCAATCAATTTTTAGTTGGGACCATGAAATACATCCATTAAACAAATATAATTGTAATTTCTTGGGTTTTCCGTGTAATATTTTTAAATATTATATGAAGTTATTTCGAGACCAGACCTTTTGACAGTGAGCGATTCCGAGGCCCGGATCGCCCATAGTAAATAGTTGAATTCATTTAAACTTTAAATAGTGCGCACGAGCTGTTTTCCTAAAAAGTGAAATAACATTTAAATGGGTGCTCTGATCAGAAAGAAATCTGAGGCACCATTGCGTTTAGAGAAGCGATTTTAGCATCGGTAGGACCTAATGTTATCCAACGTGGGTCACTTGTGAAAGTTACTTTTTGGACGCTTTAATGGAAATAGAATAATGTAATAATTTATTTTATTTAAAATTTTCATATTTGCGCAGAGACCTATATGCATTTTTCTAAATACCTTTTTATGTAAATTTCGTAGGGTTAGCCTCATAACCCATCAAATTGAGAGGGATCCTCTTGAAGCCGGGGATGATTTTAACGGATGCTAACAAATGATGACACGTGGATCATTACACAGTGAGATCGAATCCCAACAAATGACTGATATACCTCTTCATCGATGATAGAAGTAGGGGTTTTTATTTCAATTCTTCTTTTCCCCATTCATGGATTAGACAAGGAATGCGGGTCAGCCCAAAAACAAGGTGATCTGCTGATCGTGTATTCATGCGGGAGGGTGTCAATTTCTTATTCTTTTGGGGTTTTTAATTCAAGAATTGATTATATGTTAATTCATGAATATTCATTTTGATCTTCCTATTAAAACTGCTAACTATAGGGGATCGACTCCCTGATGAACGACGGTGGGGGTGCGTTCTACCTTTGGTTGTTGTTTTCATCCTCCCATTTTGATCCTGCATTCTTCACATTCTTCATGGGGTTATGGACAATGGATCATTTCCCAACTATATCACAATGCTACAATCCCAAATTGGAGATCTGGTGTTGTGACGACCTTGCAGATGTGCGACAACGATGACGACTGAAAAATCGATGATGCTCGGGAGTTCTTATTCGTCAACTGTTCTTCATTAATGTGGATCGATACACATTTTTAGGGACAATCGAAATCCTAAAAACAATGGATATGACTTTGGGATGTCAGGGTGACCTTAATCTTCATGTTTCATGGCGAATGGAATTCCAGATTGAAGATCATAGATCCACCCGATGGGTAATGGTATATGATTGTGGTTTTAGAAATTTCCAGAACACATGGTGTGTACCCAAAAAAACACATCATGTAGGCCATGATAGTGGTTTCTAGGGTTACACAGTGTGTGAAGAGATGATAAAATGTGATCTCCAAATAACACAATGTGTGGGGACTTATATAGGACTTGGAATGTATATAGGGGATACATCGACATGGGGTAGACTACATACTAGTGCACTCCACCACATGGCCATACCAGGCCGGCTGCATGGGTTACCCCATGTACTGGTCGCACATGTTCTGAGACATGGGATAAAGCCATGTACAAGCACAAGTCCAGCATACATAGAGTCCTCCCCGGATAGAGGAACATGACATGTTACTCATTTATGTGTCGTGTATATCTTCTTCAACATGACCAGCCTTACGATATGGGCCATTGTACCCGGGAAGTACCCAAGGTAAGAAGACATGGCGTGTGACACTTCTGCACGTCATGTACATCTCAATTCATGGTTTAATATTCTTGTCAACCATATCATGGACCTGGTTCGTTAGGGTTAGTGCCCCTTTTTCTCATTCCCCTGATGGTCATGTATCATTTCCTTTTTCAAGAGTATAATCCCTTTAGCACGACATTCTAGGATAGAGTCAGCTATCAATTCGAGAGTCCTAGAGTGAGATCCTCTATCCTTTATTAACCCCAATTAGATTTAGGTATCTACATGAATATTCCCACAGGGTGCCGATCCTCTGCATGGCAGGTGAATCCGAATGAGTCGCATTATCCACCAAGGACGTGAATGTGATCCTAATCATTGTAGTGTGATCTTTTCTGCCATAGAAGTGTGTCATACCAAAATGAGTGTATCTACTTATAATATATTTTCTAGATGGAAAATACTTCTTGTATGGACGTCATTAGAGGCATCAGACTTGTAGAGCGAGTTCTTCTAGATTAGTGCTTCTTTGAATCTTCTAACTAAATCCCTAGAGGCAGTATAGAATTATGTGACTTGCCTCTATACCACGGGTCTAGGATTTGAGTATATCTGGTTTGTGTTCACCTATTATATGTTCAGTAGACATATACTGTGCAGAGATGACTGTACTGTTCCATTTTTTTTTATTGCTTTTGGGTTTTCAGGGTCCCCAACTGAGTATTGTTATAATCACCCCGGCATGGGCTGTGTCCGCACGTGTCTTGTCTTGTTCATATGATCATCCATTTGACAATGTTTAGGGAGGACCAGGATTAGGCCGACCTTTCTGAGTTACCTATGTGCTGATTAGTTCTTACGATTATGAGCAGCAGTCCCTATACCTCTTTGTGATTTTAGGTTGGACCATGTAGGTTTTAAAATCATGTTTTTTGGTGGCCTTGTAATCTGGCATAGTTTCCCTTCAGTACATTACTTCTTTTTGTACATTGTTGGATGGGTTTAGATGTATGCACGCATTTTGTTCCTCAGTGGTATTTTTAAATTTCAGCATTTGTGGGCTTGTAGATGTGTGTAAGTGTACAGGTAAGTAGGAAATGCCTCCCATGTTAGTATTATTCCTACTCGGTGCAAGTCACCAGCCCCTGACCTATTGGAGGTGGGCTTGGGGAGTTGTGGCGTGGGCCCCACTAGGATGGGTTGTGAAAGAGTAGTATCAGAGGTGGTCAGTTATAACTTAGAACCAAGAGTATCTATGTTTGGTTTGAGGAAACAATGTTATGTGTTTCAGGCTTAGCTTTTAAGCCACAGACACCCGTGTTGGTGTGGCTGGCCAACATATCCGTACACCAGGACTCTGATAACCTGCCATTCAACTCGGTACATGAAAACACTAGTTGTGGGGAAATAAGAGGTTCATAAATGCATCATATTGGAATGGGTTGTGTTTTCCATGTCTTTTAGGTCTGATACCCATATAAACTCTTTGACCATGGTACATATTGTTACTTACAAGATTCCCCCACGAGGAATACCAGCCAGGATTCATTGGCGTGATCATGAGGACGACACCCTCAGTGGCGATGCTTTGATACATGGACTAGGTCCCTAGGCAATACCTCCTGGTTCTGTACCTTTTATTCCACCACTAGTGGAGCAGCCCATGGTACCAAGGTTACCGAAAGACATGGGGCATAGGCTAAGCTCACTCCATGAGTTCTAGAGACAGAGACCCCTTAGGTTCCAAGGTTAGACTGACCCTCAGGCTGCTGAGGACTAGATTGAGGTGATGACTAGAGTTTTCTGTCTTGTGAGGAAAATGGCAGAACAGATGGTGATACTAGGAACGATCCTTCTTCAGGGTTCCGCAGGACGATGGTGGAGTCTGACCACACATACTCATGATGAGGAGACTCTTTCATGTACGGTGTTTGAGTGACTCTTTGGGGAGGAGTTCTCACCTGTTACACTGGGAGAAGTGCATATCCCGTAGCTTCTTCTGCTCTATTAGGGTAGTTTTATGGCGGAATAATTTTCATCGATGATCAGCATCCTCGCCAGGTAATCGATGGATATGATCAGTGATAAGTAATTTGGAGCACAGATATTTGAGAGAGGTCTACAATGGGACATCTGAGCTAGTTTAGTGCCACCTTGCATTCCAAATAATTTCAAAGTGCTCGAGTGGGCCTTCGGGATGGAGAGCTTCTTGGAGGAGCAGAGACAACCTATTGTAGTCATCAGTAGGAATGATGGTACGAAGACCTTGGCAGTATGGAGTTGACATCAGGCACTGGGATCGGGATGTGGGAGACGTCATAGGAGGACCCAGGATAGGGGTTTGGCCATCGATGGCTCTTAGGCTGTATCAATTTAGCCTAAGGAGAGGTGATTCTACTCGTGCGACGGTAGGTGACATCTCGCTAGATATTGTTCAACCTGTCGAGCTGCTGATAGGGAGACGGTGGATGACTATTGAGGTAGAGGCAATGTGTGGAGCATACAGACCTGCTAGGTGGATGATTTTGAAGAGTAGCAAGGAGAGATACATGTGATGGCATGCGTTTCAATATACTTCTCCCACCATCCCGAGGTAGTCCGCACCCGGCTCAGGGAGTTGGGGGACATGGGTGGGGACAACTACATGCATTCAAGGAGTACGACCCAGGGACTGTAGACTAGATGACCTTGCACCTCTGCAAACATTGTGATCTTACCCTTGGAGATGAGAGTTTAGGTTGGATCCTCTTGGTGGTAGTGTCGAGGCCTTACACCGTCATTCTCGGTATGAATTGGTTATCCTCAGTCCATGCCCATATTGACTGCTTTAGGTGAATATTTTGGTGTGTCCACAGTGATGGAAAGGGGTATGCCTTTGTCGATGAATGGGAGACTCAGGCAGCATTGAAGGGATCATGTATTGGAGGGTACAACCGATCACTCATGAGTTGGCTATCCTTACCCTTGGTTCATCAGAGGATTTGAGATTCATGTTCCCAAAAGTAGTGGTGGATTATGGGGACATCCTTTGTGGTAAACACATTGTAATACATCATGAAAAATGGGGGTTTGAAACCTGTTGGTTGTCAGTACTGAAGAATTCCGTAGGAGTGATGAAATTGTAGCAATGGAAGGTACTGTAGTGGTTGATGGGCACTATAGCAGTGGCAGGGCACTATAATAGTAGTGTTATAGTAGCATCACTGTAGAAGGTGGTTATTGTAGTAGTACTATTCACAAAATAGGATTTGGGAAAATAATTTGGGCCTACGGGACATGTAATGGGTTAAATGACCACTGGGCCTTTGGGCTATGTAATGTGTCTCCCTCTACACATTAAAAAGAGGTCATTTCATTTATTTAATAATAAATGTGTATTCAGCCCCAACCATAAAAAAATATTCCAAAGACAACTTTCTGATGCTGCTACGATCACTATGAGTACATGTTGATGCCTTTCGGCATGACGAATTCCGCTGTAGTGTTCATGGGACTGATGAAAGAAATCTACTAGTCGTACATTGACTGGTTTGTAGTAGTCTTCATCGACGACATCCTTGTGTACTCGGTGTCATAGGAGAAGCATGAAAGACACCTACAAAGGGTTTTAGACATTCGTTGAGAGAACCAATTTTATGGGAATCTCTCGAAGTTCTATTTTAGGATTTGGGAGGTCCAGTTTTGGGGACATGTCATTTTTTGCATATGAAGTAGCTGTGGACCCATCTAAGGTGGAGGTAGTTTTAGCATGGGAGTCACCTCATAGTGTGACACAGGTCGGAAGCTTCCTTGGGTTGGAAAAACATTACTGATGATTAATTCCTTATTTCTCCTGAATATCAAGGCTGATGACATCCTTGACTAGGAAGGGGCAACACTTTATGTGGACAGAGAACATCCACCATTTTATCGAGTAGTTGAGGTGGAGTTTGACGAGCTCCCGGATCTAGAGATTACCAGAACATGGTATTAAGTATGTAGTTTTCTATGATTCATTGGGGACCAAGCTTGGCTGTGTCCTGAAGTAGATACAGACAGCGATTCCTTATGGTTCATGCTATCTTATTCCATATAAGCAGAACATTGTGACCCAAGATCCTGAGTTGGTAGTGGTAGTCTTTGCATTGAAGATGTGGTGACACTACCATATGGGTTAGCGGTTCATCATTTACTCTGACAACTATAGTATCATGTTCATCTTCTCGTAGAAGGATTTCAATTTGAGATAGATACATTGGATAGAGTTCCACTAGGACTATGATTTCAATATCATCTATACTCCTAGGAATAGAAGAATGGTGGCGAATTATCATATCATAAGGTCAAGATCACATCTGTTGAGTGAGGTGATAGTGTTGTTAGACATGTTGCAGTTATCATTTGGGGATATAGAAGTTTCAGCTTACCTTTAGTCAATGGTTTTCACCCCTCAACTCTTATAGTCTATTAGGGAGGCATAACTTGGGGATGTTGACTGTGAGGATTTATGTGATCAGTTATCCACTGGACATGCTTCTTATGGATTTTCAAAAGGTGGGGAGCACATAGTTCACTTTAGGCGATGCACTGTAGTACCTATGGCGACGCGAGAGGATTTCCAGAGGGAGTTTCATACATCCCCCTTGGTAATAAATCCTAGAGTGGAGAAGATGTACCAAGATCTCCGATGACCAACCTGGTGGTCTAGTATGAAGAAGGTAGTAGTAGAGTTCATTTCTCGATGCATTACATGGAAGCAGGTGAAGGATGAGAACTAGGTTCTTATGAGATTAGCTCGTACATGGAATTACAAAGTTGATGTGGGATGGAATATTGATGGACTTCGTTATGGGATTTCCACGAATTTCCATGGAGCCCAATTCCATTTTGGTGACCATTGATAAACTCACCATGTCATCCCACATACTAGATATTAGAGAGTAGAGTTCTGTAGAGAGATTTTGATGCCTCTATATGTAGGAGAATGTTTGCCTTCATGGTTTCCCTTTGAAAATAGTCTCAGACTAAGATTCCCACTTCACACCTTGGTTATGGAAGGGATTGTTGGAGGATTTTTGGACAGAGCTACACTTGAGCACGTTGTTCTATCCCCAGACCGATGGTCAGATAGAGAGAACTTTTTAGGTTCTGGAGGATATTTTTTGGGCCAATATCTTAGACTTTGGTTGTAGTTTGGTGGACCACTTACCATTGCTAGAGTTTTCATATAGTAATTTCTACCCATCCACCATTGGTCTCGCACCATTCGAGGGTTTATGTGGGAGACACTTCTGGTCACTAGATTGTTGGACCGACCCTAGAGTGTTAGCACTCATGGGTCTAGAGTTTGTGTGAGCTAACACCGAAAAGGTGAATATCATCTAGGGGCAGATGAAGGATGCACAAAGATGGAAGAAGTCATATACTAATTGACGATGGAGACCTCTAGAGTTTGAGGAGGGATAAGACGTCTTCAATTGGGTCTCACCTAGAAGAGATTTAGGGAGATTTGGGTGGTGATACAAGCTATCTTCGACATTCATTAGACATTTAAAGTTACTGCGCAGAGTTGTTGAGGTGGGGTACCACCTAGATCTACCTCCATAGATGTATTGGGTACAAGAATTTTTCCATTTATCACAGTTGAGGTGGTACGTTCATTACCCATCACACATCATCGACTGGGGAGAGATAAACATTGAGGATCGAGAAACCATTGTTGAGTACCTATTGGAGAACGAGTATCAGAAGGATAAGATACATTGTGTTTGATCAATTCCCTTGGTGCACATTCAGTGGAAACACATGAATCTTCAGGAGAGCACGTGTGAGTAGTTGGCTCAAATCTGTGCCAAGTACCCATATCATTCTGAGTAGCCTTATTTGGCTTTTTTGGGGATGAAAATTCTCAAGGTTGGGAGAATGTAATGTCTCGGGTTTTCTAGGTATTATTTGTAAATATTATAAGGAATTATTTCTAGACCATACCTTTCAACTTTATTTGATTCTGTGACCCAGAGTGTCCTGAATAAATGTTTGAATTAATTTATACTTTAATTGCACGCACGAGCGGTTTTGTGGAAAAAGTGACATAACGTTTGAGTAGGTGATCAAATCATAAATCTGATTTCATCATTACATTCAGATCAGTGACATTACCATAGGTGGGATCTAATTTCATCTAGCGCGGGTCAGCTTTGAGAGATAGATTTTGGACGCTTTAATAGAAATAAAATAAAGGTATAATTTATATTATTTAAAATATTACTTTATGTGTAGTGACTTATTTCCTCCCTTGTAAATTCCTGATTATAGAATGATCACAAGGTTATCCTCATAAACCTGTGAATTATGATGGAGACTCTTGGAACCTTGGAGGATTTTTGACAGAAGTTGACCAAAAATAATGGGTGGCTCGTTGCGCAGTGAGATAGAATCCTAACCGAAGACCGATCTCCCTCTTTGTCAATGACAGAGGTAAGATTTGTTATTTCGATTTTTCTTTTACCTATTCTTGGTTTAGATGACGAACACAGATCAACCCACAAACAATGTGATCCGCATATCATGTGTTATTGAGGGAGGGTGTCACGTTCTTTTCCTTTGGAGTTTTTGATTTGGGAATTGATGTATGATAATTTAGGAATTTCCATTTTGATTATCTATTTAAACATATTAATGGTAGAGGATAGAAACTATGATGAACAATGGAAGAGGTGTGTTCCGCCTTTGTTTATTGTTTTCTTCATCCCTTTCTAACCTTGCATTCTTCGCGTTCTTTGCGGGGATATGAACAACGGATCATTGCACATCAGTTTCACAACTCAACAATCCAAAATTGGATATCTGACATCGTGAAGACCTTAGCCGAGGTTTGATGATGATGGAGACAGACAGAGAGACGTGGTTTGGGTATTCTGGTTCATCCAGCATTCTTCGTGTGGGTGGATCGATACACATTATCGGGGCCGATCGGAGGCTCAAAAACAACAGAGAAGACTTCATCACGTCGGGGTGACCTTAATAATCATGTTTGAATTAAAACTGACTATCAGGCCTAAAATCAGAGCTCCTCCCAACGCATGAAGGTGGGGGATAACGATTCTAGAAATTTCCAAAACACACGATGTATATCATGAAGAACATGACATGTAAGCCCAACTATGTGGCTGCTAGGGTTCCGCGGTGCGTGAAGTGATGGCATGACATGTTCTCCAAATAACACAACATGTGGGTCCTTACAAGGGACTCATCATGTATCAATGGGATACATAGACACGGGTTGGAGTACACAACCTTTTTCTCCACCACATGGACAGACCAAGCCGGCTGTATGGGTTACCCCATGTACTTGTAACATGGGTTATGACAAATGGGTTGAATCTCTATACGGGCACATGGAAAACTTACATGGATTCCTCCCCAAATATTGTAACACTGTGTTTCCCTTCTTACATGCCATTTATACCTTCTTCTACATGACCAGCCATACAACACATGATGTTATACACAAGCAGTACCGGGGTATATAAGAAACAACGTGTGACACTTCAACATGCCGTGTACTTCATAGTACATGGAAAGATATTTTTGTCCACCGTATCATGGAGATGTTTCATTTTGGGCTAGCACACCTTTTTCTCTTTCCCCCAAAGGTTAGGTATCATTTACTTCTTCAAGAGTATTATCCCTTCATCATGACATTCTAGGATAGCGTCAGGTATCCCTCCTAGAGGCCCGGAGTGTGATCCTCTATCCATTATTGAACACATTTAGAGTTAGGTATTGACATGAATATTCCCATAGGGGGCCGATACACTACCTAGTAGGTGAATCTGGATGAGTTGGGATATCCCCCACGGCCCTGGCAGTGATCCTCATATGTGTATCATGATCATTACCCACTCAAGAGTGTGTTCTCATAGAATGATTGTATCTATCACTCATGACATTTCCAGATGGAAATTACTTTTCGGACAGACGTCATTAGAGCCATAAGACTTGTGGAGTGTGTTTTTCCAGATGAGTGCTTTGTGGAATCATTCAACTAAATCCCTATTGTCAGTACACAGTTGTGTGACTTTTATCTAGACTACGGGCTAGGGTTTTGAATATATCTAGATTGTGTTCACTGATTATATATTCAGTAGACATATATTTTGTAGTGCATAATGTACCTTTCCTTTTTTATTTATTTATTCTTTTCGGGTTCCTCTACAAATTGTTGTTATACTCATCCATGCAGGGGATTTTCCAGCACATATCATTTTTGGTGAAGATGAGCATCTTTTTGACATAGTCTAGGGAAGACCATGAAAGAATAGAGAATTATGAGTTTACAACAGGCCGAGGTGTTCCAATGGATATAAGCAGTTGTCCAAGTACCTCTTTGTGTTTACATGTTGGACCTTGTAGTTTTCAGGCATTTGATTTTTTTTGTGGGCTTGTATTCTGGCCCAATTTACATTTAGTACTTTACTTATTGTTATAATTTATTGTCTGGGATTAGATGTATCCATGCATTTTGTTCCTTAATGTTTTTTTACATTTAAGTATTTTTAGTCTTGGAGATGTGTGTGTGTGTGTGTACAAGTACTTAATAAATTCCTCCCATGTTAGTATTATGCCTACTCGATGCTAGTCGCCAACCCATGTCCTATTAGAGGCATGTATGGGGAGTCATGGAACGGTCCCCACTGGGATGGGTTGTGACAATAATTCCTCAAATATTGATTTTAAAACTCAAAAAAATTTATTTATCCACTATTTTGACCCCACATGGGGTAGATATATTTTTGGGTGATTTTTGTTGTGTTTAATAGAAATTTTTTATTTTATTTCTACTCTTTAAAATCATTAGAATCTTTATTCGTAGAATGATGGTATATCATCCCTCATTCATATACTCTATTATTTATTTTTTGATCCTTGGTTTTGACATGGGTGTTACATTGAGTCTTGGTAAAACATATTTTATTTATGGGGATTTTGTTAATAGGAGATAAAAAATTATATGAAGAGAATGAATAATAAATATTTTAGTGCGATGTGGATATAGAATAACTATTGAGGTAGGTGGATTTTAAGTCACATTATTGTCTCATAGATAAAATTAACATTATTTTTAAACCACTTATATAAATTATTTTATAGAAAAATAATAGTTTTATAATGGTTGATATTGTATAATGGTAAAAAAATGAGATTTATTGTAATGCCCCGACCACAGTTATACAGAGCCATTGATTTTTTTAACTCATTGGCATGATAAAAATGGATCAAATCCTAAGAAACCAATGAGTTTAGTATCCTTGGATGTAATAGATACAGAAATAAGTTTTAAATTACATTATTAAATGAAAAAACAATAACATTGTCTCCTTTGACCACATTTATTTCCCTTAGAATATCCCTGTAGGTCAGTCATAATATACTCCTTCGCATCTTAGGAAAAAAAAGACATAGGAAGTAGTGAGCTTAGATTCTTATTAAAGATAACAATATAGAAGAAACATTAAAAAATAAGCATAAACAATTATGAAAATGTATAAAACAAAAACAAAATCTATTTAAACATATACATCAGCAAAGTATGGAATAGATAAATCAAATAATTCCATTTACATAATCAAATGGGTATTCTACATGTTTAATAATCACATGTAATATCAATAGAAAATTTAATAAGGATGGAATGAATAATGTCTGACTTCATAACCACAATGTCACGACCTTGTGCCAAGACTACAAATAAGACTTTTGTTAAGGCCTTGTTACAAGAATCTAGTTTGTCTTATTAGACCTACTGATTCATTGAGGATCTATAGCGGGCTCTACCAATCCCTTACTAATTCCAATGAATTCCTCCTGTGAAATGGATTAAACATAACATAATCATTCGTATTAAAACTAGCATACGAAATGCAAAAAATTTATCCATAAACCATGAATGGTATAAAAATTACACATCCATAGTCAAACATATCACAAAACCTTAAATACAATATATAATATTTTTTTCTTAATAAATATACATCAAACAAGTTTAAAATACAACAAATTATGATGACAAAGATTAAATCAAAAAAATTAATGAAATATCTCTTTCTATATAGAAATCATTTAAATGTCATGAAATTATAAAAGAAAACATTTTTTTTGAAAATATAGATATAATATTGTAAGGGAAACTTTGATGATGGTATATTGGCTGAATATATCCGTACTCACCATATAATTTAAAGACAAGACATTATTACATTAACTTTGTCAAAAATTTCATAAAGTACCATATTTGGAAAAAGATAAAAAGATTCATTTCAAAACATATAATGTCAAATAAGGGTATAAATGAATTTAATGCATATTATAGTAAATAGTAAAAATTATTTTAAGTATATTTTTATGATAACATGGATGTGGATGATAAAGAGGTCCCAGTAGATACCTATGTATAAACAACCTTGAGATAATATAGTGATTGTAAAATTTAACCCCAACCTTGTACTTTTCTTTAGCTGATAGTATGTTAACCTCCTGTATAATAGTTAAGACATTGTTATTAAATTATTCAAGAATTATATTCATAAATATGATATCACATATGATCATCTAATATTTCTTTTATAATACTATTTGAGTAATATCATCTTTTCGGTTGTTAACTGATTCGTTTTCCATTATATTCTTGGTTACGTAAGCCTTGTTTTTTATGGATAGGAAGTGTTTGATTCATATCTAGAATAATATTAAGATATTTAATATGATTTTTAATCCTAAAATGAAAATTAATGTTGAATTATTATGATGGGTAATGAATCTAATCGTGTTCTTGGAGATGGTAATCCGTACATACGCACGAGCGACAATATCATTATATTGATGGTGAAATATTATGTAATTTGATGGTATGTCATATATAAATAATAATTAACTTGTTATATTTATTATTTAAATAAATTAAACTCATTATTATATATATCCAAATAGTGAAGTGTTGAATGACATACTACAGAACGACATCAAGACGTTAAGCCGTATATACGCATGTATAGTGACTTTGTCATTTATAGGATGGATAGAATAACTAATATGGTTGGAAAAAAATTTATAATAACATCCCAGTATGTAGGAGGTAATACAATTATAATTTTTTTATGAAAACCACAAATATAGAGGAAGTGGAAGAAGAAAAGAACTTGAAAGAGGGTGGTGAAATTATTATCTCTTCATTGGGTGATTCCTTTTGAGTTTTTCATAAGGTCTCCTTATGTTGGATTTCTGAGCAATGTAAGGACTCTAGGTGGAATTGAGGGAAAATGGGAGGATATTTGGGCAGGTTTTGGGTGATCCAAATTTCTTTGGTGGTTTTATTTTGAAAGAAGGTGAAATACCTTTTCATAAGAGAGGCAAGGGTCACTTTAGGAAAGGCTTGAAATCATAGTTTATTATACAATCTTCTTCGGTTGATAATGTATCCAAAAAGAATTTATTTCGTGGGTAAGGTGGGTATGGGTCTAAATACCTTCAAACAATAGGTTTTAGACATGTTTAAGTCACCATATTAATATATCATTTATATTTAACTCTTAGTTAAATAGTTCTACTTTTATCATGTATTCTTGTATTATTTTAATAAATGGTTAATAAAAAACTATAAAATGCCAAGAGAACCCCACGTGGTTCATTAATGTCATATATATTATTATATAATTCTTTTGAATTACCATTATATTATTAGGAATTATATATAATATAATAATATATTATTTGTTTTAAAAACTCATTTTTTGTCAATTTTGACATTATTTAATTTTTTGTTTTTTTTAACGTAAAAAAATTTTATTACATTCAAAAAAATACATTTAATAAATAATAACATGTAATATTCCCCCATAAAATTCTATTAGGGAATCAAAATTTTCCAATTATATTAATTTTAATATTTATAAATTCATTTACGTGATTCATTCAGTAATAAAGAAAATACTACATCTTTATTGTGTCATATATAAATATATTTATATTATGAATAAAAATTATAAACAGAATATCATGATTTATGAAATATTTTTATATTTTAAAAAATATTTATAGTTGAATTGATCAATTTTATTACTTCATATAAAAATTTATTTAAAAATAGATATATGTTTTGGTTATTTTTGTCTTTATTTTAGATTATTCAATATAAAATGTCATTATCACTCTCATGTTGTCCCATGGAGTCCCAAAATCTCCCCAAGGATTCCCCTGATCGGACATGTGTCATCAAAAAGGAATAAGACATATCTTAGGGTAATTAATTATTATTATAATAAAAAAATTTACCATTATTTCCCAGATTTACCCTTTAACCATGGTAAATAATATATTTATTGAAATAAATATTCATAATGACTGAAAAAATGTTACCAATTTACACAATTTGGTGATCCTGATTCTAAATATGCAATAAATTTTTCCATATTGAAAATACATAAGGGGATAAAAATAATATAAAATAAGTTCCCATTGTGAAAACCAAAATCATGTTATTTTAAAAATAATAACTATCAATATATTGATACTTGTTTATGTCCAGTTTAAATGTTAAAATACATAAAATAAACTAAATTATATTAAATGATAAAAATATAATTTAATTGTACTTTAAACCCAAACAAATGTATAATTGAACACTATAAATTAATTTGATTAAAAAAAGTTTTTTTTAATTAAAATTTAGTATTTTTCACTATTCATCAAAATATGAATGTTATCAGAAAAGTAACAAAATTTTATCCAAACTAATATTTTATGTCCTAATTCTAATGAATAATTTAATGTAATTAAATTGAATATATAAAAGTATTAAATATTGTTTTTCAAAAGGTTCTCCATTAAAAGGCGGTAAAATTTCATTTTTTAAAAATACTTCATTTTTCTGAAAAAAATAAAAATTTTCTTATATGATGTATATGAAACTCATAATATGAATTCTGAAATTATATGGAGTATATAAAATTCAAAATTCAGTTAATACTATTCATATACACTTTTTGAACAGCTGGTTTGGTACGTTTTGAAGCGCTCGAACTCGGTGTTGCGTGTAACTCATGTTCTTGAATTCCATTGAAGAGATAACATATTATGAAATCATGGGGTGTACCATTATACCCTCCATAAATAAATTAAATCCAGGAAATTTGACATTTTTCATTGAAAATATTGGGATAAAAATAGAAAAATACCTCTATGGAAACCCCACATTGGAAATTGGGTTATAATAATTTAGTGTTAATAAGAGGGAACGGGGAATGAAAAGTCACTACCAAATTATGATATCAATTAGGATAAAATTGGTGGGAATTAAATACACATAATTGGAGGGAAAATGTAAATATTTATTGGGAGTGATTGAGGTCATCAATCCCAAACATGTGTAAAATTGAAGGCCTCAAATCCATCAATCTATGATGATTTGAAATATCATCGCTTCAACAAAACGTATGATATTAGGATAACCCATTTTTGGTTTTATGATTTATTCCCTAAAGTTTAAGAATAAACATATTTATATAATAGGAGGAAAAAATATACTTGACCATTAGTGTTTTATCCTTTAAATAATTCCAACAACAAAATCATATTTCACTACGAAAGATAATATAATTCTAAAATATTCTAGTAATTCTAATCCTATAATGTTCCAAAAATAATGAATTTAAAATTCATCTAACATAACATATAAAAAACTACATTATACAATATAGTACATCACATAGTCCAGTTGTAGGTGATTCACCCTAGTCACCCTTCTTTTGCGGGTTCAAGCATTGCGGCCTTGTCGGACACGATAGGTTGTCGCCCGACCTCTGGGGTGTCCATTTTATCAAAATACAAAAATAATCTTATGAAATTATTTAACAATATGAATGGTATCTATTATCATACATAATCCATTCCAATCATTATACTTATCCATAATACTTTTGTCCAGTCTCATGAGTCAATATTTATAAACAATGTAAACAGAATGAAAATATTTTTTTCACGTAATAACATGTGAATACCCTCATCATTTATTCTTTTAAAACACAATAACACCCTGAATAATCATAAAACCTTATTTATTATATTCATTCTCTGTTTTTTTATAGAATACTGAATATACTCCTTATATCCAAAAATGGTGTATACTCCAACAATAATGGAATAATCAAACAATTGATTAGTTTCAAAGTAGTCATGAAAATAAAATATCATTTATGAAAATCAATTATATCTTATTCCATAATCACTATCTCAGTATCAGAACTATTTTATAGTTTACCTTTCCTTGAACCTTATATTTTCTAAAAATTCATGCATGCTATTGATTCACTTTTCATAGAACCATATAAACTCAAATCCACAATGCAATACTGCTTTAGTACAATCCTTTTTTCTATCCATAATTAATATCACCAATATATCATTGATACAAAAATTAAATTAAATAATTACTTAATAACAACATAATAATAATAGTCATTCATATTCATCTGTGGTTGTATAATAACATGATTATTATCCAATAGAATCATTTGGGGCGTACTCTGATGATTTAATAATTGATTCGCATAGTGTCTGAACTCCTTGAAGATGATGCCTTATACATATGAAACCATTTTATTACCCTTACAATAACATACATGGTGTCCTTTTTATCTACACTTATAACAATATCTCATTCCATTCAATCGTTTACCAAGGTGAATATTTCCACAATTATCACATTTGAAAAAATCCTTCTTTCCACTCTTCCCTTTATCCATCTTTCTCTCTACCATCCATTTCTTCTCTTTCTTCCCTTTAATTACATGGGACTTAGAGAATTATTTACATTTTTCATTAACACATGATACTATTTCATTATATGTTGGTAATATGTGGGGGTCTAGTTCCCTTCTAAATGGTTGCTTAATACAATGAATGATATGATTCATCTTACTATTTGGATAATGTGTATTGCTAGATTCATCATTCCTTCTATTGTTATCCAATTATAAACAAGGGAATGAACATGGTTATCTTATGAATCACAATTCATAATTCCAAACTTGTAAAATACATAACATAATTTGAAATGATTATGCATATAATCTATAGTCATAAAAAATGTTTTCTTTGTGGAAGTATTTACTCTTATATTTTTCATAATGGCTTGTAATGAAAGTATGAAATATCCTAAGCATATCTTCTGGGAGTGTCATAACCAACAGTGAATCAAGGTCCATTTTCATGTACTAGGATACCACGGGTGAAGCTCGAAAATCATTGTTAGAGTTTTCACTCCTAGGTTCATCTGTGCCAAAGTCGCCTCTACCTACTCGTATCTAGTCAGGGATATATTTCTTGGAAAATACATAAAATCTCTATATTAAAAAATTTCTAGGATGTTCTTCTATACTAATCCTCAAATCCCATCTTAGGGAAATATTCTGTAATTATATATTCTCTAAATCTAGTTTCCATGGTTTTTACTAAACTTCATATGATACCAATTATAATGCCCCATCCCTAGTTACCTAGATCCGGTGCATTATTTTATTACATTGGCTTGATCAAAAGGTATCAAATCCAGAAATACCAATTAGTTTAGTATGCATGGAAGAACTAGATACATACATAAGTTTTAAATTAGGTTATAAATTGAAAATCAACAATAAAACTGTCTCATTTGACCCCATTCATTTACCTTAGACTATCCATGTAGGTCAGTCATAATATACTCCTTCACATCATGGGAAAAATAAATCACAGAAAAGGGTGAGATGAACTGCTTAGTAAGGAAAACCATATAGTAGAAATATTCACAAATAAGCACAAAAATTTAATTCATTGTATAAAACAAAAAAAAATCCTTTCAAACATAAACATCAACATAATATGGAATAGAAAAATCAAATAATTCCATTTACTTATTCAAATGGATATTATTATAGTCGAATAATCATATGTAATGCCGATAAAAAATTTCCTAATTATAGATTTCAAAATTCCAAATATCATAACCACATAGTCAAGGCCTTGTGCCAAGACTACAAATAAGATTTTTGTCGTTGCCTTGTTCCAAGACTCTAGTTTGTCTCATGAGACCTATTGATGAATCATAGAGCTATAGCAGGCCCCACCCATCAGTTACTATGTCCAATGCATTCCTCATATGAATATGTTTAAACATAACATAAACATTCATATTAATACTAGCATACTAAATGTCAATAATTTATTCATAACAATGAATAGTACAAAAATAAGAAATCTGTCACAACCCATCCCTTGGGGCTAGTGCCTTGACTACCCCAAGACAGCCTTCCATAGGGTAGGGGCTGGCGACAAGCACCGAAAGGCATATTCCCTAAAACTGGTAAGGCATTGCAATTATAAACTGTAAACCCAAGAAACCAAGCACACGATGAGATACGAACACAAGTAAAATGGTATAGACAAACGAGTGTTGAAAGTAAGTGGTGCCGGAATTGAAGAAAAATAGTAATGGTAAAAGTAAAACTGAAATAATATACAACTGTTGAAAGATAAATACATCTAACGGGTCATCCTCTGAGGTTCCTACCTGAAGGGTAGGTACATATAGCCTCTTCAATACTACATGTTCTCTCGTCTACTCTGTGTACCGACACGCCGTATGGTCCACCTTCGGGCACCGTTCAGTCCTGGCACCCTCATCCTAAGTCAGCAATGTCCATCGTCAGCACCAAACACAACAAGGTGTGGGAATATCCCATGTAGGGGTGAGTATAGCGATTCTCAGTAGGGAGCTTGAGACCCTCATGGTCTCACAAAATCCATAAAGTAAAAACCACATAGAATGAAATAAACTAACAACCCAACTTAGATATATGCCCATACATATACCTATGTTATCATTTATGCCCATATCAATCCTAAGGAAAGAAAAATACAACTCAAAATCCCAAGAGAAACTATTCCACAAAGGAAGAAGTACACTAAGGTAAGTACCACACAGGTAAGCCACACAAAATAATACCTCTATGGTATTAACAAAATGGAAAGTAACACACATGTACAAACTCAGCTCACACCAGGTATATCTTACGTAATGTAGTAAATATGATTAGATGTAACTACTGAGTCATCTTACTATGTTAAGAGGAAGACCCATAAAGGATCCTAAATCATCATCAGACTCTTATAGGATTGTAATACATTGTTATACCCACACACGATCGTAGTAAATCGTCTGTACCTCATCAGAACCACACAAGATCCTAGTACATCGTCAGCACATCGTCATACCGACATAATATCCTAGTACATCGTCAATACGTCTCCAGAACCAAACATGATCTTAGTACATCGTCAATATGTCATAAGACCCACAAAATATCCTTGTACATCATTAGTACGTTATCATACCCACACAGGATCCTAGCACTTTGTCACAGCCAGCTGTAGGGTTCCCTCACTAAGCTCGCTTGTCTCCTGGAGGGTATGATCTTCAAGATATTGGTCGATCCTATAACTGCAATGAATTCCCATGAAGAAGTATCCCAAATTACCATGAGGTCATATGTGTTTCATCACAACAAACTATGTGTAAAAAAAACGCCTTGTTTGTATGTTATTAGCTTTTTCGCCCCGAGGGCCCGGTTGGATCTGTGCATGATCTAACCCGACTGTATCCCAAATTTATCCAAATATCATGTGGGGTACACCAAAGGTACCATCTCGCTCCATTGTTTCCAGAACCACTAAAGGTTTATCAAATGAATTCCTGGTGACAACGTTATGACAGATAGAGAAAAAATGGGTCGAGGTAGTCCCGGGTCTGGTCCAACGTAGTTGGACCGACTCGACCTGACCCGACCGGGTTTGGGTCGACCCAACCCACTGGGTCTACCTTAGCCCGCTTGTTCTAGATCGTCTCGGGATTGGCGTTCCATCCAAGCTACATGGAGGGTGTGGTGCAGCGTGGGGGCCATGGGGCAAAGCGGGGGATGCCAGGTGATGCAGGGGCCGCAGTGCAGCGCAGTGTCATGTGGTGGCAGGAGGGATGCAGGGCAGCACCATGGCCGTGGGGCAGCGCGAGGGTGGCGGTGCAGCACGGGGGCCACACGGAGGCATGGGGGAGGTGGTGTGGCGCGGGGTCCACTGGGCGACACAGGTGTAACACCCCGACCCTAGTTACCCAAAGTGGATGCATTATTTTTATACATTGGCATGATTACATGGAATCAAGTCCCAATAGACCGATTCATTTTGCAGTATTGGAAAATAGATTATATACATAATGTTACATTACACATTAGAAAATAGAACACAACATAAATTATTCTTTGAGAACCCCATTAATCCCATATCTTAACCCTTCTTATCAATCATAATAATTTTCTAGGAATCAAGGTAAAATTAAACATAGAAAGGGGTGAGCTCTGATGCTCACTAAAGATAACAATATAGCAGAAACATTCATAAATAAGCATAAACATATAAGGCAATGTATAAGACTAAAAAAAGACATTTAAATTTAAACATCCGCATAATATGGGGAAGATACAATAAATTGATTCCATTTACATATTCATATGGATATTCTACTAGTTGAATAATCACATGAAATATCAATAGCCACATTCATAATGATGGAATGCATAATTCTAGACTTTAATAACCACATAGTCAAGGACTTGTGCTAAGAATACAAATAAGAATTTTTCAAGCCCTTGTTCCAAGACACTAGTTTGTTTCATGAGACCTACTGATGCATCGATGAGCTATAGTGAGCTCCACCCACACATACTTAGACCAATGCATTCCTCATCTAAAAAGGTTTAAACATAAAATAAATATTAGTATTTAAACTAGAAAAACAAATGTGAATAATTTATCCATAAATCATGAATGGTATAAAATAACACATCCACAGACAAACATATCACAAAATCTTCATTACAATATAGAATATTTGTATAATAATAAATCAACTTCATACAAGTTTAAATCCATCAATGGATGTTGACATAGAAGAAAATGATTTGTAAAACTCTTTTAATGAAATATACCTTTTTAATGAAAACATTTAAAAGTCAGACAATTTAGAAAAGAAGAAATTTAAAGATGTTTTTGAATCAACCTGTCCCATACCACTTTGAAATTTTTGAAAGGAATTAAAATATTAAAATCATTCATGCCATATAGATAATTCTTTAAAAACCATTTTGAATTCATGGACATTAATGAAAATGATTTAGGGGAATAAATATTTAAATTATTTAAAATGATGTTTTATTAAAAATTACCTTAAAATAATCCCTTTGAAAACTCTTTTATGAAACATGGACATGGAAAATAAATATTTTCCAGTAGATACTTATGTAAAAACAGCATCGGATAATAAAGTGATTGTGAAATTAACCTTAGCATGTAATTTAACTTAGTCTAGTGTAGGTTAACCTCATGTAAAATGGTGAAATAATTATTGTTAAATTATTCAAGAATCATATACATTAATATGATATCATATTCGATCTTTTAACATTGCTTTGTTAATAATATCTCAGTATTATCGTCATTTTGGGTGTCAACAGGTTCGTTTTCCATTATATTCATTGTTATGTGAGTCATATTTTTTATGTATGGTATGTATATTATTAATATCCATAATTATATCAAGTATTTAAACATTATATTTAATCATCAAATGAAAATTAGTCTTAA
Source organism: Viscum album (assembly GCA_963277665.1). Lineage (NCBI taxonomy): Eukaryota > Viridiplantae > Streptophyta > Magnoliopsida > Santalales > Viscaceae > Viscum > Viscum album. Next base: position 2,057,768,883 of record OY728151.1, on the reverse strand, counting down.
ATGGATACGTTGGAGAAGGAATTTTATCACGTTTGTGGAGACAGTAATCTATACGTACGCACGGGTGACAATATCATTATTTTGATATTAAAATAAAATATAATTGGATGGTATATCATATATACATAATAATTATCAAGTAATGATTATTATTTACAAAAATTACACATCATTATTGTACCCATTCAAATAATAATGTATTGAATGACAATTACACCACAACGTGGAGACGGTAAGTCGAACGTACACACGTATGGTGACATGTCATTTAAAGGATGAATAGAATAATGAATATGGTTGTATCATATTTATAATAACAAAAAAATATATAGAAGTTAATATAGTTAATATTTTATAATGGAAACAACAATGAAAGAGGATGTGGATGAAGAAAGGAACTTGAAATAGATGATTGAATATTTACCACTTCTTCGGGTTCTTCCTTTTGATTTGATAAAAAGTGCTCCTTAGGCTGGATTTATGATCACAGTAAGGCCTCTAGGATAAAGGGAGGATATTTTGGAGGATATTTGGGAAGGTTTTGGCTGATCAAATTGGATTTGTAGGTGTGAATTTGAGGAAATGTGAAGTTCCCTTTTATAAGAGGGGAGAGGGGCACCTTAAGAAAAACAAAAAATATTATTTTATAATAAATAAAGTTTCTGTTTCTAATGTCTAAAAATTATTTATCTAAATTATAATGTTGGTGTTTAACGAAATAAACTAAAAATATATGTTTTAGAAATATTTGGGTCACGATATTAACCTTATCTTTTATATTTAATTCTTAGTTAAATAGTTTGACATTTACCGGGTCCCTTTGTATTTTTATATTATATGGTTAATAAACATACTATATACATCTAGGAGAACCCCAAGTGGTTAATTAATGATACAAACATCATTATATACGTCCTTTGGCCGAACCATATATTTTTTGAAATAGAATATCATTTAATAATATAATATTTGTTTTAAAAACCCTTTTATGTCAATTTTGACACTATTTGGTATTTTGTTTTTTCTAAAGTTATAACATCATTATCACATCAAAAAAAATTAATATAAAGAACCCTAAATTGTAATATTAACCTATTAAATTATTTTAATTCATAAAAAATATAAAATTATTTTAATTTCGATATTTAAAATATTAAATATTTAAATATTTCGTTAATTAGGTAATTACTGCATCATCAATGTTTCATAAATAAATTAAATTATTTAATGTCTAAAAAATAAAAAAAAAATTCATTTTGTGGGAACTATTTTCATCTTTTCAATGAATATTTATAGTTGAAATTATTTCTTATATGACCCCATGTAAAAATTTATTTACTAAAAGATATTTGTTTATGTCATTTTGGCATTTACTTTAAGTTATTTAAAGTAATGTGTCGTTAACATACATAAGTGGCTCCATGGGATCCCAACATCGACCCAAGGATGTCCATGGAAGGCCATGACTTAACCAACAAGATTAGGACAAGTGTTACAGAATGTTTTTATTATTATAATATTCCTTTTACCATGAATTACCCTATTAATCTTTAACCGTAGTAAATAAAAGTCAATAGTTATTATTCACAAAAATTTATTTTCATCTTATTGAACCACATTTTAGTTACTGTGGCTAACTGTTTATTTTGGAATTTTGAAAATCAACTCACAGAAGCAGTGAAATTACTTTTTATGCAAATTTTTAAATTCTCCTAGGAGGTGGGTAAAAGACGGTGACAAGATCAATAAAATTTTTATATATCTAAACATAATATAAAATGACCCCAATTAAATATATTTAACATATATAGGAATTATGTATCTATTTTGACCAAAAATATATTTTAATAAAATAAATAATTATTTGAATGAAATGTTGGTTTTAACCAATAACTCAGTGTATTTCATTATTCCTAAAAAATGTAATGTTTTCAGAAAAATACCAAAATTTCACCCGGAGATAATTTTGATATTCTAAATTCAAAACTATATTATATTTTACCAAATTAAAAAATTATAAACTTCATTTATTAATTTAAAATAAATTCCCATTGTCAAAACCAAAAAGCATATTTTTAAGAAAGAATAACTACCAAAAGATTGACACTACTTTATGCCAAATTTTAAAGTGAAATTACATCCAATGACAAACATTGGATTAAATGGTAAAAATATAATTTAATTATACTTTGGAACTATTAAAATCTATGCTTGAACTATAAAACAATTTCTTATTTAAAAATTTGTTCTCAGTTAAAACATAGTATTTTAACTATTCACCCAACTATGGATTTTATCAGAAAAACATAAAAAATTTATCAAAAAAAAAATTTATTTCTTGATATTAAAAATGATCTTTATTTTTTCAAATTTAATATATAAAAGTTTCAAATATTGGATTTATAATGGGGTTTTCATTAAAATGTGGTAAAATTACATTTAAAAAAATAATTATTTTATCTAAAAAAATTATTTTTTTCTAATATTATGTATAAGAAACTCGTAATATCGATTTTAAAATTATAAGGATTATATAAAATATAAAATTAATTAATACTATTCATAACGACTTTTGAACGGCTAGTTTGGTAAGTTGTGGTGCGCTTGAACTCAGTGCTGCGTGTAGTGGAAGTTATTGAATTACATTGAAGAAATAACTTACTATGAAATCTTGGGATGTTACATTCTCCCCTCCTTAAATAAAATGCATCCTCAAAATTTATAATTTTTTTTCGAAAATAAAAGGTTCAAATTAGAAAAATACCTTTGTGGATAACCCACATCAGAAATTGGGTTAATTAAATTATTCATAATAAGAGGGAAGGGGAAATGAAAAAGTCACAACCCAATTATGATCTCTATTAGCAGAAAATTGGTGTCAATTAGAGACACATAATTAGAGGAAAAACGTAAATATTTATTGTGAGTGATTGAGGTCATTAATCGAAAACAATTGTAAAATGGAGGGCCTAAAATCCAACAATCTACGCGGATTTAAAATATCATTTGTTCAACAATACATAAGGTATTAGGGTAACACGTTTTTGATTTTAAGATCCCTTAACTAAAGATGAAGAATTAAATTCTTCATATAATAAGAGTAGAAATATAATTGACATGTATGGTTCCATCCTTTAACTAATTTCTACCAAAAACTCATCTTTCACTATAAAAGACAATAGAACATAAAAATACTCTATTTATAGTAATTTAATAGGGTTCCAAAAAAATGTATTTATAATTCATCTATCAGACCATTTAAAAAACTACATTATACAATCTAGGATATCACGTCAGCCATTGGTAGGTGATGAACCCTTGTTGACATTCGATTGTGTGCTTAAGTCTTGTGCCCATGCTGGATGCAACTCGTTGTCACACGACCTTCAAGTTTTCCTATAATAAAAAATTCAAAAAAAGACAATCCTTATAAATTCTTTTACCTTAAAAATAGAATCCAATGTCAAATATATTCCTTTCCAACATTTAGACTTATCCAAAATACATCTGTCCAAACTCACAGTTCAATATTTATAAAGAAGGTAAACATAATCAAGATCACTTTTTTCTACCTAATAACATGTCAATACCATCATCATGTATTATTTTAAAAGATGGTATCACCCTAAATTACTATAAGACCTTATTCATTAAATTTATGCTCCCTTATTCCTCATAGATTACTAGATATATTCCTTACATCTGAAAACATTGAATACTTCAACGAAGATAAAATAACCAAGACGTTAATTAGTTCTAAGGTAGTCAATAATATCCAATATAATTTATCCTAATAAACAATCTCTTATTCCAAAATCACTACCTTAGTATCAGAACCATATTATGGTTTATCATTCCCATAACCATGTATTTTTTAAAAATATTAACTTTTTATTGATTCACATTTCATAGTACTATATAATCTAAAATCTTCAATGAAAGAGTACTATAGTACAATCCTTATTTATTTCCATAATTCCTATAACTAGTACATCATCGATAAAACACTGAAATGAAATAATTCTTTAATAAGAACATAAGAACACTAATCATCCTCCTTCATATTTTGTATTATCATAACTTTATTATTATCCAATAACATCATTTGGGGCATTCTATGATGATTTAGACATTGATTCATGTAGTGTCCCAACTCCTTGCCAGTGAAGCATTATACATTTAAATCAATTTTCTCACCCTTACAATCATGTACTTGGTTTCCTTTTACTCCAGACATATAACAATATCACATTCCCTTCAAGCATTTCTGAGGTGATTATTTCCACAGTTGTCACATATGGGAAAATCCTTCTTTCCCTTATTCCCTTTATCCATATTTCTCTCTACCATCTTTTTCTTCTCTATCATCCCTTCAGAGACATATGACTCAGAAAATTCTATACATATCTTATTAACACATGATGAAATTTCTAAATATGATGATAATACGTGGGAGACTATTTCCTTTCTATATTTTGTCTTAACACCATGAAATATATAATCCTTCTTACTCTTTGGATCATACATACTATTGGAGGTCTCATTCCATATACTCTATGCTATTTCTATTCCATGGCATAAACTAGATTAGTTTATGAATCGAAATACATAATTCCAAACATGTAAAGTACTTAACGTAAATTGAGCAGTTTATGGATATAATCCATAATCATAAAAATTATTTAATTATGAAATTATATACTCATAAAACCATCATAATTTTTTTACGAAAAATGAGAATTATCCTAAGCATATCCCCCAGGAGTGTCGTAACGTAAAGTGCAGTAAGGCCTATTGTTGTGCACCCGTTCCTGTTCGATTCTCACTCAAAGTAGAGTTTTCAGGTTTTACCTCGTGTTACATTTGAGACAGAGACTCCCTACCTTCTCATATCTAGATAGAGATGTCTTTCATGGAATACTCAAAAAATATCTACCTTTCCAAAATTCTAGGAAGTTATTCTATATTAATCCTAAAATTCTATCTTAGGGTAGTGTTCTCTAATCTAATTATTTCTAAATCTATTTACAAGGTTGTTTCTAAACATCATCTGATACTAACTATAACTCCATGACCCCAATTACCCAGATTAGGTGCATTATTTTAATACATTCGCATTATTACAAGGAATCAAGTCCTGAAACACCGATCAGTTTAGCTGTCTTGGAAAATATATTAGAGACATGAACTGTACATTACACATTAGAAAATAATACAAAACATAAATAATATTTTGAGAATGCCATTAATCCCCTTGCTTAACCCTTCTAATCAATCATAATACACTTCTTAGAATCCTGAAAAAATTAAATCATAGAAAGGGTTGAGATTAAATTCTCATTAAGGATAACAATAGAGTAGAAAAATTTATAAATAAGCATAAACATTTAAGGAAATGTATAAGACTAAAAAAAGTATTTTAAATTTAAAATTCCTCATAATATGGAAAATATTCAATAAAATAATTCCATTTACATATTAACTTGGATATTCTACTAATTGAATAATCACATGCAATATCAATATCCACATTCATAATGACGGATTTCCTAATGCCAGACATTTGTAACTACATAATCAAGGGATTATGCCAAGACAACAAATAATATTTTTTCAAGGCCTTGTTCCAAGACACTAGATTGTCTCAAGAAACCAACCAATGAATCTAAGAGCTATAGTGGGCTCCACCCATCACTTACTAAGTCCGATGCATTCCTCATATGAAAAGGATTAAACATAATTTAAACATTCATATTAAAAATAGTATATGAAATATCAATACATTATCCATAAACCATGAATTGTATAAAAATAACATATCTACAATCAAACATATCACAATATCATCATTACAATATAGAAGATTTTTATCATAATAATTCAACTTTAAACAATTTTTAAATCCATCAAAGGATATTGACATAGATGCAAATAATTTGTAAAACTCTTTGAAATAAATATCCCATTTTCATGTAAACATTTAAGAGTAACACAATTTAGAAAGGAAGTCATTTAAATTCATTTTTGAATCAAGTTGTCCCATTCATCTTTGAAATTTTTTATAGGAATTAACATTTTGAAAAAATTCATGTCCATATAGATAATTACATAAAAACCATTTTATAAACAAGGACATTAATGAGAATGATTTAGAAGAATAAATATTTAAAGCACTTAAAATGAAGATTTTGTAATAAGTACCTAAAAATAATTCCTTTAAAATCACATTCATGAAACATAGACATGGATAATAAATAGGTCCCACCAGATACTTACATAAAAACAACCTTAGATAATAAAGAGATTGTGAAAGTAACCCTTACCTTGTAATTTTAATTAGTCGAGGGTAGTTTAACCTTCTGTATAATGATGAAAAAATTGTACATAAATTATAAAAAAATTATATACATTAATATGATATCATATATCAACTTTTAACATTTCGTTGTTTATAATATCATAGTATTATCCTCGTTTCGGGTGTTAACATATTCATTTTCCTTTATATTCTTTATAATGTGGGTCATATTTGTTATGAATGGGATTTATTTTATTCATATACATAATGATATTATGTTTTTAAACAATATATGTAATCATAAAATGAAAATTAGTCTTGAAATGATATGATGGGGAATGAATCTCATCACTTTCGTGGAGACGGTAATCCATACGTAGGCACGAGCCACGAAATCATTTTTTTGAATTTAAAATAATATATAATTGGATGGTATATCATATATACATAATCATTATCATGTTATATTTATTATTTAAATCAATTACACCTCATTAATATACCCATACAAAAAATAATGTACTGAATAACAATTACACCATGACATGGAGACGGTAAGCGGTACATACACACATATAATGACATGTCATTCAAGGGATGGATAGAATAATGAATATGGTTGTACCATATTTATAATAACATCAATTTATATATAAGATTCTGTAGTTATTATTTTATAATGTAAATAACAAAGAAAGAGGATGTGGAAGAAGAAAGGAACTTGAAAGAGGTAATGAAATATTTACCTCTTCTCTGAGATCATTCTTTTTATTTGATCAAAAGGGATCCATAGGTTGTCTTTATGATCAATATAAGGACTATAAGATGAAGGTAGGATAGTTGGGAGGAATTTTGGGCAGAGCATGGCCGAGTCAAATGGATTTGGAGGTGTGACTTTGAGAGAATGTGAAGTGACCTTTTATAAGAGGGGTGAGGGGAACCTTAGAAAAAACATAAAATTATGTTTTATAATAAATTTATATTCAGTTTCTAATGCCTAAAAAATTAATTATTTGACGGAAAAGGTAGTTATGGGTCTAAATCCACTCAAACAATTGGTTTTAGAAAGATTTGAGTTACTATATTATCCTTATCTTCTATATATTTAACTCTTAGTTAAATAGGTTGACATTTACCATGTGTCTTTGTATTTTTTTATTATATGGTTAATAAACATACTATATACATCCAAGAGAACCCCAAGTGGTTAATTAATGTTACAAATATAATTATATATGTTCTTTGGCCAAACCATAGATTTTTAGGAATAGAATATCAATTAATAATATACTATTTGTTTTAAAAACTTTATTAGGTCAATTTTTACACTATTTGGGATTTTTTTGCTAAATATATAACAACATTATTACCTCTAAAAATTTCATATAACCAACCCTAAAATATCATATAAACCAATAAAATTATTGTAATTCATAAAAACTCTCAAATTAAATTTATTTGGATATTTATAATATCAAATATTTTAATATTTCATTAATTTGGTAATTACTTCATCATCATTGTGTCATTAATAAATTATATAATATAATGTCCAAAAAATTTAAATAAAATACAATTTTGTAGAAAATTATTTTAGATTTCCAATAAATATTTATAGTCTAATTTATGACTTACATAACCCCATGTAAAATTTTATTTACCTAAAGATATTTGTTTATGTCATTTTTACTTTTACATTATGTTAATTAAAATAGAGTGTCCCTATCATTCATATGTGGCTCCCTGAGGTCCCAAAATTGACCCAATGATGCCCATTGTCGGACATTACTTATCCAACAAGGTTACAACAAGTTTGAAGGTAATTTTGTTTTATTATAATATTATTTTAACCTCGAATAACCCTATTAACCTTTAACCGCGGTAAATAAAAGTGAAATGTTACTCTTCACCAAAAATTATATTCAACTTATTGAACCACATTTTACTTACTGAGTTTAACCGTGACTTTTTGATTTTTTATATTAAACTCAAATAAGTGGTTAAATTATGTTTTATTGAAATTTGTAAATTCGCTGAGCAGGTGGGTAAAAGACTGTGAAAAGTTCAATAAAATATTTATATATCTAATCTTATTATAAAATGACTCCAATGAATTATATTGAACTTATATATGTATTATTTATCTATTTTTACCTAAAATAGATTTACATAAAATAAATAATTATATAAATAAAAATTCGGTTTTAACCAATAACTCGGGGTTTTTCACTATTCCTTAAAAATTGAATGTTTTCAGAAAAATACTAAAATTTAATCGTAATATAATTTTGATATTATAAATTCTAAAATGTAGTCTATTTTACCAAATTAAAAACATTTAAATTTCATTTATTATTTTAAAATTAATTCATATTGCCAAAACTAAAAAGCGTATTTTTAAGAAATAATAACTACCAAAAGATTGACACTTATTTATCATGAATTTCAATGTAAAATTATATCCAATGAACAACATTAGATTAAATGGAAAAAATAAAATTTAAATATACTTCAAAACCATTAAAATATATGGTTTACCAATATAAATTATTTTGATTTAAAAATTTGTTTTCAGTTAAAATTTATTAGTTTCACTATTTACCAAAATTAAAATGTTACGAGAAAAACACAAAAAATTTATCAAAAAATATTTTTATGACCAGATTATAATGAAGATTTTTATTTTGTCAAATTTAATATATAAATGTTTCATATGTTGTATTTAAAAAGGTTATTCCTTTAAAATGCGGAAAAATTTCATTTAAATAAAAATACTTCTTTTATCTAAAAAAATGAATTTGTTCATATATTATGTCTAGAAACGAATAATATGGATTCTAAAATTATAAGGATTATATAAAAATTAAATTTTAGTTAATAATAATCATAATAGCTTTTCAGTGGCTTGTCTGGTAAGTTTTGGTGCGCTTGAACTCAGTGTTGTGTGTAGTGCAAGTTATTTAATTATATTGAAGAAATAACGCACTATAAAATCTTGGGGTGTTACAGCGGGGGAGGAGGTGCAATGTGGGGGCTATGAGGTGGCGTGGGGTCCACAGAGCGGTGTTGGGGCCCTAGGACGGTGCAAGGGCTGTGGGGTGGCGTGAGGGCGGCAGGGAGGCGCGAGGCGGTAGGTCGGTAGGGCACTACGGGCGGTGATCTGCCACGGTTCTCCTCCATCAGGCGACACAGTTCCCCCATCGCCTTCGTCACAACTGACTATTGTGTCGAGCACCTTTTTCATGCCCTACCAGTGTTGGTTCCCATCCTCCTCGATCATGAATAACAAAACAATTAATCGCATGGATTTCAGAGTGGTCGGGAAATGTTTGTTTGGACCACGCTTTCCGCGTTAGCGTTGTAGCATGTGGCTATAATTTCTTCTGGATTTACGATGTTTTTTCAAGAACATGTAAGGGGGGTAAAATTCAAACAACCACCATACCTCGAAGGATTGTTGACATCGGAGAGGTTGGAAGGATGGACATCGGTTGGTCATTGGTGAAGACATCCCGCATTGGAGTTGGTGAGTTCTCCGTCGATGAAGATCCTCATTGGACGGTGTTCTTCATTGGAGAGAATAATCCTCCAAAATCTCTCCTCAATCTAACCCTTTCCTCTCAATTACACCCTAAAAAGAGGTTCCAATATGACAAGTTTTATCAATTTAATTGTTGGCAAAAATTAAATTGGCATCATTAATTTTTATTTGGCTCTAAAAATTAAATTGGGTGTTGGAAAAATTAAATAACGGGAAGATGTCCAAAAGTTATCTCCACCTTCAAGATGGAGTTTCGGGGGTTTAGGTGGTCCCAACCCTTAAATTCAATATGGGGGTTTTAGGCTTGGTGATCCCCACCTCCATAACATCCACATGGGAGGTTTCAATAAATAAAAATGATAAACAATATTATTTTATTTTATTCTTTCATGAAAAACAAAAAAACATACTTTCACCCTCGACCAACTACTATAAAGATGAAAGTCTCTTTAAAAGAATACCATTGCTGTGAGTTAAATGGTGTCTACAGATTTCAATTCTGATCACCGGTTTAAATGTTACCGAAAACCAGCTTGTGCATTTATCAAACGTACCCGAACAAAAGTTCAAAAATTCATTTCAGGCAATCCGGGCCACAGAATCACATGCCGTCAATTTGAGGAGAGTCAAAAAAATCCTATATAATAAAACAATTACATGGAAATTTTGGGTATTTACATTGCCCCCAACTCAGGGATTTGCATCCCCAAAAGGCATATCTCAAAACTAGGAAAAAAAAGTGGGGGTACTGAGCATGAATATGAGCCTCCCGATCACATGTACTCTCCTGAGGTTCCATTTCATCCAGCGAACATGCACCAGAGGTATAGACTGCCCACGAAGAACCCACTCATGTCGATCCTCAATCTCTACTGGAACCTCCATAAATGTTGCCCCATCATCGATGTCCATCACTCTGTGGTTGATTATGTGAGAAGGGTCGTGCACATATCTCCTCGTTTAGGAAACGTGGACGATGTCGTACACCCAATGAAACCGAGGGGGATGTTCTAAATGACTTTCTACCTCTCCAACTCTACCGATGACCTGCAATGGTCTAATGTACCTCGAAGATAACATACCTTCTTGGCCCAATCTTCATAAACCTTGTCGGGGTGAGACCCGTAGAATGATGTGGTCGACATCGTCGAATTCCAGAGGTCTCTGTCTCTTGTTGGCATAAGACATATTCCTACTCTGTGCAGTCTTCATCCTCTCCTGGACGATCTACACATTTTCTGTTGTAGCCCGTACCATCTATTATCCCATCAGTGTTGAATCCCTAGGGTTAGTCCATCAAAAAAATTGTTTTCAAGGCTACCTGTACAACACTTAAAAAGGTTCCATCTGAATAGTGGAGTGATATCTATTGTTGTATGAAAACTCCGCCAAAGGAAAATGATCCTCCTAGCTACAACTAATGTTGAGGACGCAAGCCATCATCATGTCATCAAGGGTCTGAATGGTCCGCCCAGTCCGGCCATCCATCTGAGGATGGAAGGTGGTGGTCACATGAAACTACATCCCGAAATCCTCCTGCAACCTCTTCCATTTCCGGGAATGGAAACATGCATCACGTTTGGAGACAATCGTGGAGGGTACTCCATAGAGCTGCACAGTCTCCTACACATAAATTTGTCCCATGATTGCTACTGAACCATGCTATCTGATCAGTATGAAGTGGGATGACTAGATGAGTCAGTCGACAATCTCCCAAATAGAATCCTGACCATTGGATGTATGTATAAGTCTTGTCACACGGTCCATGGGTATCACATCCCACTTCCACTCTGAGACCTCTAAAGGGAGATCCATGTCTACTGGTACATGATGCCCCACCTTCACTTGCTGACAAGTGGGGCACCGAGGGATGAATTATACTACTAGTTTCTTTATTCTCATACACCAGTGATGTCGTCGAAGATTCTGGTAAATCCTCACCACTGTTGGTTGTAACGCTAGAGGGGATGTTTGGAACTCCCTCAACACATACTCCTGAAGTGACACTGGTACCATGGTTTGTCCTCTGAAGACGATGACATGCTCCCGACCGTCATAAAATCCCTCAGTTTCCTATCCTCTGGATATATGAGCACGTCAATCCCCATAGTAAGTATCCCAATGTTGCACCTCCCTGACTTGCTGAAGTGGTAGGGGAGTAAATGTAAGAGACTGAAAAAATCTCCTCCATCCCGATCCAAAAAAGTATATCTACAAAGCAGCCAGCTTCTCTTTCACCTCACCTTGCAGCTGTATACCAGATCTCTTGATATGTGAATCTACTATAATATTCCCTTTCCCAGGTCTATAGACTATCTCGAAATCATAATCCTAGAGGAACTCAAGCCAATGTCACTGTCTCAAGATCTGGTCCTTCTGAGAGAAGATATACCTAAGACTCTTGTGATCCAAGTGGACTGTAAAAATCTCTCCCATCATGTAATGTTGCTGCATATTAAAGGAGACAACCTCTAATACTAACTCTAGGTCATGGGTACTATAGATCTTCTCATGCTGTCTCAACTGTCGAGAACTATATGCGATCACCTCCTACTCCTGCAATAGGACACATCGATGTTTGTTCCCTGATGCTTCGTTGTAGACTACGTTCCCTACGCATTCATCTATTTCCCTTAAGATGGGGGCACTAGTCAACATCTTTCTCAAATCCTAAAAACTCTGTTTTCATCGATCTGACCACAAGAAGGGTTTCTACTTCTTCATCAACACTAATAATGGTGCTACAACTATGGAGAAATCTGGCACAATCCTCTGGTAGTATCCAGCCAATCCTCGGAAACTATATACCTCCATCACACTCCTGGGTGGCTCCCAAGAAAGTACCACGTCAATCTTCGATGGATCCACCACAACTCCAGCCTACGAGATGACATGTCCCAGAATTTGAACCTCTACAATACATAATTGGCACTTTGAGAGCTTACCATAAAGCTGGTTCTCTCATAATTTTCCTAGTACTACATGCAAATGATAGGCATGCTCATCCTCGATAGCTGAGTAGATCAGAATGTCATCAATGAAGACCACCACAAGGCGATCAAGGTATGGCTAAAAGATCCTATTCATGAGTCTAATGAACACTGCTGGAGCATTGATTATGTTGAATGGCATAACCAAGAACTCGTAATGGTTATACCTACATCTGAAAGATGTCTTCTACACATCCTCATCTCACACTGTGAGATAGTGATAACCTAATATGAGAAATATGTTCGAGAACCACCATGCTCCCTTCTGCTAATCAAATAGTTCATCAATCCTCGACAGTGTGTACTTGTTCTTCATGGTCACCTGGTTAAGTTTCTGATAGTCAACATAATGTCTCAAGCTCCCATCTGCCTTCATGGTGAACGAAATAGGGGCTGGCCAAGGAGAAACACTGGGCCAAATGAACCCTTTCCGCTGTACATACTCTATCCATACCCACTACTCATGAACCTCAGGGGAATCCATTTTTTATGATGGTGTAGATATCAGTGTCATCCCAGGGTACAAATCATGGTAAAAGTCCACCTATCTGTGAGGAGGTAGACTCGGAACATCATTCGAGAAGACATCAACGAACTGGTCCACAACTACAGGATATCTAAAACTCTCTATATCAACCGCTACGAGGGTATGGCCACCCAAAAAATGAGTAATCAGTTGCACTATCCTCTGGGTAAGTCCATCTGATGCTGTATAGGCTCCCTTATCCACAATGAAGGTAATCCCGGTCCCATCCATTAGGACACACTGCACATTGCACATAATACTTTTAATACGATCCTAGACCGTATATAATCATTCCATTCCCTATATGACATAGTAAGGCCTTGAAACTACTAATAGGAGATCACAGTTGATGCTCTCACCTCCTAGAATAAGCTAACACTGCCGGTACCAGTGCCTAATCATCAAATCCTCTCCTATAGGAGCCTCTAGCAATAAAGATCGATCAAACGGCATTTTCAGAATCGTTTAGCTCTGAGAAAGGGAAGTGGAAATAAAATAATGAATAGAACCTATGTCTATAATTTCTACAACTAAGGTGGAGTAGTCACAGATCGTACATCGTATCATCTCCATAGCACCATGGTCTTTGTCCTCAGCTTCCTGGAACTGAGTAATCTCTTTTCCACCTTCTCCCTGTGGTCGGGGTGGACCCCCAGGTGGAGGTGGCGGTAACATATCTAATCAACACCCACCGCCAGCTACATGATAAGATCCTCTTCCACGTCTACTTACTCCCTGCCGACCTCCTTAGTCGATCCTCTATCTTTTCTTGGGTGATCTCTCGACCTTCTACTGATCATCCATATGGCGGGTCAGACAGTCATGAGACATGTGACCCTACCAACAACATCTTAAAAAATGCATGTTCCTCACATTATTGTTTTTGTCTCCAGTACCCCGCACAACCGATCCTAAGTCATGAAGTAGTCCACATGTATGTCTGGTCCTCTTGGACTTCTATGACATCTATCTGATACATCCTACTGAAGACTCTACTATGTGATGATCTATGGCGAGTCACTCTATTTTTGACTGCTCATCATGATAACCCGACACTAAAAGGGCTCGCACTGACACCCCTACATGCGTCGAGATGCTATGAAAAAACATCGAATACATGATCTTGAGCCTAATCCCCTACTTGAAGGTCTGAGCCCTGATGAATGGGTCCCGCACCATATCAGTGGAGTAGCGTGAGAGGTCAGTGAACCACTCTGAGTACCGATCCACCATTATGAGGCCCTACTTCATATAAAGAAGCTTCTATATGCGCACTGCACAAAGAGTCACTAGGACAAATTATTCCTCAAATAGGTTCTCGAAGACTGCCTAGAGAACTGTCACCTCTTCATTACTTGGAGCATCAAGCTCCACCATCTTCTTGTTGTTTCCTATAGAAGACTGGTGGCATGGATCATCATGAGATTAGCTGGTGTCCCTACCAGTCGGAAAACTTTCACCGTGGCCTCCAGTCAATCCTCACCTTCCTGTGGGTCCGTCTCTCCCCTAACACTAGGTGGACTCTGGTGCTGGAACTAATAAACGCGGTCAAGCTAAATGCACTCTCTAATACTAGGGGTGGTGGCATCAGTAGCCCAATGGGTAATGTTACTGAAGGTGCCACCGCTGGTGCCTCTACTGGAAGAGGGCCCTACACCGAGGGCCCGTCGCTCAGTGGGTTATCAGTGCGTTCAATATCTGGAACCCTAGCTAGCTATCTGTGTGGAGGAATTATAAAAAGAAATAGTTGAGCCATAATCATTAATTTATACCATATGAGATGAAATAATTATATCAAAAATAAAACTCATGAAAACACATACTCAATTAGTGTTTTTATGCATTGAGTAGAAAATCAATGTTAGGATCCTGGTGTATGGATACATCGGTTTCTACACCAATATAGGATTCCGTAAACTAATAACCACACTAACTACACTTAACTATATTGGAGTTAAAAAAAGATCAGAGTCTCATGTTTTATTGTAGAACTCATTCCTATGATACAAATTTGTCACAATCCATCCCCCAGGGCACATGCCGTGACAACCCCAGGCCCGCCTTCCATAGGCCAGGGGCTGGCCACTAGCATTGAAAAATGTATTCCCTAAAACTGGGAAGGAAATGCCTTTAATACCTATAGGCACATGCAACGAATCACACAATGAGATAAAAACACTAGTAAAACTGTATAGAAAAAAGTGTGTTGAAAGTAAGATGGGTCGGAATATAATCCCAATAGTAAAGGAACAAGTAAAACTGAAATATAATACAACCGTAGAATGATATAGATAGATACTGGGTCATCCACTAAGGTTCATACCTGAATGGTAGGTGAAGATCACCTCCTCAACACTCAACGTCTGTCTGTCTCCTCTACGTACTGACATGCCGTACGGTCCACCTAGGGGAACCGTCCTTTTCTGGTACCCTCATCCTCAGTCATCAAAGTCTGTCATATACAAGAAACTCAACAATGTGCGAACATATCCTATTCAGTAGTGATTATAACGATATTCACTAGGGGCCCTGAGACCCTCAAGGACTCATAAAATCCATCAAGGATGAACCACATAGAATGAAATCGACTGACAACCCTACATAGGTATATTCCCATACATATACCTAATTTATCAGGTATTCTCATTTGAATCACAAGGAAACACAAAGTCCAAATCAAAATCTCATGCTCAATTATTCCAAAAAATAAGGTGTACCATGAATATTTGTACCACACAGGTAATCCACATAGAAGAATACCACCAAGGTATCACCACAAATGAAAGTACCAAACACGTATGAACCCAGCTCGAACTAGGAATATCTTAGGTACAATAGAAAATATGATTAAATTTAAATACTGAATCATCCTACTCCTTTAAGAGGAAGTCCCATAAAGGATCATAAATCAACATCTGACCCAATGAGGATCCTAGGATATCATCATACCCACATAGGATCCTAGTACCTCATCAGTACCTTGTCAGACCCATAGAGGATCCTAGTACATCGTAAGTACATCGTCAGACACACACATGATCCTTGTACATCATTTCTAGGTCGTCAGACACACACAGGATCCTAGTACATCGTCACTACTGCGTCAGGACCACATAGGATCCTAGTACATTGTATGTATATTGTCATACCCACGCAGTATCCTAGTAAATCATCAGTATATCTTCAGACCCACCCAAGATCCTAGTACATCATCACAACCAACTACAAGGATCCTTCACTAAGCTTGCATGTCACTGGCAGGGTCCGCTACTCAAGCAATTGGTCGATACTCCAACTACCACAATGTGTTATAAAGACGTATCCTGAAGGACCATCATGTAAAAGGGGTCTCAACACAACCGACGGTCCTTCCAATGGATGCATGTTCTATAACTTATTAGCCTTTTAGTCCCAAGGGCCCAGTTGGATTTGTGCTCAGTCAGACCAGACCATATCCCATCTTTTTCCAAATATCATGTTGGGTATACCAAAGTGATCGTATCGCTCCATGTTTCCTAGCACCGCTGATGGGTTGTCAGATGGACGTTGGGTTCCAATGTTATGACTGATAGAGAAAATATGGGTTGAAGTTGTCCCGGGACTCATCCGACCTTGTTGGACCAACCCGGCCCGACCCATCCTGGGCCGACCTGACCCGGTTCAGGTCGAACCGACCAACTAGGTCTGTCCCAACTCGTTAGGTCCCGCCTATCCCACACCGAAGGGAAAAACCCAGCAGCCACGGTCCAACGTGGGTGTAGTAGTGCAGCGCAGGGGCCGTGAGGCAGCACGAGGGCCACAGGTCGGCGCAGGGGCCACAGTGTGGCGCGTGGGCCACGGGGTGGCCCATGGCATATGGGATGATGCGAGGGCCATGGGACTGCGTGAGGGCTGTGGGATGGAGTGGGGGCCGCGGGGCTGAACGGGGGCCATAGGATGGTGCAGTTGCCGCAGTGCGGCGATCCGATGCTATAATTTCTTCTTGATTTACGAAGATTTATCAGGAACGAGAAAGATGGAAAATTAAAACAACCACCCTACCTCGAACGATTGTTGACGTCAGAGAGGAAGGAAAGAACGATGATTGTTGGACATTGGTGAGGATGTCCTGTGTTGTAGGTGGCTCATTATTCGTCGATCAAGATATTATTTTGGAGGTGTTCTTTATTTAAGAGAATAATCATTAAAAACCTCTCCTCTTGCCTATTCTTTCCTCTCAATTCCACCAAAAAACAATGAGGTTCCAATAATATATGTTTTATCAATTTATCTGTTGGAACAAATTAAATTGGTATCATAAAATTTTATTTGGAACAAAAAATTAAATGGGGTGTTGGCCTAATTAAATGATAGGAGGAATTCAAAGAGTTATCTCCACATTAAAGAAGTTGTTTAGAGGGTTTGTGTGGTCCCCACCCTTAAATTAATATAATGGGAGTTTTAGGCTCAGTGGTCCCCACCTCCATAACATCTACATGGTAGGATTCAAAAAATAAAAATGCTAAACGTTTTAATTTTATTTTATTCATTCATGAAAAACACAAAAACTAACTTTCACCCTCGACCAACTATTGTCAAGTTGAAAGTCTCCTTACATGAATACCGGTGCTTCTAGTTCAATAATGTCCTTAGATTTTAATTATGAGTAACAGTTCAAAAGTGACAAAAAACCCACTTACACAATTTCTAAACATACCCAAAAAAATGTTTAGAAACTCATTCTGAGAACATCAGGCTTCAGAATCTTGCGCCGTTTATTTTATTGGACTCGTAAAATTCCCATATAATTAATAAAATTAAACGGAAATTCTAGTAATTTAGAACATTCCTAGTCAAACATATCCCAAAAAATTCAATACAATATGGAAAATTTGAATCATAATAAATCAACTTTAAACAAGTTTAAAATCCATCCAAGGATGTTGAAATATATGAAATAAATACTTTTTAGAGAAATATCTCTTTCAAATTAGAAAAAACATAAATTTCATGTAATTATAATAGAAAATTTTATTTTTTAAAATATTATTATAATCTTGTAAGAGATTGTTTGATTTTATTATAACTATAGAAAATAGTCACACCCTCTTTATAAGATAAAAAAGAGACATCCTTACCTTAAATCTATCAGAAGGTCATAAAGTACCTTATTTTGAAAATGACGGGAAGATTCCCTTAAAATATATAATGTCAAATAAGGGTATAAATGACATTAAACCATATTCTAGTAAATAGTAAAATTTATTTGAAATTTATTTTTACAAAAACATGGATGTAATCCTTGTTTGATAGGGATAAAATATGTTTTATTCATATATATAATTACATTACGTTCTTAAAAATTATTTTTAATCCTAAAATGATAATTATTATTGAATTATTATGATGGGAAATGAATCTCATCGCTTTTATGGAGACGGTAATCCGTACGTTTGCATGATCCACAATATCATTATATTGACGGTTAAATAAAAAGTAATTGAATGTTATATAATATATACATAATAATTAACATGATATATTTATTATTTACATCAATTATAATCATTATTATAACCATACAAATAGTCAAGTTTTAAATTATGAACTACACCATGACGTGGAGGTGGTAAGCTATATGTACACAGATATGGTGACATTGTAATTAATTTAATGGGTCTAATAATGAATATGGTTTTACATATTAATAATAAAATCACTGTATATAGGAGGTAATTTATTTGTTATTATGGCATGTAAGAAAAAAATAAATAGGAAGTGGAAGAATTAATGAACACGAAAAAGGGAGGTGAAAATTATAACCTCTTCATTGGGTGTTTTTTTGAGTTGATCAAAAGGGCTCCATAGGTTGGCTTTATAATCAAGGTAAGGACTATAGGTTGAACTGAGGTATGTTGGTAGTATATTTGGTTAGGGTTTGGCCGATCCAAATTGCTTTTTAGATGTGATTTGGAGAGAAGGGGATGTTCGTTTTTTTAAGAGAGGTGAGGGTCACTTTACAAAAGGTTAGAAATATTTGTTTATTATACAACCATTTTCAGTTTAAAATGGCTCAAAAATGTTTTATTTTGTGTATAAGGTGCGTATGGGTCTAAATCCACTCAAACAAAAGGTTTTATATAGGTTTACGCCACCATATTAACCTTATCTTTTATATTTAACTCTTAGTTAATTAGTTTAATTTTATCAAGTATTATTGTATTATTATTTTAAATTGTTAATAAACATACTATAATATGACAAAAGAACCCAAAGTTGTTCATTAATGTCATATATATTATTATATATTTTTTTGGCCAAAACATATATTATTAAAACTATTATATAAATTAATAATATAGAATTTGATTTAAAATATCATTTATATCAATTTTGACATTATTTAGTTTTTGGTTTTTGGGAGTGAAATAAAAACATTATTACATTGAAAAAATACATGGAATCAACAATAACATGTCATATTCACATTTAAAGTTCTTTTATGTCATCAAAAACTTCATATTATATAAATTTTAATGTTTATAATATCATTTATTTTATTCTTTCATTAATAAAAAATACTATATCATTATTCTGTCATATATATATATATATATTTTATGTATAAAAATTATAAAAAAACAATCATGATGTAGGAAATATTTTTATCTTTCTAATAAATATTTATATGGATATTGAAAAATTTTATAACCTCATATAAAATTTTATTTACTAAAAAATATATATTTTTGTTATTTTTTCCTTTACTTTAGATTATTTGATATAAAATGCCATTATCACTCTCATGTGGCTCCATGGGGTCCCAAAAGTTACCATACAATGCCCATGGTCAGATATGTATCATCAAATATTAATAGTTCACATGTTAGGGTAATTTAATATTTTTATATTATGATTTGTTTACACTTATTTACCAGATTTACCTTTTAACAATGGTAAATAAAATATTTACTAAAGTAAATATTCATAATAGATAAAAATAAAAGATTCCTATTTAAACAATTTGGACATCCTGATTTTAAATATGTAATCCTTTTTCCATATTCAAAACAACGAATTTGTACAAATTAATTTAAAAATAATTCTCGTTGTCAAAACAAAAAGCTTATTTTTAAGAAATAATAACTATAAAATGATTGAAACTTGTTTATGTCCATTTTAAATGTAAGATTACATCCAATAACCTAAATTATATTAAATGATAATAATATAATCTAATGATTTTTTAAAATCACTCAAATTTCTAATTGGACAATATAAATTATTTCCATTAAAAATGATGTTATTAATTAAAATTTATTATTTTTCACTATTTATCAAAATATAATTGTTTTCAGAAAATTACCCAAAATTTATCCAAACTAAATATTTATGTCCTTATTCTAAATAATAAATTAATTGCATTAAATTGAATATATAAAAGTGTCAAATATTGGTCTTAAAATTGGTTCTCCATTAAAAGGCAGTAAAATTGCATTTTTTGAAACATACTTCCTTTATCTAAAAATTGAATTTGTTCTTATATAATTTCCAAGAAACACAAAGTATGTATTATATAATTATATGGAGTATTTAGAATTTATAATTCATTTAATACAATTAATATCTACATTTTGAACAACATGTTTGGTAAGTCGTGGTGCACTCGAACTCAGTGTTGCGTGTAACACAAGTTGTTGAATTACATTGAAAAGATAAATTACTATTAAATCATGGGTTGTTACATTTTTTGTAATGGTTTTTAATGAAAATAAAAATACTTTATTTCATTGTGAATCTATGTATTTTAATAGATATGTTATCTTTCAGGAAATTACATAAAAGGTTGAATTTGGGTTAATGTTTTCTTGGATTGATTATATATTTAGGTCTTGTGGTGTCCATAATTTTTAGTTATAATTTTTAGTTTCCAATTTATTTAGTTCCATGTGATATTTTCTTCTAGTTGTGCATACATCTGAATGATTTATGTTATTTGGTATTTGGGAATTCAATAGTATAGTTAATATTATATTTGTTTTGTATATTTGAGTTTCATAATTGTTTATATTTTATGTGATTTTAGTATCATATGATTTATGTGTCGATGTTGTCCTATTATAAAGTATAATGGGATGGGTGTTACATTATATTTACCTTAGTTTCCATCAGGGGTTATATTTTTGTGGGCAGTGAATTGAATACCATAAGCTATTTTTTATGTTAATGATTTTATTGATTGGAGTTTTTAGGGATTATAAATGAGTATTGTAAACACCCACTTGTGAGTTAGGGAAAAAATGTTAATGGTAATAGATTATGGTGGTAAAATTCTACATGTGTGTAGAGACCATATTGAGACTAGTTTAGGCAATTCATATTGACTTTAGAGTGTGGAATATCTTGTATTAGATGTTTTATTATATTTTTTCAATTTATAGTAGGTTTAACCATCTATTAGAATTTAAATTTGATAAAAATGATAGTTTTCATGTTTTAGTGTGTTATTGGGTTTTCTAATTCTCATATTTATATGTCGGAAAATTATAATGATGTAAAATGGAGTTTTTTTATGGATATCATTTGATTTGAAGGGTGTTTAATTTTTAACACATATTATAAATCATTTTTCACTAATCTCCACACACAGTCCAATTGAATAATTTCTTGAATGAAAAATAAAATGTGTTTTACAATCATAATAGATGTTATGAATTATAAAGTTGTATTCATGGAACATATTGGCTTTCATGGGTCTGATAGGGAATTAAAAAGGTATATATTTTAGTAATTAAACATATGTAATGGTAATTGATTTTATGAAATGGGTTTTTAAGAAAAATTCTATGAATTTTGTTTTAATGTGTGATCTAACATCAATGTTTGCAATGTGTACATATGATTTTGAAATGAAAACATAAAAATGTGATATTCCATTTTCATGGAATCTGTAAAAGAAGGAACATATACTATGTATGGGATACGATTGTGATATATATATTCCATATGAATAATGGGTTATTCCATGTGGGTTTCTTGGTGGGTGGGTAATACTTGTTTACGGTTATAGTTTCATGAAATATTGAATGTGTGTGTGTGTAATTATATGTGTTTAAATATTAAATTATTAACCATGAATTTGAATACCTCTTTTTTGTATCATGTTAAAAAAATGTATACAATGAAATATATGAGGGAACATGATACACTAGTTAATGAACATTATCATGATAGTGTCATATTGTTAGAATTTTTTTTCATATAGATTTTCCATTCGGTTAGGCAATGTAGGTTTTTGATGAGTATAATGGTTGTATCATGTGTCCAAATTTCATGGGTTATATTCAGTAATATTCTAGAAATTCCCTATGATCCATTGTGATTCGATGTTCCTTAGTAATTTTATACCGAATATTGGTTATTTTCCTCCATATTAATGGTAGTATATTTTATTGCTTCCCATTTACCTTACCAAATTGTTGATGATATCATTATTAGGGTGAATAATTCATATAATTAAAAATCACCATTTTTTAATTATAAAAATCATGATTTAATTTATTTTATAAATGGTTTGGAAAAAATTATATAAAATCATCAAATTACCATCGCATATAAATAAATTTTGACCCTATGTTTTTAAATGTACTATTTTAATTTAAATGTTAATGGATTTTAATCATCTTTTAATACCTTCAATGAAAACCTACGCTCTAAAAATTGAATTTGAAACTAGCTATTCTAAAATATATCATTTAATGGTAACTAATGGGGTTTTGTTTTATTTTTAAATCCTAATTAGATTAGTGCTCATTCATGTGAATATTTTTTAGTTTGAGGTTCTAGATTATATTTTTTACCTTTTTTCGAGATTTTATGGTTCTTAGGTTAGATGGTGAATTTTTTTAGTTATATAGGTATTTTGTTAGGAAATTTTCATTAATTTTTTATATCATCCAAGACTTTACCTATTATATTTGCTTCTATTTTATCTATAAATATTCATTTTATGTTGGATTTGTACTTATATCTTGTTCCAAGATTATATATAATTTATTTATATTTTTTTATTTTAGGATGAAATCAAACATATTAGTAGATGATTTTATAATTTGAGGATGAATTACACTAGTATTATAAATAATTTTTAATATATAAATCATTAAAATGGGTTAATACCTTGTTCCTATAATTGTGTCACCAACCTATCATCACTAGGAATGTACCTTGATTATGTTGTGGTGTTTATTGGATATCTAGTTCAGGGGATTCCAAAAGCTAGTTCATGATTGAATGTTATTAGAGCCTATGTGTTTTATAGGTTCTTAGATTCAGTGATCCCACATTTATTTATGTAGTAATGGTTGATTATAGATAAGTCTATAATTAAATGGTATATATTTGTCAACAAATGTTTTATAATATCTTTGAATTCTAATGTATGATTTTCTAAGGGATGCTAGACTATGAATTATTTCCCACCTAGTTTTCTTCATTCATTTCAATTTTCTCAATTTTTGTTGTTGGGGTTTTTTATTATATTAAATATTATTTTTAGATATTTTTGTTGATTTTTAAATATTGGAATCCCCATTCATTTTTGACTATGTCTTGCTTTATGTTGATAGTGTATTAGATTTCATTCTTTTTCTTATGTGTTGTTTTTTTTCATGATCTAGGATGAAATGGGATTTGAGCTAGTGGTATGAAATTAGCTTGAAGGGTATATAATACCCTGTTGATCTTGACTATATTGTTCAATTTTAGATTGAGTGGTAGTTTTACACCACAATCTAGTTATCCAAGCCATATAGTCAAAACATGCTTGGCCACTAGAACATTTTAGATATGTATGGAATTGTGTATTCATTTATGAATTTAATTTTTATGATATTAAATGTTTGAAAATAGGGTTTTAAATAAAATGATAAAATATTTTAAAAAATTATAGATGAATTCTATTAAGAAAATGATTTCTAAAAGGTATTTTTTTGGGGAAAAAACTAAAAAAATGATTCTAAAAGAGATTTTATTTTCAAGGGGTAAAAATATGAGTACTGAAATGGACAATAAGGATTTATAATGGTAAGTATTTTGACAAATACAGTCTATGATTTGAAAAGGGATTTTCATGAAATTTTAGATGAATTACATTTTTATGTTTTGTATGTTGAAATATATTCGCATGATGATTCATTTTTTAATGGATCTATTTTTTTATTGTGAGATATTTTTTGTAATTATGGTTTGTTTTATGTTCAGTATGTTTTGAGATTAATTAATTATTTATAGTGTCTATATTCTCTTAATAATTCATGTGCCCCAATAACTCTCTATGGAGTTTCAAGGGAACGTCACGAATGTGAATCCAGAAGTAAACCCTTAATTTGATCAACTTCAAGGATTCATTATAGGTTTATAAAAGTTAAATCAACCACTATTTAATGGTATGTTATATCATCATGATGTAGCGGATTAGTTATGGAATATTTATAGGATATTTAATCTTCTTGATCATCCTAAGTCTCATCAAATCATGTTCCTTAACTTTTTACTTGAAGGGAAGAGTTGGAAGTGGTGGAAGTATATTATTAGAGATTACCCACTAGGTGTCCATTCATTGTAATGTTTATCCAACATTATAACTAAGATTTACTAAAGGTATTTATGCTAAGTAAGTTAAACTAAAATTAATAATGTGATCAATCTATATTGGAGTACATCATTTATTTCAATGACCTCATCCACAGTATTACAGAGTTTACCATTGAAGATTATATTATGGATCATTATTTTTAAAGATGTATTCTTCCCAATTTCTTATGTGGGAGAAATAGTTTGGTTTAACCACATAGGGAAAAGTGTTGTGGTATGAAATTTGGATTGAAATAGTCATAATAGTAACTCTTGAGTTGAATAACACTTCTTTAGTTTTTGGGAGTGGTGAAGGGAACTCCAGTATGGGAATGAGGAAACATTCTGAGTTCCAAAAATAAAGTTGTGGTATTAGGATTCATTCATGTTTTTCTTCTTGATAAAATTTTAGGGGTAGAAAAAGAGTGTTCCAATTGTTTATAAAATTTTGTCTTATGAACACCTCTATTAAAAAATATTAATTATTTATTATTCATGAGGCTATATTGGTTACCATTAATGGGAATTTAAATTATATAGGTGTAGAAAAAATAAAATAATTTTTACCAATAACTTATATTCCTTGATCTAGTATGTTGGTCGGGACTACGATTATGTAGCTATTTTAGGTCATCATAGTTTTTCCTTTCTCCTTTTATAATGTTTGTGACTCTTCTTCTATATTATAGAATATTATGATTCTAGGGTTTTTTTATTTTTTTTAATGTTTTCCTTGTTATGAAATCTTTCATCTTATGTAAATTATAAAATTATGATAGTTTTGATTAAAATATTATTTTATTTGGTGTGATGTAATCTATTTATGTATTGAGACCTTGGTGGTGGTGGTTTTCAATAGGTATTTGCGATGTACGGATATTCTATTATGGATGAGATTCCACGATAGTTATTTGATCTTGTCCCCAATTGTGATCCATTTTAGAGTTCCTTTTGCGTTCTCATTGGGGTGATATAGTGTATAGTGTTTTTTTTCTTCAAGTTACTTAATTATGTGACTTATGTTTAAAAGAGGTACATCATTAATTTCAAATTTAATCCTAGTCATTTTATTGATAGAAGTCATGTTGTTCCTTGGTTATTAAAATCGATTCATTTGATGGATGTGCAGTCATTTCTATTATTGTCATATATTGAATCTACCAATGATTTTTAGGGAACATAAGGTTATTGTTGGAGAATTTTAACAATACATTTTTTCATTTTACAAATTAATTTTTTTATAAAATTTTTATTAATCATACCATTGAGTGTCATGTCATAAAAGATCAAAATTTTGATCATTTGGAATTTTAGAAATCCATACGATTAGTGGAAATCATCATTCAACCATGAATATGTGTATACAATTTTAACAAAGGAATTTAACATGGTCAATGGATTGTTTCCCTAACCATGTAAGCAAATAATGAATGTTCTAATGGGATTCCAATGATAGGTGCATTGTAGTGTATGGATTGGTAAACCAAGAGGCTTAATTATGTCAATCCACATATTTTAGCATTACTGTGGAAATATGATTTTACTATAATAAATATGCCCCTATATAGTATATTTACACTCCTATAAACATAAACGCATCTGTGGGGAGTTACAAACATTTCTCATTCTCTTCTACTGGATTTTTTTTCAATTTTTTTATATATCTTGGGGTTCCTCTTGAAACCGATTCATATTCATATATTCCCATTTTATATCTATTTATTCCTATTATACCACTGTAATTCTCTTTTCTATTTATCCCTCAAGGGAGGTTTTGACCTCTTACAATATTAATTATCATATATAGGGTATGAATATTATATTTTAGGTTTCATTTATCCCTTTTTAAATGTTATGAAATGATCACCTTTGATTTAAGGTAGTTTTCACACTGTATTATCTATTAAATTCTAGAAACTAGATTTATTTCATGTTTAAATGTGATTTTTCAATTTTAAAAGATATTATCACAACTTTTGATGATGATATCTAAATATAATAGTTATTTTACGTGGTTTTCACTGTGTATGAAAGTTGTTTCATTTTAAACACATCTTATAATATATTTCCACCAAACCACTCACACAAACCATGTTTCCAAATTTATTGAATGCATGTTATAATGGCTTTTTCAATTAATTAATTGTGTTTTACGTTTTAAAATATTTTTTTAAGAAACATAATGGAATTATATTGTGTGCTGGGATTTTTAGAAAAGATATTATCAGTTTTAGAAATGTTATAATGTTCATAAAATTCATTGAAAGAGTATTTAAGAATGTTTTTACAAAAACATTGTCTTCAAGTATGATCAAATGACACACTGACCATTTTGTAAACTTTTTTTTATAAAACAAACACATCTAATATATTTCATTATCGTTATTTATTTAATATATTGAAGATTTACTTAGTATGGGATATTTTATTCACATATCCATTATTAAAAAATAAGGGATGGTACTATATCTATCATAGGGGTTAGGACTTTTATATGGTTATTTATTCATGAGACATTAGATATAAACATATATATGTTTCTATCCATGATTTTTACCATGGAGTTTGACCTAATCCATTGTATGTATATCATGGGAACCATGAGTGGATGATGAAATCAATAATGGGATACTCTAGAATAGTTTAGGGCCATGATCTGTTTTGTAACCTTGAGCAGAATGTTTGTCCATGTGGGGAGTTTATCCACATAGTGAATACCTGTAGGGCATGACTGAGTATTCATGTTATATGAATTCATATGGATTGGTACTATGATGAATTATTTTAATTCCACAGAAAATATTCCATTGAACTCTTGAGAGATCCAATAATCATGGTTTATTTCTTTTCATATTTATTTTTATTTCTCCCCTATATATAGGTATAAAAAAATTATCTATTTCCATTTCTATTATCAAATTGTTTTCATTATCCTTATTATGATGACCTCTTCCTATTTACATTTTCTTCTATTCATTTTAAAAATAAAAGTATTGATTTGAGGTTTTTTCATATTATTTTAGAGATATATATATATATATTATAATGGGAGATGTAATTTAATATTTTGTACACCATGATTGTTAATGTAACTATTTTAAAAGAAAATTGAAATAATCCATTTTTATGATACCTATAGTGAATGCACAATGAATTAAATATTGAATTTAAACCAATCATTATTCAGAATCTGATTTTAATGTAAATCCTACAGTCTGGTTTTAATTTTCATGCCGAATGATATTTGTTCTAATTCCCAACTATGTATTTTATTTTTAGGTGACATGTTTTATTTCTATCCACTTGTGGGATGTCTATGGTTTTGAGGATGAATGGAGACTTGTGGAATTATGTGGTAAATAGGTATTGAATCTTTCTAGATTCTATTTTTTTACAATCATATATTCAAAGATAGATCATACAATATGTTATTACATTTTAGTTGTATGTATTTATTTTTAGTTGTATGTTTACGTATGAAAGATACATTATTTTTATTTTATTTATTTATTAAATTGATTTTTTTATTCAGGGATAACCAATTCATGTATGGGCCATGTCATAATTTTTGGAAGAAGTTTCTACATTTCTATGTGATGTTTATTGGGTAAAATAATTATCATGGGTTTATATAAAATTACTTGGAAATGTTTACTTATATAGAGAGACTGAGATTAGTCCTCAAGTATGTCTTATTCCATCAAAGATGCAATTTTTACTGGTGACCCAAATCTATTTTAGGAAAATTGTTTTTAGATAAAGGGAATATCCTTCCTATGTCTTCCTATATTACATTTATATTTTGATATAGGGATTTAACATTGGCCTTTCATTGATTCATAGAGAAACCCATTTTATTTATATATATTTTTCATCAATGAGTTTTGGATTCTAAAAAGAGTCGGGATCTTATTTTTTGTAACATTTCATGTATTTAATATCATGACTGAGGTAGGTAGATTATCAACAGCATAGTTGTGTACTTAAATTATTTATCATAAAATTTATAGTTTTAGGAATATAAATTTATAA
Organism: Viscum album; assembly: GCA_963277665.1. NCBI lineage: Eukaryota > Viridiplantae > Streptophyta > Magnoliopsida > Santalales > Viscaceae > Viscum > Viscum album. The sequence goes on along the minus strand of OY728151.1, from coordinate 2,057,739,883 downwards.
TTTTAAAATAATATTCTTTTTGATTATATTTGATATTGTTCAAAAAGTAGTTAGTTCGTTGGTTTTTTTAGGGAAATGAAAATGGTGTATTTTATTGTCTCTGTCTGTGTTTAAAAAATATATGAATCTTGAAATGATTGATTTAATATCAAATGGTGGTTTTATTAGTTTAATAATATTATTAGGTATTAATTATTTTTGATATTTATAATTTATATTATTTATTTTCATTTCACAGTTTATTGGTTAATTATGTGGATTATAGCGATACAGGATCCCCATACATGGATATTACATTAATTTAGATGAATATACACCACATTACAAGTGATAATGTCCACATATGGTAATAGTTTCATTTATGTAGAATCATGTAACAAAATATTCTAATATTGTGAAATATCATTATTGATTCCCTTAAATATATTCCTATTTTTTTATTCTACTTATATCCTTTTTTATATCCATAGTAATGAAAATAGAAAGAAGGTTTACTAAAATTCTTAGAAAGGGTACATAAATGTGATACATAACCATAACATGATTATAAGAGTATTATTACGTGATAATAAAATTTTAAGATCATACCCTATATATCAAATAATATATATAATATTCATGGAATAACTATTAGAATTTCATATAACAAGAATCATAATGGCAATAAATCATATTAAATCAGTCCTAGACTATAATATTATGTCATATAATGGTTGAAATTTCATAAATATAGAAAACCATTTATTGTGTCAGGGTTATCTACTAAGATGATCGTCATAGTGGATCAGGAGACACCAGTTTCCCATAGTGGGACAAAACACAAACGTTTCCCATTGTGGAACATGATCCACCCATTTCCCATAGTGAGTCAAACCAATCAATTTTTTTCCAATATTTATCTCCTGATACATAAATATTTACTCAATGAATTGGAGGGTTATATACGTCACACCCATCCAATAATAATATTGTACATACATGGTCAATAAATCATAAAAAATCATCACATGCATACACATTAAATAAAATGCACACCATAAACATGATATCAAATCAAAAAACATTGAGAATATACATGTTTTATAATCAGATCATTACAAAAAAACATGTGAAAATAAGTGGGTTTTAAAATCATATAACCCATTGAGGAGAAATAGGTTTCTCAAACATCATTAACAAAAACGTTAACAATTTTGATAAATAATATGAATAGTTACATTGGATCATATCCTTGGATATGCATGAGTAACACAAAAAAATGTCATATTTGATACAATTAAACAATAATTTTTATTTAAAATATTTCATGTCGAAAATATCATTTAAACATCTTAAAACTCTATTTGAATAAAAACATATTTAAAAGGCTTTTCTTTGGAAATATCATTGAAAATTTATTAATAATGATCAAAAAACCATTTTAATACCTTTTTGAAATATAAAAAAATTAAAATACATTTCCTTGAAATTGTATTAAATCATCATTCAAAAATAGTTTTGGTATTTTTTTTAAACATGGTTTTTTAAATAAAATATATTTCTGATCGAAGAGATAAATATTATTGGATATTCATAATATTATTTTCATAAATATATTATTTAACAATGTGTCTAAAAATAGTACCATTATTTTAACATATAATGAATAAACATAGTTGTATAAAATTACTGATATTTATTGATATTTTTATATCAATATTTCATCAATGGAAGCATAATCATATATAATCCTAATAAATAATTAGATATTAACAAAAAAATCTTACAACTATGGTAACTTTGAATAAAAATAAACAAGAATGATTGAATATACATAAATTATTAAATATAATTAAACTAATTATAATAAATATATAATATGTAAAAGGTTCATTATTTACCCCTCATAAAACAATATATGTAAATTACATAAAATGTGTCTCCTAGAATTAAAATTGAGACAAAAATTACTTTACTAATTCAGTAATGTTAGAAATGATAACCCCACAAATGAGATAACATAAAAATTTATGTAAATAAACATAAATATAAGTGTAATAAAATATATTACATTTATTTTATATATATAGACCACACAGAATAAATGAGTAGTGAATATGTCATTTCTCTCACATAAATTAATATGAAAATAGAAATCCCCATTCATTAAGACATGACTTTATTAGTACTCCATAAAACGTTATGTATAATAATAATAATATTATTAAACATATTTCAAATAAAAATTCATATGTTTAACACCATATATAATATTATTATGACTATATAATATCATTTTATGATAAAATTTATGTTAATGTTAAATTTCGTATAATATCTACTTTTGTTTTTCATATATGTTTTAATTTTTTATATTTGGTTATTTTTCATGGATCTTGATTTCCTAATTTAAAAAATTTAAACATGATATAAACATAATATATATTCAGTATATATATATTTTTAAAAATCTATAAAATTTAGAAATTGGAAATGAAATACATCTTTTATAGAGACGATAGGTTGTATATATTCATGCGCAATGTTTATGTTTTCTAATCCTATTTTGAACGAAATAAAAGTAAATGATATATATACATATAAATTATATATAACAAAATATTAAGTCTTATATATCACATATTTTTAGTAAACTCATCCTTAATACATTTTATGTATAATGTGAATGAATTACATCGATTGGAGGAGGCTGTAGTCCACACGTCCAAGAATAATTTTGTGGTATTCACTCAAAATTGAAAACATTTTGTATTTTTTCTATAATATTTAAAATAATATTAAGAAATAATAAATATTATATATAATGTATAAAAACTATAATTCCATCATTATTCCCAACCATGATAGTTGGTTCTGGAAGAACAAATGGCATCGGTTCGTGAGGTTGTAGTCCACCATACGCACAAACGATTATTGGGTATCCCATTTGATAGAATTATGAAATGTTTTAGGATACTAAAAATAACATTATAATATATAATTTTATTTTATATAATGATATTATTATATAATCATGATATAAAAATAATTTAATTTTTGGTGAAGGAAATAAATAAACGTACCCGTTGAAGAACGTTACCTCTTATTTGGGGACTCATTTCGGTTTTCAGTAAAGGAATACCTTGGTTTTATTCAATCCAAAAGTGAGAATTATAATATAGCATGTGATTTTTAAAGATTGTTTTGTATTGTATTTTATTACACAATAGGCATTATATGTTTGAATAAGTTAGTGGGTGAGTTCCATTTTATAGTGGAGGGTAGTGAGGTTCTTGTAAATATAAAAATGTAATCACACATGGGAGGCCTTATTTACATAACGCGACAAAAATTATGAGATAAATATAACTAAGATGATATATGGTTGAAATATGTCCATCCAATTGGATTTGTAATATATTATAGGATATTTGGACTATAATGATTCATATTCATCCACTAAGTGAACTAATTTTTACCGTAATAGTTGTAATTTTTTTTACTTTTTTCCATAATGATTTGTGTTAAAAATTAAGCTAAAAAAATAAACAAAAATTATCATTAAAAATATTTAATACTATTTCATTAATTTTAAACATATATGTAGGGGGAATTTATTTTAAAAAATAATCTCACAGCCGAAATGTAATAATGGGTTCATTAAAGCAAAAATGTTTAAATATTTGAAAATTTTTAATAATAATTTTCAATGTTAACATGATTCAAATGATATAAATTATATGAATACATGTTTAATTGATATTAATAAACATTAAACCCCATTAAAATTAGAATTTATGAACAAAAATAAAATAAACATAAAAACAGTTTTTAATTAAAAATCGATAATATTCACCCTTAATCTATAAATAAAACTTCTTAGAAAAATTTAAAAAAAATCACCATGACATAACATTCAAATAAAAATTTAAAAATTTATGTTTATTTTATCAAATTGAATTCATAAATGTAGGAAATTTCATTTAAAACAATTATTCTATTAATTGTCAGAAAACCCACTTTTTTGAAAAATATAGATTTATATTCCTAAAATGTGTTTTTTATAATTTTATCCCAACAAATATTGCTGGATGATTGTCTAAAAATATTATTATTTATTAATATATAAATTTAATTAATACATCTCACTAATAGTGATTAATTTAATTTATTAATATAGAATTTCTTTAAGGGAATGAATATATTTTTTTTAAAAAATAGATCCATTAAATTAAATTGGTTTTTATTTTCATTTTTAATTTATTGATAACCCAACAAATAATTTCATTAACATGTTTAAAGAACATATCCATAATTTAGTTAATATCATTCACATCATCCATTCCAATGGATTTTAGATAATTATATTAACATGTTAATAATGAAATCAATTTTATAATGTAGTTCAACAAAACTATGTCATTGATTTGAAGTAAATCTCTCAATGGAACTCGATATAGTGTGTACCAAAATCCAAACATATGGTTTCATGTATCAAAATATAATAGATTTTTTTATAATAATCAAGCACAAAGTGTTCTATAATTCAATTAAATACTTCAATAAAATATAATTTATTTTAAAAATATTAATTCATATAAAATAATGGTGTTACATTATACCTATTTAAAATGTTTTTTCTCTTGAGTTTCATATGGATCATTAATTTTCTAATACATGATAGTTACATTAATAGAAAAACAAATTAAAAAAATTAATAAAAAAACATAATGAACATAATGGTTACCCAATGTAACAAATTACTATGTTTCCATATTAGAGAATATAGGTGTGCAGTGGAAAAATGGAAGTAGAAGAGAAATATAACACTCAAATACTGATGAAGAGTGATTGAGATCATTGTTTGAAGAACTTTAATAACTATATATTCATAAACCAAATAGGATAGAATAGTTAATTGATATCATTAAAAATGAGTATAATGGGACAATATTTTATTTCAAGTCCCTTATCTTATAATGGAATAATTTTAACCAGGAGATATAGTTACTTTATTTATTTCCATTCCATATAAACAATCACACACATTGGAGGTACCCTGTCTAATTTCCACTTCATTTCTGACTCCAAAAAATGAATTTAAATTTATCATTCTTGAATAACTAACTGATCATGAGATTCAAAAATAGGATAATAATTCATTTCCTCTGTCTTTAGTTGTCATCATATAAAATGGGATTGAAAATGTAATCCATTATGAATATATCCCCAAATTTCTAGATTATTCATTAATCTCTAAAACCATTTCCCTTGTTTAACATAATCCATTCCAAGAATTGTCATTATTTTAACCCTAATGAATGATAATAAATACAAAAATATAGAAATATGTTCACTAATATCCAAATTGAAACCCATAAATCATAATGTATCTCTTGATTATCACATACAAAATATTTGAATACATTCATCATTTATTATATTTTAACATGGTGTCAACAAGAATTACCGTAAAACCTTATTGAAACCATACATTATTATTAATTCTATAAAATATAACATTGATTATTGGATATATTCCTGAATTCTAAAAAACTATATAAACATAATTAATGATAACATAAAAAACATTCTCAAGAAATTCATTATCAGATTAATGGTTATCAATAATATTTAATTTACTTTATCCGTATTAATAATCTCTTTCTCCAAGCTAAACAGAATTCTACCAACATTATGAATTCATTAAGTGTTACCTTCCCTTAATCAAAATAGATCTCTTCTATTTAATCACCTTTGTTATTCATCAACATAATTCAAAATATTTTTTTAAATACGTAATTAAAACTTATTATTCTTTATTCTAATAACACAATTCTTCAGAAAAAATATATACAAACTACAATTATCCCACTTATTTATCAAAACATTAGTTAGAAATAATCATCTTTTTCTTTAATACCCCTTTCATATAAGATAAAATATGAAACATGTCTTAAAATTCATTAACAGAAATAGAATCATTAATTTAAACAATAATAATAGAACAATATATATCTCTTATAATTCATTTATGGTCTTTTCTCCATCATCATGAAAACCATTACTCTGACAACCCTTCTTTTTTCCTTTATGATATTTCTTACAATGAAAATTATTTTCATAATTCCCATACTTACAACAATAAAATAATTCAACAGGTTATGATACCATATGAAGGCCATTATTCATACCAATTGCACCATTTTACCTTTTCATTTCCCCTTTATGGTTTCTGTATATGTATACGTCTTTTCTATAGTCAAAGAATCTTCATATTCTTCTAAGACATCCACTTGGGTGCTTCATCCCACAAAACCGACACAAAGAAAGTTGAATATTCTTTCCTATGTGATAACTATTACCTAAATTATTATAAAAACATTGTGTATCATATTTGGTATGTCTAAGATATGATTAAGGTAGACAATCTTGATCATGTTCCATGAAAACTCTTTAGGATTTTTCATAGTGTCCATTAATCTGGTGATTGTCCCATTTGACTAATCATTATAAAATTTCCCATCACATTCAACACTAAAATAGTTCTTTCTGGATCTCCCCATTGATTAAAACTAGAATTCATAGATTGAGAAAAAGATATCATTGATAAAACCACATGATCCTGGAAAATAACTTATATGATTTCTAAATAAGAACACCTTATTTTTTATATATGAAACCATAGTTTCATACTAGTTTATTCAAATTCATTACAAATATAAATAATTCATGATGGATCACATAGAGTTTTTCAATTCCCACATCATATCCCCTGATAGTGTCAAACTAGTGTGTGATAATGATTATTTTCATGAAATATTTCTCAATATAAAAAAGAACATCATGGTTATCTATCCTGTTACCCATTTTTACATCCATTCCTGAGCCACATCCATTTTTAGGATCCAAAAAGAGATGCAACTTCTTGGAAACCACTATCCCAACCCATTAGCAAATAAACTAGGACATTTTCCTAGACAATGAATCATCCTTATTCATATCCTTAGAGGCATAACAATATATATCCTTAGAAATTTCATAATAGATATCACTGTATTTTTCTCATACAAATTTCAAAAGGATGATTAAACTAATCCATTGAAACCAATTATAGAAACCTGTTCTTAAAATACATTGATATTACAACATTTTAACTGAATATTCATCTCATATTAAATTTTAATGCATGATGACCATTCTATATTAGTGTCTTTGGAAATGTGGAACAAAATATTCTAACTTGATGACACATCTTCAATGTTCCCCATAAATATCATTACATAACATTGTTCTCAAAAAAGGAAAATTGAAATAAATTACATTATCAATTTGGCATCATTTGAAACATGAACCCCATGAAAGAGATATAATCAAATTGATATGTAAAAAAAAATTGAATTTGGGGATATGAATCATGTAATACATTAATGGTAATTATGTACAATAAATAATATAAATTACTGGAGAATAGAGAATAATTATTAGATAATTAATAGAGAGACAAGAAATCATGTTACCTAAACTCTAGACTTTCTTCATACCCTTTCATTCATTCAATATAATAAATATAAGTTTTTTATTCATAGAAAAATTATTATTATATATCCTACGATATACTATTTTATAATGAAATTGTTTTCTTATTAACAATTTCATGTTAATGGTAAATTTTGGGTAATATCCTCTATGTTCTTAACATATCTTTTTACTTGCTATTTTTTGTCGTCTTATTTTATCGTGATTTCCACATTTCCAGATTGTATAATATGATATAAATAAAATATATTTTAATTATATGTATATATTTCCAACAATATATGAATATTATAATTTCAAAATAAAATAAATCATTCATGTATATGGTAGGCCGTACATACGCAGTAATTTTTTTTCTATTTTCATATCATATTTTTAAAGAAAGAGAATTAAATTATGTGTGTATATATACATATACTATAGTATTACAATGATTTTATTATTTAATGTGTATCAAATATTATTATGTTTTTTCCAAAATTTGTGTTGAATAAAAGGGAGAAAATAGGAAACACATTCCAATGGGGCAGCTTCGAGAAGCTCATTTGTGGATCCCCTCAGGCTTGTAGCTGACATGAATCTGAACCCCTCTATGGTCAATATAGAGTAAATGTAGCATGGAGGTGTAACCACCAAATTTTTTATCAATGGAATTAACTTCTATAAATTATTCCCCATAGTATAATCCCATTATGAATTACTATGAAATAATATGTTTCTAAATACTATTTGATAATTAAAAATAATTTTACCACTTCTATGTTTTTAATTTTGAAAATAAGACATACACAGTTTTGATCAGTAAGATGTTTGGAGTCCGATAGGAAAATTTTAATTTTTATTGAATAGTAACATACCCTTATGAATTGTAACATATATTTATGAGTAGTAGTAAGCCACTTACGAATGTTAAGTCATACAAAATAGTAGTGACCAAATTGATGGATAATTAAATAAAATTTAGGCATCTTATAAGTGACAATTTTACCATAGTAAAGATATTGGAATTTTAGTCTGTTAAAATTAATTAATTATAATTAAATAATTAATATAAAAGAAATTTTATTTTATTAAAATATGTTAATAAATTAAAAAATATATTTCTTATTTTTTTACTATAATTTTATAAGACATTAATTTTTTTTAAAAGCACAATTATATCAGTTTTAATTTAAAAAACTACATTTTTCAATGAAACTATGAATTTAATTAAAAATTAAATTAGTATTATTTATAAAATTATATTTGAAAAATGGGAATAATTTTTTGGATTCAACACATCAAAAAATGGTTGGGGTGAATTTTTGGGATTTTTCTGAAATACATGACATTTTTATTAATAGTGAAAAACCATAATTTTCAAAGTAAGCTAAATAAGCTAATTATTGAATCATGCATGATGTTAAAATTATGTAAGACCAATTGGTTTGGGTTAAAATGAAATCATTACTATTATTGGTCATATAAGACTCACTATTCCATTTATTGTGGGTAAATAAAAATTTAAAAAAATTTATATTGAGAAATCCCCTCTCCCTTCTACTATAAATAATAACTTTCACACCCCCATTCCCAGACACCTATCATGCATCATGACTTGTATAAACACCACCCAAAAATATTACCTATCTCATCCCCCACATAAAATATCTTCTGGTATTATCAAAAGTCCAATCCTATCTTCTTTAAGGAGGATCTCAAGAGGATGATACAAGAGGTAATTCCTCTCTCTCTCTATCTCTATCTCGTTCCTATAAATTTCTTTCAATTTCATGTTCATTTAAAATTATCTCCTGAAATATAATAATCCACATGAAATAGTAAATCGATTATAATAAATATAATGTAATTTTATGATACTTATGCGATATTATATAATCCAACCCCTTTCTTTTCTTCATTTTATTTTTTATAAGAGAACCCTGTTCGTGAGGTGTTAATTTATCACCTTCAAGAACGACATGTTTTCAATTTCCCTTACAGCTTTTTGATCTTTTCATGAAACCATTTTTCTAGTTTAAAATGATTATAATATGCTTATTATATCCTATATCGTGTTTTGTAACTGACTTTTGAACTTATTACTAAATTATGAAACAAAACAAATTCGGTGAGGTCAGAAAACTACCCAAACTAACCTAAATAATCATAATTTAATTATTATATAATGTTTCATCAACAAAGTATATAATATAATTATTTATAATATAATTTAATCACATTTAATGTCATTAATAACATGTAATATTTGTTATGTATCTTTATCCATCTTCTACACAAACATTCATTTATGAATACAAGTGAATCGTTTAAGAAAAACATAATAAGGATCATTCCCGAGCAATGTTTTTAAACTCTATAACTCATCCATAGATACATAAAAAAATTTATGAGACATAATTAATAATATTAATTTACACAAGGTTCTGTTATAATCAATTAATGAATCTATTGTGGTTATAGGGGACATAAAAGTGAAGAAAGCATTCAGATACAAAGTAAGGGGAAAATCTCAAACCCAACATTCATTTTTTGGGTTCTCAATATTTCACTCCATTATTGGAATGGTCACTCCATAAAAATAATTTTTTCATCATTTTCTTTACTTTTATGGGATATAAATTTTTTCCACTAGAGTTTATGTTGATCAAATGTTTTCTAAAAGAACTCTTCTTTCCAAAGAACATCTTTTACTTCTCACTCAATGTTGATAGTTCTTATATCAATTATATTATTCCCTCATTTTGGGAATACAATATTTATGAATGTTTCTTATGTCATTAAACCCATTACTTTCCATGGTATATTTATGTTCATTTTTTATATATATTTGTTGTGGCATGAATGATAATGAGAATGTTATGATGTGATGGGTGCACCCAAAATTATAGAACACTCCAATGTATTGGGTAAAGTGATGAATATAATTAGTAAATGGGAGAATATGATTGAACATGATTATTGAATTGTTAAAAATTATTTGTTGTAGTAAACCACTAAGATGCGATGTATCATTTTTTTCATTTCCACATTTCATGTTTTTTAGTACTGATTCCTCTCTTGTTCATGATCTTTTTCCTGTTATATGATTATTCTCACTCATTATTATATTATTTATATCTATCATCATAAAGGGATTTTATATCTCCCAATATTTATGTATATTCTCAAGTGATTATGTCCACTAAAGAGTTTTCAAGGGACAATATGAAGTTTTAGGAGAATAAATTAAATAAATATTCATGTTTTATGTGGTAAAAGATATGTATGGTTTTTCTAATCCTACAGAACCTAGACCGGAAAAGGTCCCCAAATGTATAATGTACTGTATATTTTTATTTTATCTTTTAACTAAAATACAAAACATATTTTAGTACTTAACCCAGAAGTTTGGGAACACAGATTTATAGTTGGTATATGATGCATGGATAAGTTAATTTTTGAATTAGGGTTAGTAAACCATAGATAAAACCTCTAGTATGTGACTAAGTAAAAATATGCACAAAATAATATTTAAATAGGTACCCATATGTAATTATTTTAGTATAGATAATACAAATGTATAAGTTATTCATGACTTAGTGACTTATTCTTTGTTCTATCCTTTTTAATTTTAGAACGTTGTTGGAACTAGGAGAAACCAGGCCAACAACTTGTGAGAGGGAAAATTAAAAAATTTCCCAAATGACATCCCCAATGATTTGGGAGGCAGAGTTTAAATATTCATAGATACGCTTAAGAAAATAATTTAGGTTATGAAATATAATCATAATAATGGAGAACGACCTCCTTCACCAAAGAGGGATCAATTTGCTATCGAGTGTTTTGTTGGGAAACCACCACCGACGTTATTGGATCTTCCGATCCACTAGTTGTGGAGTAGTGGGTCAAATACATGGAGAAGATCATTTCCGTGCTTCACTATTCTGAGATATAGAAGGTGACACTATATATTTATTATCATTATAGAGAGTTTGATCAATGGTGGTATTGGATTAGGAACACTATACCCAGGGATGAAATTGATGATATGGAAAGCTAATACAATAAGATATTGTTTCTTAACATGTATTTCCCTAGAACACATCACACATTGATAGAGAGAAAATTCATAGAGCGCTCGAAAAAAGAAGTTGAATTTGTCACCGCCATCAAAGGGAATTTCAATATTTTTGCGATGTATTCTTTGAGTTCGGTTATCAACTGTGATAGAAAAATTTACAGATTATTTAGTGGAATAAAACCACCCCATCGAAAGGCTCTTGAAAGTAGAGACATTGGGAATTATGAATAAGTTTTTAGATGTGGTCACAATGTTAATATAGAGATTTGAGAATTGTCCCATGATTTTTTTGTATGAAATTAAAGATGGAGTTTCATTTTTGTGGATCAAATTACGATGGTTGGAAGAAAACTCCATGTCCCCTATGCCAAAAATGTGGGATGTTGAACCGTGGTAACTGCTTCATAGGGATGGGGAAGTTCTTCCTGTGTGAGAAAGAAGGACACCATGCTCAAGTGTTTTTAATAGATGTAAAAGGAGGGAGAATGTGGTGGAAGAAAGGATAGAACCACCCACAGTTCAATCCTACAAATGTAGAGAGAAATGGCATTATGAAATCCAGTGTACTAAACCTCAAGTTAGGATGGGTAAGCATCGTCAGTAGCCACCACATACAAAGGAACATGGAATGGATTATTCCATCAACACTATTGAAGACGGTAAAGATAATGAAGATATACAAGGTACACTTCCTATTCAATCATGAATGGAAAAGGTCTTATTTGATTCTGGTTCTACACATTTTTTATCTTTCAAGATTTCTAGAACTATATAATCGAATCCCAAATACCTTGAGGTAGGGATATTTGTAAAAACACCTAGTGGTGCAATCATTGTACCTCTTGTGATTGAATCATCTCATATTGGCATATTTGGAAAGATTCACCGATAAAATCTCGTAATACATCCCTTGGTGGAATTTGACTCTATAATGGGAATGGATTCCCACTCAGTATATAGAGAACATATAAACTATTGGAAAAGGAAATATCTATTAATATTATGAACCATCTCATTCTCCTCTAAAAATTCATGGATGATCATGAATATCCATTGAACAAATCATACAATGTTAAGCGTATTGATTCACTATGAAGAAGCATACCTTGACCAAATGGTTGAGTCAAAGGTTAATACCAACCTTTACAAAATTCCCATCTTGAGTAAAAATGGTGATGTATTTTCCAAAGAGTTACCAAGAATTCCCCAGATCTTGAGCTAGATTTCTCAATAGAACTCATACCCCAGATATACTCCCATATCAATGTTTCCCAATAGGATGGATCCTATCGAACTGGAGGATTTAATGAAAATGTTACATGAGAATATAGACTAAGGGTTCATATTCCCTAGTACATCACCTTGGGATGCTCTAGTGCCTTTTAGGAAGAAGATGGATGGAACCATGTGGCTGTGTATCTATTATCATAAACTCAATAAGCTCACAATAAAGAACAAATATCCTATTCCATGCACTGATGACTTATTTAATCTGTTATGAGGATATCAATTCTTCTCAAAGGTGGATCTCTTTTTTCTAGATATAATCAACTAAAGCTGAATAAATAATATATTCAGAACACTGCCTTGCATACATGGTATGGTCACTATGAGTTATTGGTAATTCCATTCAGACTTACTAATTCCACTACAATCTTCGGGGATTTGATGAATATATTCTTTAAAAATTACATCAAAAAATTTGTCGTTGTGTTTATTGATGATATTCTCATCCACTCCAATAGTAAGAAAGAATATGAAGAACATCTAAGACTTGTTTTGGTGAAATTCAGGATAGGGAATTTGAACTCCATGTTCTGAAAGTTTTACATTTGGATGAAGAAAGTAACATTATTCGGACATTTGATCACATGTGAGGTTATTTATGTGGATCCTTAAAAAACCACAGCTATTTAGGAGTGTCCTAGGCCCTCTATTGTCAATGAAATCTGTAATTTTCATGGATTAATTTGGTATTACTGATGTTTTGTGACTAATTTCAAACAATTGTCAAGCCCACTATCAATTTTAGGAAGTAAAGGGGTAAATTATGTTTGGATGGATGAATGTGAGAGAGTCATCAAGGATCTAAACAGATGCTTGATCACTGCACTTAAACAAACACTACAAAAAAGTGGAGAATGTTTTGTGATATAAAGTGATGCCTAAATGAATGGATACGGTTGCATACTCATGAAAAATAACAATGTGATATCCTACGCCTCATGGAACATGATGATCCATGAGCAGAACTACCTTACTCCTCATCTATATCTGGAAGACACGACTTTTCCCATGAAAGTATGGTGGCACTACATTTATGCAGAGAAGTTTAATATATACACCAACCAAAAGTGCCTGAGTATATATTCTCACAAAAGGATCTCAACATCGATCAATAGATATTGTTAGAGATAATCAATGGTTAATATTTCTCAATTCTATATAATCCTGGAAAGGAAAAAAAGTTAGCTGATTCCCTATGAAGAAAAGAACATGCTATTCTATTCATGTTACTGATTGAGAAAGAAACCATATTCATGGATATGAAAATGATGGATTAATAAGTCCTAAAGGAAAGGGATACATCGTACCATTCCCAATTTATTGTGCAATCATCAATCCAAGAGAATATTAAGGTGGCACAGAGGGATGATGTGGAGGTACAAAAGAGGGTGAATGCAGTAAAGGAAGGGGAGCTGCAAGAGTTCCAAATCGATGAAGATGGTGTGATTCGGTTTGGAAAATAGCTTTTTGTGACTTCATCACCAGGGATAATGATGGAGCTATTGGAAAATGAACATACCTCAACATTCTCCATTCATTCTTGGAGTACCTATATGTACCATGATCTCTGGGAACACTTCTGGGGGATAACATGAAGAAGGTGATTAAAGAATATATATCATGGTTCATTGCATGTCAGTATGATAAAGGAGATAAAAAAAAGTCTAAAGTGATGATGCATCCATTACTTATACACATGTTGAAATGGGATAAATTCACCATGTACATTGTCGTGGGCCTTTTGATGATGTTGAAGGGAATAATATGATATGGGTTACGATTTACCAACTCACCAAGACTACCCATTTTATCGGTTTTCGAGAAGACATCTCCCTTGAACAACATGAAATGATATATGTGAAGGAAGTGGTGAGACTGCATGGAGATCCACTCTAGATTGTCTCTGATCATGATCCATGGTTCAAATATATATTCTGGAGGAGTATCTAATATGATTTGAGTACTAAATTAAATTTCATCATGACTTGTCTCCTCCAAACTAATGTCCAATATAAAAAGACTATTTTGATGATTTAAAACATGATATGAGATGAATCTATAGAATTAAATGGTTGAGGGGATCAAAATTTCTCATTGGTTGAGTTATCATACAACAATAGCTTCTACTCGAGTATTCATATGGCTCTGTATGATGATTTGTATAGAAAGAGATGTAGAACTCCAACTTGTTGGGATGAAGTTGGAGAAAGAAAGCTAATTAGACCTGATATTGTGAAATAGATGATAGAGAAGTTCCAAGTCAGCAAGAAACACCTCAAGGAATCCTAGAGTAAGAAAAAGATATGTGATGACATCCTTTGAAGGGACATGGTGTTCGACATTGGAGATAAGGACTTCCTTCGAATATCACCATTGAAGAGAGTCGTGCAGTTTGGAATGAAAGGGAATCCATGCCCAAGGTACATTGGCTCTTTTGAAATCGTTATGCTCATAGGAGTCGTGGCCTATTAGTTAGAACTTCCACCAAATATGGCTCATGTTCAAGATTTGTTTCTTGTATTATTCCTGATTATGTTCACAAAATATCCCACACATGTACTAAACTCAAAGGTTGTACAGCTAGAAGATGATCTCTCATATGAGGAGCAACCAGTAGAGATTCCCGATCTAAGAGATAAGGTTCTATGAAACAAGAAATCCCACCTTGTCAATGTGTTATGGAGGAACCATATGTTTTAAGAAGAAACGTGAAAACTAGAAGAGGCGATGAAGGAGAAGTACCCTAACCTGTTTGTGTATAGTTAAATTTTGAGGGAGAAATTTAATATGGGGGAAAAAATGTAACAACCCAAAGTTTAATCAATGGAATTACTATTATATTGTAATTACTAATAGTATAATTTCATTAAGAATCACAACGACATATTATGATACTAAATACAATTTTTTCGTTAAAAATAAATTTTCCACACCTATGTATTTAATATCGAAAATCTGACATACACTGTTGTTATCAGTAATATGTTTGGAGTCTCATACAAAAAACATAATTATTAGTGAATAGTAATATACACTTATGGATATTTACCTACCCTTATGAATATAAATATGACCCTTATTTACTCTAAATCATCCAAAATAAGAGTAACCTTACCGATGAATAATCAATTACAATTTAAGCATCTTATAATTGACAATTTGATCATAATAATGTATTGGTATTTTTGTAAGTAATAAATTATTAATTATTATTCATTAATTACATTAAAAGAAAATTTAGTTTCTTAAAATGTGTTCATTATTTATAAAATCATTTTTTATTGTTTTATGTTAATTATATAAGACCATATAATTGTTTTTAAAGCATTATAGAATCAGTTTTAATTTTATAAAGTGTATTTGTCACGTACATTATGATTTTAATTAAAAATTAAATAAATCATATTTAAAAAATTATTATTCAAAAATGAAAATAATTTTTGGATTTTAAATTTAATATAATGGTTTGAGTGAATTTTTTGTATTTTTATGAAATAATTTTTTTATGAATAGTGAAATACCATAATTTATAAAATAAGGTAAATTAGCAAATTATGGATTCATGCTTGATGTTTTGTTGAAGTATGTCCAATTGGTTCAGGTTAACATTATAAAATTACTATTATTGGTCATGGAATATTCATTATTTCTTTTCATTTTGGGAAATACAAAATTAATGAATCTTATATTGAGAAATCCCCTCTCCCATCCAATATAAATACCACCTTTCACACCCTCATTTTGTCACAACTCTCAAGCTTCAAGACTTGTATAAAATCAACCCAAAAATCTCACCTAGACCCTACCCCATGTCCAGGAGATTCTGGTATCATCAAAATAACAAGAATATCTTCCTTAAAGAGGATCTCAGGATGAGGATTCAATAGGTAATTCCTATCTCTCTCTCTCTCTCTCTCTCTTTCCATTAAATTCTTTTCAATTTCAAGTTTATTTCTTAATCTCTTCCCTGGTATCATTATAAAAACTGTATGGAAACTCTTGTATTATAAAGATAATGGAATTTTATGATAATAATGTTATATTATATCATCCATCCCCCTTCTAATAATATTTTTATTTTATAAAAGAGAACGTTATTTGTGAGGTGTTAATTTATCACATTCTTGAACAACATGTTTTCTATTTCATTTATTGATTTTAGATATGGTTATGAAACCATTTTTATAGTTTAAACAGATTATTCTATAGTTATTATAACCTATTTCTTGTTATGGAACTAATGTATGTACATATTAAAAAATTATTTAACGAAACATGTTCGTTGTGGTCGAATAACCACCCAAATTAACCTAAAAAATTTTCATTTAATTCTTATCTAATGATTCATCCACATGGTATATAATATAAATATTTATAAGATCATTTAGACTCCTTTAATATCATTAATATCATGTAATATACGTTCTGGATGTTTTTCCATGTTCTTCACGATCTTCTATTTATGAAAACTAGTGAACTGTCCAAGAAAACAATAAAAAACGAACAATCCCGAAAATTGTTTTTTAAAATATATAACTAATCGAAAGGCACATAAAATAACCTGATGAAACCATAATGAACCATATTCATATAAAAAAGGATATGTAATTGTCATTTAATGAATATAATGTTGTTATACAAGATATTAATTTGAAGAACGAGTTCGAATACAAGCTAAGGGGAAAATCATGAACCCAACATCCATTCATTGGGGTCTCCTGCTTCCCCTCTATTTTTGGTATGGTAACTCATTAAAAATAATTTTTTCATCATTATATTATCTTTTCTTATGTATACAAGTTTTCCACAGAAGATTATGTCCAAAAAATGATTTCCAAAAAAACAATTCTTTCAAAATAACACCATTTACTTCTCAATCAAGGTTGATTGTTCTTGTATCATGTATGTTATTTCATCATTATTTTGGGAATTAAATGTTAATTAATTTTTTATTATGTGATAAATAATATTTCTTCCATGAGTTATTTCTTTTCATTTTTTATATATGTTTATTTCGACATGCTTGATAATGAGAATGTTATGATTTGACGGGTGCTGTAATGTCTCAGATTTTTACCATGTTTTAATATAATATTATTTGGGAATCATTTCGAGACAATTCTTCGAGATGGCGTGCATTTCTGAGACCCGGTGAGCCCAGAAAAAATGATGGAATTTAATTTAATAATTAAATTACGCGCATGTGCAGTTTTCATGAAAAAGAGGAATAACTCCCGAATGAGTGCATGGATCAGAAATCTAATGGAAACATTGCATTCAGAACATCAATTTTATCTTAGGCAAGGCCTAAAATTAGCCAGCGCAGGTCTGTGGTGAAATCTAGTTTTTGGACGTAATAATAATAAATTATTTAATAAAAATATTTTATTCTACAGCGAAATATTTTTAAATCTCTTGCAACTGATATCCTTTATCCATTTTTAATAAAGGCATGTGCAGGGATCCAGGGTTACAAACCTCATAACCTATAAACCCTTGGTTGTCCTGGACTGGAGAAAACCTCCCAATGCGACGACGACGTTCTTGACGGTCTTCGCCGGCAACGATGATACGACGACCGGATCTTCGCAAACGAACGACACAGATCTAGGTAGGATGTATGCTTTTGATTTTCTGTTCCCAGTTCTTGTTTCCTATGATGAACGCAGAGTAATCTGGGAACTGATTTTCCAGGAGATCAATCATTTTGCGGGAGTGTGTGATTTGGGGTTTTATTAAGAAATCAAATACTCGAGATTTATAATTTATTGATTGTAGTTGTTTTGATCTAACAGTGACGAACCTAGATCGTCATGAACAATGATCGAGGTTTGTCCCTCTAGTTCAATTCTTTGTATTTATTTATCCCACACATTCTTCATTGCATTCTATGTGTTCTTGGAGGAAATCGATCGTTGCACATTCGTTTGCTGGTGCAACGATCTGAGATTGTAGATCCAACCCCAGAGCGATGTCACAGAGGTGAGATGACGATTTCGGTGGATGATTCAGATCAGATCGAAAGATATTAGTTTTCAGGTGTTATTCATTGGTTGGATCATTCACGGTTTATGATCCGATTGGAGGACCAAAAACACCGGTTTTGTTGTTTGTATGATGAAACGAACCAACCCCTTGAGTATCGGGATGAACGGATGAAAAACCGGGGATCTGGAGGATCAGTAGCGACGTGGGGTGGAAGATGGTGCTTTTGAAAAAATCCTGACTACACGATTTGTAGAGTGGGCTACATGACGTGTGTTCGTCGGAAAACCACCTGGAGTGTACTCCGGGAGAACACGGACACGGGTTGGGTACACGGCCAAGGAAACGTTGTGTATACCCCTCCCCGACCAAATCTAACCAGATACATGAGATACCTCATGTACTGGTACATGGGCAGGCGACACGGATGGAGGCCATGTACGGGCACATGGACAGCGTACACAGAGTGAGCCCCAGGTGCTCGGACACGGCGTGTAATACTACTACATGCCCTGTAGTTACTTTTATAAGATGAGCCAAATGGCATGGGCCATTTACCGGGGTAGTACTCAGAGTCAAGGAACACGCCATGTGATTCTTCTACATGCCGTGTAGTTGAGTTTTACGCATCTTGATCAGATGACACATTCCATTTAAACGGGCATTACTTGGGGTCACGGAACACGAAGTTTAACCATACTAAAAACCGTGTATCCAATCATACATGGCTTGATCCAGTTTCCTTCTGTGACTTGGGCTAGTTCCCTTAGTGTTCGTCCCCTTGGTCTATTTGTTGAAGCTTCCCGGTATCATTTCCTACATATAGGAGTATGATCCCTTCAGCAGGACTTCATGAATATAGTTGTTGGAATTCCATCTGTTTGACATACAGTCAGATCCTCTATTCATTCCTAGAACCCTATGTAGAGTTCTTGGTATCGATGTGACCATCTTTACCCGGGCATCGATCCTCTTCTTAGCGGGTCATTTTAGACTGAGTTGTTTGAATCACCCCTTGACTTGGTGCTAATCCTTATTCGAGCATCATGTTCTCAAAGTACTTGTGTAGTGTGATCCCCTTGTTGCGTGCTTAGTGAAATCTTTGAGCTGGATCTTAGTATTGGTTTCGCAGTAGTTGATCATGTATGAGTATATATGGATGTTCTTGTTATATGCTCTATAGACATATATTATGTAAAGATGATTATATCCTTCCATTGTTATATTGTTCCCTTATTGTATTCCATGATGGTTTCAGGGTGTCCTACTGGGTATTGTTATACTCACCCCTACATGGGATTTTCTTGCATGTGACGTGTTTTGTGCAGACGAGCGATCCATTGATAGGATTCTAGGTGGACCAGGACCGGATGGTGCTCAGTGATATCATGCAGTCCGAGGTGTGTTCCTACAACTAAGGATTGTAGTCCCAGTACCTTTCTTCACAGGTTGGACTTTGTTGTAGACTCTTTATTTGTGGGCTTGTACTTTTGGCCCAGGGTTTTACACTTGCTATACTTTACTTTCCTATCGTACTATATTGGTTGAGATTTTTAGTGTATGCAACATTTCCATTTTCAGTAGTTTTTACTTTTCACCTTTGTGGGATTGGAGTTGTGAGTGTGTGTGTACATGTTTATAGGCAATGCATCCCATGTTAGTAACATTCCTACTTGGTGCTAGTCACCAGACCCTGGACTATTGGAGGCGGTCTTGGGGATTTTTGGTTCAAGCCCCACTGGGATGGGTCGTGACAGAGTGGTATCAGAGGTGTTTGGTTCTACCATAGGACCGGGAATCTATGAGTCAGTTTTGGGCAATAGAGTTAAGTGTTTTGAGTTCATATTTCAGACTAGGGACCCCAGTGTTGGTGCAGGTAGCTGATGTATCCATACACCTGGACTCTGATGACCTATTTTTCGACTCGGAACTTGAAAACACCGGTTGAAAGTGAAAATAATGGTACATGCATCATATAGAAATGGGTTGTGGTTTCAATGTCCTTCTTGAGTCAGCTCACCAGATATACTCACTGATTGAGATGCATCTTTTTTTGTTACAGGATGCCTCTACGACGCACACCCACTAGGATCCAACTGTTCGATCACAAGGATGACCCCCTCAGTGATGAAGCCACGATACAGGGATCAGATCCCCCAGTTTTACCATCGGGTGTTGTGCCAGTTATCCCGCCACCTGTGGAGCAGTGTTTAGTGCCTGTTGTACCAGTGGATGAGGATTTTAGGTTGAGTACACTCAATGAGTTTCAGAGATAGTGACCCCTCAGGTTTTGAGGCGTGCCTGGCCCTCAGGCAGTAGAGGACTAGCTTCAGGCAGTGGACATAGTCTTCCATTTGGTCTGGACACCAGCTGACCAGATGGTGATCCTAGAAGCGAGCCTCCGGCATTGCTCTACAGGGAGATGGTGGAGTTTGGTTTTTCATACTCATGATGAGGTGACTCTTACTTGGTCTGAGTTTTAGAATCTCTTTAGAGAAGATTTTTCACCAGTCACCTTGAGAGTAGTACATATACAAGAGTTTCTTCTGCTCCACCAGGGAACCATGTCAATGGCTAACTGTTCATTGTGGTTTACTGACCTCTCGCGGTACTCGATGGATATGGTCAGAGATCAGTACTTCAGAGCTTTTACTTTTCAACGGGGCTTGTGTAGAGATATATGAGATAGACCCATCCCTATGAGCATTCCTACTTATGTTGGGTTGCTCGAGCGGGCTTTGGTGGTCGAGGGCTTCTTGGCAGAGTAGGGACAGCCGGAAGTTGTCACTGGTGGGTAAGCTGGAGTTGAGACCTTAGTAGTAGGGAACCGACACCAGGGACCCAGGCGTGGGAGACATTTTCAGAGGATATCCCAGGACCTGGGATATGCCGTACAGGGTTCTCAGGGCGCATCCAGCCAACCTCGAGAGAGGCAATGCTACTCATGTGATGGCAGGGGACATCTCACTCGAGATTTTCCGACCCGCCTTACTACTGACATAGGAGCAGTGGATGGACCACCATGGTAGTGGCAACGTGTGGAGAAGACAGATCCGTGGGGTGGCTGACACGGTAGAGGAGCTCGGAGAGTAGCTGGAGGTGATCGGCGTTTTGACCCTTTACCACCACCACCCCCAGGAGGTCCACCCAAGGCTTAGGGAGCTGGTGGACAGAGGCAGGGACAACTGCAGGCGGCAGAGGCGTATGACCCAGGTACTCCTAGAATTATTAAGGGTTCAATATCTGTCTTTTCTACATTGGATACCGTACTGATAGTCACAGGTGCTGGTCATTCCTTTCTGGATGCTTATCTTGATCGAGACCTTGAGATTCTAGTTGAGACGTTGACTCAACCCTTACGCTTAGAAACACCGACTGGATAAGATTCAGAGATCACACACCTTTGGAGACAGTGTGACCTGACCCCTGGAGGTGAGAGTTACAGTTAGAACCTCTTGGTGGCAGCGTCAAGCATTACGATGTCATTATAGGTATGGATTGGCTATACACTGTTCATGCCTAGATCTAATATTTTAGCCGAAGGTTGCGTTGTGTCCATAGTGATGGAATGATGTTATCTTTTGTTAGTGAAAGGGAGAACCAGGTAGCGCAGGATGGACTCATGCATAGGAAGGTGCAACTGATATCCTATCAGTTGGATAGCCTAAAACTTGGCGCAACATATGTTATGAGTTTCCTGTTTCTAGTAATAGTGGCTGAGTACGAGGATGTCTTTCCGGAGGATGACCCCGGACTACCTCCCCTTTGGGAGATAGATTTCTGCATTGAGTTGCAACCCAGGATGACACTGATATCGGCATCAGCATATCGGATGGCTCCGGAAGAGCTTCGTGAACTGAGGGTGTAGCTAGAAGAATTGCAGAAGAAGGGATTTGTAAGGCCCAGAATTTCACCCTGGGCGGCCCCAGTGCTTTTTTCCATGAAGGTAGAAAGTATCTTGAGGCTATGTGTGGATTATCGGTGCTTGAATTAGGTGACCGTGAAGTTCCAATATCCACTACCGAGGATCTATGACCTCATCGACTTGTTGAGAGGGGCACGATGGTTCTCGAAGGATGATCTACAATTAGGCTATCATCAGTTTCGAGTACGGGATGAGGATGTACCGAATACAGCTTGAAGATGTCACTACGGTCAGTATGAGTAATTGGTGATGCCCTTCGGTGTAGAGAATTCCCCGGCAGTGTTCGTGGGACTCGTGAACCAGATCATTCAGCCCTATTCGTAGTGGTCTTCATCGATGATATCCTTGTGTATTCTGCATCCGAGGAGAAGCACACGAGACACCTAAGGATGGTTCTGAAGACACTATGAGTGCACCGGTTGTATGGGAAAATCTCGAAGTGTTAGTTCTGGGTACAAGAGGTCCACATTTGGGGACACATTATCTCAGCAGATGGTGTAGCAGTGGAACCAGGCAAGGTGGAGGCAGTTCTAGCATTGGAGCAAACACTGATATTGATGGAGGTTCGGAGTTTCCTAGAATTGGTATGCTACTATCGGAGATTCATTAATGATTTCTCCAGTATTTCAGCACCAATGACAGCTTTGACCTGAAAGGGGCATCCTTTCATATGGACCGAGATATGCCAGCAGGCTTTCAAGCAATTGAGACAGAGTCTGACGAGCACCCTGATCTTGAGATTACCGGAGGAGAGTGTCAAGTATGTAGTGTTCTATAACACATCAGGAACCATGCTTGTTTGTGTCCTCATGTAGACGAAAGTAGTGATTTCCTATGTCTCATGCTAGTTGAGGCCCCACGAGCAGAACTACGTGACCGA
The DNA here is from genome assembly GCA_963277665.1 of Viscum album. NCBI lineage: Eukaryota > Viridiplantae > Streptophyta > Magnoliopsida > Santalales > Viscaceae > Viscum > Viscum album. Next base: position 2,057,716,225 of record OY728151.1, on the reverse strand, counting down.
TGATCTTGAGTTGGCAGCAGTGGTCTTCACATTGAAGATGTGGTGGCACTACCTGATGGGATAGCGGTTTACTATCTAATCTGATCACAAAAGTATCAGATATATCTTTTCTCAAAAGGATCTGAATTTGAGACAAATACGATAGCATGAGTTCTTCAAGGATTATAACTTTGAGATCGTTTACACACCTGGGAAGGGGAACGTTGAGGAATATGATCTCAGTAGGAAATCCAGTTCGTAGTTGCTGGATGAGGCGACGAGGCAGTTGGCCTCCTTGTGTTATCATTCATGGATGGAGATAAGGGAGATTACCTTCAATATATGGTTGTTACCCCTCCAAGCTTACAACGAGTTAGGGAAGCAAAGATCGAGGATGCTAGCTACGAGACTTTATGTTCTCATATATCCAAAGGCGACGCCACTGATGGTTATTCAAAAGGTGGAAAGCACGTTGTTCTTTTCAGAGGTCGTATAGTAGTACCAGTGATGTTGTTGGAGGAGGTTATGAGGGAGTTCCACAAATCTCCTTTAGCGGTGAATCCAGGCATGGAAAAGATGTACAAAGACTTCTGACGTTAGTTCCGGTGGCTAGGAATGAAGAAGAGTGTGGAAGAGTTTGTTTTTCGGTGCCTTACATGTCAGCAATTAAAGGCTAAGCAGTTGGTTCTTGCTCTTTTGACTCTGCCCCTTGAGGTGCCAGAATGGAAGTGGGAGGGGATATCCATGGACTTAATGACGGGTTTACCACGTATGTCTAGGGGACACGATGCCATCTGGGTGAACGTTGATCGAATCACTATGTCGGCTCACTTCCTAGCGATATGAGATCAGAGTTCAGTAGAGATCTTGGGATGCCTCTACGAGCAGGTGATAGTTCGACTTCATAGAGTTCCATCCACAATAATCTCATATCGTGATGCTCATTTCACATCCCAGTTGTGGAAGGGATTGTAGGATGCTTTTGGGACTCAGTTATGCTTGAGCATAGCATTTCATCCCCAGACTAATGGTCAGACAGAGCGAACCATCCAGGTTCTAGAGGATATGCTTTGAGCTTGCATACTTTACTTCAGTCGTATCTGGGAGGATCGCCTACCACTAGGGGAGTTCTTTTACAACAACAGTTATCATTACACTGTTGGTGTGGCACCATTCGAGGCTCTATACGGGCGACCTTGCAGGTCACCACTTTGCTGGACTGACCCAGGAGAGTCAGCACTCATGGGCCCAGATATGGTAAGAGCTACTACAGAGAAGGTGCAGGTTATCCAGGAGCAGATGAAGACTATATAGAGTTGGCAAAAGTCTTAAGCTGAAAGGATGCGGAGGCCCTTGGAGTTCGAGGAGGGAGACCATGTGTTCCTTCAGGTCTCACCTCGACTGGGATTGCAGAGGTTTGGCAGAGGCGGCAAGCTATCTCTGCGGTTCATCGGCCCATTCCAGATTTTGAGTGGAGTTGGTGAGGTGGTGTATCTCTTGGCTCTACCTCCTTAGATGGACTGGGTACGCAAATTTTTCCATGTTATGCAACTAAAGAGGTATGTCCATGATCCATCGCACGTCATCGACTGGGGGAAAGCAGGACATCGATGATGGAGCATCCTTTGCTGAGTACCCAGTGGAGATCGGCAGGAGAAGATTTTTCTTGGGCGAGCTATTCGCTTGGTGCATGTTTGGTTGCAGCACAGGAAACTCTAGGAGAGCACATGAGTGCGGGAGGCTCAGATTTGTGTGCAGTACCCACAACTTTTTGATTAGCCATTGTTTTGGATTTTTGGAGACGTAAAATACATAAAGTGGGTCTGATGCAATGTCTCAAATTTTTACCATGTTTTAATTTAATATTAGGTTGGAATCATTTCGAGACCAGTCTTCGAGATGATGCGTATTTCCGAGGACCGGTGATCCCGGAACAAATGATGGAATTTAATTTAATAATTAAATTATGCGCTCCTGCAGTTTTCCTGGAAAAGAGGAATAACTCCTGGGCAGGTTCTCGAATCAAAAATCTGAGAGCACCATTGCATTCAGAATAGTGATTTTACCTTAGGATAGGCCTAACATCAGCCGGCGCAGGTCGGTGGTGAAATCTAGTTTTTGGACGAAATAGTACTAAAATATTTAATAAAATTATATTATTCTGCAGTTATATATTTTTAAATATGTTTCAACAGATAATCTTTATCCTTTTCAAATAAAATCTTGTGCATGGGTCTAGGGTTACAATCCTAATAACCCAGAAACCCTTGGAGGCTCTAGAGGCTCTAGAAAAAACCTCCCAACACAACGATGATGTTCATGACGATTTTCACTGGCGACGACGACGTGGAAACTAGATATACATCAATGAATTCCACAGATCCAGGTAAGATGTTTTATTTTGACTTTTATTTCCCAGATCTTGTTTCCTACTATGAACATGGACTAATTTGTGAACCGATTACCCCACAGATCGATCGTTTTGCGGGCGGGTGTGATTTGGGGTTTTATCAGGAAATAAAATACTTGAGATTTATAATCTATTGATTGTTGTGGTTTTGAACTAGCGACTACGAACCCAGATCATCACGAACAATGATCGAGGTTCATCCCACTTGTTCGATTCATTGTATTTCATTCTCCTGTGTGTTCTTCGTTGCGTTCTACATGTTCTTGGAGGAAATCGATCGTTCTGCATTTGATTGTTGGTGCAAAGATCCGAGATTGTAGATCCAACCCCGGAGCGATGTCACAAAGGTGCAGTGATGGTTTCAGCGGACGATTCGGAGCGGATCGAAAGATATGAGTTTTTAGATGTTTTTATTTGGATAGATCATTCGAGGTTTTTGATCTAATTTAAGGACCAAGAACACCAGTTTCACTGTTCGTATGATGAAAAACTCCAACCCCTAGAGTATCAGGATGAACTGATGAGAAACCATAGATCTGGAGGATCAGCTACGGCGTGAGGAGGAAGACGTCGTTTTTGAAAAAAACCCGACTTCAAGGCATGTAGTATGGTCTATACGACATGTGTTCGTCAGCGGACCACCTGGCGTGTACTCCGAGAGTACACAGACAAGGGTTGGGTACATGGCTAGGGACACATCATGTATACACCTCCCCAACGTTACCCGACCAGATACACATGATACCCCGTGTACTGGTACATGGGCAGGCAACACGGATGGAGACCGTGTACGGGCACATGGACAACGTACATGGAGAGAGCCCCAGGTGCTTGGACATAACATGTACTACTACTACACTCCATGTAGTTACTATTATTCGATGATCCAAATGACATGGTCCATTTACATGTGAATTACCCAGAGTCAAAGAACACAACATGTGATTCTTCTACATGTCGTGTGGTTGAATTTTACACAGCTTCAACGAATGACACAGGCCGTTTACACGGGTAGTACCCAAGGTAAAGGAACACGACATGTAACCATACTACATGCTATGTAACCAATATTACATGGCTTGACCCAGTGGCCTTCTGTGACTTGGGCTAGTTCCCTTAGGGGTTGTCCCCTTGGTATTTCTCATGATGGTTCCCGGTATCATTTCCTACATATAGGAGTATGATCCCTTCAGCAGGACTTCCAGAATAGTGTTGTTGGAATCCCCTTTATGAGACTTGGAACCGGATCCCCAATTCATTCTTGGAACCCTAAGAAAAGTTCTTGGTATCGACATAACCAACTTTACCCAGGCGCCAATCCTCTGCTTAGCGGGTTTGTTCAAACTGAGTTTTCGGAATCACCCCATGACGAGGTGGTGATCCTCATATGGGAATTTTGTTCTCAATGAACTTGTGGAGTTTGTTCTCCCGGAATGAGTACTTCGGGTGTCTCTCTCATCTGACCTAAGAGTTTGTTCTCCTTGTTGGGTACTTAGTGTAATCTTCTATCTAGATCTTAGTAGTGGTTTCTCGTATGTCCATCATGTATGAGTATATATGATATTCTTGTTATCTGTTCTGTAGACATATACTGTGTAGATTTGACTGTATCATTCCTTTGTGGTATTTTTTCCTTGTTGTATTCCTTGGTAGTTTTGGGGTGTCCAATTGGGTATTGCTATACCCATCCATGCACAGGCTTTTCCCGCACGTGTCATGTCTTGTGCAAATGAGTGAGCCTTTGACAGAATTCAAGGTGGACCAGGACCAGATGGTGCTCTGTGAGATCAGGAAGGCCGACGTGTGTTCTTATGGATATAGATTGTAGTCCCAGTATCATTCATCATAGGTTGGACTTTGTTGTAGACTCTCTTTTGGTGGGCTTGTACTTTTGGCCCTGGGATTTACACTTGTTGTACTTTACTTTCCTGTAATATTATGTGAATTTTTCATTTCTCCTTTATAAAAAAAAACATAACATGTTTCATTAAAGAATAAGGAAGTTTGGGTTCAGGGATTTACAGGTGTCTCCATTGATATGACAAAATTCACAGCGATCTTCTCAGCATAGTGGGAATTGGATTGACCTACTCGATCCCCTAGAAAATGACATAAGCCTCTGTGAGCATCGCGAAGCGAGCCAAGGAGAGATTTACGCAGAGGATGGGATGTGAATTGACTATACAGTTATGAAATACTTGATGCAAACCAAGAACGATAATTTTACAACACATGGAATCACATCATATAGTCCCTACATCGGCCTGCCCCTACCCTATAAAGACTAGGCTCCCATCGAGTCCAAATGATGGATACTTCGACCTTTCACCTTCTATGCTCTAAAACCATGAAGCACCTTCTGCTCTACCAACCCTTGAGAAAAATGATCTCTTCAAGGTACATGAGAATTGATAAGTACCTTTCCACTTGCCAAATACAACCCCTCTCCAAGAAAGGATTCCCTTCGCAGAGCCCAAGGGACATCGTAATGGATAGAGAACCCTAAGGGGGTTTGTGTCTCCACAATGAAGTCATGTTCGTAAAGTACACACCATGCATATCTGAACCATATGCTATCGCATGATCAATGTGCTTCGTGAAGCACATTGCATTGAAGTTCTTTGCTTCTCAAGGTACTCTTTCTTCATATGTTTCTACACCGCGAATTCTATTCTACTTCACAAAGCCCCATCAGTATGAACATATACCCAATTCACAATCTAGGCCACTTCACCTCACCAAGCATACCCCTTCTCTATGTTCCTCTCCTACGTGGTCCACTAGAGAGTCACAAGGTCCTATCTTTTGAATCCATTTTCTTCTCAAACCCATATCATATATGACTCCTGAGGTTCGTATGATGTGATTTCAAGGTTCCTTGGGTGGTGCTTAATGTTATGTTTCATAGAATAATTCTTTTTCTCATAAGCATTCTAAATGCTACTAATTTTTCACATAACCATGCTAACCTGGAATCCTTAGTGGATCCCTCCACAACTCCCCCACAACACAACATTGTTGATTCCTCCCATTCCCCATGGGTGGGTAGGTATCATTCATGTATGTCCCAGGGGTGATGAGTGAACCTACCTTGTTTGAGATATGGGATGTCAAACTACCAAGCACCATCATCTTCAGCACTAGACGTTAAAATGTGGCCTCACCCTGTGGAATATACATGGGGTTCCCCCACCATGAACATTATTTACTCTTTCTCATCTCCCCAAGAGTGAGTTCTTCTAATCATTCAATTAGATCCTCTTTCTTGGGTTGTCATTTTTCTGTGGGAAAGGGAAACAAAATTAGTGTATGCCCCTAGCCTTTATTACAGGAGGTTGCATCAATTCTCCTCTTATCTTCATCTGTAACAATGAATAAATGATTGATGGGAACCCAAACCATTTTTACCATGTCCCTCTCCCTCTAGTATTTGACACCATTGGTCGTCCTACTTTGAGTATGTCCAAATCTCCATATCCCCGGGCTATAAAACCGAAATACGCCCCTATTTCCTATTTCTACCACTTACCATCTGTAATCCCTACTCCAATTTTTGCAGATTCATCTTTCATGATATGATCGTCAGGCCATTCCTACCTCTTGTTTCTCACACCGAGCATGACACACATGGGCTTTGAGTAATAATTGACCATGACATCCTTCCTGGGCCACCATTGCATGTAAGCCCAAAACCCTTATGATCTATATGGACATTGATATTTTCCCTCTTCATGAATTTTATTTCGGACACCTCCCTAACATTCAAGACGATCACCAACTTTCCCCGAATGCTCCACATCAGTTCCCCATCACCCCACATGACAATAACTATATCCCACATAACAAAACATTTAGAAATTGATCCCTGTCTCCTAGGAAGGATATGTATGAAGCATCCATGTAGTTCAATCCAAACGAGTGGTAATCTGTTGGAACCCCAACCAGATGTGTGCTGTTAGAACCCCAACTAGCAGTACGTCATTAGAACTCCAATAGACATTAAGTCGTTTTGTTCCCCAAGAAACTGTAAGACATTATGGTCCAAAAGCAATGATAATAAGTTTTGATACCCAACCAAAGCTAATCCCTTGTATTTCATAATCAATGTTAATCTATTGTAATCCTGTTAGCAGGGACACACATCTCAGGTCCACCCATAATTTTCAAACTAGTTCGAGATGATAACCACACGTAATTCCCAACATTTCGTCAGGTCGTTGTGCTCTGCACACACCCTTTTTTAATTCCCCCAACCCGAAATACAAGGACTTTGATTCCCTGCCTCGAGGAAATTTAGAAATCCTCCATATGTTTCAGGACTGTCACTCATGTCCCATCATGGAATCTCCCTTGATCATTTGTCTTCCAAGATGTTCATTCCCCATCCCTGAGGTTATACTCCCTCTAGATCCCATCCAGGCGTCCATTCTCACAGATCTCCTCCTCTAGTTACCCATTGTCCAACTGAACTATGTGGAATTGGATTCCCCTTCACATGGATATGTTGGAAGTCTATTCGAGGCTCAAGTCCATTATCACTGTCATCCTAACATCGATACTATTAGATTTTCCATCAACTCAACCATTAATATGTTCCTTGATTCATACCCAAGTTGGCCCTCCCCATAAGTTCATAGAACCCATTTTCTTGCTACTCTATGTAGCAATCAGGTAATTGACCACACGTTAGCCCCATCATCAATGTCCCCTCCTAGGGTTTCACCCATCTGACCCACTCTTATCTGTGTTCATATCAGTTTGATCCATTTCTGCTAGACATTAAACAGGAAACATATCGTTTTATAAATAATGGAAGATGAGAAAATACTTAGATACATTCCAATGTCATATAATTCTCCACACTCGACATGGGAAGTGTAACACCCAAGATTTTTATGAGAAATATTTCGTTTTATATACATCCTCAAAGGAATCTTTAACTACACACAACACTAGCTTGTCTTGAATCACACGCAATCACGACCTTCCTCGATAGCTTGCATTGTACGCAATACTGAGTTTCACTAAACAATGATATGTTATTAAAATAATATTAAAACTAGCCGTTATGAATAGTAATACCCACTTTTTGAAATTTTAAAAAAAATTTCACTGAAAATCTACTTCATTTTTGGATTCGAAATATTGAAATTCGAAACGGGTGAAATTTTTGTATTTTTCTGAAAACTTTCAATTTTTGATGAATAGTGAAAACAATAGTGTTACTATTTAAAGACCAACTTTTTATTTATATAATTATTTATTTTATTTAAATTTATATTATGTCAAAATTGATACATAATACCTATATATGTTCAATTTAATTAATTGGAGTTATTTTATAATAATTTTAGAAATATAAAAATTTTATTGAACTTTTCACCGTCTTTTACCCACCTCCTAGGAGAATTTGAAAATTTACATAAAACCAAATTTTAACGCTTATGTGAGTGGAATTTCGAAAATACAAGATACATGGTTAATATCAAGGAGTAAAATTTTGTTCAATAAGATAAAAATAATTTTTGGTGAATAGTAACTTTTTACTTTCTTTACCACGGCAGAAAGTAAATAGGGTAATTAAGTGTGAAAATGATATTATTATTTCCCTAACACATGTAATAATTCTATTTTATAATTTTAATTCGACCAAAACAACATTAGGAATAAAATATTACCATTTAGGTAAACTTGGATAAGATTAGGTCATCTATTATTATTTTATTTAAAGAAGAGTTAAAATAGTTAAAATCAGAGTTTAATAACTAAAACATTTTTAATATAGGGTCATACATAATATAATTTATACTATAAAATTAATTAGAAATCTAAAAAAATTTCATACATAATGGTATTTTATTTTTAATTTTTAGACATTAAATAAGTTAATTTATTTTTGACAAAATGATGAGGCAGTAATTACCATATTAATGAAATTTTAACATATTTATTGATATAAATACCCAAATAAATGTTATTTTAGACTTTTTATGAATTAAACTAATTTTATAGGTTAATATGACATGTTAGTATTTATTTAATTAACATTTTTAGAACTAATAATTTTGTTATGATTTTCACAAAAAATCAATTACCAAATAGTGTCAAAATTGACAAATAATAGTTTTTAAACTAATATTATATTATTAATTTTTATTTTATTCCAAAAAATCTAGGTTTTTGCCACATGACTTAGATATGGTTATATATATTTATAATTAATAACTTGGGGTTAGTTTTTCTTGTTATAGTATGTTTATTAACCTTATAGTGTATGAAAACAAGAAGACATGATACAAGTAAAATTATTTAACTTAAAGTTAAATCTAAATGATAAGGTTAAAATAGAAAGGTAAACTAGTATAAATTCTATTGGATGAAAGGATTTAGACCCATCCCCACGTTATCTTATAAATACATCAATTTGGATATATTAAAAACTGAATATGACTTTATAATAATTTAATATTTTTAGTTTTTCCAAAGGTTCCCCTCTCCTCCCTTATAAAAGGGAACCTCCTCCCTCTCCTCCACACACCCCCTTGAGCCTTCAAGCTCGACCAAACACAGCCAATTTCTCTTTCCACTTCTCTAGAAACATTTTAGAGGTCCTGTTCTTCTTCAATGACCATCTTTAGTTCCCTAATAGGAGGTTCAGAAGAGGTTCTTCAAAGAAGAGGTAATGTCCGTTACCGATTCTTTCAACTTTATTTCTTCTTCTAATTCTTCTTATTTAGTTGTTTCGTTATGAAGTAATAACATAAATATCACTCATATACTGATATGTTATTATAAATATGAAACAACCCTATTTCACCTCTTATCCATCATATGGAAAACAAAATCACTACTTGTGCGTACGTACGGAATACCGTCTCCACGCCATGGTGTAATCTGTTTTTCAACACCACCTTACTTGGATGGGTATAATGGATTAAATAAAAACAATATATGATTATTTTAAAGTGATATTTATTCTTAAATAGTATACATACACTTCAATACAATTCCATGATCATGGGAATGATATCATCGCTCGTGCGTACATACGACCTACCTTCTCCATGATGTGATGTGACTCGTTCTACGTGATCTTCATTGCATAATGATTATATAAATAAATTTAATGAATAAATATGATATATATTACACTAATACAATTTTGGATATTAGGTATCTATAACCTAAAAGGAAGAGTAAGAATTTATTTGACAAAACACAAATAAGAACAAAAATTAATAAACACTTGAATAACAAGTAGCAATGAAATATTACTAATTAGAAGATAATAATATGACCATATATGATATCATAACAATGATTACTATTCTAGAATAAGTCAATAACATTATTTAAATTATTATACAGGAGTTTCGGGCACTAACGAAGCAAATCAGACCTAAGGTAAGGGAAAATCTCTCAATCTCATTTTTATACGAGATTGTTTATACTTCAGAATTTACTAGGGAATATTTATCATCCAAATACATGTTTACTCAATATGAAATATTATTACTATCCTCCTAAATATTTTTAAATCCAATATTAATCATCAGTGAGTTTTAGTAAAATATATGAAAGGAATCTTTTGATGTTTTTTGTACAATGTACTTTTTGACTTTTCCGGCCAAAGTACGAGAAGAATGTTTTTTTAACTTATAATGCATGAATGGATTTTTATGACTTCATTGAAAATTAATTCCATGATGATTCTTTTTCAAGTTTTCATGTTTATTTTTAATCAACTTCATTTAGTTTAAAATTGTATGACATGTTAAAATGGAAAAATGTTTTTTTAATGTAGAAAGGATATTTTACTCAAGAATAGAGTTCAAGTGTTTTATCAAAATTATTTTCTATCTATGATAATATAGGGTTATATTTCAATCCCAATTATTACATTGATAGGATTTTTTTGTGAAGGAATTATTTTTATGAAGCCCTTTATCTTATACGAATTGTTTTATAATGTCTCGATGTTTAAGAATCCGATTTTTATTACATGGGTTATGCAACGACGAATGATTTATGATTTTGTGGCACACATAAGAATGGTTTAATTGTGAGATGGTTGGGACCTATATCTACATCCAATGCATTGGATAAAGATTTATATCTCATGAGATAGACATGGATGGAATGGAAAGTTAATCTGGTTTAGTGATATAGGACTGGAACAAGGAGTGAACTCGGTTCAGTAATGGACTTTGTCTGCTATGATAGTCTTGGAAATGAGTCTTGACTAAAATGAAATGATTTTCAATGATTATGTGTTTATTCCACAAAGTTTCATGTTATGATTATTGGGATTACATTTCACTACTATGATTTATCCCATGTTATGAAATTATGATCTCTTTTGCTAGTTAAGATTTCCAAAATGTTATGTTCTTATGAATATGATGTGATTGATATTTTTGTTGTTTACCCTTACTAAGCATTTGAGATCACCATTTTGAATTTTTTTCATTCCCCAGGTCAGAAAGAAGGGTATTAAGTAGGATATTCCAAAAAATGACTCTAGATATTATGAAATAAATAGGAGACAATGTAGATGATTTATGAACCAGTTGATTATATTTAACAGTTTCTAAAGACACTATACCTATACGGTCTTTTCATGGTTTGGTTATATGTTGTAATAAGTATGATTCAATTATGAAGTAATAACAATGTATGTAAAGTATGGGTCATTATAGTTGGTATCAGAGGAAAGGTATAGTCAACCATTGGAAACTAGGATGTGAATGCCAGAGTAAGAACCCTAAGGATATATCTATACATAGAACACAATCTTAGTGTTTTATAAATGGCCATGAATAACCTAATATAAGACCTTAAGTGTAAAATTTTATTCTTTATTATGTGGTTTTCCTATTATAATTAGTATTTATCACACTATTCTTCTTGGTTTTAGTCAATGGCTGGAACATTAAGGAACCTTGTTAATGCAGAATGCGAAGGGAAATTCAATGATTATCCCCCTGAGCAACCAAACATTATGGGAGCTGGAATGCAATATATTATAGCATTTCTCACACAACATTATCAATCTATGAATCATTCAGGACTTCCAAACCAGCAAAGGAAGGAGAAACATTCTGTTGAATCCTTCATGAGGAAGCGTCCACCCTCATTCAGTGGGTCTACTGATCCATTAGTTGCAAAACAATGGATCAGTACTACTGAAAAGATATTTTCAGTTCTTCAATGTTCTGAACATGAAAAACACATCTTAGCAGTGTATAATTTGGAAGGTGATGCTGATCAATTGTGGAATATTATCAGGAATATGAGGAAAAGATATAAAATCAAGTCCATGGAATGGGGAAAGTTCAAGAACTTATTTTTCAATAAGTACTTTCCTTGTATTCTTTGCATAATGATAGAGATGGAGTTTCTTGAACTAAAGAAAAAGTATGATGAACCTGTCGGTACCTACGAATAATATTTTACAATACTTGCAAGGTAATCATATGGGATTATTATCCAACCTGAAATTGAGATCGATCAATTCTTTAGTGGCATAAAACCAAGTCATCGAGGGGCGTTAGCCATAAGGGAGATCAATAGCTATGAGGAAATTGTTCAATGTTCTCTCAAGGTTGTGATGGAGATTGGAGTAACCCATCAATCATATGGGTTTGATAAGAAGATGAAAATGGAATTTAATGGAAAATCTAAAGACCACAATGAAAATGAGAAGAGTTTTCCTTTATGCTCAATGTGTGGAAAGAAACATGGAGGGAGTTTTCTTAAAGGGAAAAGTAATTGATTCAAATGTGGAGAAGAAGGTTATCAGGCATTTGAATGCTCCAATGATGGGAAGAAGATGTCTAGTTAAGTGTACAAAGAAAAGGCTACACAGAGTGAACCTCCTGCACATCAATGTTACAAGTGCAAGGAAATGGGGAATTATGCTAATCAATTCCATAATCCAAGGGATGTTGATGATGATCGATGTCAACAAAATCATAAGGCTAATGACAAATGAAAGTCACATGCAATTTCTATCAGCGATGTGGAGTATGATAACGAAGTGGTGAAAGGTACACTTACCATCCACTGTAAAGTATAAAATGTTTAATTTTATTCTGGATCCACCCACTCTTTTATTTTTGAAAAATTTTCTATGTGAATCATCGTATTACTTCATCAATTAGATGTTGAGTTAGATGTAACAATCCAAAATGAAAAAGTAGTCACATCAAAAGTTTATAATTCTTCTCCGATTGATGTTTCTGGGAAATTTCTTCCTACAAATCTTGGGATCCTTCCTATAGTAGAATTTGATGTGATTCTTGGCTTGGATTGGATTTCATTATATGGAGCTCATATCAATTTCCAATGAAGGGATGTCACATTTCATATTCCAGATCATTCTATGATCGTCTATCGATGTAAGGATGAACATAACCTTCCAGTGGAAAAGTCTTCCATCTTATGGGTATTGATTCCACTAAATGAAGGTTATTTATCTCCAATGGTTGGTGAGAAACTCACTATTATGAATATTCCCATTTTACAGTAGTTTGATGATGTCTTTTCGGAGGAATTCCCACGTCTTCCACCAAATCGTGAAGTTCAGTTTTCAATAGAACTCATATCGGGTGGTATGCCTATTTCAAAGACACCTTATAGAATGGACCCAATTGAGTTTCATGAATTGAAGAAGAAAATCCAAGATAATCTTGATAAGGGATTAATACACCCTAGCACGTCACCTTGGGGAGCACATGTTCTGTTTTTTAAGATGAAATATGGATCAATGAGACTCTGAATTGATTATCGAGAACTTAAAAATATTACTATCAAGAACAAATATCCTCTCCCATGAATTGATGGCATCTTTGACCAAATACCGAGAGCTCAATACATTTCCAAGATTGATCTTCATTCAGGGTATCGTCAATTAATGGTCAAAAGGGGGGATATACCAAAGACGGCATTCCATACAAGGTATGAACACTATGAATTTATAGTGATGCCATTTTTTCTTACTATTTTCTCTGCTATCTTCATGGATCTAATTAATAGAGTCTTTAGAGATTATCTTGATCAGTTTGTGGTAGTCTTTATAGACAACATTCATGTCTATTCAAAGAGAAAATAAGAACATGAATATCACTTGATAATTGTATTGACGACACTGAGAAAGGAGAATCTTTATGCCAAATTTACCAAGTGTAAATTTTGGCTTCAAAAAGTTTAATCATTGGGTCACATAATATCAAAAGAGGGGATATCTGTGGATCCTGCAAAAACAGAGGTTATAGAAAGATGGTCAAGACCAACAAAAGTAACTGAGATCTGATGTTTTCTTGGATTGGCTGGTTATTATGGACGTTTTGTGAAATATTTTTCATGATTATCTAACCCACTCCCCAAATTGACTCGGAAAGGAGTTATGTTTGTTTGTACAAAGGAATGTTAAGATAATTTCAAGGAGTTAAAAAGAAGGTTATCCATTTCAACTGTGATCACACTGCCTTGTAGTGGAGAATGGTTTGTGATCTACATTGATGCATCCAAGAAGGGATTAGTGTGTGTTCTCATGCAAAACGATATGTTGACAGCTTATGCCTCACGATAGTTGAAAATCCATGAGAAGAATTACCCAACTCATGATTTCGAGTTAGCTGTAGTAATTTTGATTTAATGATTTTGAGGCATTATATTTTTGGAAGAAGGTGTGATATTTATTCTGATCATAAATGTTTAAAGTATATTTTCACACAAAAGGATCTGAATATCCATCAAAGGAGATGGTTGGATCTGATTAAGGATTAAGATTTCTCAATTGATTACCACCATGGGAAATCAAACAATGTGGAAGACACATTAAGTTGACAAGATTATGATAGATTATACATTATGATGATCTCAAAAGATCTAATATGTATGGATTTACAATGGATAGATATTGGAATTATAATGGAAGGGGAAAATATTATCTTTATCAAATCAATATCCAACCGTCTATGAATGTGAAGATTAATGAGGAATAAAAAGTAAATGTAGAGTTACAAAAGAATGTGAGAAATGTTCCTGAATTCAACCTTGATTGTGATGGGATAATAATGTTTAGAAATTGGGTTTGTGTTCCTCCCATCCCAGAATTAAAGAAGGAGCTGCTGGATGAGGCTCATAGTTCTTCATTCTCTATTCATCCTGGAAGCACGAAGATGTATAGGGACCTGAAAGATTACTTCTAGTGGGATGGCATGAAATATGATGTTGCTGAATATATCTCTCGATGCTTGTTTTGTCAGTATGTTAAAGTTGGGTGACAGAAGTCTAAGGGGATGTTACAACCATTACCCATACCCGAATGGAAAAGGGAAAAAATCACTATGGACTTTGTCACCGGACTTCCTAAACATCCAAAGGCAATAATGTTGTCTGGGTCATAGTTGATCTTCTTAAAAAGTCGTCACACTTTATTTCTATTAGAGTAGATTTCTCTATGGATCAGCTTGCTGGGATATATGTAATGGATGTGGTAAGAATACATGGAGTACCAATTTCCATTATATATGATCGGGATCTGAGGTTTACCTCAATTTTTTGGCCAAGTGTTCAGCATACTCTGGATTCAGAGCTGAGTTTCAACACTACTTATCATCCTCAGACAGATGGTCAGTCTCAGAGGACAATTAAAACTCTAGAAGATATTTTGAGAGCTTGCTCTATAGATTTAAAAGAAGGTTGGGAACAACACCTAACTTTGGTGGATGTTTCTTATAATAATATCTTTCACTCCAGTATTCAGATGGATCCTTATGAAGCTCTCTATAGAAAGAAATGCAGGACTCCAACTTTTTGGGATGAAGTTGGGGAAAGAAAGCTATTAGGACCTAATCTTGTTGATGAGATGGAAGAATGGTCCAATCTATTAAACAACACATAATAGAAGCTCAGAGTCGAAAAAAATGTTATGTCGATAACCGAAGAAAATACCGAGAGTTTGAAGTGGGTGATAAAGTGTTCTTATGAATATCTCCTTGGAAGAGAGTAAGGATATTTGGAAAGAAGGGAAAGTTGAGCCCTAGGTATATCAGTCCTTTCAAAATACTGTATCGTGTTAGGAAGGTAGCTTACCAATTGGCGCTTCCACCAAATATCTCTCAAGTTCATGATATGTTCCATGTATATCTCCTTAGAAAGTAGATACCCGATAATTTACAAGTTCTCAGCTTTGAAGTTGTACCGATGGAGAAAGATATTTTTTATGAAGAACAACCAATAGAGATTTTGGATCATAACAAAAAAGTTCTATGGAACAAGACCAATCTCTTGGTGAAAGTTTTATGGAGGAGCCACCAATTAGAAGAAGCTACATGGGAGCTTGAGGGTTTGATGAGGGAGAGGTATCCTCATCTGTTTAATACAAAGTGACGAATTTTGAGGGTGAAATTCATTTTAAGGGGGGTAGAATGTAACACCCGAGATTTTAATGACAAATATTTTTTTTATATACATCATCAAATGAATATTTCACTACACACAACACAATCTTGTCTTTCATTACACGTAATCGTGACCTTCCTTGATAACTTGCATTGTTAGCAATATTGAGTTTCACTAAATAATGATATGCTATAAAAATATTATTAAAACTTGCTGTTATGAATAGTAATACCAACTTTTTGAAACTTTATAAATTTTATCATTCAAAACAGACATCATTTTTGGATTCGAAATATTAAAATTATCCTAGGGTGAAATTTTAGTTTTTTTGCGAAAACTTTCAATTTTTGATAAATAGTGAATCCATTGGGTTACTATTTAAAAATTGACTTTTTATATAAATAATTATTTATTTTATTAAAATTTATTTTAGGTCATAATTCATAATAATACCTATATAAGTTCAATGTAATTCATTGGAGTCTTTTTATAATAATCTTAGATATATAAAAATTTTATTGAACTTTTCAACCTCTTTTACCCACCTCCTAGGAGAATTTGAAAATTTACATAAAACATAAATTTACCACTTATGTGAGTAGAATTATGAAAATACATGAGAAAAAAATAATATCAAGGAGTAAAATGTGGTTCAATAAGAGAAAAATAATTTTTGATGAATAGTATCTTTTTACTTTTTTTCACGGTAAAAAGAAAATAGGGTAATTATGGGTAAAAATGATATTATTATTACCCTAACAAATGTCTTAATTCTCTTGGATAAATTTAATTCAACCAAAAACAACCTTAGGAATAAAATATGGCCATTTAGGTCCTCTTGGATTAGATTATTACATTTATTAATATTTTATTTAAAGAAGAGTTAAAATAGTTAAAATCAAAGTTTAATAACTAATAAAATTTTAATATAGGGTTATACATAAGATAATTTTGACTATAAATATTCATTATAAATCTAAAAAGATTTCATACATAATGGTAATTTTTTTCTAATTTTTAGACATTAAATAAGTTAACTTATTTTTGACATAATGATGATGCAATGATTACTTATTAATGAAATATTAACATAATTGATGTTATTAATACCCAAATAAATGTAAATTGAAACTTTTTATGAATTACAATAATTTTATAGGTCAATAGGTAATTTTAGTATTTATTTAATTAACTTTCTTCAAATTAATAATGCTTTTATGATTTCCACAAAAATCAATTACCAAATATTTTCAAAATTGACATAAAATAGTTTTTAAACAAACATTATATTATTAATTGTTATTTTATTCCAAAAAATCTGAGGATCATCCAAATGATACAGATACAGTAATATATATTAATAATGGACAATTTGGGGTTCGTTTGGCTTGTTATAGTTTTTTTATTTACCTTATAGTGTAAGAAAACAAGAAGACGCTGTAAAAGTAAAATTATTTAACATAAAGTGAAATCTAAATTATAAGGTTAAAATAGAAACCTAAACTAGTATAAATTATAATTTATAAGAGAATTGTGACCCATACCAACCTTATCCTTGAATTAAATGAAATTTGTGCTATTAAAAACTGAATAGGATTTTATAATAAAATAATATTTTTTGTTTTTCCAAAGGTTCCCCTCTAGTCCCTTATAAAAGGGCACCTCCTCCCTCTGCTCCTCACACCACTTTGAGCCTTCAATCTCGGCCAAAACCTGAAAATTTCTCTTCTACACTTCCCTATAAACATCCTAGAGGTCCTTTTATTCTTCAAAGGCCATCATTATTTCCCTAAGAGGAGGTTAAGAAAAGGTTCTTAAAAGAAGAGGTAATGTCCGTTACCGATTTTTTCAATATTATTTCTTCTTAAACTACTTCTTATTTAGTTTTTTCATTATGAATTAATAACATATATATCACTAATATACTGATATGTTATTATAAATATGAAACAACCCTATTTCACATTCTATCCATCCTATAGAAAATGAAATCACTGCGCCTGCGTACGTACGGAATACCGTCCCCACACCGTGGTGTAATCTGTTTTCCACCACCACCTTACTTGGATGGGTATAATGGTTTAAAGAATAAATATATATGATTATTTTAATGTTATATTTATTATTAAATATTATACATAGACTTAAATACAATTCCACGATCATGGGAATGATATCATCGCGCGTGCGTATGTACGACCTACTATCTCCACGATGTGAAGTGACTCGTTCTACATGATCTTCATTGAAAAATGATTATATAAATGAATTTAATGAATAAATATGATATATATTACAATAATACCATTTTTTGTAAGAGTTATATATAACCTAAAAATAATAATAAGATTTTATTTGATAAAACACGCATAAGAACAAAAAGCAATAAACACCCGAATAACAAGTAGCAATGAAATATTACTAATAAAAAGCTATGTATATGACCAAATATGATATAATAACAATGCGTAACACTATGTAATAAGAAAATAACATTATTTAAATCATTATACAAGAGTTTTGGACACATACGAAGTAAATGGGACCTAAGGTAAGGGAAAATCTCGCAATCTCATTTTTATCCGAGATTTTTTATAATTCAGAATTTACTGGGGAATATTTATCATCAAAATCCATGTTTCCAAAATATATAATATTATTTCTATCCTACTACAGTTTTTTAAATCCAATATTACTCATTAGTGAGTTTTAGTAAAATATATGAAAGTAATCTTTTGTCGTTTTTCATACAATGTACTTTTTGACTTTTCCGGACAAAGTACGAAAAAAATATTTTATTAACTTATACGACATGAATGGATTTTTATGATATCATAGAACATTATTTCAATGAATATTTCATTAAAAGTTTTAATGTTTATTTTTAATAAGGTTATTTTAGTTTAAAATTGTATGACATGTTAAGAATGGAAAAAATGTTTTTCTAAGTAGAAAAGATATTTTCCTCAAGAATAGAGTTCAAGTGTTTTATCAAAATTATTTTCCATCTAAGATAATATAGGGTTATGTTTCTATCCCTCTTATTACATTGTTTTCATTATTATGGGATGGAATTATTTTTGTGAAGTCCTTTATCTTATACGAATTGTTTTATGTTGTCACGATGTATAAGAATCTCAATTTTATTACATGGGTTATGCTATGATGTATGATTTATGATTTTGTGGCACAAATAAGAATGGTTTAATTATGAGATGGGTGGGACCTATATTTCCCTCCAATTCATTGGGTAATTATTTATATCTAATGAGATATACATGGTTGGAACATCATGTTAATTCGGTTCAGTGATACAGGACTTGAATGAGGAGCGAACTCGGTTTAGCAAGGGACTTTGTCCGCTATGATAGTCTTCACAGTGAGTCTTGACTAAAATGAAATGATATTCTATGAATATGTGTGTATGAAATAAAGTTTCATGTTATGATTATTGGGATTACATTTCACTACTATGATTTATCCCATGTTATAAAATTGTGATCTCTTTTGCAGGTTAATATTTCCAAAATTTGACGTTCTTATGAATATGATGAGTTTGATATTTTCTTTGTTACCCTTAATGAGCATTTGAGATAACCATGTTGTTTGTTTTTCTTTTCCCCAGGTCATGAATAAGGTTATTAAGTTGGATATTCCAAAAAAGGACTCTAGATATGATGAAATAAATGGGAGACAATGTAGATTATTTATGAACCATTTGTTTATGTTTCCCAGTTTCTAAAGACAAAATACCTATAGGCTCCTTTAATGGTTTTGTTATATGTTGTAATAATAAAGCCTCAATTCTGAAGTAATAACAATTTTTGTAAAGTATTGGTTGTTATAGGAAGCCTTGGGCTTCCAGGCCCCCAAGAAGCCCTATGATAAGGGGAAAAACCTAGACACATATGATTTCCAGCATCCAGACATAGCTGCGATGTCCAAAATTAATATTACCCCAACTGAAGGTTTCTTCGCTTACTGGACACCTTGGAATTTCCTAATAGGTGTAGTGTAATTATCCATCCTCCATGAAGATGTGGAACGTGGAAGATTTTCACGAACAATGTATTATGTCTATGTGGGAGACCTGGACAAGAAAACAAGTTCCAAAGAGGAATCAACGTATTGAGTAACTGAAATCCTATCATCTCATTTTCATCATAGAGAAAATGTCATTGAATAGGTGATGGATGTCATCTAACTTTAGAAAGGTGGAATGTGGGGATATAAAACTATGAGCCATCAATAGCTGAATGTGTACCACAGAGAAATTGTCAGAATTAGAAATAGCGAACCCTATATGAATTAGGATGATATACACACCAAAACATGCATAGGTTGTGTCAACACTCCTAGTAGTAGACACAGGTGTTGTCTTTCACGGGATGACCCATGACAATGTCATTCATAATATAGGTCCTCCCTGTCCCATAAAAATTTAGAGTGCAGGTCCTCTCCACTCCCGAGTTCAGTGTAGAGGTGCTCATAATGCCACCATAAATCCAATCGATGGTCTTTGATTTGACGATGCTACTTGTCCAGTCAACTGTCAGCATGTGGCTCTTTTACATGTCTTTACAGCTACCGATGATGTTTCTCCTCATCCATAAAATCAGTGTAGCACAGGCATCCCTTGCATTATAGGCTCCATAAATAGATGTCCTTCCCATGTTCATCTCAACCAGTATGAGGTCCCACCTCGTATAGATGCAGCCAAAAAAAATAATGGAGGCCTTAAACATGCTTTTACTAGCTCAATCGAAGGTCCTACCTACTCCAACACATCCCACAAAGACTCTCTTTGTTTTTATGCCAGTGGACATGGAGGTCCCCCATCCTTCCATTTGAAATTTTCCCGGTTCTCCTCACATCCCATCTTATCCAGGAGAAAGTACACTTCACACCCACATCAGTTTGGCTAATGTCCCTCCTCAATTAAAAAATATACCATGTCCCAATGAACCATCCCGAGGCTAGAGGGAGAGTAGACAAATCCATAAGAAGAGTACCTGGATGTTTCAGAAATGTGATTAGTCTTGTATGCTTCTGAGATTCAGACCATGAATGTGATTTTTAAATGGAACCCTCACATTGATCCTCTGCGTCAAGGGATGGGAAATAATGAAGCTTATCAACCTCATCATTCTAGAATATGTGGTCCATAGGATTCCTTCCTCCCTCAGACAATACATCAAATAAGTGGAATATTTATCCTATTTCGAGGGCCAAGCCATCCAATCACTCCTATTGTCAACATGGCCATTATCTACCTCCACATGAGATCATGGGGAGTTACTCTAGAGAATGATAATGGTTGAACAACTTAATGGACCACCATAAATAACTGTAGCCCTTACTTCGAATGTAGTGGTCTCTAGTCCATTTAACCATGATGTGGTGGCCAAGTTGTTGCATGCATCGCAAGACCACCCAAGAGGTGGTGGTCATTCAATGTATTCTACACCATCCAGTCTACCATCTCCGTAGTCTACATCAGTTCCATTAATAGACGCCAACCTCCCATATTTGATGAGTGGAGAAATGATGGGCCAGATCACAAGTCCGACCCCTAAAGATTTTGGAACATCATTACAGCGGGTCATTTCCCATAGAATTTTCGGCGAATCACAACCAAACATTCAGTGCACCAGATTATTTTACCTAGGAGGAAGTCACATTATTTCTCCAAATCCTCTTCGTGAGGTACTTTTTTATCCGTTATCCAGGAGTGGATTACCCCATGAGTCAAGAAAACATTGAATATGTGGAAAAATAATATCATATGGTCTAATTGGCTGCACTCCCTGACCCAGAACACTGAGTCACCCAGTTGCAACCAGACCCTCAATCAACGATGCGTTCAGATCATTAATGTGATCCATAGAATTGTCAATGAGGATACCCCCATATTCAGGTCTGTGGTTGTGGGAAGTATGATGCCCTCTATATTAGTTCTATTCGGCGGTATCTCGACTATCCAAGAGATATTGAAGATATTCTTCTTGGTAGAGTCATGGTTAACATGGCCAGTCAATCAGAGGAATACACTGAGAAAGATCTCAATAGAGAGAAAATACCCCCCCGGGGGAGTGGTACATCTATTGGGTCAAATGGGAAGGGTTACTCTCCATTAGAGAAATCTACTATGTCTTCCCATGCAGAATGATTCATTAGTCCTCAGTTGGATTCCCAAAAAAGGAAATAGCATGTTGGGGACATTAAACCATCTATACTTTATGGCACATTACAAAAGATGGAAGATGATCCCAAAAAATACATATTGTAGCAACAACTCACAGAGGACAAGAATATAGTAGAGAACCTCCTTGCCGAACATTCCACAGAGCGGTGACCAAACTATGGTAATCCTCGGCCAGGGTAGCAGGTGAAGGTGAAACATCCCCCCAGCGAGATTCCTCCAAGTGACCCTAACCATAATTCCAGCATAGAAAGGATAGAGTCCAAAGCATATAGTAAGAGGGAACACTTTGTATCACCAAATCATCTTGAGCGGCATGATATCCTTCAAAACACGGCTCAGGCTCCCCAAGACACTCCACAAGTTCCCCCATCCGCTCAACAGTTCATCCCACCAGCCACTCCAAAAGCCACTGTTCCTACATATCATGATGATGAACATTCTAGTTCACTTGTGGTTAGATACCTTTTTCATGATTGGAATCCCCATCAAGATAATATGAGGATTGTGATCATTGCTCTCCTCAACGGGTTGGAGACTAGACAAAAGGAAATATTTCTTGATGGAATGAAATATTTGGCATGGGTAGATGATATTCCATCACCCCTGGGTTTTAGACAACAAAACATTTCCACATTTAATTGGAAGGATGATCCACAACAGCATTTCGCCCACTTCATCTCATGGTGTTGACCAATACTAGGAACTCTGGCACAACAAGTGGCCACCATCCTCTAATGTTTTATAATGACATTGTGTGTATAACGACCCATACTTTACATACATGGTTATTACTTCAAAATTTAAGTAAACATATTACAATATATAACAAAACCATTAAAGGACCGTATTTTTATAGTGTCTTTAGAAACTGAGAAACATAAACAACTGGTTCATAAAGCATCTACAATGTCTCCCATTTATTTCATCATATCTAGAGTCCCTTTATGGAATATCATACTTAATAACCTTATTCCAGACCTGGGGAAAGAAAACATACAAAAGGGTGAGCTCAAATGCTCAGTAAGAGTAAACAAAAGAAATGTCAATCACATCATATTCAAAACAACATAGCATTTTGGAAATCATAACCTGCAAAAGAGATCATAATTTCATAACATGGGATAAATCATAATAGTGAAATGTAATCCTAATAATCATAACATAAAACATGAAATTTTTTGGAATACACACATAATAATAGAGAATCATTTCTTTGTAGTCAAGACTCATTTCCAAGACTATCTTAGCAGACAAAGTCCATTTCTGAACCGAGTTCACTCCTCATTTCGGACCTATTTCACTGAACCGGATTAACCTGCCATTCTAACCATGTCTATCTCATGAGATATAATTCCTTACCCAATGCATTTGAGGGAGATATAGGTCCCACCCATCTCATAATGAAACCCTTATTATGTGTGCCATAAAATCATAAATCACACATCGTTGCATAAGCCATGTAATAAAAATGGGATTCTTAAACATCGTGACATCATAAAACAATTCATATAAGATAAAGGAATTCATAAAAATATTTACATCACAACATAGTCAAATAAAGGTAATAATAGGGATAGAAACATAACCCTATATTATCTTAGATGGAAATTAATTTTGATAAAACACTTGAACACCATTCTTGAGGAAAATATCCTTTCTACTTCAAAAACATTTTTCCTTTCTTAACATGTCATAAAATTTTAAAATAAAAGAAGTTGATTAAAAATAATATTGAAAACATGTAAAGTAATCTTCTTGGAAATAATGTTTTAAAAATACATTCATGTCGTATAAGTTAAAAAACATTCTTCTCGTACTTATGTCGGAAAAGTCAAAAAGTGCCTCGTACAAAAAACGACAAAAGATTACTTTCATATCTTTTACTAAAAACTCACCGACGGGTAAAATTGGATTTAAAAAATTGTAGGAAGATAGAGATAATATTACATATTAAAGAATCATGGATGTGGATGATAAATATTCCCCAGTAAATACCGAAGATTAAACAATCTCGGATAAAAACTGAGATTGTGAGATTTTCCCTTACCTTAGGTCCGATTTGCTTCATAAGTGTCCAAAAATCTTTTATAATGATTTAAATAATGTTATTTACTTATTACTGAATCATAAATATTTTTATTATATCATATATGGTCATATTCTTAGCTTCTTATTAGTAATATTTCATTACGACTTGTTATTCGAGTGTTTATTACTTTTTGTTCTTATGCGTATTTTGTAGAATAAATTCTTATTCTTCTTTTTAGGTTATGGATACCTAATTTCCAGAATGTTATTAGTGTAATATATATCATATTCATTCATTAAATTCATTTATATAATCATTATGCAATGAATATCATGTAGAATGAGTCACATCACATTGTGGAGATGGTATTCCGTACGTAAGCACGAGTGATGATATCGTTCCCATGATCGTGGAATTGTATTGGAGTGCAGGTATACTATTTCAGAATCAATATAACATTACAATAATCATATATATTTATTCTTTACACCATTATACCCATAAAATTAAGGTGGTGGTGGAAAATAGATTACAACATGGCGTGGAGATGGTATTCCGTACGTACGCATGCGTGATGATTTCGTTTTCCATTGGATGGATAAATGGTAAAATAGGATGGTTTCATACGTATACTAATATATCAGTATATGAGTGATACTGATGTTATTACTTCATAATGAAACAACTAATGAAGAATAAGTGGAAGATGAAATAAAGTTGAAAGAATCGCTAACGGACATTACCTGTTCTTTGAAGCGCCTCTTTGAGACCTCCTTTTAGGGGACTAAAATTGGTTTTTGAAGAAGACCAGGACCTCTAGAATGTTTCTAGGGAAGTGGAGAAGATAATTGTTCATGATTTGGACGATTTTTAAGGCTCAATGTGGTGTGAGGAAGAGAGGGAGGAGGTGCCCTTTTATAAGGGAGGAGAGGGGCACCTTTGGAAAAACCAAAAATATTATTTTATTATAAAGTCATATTCAGTTTTTAATAGATCCAAATTGATTTGTTTAGAAGATAAGGTGGGGATGAGTCTAAATCATCTAATCAAATAGAATTTAGACAATTTTAGGTATCTATTTTAACCGTATCATTTAGATTTAACTTTAAGTTAGATAATTTAACTTTTTCTATGTCTTCTTGTTTTCTTACACTATAAGGTTACTAAACATTCTATAACAAGCCAAAAGAACCCCAAGTTGTTTATTATTAATATATATAACCATATCTAAGTCATTTGGAATAACCATATATTTTTATGAATAAAATAAAAATTAATAATATAATATTTGTTTTAAAAACTATTTTATGTCACTTTTGACACTATTTGGTAATTGATTTTTATGAAAATCATAACAGAAATATTAGTTCGGAAAAAGTTACTTAAATTAATAATAACATGTCATATTAACCTAGAAAATTATTTTAATTTATAAAAAGTCTAAAATTTCATTTATTTGGGAATTTATAACATCATTTATGTCAATATTTCATTAATAATATAATTACTACATCATCATTGTGTCACAAATGCATTAAATTATTTAAAGAATAAAAATTACAAATAAAATACCATTATGTAGGAAATATTTTTAGCCTTCTTATGAATATTTATAGTCTAATTTATCTTATGTATATCCCTATATTAAAAATGATTTACTTATTAAACATTGAATTTAACTAATTTAACCCTTCTTTAATTAAATTAATATTAAATTTCTTAATCTAATTCATGTGGTCCTAAATGGTCATATTTTATTCCTCAGGTTGTTTTTGGTCGAATTAAACTTATCCAATAGAATTAGGGAATGTGTTAGGGTAATAATAATATCATTGTTACCCTTAATTTCCCTATTTACTTTTAACCGTGGTAAAAAAAGTAAAAATTTACTATTCACAAAAAATATTATAATCTCATTGAACCACATTTTACTTATTGAAATCAACAATGTCTCTCGGATTTTTGAAATTTCATTCACAAATGCGGTAAAATTATGTTTTATGTAAATTTTCAAATTCTCCAAGGAGGTGGGTAAAAGACGGTTAAAAGTTCAATAAAATTTTTATATATCTAAACTTATTATAAAATGACTCCAATGAATTACATTTAACATATATTGGTATTATTTATCAATTTTTACCTAAAATAAATTTAAATAATATAGATTATTATTTAAATAAAAAGTCAATTTTTAAATAGTAACCCGGTGTTTTCACTATATATCAAAAATTGAATGTTTTTAGAAAAATAAAAAAATTTCACCCTAGGGTAATTTCAATATTCCAAATCTAAAAATGAAGTCCATTTTGAAAAATAAAATTTATTAAATTTTCAAAAAGTGGTTATTACTACTCATAACGGCTATTTTTAAAAATATTTTAATAGCATATCGTTGTTTAGTGAAACTCGGTACTGCGTTCGGCGCAAGCTATCGAGGAAGGTCGCGATTGCGTGTAATGCAATCCAATCTAGTGTTGTGTGTAGTGAAAGATTCCTTTGATAATTTATATAACATAAAAACAAAATATTTCTCATAAAAGTCTCTGGTGTTACATTCTACCTCCCTTAAAATGAATTTCACCCTCGAAATTTGTCAGTTTGTAACAAACAGATGAGGATTCCTCTCCCTCATTATATCCTCAAGATCCCATGTAGCTTCTTCTAATTGGTGGTTACAGCATAAAACATTCACCAAGCAAGTGGTCTTGTTCCGTTGGACTTTTTCGCTACTATCCAGAATCTCTATCGGCTGTTCTACATAAGAAAGATGTTGCTCCAGCGGTACAACCTCTGAGCTGAGTACATGTGTAGGATCAGGTATGTACTTCTTCAAGAGAGATACATGGAACACATCACGAACATGGGAGAGATTCGGTGGAAGCGCCAATTGGTAAGCCTCATTCCCAACACGATCCAGAATTTCAAAAGGACTGATATACCTAGGGCTCAGCTTTCCATTCTTTCCAAATCTCATTACTCTCTTCCAAGGAGATATTCATAAGAACACTTTATCACCCACTTCAAACTCTAGGTCTTTTCTTCGGTTATCGGCATAACTTTTTTTTCGACTCTGAGCTGCTCTTATGTGTTGTTGAATAGATAGGACATTTTCTGCCATCTCATCAACGAGATTGGGTCTTAATAGCTTTCTTTCCCCATTTCTTCCCAGCAAGTTGGATTCTTGCATTTCTTTCCATAGAGAACACCATAAGGAGCCATCTGAATACTGGAGTGAAAGCTATTATTATAAGAAAATTCCACCAAAGGTAGGTGTTGATCCCAACCACCTTTGAAATCCATAGAGTAATCTATCAACATATCATCTAGAGTTTGAATAGACCTATCAGACTGACCATCTGTTTGAGGATGATATGCAGTGTTGAAACTCAACTCTGTATCCAGAATATGCTGAAGACTTCGCCAGAAGTTCGAGGTAAATCTCGGATCCCGATCAGATATAATGGAAAGTGGTACCCCATGCAATCTTTCCACTTCCTTTACACATATCCCGGAACTCTTATCTAGAGAGAAATCATCTCTAATAGCAATGAAGTTTGCAAACTTTGTAAGATGATCAACTATGTACCAGATATCATTATTGCCTTTGGATGTTTTAGGAAGTCTAGTGACAAAGTCCATAGTGATGTCTTCCCATTTCCATTCAGGTATGGGTAAGGGTTGTAACATCCCCTTAGACTTCTATCTCTCAGCTTTAACTTGCTGAGAAACCAAGCATCGAGAGACATATTCAGCAACATCTCTTTTCATGACATCCCACAAGAAGTACTCTTTCAGGTCCCTATACATCTTCGTGCTTCGATGATGAATAGAAAATGAAGAACTATGAGCCTCATCCAGTAGCTCCTTCTTTAATTCTGGGATGGGAGGAACACAAACCTGATTCCTGAACATTATTATCCCATCACAATCAAAGATTAATTCAAGAACATTTCTCACCATCTTTTGTAACTCTACATATTCTTTTTGTGCCTCTTTAATCTTCACATGTATAAATGGCTGAAAATTCAATTGAGAAAGACATGATTTTCCCCTTTCATTATAATTCCAAGATCCATCCTTTGTAAATCCATAAATATTGGATCTTTTGTCATACTCATCATGAATAAGCTAGAATGGTCTTGTCGACATAATGCATATGCCACCTTGTTTGCTTCCCCAGGGTGGTAATGAATTGAGCAGTCGTAATCCTTAATCAGCAACAACCATCTCCTTTGGCGCATATTCAGCTCCTCTTGTGTGAAAATATATTTTAAACTTTTATGATCAATATAAATGTCACACCTTTCTCCATAAATATAATGCCTCCAAATCATTAATGCAAAGTTTACCACATCTAAATCCAAATCATTAGTTGGGTAATTTTGCTCATGGATTTTCAACTCTCGTGAGGCATAATCTATCACCGTATCGTTTTCCATGAGAACACACCCCAATCCCTTCTTAGATGCATCACTGTAGATCAAAAACCTTTCTCCACTATGAGGAAGTGTGAGCACAGGTGCACTGGATAACCTTCTTTTCAACTCCTTGAAATTCTCTTCACATTCCAACATCCACACGAACTTAACTCCTTTTCGAGTCAACCTGGTGAGTGGATTAGATAATCGTGAAAAATCTTTCTAAAAAAGTCTATAATATCCAGACAAACCAAGAAAACATAGGATCTCAGTTACTGTTGTTGATGTCGACCATCTTTTGATAACCTCTGTTTTTGCTGGATCCATAGATGTGCCCTCTTTTGAGATTATCTGACCCAAAAATGCAACTTTTTGAAGCCAAAATTCACACATGGTAAATTTGGCATAAAGCATTTCCTTTCTCAGGGACTTCAATATAATTCTCAAGTGATCTTCAAGTTATTACTTTCTATTTTAATAAACAATAATATCGTCTATAAAGACTACCACAAACTTATCAAGATAGTATCTAATGACTCTATTTATCAGATCAATGAAGATAGAAGGGGCATTAGTAAGACCAAATGGCATCACTATAAATTCATAGTGTCCATACCCTGTACAAAAAGCATTCTTTGTTATATCCTCCCTTTTTACCCGTAATTAATGATATATAGAATGAATATCAATCTTGGAAAAGTATTTAGCTCTGCATCGTTGGTCAAATAAGTCATCAATGCGGGGGAGATGATTTTTTTCCTTGATAGTGATCTTGTTATGTTCTCGATAATCAATGCAGAGTCTCATTGATCCATTTTTCTTCATGACAAATAGAACAGGTGCTCCCCAAGGTGATGCACTACGGCGTATGAATCCTTTATCAATATTCTCTTGGAGTTTATTCTTCAATTCCAGCAACTCAATTGGGGCCATTTTATAAGGTGTCTTTGAAATAGGCAAAGCAACCGGTATGAGTTCTTTTGAAAACTCAACTTCACGATTTGGTGGAAGACCTGGAAATTCCTCCGGAAAGACATTGTCAAACTCTCATACAATGGGAATATTCTTAATTGTGAGTTTCTCACCAACCATTTGAGATAAATAACCTTCCTTTAGTGGAATTAATACCCATAAGATGGACGAAATTTCCACTGGAAGGTTATATTCATCCTTGAATCGATAGAAGATCATAGATTGATCTGGAATATGAAATGTGACTTCCCTACTTTGGAAATTGATATGAACTCCATATGGGAAAGCTAATCCATGCCAATAATCACATCAAATTCCACTATAGGAAGGATCACAAGATTTGTAGGAAGCGCTTTCCCACAAACATCAATCGGAGAAGAATTATAAACTTTTGATGCGACTGTTGTGCCATTAGGGGTTGTCACAACTAACTCAACATCTAATTTTTGAGGTAATACGACGATACCCTTAGAAAATTATTCAGAAATAAATGAGTGGGTGGATCCAGAATAAAATAAAATATTTGCTACTTTAGAGTGGATGGTATTTTTACCTATCACCACATCATTATCGTACTCCACATTGCTGATAGAAATTTCATGTGACATTCCTTTTCCTTTAGCCTTAAGAGTTTGTTGGCGTCAATCATCATCCACAACCCTTGAATTAGGGCATTTATTTTCATAATTCCCCATTTACTTTCACTTGTAACAATGAAGTATAGGAGGTGCACTCTGTATAACCTTTTCTTTGTTTGCATCACTAGACATCTTCTTCCCATCATTGCGGCATTCAAATGCCCGATGACCTTCCTTTCCACATTTGAAACATTTAATTGTCCCTTTAAGAAATCTCCCTCCATGTTTCTTTCCACACTTTTACCATAAGGGAAAACTCATTTTCATTTTAGTGTGATCTTTAGATTTTCCTTTGAAATCCATTTTCCTCTTCTTTTCAAACCCATATGACTGATGGGTTACTCCAATATCCATCTCAACATTGAGAGAACATCAAATGATTTCCTCATAGCTATTGAAGTCCCTTATGGCTAATGCCCTTCAAAGACTTGGTTTTAAGCCACTAATGAATTTATCGATCTTACTCTAAGGTTGGATAAAAATACTAGAAGTGTACCTTGCAAGTCTTGTAAAATTTTCTTCATAGGTACCAACAGATTCATCATCCTTTTGCTTCAGTTCAAGAAACTCCTTCGGCATCTTTGTTCGAATAATATGACGGAAGTACTTATTGAAAAATATGTTCTTGAACTCGTCCCATTCCATGGACTCAATTTCATCTCTTTGCCTCGTATTCTTGATAAGATTCCACTATTGATCAGCATCACCTTCCAAATGATATAATGCTAAGATGACTTTATCATGTTCATAACATTGAAGAACTGAAAATATCTTTTCAATGGTACTGATACATTGTTCAGCCACTAAAGGATCAGAAGACCTGCTTAATGAAGGTGGACACAGCCTCATGAAGGATTCAATAGAATGTTGCTCCTTCCTTTTCTCGTTTGGAAGTCCTACATGATTCATAGCTTGAGAAAGTTGTGTGAGCATGGATACAAGATTTTTCATTCCATCTCCCATGACGTTTGGTTGCTTAGGGGGACAATAATTTCATTTCCCGTCACATTCCGAATTAACATGGTTCCATTGGGTTCCAGCCATTGACTAAAACCAAGAAGAATAGTGTGAGAAAAATTAATTATAATAGGAAAGCCACATAATCAAGAATAAAATTTCACACTTAAGGTCTTATCAAAGGTTGTTCATGGCCATTTTTAAAACACTGTGATTGTGTTCTATGCTTAGACTTATCCTTAGGGTTCTTACTAAGGCTTTCACATCCTAGTTTCCAAAGGTTGACTATACTTTTCCTCTGATTCCAACTATAATGACCCATACATTACAGACATGGTTACTACTTCAAAATTGAAGTACACTTATTACAACATATAACAAAACCATGAAAGGACCATATTGGTATAGTGTCTTTAGAAACTGGGAAACATAAACAACTGGTTGATAAAGCATCAACACTGTCTCCCATTTATTTCATCATATCTAGAGTCCCTTTTTGGAATATCATACTTAATAACCTTCTCCATGACCTGGGGAAAGAAAACATACAAAAGAGTGGGCTCAAATACTCAGAATGGGTAAACAAAATAAATATCAATCACATCATATTCATAAGAATATAACATTTTGGAAATCCTAACCTACGAAAGAGATCATAATTTCATAACATGGGATAAATAATAGTAGTGAAATGTAATCCTAATAATCATAACTTAAAACAAGAAATTTTGTGACAGACACACATAACCATAAGGAATATTTCTTAGTAGTCATGACTCTTTGCCAAGACTATCTTAGCGGACAAAGACCATTTCTGAACCGAGTTCACTCCTCGTTTCAGTCATGTTTCACTTAATCGGATTAACCTGTCGTTCTAGCCATGTCAATGTCATGAGATATAAATCATTACCCAATGCATTGGAGGGAGATATAGGTCCCACCCATCTCATAATTAAACCATTATTATGTGTGCTACAAAATCATAAATCATACATCATTGCATAACCCATGTAATAAAAATGGGATTCTTAAACATCATGACATCATAAAACAATTCAAATAAGATAAAGGAATTCATAAAAATATTTCCATCACAACATAATCAAATAAATTTAATAATAGGGATATAAATATAACACTATATTATCTTAGATGGAAAATAATTTTGATAAAACATTGGAACTCCATTCTTGAGGAAAATATCCTTTCTACTTAAAAAACATATTTCCTTTCTTAACATGTCATACAAATTTAAACTAAAATAAGTTGATTAAAAATAATATTGAAAACCTGTAAAGGAAGCTTCTTGGAAATAATCTTTTAAAAATCCATTCATGTTGTATGTGTTAAAAAAACATTCTTCTCATACTTATGTCGGAAAAGTCAAAAAGTACCTCTACGAAAAATGACAAAAGATTCCTTTAGTATCTTTTACTAAAAACTCACAGAAGGGTAAAATTGGATTTAAACAACTGTAGGAGGATAGAAATAATATTACATATTGAAGAAAAATGGATGTGGATGATAAATATGCCCCAGTAAATACCGAAGTATAAACAATCTCAGATAAAAATTCATATTGTGATATTTTCCATTACCTTAGGTCTGATTTGCTTCGTAAGTATCCGAACACCATGTATAATGATTTAAATAATGTTATTTTCTTAATCCAGAATCATAATTATTTTTATGATATAATATATGGTCATATTCATAGCTTTTTATTAGTAATATTTCATTACTACTTGTTATTCGGATGTTTATTACGTTTTGTTCTTATGCGTGTTTTGTCAAATAAATTCTTATTGTTATTTTTAGGTTATAGATACCTCACTTAAATAATGGTATTAGTGTAATATATATCATATTCATTCATTCAATTCATTTATATAATCATTATGCAATGAAGATCATGTAGAACGAGTCGCATCACATCGTGGAGACTGTATTCTGTACGTACGCACGAGCGATGATATCGTTCCCATGATCATGGAATTGTATTGGAGTGTATGAATACTATTTCAGAATAAATATCACTTTACAATAATCATATATATTTATTCTTTACACCATTATATCCATCCAAGTTAGGTGGTGGTGGAAAATAGATTACACCACGGTGTGGAGACGGTATTCTGTACGTACGCACGCGCGGTCATTTCGTTTTCTGTAGGATGGATAGATGGTGAAATAGGGTTGTTTAAAACTTATAATAACATATCAGTATATTATTGATACTGATGTTATTACTTCATAATGAAACAACTAAATAAGAAGAAGTGGAAGAAGAAATAAAGTTGAAAGAATCTGTAACAGACATTACCACTTCTTTGAAGCGCCTCTTTGAGACCTCATTTTTGGGCACTAAAATTGGTCTTTGAAGAAGACCAGGACCTCTAGGGTGCCTCTGGGGAAGTGTATAAGATAATTTTTCAGGGGTTGGACGAGTTGGAAGGCTCAATGTGGTGTGAGGAAGAGAGGGAGGAGGTGCCCTTTTATAAGGGAGGAGAGGGGCATCTTTGGAAAAAATAAAAATATTATTTTATTTTAAAGTCATATTCAGTTTTTAATAACTCAAAATTGATATATTTTGAAGATAAGGTCGGGATGGGTCGAAATACTCTCATAAAATACAATCTATACAAGTTTAGGTATCTATTTTAACCTTATCAAATATATTTACCTTTAAGTTAGATAATTTAACTTTTACTCTGTCTTCTTGTTTTCTTACATTACAACTTTAATTAACATACTATAACAAGAGAAACTAACCCTAGGTTGTTTATTATTAATATATATAACATTATATAAGTCATTTGGCCTATCCTTAGACTTTTAGGAATAAAATAACAATTAATAATATAATATTTGTTTTAAAAACTATTTTATGTCAATTTTGACACTATTTGGTAATTGATTTTTGTGAAAATCATAACAGAAAGATTAGTTCGAAAACAGTTACTTATATTAATACTAACATGTAATATTAACCTATAAAAGTATTGGAATTCATAAAAAGTCTGAAATTACATTTATTTGGGAATTTATAACATCATTTATGTCATTATTTCATTAATTGTATAAATACTGCATCATCATTGTGTCATAAATACATTAAATTATGTGAAGTCTAAAAATTACAAATAAAATACCATTATGTATGAAATATTTTTAGCTTTCTAATAAATATTTATAGTCTAATTTATCTTATGTATAACCCTATATTAAAAATTATTTACTTATTAAACTTCGATTTTAACTATTTTAACCCTTCTTTAAATAAATTAATATTAAATGTCCTAATATAATCCAAGTGGGGATAAATGGTCATATTTTATTCATAAGGTTTTTTTTGGTCTAATTAAACTTATCCAATAGAATTAGGACATGTTTTAGGGTAATAATAATATCATTTTTAGCCTTAATTACCCAATTTACTTTTAACCGTGATAAAAAAAGTAAAAAGTTACTATTCACCAAAAATTATTTTCATCTCATTGAACAACATTTTACTTACTGACATCATCCGTGTCTCTCGTATTTGGAAATTCCATTCACAAAAGCGGTAAAATTAAGTTTTATGTAAATTTGCAAATTCTTCTAGGAGGTGGGTAAAAGACGGTCAAAAGTTCAATAAAATTTTTATATATCTAAAATTATTATAAAATGACTCTAATGAATTAAATTGAACTTACATAGGTATTATGTATCAATTTTGACCTAAAATAAATTTAAATAAAATAAATAATTATTTAAATAAAAAGTCAGTTTTTAAATAGTAACCCAGTGTTTTCACTATTCATCAAAAATTGAATGTTTTTAGAAAAATACCAAAATTTCACCCTAGGCTAATTTCAATATTCCAAATCCAAAAATGAAGACAATTTTGAAAAATAAAATTTATAAAATTTTCAAAAAGTGGTTATTACTATTCATAATGGCTAGATTTAATAATATTTTAATATCATATCGTTGTTTAGTGAAACTCGGTATTGCATACGATGCAAGCTATTGAGGAAGGTCGCGATTGCGTGTAAAGAAAGCCAAACTAATGTTGTGTGTAGTGAAATATTCATTTGATGATTTATATAACATAAAAACAAAATATTTCTCATAAAAGGCTCAGGTGTTACAGTGTGTGCCTGCATTTGTCTAGTACAGCCAGCCACCCATTGGGTCGGTCCCAAACTATGAGTATCTCTGCAGAAATTTCTGTTACAGTTTATCTATACCACTTAGAAGATGAGTATTTGAAACCTCTCCAAGTGCACGGAGAGGCTGGATGAGTGAGCCGTAGACTTCGTCTCCTTGTAGAAAGGCCTTATCAATTCCCTAGACATACCAATAACTCAGGAATAACTACTTAAATGTGCATGGGGAATGTCAAAACTGAATTGGTCCATTCTCTCATTACTCATAAATACCCTAGAGGATTCTGTAATTTCACTGATAAATCCCTGTGTCTAGAGGAAGCATTGCAGCTACCTGAGCAGGCTCATCTGTTGCCTCTTTTTGTTCCAGTGAGAAGGGCCGCTAAGACCTAGCATGCCATAGTGGCCCAAATAGAGGCCCTTAGAAAACTAGATTTATTAACAGTGAAGCCACTTCTGCAGCCTTGTAGTGGCCTTCCACCTCATGAGAAACCTCCACCTCAGCAGCACCCACCTCAGAATCGACAAGAACTTCCGCCTAACACTCCACCACCACATATGCAGGTTAACCAGGTTCCACATCCTCAACAGGGTCCTATATCCCCTTTTATGGGCGGGCTCCTTAAGAGAATTTCATGGAAAGGAGAAATAGGGCCTACGAATTCAATGATTATTTGGACCCTGGTTATTTTTTATGTTCCTTGGAATAGGGAATTCTGCGGTATCCAGAATATAGAAGGCCCAAACGGCGGAGATAACTGATCGCCAAAATCACCTAACCTATCATTAGATATTGGAGAATAGCCTCAAAAATTTCTGTTGTTTTAAATATTGTCTTAAAAACCAGGTTTATACCAACATAGATAGGATAAAACAAACATAGACACAGGTGGAATTTTTATTTGTGAATCTCGACAGTGGCAGTGACAATGAAGGAGATTGGAATCAGGTCTCTACCCAAGGGTCTCAAATTAATGACTAACATATGGTTGTTAAGGATGTTTCTCATGCCCATGGTATTATCTGTTCATGTCTAAATAGACATAATACTTCAGAATATGTTGTATCAACCACAACCACTACTTATGTATCGACGTCTCAGCCTCCCTCTTATCAGAAGATTCAGAATCGGTGATGAATTGGAAATCAATTTCCTTCAGTGATGCCATTATCATTCCATACACTCAGAGACATCATTTACACAAAGATGAAGATTACAACAAAAATTATTCCGGTGTTGGAGAATTCTTCATGTGACTATCATGGGTCCATTTCGGTTAATACCTTGGAGTAGGTAAACCCTTGCAAGACCCTCGATAATGAGTAGAACCTGTTGGATACTCCCAAAGTCCCTAATCATTACCCTCTTTAATGGAGTCATGGCTATATGAGTAATTGTAATGCCTCGATCCATGCTTCATTGCAAGCATAGCATACCACTAAGACCAGAACACATGCATATTGTAGTTCTCAACATGTGTAGCCTTCTCATATGGTATCTTCAAGTTCACCATCGCCACCATTTGTGTTCCTTGATTACGCAGTGCCACCACTACTGTGCCATGATCATCCATTCTCTATTACTGACCGAACTCATTTATATAGCCCACATCCATTTGTTGCTCCATGTGCTTAGACTAGAGAGTCGCAAGATTCCCACCACCATTCAGTTAAATATTCAGCTAGAAGGGCTCATCATACCCCCTTCTATAGAACGGTCTCCTGTAAGAATAAGTTTATTCATGGAATGGAAATATGGTATCCATTTTTCATCTTTACTTGATTTTTACAATTCTCTCTATCCTTGAGGCTCTTATACTATTAGAGGATATCTGCAAATCCCTCGTCGAGGCATTTAGAAGCCCCCACTAGTTTGAGATGGTGGTATCTGCTACAAAATTGTTTCATGCTAAGGAAGAAAATCATGATGAATTTCAGGCCATTGTCTCATTCTATGGAGAATATGAAGGCTCTCCCATATAGGGGAACATATAATCTCTTTATATCACTTACCCCTTCAATGTAATGGATGTTCTTCACTATATTTTTGACATAGGGTCTGGTATATACCTAATCCCAACCCAAACACTTCAAAAAATGGGGTTTTGTGAGGATTATCTGAGTCCCTACAACCTTAAAATTCTAGGTTATGAAATGATGGAATAGACACTGGCTGGAAAGATCCCACTGAAGACCCAATTTTTGTGGCCTGGTAGTATGGACCATGTTTATGGTTGTCTCCCATGACACTGCCTATAATGCAGTGGTGGGTAGGCTATAGCTTCACCTGCATGGGGAATTCCATCCATCATATCACTAGTTTATTAATGTAATCCATTAATAGTAAAGTGGACATACTCCAATGTGAAATGTATCTATTTTCCTCTTGTGAAGCCTGCTACCTGGATGTTGGCTATTACAAGTGCATGGACATGAAGGTTCTGGATATTGATGTTGAATAGGATATGGTTGCGATAGAACTGTTAAAATACCAAGATGATGTCTGCATTTTTTGGATTCACTGATTGGAGGATACGCCCCCAGATATGGGGAAATACATTCTTGTTTCTAGAACAATGGGGAACCACATTTTCATGTCTAGGGGATGCAGAAAGATCACCATGTATTCAAACACAATCCAGATTTAGGTAATCCTAGATCCCACTACTCCTAAAAGGTATCCTGATGTCTACCCCATGGAAACCATAATATGTCATAATTACATGTTTCTCCAGGTTGGGATAATTT
Source organism: Viscum album (assembly GCA_963277665.1). NCBI lineage: Eukaryota > Viridiplantae > Streptophyta > Magnoliopsida > Santalales > Viscaceae > Viscum > Viscum album. The sequence continues at coordinate 2,057,678,308 of OY728151.1, read as the reverse complement.
GGATAAAGCCGACTTGCCAATATTTCTTTGATATTAACATGTGTGTCCCCTTAGGCTGAATGCCATATCATAATGGGTTAACAACTTTCATCGCTATGGTTTTGAAATCACAGGAGTCCCCCGATGTAGTGTCTACCATCGCTCAGGCTGGAACTTGCTTCCCATTGGTATTTTTTGACTCAGTGGAATCTCCTATAACATATGATCCCTCTTCAATAAGTGATGAATATTATTTGGATGATGCAACTCTTGTATTCAATGAGTGTTTCTCCACCCCGGCTAATGAATTGGTACAAGTGATCCTCGATAGTGAGAAGGATCTAAAGCCCACATTGACCAGTACATTGACTCCTATCGAAGAGAAAAAATGATACGTGAACATCTTGAAGATTCATTGTGATGTGTTTTCCAATTGTTATATCAATATGTTGAGAGATGATCCTTTGGACTCAATCCACCTCCTCGATCTTCCATCAAATCATCGTGGCTTTAAATAGCCTCCAAGAATGATGCACCCCTTTCATGGTACCCTAAATGAGGCTGAGGATGGGAATCTCCTCAGATCCAATTTCCTCATTGAGGTCCAGTACCCTATGTGGTTATCCATCATTTTTCTCGTCGGAGAAAAAACAAAAATATCAGAGTTTTCATTGACATTCGGGATCAAAAATGTCATTGTCCGAATGATGCTTTTACACTTCCTGTGAAGAACCTATTGATTGATGCATCAAATATATTTCAGGAACACTCATTCATGGATGGGTATTATAGGTATAACCAATTTCTATTAGCCCCTGAGGATTAAGAGTCTACAGTCCTCAGGGAACAACAAGGTACTTTCAACTACCATGTAATCCCCATATATCTAAAGAATGCGGGTCCCACATATAAGAAATCTGTCTATAGAATATTAAAACAAATACTCAGGTCATTTTTGGAATTATAAAAGGATGATATAGTGGTAAAATCATTGCAGAGCTAGGACCATATCAGAGACCCTGAGAAAGTTTTTGTCATTCTCTGATCTCGCCATCTGATGATGAACCCATTGAAGGATGCCTTCAGGGTCACCTCCAGAATGTTTTTCAGATTCATTGTCTGATGTACAAGCATCAAGATTGATATAGAAATATTACAGTCATCAATTTGATGTCTCATATGAGTAACATTCAAGAGCATCTAGGCTTTCAAAGCCACTTGGCCTACGTATTCATATTCATAAAAAATTAGGTCAGAAAGTGTAATCCCTTTTACTGACTCATGAAGAAAGGAATTGTCTATCTGTGGGACGATGAATGCTAGACTACTTTTGAAGAAATAATGTAGTACCTGTTACTGCCTCCGGTCCAGATGCCACCTATTTCTGGTAGACCACTGGTCCATTATATGACCACCCTGGAATGATCTCTCGGTTCCATTCTTTCCCAGAAGAACAAAAATTGAATGTGGAAAAATATATACTATCTCATCCACATTCTCATCGATACTGAGGACAGATTCTCATATACCATGAAAATATTTCTTTTTTACTGGTATTCACAGAACAAAAATTACAACATTACATGCAGAACCACGAGATAAAACTATTGTCCTAAGTGGATCCGCTGAAGTACATCCTTAACATACCAATGTTCAGAGGTTTTCTAGCTCAGTGGGAAGTGATACTCTATTAGTTCAAAATAAGGTTCTTCACCAAAAAGGCTATTAAGGGGAAATCAACAATAGACATCCATGCTTCCAATCCTGCTCCCGTAGACCTGTACCTGAACATGGATTTTCTGGATGATGAAATTCCCTCAGTAGACCAAGTTGTTTTGTGTTGGAAAATACACTTTCATTGTGATTCTCGAAGACCTACTAGAAGAAGAGTCAATGACACCAGAATCAATAGAGTGGGCCTGGGTATCGCCATTATCACTATGGAACATGCTGTCCTACCATATTCATTATTATTGTTAGAATATTGTACCAACAATGAGGTAGTGTATTAGGCCCCCATTACTGGTCTCGAGCCGGCCCTTGAGATTGATATGGACCATATACAATGTAAAGGGGAATCTGAACTATTTATCAAATAGATAAACAGTTACTATGTCATCAGGAATCTAGAGCTCGTACCACTGTTGCAATGTACCTACCAGTTGATGGACCAATTCCTATCTCGGCTAGATGTTACCCATGTCCCTCGATCCTAGAATGGTAGAGCTGATTCCTTGAACAGCTTAACTGCATCCCATGTAGTGCCTTCTCAGGATGATTTGAGTATCCATGTAGTATATAATAGATTATTCACCCTCGTTACTCCGGATGACGAGGATAACTCATAGGTAAGACACCGTACAACCAATGCCTCTACGTCAATGTCCCCGAGTACCCCTACCATAGTGTTTTATGTTACTCTAGACTGTACAACCCCATTTATCAATCACCTCTATCATGGTAGTATCCCAGTGTATCGAGCTGAGAATGAGCTAGTTCGATGTCGCACATGATAGTTTACCTTCCGAAGTGGTCCTAGTGTTGAGTGGATCCAATACAAATGCGGGTCTGATAGAGTTCTATTCCATTGCATTCAAGGAGGTTATATTTCTCTGGTCAGGCATAAGGTTCATGCTGGTCCCTGAAAGTCTCATCAGAATAGGCAAAAACAATAACACCATATACATAGACTGTGGTATTTTTCTCCCTCAAATATCCATGACATTATCATGATTTCTATTAGGTTCCATTCCTGCCAAATTCATGCTAATTTTTTTAATCATCCTCCAGATCCCCTCTATGATACCAAGTAATCATGGCCCATTGTGGTATGGTCACTCGATGTCATCAGACCATATCCACTGGCGACAGCCCACCAGTGCCGGTTAATCCCAACTACTACATATTTCTATTCCAAGTGGGAATAACTGATTCTTATCAAGGTTTTCAAGGCCCATTATATAATTGAATTTGCGATATCCAATATCATCCACCGAATTGAAGTCCCGCACACTATCCTCCCCGATAACAACACCAACTTCCCAGAATGCAAGTTAAAGTGGTTTTATGCCAATTACAACATATGTTTTAACTATGACTCGTGCAATTCTTGAACAAGAATATGGGATGATCAAAGTGATCAATAAAACACCCTCTAAAATCCTAGAGAAAATGGTTGGTTAGAACATGAAGGGTCTTTCAGATAAACTCCCAATCACCCTACGGGCTTATCGTACGATGATTCCTAATTCCACCCCTGTGCCCCCATACATCCTTGTGCGTAGAACAGAGGTTGTCCTTCCCATAAAGACGTAGTTTCCTTCATTACACATAGAATTATATAAAACAAATCACTAGATAAGGTAGCTGATACCATTTGGCAGAATTGGAAGCACTCGACAAGAACAAGCATTGTGCCCTGCACAATCTATAAATACATCACAAGTAGATAATAAGAGATTTCAATAAGAAATATCGCCTCAGCTCATACATTCAAGGTTACATGGTGTTGGCTTTGTGAATTCCGACGATACCTGGAAGGAAACCACCTGTAATAGAGCCTAAATGGGATGGACCATTCATCATTCACATGGTTTACCCCAATGGCGCATACTCCCTAGTTACCATGGATGATGAGCGTATAACTACTCCCACAAATTTAAAATTCCCCAACAAATACATAGCCTGAGTGAATGCTCCTACATGACAATAAACTTTTTTGCCTTTATTGAATGACGATGAAATGTGTGATCCATCAAAGATGAAGGACGTAAAATTTCCATGCATTCATCCTACATGAATAAAAACTAAAAGATGGTCCAACATCTATGACATTAAAATAAGATATTGGTATATCCCTAGCCACAGAAGACATTAAACTGCATATTCATGAAATACATATGGCATGATTCTCATCCTTATGGGATGCATTGTAATTCTCAGATCACTCCTGTTAGAGTCCAGCCACCAAATTCATCACATTGACTATCCCCTGAGTGTAGTTCTCTTGGATGATCCCACATAGTGTAATATAGTATTGTTTGTGCCCACTAATGTCGGGGTTATATTGGTCACCCCATGTGCACCCTTGTTCTTCTATCCTTCCTATTCCTCACCACACAATAAAAAACTATATGGACCTCTCAGAAGTACATATAGATTGATTACCATCCTCATGGGATTTGTAAAAATGCCGAGATAATTTATTCTGCAGGTCAATCCCCAAACATTAAGATAACCCTGAGGGTTGAAACACATGGTGTAGTGTAGGATTTCTTCATTATTCACATCATGTTCATCATTACCACACCATTTATCACTCTCCTTGGAGATCACAACCTCTTTCATCATCCCACATGACATTAAACATCACGGGCATATCCATGCTTCAAACATCCCCTTTATTTGGGTCTTAATCATACTTCACATCCAAAAGGACCCCCAAATATCATGGTTGAAAGGGCCTAGGGCTCTCCTACTATCTCATGAAAACATCCCCAAGTATCTCGAAGGAATTATTGATACAAGTCCTACGTTGAGAATATGGCCAATGGCCAACACTAATTTTCTGTTCCCATTTCATGTCACATGACGTGGATGATGCATTTAAAATTTTTTCAAAAAAATTCTTAAATTGTTTATACCTATCCTATAAATCCCAAATATTGTGTGATGTGGTTAATTTTGTCCCACTATCCCTTCAAACATTTAGACTGCCTCGAGTAGGAGTGTTGGTCAAGTCAGGGTTGACCCTGCCTGATCCCATTCCCTCATTGTTGTCCCCTTATATGTTGGGGAGATCCATATCCTATTCCTTTTTTCCCAAGACAATAATTTCTTATGTGGTATTAAAAGATTTGGTAAGAAAATACCCACATAAAGGGTCATGTATCTATGGTACGAGCCATATGACCATAAATATATAACACTCATTGTCCCTACAGCAAGACGTTAAAATAAAAACTGGATGGGACTTCCTGTCTCAGGTTCATCGACCTTTTCAACCCCCAATCCCAAGTTATCATTTATGATTGTGTAGTGTGGTGTGGGATTATGGCATTATTAACATAGGGATTTTTTTACATGATATAAATATCTGCTTGAAACACTCCTCCATCATCCTGTTTCCTAGCCACATGATGTTAAAATACACGAAATCACCCAGAACTACACGTGGCTTGATTACCATTCTCATGAGATACATAGGACCGCCCGAAAATTTATCCTTCATGTCAAGCCCTATTTCTTAGAAACCTCCTCATCATTATGGCCCCCTAGAATGAGGTCATCCAGGAGGTGGTATGTGGTGTCGTATGGGATTATGTCATCATTCACATCATGTCTATAACAACCAGGCCAGATATATCTCTCTCCTAAGAGCTCTTTGTACCTTAATCCTTCGGTACTCTTTTCATGTTATATTATCTAGATATGTGCACCTTTTCCCTCTTTGGTAGTTCAACAATGTTACCTAGAGAACTCTAGTTTAGGATATAGAGTGTTGTATTGTTTTGTAGACATGATATCACCCATTTTCTAACTTCTTGTTCTGTTTCATTTGGAAATTAATCATATTTCACTTTATAATGGACCACCAAATAGAATCTATGATTGGAACCTGTTCTATCCTACCACCTAGGGCTATCTTTCTCAAGAATTTCGATGAAAAAATTGATACATTTCCAGCATTATCAATATGTTCATCGGTACAATGCTGAATTGTTTTTCCCACATTGATTGTAGCTCACATGGTCTTAGATATTTGGTTGAATTTTGTACTAGATATGAAGAGTATACCTTCTCTATGATGCAATTTCTAAGCCCTTAAACTAAGATCTCTCTATGTCTTTTACGCTAGGAATAAAAACTACATCTCTTATAACTACTTATAGATTGATTCCCCACTTTATGGGATATGTAGGACGACCGGGTCATCTAATCTAAGAATCTATATAATTTTCCACTAATTAATTCTTCTTTTCATCCTTTTGGACCTAACATTTATAATATTTAATGGTATGGTGTGTGTGGGATCATGTACTCATTCATGTCGGGTATTCAGTAGCTACACCATGTAAACTATTTTAAGAGCTAGTCTCTCCTTCCTCTTGTGCCTCATGACATTAAACTGCACTCTTAGAAACATGTATGACTTAATTCACATCCCCATGGTATATATAGGCACACATAGAAGTTTAATACTAGGATTCAGACACAAGTTCTATGACCTTTTCTGGCCCCTTGGTCCACGGATTCTTCCACAGAATTCCACGTGGTTTGATTTGGACCTCTTCCTCATTCACATCGGGTATGCTTTATCACGCAATGTACATTCACCACTAAAAACTCTTCTATTCTTCATACACCCAATCCATATGATTCTAAACTATGCCGACTTGTACCACATGAATTTAAACTCTTACTTATTTACAATATGATGTTAATATATAGGGGATAGTCTTATCATACAACCATAAACTATGGAATTATCGTCTTGGATGCACGATGAAAAATGACACCACATTGTGATGTATTCACTCGTAGGGAAATCAGGTTTTTTTTCACCATACAATTTTTCATGTACTTCATAGGGATTTATTCCAATAGAAACACATGGATTTTTCATCTTTGGTTTGTTGCTTCACAAAAAACCACAACATACACTTACCCCGAAGAACAAACAAGATCAATCAAATGATGCTTCTTTTGGTAGTAGGCTAGACAGACATGAAAATATTGTCCCTAGAATTGGTACCATACCCTAACATTTCTAGAACAATTTATGGATTGTTCCCCATCATCATTGGGTTTGTAGAAATTCCCAAATAATTCGCCACAAGCTTATCCCAACATTCATTTTCTGTCCCTTTACCAAAAAATTCCTATGGATCACATGGTGTGATATGGGATTATGTTCTCATTCAAATAATGTTTTATAATTAATACACCATATATGTCTATCAATCCTTTCCATCTATGGTCTGTGCTAGATGACATTAAAACTAATATCTCTTCGCATCCTTGACGAAAAACATAAAACTGCACGACAATCTCAGAAATATGTGTGGCTTGATTCCCTTCATCATGGAATATGTAGGAACACCAAGACATTATGTATGTGGATCCAGCTCCCAGAATCTTAAATATTTTCTCTTTTTTTTCACATGCCCTAAACTCTTTTGGGAGTGTGTGGTGTGGTGATTAATTTTGGGGTTCTCATTCACAATAGGTTTTGCAACAACCGTACCATGTGTCTCTCGTGTTTGTTCCCAACATGGTTCATGTTGTGTGAATATAAAATAATATATCCATATGGGATCCCTACATTGGGTGTGGCTACTTCGCCACCCTATGCACATTATTTTAAACATGGTCCCCAATTAATGGTCCTCTCTACAAACTTATGTTTGGAGCATGAGGCCTTAAGTCCCTTGTCCTTGAAAAGGGAATCGACATTCTCTATTAGACACATTTTATTTGGCGTACTAAAATGTGTTGTCAAAAAGAACCCAAAGTATAGTGTTTTCACATGGACAGTCTCTTGTTTCATGTCAATGTTCATGAGCCATTTATTTGGATCATCACCCTCTTTCATGACTGAATGGACCCCCTATAAAGTGTGGTCTCACTCCAAATTTTCTTACCTATCGTCTTGGGATAACACCCTAGATGGATGGGGAAGAAATTTTGTGATAGGACCCATGTTTCAAACATGGTCAGGGGTAGACCCAAATTTGTCTATCCCCATACTAGGCTAACAGAAAACAGATGCTGGGTTTCAAGCATTGTTGAATGTTATCCAATAACGTCACACCACTGTAAATGAGATCCAGATCTTGAAACACAATGATTCACAACTATACACTCCATTAATTTCATGTGGAATTCGATCACACTCGATTTTACTCCTCCAAGAATCTAGTTCTGTCATGTATGCAGGAAAATCACACCTCTAATCCTTGTTTCCCACATCGAGCATGACTCATGTGGGCTTAGTGGTTTTGGTCGTTTGTGTACAGGTTAAACCAAACATCATATTCTTTTAGTCATTCATAAAGTCAAACTGAACAATGATAATTACGTATGGATTTATACCCATCCTAATGGGGTACGTATGAAATCATAGACACTTTTTCTTCTGCACATCTCAAATTTTTCCATTTGCAGTCGTCTGACCATTCATTTCCCAAGAGATTGTGTGCTCTGGTGGGACATTTTTTTGTCCTTATTCATGTTGTCATATGGACAACACCTTCTATTTCCTTTCTGGGTAACCATGTTCTCAATTCAGAAATTTAAACTATAGATCTACCCCAAACAAGTTCCGAATGCCCCCATAATATCAATGGGATGTGTCTACTTCCTCGCTAGAGAGGATTTCCTACACCAGTGTCATTCTCTAGCCACACAATTCTTAAGAAATATATTTGGATTTATTCTCATCAGTATGGGATACATAGCAATGTCCAGTCATTTATCCTTAGGCCCAGCTATAACATCATCAAACATTCTAGCCCCTCTTCCCCAATCGTGGTCCATGTAGTATGACCTTAAAACTATGTGCACTATCCTCACCTAACAATGTTAAACTAATGTCTATCAACATCATGGTATGACATAAAACTACAAGTAATTACTGGTCCATACTAGAGATATTCTATTTGGAAATTGGTATGATCCCTGATATGACTGATGTGCCCACCTAATGTGTTTCCACCACCATGGTGTAATTTAATGAGTGTTGGACTCCATTCAATCAACTCATCACTCAACGATTAATGGTTCACATGCCCTTTATTGCATCCTATCCATCATTAATGTTTAAATTAACTCCCTAATAGTTCAGATTCTCAGACTATGTATCACCTACTGTCCTGGGCTATCATTAAAGAAGACTAAAGGATGACATGATGAGTCGTGCCCCATTTTTCAAACATGGTCAGCGGTCGGACCTAATTTTCAATACCTGAATAATGATAACATGATAGGGATACTGTGTTTCAATCATGATAAACATTTATCCTTCATCATCACACCACCCTTATAGAGTTCCAAATTTTGGGAATTGTGATTCATTATTTCAATTCATTTATGCTAGGATTGATTCAAATTCCCATGGCGTTGTCCCGCTTGTGCACTAGAGCATGTTTGGAAAATTGCAATTCTACTTTTTAGAGAGCTTCATTATCATGTCATGACTCCCACTTTTTTCCTGGAAATATGGATCGGTTTTTGAAACCCTATAGGACAAATGCTTGGTTGAGAATTTCGTATTCATATGGAATAACGAGGCAGTCATCCCATGTTGCTCACATCGGACCTGCCTGACGTGATCATAGAAAATGATGGCTAGTTATTTCACAAATGTAATGGACATGCAGTAATCCAAAAAAAATAATAAAACTCAGGCTTGCAGATATCATAAACATTCATGAAATTTCATTTGCAAGTTTACACATATTACAATACCCAGGGATTTTCCCCTCAAATAGATGGGTTGTCTTATTCGATAGAGCATCCCAAATCTGCCACCCTCTGGATTTTGGCATCTTGGAACCAATGTATCACATTTATCTCTTATTCATAATTATCAGATATGGGGATCAATTCATTATCCATGATTTGGGACCACTCCTATTTATTTTGGATGGTATCCATCTCCCCATAGGAACTCATCACCCACTCTTCAGTCTCTACCAGGTGGGCCTTCATGCGCGATACAAGCCCTGATTTTGTGTTGAGAAAATCTGAGTACACATTTTCCCAACCTTGAAACTGCTAAATCGTATGTTTGGCCTCTGTAAGACTCTTGGTGTTCACAGATTTCCTTCACTGCCTGTCCACACCAAGGAAACAATCATGCTTCCGAATATTCTCCTTCATGAAGTCTAGGATGAGCATATGAGGATGCTATGAAGCCATTCCTCCATATCATAATTTCCACATCTGGTAATGATGAATCCCTATATGGTTTATCCATTTTGTTTGAACGGTCACCCCGATGAAGCACTTGATCTTCTACCATGACTGGAAACATGCGACTTTTCTATCCCCTTCAACAAATGTTGGCTCATCCTTGTCTGTGGGGTTAGTGGGTTCAGATGTTGGGAAGAATCCAAGAACTTTTTGGTAGTATCTCCATCCGGTGTTTGGTTAGGTAGGTTACGACCCATTTAATATGGTTGATCTTCATCATCAGATTCCACCTAAATGATTTCAGGATCAGTCTTGCTGATGGTACCACCTGTGATCTTGAGCACTATAGTTTGATCTGCTCAAGCATTATCTTCTATGACCACCAAAGCTCCCCTTGGAAAGCCAGTGTTTGGAGATCCTACCAACCATGCCAAGGTGGCCCACTCAATTTGAGTAACTATGAATACAAAAAAGTGCACAAATATCAGCTAACCTAATCAATGAAGGACAATTACATTTCCACAAAGGAGACTCATAAAGGTCAAATAGTAGGTCTCTATACTCAGTTGTTTCTGTTGGGACCCCAAGGTGAGGCCCCCCATATATGGTTGGAAATTACCAAGGATATGGGAGTAATTCCCTAGGTTCCATGGACGAAGTATCCATGATAATCGCCATATCCATGGGCGCAGATCTCAAAGATCCAGAAGCTACATCTACTATTGAGCGACAATGGGTTTTTATTATGAGGCCCTCTTGAAATGGTCAGTTGTTAATTGTGATGTCCTCAGTGACCTTTATGGAGTCTATGATAATATATTATAGGGATTTAACTTAAGGTCCTCTGAAAATTCTTCCAGCTCTGGGTCTGAATTGTCGACCTCACCCTCTTCCATAGGTCCCCCACCACCACCCTCCCAATAGGACTTTTATGATTTTTAGGGTAGATGGAAGCATTCACTCATTTCAAAGGTAGAAAACTATGGAGTGGTTATTTGATCAAGATTAAACTTCAATCGATCCACCGTTGGATCCATAGCACCATGATAAAGTACAAAGTCATCAATATTAGGGGGGTACTGCTCCCCCCCACATGGGATATCACAAAGCTGGCCCGAACATGTTCGATCCCTGGAAAATCCATCCAGAGACGATTGTGATGTTTCTAAATCTCGAACGATTTTCAGAATTGTCTATTGACATCCCAGATGTCCGAAGCCTAAAGGAAGACAACATTCTTAGGCATGTATTTGTGGCATAACCTATTTCCTTAATCTAGGGTGGGTATCCTATGGAACCCACTGAGTTACCTCACCTCAATATATTCTTTCTCCTCAAGAACCTTTTGGTCCACTGCTGCGACTTACCTCTCAGTTGATGTGGGTCTCGCCTCTATTGAATCCTTGACACCATGCGATGTCCTTGATTCCATCTAGCCTAGGACTTGTGGTTGAGGGGGTACCCCATTAGTAGTTCATATGGTGGGCTGCATTGTCATTTCCCTTGTGTAGGATACCTCCCAAACATCTCCATACTCATTTACCAACTCATAGAAAACTATGGGAAGAGGAAAATAATTTTGTATCTTCCTCTCATCTCATGTGAACATGAGCCACATATTCCTCATCAATCATGTATGGTCCTCATATAGTAATCCCATATAGTCGTGTGGGGTCAGTCTCTGCATGCACTTGAACTACCTCGTGAAGTGGTGTGGGGTTTACGGATCAAAGAGAGTCTCATGGTCAACCCATGCCACCAGGACCCCACTCTTAGAGGCCAAGAGGTAAGACTGATGATCTTATATTCCCTATATATCATAATTGAAAATAGCTACTATCAATGGAAATAGTTTAATGGTGAACTATTCAACCTTCAAGACTAGATTCAGCACTAGTGGCAGGGTCATTATGTCTAGAAAACTCACCATGACATATAAAATGGCTGGTTGAAAGTCTGACCTTGGGGTGAAATATGGTTCGTGTAACCGTAGAAACCCATGATATCCATCACTATCCACCAATAAAAATGATGATATGAGCCACATTTTAATTTTGGATTCTTTACTTTTTACATTTTCCAAAACTCCTTATACATCTTTGAGGTCATCAGAATCCCCATGATGACCCGCTACCCTATCACCAGTACAGAATCCTTGATGAATCTTCTCAGACACACACACATGTTCATTTATCTTACAGTTAGAATCCAGCCAGATAATTTTGCCAAGATGAATGTAGACAAACTAACCACCAGTTTCTGTTCAGTTATGATACTGAACCCCTAAGTCTTCCACTTGTTGTCCTCCAACAGTCTCCAGTAGGAGGTCTCCATGCTGTGTTGAACCACCATCACTTTAAAATGGAGTTTTTGATGAAGACATTGTATCTGTAATTATTTTAATAGATAAAAAAAATTTACTCCTAGTGTATGGAAAATTATTATTCTAGAAAAACATCAATAAATTTTTGACCATAATCACATCATCAATTTTTATGATTTATTCCCTATCCATATAACACATTTGATATTCGACCCAAAAAATAAATTCATTAGAGATTTATATTGGGGGATTATCATGGCATCATTTAGGTGAAAAAGTTTTACCTCAATTTATAATAGATCACACATCATTTTCAAGAACCATAACCACTTTTTGATGGAAATTAAAATTTTCATTATACAATGAATGATAATACACACCAAAGATAATATAAAAGTCCCCATAGGTATAATTACAATGTATTAAAATTTTATATACCCAAAAATCATAAATATATGAATCTGATTAAAATTCATATTGGAAATTTACCTCATAATGTACATGGGTTAAATAAAAATTATAATATTGTGGGTATAAATATCCATTTCATGTATTTTCTCATGGGATATTTATTTTTGGTATATTACATGTATAATAGATACAAATTTAATTCTCATTATTTAATATCCCTATTTATAATTTTTAAATAATTATCATAATTTATCTGAATCTCCCTTCAGAATATATACCTCTGTGAGAACTTTTTCCATTTCATTACTTCCCAAAGTGAGAACGGTCAACTCAAGATACATGATACATTTTCCAATTAACAATGGATTAATAGTTACATGGAATTAAGGGGGGGGGGGGGGTTGTCACCTTAAATGTCCATTAATAATTACACCATGTTGTAGATTATCATGTCACTATATGTGTGAAAGATAATTTTTCATATCAAGGGAATACTTCCCCAATATTTTTATGAAGAGATGAGATCAAATCAAGATTTATTTACATGTTTTGGGGGAATTTCCCTGGATTAGTTAAAAGTGTTTATATGGTACACATTATTCTTATTAGTCACTATATTTCTACAAGAAATTACACATAATAATCTATAAATATTTAGTTGTAAAATAATATTAAAACATTGTTTTCTAGAATATTTACTATTAATATTGGGGGTCTTTTATATTAATTTTTCCATATTACTTCTTTCATATAAATATTAATACAAATGATAATATTGATCATCCATTTAAACCAAAAATAACTACTTATAATCTTGAATAAGAATATATATATATATATATTACATTATTGGTACAAACTAAAAGAGATCACAAAGTATTGAATAACTTATTAATCTTAGAAAAGTAGATAAATACTAACATTACATTTTAAGACATATGAAACAAAATTATCATATTTTGGGAACTTTATTAATCATTCCATAATATCCTTGAATGTAAAAAATAGTCATCCTTTAGGATTCCTAGGAAATAAAAAAACAAAATATGGTGATCCAATATTCACATTAAAAAGTGGTATATGTTTTAATCTTTCATATCATAAAAATAACATGAGTGATATTGAAATAATAAATGAAAAAAATGATTATATAATCAATAGTATTTAATTGTATACTTTATCCACGAAAATAATTGAAACATGAGTCCTAATAATCATTCATTTAATACTAAATGAATTTATAATAATGAAAAAAAAAACATATTTTCAAGACATTGATCCAAGAATCTTATCCTATTATGTGATCTGGTATACACCAAAACCCCTCATGTTTTGTCCCCCGAGGCAAGTCGATTATTTGACATAATATATAATTTTATTCCCTAGCTATAACCTAATTAAGTCCAATGCATTCTCTATATGATTCCTCAATATCATTAATACCATTCAATGAGGAACCCATTTTGAATAAAATTTATATATCCTAAAATTGATAAATACCAAAATTAAATAATTTCATATAAAATATATTAATGTGGATATCTATGAGAATATTCCGTAATAATAATGGATGTGATAGGGTATTAAAAAATTTAATTCAGTGACCTTATAATAGAAATATAGGAGATATATCACCTTCCATGTTCCAGGTTATAAATGGATGACACTATGTGGGTTCAATAGATTGAATTGGTAAAAGACCAATGGAATCGTAGAAAAATTCCATTATTATGCTTCATTGAGAACATGAAAATATTAAAAAACACATTATTCTAGAGTGTTTATCCATGTGTGAAGTATTAGTCACACACATCATGAATTAGTGTGATGATTGAGTAAAATATCACACAACCATTTTCTAGGGGATTTCCCCTATGTGTAATAGATTTTAAACCTCATCCACTTTCATGTATCTTGATAATGACACATTTTCTTGAAATGTATTCATTTTTTTACATTACCAAAGATTATGATGAGTTTTCTAATATGGATTTGGTCATTCGAAAATAAAAATAATACCAGAGATGGATAAAATATATACTTTTTAATTGCATAATTTTTTATTAACATTGTAATTTTTTTATTGTAATGTAATCACCACACAAAATAATATCATTGATGGTTATAAAATGAGTCCCACGGAAGGAAAATTCGATTGGGAAAATTACACTCATGGATAAGGTAGTAATACTATCATATGATATTGAAATATAAGGATTACAAATGATATTAAAATTAAATTACTAAATTAATATTAGGATACAACTAAAAATATGCAATATATACAAATATTAAAAGATATAAGGAGCATAATGAAAAATATTAATCCAAGAGGAATTAGAGATGAAAAATCCTTACCTATTGTACTTAATTTCTCAATTGTACATTAAATTGATGTATAGTAAACATAGATACATAATCACTTAATTTATTACCTTCCTCATATCCATTTTCATTCATAATCGTTATAAATAGTCATTATTCACATTAAATATACTAATTTCCAACATAATGTGTTTATAGTATTGATAATTTTTAGTAGTTTCAGAGTTATAGTTTTTTTTTATAATTTACTATTCCAATGTTTATCATTACTATATCATTAATGTAATTTTATATATTATTTATCTTATTTTTTTTAATGAAAATATCATTATTGAGTGATTTAGTCTTTATCATTGGGGGTAAAATCCATAATAACCATGTTACATTGACTCCTAATGATCAAAGTGTGTTTTATTAATTAATTAATTAAATATTGATATAACAGATACATGAAAAAAAATTATTCTATTTACCCTTTTATATCATATTATAATGATAATTTCATTCCCACAGTCATTCATGAAACAATGTCATGGTATTATTGATGTAGTTGGTTAAACTAACATAAACATGAAGATACCATGGTTTAATGAATTATTATGAGGTGGTTTTTTAGTTTAATTATTCCTAGTGTAAAATGATATTATATATTTTATATTATTTTCATAAACAGTAAATTTAAGGATGTACAATAAAAACAAAGTATATTAAAATATTCTATTATTTAAAGAAACAGTTATCCACTTAGTATGGATATTTTAAATGATAAAATTAACAATTATAAAATTTTAATCATATAAATAATAGGATCAATATTTTTTAATAAAATATTAGTTATTATGTCATAAACATAATATTTACCCTTTTATACCATCTTTATACCCACCTTTTTATGGTGGTGAAGGTAAACAAAACATGTGACATCATGGAGCTGGAAGTCGACACAATTCCTCAGCAACAACATTGGATTTCTAATGGATGGGGAATAAGAATAAGTAATGATAAAAAAAATATAGTAAAAATTAAGTAAATAAATTATAATAATAACATTATATTATTTTATGTTTAAAAAATTTAAAATATTATAAATTTGATGAATATTATGTAGTTGATAAATCCTCAAACCGTGTAGTTTTTTTTTTCATCAAAGTATCCTTAAATATAAATTTATTATGCTAAATTTGAGTTACCATGGGATTATGTCAGTGTTATGGGATTTCTGGTAGAGTAAAATTATAGAGTTTAAATTATTAATTTAAAAGATAAGTGAGTATTATTTTTTTAATATATTACCACTACATATGTGATGAAATTGGACGTTTTAAAAATATCCATTGAATTATAGTATTTTAATTTCATTGTAAAATTCTAGAGGGATTAAAAAGTGTAAAATTTAGAAATTTAATTATTTTTAGTTAATACAAACCTAAAACATCCATTTCTAAACATGCTTAAAATATATTTTTTTTACTTCCAGGGTAAAATACATTTTAACAATTTTTTTTCTTTTGGGTTACGAATTTTAAGCATTAATAATTTTTTTAATGACAAAAATTAATATTGAATCATTTTCATAACAAGTACTTTTCGATTTAATATTTTAAAAAATATTGTTAAATACATATAGTGGTATGAAATGATAATTTTAATATTTAAGCACATTAACCCATAAAACTGTTTATAGAGAAAAAATATTTCAAGGAATTAAATTGGTGTATAATGTAATATTTTCAAGAGTACTAGTTCTAATGAAATAAATTTAATTTTTATAATAATATATAGGATATGATTAATCCAATTATATCACAAACCAAATACCCCTTAAAATATTACCAGAATCAATAAAAATACTGAAACTCGTACTTTTATATTAACCTAAAAATTTAATTGCATATAATAATGTTTTACACATGACTTCAATGTTCACAAATATTTTAAAATGAATATTAGTATTACAAAAATTTATATTTTATTACAGATTTTTTATTATTAATTTATAGATAATATTTATATATCAATTAAATTAAAAAAATTCCCTGTTTTGTGAATACTGTATTCTCTGAGAAAAAATTTTCATTTTCTAGAAAAATACAAAATTAATTATAACCTCATTTTGATATTAATATCTAAAAAACTGTTTAATTTTGGTATATTATAATGTTTAAAAATAATATTTTAAATATATTTATTGATAATGGTATTCTAAAGGTAATATTACAAAATAGTTCGAGATACAATGATTACATTATTAATGAATTATTTAAATAAATGATGTTATAAATATTAAAATAAATTTATCATGAAAACATGTATGCTAGAACTAAATCTATGGACGATTATTACTGGATATCTTTGAATTAAGGATACTTTTTCAAAAAAAATAATGTTGTTATATATTTTTAAAAAATCATGATATTAATAGTATAACAATTGACATAAATGAGTTTAGAAAACAAATAATATTTCATTAAATGATATAATATTCCTAAAAATCAATGATTTGGAAAGGTGAAATATATAATTCTGAACATGTCATTAATGAACTATTTGAGGTTTGATTTTAAATTTATAGTAACTATATTAACCTTATAGTATGAATATACAGGAAAACATTGTAAGAGTTAAATTTGTTAAATATGGGTTAGAGCTAAAAGATAATTATAAATTTGAGAAATAATCATGGTTAAAACCTATTGGTTTAGATAATTCAGAACAAACCACATATAACCTTCGAATTAATAGTGTTTTGACATTTTGAAAAAGAAAATAATTTTTTAGTAAATTAATATTTTGAGATATTCCTAAAGTTCCCCTCTCCTCCCTAATAAAATGGCACCTCCAACCTCTTCTATTAACTCTATTTTGAGCCTTCATGATCATCCAAAACCAGACCATTTATCTTCTCAACATTTATGGATGGGTATAATTATGGAAATAATAACTATATTGGTGGATTATAAAATTATACTAATTTTGAGATATTATACCAAATCCACTTCAATACCATTCAAAAATTATGGGAATGATATCGTCTCTCGTGCGTATGTACGACTTACTATCCCCACAATGTGATGAGATTAATTCTCCACATTAACAATTAAAGTATGATTATAAATTATATATAATAAATGGTCATGAAATATATTTCATAATAATGACACTATATTTATGTCTATATATATGTCATTTACTTACATTCATTAAATACTATAAGGAAACAAATCCATTGTTCATGCGTGCGTACGACCTAACATCTCCATGAACGGTGAATTCAATTTTATTTATATACCTATCATATATATATTTATATAATGAATATATATGATATTGAAATCAATAGGTACATTTTTGATGTCATGAAATAAATATATAAGTAATAATATAAATAATATCAGTTCAAAAAACGTACGGTAAATAAAATGATTATTACCTAAAAAGTTCCATTAAAATGGGATTGATAAATAAATGGGTAATATAGAGCCGTAGGAGAATCATATATGATATCAAAAATATTTTATGGTTCATTCAAATTGTAATAATATCTTTATACCCACAATAAATGAGTTTGAGGAACATATGTATGAAATCAGACCTAAGGTAGGAGATTATTTTTCAATGACATTTTTATCCGAGATTGTTTATTCATTAGTATTTATTCGGGTATACATATCATTCTTGTAAATGTTTTCTAAATTTTTTTTTATAAAATTTTACTGTTCTTATATTTATTTTTAAAGTCATTATTACCCATTTTTACTTTTTCTATAGGGTCTGGATGTAATTTCTCTTTCGTTTACCATACGAGTTACATTTAGACTTCTCCAAAAAAATAAGAGGAGAATGTTTTATTAACATATTCTAAATGAGTATGTTTTTATATCTTTATAATTCATTATTTAAATAATTCTTGTTTATAATAGTTCACAATTATTATCAAATAAATTATTTTCTTTTAAAATTTCTTCAAATTTTGAGAAAATAAAATGTTTTTGATGAAGAAAGGATATTTTCTTCCTGAATTATGTTCATGTGATTTATCAAAATTAAATTCCATCTATGATTTCATAGGTGTATGTTTTTATCCCTATTACTAATTTTAATTTATTATTTTTATTGTAATTTTTTTATAAAGTCTATTTATCTTATATTGATTATGAAATGATGAAATTATGTTTAAGAATACCATTATTTCATGGGTTATGTTATAATGAATTATTTTTATTTTATCAAACCTGGAAGAATTATTCCATTATGAGAAGGGTGTGACCAATATCTTCATCCAATTAATTGGGAAATGATTTATATCTGCTAAGATATACATCACTGGAATGAAAAGTAAATCTGGTTCATTAATACCTAGCAGGAACAGTAGGTGAACCCTGTTTAGTAATGGACATTTTCCACTATGATTATCTTCGAATCAATGCCTTGGATACTATAGAAATAAAATTATTTACTTATTAGTTTTACAATGTTACATGTTTTATGCCACTGCTATTCTATTATGGTTAATTTTCCTTTATGATCTATTCCTTATAAACTGCCAAAAAATATTTCATTACACAGAATTTTGATATTTAAACATTATTTTAATGTTTTTACATTCCAATTTATATTTTTTGTATGATCTCCATGTTTACCATAAACTATTATTTAACCTCACTCTTTTTATGTTTTATTTTCCTCTTCTTGTAGTGATTGGTTTTTTGTAAGAAAACAATAGAGGATGATCTTTATGGGAGATGTTGTTGATATTTCTTAATGTTAGATGATTATGTTCTGAGTTTTCAAAGCCTCTAAACTAATATGTCTTTGGACTACTATTTTTTGTAATGTATTAATTATTCCAAAAAATGAAATTTCCATGTAAATCATGATACGATCTCTACAGTTGGTATCATAACAAATGTTTATTCTATATTTGGATATTAGTATGTGAAACCATTAGTGTGAACCTTAGAGATATTTCAATGGTATGTTTATGGACATCTCTATGGTTAAGTATAATAATTGGTTATAGTCCTATAATTACGATAATGACTGTTAATATCCTAGTATTAAACCAATGATGTTGGAGTTTGAAATTACTCCAACTTGATTATGTTGTTTTCTAGTTTTATTTTTTCCTCTCACATAGTTGTTTTTGGGATTTAGAATTTGGCCTGAAATAGGATGATTGATTTAAATGGTGAATATGATGGATTATGGAATTTCATTATTCATGAGAAACCAAATGAAATGGGGGTTGGAATTAGAAACATCATTATTATTCCTAATCATCAATCTCATAATTTGATCAATAATCTCAACTTTGGTGATTTTCCTAATGTAGCTAAAAAGAGATTGATTGAGTTCCAAGGTGATCATAGAGGAATGAAATTTCAATTTTCCTCATGAAAATAATGTAGGAAGATGAATCATGGTGAATGTTTCATATGAACTTGGAAATTATTTGGGTGTGGAAAAGAATTACACAAATCGAGTAATTGCAAAGGAAGAGTTTACATTAACATAATAGAAAAGGATAATGCTATTACTAAGACATTAATAATGGTTAATTGTATTAAATGTGGATCATATGGGCTTTAGGAAAATCTAAACCCTAGTGGAAAATCTCATGAGGAGAATCAACCTGGTCATATGGGTAGTATTTATATTGATGGCTATGATGAGGCTAGAAATGATATATGATATGAAATAAGTGTTGAGGAATAAAATGATGAGGATCGGTCAATAATTTAAGATGATAGTGGAATAATGTATGGTAATATGGAAGAATAAAACATGTAATAATTTTTACACTATAATATTTCATTATATATTTGAATGTATATGTTGAATGGTACTGATAGCCATCATAATTTATTCAGATCTTTTTAGAAAGAACATGATATGCCCATAATGAATTGATAAGGAAATAATTAGATGTTTTCTTGTATTAATGTGCTCGTGACTGATAAAAGGACATATAGATATCATGGAATGAATTTATATAAATTTTGGTATATTGTTTTGTGAGTATAGCTAAATTTGATAGAATTCAGGTTTTAGTGAGGTTCTAATGCCATTCATGTTATTATCATGGTCAAAGAGAATAAATGATTTAGGTAATCACCTATTTGTAATGTGAACCAAAATTGCTAATTGATATATGTGAGACAAATGTTAAGTAGATTTAGATCACCTACATCTAAATATTTATATTTTTATTTTATGGAAGGATTGTAATGCAATCCATATATTCATAGTATATGTTATATTCTGATTGATGTTTATTAGATTAATGTATTATCTCAATAGTAGTGGACTTATGCATATTTCATAACCAGTATTATACTTTTCGTTGATTCATTTGGAATGACATATAATTAAATCTCAGGAACTGTTAACAATTCATGAATGAAAATTTCAACATCATTTCATTAAATATCAGATGAAGTGGAATATTTTCAAGGAATGACTAACAGTGAGAATGTACTCAAATAATGTATTTGTTTTTCATCATGTAAAAATTTCTCAATATTATTAAAAATGATCTTGAAACAAAAATGTTATCATAGTACATTCTAATCTTATGAATTAGTTGGTCCCTCATATCATCATAGATTTATTTCATTCTCATAGTTAACTTTCTCTAAACATTATTCTCTATCACTATCAATTAGAACATGATTGTTATATTTCTATTCCATATCCATGTTTTTACATTCCACATACGTTGAACTATGTGGAAACCTATTAATGAGTTACTATGGGTAATTATTTTATTTCTATATTTCCTTTTTAAAAATAATTTTTAGTATCACTTTTTACGTACAGGTTTCAATGAAATAATCTTTCAATTAGAAATCCATTTATAACCCTGACGAATTATGAGGGTGAAATTAATTTTAAAGGGGTGTATAATGTAACAACTCAAGATTTTATGAGATATACTATTTTAAATTTCAATTTTGAATTTTGTTATATGTTACACTGATTTTATCTTGTGATATACACAACACTGTATTAGCTTATAGTACACACAACATTATTCTTGCACTGTGATGCACTCAATTTCATGTTATTTTGATAAAAATCATTGCACAGGACAATGAGAATATATTTTGTATAATGAATAAATGAACTATGATTTGATTATGTTATACAATACACCAATGGATGTTTTCACTACATGCAACACTGAATCAACTAGCGTTACATGTAAGAGCGACATTGCTCGGTAGCATGCATTGTTTGTGATACCGACTTTCACAGAACAATGATATATTATTAAAATATTATTATTTATTGGGATATAAATTAGAAATTATTAATATTAATAACCAGATTTTGAATTTTATATATCAATTGAATTTATATTAAACAATTTCTAAACATGATATGTGATCAAAATCAATTTTTCAAATAAATAAAGTATTTTTAAAAAGATGTTGTTTTACCTCCTTTTGATGGTGCACCCATTTTCAATCTATGTTTTGAAATTTTTATAAGTTATATTTTATAACATAATTTTATTCCTCATAATAGGGAAAAAAATGAACATTTTTATAATGTTGGGATATCTTTTTTTATAAAATTCAAAATTTAATGAATACTAAAAGATACTTAAATCTAATTCAAAACCACATTTCATCTAATTAATTTATATAGATAGATTGTATTTTTAATTTTTTTAACGTGTAATTAAATTATATTTTTTTCACTTAATCCAATTTTGGTCATTGGGTGTAATTTCATATTTAAATTGGACATAAACACAAGTCAATATTTTGATATTTATTACTTTTTAAAAACCCACTATTTTATTTTGGCAATGAGAATTAATTTTTCATTAATTATATAAACATTTTAATTATAAATTTACTAAAACGGATTCCATATATGGAATCATAAGGTTCATATTTTTTAAAAAGGAACATTTTATTTTTTGGACATTATGAAGATTATCTTCAATAATTATATTATTTAACATGGTTAAAGGGTAAATTTTGTAAATAATGGTAAAAAATAATTTTGTAATAAAATTAAATACCCTAACACTTGTCTTGATATTATTAGATGAAATATGTCCGATGATGGGAATCTTTGAGTACATTTTGGGACCCCAGGGATTCACTTGGATGTGAAAATGACATTTTATAATAATTAATTCAACATATAGATAATAATAATGGAATTATATATCTTTTACTAAATTAATTTTAATATACGGTTATCAAATTGTTATCTATGTCTATAAAGATTCCTTATAAAACTAAATAGATTTATTACATAATGTAATTTCATTAATAATTTTTATAAACCATATATATAAATTTATTTATGACACAATTATGATGTATTGATTACATTATTAATTAATTATTTAAATAAAGGAAATTAAAAATAAAAAAATTATTTTAAGTCTATTTATTCCAAAAATTTATTTTATAGATGATTATTATTTTTAATATTTTAATTAATTGCGATTTTTATAAGGAATAAAGTTGGATTATATTATAAAAAAGTGGTGATATAAATTATATAAAATTTGACATAAATGAGTTTTTAAAAAAAATACTATTTTATTAAATGATATAATAGTCCTAAAAATAATGATTCAGCCAAATGAATAGATAATATTGATAATGTAATTAATGAACCTCTTTAGTTTTTATTGATGTTTTATAGTAATTATATTAACCATATAATATAAATATATAAGAAGACATTGTAAGATTTAAATTAGATAACTTAGGTTCAATGAAAATTGATAATGTTAAATATGAGACCTAAACTTGTCTAAAACATAATGGTTGAGTGTATTTAAATCATGCATCATCCCACCTTCAAACTAATTTAGTTTTTGAAATTTTGAAACTGAAAATAATTTTGTAATAAATTAATATTTTGAGTTTCCTAATGTGCCCCTCTCTTCTCTTATAAAAGGTAACCTCATCCATCTACTATTATATCCATTTTGGTCCTTAAAAATAATGGAAACCCATATTATTTCTCATATAAAATTTTTATGATAAATTTTAGTGGTTATTGTGTTATCAATGGACCAACTCCGGTGCCCTAAGAGATAATTTAATGGAGGCACATCGAGGATGTGGTAATATCTTCTGCTGAAATTTTGAAATTTTATTCTTCATCTACATCCTCTTTGTTAGTTGTTTTCATTATAAATTAATAAAATCAGTATAAAAAATATTATTAAATTTTATTATATATATGAAACAACCCTATTTCACCTTATATAAATCCAACAAAAAAATGAAATCATCATCCGTGCGTACGTACGACTTTCTGTATCCATGCCAAGGTGTAATATTTTTTTCACCACCACCTTACATGGATTGGTATAATAGTGGAAATAATAAAAAATATATGTTTATTATAAAATTATTCTTATTCTGAGATATTATACACCATCATTATCAATACCATTTAAATATTATGGGAATGATATTTTCACTCGTGTGTACGTACGAGCCACCGTTTCCACGTGACGAAAAATACCATTTTCCACATTAAACATTCAAGAATGATTATCATGTTTATATAATAAATAATAAGGAAATATATGACATAACAATGATTCTTTACTTAAATATATATATTTCATTTAATTAATTCTAGTTAATTGATTAAGGAAACGAAGACATTGTCCATACATTAGTAAGGCCTACCGTCTCCCTGAATGGTGTAATCCATTTCATTTATATATCTTATATATATAAATATATAGAATATATATGATATAAAAACTATGTTATGAATTTTGGGAATTAATTAAATCTTGTTATAACTAATAATATCCCAAATAAATATTCAGAACACATATTAGAAATAAAATGATTATAACCCAAAACATTGCATTAACATGTAATTGATAAATGAAAGAGTAATATAAAGCCATAAATAAATTATATGATATAATAAATATTATTATTGTTTTTTACAGGTAAATAATATATTTAATCTCACTATACATGTGTTTTAGACACATTCTGAAGAAATATGACCTATGTTAATGGATAATTTTGCAATATCATTTTTATCCAAGATTGTTTATTCATATGTGTTTACTTGCACATACATATCATCCATGTCAAATGTTTTATAAAAATGTTTTCAAAAAATGGTAAGAATATTATATTTATATTTAAATTAATTATATCATTTTTTTTCTTTTACTACATGTATTGGAATGAATTTTTCTTTCATTTACCATATGAGTTACATTTTATCTTCTCTGCAAAATGTACGAGGGGAATATTTTTTTAACTTATACGACATGAACACATTTTTACATCTACATATATCATTATTTCCATGAAGAACATTTATAATATTTCATGTTATTTTTCAATTAATTTTTTTTATTTTAAAATTTCAATACATTTTTATATAATAATATGTTTTGGAATAAGAAATGATATTTGCCTCTGCAATTAAGTTATTTTGTTTCATCAATATTATTTTCCTTCTATGATGACATCAGGTTATGTTTCTATCCCTATTATTACTTTTATTTTGTTGTTTTTATGAAGGAATTATTTTCATTAATTATGATTATCTTATATTGATTATATTATGATGAAATGTTGCTTAATACTCCCATTATTTCGTGGGTTATAAAATGATGAGTGATTTATGTTTTGTGAATCATGTTAGAATGATTTAACCATAAGATGGGTGGGAACTATATATCCCTCAAATGAATTAGGTAAATATTTATATATCATGATACAAACATGACTAGAACGACATGAAAATATTTTTTAGTAATACATGGATGGAATGGTAGGTAAACCCAGATCAGTAATGAACATTGTCCACAAAGATGGTCATGGAAGCAATGCCTTGGATATTATAAAAATCATCTAATGTATTTATTATTTTTCCATAATTACATGTCTTATTCCAATAATATTATATCATGGTTAAGGTACCATTATTATTTATACCTTATGAACTACCAATATATATTTCATGACTTATGATTTTGATCATTAATATTTATGTTCATGTATTTTTGTCTAAATGTATATGGTTTGTTTTATGTTTTCCATGTTTACCCTTACTGAATATTTTAGATCACCAATAGTGTTTTTTCCCCAAGATAAAAATAATGTTTTTTTGGTATGATTGAAATCCAGAAGATCATTATGTGAGATGTTGAATAACATTCACTAGGTTAGAATATTATGTTATGTATTTCCAAGGGAACTAAATTAATAAGGTCTTTGGATGATCTTTTGTGTAATGTATTTTGAATTTTTAAAAATAATTGTAATCTCCATGTACATATAGATAGGTAATATACAATATCACTATTGTAAAATATAATTAATTTTACAATCAATAATAATTTAACTTCCTTCGTAAAATGAAACACACAATATAATAAGAGAATAAATGATTTATTCATCATTGAATATCTCACCACTCATTCAGAAGTCCAAACCACAATCCCACATCAATTAAATAATCAGTCCAATTTTTATCTTTTTGAATATAATGTAATATAATGTAATTGATATTTTAGTAAGTGGAAATTTCATGAATCAATTTTTACCAAGATTATAATTCTGAAGGTAAATTCAAGTGATGTTTTTATAATTAAATTTACCCTTATTCATCATGTCCTAAAATTAATTTCACCTAAATTGTATATAACTCGACTAATGTATCATATAGCTGGTTTCTTAATTTATTAAATTAGCATCAGATACATGAAATCACATCCAGAATGGCCAAAAAGTATAGTACTCTTGGTAAACTAGATATAAACGGGACTCCAATATTGAATTTATAAATAAGAACATAATGATTTTTTCATAAATATAATTATTCAATATGTAATATCCTTTATTACCATTATTATTAAACTTATGATATTCTTATGAAAGGAATAAGTAATGGTGATCTCAAATGCTTAATAAGGATTAAAAACAAAGGATGTTATCTTGAATAAAAAATCATAACCATGTAAAGGGAAAAAATGAACAAACATGAAATTTTAATAATCTGACCAGTTTAATTTATATGGAAAGGTAAATAAATAAGAATATCATATATTTTATCAATATCATTATTATCATAACTTGATATGGTATCATCAAAATGGCATGACAATAACTCAAAAAAAAAATTACATTTTATCAACTAATTTCCAAATTTTTTTTCAAATTATAATATCATTGTGAAAATATAATGGATAACAATTATTGAATTATTGATTATGGGAATTATTAATTATTCAATTTTAGGATCCCAAGAATCATGATACCCCTATTGTTAAAACTTATCACAAGATAGATTAATACTAATGTGTAGGTAAACTCTAATAAAACATTTAGATAAAGCTAGTCAAATGATTCACCTCATTAGTCTAATGATTTATTGAGTGGATATCTATAACATGAATATACTCAAAACTCATTCTCCAAATAAATCTCAGTATTTTTAATAATATATTAAATTAAAAAACACCTTATCATCAAGTATCTAATGTGATTAATGAATATGGTTAAAGAAATATTTTCCCATTGAATCAAATAAACTTAAATATAAATCACCATATATTGATCATATATATGGAATAAAAAAAGTATATCCATTATATGTAATAATGATATTTTGGGGAAGTTGAATATCCAAATATCACAAGAAAGTGTATACATCAAGGGAATTTTAATGACTATAAAAATGAAGCACGAAAGTGAATTCAAATAACTTCCCTTAAAAAAATATCATAAAATACCTATAATAATAATTAGAATCGTATTTATAAAACATATCCATAGTGTAATATATGTAAAATAAAGGTTTATTATGATTTATGAATAGAAATATTATAAAAATATCATTAAAATCATTCTTCTATAAAATATTTTTTTAACATTTAAATTCACATTATAAAACTAAAAAAATACATCTTTTTATGAAAAATAATTTTTTCTATTTTTAAATAATCTTCAATGAAATGTTATTTCTGTAAATAAATTAATTCCTTACATGTCGTACAATTAAAAAAAATTATTTCACACTGTTGTAAACATGGTAAGGATATACACATTTGGATAATGATATGTTGATTCATTATATTTTTTTAAAAATAATTAAAATTATGGCTGAATTTTTAATAAATAATTTTTATAATTTTTAAATAATAATTATTTTTTTCCTAAAAGTGTTTATTTAGAAAAAAAAGATTTTTATAGAATATAGAAATGATTTCAAATATTATTAAAAATAATTTCGAAAACATTTTATGCCATATAGATTGATAAAATATTACTATTACTTGAAAAAATAAAGAATAAATATAGAATTAAAAAATAAATGGATTTATTAATAATTATAGGATAATATAATAAAATGTAAATTCAACTATAAATAGTCCTAATAAAAAAGAAATTGTAAAATAAACCATTAAAAGGATCATAACATTTAAGTGATAATTAATCAATTCTGTGTATAAATGTTAAATCTGAATAAAACATGTGAAAATAAAACATATAATATTATAATTTCACTCTACTCAAAATATATTAATATCAATGACAATTAAGAAGAAATATAACCCCATGAAAATAATTTTGTCTATGAAATTTTTTATCATTTGGTAATTTTAATTTCTAATCCAATTGGATGGGATAATTAAAATATAAATATAAAATACCTTGATGAATTAATTCTTCATGATATTCACTATCAATTTTTTTGTATATACACCATAGAAAATAAATTGAGAGCATCACATTACAACATGCCTCAATAAAGATGAATTGAGATGAAATCCCATACCTCACGATACCATCCGTTTTAAATATATTTAAAATCCTTTATAAAATTTTAATCATGCTATTAATTTTTTCAATTCGTGTATACATATTAATAATATCATATATTATCATATTTTAAAAATTTATTAAGCATTTTATAATAATTTTTCATTATTATTTTTGTTTTGGGGGTTAATTTACTTGTATTCACATTCATGTTTTTTCTTGAATCATTTTGTTCATGAGTATATGATAAATATACATCAGATATAAAATAATATTAATGTTAAAAATATTATATTTAATCAGTATATAATATTATATAATCATTCATTATGTTTTTTCATAGAAAATGAATCGCATTACTTCATGGAGATGGTAATCCGTCAGTACGCAAAACCGATGATATCAATCCATTAACAAGTGAAATGATAAGGAATAAGATGATATATTAATATTAAATAATAAATATCATGAAATTTATACCTCAAATATTCATTTAAATTATCCTTATTTCATTCCACACAATGAGTAACTAAAAAATGACTATTGTCACTTTGTGAGGTGGTAGTCTTCTATAAACATGAGCGATGTTATCATAATGTAAATTGGTTGGAATTTAGAAGGAATATATGATATTATATTTCCATACGTACAATAATACGATAAATATCTAATTTATTTTCCTAATTGGTCATTATGTCCTTCCTTTAAAGGAAGTGAGTAAAATCAAATTACATCAGTTTGTGAGGTTGTAGTCCACATTACCGATGATTGACCGTTTTGATTTCAATTTTATGGATGAGGATATTGATATAGGTCATTAAATTATCATAGTGAAATAATATTATATGTGAGATACAATGGTTTTTTAACATTAAAGTTTTCATATTAATGTAATGAGTTTGTAGAATAAAAAATAATAATTATGGTGTAATAATGGTACCATTGTTTTCCGAAATATTTCTTTGGTTTCTTCCAAAATCCTTAATATGACATATTTCTGAAAAAAAATACATAAGGTTTTTTAGGGTATTAATAATGTTATTTGGTAATGTATTTTATAAAAATTGATCTGGATGTTTGAAGATGGGTGGATAGGGGGGAATTTTATTTGTAGTTGAGTGAAAATGCATGGAATTTTTGAAAATAATAAATTACTCTTTCATTTTAATCATGAAAAAAGAAAAAACCATGACCCTATATATACATTGATTTTATAAGATTGAAATATTTCAATAAAATTATTTTTTTATATGTTCTTAGGTCATTTTGACCCTTACATAAAAGGTTTAATACCTTGGGAAATCATTGTTTACATTAACCATGGTAGTTTTTTTATTCTACAATTATTAATGGTAAAAAGTTTGATGATATTACGAAATTATATAAAATATGATAATTAAAAGATTTAATCCATTTTTTAATATTTAATTCACAAAAGTGGAATGTTTCAATTTGAAATAAAACACATAGATGTTATGAAAAGTCTAGTTTCCAAAGGGAAAATCATCATAATTATGAAGGTTTTAATATCAATATTCAAAATGAAACTCACTATAATGACCTAAAATATTAATATATTAATATAATTTTCCTTATTTCACTTTAAATCCTATTTTAATATATAATCTATCCTTGTTAATAATTTATATAAAAATGTATATATCCATAATAATTAGTATTTTCACTATTCCTTAAATCTTAATACATTTAAAAACAATTTCCAAAAACTAAAAAAATGGGTTGGATGATTTCACAAATTAATTTAATTTTACCAAAAAAATTCTCTAATATTATTAGAAATTATTATTAATCATTGTGGGGAAACAATGACTAAACTACACTTTTATAAAAATTCACTTTATAATAAAACATTTAACTTTATTTTAAATGATTTTTTTTATTTATTATCTATATATAATGATAATTGTTATAATATATTTATTAATATCAATATATTCATAAACAATGTCTTGTTTATAACTATATACTATATAATAATTAATTTATACATTAGGATGCATGTTTTGAAATCTATCCAATAGATTAAATTTAATGAAATATATTTCATGGTTTGATTATGATTGGTTTTAAAATTTTCAAATATTATCGAATGTAATTTTATTATTTTATAATTTTTGTGTTTTAAATTGTACCATCATTACAAAAATTTATCCTAACAATTTAATATTTTCCTCATATATGGTTTTAAATTTTAAATTTACATTATTTAAAACAAAAATAGTTAAAAGAGATAATAAAATTGAATTTTAATAATAGAGAATTGGAATAAATAAGATCAAATGGAATAACATAGAACTAGGTTTTTATGTATGAGAACATTGGTTGATAGTTAATATATGGACAAGGAATATATTTATAAATAATTATATAGAGTGATAGATGTCATTAATAATAAGAATGTGAATGATCAATGTAAATTTAAGTACCTAAAACCGTTAATCTACTATGATTTAAATGACAATTTGATTCATTATATTTCAAGGAAATAGGAAAAATTATTTTCCATGATCCTTTTCCAAAATTTTTGGAATTTTTTTACAATCAATGAGTATATGGAAATATAGTTACATGATAGTTTTCAATTTTATATGTGAATATTCCTCATTTGGTTATGCTTCGATCATTTTTAAATTCATCCCTTACTCCCTCAAATGAATATCCAATATTTAATTTTGTTACTTGAAGCAATAAAGTAAAAATTTATACGATTGTAAGATCCATAAAAGTGTGATAATTATTTCTGTATTTCTCTAAATATTTCTCAAAACTAACACATTTATTCAAAGTTATCCAATATAATACTTTACTCTATAAACCTCAATAATAACACCAATGATTCATCAATAATATATATTATTAAAATAATTCAACTAAGAATAATGAAAAATTAATAAGGGCATCATGTTAGATATTTGTAGGTTCTAAACCATTATAATTATTATGTTGATGGTTTAATCCCAATGACATTACCAGATGAAATGGGTTGTCACCCAACATGTGGGTTTAATTTTTACTAAAACTATATTATTATAATTCCAATAAAATTGTCAACTTTTAAATTCCCATAATTATAACTTCATCAATGATAAAAAAACCCTTATGGATAGTGATACCTCAAATATCATTCCCACAAAAATTAATGGAATTCATCATTAAATTACTTTTTGACACAAATATATAACAAACCAATGGGTTGTATTACCATAATTCTATCCAAAAATATCCTTGATCATTGTATATACTCATCAAATAGATTATTAAAAACCCTTTTTAAGACTATAAACATTTGAACAATCTTAAACTCATAAAATTGTGATGATATATATAACTCTTAAATTAATGAATTCATTTATTAATATAAAATTTCACATTATCCTTAGATAACTCATAATTCTTATAGTAGAACTACCACAAGAAAAATAAATATGTAAAATATAATTATTGAATACCAATACATAAATAATTCATCCATTATATTTTAACATAGTTTAATCCATGGCCCTGGGATAAAATGTTAGAATAGGGAATTGAATTGGATAATTTCTTGGTTCTACATATTTAGGGCTATGAAGAATAAATATATCCATGGTATGAGATTTAAATTCATCCATCATACTAATAATTTTATATCTATTTTATTAACATATTCACATATTTTCCACACATTAAAAACTTTCAAATTATTTTCAATAATTTTATTTGGTGACACTTTCCACATTTCTAACATCACAGAAATCGTGACTTTTTTCTCCATAGCATACATCACTCGATCTCTTGGAAAACCCATCCTTCAATTCATTGGTTAATATGGGTGTTTTTTATTGTATAGGTATTTAATAAATTTTTTGGATAAACTATTAGGGATAATCATAAGAATTATTTCTAAATTTATTAATCCATTTATTTTGTCATAATCATCACATTTTCTTCATATTAAATGTTTCCAAAATTATTGAATGTTCAACCATAAAATATTCCAAAAATCATACTGTATGAATTATTAATCATACTGGAAAATATATAGAATCATTAACTGAATGTATAAATCATGAAACCTTATTTTCAATGTAATTAATCTTATCTTTGACCTACTTCATTCATTTTCCTCTTATATTTAAATCCTTCATTATGGTTTGTAACGAAAATATGAATTTATCTAAACATATTTCAAAGTAATGACATGTTAAGTTCCACTAAGTCCATTTATCATACTTTCATTGATTATTATATCAATATCAATTTTACCATTTTAAATTTTTTACCCCTAGATAAATATGTTATCGAACCATATCCACTTTTAATATCCCAAAACTGTTACTCTACCACCGCTCCTTTCTTGTCCACCTATCGGTCATCCTGGTCGGCGTTATCGGGGCATGAGATGTGTGTGGCATGGAGTGTCAACTGATATTTGTCTTGTGAACTGGAAAGGCATCTAAAGCTATGTTGATGAAGATCATCGGTCAACCTCCTCTAAAGATTTGATTTTTAGGCCTTCGCTCTCATAGCATCAAATTCCTTGACTCTTCTCTGATTGTGCTAACCCCATTTATTTCTTATGATTTGTTATCAGTAGGACTATATTTTTCTCCCTGGTCGGTAAGAGGTCATAGGTGGCATCCTCAGGAAAACTTGGTGCTGGAGGTGTGTCCTTGTCTTTTGGATTTTTAGTGCATCATTTGTTTTGTTAGCATCTTTTGTTTCGGTGATGCGGTGGCTGAGTAGTGGCGACCATCCCCATCTGGATCTATTTTTTTTGCTGGGGATGTGGATATAGATCTTGTTCTATGGTTTGGATTCTTCTTCCAGAGTGGTTTGAGGTGGTGAGTGGCTTCATGGTGCCCCCTTCAGATTGATTGAGGGTTTAGGATTCTGTGGTCGGCGATGAGAGGATTGGATTCTTTGTAGCCTAGGTGGTGTTGTTGGTCGACAGGGGTGTGAATCTTGGTTGATGGGGTTCATGGTCACCTGTGGGTTGGTTTTGGTGGGTCCCGACATGTTACATTGTTTTGAGCTGGTCTGGATTTGGATAGAATTCTTTTCATGGAGTACCAAGCTCCTGATCAACCTGCTTTTTCTTGGTTTGATTTTTTGTTTTCATCCTGGTTTCTTGTTTTTTTCACACTAACCCAAAATTTATTGTTAAAAAAATTGAAAAAATGATGTTTCAGTTTGAAAAATAATTAGTATAATATTATTCACTTATCCCCATTGTATATGATGGGTTTATGGTCTATAATATATGTTTTCCCAAATCAAGTTTCCGGGTTTTCTATTAATCATCCTTGGATTTCAATATTAATGACCACTACTCTAGTAACCATGACCCAATGTCTTTCATTATTCCATTTAAATAAGATACCCAAAATTGTATCTAATGGGAACAAACAGTATAGTTGTCTTGGTAAACTAGATACACACATGATTCCAACATTACTTTTGAAAACAAAAAGTAAATCATTTTTTAGGGAATATAATCATTCCCCATAGAAAATTAATTCATATAATTTTGAGTACACATACAGGGTTCATTGGAAGTAAAGAATATATAGGTGATCTCAAATACTGAGTAAGGGTTATGTTTAGTGGACGCCTTCATGAATTAATAATCATATTCATGAAAATTTAAATAACTAAAAACTCATTCCTTCATTATTATTTTGCTATTATAATCAATATAAAATGTTAAATAACTGATAACACCAACCATTTAATCACTTACATTACATTAATAACATGATAATATATATTCTGTATTGGGTGGTAAATTATTGAAAATACATTGCATTTAAAAAATAATCTAATAATTAATGATATCCACAAGTAATTTCATTTAGAAAATATCTTGGATAATAATTAATGAATTCATGAAGAAGGATGTTATTAATTATTAGATGTATAGAGCTTCATAATCATGATACCTCTACTATAAAGTCCCATCATAATAAATTTTAAAAATGTTGGTTTGGTATACATGAGGAATCCTTTAACAAAAGAAATCCTACTAATTGTAGTCATGAGATTACATATGGATCAATGGGATATTTGTAACTCGGCCTCACCAATATCTGCATGTCCAAATAATTCCTTATATGTGTCAAATAATTTATTTAATTCATGAACCATATTTTATATCAATAAATATCATTATTGTGTAATGAATTTAAATTTAATAATATTTCCAATGTCTATCAAATAATATTAAATATAATGAACCATATGTATAAATGGTATAGAGTTTATTCCATAAGTAAACCCCTAATAAATATTATGGATATTTAAGGTATATTTAATGTCTAATTATCATAAGAAATATGATATTTTTAGTGAAATATAATGTCTACAAAAATGAATTATGAAATAGAATTCCGAAACCATCCTTAGTCAAAATTACCATGACCCATCCATATATAGAATAATCAATGTATCAAAAAAACATATCCTCAATGGTGTATAAGTAATATAAAGGGGTTTTGGTCATTAATGATAAAAATAACCTAATAAAATTATTAAAAACATTATTAAGGGTCAAAACTTTTTAAAACGATAAATAAGTTTTTGAAAATAAATATATAAATAATATTATAGAAAATAAAATTTAAAAATTATAATTGAAGCATGAAATAAATTATAGGATATGATAGAAGGATATTTCATAAATTTTTTATAAACTAAAAAATAATTCCTTTTACTTAATGAAAAAAGGGTAATAAGATCCTCATTTATATAATGAGAAAAAATTTCCTTTAAAAGCATTTTTAGAAATTAATTCATGGTAAAAAATATCTAAAATAAATTATTTTGGAAAAGTTCAAATATTTTGGAATTCATTTTCCAAAAACATGTATTTGGATGAAAATGGTTTTTTGAAAAAATAGAGTATTGATGTTGTATTTTATAAAGGGTAATATTACATGAAAAAAGAATTATTAATCATATGAGAGTAAAATTAATCAGTTATATTATCCTTTGATCAAATAATCCCCTTAAATAAAAATTCAAGAATTAAAAGTCCTAATCGAAATGGTATTGTGAAATAAAACTTCACAAAGATTATAACATTGAATCAAGAATTTATAATTGAATTTATTATATGTATCAAATTTAAATCCGCATAAAACAAGTAGAGAAAAACAATTATATACTAAAAATACATTTTGGTAAAAATTTAAAAATATAAAATACAATGAAGAACTAATATAATCCATTAAAATAAATGGACTTATAAAATTCTTTATAGCTTAAAAATTTTCAATTTAAATCCCCGTGGTTGAAATAATTAAATTTGAAAATTAAAAAATAATTTTTTAAGTATTTATCATAAAAAATATAATTGTGGAGTTATATGAACTATATAAGAGATATTATATTTTTAACATTATAATATTCCTTAATGAAGGGAAATTGATATTAAATCCCTTACCTAACACTAACTTTTGGTTCAGTATATTTTTACATCATGTATAATGGTTTTATGAATGTCATTAATTTATATAAATATCTTATTCATATTTATAATGTTATATATTATCCTATTATTATATTTTATGTCCCATTTTCGAAAAATATTTCATTATTTTAATTGTTTTGGGTGTTAATTGCCTTGTCTTTTCATTTGTTCTTTATCAGGAATTTTTTGTTTCATGTGTATGTGAGATAAATATTCAATATAATAAATTAAAGTCGTGACATAAATATCATATTGAATAATTATATATAATTTTATAATCATTCTTGGATGTTGGAAATAGAAATGAATTGCATTTCTTTTGGAATGAAGTTGTCCACACGTACACACAACTGGTGATATCCTTCCATTAAAGATAAAAAGGTTAAGTGATTGTGTGATATATTAATTGTAAAAAATAAATTTTAAGTCATATATATATATCATATATTTATTTAATTTAACCTTATAAATTTCTATGTAAACTAAATTTGAAAAATTAATCACATTTCTTCGTGAGGTCGTAGTCGTAGTACACATGGGAAATGACATTGTAATTTAAACAGTATGTTTTTTTAGAAAGTATATGTGATAATGTAATTGATAAGTAATTATATTATCCTAAATATGATATAAATTTATTTAATCCATTATTCTATCCATCATCAAAATGTGGTTATGGAAAACAATTGAATCAGTTTGTGAGGAATTTGTCCACCGTACAAACAATCGATGGTTTTTTATCAGAGCTGATATAAGAGGAGATGGATATAGGTGATTAACATAACATAATAACACCAATTTATATGTAATATAATTTTAAAATTATTTAATTTTGGTTTAATATGTTATCAAGGTTGTGCAAGAAAAAACAAAATATAACACGTGTTTAAAAATGTTACCTCTTCATCAGACAACATCTATAGTTTATTGGTTTATCTCACCTCCAAAATTATGTGGAAAATATTTATAGTGTAATGGGATGGTTGGGGTATATTTTTTTATAAAAATTAATAGGAAAAATCTATTCAAATGAAATATTTAAATCTTATTGAATAATTCACCATAACAATTACAAAAATAGTTGTTTCATCAGATAATCAAATATTCATCTTTGGATCATCCAATTCTTATAATATAGTCATTATAATCTAGATAAGGATAATGAATGTTATGATCCTAATAGTGTGGTGTTATAAAATATGTCAAATCTAGTCTAACATTAATTTATTGGAAATTTTAATCTTTTAAAAAATTAGAATCATATTAATGTTATTAAAATAAAATATGTATCCCACCATATAGAGATTTATTTTGAAATATTTCAAATTAAAATTTAAAAATATATAAAATTTGATGATTAAAATTCTAAAGTGGAGTTCAATGGGAAGAACAAAAATTTCTAGGAAGTTTCATAATCTATTATATAAAAAAATCATATTAACTCATAATTGAGGAAATATGTATTTTACCAATATTATAAAATATGAACATATACACTTTAAAATCCATAATTAAGATATTTTCTCAATTCGATAAATATTATTATTTGAATCAAAATATGTGATAATAACCATAAAGTTTTTTGTATTTTTGAACATTTAATATCATGTTAAAATTTTGATATTATTGACTATAATATTGGTTTTTTTCCAACATCAAGATATCATTGTTATTCTATACACTTTTAATAAATTATAGTTTTTCCTATTTTATATGTAAAAGAAGATAGGATTGTTCACTATTAAATTTTAATCCATCTTAGACTATTTTATATTTTTTTGGTAAAATTAATGTTGTATTTTGTTCTTTAAAAAATCCAAAATGAATCATGGAATTATAATATATTTTACTAAAATCCATGTTACCTATTTTATTAGAAGGGATATTTTTCCAGGGCATGATTTTGTTATTATTTGATGATACTCTATTTTAATATCTTTTATATTATACATTATATGATATTTATAATTAATCTATTTTATACTATATAGTGAGATGTTATTACCCTTCATGTAATATATATTTTTAAAATAGAGTTATACATAATTCACATTTATTGTATTAGGGAATGGAAAATATTATTATTCACATTCACCATTATTATTTATTATGTTATGGGATGTTATTCCCATTTACTATAGATAGTGAAATGTTTCCAGGTAGGATGTAAATCCCCTTGAGAGACGTTTTATGGTGAGATGTAATGGCCCCTTCTGGATATTTTTAGTTGGGATGCATGAACCCAAAAGTGATGTATCCATGTGTGATGTTCTAACCCATGGAGGTGTTTCCATGGAGGGTGTACCACCCCTAGATATATATTCTAATGTGGTATGTACTATCCACTAAGAGGTGTTTCTAGGGTATATGTTCAACACCCGGAGATATATATTTTTGTGTTATTTTCATTCACCATAGTGATTTTTCAATGTGGTTTCACAACCCCGTGGTAGATATTTAAATGTGGGATGTACACTCTATTGAGAAACGATTCCCTAAAGAATTTGTTACCCTTTGTGATTTTTCTAGATGGTATTTTCTAATCCTTAAAAATAGAAAATAATTTAATATTTCACAATTAATATGATGTTATACCATGTTTAGATTTGGTATTGTCAATATCATAGATTCTATACTAACCCAAAGAATATTAATCCATAATTAAGTAATGTTATATGCTATACAAATTAGATTCTTACGTTATTGAACTATATTAATCAATGTGCATACTAAAAATAACACAATATTGTTGAAATATTTTTAAATGAATGAAATAAATTATGACCTCTATGTTTTTTGTGATATGATTATTCGAAAATAATAATTTCTTGAGGTAGGTATGGCTGATCACTAGGTAACTAATTCACACATGATTTTGTGACAAGTATATTGTTTATGGTTCATTTAGTTACTTTATTACTAAATAATATATATATATATATATTCTATATTTCATATGGAAGACCATTAGTGGTTGCCCAGATAGTTTTTCTAAAAGTCCTTTTGGGAATAATGGTGCTCATCAAAACTTGTTGTTGATAAATTGGCCAATAAGATGTCCATGTAATATATAAAGAGTTATATGTGCTTAATTGGGATTTGGAGAATGGTCCTAAGTGAATCTAATGATTGTGTAGTGGGACTCTTATTGAATATTTCAAGATTATTACTTGTATTTTTTTAAGAATACAATTTTAAGATCTTTTGTAGTTGTATAATCATTTGAAATACATATGTATCATTTTTATATCATGTAAAACATTGTGTTGTTGGTCAAATTATGGATACAGTATCAATATCAAGTAATAGATTATTTTTAATAGTTTATTACCCATACATATATAATTATTAAATATATCTAGATATAGTGGATAAAATATCCTCAATGGTAGTAATAGAACTAAGATTTTATTCAAAAACATCTAGAATACGAGGAGGAACACCTATGATTATGTGGAATCTTATATTACATTACTATTTTTGTTGACTAGAATAGGTAATTTATAAAACACTTCAACGGAAGGGCATGTGGGTGCTGTAATATTGATATCACAATGGTGAATTTTTAGTTAGGGGTACAAGGGTAAAAGTTTGTGTAAATAAAGAGGGAATAATGTTGTGGTGGGAATGTGAGAATGTTACTTGAAAGAGTGCATGTCCCAAATTTCATAGGCCACCAAAAATTTTTACCACAAAAATCTATAATTGTATTTTATCTATTAATATGTATTTTTGATTATTGTACATTCATTGATTATATTCATTAATTATTTGGAACTAAAAAATTGCCAACTCAATATCGTATCTATTCAATATAGAAATGACAAAATCCAAATGAAAAAATAATTTGGTGTTATCTTTGGTTGGGAGGCATTCACACTTGTAGGTGGGATATAAGAGTAAAAAATTCCCATTAATGTGTGACAATACTTTACATTGAGAGTGAAATGTAGAAATTTTGTAGTGACACACAAATATGGCTATATAAATTACATGTCATAAAGAAAATATTTCCTTAAAATAAACACACAAAACCATTTAGGATGATTGTTTTAGAGAATTAACACAAAAAATTTACAAAAAAACTCATGTATTTTAAAATAATATACATTTTTAAAAAATTATATCAGGATACATATTATATAATAAGTCTTAAAATATCACTCCAAATCTCTTAATATGATACTCTTCTAGAGAATTTATAATTTTATTATCTCCATAAACTTGATAAATAGAAAATTAATAAAGTTATGAACTTAAAATCATGGAAATGTTAAAAAAAATCATTAAAATGATTATTATAACATTAGATTATAATTAGTCATTGGTATAATAATAAAAAAAATTAAATCATAACAAATATTATTAAATCATAAATTTGGTCATAAGATAATAAAATAATTATGATAGTGTAGAAACATGTGTCAATAAACATGAACCAGGAGAGTATAAAAATAGAAATTAGAATATGAAATATAATTTGAAAATGAAATTATGATAGAAAAATATACCCAAAAATAGTCACACAATTGAAACCATACTTTTTAGATGACATAATTTTTAATTATTATGAATTTATGTAGTAAGCCAAACATATTAACCTAGACATATAATTAGAAAATTTTTTTCTTACTTGTACATATCACAATTGATTTAAACATTTTACCAATTTATTTTAGAGTTTTATAGGACCCTAACAATTATTCACCCATACTAATATATTCCATAACAAATCCATCATTAATAATATTATAATGGACCCATATAAATTAAATGAATTATATTTAACACAAAATAAATAACCAATGGAAAGAAAATTTGATTTGGTTATAAAATCAAAAATAATTCATGGATGAGAATGGGTTTCATATCTATTTCTTATAAATTTTCATAATGGGATAATAAACATGAAAATACCTTTTATTATTAATGGATATACTAATATATTCAAAAATATTCTATTTAAAAAGCCTTATATCAAGTTAAATTATGTGGTATTAACAGAATATAGATAATGGTTATAAAACAGTGTTAATAATTTCCCAAATCAATTAAATGACGATATCTAGTTGTACAAAAATAAATTATGTATTGAAATTTATATTTTTCTTTGATAAAAGGAATGAGTAAAAATGTATGTCAATTCATGGTATTGGGATAAAAAGGTAACTTTAGGGATGATTCACTTCATTTTTAGAAAATAAAATTATATAGTCCATATAGAGAAATAAGGTTGATAGTAAACTTTTATGAATATCCTTGAAAAATTATAAGATATATCAAAAGATAATGACATAAATGAAACTTTTTTTCTTTTATGTAGAAAAATAACAATTCTAAAACCTTATCACTTTGACATTTTAATAATATTTTATAGAAATATTTATTAAAAAAGGGAAAAATAATTTATTTTTAGAAACCATGAACATGATGGTAAAATGTTGCTTATAAATTTAAATGGAGGAATTAAATTGTGTCTACATGGAAGAAGTCATAAATGTGAGTTAAGAAATTTTTTTAACCTTATCCCAAAAGAGGAACTTATATGTCCTTTAAAAAATAATTCAGAAACATTATGTTAAAATATAAAAAAATTAATTAGGTAAACAGAAAATAAAAAATTCCTGGAATAGACTTTATTGTTTTCTAATAATTTCTAGTTTAAAGATTATAAATTTTATTTACAGGAATCTAAAAATTATATCATAAAAAGTGTATTAAATCCAATTTTAAAAGAAATAGTAGAATAAAAATACTGATATTAAAATATATAATTTAAATAAATATGCTTCATATTATAAATGGGAAAATTGGAATGAACGTATTTGGTCGATATGGAATGGAAATTAGCCTTAAATTGGATGAGACATATTCTCAAGAATGATATTTATTTTTTAAATACATTTTATCAAGTCAAAAGATATGAATTAAAATGTCAATTTACCCCAAACAGGTGGTGAATGTATGATGAAATAAAATCATTAAGTGGACTAAAATAATATATCATCAATTATGTTCAAGAAAAATCTTTATATCTCAATGTTGGGAGATGTGTTAAAAAGCATTATGACTTTAGTATCTAAATACATTATATGAGACAACATGTTATTAATATTTTTCAAAATTAATTTCCTAAATATGATAAAATATATTGATTATTTTGATGTTGCACCATATAAAATAAAATATGGTGTTTGATAAAAAAATACCTCATGGAAAGGAAAATAGAGGAAGATAGCCTTTACCTATGAAATTTTCTCCCTAAATTCCCTAAAACCTCAATTTTAACAAAAATAATTATCGTATAAATTATTTCAAAATTATTGACCTACATATTTTAAAGATCACATATCATGTTTTTAGGATAATAATGAGTGTCATGTTTTCTATTAGAATTTTATCAATAATAAAGATCAGATAAATTCTCCAAAGTACGGCTCAACACCAAGAACATCACCATAACAAACCATGTCTCACTTAATAGAAGTCTCCCCATCATGAATGACTCACTACTGTGAAAAAAATTTGATAACTACTGGGATAACTCACCATTATCATGATTTACCACTAGAAAGTAAATTATAATATTATTGAACAAATGTAACATTCAGTTATATATCATTTCTTGAACGAAAATTGGCTATATTCCATAAGGACTCACTACTAGATTTGAGTGAAATGTCTCACCACCAGTATTTTATACCACCAACCAAACACAGTGCTAGACTCAGACATTTCGAGTCCATGAATCACTACAAGATCAAGACACCATTCCATTGTATCATCGCCATGTTTAGGCAACATCAATGAATCCATTAAAAATAATAACCTCCTCAAATAATTTACAAATATATTTAATTTAAATATTTTTAATATATATTTATTAAAATTAAATTTGAAATATATTTTACAGATATTATATTAACTATTATAGATAATTTATTAAACGTCATATAAGAAATCTTGTATGTGGTACGAAAAGGATCCAGATACTTTTACCTTCTACTTATTCATTTAAAATATATGGATACCCCAACATGTATGTGTGTTTTTGTGTGATAGAAATTGATGGATCTAATTTAAGATCATGAGAAGTGACCTATTTTTTAGATTTTATAAGACACATTATTTCATACACTTGAACAAAGATGATGATTCACAAAAAAAAACATCTTGTTTCATCCTATAGCCTAAAAAAGTGTTTAAAACAGTTTATAAAATAAAATATTTAAGATACATTAATAAAGAATAATTTCAATGAAATTTCATGGTGTGATGGTCTAAAGATCATAATAGACTGAGAAACACTATCTCCATATATCATTCATTTTCATGGTTATCTTATTTTCATTTACATAATGAGAATATTGTGGATACTCCCATTTATAAAACACACAATGTCTTTTAATTTAGACTTTATGATACATTAATATCTTCTAAACATATTTTCACTCCTTAATTCACTGTGTTTTGGTATAGTTATTGTTTTGACTTGATTTTTTCTCCCATGAAAATCATGGAAGAGGTCTTTTCTAGTCTGGACATTTGTTGTAATATTTTAATACATGATATAGGTTGTGGATCAAATAATTATTTTATATATAATCCTTTTTCATAATTAGATTCCATGTGAATAGGGCTATGTCTCAGTGTGAAATAGAACCTCTTGTATTAAAATTTCTATGTGGGTTTTTTCATCATACTTTATACTTTAAAACTGATTCAGTTTTTACATTTATGAAAACCCACTACTTTGAAAAATAGTTTTAATTAGGTAATATATAATGTTTTGATTGAATATGTTGATTTTAAATGATAAAATAGTTTTCCTAATTGTTTAAGCAGTTACCTAATCAATTTTTAATAAATATTTTAAATGATTTAAACAAATATCAAATATGTCGTTTTAATTAAATGGGATGTTTTAATTAAATTGGGTGATTATATTTAAATTATTTTTAATAGATGTTTTTATTGGGTACTCAATTTACTCCTCTTGAAATACTCACTCTAACCACCATTTGGTATCATAGGTTAAAGATTTGGTATCATTGATTTTTGAAAACATTTTCATCTTTTATTTTAGTTATTCATTAAAGATCAAAATATTTTAACTTTTAAAATTAATTATTTAAATGTATAATGGAGTAGATTGTTCTTCTACTAAAAAAACTCTTTTTCCAATGTAAATAATTATTCTCAATAGAATATAATTGGGATAATTCCTAGTGTATGAGTTTTTAATTTTGAACTACTATAGTTTATAGATATTAATTAGCTAAAACTACTAGAGCTACATGGGTTGAGGCTACCAAAAACACATAAATAACAATTTAAATTCAATGAATCCCCATTATTATTATTTAATAGATGATTAATTTCATATAAATTATTCTTGTTAAACTGATTTTTAAATTTGAAACATGTAGTCTATTTTTTATGAAGGGATAATAAATATTAAGTAGGTGACATTGAATACATATATTATTAATTATTTTTCATTTTAGTTGAAGCCTGAGGAATTAATATCTACTATGCATCTTGGGATTAATAAAAT
The DNA here is from genome assembly GCA_963277665.1 of Viscum album. NCBI lineage: Eukaryota > Viridiplantae > Streptophyta > Magnoliopsida > Santalales > Viscaceae > Viscum > Viscum album. Next base: position 2,057,633,540 of record OY728151.1, on the reverse strand, counting down.
TATGAACAAAATGAGAGACCTAGGAAATACTGTGTTTGATAAAGATTATATTATGATATTGGTATGATTCCTTCCAAAATATGGAGAGGCACATTGTAACGCCCCGACCCTAATTACCAAGAGCCGGTGCATTATTATATAACATTGGCATGATCACAAGAAAGTTCAAATCTCGAAAGACCGATTGGTTTAGTAGCCTTGGAAACACTAGATATATTCATAAGTTTTACATTACATCATAAAATGAAAAAATACTACAACAGCATAATGTCTCCATAATCCACACTCATATCCTCACATAACATCCCTGCAGGTCATTCATAATTTACTTCTTCACTTCCTGGGAAAAATAAAACATAGAAAAGGGGTGAGCTCAAATGCCCAGTAAGGATAACAATATAGCGGAAACATTCATAAATAAGAATAAACATTTAAGGCAATGTATAACTAAAACAAAAGCCCTTCAAACATGAACTTTCAACATGGTATGGAATACATAAAATGAAATAATTCCATTTACTTATTCGCATGGATATTCTACTAATCGAATGATCACATGCAAAAATCAATAACCACTTTCATAATGTTGGAATGCATAATGCCAGACTATCATAACCACATAGTCAAGGCCTCGTGCCAAGACTACAAATAAGATTTTGTCAAGGCCTTGTGCCAAGACACTAGTTTGTCTCATTAGACCTACCGATGCATCGAGGAGCTATAGCGGGCTCCACCCGTCACTTACTAAGTCAAATGCATTCCCATATGAAAAGGTTTAAACATAACATAAACATTCATATTAAAACTAGCATACGAAATGTCAATAATTTCACCATAAACTATGAATGGTATAAAAATAGCACATCCACAGTCAAACATATCACAAAACCTTCAATATAATATAGAAGTTTTGTATCATAATAAATCAACTTCAAATAATCTTAAAATTTATCAAAGGATGTTGACATAGATTAAATCAATATTCTTTTTAAAGAAATATTTCTTTTTATTTTGAAATCATTTAAGATTCGTATAAAATAAAACATTTTCTTTGAAAATATTCTTATAAGCTTGTAAGGGAAGCTTTGAAGATTTTATAACGGCGGAAAATAGCCGCACCCGCCGTATAAGTTAAAAAAAGACATTCTTACCTTAATTCTGTCAAAAAGGTTAAAAAGGACCTTGTTTTGAAAACGACCGAAAGATTCCTTTATAAACCACTTATAAAAGTCAAAAATGGTATAAATGACTTTAACTCATATTCTAGTAAATAGTAAAAATGTTTTGAAATACATTTTTAAGAAACATGGATGTGGATGATAAAGAGATCCCAGTAGATTATTATGTATAAACAACCTCGGATAATGAAGAGATTGTGAAATAACCCTTACCTTGTACTTTTCCATGGTTGGGGTAGGTTAACCTCCTGTATAATGGTGAAATAATTGTTATTAAATTATACAATAATCATATACATTAATATGATATCATATATGATCTTTTAATATTGATTTGATAATAATATCTTAGTATTATCGTTGTTTCGGGTGTTAACTTACTTGTTTTCTTTTATATGTTTTGTTACATAGGACATGTTTGTAAAGGATAGGTTTTATATTATTCATATCCAGAATGATATAAAGTCCTTCAACATCATTTTTTAAATCATCAAATGATAATTATACTTGAATGGATATGATGGAGAATGAATCTCATCGCGTTCGTGGAGACGGTAGTCCGTACGTACGCACGAGCGACAATATCATTCTTTTGATATTAAAATAATATATAAATGGATGGTATATCATATATACAGAATAATTAACATGTTATATTTATTATTTACATGAGTTACACATCATTATTATACCCATCCAAATAATATTATATTGAATAACAATTACACCACGACGTGGAGACGGTAAGCCGTACGTACGCACGGATGGTGACATGTTATTCAAAGGGTGGATAGAATAATGAATATGGTTGTACCATATTTATAATAACATCATAGTATATATATGATACTGGATTTATTATTTTAGAATGGTAACAACAAAGGAAGAAGAAGTGGAAGAAGAAATGAACTTAGAAAAGGGTGGTGAAATCATTACCTCTTCTTCGGGTTCTTCCTTTTGATTTGATCAAAAGGGCTCCTTAGGTTGGCTTTCTGATCAAACTAAGGCCCCCAGGTTGTATTGAGGGAAGTTGGGAGAGTATTTGGGCAGTGTTTGGCCGAACCAAAAGGCTTTGAAGGTGTGAAGAAATGAGGAGGAGTTCCCTTTTATAAGAGGGGTGAGGGGCACCTTTGGAAAAGCTAGAAATATTAATTTATAATAAATTCATATTCGGTTTATAATGTATCCAAAGTTTATTATTCAAAGGTTAAGGTGAGGATGGGTCGAAAACAACTCAACCAATAGAATTTAGACAGGTTTGGGTACTTATATTAACCTTATCTTTAAGTATTAACTCTAAGTTAATTAGTTTCACTTTTACAATGTCTCTTTGTATTTTTATATAATATGGTTAATAAACTTACTACATACATCCAAGAGACCCCCAAGTGGTCCATTAATGATGAACCTATCATGATATAAGTCTCTTGGCAGAACCTTAGATTTTTAGGAATTTAATATCAATTAATAATATAATATTTGTATTTTAAGAACTCTTTTATGTCAATTTTGACACTATTCAATAGTTGATTTTTGTGAAACTCATAACAGTTTGATTACTTCGAACAAAGTAAATTAAATCAATCCTAATATATCATATTATCCTAGAAAATTATTTAAATTCATTAAAAGTTTCATATTATATTTATTTAGGTATTTATAATATCAATTATTTTAATTTTCACTATTATAGTAATTACTACATCATCATTGTGTCATAAATAAAATAAATTATTTAATGTCTAAAAATTATAAATAAAATATCATTATGTAGGAAATCTTTTTATCTTTCTAATTAATATTTATAATCTAAAATCCAACATATATAACCCTATGTAACAATTGTTTTCCTAAAAGATATATGCTTGTGTCATTTTTGTATTCATTTTAACTTAATTAAAATAAAGTGTCATTATCACTTACATGTGGATCCATGGGGTCCCAAAATCGACCCAAAGATGTCCATGGTCGACCATTCATCAACCAATTTGGTTAAGACACGTTTTAGGGTAATTTAGTATTATTATAATATTATTTTTTAACCCTTATTTACCGGATTTACCCATAACCATGGTAAATAAAATATTTACCCCAGTAATTATTCAAAATGTCTGAAAATAAAAGCTACCTATTTACACAATTTGAACATCCTGATTCCAAATATGGAATCCATTTTCATAAATTCAAAACACAGAAGTGGCAGAAATTAATTTAAAATTAATTCCCGCTGTCAAAACAAAAAGCGTGTTTTTAAGAGATAATAACTATCAAAAGATTGACATTTGTTTATGTTCGGTTTAATTGTAAAATTATGTCCAATGACCAACATTATATTAAATGGTAAAAATATATTCTAAATATACTTTAAAACTACTAAAATTCATAATTTATCACTATTAATTATTTTGATTAAAAAAATTGTTTTTAATTAAGATTTAGTAATTTTCACTATTCATCAAAATATGAAAGTTATCCGAAAAGTACCAAAATTTCACCTTAGGATAAATTAGATATTCCGAATCCAAAAATGAAGTCCATTTTGAAATATAAAATATATATAATTTCAAAAAGTAGGTATTACTATTCATAACGGCTAGTATTATTGGTTGTTAGAACTCGGTGTTGCGTACAACACACGCTATCACATTATTCAAAGAGAAGCATACCGTAGAAGTTTGGGGTGTTACATTCTCCCCTCCTTCAAATAATTTCGTCCTCGAAATTTCTAGAATACTATCGCATGAAAAGACTCGGGTGGTTCTTCATCATAAGTTCCTCGGGTTCCCACGTTGCCTCTTCCATCTTATGGTTTCTACACAAAACTTTTACCAGACGCGTTGTCCGGTTTCTCAGTACTTGTTCTCTCGTATCAAGAATCTTGACGGGCTATTCGCAATAAGACAGATCAGGTTCCAGTTCTAATTCTTCATAGGTGAGTACATGCGTTGGGTCAGGCATGTATTTCCTCAACAGAGATACGTGGAACACATCGTGAACTTTAGAGAGACTTGGCGGCATTGCCAATCGGTAAGCTACAACCCCAATTAGTTCTAGAATTTCGAAGGGTCCGATATACCTGGGACTCAATTTACCTTTCTTACCAAAACGTATGACTCCCTTCCACGGAGATACCTTCAAAAAAACATGATCACCGACTTGAAATTCCAAATCCTTCCTTCGATTATCGGCATAGCTCTTCTGCCTACTTTGAGATGCTTTGATGTGATTTTGGATTACTTTCACCTTTTCCACCGTTTCCTCCACCAGTTCTGGGCCTACAAGTTTTCTTTCACCAACGTCATCCCAATAGGTTGGTGTACGACATCTCTTTCCGTATAACACATCCTATGGTGCCATCTGAATACTCGAATGGAAGCTATTGTTATAGGAAAATTCTACCAATGGTAAATATTGATCCCACATACCCTGAAAGTCAAGTGGGAAATATCTCAACATGTCTTCTAAGGTTTGAATAGTCCATTATGATTGTCCATCTGTCTGAAGGTGGTAAGCAGTGCTCAAATGAAGTTCAGTATCCAGGGATTTCGGAAGACTTTTCCAAAATCTTGAAGTAAAACGGGGATCACGATCAGAAACAATTGATAAGGGTACTCCATGAAGTCTCAAAACTTCATTAATATATAGTCTTGCTAGACTTTCCAGGGGTATATCTTCTCTTATAGCAAGAAAATGTGCTGACTTGGTAAGACGATCAACAATAACCCATATTGCATCGTTCCTTCTAGGAGTCTTTGGTATCCCCATGACAAAGTCCATCGTAATATTGTCCCATTTCCACTCCGGTATGGGAAGAGGTTGCATGACTCCTCCAGGCTGTTGCCTTCCAGCTTTCACTTGTTGACAAACCATACATCTTGACACAAAATCAGCAATCTCCCTCTTCATGTTGTCCCACCAAAAATGTTGCTTCAAATATCTATACATTTTGGTGCTCCCAGGGTGTATAGAGAAATTGGAACTATGAGCATCATCTAGTAATTCCCTTTTTAGATCAGGTATACCGGGAACACAAAGTCTCTTCCCGAATTTCAAAATTCCATCTTCATACACAAACTCTCTCAATCTCCCATCATTCACAGCTTTAATCTTCTTCTGAAATTCTTCATCATCGGTCTGAGAACTCTTAATCCTTTCTAGTAAAGATGGTTTGGCAACCATTTGAAAAAGCATTGATGTTTCACCTTCCTTGGTTATTCCCATGTCCATCTTCACTAGATCCATGAAAATTGGATCCCTTTCAATTATCATCATGTTCAAAACACCATGGTCTTTTCTGCTCAAAGCATCTGCCACCTTGTTTGCTTTCCCCGGGTGGTAGTGTATCGTGCAATCATAATCCTTGAGTAATTCAAGCCATCTCCTTTGCCTCATGTTGAGTTCTTTTTGTGAGAAAATATACTTCAAACTCTTGTGATCAGTATAAATTTCACATTTTTCACCATAGAGGTAGTGCCTCCATATCTTCAAAGCAAATATCACAGCTGCTAACTCAAGATCATGAGTAGGATAGCTTTGTTCATGAATTTTCAACTGTCGTGATGCATAGGCAATAACTCTATCATTCTGCATAAGGACACAACCAAGTCCTTTCTTCGATGCATCACTATAAATAACGAACCCATCATTCCCCGATGGTAGAGTCAATATAGGAGCATTGACTAATCCTTTCTTCAGTTCTTCAAAACATTCTTCACACTCATTTGTCCAAACAAATTTAACCCCTTTACATCTGAGCTTCGTTAATGGGTTAGCCAATCGGGAAAAATTCTGGACGAAACGTCGATAATAACCTGCCAAACCAATAAAACTGTATACCTCAGTTATACTCGTAGGTGCTGGCCATTCTTGGATTGCCTTGGTATTAGAAGGATCAACAGAGATTCCATCTTTAGAGACAATATGTCCAAGAAAAGAAATCTCCTGAAGCCAGAATTCACACTTGCTAAACTTCCCATATAATTCATGCCTCCTCAGAGTCTTCAAGATAATGCACAAGTGATTTTCATGATCTTCATAGGTTTTGGAGTATACCAATATATCATCAATAAATACCACCACAAATTCATCGAGATACTCCTTGAAAACTCTATTCATCAGATCCATGAATACAGATGGTGCATTAGTCAATCCAAACGGCATTACGGTAAACTCGTAATGCCCATACCTGGTTCGAAATGCTGTCTTCGGAATGTCTTCCTTCTTCACACACAACTGATGGTATCCAGATCGATGGTCAATCTTTGAAAATTATTGAGCTCCATGCAGTTGGTCAAATAAATCATCAATACGAGGTAGGGGATACTTGTTCTTTATCGTTATAGCATTGATCTCCCTGTAGTCGATACATAACCTCATAGATCCATCTTTCTTTTTAACAAAAAGAACAGGGGATCCCCATGGAGAAACACTAGGGCGAATAAATCCCTTATTACTCAATTCCTCTAGTTGCTTCTTTAGTTCGACTAACTCTACAGTGGCCATTCTATAAGGGGTCTTCGATATAGGCCTTGATACAGGAATCAAATCAATGGAAAACTCAACTTCTCGTTCTGGATGATGTCCAGGTAAATCTTCCGGAAATACATCTACAAATTCTTTCACAACATGTACATCCTCTATTTGAACATTCCTTTCCTCACTGACAGTTATTTCATTCTCTTCCTCACCAATAATTGAATTAAGTTGAGCTACTGGGGGTGGATCTAAATAAGAATTAGGTGGTAACGATTCTGCTCTAAAGATAAGGTGTTCCTTATCATTATCATCAAGAATCGTAACCTCTTTCTTTTTACAATAAATCTTCGCATCATAGTCCGAAAGCCAGTCTATACCGAGGATTATATCAAACTCAATCATAGGTATGACGATGAGATCAGCAGATAAAGAAAATTTATGTGCTCTAATGGGGACTGATTCACAAAACTTTGTTGCAATGATACTTCCCTTAGGAGTTTTAACTGACAAATCCCTTGTTAAATCAAATTGGAAATATCTAATTTTCTTAGCAAACTGGGAAGATATGAAACAATGCGATGATCCAGAGTCAAATAATGCATTTGCTAAACCTGAGGAAATCATTAAATTACCTGCCACCACGTCTTTTGGAGCTTCTACCTCTGCAGTAGTGATAGCATAAGCCTAGCCTTGATCCCTTGGCCTTTTCTGAGGTAAGTTCTCCTGACGCTTAGGACATGCATTTGCATAATGCCCCATCTCCCTGCAATTGTAGCACTGAACGTTGGTAGCTTCCTTCTTCCCCTTGCAATCACGAGCTTGGTGGCCTTTTTCACCACACTTGTAACAGACTCCCATTCCCTTCAAGCAAGTACCAGGATGTTTCTTCCCGCATTTACCACATGATGGATATTCAGCCTTTCCCTTCTTCCCCTTATTTCCATTCCCAAATTGATCAGTAGGTCTCTTCTTCTCTTGCTTTGCTTTAAAGTCATAAGACTTAGAGAATTCTTTTTCGGTCTTGATAGCACATGAGACAATGTCTTCGTACGATGAAAAGGATTGTGAGACTAATGCTCGACGGAGAAATGGTTTTAGCCAATCAAAGAAAAGATCAATCTTACTTCTTGGGTTGCAAATATAATCTCTAGCATACCTCGCTAACCTTGTAATGTTAGCCTCATACTTTGTGACATTCTCATCTTCCTTTTGTCTCAGACTCAGAAATTGCCTTTCTATATCTGCTCGATGGTCGCGAGGAAAGTATTTTTCTAAAAACAGATCTTTGAACTATCTCCATTCCATATTTGATACTTCATCATCTTCCTTCATGTTTTGAATCAATGACCACCATTGATCAGCATCTCCAGTGAGGTGGTAAACTGTCATGATAACTTTTTCCCTTTCACTGCTCCCCAAAGCCTGAAATATTTTCTCTAAGGAATTTATCCACTGCTCGGCTACTAAGGGATTTGTATTCCCATTGAACGTTGGTGGTTGTTTCCTCATGAATCGATCTAACATTGATCCTCCACACTGCGGATCAGGGTGCTCCATACGGGTAAGGTTATTATTCATAACCTGAGTAAGTTGTCCCAGTATGGTGATTAGCTGATCAACACCAGTTGCATCACCAGCCCCACTATAATTATCTTGAGCAGGAGGGAAATCCCTACATGGAGTGTGTGCATTGATACGGTTTCCATTTATTCCACTAGGTGCCATTTCTAAACAATGGCATAAACTAGATCAGTTGATGAATCAAAATACATAATCCCATACTTATAAAACACTTAACATAAATTGAACTATTTATGGATATAATCCATAATCATAAAAATTTCTCCTTTGAGGAAGTAAATCCACATAAACCCTTCATAATGGTTTGTAAAGAAAATGAGAATTATCCTAAGCATATCCCCCAGGAGTGTCGTAACCAAGAGTGCAGCAAGGCCCATTGTCGTGCACCAGTTCCCGTTCGAGTCTAGCTCAAAGCGGTGTTTTCGGGTTTTACCCCTAGGTACATCTGTGCCAGAGTCGCCTCTACCTACTCGTATCCAGACAGGGATGTATTGCTCGGAAAACTCACAAAATCTCTACAATACCAAAATTCTAAGAAGTTATTCTATACTAATCCTCAAAGTTCATCTTAGGTCTACGTGCTCTAATCAGAGTTTATCTAAATCTAGCTTCCATGGTTTTTACTAAACTTCCTCTGATACCAACTGTAATGCCCCGACCCTAGTTACCAAGATTCGGTGCATTATTACATAACATTGGCATGATCACAAGAAATATCAAATCTCGAAAGACCGATTGGTTTAGTAGCCTTGGAAACACTAGATATATTCATAAGTTTTACATTACATCATAAAATGAAAAACTACTACAACAGCATAATGTCTCCATAATCCACACTCATATCCCCACATAACATCCCTACAGGTCATTCATAATTTACTTCTTCACTTCCTGGGAAAAATAAAACATAGAAAAGGGGTGAGCTCAAATGCCCAGTAAGGATAACAATATAGCGGAAACTATCATAAATAAGAATAAACATTTAAGGCAATGTATAACTAAAACAAAAGCCATTAAAACATGAACATTCAACATGGTATGGAATAAATAAAATGAAATAATTCCATTTACTTATTCACATGGATATTCTACTAATCGAATAATCACATGCAAAAATCAATAACCACTTTTATAATGTTGGAATGCATAATGCCAGACTATCATAACCACATAGTCAAGGCCTCGTGCCAAGACTACAAATAAGATTTTGTCAAGGCCTTGTGCCAAGACACTAGTTTGTCTCATGAGACCTACCGATGCATCAAGGAGCTATAGCGGGCTCCACCCGTCACTTACTAAGTCCAATGCATTCCCATATGAAAAGGTTTAAACATAACATAAACATTCGTATTAAAACTAGCATACGAAATGTCAATAATTTCACCATAAACTATGAATGGTATAAAAATAGCACATCCAAAGTCAAACATATCACAAAACCTTCAATACAATATAGAAGTTTTGTATCATAATAAATCAACTTCAAATAATCTTAAAATCCATCAAATGATGTTGACATAGATGAAATCAATATTCTTTTTAATGAAATATTTCCTTTTATTTTGAAATCATTTAAGATCCGTATAAAATAAAACATTTTATTTGAAAATATTCTTATAAGCTTGTAAGGGAAGCTTTGAAGATTTTATAACGGCAGAAAATAGCCGCACCCGCCGTATAAGTTAAAAAAAGACATTCTTACCTTAATTCTGTCGAAAAGGTTAAAAAGGACCTTGTTTTGAAAACGACCGAAAGATTCCTTTATAAACCACTTATAAAAGTCAAAAAGGGTATAAATGAATTTAACACATATTATAGTAAATAGTAAAAATGTTTTGAAATACATTTTTAAGAAACATGGATGTGGATGATAAAGAGATCCCAGTAGATTATTACGTATAAACAACCTCGGATAATGAAGAGATTGTGAAATAACCCTTACATTGTACTTTTCCTTGGTTGGGGTAGGTTAACCTCCTGTATAATGGTGAAATAATTTTTATTAAATTATACAATAATCATATACATTAATATGATATCATATATGATCTTTAAATATTGATTTGATAATAATATCTTAGTATTATCGTTGTTTCGGGTGTTAACTTACTTGTTTTCTTTTATATGTTTTGTTACATAGGACATGTTTGTAAAGGATAGGTTTTATATTATTCATATCCAGGATGATATCAAGTCCTTAAGCATCATTTTTTAAATCATCAAATGATAATTATACTTGAATGGATACGATGGAGAATGAATCTTATCGCGTTCGTGGAGACGGTAGTCCGTACGTACGCACGAGCGACAATATCATTCTTTTGATATTAAAATCATATATAAATGGATGGTATATCATATATACAGAATACTTAAAATGTTATATTTATTATTTACATGAGTTACACATCATTATTATACCCATCCAAATAATATTATATTGAATAACAATTACACCACGACGTGGAGACGGTAAGCCGTACGTACGCACGCATGGTGACATGTTATTCAAAGGGTGGATAGAATACTGAATATGGTTGTACCATATTTATAATAACGTCACAGTATATATATGATACCGGATTTATTATTTTAGAATGGTAACAACAAAGGAAGAAGAAGTGGAAGAAGAAATGAAATTAGAAAAGGGTGGTGAAATCATTACCTCTTCTTCGGGTTCTTCCTTTTGATTTGATCAAAAGGGCTCCTTAGGTTGTCTTTCTGATCAAACTAAGGCCCCTAGGTTGTAGTGCGGGAAGTTGGGAGAGTATTTTGGCAGAGTTTGGCCGAACCAAAAGGCTTTTAAGGTGTGAAGAAATAAGAAGGAGGAGTGCCCTTTTATAAGAGGGGTGAGGGGCACCTTTGGAAAAGCTAGAAATATTAATTTATAATAAATTCATATTCGGTTTATAATGGATCCAAAGTTTATTATTCGAAATTTAAGGTGGGGATGGGTCGAAAACATCTCAACCAATAGAATTTAGACAGGTTTGGGTACTTATATTAACCTTATCTTTAAGCATTAACTCTAAGTTAATTAGTTTCACTTTTACAATGTCTCTTTGTATTTTTATATAATATGGTTAATAAACTTACTACATACATCCAAGTGACCCCCAAGTGGTCCATTAAGGAGAAACCTATCATGATATAAGTCTCTTGGCCGAACCATATATTTTTAGAAATTTAATATCAATTAATAATATAATATTTGTTTTAAGAACTCTTTTATGTCAATTTTGACACTATTCAATAGTTGATTTTTGTGAAACTCATAACAGATTTATTACTTCGAACAAAGTCAATTAAATAAATCCTAATATATCATATTATCCTATAAAAATATTTTAATTCATTAAAAGTTTCATATTATATTTATTTGGGTATTTATAATATCAATTATTTTAATTTTTCACTATTATAGTAATTACTGCATCATCATTGTGTCATAAATAAAATAAATTATTTAATGTCTAAAATTTATAAATAAAATATCATTATGTAGGAAATCGTTTTATCTTTCTAATTAATATTTATAATCTAAAATCCAACATATATAACACTATGTAACAATTGTTTTCCTAAAAGATATATGCTTGTGTCATTTTTGTATTCATTTTAACTTAATTAAAATAAAGGGTCATTATCACTTACAAGTGGATCCATGGGGTCCCAAAATCGACCCCAAGATGTCCATGGTCGACCATTCATCAACCAATAGGGTTAAGACACGTTTTAGGGTAATTTAGTATTATTATAATATTATTTTTTAACCCTTATTTACCAGATTTACCCTTAACCATGGTAAATAAAATATTTACCGCAGTAATTATTCAAAATGTCTAAAAATAAAATCTACCTATTTACACAATTTGAACATACTGATTCGAAATATGGAATCCATTTTCCTAAATTCAAAACACAGAAGTGGCAGAAATTAATTTAAAATTAATTCCCGTTGTCAAAACAAAAAACGTGTTTTTAAGAGATAATAACTATCAAAAGATTGACACTTGTTTATGTTCGGTTTAATTGTAAAATTATGTCCAATGACCAACATTATATTAAATGGTAAAAATATATTCTAAATATACTTTAAAACTACTAAAATTCATAATTTATCACTATTAATTATTTTGATTAAAAAAATTGTTTTTAATTAAAATTTAGTAATTTTCACTATTCATCAAAATATGAAAGTTATCCGAAAAGTACCATAATTTCACCTTAGGATAAATTAGATATTCCGAATCCAAAAATGAAGTCCATTTTGAAATATAAAATATATATAATTTCAAAAAGTATGTCTTACTATTCATAACAGCTAGTTTGATTGGTTGTTAGAACTCGGTGTTGCGTACAACACACGCTATCACATTATTCAAAGAGAAGTGTACCGTAGATGTTTGGGGTGTTACACACATATATTTTTATTAGAGACATGTAAGATAAAATAAATTCCATTCAAGGATATAATTGGAAAAATAATTATTTATAATGATTAGATTAATTTTAATAGATAGAAGGATGATGAATCATAAAAAAATTCAATAGCCTTCATGTATTCCAAATCCAAAGAAAAGGACTATGGGAACAAAATGAAATAGTCTTAATGTTAAATTGATAGTGAGTTAACCCCATATAGTGATGAGATAATGGCCCACATGGCATGAGATTTATGAATTTTTAAAGAAGGATAGTATTTTAAAAAATCCAAGTTATAAAGGAATGTATGTAAACAAATGTAATAGGTAGAGGTATTTGAAAAAGGAAGGTAGTACTAATAAAATCACATATTATGAATGAAAAATAAAATTATGTGTTAAATGAAACTATCAAATACTAAAATACAGAAAAAATATAATGAAAATAAAAAAAATTAGATAGATATGTATGAAACATGGAGTTCATATTAGTAAAACATTAATGATTATGACTCTACTCATGATGTAATGTCAGATCAAACCACCATGTGCATTGTCATAATGTCTCATAGGTAGCTACGGTTTATCCTATTTTACCTATTATTAAATATGATAATTCATTGAATAATAAAATTATGCAGACATTTCTCAAGATGAAATTGTTTAATATAGTTATATTCTTGAGGAAAATGTTAATGTACTAAGAAAAATATAAAACTCTATAAATAAAACATGTGATAAATACCAATAGTAGATGTATTTTATCTATTTAATAAGATAAGATTGATCAGTTGTTAAAAAATATTTCTAAAAATTAATTCTCTAGTGAAACATTTATGAAGTATTTAGAAAATTTTACCAATTTTACAGAAAAATATAGTAATATATTCGGAAAACAAGTTACTCTATAATATGTTACCAGAATATGATACCAACCTAGATATATAAGAATAATTAAAAGAAAATTTGTACATAGAACTAAATATAATTCCATTACATCTATATTTTTTCTAAAAGAATAAAAATTCAATTTTGAAAATAGAATGGTCTATTTATAAGAGACCTATCAAACAAATATGGGTACCAAAATTCCTAATTACTAACACACAAAAACCCAAGAAAATAATTGTACCAAAATATTTTCACGTATATTTTATTCGTAGAAAAAACTACTTGAAGACATTTGGTTTTATTTTATATTACATAGATAGTGGATGTTCAAGAAATATTACATGATACAATTAATTTTTCAAGAGATTAATAGTGGTTTATAGGGTTCATGTCACATTTGGTTACAATGTTAATTGGAAAATCATTGACCTCAGACAAAAATGTTAACATTAATTATATTTTCAATTCCAAAGTACTTTATGATGAGAGTTTGAAGTATATTTTTCATAGAATATCACAATTCTTTGTTGATGGTTTTCATGTTATGATTAAAAATAACACATGTAATATTTTTTAATCTAGGGATTCTTTAATTTTACTACATTAAAAATGAAAATGATTAAGTTGTTGATCTTAATTAATTAATTTAGACCAATTATTGTTACGTGAGTGTCGTTAATAAAGAATCATGTATTGGAATAGGAAACTATGAATCAATAAAATTTACCCATAATATAATCTTACTCGGAATGTTTTGGTCAAGGATATACCAATAATAGAGTTCCCAATTGAAAATATCTGTAACCACTATAAAAAAAGACGCAATATGAGATTTCCGTTAAATTAAAGAAAAATATTTCAAATTATCAACCTCTTCAGTTGATGTGAATGCATTTATTTGGACAATTTATAGTTTCTTGTCAAAATGGGAAGCACTATTTTTAGGTACTAGTATATTAATATTATTGGTATACTTAGGGTATTCATTTTATATCAAAAAGTTAAACTTGTTTTTTCGTCACCCTGTATGCTTGATCTGTAGAAAACATAAGTGGACATAGTATTTTGACATTAATAAGTGACCATGTCTGTGAGTTTCAAATTCAATAATTTGAATTTTTTCCCCAAAAATGGAATTTTTTTAGCTTCTATGCTCTTATAACTCCCTACTAAAATGGAGTTACATAATGAATGAGTATGATTCTTGAATATATTTCATGAACTATGCTTAATTAATGTGAAATAGTTTTCTACTTTATGGAATAGGATATGAATATAACATGTTACATAGAAAATATAGTTTTAATTATACCCATATTAAAGAAGTAACCTTATTTGATTTAGAATAATATGAATCCTAAGGTTAATTAATTAAGAGATTCATGTAGTAATTTATTTCTTCATAATAATATGAATTATTGGGACAAATTTTCCTCTAAACATGAAGATGTAATTTTTATCATTTATTTAATATCTATTAAATCTTATTGTGTTTTTTAAAAAGGACCAAAACTATAGAAGAATATGTGGATTTTAAAATTGTAGAGACAAATAAACATAAGCCAAAAACCTATTTAGAAAATCATGTGGATGATTTATCATCACTAATGTTAAATTCCAAAACCAACAGATTCTCCTATAAAGAAATTGAAAAAATAAATCAGTTATATACATTTATAACATGTACCTTAACCTATAGTGATCCCTAAGAAAACTATAATCTATTTTTTGAGAGCTATTAGGACACTTATTATCCTAATGATGCTTTAGTAGGATACCTAGATAAAGGTACATAAAATATATATTCTCTATGAAACCATGTCGAACATCATGCTTTTTTCATATTTATAACCAACGAACATTAATGATGCAATTAATGTGGAATTATGAGTAATGTTTATGTAATAAAAAATAAACTAATTTGGAATAAATAATGTGTTGGAACTTGTGGATAATCCCAAGGAAACATTTCTAATTGGCACTAAATGGGTGTTTTTAAACAAGGTCAATGAATAAGGAATTATAGTTCGAAATATAGATAGATTAGTTTCACAAAGACGTAATAAAAAAGAATGAATAGAATATGAAGATACATTTTCACCAGTCTCCAAACATGAACCCATTCTAAAACAATTAGCCTATAACGACCATCCAGGTTCAAAATTATCAAATTGATGTAAAGAGTTATGAATTAAATCGATATATTGTTGAGGATTATTTTTTAAAAATACCATTTTTATATAATCCTTACATTCCAAATCACATTTTTAAATTAACAAAATTATTATGTGGTTTCAAACATGCTCAATCAGATTGGAATTATATGATATTCTCTCTCCATATTTTAAATGGTTCTTCCAAGTGTATAGGTATTCCTACCAATATTATAACACTAATTTCAAAAAATGTTTTAGTCATAAAAATTTATGAAGATGATTTTATTTTTCTATCATTAGTAAATTCTTCTTTACCAAGTTTTATGGAAAAATTAATAACGTATTTGAAAAGAGATTAATGTGTGGGATAAAATTAATGGTTTATTTTCATATTTCTATAAATAAAGAACTAATAATTTTTAATAAATGGAAATATAATATAGATGTTTTTATAGATTTTAACATGGATTGTACCCTGACTAGTGATACTCCTATATGTACCACTTATATGTTGGGCCTCAATAAATTTAGTGACAAAAGCTGTGAAACGAGGTACATTGGTATGATTATAAGCCATATTTACATTATTACTAGCTGACCTAATATTATGTTCAATGTATATATGTGGGAAAATTTACATTAAAATTTAATAGAGTCACAAGTGGTTGATGTAAAAAAGATTATTAAATAACTCAAATATTCTAATAATTTTGTAAAATTTTACCCATGAGGAAAATAATTTGATTTTTCCAATTATTCTGATGTCGATTTTGGTGGATGTATGATAGATAGAAAAATCACCTCTATAACAAGTCACTTTTAATTCGAGTCACTAGTATATTGGTTTACTAAGAAATATATATTGGATGCACTATCTACTAATGAAGCTAAATACATAGATTTAGGAACCTATTATTCAAAAATTTTATGGCTGAAACACCCCTCACTGGACTATGGATATCAACTCATACATGTACCTATAAATATGGAAAACAAAAGTGATATAAAAATTTCTATGAAAATTGGATCACAATATATACAAATCATATTGATGTTAGAGATAATTTTTTGAGAGATCATTTTTAAAAATGTGGTATCACTCTTGAATAAATTTGAATAGAACATCAGCTTGATGATATATTTAGTAAACCATTAAATTTTGAGATAATGAAATAAATAAAATTTTAATTTTATGTAATAATTTTTTCATATGTATAATTTTTTGGGGCTCACTATTGTAATTTCTCACCATTGAAATTTATCACCATTGTGATTTATCACTGTTGATGTTTTATAAACATTGATGATTTCTTACCATTGAATAATTCTAACAAATTGTTGATTTTTCCCAATTATAACTTCTCACCACTAGATTATATATCTATCCAAGTTACCATACCTTTTTTATTTTAATTTTATTCATGCTGAATGTTTTGGACCACCTATTTTTTCAATTATTGTTTATTTTATGACATTATTAAAAAAAATTTCCGATTTTTTATTTTGATTATATAAATCCATAAAATAAAAAATTATTATAAATGAAATACATTTTGTAGTTTGAATGTTCCTAATTTCCACCCACAATTTGTTCATGATCACTATGTGATAGTTCTCTCTGAACATTTATAATTCCTTTCATTATAATTTTTTTCATTCAACTAATCCAACTGAGGTAACCACCATGTCCAGAGTAATGAGATATTTAGAATTATTTCTAGAAAATTTGTTTTATGCAATGAAAAGTTTTGGGGAAATTATTCATCAGAATATAGTAGATCCAGTCAATCTTTTGGATTCAAAGACTGTTGTTGTTCCCAGAAAAGAAGCGAAAGATGAAATCTTGATATCTGTTAAGTCATTAGCGATTAATGTTATATAGAAACAAGGATGTATGGAATGGTTCTAATCAAATGAGATACTATTTCATCCGAGGTGGGAATATATGTTTTATCAGTTGGTGGAATTTGGTTTTAAAGATGAAGAAGAATACTGAGTGTGAAGTATGATTAATGACCATAGATTTTCATTTTATTCATGCAAGTGGGATTGAAATTTTGAAGTCCTGCATGACAACTTTTTTAATGACTATGAAGTAATTTTTCTAGAATCTAGTAAATATTTAATTTATAAATATCCTCAAGTTTCATTTTCATCCAGAATTGAGTCAATTTATTTATCTTTTAGAGATGATGTATTAAACCTCAGGCTGCTCCTCATCTTCGAGCCTCAACCACATTGAGCTATAAATGGGGTTCCTTCATATGTTCATACGGCCCCCTCTGTCTCCATTGCGTCTATTGCAGAAAGGACGACGAAAAAGTTCCTCTTCACACCTTATCTAATCAAAAATGCCACTGATGATCAGAGTTTTTGTATTTTATGTGACATATATTTTTACATCCCTTTTTTGTGGCCTTTTGTTTATTTTTATTATAACTTATATTATTCTTTTTATTCAATTTATCATGAATTTAATATTGTATTTTTATGCTATTATTTTTCCTATTTTATTGTGCACTTTTTGATAATCCCAAATGGGGGTGATAATTTATTTAATTTAGAAATTTATTTCTTCCATTTAATGTTATATTTTCATTGATTACATATATATCTCTACCTTTCTTTGAAACATTGATATTTCATTATTTTCTTTTGATACCTTACTGCTTTGAATAATAATTTTAATTTTTTTTTGTTTGATACTATGTGTTTAAATTTATATCCCTATACCATTCTTAATCTCTAATACCACATGTATAAAATGTCTTACCATTGAGGTCATGTATATATAATACCATGTTTTTTATGATAAAAAATATGGATATTATTGAAATCCTTGTTTTAATGATTACCAAATCAAGTTTATTATGATAATAATGAGTTTCATGTTTTCTATTATCATTTTGTCAATAAGGATGATTTGGTGAAATTTTCTTACGTATAACTCACCACCAATAACGTCACACTTCTAAACAATTTACCACCTCCATTAAGTCTAACTATCAAGAATGAATCTTCACTGTCCTCTAAAATAACCTAGATATGGGGATGATTCTCTATCATCACAAGTCACTAACAGAATGTAAATTTGACGAAGTATGGAATGAGTCACTACTATATATTCTCACTTCCAAAATAAATAATTGGGATTGTGGTAAAATGGCAAACCATAAGAGTAGAGTAAAATTTATCTCAATCAGTCGGACCTAATGCTAGCATGAACCACTACCAGACATAGACACTGCCAGATCAAGAAGCCATTAAAATGTATATCCTTCCAATTTCTAGGCCACCAGTCCCACCATTCACAAGACTCATCCAACTAGTTCTTTTACTCATATTTTCAATATAAATATTTCTAATATATATTTTATCAAATTTAGTACTGAAAATTATTTTAATGAACGTGTATTAAATATTATTGTGAATGAATTAAAATTGGTGTATGACATGCAGTATAATGAATAGAAGGGGTCCATAAATTCATAAATGCTTCTACTATTTTTTAAAGGAGTGGAAGACTCCCCCAAGAATGTGTGTGATATAATTTGTTAGAGCACATTTAAGATCATGATGAATGTCCTATTTTCAAAATTCAATATGATGAATTATTTCACATTTTATACTATGGAAGACAAAGAAAAACATACATATAGTACCTTCTTATAGTATAGAACATAGTGATTATGGAACTATTTTATATAGTATATTTTTGAACCATGACTCGAGCTACATTACAAACCACCTTCTAGGAGCCATGAGTTGTACATCATAACCGATAGGGATACACTATATCATTACACCATTTATTTTATCAATCTCTTTATTTTCATTTTCATTACTACTAGAATGTTCATGGCCTATTTAATGAAACACATAAATTCTATTATTTATATAATAAGATATATAAATATATTCTTAACAACTTATTACACCTATTTACCACATGTTCTGGAAGAGGCATGGTTGTAACCAATTTTTTTTTCTTTTTCTTCCTAGAAAATAGTTGAAATGGTCTTCTTTGGAGAGGAAAATTATTATATTATTGTAGTAACACATATAGGATATAGATTAAAATATTATATTATATAAATATCATGAAATCATGTGACTTCCATGTGGAGAGGAATTAGTCTCCACTTAATATAGAACATCTTGTATTCTTATTTTTTTAGGTATTTTTTTCATTATTATTTTTACATTAATACCAATTCTGTTTTTTTATTATCTATAAAACCACTACATTGATAGTTAGTTTTAATTACTATATATATATATGTTTTTTTATCAAAGAATTTGATTTTAAATATTAAAATAGATATCATAAATGTGTTAACTGAGAACTAAAAAATATTTAAAATTTTTATTTAAATATTTAAACTTATATAAAATCATCTATTTTACTAATTGTGTTATTTTATATAAATCGGTGAATTATATTTAATTTTTTTAAATTTTTCTCTAAAACCAATTCTTCCAATCTTGAGATTCTCACTCTGACCATCATAAATAACATTCAAACCTACATATATTTATAATTTAAATTATAATCATTACCTAACATTATATTATTTAGTTTTTTGTAATCTTATCACATTAGATGCTTATAATTTTTATATTTTTAACATGTTTGTTAGAAGTTGTGTTGCTATTTTTTAATTTAAATTTAGTTAATTAATATCATTTATCATACTATACAATATTAAATATAATCAAATATTATTTTTAAATATCATTTTATGAGTGTTTCTCTCATTTTCATTGAAGATTAAATCGATAGTCAACACATTTAGTGATTGCTAATAAAAAAATGTGTTTTCTTAATTATTGAATCAAATAGTTATGTACCATTTCCCTAAAAAATAAATAAATACCATATTAAATATTTGTATCAAATTATAAAATTTATTATTTATTTTTATTCATCTGTAATATAATTTGGTATTATTGTTCATGTCGGTGGAAAAACTGACCCAGACATTAACACACCATTATAAATGGATGATTATGAGTTGATTTTTTTCATATTCATTTTTCCATCATCATAATGGTGTCATTTAATGTTTATTAGTTTGATGTAGAATAATTATATGTAATTAATAGAATAATTTTTGGATAAAAAATATTTACATAATATGAATAAATTGTTTTATATTCACTGTTCATTTATTTAAATTGTGTAATTATATTTTGATTTATTACTATTAAAATAATTCAAATATTATTATATATTTTATAAATTTCATTATACTTATTAATAACATAATATTTATCATTTGAAAAATTTAATAGAACCATCCATTAATGTCCATAATGATGAACATAATACTTTGATCCATATAGGCAGTGGTCAACATGAACATATTAATGATGATTTTTTTTTCATAAAATGGGAAAGATTAATATGATCAATGATTTTGAAATATTAAATAATTCATATATATATAATCATAGATTATATTACATTTTAATTTATCAATTTTATGGAGTAATAAAAAGAACAGAACACTTATTGGAGGTAATAATCATCACGTATTGATGTTAAAAATTTTAATTTATCATAATGGAAAAGGGAAAAGGTTATTAATGATTGATCATTAATTATAATATCATATCAGTGAAATAGTGATATTGATATTATCATTTCATTTTGTTGTATTATAATTAGGGGAAGAAGTGTATATAAAAAACATATACATGAATGGAGGGGAATAAAATTTAAACACCACACATGGATTATCTCTATTGAATATGTGGGTAAAATATGAGGGATAATATTTATAGATTTCAAAAAACAAGAAGGTGTTTATTAATTTTTTGGGGATATTTTTTCAATGATTTTTCCAATATATGTGTGTTTTAATTTGAGTGTAATTGATGAAAGTATACCCCCATTTATAAGTTAGGAGGTACAAAATTATTTTAAACTAAATTTTTTTTATAATGAAAAATGTATATAATGAAATGTTGATTAAAAAATGATAAATATTAGATTTTAAAAATATAATGTCTTTTAAGTACTAAACAACTAGTTTAGATACATGTTTTAAACATATTTTCAATACTTTTTTGTTTTGTTATTCAATTCTGGCATATTTTCATTTACAATGGTAAAAATTGCTTACCAAGGGTAATATATATTATACACCTTAAAATAACAAGATAGTTGTAACATAATTCATAACTACTGATTCCAAATTTGATATCCATTTAATCTGATTAAATTTATTAATTTGATGAAATTCATTGTAAATATAATATATGAATAATGTATACAAAAATTAGTGAAAATATTAATTAAGCTCCATAATTATGAATATATGATTATAAAATAATATATATATATATATATATATATATTTATTTTTATTTTCTATTTTCATATTTAAATTTTATAAATAAAAAGTTTTCGAAAGTTTCAATGTCCTTTATTTATACTAAAATTGTATTAAAAGTTTTTGTATTCGTAAAAATTGAATGTTTCAATATTCGTGTAAAAATAATAAATTATATAAAAAACATTATAAGATTAATTATAATACAAAATCTAAAAATAGTGATAATTGTGATATCTATATTTCTAATATTTGAAAATTCAATATTTAAATGAAACTAAAAAATATTGAGGAATACTCTTCATATAGAAATATTTTCCTTTTAAACTATTAAAATATTCATTATTATTATTTAAGATCATTTTTAATTAATATATTGTTAATTTTTTTTAATTATCATAAATATAAATCATTATTATTATATCATTATATAATTATTTTTATAAAATAAAATTACTATTTTAGAAAAATATATTTTTAAGAAAACAATTGTTTTTTAATGTGTAACTAAAATTACAGAATTTGATTTATATTAACATTACCATTAATTATAGTAAGGTTTGATGTTTTTTAAGACTGAATATTTGTGCAAAAATTTGAATTCATTTCTTGTAGATGTGTGAAAGGGGAAAAAATTTATTTTTCACTAATAACATTGTATCAAATATTTTTTATGACCACTCCACCTATCCTAGAACAGATATTTTACCCTAGGACAAGAGTATTGTGTAAAATAGTCATTTTAATATTAACGGATTAATTAAAATTTTATATTTAATTAAAAGTCATATTTATTTATTTATTCATTTTCATTTAGCCTTATATTTTGAAAAATGTATTTCATTGAGATTACTACTCTTAAATTGAATCCATAATGGGGTGTTTTTTTTAATGTGGGGCATAAAATCAAGTTCGGAACTGGGCTCAGGATGAGCCCCATTTTGTTTCCATTTTTCCTTTTATTTCATTTCATCCTCTCTATTTTTTCTTTCTCTTACTCTTATTTATTGCATATTACCATGTGGAATATCCTTCAAATGATAGAGATAGAGAGAGATTATATGGTGACTTAGAGTGAGAAATAAAAAGTGATGGGGAGAGAGGGGGTTCCAATGCGGATCTCTTGACAGGCCAGATCGTCGTGCAGTAATCGTGGATCAAAGAAATTGGCAATGATTTGGAAGATTCTTCCAAAAGGTAGGTTATTTATATGTTTTATTTTAAATCTCTAGCTATTAATCATTTAATTATTTTAACCCCCTTATATGATTTATAATGCCTTCTTGTGGGCTGATCTATTGATTTTGGGGTTAAAAAGAGGGTTTCAGGGTGATCCAAGGGTATTCTGTTCAGGAAACCCATTGTACGTGACATGTGGTCTAGGGAACACATGTCTTGTAATATACATATTAGGGTAATATGATTTCATCAAAGTACACATTATTTACTATGGTGTACACTCCAGGTATTGTGACTCGTCTTTTTAGTCGAGTACTTAGATAAACCAACCATGTAGGGAACACAACTATGTAGTGTACACAACCATACCCCTAGTGTGTAACAACCCGAATCCGGAGCCACTCAACTGGTACCCCCTACATGGTTCTCCACATGACCTCAAGCAGATTCCCCAAATGCTAGAGGCTGCTAACTAGTAATGAGGGCCATGGCGAGTCATTGGGGAAACTATTCCCTCATTTGGTAAGTTATAAAAGGGAAAGGAATTATAGTCAAAAGCAGAATAAGTAAATAGAATACAACAACTAAAACTAAACAGTGGAAGAAATGAATACATAATAATGAGGATAATGATGCAGCATGTACACGTATCTATGGAAATAAGAAAACCATGACAATGTGCTGAAATACAACTAAGAAATAAAGAACGAAAGTAACTGAAACTCCAGCAGCATCGCAAGCCTAACCTCGGTATGATTCTCTCCAGCTCCAACCAGCAATCATGTACCTGAAGTAAAGGGGCCACAGTCACTATCCACGCAAGCAACCATATAACCTGTTTGGGCCGAAAAGCAGGACCCAAACAGGGTGTGAGACTAATCCCATTAGGAAACCACCACAAGATCTGTGCCCTACTGTCAGTGACCAATATATTAAAATTAAAGGAAATAAATGGAGCAGAAAAATAGGAGTACACAAAAGTAAACAATCTTAAAATTCTATATTGACAAATAATTAATAACTCAATTTAATCATTTAGTTACCCACCAAGGAATCTAGAAAAAATCTCTAAAATCCCAAAGCATATCAACTAACAAAACCTGTATCTCAGCTAACAACCTAAACAACAAGTAGTAAAAAACCCAATCTTGTTCTTTGGCTTGGTGGACTGATCACAACCAAGCAAACAATATTCACACTGACTCTCTGGGTGTATTATAATGGCAGACCCCTCTAGTCAAGTAATCATACAAAGGCACAGACACTCTAGGATGCTCTCACCGTCAATTCACATATGGTCTTGCAACGATAGCTAAAGACTCTCTGAGGGATCACTTACATCTAATTCCCCATGTAGTCTCGATATGTAACTAAGTACGCTCTAAGGAAGTATAATGTCCAATTCTCATAGGCCCTGCAGAGGATAATAATTTATAACTGACTCAGTGGGGAAGCCTTTAACCATCAATTCCCTCTTTAGTCTACCGCACAAGGTTCACACAGCCCTGAGCCATCCAGTCGTGTGTAATCAACTGTCAGTATCCCTAAGTATGTTCAAAACAATACTTGGATAATATCTACAATGCATCAAAAGCATATAACAATGGGGAAATACATTAAAACTATTATATCAATGTGGGAAATCAATGGAACAAGGTCTGACACATAGGCAACATAATCCAAATGGTGATAAACAACCAATTCAAGGAAAACACCAATAGGGTGATCCTAAAACATGATAAAAATCTATCATTATTCATCTAATAGTCACAAGAACACATGATATCTAAGACAGATAATAATGCAGGATGAAAACCCTAACCCGAGATACCCGATACATGGGTATCCGACACTTTTTCACAAAAACTCAATGACATTCAACGTAAGGCAACAAACCACCGACCTCTATCCTAAGAGATTGAAATATTTGAACCATGTCCTATGAATTGGCCTAGAACAGAGTAGATCTGCAAAAACGCCTAAAAAATGAAACCTCATATAACTCACATGAGAGAAAGAAACATGAAACGTTGACAAGGGAGAACCATGAAATCACCATTGTGATTCTATTGCAACTGATGGCATTCGATTCAGATAACCGGTGACAGATCGGAGGCTTGGAGAATATCCATGTCCATACCCTTTCTCTCAGTTGAATATGCTGGATAAGAAGGTGTTTTAAGGGTTATGACGTGACCCTGGTCCGTTTAATGAAAAATAAATAAATTACATGGCTTGTACTTATGGAGTACAAGGCATGTACTAGGAATTTCTGTACTCCGAATTAAGCGGCCTCTACATCACCCCTACATGGCCGTGTGTGTGGCCCTGACACAGCCAGCACACTGCCTCAAGCGACAGCAAAGTACACGGTGTGTACTTATAAAGTACACAGTATGTACATAGAAAATTTCTAGATTCTACTCTTTTTCCCAAAAATGGCCAAACAAGGAAAAACATACCTAAAATTAAGTTCTGGGTTCTTACAAGCATTCCCCCATAAATAAATTCATCCCCGAATTTCCCTAACACGGTGGAGAAGAAGAAACCTCGAACAACCCTGGCCACTGTGATCGCATATCGGCCTCCCTCTCCCATGTTTCGTCCTGTACACGACCGTCCTGCCATAGCAGCCGTACCAGGGGAATAGACCGGCCATGATGTACCTTTTTACTACGATCAACAACCCTGATAGGATGTTCCTCGAATGATGCATCCTTCTCCAGCTTAAACTCCTCTGGTTAAAAAACATGAAACGGGTCTGAGAAATAGCGTTGAATCTGTGAAACGTGGAAGACGTTGTGCATAGCCTGGTACCTATGATGTAACTTCATCTTATAAGAAACCATCCCAAATCATTCCAGAACCTCAAACAGGCCGATGTATCTTTGTGAAAGCTTACCCTGTCTCCTGATCCTCTTGGGTCCCAACCTCGGGGTCACCCGTAGAAAGACCTGATCTCCTTCCTTTAACTCCAAAGGCCATCTACGCTGATCAGCATAACATTTATGCTGAGGCTATGTAGAATCCATCCTTTTCCGAATCAACTCCACCTATTCTGTGGTCTCTTGAACAAGATGAGGTCCCAGCATAGCTACCTCTCCTACCTCCGCCAACACAAGGATGATCGGAACGACCTACCATACAAAGCCTCATAAGGTTCCATCTGAATAGTTTCATGGAAACTATTAGTGTAGGAAAACTCCAAAAGAGGTATATGTATCTCCCAAGAACCTCCAACATTAAGGATGAATGCTCGTAGCATGTCCTCAAGAACCTAAATTGTGCGCTCTGACTGGCCATCTTTCTGGGGATGATAACCTGTACTCAGATGTACCTATGTACCCAAAGCCTTCTGTAGCCCTTTCTATAAATGAGACATAACGCATGCATCACTATCTGAAATGATAGTACTCAGAACCCCATGAAAGCGTACAATCTCACATATGTACAATCGCCCAAGCTCATCAACACCGAAAGCCTCCTTAATCGGCAGGAAGTGAGCAACCTTCGTGAGCCTGTCAATGGCAACCCATACCGCGTCATTACCTCAAGGTGATCTCGGTAACCCTATCACAAAGTCCATCATGACATCATTACACTTACACTCGGAAATGGGTAGCTGCTGTAAAAGCCATGCTGGCCACTGGTACCTGCTGACAGGTGGAACACCTCAGGAAAAAACCCACAAAATATCTCTTCATACATGGCCATCAATACTGGTAGTGTAGATCATGATACTTCTTGGTGACACCAGGATGAACTTCGCAAAATGAGGAATAAAAGTCCCACATTAGCTCTTCTGGTATATCTGTTGGCACCCATACACATTCCAGGAAATGTAAGATCTTATCCTCACCTATGGTCTATTCGGGAAGAGGGTTTTATCCTGACACGCATTCCCATAGGACTAGGCCTTCATAATCTAAGAGCTTCCTCATTTGGACTTGATCAATAATGATAGAGGTAACAACTAATGGGGAATGAAAAGTTGAACCCTTTCTGTTGTGCCACTCCACATGAATTTTAGAGAATATAGCCATAAGCTTCCACTCCCCGGTGGCCTCCTGTACTGCCTGCATCTATGTCCTCATGCTTAGTGCGTTTTCCAAAACGTTGTCCTTCCCAAGGGTATAAACAAACATGAAATCGAAAGACTGTAGATACTCAACCCACCTCCACTCTCTCAAATCCATGTCACGCTGCGTGATGATATACTTAAGGCTCTTGTAGTAAGTATATACCACAAAATGATCTTCAAGAAGATAATGTCTCCAACAATGCAGGCCATGAGCAACTGTAGCCAACTCCAGGTTGTGGGAATGATAGTTCCTCTCATGTGGCCTCAACTGCCGAGATCCATATAGAAGGACACGATCCTCATACATAAGAACTGCTCCAAGCCCAATGCCAGATATATCACAAAAAATATTATAACTGTTGCCCGGCTTCGGGAAGACTAGAATCTATGCTGAAGTCAATCTTCCCTTAAACTCCTAAAAGGCTGAATCACAGGATTCTAACCAAACATACTTCACCCCATTCTGAGTCATGCCTGTCAATGGTGCTGGTAAGCATGAGAATTCCTGTATAAACTTCATGTAGTAACTAGCCAGCCCTAAGAAACTTCATACCTCGAAGACATTCATCAAATGCTTCTAGGTAACTACTACTCTCACCTTCTATGGGTATACTGATACTCTTGTCTCTCATATGACATGACCCAGGATGTGAATCTCATCCATCCAAAAGTGACACATTGAGATCATAGCATATAACTGATGGTACATCAGTGTACTCAAAATGATCTCAAGATGGGTAGCATGGTCGTGTCGAGTGTGAGAGTACACCAAGATATAGTCCATGGAGACCACCATGAAAGAATCCAAGTAAGGATGGAAAACTATGTTCATCAGTTCTATGAAAAATGCAGTTGCATTCGTGAGGCCAAATGGCATAACCAAATACTCATATAAACCATACCTTCTTCAGAAGGCTGTAAGAGGTATATCAGATGGCCTGACATGAAACTGATGATAGCTGGATCCCAATTCGATTTTTGAGAACCCTCTGGCACTTCGAAGCTGATAAAAAAGATCATCTATCACTGGAAATGGACATCGGTTCTTGACCATCAATTGGTTCAACTTCTAATAATCCACACAGAGCCTAAGGGTGACGTCTGGCTTCTTCGCAAACAGGATAGGCAAACCCCAAGGAGAAGTATTGGGTCGGATGAAACCCCTTTCCGGCAACTCCTCCAACGTCTTCTTCATCTACTGTAACTCGGGTGTAGCCATCCTATAAGGAGGTATAGACACCAGTGTTTCTCCTAGAACAATTTCAATAAAAATTTCTACCTCTCTCTCTGTATGAAAACCTAAAAAGTATTCTGGAAAGGCATCTGGAAAGCAGTCAACAACTATAGGGAAATCTAGCTCAGAAGTCCCATGGTCATTTAGATATAATCTAGAAATCTAGGCCGTAACACTGCCCAACACATGATGATCTAGTCCAGATCGACTCACCTGGACATCCCATTCACCCTTGTGAAGAAAATATTCTCCCCCTGGTGATGTAAAGCTCACCCTACGACGATATCAATCAACCACATCCCAGAAGGGAACGAGACAGTCCATTCTGAGAATGACATCATATCATGTCATCTATAGGTCATAGAGGACCTCTTGAAAGTGATACTCAGCCACCTCTAGAGGTCACTCATTCCACTGATGCACACAAGTCGTTCTAATACCCAAGGGAGTTTCTAGGATCATAATATCCTCAGAAGCATAAAAAGTATGTCTAAGGCCTTCCACAGCGTGCACAAAAATAAATCTATGAGAAGATACTATATCGAAAAGTGTCCGGGATAAAACTGCGGCTACTAAAATTGTACCTCGAATTATAGAAGGTTGAGAATCCCTCTCCTGATGAATCTGCTCTACCGCAAAAGTCTGGCATGCACCGCGACACTGTGTATCAGCCAGAAATACCTGAGCTAACCCTCAATGAGCCTGACCAATTCGTCCATGACCTCTACCCTAGCCTAAATGACCTAAAGCACTCCACCACTCAGTCTGCATCTGAACTAGTAATTCTGCTCCAATATACGGGGTCGAAAACGATCCGCCTTCACTTGCCGCTGGAAGTATTACAATGCAATAAACACTGAAGATGACCCATCTTGACAGAAGATCGTCCCTCCACTGGGTTTATCAAGCACTTAGTTTTCTTATGCTCAGTTTTCCCAAACTGATAGAACACCACTAGGTTTCCAGAAGGAAGATCCCATCTACCAGAAGGAATACCTTGCTTCCTTAGGTCGCCTCGTGTAGACTCATGATGGCGCTTCATGCGGTCTATCTGAAATGAATCAACCCTGGGTGTTGAACCGCCCTAGTCCACAGCTCCAGTCTCCCTCAGATTTCACTAAATGATAAGCACTGGGTTGACTATCAGAGAAGTATATGTCATCTAAAAGACATTCACCTGCGATCCGATGTCCGGTCTGAGGCCTTCCTCAATCTTTCTTGATAAAAATAACTTGTTATTCCCATAATGGGAGTGAAATATCATTACTCTGTGAAGTGGGAGGAATACTCCATAACTGTGAGAGTACCCTACTGTAGGTTCATGAACTCTCTAGCTCTGTCAGCCCTCAGCGTCACTCGGTAGAATTAGTCGAAGAAAGTACGCTGAAACTCATCCCAAGACATATTCTATTGGAACCTTGCCTGCGAAACCACATCCCACCATTTGATGGAAGAATATCTTAGAATATAAGTCACGAGCTTTACTCTCCTCTCCGGATGTTTCTCTAGGTTCTCTAAGATAGATTGCATGGATTTTAGAAATGATTCTGCATTCTATGTCCTCCATCCCCTGCAAATGTGGGAGGATGCTGCTGCTGAAAAATCCACGTTAGCTCTTCCATAGATGGTCATGATGCTGAGCTCCCTGGAAGGTCTGCATGAATCTCATGAAACCATCTCTAAACTGATCTTCGGAACCAGTGTTGGGAATCATTGCAGGTGCCATGTCCAGAACAATAGGTAGAACTAATGGTAGTCCCTGATCCTCTATATCTGGTGTACGGTCGCTGCCTAGTTCCTGACATGCAACGGGAGGACGTCTCGGTGCCATGACTCTACAATATCAAAAAAACCCTTAGATCACAATACCAGGAACTGAAAACTAGGAGCGTAAGAAGTCATGATGGGAAATAATCATTTAAAAGAAAAAAATAGGACTACACGGCATGTATAAAGAGTACACGGTGTGTTCCCTTAAGTCATTTACATGGGCGTGTAATTTTACCCAACAGGTCGTGTAACACCCCAAATACACGGCGTGTTGTCCCAAAACATGGCGTGCACGTGAATTCTCTTCCCTGCCTCTGTCATTCTACATGGTTAATCCACACATCTCTCCAAAGACAAAACTACACGAGGTTTTCAATTCACACATGACATGTATATGAGAAGCCTCAACTAGACCATGTTATTAGTGGCACGACCTGTGTGCCAAGGTGACATTGCACGGCCTGTTCTAGAAAGACACAATGTGTATGAAGAAGTCCAAATAGACCATGTTGACTAGAAAGATGGTTGGATACACGGCTGACACTACACGGTGTGTTTCAGAAGCACACGACATGTTTGATAACAGATAACACTAACCAGGGAAGTTCGTGACACGACAGGGCACCTAAGTCAAATGGAATGGTGTGTAAAATTCAAACACGACACGTATTTAAAAAGAAAACAAGACCTATGTTGTTTTTGACATGGTCGGGGTACCTATTTCATACTACCAGGTGTGCTAAACTAGTACACAACATGTTCCTACAAGATCTTTCACAACCTCGTGTCCCTGCCCACCCAGTCAGCGACATGGCTAAAAACTACACGACGTGTATTCATAAAGTACACGCCATGTATTCTGGGTTTTTCTAGACAGTATCCCCAGAACTGCACCAGATCCTAGAAAACATAGAAAAACTAGCGTTAATGTGCCAAATTCTGATCCGTGGGGGCCCATAATCCCCAGGAATCAATGCATGACATCATAACAATGCACATAACAAGTTAACAGTATAACAAACTCATGATCCACCAAATTCGGATCCTCGAGGGCTCATAACACCCCTAAGACCAATGTTTGGCGTCCGTGATAAAAAATCTCTAACCAAACGATAACCTATCAACATATCAGGTAATATATCATAGGAGCTATCACAACAACATGCATAGTCTATCTCAATTTCTAACACAATATCATGCAACATATAATGCAATCTAGATGGCATGGAAAAATGCATGACAAGTGATTTTCTAACAGGTGAATGTATGATGAATGAGATGGCATACCCTCATATTATTGGGTTGCAACAAAATATAACCACAATCATATAAATAGTAACATCACAAAACAAGTGCACTACCCAATGGTGAAATAAATTAAACTATAACATTTGCAAAACTCGAAAATTGTAATATTCTAGGTAACCTTGCTTTTTCCCTGTACACAGTTTCTAGAACTCCCAGGAATAGGTATTTACCATTTACCTATTCATCTTATCCCTATCTAATGTCCCTTAACAGTAAGATAATAGAAAATAAATGAAAATAACCTACTCTGATACCACTTTTTAATGACCTGAATACACAGCCACTCAACTGATACAATGTACCCGGTTCACCAGATGACCTCAAGAGCATTTACCCAAATGCCCGAGGCTGCTCACAAGTAGTGAGTGCCTTGGTGAGACATTGGGGAAACAATGCCCTCATTTGGTAATTTATACAAGGGAAAGGAATAACACTCAATAACAGAAGCAGAAAACAACATACAACAACATAAACTAAACATTATAAGAAATGAATAAATAATAATGATGATAATTATGCAGAATGTACAAGTATCTACAGAAAGAATCAAAATACAACAATGTGCTGAAATACAATTGAGAAAAAATGTATGAAAGTAACAGTAACTGTAGCATCATCGCAAGCCAAAGTTCGGTCCTATACTCTCCATCTCCAACCAAAAATCATGTACCTAAAGTAAAGGGGCCATAGTCCCTATACACACCTGCATCCATATAACATGTTTGGGCCAAACATAGTGACCCAAACAGGGTGTGAGACTAATCCCAAAATGCAAACACCACATGATTTGTTCCCTACTGTTAGTGAGCAATATAAAAAAATAAAAGAAATAAATGCAGTAGAGAAATAGAAGTACACTCATGTAAACAATAATACAAATCTCTATTCACATTTATATATTAACTCAATTCAATAATTTTGTTATCAACCATGGAATCTAGCAAACAACTCTAAAATCCTAAAGCATAGAAAGTAACACAATATGTATCTCAAAACCCAACGTAAAAAACAAGTAGTACAAAACCCAAGCTTGTTCTTTGGCTTGGTGGACTCATCATAAACAAAAATAAAATATTCACACTGACTATCTGGGTGGATCATACTGACAGACCCCTCTAATAAAATAATAATACAAAGACACAGACACTCTGGGAAGCTTTCACCATCAATTCCCCTATGGTCTTGCACCGATAGCTAAAGACTCTCTGAGTAATAAATTACGTCTAATTCCCCATGTAGTCTCGATACGTAACTAAATACACTCTCAGGAATCATAATTTCCAATTCCTGTAGCCCTTGTGAATGATAATAATTTATTATAGACTCTCTAGGGAAGCCCTTAATCATTAATTCGCTATGTAGTCTACCGCAACAAGTTCACACAACACTGACCAGTCCAGTCGTGCGTAATCGACTGTCACCAGCCCTATGTAAGTTAAACAAACTACTTGGATAATTGGTAAAATGCATCAAAATCATATAAACTATGAGAAATACATGAAAACAATTATATCAAGGTGGGAAATCAATGCAATAAGGTCTGCCTCATAGGAACCTAATCCAAACGGTGATAAAAAACCAAAACAATGGAAGCACCCATGGGGTGACCCTAAAACATGCTAACAAGCAATCATTATTCATCTAATTGTCTCAAGAACACACAAAATATAAGACAGATAAAAATAAGGATCAAAACACTAACCCAAGAAACCCGATACATTGGTATCCGACACTTTTTCAAAAAAAATCATAGACATTCAACGTAAGGAAACAAAAAACCTACCTCTATCTGAGGAGATCAATAAACATGATCCTCAACTAGTGAATTAGCATAGAATAGAGTATATCTACAAAAACACCTAAGAATTTCTACCTCAGATAACTCACACAAGAGAATGAAATAGAAAACGTTACCAATGGAGAACCAAGAACTCACCATTTCAATTCTACTGCAACCGATGGCATTCGATTCAGATAACAAGTGATGGATCGGTGGATAGATGAATAGATGTGGTTGTACCATCACTCTCAGTCAATGAAACTGGATAAGAAGGTGTTTTCAGGGTTAAGACGTGACCCCTGTCCATTTAACAAAAAAATTGAAAGTACACAGCGTGCACTATTGGAGTACACAACATGTACACGACATTTACATACTCCAAATTAAGAATCCTCCACATCACACCTACTTGTCCGTGTGTGTGTCCATGGCAAGGACATCACACGGCCTCAAGCGGCAGAAAAGTACACGACATGTACTTATAAAATTTCTAGATTCTCCTCTTTTTCCAAAAAAAAATGAAAGTAAAAGGAAAAACATAACTGAAAATATGGTCTGGGTTCTTACATAGTGGGATTTACATCATGTAAAAGATATCATCCAGGCCCAAAAACATGGCTATGCTGGGTGAGGGACACAGGGATGTACCCCATGTAGGGTACATGCCATGTACCAATATTACATGCCATGTAGATGGGTATTTATATTCCATTTCTGGAGGGGGTACAAGCCCAGATGTGGCTTCATGAGTATAGGTTGTGTACTCATGAAGACATTTCATGTACTTCCCCATTGTTACTATTTTGGGGTATTCTATATATTTTCCCTAACGAGTCTGAATTTGAAGCATGAGTAGTCCATTATGAGTATCTTTTTGAGTAGATCCCATTGGTAATACCTATGAAGTGTTTTGAGTAATTCTAGATAGAATTTATTTAATGGAGATATTCTTCCTCTATTAATGGATTTGAGTTTCCCCTTAGAGTGATACCTATTCTGAGATGATCCATGAGATATATATCTTGAATGATTCCCTTGTTTCTTTTTTCCATGATTATGCCACCCTTGTGAGATGTTCCATTCTACCCTATAAGGTTGAGGTATTAGATGTCTCGAGGATCTCCTATATGATTCCTCTATTTACGGTTCAACCTAGAGGATCCCATTTATGATGCATCTATTAGTTTATTGAGGATCCCCTGAGGGATGAATTTTATTACAAGATGGTCTAGGGAGTCCCTTGTAGGACCCCTTTACACATGTTTTATTTCAAAGATACAATGTATGATTAATCATCATATATAACACTTTTGAGGACCCTGTGTTGGATTCCCATTTAATATGAACCATTTTGAGGATCCCTAGTTGGATTATTCCATTTTATTTCCAATATAGGATCTCGTGATGGATACATATTTTACCTTATAGTTACAGATCTCGAGGAGGATTCATTTTTCATGTATATACCTAGAGTTTCCCATGTAGCATTCCTATATATTTTATAATTGTGGGGACCTATGGGTTCCCCAATTTTTGACATACCCAGAGTTAGAACAATGATTTTGGGAAATTATGGTAGCAGGTGTCACCATAGATCACATGCCAAACATGTAAGCCCATTGGATTGTGGAAGCACTGTTTATTTTATGCATTCAACCACCACGACACTATTGTTTATGATTTCACATGTTTATTATAGATTCAATGATTAATATTGTATGTGATTCATTGTTAGTGCCTATTAAGAAAGGCGCAATGCATCTTTCTTTCTCATTGGGATGCTTGGTTGTTCTTCACGGGATTCTACTAATGAGACATGTTATTTATTATGTTTATTTTTATACATATAAGTACAAACAAGGATGTATCAATTAGGTTTATATATTTGGTTATTATAATATTTTGATTTACGAATATGTTTTTTTATCTGGCTATTGACCATTAAACTATGATATACCATTATGGTGTCCCTGTTATTGATTCTCATGCAGAATTCCACTCTCCTGAGTGATGGGGATGATTCTACTCTCCCCTATTTGATATTTTATGTGTATTATTATGCTATCCTCAATGTGATTATCGTAATGGATTATTACGTTATCCTAAAGGATATTGATGATTATGATCTCCCCGATCGATTACATGTCTCTAGTGTAGGGTGTGGTGTCACATATCATTGGATAATCTAATTGATTAAACACTTTAGTTGATATAAATGATTCAACTATACATTATTAGAGACCCCATGGGTGGCCATGATATGAAACTTGTGAGTTATATTTATTGATAACCTATGGTCAGACCCTTAGGAATTATTAGGGTTCCGAATATCATGACCAACTATGGACCGAGACCTATGGACCGAATATTGGAATTGATTTTTATGGACCAAGCTGAATGAAATCTATCTCAGTGACCATTTATAAGATATTTTTTTTATAATAATCTATAATTAATTGGTGAACTTATTGGAGGCGATTATGGATAAACCCAGTTGTATGATGAGTATCCTTTAATGTTGACGTCACATGCTTAGAGAAATTTCTTGAATTGGCTGATGCGGGTAATTATTAATTTATGTTATAGAAATAGAGTTTGAATAATGATTCATATATTGGGTGGAATTATGTCTAGATCAATTCCCTTTCACAGGATGTCCCAGTGAGTAGGATTACATGCCCAATGATTGACTAAAAATTGTTTTTATGTTATTTCATTCACATACCCCGGAATATACATATTTAGGAATATATGTATAGTCATGGGACTATAAATTTATATGTATATAGATATGGAGAAAAATGATGGATAATTCCTAGTTTAATTGGTTTAATGACTCATGGTTAGTTTTCGGTTTCACGTTTGTTCATTTTACTTATATTTTCCATTTTGTCCTTACAAGGATGAGTTGTGTCCTCTAACATACACTAAATGTAGAATACATTATTATTTTATCATCAGGGATTCATTTGGAGATAATTTCATTTACCTACATGTGATACTAAGTGTATATATAGAACTAATGTCTAGTTTTCAGGTTGATCATATTTGAATGTAGGATTGGGTTGAGGCATCATGTTTCATATTCAAAAGGAGATACTCACATGGCTCTTCTGGTCGGGCAGTTGTAGATTAATAGTGTCTAGATATCAAGCAGGGGGTCTATCTGGGTGGATGTATTATGTAAAAATACATTTATTTTATATTAATTCTGAGTCTTATATTTTTATGATCAGACAAGTGGGTGATCATTATAGTATGTCTGACATAACTTTTCGCGATTTTAGTGCATTTCCATTTATTATTACAGAATATTCAATTTTTGTTTACATGCTACGTCTTCACCCTAATTATTTAACATGTTCATTGATAAATATATTAACATGTAGTTTTATTACTATTATATGATGGAAGAGTCTCCCCACATTCATACCATAGGCCATCGCTGCTAGTTGTAGCCTCTAGAATATGGTGAGGCATGCTTGACATCTACTAACCAACTAACTAATGACTCCATTTTAGTGGAATTTGGGATGGGATATTACAATGTGGTATCAGATATATTATTTTCTTGGTGATTAATTTTTTGGATATGGTAGACAAAAATATAAAGAATGTGTTATAACCTATGATGGATATCAAACTTGTCCTTTGGGAACATTTATTTAGTAAGAAGTCCTAGTTTCTATGGGTATGAGATTGTAGTTTTAATATGTATTGTTGCATTTGTAAATGATTTTACCAATTATATTTTCACATGATGTGATTTACTATGGATATATGGATTTTTTCCATTGGAATTAGTCAATTGATGTAATTAGACACTTGGCCGACCAAGGCAAGAGGCATCTCAAGTATCGTATTTGGTATAAAGGATTACCATCATATAACACTCCATTTGTGTGATTTTTCTTATGAATTAAGCCAATTTTACGAGGTCTACTTACATATATATTTCATATTGTTGAATTATTTGTGTGGTTGATGACTCGGTCCTCATGCATGGGTGGTGCAGAGATTATTGTAGGTAAATATTCCATATGATTCTCATCTATTGTACTCCTTGTAGCGTGTAGTTTATATGGACATGGTTATCAAGTCATATCATTGAGTATATTTTTTATGGATTACATTAACTCTCTTTTGAACTGGTCTTGTAATGGGTATTACCATTAATGACTGCTTAGTGTGTGTCAGTTATGTATCTCTTCTATGTTGGTATCATGACCTAGAGGGAGAATTTATTTATTAGGATTCGTGATGATGATCATGTTCCTTTTAGGTCATGTTTTTAGTATAGAACCTATGATATTGAGATCATTAACTTTTTTATATATGTTTGATATGAAGTTCTATGTGTTAAAACTTTTGACATAGTTGTTATAACTCATCTATATGGTCTGTTGGGAGACCTAGTGACCCTTAGTTTTGACTCGAACCACCATAGGCTGACATCATTTTTAATCTAAGGAAACATATGTGAGGGGTTGGGTCATGGTTTTATATTCCTTTTTAGAAAATGAACATTTTTGTATGCTCATATTCTGATTAAGTCAAGATAGGTTGTTGAGTTTTGCATTGTAGGCATGTTTATGCCCTCATATATTAATAAACACCCATGGAATACTCGTATGAAGAATAGCACTGATGATTTTGATTATTTGGATGCATGTCCTAGTAGACCGGTGTTTCTACTATTGGTAATGTTGTCAGAGCATATGTATATTCTCATGAATAGTATTATTCAAGGTTTGGGCTATTGTAGAATAAATCATGGAATAGGTGAGATTACTTGTTTCGAACAAGTGTTTTAAAGGAGCTTCTATCTAGTTAAAATTGACATTCCATGTTAGATGGTTAGTTTAGACTTTTAATATACAACTTGTTGGAATGAATTTTGGGTGAAAAAGGCACACATTAGTTATATGTGGTATTTTTTAAATCCTTTATCAATGATTGATCATGTGCGAGCTAAGGACCAATTGTTCCAAGACATTCTGTAGGCATGGATTCTAAGGAGTTGTAGTTTAAAGGATTAATGTCTATAATTGGTAGAGGAGACCTAAAAATATATCATGTACCATGAAATGGTTGAGCCACAGCTCAACATTAAAATGAAATGTCGGTTGATGTGGTGTCAGCTGTTGGTTAAAAAAAGGTATGACCTGTTTTGTCATGAGCATGGCCCGAAGAGATCATTACACACAAATTTTTGGTATAATATTATCATTCAATTATTATAGATGATCATGTAATATCATGACATCTTCTTGATTATACTATGATATAATTTAACCTACACTGAAATAATTTCATTTCTAAATGTCTTACGTGGTTCAGAAAAAGATCCTATTGATGTTACACTCTAGAAGCATTGTACGATTATCTATATTGTGGGTTATTTCAAAAATGGTCATTAAAATGTGGAATCCACATTTTTTGTTGATGGTTAGTGTTTCCCTGTTCTTTTGGGATAATATATTTCTTCTTAGATGACAATAAGGGTATTCTTATGTTAGGAAATAACAGATCAGTCATAGTTAAACATCTTCCATGTATGAGATGATTTTTAATGCAATGAGATTAGTTTTAAGATAGTCAATATTGATTTGTTGTGTAGTTGTTTATGTAGAAATAATTGATGATGTTCTTACACCCATTCCTCTTAGTGATGATATTATTTATTGTGGGCTGATTAAAAGGTCTTGTCATTTTTCTGACTTGATTTTTTAAGAAAAATTTTGATTTTTTTCTTTCATAATCATATATGGTGTAAAATGGTAATTTTCACATATAATATTATCTAATATAATAACATTAACCACTTCATTGGTCCAATAATATAGTGTATACCATTGGGAAGGAGTTTTTTGGAATTTTAAACAATTGGAATTTTATCAGAATTAATAATATGTAATATTAAATTAAAAAAATATTACATTATTTGAGCTGATTTGTTTGGAATTATCATTTGAATTAAGCATCATATTGAAATTCCCTTTCTACTATGGTGTCTATAATTGGGAGTTTTTACTAACCATGAAAGAATTATCAGTTTGGTGTTGTGCCCAACTTATACACCTTTTTATTTTATTATTGATTTTCTTCTTTTTCATTCTTTTTTTTCTTTTACTCCCAGCTTATTATGTGTGACCATGTTAATTACCCTTCACATTGAAAAGATTTATTATAGAGGTAGTGGTATAAATAAAAATACATAGGGAGAGAGGGATTTGTCTTCATAGTGCTCAGGATGCATTAGATCATTGTGTGACAACCATCGATAATGAAAATGGATTATTCTTTTGCAGATTCCACCTGAAGGTAGGTGTTTTCTATGTATGACTATAAATAACCATATATTAATATATTTTTGATTTTATACCCCCTATATGCTCTATTATGGACCTTGTATACTTATATATTGATTTTTGGTTGAAAATAGAGATTTCAGAGCATATTGAGGGTTTTCCATTCCGAATAACCAGTGTAAATGACACGTGCTTCATGGAACACATGTTGAGTGTTTTTGGGTTTGGGATAAATGATATTTTATAAGTAAAAATCAATCACTAATTTATATATTTCATCTACCATGACATAGTTGTAAAACTGATTACATAGCCAAGACACCCATATATGGGAACATGGATCTATAGAGTACACGTATAGACCCCTTTTGGGTCACACTACATATATATATAAATACATGCTGATGTACATGGACATATAGGGTGGGGAACACTAGTAGGTACCCCATGTAGGGTAAAAATAGTTTTCCCATCTTACAAACCATGTACATGGGTGTTTACATGATATGCATGGTGGGAGTACACGCCTAGGAGGGGCTTCAAGAGTACAGGCTATATACTCATGGAGAAACAACGTGTACTTCACCCTTCTAGAAATTTTAGTCGTTTTTATAACTTTTTTCCCAATATTAATAATTATACCCCATGATTATTCCATTTGGAGTATCTTCCCATTTAAATCATGATGGTTACACCTGTTAGGTGTTTTGAGTTAAACATGGTTGAGTTTACTAAATGAACATGTTATTCCTTTAGTAATTTAATCTGGTGTCCCCTAATATTGATGCCTATTTTCATATCAGCCATGAGTTATATCTGTTTAACAATTCCCTTGTATATGTTTTACATGAGGACATCTCCCTTGTGAGATGTTCCCTTATGACTTCTGTGGCTAAGAGATTATTTTTCTCTAGAATGCTCTCTAGGAATCCTCTATTTATGTCTTGTCTTATAGGATACCATATTGGATGCCTCTATCATTTATCTATTTATAGATGACCGCATGAGTGATTTATTTTCATATAAGATGATATTGGGAGTCACTTATAGGATCCCATTACTTCTGTACCATTATGATGATCCCATGTTAGATTGTTCACCTTCATACACTGTATCATGGTCCTTGTTTAAGAAAACATTTTCATAAATACCATTTTGATTATCCCTTTTTGTATTGCTCAATTTTTATTCTGTTAGAGGGCCTCCTTCCTCCCATACTTTACTTCTATGTTTCCCATGTATGATTCCTTCGCCTATGAGAAATCCTCTAGGATCCCAAGTAAGAGTCCTCTCTGTGATTGAATCAAGGGGCCCTATGTGTGCACTGATGTTTGACTGACCTTGTGATAGTATGTTGGTTTTGGGTAACGATGGTTGTGGTTGTCATCTATAAACCTGCGCGAAACATGGAAGCCTATGGAAATGTTATTGTAGTGTTGTCTTTAAGAATTTACACACTGTAACTCTTTTTTCTAGGATTGACCATATTTATTATGTATTCATTGATTATTACAAGAGTTGATTCCATGTTGGTGATGTTTGAGACTAATGTGATTCAACATTCATTCTCTTTGAAATTCTAGGATGTTCTTCATGGGTTTAGTTTCAAAGCCATGATAATTATTATATTTATTTTAATACAGATTTTTATTACATTGGATTTAGATATTGTGTCTGTTTATGTTATTATTATATTATTAGGATGTACATAGGTGTTTCATAATATATGGGTTTTTAGCCTTCTACTAGGATATATGATCATTGCATCCCTGTTAGTGATAGTTGTGGATTTTTTTGATCTGAGGAGTGATGAGGATAATTCCACTCTCTTAATATTGATAATTTATGGGTTTTATTATTCTCTATTTAGTCCTATTATAATCCTGTATAATTACACTCTATCGAGGGATAGAGATGACTATGTTGTCCCTGATTGTTTACTTGACCTTGACCTTGAGCATATAATCCCTGAGCATTGGATAATCAAAATTATTTCACCCTTCCTAATGACACGGTTGACTCTAATTTCTCATATTACAGACTCTTAGGGTGGGAATGTACTCTCACTGGTGAGTTCTACTTCTAGATCCCATAAGGGTACGACCCTAATCGATAGTCCGAGTTCTGAATATCATGAACTCCTATGAAATGAGACCTAAGGAACATACATTGGACTAGATTTACATGGACTGAGCATCACAATTTCTAGATCGATGAACATTTATAGGAAATCAATATGTACTTACATGTAATCCATTGTTATAGTGATTAGATGTCATTATAGGTGAACCAAGTTGTTGGACGAGTATCCCCTATGGTGACGTAGATTTCTAAATGATATTCTAAAAGTTAGATGAATTAGTTATTTTTCAATTGGAATTAAGAACACAGAGATAGATTAAATAATAGAAAATTTGGAGGCATGATGTCCAGCTCAATTTCCTAGCACATGACATCCAAGAGATTGAGATTTCAGACCTAAGGATCCACTGATGATTGGTTATATGTTATTTTAGTCACCTACTAATTAATATTCATATTTATAAATAGATTAATAAGTATGATAATAT
This sequence comes from Viscum album, assembly GCA_963277665.1. Lineage (NCBI taxonomy): Eukaryota > Viridiplantae > Streptophyta > Magnoliopsida > Santalales > Viscaceae > Viscum > Viscum album. The sequence goes on along the minus strand of OY728151.1, from coordinate 2,057,591,264 downwards.
ACATGTATACAGATATATATTTGGATATCCATGGTGGAACTTTCTTATATGATTTGGATTATAATATAGTGGTGTGACTGTGGTTTCTCATTTATTTATTTTACTTATATATTCAGTTGTGTCTTAGAAAAGAGGAACTGTTTTATTTTGCCAAAACTGATAGTTGAATACTTTTTACCATCTTCACTGGGGTGGCATATTCAGATTATTTATCACCCCTATATGTGATCCTTGGGGTACATGTAGGTCTTATATACTATTCTTAGTTAGACCATGGATTCATGGTGGATAGAGAAGAGGCCTTGAATTGAATGATTGAGATGATTTGCTCATGCAATTATTTAGATCATACCGGTGAAGATCCATAGTCTCTTGAGGCTGGGTATGTGGTCTGGATCAATGTTTGTTTTAAATCACTATAATTTTATTTCCTTTATTTTGTACTCTTATATAGGTATGTTCATCCTAGGGGTGACTAGTTTTGTATTTATCAAATAACTCATTGATATTTAAAATAATTTTAATTTATTATTACATCATGTTCTATTTCTAATTATTTATTGCTTCCAAAATAAATTTATTTACTAATTTGATGATAAATAATTATTTTATTTACTATATTACTATAACATGATGGAATATTATCTCCATTATCCCACCCTGGGTCCCCGCTACTACTCGGAAGCCTCTATTGTACAGGGACGAATGCTTGAGGCCTAGTAACTAACCGGAGTGGGGAACCATTTTTGGGGAATCTGGGTCAAGACATTTCAATTAAATATATATATATATTAAAGGAAAGGCTCGGATCAGGAAAAACCTGATACCGAAAATTATTAATATAAAAAAACAGTACAAGAAAAAAGAAGTACAACTAAACAAACTTAAAAGCATACATCATCTCAAAGCCAAATCCATTTCCAACTCCAAAATCTGAAAGCTCATCATCCAGTTCAGCTGACTCCCATTCAGATGACCCAACATTCCTTAACAATTCCAATTATTGTTTTTTACGCTGCAACATCTCCTTAGATAACATCGCCTTAGGTGGACGCTTTTCATCACGAACTTTAGTAACCATCTCCCTGCGCATCCCAGATGCAGACCTGGTTGTCATTGGTTTCGGAAAATCAGAGTAATCTTTCTTTGGTCTTCTTCTGCTTGGGTAAGACCCACTCATTTCATTATCATTTGTCTTCTTGGCCGCTCCCTAAACAATGGAACAATAACTAGGAATCACATTATCCTTTCAACTTCCCAAGATATCCCCCCATTTCTTAGGAGGGTGCATAGCATAGTCAAATTGACTGTCAGCCTTCATACACAGCGGTCAATTGGTCTCTTGCAGTGTATCGTTTATCCCACATGGGATCTGCTCTATCTCAACACCTATATTCATGAGACAATTCTTAATTTCAACAGGTTCCTCCACCTTATTGACCCTTCTAGAGCCATCATAGACCACAAGTGCAAGGGAGTCATTCCCAGACTGATATGTGTCCACAACCAGTTCCACTTGCATCTGTTCTGCATTTTCCAGAGCAGCAAAACTATTCTTCAAGAAGATATCTGGACCATCAGGTATATCACGATTTTTACATGTATATGTATCCTTCATTGCTGCTATTGTATTTCCATTCCGAACTAGACCACGACCCATATACTGAAACTACATGTTCAAATTCTCCTTGTCAATATCTTGAGAAGGTGTTTCATCATTGGCATGGTAAGTCTTCCTGCCGTCAACACTCCTGCACATCTCTTTAACTGCTCTTGCCTCACTAGGTACAACCATAATACCAAGGTCCTTCTTTAGTCTCCCAAACACTTCTGAAACAGACGACCCTGCTATAGTAGGAGCATCTTTCTCCACACATAAGGACTCACTCCCCCCTAGATCAGCTTCAATACATCCAGCAGGATCTTGAATCACTTCTCCAGGAAAATCTTGAGGCATACTGACCTGATCAACGTGTTCCAGACCACCTGTTTGGTTATCAGGTTAACGATAACATGCCTCACCCCTCACCACCTTCGCTATGGGCGCCTCAGTTGGTGCTGTATGTCCAGCATGCCCCTATTTTTATCACACTTACGACAATTAGATACCCAGTGTCCCTACCTATGACAGAAGGAACAAAACTTGACCCATGAATCATATAGTATGGATTGACCATACCTGTACTCCCCTTCAATCCCAATCCACACCAACTCCAGTTTTGGTTGTACTAAATCCATTTCAATATAGATCTGTGCAGCCATTGGGTGTGAGAGTGAAGGTGTCTGATGATCACAACATATAAATCACCCAATGGAATTTCCGATTGACCATAGAATTCCAATGTTCTGAAAAGGCAGCAGAAACCTCGAATGTTGAAGCCAAATTTCTGAGGTTGGAGAGTCCCAATTCATATGAAGATCAAAAGTCCAACGAAGTAGGTGAAAATAAAAACCATGAAGAGATCTACTGGTACTTGACCAGGCTCTAATCATATCATCCTCATCAGCAAAGCAGAGGATAATTTGTCACGACCCCAAAAGTCCAACTGACACTTGCTTAGTTAAACCCCAATCCTCATTAACGTGATTGGAAAAGACCTCCACCAAAGGCCGTCGCCGCACAAATCTCTCAAAAAAGGCTGTGGAAAACATTGAAGACACTTCATTGAATTCCTGAACAGAAATTGGAACCACGGGCTGGCTATTGAAGCGGCCAGGGACCTTTGGCGCCACATTTATACTTGGAAATAACGGATAAATCGTACCTCAATGACAGAATGAACCTGGACCCCTAGACCAGACTCCCTGAGAAACATCAGCAGGACTCGGATGAGACCCCTCCCCCAGAGGAGGAGGAGGGGTCGCTGCATCAATCATCACTTTAGGGTTAGGGCATCGAGCTTCGTCATCACCGTCACCGCTCCAGCTAGTTCATGAGATTCATTACATGTATATATACATTATAATGTATCTACTCCAATTTATAGCATATAATTCAATTCTATAGTTTTAATAGTTGTATTTAATTTGTATATTTTTATCTAAGTATATAACAATTTTCATTTAAATCCATTAATTCCTATGGTGAAATATACGAAAGATATTATTTATTTTTTGGAACATATATAGATAAATGTAATGTTTTGTTCTCTTTACCATTTACCTAGTACAATGAAAAATTATATATGGGGAATAATAAATTGTTGGAATTATATTATAACACATATTTAAGGAATATTATAAACAAACACTATCTATTTTTACACTTGTTTATCTAGACCTCCAAATTCATATCATGTGTGTTAGTGAAAGGATATAAGATCATGTTTTAGAATTTGTTTGAAATTCCAAAAGATGTTAAAAAATTCTTTGATTAGATGGGTAAAATATATGAACATTAATTAGAAAAAAATATGATAGTTGTAATGAATCAAATTGATGTTTTTAAATTAGGAATTATGCTCCTGAGGTAATCCAGGTGCTTAAATGATCATTGTAGGAACCATGTCTTCTGGAAGTATTATTTTATATTTATTTCTTGAGTTCATGGTTTGGTGTGTGTGGTTTTGGGGAAAATGATTGACACCATGATACTCAGAGCATCACTAGTATGTTTTGAAATGAAAATAGTTATTCATCAAGGTAACCACATGGTTAAGGTCAAACTATGTTGTGTTCGAGGGGAAACTATGTGAGGTTTAGGATGGCTTGAAACATGGTGTATAGAGTGTTCATGGTTTTTAAAAAAACATGTTCCATGATGTAGAATGGGTCTATTTGGTGATGAACAGTTGACACATTCCTAGAAAACCATTTAGCCAAACTAGATGAGGGGTGTTTGTGTCGCACAATGGTAGGCCCAATATTAACATATGGGTTTTCTTACTATATAGCCTAATAGTGTGGGAAATTTGTGTGGGAATGTGGATGGTGCATGGTTGGTGAAATTGTTTTAAAAAAATTGGATATACAATGAAATAAATTACAATATTATTAAATTATGGATTTTACCAAAACACCACTTAGTATTTTTATCCAATCCACCCCATTTCTCCACCAATCAATGTTCATGATCATTGGGGATCTCAACCCCCTAACCTTTATCCATCATCATTTTATGTGTTTTTAATAGTTATTATTGGGTAATTGAGGTAAGATTAATCATTTATTTCATCCTTTCCTATTGTCATTACACTTATATAATTTACGAGTTCTTTAGTTCAGGTTTTGTTGATGATTCCACTAGAGCATAGTTGAGTCATCCATTTATCATGGGGTTCTTGGTTGGATTGAATATATGTGATCTCAAAATGATTTATTGATGGAATTTCATGATTTTTCAGTATGTTATATTATCATAGTGAATATTAATATTTTTTCCATAATAACATAACTAAATTAATTATTTTAATAGTACCTATTTTTATGATTGTTTCAAGGAATAGTGTAGGGAGTCTATTGTGGACTTTCCATTGTAGTGTCACGTAGTTTCTATAAGATCTGACAGATCAATGGATTTAGTTAAATATGATGTGTTGGGGTTTAATGGATTGATTAACAATAATTATTATAATTAATGGAATTTTTATTGGAATGAGGTTACCACTGTAGTGATTGTGAAAAGATCTATTAGAAGTCGAAGTGGTTTTATGGGACATAGAATCACCTTAACCTGGATAGAAATATTAGGATATATTTTTATGAATCATTTATTATATTAATGTTCTACGATCTTTACACTTAGTATTATTTATTTTTGTACATGGGTATGTAGTATGTTCTTTAAATTCCATGAGTTGTATGTTTCCTTCATTGGAATAACTAATGTGGTTTTGGCATATGATCTATAACATAAACCTCCAACAGTTCCACATGGATCTATTTATGTTTAAAATACTAAACTGATGGTTTCCCCAAATTGAGAATTTTCAAGGGAATTGTTAATTTTGGTTTTATATGGGTATTGTCTTTGGGTTTGGAGATAAACCCAGTTTGGAATGTTCATTGGATTTATTAAATGGATATGGGATACTTTTAAGGACTTTATAATTATCTTTTTTTTGAAAGAATGATTTAGAATTAATATATGTTTTATAATTTTACAATAATTCCTATGAGACTTTAGAAATGGTTTTTATCAATTGAATTCGGTCTTGAACTTAATTTGGGTGTCAACATAGGAAATATATGTTTTGAAATGGTTTTCAAAATTGTGGTATTTTCTACAATATGATTTAATGAAAGGAGTTTCTAAATTGATTTGATGTTTTATTTTTATGTAGTGTGTGGTGAACCATTTGGTGAAACTTCTTGATGTATATTTTATTGAATTTGGTGGAAGGGGGGGTCATTATGATTGTTTTTCTATGAAATGTCCATAGTGAGCCATGGAATTGATAATGTTATAAAAATGGGTTTTAGGGGTTTATGAATTTTTAGAATGGTGATAATATTAATCCATTACAAGTTATTGTGGGTGAAATAGATTAAGGTGTTTCTTTTGGTGGTCCTCCCCTACAGTTTAGGGTGTTGGTCAAGGGTGTCCTCACTTTTGGATAAAGGTTATATTCAAATAATTCCTCATCACCGGGGTAGGTTCTTAGTCATGTACACTTTTAACCATGTATTTCAATGTTTTTCATGGGGTTATTCACATGTGGTATTGGTTTTTAGTCATGAATGTCCTCACTAGGGTCTGAGGTTATAGATATGGACCTCCTTACCCATATAGTAAGGTGTCGTTAATGATGAACCTCACAATGGGTTTGGATATTGGACTGGTCCTCTCCATCTTCAGGCTAGTACGAGACTGATTCTATGGATACAACTAATGTTTATGTATTTATGGTGGTTGAAATGAGTTTTTTCTGAAATTTTTTATTCCTCCAAATATAGATGAAAAATGAGAAAAAAATTTCATTATTCAAAGTAATATTAACCATTTGTTTTATGGCTTGGTTAACTGTATTAGGTCAATGTTTGCTTGGTAAGAATGGGAATCACCCAGTAATCTAAGGGATAGTGGGAACTAGAAAAGGCGTTGTATTCATAATAAGTACCTTTCTATTTTATTTTCATAATTCAATGGTATCTTAAACCAATATTTATATTTATGGTATTTAATTTAGATGTATTTGGGGGTATCCTACTTAGTTGTTGTCACGCCATGCATGGGAAACCATTGGACATGGGCTCCCAAGGAGTAGTAATATTCATATTGAATTCACAGGCCTGGGTTGATCCCAATGTTTATTGATACATTTTTTGTAATATTACCTCGAATGATGTTAAGGTGTTGGAGACTGGTTTTATGACATTTCTCAGAGTTGGATATATAGCCTGATTTTTTTGGTATATTTTTTATCATCGCAATGGGTTATTGATATTTTTTGGGTGGTATTGTCATATGGGAATTAAATGTTTTTATGTTAATCACCTCGTGATTCAGATTTATTATATTGAATATTTACATATACTATAATCAGTGTGATTTTTGGTTATTTATATCTTGTTTATTACTATATTTTAGGGTTATAGTCACCTCATACTTCCACCCAAGTCTCCCTATATTAATTAGAATCCAATTGTGTATGAGGAGGCATGCATGAGGACATTTGGTGAACTGGCATTGGGAGCTAGTTGTGGAGATTATATGTAATGTTCTTATAATGATTTATTATAATAGTAACCTTCATATTTCATTACTATCTAGGATTTACTATATTTGAAATAAAATAGTGTGTTATATCCACTAATGAATATCATTTGGTGCACCATGAACACCTATTCAGTTGGATTACTAGTTTACTAGGTTTGCAATTTATATTTTGATTTTGTGATGTTACCATTGTATTTTGTTTTCACTTTTGAGAAACAAAAATGAATTTTTAGATTTGATGTTTTATAATTTAATCATAGCTACATTCCCATTTGCAAGAGTCCCAAAATTTTGTTTTGACTCTTGGCTTATTGAGAAAGGTATATCTTAGGCATCATGTTAGGAACATTGGATCCTCATATTATAATCCTTCTTATATGTGATTTGTTGATTTTCTTCTGATTTATTGTTTTGTGGATCAATGGTGAGTCACTCATGGATGAGGAAAATGATTCATTCCTCATGTATAGTTAGTGCATGGACCATGCTAGGTCATTTTGGTATACATTTATTACTATTATAACCTTGTGGGGTTATTTTATTTAGTGTTATTTATAACGACCCATACTTTACATACGTGGTTATTACTTAAAAATTGAAGTACACTTATTACAACATATAACCAAACCATGAAAATACCGTATTCGTATAGTGTCTTTTGAAACTGGGAAACATAAAAAACTGGTTCATAAAGCATCTACATTGTCTCCCATTTTTTTCAACATATCTAGAGTCCCTTTCTGGAATATCCTACATAATAAACTTCTTCCTGACCTGGGGAATGAAAACATACAAAATGGTGGGCTCAAATTCTCAATAATGGTAAACAAAAGAAATATCAATCACATCATATTCATAAGAAAATAACATTTTGGAAATCATAACCTGAAAAAGAGAACATAATTTAATAACATGGGATAAATAAAAGTAGTGAAATGTAATCCTAATAATCATATCTTATAACATGAAATTTTGTGGCGTACACACAACATCATAGAGAATCATTTCTTAGTAGTCAAGACTCATTTCCAAGACTATCTTAGCGGACAAAGTCCATTTATGAACCGAGTTCACTCCTCATTTCAGTCCTGTTTCACTGAACCGGATTAACCTGACATTCCAGCCATATCTATATCATGAGATATAAATCATTACCCAATTCATTGGACGGATATATTGGTCCCACCCATCTCATATTTAAACTATTCTTATGTGTGCCAAAAAATCATAAATCATACATCATTGCATAACCCATGTAATAAAAATGGGATTCTTAAACATCGTGACATCATAAAACAATTCATATAAGATAAAGGAATTCATAAAAATATTTCCATCACAACATAATAAAATCAATGTAATTATAGGGAGAGAAAAAGAACCCTATATTATCTTAGATGAAAAATAATTTTGATAAAACACTTGAACTCCATTCTTGAGGTAAATATCCTTTCTACTTCAAAATCATTTTTCCATTATTAACATGTCATACAATTTTAAACTAAAAGAATATGATTAAAAATAAGCTTGAATACTTGTAAAGTATGCTTATTGGACATATTTTTTTAAAAATCCAGTCATGCTGTGTATGTTAAAAAAACATTCTTCTCGTACTTATGTTAGAAAAGTCAAAAAGTACCTTGTACAAAAAAATGACAAAAGATTCCATTCATAACTTTTACTAAAACTCACCGAAGGGGAAAATTGGATTTAAACAATTGTAGGAGGATAGAAATAATATTACATATTCAAGAAACATGGATATGGATGATAAATATTCCCCATTAAATACCGAAGAATAAACAATCTTGGAAAAAAATTGAGATTGTGGGATTTTTCCTTACCTTAGGTCCAATTTTCTTCGTAAGTGTCCGAACATCATGTATAATGATTTAAATAATGTTATTTACTTATTGAAGAATCATACTTATTTTTATGATATCATATATGGCCATATTCTTAGCTTCTTATTAGTAATATTTCATTACTACTTGTTATTCGAGTGTTTATTACTTTTTGTTCTTATGCGTGTTTTGTCGAATAAATTATTATTATTCTTTTTAGGTTATAGATACCTAATTTCTAGAATGTTATTATTGTAATATATATCATATTAATTCATTAAATTCATTTATATAATCATTAAGAAATGAAGATCATGTAGAACGAGTCGCATCACATCGTGGAGACGGTATTCCGTATGTAAGCATGAGCGATGATATCCTTCCAATGATTGTGGAATTGTATTGGAGTGTATGTATACTATTTAAGAATAAATATAACTTTACAAAAATAAAATATATTTATTCCTTACACCATTATACCCATCCAATTAAAGTGGTAGTGGAAAATAAATTACACCACGGTGTGGAGACGGTATTCCGTACGTACGCACGCACAGTGATTTAATTTTACATACGATGTATAGATGGTGAAATAGGGTTGTTTCATAATTATAATAACATATTAGTTTATGAGTGATACTGATTTTATTACTTCTTAATGAAACATCTAAAGAAGAATAAGTGGAAGAAGAAATAAATTTGAAAGAATCGGTAACGGACATTACCTCTTATTTGAAGCGCCTCATTGAGACCTCAATTTAGGGCACTAAAATTGGTGTTTGAAGAAGACCAAGGCCTCTAGGATGTATATAGGGAAGTGTAGAAGATAATTTTGTAGGGTTTGGGCGAGCATGAAGGCTCAATGTGGTGTGAGGAAGAGAGGGAGGAGGTTCCCTTTTATAAGAGATGAGAGGGGCACCTTTGGAAAAACTAAAAATATTATTTTATTATAAAGTCATATTCGGTTTTTAATAGCTCCAAATTAATTTATTTCGAAGATAAGGTGGGTATGGGTCGAAATCTTCTTATACAATGGAATTCAGACAGGTTTAGGTATCTATTTTAAGCTTATCATTTACATTTAACTTTAAGTTACATAATTTAACATTTACCATGTCTTCTTGTTTTCTTACACTATAAGGTTAATAAACATACTATAACAAGACAAAAGAACCAAAAGTTGTCTATTATTTATATATATTACCTTGTCTAAGTCATTTGGCCGAAACATAGATTTTTAAGAATAAAATAACAAATAATAATATAATATTTTAAAAAAAACTATTTTATGTGAATTTTGACACTATTTGGTAATTGATTTCTGTGAAAATAATAAAAGAAATATTAGTTCTAAAAAAGTTACTTAAATTAATAATAACATGTCACATTAACCTAGAAAATTATTGGAATTCATAAAAAGTATCAAATTAAATTTATTTGTGCATTTATAACATCATTTATGTCAATATTTCATTAATAATATAATTACTGCATCATCATTGTGTCATAAATACATTAAATTATTTAAAGTCTAAAAATTAAAAATAAAATAAAATTATTTAGGAAATCATTTTATCTTTCTAATTAATATTTACAGTCGAATTTATCTTATGCATAAACCAATATTAAAAATTATTTACTTATTAAACATTGATTTTAACTATTTTAACCCTTCTTTAAATAAATTAATATTAAATGTCCTAATCTAATCCATGTGTGCCTAAATGGTCATATTTTATTCCTAAGGTTGTTTTTGGTCGAATTACACTTATCCAATAGAATTAGGACATGTGTTAGGGTAATAATAATATAATTTTCCCCTTAATTGCCCTATTTACTTTTAACCGTGGTAAAAAAAGTAAAAAGTTACTATTCACCAAAAATTATTTTCATCTAATTGAAACAAATTTTACTTACTGACATCAACCATGTCTCTCGGATTTTTGAAATTCCATTCACAAAAGCAGTAAAATTATGTTTTATGTAAATTTGCAAATTCTCCTAGAAGGTGGGTAAAAGATGGTCAAAAGTTCAATAAATTTTTTATATATATAAAATTATTATAAAATGACTACAATGAATTTCTTTGAATTTATATAGGTATTATGTAATAATTTTTACCTAAAATAAATTTAAATAAAATAAATAATTATTTAAATAAAAAGTAGGTTTTTAAAAAGTAACCTAGTGTTTTCACTATTCATCAAAAATTGAATTTTTTCAGAAAAATACCAAAATATCACCCGAGGTGAATTTCGATATTCATAATCCAAAAATGAAGTCGATTTTGAAAAATAAAATTTATAAAATTTTAAAAAAATGGTTATTACTATTCATAACGGCAAGTTTTAATAATATTTTATTTGCATATCATTATTTAGTGAAACTCGTTTTTGCGTACGACGCACGATATCGAGGAAGGTCGCGATTGCGTGTAAAGAAAGACAAGATATTGTTGTGTGTAGTGAAATATTCCATTGATGATTTATATAACATAAAAACAAAATATTTCCCATAAAAGGCTCGGGTGTTACATTCTACCCCCCTTAAAAAGAAATTCTCCCTCAAAATTCTCACTTTGTAAAAAATAGATGAGGATACCTCTCCCTCATTATATCCTCGAGCTCCCATGTAGCTTCTTATAATTGGTGGTTCCTCCATTAAACATTCACCAAGATAGTGGTCTTGTTCCATATGAATTTTTCGCTACAATCCAGAATCTCTATCTGCTGTTCTTCATAAGAAATATCATGCTCCAGCGGTACAACTTCTTTACTGAGTACATGTGAAAGATCAGGAATGTACATCCTCAGGATAGATATATGGAACTCATCGTGAACTTGTGAGAGATTCGGTGGAAGTGCCAATCGGTAAGCTACCTTCCCAACACGATCCAGAATTTCAAAAGGACTGATATACCTTGGGCTCTGCTTTCCCTTCTTTCCAAATCTCATTACTCTCTTCCAAGGAGATATTCATAAGAACACTTTATCACCCACTTCAAACTCTAGGTTTTTTCTTCGGTTATCAGCACAACTTTTTTGTCGACTCTGAGCTGCTCTTAGGTGTTGTTGAATAGATTAGACCTTTTCTACCATCTCATCAACAAGATCAGGTCCTAATAGCTTTCTTTCCCCAACTTCATCCCAACAAGTTGGAGTCCTGCATTTCTTTCCATAGAGAGCTTCATAATGAGACATCTGAATACTGGAGTGAAAGCTATTATTATAAGAAAATTCAACCAAAGGTTGGTGTTGATCCCAACCACCTTTGAAATCCATAGAGAAAGCTCTCATCATATCTTCTAGAGTTTGAATTGTCCTCTCAGACTGACCGTCTGTCTGAGGATGATAAGTAGTGCTGAAACTCAACACTGTATCCAGAGTATACTGAAGACTTCGCCAGAACTTCGAGGTAAATCTCAGATCACGATCAAATATAATGGAATGTGGTACTCCATAAAATCTTACCACATCCTTTAAATATATCATCGCAAGCTGATATAGAGAGAAATATTCTCTTATAGTAATGACATGTGCAGATATTGTAAGATGATCAACTATGACCCAGATAGCATTATTGCCTTTGGATGTTTTAGGAAGTCCAGTGACAATGTCCATAGTGATGCCTTCCCATTTCCATTCAGGTATGGGTATTGGTTGTAACATCCCCTTAGACTTCTGTCTCTCAGCTATAACCTGCTGACAAACCAAGCATCGAGAGACATATTCAACAACATCTCTTTTCATGCCATCCCACCAGATGTACTCTTTCAGGTCCCTATAAATCTTCGTGCTTCTGGGATTAATAGAGAATAAAGAACTATGAGCCTCATCCAGTAGCTCCTTCTTTAATTCTGGGATGGGAGGAACACAAACCCGATTCCTGAACTTTATTATCCCATCACAATCAAGGTTGAATTCAGGAACATTTCATACCTTCTTTTGTAACTCTACATATTCATTTTGTGCCTCTTTAATCATCACATGTATAGATGGTTGAACATTCATTTGAGAAAGATATGATTTTTCCCCATTCATTATAATTCCAAGATCCATCCTTTGTAATTCTATAAATATTGGATCTTTTGTGATCCTCATCATGGATAAGCTAGCATGGTCTTGTCGAATTAATGCATCTTCCACCTTGTTTGCTTTCCCAGGATGGTAATGAATTGAGAAGTCGTAATCCTTAATCAGCTCCAACCATCTTCTTTTGCGCATATTCAGCTCCTTTTGTGTGAAAATATTCTATAAACATTTACGATCAATATAAATGTCACAAATTTCTCCATAAAGATAATTCATCCAAATCTTTAATGCAATGATTACCGTAGCTAACTCCAAATCATGAGTCGGGTAATTTTTCTCATGGATCATCAACTGTCGTGAGGCATAAGCTATCACCATATCGTTTTGCATGAGAACACACCCCAATACCTTCTTGGATGCATCACTATAGATCAGAAACCTTTCTCCACAATAAGGAAGTGTGAGCACATGTGCACTATATAACCTTCTTTTCAACTCCTTGATATTTTCTTCACATTCCTCCATCCACACGAACTTAACTCCTTTTCAAGTCAACCCTGTGAGTGGATTAGATAATCGTGAAAAACCATTCACAAAACGTCGATAATATCCAGCCAAACCAAGAAAACTTTGGATCTCAGTTACTGTTGTTGGTCTCGACCATCTTTCGATAACCTCTATTTTTCTGGATCCATATATATCCCCTCTTTTGAGATTATGTGACCCAAAAATGTAACTTTTTGAAGCCAAAATTCACACTTGGTAAATTTGGCATAAAGCTTCTTCTTTCTCAGGGTATTCAATATAATTCTCAAGTGATCTTCATGTTCATCAATGCTCTTTGAATAGACAAGATTATTGTTTATAAAGACTACCAAAAACTGATCAAGATAGTCTCTAAAGACTCTATTCACCAGATCTATGAAGATAGCAAGGGCATTAGTAAGACCAAATGGCATCACTATAAATTCATAGTGTCCATACCTTGTATGGAAAGCCGTTTTTGGTATATCCTCCCTTTTGACCCTTAATTGATGATACCAAGAACAAAGATCAATCGTGGAAAATATTGAGCTCTGCATAGTTGGTCAAATAAGTCATCAATGCATGAGAGAGGATATTTGTTCTTGATAGTGATCTTGTAGGGTTCTCAATAATCAATGAAGAGTCTCATTGATCCATCTTTCTTCTTAACAAATAGAATAGGTGCTCCCCAAGGTGACACGCTAGGGCGAATGAATCCTTTATCAATATTCTCTTGGAGTTTCTTCTTCAATTCCTGAAACTCAATTGGGGCCATTCTATAAGGTGTCTTTGAAATAGGCAAAGCACCTGGTACGATTTCTATTGAAAACTGAACATCACGATTTGGTGGAAGACCTAAAAAGTTCTTCCAGAAAGACATCGTCAAACTCCCGTAAAATGGGATTATTCTTAATCATGAGTTTTTCACCAACCATTTGAGATAAATAACCTTCATTTAGTGGAATCAAGACCCATAAGATGGAAGAAATTTCCACTGGAAGGTTATATTCATCCTTGCATCGATAGAAGATCATATATTGATCTGTAACATAAAATGTGACTTCCCTTCTTTGGAAATCGATATGAACTCCATATAGAGAAATCCAATCCATGCCATCAATCACATCAAATTCCACTATAGGAAGGATCACAAGATTTGTAGGAAACACTTTCCCACAAATATCAATCGGAGAAGAATTATAAACTTTTTATGTGACGGTTGTGCCAGTAGGGGTTGTCACAGCTAACTCAACATCTAATTGTTGAGGTAATACAGTGATACCATTGGAAAATTCTTCAAAAATAAAAGAGTGGGTGGATCCAGAATCAAATAAAACATTTTCTTCTTTAGAGTGGATGGTATGTGTACCTTTCACCACTTCGTTATCGTACTCCACATTGTTGATAGAAATTTCATGTGACTTTGCTTTTTCTTTAGACTTAAGAGTTTGTTGGAATCAATCATCATCAACAACCCTTGGATTAGGGAATTTATTCGCATAATACCCCATTTTCGTGCATTTGTAACATTGATGTGTAGGAGGTGCACTCTATGTTGCCTTTTCTTTATATGCATCACTAGACATCTTCTTCCCATCATTGCGGCATTCAAATGCCTTATGACCTTCCTTTCCACATTTGAAACATTTACTTGTCCCTTTAAGACAACTCCCTACATGTTTCTTTCCACACATTGAGAATAAGGTAAAACTCATTTTCTTTTCAGTGTGCTCTTTAGAGTTTCCTTTGAATTCCATTTTCATCTTCTTATCAAACCCATATGACTGATGGGTTACTCCAATCTCCATCTCATCATTGAGAGCACATCGAACTATTTCTTCGTAGCTATTGAAGTCCCTTATGGCTAATGCCCATTGAAGATATGGTTTTAAGCCACTAAAGAATCGATCGATCTTACTCTCGGGTTGGATAATAATACTAGAAGCGTACCTTGTAAGTCTTGTAAAATTTGCTTCATAGGTACCAACAAATTCATCATACTTTTGCTTCAGTTCAAGAAACTCTTTCTCCATCTTTGTTCGAAGAATACGAGGGAAGTACTTATTGAAAAATAAGTTCTTGAACTCATCCCTTTCCATGGACTCAATTTCATCTCTTTGCCTCATATTCTTGATAAGATTCCAGCATTGATCTACATAACCTTCCAAAAAATATAATTCTAAGATGAATTTATACTGTTCAGAACATTGAATAACTGAAAATATCTTTTCAGTTGTATTGATCCATTGTTCAGCCACTAATGGGTCAGAAGACCCGCTGAATGAAGGTGGACGCTGCCTCATGAAGGATTCAACAGAATGTTGCTTCTTCCTTTGCTTGTTTGGAAGTCCTGCATGATTCATAGCTTGAGAAAGTTTTGTGATCATGGATACAAGGTTTTTCATTCCATCTCCCATAACGTTTGGTTTGTAAGGGGTACAATCATTGCATTTCCCGACGCATTCTGCATTAACACAGTTCCATCGGGTTCTAGCCATTGACTAAAAACAAGAAGAATAGTGTGAGAAACACTAATTATAATAGAAAAGACACATAATCAAGAATAAAACATCACACATAAGGTCTTATCATAGGTTTTTCATAGCCATTTTTAAAACACTATGATTGTGTTCTATGCTTAGACTTATCCTTAGGGTTCTTACTAAGGCTTTGACATCCTAGTTTCCAAAGGTTGACTATACCTTTCCTCCGATACCAACTATAAAGACCCATACTTTACGTATGTGGTTATTACATCAAAATTGATGTACACTTATTACAACATATAACAAAACCATGAAAGGACCGTATTGGTATAATGTCTTTAGAAATTGGGAAACATAAACAACTGGTTCATAAAGCATCTACATTGTCTACCATTTATTTCATCATATCTAGAGTCACTTTTTGGAATATCTTATATAATAACCTTATTTATGACCAGGGGAATGAAAACATACAAAAGGGTGAGCTCAAATACTCCGTAAGGGTAAACAAAAGAAATATCAATCACATCATATTCATAATAACATAACATTTTGGAAATCATAACCTGGAAAAGAGATCATAATTTCATAACATTGGATAAATCATAGTAGTGAAATGTAATCCTAATAATCATAACATAAAACATGAATCATTGTGTCATACACACATAATAATAGAGAATCATTTCATAGTAGTCAAGACTCATTGCCAAGACTATCTTAGCAGACAAAGTCCATTTCTGAACCGAGTTCACTCCTCATTTCAGTCCTGTTTCACTGAATTAGATTAACCGGCCATTCCAGCCATATCTATCTCATGTGATATAAATCATTACCCAATGAATTAGAAGGAGATATAGGTCCCACCCATCTCATAATGAAACCATTATTATGTGTGCCACAAAATCATAAATCATACATCATTGCATAACCCATGTAATAGAAATGGGATTCATAATCATCGTGACATGATAAAACAATTTATATAAGATAAAGGAATTCATAAAAATATTTCCATCACAACATAATCAAATCAATGTATTAATAGGGATAGAAACATAACCCTATATTATCTTATATTGAAAACAATTTTGATAAAACACTTGAACTCCATTCTTGAAGAAAATATCCTTTCTACTTCAAAAACATTTTTCCTTTCTTAACATGTCATACAATTTTAATCTAAAATAAGTTGATTAAAAATAATCTTGAAAACTTGTAAAGGAATATTCTTGGAAATAATGTTTTGAAAATCCATTCATGCCGTATATGTTAAAAAACATTCTTCTCGAACTTATGTCGGAAAAGTAAAAAAGTACCTCGTACGAAAAATGAAATAATATTCCTGTATAATGATTTAAATAATGTTATTTACTTATTCTAGAATCATATTTATTTTTATGATATCATATATGGTTATATTCTTAGCTTATTATTAATAATATTTCATTAGTACTTGTTATTCTGGTGTTTATTACATTTTGTTCTTATGCGTGTTTTGTCGAATAAATTCTTATTATTTTTTTAGGTTAAATATACCTCATTTACAGAATGGTATTAGTGTAATATATATAATATTAATTCATTCAATTCATTTAAATAATCATTATGCAATGAAGATCATGTAGAACGAGTCACATCACATCGTGGAGACGGTATTCCGTACGTACGCACGAGCGATGATACCATTCCCATGATCGTGAAATTGTATTGGAGTGTATGTATACTATTTCAGTAACAATATAAATTTAAAATAATCATATATATTTATTATTTACACCATTATACCCATCCAAGTAAGGTGGTGGTGGAAAATAGATTACACCACGGTGTGGAGACGGTATTCCGTACGTACGCACGCGCGGTGATTTCATTTTTTGTAGGATGGATAGATGGTGAAATAGGGTTGTTTCATACTTATTATAACATATAAGTACACTAGTGATACATATTTTTTTACTTCATAATGAAAAAAATAAATAAGAAGAAGTGGAAGAAGAAATAATGTTGAAAGAATCGGTAACGGACATTACCTCTTCTTTGAAGCACCTCTTTGAGACCTCCTTTTGGGGAAATAAAATTGGTCTTTAAAGAAGACCAGGACCTCTAGGATGTTTCTAGGGAATTTTAGAAGAGATTTTGGCAGAGTTTTTCCGAGCATGAATGCTCAAAGTGGTGTGAGGAAGAGAGGGAGGAGGTGCCCTTTTATAAGGGAGGAGAGGGGCACCTTTGGAAAAACTAAAAATATTATTTTATTATAAAGTCATATTCGGTTTTTAATAGCTCCAAATTGATTTATTTCTAAGATAATCTGAGTATGGGTAGAAATCCTCTCATAAAATATAATTTAGACAAGTTTAGGTATCTATTGTAACCTTATAATTTACATTTTACTTTAAGTTAGATAATTTAACTTTTACCTTATCTTCTTGTTTTCTTACACTATAAGGTTAATAAATTTACTATAACAAGACAAACGAACCACAAGTTGTTTATTATTAATATATAAAACCTTATCTATGTCATTTTGCCGAAACATAGATTTTTAGGAACAAAATAACAATTAGTAATATAATATTTGTTTTAAAAAGTATTTTATGTCAATTTTGACACTATTTGGTAATTGATTTTTTTGAAAATCATAACAGAATGATTTGTTTGAAAAAAGTTAATTAAATTTATAATAACGTGTCATATTAACCTATAAAATTATTTTAATTCATTAAAAGTCTAAAATTACATTTATTTGGGCATTTATAACATCATTTATGTCAATATTTCATTAATAATATAATTACAACATCATCATTGTGTCATTAATACATTAAATTATTTAAAGTATAAAAATTACAAATAAAATACCATTATGTACAAAAGCTTTTTATCTTTCTAATGAATATTTACAGTGGAATTTATATTATGTATAACCCTATATTAATAATGATTTACTTATTAAACATTGATTTTAACTATTTTAACCCTTCTTTAAATAAATTAATATTCAATGTCCTAATCTAATCCAATTGAGCCTAAATGGTCATATTTTATTCCTAAGGTTGTTTTTCGTCGAATTAAACTTATAAAATAGAATTAGGACATGTTTTAGGGTAATAATAGTATCATTTTTACCCTTAATTACACTATTTACTTGTAACCGTGGGAAAAAAGTAAAAAGTTACTATTCACCAAAAATTATTTTCATATCATTGAACCACATTTTACTTACTGACATGAACCGTGTCTCATGGATTTTTGAAATTTAATTCACAAAATCTGTAAAATTATGTTTTATGTAAATTTGCACATTCTCCTAGGAGATGGGTAAAAGACGGTAAAAAGTTCAATAAAATTTTTATATATCTAAAATTATTATAAAATGAATCCAATGAATTACATTGAACTTATATAGGTATTATGTTTCAATTTTTACCTAAAATAAAAAAAATAAACTTAAATAATTATTTAAATAAAAATTCAGTTTTTAAATAATAACCCAGTGTTTTCACTATTCATAAAAAATTGAATGTTTTTAGAAAAATACCAAAATTTCACCGTAGGCTAATTTCGATATTCCAAATCCAAAAATGAAGTCCATTTTGAAAAATAAAATTTATAAAATTTTAAAAAAGTGGTTTTTACTATTAATAATGGCCAGTTTTAATAATATTTTAATAGCATATCGTTGATTAGTGAAACTCGGTATTGCGTACGACACAAGCTATGGAGGAAGGTCACGATTTCATGTAAAGCAAGCCAAGATAGTGTTGTGTGTAGTGAAATATTTATTTGATGATTTATATAACATAAAAACAAAATATTTCTCAAAAAATTCTCGGGTGTTACATTATTTGTGTGACTTAGTCTTCTAGGGTGTGGTTTGATGTGATTAATCTTGAATATGATGGGTTTCATAGTTATGGATGGTCAGTTTGGATTGTGATATATTCTATTTGTGAGTCCCAATAAATACGTGTTTTGGTATATTGATATTATGATACATTGGGACATGATCATATTTTATACCCCTTGAGTTGTAACCATCAATATGTTATATTATAACATTGTGGTTGGACCTAGTGTTGTTGTGAGGTTTTACTGATATGAATTGGTGAGATATCCATGTATCCTTCTTGATGTGACACCATTGTAGAGATTTGGTGACTTATGGAATTTTATGGTGACCCATGAGAGGTGACAGACATGTTATTTGTTGTTTTGAGGTTTATTAGGAACAAAATGATGATTTTGGACTTTTAATAATGGTTCACTAACGCTGTAACATAGAATGAGTTTTGAGCATATAGGATACATGGATTTTTTGGCAAATAGGACTTGGGAGCTAGTGATTCAACCTCATTGTTTACTTTTAGAATGTTCATATCATTTGAGTTCCTTGTATAGGTAATGGTTATGAAGGTGAGATGATCCTAGTGGTTATGAAATAAATTGATAGCATAATATTTTCTCAATGGTATGAGATTTAATTTTGGGGGTTTACTTTTGGTGGAAACCATGTTTGAATGGTATTCCTATAATTTTCACAATGATATTCAAAAAGTGGGTTTATTTCAATGAGAGTACTAGATCATGGATTTATGATGATTTAGATTTGTGTACGGTTTTTGAGGGAAGTAAATTTTATCTTTGGATGCCTCTTTAGGGACATGGTGATATAGTATATGAAGAGAGTGTAACTTTTAAATGGATATCATGATTTAAGTGGTTGTGAATGTGGTTTTTAAAAAGAAAGTTTCCTTCAATTTTTTGGAGCTCCATGGGTTATCATTGTTGGCAATAAAAGGCTTGTGTAGTAGGTATCTATAGTGGTTAGGAATTATTAGATTATTGTTTCATGAAATTTGACTTATTGGAGTTAAAAATAGGTTCTTTGGATGGGTCACACAAGAGTGTGTTATGGTTATAATCCAATGGTATCTCAGAGGGATGAGTGAATGGTGAGGTTCTGTGTGGTTTTGAATATGTATTACATGTTACGACAGTGTTTTTCAAGGTGATTTAGTTGATAAGGTATCCATGATTTTATCGAGAACTTATGTGAGTGTGATTAGATGCTTGTGTGTAGGGAGGATCATGACCTTTGAGTGGGACGATATAACTGTTTAGTTAGTGGTGACATCTAAAATGTATATGTTGTTGTTTTATTTGTCAATCAAATATTATCATACACTTAACATAGATAAGATCATCAAAAATATATTGAACTTTTCCTATTATTTCCTAATGGATAAAAGGTATTTGAATAGAAATCATAAGACCTTTTTCGGTTTGCAGGTGGTTCTATTTAGAGGTTGTGCACATGGAGTGGTGTATGTGAAGTCGTATTCTAGGAAATACGCCATCATCCATTATGAGTATGGTAATTATGAAGGGAGGGATGTTATTGAATTCCATTGGTTACATTTTTAGAATCCAATAATGAGTGTTGGTTAACATTTTTCTTTTTGATTGGATGAGTGCAGGATGACCCAATAAAATTCATAGAAGGAGTAATTGGGTCATTCGATGTCGATATTGAGGTTTCTTGAGTGATGCGGTGACAATAAAACTCCAATGGAGTGGAGTGATGTTTTATTTTCAGAGGTGTGACCCTCATACTAGAAGGTTCAATGGTGTGTATAACAATCCATTGATCGACTATAGTTGTATTGTTATACAAGGGATGAACCAATGATATTCATGGTAATTTTATGTAGGTTATGTTAATGGTAAATCAGTAGTGGTGGATGATCAGGTTGAGTTATATATTTGGTCTTATGGTGGTTCTAAATAATTAATCTGAGGTGATAAATTTGGGATACATTGGTAGTGTTATTGAGAATGAATATGGTGTTTCATCAGTGGATGATATATCTTTTGAGTCTCAGCATTATTTGAGTAGGGAATTCAAATGGTGATTTCGAGTTATCATGGATTTCGTATGTATGATGAAGGCATTGTGGTTAGGTGAGGTGGAAAATAACCTATTGTTAGAGCAGTTTATTTTAAAATGATTCAATTTATGATAGTTTAACAGGGGTAACCATATTAAGTGCGAGAAAAATGTTAAAAATTCATATGACTTGTAGTTATTGAAATTGAATATTTGTTTCAGAATTTGAGTCCGGATTTTCCCAAAATGCAAGTTTGTTATTTATTTTGGCTATGATTTTTGATATTCATCTTCTCTAATCATCATTTTATGGTGAGTATGGTTGTTTATGTACATTGTTTTTATTCATCTTATATGGTATTTATATGTTGGGAACCATGCAAGGAACATTATGGGAGTTTCAGTTTGCAGTTCTAGTAAGATTTTATAATAATGGAGGTTCTATGATTTAGATTCTTGTGGTTGTATGATTTTTCATATGATGGGGGAGAACCATATCTCTAGTTTTTTTATAAAATAAAAAAATAGTGATTCTATTAGATAGGATCCTGTAATCACCATATTAGAGATCTAATTTTTACAACATGTGACGGCACATGCCTCATCCATTGGAGTTAATTTAATTAAAAGAAGTGATTTGATTAGGTATTAGGCATTCATAAAATGAACAATACTATTGGATAATAATTTTTATATATGAAGATAAGATGGATTTTATGGATTTAAACATAGGTTTTATTGGGATGAGATGTATTATAGTTTAGCAGTTATAAGATTTCACGTCAGTACACATTGTAAATTTCTAAATTAATGTTACCATCTAGTTATTGGATGGGTCAATTTTTATAATTTTTTTAATAAAAGAATAATTGTTTTAATGTAAAAAAATGATGTTTTGAGATGATTAATAATGATTCGGTGGTATCTATGGTGTTCATATGATCTTTGGAGGCTATAGGTAATGTTTCATGAGTTTCAAAGTTTTTTAGACATGGTGCACATATTAGTCTACATTGTTTAAGAGAAATAGTGTGGCACCTTTATAAAAAGAGGGTTACCAGTTCTTTTTGAATTGATCATGGTTGAACTACATAGTTATCACATGGTTAATGAAACTAAATTTAGGCTTTTAAGTGGGAAACCATGTGAGGTAAGGATTTCCTAATACATAGTTCTAGACCGGTGCATGGTTTCAGAAAAACTGTATCCCATGTTATAGAAGGGATCCAATGGGTGTTTCATTGTTGACACATTGTTTGGATACCATGAATACAATCCTTTTGATAGGTTAGATGAAGGTGTATGGTTGGGGAATCATTTTTCAAAGCATGTTGCCTAATAATGCGGGGAATTTGTGATATAATTTAGATGAGGAACGGTTATCACATGATTTGTAATACCTTTCTTCTATAACATAATATTTCGTAAAATTAATTTAAACGTATTATTTTAGAAAAATATCCCCTTGAGTTATTTAACATTTCCACCCCCTTTTTTACCCTATTAGTGTGGATAGACTATGGGGTTTCTCAACCACTTCAACCTTACATCTTCTCTGATTTTGCGGTGATTTCATGGAAATTATTAATTATTTTAGACAATATTCAACCTATGTTGGATTCCTTTTCTCTTTTATTTCATCCTCTATTATTTTAATGATCATATTTTTTAGGTTTTTTTTGAATTATAGCAGACCATTTTGGAACGTTCTATATCTCATGGGCCATTTGGTCAGCTTTTATATAGGTGATCCTTACACGACTCTATCACATCATCTTGTGGTGTTTAATTAATAAATGTGAATGTGGTTAATCTTCATAGGTTTTTATCAAAAAATTATATCAAAAAATTATTTTAATGGAATATCCTCTTAGAGATTTTCTAAGGAATAGGTGTAGGAGACCACTACAAACCTTCCATAGAGGTTTCCTAGAGATGTAATAACTAGTGATAACCTAGTGAGATTTACAAAAATATATACTGATGGGGTTGAATGAAAAAATTTATTATAATTTGTATAATTAATTAATAATATTTTTATAAAATTAGGATATATCATGGTTGATATTGAAATGTACAATTCGATGAATAAGTGTTTGGATACGACTTGGATGGACCGTGGAAGGGACCACATTCATTATAAATGTTTGAAAACCATCATTGATGAGGTTGGTGGTCTATGATATTTACCCATAGTCTATTTTATTATTATTCGTGTGTATCTATTATGATCCTTCAAGTAAATGTGTTTTCTCTCTCTACTGTTCAATTTTTAAATTTGTTTTGGGATTATTATTGAAACATTGGACCTACCAAAGATCTCATTTGATCAATGGGTGGTTATATGCTCAAAAATTATGACACCCATGGGGTATTCCTTTTCAACTAAAAGTTAATGTGGGGGTTTAAATGTGTAAATAGAGTGTGTTAGGAGATTATCAAAATTTATATAATTGGTTGGACTGATTGTATAGTTAAGAGATAATTGGTTTTCCATGGGAATCTATGTATTAAAAATACAATAAAAGTATTATTTGAAATTATCATATGCTTAAATATTTAATTAAAATTCTTATGTTTATTTTGAAGTGTTTTTAAGCATGTTTATTGGGGATTTAACTTATTTTGGTTATTACCAATAGATATATTTGTTTTGAGTGGTTATTGATATAAAATGATGATTTGAGCACTATATGCTTTAATAAAAATTGTTTATAAATGGATTAAAATGTTTAAATTGACATGGTGGTGCTCACATATAACTTTGGGTGTTAGTAACTAATTCACCCAAAGGTTTTTTTTGGTACCGCTAATCCTCATCTATGGGCTAGTGCCAAAATAAGTTTCTTCACACCATTGATGTTATGTGTTGATGGGTACTGGATTGATGTTCTAGAATTGTATGATGTTGATGTTTCAGAGTAATAGAGAATGATGATAAATAAGAAGCCCTTTTTCAGTATTCAAAATATATGTCCCCCTATTTTATATGGAATGGATTACCACATTGAAGATCCCAATTAGGATCCAAGTATCCCTGAGAGGGGGAGGGGGTTAATTAGTGATATATTTTTTCTATTTACGTTTCCCTCTTTTGAAAACAACCTTATCCTCCTATTAAAGAGTTTCCTCCATGGTGAACACACACAACCACATGAACACAATATTTACATGGTTCACTACTCAATAAGAGTAGATACATCATTGGTATGGTACAGAAACAATCCAATACCATACAATCCATAAGAAGTCAATCTTTTGATGTGGAATAAAATTATTTGGATATACCCTTACACTCTTGTAGAACTTTTAAAACAATACACAAGTGCATGTGCACCCTCTTAGGACAAATATGTAATTACTGTATTTTAGTGCTTGTTTATAATTGAACAGATGTATTATCTGATGTAAAAATCATCACTTACCAACCAAGAAGCTGGTAAGAACTCTAATACACACAACTGAATATGTGCAAAGACCCCCAATTTTTCATGCAGCCTTTCGGGTTTCTTGAACACAATTCCAATGGTTTTCATGTAAATTTTTTTTCTCTAAAAACCTTTTTCGTGAAACTTCCTTTTTCCACAAAACATTCCAATTTTTTTTCAAAGCATCCCAATTTTTCACACAAATTTCTGTCTTTTTTCATAACTCACTTAGCGTAACATTTTACACACGCAAGAGCTCGGAATTTCTTCTATGTGTCGAGCATTAAAAAAGTAGAAGGGTTCAACACATATTTATTGGAATTTTTTATCCCACGAAAAAAACACTTATCCATGAGAAAAAACCCTTTTTAGGCGTGTAAAAATTATTTTTTGTAAAAATAGATTTTTCCCAACATTAGCTTTTGCGAAATGCTCTTATTTTTCGCACACCTCATGCCTTTTCCATTTTTTCAGATTCTGATCTCGAAACACCTCTTGCACGAAAAACATCATTCCTCTATTTCATGAACCACGAGAATATTTCACGTATCTCGTTGATATTTTGTGCACCACTTCATTTTTTGTGCATCACACTCATATTTCACGCATCTTAGTGGTATTTCGTGCATCCTGCAAATATTTCGCGCAACCTTTATTTTTTTGTGCACTCTCCACTATTTTTAGCCCACTGCATGCCTTTTCCATTTATCGATGATCAGACCTTGAATCATGCCTTGTGCGCAATAATCTAAACCATATTCAAATATTTTCACAACATCCATTTCCAAAAACTCATTTCTTCATCTCTGGATTATTAGGTCCTTAAATTTGGAAAACACTAGAAAATGACACCACCTTATACTGTTCTTTAGTGCTGCATCTAGATTGTCTATTCCTTTTTCATTTCTCTCATCACTGAATCCCATAACCATTCTTCATCTTTCATCATGAACTCCACTATCATGATATATATCCTTTGATAGATCAGATTTAGCATCGTCGGAGTTACAATGCGAAATATTGAATCTTCCCAATCTTCTAGCGGCATCATTCATTCTAATCAAAACTGTATATGACTGGCATCATCATATCTCCCCCTTTTCATCATAAGGATTGCATCACAAGTTCTCCTAATTTATGATATTTGTGAAATACATATCAGTAAATCATCGTATGGTTTCTATGTCCTTTACAATGTGAATCGATTTACCTTCTTTGACAACAAAAAACAACACACTGTAACAACAAAATCTTATTACTTCTTTATTAATCCAACTTGGTCCCAAAACAGATAAGGCCGATGTAGGTTTTGTTGTACCAGGTAACACCTTAGAACAAGAGGGATAGGGGTACTAGAAAATATTTTTTTTCCTCAAGATGTATCTTTTTTGGGTGGTTTATTTATTTCAGTTTACATGTACATACACAATTTCTATGAATTTTATTATAATTAAAAAACAATGGTGGTGGACTACTATGTTCTACTCACACCCTTCTTGGTCTTCCACTACACTTGTGTACTCGATAATATATCCTATGATTTCTACATGAAAAATTTTTGGTTGTTCCCTATGTTGAGCGTTTCATGATTGGGAAAGTTATCCTAGATTGTAGTATGATGCTAGAGATAGGGTATGTGTCATGTATCAGAGCTGTCAATAGATACTAAAGTGTTTTCAGTATATTTTTCATATTTGGGAATATTATAGTGGGAAATCAATGTATAATGTGTGGAATGGTTGTTTTGTCTCCATTGTATTTTGTTTTGTTACAGAATGCTTCAACATCAGTTTATTGAATAATTTGACATACACTAATAGGTATTATGATTGCTTATATTTTTACCATTTTGAGCAATGAAATAGAGGTATTTTATCCTCAATGTTTCACTTTATATCCACATATCATGTTCTATGCCTACAATGTATGAGGAGTCTCACTTGAGGTAGCATCGCAAACTTAAAGAGGGTACCAATTTAGCGGCTTCCAGGTCAGGATGTTACAAAATCCATTCTCGGGTAGGGTCTCAATGACCAACGTTGGACATGTAGATATTAGGACAGAAGGTTTAGTTTGTGTTTTTTAGTTCATGGCGATGATCACATGATTCTAAATATATAAATTTACGTTACAAATTTTTCCCCAATTTTATTATATTCCCTAGATCATTTTTTAAGAGTTAGGTAATTTTTTTACACAAACAAAAAATAATACTATTATTTGTAAAAATGGACCAACAATTGGAGCTATATTATATTGATGTTTTCAATATATTATATTAATGTTATTATTGATGATATTGAGACCCCATTTTTTAACTATTTGAGTAGTATATAGAATCTCATACACAAACCATAGCAAATAATATTAATATTTTCATCATATTAGTATATATTCTCCAATATAAATTTTATTGTTAATTAATCCTACAATACATATAATAAATTAAATCCTACCAATATATTTTATTACCCACACCTCATAATATATTAAGGAAACAATCTCAAGATCTTTCATGATCTTTAAAGATATTTTTGGTGAGTTATCTTATGTCAGGTGTTGTATGATTGTAATACTAGGGGACCATAAAAATATTTTGGATCCTAAAACAAGTAGATAAACAAAAATATACCATTTATCTCTTAATAAATATTTTCACCTATTAAAAAATATACAGGATCTATGCCATAGGGATGATAAAAACCCGAGTGGATATTGGTCAATTAGGTTACACAAACTTACATTTCATTTGATTATTAACTTATTGCAGGAGTGTATAAGAATTTATCTAGATCTCATAGAGATAGGTATATATGGGAAATGATTTCATTAGTATACTCTTAAGGTATTAATCAACAAAAATTATATAAAATAATTCTTTTTTTCTGTTGTAAGGGTAAATTATTTCAATGCATTTAGAATCAATATAGCTTAAATTGTAAGATATTTGTTTGACGGGTTCCTCCCAGTGAATAATTCAAAGTGGATTCCTATAAAACACCATTGCATGTATATGAACATATGAGGTGTTCTAAGACATCCACTTAAATTGATACCAACCCATGAATTTATTTATATCAGAGACATGGATAAATATATTCTTGAGGGAACATGGAATATATCTAGTGTTTTAATGTCATATATAATGTTTAACAATAAAAATGGGATTCAACCGTATCAAATATACTTACATAAAATATGAATACTATGAAAAATAGTTTTGGATGGTCATCCTCAAAATATACCATCATGTATGAACTTGTAGATTTCCCTCCATGTATTTGAGTGCTTAAATGTTTCAGGTTCGAAATTCATACACTGGTTCCCTACTAATATATTTTGTGATAGAAGCATTGATATCATAATGGAGGTTAATATATTTGAATTTATTTTTACAAGGAAATATATATTAGTATTTAATACATTTATATAAATAGAAATATATTATTCATTTCTACAAAAACCATTAGGACTGCTAGTGGTGGATTGCTGCACATTTCTAACCATGTGAGTTCCAAATCATAATAAATATTCACAAGTGATGATTAATTATAAATATTAAATGTTTTTTAAATGTTTTTTAAAACATAATTGGATAGATAATAAGGAATTAAATATTAGGGATTGTACTCACAATTTTAATTCATGTCCAATTGTGAATTCCCAACTAAAACCACTATAGAAAATTAATGTTGTATTTTTAGTAGATATCATAAAATGCATTGTTGGTGGTTTTTTAGTATATTATTTTAAATATCATAATACCATACCAATTAGAACATCAATTTAAACACTTTAAAAGGTTTTCCCAAAAATAATAAATAATAGTTTGGAAGGTGGGGCACTTGATAGAAGTTTAGAAGCTATAATCAAACATAGCCTTAGGGGAAACTGATGATAACATTACATCATCATAAAAGGAAAATAATATTTGAAAAAAACCTTTATAATTTGATGTTTTTATTTTTTATCATAATATTAATATATTGAATGAGAAAATATCATAGGTTTAAAATTACATGGTTATTGGAATGTATTGAAAATATATTTTTATATATAATATTAAACAAAATAGAGATTTGTAATCATATGTTTAGATTATACAGGCATCATAAACTGATCTAATGGTTATATTTTCTAGTATAAATATAAACTTAAATAACCCTCTATAGATGTAAAGGTTGGGAAACTTTTTAAATAAGAATTATATACTCTCTCATACAAGTCTAGAAGAGACATTCAAATAAATACAGCCAGATATCACTTATCATTAGTATTTTATTTTTTGGGTTTATAGGGAAATCATGAATTATATTAAGGATTTTGTAATTATATTCTTTTTTTATTCCATATATATTGGAAATATCAAAAACCATACCAATAAATATGTTAATAATAATTATATTAAATTATTAAACAATATATAAGATTTATATAAATTTATATATATGGGTGATAAAATGGATCCTCTTACATAGTGATTATTGTTGTTAATGGAGCTTTGCAATGATGGTGGTGGAGGGGATTAATATAACGAAATTATTCTATTATTGAAAAAACTTATAATCTATTAATTTTTATAATTTTACATAATAATATCTAAAATTATTGATTTATGTTTTCATTTTACTTCTATACATTACATGAATTATTCTAATAGATATATTATTAGAAAAAAATTATATAAAATATGAATAAAACTAATAATACATGATTTTGTTATAATAGAAACATTTTGATAAAATTTAAAAAAAACATGGAATTTTATATCATCAGAGAATAATTTTGATCCTAATTAAGTATTTTATTTTTTGACTATGAGTTAATATATTTTTGTGGAATTTTACATGAGTTAATGATACTTGGACAGATATTTTGGATTTATTAATTACATTATATATATTTTTGGATCAATTCAACTTTGTTGATTTAGAATATTTTTGAACCATTCATAAAGTTGAAATACATGTGTCAATAATGATAAATAACGAAAACATTGTTTGAAAAATTTAAAGTGTAATATAAAGAACCTGAAGTATAATTGTATTTAGGTTGAAATTATTATAAGATAGTTTTTAAGAGTTCCATGAAAAATAAAACAACTTCAACTTTCCTATGAAGAATATTTTGAGAAGAATTATGAAATTGGAATTATTCTATGTAAAAATTTTTAGTGGCCTTATACAAAAAATAGGTCAGGAATATCCCTTTGAAAGACACATCTATATCATATAGGGGAACTAGGTTCCACCACATTATATGAGGGATATAATTTCTAAACAAAAGTTCCAGTGAGGATGCATAACACCCATTACGTGTTCATGGGTAAATCACATAGAAGGTGGAATGTATAGTTGCTGCATAATGACTATAGGATGTGCATGGATAATAAAATGTTTAAATGGGTTGGTAGGCCATTGAATAGATTCATGGTCCATTAATCACATGTATGTATATTTATATATGTTCTCACTCTAGTGCTGACATAAGGGGTTTGTGGAACGAATATTTATATTAAGGAGTGTCTGACGAAGGGAAAGAATAATGTGAAATGTAGGGTCAGTAGATTGTTATTATATTGAACCCAACTCTTGGAATTCAATGTAGGTGTCTAACATTATTCCATTAGTGTGAGATACACATAATTACATCTTGAGGGACATGATATCTTAGTAGTTTGGCTGAACTAGATATATACAGGATCCCCATAATACATTTGATGAAAAATTACAACATTGTTTTTCAAGTATATCATTGGTCACACTCTAATAACTTTTCATATCATTCTTATAAACATACTATTATATGGGTAGTGGAAAAAATAATTGTGGGATAAATTTATCATTAAGGGTAATATATAATGGAATCCATCACGAATAAACATGCATAATCATAGAAAGGTAAATAATGGAAGAAATATTGTATTTAAATAATATGACTAGAATAATATATATATGAAAGATAAATAACAAAAAAACATGGAACTTAATAATGATAAAGAATGATATAACTGGTTACGGAAAAGTCAATATAGAAATTTAAATAACAAAAAACACATTCCTTTTAATAATTAAATTGTGAATGAAATGAATTAATATATAATATCATTTTAAAAATATCATGTATAATAATATCTTATTTTGTGATGAAGGAAATGTTAAATTATATAAATTTATGATCTCATGCATCATTATACCTATACTGTTCAGACCCTTGAGAAGAATGTTTTTTATTGATAGGTATTATTACACTGCAAATCCATTTAACTATGGCTAGATAATAGATTTACCTCATGACACTATTGATGCATTGAGAGAAAAAGTCGAACATGGTCCCACACATATCTTCATGTCCAAATTATTCCTCATATTTGAAATAATTGATTTAATTCATAGACAATATGACATAACATAAATATGTTTTTTGAGTAAATAATATCGATTTATAAATATTTACCAAGTCTATCAAATTACATTTAATGTGAAACAACATAGGAATAAATGATATATTTTTTAAGAAATAATAAAATTAATTATAAATTTTATAGATATTTATGGTTCATTTAATATCCAACGATCATAGAAAATATTTTATTTGAGAGGAAAGATAATAAATTAAAAAAAGTATCAATAAATTGAATTTAAATAATTTATTTGTTCAACATGATGATAATAA
The DNA here is from genome assembly GCA_963277665.1 of Viscum album. Lineage (NCBI taxonomy): Eukaryota > Viridiplantae > Streptophyta > Magnoliopsida > Santalales > Viscaceae > Viscum > Viscum album. Next base: position 2,057,559,727 of record OY728151.1, on the reverse strand, counting down.
ATTCATATAAAGAATAACGATGGTATGGATACAAAATATTCCCAGTAGAGTATAACTAAAATAAATGGTTTTTTTTCATTTATGAATATAAACACCATAAAATATTCATTAAGAAATTCATAAGGAAAATATAATTTTATCATTGAAAATCACATTTAAAAATAAAAAATTCCTTATTGTCCTGGAACTTTTTATAATAATAATTTAGTATTTTAAAGGAAGCATCAATTTAATGATTGGTCGTGATGGATGAAATTACATATATATCAAATAATTTAAACAATATTTCATTAAAATTGGTATAAGAGGGTAAAATTCTCCATCATTAGAATGTGAAAATAAGAATTTTCTCATTAAATTTTAAAAACAATTAATGAATCGGAAAAAAATTTATAAATAAATATAGGATAATGATGAAAAATATTGGAAAACATTTTTCTTTGAAAACATAGATTTCCAAAATAATGATTATCGATTAAATAGTAAAATGAAGTGGGAATTTATTCAAAAATATTCTAAAAAATATTCTTTACCAAAGAATGGGAAAATAGTACTATTAAATTAGTAATAATTAATAACTATATGGGTGGAAAATGAAATCAGTATATTATCTATTTATCAAATAATTTCCTTAAATGAAAATTCAATCATAACTAATCATTATTAAAGTGAGATTATTAAATAAACCTTTACAAAAACCATAACGTTTAAGGGATAATTAACACAAATATCGTTTATGTGTAATAAATGAAAATAAACAAAGAACAATCTTAAATTAACAATTTATAGTAAAAACTAATACATACATATTCATATAATATTAATGAAATAAAGAATATATATCCTAGTGAAATAAAATTCAGCTGTAAAATTATATTATACTTGGTATCTTTTTATCAAAACAAATTGGATGAAATAATTCAAAATGACAAATAAACTAAAATGATTAAAAAATTTATCAATAAATTATCGTTAATGGGATATTATATACCCCATGTAAAATCAATTAGATGCAAAACATTATAATATGTCGTAATGAAATTGAATTTAGAAGAAATCACTCAACCAGAACTCCATTTTCGTATAACACTCATTAAAATCCCATATAATTATTAAAAAATTGTTATTAATTTATTTAAAAACTATATTAATATTTATAATATAATATTTTATCCCTTAATAACATATTATTAAAAAATATTAAAAATATTTCATTATTTTCATTATTTCTATTGTTAATTAACATGTTTTCTCATTTGTGATTTTTATGAACATTATGGTTCACTGGTATATGATATAAATTTATCATCTCAATATTTATTTTGATGATAAAAATCATATGTTAACATTTTATACATTTTAGTGCCATTATTGAATGTTGGATATGGAAATAGTGTTGATTCACTTCTTGGATATGATATTTCATACGTATGCACAAGAGATGACAAAAATCAATTAATGAAATAATTGATTAGGAAATGTGTGGTATATTAAACATTAACAAAAAATATAACTTCATATATATCCCAAATATTCATTAAATTTACCCATTTAAATATCTATGTATATATTAATAGAAAAACATATAACTTTTTTTCATGAGCTAATATTCCTCTTTACACATGACTAGTGTCATCAAAATTTAAAAATATTGGATATTAAGTATGAATATGTGATATTATAATTACATAAGTATAATAATGTTTTAAATATAATATGATGTTTTAAATCCATCATTATATCTATCCATTAAATGATGGGATGGAAAGTCCAATTACATCAGTTTGGGAGGCAGTAGTCTTTCGTATAAATGATAGAAAATTTTATTTCATATTTGATGAAATACTAGATAAATATAGTTAATTAAAAAATAATAATAAAATATAATTATATGGATTACATTTATGTTATTGTAAAATAATTTTTTAATAATATCTAGTGGATTTGTTTGATGATCAAAATAAATAGAGAATGTTTTGGAATGTTACTTTCTATTCACACAACATCTTTAGGTTTAAATCTAAATCCTTCCTGGGAGTGATTTCTGATAAAATAAGTGATCTAGGATATTGGAATGGTAGTAAAGAATGTATTTGGGTATTTATTGGCTGAATAAAATAGAATTGGTATTTTTAATTGGTGAGGAGAGGGTGGATATCTATTTGTGGGGGAGAGGAAGCATATAAATTCTTTGAGAAGAATCACTTACACCACAATTTTAATTAGAAAAAAATCCACCAAAATGAGACATTATAGACCCTTATTGGTGATAATTTTTATATTTATCCATAAAATGGGTGTTTTAAAATAATGTAGGTAATATTAGACATATATTTTCTTAGTTTCACCTATTTGGTAAATCAGTTTTTACCTTAACCATTGAAATTAATTTTTACATTTTTTATAATTCATAATGGTAAAACATTAATATAACCATAATAGATAATATATGTTATTATGATATCGAATATTTAATCTATTTCCTGAAATTCAACACAAAATATTTTAACAACCATTTTAAAAAAAATACATGTAAATGATATGAAAATGAGGGGATTCAATGAAAAAATTCTTATAATAATGGATTGTTTTAATATAAAAATTAAATATTAAATTTAGTACAATTACCTAAAACAATTAATATATTTTAACAAATTTTTATTTAAATACTATATAATATTTAAGTGATCTTGGAGAATTATTTAAATGAAATGGATATTTCCAATAATAATCATTATTGTTCAATATTCATTGAAAAAAAACCATTTCTATAAAAAACCATTACATTCACCATAATATAATTTTGATATTATTATTTCAAAAAGGATGTAAAATTTTAAAATAATTTTTCTAAAATTAGTGAAATATAATTACAATATATGTGTGAAATTCATAACTATAAAATCTATTAGAAAAAATACTGTTTTCTAGAAAACATTTCTTTTTTATTTTAAACGATTATTATTTTCTTCAAATTAAATATATAACCATAATTTTGATAATTTTTATATTATTATTGTTACCTTAGAATTTGATTTATATTTTTAATGGGATACTATTTTAAGGTACATAATGACTCAAGGTTGTCTATTCTAAAAGCCTTTGAAGAGAATAAAATTAAATAAATTCATTTCATTGGTTTTTTATGTTCGGTGTGGCATGTTTCACAACCTATTAATTAGAATGAAATTATTTTTGAATTTTGGTGTCTTACATTATTTCCACATAAAATAAATTTAACTTGACCTATTTTAAAATTCACTAATAAAACAGGGGTCTTGTATTTCAAAATTACATTAATGAAAGTCCACAGTGAATAGTAGGTAAATAATGTATCTTATAGATAAGAGAGAAAGAGATGTACAAATTTTCAAATGGAATAACATTGAAATATTTTTTTATGTATGATAACATTGGTGGAAATTGATTATATAGACATGGAAGTAAAGAATAAATAATTATAGAGACTGATAGAGGTTGTTGATCACTAGAAAGGGAATGATCATTTGAATGTAAAGTATCTAAAAACCATAAATATTTGATGATTTAAAAAATAATTTGATTAATAGGATGTTTAGGCAATAGAATAAATCATTGATTCATGAGTCATTTCCTAACGTTTAGGAATTAGTTTACACTATATGGATACGAGGAAATATAATTACATGATATTATTATATTTTATAAGAATAATTTCGTCTTCTGATTGTTCTTAGATCAATATCTAATTCATCACCTTCTCAATTAAATGAACATCCAATCATGTTTTTTTCATTCACAAGTCGTTGAAATTAACTTATAATGAGTCATAAGATCTATAAAAGAGGGATAAGTCTTTCTATATATCTTAAAAAAAATTACAAATCCAATATTGTTATCAAAACTTATCAAATATAATACATTATTCTCTAAACCTCATCAGTAAAACCACTGGTCCATAACTAAAATTTATTCATTAAATAATTATAATAAAAATAATGAAATAATAAATAGGAAATAATGTACGATAATGGTAGGCACTAAACCATAATCATCTTTCAGTTGTGGTTTTATAATCCATGACCTTCACGGAGGTGTTGGGTTGTCATCTGACATGAGTGTTTTAAATTTTCTAAAATAATATTAATATAACTCATATAATTTTCCTCAATTTTAATAACCAATTCTCAGAAAATCATCAATAATTAAAATACCCACTGATGGTTATCAGTGTGATTAATTATAATATCCTAAAAATTAATGTAATACTTCCATAAATACATTTTTAAAAATACATATATGAATCCAATGCGTTGTATTCCAATAAATTTTCCTTAATATATACATAATTTTTGTAGACTCCCATCAAATAAATCCAAAAAATGGGGGTTTAAGACTTTTCGAATATTATAAATCTTTTACTCAAAACCCCATTATGGATTCCACAACTCATAAATTGATATACATATAAATTATTATAAAATTTGACACAATCCATAGTTGATACACAATTTTTATAAAAAATCATTGGTGAAAAGAATCAAAAATTTATTTATTAAATACCAATACATTAATATTTCATCTATTTTATTTCAACATAGGTCCTTTGTTGGTATATTGGATAACCATTAGAATCTGGAATTGGATCAAAAAATTCATAGCTTCTAAACATTTATGATAAAGAACATTAACTGGATCCTTCAAAGGAGATTTATTTAATTCAATCATACTCTTCATTTTTCCTCATCATTTAATGGAATTTTGACCATATATTTCAGGCATAAAATATTTTATTATTCTATTCCAATAAAATCCTTGGTGTCTATTTGAAAATTAAGTACCTAATGTAAATCAATAATTCATTCCACCATGGTCCCCATATCATGATCTATTAGAGAACATTATCATTATCTTATTGGGTGAATATGAGAGTTGGATAATGTAAATGTTTATAATTATATTAGGGGATAATTGATTTTCCATAGTCATGATATATTTTACAACATTAATTATCCAATTTGGTTACTAATTGTGACTAAATAATCATTCATGTTCAATTTTTACATGATCCATTCATGTTCCTTGCAATGACATTATAAAAATGAATAGAGTAAAAAACAATGATATTTGTGGGAAAACCATAAAAGCATTTATATTATGGCTAAATAATGAAAAAATATTTTTACTCTAATACAAATTTTTATTTACCTAGGTTATTCATTATTATCATCAATTAAAAGCTTTTAATTTATTTTAATGAAAATTTGAACTATCGTAAGGATATACCCTTGGAGTGTCAAACACTTTTTATAGTAATGCATGTTGTATTACACTAAGTGAGGATAAGGTCAAGATAAATGAACCCTTTTCTAGGTTATTACCCAAAGCTACATCTATTCTAGAACCCTATCCACTTATATGATCCAGATAGGGATGTATTTCAAGGAGATACACATAACATCAACCAAACAAAAAATTTAGGTTGTTCTTATATACATATTCTCAAAGGGTATCATAGTTGTAATCATTGTAATCTTTGTTTTTGAAAATCTAGTTCCTAAATCTCCTTCAAAAAAATAATTTGATACTATATATAATGACCTTAACAGTAATAAACATGGAGCCAGTGTGTTATTTTATTCCATTGGCATATGATAAATGGAATCACATCAAAAATTAAATAAATAATTTAGAAGACATGGAAAATTAGATAAATACAATATTACCATATAATATTTGAAAAATCAAATTGAATTTCTTTTGAGAATATAGTTGATTCCTCTTGAAAATATTTTCGTGTCATATTCTCCCCACTTCCTAGATTCCATGGAATGAAAAGAAAATAAGGCTTTGTTGAAATGACTAGTAAAGGTTTTGTACAGGAGAATCTATTATGAATTGGTAAGAATAATAATATAATGGTAAATAATATAAAACATACTATATTTAAATAATTTGGATAAAATAATCAATATTACAATGTACATAACTAAATGTACAATCCATTTAATAAAAAACATGATTACCCTAACATGGTAATGCATATTCATTATGGCATCGTAAATAACAAATAACACATCCCTTTTAATTAATTAAATGATAATGAAGTGAATCTATAGATAATATCACTACAATGTTATCATGGATAATAATAACTAAATTATTTATGATGTTAAATATTAATTTTTAAACATCATGACCTCAAGAATCACGATACCACTACTATCAACACTTTTAATTAAATGTTTTAAAACCGATGGGTATGTATAAACCACAAACCCATATAACTAAGGCTATCTAACTGATTTGTCTCATGAGACATCTGATTCATAAAGGGTAAATCTAAAACTATTCCATACATGTGTCAACATTTTAAAATAAATCATTATATATTAAATAATTGATTTTATTAATTAACAATATGCATTATCAAAAATTATCCATATGAGAAAATAATACAGATTTTCCAATATTTCCCCATTAAATCAAATAAATATAAATGTAAAACACCATACATATTAATGTTATATTTTTTAATAAATAAAAATATTTACGATAAATAATATATATACTTAGGGGAAATTTAATGTCCACTTATTACAATAATGTGAATATTTTAGGAGAATTCTAATGAATAACAATATGATTCCAAAATGTGAATGTCAACAAAATCCTAAGTTATAATGATCATAATACATCCATATAATGAATTTTGATGTTATAAATACAATATATTCCAAATTAGGATTATTTAAAATAGAGTTTGTTGACATCGATGAAAAGAAATATCATTCAAATTTCAATTAAAACATTAGTGAGGAAAATAAATGTTTATAATAGAATATAATTTATTAAAATTAATGAAGTCTATAAAATTATGGAAATGAATTCTGCTTAAAATTAACTATTATAATTTAAAAGTATTATTAAATGAAACGAGAGGTCATTATTGATGAAAATTCTGTACATGCTGTATAATTTAAAACACATTCCTTAATACTTTGTAATGTTGTTAAAAATATCCATGCTTGGAAATAGAAAATAATATCCCATTCATGAAATTTCGGTAAAATTCATAAATGGGAAAAAATTTCTATAGTAAATCATTTATATAATTAAAGAATTTATTTCAAAACATTTTCATATGACTTTCATTTCTATGAAAAAAGATAATTGACTAAAGAAAAAAAGGATGTTAAATTTTATTAAAAACAACGTCTTAATTATTTTAAGTACTGTAGAATAGATAAAATGGAAATATTACATTAAAAATAATTAATAAAAGGAATAAAATATCATTAATGGTGATTATTATAAATTTATGAAATAATTTACTTTAATGGATGTTCATGTATAAATAGTTCCGATTTAAATGAGACTGTGAAATAAAGGCCTATAAAGATAATAATTTTGATGGGAGAACTAACCATTAAATCGAATATGATATTAAAATATAAATAGAAATAACATATGTCTGAATCAAATAATTGATACTAATAAATAATTACAAGAATAACCATAAAATATTTAAAACAATTAAGACGTAATATAACCCAATTAAAAGAATCCTAGATATGAAATTCTATACAACATGGTATCTTTTAATTAAGAAATCCATTGGAATAACTTAATAAAATTTAAACATAATATACCATTATTTATTATGGAATATTGATATTAAATATTAAATGGATGTATATACACAATATATAAGAAATTAGGTTCATATATTTATAATATGTCTCAATAAAATGAAATTGAGATGAAATAATATATCTCACCATTACATTTGGTGGATCATGATTTAACCACATGTATAATATTTATTTTTAGGTTATTAATTTATTCTAAAACAATATTCATATTAATAATATCATATATCACCCACTTATAACATATCATCACCTGTTTGGTAATTACATTTAATAGTTTTCATTATTTTGGTTGATAATTGTCTTGTTTTCTCATTCATTACTTGACTTGGTTATTCAGTTTCTTGTGTAAATAATATTAAACCATTATCTATATATAAATACTAATTTTATAAGAAATTTTTAATAATTATTTGGAATTTTAGAATAATTATTCAAGGTTGGAAATGAAAAATAAATTAAATTGTATCTTAGAGATGATAGGTCATTTTTATACATGAGTAAAAATATAATTTCATTAATGAGTCAAAGGATATAAATTTTAGTGATATATTAATCATATTAAATCAATATCATGTAATATATATCATATATGTTACTTAAATTTATCATTATAACATTCCATTTAATTTGTATGTGAAAATTAGTCCCATCAATTTGTTATGTGGTATCCTGAAGAGACATGTGTGATGTTTTTGTAGTTTAGACGATAGTTATGATAATAAGGCATATGTGTTATTAAAATTTAATAACAATAAGAATATCTCCAAATATATATATGTGTGATAAATCCATCATCATATCTAGCCATTAATGGTGATGAAGTAAAATGAAATACATTGGTTCATGAGGTGGATGTACGCTATACCCATGATCGATGATTTCATTTCGCATTTGTTGGATGTGGAAATGTATATTTGACAATAAATTATCATAATAACCTATATTTTCATATATTATTCATTTTTTTAATGATCATGTTTGAAAAAAAATTCATTCATGTATATGATGAATCAAAATCAAAATATTTGTTTTATAACATTATTTATTGAGTAGAAAATTTCTCTAATATACAACCAAATTCCTTACTAGATATGATTTATGATAAAAAATATATATCTTGGATGGTGGGGGAGGGAATGAACATTATGTGGTCACAGATTTTCTAAACCAATGTTATTTGGATGTGTGAAGGGGTTAAGAGAGGGGGTGGCCATTTATAATTATTGGAGAGGTTAGTAATATATTTTTTGAATAGAATCAATTAAAACAACATTTTAATCATTCCAGAAACCTCCAAAATGAATAATTAGAATCATTTGTAGTATTATTGTAAAATATTTGTCCTAAATTTTTTTATGGACATGGTTTTATGTCATTTTAACGCTTATTCTTTTACATTAACCCCCGATAAATTTTCATTTACCTAAACCATGTTAATTAATGTTTAGTCATTTTACTATTCATAATGATAAAAGAAATTAATTTTAAAATATTATATAATTAAAATAATTTTGATTATTGATATGGAATAAATTTTTCTCTAATTCAATTCACATATGTCATATAATAAATTTTAATATTATACATTCAAATGAGATGAAACAAATGTGTTTTCGAAGAACAAATTCTCATATGTGTAGAAATTTTTAATGTCAAAATTAATATAAAAATAATTCTGATGACCTAAAATAGTAAAAATATAGTATTATTTATTTAATTCTTTTTTAATCGCATTTTAAAAGATAATATATCATTTTTAATTATTTTAAAAAATGAATATTCCAAAAAAAAAATTAATATTATCCAATATTTTTTGAAAAATGAAACATATTCCAAAACAATATAATAAAATTATTATCTTATCATTATTTCAAAAATTATGTTCAATTTATGAAATAAATTAATGAAATGTGGTAGAAACTAATTATAATTTATATATTCAAAGAGGGACTAAATCGTCTTATAAATTAAATATATATTTTTAGAAATCATTTATTTTTATTTTAAATGTTTTTTATTTTTTATAATTAGTTCATAACCATAATTTTAATTATTTATTTATTATTATTAATACCATCCAATTCAATGGATAGGATAATATGTATAAAATATCATGGCTCATCTATACTTTGAGATGTGTGTTTCACAAGTTATTGTAGATATTAAATTTAATGAAATATATTTCATTAGATGTTTATGTTTGTTATTTTGTGTCTCATATTCTATCAAATACAATGATATTATTTTATAATTTGTAGGTGATATAAATCTTGACCCACATTAAATGATCACCATACATCTGATACACTACATCTTCATCCTATAATGGATCTCGCACATCACTTATTCAAGAGGTGTCATCTTCAACCTCTCAATGATTGATAGAATTCTACATGAGCCCAAGAAAACTGATAATTGATGTCTGACCACCTGTAGTGATCATTCACTGAGAGTGATATATTATATATTTCCATTAAACAGTGGACATATTCTTAATATTGTATATTTTAGGTGATTCAAATAATATGACAACTGAGAAGGATGACATGATACTGTACCCAGATGTTTATAAATACATAATATATAGATTATTTCTAGATTCTTAAAAATGATGGAGAATAATACTATTTCAAAATGAACATAACTGAATGACACATTAATAATACATAATTATTTCTGATGTGATATTTAATACATGATGGAAACTAGTTCCCAAATAATCCAAAAAATTCATAAATATTTAGACATTCAAAAATAAAAATTGATGTAGTATAAAAATAATATGATATGTTTTGTGAAGGAAAAAATAATAGGAACTGATCCCTACCAATAAATATTGTGGTTCGATGAGAATTAATAATCTTCTGTAATTTATCATAGAGAGATATATAGTTTTTTAGGGTGAAAATGAGATTCTCTAGGATACCATTCCATGAAGGGGAAAATATTCTAGGAATCTCTCTATATGTTTGAAAAATGAGAACATGTGAAATAATTTCATGATGCAACGGAAATCCCATGGACTTTTACATATGTCTCTCACAATCTAGTGATTGATGAACATAATATGAAACCACAAGTGTTCACTTTTGATACACACATTAAAAGGGCTATGCATTGACAAATTCTGTAAATCCATCCTAGTTTGGGTAAAGATGTTTTTTTAAAATTATTCATAAACTATTGCATGAATGTGTATATAACCCTTCTTTTGTAATCCAATGTTTCATGTAGTACATGTATTCCAATCACACAACATGTCACTTAAAATTTTTTAATTGATATTCCAAGAAGTATAGTGATGATTATTGAGATATTATGATATTAAATAGAATTGATAAGTCACATAAAATAATCACAATAATATTTTATTGTACTATAATATATAACCATCAAAATATAATTCCATTAATTCAGTATTTGCGATGTTTTATGAAAAGTTAAATTTTCAATTTTGAAATTTCACTCATACCTAAATAATATTATTGAAATTTTTTGTATGACATGTATAAAACATATTGTGGATGATACTCCATCAGAATAAAAGAAGAATATTTCTACATGAAGATGACACTGAGGTAACTTATCATAAAGAAAAAATCCCAAATATTTGAAAAAACCTGTACAATTAAAAGATAAATGAATATTTACATAATTAGAGTAGATCTAATACACTCATGTAGGAATATCTCTCTAAAAATGGATGATGCATTTTTTTTAAAACTGGAATAGTAGTATTAATCTATGTGAAGTATTATAATAATCATCTTTTGAGGCTCAACTATGTGGATGCTAGTGTGGACACTAGTTACACTATGTCATGTGGTATTAGTATTCTCTTGGGTTACTCTATACCTTGAATGATACAATAGACTATATAAATTGTGTTTGATTTAGTATAATTATACACCAATTTGTTCATTGGAGTTATAATATAGTGATACATGTTATTAGACATTGAAATTAATTAAAATATTATTGTGGTGATTTCATGATGTGTTGTATGATCTCTATGGAAATAAGTTGGTACTTGTATCGAGCATTATAAATACTATGGCTCATATTATATATAATTATTTCTAAATATGCGTGGAGGCTATGATATAACATTGATTGGATGAAGTATATTAACATCTTCAAGTGGATGAATTGAAAATAAATCGTTGGTAAAATTTTAAACACTAATTAACCGCCCTCTTAGTGATCAATATGACCCAATGTTCTAAAATAACATACTATAAATGTGAATAAAACATAATGGGTGAAAATATATACTGATTAGTATATTTAGAATTAGGAAATCTAGTGGATCATATTCACCCTTTAGTATCAATATTATAAAAAGTATTCATATAATGATATAAATTATAATGAATAGTGAAATAATTTTATAAAATCATAAAAGAAAATTAATTGAATGAGATGTATGAATTTTTATTCAAAACTGGAATGAATTTAATGAATGTATTAGGTAAAATATTCCTTTTATTTGACCATTACATAATGAATATAGTAATTTGGTGTAATACCATTAAATATATTAAAAAATTGGAATTAAATAAATAAATATATATATATATATAATTAATAAATAAATGTAATTAATGTATATTTTTTTGTTGAAAAATATATTTTTTCCATATAATTTATTTATTTTATTTAATTTAATTTTTGAAAAAAATAAACTATTTTATTTGTTGAAATGATTTTTATTTTAAATAATTTGATTATGTAAATAATAATTTTCAAATTATAAGTATTTTTTTAAATGAATTGTTTTTTAAAATGGATTCAAATCTTTCTTAAAAATATTATTATTATAAATTAATAGGATCAAAGAAATAATTTAAATAATATAAGAATAAAAATTTATGTATTAATGATAAATGAAATCTGTCATTAAAAACATTATTATTATTATAAAATAAAAAAATTATTTATATGAAATTATTTATTTGTATATATATTACAAAACCTAATGAAAATTTTTATACAAAAAATTTTAATTAACATTCATTGAAAGATTAAAAATTGATAATAAATAATTAAATATTATTAAATGTTGTAAAAATATATTTTATAATTTTTTAATTCCATCATCATTTTTTATATTAATGAAAAATTTATTAAATTGTATAAAATAAATTTAACAAAAATTATTTTATATTTTTATTCAATGTGTCTAAATTAGGTAATAAGATAATATTTTGGGAAAAAATAGTTATTGTGGTAAAAAAGTAAATTAACATAGTGAGTATAAAAATGAGGTAATAAGTTATACTAAAAATTAATGTGATAAAATATATCTACAAATTATATCTAAAATGTATGTATGAGGCTTTATATTGCCCATCTCATTAATTCTCAAATTTTAAAGACTGATTATGTTTAAAAATAGATTCTATAAACATTAAGAATTTTCTTTGAAAATATTCTACTCAAAATAAATTATAAAACAAACCATTCTACACAAACTCCAAACAATAATTATACATTATTTTTATAGTGACCCTAGGATTTTAAACATTTTTTTACATTATTTAAAGTATAATTAACCATCAAATACAAAAAGGATAATGAAGTCTAGTGTCATAGGAAGATTATTTACAAAATCATGAAACCCAAAAAAAATTCTTATATAATATATATAATTGTATTATAAGTTTCTTTGAGCCCTTATAACTTTATAGGATAACATAGGGAATACATGATCAAAAGTGTTGAGCTAAAAATCCCAACAAGGAAATAAGAAAATGAATAAACATACCACATTTGTTAGAATAAATAACATGATTTAAGAAATATGAATGAAACATTAATAATCATAACTAATTTTAAACTATATAACATGGGATCATATAATCATTGAATAATAGGACATTTGAAACAATATTTGACATGACATAATCATGATTCAGGATTATCTGCAAAGAATAGATCACATGGTTGAAAACGTCCCATAAAGAAAGTAACATCACTACTTATACTAATATGTTGTACCATGAGACAAAAACATTAGAAAATTAATTATAGGACTATTTAGGTTCATCTATTATAACATGTTCCTTCATATGTGTTCTCGATGAAGAACCAAGCTTAAGAGTTACCCATGGAATGAATTTGGTATCATAATCATGCCATATGGAATAAAAAAAATTAATATCATAATGGTGTCCATGAAGGATTGGATTAACATCATATGTTCACATTAATAAGGTCAAATTGACCTATATCATGATAATTTTTGAATATATGAAGTTACATTCCATAAGAATAGTGTCAAAGTTACATTAGAAATGAAACATTTCAGTATAGTAAAATAAAAATATTAAATATCATTTAAAGAGGAAAATGAATATTTATTTTCATATAACAGGAAATGAACCATGATAGTTTTTTTGTTAAAATTATTGTTTTGTGAATAATATTGCTGTCTTAAAATAGATTATTGAGTTCACTTAAAAATGGGCATGAATAGAAGATGTTTTAGTTAATTAGGCTTTCTTTTCGGGATGATATGAGAAGGGAAACTTTTAAAAGAATATATTTAATAATCAAATAAGAATTATAATATCTAGATACATTAATTTATAACATATAAACATAATTAATAAGAATTAAACCAAAATTAATAAGAAATAAAATGACGTATGGTGAGAGATATAATAAACTAAAGTAAAATGGAGTTTTGGGTAGAATATATTACCTTATGTAAGAAATTGTTAGGAACGTGATATTAATATCATTGATAATCATATAAAATACATTAATTAATTAATTTCTAAACTTTTATACACATATTTGTTTTATTTTATTTTTATTATGTTCATTTTTCTCCTTTTTGATGAGTTTAAAGAGTCATTTTCATCATTCAAGAGTGTTGGTTTCCTTGGTTTTCCTGATTAGTTTAATTGTATTCACGTACATAAAACCATGTAAACTGAGATATGTTGTCCAGAATTGAAGTTATATGTTATTAATTAACATATATAATATTATACATTAATATAATCTCTTTGCTAATTTAGGGAGAGGATGAATAATTTGAAAAGACGTTAGTGATAATATTTTTTATTATTTTTTCAGTTATGGATCATCAAAAATAAGTTTTGTTTTATTAATTAATATTATGTATATAAAAAGTTCATGAAAATTTAATACACCTCAATATATATGTTATAATAATCTTTAATTAAAAAAAATTGTTTTATGTGTACTGTTTAAGGAAGTGACTGATATTTAAAACATCAACATCATTAAATAAGAGAAATGAAGACATCTTAGATGAGGTTTTAATTTCATGTAGAAATGGGGATGGGTTGAAAAATGATGATGAATTATTAAATTGAAATGTTAAACACATATTACATAATTTAAATGGGTTTTTAAATCCACTTTTACATGTGGAGGTGAGGAGATATGAATAAACTAAAATAAATTAAAATGAAATGAAATGAAAAGGAATGATGTTTTTACACCATGAATTAACCTCACTAAGATACTCCTTGAAGAACATGAGTTCGGTATTTTTTTAGGAAAGAAGACCTATACATGGGTGCGGGATATGGGATGTGTGTTTACTTTAATTTAGGCAAGGATCAACACATTAATGGTGTGAGGAGAAGAGGTGGTATTTATGGTGGGGGAAAGGGGTGTTTAGTCATTATTTTATTAATTTTTTTAATATTTTGTGCAATGAACTTTGAATTTATTTAATTATAAATAAATAGATTAAAATGAATATGGATAATTCAATTTTATTTTATTAAATCATCTATAATACTTCCATGACTCCATAATTTATCTATTTAGATAATATCTTAAATTATCGTATTTAACTATTTAAAAAAGAACCCTACTATTTTAGAATAATCCCAAAAATTATCCATAAAAATTTTATTATGTGGAGGATTCCAAAATGAAACCAATTTTTTAAAATAATTTTCTAAAAATGATAAATTTAATTTTAAATTAAAAAATGATTTTCTTAGAAAATACTAATTTTATATTTTTAACAAATTTAATTACTACTTGAGAAATTAATGTCTCAAAAAAATATCTTCAAATCATAAGAAAACTAAATATCAATTTTTGAATAATTTTTTTAAAGGAACATTAATTTTATATTTTCAAATTAAATCTAAAATTTTAATTAAATATTAATGAATTTAAAAAATTTCAAAATCATAATTTTTCATTTTTAAAACATTTATTTACTTATTAAAAGGTATATATATTTCATATTTTTGTTTATAAGATAACCAAATTTAATTTTTACAATCAATGGTAATAATAGTCTTTTATTGGCCAGTTTTCTATTCATAAGGGTCATATTACTATTTGAATGTTCATGTTACAATTCTGTTCATATTGGTATCATAACATCTACAAAATCCACTTTTTTCATTCACTCTAAATTTTTAAATATTTTTCTATATTATCTATGTGTTTTTATATTATTTAATTTACATTTCATACTTTTAAAAAGGAAATTTAGATTGATTTAATCCAGGGATGTCACATTCCTACTATCAAATATATACGTAATTTCTATCCACAATTGTAACGCCCCAACCCCAGCTACCCAGAGTTGGTGCATTATTGCGTAACTTTGGCATGATCACAAAAGATCAAGTCTCTAAAGACCGATTAGTTTAGTAGCCTTGGAAACACTAGATATGTTCATAAATGTTACATTACATCATAATTTGAAAAATAACAATAACAAAGTCTCCATAGTCCACACTCATATCCTCTTCTGACTATCCCTGCAGGTCATTCATAAAATACTTTTTCACATCCGAGAAAATATTAAAAAATTGAAAGGGGTGAGCTCAGATGCTCAGTAAGGATAACAATATTTCGGAAGCTTTCATAAATAAACATTAACATTTAAGGCAATGTATAAATAAAACAAAATCCTTTTTAAACTTGAACATCAGCATAATATGGAAAAAATAAAATTAAATAATACCATTTACTTACTCACAAGGATATTCACTAGTCGAATAATCCCATGCAATATCAATAACCACTTTCATAATGATGGAATGCATAATGACAGACTATCAAAACCATGTATCCAAGGCCTCATGCCAAGACCACAAATAAGAATTTTTCAAGGCCTCATGCCAAGTCACTAGTTTGTCTCATGAGACCTACCAATGCATCAAGGATCTATGGCGGGCTCCACCCGTCACTTGTTAAGTCCAATGCATTTCTCATATGAACAGGTTTAAACATATCATAAACCATAACATAATCTTATCACATAAAAGATGCATAAAGGAAACATAACATTTCCACATTTTAATCACATGATATCAATACAACACATTGATACAATAAAAACACTTTCAAAACCATTTTCAATACCAAAATTAAAGAAAATTAAAACTTTGTATTTATTTTAAATTTTTAAAAAATTTATGGCTTGTAGAGGATGCCGAAACTCAAATAACGGTCAGGGCAGCAGAGAAGTCATTGTCGCTACATATGTACAGCAAGAAAAAAAATTCCTTTTTGTCATTTAGTAAAATGCTTCTTATAAAAATGATTCCTTTTGAATAAACATAAAAGTCAAAGGGGTTTATACACCGTATAACAGAAATTTGTGTATAAAACAAAATATGCCTCAATGAATGGAGATTGAGACGAAGTCCCATACAAATATCATTTTTTTTAAATAAAATAGATCTCTTATGTGTATTCACTATATTTTGAGATAAAGAAAGTATAAATACATGATGGGACATAATAATATCATGACATAATTCTAAAGTAGGAGATTAACCCAAAGAATGGAAATTGGGTTAAGAAGTTCCCTTACCTCGTGTCCGACTTGACTCGACCATTATTTAACCTCATGAATAATAAACTAGAGTTAATCTCTACCTTCTTAAGAACCCTTTTCAAGTTCATTATTCCTTTTATATCATTTATTATCATGTGTTGAACATTATGTAATTATTTAAGTTTATAACGGTTGTTTTGTCGATCTTAGGTACTTGAGTCAAAACTAAACTTCTTATAATTACACTTTGTTCATATGGTAAAATATCCATTATATCCATAATTATATTCATGATGTATATGTAATATACATCATATATATCCAGTATATACATTCATTTATAATATTACATAACATATAGAGGTAAGAAATGAAATGCACCGTTCATGGAGATGGTAAGCCATACGTACGCATGAACACTACTTTCATTTCTATTTCGTATCTAATGGAATAAAGTTATAATTATATAAAGGTATATTATAATTCCAGTATAATATAGTCTATAATACCACTTACTCCATCCTTTATACATCCCACATATGGCATTAACGATTCAAATCACTTTTAGGGGGCGGTAGTCCGCACTTCCTAAAATGAAATTATCGTCTTTACTCATAATGGAAATCATAAAGTATGACATAAATGAGAAATAAATAAGCATAAGGAAATAATAAACATAATATATATATCATATATAAAAATATTTTCATCAAAATGGCCACCATTAGAGGTGTTAAAAGAATATTGAACAATCATCGTTTCGTGAGGCAGTATTTCACCACCCACCGAAACAGTATATTCTTTAACCATTAGACGAAGGTGTGTGTAAGTGTAAACCAAATCCTTATCATAAAAACATCCTAGTATATTTTAGATACTGTTTTTGTTACAAAAGAAAGGAATAAAAAGAGTTCAAGGGGTTGATGAAACAAAATAAAACAAAACAACATTAGAGAAAGACATTACCTTAAAATCGGGTAACTCTTTTTGATTTGAGCAAAAGGTTTCATTGGGAAGGCTTCTGACAAAAGTGAGGCTTCTAATAGTAAGGGAGAGAATTTTAGAGAGTATTTGGTCAGAGGTTGGGCGTGCCAAAAGGCTTTGATGGTGTGAGTAAGGTGGTAGTGGTGGGGGCCTTTTATAAGAGGAGAGGAGGGGAACTATTGGAAAGATTGAAATGTTACTTTATTATGAAATGCATTTCGTATTCTAAAGGTCCCAAAATAATATATTTCGAGGCTAAGATGATAAGATTTCTAAATATACTCATACAATAGGTTTTTGACAAGTTTATGCCTTGGATTTTACATTATATTTTCATTTTATTTAAATCGTTAATTAATGATGTAATCGCTCCATCATCATGGTGTCATAAATAATTTAATTTATTTAATTCCTAAAAATTAAAAAAAAAATATCATGATGTAGGAAATATTTTTATATTTTTAATGAATATTTATAGTCAAAAATATGACTTGTATAACCCCATTTAAAATTGTTTTAGTAAAATAGCTCATGTTTGTGACATTTTTATTTTAACATAAAATAAAACGTTTTTAATGACATTTTCCTACCAAAGTGGCTACATGGGGTCCCCAAGCTGACCCATGGATTTTCTTGGACATAAATGACTCATACAAGAGGGTAGGACAAGTGTAAAGGTATTTTCATATTTTTATAATATCATTTTTACCTTAAATTTCACTAATTACCTTTAATCGCATTTAATTAAACATAAAAGTTACTATTCACCAAAAAAATTATTTTAATCCCATTGAACCACATTTTACATCCTAATTAAAACCATGTATGTCGAATTTTTGAAAATAAAATCACAGAAGTGGTAATGTTTTATTTAAACGAAAATGCAGTTTTTAACTACCACTTAGTGGTTTCACTATTCATCGAAAATTGAAGTTTTTCAGAACAGTGCCAAAATTTCACCATAAGATATAATTGATATTCCAACTTCAAAAATGATTTCTATTTTAGAAAATTCAAAACATATAAGTCGTATTAATTAATTTTATAATTAATTCCCGCTAACGCAACAAATACCGTGTTTTTAAGAAACAATATATATCAAAAGATTGACAATTTTTTATGTCCAATTTCAAAGTGAAATTAATTCTAATGAACACCATTGGATAAAATGGTAAAAATATATTATAACTATACTTTAAAACCACTAAATAGTATAATTTATCAATATAAATTATTTTTATTAAAAAAGTTGTTTTTATGTATTTTTCACTATTCATAAAAAAATTGGAAGTTCTTAGAAAAATACCAAAAATTCAACTCCGGATAATTTCGATATTCCGAATCCAATAATGGAGTCCATTTTGAAATATAAAATATATATAATTTCAAAAAGTGGTTATTACTATTCATAATGGCTATTTTTATTAGTCGTGGTGTGTTAGAATCTCGAACTTGCGTACCATGCAAGCTATTGCATTATTGAAAGAGAAGTGTATCGTGAAAACATGGGGTGTTACAACAATAATATTCAACTACATTTTTATTATTTATTCACAAGAAGGGGCCTGAAATCCTTAATTTTAAACTAAGTCATTATAGGAATATTTCAATTTTCAAGATTGGAAGTACATATATTCATTATCTTTATCTTTATCATCTAACTGTTTTTGAATATTATTTAACACTTTTTAATATATAATTAAAATAATTTTAAATCTATAACTATGATATTAAATAACACAACAACATATTTTCACTCATTCATTTGTTTTAATATTTTTTAGTTTGGATATGTTTTACTAGATAGATAAATGATTCTATAAAATTTTCATATTGATTTATTATTAAAATAAAAATACAATAAATATATTTTATTAATTATGAAATTTTTATTATTATATAATGGAAACATTTATACCTATATTCATTAATACAATCAATTTTTTTTATTGAACCAATATTCCAAAAGCGTGATAATTATAAACCATTCATTATGAACTATTATCATAACCCACATAAAATAATCATTGGACATAATAAATCTATCACACACTTTTATATTAATAAAATGAGTATTTTTTAGGTGATAAACAGTTTTTAAACTATCATGAAAAACGATTTTTATCGAATAATGTGTAAAAAAATGGAAAAATTATCAAGGAATTATTGACATTAATAATGAATGAATATTAATTCAGTTATCAAATAATATAACTTAATATCATTAATTCAAATTAAATTTAATATTGTACTTATATATATGAAAAATAATCCTATGATTCATAAAAATGATGTTATATAATGATTATTCAAGAAGTTAGGTAATGATTTTTTTTGTCAATATTTTTTCATATTATTAAAATTCATTATCTATTATAAATATTCCCTAATATGTTTTAGATAACCACTGTTATGGAAATCCTATGTGCCCTAAATTCTAGGTAGATTTTTTTTATTATATGTTTTTACCCTATCCTATTCCCCCTTTTTATTTTTTCCAACCTAAATTCTTAATCACTATGATTTTTCATGATTGTAAATATTCCCATTTATCATGTATTTTTCATTTTATAGAAATCAATAAAAAACATTACCTCTAACTTGAATTTATGTATTTATGTACTTTTCATAATCACTCATTTATCTATTTATAAATTGAAAATTTATATTTTTATTATGGGATCTTATTTATTTATCCTCTCATTTTAGATCCTATATGTAAAATAATCATTTAAATTTTTGTAATATTTTTTCCTGAAATATTCTTATATTTCCCTTTTTTATTTTATATATATGTACAAAACTAGTTCATATTTGAGGTATGTAATCAGAAAATTCCAACAAAATTAAAATTAATATCTTTTATAAATACCTAATGTGAATTCTATCTTAGATTATGGAGGTGTCTGGGATGTTCGGGGCTTTTTCAGGGCCTAAAACCAATCTTTTGGGATGAAAAAGGTAGGTCCCATTGTTAGTATAAACCATGCCGAGAAGGCCGCATGGTTTCATCAAATCATGTGAGGTTGTACATTGGATTCCTATTGGATGAAAGGTTAAACAATCCATGGATTTTGGGGTTCATTCCCACCCTCTTTGTTTTTTTACAATGGGCCAAGACATTATTTTCACACAATTTGTCAAAATTTGTGAAACAACTATGCACTATGCACCTTTCCAATAACAAAGGGTGCACAATTGGAAATTTTTTGGCATAAAGCTTGTTTAATAATGTTGAAATACTATGTGGACCTATATTTTGGGTGAATTTAATATTTTCCAATTAAATAAATTTCTCTTGAAACCTAATTTTCCGCATTCTACTTTCACATACAAACCACACCATTGAGAGATCCACCTTGAATCCAATAATAGGAATTGAGTGAACTTCATCATTATAACTCGGAGTCAATATCTATATAATCCATTTAAATCATCTTAGTAACATCCCCAGTACTATTATATTCGTACATTATTTTATTGGGAACACCAATTCCATTTAGGTGATTCCTAATATTTCATACTTTTAGTGTTCTCATCCCTTCTTCACATTTCTCCCAATATGAGTTAAATTAGGAGCTGATACTAGACGACCATTCCAGTACAGAACAATGGTAGGTGGTATTATGATTTTACCTCAATGTAGGATTGTTTAAACAATTTTTTGTTCCACATGAACATTTATTAGAGTGACACAATTGAAATTGAAAATAATACATTTGTTAATTGAATAAATATGTCCTAGGTAATTAATGAGATCCATTGTTTATGATTAAAGGTTATGGAACTTTAATCGAAACAAACCCACAAGTGTGTTAAATTATAAAATGGACCACCATGGGTGGAATGCGATTTGGGTCACCCTTGAGGTCCGTTGTTTACACTTCACATGAGATTTTAATTAATAAATTGAATTATAGGCTGAAATGAAATTTTATTTTGAAATTTAAATAGTTAATGGATAGGAATATAATGACCATGTCCTTAGAAAATACCATGTCATTTATTTATAAAACATGAAATTACATTTTATATTTTTTTCAACACATGAGTTAATTAAGTGGCTAAGCCTTCAATGGTTTTCCCATTCCTTGTTCAACCAACAAAGGATTGGTTAAAATGACATTTTCTTAGTGATGGCCTTGGCATGATAATGTAATGTTCTCTCAATGATTATGAATATTCTCTTGGTGACACATGGGTACATATACAAAAAAATGGATATAATCATTTGGAGAGATACTTTCTTATTCTCAGGTGACAATTTGAATCCTTATACAGATTTCCAAGGATGAACTCATTGGGGGACTATGGTTATATTCTTGATTTTTAATTAGAGTCAATATATATTTACACAGAAAAAATCAAGGGGATGTTTTTCATATACACCATTGCTGATACTTGGGTTTCCCTTGGTTGACCACCCAGGATGGAATCATATATAAATGATGTCACACTAGACCAAGATAAATACTATGATTCCTATCAGGAATTCCCAGGACAGGCTTATAATGTTCTTGGTTCATGTTACGCGTTTAGCAATACATGGATTGAAATAGAGAAATGCCAAGGATGGGCTGATCTTCTGAATTGAACAATAAATGAAATGACTTATATGAAACATCTTCCATGACATAGAACAATCCTGGATTTGGGAAGGGAATTACACTTTATAGATGGCCTCATTTGACATCCTTGTTCACATCATTTCACAAGAGATACTGTGAATTGTTCCAAGTTTTGAGACACTCGTATTAATTGTAAATGATAAATTAAATGATATATATTTTAAAATGGGTCATGGAAGACAATTTATTTAGATAATTTCATCTAAAGATGAATAAAATAGTGTTTTAAGATGGTCCATGGGAACCATGGCCATTATATGTTACTAATATTCATAAATTCCTTACATATCACATTATAACCTACACATATTATTAATTATCTTTTCAAATACTAGATGGAACTAGACAATAGGTTTTTTCTTCTAGTATTATATATCACACCCAATTTGGGCTACCATTGGGTACCTGATCAGACTATATGATTCAGTAAATATATAAGAGAAAGTGCTTTGAGTTAGCTTCTCGGCTGTTGAGTAGGACTATGGGAGCGTAAACATGAGCTGAGGCTCGTGATTCTAGCTAGGATTGATTTTAGTATTTTTTTAGAATTATTTTAATATAATCTACACCATCCATTTATTCCTATTTTGGATAATTTTTTAAAGACCTGACACATATCATCATCAAATGTGTACGAGTATACTTTTGGTATTGTTTATATATCTGTATGTTCTTGTTTTTCTCTTATTAAGTTTTCTTTTTTCCTATTGATTTATATCTTCCACTACTAATATAGTATTTCATATCTACTATTATATACTCTGGTGATGAGGGAGTATTCTCCCCAATGACAGAGCTAGTCTCTTGTTGCTAGTTAGTAGCCTCAGATGTTTGGAGAGATGTGATTGAGGCCATGTAGCCACCATTCTCAAGGTACCATTTAGTTGAATTTCTTACTTGGACCATACTAAGTGGTATCATAAAATTATTTTGTGGTTTAATTTATTATTTAGTGATAATTGAAATAGATGGGTAGGAATTTCAATTTGGTAATGAGTTGTTCTTGGGAGTAGCCACTCTACATATTAGAAAAATTAAAATTTCCTCAAATGAAATTTCTATTTTAAATATTTTGACTATAAGTTTTGTTTTGATACATTTATTGGGTTATTCAAGAAAACAGATATATTATTATTGATATTATTGTGGGTTCTATTTCATTACAACAATATGAGTTATGTGTATACCATCTCATAAATCATTTAGGAACCCATTAGAACTCATAGGTCATATATTATGCCACTCCATATAGGATGCATTATACTATTGAATACATTTGTGATAGGTACAATTATTGATATATTTACCGTGTGATACATATTATTACTGGGAATTGAGAATACTTAGTTAGTACATAGAGTGACTTCCAAACATTAGAATTGTTTTCTGGACTAGATTATGGAAGACACTGTAAACCGCCAATTGTGGAACATTGAGTCATGGACATGGAGTCACATGGATTAAAATGTGTTTTGGTGCAGATTAGGTAGAATACACATTTTGATTCTTAATGAGTATGGGAACTTATTGATTGAATTCTCATGAACCATTTGGTTTATCCATTAAAATAGTGTTTGATAAAAATGAAATTAAATAAAAAATAAAGAAGTAATTTATATTATTATAACAAATAACATGAGCAAGACCCAACCTTAGTATTCAATATTAGGTAATATTTCTTGCATAAATATGATATATACGTCATTGAATCATGAATCTAATTGTAGGAAAGGTTTTTTTCATATAAAGTAATTCTTATACCAATTATATTTTTCTATTTGATCTTTTAGTATTTATTGAACCTTTATCATAGGCATGTTTTTGGGTTTTTAGAGGTATGCCACAATGATATCCTCCTATCATATTACTGGAGGGTGGTGGCGATCATGCTATATATGTGGTGGGCCTTGCGCTACCAGGGGATCCTCCATTAGTGTCAGCTGAATAACCAATAATTGTTCCAGACATAGCTACTAAGGAACATCTCTATTAGGGATTTATATGATTCATGTAGAATATATACGGAGGTCCCTGACCTCGATCGACGATGGGAGAGTTGGCATGTGTGTTCGAGTAGTAGCATCCACCCACGTTTTCTGGGGATGGTGGACCATAGGTTATAGTGTCATATTTAGTGTCCATGCTATTAATCATAGAGAATTTAAATATTACTTTCAATAATATCATGAATATTATTATCAATATGTTGTATTATTTCTCCAATAGATAGTAGGATGTTATTAATCAAAAGGATCATCATCGGGAGATGTATTGGAAGGATTTTCATATGTCCTTGTTTGATTACTTCTATCTTGATATTTTGACAGCATATAAATCCCAAGAGTTCATGCAGATAGAGTAGGGCTTATGACTAGTTAGGGATTATTTAGGACTTTTATCAGAGATCCAATGCTTAAAACCTATTCTAATGGATGATAATATATGTAAATTCAGGTGATTCAAGGATGATCTTGGGTATGAATTCCAATCACATTTGAAATTTGTTCAATAGAATAATTTTTCTAGAATAGTTATTTATGTACTTATCATAGAGCTTCACCTAAGAGTGGTTGGGGTGCAAATGAGGGTAGTATTGGAATCAAGAACTCGGGCTACATTGATCACCAGAATAGAAGCTTCATTTGGATCTTCCATGCATTGATAATAAAATCTAGGGAAAAACTCAAATTTACATGTGGGGTGCCACCAGTGTGGTAGGATAGGGAATATATGATAACTGTGTATGAGAGACCTAGTAGAGTGTCAATCTTGTGACAAGATTGTCCATCTATAGAGATTTTGGAGAATATTCCACTAAGATATAGTGATAGAGGTTTTCACTTACTACATGATAAAGATAAGTTTCAACATCTTCTCATTAACAATTGAGTTATAGTGAGTCTTCCAATGTAGCTGTGGTGGTGGTTGTGGAAATCATTTTCAAACACCATATTTATAGCCATAGAAGAGTTGATATTCTAAGGGTCTCTAGGCTGAATCATAGTGATATATATCATTTTAGATATACAAATTTTAACTAGAACATGAGGAGAAAAAACTTATACCTATTACTATGAGATGTTTTATTCTAGTTGACTCTATATTATCATCCTATATTTTCAGTACAAGCTATTATCCTAGTATTGTATCTATACCCATTGTAGAGATCCTTATTCTCATATTTCATTATTATGATTATCTTATGTTGATATACACATTTTTGGGAAATATAATGTAGGATTTGTGTTTTTGCATGGATCCCCCATTCATATTAGTTGGTTCAAATTTGTGTTGGTCCATTTTTCCTCAAGATGATAGGGTTTGAAATAATTTTTGTGATAAAATGATTGGTTCATTTTTATACATTAGTTTTTTTATCCTCGAAGGGATCCATTTACATCATAAGTGGGTGGAGAGTTTATTCATATTGTTTAATGGGATGCCCAGTCGAGCTGCGATGGACAAAATCATCATGGGCTAGGTTGGATGAATTTGTAGATTTTCAGTTTATATCTGGATGACCATTTAACACATCATGAAAATTTCCCTCTAGTGGTTGACCATTTCAGGGATGTATTCCCAGATGACTATTTAGGATTACCTCTCGTGACAGAGGTAGAGTTCTCAATCGAGTTAATTATATTATATGCACCCATATCCATTCCCTAATATCTTATGGCTAGTAGAAAGATTCTTGAGATCAATAAGTAGCTATAGTATTTATAGAAAGAGAATTTTGTCATAACCAGTACGTCTTCATGGGGCTCGCCAGTCCATTTTGTAAAAATGGTAGAAAAAACTCTTAGGATATGGATAGATTTCTAAATATTGAACCAGTTAATGGATAAGAACCTATATCCACCATGGATAGATGATATTTTTTAAATGCTCTATGGAGATATTATATTCTTGAAAGTCAATTTGAGATCTGATTATCATTAGGTTCTTGTTAGACCATTGGACATACCTCGAACAAACATTCATAACAGGTATGGTCTATATGATTATTTTATTATTCATTTCAGTTCCAGGAAGAAAACAGTGGTCATCATGGTATTGAGGAACCCTGATTTTAATCCATATATATATTTTTATCATTATATTCATTTATGATAACATTTTTTATTCTCAGAATCAAAATGGCCATAGAGAAAATAATGAGATCCTAATGAATACATTGAGAGAGAATTTGTTATATGATAAGAACACAAAGTTCCACTTATGGATGGATAATATTAATTTATATGGTAACATAATCATAGAGGAAGAATTATAATTTGACCTAGAGAAGGTGTGATTTGTAGTTTCCTAGGAAAATCTAAATAACATATTTGAGAAATAGAGTTTCTTACGACTGGATGGATATTAAAGTCATTTCATATAGGACTTCTCACACCATTCAATGCGGATTGTTGGCTTGAATAAGATTGGTGTGATGTTTTTTGGGTAATTTTCTTAAAATTCAGCCTTTCTGGAGACGAAAGGGTTGTTTAATTTAGTACCGACACTAATTCTCAAAATCAATGCAGGACATACGATGTGTTCTATGAAGCATCAGGTATCAGGCTAGGATAATATCATATATTGTTTTTATAGGGTCATAGTGTAAAAATATTGGAATTTTAGGCCATATAAAAAGAATTACTCGATGTATAATCTCAAGATATATAGAGTTTTTTATAAATTTCAATATTGGATACATTACATACTTGTAGAGTAATTTATGATTTTCACAGGCTAAAAAATACTCCTGTTCATATTTATTATGCATGATCTAAATATGAGGCAGTGAGGGTGGGTTGAATAACTACATTATTTTTATAGTGAACTTTTTTACATTCCATGAATGGAAATTAAATGGTTGATGCACTATGTAGGATGACTTTGATATAGTCAGTTCATTAGTCTATAATTGAATGGATTTCAATGTATTTATTATATTTGATTCACTTAGAGGTTCATGAATTTCAATGAAATACATTTATATTATCTTTATTTTCTACCTCTGTGCATCATGATTGAGTGAGGTTGAAGAAGGTATCAAAAAATGAGGTCCTAGTCCTATGGAAGATTTTGTATTTTTAGGATGCTCCTCCTAGTTTGATCATAGGTGTGGTCAAGATTCCAGTTATTTGTGGTTGTGTATGGGTATCATCAGACATGATTGAAGAGCTAATAAATGTATTTTATAATTTATTATGGGTAGTGTAAATAGGATGAAATCATGATAGATTTCATGATTGTTTTACTAATTTCACAATGATGTAATTATACATTATGGGTTGTTATTGATAAGAACAAAAAAATTATCATTTATTAAAATTCAAGGAATCCTATTATATTGATGAGCATCAGAGGTTGTATATTCATGAGATTATACAATGACATTGGTTCCTGCCAACATTCTTTTCAGGCAAGGGATCTATATTACACCGCATTTTTAGAAGATTTTGTAAAGGTACTGAGTATATAGATGCTTCTAAAAACATCAATACCACCTATAGACTGATGGTCAATCAATGTATAGGATACATATTCATGAGGAAATGCTATGGGTTTTCATCCATGATTTTTGGGGATTTTAGGAGATGAATATACTCATGATTGAATTTAGCTAAATTAATATCTATTAGTCTATTGTTCATATGGATCCTTATGAGACAGTATATGGTAGGTCATACCGATCACCCCTATGATGGTTATAGGTAGGTGAAGCACCTATGATTTGACCTCATCTCTTGTAGAAGACTAAAGAGTAGGTTCATTTGATCTAAAAATTGATGGAGGTTTCACATTCTCAAGAGAAATCATATGTATATTTATACAGATGACCTATATAAATCATCATCCGTGAGGATATATTCTTACATGGCTCACTATGTCTTGTACACATATAAATTAAGATACAAGTTAAGTATTCACAGCCTTATGTCAGACAATTTGACATTCTAGAGAGAGTATAGCTGATATCCTATCAGTTACAACTACATCAGAGGTATCATGCCAACCTTGATTTATTCCATGTATCTTAGTTTGATTTTTATCATTCAGACATGTCCCATTATTTTCATTATCTGGATGATGAATAGTTTGTTGATGTGTCCTTTTAAGAGAATCCAATTTGTATTTTGTATTATGGAAGCACGACTATATATGGCCAACCCATTCTTCATGTATAGATTTTATGGAAAAATATTTCTATTGGATGGGACTTGGGAGAGGGAGAAGAATATATGATCATAATGGCCATATTTTTTCTATGATGATTGTTTACCTACATTGACAGGGAATTTCTGGAATGAATTGAATTATGGGGGATTTTGTTTAAAAAACCAGTCCACCATTGAGGTTAAAAAATATATTTCTTTTATTATTTTTCAGTTTAAATACAAAAATATGGACTAATATGTATTCCCTTTGTGGTCATAGTGGGATTTAGTTAGTCTATGTCATGATTGGATCTTGAAGACTAACATTTCAGATGAAAGAGGAATATCACATTGTTATCAAAAACTATGAGGGGAAGGCCACATGATTACTAATAACCATGAGATGATTTATAGTGGATTCAAATATGCAACATAATTATAAAAAATCTTGTGATTTGAGGTTCACATCTATGATTCACCCGCATCAGTTTTTGAATGTGGGCTCAGACAAAGTTTTCAGATATTTAGTGAAGTTTTCCATTCAAACTGTACCATGAGCCCCTTTCTTGAAGGAAGGGGTACATATTTACTGCATGTTTTTTCCAAAAACGAGGAAAAATATTGAGACCATATTTTTAACTGAATTTTAATTTTTTTACCTTAATTAATTTTAGTTTCATACCTAATTTTTCTAATTCGTCAGATCTACGACAAATCTACTTTTAAAACCTCCCCAATGACACATAATATTGGAATTGAGAGAACATCATCACTTGGGATCATAATCAAGATCAGTTGAAAAAATTATATCTTTGTTCGTAAGATCTCCATTCCTTTTATTCCATTAATTATTATTATTATTATCGAATATGCTATATATGTGCATGCTCATATGACCATATTATTTTTCTCTCATCCATTCTTCATTTTCATCACAATATGAGTCGAATCAGGAGTTGATATGCGATGAGAACTCCAATAGGGATGTATATTAGGTGGTATTGTGATTATACCTCAAATTCTAAGTGTTTATATATATTTCACTTTTCCGCACACAAAATTATCAGAGTGAATCCCTTGAAATTGACCATAATAATCATATTAAATTTATTATTATGAATTATTTAATTACTGAAACCCATTGTCAATGATTAATGGTTACAGGTTATGAATTGGAACAACCTATTTGGTGTGTTGAAAAATCTAATTGACCACCATGGGTTGTATGTGAGTTGTATCACAATTTATGTGTATCAGTTACCCTTTCCATTACATTTCAATTAAAAAATTGAATTTTAAACTATATATTAATTTTAATTATGTGTTAAAATAGTTAAAGGGAAATAAATTACCATGTCCCAAAGCTATGCCATGAAATTTCATAGTTAAAAATTAATTAAAATTTTATTTTTATATTACCACATGAGATAAATAAGTGGCTAAGCCTTATATTTATATACCATTCTTTGATCCACTATATTAGGTGAGGGGTAAATGAAATGTTCTAGGTGATGAACCTCACATAGATACGTTTTGTTTTTTGAATGATTATGATTATGCCTTAGCTGACACATGGGTTCATATTTTAATAACATGGATGAACTAATTTAGTTATTGTCTTTATTAAACCCGAGTGACACTTTGACTGTTTATATAGATTTCAATGGAATGATATATGGGGTATATTGGTTTTATGCATAAGTGATATAAGGATCACATATAGATAGAATGGATAAACTGAAGGGGATGTTTTTCACATATGCCATGTATTATACAAGGGATTACATTCATGAAACACCAAGGGTGGACTTGATTTGTAGTGACGTTATGCCACACCCATAGTAATACCATGATTACGTTGATGAATGACTAGGCTGTGAATGTAAGGTGATTACTTCATGTTATTTCGGGAGTGATAACTAAATTCCAAATACATAATTTTAAGGTCAAGTGTAGGTTTAAAATTAGCAGATAAATTAAATTATTTATATGACACATAATCCAAGGAAATGAACAACCTTTGATTCAGTTGGGGACTTACACTTATAGATGTCCTCGTTAAGAATCATTGATTGCATCTTTTCACAAGAGATGTTGGGTGTTTTACTTGGTCTTATTACGCACTTATTAAATAAAACTGATCAATTAAATTAATATTATTATAAATTGTGACATGACTAAGTATTTATTTAGAGACATTTAGATAAGGACTATGTAGGTAAAAAAAGTCATAGGTTCATGGGAACACAAACCATTATGGGATTTTTACTTCAATAATTACATACGCATTTCATCACTTCATACACAAAGTTATTATTTTATTTTCATTGACTAGTGGAAATAATACCCATGGGTGGTTTCGAATTAGGACTATTTCCCTAAACTGGTTTGTGTTTCCTTTGGGTACCTGAATAATCTATATGATCGTAGGTATTGATAATGTTAGGCACCCAAACATAAGTTTTTGACTACTGCATAGATGTAGGGTAGTAAAATACTATGTTGAGTCACATCATTATATATAGGAATGTTTTTTGTCATTATTTTACTTTTGATAAAAGTATTTTAAGTCATACAAGTATACAAGTTTAGGATGAATTTAATGAAACATGACATGTATCATCATCGTAGGAATTTGAAGTTTCATATTATATTGTTTATGTATCCCTGTTTAAGTATGTATCTCCTATTTATTCATCTTTTTTCTCATTTATTTACTTCTTTTCCTACTTATATTTTATTTCATATCTATTGTGATACGCTCTAATGATGAGGGAATATTATACCCACCTACAGACCTAATCCATCACTTCTAGTAAAAAACATCTCAAATTTGTCTAGATACACTTGAGTCTAAGTATCTAATTGATATAAGAGCACCCTTTAGTTCCATCTCAGTCTAGGATGTTACTATATAATTTCATAAAAATAATTTTATTTCAAAATAAAATTATTCTTACTTCATCTTAAATGATTTTAATTAGGGTTTTCATCTATATATCATCTCCTTAGGGAATTTTTCATATTATCAATACATTTTCCTTTATATACATTATATGAAAACCCATTAACATCATTAATTGGAATTTAGTTTATTTTCTTACATTTTCAATTACATTTCACCTATTTTCATTTAGTTTATTTTTATTCATTCATTTCCAAAGTTATAAACGTGTTATTCAATAAATCTACTTCCATTTAATCATAAAATTTATTCTTTGATTATGTTTCCTTGTTTCTAAATTTCCCTCCCATTTTATATCATCTCCATTGAAAATTTCCTTGAATTTGTATTTTATTTTTAGGAAAATTTCACTTTTTGACCGCAAATAGAGGGAAGCCATACATGAACTGATACTCAAAAGGAACAACGGATATTAAATTCTATTTGAATGAAACACCCAGTGGTACACAGTAATTTTAAATGTTTCCTATGGAATGAAAATATGTAAATTCCAATTCCTTATCCAAACATTCATTTTTGATGTTATGAATTTAATAAAAATATGACAATGTAATGTATAATTTCCATCCATTATTTTTGAGTTTTTATCATTAATGTATATATTATTTATCTACATAAATAATTTATTTCATATTTTGAATGTTAAATATATTTTCTCTTTTGTAAATTAAATATTTCACATTTTCTCAATTCTGAATGAAAATTTTTATCCTATTTATTAATCTGGGGAAAATTAAAAAATTGGAATTTCTTAAAAGGTATTTATTTCAAATTACAGAAAATATTTATCTTTAAATATGCATGTAATTATATTTAACTTTATTTATTTTCAAGGATCCATTATTGGGACATTTATTACTAAAATTTTATTTAAATTTATTTAAATAACCTTTTAATAATAATTTTTGAAATGCGACATATATATATTATTTTATAAAATTGATACAAAAATGTTTAGAAAACTATTTATGTGATTTATGTTTTGTTTTCATTTCAATATTTATAATATCCAACATCTATGATTATTTTATATTACTAATTTATACCACTAAAAATCCTATTATTCTATGTTTACTTTGTGTGGCTAAATTATTGATATCATATGATAATATTTATGACTACTTATTATGTAATATGTCATGATATTTTTATATAACAATATTTATTTCCATTGGATAATCATGTTAAGATTTTAATCATGTTGAACAAATATATATGGTTATAAAATATTGTGTTCCTTGGAATGATATTTTTATGTTCTACCAATTAATTTGTTATTGATTTATATCTCATGAGATTTATATAGTACATGGGTGATTATTCGAGTCCACAATCTTATGGAACAATGGTCGTCTGCCCAGTCCATTGTGTTATGGTACATTCAAGCCAATATCCAGAAATGCTAGAGGCTTTTGACTAATAGTGTGGGACTAGACTGTGTCTGTGGTAAAGTTATACCCTCATTAATATAGTGTATCACAATATATAAATAATAACTGATATAAATATTGAAAACAATATTAGTAAATAGTAGAAGAAGGCATAAGTAATAGAGAAAAAAGGATAACAATATTTTTATTAACTATAGTAACTGATGATGATATATCATGTCTGTAACGACCCGAATTTTTTAAATAAATTTTGTTTCCAAATTTTATGTGTTATTGTTATACTCAACAAAAATGTTTCATTTGGTAACATGAGTATAATTAAAATGAGACTGTTGTTTTTTTACTGTTATTTGACCATTGGTTAATATGACCGCTGGAGACTAAACATTTTAACTATTGTCTCTAAATACAAGCAATCTTGGTTAATTAATATAGAAAGAAGATTCGATGGCCTCACCCGGTAGTCTTGGACCGATCGAAGCCCATCTAACAGAACTTGGGAAGGAGGTAGCACCACTGGGCTTTGCTCTGGACCAAACCCAAGCTGAACTTCATCGTATAAAGCTAGAACGGGATCGCCTTCGCAAGAAATTCAAACTGATAGAAATTACTACTCGTGTGATGTTGTCCGAGCCTCCCTCGAATTCTCTCACCTTAGCTCACCTTACACTTAGGTCCTATGCTGGTGTGATAAGGGGCTATGTAAGGAGACCGTAACTGTCTTGTGTAATCCTTTGTTTTAAATAAAATTTCGATTTCTTTTATGAATTTTCAAATGACCGGATAAATATAGTATGCAAATTTTTGATGAATTTTAGAAAAATGATATTTTAAATATGTTTATGTAAACCCTAAATAATTAAAAATGTGTAATGATTTTCAAAAAATGTTCTTCTGCAATTATGTTCAGTACTAAATTTAGAGTCTAATAAGATCAACTTGATTTTTGATGAATAGTAAATTATAAATAGTGATTTTATGATTAGGATTAATAATGTGTCCTAATGGATTCGTAATCTCACTTAAAGAATGTATTAAAATAAGCTAGGCACATTGATTAAGTAATGTGATTCAATAAAATGGTTAAATAACGGTTTCATAAATTATTATTCAAGTATTAGTTTTTTCGGATGAATAGTGATTTTTAATTAAAAATTTAATTTAAAATATTTAGAAAATTATTTTTATAAAAATGACATTATTTTTGAACTCAGAGCATCGATATTATGTTATGGTAATTTTTGGGGATTTTTCTGAAAAAAATGAATTTTCGGTGAATAGTGTATTTATTTAAAAATAAAATTAAAAATATTTAGAAAATTAATTTTATAAAATGGAGATCATTTTTGAAATCGTAGCATTGATATTTAGTTAAGGTGAAAGTTTGGGATTTTTCTGAGAAGGATGAATTTCTCAGTGAATAGTAAAAATGCAGTTTTAGGGTTTCGGTATGTTTAATGACATCATAATTGTGTCATGATGATTCCATGAGATCTTTTAAGGGTTGGCCGGCCAAGGGTGATGAATTATTGTTTTTGGGGCCCCATGTGGCCTAACTCCATGATAAATGCCAAGGGAGAGCACATGGGTTTGAGAAAAGCACATGTGAGGTGTCCCTTGGCCATTAATGCCTTGTCCCCTCACTTTCCCTATAAATACCAAGCCCTCCTCTCATCCATTCGACTCCCCACTCATTTCCAACGAATTTCTGGTCTCATTACCTCCCAAGGAGTCCTCCCAAAGTTCCCACAAGCCCTCAAGGTCCCAACCTTTGAGGTTTAAGAGTTACATTTTAAGGTAAGGGATCCGACCTCTCTCTTTCTTTTCAAGTAATCTCTTTTATGTCATTTCTTTTATACTCCATGTTCTTATGTTGGAGGATTTTCTTTTATATTCATCCTACTTCCTATTTCATGTTCATATGATGAGAGACCCCCCCTTTCTCTCATCAATTCGTTTTAAGAATGTTTAAGTGGTGCCGTTAGGCTGCCGAATTTTTAAGGGATTCTTTCACCTTCCTCGTTTTCAAGTTCTATTTTCATTCAAGTCTTTCATGTTCCTTTTTATTATGTTGGGGTATGATCTCTAAATTATAATACTGATCTTTTATGATCATATGATGAGAGACCCCATTTGATCGCTTCAATTCAGTATTTTCAAGTTTTAAGTGGCGACGTTAGGCTGCCGAATTTTTAAGTGGTTCTTCACCCTTCTCGTTTTGAAGTTCTACTTTCATGTCAATTATTTCAAGTTCCTTTTTGTTATATTGGGGTATGATCTCTATATATATCATATTGGACTCTTATTTTCATATGATGAGAGACCCCATTTGATCTCTTCAATTCAGTATTTTGATGTTTTAAGTGGCGCCGTTAGGCTGCCGAATTTTTAAGTGGTTCTTCACCCTTCTCGTTTTGAAGTTCTACTTTCATGTCAATTCTTTCAAGTTCCTTTTTGTTATGTTGGGGAATTATCTCTATATCTATCATAATTAACTCTTATGTTCACATGATGAGAGACCCTATTTTATCTTTTCAAATCATTTTTGTTGATGTTTAAGTAACGCCGTTAGGCTGCCGAACTTTCATAAGAGAAATCTAATTTTTTTTCTTCCTTCCATGTTTTTCATTTCAAATGGTATGTCCTTTAAATTTCATTACCATGATCATGTATCCTTCTTATTATGTCCATGTACTATTTTATGGGTCATTTATGAATGTTTGACCCATTTTACCTCTCTTTTAATGTCTTCTAAAACCTCGGAACATTGCCGTTATGCTGCAGAATTTCTGTCTCAAAATGTCTATCTCTTTTTCTAAAGTTCTTTTATTTTATTAAGTGAATACTCAAAGCTCATTCTTATAAAGGGTTATTCAAATATATACCAAAATGTTATATTTTAAATTCAGGGATTTACATACATGAGACCCACCTTCCTTTTCTGTGGGTTTTAAAGTGACGTAAAGATCATGTCTTTAAAGCAGTTTTTAAAACGTTATGATTATGAAATGAAACCCATTTATTTTATGCTATATGGGTTATTTATGAAATGTTTGATGATGATATATGTGGCTCACATGATAAAAAAGGCAAATTTAAGGGTGCGCCCTGATAGCGCTCCAATGCATTGGGTAATGATGTAACCACTAGAGATTACAATTTTCACGATACCTTGGTGAATAACCTTGGTAATTTTAAAATGACACCTTGGGGATGGACCTTGGTGATATGTTCATGATTGTCTATGTTAAATGATGTAGCCACATCTTCAAGTTATGAACAAGTTTTATTTTTATTATGATATCCTCATGATTTCATTTTCATGCCTTAATGTTCTTTTCATGACTTTATTGATGTATCTCAAGTTCATATGTAAAATGATTCACTTGTTTCCCTTGTTGGGACTTCTGCTCACCCTTCCTTTTGATGTATGTCCCCATGTTATGAGATGCAGTAATGAGCCTAGGGTGAACATGAGGAGAAGCCTTTCAAGTGATTAAGAAGAATGTTTTTTTTTGTTTCATGTTTTATGTTCCTTGTTTCCAAGACACTAAACCTTAAAGATCCTCAGTTCCGTGTAATGGAATGAAAGTTATGTTATAAAAAGACAGGATTCTATAGTTGGTATCAAAGGATGGTTTAGTTATTTGTGGAAATTAGGATATGAAAAATCTAGGAAGAACCCTATAGAAAAGTTTAATATAGGAAATCTTCCTGGTATTTTGGTGAGTATTGAGTAAGGGGTTTCCAAGCAAATACATCCCTGTCTGGATACGAGCAGGTAGAGGTGGCTCTGGCACAGATGTACATAGGGGTAAAACCCGAAAACACCGCTTTGAGCTAGACTCAAACGGGAACTGGTACACGACCATGGGCCTTGTTGAACTCTTGGTTACGACACTCCTGGGGGATATGCTTTGGTAAATTCATAAGCTTGGTATGAACCATTGTTAAAGGAACAAAGATATAATAAAATAAAGGTTCACATAAGAATATATGATCATTCATAACCTAGATGGGAACCTAGGAGATCATAAGTTAGGGTATACCTTTCATATAAAAGTTATCCTTATATGCTTTCAGTTCCTTTTCATGATTATTAGCTAAGTACTTAAACCCCTAATTATGCTTTCTCTTCTTAGTTAATGGTGGGAAATGGAAGAACATGTTCCGACAACCAATGTGATAGGAAATGCGACGATTTTCATATTAATATGACAGGGATGATTAGGGGATTAAAATATGATTATTATTTTGGAAGACGTTCATTATTTTGGGAACCATATTTGATCGAGGAAAATAGATTACTACGGTATTTTCATTGAGGAGTAAGGTTGACTTATATTTTGAAGAATCGATGAATTTAAGGTGAAATTATAGTAATTTAGCTTACTTATGGGAATGACTATCCTATCTTGGGTAAAATATGTTTAGGTTAGCTACCTTTTTTATAAGATGTTAGGAGTGGTTGATGTTGTCTGGAGATGAACAATGAAGTTGTTTTGGAAGACTATGTTATCAAATCCTTCTTGTATTTGGGTTTCAATATTAGTTTGGTTTGTTTTGAGGAATTTTAAGGACCATTATTTATGGAATGGTCTATGATGAACTTTGGGTAGTACCATGGAACTTTGATGATTTAAAAGTAGTTTCCATTCCTATGGGATTCTTTCTTTTTGAAGAGTTGTTTTACCTTAACCTTTCGGTTTTTGGGATAATGTTTAAAGATAGAAGAAATAGATAGTTAATCTTTTGTAGATTATGTGATTCTATAGAAGATGATTCTTGTGCTTTTAGGAGACCAAGTGTTTTTTTTGAATTCTCATCA
Organism: Viscum album; assembly: GCA_963277665.1. NCBI lineage: Eukaryota > Viridiplantae > Streptophyta > Magnoliopsida > Santalales > Viscaceae > Viscum > Viscum album. The sequence continues at coordinate 2,057,521,355 of OY728151.1, read as the reverse complement.
TTTGGAGAAAAGATTAGTGTTGGTAGGGACTTGTTAAAGGATGAAACTCTACTTGAAGGTAGGTATATTTTCTTATGTTTTTGTTCTATGTAGTAAATGAAATCCTCAAAATTATGAAAAAAAACGTAAAACAAAAATGTTGTTGGTTTACGTTTCCTACTAGGTAAAAAATGACCGTTTACACACATCATAAGTTTGGGATTTTATCATGGTTAACTTTCTCCTAATCATGTTCTCTATCACTCTCCCTCAGAACTTGACCCTTTGTTTTCTCCTCCATGTCCATGTTTTCCTACATGGAACCCTAGTGTGGGTTAACTCGGGTGACCATTGTACTTCCCTTTCTTTATTTTAAAGTAATAGTTTTACTGACTCCTTTTCCGATGTGGGACTTTCAATGAAATTTCAAAACCCAATTTTAAAATTGCGAGGACGCAATTTCTTAAGGGGGGAAGATTGTAACGACCCAAATTTTTTAAATAAATTTTGTTTCCTAATTTTATGTGTTATTGTTATACTCAACAAAAATGTTTCATTTGGTAACATGAGTATAATTAAAATGAGACTGTTGGCTTTTGATTGTTATTTGACCATTGGTCAATAAGACCGCTGGAAACTAAACATTTTGACTATTGTCTCTAAATACAAGCAATCTTGGTTAATTAATATAGAAAGAAGATTCGATGGCCTCACCCAGTAGTCTTGGACGGATCGAAGCCCATCTAACAGAACTTGGGAAGGAGGTAGCACCACTGGGCTTTGCTCTGGACCAAACCCAAGCTGAACTTCATCGTATAAAGCTAGAACGGGATCGCCTTCGCGAGAAGTTCAAACTGATAGAAATTACTACTCGTGCGATGTTGGCCGAGCCTCCCTCGAATTCTCTCACCTTAGCACACCTTACACTTAGGTCCTATGCTGGTGTGATAAGGGGCTATGTAAGGAGACTGTAACTGTCTTGTGTAATCCTTTGTTTTAAATAAAATTTCGATTTCTTTTCTGAATTTTCAAATGACCGGATAAATATAGTATGCAAATTTTTGATGAATTTTAGAAAAAGGATATTTTAAATATGTTTATGTAAACCCTAAATAATTAAAAATGTGTAATGATTTTCAAAAAATGGTCTTCTGCAATTATGTTCAGTACTAAATTTAGAGTCTAATAAGATCAACTTGATTTTTGATGAATAGTAAATAATGAATAGTGATTTTATGATTAGGATTAATAATGTGTCCAAATGGATTAGTAATCTCACTTAAAGAAAGTATTAAAATAAGCTAGGCACATTGATTAAGTAATGTGATTCAATAAAATGGTTAAATAACGGTTTCATAAATTATTATTCAAGTATTAGTTTTTTCGGATGAATAGTGTTTTTTAATTAAAAATTTAATTAAAAATAATTAGAAAATTATTTTTATAAAAATGACTTTATTTTTGAACTCAGAGCATCGATATTATGTTATGGTAATTTTTGGAGAATTTCTGAAAAAAATGAATTTTCGGTGAATAGTGTATTTATTTAGAAATAAAATTAAAAATATTTAGAAAATTACTTTTATAAAATGGAGTTCATTTTTGAAATCGGAGCATTGATATTTAGTTAAGGTGAATGTTTGGGATTTTTCTGAGAAAGATGAATTTTTCAATGAATAGTAAAAATGCAGTTTTAGGGTTTCGGTATGTTTAATGACATCATAATTGTGTCATGATGATGTCATGAGATCTTTTAAGGGTTGGCCGGCCAAGGGTGATGAATTATTGTTTTGGGGGCCCCATGTGGCCTAACTCCATGATAAATTCCAAGGGAGAGCACATGGGTTTGAGAAAAGCACATGTGGGGTGTCCCTTGGCCATTAATGCCTTGTCCCCTCACTTTCCCTATAAATACCAAGCCCTCCTCTCCTCCATTCGACTCCCCACTCATTTCCAACGAATTTCTGGTCTCATTACCTCCCAAGGAGTCCTCCCAAGGTGCCCCCAAGCCCTCAGGTCCCAACCTTTGAGGTTTAAGAGTTACATTTTAAGGTAAGGGATCTGCCCTCTCTCTTTCTTTTCAAGTAATCTCTTTTATGTCATTTCTTTTATAATCCATGTTCTTATGTTGGAGGATGTTATTTTATATTAATCCTACTTCCTATTTCATGTTCATATGATGAGAGACCCCCCCCCCCCCTCTTGCTCTCATCAATTCGTTTTAAGAATGTTTAAGTGGCGCCGTTAGGCTGCCGAATTTTTAAGGGATTCTTTCAACTTCCTCGTTTTCAAGTTCTATTTTCATTCAAGTATTTCATGTTCCTTTTTATTATGTTGGGGTATGATATCTAAATTATCATACTGATATTTTATGATCATATTATGAGAGACCCCATTTGATCGCTTCAATTCAGTATTTTGATGTTTTAAGTGGCGCCGTTAGGCTGCCGAATTTTTAAGTGGTTCTTCACCCTTCTCGTTTTGAAGTTCTACTTCCATGTCAATTATTTCAGGTTACTTTTTGTTATATTGGGGTATGATCTCTATATATATCATATTGGACTCTTATGTTCATATGATGAAAGACCCCATTTGCTCTCTTCAATTCAGTATTTTGATGTTTTAAGTGGCGCTGTTAGGCTGCCGAATTTTTAAGTGGTTCTTCACCCTTCTCGTTTTGAAGTTCTACTTTCATGTCAATTCTTTCAAGTTCCTTTTTGTTATATTGGGGAATTATCTCTATATCTATCATACTGAACTCTTATGTTCACATGATGAGACACCCTATTTGATCTTTTCAAATCATTTTTGTTGATGTTTAAGTAACGCCATTAGGCTGCCGAACTTTCATAAGAGAAATCTAATTTTTTTTCTTCCTTCCATGTTTTTCATTTCAAATGGTATGTCCTTGAAATTTCATTACCATGATCATTTATCCTTCTTATTCTGTCCATGTACTATTTTATGGGTAATTTATGAATGTTTGACCCATTTTACCTCTCTTTTAATGTCTTCTAAAACCTCGGAACATTGCCGTTATGCTGCAGAATTTCTGTCTCAAAATGTCTATCTCTTTTTCTAAAGTTCTTTTATTTTATTAATTTAATACTCAAAGCTCTTTCTTCTAAAGGGGTAGTCACATATATACCAAAATGTTCTATTTTAAATTCTGGTATTTACATACATGAGACCCACCTTCCTTTTCTGTGGGTTTTAATGTGACGTAAAGATCATGTCTTTAAAGAAGTTTTTAAAACGTTATGATTATGAAATGAAACCCATTTATTTTATGCTATATGGGTTATTTATGAAAAGTTTGATGATGATATATGTGGAACACATGATAAAAAAGGAAAATTTAAGGGTGTGCCCTGATAGCGCTCCAATGCATTGGGTAATGATGTAACCACTAGAGATTACAATTTTCACGATACCTTGGTGAATAACCTTGGTAATTTTAAAATGACACCTTGGGGATGGACCTTGGTGAAATGTTCATGATTGTCTATGTTAAATGATGTAGCCACATCTTCAAGTCATGAAAAAGTTTTATTTTTATTATGATATGCCTCATGATTTCATTTTCATGCCTTAAAGTTCTTTTCATGACTTTATTGATGTATCTCAAGTTCATATGTAAAATGTTTCACTTTTTTTCCTTGCTGGGCCTTCTGCTCACCCTTCCTTTTGATGTATGTCCCCAGGTTATGAGATGCAGTAATGAGCCTAGGGTGAACATGAGGAGAAGCCTTTCAAGTGTTTAAGAAGAATGTTTTTTTTGTTTCATGTTTTATGTTCCTTGTTTCCAAGACACTAAACCTTAAAGATCCTCAGTTCCGTGTAATGGAATGAAAGTTATGTTATAAAAAGACGGGATGCTATAATGTCACTAGAAACTAGAATACATGGATACAAGACAGAAAGAATAACATGTTCCATAATATTATAAAGGAAATCAAAATAAAAAACCATGAATCTCGAGCTCCAAATCGATTATCTAATATCAAGATCCATCCTATACAGTATGAAATTAAGTGCTCAATGTTGTATTCTTCCATTTATCAACACCTTTATACATGTAATCTATCTTGGTAAAAAAAAATTCCCGGAGAGGGTGTGAGATAGATTTCAATTTTCCACCACTAATGGTATATATAAATTTTTTACAATTTAATAGAAATATAACAGTATGGAAGAGTGCATTCATAATGAAATCCAGTACAATGAAACTAAATACCCAAGTACCTAAATCATCCCTCATCCAGTTTCTAAACATGTGTCAATTTCATTATTTTATTTTTACCAATTTATAAATATGTAACATGTTAGTAAATGTGGTGTTTCAAAATGTAACAAGGAAACCTCTAATGATATTAATTAATGATGTTCAAATGTAAAAACCATGGAAACATAAAAATGAAGGGTCGCCAACTTAGTAATGAATGTATACTAGCTAAGGGTAAGAGTGTAATCCAAGGATCATAGTTCATTGTATTCTACAATTATATTCCTATAGAGTCAAATTAGTTTATCCAAGGTAATATGGGTATATGAAATGTCTCACCCAAATAATATATTACCACTAAACCTATATTTCAATGATAGATACATGGAGTATATCCAAGAAATCATATAATACTAAATAGGGAATCCTACTGTGTCATAACAGACATCTTATGTTAGAAAAATATTTTCTTCTAGGTGTGTCTGAACCTAAGAAATATATATCCCTGAATTTAGAATGGGGTCCTTGAGTACACAAGGAAATCCTTCGGGAATACAAGGTGATATCTTGTCAGGAAACTACTATTTTTGTTAATAAATTCATATGTAACACATAAGGATCAATCAATTACCTTTCCATAGTGTGACATGGCTAATTTCACATGTAATGATTTAATCAAGTAATAATTAAATAACATGTTTTTAGGCCTTTTCTTTCATAATCATGATAGGGGAAAATAGCATCAAAATATACATTTAATAATTTATGACATTTTCTTAAATCAAGGTTCACTCTATTACCTTCTATTAACATTTTATGTGGTGCTATGAACATGCCATATTTTATTCAATTAGATTTTAAAAGGGCCAAGTCATATACATAGTATTAAATCTAGTTTCTGTTAAAAAATTTATTATCAACTCTAAGAACATACTAAAGGGGGTTCAAGTGGTGTGAAGTCATTATTCTTGAGGATTTTCAATTCACAATATTATTCAATACATTTAATATAGGAAATCCTACTATTAGAAAGGTCAATAAAAGGAACACCTTAACGACGACTAAAATTTCTCAAAATGATAAAATGAAAATTATGGGAAAACATTCTATAAGGGATGTATTGAGTTTTGAAAGTAACAAATAACAACTAATCACATATTCTAAATGATCATAACCATATATTTCTAATTATTATAATCATAGCATATAAATTAAATAAAAAACACCAAATGAAATTGGTGGGCCCCACACGTAATCACTAAATTGAATATATATGTGGGTTGAGTTGTTGATCACCCACCATAGGATACTATGAATCTACTGGTCCATTATTAGCCTCTAATTTCTCTTGGAATGGATTAGATTTTAGAAAATGATAAAACACACACACCTCGACAACTATGTCAAGAGAAAGAGGGATGGAGATTGGATAAAAGTAACTATGATACATACCATTGCACATCCAATATGGAAAATTGATTCCTTATTAGATATTGGATGAAAGAGATTTCTTGATTCTAGGTTAGCCCTTCAAATTTTCCAAATAGTAGGAAATTTATGTTATGTCTACAAGAATTTAAATTAGAGAAGAAATAATGTTTAATTATATCATAGAGGGTATAAATGTAAAATTACTAAAAATAATTAGTGTTCCTGGTTTTTCTGAATGATTATCCAAAAAGTGAAAAAAACCATGCATAAGTACTTACAGATGATTGGGCACTCACATGGTAAGGTTGTACGGTTAGCAAAATCACAAGCTAAATATGTTACATGGCTTTACCTGAAAATGCAGACCATCCAAAATGTTAGATCTAACCATGTGTCCAACTAAAATAATTTCCAATAGATATGATATATTCCCATTTTCATCAAAAATATATGTTATAGGAATTGAAAAATCACCACTCTCCCTTGGGTCCTTCGTTGTCCCATTAGGCATCGATATTAGGTCAAAACCAAAAAAATAGACCAAAATTGAATGGATATGAACCTGAGTAAAAAAATGGGTTCTTAAAGTCTGACCCTATTAAGGGTACTCATCCCAATTTTCACCCTCCAAGGGTAGAGACTCACTATCTAAGAACATCTCTGGTCACTGGTCATGTACATCGGCCTCCTACTCCATATATCGTCCTATAGGTAGTCGTGCTTCCAAAACACCAATACTATAGGGACAAATTGGTTTTGATGATCCTTAATATTTCTATCAATAATGGGTACTGAATAATCTTGAATGGTAGAATTGAAATATATGTCATCCTCTCTAAGAGAAATGGTATGAGATGGGTTGACATAATTTTGTTAAAGTTGTGAAACATGGAAGATGTCATGCATGACATAGTTCATATGAGGTGATTACAACAGATTGGCTATCCGCACGTCTCTCTCCAAAATAAAAAATATCCCTATATAACAACAAATTAACTTCCATTTCATTCAAAACCCTGTATTCCTCAACCTAGGCCATACGAGAAGGAAAACACAACCCCAGACCTAAAACACCAGTGGTTGTAGGTAGAGATCAAAGAAATATTTTTCTCTAGACTGTGCAGTTGTCATAATCTTCCTGGTCACCTAAACCTACTCAATATAATCATGTATGAGACGAGGACCTAGTAGGGATGCCTCCCATATCCCTAGATAGAACATGGGAGAATGGAACAACCATCCATGTAAGGAATCAAAATGATACATCAAAATTGTCACCTGAAATCTATTATTATAGGTGAACTCGATGAGAGGGATATGATTCTAACTAAAATGGCTGAAATCAAGGGAACATGGTCAATGCATTTCCTATAAAAACATTATCATCTATTCCAATTTTCCATCATTCTTAGGGTGAAAATATATTATTGAATCACCTAGGGACTAACAGAATTCTACAATAACTACCAGAAATGTGGTGTGAAATGGGAATCCACATCAGAGATAACAGTACAGGGGACCTTAGGTAGAAATATAAACTCATGTATATACTAACAACCAAGCTTATAAACCAATATTGTCTCCTAAATAGGAATTATGTGGGATGATTTTTATAATCGTCCAATAACTACCCTTATAGTGTGGCTACCCCTCGGTGGCTTAGGTATGTCATATATGAAATCAATAATAATATCTTCCCAATTAAATTATAGGACTATAAGTGTTAGAAATAATCCTACATAAATCTCATTTTATTTTATCACTTGCTAATAGGTGGAACACAGAGTGATAAATAATATTATCAAACATTTCATTATAGGCCACTAGTACTAGAGTCTCATTTCATGGTACATTATTTAGATCCAATAATTATATTCCCTCTATTAAGCATGAGATTATTTCATCAACACCTTTCTCATATCTATAGGTACTTAGACATACCCATTAATATAAAGTATGTTGTCTTTATCCACAAAAAATCTAGAGGTAGGTTATCTACTAAAATAATCTCGAGGAGAAATAATCTCTCAGGATCCAAATAATTTCTACCCTTCACCCTCTTAATGGGGGAAGAGGTAACTATCAAGGATGAGATTTAAAACTGATTATAACTATCATGAAACTCCAGATTCATATTAAAGAACAGGGACATTAATTTCTAATCATAACTAGAATCCCGTGTGGTATATTCTTGAGTTGTTTGACTCTATGAATCAGTAACAACATTTCTATTCCCAAGTGTTTATGTATGTGAAAAATTGATAGAATATTTATATTTGACTAAACTCTAAAAACTGATGGTCATGCCACGTTGTGAGAATATATATTTGAGGCACTTCATTCATGTACATCAAAAATCACTCCCTCAAAACATGGTGTCTTCAACAATTTATGGAATGGAAAACTCCTTCTAATATTAGGTGAAGAAAGGTGGGGAAATCATGTATGAAATGTTTTCAATATTTATCCATCCCCATGAAATTCAATATATCAAACATGTTGTCATGATGTTCCTAGTAAACTAAAACAATAATATTATATGGTTAAAAAAATACTCATGATATCGATATGATATGACATAGGAAATGAATCTTTTTGATCTATAAGGGTCACATAGAAATATTTTCATAATGATAATGATCACTTAGTGTTCTCAAAATGTTCTCAAGGTACATAGAACAGTATGTATGAGTGTGGGAATTCACAAATATTTCAGACAGAAGGGCCATAAAGAATAATCCAAATAGGTATGGAAAACACTATTTATTAGAGTCATGAAAATGATTAGAATGTTTGTAAGTCTAAATGGCACAACATGGTTCTGATACAAACCATTACTGCTATGGATGGCTGTAAGAGGTATGTCTAAGACCCAACTCCCAAATGATGATATCTTTATCTCAGGTTAATCGTAGAGAAACCTCTTTCTCCTTGGAATTGGTTATATAGATCATCTATTCAAGGTAGTGGATACTGGTTCTTGACTCTAAAATGGTTTACCCTTCTATAATCCAAACATTGACGTAATGTTTCACCCTCCATCTATGACAAAATAAAAAGAGAGACCTAAGATGATATACTAGGCCTTATTAAACCACATCCCTATAGATCCTCTAACATCCAATTGAGTTCTTAGAGCTCTATTAGTGCTAGCTTATACAATGGAATAGATACAGTAGCTACACAAAGAACACACTGAATTGTAAACTCTACCTCCCTATCTGTACGTAATCCAAAAAAGTGATCATTAAAATATCCCTTAAGTTATCTACTACTAGAGTGAAATATTTTTTACATAAACCATTATCATCCATGATGTTATTTTAAAAATGGGATGTCACTCAACCTAGGCCATGATTCTCTGGTTCTACACTACCAACATGGACATACCACTCACCCTTATGTTGATATATACTTCCCTTTGGTGTTGTAAGAGTTACCATGTGGTGACAGTAGTCTACAAAATCTAGTTACTGATCAAACCAATGCATCATAAGAATGATGTAGAAGCCTGTAAATTTGAGATTAAAGAGGTCCAAAAAATGGTCAATGCCTACCTTAAGGGGAAAATCCTTAAATTGTTGTATTCCCTCTGACATCAATTTTTGTTTTATATCTAGGGTCATTACATCACATTAATACTATATTTTTAGTCCATGTTATTCCATGTTATACACATAGATAATATATTTTAGATCACCTGTATTAAAAAAAGGAGATACCATAGTAAATTTCATTATAACAACACCTCATACTATAGATGGTCCGACAACAAGATCCTTGGGTATAGACTGTAGTGCATGAAATAGGCATGATACATGGCCATGTGCAACAACATGACTACCACAATCATAACTGATTTTTATATGTTATTGGTGATCTGGGGTATGGATACCATGTCCATGACCTCCTCCTCCACTAGTTTTTAATGTACTATTCAAAATACATGCTTGATACAGTGCAAAACAACCTACTCTAGAAGGTAGATAAGGTGCTGATACATTCCCAAAAGATGCTGGTGGAAAGGTCATAGTTAATCATTGAAGATATTACAAACAACCACATGTCTGACACTCATTTAGGCATATTTCACAATGTTGAATCAGGTTTTTCCTCATCTACACTGATGACATACCATGGATTTATCAAAATGGGTACAATGTTTGTCAACATCCTGATAAAACACCATGAGGGAACATTTCCTACTACGAGAAGTAATAACTTCTTAACACAAGACTGATCCATTATAGCTTGGGTCATTACCATCCCTTAGTTTTTTCTCACCGCTATGATCTATATTGACTATTTCAGAAAAAAAAATACATAGTTAAAATAAATTCACCTATGTACAGATGGCGTACACAGGCACAACCATTATGTTTCCTTCACATGAAATTTCATCACTGGTTAGAAGTAGTGAAAAACACTACTACTTCATGAAACACACCGAATAATCCATAAAATAACAAAGAACCCTGGTCGAGATTCCTGAACTCTCTAGAATTGTCATATCATAGAATCTGTGGAAAGAACTTATCATAAGGGTGTATGTAAATAAACCCATACCATCCCCTAATGGCGACCATCATGGGTAATCTCATCCCCCTGAAGCATGGCTGAATCCTAGAGTATGTATGATTCAATATTGACCCTCATCTCTAGATGTAGATACTCAAAAAAATATTTTGTGGCCTCTATCTATGAATATATATACTAAAAACTTCCATCCCCTAAAATGGGGGGAATATGATACAATTGGAACACACGAGTCAGATCATCCATCATTGGTGAAACTAATAGGTCATTTTGCAGGGTAATAATTTGATGTATGAAACTATCTTGAACATCTGAGTCAGTTACCAGATCATGTAGATCAGATAATGCCTCATCTGTAACTCCTATAAGAATGGTAATAGGCTCAGTTCCCAACATGTCGGGAGTACGCTCACTTCCACCCTAATGGCATATGATACAAAGATGTCAGGGTAGAATTGCACTACAATTTCCAAGAACACTCTTCATAGAATATTTAAAAAATATAGATTGTGACACTTATGGAAGTAAAATTGGGAAATGATCACTACCCAAGGTATACCACCCCAACAACCCTCTTGGATGGATATGTACTTGTATGTTCTCAAGGATAAGTTTCATGGGTTCTTATAGATGGTGGGTCAATAGTACCATGCCATATTTTTTATTAGAAACCATCCCATTTATATTTATAATTTATTACCAGGTTCACTCATTTTCCTTAAATCTACATGAAAACATAGGATATAGACATAAAACCACAATATTTAAGATGTCATGGTTCACCTTATAATGAATATATATTATCATTGAATAAGTGTCCATAAACCTTATCACTAAAAAAGATAACCATTTGATTGTATCATATTTTATCAACACTATAAATTACACATCACAACCCATTTGTTCCTATAAATCTAATGAACTGAGATCTATATTCATTCAAACAAAATCGTGATATGTCATAAACATAAGCTAAAACACAAAGCTTCACTCAATAATCACAGGCATATGGAATAATTAATGTAGTGAAACTCACCTATTTGGAATCAAAATAAGATTGAAATGTGAATCTAGGTGCCTGTAATGATTCATGTACTATGATCATCTCCCAAATATAATCATAAATTTAGGGGAACAGATCCTCAATTAGATTAATAATCAACAACACCAAACTATATGTGTGACACCCAAAGGATGACTATTTAAACTGTAATAGGAATTACAGAACCAATAAATATATTTTATGTATCATGTATTTTTCCATAACCATTGGTTTACAAGACCCAATAATGGCATATAAACATGTCCCATATAGTTCTAATATGAAATATACATTATTGAAATAGTATAAAAAAGTGAAAACCTCTTTTGATACAGCTTTGTTACAACTAGGGAACTGATGCCACTTAATACGTTCCTGGAGCACAATGGGCCACAAGGACTCCAAAGCATCTCCATAAATGGGTAAGGCCTCTAACTAGAATAAAGGGACTGTATTTTCTTTGCGGGAGGACTATTACCTCATTACTCAAGTGTATCATAATAGATGCATAATAAACGAGTTAAATAGAAGAAGCATTATAAGTAAATGATATATAACAACTAAATTAATGGATAAAAAAGCATAAAAATAAGTAAATCATTCGGAATAACTGGTGATGAAATATAATATTCCAAGAAACTATAAAATAAGGATATGAAGTTAATAGAGTAAAAAGTTCCACAAATGTATAAAGGAAATCATAATATATCCCATGAATCCTTATCTTTGGCTTGTTCATCTACTATCACTACCTGTAATATATAAAAATTAATTTAGTGTTCATAGATGTATTCTTCAATTTATCAACACCTTAATTCATGTAATCATCCATGGGTACAAAACGGTGCCCAGAGTGGGTGTGAGAGAAATCCTAGTGGGAAACCACCTATTATGTCTAACATTAATCACGTTTAAATGAAATGTAATGGCGTGGATGCATGAATATAAAATGTAAATAAGTATAATTTATCTATATTCCCAAGTACCTTATTACTCACTTGAAATGTTTATGAACATGTAACCAATTAATTATTTGATTATTTCCAATTAATAAATAAGGAACATGTTAGTAATGGTGAAGGTTCCATGATGTAATGAGGAAACTAGTAATGACAATAAATAATGATATTCCAAGGTAACATCCACATAAATTTAGACTTTAAGGGTAACCATATTAGTAATAAATATTATTTCGATAAAGTTCATAGTATAATCTAAGGATAATATTATAAGGAATTAAAAAATAAGAATCCTACCATGTCTATGAGTGTCTTCCATGGTAAAATTGGGATATGAATTGACTGTGAACGATGGGATTCAATTACGTCACCTACTTGACAATGATGGATCCATGTAGTGTAGCCACGGAATCATGTAGTACTACAAGAGGGATCCTAAATTGTCATATCGAGAATCCATATTTAGACAAATATCATATTCTATGTGGGTCTCATCATAAAAATGTTCTGTCCTTGAATTCGGAATGGGTTCCTCGAGTGGTCAACACATTCTATTAAGAATACAAGGAGATATCGAGTTAGACCACTCTTAGATTTGATAATGAATTCATATATAATTCATTTGAATAAATAAATTTCCTTTAGTTAGTGTGAAAAAGATAATATAGTATGGAATGATTTAATAAAGACATAGAAAATCAATAATTTTTTTGGATTAAGCCTTTACTTTCACTAGCGTGACAAGGCCAATTATCATTCAACCATTCATTTAATCCATTTAATAAATTTTCATAAATCACGTTTCACTCCCCTACCTTTGATAAACATGGTAATGGGTGCTACAGACATGAATTCTATTATTAACATACTTTCTAAAATGCCATGTCATATACTTAGTAAACATTCAAATTTCCATTTCACATTTAATTATCAAATCAAAGAGCATACCATAGAAGGTTTAAGTGGTGAGTATACATAAAACATTCCATTATGTAATAAAAAATTTAAATCTATCCATATAATATAGGAAATCTTCTTCTTATAACTGTCAAGCCCAGTCAAACTTGAAGGACAACTCAAAAATGTTAATACACTAAAATGAAAATTATGTAAAAACATCCTACATGCTATAGATGATGTTTTGGATGTATCCACTAACAAATAATAACATATCTGAATGTATAATAACCCTATAATTATAATTGTTATAAACATGGCATACAAATTCAATAGACGGCGCCCAATGTAATTAGTGGACCCCACATGTAATCTCTAAAATCAACACACATGAGGGATGTCATATATACCACCCACCTTAGTCCTATATTAATCTGGTCATCCAATATCTGCCGTTAATTTGGAATGGAAAAGTGTACATCTGAGGAAAGGGGAAAACACTCACACCTCGATTACAAGGTCATGTTCTAGAGGGACAAAGAATGACTAAAAAGTTCTCAAATACTTACCATATACATCCATCCAGATGAAAATAATCATGAATAGATCATAGATAAAGGAGGTCTATTTATCATTAGTATATGACTTCATAATCTCCGATATGGGTAGAAATGGTGGATATATCCATTAAAATCCATATTTGGAATGATGGAAGGTATAATTAGACCATTAAGGGAAGAAATATAAAATTTCCCAAGTTTTTTCATATGCATGGGTTCCCAAAAAGTGACAAAACCATGTTTGTTTTCCTTGAGAAGATTATGAACCCACACGATTAGGACACATGGTATGGGAAACAATGAACCAACCATGTGGGATGGCTCTGCCCAAGCAGTAAAACTATCTACATTATTAGATCTAATCATGTGGCCTACCCACAAAGATTCCTCTAAACATGAAACATGACCATTTTTTCAAAATGATGGGCCACATGCTCCTAACAACCCACAAAATCACTTGGGTCCTATAATAGACCATTATGAATCAAAAATAGTTGCAAAAAAATAATTAGAATTAATCTTAAAGGAACCATAACTGATTGAAAAATCAGGTTCTTACTGATAACACCTTTGATCCATAGTTTGTGAGTTTTTCCCATTTTTCACTTATGTCCATTTTTCCTTTATTAATAGTGGTTTAATATCATTAATATGTACATTTTTTAGTGTTTATGTTGATCATTTTTAATCAATTTATCCAGTTTTGATCATCCAGGCATTCTTACTTGTGGCTGTATTCCATTGGAAGCGTTGTTGTATCACTAGATAAAGATAGGGGTCTAAATATTAACTCTTTGGTTGGAAAATTTCCAAATATATTAAATATTGTGATAGAAACAACATAATTTTTTCATGAATAAATTAAATAATTAATGTGATTACTCCATGGAGTCCGTTAATTTTATTTGTAATTTGAACCGGTTTCGGACTACCCATTGGATAAGGGGACCATTAATATAAATGATTTAGAAAATATCTTAACTTTTATTAAGAAAGAAATGAGACCATTAGTGATTCATTGATATAGAATCCATAAAGTATATCTCAATACTATGTTATTTGATTGATGATTTTTTATGATATGATTGAAGAAGGTAATGGAATTACAATTGGTATTTCCCAGAATTAACCATTTAGGATTATGATATGACATTGTGATAACCATGATGTATAATAAGAATAGTGTTCCATGGTGAGATGATTATAAATCGAACATGTTCCTCAAAAATGAAATCATATATGCTCTAATACTGAAATTGAGCATGCTCATCCTAGCCCCATCTAGTAATTCTTATAGTGAGTGAGATCTTCCTAGTCCCATGATGTAATGATTATAGGACTTCGACTCGGATGATATACTACATATTGGTCATTAACTTGGATAGTTGTGATTATACCATGGTTATATGGTTGTTGTTGAAATTGTTTTAATACATGATTATATTTATTCATTTATGGTTTTGAAGAAAGTTATTTTACCATAGTTTTATGGTTGTTGTAGGAATGGTTGTAAGTCATACTCAAAGATTTTATTTCATGATGATGAAGAAGGTTTTTGATATTTGTAACAAATTATTGAATTAATTAATACACATGTTATTAATTTTATTATATATACTTATCATCAATGAAAAATTGACATGGTGGATCTAGCCTACTAATTTATTATCACAAAAAATTTGGTCTGCCAATTAGTACCTGATAATATTTTGTCAATGTGGGATTGGAAAAGGTCAAAGGACCTTATTTTTATTTGTTTTCACATTTAATGGCATTGGGATTGGAACATGGTATAGTTGTGTGTATGTTTGTGTCTTCTAGTATGATAATTATATTGTTTCTTGCCTGAAATATTGTTTTATCCCAACATGTCGTTTCATTATTCCTCTAATTATTTTTTTCATTATTTAGTTAACCTTTATTAATTTTTTCTATTTTTATATATTTCTATTTTTTTCTTATGGTTTATTTCTACTATTGTGACACTTATTCGAAGGGTGTATCATCCCCCACTATATATTTAACCCCCATGCTACTACTTAGATGACTCTGGAGTATAGTGACGTCAGCTCGGGGTATCATAACCAACCGTAATGTATGTTATGTGTTTTTATTATTATTCTCACTCACTTCAACCGTCTCCTCTCAACCCTAGATCACATTATAGGCTATTTTGGTGTGCCAAACTCCCAACTGAATGTCTAGATAATGCGTTTTAACCCTACTAAATTATTTTTTGTCCCGTTTTTTCCTCCAATACCTAATTATTTTGATCATGGAAGTGAAATATCATGACCATGTACATTGTTGTTTATGATATTGATCAAGTTTTATCATGGAACCTCATTGTGATCATCTGTAATTTCATCATCATTGGTGTTTATCATTGGAAGCATTAATGGATAATCAGTTAAAAGTAAGGGTCTAAATAATAACCCTATGGTTTGATAATTTCTATGTATATAAAATATTATGATCTTTACTATGTAGTTAATAACTAAATAAATTAAAAAATGAATGAGATTATTACATGAGTACTTTTGTTTCAATTGTCATTTGACCTAGCTTTTGGATACACGTTGGGTATGTGAAACATGAATATAATTGAAATGGTTAATGGATTAATGATTCCTTAGAAGAAAATGAGAACGTAAGGGATTTCATTATATAGAAACCATAATTTATGGATTTTTTATTATTTCATATAATTTTGATTAATTTTGAAATCATTTAAACCTGTATTGAAATGATTTATTGTAATTAACATAATTAATAATCATGGCATATGATGTTATATTTTTATTTCAATTTAGTATGAAAGTACTTGTGTTTCATGTTAATATGTTTATATATATGTATTGTCCATGAAACATGATCACAAATATGTTTTAATTCAGATATTGAGTAGGGTCTGTCTGGTTCCATGTTGACATCCTTATAGAGAGAGGGCCTAGCCCGGTCCCCTACTGTAATGCTTATATGGCTTTGACCTAAATGTTGTAATTTTTATTGGGTTTGAATGAGAATGTTGTGATTATACCATGGTTATATGTTTTTTTATTCCATGTTTGTATGACTTAATCAATGTCATTTTTTCATGGAGTAAAAGAATGTTATTATTCCATGGTTATATGGTTTTGGTTGGCATGATTTATAGACATGATCTGAGATGTTATAGCTTGAAGTTGAAACATTTTGTTGTTATATTTTATGAATTTATAAATTATTTAATACACATTTATATAAATATATTTTTATAGTTATTATCAGACTATTTTTTTAGACACATTGGTGTTGACCTACTGAATTATACTCACACAATATTCAAGATTTAGATTGGTACACGTGAATATTTCATGGGTGCTATTTTGGACAAGGTCAAGGGACCTTATTGTTTATTTGTTTCTTACTAGATTGGATGATGTTTCAAGGTGGGACCCTCATGGTGTTCTAGATAGGAGACTGTTTAGAATCACTTTGAGTCTTATAATAATTTTCTTATATTGTTTCTAGCATTACATTTAGTTACAATATAACATGTCATTACATTATTCCTATTATTTTTTTTTTGATTATTCAGTTTACCTTTATTATTAACTTCCTCTTTGTCTATAATTTAATTTCATTTATTTATATGGTTATTTATACTATGATCACTCTTCTTACTTGTGAATATAGTTTCCCAACTATTCATTTCACACCCCACTACTATTTGGAAGCCACTAGAGTGCGAGGTTGTGCACCCATGGTAACATAACCATCATTTTTACCCATGTGAGAGACTTCCAGATTGAGGGATGTTACACTTTCTAACATGTTTTTTATACTATAAACCAAATAATAAAGTCATAATTTCATGAACTCAAAATGGATTCTGAATTTATTTGGTATTTTTATTAAAATAATAAAATCCTTGTAGGGTACACCCATTGAAAAACATTTAAACACGTTCGATTTATTACAAACTAAAAAATATATTTAAATAAAGGGGTTGATACTAATAAAAATATTTTTTCATTCTTATTATAAACTATATAATGAGTTTTTATTTTATACTCATGAAAATGATCTAATTTTCAAAATATATCATGTTTCACCATAATATTATTTAATATATATCTTTCTCTTCATTAAATGTTAATTTTTAAATAGGTTTCATTCATAAAACAGAAATATTATACAAAACAAGTTTTATTATTGAAATATATGTATAAATTATTATATTAATAATATTAATAATCAATTATACATTAATTATAAATTGTGTGGAAATAATGTTAAGCTCGTATATAGGAACAATCAATATTTTACATAAAACTATCTTTATATGAACAATGTCTTTTTATATTAATAGATAAAATTAAATATTATTGATCTATCTTAATAATTAAGTGATTAGATTATATATATTCAAATTAATTAAAATTAATTCAATCGTAGATATAAACAATGAAATGATTAAAAAACCATTGGATGATTCAAAGGGAATTTCATTAAAAAATGTTTTTCATTGTATTTTGTTCACCATTATTAAAATTATTTCTTACCATAGTTTGAAATTTTATTTCAAAAAATGATATTTTTTTTGAAATCATCATATCAAATTTAACATATTGTGATGCATTTTTGTTTTACGGATTAGAATTAGCTAGGGGTGAATAATTATAATTGTAATTTTTGGGAAAAATATCATCTAAATTAATTAAATATTATATTTCAAAATTCACATTCTTTTTTTGATTTTATAATGTAAAACAATTTCAATTTTATAAAAAAAAATAATTAATTCCATTGAAATACTTATTATATTTTATTTTTCTATAAGTTCATTTGTTGGCTGAAAAATATTATTTTTTCTAAACACTTTTCAATGTTATGTTTTGAAAAATTATTTTAAAATTATTTGATACAACATGTGAAAATTAAATATATAAAAATATATTTATTACTCATAATTACTAGTTTCAAATTTAATAATATTGTCAACTACATATTTTTTCATATATATAATAACCTTAATAATAATGTAATCATCATTATTAATTGGTAAAATTTGTTAATTAAGGTTCATTTTTTGTGAAGTCATTAAACATATAATCTAAATTAAATTTTTATGAGGATATTTCTAACCTTATCAGTTTATTTCATAATTTTAACACTTTATTGTCACAAAACTATGAGGATGGAAATTGCAATATTTTAATATTAAAAAGAATCAAATGTGTTTTATTTCTATCACAATTAAAAGAGAACCTCATATTCTAAATTTTATTCACCACCTGAGTCATTTATATAGACCACCACTTATGATAATACCCTCCAAAATGTCAACCACATTACCTATATTTCTATATCTCAACAAAATGTGATCTTAGATGACATGATATGTATGCCAAATGAGGTTTTACAAATAAAATGTATAACTATTAACTGTGTATTTCACTGTTTATTTATTATTCTATCTCAAAAAAATCATCACAATAATGTTGGTATAATATATTAACTATCTCAAATATACTGAAATTTTTTTATGTTCATGATAAGACCATTTTTCTCATCAATTTTCATCCCGTTGGAAATTGAAACATACGTTGACTTTGAATGTGGACTCTCAATTCCATAAAAAGAAGTGTTTATTTTTTAATCATTATAGGAAATAAATGGTCATTTAGATAGAAGTAATGTATATATATTATTTTTCTATAATAATTATGAATTTATAAATATAAAATATTTTCTACTATCTTACCCCCCATATGTTTGAAAAAATAATGTTGCTTGTACATACATGTGGGAATACACTCCCATGAATACATTTCAATAATTTAACATTTCCTATTTAAATGATTTCTCCTTAGAAAAAAATTAATGAATATATATGATATTTATGATATAATAATTATTTGAAATGGTATTGATTATTTATCTTTAATTTTTCATACCATTGAACAATTTGAATAGTACTCATGCTTATGTATGATAAACCGTCTCCATAAAGTTATGTAAATATTTTTTTTCCACAACCCAATATTGATATTTAAAAAGCTGTATAAAATTTTTAATTATTTAATTAATTATAAAGTAGAAATTTTAATACAATTTGACCATGACCAAGGTTCATATACAAGAACCGTTGATGTAAAAGATGTATTGAAACAAGACCTGTTTCATTGGAATATCGATTTTAATGACGTTATTTTAATGGATCGGTATTAATAAATTATAATGAAATTATATAAAGTAATATAATAATTTTAATTTTAATTTTATATATTTATAAATAAAAAATATATATTATACTAGTGTCTAAGAGATCAAATTAATAATTTCAAGACATGATGTATGGGTCCTTCAACTTTGTATTATTTCGTTAAGACCAGTTTCATGTTATGTTCCTATTTATATTTATGTTGTGAAACTAATTCCCATTTCATATAATATATCATGAATATATTTATATTAAATGTATTTTATTATATATTTAATTTTATTTCTTTAAATGGGTTTATGATTAAAATGTTAACAGAATGGTAAGGGTTTATGTTACAATCTCATTTATTTTTCGGACTTCCTATAATAAATTTTCATTGAGAGAAAATATATAATAATTATCAACAAAATAAATTAAATTTATTTTATAATATTTATTTATCTAACTTTCAACTATTTTTAAAAGTTTTCATTATTTTTTAGTCAAAAATACCAAAATACGTTTTCAATGAAATTTTGACCATATTTCACTAAATGTGGAATGGAATGTTCTCCCACCATGTATGTGTTCTTGAAAATATTTAATGGAATATTTTTTAAATAAATATTTTTTTTGAATGGTTATTCCAATCAGTATTTAATTTATTTAAAATTTACTAAAAAAATCATTTATATGATTTCCAGTCAAGTTATCTTCGACTTTCTTTACCAAAATATGTATGGAATCAATGTTTTTACATTATCTAATTTAAAAACATTTATCATCATAATGATATATTTATTAATTAAATTCACAATTAATTTTCCCATGATTATTTTAAACTAATACACATTTCTATTTATTAAAAATAATATTTACTTTTTAAATATATGAATTAAATAGAATAGTTCCCTTCTCATTCAATGAAATGTTCAAATTTACTTTTAATGTTTTTCCATCAGGGTCGGAAAATTTAAATGTTTTTTTATTATTCAACAGTGATATTTTCAAATGAGACAATATATTTTCATTATCCATGTGGTTTATAATGATTATTTTTGAATAATATTTTTGTTAAATTCATTTCATTACCTAGGGTGATTTGGATATGATTCACTAAGTAGTTTTTTGATGATATAATCGACTTAAATTCCATAGAGGTTCATAATTATATGATGATGTCATTTTTATGTAATCTATTTATTATTAAATTATTATTCTATGAAGGTTAAATAATTATTTTTTGATATTTTTTTCACATATGTATGGTTTTAATTATTTCATATTTTGGATATAGAATTATACAGTCATCTAATTCATTCAGAAAGGAATGGTATATCACAAAATAATTAGAACATGATAGGGTAGTATACTCATTTTATTAATGAAATATCCCCAATATGACACTCTTTACTGTGATTATTGACTAAATAAAATATAGAAAGTGATGTGACCCCAATTCACTATGAGACTCGTTCTACTATAATGGACTTTATAATAATCCCGGATAGATGGACGCAGCCTTACACATTATGTCATCATGAATTAAGTTTATAATTCCCATTGAGGGTATTTTTTGGTATATAGATATAGAGAATTCAGTTATAACTTATAAATAACAAAAGGAATATTATAAGTATACACTTTTACAAACTATCCATTAATTTCAAAATATACAGAATACTCTTTAAAAAAAGTTACATGTTTAGTTCCATGATTTAAACAACCTTAATTTTCATTGATCCCATATTTGAACAATTTATCATGTCCTCTTAAAAACATTTCAAAATGTGGCATGAGCATAAAAAATCATAGTATGTGATACATAAAAAAGGAAATATTTTAGGTTTTCAAAAAAAAACAAGTAAACCCAGAATATGTTATCATAATGTAATACATTTCACCTTTTTGAAGAATAAAAATATCATCACTGAATATAAGCACATTTCATACTCATTTCTAACTGAAATATTACCCTAAATCCCATAGGAAGAAACATATATCATATAAAGGTAAATTAATACATAAACAAACATAAATTGAATAACAATATGGTCAAATTACACAAATATTACTTAATGAAATTTACATATGGTGGACTTCCATACCCAACTCATTGGAGGGTATAACGTAACCACCCATCCATGGTGTATAAGGGAACCACCAGTCATATGGTTTACCATGTAACCATCTATAATTGGTTTATAACTTAACATTTTTTCAAATGTCCAGGTACCATTATATAAACATAATAGATAAAAAAAGAATAATGGAAAAATAATATATACACCTTGCAATCACAATATATCATTTAATGATATTGATATAATTAGTTCATTTAAAAAATTCAAAAATAATATTTTTTAATCAAAATGTCCAATACCACTCTGAAACTTTTGAAAGTATTTTACACATCAAAAACTCATGTTCATATAAATATATCCATAAAACCATTTTTAAATAATGGTAATTAATGTGAAATATTTAGAATAATAAATCCTTAAAACATTTAAAATAATATACACACAAAGAGACCCCTACCTCTTGAGAAAGACTTTAATACAAATCATTATGGAATAAAATAAAAAAGTACTTCTTATATCATGAGAATACACTAATTCATTATATAAACAGTCAAAATGTTTTTATATGCACATTATTTGATAATAAGTGAGAATTAAATCAAAATATTACACAATGAATGGAGATTGAGATGTATCCTCTTATGAAAATGTAGCAGCATAATGACTTCAATTTAAAATTTAGAAAACCAGTTGATGGAAAAGAAAAGGGTCTCTGATCACTTGAATATAGAATGGACAGAATTAAGTATATATAAAAACATATCCCAACATAATAAAAATGGAAATTAAAAGATGTAACATAACATATATCTATGACTAAAAAACGAGGGTTAAAGGTTTCCTTACCTTGAGTCTGAATCATCACGTATGCTCCTTATTTCCTAAATAGTAAGATCAAGATAATTTCTACTTTTTCTAGATAATTTTGAATTTTTATTATTTATTTTATATCACTTATTACACTACTATGACAATAATATTTTTATTCAAGTTCATATCAGTAGTTTTGTCGATGTTCGGTACTTGAGTTGAAAAATGAACATGTAATAATTACAAATTATCCTTGGGGTCAAAAGTACATTATATACAGAATGATATTAATGTTTGATTTATCATATATATCATATATATAAATTATTTACTTATTGATAATAGTCCATAGAATTTTGATATAAGAAATGAAATGTATTGTTCTTGGAGACGGTAAGTCGTATATACAAATGAACGCTAATTCAAATTATTTTTATTTTTAATGGAATGAAAAATAAATGACAAAAAGGAATAATATAATTATAGTATAATATATGTGTAATATATGATACATTATTACATTAATTACAACCTTTTTATGTTCAATGTAATTCATGAACGAGTCATATCACATTTAGGGGTACGTAGTCCGCACTTTCTCAAATGAAATTATCGTATTTTCACAACATGAAAAGCATAATGGAATGTTATAAATTAGTAACGAAGAAGAATAGAGTTAAAATAAATATAATAAATATCTATATAATATCATATCCATCATTATGGCCACAATGGGAGGTGGTATGGGAAAATTGTAAATTCATCATTTCGGGTGTCAGTAGTTTGTCGTTAATAGAAACTGTATATTCATATCCATTAGATGGATGTTTGTGTAATTTTAGTTTTAATCCGTCTCACAGAAACAAAAAAGTATATTTAGGATAATGTTTTTGTTATGTAAACAAATAATAAGAAGATCATAAGGGCTAGTTAAGCAAAAATAATGGAAAGGAACTTGAGAGAAGACATTACCTCAAATTTGTTAACTTCTTCTTATTTGAGACAAAGGGCTTTCTTGAATTGCCTTATGCATAGAGGAAGTCTTCTAAGATGAAGGGGGACATTTCTATATCTTATTATGGTATAGTTTGGATGAGACAAGTGTCTTGAGATGTGTGTGTAACAGGTTAGAGGTGGTGTCCTTTTATAAGAGGGAGGAGAGGTACATTATGAATGTATGAAAGATTATTTTATTTTAAATAGAATATCGATTTTAAAAAGGTAAAATAACTCATAATATTCTTATATAAGATTATTATTGTTCTAAATCCTCGTATAAGTGTGTTTTTAGATATGTTTTTTTCAAAATTAATCTTATCATTTATATTTAACCCATAGTTAACTTATTGGACTCTTACCATGTGTTCTTGTATTTTCATAATTTATGGTTACTATAGTTATTATATTATTAATAGTGACCAACAATGGATCATTAATGATATTTCTAAAATAATATATCTCATTTGGAATAATATTATATTTTTAATACTATTATATCACTTAATAAAATCATATTTGTTTTAAAAACTAATTTATGTCAATCTATTTACTATTCATATCATGACCATTAAAAAAATCCATAATAACTTTATTAACTCAAAATATATCATTAATAAAAAAATAAAAAATCTTAATAATCCACAAAATTCATGTATGGGATAACAAGTTTCATTATAAAAAAATTTAATATTTATAATCTAATTTATTTAAATATTTCATTAAAAATGTAATCACTACATCACCATTGTGTAATAAATAAATTTATTTATATGATGTCTAAAAATTATAAATAAAATTCAATGAATTAAGAAATATTTTCAACTTTATAATTATTATTTATTTTCAAATATATCTCTTGAACAACCCCATATAAAAATTATTTTATTAAAAGACACTTGTTGAGGTTATATTTTCTATAACATTATTAAAAGTAATTAAATGTCATTTTCACACACAAGTGCCACCATGGGGTGCTAAAATGGACCCAAGGATTACCATGGTTGGAATTAGATCATCATATAGTTTTCGGACATCTGTTAGGGTAATTTTATATTAGTATAATATAAATTTTTATCTTTATTGACCAGTATTACCCTTTAACAATGGTAAATAAAATATTTACTAATTTTAAAATTCATAATTTATAAAAATAAAATATAACTATTTACAAAAATTTTACCTCCTTATAAGAAATATTGAATAAAATTTTCCAAATTCAAAACACATATGTTTCATGAATTAATCTAAAATTATTTCCTATTGTGAAAACCAAAAAGCGCGTTTTTAAGAAGTATTAACCACCAAAAGATTGACATGTGTTTATTTCCAATTTCAATGTGAAATTACTTCTATTGACAAAATTTTGATTAAATGAAAAGAATATAATATAATTAATCATTTAAACAAATTAAAAATATAATATATATATATATATATATTAATTTACCTAATCACATAATCTATATTATAATTTAATCATTCCCATAAATAACTCAAATCATCATATGTCTACAATAAAAACAAAGATTCTTCCAAAATAAAATTGCAATCATTTATCCACAAATGAAATCCAATAGTATTCTATTTTCCAAAGGAATATTGTGTTCCCCAAAGTGATATTGTCTTCTATAATAACCATTATCACTTAATCACCAAATCATTTTTCCATACTAACGACATCATTTGATAAAAAATAAGTTCCAAAAAAATTATTATGGATTCATAAAATAATTTACCTGAAAATAATTTGTAATATTAACTAGTGAATTTAGGTAGTCAAATGGTAGGTTATAAATCGTATTTTCACTTTGGTTGTGGGATCAATTCCCGCAGCTTTGTCTGATGTGACGGGTTGTCACAGGACCTGTGTTTCATCATTTTTCAAAAATAAGATATTTCTAATGACATTTATAAAATGATATAAAATCCATAAAAATATCCATATCTATTTTTAACCCGGAAGGTTATTTCATACCTCACATTTTGAATCCCAAAAACCAAAATCCCATAATTTCCTCAAAATAAAATATCACATAAACCCCTAAGGCTAACAATTATATCCAGTAAGGAAAAGACAACTATTCCATAAATAAAATTCTGACATATCAAACATCAGGGTTACATATACATGAAAAATTATTCAAATATAATTCATTCATTAGTTCATTTAAACATATCATCATCCATAGATCCAACATAACTCTTCAATTCCATGAAATCTTAATCATCAAACATTATTCATGATTTTTCCCATGTTTTTTCATCTTATTATTTTATACATCATTCCAAAAAAATAATCATTTATAATGTCTTAATAATTTAATAATGTCAATACTTATGCTTAGAAATATTCCATACCATTTATAGGTCACCTTATGTTTCCATATTTCTAATTGGAATGGCATTAGGAATTGGTAAACATATATTTATACGATCATGCTGATAAAATTCACAAACCTTCTTTATAGTACATCTATTTGTATAATTTCCATGCACAAAACATTTATAAAATTAAATTGATCCTTTAGAAAGAAAATGATTCCCTTTCCTAGAGTCAACTTAATGCTTCCTTTTTCCATGGTAGGTTATTGCTTTATAACCATCATCACCACATCTGAAACATCTTCCCTTCCCTTTGAAGCATTTTCATATGTGTTTATTTCAACATACTTCAAACATAGGTTTTTTAATATATGTACCTTTATAGTTATTACATTAAGAAACATTGGGATTCTATTCACGCATAAATGATGCCATAAGAAAAATAAATAAAGTTCAAGTTTTCAATCATGACTCCTGATAGTTGGTTAAGAATTACCACAAGAGATCATGTTGCCGCTCCCATTTGATTCAGTTTCTCATTCACAAAAACACCATAGTTTCCTTCACATTCATTTATAAATTGGATCATGCTGAATCTAGAAATTTTCTAAAACCAATAGTGTTAGTGTGAATATCAATAAAATTATCATATAATATCTTATGAGGAGGGAAAACACTAAGATATATATATTCATGTTATCTTAAACTCATTTAATTTATCTAAAATTACTATTAGTCATTCTAATATGATAAAAGTTATGGTTATTCCATTAATGATTAAAAAACAACATTACCTATAATTTTAGCTATAGCAACCGCTAAGACTAACTATAATGACCCCACCTTAAAATTTACGTAATCATTAATTAATTTAATAATTCAAAATGTGGATATTTTTAGGATTATTTAATTAGATAATTAGGTACTAATATACACATAAAAAATTGAATATTATAAGAACACACTTCTTCTCAAAATCCTTTTTTCGTATTACAAAAAAATCTTTAAAAAAGATTTAATTTTAGTTCCATGATTTAAACAACATGACTTTTCCATGATCTCATCTCTGACAAAATTAATCTTTATGTCATGTGAAAAACATATCAAGTCATGGGATGAGAATAAAAACCAAAGTAAGGGTCACATAAATATGAAAAACTATTATTTTTAAAAAGAAAATGTGAACCATGAATAATTTATCATAAATTAATACATTTCGTATTTATGATGAAGAAAAAACACTTCACAATATATAATCTCATTTCATACCCATTATGTAACGGAAATATTACCATATATCCCATAGAAATAAACATATAGAATATAAAGGTAACTTAGTACATAAGCATACTAAAATCGAATAACCAAATGGTAAAATTACACAAATTTCACTAAATTTAAGAGCCATATGTCCGACTTCTATACCCAATGAATTGTAAGTTATAACGTAACCTCCCATCCTTGGATTATCATGGAACCATTCATAATTTGGTTTATCACATAACAACCCGCATTGGTTTATCATATAATAACCCATAAAATTTACATGTACATTTATATAACCATAACACATAAATAAACCATAAATGAAAAATTAATATTTCACATTACAATCACATGATATCATTTCAAGATATTGATATAATAAATTAATTTAAAACAATAAAAAAGTTGAGTTTGGAGTCAAAGTTTCCCATACCACTCTAAAAAATAAGAATGGAATTTTCACATTAAAACAGTCATTGCATATAAATAAATCTTTAAACCCATATGTAAAACATCGAAATTAATTAGAAATATTTAGAAGAATTAATCATTAAAAGAATTTAAAATATTAGATTAGTTACAAAGTCCCTTAAAACATAAGAAACACTAAGATAAAAATCATTAAGGAATAAAATCAAAATGAAATTTAGATATCATGATAATATAAAAATTCATGATATAAAAAATTAAATGTGTTGTATATAAAAATTTTTGTATAATAACTGCGCATGAAAACCAGATATTCCTCAATGAAAGAATACTGAGGGGAAGTCAAATATAAAAATTGGGTAGCCTAACAGCATCACATTAAAATTCAGAAAATTAGCTGATGGGAGGGACAATGGCCACTAATAAATAGGAAATAAAATGTACAGAAATAAGGATATATATAAGAACATATCCCAACATATAAAAAATGGAAATTAAGATACATATCATTAAATAAGTTTTTGAATAAAATATGAGGGTGAAAGGATTCCTTACCATGAGTCTGAACAACCATGTATGTTCCTTTTTTTTTTATGAATAATAAAATTAAGTTAATTTATACATTCTATAGAACCTTATTAATGTTTATTATTCCATTTATATAACTTATTATATTTCTATCACAATCATATAATTATTCAAGTTTGTATCGGTTGTTTTTTCGATGTTCGGTACTTGAGTCAAAAAATGAACATGTTATAATTACAAACTGTCCATGTAGTCAAAATTAAATTATCTCAAGAATGATATTAATGATTTATATATCATATAAATAATATATATATATATTATATATGTATTTAGAATAGTCTATGAAATTTTGATATATGAAATAAAATGAACCATTCATGGACACAGTAAGTTTTATGTATGATTGAATGCTATGTTCATTTATATTTCATATTTTATGAAATGAGAAATAAATGAGAAATAAGTATTTTATAATGGAAGAATAATATCTATGTTATATAAGTTACATGTGTTCATTAACTCTGTCCTTTACATGATTCATGTATAGCATGAATGAGTCATATCTTTTTGATGTGGTGGTAGTCCGCACTTCCTCATATGAAATTATCATATAAATAAAACCATAAAAGCATAAAGGTATGTTGAAAATTTGAATATAAAAAGAATATAGATAAAATAAATATAATATATATCATATATAATTTCAGTTCCATTATAATGGAAACTATGAGAGGTGGTAGGGGAAAATAAAACAATCATCATTTCATGAGGCAAAAATTCATTGTACATAGAAAAAGTATGTTCGAATCCATTAGATAGAGGTGTGTGTATTTTTATTTTGAATACATATCATAAAAATAACATAGTATATTTTGGATACGTTTTTATGTAAGAAGATAATAATAAGTGCATAGGGAGTGAAGAAAGAAAAATAATGGAAAGAAACATGAGAGAAGATATTACCTCAAATCAGTTTATTTCTATTGATTTGAGACAAAAGGCTTTCTTGAATTTAGTAATGCCTAGGTTCATGATTCTAAGAAGAAGGGATGAATGTTTTGAGATTAAGGGTCAACTTTTCTATGAGTTAAGAGGCTTGAGAGGATTCGGTAATGTGATAGAGGTGGTGTTTATTTGTAAGAGAGAGGGGTACTTTAGGAATGATTGAATGATTATTTAATTATAAATAGAATATCGATTTTAATAAGATCCCCAACTCATTTAGTTGGACTCTTAAATTATTACTATTTTCAATCCTTTCAACCAATAGATTTTAGACACGTTTGGGTATCATATTTGACCATATCTATATGTTTTAACCCTTAGATAACTTATTTGACTCTTACCATGTCTTGTAGTATTTATATAATTTATGGTTACTATATTTACCATAAAATTAAAAACGACCCATAATTGATAATTAATGGAATATATAATATCATATATCTCATTGGGATAAATATTATATTTTTAGGAATATTATATAACTTAATAAAATCTTATTTGTTTTAAAAACTCATTTATGTCCATTTATATACTATTCGTATCAAGACTTTAAAAAAAATCCATAAAAACATGATTAATTCTATAAAACATCATTATTTCAAAAATATCAAGTCATAATCACCCATATAATTTGTTGATGGAATTAAAAGATTCATAATAAATTTATTTTAATATTTATAATCTCATTTATTTAAATCTTTCATTAACATGGTAATCACTACATCGCCATTATTTCGTAAATAAATTTAATTATATGAATTCATGAAATTATAAATAATATACCATGACATGGAAAATATTATCATCTTTATAATGAATGTTTATAGTGTACTTTATCACTTTTATAACACTATATAAAATTTATATTAGTAAAAGATACATGTTTAGGTTATAATTTCTATAACATTAAATTAATAGTAATTAAATATCATTTTCACACAAACGTGGATCCATGTGGTCCTAAAATATACCCAATGATGAAAATGGTCCGAAATATATCATCAAATATGGTATGACATGTGTTAGGGTAATTTAATATTATCATAATATTATTAATTTTACCCTTATTTACTAGATTTTTCATTTAACCATGGTAAATAATATTTTTTTTAAAAAAATACATTTTAAAAAGACAAAAAAAAAGATACTTATTTACACAATTTGTTCCAACTGATTCTAAATATGGAGTCCAACTTTCTGAATTATAAACAAAGATGTTGTATAAATTATTTTAAAATTAATTCTTGTTGTCAAAACCAAAAAGAATGTTTTTGAAAAATAAAAACTCACAAAAGATTGAAATGTGTTCATGTACAATTTCAAAGTGAAATTACTTATAAAGACCAAAATTGTATGAAATGATAAAAATATGATACAATGAAACATTAAAGGAAATTAAATGTACAATATGTCTAAATACACAAATTATATGAGAATGTGATTTTGAATTAAAATGCGGTATTTTTCACTATTACTTAAAAACAAACATTATTAAAAACAAACCACAATTTCCTCCAAAATTTAATTTTAATGTTTCTCTTCTATAAAAGAATTTTATTTTTTCAAATATAATATATAAAAGTGTAATAAATGGATTTAAAAAGGGTTCCCCAGTAAAAGGTGCTAAATCAATATTTTATTGAATATTACAGCATTCAATGCTTAAAATCAGATTCATTTTTATATTAGGCCTATAAATTTTATTAGATAAATTTAATAACATTAAAAAAAAGTATAATTATATTTTATTTAGTTATGTTCATTCAACGGAATACAACAGTTATGCATTAACTACAATTTAACATAAAAATATTATTATTTTATTTTTTTGTATAACTCGAAGTTGTGTGCAACGTAAGAGTTCAAGGAAACCCAATGTTGTTGGGTGGGTATTCTATCATTAAAATATCCTTACTGAACATTAAATTAATATCTAAATCATAAATATTAACAGAAATGTAAAAATTTACTATAATATAAATTCATGGGTTCTTACTACTAACTAAAGAAATGAATTTCTATGCATATTTATAAGAAAAAAATTGTGTCTTATTCTTATGATGTGTTCTCTTATCTCAAAATTGATGATTAATGAATATAAAATACATTGATTTATTTCATTTGTTATGAAAAATAATTATATGATGAATTTATTTTTATTCAGTAGGACCTGTTGGGGATTATTTTTGTTTGTTATGATAATTTTTTCTTATAAATAAGATTATATTATACTCAATAATGACCCATTATTGATATACCTTATGTTTTTTATGAGAGTAATTTCACATGCTCTCAAAAATAATTATTTGTGATTTTACTAAGTGCAACATAATGGATGACCTAGATCATTATCTCAAGGTGGAAATGAATTAAAAAACCCTTAATATGCTTGAATAAGTAAAGTAAAAAAGGAAATAAGTTAAGGCAAATAAAACATATGATGGGGGCAGTTTGGATATGAGACTTTCATACAATACACTAAACAAACAAATGAGATAGAACCATCAAGGACACAATTTTTTTAAAAATACATATATGAGAAGACATAGATGATCTAATCATCCCCCTAAATCATTAATTTATCCATATCCCATATGATTATTATTCATTCAATTTTAATCCCCAAACCATTCCAAACACCAAACCCTAAAGAAATTATCAAGACCATTTTTTTAAAAATTGAGCCCTAGGTTTACTTCAGGACCTCCAATTGTAGAACCCTACATTGATAGTGATCTAAAATCCAACTTGGGTCAGTGGTCAATTAAGGTAGTATCTCCCCCCTAAAGTAGATAATTAATTGTGTTTGTGAAGAGACTTGAACCCTATAATTCTATCCCATGTGGATTTAAGTTTTCAGTTGATGTTTCACTCTGACGATTTACGCAAGCCTGACCACGCAGTCAATTACAAGTCGATCGGGTAAAATAGAATTAAAAACTCAATTAATTGATAACAATTTATGAATTACATTATGTTTATGGATTACAAATGAATAAATGATGGGATTATGGATTATTGAATCTATGAATGAAATGACACTTCCATGGGTGGAGTTGTCATCGTGGAGATGTTTTTCATAAGAAACAGATTGATTGGAGTAAAACCAATCACGTATCCACTCTTATATTCTAGAACAAGAATAAGTTTAAGAAGATGAAAAGGTAAAAACATAGAATATTAATTGAATAAAAAATGGAGATACAATCATGAAAGAAAAGAAACACAAAGAGGAGGTGAGAGATGAGATCCTTCTTGGAAGAGAAATTTGCACAACGCCTCACATCTTCCGATAGTTGTGATGGGCTCCAAAGAGGCACCCTATTGTCGAAACCATCCCAATTTGTGAAAATATCATTTAAATTGAGTTTTTAGGGCTAGGGTTACATGATTTATTTAAGTGTGAAAGAGAAATTCGGACAAATTGTTTAATCCCAGTTTCAAGCATAGTTGGCCTCTGAAACACGTTAATTGTGTGGACTTGTATTATGATTATTTTTTAATAATCATTTCCTAGAGTTTCTCTCAAATGTTGGGCCCAATCCATGATCGAATTAAGAAGATACAAACCAAAAGTTTAAGTGATGTCCAATCTGGATAGTTCAATCCAACTTTGACCTCATGGGATACATACTCCACAACAACGCACAATCCAGATCCCATGCACTAAATTAAATATGAAACTCATTGTGTCAGGAACACCATTAAAAAAATTCAAGTCAAAATAATATACATAAAACTATTTATTTCTAAAATACTACATTAAATTTTAATAGAGTAAAACTGGAATTTCCAACAATTTTTCAAATGAATGATCTAATTACAAATATTATATAAATTAACATATTTAGAACAATGTGAGAAAATTATTTCATTTATTATCAATAAAATATTCAATAAAATTGAGTTTTATTAACTCCGCCACACTTACACTTTGGAACTCTTGGGAAAAACCTCACATCATGTATTCCAGGAAAAATTTACAAGACATGCATTTCATATACCACAATCCATAGTGGAAAAAATAGGAAAAGTAAGAATACAATCAAGAGTAAATATCAATGAAATTTTAAATAAATTTTCTCACAGGTTGTATCTAAACAAAATTTAGTTAGATTAATAACACTAATAAGAGAAAAACAATTAATGGGTCTACCATGCCACGAATTACGCTTGTGTGTGTGTGCCAATAACTTCATGCTTGTGTCTTCACCCGTTATTGAGTATATTCAGTTCAATAAAAACTTTTCTTATTAGATTATTATGTTCCACTAAACCTGCTCAACATCCTTTGTAATCAAATTCCAAGAACTACCCATTTAACCATTCCCAGAAGTCAAACCATGAGCTCCCAACCTAAATATCCCCACATTATGTACTTTTCATCACTCAACTATTTATGGATTTTTTTATTTTTTTATATTCATATTTTTGTAATTTTTTGATGGTGTACAACAGCCAGATATTTGGTTCACACCCATATTTCTATATGGAACAGCAATAGAAATGATCAGAAGATAAACAAACGTATGGAAAGACCATGATATAAGCTGAAAATAATTACTTACCCAAAATAAACATTCAATTAGGTAAGGGAAACTCACAAGTCATGATTGTATTATATGATGTGTGGAGAAATTAATAACACAAAGTACCACAAACAAAAATCATGATGAATGGTCTCAAAATCCAACATGTTTTATTATGAAGTAACCAATAATATCATTGATGTCATCATTTTTTTTAATCAACCCTTGATGATGAAATATTACTCATGATTATCATTCTACCGATAAATTTTGAAAACATGAATTTTCTATATGTTCCACATGAGAATGTTACAAGATATAAATATATATATATATATTTTTTGAAAATTATAAAGAAACAACATAATAGAAAATACGCACAAAACACCCAAATGAAAATCCTAA
The DNA here is from genome assembly GCA_963277665.1 of Viscum album. Lineage (NCBI taxonomy): Eukaryota > Viridiplantae > Streptophyta > Magnoliopsida > Santalales > Viscaceae > Viscum > Viscum album. The sequence goes on along the minus strand of OY728151.1, from coordinate 2,057,487,156 downwards.
ATATCTATCAAAAAAATATTGTCCCCTCCCCCACACTTAAAATTTTGCATTGTCCTTAATCTGATCTTATCAGAAGATAAGTGAACATGAAAAGAAAAATTTTAAATAGGATAAATAATATTAAAGTGAAAGGGTTAAGAATTTCCTGATATGCTCAAGTCATGGTGCGGTCATGTAGTGGGATGAAATCCACTCTATCTATAGGAATTATCTTAATGTATTTACTAAAAAATTTCCCATTGACTATAGAACTACTTCCAGAGTCCTCTTGTGTTATCTATATATCACTATATGTAAAAACATTAGATACAGTATACAGACCTAGCTATCTAGAAAGCAAAAAACCAGGCCTCTACTTTAGTCATGAATTATAGAGAAGAAAAATCTCTCATATATGAATCTTCCTTTGTTGGATGATTCTATCATGATATGCTTCTAACGTTTACTTATATGACCTTGAGTTATTATATGAATAAAATAGAATCTCCTCATGACCTTGAATTTTCATCATCAATAGGATACCAACTTGGGTCAAATCAATGTTGAATTTCTTTATAGCCCAATATGCTCGATGCACAACTTCCACGAGGATGAAATGACTTCGAAATAACAATTCAAAATGGGGACATACCAATTGGTGTCATGTATTCTATCCTATAGGCCCATAGTGTATTATCCAAGCTCTTCTCCAATAATTTCTATTTGGCTGCATAGTTGTCTCAAAAATCTGTTCAAACTCATGGATTTAAACCTATGCAAGGCCATTTATTTGTGGTTGGTATGATTTTGTTTCTTACAATCAACACACACACTCCAACTATATTTCACCCCTAATGGATGTAACTAATCTTTTTTCTTTTTTATCAATTATAACAGCACTTTTCATAGGCACAACCTTAATATCACTAACCCACTGAGAATCTAAAATGGTAATGAATAAACCTGCTTCAAAAAAATTGTCAACCTCTTTATTAAAAACTTCTATAAGGGTTGGATTGTGTATCTTTAGTAAATAACTCACTATTTTCACCCCATAATCTAAAACATTACTATTCATTCAAATGGATGGTCAAATACATGATATGTCACCCATAGTCCACCCAATTTTCACAATGTTCTCACTCAAAATATTAAAATGTTATTCATCGTGTTCAAAAGATAGATTTTTAGAAATGATAATAGGTATTATTTTACAACTCAACAAGTATGAGTATGTGATATTAGTTGGAAATGGATTATGTTCCTATATAGGGGTTGTGGTATGGATGGAGATAGTTATGGAACTCAAATATGGGTTCAAAGAGCATCAGTTTCAGAATAGAAATCATCAAAACCAGAGAATTGTTCATCAAAACCATCAGTATACTCAACAATCGTATCAAAATTAATGTTCACAAGACCAAGATGAGAATATGAATCCATTTCAAATCCAAATCTAAGAGAATGTATATCATTAGAAATGGGTGTGAATATAATATTAGAAATCAAACTAGAACCATTTCTCAAAATCTCTCTATGCATACGACAACCAAATTCCAGTGGTTTTTAATTTTTGGTTAAAAATGGGTGATAAAAATTCTAGAATGGTCATTTGATGGGTACATCATGGAGTCCATAATATTAAATATCACCAATTAATCTCTAAAATCGAGGTAAATCTTACCCTCATGGACATTTATTATTGTTTTTTCAGTTTTTAGGAAGGTCCAACCTACGATATTTTGAGTAAGAGAACTTATTTCATCATATTCCATGTTAAGAACATAGATGTTTGTTGAAATGATCATGTATCTTAACCTAACAAGAATATCCGCAAAGACTCCCACTAAATATTTTGTACCTCTATTCTTAAGCTACACCACTACTCTTGTTAGCTTAATATCCCCAACCTAAAAAGAAGAGAATACAGAGTGAGCCATCACATTTATAGACTCCTCTAAATCACATAATGCATCATAAATGTGTAACTCCCCTTTGGTGAAAGGGATGGTTAATGTACCATGATCCTTTCACATTGTTGGAAACACTAGAGTTGGTGTAATGAGTGTTAACACATTCCTTCCAAGTTTGATCCTCTAATTTCCCTTGATCCCTCTTCGACTGGTACAAACTTATTTTAAGAATTTCGCATACCCTGGGATTTTCTTAATGGCATCAGTCAATGTAATATTTATCTCTTCTCACTTGAATGTGTCCCGAACCTACTTTTTCATTGCCTGTTCATCCATATTTTTTGTTTGAACAACCCTTTTTGGAAAGGTAATGGGTTTAGGAGTAACATCATTAATCTTTTACATACCTTTATCTTTCTCAATAGGATTCTCATCAACAAGTTTTGAATGGGGATTCTCGAGAGTTTAGGTGAATCCCGATGGAATGGTAAGTATATTTGTGTCATTAATTTTCTTCACACGTCTCAATGTGATGTCATTAACATTCCCCTTGTTATTTGGAGATGGTTGGGAAGGTATATTTCTGGATTTTATACATACCATGTCATGGAGTGCAGTTACAATATGCCTCATTTGAGTCTTCAACTCCCTCATCTCCAAACCATGACCGTTCATCTCATTTTTTTGATTAAGAAAATTTTCTTTTAAAAGATCATTAGTATTAGAATCTAACTTTGGTTTACAAGTCCCTTATTGTTGGCTTGTTGATCCTTGTGCTGCAAATGTCTTTTGGAGTTGTTTGAAACCTTGCTAGTAAGGCAAAGGATACAGGATGTTTTGTTGAAAGGTGGGCTTTGTTGTTGTCCAGTGACGTACCTCATTTTGGACTAATCCTTCCACCATTGTATGTATGTTTGAGCAATGGAATCAAACTTATTTTGGGGATATGGTATTTGTTTCTTCAGAAATGGTATCCCAGAAACACTGCTGCAAAATCTTCTATTTCTTGTTGTTGGGGAAAACATTCAGTTGGGTGGCTTGTCTCATTGAAAATTTCAGAAGGCCTTGAAGGATGGGGTTGGGATGTGTTTTGATCCAAAGAAATATGTCTTCCCAGTTGGGAAAATGTAAACACATTTAATAGAATGAGACTATCTTATTCAAGCACTACGTTTTCACACCATATCAGTGTCTAGATCAAGGATATCCTAAGGATGATATCATGTCATGAATTATATAAAATATAGAATCAAAAGAAGACGACACCAATGTCATTAAATAGGGTTTCAGTTGATGGTCAGAGAGAAAAAAAGAGGTGTGGAAGAAATAACTGAAAATAAAAGTAATGAGAATAATAGAAACAAAATAACACAAATAAATAAATAAATTACCTAATAATAGTTGAATAAAACACTTTCATCCATAGAAAGGGTGCCAATTAGATCAGTGATATTGAACAAGCTTTAAAAAATAATTATTTGCGGTTTTACAAAGTGCGGCATAGTGGCTGACATAGGTCCTTATCCCTAGCTTGTATTTAATTAATGTACCCTTAATAGGCTGGATAAAATAGGAAAAATGTGAAGAAAAATAAAAACATTATGTGGGGGTTTGGTTTTGTGACTTCCAGACAATACACTAATCAAGTGAATGAGATGGAACAATCAAAGAAACAATTTCATTAAAGATACTTATATGAGATGATGTTGTCGATCTAATATTCCCTATTCAACATTCATTTATCTATTTCCCATGTGGTTATAATTTATTTAATTTCAATCCCCTAACCTTTTAAACGCCCAAACCCTAATGAAATTAACATGACCAGAAATTTGTAAAAATGTGCTATAGGTTAACAATGGGACCTCCAATCGCATAACCATGCATTGATAGTTATCCAAAAGCCATCATGTGGTTAGTGGACAATTAGGGCAGAATATAATCCCTATAATGGAGAAATAATTGTGTTTTATGGTGAGACTTGAACACTAAAATTCTATCCCATGATGATTGGATTTTTCGGTTTCAGCTTCACACTCACAATTTACACAAGCCAGACCACACGGTCAATTGCAATTCAATCGAGTATGATATAAATTAAAACTCTATTAATTGATCACATTTTATGAATTATAGTATGATTATGGATTCAAAATGAATAATTGAATGGGGAATGGATTAGATCAACTAGGAAATAAATCACACTTCCATGGGTGGAGTTGATTTCATGGATACGTTTTGCAAAAGTAAATGATTGATTGGAGAACACCCGATATCATTGACACTCTTATATTCCAGTCCAAGAAGAATAATAAGAATAAAAAATGGAAAAAATGGAATATTAATTGAATTAAAATTCTAGATACAAGCATGAAATAAATGAAATAGAAAGAAGATGTGGGAGAAAAGAACATTCTGGGAATATATGTTTTCACAAGGCCTTACATATTACAATAGATTTGAGGGGATCCCAAGAGACACCCATTCATTCAAATCTTCCCAATTCATCGACACACCCTTCCAAGGAGTGAAAATGTCTTATAAATAGAGTTTTGGAGGGCTAGGGTTATATGATTTATTTATGTGTGGATGGGAAATTCTGGAAAATTGTCTTATCCCACTGGCACCACAATGTTGACCTCTAAAACTCCAGAATTGGCCGGACATCAAGAAGGATTATTTTTTCATAATAATGTCCTAGAGGTTTTATCAAAATTTGGGCCCAATCAAATCCTGGTTAAAGATGATTCAACCCAAATTGTGAAGTCATGTCCAATCTAGATAGTTCAGTCCAACATTATCTATATGATGAATTTACTCCACTCCAGTGCATGATATAGCCCCAATGTCCTCAATAAAATTTGTATCACATTATGTCAGTAACACAATTAAAAAAATTTAAGTCAAAATAATTTACCGAAAAGTATCTATGTCCAATATAGTACAGTGAATTTTAAAAGGGTAAAACTCGAATTTCGATCAAATTTTCTATTGAATGATCTATTATCAAATATTATATAAATTAACATATTTAGAACAATGTAAGGAAATTATTTCATTTATTATCAATTAAATATTCAATAAAATTGTGTTTTATCATTTATCTTCACTAAGAAACAAATGTCACCATTTTTTATGTGTCTATGTACCTAGGTCCTAAAAAAGGGTATAAATGATGTTATTTTTAAAAAGGGTATTATTTGAGAAGATTGTACCTTTAGATATTGAATTTCATCCATAAAAAACGTTTATTAGGTATAAATATAAAAAATATTCTAAATATTTATTGTTCTAAGGAACGTGGTATTATCAAATGTATTGAATATTAACCTAAAATGATGTAATACACACACAAACACATATATATACACACAAAAAGTTTTGGTTTCCTAAAAATAGTTATCTCAGCTCAATCCTATTTCAAGGTAACCATAACATATTTTTCATTTCTGGGAATAAATATTAAAAATTCGGGGTGGAAATTTTAAATGTGTAGAAACCAACATAATATATTTACGTCTGTATTTTCAATACTAACATAACTTATTTTTTTCAAAAATAAACATGAGTAGTAAATAATTCATTTTGGATATAAAAATATTAAAAAAATTACACTTATTATAACACTGCAAAAAAATTATATGAAATATCAGATTACATATCATTAATAATTTGACCCTATAAAAGTGAATAAACAAAAACAGGACAATAAATACATTAGAATAATAGTTTTAAAAATACAATGTCCCATAAATAATTTCACCATATATTATCTCAATTAGTAAAATTATACCAATAATTAGGGATAAAAAACCAGATTAGAGCAATCATTTTACAAAATCATAATATAAAATTAATGGAAATATAATTTTTGTTTCTTGAAAGAGGCATTGAATGAGTTTATAAAAAGAAATGTTTGAAATTTAGCTGTTATTTTTCTATTACAAATGGTATGTAGACATTAAGAATAATAATATTAAATATATTAGAAGTTTAAAATTATATGTTGGAACTTAATATAATTAATTTTTAATTAGATTTTATAATTTGTATACATATATATATATAAATATATATTATAAATAATTAATTTCAAATATAATAATTTTGAAATGAAATATGGGGATTAAAATTTATTTATGATAACATATTTCGTTGAATGAAATTTTTTATGTGTCATGAATTTATAAATAAACTTTTTAACATTAATCAATAATTTTTAATAAAATGGAATGATAAAATTAAAATAATTATTAATAGAATAGATAAAAACATATAATAAATTATTAATGAATTATAAAGATTATAAATTCAATTACTTTTGGTTATAGATAAATATTTTATTCAAACCCATTATTTTTATCATCTATTATATTTTTTAATATAATATTTTCATTTATTGTATTTTATGATTGGTAATTATATAAATTTGTCTTATTTATACAAGGATAACAAGGAAGATTCACAAAATGATAAGTTATTACTAATAAAACAAAAAATTCATTAAATATATATATATGTATAGATATATGTATTCAAATCATATATGTTTATTAATTTTTAATTTTATTTTATTAAATATTTAAATCGTATATAATACAATAGACTTCATACGTGGAATAAAAGTGTTTTAATTATGTTATTAGGACAATTTTATTCAGGGAAAAAAATTCACATGTTAAAAAATGATTTACCAAAGTTAAGTGGAAATGTGATAAAAGGATAAAATAGTGAGTAAAGGTGTTATATATCACTATATATAATCACTAAATTTTTAGGAAGAGGTATTTCAAACTCGATATCAATTATTATGTCATTTTGAAGAAAAATACATTATAAAATTATGTTCTCTTCACATTAATTAATGGTTGTTTTCAATTATTTCATTAAAACACAACAAAACAAATGATGTTTCCTCTACCTAATCTAAAAAACTTATATCCCATGGTATAATCCCAAATATATAACTAATTACCTCCCAAATAACCCTATATCAATTTTTGGATATTTAATTCGAATTTAAGAGTCACAAATACTTCCATTCAACGAAGGTCTTTAATGGATGATTCCATTTTTCAATGTAGGTATTACATTTTTGACAATAATTTTCATTATCTTCCTTATATAACTATTCCAAAATATAGTTTAACAATTTAAAAAAATCTTTTTTATTTATTTATTCATCCCTAAATGTAATATTAGAATAATATTACACCTTTTTAAAACAAATTCATTAGATTTAACATGTTATTATTTGGTTCAATTTTATCACCTATTCAAATGATACTCTAAATTTTTCATTTTTAGTGACAAACTAAAATTTATATATAGATTATATGTGGTTTAAATGATAAATTTATGATGTTTATAATAATATAGTTATATTGTATTTAATAATTTTTATTAATAAATTCAATTATATTTGTTAATTTAGTATTCATAAAAATATAGAATTCCAAACATTTAATTATGAACCATTGTTTCCCTCAAAAGATGATGGATTGGTTTGGATATCCCCAGGATGAGTAAAAATTATTCTTGATGCCTATAATAATTTAGTTATTCTATAACATCATTCATTTACACTGGTTTCCCAATAAATGTTTCATGTTTGGGAATATATTTTTGGGGGTCTATGTATGGTTACACAACCACTAACATTGGGTTTACTGTTCCCATAATTCATAGAACCTCCCAATAGTTTCCACATCCCTAACTTGTTAAATACATGATTTTTAATGGAAGACTATAATTTGGGGTTTCATGTACACTATAACATAGGAACGTACATTGGTCGAGAGGATGGGAGGTCATTATCATTACATGCTTTTGTGGGAAATATTTTTTTATGGGACTCTAACAGGTTTTTTATTTGTTCAAAAATCTCTTCCAAATCCTGATATAAGACAGAATACCATAATAAAAATAATATGTTCCCTCTATCTATAAAATGGGTTCTATTTATGAGACCATTGGTATGTATCTGAGGATCATTCTAAATTTACAATTACTGTATATAAATGTGAAGATATTTATATTCGAGTGTTGTATTACTAGACACACATGAGATTACGACTATCTAGAGAGGTGATTTTTTTGGGGATGAGATTGTTACAGTCTATAAAGGCTTACATATCTTATATATTACTAGAAATAAAAACCATGATGTTAATTAATTATAAATCCCTAAGGAATAATATCAAGAAGAAATGAAATATTATTGGGCATATAGGAACCAATTATTGGGATCATGTCACAGGATGGTCTCATACATATCCCATTTAGATAATAATTAGTGTCATTATTGATAATTTTTTTATTTAATCCACAGTTGTGTGGTGATAGATATCAATGTCCGTGATGGTAATTTTCACAGGTTTAAATAATATGGGAATTACTTTAGGACAGAAATATATGTCGATGCACCGTAATGGTGGAAATCGTACTATAGAGAGGACAAGTGCCAATAATAATTCAAAGAAGAATAAATTAAATAAATGTTTATGCATGATGTTTTAACCGTTTTGTATGGTCCTAGTTTTCCCAAGACACATAACCTTTGGATCCACTATGTGTAATACTATTATATTTTTTTTCTTTGTAATGATGTAATAGTAATGTAGGAAAAGGATAGGTCACTATATTTGGTTTCAGAGGAAAGGGATAGCTAATTTGCGAATTAGGATTAGTGAATCCTAGATAAAACCTACAGCATGAGACTAAGGAGAAATATGAACACAAGAAGATTTACATAGGGATCCCATATGTTATGATTTTAGTATAAATTGTTCAAAATAATTTGTTATGTATTATTTACTTGTTTACTTATGTTATGTTCTAACATTTTCTATATTATAAAATAATGGAAACCATGAAAAATCAGGCCAAAAACTTGTGTGAGGGCCAATGCAATGATTGCCCGAATGACATCACCAATGATTTGGGAGGTGAAGTTTATAACATCATGGAGATTATTCACCAATTATCTCATGTTATGAACAATAACCATAATAATGGGGATCATCCTCCTTCACCATAGAGGGAGCAACTGTCTATCGAATGTTTTATGTGGCAATGACCACCGACATTTAGTGGATCCTCCTATCTACAGTTTTGGAATAGTGGGTCAACTCCATGGAGAATATCTTTTATGTGTTTCACTGTTCTGAGACTGAGAATGTGACTTTAGCTATTTATTAACTAGATGGACAAGCCGATCAATGGTGGGATTTGATTAATAACACCATGAAATTGGAGGAATTTGAGGAGATGGAATGGGAAGACATTAAGTTAATTTTTCTTATCAAGTATTTCCCAAGAACTCTTCGCATGAAGATCGGGAGAGAATTCATAGAGATTAAGAAAAATGAAGGAGAATCTGTCACAACCTATGACGAAAAATTCACAAGTATTGTATGGTATGCTTTAGGTTTTGTTATCAACAATGATAGAGAAATTGATAGATTCTTTAGTGTATTAAAACCACACCTTAGAAAGGATCCTGCAATTCATGAATTTGGGAGTTCTGAAGAAGTTGTTCGATGTACACTCAATGTGGAGATGGCCTTTGTCAAATGGTATCATGGATATGGGGATATGAAACTAATGTTGGAATTTCATGTTGGAGGATATAATGACAAAAGTGGGAATAAAACTCAATGACCCACCTACCAAAAATGTGCGATGTTGCACCATTGGAACTGCCTCCAAGGGATGGGGAAATTCGTCATGTATGGTAAAGAATGAAACCATGCTCAAGAGTGTTGAAAAGAAATGAAAATGAAGGAGAATTTATCCGATGAAAGGATAGAACCACTCATGGTTCAATGCTACAACTATAGGGAGCTAAGGCACTATTCAAACTATTGCATTAAACCTCGAGTTTCCGAGGGTAATCAGTGTCAGCTGCCACCAAATCCAAAGGAACAAGGGAAGGCTTATGCCACCATAACTGCGGAGGTGGAGCATGATAATGAATTCGTACAAGGTACACCTTCTATTCACACAACAATGGAAAAAGTTTTATTTGATTCTGGTTTTACACATTCCTTTATATCATGAAAGTTTTCAAGAACTATAGAATATATAACTTGAAATGTTGATGTAGATATATATATAAAAAACCAAGTGGTGTAATCATTGCAACCCAAGTGTTTGACTCTTCTCATGTTGGTGTATGTGGGATTAATCTTCCATCAAATCTTGTAATACTTTATTTGGATGAATTTGACTCTATAATACGGATAAATTGGCTCTCAATATATAGAGAACATATCTACTATCAGGAGAAGGAAATATATTTTGATATTACGAACAATCCCAAGGTCCTATACAAATTCAATGAAGATCATGAATCTCTTTTGAAAAATCCTTCCATGGTTTTGGTGTTGATTCCTTGTGAAGAAGCAAATCTCACAAAAATGGTTGAGTCAAAGGAATGTCCCAACCCTAATGAAATTCCCATCGTGAGGGAATATAATGATGTATTTCCTAAAGAGTTACCCGGAATCCCCCTGGATCTTGAGGTAGAGTTCTCAATTGAACTCATACCCAGAGCTACTCTTTTCTCTAAGTGTCCCTGTAGGACGGCTTCTATTGAATTGGAGGAGTTAAAGAAGTAGCTTCAAGAGTATCTGGTCTAAGGGTTCATAGGCCCTAGTGCATCACCTTGTGGTGCGCCAATTCACTTTGTGAAGAAAAGTGATGAAACAATACAGTTGTGTATTGATTATCAGATGCTCAACAAGATCACCATAAAGAAAAAGTATCCTCTCCCAAGGATTGATGACTTGTTTGACTAGTTAAAAAGAGCTCAATACTTTTCCAAGGTGGATCTTTTTTTCTAGATATCATCATGTAAAGGTGAATAATGAAGATATTCAGACAACTTCCTTCCGAAAAAGGTATGGCAACTATGAGTTTTTGGTGAAGCCCTTCGGACTTACTAATTACCCTACAATCTTCAAGGATTTTATTAATAGAGTCTCTAGACAACAACTCAACAAATATATGGTAGTATTTATCAACAATATAATCATCAAATCCAAGAGAAAGAAGGAACAGTAAGAACATCTACGGTTTATATTAGCATCATTGATAATGGAGATGTTGTATGCCAAGTTTAGTAATTGAGACTTTTGGATGAAACAAGTCACGTTCTTGGGACATGTGATCATAAGTGAGGGAATTTATATGGATCCTTCAAAAACAAAGGTGATTGAGGAATGGACCAGTCCCTCTAGTGTCATAGATATGTGTACATTTTTTGGATTAGCTGGATACTACTGATGTTTTGTGAGAAAAATCTCACAATTGTCAAGACCGCTAACTAAGTTAACAAGGAAAGTTGTAAAGTATGTCTAGATGGAAGAATGTGAGGGAATATTAAATGATGTAAAGAGAAGATTGATCACTACTCCTGTGTCACACTACTGAAATGTGGAAAATGATTTGTGATATTCAATGATTCTTCAAATAAAGGAGTGGGTTGAGTAGTCATTAAAAATGATAATGTGATAGCCTACACCTCACGACAGTTGATGATCTTTGAGATGAACTACCTGATGCATGATCTAGTTCTAGCAGTAATGATTTATTCCTTGAAAATATGGAGACACTACCTATATGGTAAAAAGTGTGACATATACACCGACCATAAGACCCTAATGTATATATTCACACAAAAGGATATCAACATGCATCAAAGGATATGGTTAGATCAAATCAATGATTATGATTACTCTATTCACTATCATCATGGGAAGGCGAACAAGACAGCTGATGCTCTAAGCTGAAAAGAACATGTAACTCTTTCCATGATGTGGATTGAGAAAGACCTTATCTTCATGGATTTGAAAAGAATAGATTTGAAAATCATAAGGTTATGGGATACATCCTACCTTTCTCAAACGATTGTGCAACCATCCATCTAGGAGAAGATTGAGGAAGCAGAAAGGGATGATGGGGAGATACAAAATAGGGTGAATGTAGTAATGGAACAGAATTTGCTCGAGATCCATATCGATTATGATGGTGTGATTCGGTTTGGAATGTGGCTTTGTGTGACTTCATCAAGTGGGATAAAGAAGTAGTAATTATACAATGAAAATGGATCAACATTCTCTATCCATCCTGGGAGTACCAAGATGTACTATGATCTCCAAGAACACTTCTGGTGGGATAACATGAAGAAGGTGATTGCGGAATATATATCAAGGTTCTCAGTATGTCATCAAGTTAATGTTGAGTGACAAAAGTCCATAGGAATGATGCATCCATTGCCTATTCCCTAGTGGAAATGGGAAAATGTTACTATGGAATTTGTTATGGGTCTCTTGAAATGTAAAATCAAAATAATATGATATGTTTTGTGGTTGATCAACTCACTATGACTTCCCATTTTATTTCTATTTGGGAAGATCACTCATTTGAACAACTTGCAATGATATATGTGATGTAAGGGGTTAGACTACATGGTTTTTCACTCTAAATTGTCTCTGACCTTGATCCATGGTTCACATCTAAATTCTAGAGTAGTATTCAACATGCATTGAGTAATGAATTAAATTTCAGCATTCCTATCACCCCCAAACTGATGGCCAGTCTAAAAAGACTATTCCGACGCTTGAATATATGATAAGATCTTGCTCTCTAGAATTCAAAGGTGGATGTGATCAACATCTCCCATTGGTTTATTTCTCATACAATATTATCTTCCACTCGAATATTCAGATGGCTCTATATGATGCTCTCTATGGAATCGATGTAAAACTCCAACCTGTTGGGATGAAGTTGGAGAAATAAAGGTACATAGACCTGATCATGTGAAAGAGATGAAAAAGAAGGTTGAAGTCATCCAAAAACACATAAATCTTCTCAAAGTCGTTAAAAGAGCTATGCTGACAACCATGGAAGGGATGTGGAGTTCGACATTGGAGACAAAGTCTTCCTTCGAATATCAGTATGGAAGAGAGTCATGCGATTTGTGAAGAAAGAAAAGTTAAGACCATGTTACATTGGCCCCTTTGAGATCCTTCACCGCATATGATCTATGGCCTATCATCATGCACTTCCACTGAATATGGCTCATGTTTATGACGTGTTTCATGTATCACTTCTGAGGAAGTACATACCATACCCCTCACATGTACTAATCTTAAAGGTGGTGCAGATCGAAGATGATCTCACCTATGAGAGGCGGCCAGTAAATATATTGGATCAAAGAGATAAGGTTCTACATAACAAGACAACACATCTTGTCAGAGTGTTGTGGAGGAACCATAATTTTGAGGAAGCAACTTGGGAACTAGAAGAGGCAATGAAGGAGAATTACCACCACCTTATTGTGTAAAGTGAGATTTCGAGGGCAAAATTTCTTAAGGGGGGAAGAATGTAATGACCAAAATTTTTTCAATGAAAATTACCTTCTTATAATTATGTCATAAAATAACATGAAAACACAATATAATGGACTACTCTGTGATAAGTGACCTTTAATCAAAATTTTGTCACTTTTTTGTTTGGAATTTTGAAAAACTGACATACACCGTTGTGTTTAAGATGATTTATGGAGTTTAATAAAACAAAAGTATTTTTTTGGTGAATAGTAGAATACCCTTATAAATAGTAAAATAGTCTAATGAATAGTGATATACCCTAATTAACATTATCCTTACCTATTATAGAATAAAAATAATATTCAAGAGAAAGTATGATGTACCTATATTTTTGAACAAGTAAATGAATGTTTTAAAACTGTTTTTTTAATAAACTGTGATTTTAATTAAATATTAAATTAATAATATTTATAAAATTATTTTTGAAATTTGGAATTAATTTTTCTATTCTACATGTCAAAAAATGGTAGGGATAAATTTTTTAAATTTTTCTGAAATACATGAATTTTTTATGAATAGTGAAATAACGTAATTTCTAAAAAAAAGAAAAATAATATAATTATAGAGTCGTGTGTGATGTTAAGATGATATAATCCCACTTGGTTCGGGATCACATGATAAAATTAATATTCTTGGTTATTCAAGACTAACTATTCCTTGTCTTAGGGTAAATTAATAAACTATTGAATTTTATATTAAAGAATCCCCTCTCCCATCCACTATAAAAACCACCCTTCACACCCACTTTTACTCACACCTCTCAAGCTCCAAGACAACTCTGAAATCTGTCAAAACATCTTCCCTAGTCCCTCTCCCACGTTCAAGATCATCTTCTCTCATCAAAAGACCAATCCATGCTTCCTTAAGGAGGATCTCTAGATAATGATTTATGAGGTAATTTCTCTCCCTCTTCTTCGTTAATTTCCTTTCAAGTTGAAGTTCATTTATTGATCTCTCCCCACACATATTCATCCAAATGGTATTTTAACTACCGTATTATGCATCTAATAGAATTTTATGATGATAATTGGATATTATATCATCCAAACCCCTTTCCTTTTTTCTTTTATTTTATTAAAGAGAATGTTGTTTGTGAGGTGTTAATTTATCACCTTCACAAACGACATGTTTTCGTCTTCCATTTCTAACATCAGATCAGGTCATGAAATCATTTTTATGGTTGAATAAGAAAATGTTATATGTATTATGTTTTACATAAATTTTAAGAACTATATTATGACCATATTTCATGTGATAAAATAAAACAAGTTCGTTATGATCGAAAAATTCCTCAAATTAAAACAAACAATCATCATTTAATTCTTATATAATGATACATCCACATGGATGTAATATCATTCATTATAATATCGTTAAATATATTTTAATATCATTAATAAGATGTAGTATCAGTTTTGGATGTTTACCCATGTTCTACCCAAACATCTATTTAAGAATACAAGTGTATCACTCAAGAAAACAAAAAAACGACTGGATAATGTTGTTAAACTCTATAACTCATCCAAAGGCACATAGAATTACATAATGAAACCCTAATAAACCATATTAATGTACAAAAGGTTTATTATTTCAAATTAATTAATATAATCTCATTATACAGGAAATTAATGAGAAGGAAGAATTTAGATAAAAGGTAAGGGGAAATACTCGAACCCAACATTCATCCTTCAGGTTCTCCTTCATTCACTCCATTTCTTTGATATGGTTACTCCTAAAAAATCATTTTTTTCATTTTTTTCTTTCATTTTCTGGGATATACATTTTTACCACTATTTTTATGATAAACATAATGTTTTATAAAACAAATCTTCTTTCAAGAACACAAATTTTACTTATCATTCAAGATTTACTGTTATTGTATCGAGAATGTTGTTCCCATTTTCTTTTGGGAACCAAATGTTTATGAATGTGTTCTTATGATATGAAACCCATTCCTTTTCATGGATTAGTTATGATTATTTATGTTACATGTTCATTATGGAATGCACAAAAATGGTAATGTTATGATGTGATGGGTGCACTCGAAATTATATAGCGCAATATGAATGTTTAAATGTGACGGGTGCACCCAGAATTATACATTTCTCTGATGCATTGGGTAAAGTGATGATTCTCATGAGTAAATCTGAAATATTGTGTAAAAATTATGTTTTATTGGTTCACATGAATGTGTGGTATTTAACCACTAAGACATGATGTTTTATTTTTTATGCATTGTCACATTTTAAGTCATATATTTATGCTTCCTCTCAGGTTCATGATCCTTTTTCCCATGTTGTTATTATACTCACCCCATGTTTAATTGTTCTTATATATCCTCTTACTAGGCTTCTATCTCATCCTTATTGATGTATATCCTCATGTGTCTACCAGTACTAAGGAGAGTACAAGTACCAATAAGAACCTAGAGAAGAATAAATTAAATGAATGTTTATGCTTGATGTTGTAATCGTTATTTATGGTCCTAGTTTTCCCAACATACTAAACCTTTGGATCCTCTATGTGTAGTACTAATATATTGTTTATATTTTAAATTATTAAGTAGTAATGCATGAAAAGTCTGAGTCACGATAGAATACCAATTCCATTATACATAGAATTGGAATATACACCCAGGAATTGAAAATCATGTCCTGTATAGTCAAGGATCATTTACCAAACATATAATGGAACTCTATCGGTAGTTACCCCTCTTGGACTAGACAAACCAACATCCATTTTGGAATCATTTTCTTGGAAGATGTTGAGTTCACTTCAAAACCCATAAAAATAGTTACAGTTCACATTTATGGCCTTAATAAAAGGCAAGGTCCCACGCTGAACCTTATTAACTCCTTGTTCATTCTCGTTCATATTGAATAGGATTCACTCCAAAATGGAGTCCTCTCTAATTGAACGGTGTTCTTTCCTCATTGTATTAATATCATTTACTACCATATTCATTATCTGTTTCTATCTTATCCTACAGTATTGGGTGTACATCCTGATCCATTCCAATCATACTAAACGAATTTTACTCCTCATTAAATTAATATAATTCATTTGAGATATAAATATAAACCCTATCCATTGGGGGAGATATATTTTAAGCCCATATTTTTATTAAAATTTAAAAAACACCCATGGCTATAATGTAACTATCATCATTAGTTATAATGTAACAACAAGAACATATATAAAATCATACCTATATTTTCCAAAATATCATAAAACATTATTCACATCATTATCCATGAATATTATATGGATATCATAAACAATATATCATATCTTATGGAATAGAGGAATGTTTCATAGTCATTTACTCATTTCATAAAGTAATTACATTGAATAAAAGTTGTTTCATATTAATATTATCATGGTATAACTCATGGAAGGGAAACATGTTTCATAAAAATATTTTAATCATTAATATTAAATTTTTTGAGAATTAATAAAAAAATTTATCCTTGGATTACCTCCCAATAAAGTATAATAATCCTCATTAAATTTTATCTTAGATGTAGTGTAATTTTGATATACTAACTGTGAACTTTCATGAGGAAAAAATGTCTTCCTTTAAAATCAATTTTTAAACCATAAAACATTATGATATTCCTTTTCATTGAAAATATCATTAAAAACTTATATATTCATCATGGAAAAATAATTTTTAACATTCCATGGGAAAAATATCCCATTTGTTTTGAAAAATAATATTTTAATCTTAAACAACATTCAAAATTGTTTTTCACTATGAAATAATTTATTTGAGATATAATTGATTTCGAAATATTAAGGAAATAATTTTCATTGAAAATATAGTTTAATATAATTAATGGATTTTTGAAATCATTGAGCTGTCATGATAATAAGAAAAACTTTCTATTCCATTCATGTTAAAAACAAATACTCTTTTTGATTTTTTAGTTGAAGCCAAACAAGAATATTTTGAAAAGGGAAATGATTATTAATATTAATTTCTCAAATAAAATGTAAAACATTGGTATTTTAAAAAAATAAAAGGATAATGAAATATTTATTTTGAAAATATTTTCTGAAAACATCGTTTTTCTACTGAAGAGAGAAATAAATTAGATTTCCATTAAAAATATTCTCAATTAATATTAGTTTCATAGTGTTGTAAAATGGTAATATTATAAAAACACATAATAAATAATTAGTGGAGAATTAAATAATGATATTTGTGATTGTTTTTAAATAATATTTTATCATTCGAAATAACGATAAACAATCATATTTAAAATGATATTGTAACATAAAATCATTTCCATTTTTTTAAAAATGAATCATTAATCCAATGATAGAATAGAATAAAATAAAACATAAAATATCAAGAGCATAAATAAAAATATGATATTACGTATACAAGGTTTGTTAAGTGCACCCTGTAAAATAATAAATCTTCATAACATTACAGACCTTTCAATGAATATATTTTGAAACAAAAATCCCATAAAACTTTGGTAACATTTTGATAACTAACACCATGAAATAGATATAACAAAATGGATATGTTTATCGAAATAATTTTCAAGGAAATAATCATAAAAAAAATTCATGTTCAGTATATACACCACGTAAAGAATGTGGGCAGTGAATATGACACATGTCTCATAGATGTAAAAAGTGTGATGAAAACAAATTACCTAAAGTATTGACTTCGATTATAATTTTTCAAAATTCAAAAATAATAAATAAAAATTTATTATAAATATATTAAAAAAATATTAAAAAATTGCATACCATGTATTATTTTCATATAACATTTTACAACTTATTTACTAACAATTCCATATGAAATTTATGTTTTGGGTTACAAGATATTTTCTTTTTATATATTATTTAAATTGTGTACTCTATATTAATATTATTACATTGATCATGTTTTTATCATATACATAAATATAAACATGATGAAAAAAATAAATATTTTAAATATATTTTTTATACTAATTAATATTAATTATACTAAAAAAATCAAATGCATCATTCATGGAGACGATATATTGTATTTATACATGAAATTTGTTTCCATTTTGGAGTCCAATTGAAAGAAAAAAATGATATATTACAATTATAAAAACAATGTATTTCATATACATATAACCTATTTTCATAAACCTCATCAATAATGCATTCCGTGTAATGCTTGAATGAATCACATCTCTTTGAAAGTAATTATTCTTCTGTACACCGGAGCGATGTTAATATATTCCAAAAATGGAAATCATGAAGGTGTGTGTGATAAAAAAATAAAAAAATTAATAATATCATTAATATCAAATATAAACAATTTATCAAACATTAATTTCATCCTTGAGATGTGGTAATGCAAAACAAAAAGAAATCAGTTCGCGATGCGGTAATCTGTCGTACACATGAATGATTCTATTGTAAACTATTCATTGGAAGTGGATATGGATGTAGTTCATTACCATAAATCATCTACATATAATTATATATATTATTAGGATATTATATAATAATGGTATAATTATTCTTAAAATTCTAAATATTGAACATTACCTCAACTTGGGGAATATACCCTAGGTTTGCAAAAAAAATATTATAGGTTGGATTTATGTCAAATATAAGGCTTCTAGGAATAGAGGAGAGAATTTTTTAAGTTATATATATGTCCTAGATGATCTATATCAGATTTATGGTTTGGATTACATATGAATGGGGGTGGTATTTAAACATATTTGAAGAGGAAACAACAAGTAATTATTAATATAAATAAGTGATCCCACATTCTAATTATTTAAAAAGAATAAAAATTAGTAATTTAATAAACTGTAGAGGTTTAATTGTTGAAATATGCTAGGAAAATAAATATTTTTAATTTTCATAAGACATTTAACATTTATATTTTCTATTAATCACCCAATAAACCCATTCACACCATAACAGTAGTAATTAATTTTTACATCATTCAGAATTTATATTTGGAGAAAATAATGTTTACTATATTATAAATTATAAATTATTATTATTCTTGCTATGGAATCTTTTTTTACAATTTCTTTTCACATAAGTGGAAAGTAATTTACAATTAACCCTCTAGATGTAATAAAAAATAAAATATTATATGAAAATAAATACAAATTTTTTAAATGTTTTTATATCAGAAATCAAAATTAAATTAATTCCAATTAAATAAATTATATTAATTATTATATATTTGAAATAATTTTGTATTAAAAACATTTAATAATTTTAATTTTTATTTATAAATTATATAAATGGAGATGTAGTTTAAAATTAAAATACATTATTTTTAATATTCATAAAAAATTGAGGCTTTACAAAAAAATCCATAAAATCTCACCCATAAACTAATTTTTTTATTTCAATTTATAAAATGAATTTTATATATTCATAATTTTTTATAAAAGATTAAAAAATTATTTTTCAAATAATTATTCCGTAAAAATTTGTTAAAATTATTTAGAAAATAGATATGATGATTGTTTAACATTTAAATTTTTATATAATTTAAAAAATATATTTAAATTAATATCCAAATGTGATTAATTTTATTTTTTGTGGTAAAACACAAATATGTTAATAATATTAGTTTTTATAGAAAATAATTTCCTTTAATTTCAAACTGGTTTTATTTTTATTTAAAAATAATTATTCACAAGGTTGTTTATATTGTATAAACATGTTATCCATATTTTAATAATATATTGAATATTATTCATAATTATTAATCCAATTTCATTGTTACAACTTTATAATTAAATATTTATATTTATATTTTATCAAATTTCATTTAAACCTAGTGTTGCTTTCTCAGAGTTATATATAATGCAAGCCAACATTAGTGTTTCATTTAAATCAAGAGGAACAAAGTATTTATTAAAAATGAAACTATATTAAATATTAATCTAATTTGAAAAATTGATTTATAAAATCATAGGGTGTAACATTCTACCCTCGATGAAATTAATTTTTACCATGAAATTAAATGTGTATATCAAAGGTCTAAAATATAAATATTCATTTTACAGGAACCCACATCATGAAAATTATTAATAAGGCTTCCCTTATAAATGGAATCTTAGAATCATATAGGATACATAATGTTACACCAGAATAGTTTTTATCATAAGAGAACAATGGTAGTAAGTGAATAATTTTACATGAATGAAAATAATATATAATTATAGTGAGTTAAAAAGATAAATAATACCCTGAATGTTGGTAATAAAGAGAAAGTTAGTGATCATAAAACTCTAGAACAAAGGGGAATTATAATGTTTGTTACTGTTATTTAAAATAGTGATTAAATAAAGCCACTATTTCAATATCCTTTTCTAAATTTTGTATAATAATTATGTGATAAAATACTTACTTGGATTTATTCCATTTCATATTTATAATCTCATCCTTTGGATGATCATAGATTAAATTCCACATCATCTCATATCCACGAAATGATGGTCAGTTTTTTATTCCTGATATACTAATGGGTCGTAATATACATATATATAATGATAAGTAAATATATTTATCTCTAGTTATCAACACATTAAAAATGGTTATCCCTGCCTATCCAATATGAATAAATATTCTTATGATAATAAAACATTAATATATTAAAATCACATTAATAGATCAATATAATCCACTTCATATGTGGTTTCCCTTATAAACCTTAAAATATATTAAAATCCAAAA
Organism: Viscum album; assembly: GCA_963277665.1. NCBI lineage: Eukaryota > Viridiplantae > Streptophyta > Magnoliopsida > Santalales > Viscaceae > Viscum > Viscum album. The sequence goes on along the minus strand of OY728151.1, from coordinate 2,057,466,155 downwards.
CATTATCAATAATGTCCCTATATTTCAAAAATGATATAATAATTAATCCTTCAAGAATCATAAAATAGTTTTAAATAGTCACATACCAAATGTGTGAATATTATTTTCATGTACTCTAGTGAAACTATAATTACTATAAGGCCATAATGAAAAAACCCATTCATTATTATTCCTTAAATAAAACCATATATTATTTAATATATTCCATTGGTCTGATATTATTGTAAACACCATTAATGACACAACAAACTAATTTTTCCAAAAATCAATTATCAGTTCTGAGGACATCAATACTATCTGAGTTAATTGTCCTATATAAATATTATTGTTAACCAAACTAAATAAAATTTTCTCAAAATAAAAAAATATTATGTTTGACCAACCCATAATAAAAATATGACCTTTCTATTGAATCAAAATTCCATCACATAATAATTATTCACAATATGATTTCAATAAAATAACAAAAAACTCAAATTAAAAAAATAATAATATATTTCATGAATAATATAACATAATATTTAAATTACAATACATTAATAAATCACCCCCACATCCTTATAAAAACATTATCTATTATTCATCATCTCATTATGTAACACCTTTTTTGCTTTTTGTTGGTTATTTTTAGTCTCTTAATTATAAAAAATATAACTATTAATTTTATAGACTAGTTGATTTTCATACAAAACATGCCCCTTTAGAAATAGATTTTCATATATCCTCTACATTTAAATCATTTAACAGTTGATGATATCATAGGGAGATCCTTATTCAATTCCTCTACATTAACCCAAATTTCATTTTCCCTTTGATGTTAATTTATTTGTTTCTTTTTCCCTAGTTAAAACATCTTCATGTACCTCTATGAAATTTAATATGATGATTTTTTCCACATTATCAACATGTAAGAAACGTACACATTTTTCCACCATAGTTTCCATAACCTGACCTCTTTGTAAACTCATTCATTATATTCTTTGACAAATAATAGAGTGGGTAAAGTTACATGTTGTCAATCATGTTCTGTGAATACTAGTTAAGCATAATAATAACATTCATTACTCTAGTCAAAATCACATTTGGATTCTCATCCTAAAATCATCCATCTAATTAAATGATATTCTAGTTCCTTTTGTTTCTCTCTATTGATTAATATAATAATTCATTGTGTGAGAAACAATAATCAAATTATAATAACATATAGTCTGAAAAATCATTTACGTTGTTAAATCCATAATCCTTCTTTTAAATCTATGACACATTTGGATTTAATATAATAGTTCATTATAATAATCCATTTAAATATTCCATGATTGTTTGAAAATAGGTTTTGAATTTAAAAATATAATCCCCTTGTATTTTCAAACTACATATGCATTAAGGACCATTGTCTTAAACCAAGTGACATTCGAGTTTAGATCATTGGTCTCTTTTTTGAGTTATCTCTTAAAGGTACCTCAGAGCCATAGACACATCCACATTAAGTATCTAGGAAGGGATGTATTTTTCCCGAAACAAGTAACTCTTTCCTTTTCCAAAATATATGGACATTTCCCTATACTTGGAAATATCCTTTTACATTTAATTTGAGGAATATATAGACATATCTTGAAAAATATCACAAGGGATATCAATTTTTTTAATCTTATTATCTAAAGGTTCGCAGACCTGTTCAACTAATACCAAATATAGTGACCTATTATTCTCAATCATGGAAGTCACTTTCTTTAATATGAATATTCAATACATAAAAAAACACACTCTTGAGGACCATAATATATTAGTGTATTTGAAGAAAAGGTATAAAATATTCTACCTTGGTGGAAGATATTGATTTTATCCTCAAAATATTATCCCCTTTAATACTCATACATAAAACCATTCTTCATTAAATGTATAATGCAAACAAAGTAATGTATAATCTCATAAGATCTTTATGTGAAAATATGAAAATAATAATAATAATATTAATATAAATGTATAAGAACATGAGTATGGTATTTTTAATATTAACCCTATATATTAACGTTCTTCAAAACGAGTCATTGTATAATTATTGGTAGCTCATAAGACATGAATTCCATGATAATCAAAGGACATGATCCTTGAAAACATAATAATGGCATGATATTGAGAATTGAAAAATACATATTACTACAAAAATTAATTTCCATTATAGTCAAACATAATTTCCATGACATCTTAGGGAAATCACTAGTTGAATACACCTCCTATGTGGGAAAAAACAATATACCTAGTTGTATGCCTTTAATCATAGGTGAATAGGTTATCTTCATAAACTATTCTAGAATTTAGGGTACACAACCAAGTCCATCATAAGTGGAAAATTACTTCACTAAAATATGGTCACTCCATGTTCTTGTATTATCCTACAAAACTAGGTCCCCTCCCTATTCTATTTCTTTCATAATAAAAAATCTCCACTCCCTTTTCTAGTCATTTTAACTGAACTGGTTTCACTCTCCATTCATGTCTTATAGTACTGAACCATGTTTTCTACCCATTATAGTCATATCATAATGAACTGTTTTCACTCAACATTTTAGTCATATCTATATCATAAGAAATAAATATTTACCCAATGCATTGGTTAGAGATATAGTTCTAACCTATATTTTTCTATATCATAAACACCATCATTGGATTTTAAATAACCACCATCATTAGTTATAACATTTCCATTGTCACACAATAAAATTAAAAAAATATGTTATTAGACTGATTATAAAAAATTCATTATATCAAAAACCATGAAAATTAAATGGATTCATAAGAATCATATCATAACATGAGGAAAATATATCGGTTATACAATCATTTAATCTTTTCATCCAACTATATCCCATGGATAAATTAGTGGATTTCAGAAAATGATCACCCTAGTATAACATGTGGAAGAAAAATGGTTTTCATATAAATCATTTCATAATAAACCTAAAATATCAATTAAAATAATATGAATGGTGTCGTGTGATCATATCCTCAGTAATTTTTATGAATCCTCAAAAAATGTCATCCTTGATGGAAAATGACTTTGAAACAATACATGGGAATTTTAAAGATGAAAATATATTTTCCCTAAAAATCAGTTATTTTAAAATAAAACATTATGAAAATATTTTATTTAAAAAACAATTTAAAACAAATAAAATACATTAAAAATAATTTAAATCATTTTTTTGGAAAATATCTCTTCTACATTATTAATTAATTTTCAGCGTATTAAATTAATTCAAAATCATTTTTGAAATTCAAATCATTTATTTGAAATATATTTTTTCCCCAAATAATAAAAATTTATTTTTATATGGAAATTAATTTTTATATATTTGATGGTTGTTTGAAATCATTAATCGTTCATCGTAGCTTGAAATACATTTCATGTCGTCCATGTTAAAAACAAGAAATATTTTTTCATTTTTGGAAAAATCCAAACAAGCATTTTTTTTTCAAATGCAATATGATGATTCATTTTCAAAAAATTCCTATAAAAAGTTCATAATTTGTAATTTTTTGATAAAAATATCATAGTTTAATAAAAAACATTTTTGAAAACAATCCTAGAAACCCTAGTCTAGGAAGAAAAGTGATTTTTTACAGAAGATATATATAAAGTAAAATATTAATAAAACCATTTAAACAGTTATTATTAGTACAAAAGAGTATGAAATAGTAATAGTTCTAGAAAATTTCATGAATAACAATGTGAAAATAAATCTCATGAGTTTATTTAGTGATTAATCAAAATATTTTATCATCAGAAACATAATACGAAACAATATTGATAAACTATGAGATTGTAACATAAAATCATTACCACTCTCAAAATACAAAATCGTAATCCCCATAAAATAATTACATAAAATGATTATAAAATATCATGAGGATAAATAAATTATTTATATCACATTTTAAGGGGGATTTATTTACACCACATAAAATAATATAGTTGTATAACATAACATATGTCTCAATGAAGGTAATTTCAGACAGATAATCATTACCGCTTAATGACATTTGAATTGTAAGCACCATGAAATAGAGATCATAAAATGGATATGTAAATACCATTAATTTTCTATAGTGTAATAGTTCAATACATACATGTTCAGTATATAAACCACATAATGGAAATATGTTGTGAATATGGCTTGTGTTTCACAAAAGAAAACAATTTGATGAAAATCTGATACCTTCTATTTGGAATTCAATCGTAATCATTAAAAGATACTATATAATAAATATAATTTTATTTAAAATGTTCTCTAGTATATTATTAAAATATATCATTTGATAAATTATTTTATAATGACCTTTTATTTCTTGTTTATTTAAAATTCCATTCTAAAGATATGTTTCTGGTTATAACTACATTTTTTTAATATTTTCGTAGAGTTGTAATTGTTTTCTATTAAATTAGTCTTGGATTAATCATATAATTAAATTTTCCGTTATATAAATATCATATATTTTCAGTGTATTTTTATTTATTGAAATACATAATATTTAGAGATAAAAATTGGGATGCACCATTCGTGGAAGCGGTAGGTCATACATATGCATGGACGATATTCCCTTTTAATTGATTAATTGAAATAAGGAAATATAAATGATATATAATAATTATATAATAATTTTTATTTAACATGTATATTTTGTTTTCATTAAACCCATCCTTAAAACATTCCATGTAATTTTTTTACGCATCGCGAGATAGTAGTCTGTTGTATACACGAGTGATGTTATCATATTCCCAAACAATTCCAAAAAACATTAGGGTATGAATTATATAAAATTTTAAAAAAAATAATAATATTTTAAATATCATATATTAACTATAAATCCATCATATTGTCCAACTATGAGAGGTATTATTTAAAATATTATTAACATTAATTCATGATGTGGGAGTTTGTTGAATACACAAAAAAATGATTTCGTAACCCATTTTATGGAAGTCAAGATGGTTGTAGAGAATTACCTTAAAAATAACCTTCTTATTATATGAAATATGTTTATATCAATGTATAAACATTTTATAATAATAATTGATGTTGTTGGAGGAATAAATAAACAAAAATCCATTTGATGAATGATAAATTTTCTTTGTGTATCATCCTTATGCCATCATAAAAATACTTATAGGAAGTATTAATTTTATAAATTAGTCTTATAAGATTATATGAGAAAATTTTTTAGTTTATTTTTTCTGCGATTTGGGTAACTAAGGTTATTTTATGGTGTGACGAAGAAATGAGAGTGGGTGGACTTTAATAAGATAAGGAGAGGACACACTTGTTATTTCCAAATTGAAAAAAGTGATCCAATGTTTTTCATATATAAATTGGTCAAAATTAAAAAATTATTGAACATTAGTTTCCTAATGTTGTAAATATATCCCAAAATTAGTTCATATACATTTTATATGTGATCTTTTACCTTATCACATTAATTTAACCACTAGTAATCCCATTTTTACATGAACCTATGAATTTAATTTTTACTACATTCACAATTCATTTTATCCAAACGTAATTTTAAAAATATTAAAATATATAAATTTTAATTTTCTATTATGGAATCAATTTTTCCAAATTCCATTCATATATGTTTCAAAATGTAATTTTAAATTATTAATGTGGATTTTATGGGAATGAAAGGTTTTAAAGAGAACATGTCCAAATGTTTGAAATTTTTATAGAAAAATTCAATATAATATTGATTCTAATGATATTAATTAGATTAAATCATTTAAAATTGATGTAATGTTACCTTAAAATCTTTAAAATGTAAATTATCTTTATAAATTATTTGAAAAAAATGTCAATTTTGAATAAAAAAATCATAATTTTAAAATATTCATCAAATAATTTAAACAATATTTAACACACCAAATAATTCTTGATAATTTTATTTTAAAATTCTGAATTAAAAACTAATTTTATAGTACCCCTTATATTTTATGTATGTGTCATTTTTTTAAAATACGCACGCAATAAAATGACGAGAGTATAATATTATAGAAAAATATATTTTTTCAATGTAAAATTAAATTTATTCTTTTATATTCTGCTTAAATGTAATTTCATGAATGATAGTTTTTTTTAATATATAATAAAGAAATTTTATTTAAATAACTCACCAAATAGACATGATTTAATTTTTTTGATGTAAAACGTTTTTATGTGCATATAATTTGTTTTTTAAGAAAATGATTTTCATAATATTCTTACGGATTTTTTTCATTTCAAAATTATTGTTAACAAAATAATTTATTTTATATAAATGTGTAAATAAAATTTATATAATTTTTTTAATAAATTTCACAACATCTAATCCAAAGTCATTGTGAAAACAATAATATTAAATAGTAATATTTTTATTATTTTTCATGTTGAATTTAAACTCTGTGTTGTGTCTAATACAAGATAAGCTCAATATTGTATAAAATTAATGAAAAATTAACTATTTACTATAACTGAATCTGAACATGGTGGTCTGTGTAACTCAATTTATGAAAATGATAAAAATTATTTCATTTTTTTCATTGAATATCAGGGTCTGACATTACAATCCATTCACCTAAAAATTTGCATAACATTCATCATATGAGGAATCCACCTTTTACAAAATTATTTATTTATTTTATAATGCGATTTTTGTGATTTCAAATAATCTATCACACAAAAATTTTCATGATATGAGAAACTTATTTGGCAGCCTCTACATGATAATCAATGACGGTCTGGACACTATCGCTAGAACTTGAGGCCTTGTTAGAGGGACATCCCATGTTCATGAATAGATCGTGCAAAGCACAGAACCCATATGTGTTACCTTCTAATGATCATTTGTTCACATGTAATACTATATTGAAGTTATTTTTGTGATCATGATAGACGGTATCCATGTATCATTGTTTCTCCATCCTCTGTCTTGAGGAAAAACTAATACAAATTCATTGGGTATTTCATCATGTATATAACATAGAATTATCATTTGATAGGTATAAAAATATCCCCCCTTAAGGGAAAGGTCTGTATGGATGAGGACATGGTTTATAGGAGAGTAAATTCATAACTGAGACCTTGAATCTTACACTTATTGGTTCCCAAATAGTGTTTTAGTCATCTAAGTTTCATTTTGTGTTCCATGGGGAATTCTATAAATATAGTAGATATAATGATACACATTCCACAAGTGAATAAAAATCCTAGTGCTATAGTGACATCCCCTATCTCTTGACTACTTTGTCTGACCTATGTTGCATGCCCTACATAGTGAGTGAATTTTCCAATAATAATGTTTCCATAATGTTTCATGATAATTTACCATGTGATCATTAGAAGGGAAATCCATCATCATGATGACTTGATCAAAAAATCCATAAATTAAGTAATGATATTTTTTTAACATTTTCACATGTATCATTTTTATGGATATCCATCAGGATTCAAATTATTCGTTGTTCTGGTATCATGATGGGATGATCATTTTGTGGTATGCATGACCACCTATTGTTCACATGAGCGAAATTATTTAAATTTTTTATGTGATATTGAGAATTCTTTATTGGTCGCAAGTTTCATGAAACCTATGGAATGTCATCTTATCATAGATCCTTTTGTTGTTCCTATGATTCACATGATGTTTTCAAAGTCATGATCCTCAGATGGCAGGGTTCCTCATTCATCAATCATCTCCTTCATATTTTTGTGTGGATTAATTCTAGGTATCACACATATTCTAATTCATCATACCATTTTGATGTGGTTATTGGAAATCCTCATTTCATCCCCCATTGTTAAGGGTTTACTAATAAAAATATTTATCAGGACTTATTCATCCTAAACATTTGATATATCCATTATCACACTGACTTACATTTCAAGGATTCAATATTTTTTTAATAAACTACCATTCCTCTATTTAATTATAATCTTCAGTATCACTAGATAACATCTCATCTTAACATTATTCATATGACCATATATGAGGGTACTCAATTGGTTTTTTCATGACTATAGAGGTTATCTCATATGTGGGATAACTACCCCCATGGTTCATAGTGTTCGGATCACTCCCAAAATCCATTTTCTCAGGTTAATTTGAATATAATTATCACTTAATTGAATTATTATAGAATTGGATGGGTATCAAGTTGGACATGAGACGTAGTGGTACATTCTATGATGAATTGTCCAGGATATTCTGGGTCAAGAAGGGAAACTCATAAATATCCAACTAGTAACATGTTATTCATTTATATTATATGATACAAAATTCTCAATTTATTAATTATCGTTAGTCAAGACATATCAATGATATTACTAGTCATTGGTTTCCAATAAAAAAATTCTCTCATTTACCTCAAGATGATGTAGTGACCAGCCTATGGGATATTTAATTGCTGGGATAACAACCCCATCTTAGTGATATGTATGATGAATGTTTTCTTGTTATTTGAAATTGGGATAAAAGAAAAAAATACAACATTGGAAAGGGAAATGCTCACTATAATTGAGGAGAAATTAATAAAATATATGAACATTCTTTCACTTATTCCTTTTATGTATTTTGTCAACATCATCCTCTAACATTATGAGACTCAGAAAAAACTATATTCACTCATTGATTCCCTTCGTCGTATGATCACAAATACATGGGGTCTTAATGGTCCATTCATAATGATGGTGTCTTTGCCTCATGGGGATATGAGTTGAGACCAATGTTATCCCTATTCATTTATGTACTAGGTGGTTTAGCTATGTTTTTAATGGATATATTCTCCTAGATGGGGAGTTATTCTTGTGAATTCACATAGTAATGATGGTGATGAATAGCCAAAAAAAGTGGTGTTATTTATTATTCTATCAACACTGACTCTTAATCACCTTTATCAACTCCTTGATAATATCCCAAAATGTAGAATACCTTAATAGATTGGTTCCCCCTTCAAGTTATTATATTCAAGGATAATAGAGAATTTTAAATATTACAAAAATCACAACACTAAAAAACCCAAATTCTTCATTCAATCCCATGTTGTTGAATGTTTCTATGGTTGAGGAAATTTTACTAGGTCTAGATGAGTTTATTGAAATATTGATACAACATGATCATTTAAATTTTATACCCTATATTTCAATGGTTTGGTTCATTCTTGATAAAATAATTAGATCTCTTAATGAAAGGAAAAATAAATTCAATCACTAGTTATTTGTTATATCATGATGTTTAGATGATCTCGTATTTTAAAATCCATATATATAACACACAATTGTTTTTATGAAATATTATATTTAAATAATTATTATTTTTTATTTGCATTTTTTTCAAAAAATTGTGAGTTTAACTTTTCCAAAATATTACCTTATTAAAAAATTACATTTAACACCTAGCTGTTAGGTTAGCTAGAATAATTACAACTAACTTAAAAAAATTTATTAAGAATTTAATAGATATCAATTATTTATGAAAAATATAAATAAATTATATATTTTTATTTTTTTCATGAATTACCTTTCGTAATAACATTTATGAGATATATTTTTTATATTCATAGTCATAGGGTATGAATAAAAGCCAATTTGATGTATAAAAACCTATTTTCATAAAAGGGTATCTTTACACCATGGAATGGAGAAAACATTTTAAAATAAGACATTAAATAATTAATAATTATTATATGAAAAAATAAAAAAATTATTTTGAATTGGGGTATATTAATTTCCATTGGATAAATATATGATATCTTTCAAACAACATTCATGTTTAGATGGACTCTAAAAATATCGTAAATTTTAATTTAAATAATTTTTTTTCATCCATATATTTTTTATGGTTAAATTATAATATTGAATGGTTTTAAATTATATGTGTAATATTTTTTTATTATTCAATATAATTTATGCCATAAAATTTTATTTTACATTTAATTAATAGGGAAAAACATTTCAATCATTTGCAATATTTTATAGTTTTAATCATGTTTTCTCATTTCAATAACGAGGTTAATTTTAAATTAATTACTACCTCTTCTATGTTTTGAATTTTGAAAAACGGATTCCATATTTCAATTCAATGGGTCAAAATTAAAGTAATACAATACTTTTATTTTTGTGCATTATGAATGGAAACTTATTTAATTATTTTTATTACCAATATGAAGGGAAAATTGGGAAATTATGGGTAGAAATAATTTTATATTTTTTTAATAAAACCGGAAAAAAATATTCTTGGATGAATAAATTATAACCTTATCAACTATTTTTAAAAATGGAATAACATTTTGGAAACATTCATACGAATATGATATGAATTTAATAAAAACAAATGAATGTGTTAAATCGTCATAATCTCATTCCATAAATGTATAAAATTTTAATATATAGATAACTAAGAGATAATGTAGATGATAAATCATATTTATAACTCTAATGTAATTACCTACATTATAGTCATTTTTTATATAATTTTTATATATTAAATAATTACCATAAATGATTAAAAAATTGTGATGTAAAAATTATTTTATTAAAATAAATATAAAATAAATGGTCATAAAAATATTAAAATAAATGTCATATGAACTACTTAATGTGGTCAATTAATTTTATAGGTGTTTATGACATGATGGAAGTGTATTAAATATTTTTTTACAAATTTATCACTTGTGTGTATTTGTTTTTTAATGTCTAATAAATGAATTGTGTTTAAATTGACAGTACTGATATTTTATGAAAATAATTTTTTATAAAATTATTTAAAATTAATAAAAATATATAAAATTAACAATGTCACAATTATAACATCTAAAATTTCATAAAATATTCATTTATTTTCAATTAACATAGTATATGTAAATATTTATAACTATTAAATATTTATAATGATATTACTATAATATTAATTAAGTTGAAAAACAATGTGTCAATTAATAATTTAATGTTTAAATTGAAAAAATAATTTGTCGAAAATTTACTTGTTGATGATATAAAAAACATATCACATCTCAAATTTGAAATTGGGAAATTTTGGAGGATTTTTGGTTGGGATTGATTTTATTATAAATTATTATTTATGGAGTTTCCAAATGTACCCATCTCCTTGATTACAAAATGACACCTCCTCCCACACCTCTTCATATAATTTTAGTCCTTAAATTTCAGCCATCCCCTACCTTATTTCCTTCTCAACTTCCATATTTTCATTCTAGTTGTTCTAGTCATATTTATAGTCCAAAAATTATGCTCTAGGAGGATATTTAGATGATGCACGTCAATTAATTGGTAATATAAATATGAAACATCCAAAGTACACATTCTACCCATCCTATTAAAAATGAAATCACAACGGGTGCTCATGTGTGAATACCTTCACTATGTCGTGGTGTAATTTATTTTTCACCACCACCTAACATGAATCTGTATAATGATTGTATAAATAAACTTATATATATATATATATGAATGATATTAAATTATTTTTATTCTGACATAATATAGACCATACTCGTAAATTCAATTATACAATAATGTGAAAAATATTATTTCTCTTGCATTTGTACGACATAACATCTACATGGTGGGATATGATTCATTATACAAAATATTAACTAAAGAATGATTATATAAATGAATTTAATGAATAAGAATAATATATATTATATTAATACCATTATATAAATGATATAATTATATCTTATGAAGGGGAATAATAACATACCTGAGAAAAAATGCATAAGAACATAAAGCATTTAATACCTGAAAAATGAGTAACAATTAAATGATACAAAAAACGGATGAAAATATGATAATAACTAATATCATAAACTGATTATGATTATGTAATAAATCACCAACATTATATAAATCATTATACAGGAGGTTCCAATACATATAAAGCATATCTGAGATAACATATCAAGAAACTTTGAAAATCTCAATTTTATCCGATATTGTTTATTCGTAAGTATTTACCCAGGTATATTTATCATACAAATCCATTTTTATGAAATATGAATTTAACAATAATCGTTATATCCTTATATAAATTTTAAATGTCAATTTTTCCCATTCTTAAATATTTATTAAATGGTGTGAATGGAATCATTTGTCATTTTCAGAATGAGGTACATTTTGACATTTTCGGAAAAAGTAAGTGGATAATTTTTTCCTGTACGACATGAACAGTTTTTGAAAATTTCATAAATCATTATTTACTTTAATATTAATCTACATAATTTCATGATTATTTTCAAATAAAATTACTTCTTCTAAAATTGTGTGGAATTTTGAGCAAGGAAAATGATTTTGGAAATTAATGGATATTTTCCTCAGGAATTAATTTCAAGTGTTTTCACAAAATAAAATTCCATAAAAGTTGAAAATATTTAAATAGTATATTATATATAACCCTATTATTACTATGATATGATTGTGTTATAAAAATTATGAATGAATTATGTTTTATATACCCATTTTATTTCATATTTTATGCTGTGGTGAATGTTTTTATGTATTTGTGGAACATGTAGGAATGGTTTCATTATGAGATAAGATGTTCCTATATATCCCTATAATTGCTTGTGTAATGATTTATATATCATGAGATAGACATTACTGGAATGGGAAGTAAATATGGTTAAGTAATATAGGGTTTGAATGAGGAGTGAACTCGGTTCAGTATTGGACTTTCTCCACTTTGATAGTCTCATAAATGAACCTTGACTAATGTGAAATGATTTTCTATGATTATGTTTATAGGAAATTATATTTAATGTAATTTTAATGACTATTGGTATTTTATTTCAATTGTATGATTTATCCCATGACAATATATTATGATCTTTTGTATGTAGTATATGATTTTCAAATGTTGTGTTCTTATGATTATGATAAGATTGAGATTTCCCTTATTCACCCTTACCAAGAATTTTAGATCACCATTTTATATGTTTCTTTCCCCTAGGTCAGGATGTATGGCATTAGATACGATATATAAAAATATATACTAGTTGTGAAGAAATAACCTGGAGACTATATGGATGTTTTATAAACCAGTTTTATGTGTTTCACTAGTTTCTAAATATATTAATCCTAAATGGCCCTAGATTAGATTTGTGTTGTTATGTAATAAATATTCATCAATGCTGATGTAATATATATATATTTAAAGTATGGTTCATTACAGTTGGAAATAATGAAATTTTATATTTATCCTTTGGATTCAAGGATCTGAGGACATTAGTCCGAACCCTATGGATATGACTAAGGATATGATAAAATCCTATCATATTGTTTTAGCGATGTCCCGGAATACCCTATGATAAAACCTATTGTGTCCTAAATTGATTTTTTATTATTTATGATGTGGTTTTACTATTATTTGTAGTGTTTATCACAACATTATTCATTGTTTTAGTCAATAACTAGAACATGGTGTTACTACATTAATGATGAATGTGACGGGAAATGCAATGATTGTACCCTTGGGCAACCAAAGGTTATAAGAGTTGGAGTGAAAAATATAATATCGATTTTCAATCAAAATTATCAAGATATGAATAATTTTGGACTTCCAAACGAGTGAATGAGGTAGAAACATTATTTTGAGTCCTTCTTGAGACAGTGTCCACCTTTAATCAGAGGGTCCTCTGATCCATTAGATGTTGAATAATGGATCAGTACGAAAAAAAAGATATTTTCAATTCTACAATATTTTGATCTTGATAAATTCAACTTAGCATTACATCTTTTAGATGTCAATTGTGATCAACAGTGGAATATTATCAAGAATAATAGCCAATGAGATGAGATTGAGTCCATGGAATGTGATGAGTTCAAGAACATATTTTTCAATCAGTACATTTCTTTTATTCTTCATATGCTGATGGACATGGATTTCATAGAACATATAAAAATGGATAATCAATCTATTTTTACAATCAATGATAATTTTACTAGACATGAAAGGCATGATTTTAGATTTATTATCCAAACTAATATTAAAATTCATCGATTGTTTAGTGTCTTAAAACCAAGTCTCTAAAAGGGAATTATCCATAAGGTACTTTAATAGCTATGAGGAAATTAATCAATGTGCTCCCAAGATTGAGATGGATAATAATGTAACCCATTAGTCATATGGGTTTTATAAGATGGGAAAAATAAATTCAAAGGAATATTAAAAGACCTCACTAAAAAGAAAACGAGTTTTCTATTATGCTCAATGTGTGAATAGAATCATGGAAGGAATTCTCTTAATGGGACTATTAAATTTTTTATGTGTGGAAAATAATATCATCGGGCAGTTGAATGAAGAATTAATTGTAAAAATACGTCTAATGATGTGATCAAAGAAAAGGCTACATAGAATGTACCTCCTACAATTCAATGTTACAAGTGTATGAAAATGGGCCATTATGAATATCAATGCACTAATCAAATGTTTTTGGATGTTGTATGAAATTGAAAAACTCTTAAGGTAAAAGGAAAAGGAATTTCACTTGCTATCACTATCGGCGATGTGGAGTTTGATAATGATGTTTTGAAACACACACATACAATCCACTATAAAGTTTCAATTGTTTTATTCGATTTTGGAACCACCAAATATTTTATTGATGAATAATTTTCTATCGTTATAAATGTATTATCTCAACAATTTCATGTTGAGTTAGTTATGACAACTCATAATGGCATAATAGTCTCATTACATGTTTATAATTCTTCAACACGTGATATTTTTGGGAAATTACTTCCATCAAATCTTGTAATCCATCCTATAGTGGAATTTGATGTGATTATTATCAGGGACTTGACTTCTCTATATGGAGTTCATATAAGTTTCTTCATATGGGAAGTCATATTTCATATTCTAGATCAGTCTATGATCATCTATCGATGAAAGGATGAATATAACTTTCTAGTAGAAATTTTATCAATCTTATGGGTATTGATTCTAATAAATGAATGTTATTTATCTCAAATGGTTGGGGAGAAAATAACAATTACGAATACACCCATTGTACTAGAGTTTGATGATTTATTTCTGAAGGTATTTCCATGTATTCCCCCAAATCGTGAAGTTGATTTTTCAATATAAATCATACATGGTGGTATTCTTATTTCAATGACACCTTATAGAATGTACCTAGTTGAGTTTTACAAATTAATGAAGCTACTTAAAGATAATCTTGATAACGGATTCATACACCATAGTGTGTCACCTAGGAAGAACATGTTCTATTTCTTAATAGGTAATATGGATCAATAAGACTCTTCATTGATTAACGAGAACATAACATGATCACTATAATGAATGAATAACTTCTTCCCCATGTTGATGACTTATGTGAAAAACTACACAGATCTCAATACATTTCCATGATAGATCTTCATTCAGGATTTCATGAATGAAGGGCCAAAAAAGTAGTATATACCAAACAAGACATTCTTTAATAGGTATCAGCTGTATGAATTTATAGTGATTCTTCTGGACATACTAATACCCCCGCTATTTTCATGGATATAATCAATAGAGTCTTTAGAGACTGTCATGATAATTTTGTGGTTGTAATTATAGAAGATATTCTTGTCTATTTAACGAACATGTGAGAACAAAAATATTACTTTATAATTTTACTGATGACCCTGAGAAAGGATAATATTTATGAAAAATTTAACAAGTGTAAATATTGGGTTCAGAAAGTTTCATTTTTTGGAAACATACTCTCAAGAGATGGGATATCTATGGATCTTGTAAAAACTGGTTATTGAATGATGGTTGATACCAAAAATGGTAATTGAGATCTAAAGATCTCTTGGTTTTGATAGATATTATCAACATATTTTGAAATATTTTTCACTTTCATCTAATCTAATCACAATGTTGACCTGGAAATGAGTTATTCTTGTTTGGGTAGAGGAATGTGAAGAGAATTTCCATGAGTTAAAAAGAAGGTTATCCAATGCACCTATGCTCACAATGCCTTGTAGTGGAGAAAGTATTGTGATCTACAGTGATTTATCTAGGAAGGGTAAAGGATGAGTCCTAATTCAAAATTATTTAGTGACATCTTATGCCTTAGGAAAGTTAAAATTTCATTAGAAAATATTCCCAAATCATGATTTGGAGTTAACTGTGGTATTATTTGCATTAATGACATGGAGGAATTATATTCAGGGTGAAAGGTATGGTATTTAAATTGATCAAAAAGGATAAAGTATATTTTCACAAAAAAGGAGATGGATATGCAGAAAAGAATATGTTTGGAGTTGATTACATTTTACGACTGCTCAATACATTTCCACCATGGGAAAGAGAACAATGTGATAGATTATTTGAGTCAAAAATGCCATACTATTGTATCCATGTTGGGGATCCTGAAATATCCAATATTTATCGACTGGAAATGGATGGATTTTAAAATGTTAATGGAGGGGGATAAATATTATATTTCTCAAATTAATGTTAAACCATCATGACATGTGAATATTAAATAGGAATAGAACTAAGTCTTAGAGATACCAAAGTATGTGTCAAATATTAATGAATTAAATCTTGATTGTGATGAAATAATAATATACTGGAACTGGGTTAGTATTCATCCTGTACCAAAATTAATGATGGAGATATTAGATGAGGCTGCTGGTTCTTCATTATCTATTCACCATGGAAGCACAAAGATGTGCAAGGACCTAAAAGAGAAAATCTTGTGGGATGGAATGAAATGAGATGTTGTCAAATATGTATCTCTATACATGGTTTTCAAGAATGATATGGATGAGATACAGAAATATAAGTGGATACAACAACCATTACCCATACCAAAATGGAAATGGGAAAATATCACTATGGATTTTGTCACCAGACTTACTAAAACACCCAAATGAACTCAGTTATAGTTGAGTTCCTTATGAAATCATAACACATCATTTACATTATATAGGATTTATCTCTTGATAAAAATTTTAGTATATATGTAATGTATGATATTGGATTAAATACAGTACCACTTTACATTGTATCTGATCAAGATCCATGGTTTACCTCAATGTTATGGTTAATTCTTCTACCAGGTATGGATACAGAGATAAGTATTGGCACAACGTGTCATCCTACGACATATAGTATCCCTGAGAAGAAAATTCAATCATTAGAAGACATGTTGAGAGAATACTATATGGATTTCAAATGTGGTTGGGATCAAAACCTTCCATTGATGGAATTTTCATACAATATTATCTTTCACTCCAGTTATCTGATAGATCCTTATGAATCCCTATGTGGAATGTTGTGCATAACATCATCTTGTAGAGATGATATTGGGGAATGAAAGAAATTGGGACCTGATCTTATTGATAACATAATTTAAATAGTTCGATATATTAAAAAACACATTAGAGAAGCTCATAGTCAGACAAAATGTTATTTTGACAACCAATGAAGAGATATAGATTTTGAAGTGGGTGATAAATTTATCTCATGATTACCTCCCTAGAAGATAGTAATTATATTTGGAATGATGGAAATGTAGAGCCTTAGGAATATAAGTCTTCTTGAAATTCAAGATCATGTTGGGAAGGTATCACACAGGCTGGAGTTCCCCCTGAATCTCTTGCATGTTCATGATGTGTTAAATGTATCTCTCCTTAGAAATAAAATACACGATCCTTTACTTGTACTAAGCTAAAAAGTCATAAAACTAGTGCATTATATTTCATATGAATATCAACCAATATATATTCTGGATCACAGCCAAAAAGTTATACGTAATTTGGCCACACAATTGGTTATTGTTTTATTAAGGAACAACAAATATGAAGAATCTACATGGTAACATTAGGATATAATGAAAAAGATGAATCCTCGTCTTTTTGTTTCCATGTGATGAATTTTGAGGGAGAAATCCAGTTTATGGTTGTAGAATGTAACACCAGGATTTTTTTATTAATTATTTTATTTTAATAATGATTATTCATCAGTACATTTCTTTGTATGAAAAACTGATATTAAAATAACTATGATATTACCTTATTATAATATTACGATTATATCCTAGTTTTTATCTTATCAGGAATTATTATTACTAACTTATGAAAATTAATTATGTAATCATTGGATGTTAATTATTTACGAAAAAATGAATCAATTAGATATTTATATTTTTTGAGTGAATAAATATTGGTTATGAAATTTATGAGATATATATGTGTTAAATACATAATAAAATATATTTCATATTCATTAAATTGATATTTTAGTCACAGGGCATGAATAAAACCATTTTTATTTTATAAAACCCTATTTTTAAAAGATTAATTTTACCCATTTTAATGATGAACCCAGTTTAAATTAATATTTTAACACATTAATATTTTTTATATTGAACCATAAACATTTTATTTTCTATATGGATATAAAAAATAACCTTGTATAAATTTCTTATATTTTTCGGAAAACATTCCTATTCTGATGAATAGTAAAAATCAGCTAAATTTTAATTATTTAGAACTTTTTTCATAGAGATAAATTTTATCATTAAATTATAAAGTTTAATTATTTTTAATTAAAATATAACGTATTTTTATCATTAAATATAATGTATGTCAATATCATATATTTTACCTTGAATACATAAGTATATACATTTCAAACTTCTACAAAACATAACTTCTAAAACACATTTTCTCATTTCAAAAATGAGATTAATTTTAAATAAATTTATGGAACTTCAATGATTTAACTTTTAAAAAATGGATTCAATATTTGTCATCAAATGGTCTAAATTCGGTCAATATGCTACTTTATTTTTGTGCATTAGAAATAGTTACTTTGGAATTATATTTATTACCTTGGTTAAATGTAAATCAGGCAATTAAGCGTAAAAATATTATTATAAAATTTTCGTAACCCCTATAATAATTCTATTTAATTACTTAATTAGACACTTATTATCTATTTAGCTAAATTTAATTACTTTATGTCCACTTTCCTTTAAATATGAGATTAATGTAATAATAATTAATGAATGTGATAAAATGCCACAATCTCATTTTATATAAGTAAAATAATTGTAATTTAATAACAAATAAGAGATAATATCCACTATATATAGTATTTATTACTCTAAAATAATTTCATCCATCATTGAAATTTATTTATAATTTTTTTAGAGTAAATAATTATCATTAATGATTATACAATAGTGATGTAATGAATATTTTATTAATAGAAATATTAAAATAAATGGTATTAAAAATATTAAAATAAATATTTTATAAACTAATTAATTTTATCCATAATTTTCATGGTTAATATGATATGTAATATGTGTATTGATTTTTTTTAATTTATATCCTTGGTGTATTTTTTAAAGTCATAAAAATGAATAATGTCAAAATTGACACAATTTATATTTTTTGGAGATAACCTTTTTATAAATTATTTCAAAATCATATAAATATATAAATATTAAAAATATATGCTTATAAGATATAAAAATTAAAGAAATTTTAATTAATGTTAAATTAACACCATTTAAGTAATTATTAATATTAATTAAATACTGAGATTGTTACTACCATAATTATGGTTAAATACAATAACTAGGAGTTAATTACAATATATGGGTTACATTGACAATATAAGTTGTGAAATTTTTTTGGTTAATGATATTACAATGTTATCTCATCTCATTTTCTAAATTGAGACATATTGGAGGTTTTTTGTTAGGGCTTGATATTATTATAAATTAAAATTTATGTAGTTTCTAAATGTGCCACTCACCTTAATTGTAAAAGGGAACATCCTCCCCCACCACATCAATTAATTTTTAGCAGTCAATCATGGCCATACAATATCAATTTTCCTTATCATTTTGCATATTTTAATTTTATATTTTCATGTCATTGTTAATGTCCAACTCATTTTCTCAAAGAGGATATTTATAGGTTGCAATCGTAGAGAAGGTAATACCATTTACCAATTCATTCAAAACAAATTCTTCATCTTAATCTTTTTAATTAGTTTTTTAATTATAAATTAATACCTTTATAATCACTAATATACTGATATATTGTTATAAACATAAAAAACCCATATTCTGCTTTCTACCCATCCTTTGAAAAATGAAATCACAGTGCATGGGTACGTACGACTTACTGTCTCCAAACCGTGGGGTAATCTGTTTTCACCACCACCTTATATGGATGGGTATAATTATGTAATTAATAAATATATATATTATTGAAATAATTTTTCTTTATTCAAAAATATAATACACCATCCACTTAAATACCATTCAACAATTTAGTGTACGATATCATCCCTCATACGTACATACGGGTTACCATCTCCACAATGTGACGAGATTCATTCAAAATAATATTCATTAAATCATGATTATATAAAATAATTGAAGGAATATATATGATATATATGAAAATAATACCATTATTTAAATGATAAAATCATACCCTAAAAATCGGAATAAGAACTTACTTGACAAACCATGACTAAGTACATAATGCAATTAATACCTGAATAACAAGTAACAATGAAATATTACTAACAAAAAGAAGAAAATATGAACTTAAATGTTATCATAAAAAATATTACGATTCTTGAATATATCATTAACATTATTTATATTAATATATAGGATGTTTTGATACATAGGATGCATATTAGACCTATGGTATGGGACAACTCTATAAAAATTATTTTTATTCGAGATTGGTTATTTGTGATATTTACAAGTGTATATTTATCAAACACATCCACGATCCATAGTTAAATATTTAAAAATATTCTTTATATATTCCGATAATTGTTAAAATACAATTGTACCTATTGGTAAATTTTTACTAATTATTTTGAATGGAATATTTTTTCATTTTCTGTACAAGGTAGTTTTTGATGTTTCGATTAAAAGTACGAGAAAAATGTTTTTTTGTACGAAATGAACGGATTTTATACGCTTTCATAATTACATATTTACTTAAATATTTCCCTATAAACATACATGTTTATTTTAACATAAAATTATATTTTCAAAAATCATGAGGCATTTTGAGGAAGGAAAATGTTTCTGAAGAAAATAAAATATTTTCCTTATGAATTAATTTCATCTGTGTTCTCAAAATTATTTTAAACATAAGATGACACTATTTTAGTTGCATTATATTTTTAACCCTGTTATTACTATTATTTTATTATGTTATAAATTTTTTGATGGAATGATGTTTAGGAGATACATTTTATTTCATGGGATATGCTATGGTGATTTTTTATGCTTTTTTGGAACATGTAAGAATGGTTTCATTATAAGATCGATGGGACCTATATCTCCCTCCAATGAATTGGGTAACGAATTATATCTCAGGTGATAGACATGAATGGAATGGAAAATAATTCTAGTTCAGTAATACAGGGTTAGAACGAGGAGTGAACTCAATTTAGTATTGGAGTTTGTATGCTATGATGGTCTCGACAGTGAGACTTTACTAAAATGAAATGATTATATATTATTATATGTTTATTCCATGAAATTCCATATCTTATGTGATAAATATTGGGATTAAATATCTCTTTTATTTTTTGACCCTTGACATGATATATTTATATTTTATTTTTAGGATATTATTTTCAAATTTTATGTTCTTATAATTATGATATGATTGATATTTACCTTGATTAAAATTGCTGAGCATTTGAGCTATACCTTTTATAGGTTTTTTCAAGGTAATGAAGAATTTTATTAAGTAGGATATGTCAAAATGGAGTCTAGTTATTAATAAATATACAAGAGACAGTTTGGTTGTTTTATGAACCATTTGATTTTTTTTCTGAGTTACTAAAGACACTAAACCTATACAGTCCCGATGTGGTTTTTTATGTTATGTAATAAATATTTTTCAATATTTATTTAATATTTATATATAATGTATGGTCCATTATAATATACCTTATATTGGGTTTCATTGAAGTTTAGTTGTCTTCCAAGGGTTTCTCCCCACTCCTCAGTTGGAATGTGAGGAGAATGATGTCCCTAGACAAATCCATAATTTTGGATCATGATGGTGGGTGAATATACAAAATCAAGGATTATTATTCTTCTTGTTGATGATACCATGTTTTTATATTATGACTATTCCTAGACATGGGTAGAAGGTTATCCAATAACTGTATTTAATAAACTTGTATGTTAGGTGGAAAATCCTTGAAGATAATCAAAACAAATATTTGTGGTGGAAATATATTTGATTTAGGACTTGGGAGAGTATCCTAGGAAGATATCTTATCATAGTGGAAAAATTATAATCATTAGGAAAATGTTTTTTGGGTTGGATGGTCATTTGGTTCCAATGTTATATTATCCTAAAATTGATAGGAGAGCATATGAGACATGTCATCTTTCTTCTTCATTAGCTCAACCAATTTTTCCTCCTTAAAAATTACCCACCCAAGTAGCTGGCGATGAAAATGTACTAAAAAGTTTATTTTTGATTTAAATATAAACCATTTTCCCTAATAGTTCCTTATAAGTGTTTTGTGTCTATGAGGAATTTATTTTCTATATATTTTATGATTTAGGGGTGGGTGGATTTGTTATTTTCCCCATATATGATATAATATTGTATATTTCATTGGCCTAATAAACATTTCAATAATGGGAAGGACATATATATATTTGATTAAAAAATTTATCCAACCATGTATATAAGATAAGTCAAAAAGATTCTTGATTAGTGCCATCAAACAATCTCTAAGCTATGTGCGCATATGGATGTCATTACCACATAAATAGACAAGTATGAAGGATGAATAAATAGAACAAGATCCAATCTTTGGGAATCATCCAAATTATTTGTGTTTTCATATAATGATGTTGAAGAGAGATCCTTGTTAATTAATAATATTCTCCCTCGGGTTGCAGGTGAAGAGATTGAGCAAGAGACACTTCCCTTTCCAATCGATATCTCCACCTATACATTGACTCATTTGGAAAATATAGGTAAACATGATATTTATGGGACCTAACTATATATCCATAGGTTCTTTTATATTTATAATTTTATTTTTGAATCATTAGTAGAGACTCTAAAATATGGGGTTTCCACATTATTTATCACCTTATCAATAAATAAATATTATAAATGTTACATGTCAATGCACAACATTATATCAATGATGATGTTAAAGTCCTTTCATGCACCTATTATCATATTGATAATCAATTACACCCATATAGTTTGCAATACAATGTAAACCTAAACACCTTGATTTGAGTTCTTAAATCAGAACATGTTTATCTTGTGTATATCTAATGAAATCATATTAACATGAGACTCCTAATAGATGTATATTCTCTAATTTTTCAAGGATCACCTGGATTAAAATGGTAATTTTTGGAAAAAATCTTATGTTTTAGTGGGATGTAACTCTATTTTTTTCCTATTTCTCTTGTCATAGTATGTATATATTGATCTTTTTCAATGAAAAAATAATTATCCCCTCTAGATTTTTTTCATATATATCACTTCTAACATTTCTTATGTTTCATATGGGGAAAATATTTGTGGAGATAAAATTTGTTTTCCTTAGGACAATTTTTTATAACGTTTTGTACCTAAATGTTTTTGTTCCATTTCCTTTTAATAAATTGTCAATATTCAGTGGATGACACAAATTGTATGTCTAGTGAGAATATACTCAAATTATCCACAATGTTCCCATTTTGGGGTTTCATCTAGTTTGAAAATAGCTATATATTAAATATTTGTTTTACGGTCTTACAATTATGACCATTTTTGTGATATAGTTTAGGTTCGTCCATCTCATAACATCGAGATAATGTGTAGTGAACCATTTACAATGTAATGTTCTCTATACTCTATAATCTCATGTAGTAAGGAAGTCTTCCATGTAGATTAATATCAATTGTTAAATATTTTAAAAGCTACAAAATTTTATTTCATTATTCTATGACTTTATAAGAAATAATGTAATGGAGGAGGCAATATGAGGATGACCTAAAACACTCTATAGTGATGAGATCCACTATAGTATTTCTAGGGATCTGAGATTAATGGTGTAGATATAATAATGATTACTAAAAAAACCCAAATGTTATGAGTTCAATCTATTTTATTGGGGATCATGTAGATTATAGGTATGTTCGTTCTTGGGGTATATGCCTTAATTTTGTTGGGTCAATATACATTATGAATGATCACATTTCGATAACATGCATGGTCATGTAAACAAAATCCACCCTCTTTTCCAAGGGAAATGAATGAGTTTTCAAGATGGTATTGGTGGATGGTAAAATATTATGAAATAAATGTGAATTATGATATTTTTATAATGGATTATGTAAATAAATGTTCTAGTTGATTTTATAAAAGAATATGAAATTAGGGAAGACATAACATGGTTAGATAAAAAAATCATTAGGTGATGATTTTATCAACTGTGTTATTGAGGATCACAATCATTGGAGTTTAATTCCTATAATGGGGATATTACTTTCCAGTTCCCATTAATGATTATTGTAAACTCAGACATATATAATATGTAGTATGTTATGGAGAAAAGAGCTATAAATGAAGCTTTCAAGAACCCTAGGGTTGTTTGTATTTTTTTCGATGGCTCAAGAACAATGTTATATGGTTTTGAGTCAAATTGGGTGTCCATATAAAGGATCATGAATAAAGTGTTACACTCATTCTTTGAGAAAGTGTTCAACACACAGTCATGTAATGATGAGGATGTTGAATCAGCATTAATATTATATTTATGAGGACTGTAAATAAGGTCTGGGAATAACATATTCAACTTCATGTGGTAACATGTGGGTACATATAACCCATTTATAATGTGGAGAACCTATATTCGAAATGGTCATGTTGATAACTGCTCCATTTATATGAGAGAATTTGTGGACTAAATGGTCTATTTATACTATCTTTCCCCTAATAAGATTTTTCTATAGGGATTATTTTTGATAAAGGTAACCCCATACCAATTGGTTTATATGAAAAGGGTAACAACTCAATGAACACATTCTATAAGTCTAGAATTCAATTACATGATGGAGGCTTATGGAAAATGTAATATTCATGAAGGGTTTGAGAATCCAAAAAGTTTTTTTGCCTCCTATTGAACATGTGGGGCCTATGAGTAATATTACCTGTCTATTTCCACTCTAAAAATTTACTAAATTATAGAAATATAGTTTAGTGATGTGAGGGTGGACCTTTTATAAGGATTTCATTTGCAGGGTTTCATCCTGACAAATCTTATGTACATTTTATTTATGTTTTAGGGTCCTTTAATTCATAAAATATAATGATAAGGTTAATTGTTAAACATATTCCACCATGATGAATACAACTTATGGTCATGACACATTTTAACCTAGTAAGAGAGAAATTTTACAAAATAAAATAATTTGAATTCCAAAGGTGAAGAGTACTATAACAAGAATTTGAGGAAGATCAAAAAGTATTGTATATTACGGATATTTTTTTTCAGGTAACCTATAAGGGTATGGTACAATCATTCTAGGGATGAACCAAAACACCCTAATGTTTTGAGTTCTACCTTTGTGACATTAGAGATCATAAGGATAAAAATATATTCTTATAGGGAAAATATTTCTGTGAATTATGGGAAAAGTTTCTTATGTATATAGACCTCTAGCCTGGTCAAACAGATATATCATTTATCCTCTCATGTGAAAATGATATGTTTCTTGAAAAACAAGGTGCTTAAAACATGAATTGTGACTTAGGAGTTGAGGTGTCGAAAAGATGAAGGAATCAACCAAAACTATTGATGGGCAAGGTCACGATCTTGGGTTCATTTGATAAGGAATGATGATGGGTCTTTTTATTCACATTTTAATGTTAGGTTGTGGGTATGTATCTATCATGTAGTTTAAATTATTACAACAAGGATATTTTCCATCCAGTTTAACATTATATGGAATTGATGTTTTCAGTGAATATTTACTTTATATGGAAATGATATGGAAACCAATGTGAGAATGTGAAAATATACATGGGGAAAGTTGACACATTTTGGGAGAATTTAGTTTTAAGGAATAAATTATATCTGTACACAACAATATTTATGGGAAGCCATATGATAGAGCCCTGATTTCATAGATTTATCTAATTTAAAATCATGAAATATATATATCTAGATCATTCATATTAAGAGAAAGTCTATATGACTCTTCCCACTATATATAAATTTATATTCAATTTTGTGAGGTTTTTCATCCATTAGTATCCTTATGCATATTGTAATTGAAGTAATCATTCCATAATCAACTCGATTAGGGTGATCCATCCACATAGATATGACTTATATGTTGGGGATATATTGGGGGTGTGTTTTAATCATTTTATATATTGTTTCTAGACTGATGATTGAATATATGATCATTAAAATGTATCAAAAATTAATATGAAACATGAAACACAATGTTCCTATATGAAATTTCCCTGTGAATGTTACATATGTGAAAATGGATGGGGGAATTTTATATTATGGTTTTACTAAGGATTGTTTGATTGGATATAAAATTTTATCCTTTTGTAATGGGTATAAATCCACACAAAATTCATCAATGTAAAAATATCCACATAGCTATAACCCATATGTAGAGGCATCATTATTCCCATTATCATTGATGATAGACCACTGATTAGAGAACCATGTGAAAATAGAAATCATTTGGTTACCTTAATCAAGAAACATGTAGTTCCTTAATAGGAAACTCTTCAAAATTGGTCTAAACAATATTTTAAGGGGGAATTTTTTCCTATTAATAACCGTAGTTGGACCAAATATTGGTGATCGTGTCAACACTACATATCTTTTGATGGATGGAATCAATCCATGAATAGTTATTTAATTAATGTGTGGTGGATACCAATTTCATGGAAATTGGTCCTCTTGGGTGAGGTACAGAGTAATTTAGAGTCTTATTTAATGACCGAGACATTAACTATGTATTTCAAAATCATATAGAAAGGGAATATGGAGTGGACTTTATGTACATGTATCTAGGACATAGGTAAAATCAAACATGAAACGATATGTCATGATCATGGGGGAAACCCTTATCGAAATCACTAATTCTAACTGTGTCATGATTAGTGTTAGATTTGTGAAATTAAAATGGACTTCTCTACACGTATAGACAATTAAATAAAAGCACAATGGAATTTTTATCATGTAGTTGATCATCAATGTTAGAGGATAATAGAATTACTATGTGTATCATTGGAATAATAACAAAGAGATACATAGTTCATTGAAACCATGCAGTTTAACATCATTTGGCAGGGGTGAATTTTACTCTACTTGAAAATAAAGTTGGGGATCCTAATAAACATTGTCCAACCACTCTAAAAATAAACTCTTGAGAAGTATACTATGTTTGTGAAATGTGTATTTTTGAGATGGATTCCCAAGGAATCCAATGATTGTTACATATTGTGAGACTAAATTTTACGGTAAAGGTTTCATGGAATTTTCATATAGTTTAATGTATTTTGACTGGGTTTCAATGTTGTTTTTTGTTTTTTTTTTCATATGACTAGGACCATGGATGTTGTTTTATTTAACGTATATATACCAATACTTCTTCTATGTTATTTAACATAATTTGGTAAGGAGGTAACACACCATAAAGTTTAATGTTTTAGCCCCAAGACATATTGTATAATTTAATGTCATGAAAATATGATGAATCATTTTTTTAAGGTTATGATACTACGATGATTGATTCAATACATAATCTAGGCCAAGGAATTTTTGTGGAATCATGCATTTGTGGGGGTTATAATGAAGTCCCCATCTATTGTCGCTAATGATTATGCTCCATTATAATAGACCATATGAATGATTTAAGTAACATCCTATTTGTGTTATATCATGGGAGGTCAAATTCATGGAATCATTAAAGTTATGAGAATCAATAATTGTTCTCCATGAAAGAATGAGTGGAGGTTAATCTTTTTATTGAGGCTTCTGTGATCTAATTATGGTGAAATTTGTTGTTTTGTACTTACCACATCCATTTCTGATCAATTCATTACAACTCATCCTATTTCATTTTCAATTTCATGTCATCTAATATTTTACAATATATATATATATATATGGAATGAATGATGCAATACATTTATTGGATATAATGACTTAGTTCTATTCAAAAATAAATTAGGTATTTTGTGTGTGGATATCTGCATTGGGGTATATTAGGCCCATAAATAATTTAGGTGAATGTCAATCCATGAAATCTTGCTCTTTTCAACCATTTCTGGAGAATATTCTATTAAGGCTTATTAAATGCCATTATTTTTTTCATTTTCACTACATGATAGCGGTTGGAGTGGTAGGATTTTATATTGTACTAATTGTAAAATTTATTCAAGTTGGTATAATTGATGTTGGTGATATTTTCTATCAATATAATGTGAGGGTACATGAATATATTTATCGTATTAATCTTTATGATTTTAATGGTATTCTTCATCCAGTCGCCCTTTAGGTTTATTACCATTACACACATGGAAATTTTTTTGGAATCTGTAAGGACATACATACACTATTTAGCTGCATCTGGGAGATATAGCCCCACAATTTATATATGAAATAAGACAAAAATCCATTAATATTTAGCCATATGTTGAAATAATGGGTTTTATGGTCATAAATTTCATTTATCAATCATACATGAAATATCATATTAATTTCCATTAATTCATTTATGATTGTTTTGGAATAGTTCTGAAGCCTCCTAATATTACTGGTGAGTATGGTTCTGTATAAATGATTATTGTAGGAACCCATTTTTACTTCCTCCATGATGGAAATATTCCCTATTTATATAATTCATCCATGAAGGATTTCAAAAAATACCTTTTATGTGTTTATTTTTATAATTTTGGCCACTTGTGAAGAGTAATGTTCACAGATCAATGTTGGGACTTTTATCTTTCGTCTTAATGAAGTTGGAGCATCCCATTTAGTGATAATCAAAATTAGTATCTATCCATCCGGGAGTTGATATCGATTCATCATGCACCAGGGTATTTATGATGTGAAATACTTCCTCCACATCACAGATACTGTCTAGGGAGACAATCCTTTGGTTTCTGATGCATAATACTACTTCATAGAGATCATTATCGGTTAGTTATAGGGAAATGTTAGCCAGTGTATATGTGTGATAATTTTCTGATTGAGGGAAATGTTGCAGTGTTAGTTCAAAATGGAAATCAACCATCATTATTCTGACATAACAAATAAGAGGGGAATGTTATACCATCATTTTGACATACATTCTATTTATATTATTCATCAGTATATCTGAATACCGTTTGAAGATTTGGTAGTCTATATGAATTAATAGGACTAGTTACCATATAATATTGATGGACTCATATTCTTCCTCGTTATTATTATACTATTCAGATTATGACAACAGTGCAAAAAAAAATATTCTTCTAGTGATGAAAATAAAATCCCTTGAATAGACTATTTAATCATTCGGGTTTCCATCATATTTCCTAAATAAATTTAGGAGGAACTGTTAAAGTACATATGCCATGTTTTGGGAGTGTCATTTGAATAAAAAACCTCTTCGTATGGATGATTGGTATCACATAGTGTGCTTTTCATGATGGGATGTTAAATAGGGAAAGAATATAGAACCAATAAATTAATTGAATTATATGTCTTTAACATGATGTTTGTTATTAAATAATATTCTCCCATTAGTAAAAGCACCAAATCCTCATAGGGAGTCCATGTATGTACTTGAGATAGTCAACAAGGGAGACTGTGTGGAATTCATGATGAGTAAAATAATGTCTCAATTTTTTCCCTAAAAATATGAGTGTGTGGCATTTCTTCTAAACGTTATAATGATAATACTTAGTACCTAGAATTATTGGACTGAGGTAGTAGATAACAATTTTAATTCCCCACGAGATTATTATACTTCTGGTGGGAACTAAAGGATCATTTCATGGTGGAAAAATATAAGATGAGAAGTGGTCCATCCATTTGAGAAATTTTTATCGGTGGGTGCATTGGGTACTACATGATATTTTGAAATTCTTCTGGGTAGTTTTCATCATATCTGTAGGTGACTCCCATAATCATTAACATAATAAAAGGGATATATTTTCTATCCTCGTTAACTATGGAATTCGGAAATTAAACGAGGATCCATTGGACCCCATAGTTCTTTTAGATTCCAAGGTGGTGAAATTTATAGTATTTCAATAATCAATTTTAGGTCATAATAAATACCAATATGGTTTAACACAATACCATTGAATTTCAATGATGATACCCACAATTTGTACTTCAACGAACTCGTCTTCAAACTGTGCAACCACAACTGGTAGACAATTTATTAACAATCCAGGTGGTGATCACATCATTGTGCAAATTTGATTATTATGTCCCTAAAATAGTGTCAGCTTATTCTTACTGAGAAGGTATTAAAAATATTATACAAGTTACGGTTGTATGTAGTTCCCATATCCTTTAATCCAAGGGGAATTAACGGATATAAAAATTCTCATGAGGTTCTTTGAAGGTAGTGTATTCCTTTTATTTAAGGGAATTTATTTCCAATTATACTTTGAAAACAAATCCGTATATGAAATGTAATAGATGATATAAGTTACATCGATCATAATCTATGTTATCAATAAAGGAAAAATAATTTTTCGTGAAATTCCTATATTTGTTTTTAAAAACAATGCAGACCATGATCATCCCAATTATTTTTGGGACATGGACGATGTTGGTGAGAAAATTTAGGTATCTAAATATATTAAAAAGTCGTATTTTATCAGTTTATTAACATAAAATTTATTTCTAGTAGAATGATAAGAGTTCATACCCCCATTTCCCATCTTCATATATCAATGGACATTGGGTCGGTCGAGGTGGTTAGTTTCCGAATTTGGGTTATACCATGATATTTTGTATAATTGCAACCAAACATATATTTTTAGTAAATTATAAATGAAATATTCCTTTCCTTCTCCTTAGGAAGAATAGATGAACTAATCAACATATTTCACAACAATTTCTCTATTCAGAAGTTTAAATGCACGATCTTAGTAATTGTGGCGGATATTCCTTCCTATAATATAGTAGGGGAATTCTTTAGGTCATCCTATTCTTCTTCCATCTCTGAGACTGTGTGGAAATTTTGAAACATGGTTGGTAATTTGGGGGAATATCTATCAGTTTCAATGTGACATAGGCTATTGGATGAGATATTGGCATCCTAAACATCTAGAGTTATTGTAGAGATATTATTTGGATTCAAATTTACTTCTATAATTCTAGATTTAATAAGATCCTAGTCCTATAGTATTATATCAACTATCTTGACCAGGAATGGGGGAATCACAAAAATGACGATGACCATACTCTAGGAAATAGAAGGGGAGGACCCCAAGCCATTTGGGTATTTATCATGAAATCCATCATCTACTATTGGTTATTTTCATTCCGTTTTTTACAAACCATCCTCAACATAGATTATTTCACAAGAATCAATAATAGAATTCTCCCATTGTAGTATTCCAATCCTCATATCGATGATATATTTTAAGAACAGACACAATGGTGAGGATACCACTATGTTATAAAGAAGAAAAGGGAATGAAAAACAAAATTGTATGTTGTGTATTTTAGGATAACTAAAAAATGAACATTAATTTTGAAATAAAAAAATGAGAATGGGTAATTGTATTTTTGATAGGCCTTGTATCACTCTTATCGTGTAGTTGAATGGTTATAGTGGTAAGAGACAAATACCCAATCATATATCCAAAATGTAAGAGGTTATGAATTAGGATGTTATTCTCCTTGAAACAACATTCAATCATAGTCCTCTAGATGTCAATATTCTCTTATTTTCCAGAAACATATAGGTGTTTGATAATTCATTGGAAAACAACTCACAAAACATGTTCTATGAATGAGAAAGAAACATGTAATTTTTACGACATATTATCCTCTTGATAAACCATATATATAATGACATATATCTAAAACTCCTATTGTATCTAAGGGGATTTAATGGGTTCCTATCTGAGTTACATTTAAATATTAAATTCATAAGTGTGGAGGATTTTGGATGGTACAATATCAAACTACATCTTAATGTCATAAATTTATGCCAGTTGTTTGTGCATTATGAGTTGTGGTTTCTCCCAACTATGTGGATCATGTGATGAAGTGTTTTACGTGTAAAATTCCGGTTCTAGGGAATAATTCAATGTATTATCTGGTAACTGTCGTGTGGATCAAATTCTCTTTCCCCGTTTTTAGGAAAATCCTAAGATAACACCCCTGCAGGATGGTTCTATAGGATGAATGGGAATTGAGGATCATTGAAGGGATATAAATCATTTTTTAGTTTCTTTTGGGATTGATGCGGTTAATTTCCATGGGTCTTAGAGTCATAAATTTCTTTTTAGTGGATGTGGATAATGAAATTGAGTCCACCATGACTACTATGTCACCTATAAACGTGGGTCATACATCCTCAACCTCAAGCTACCCGACATGATATGTGGATTTCATAATCAAAGGCATATTCTTCATTAGCGAATAGATATTTTAGGTGAATTATGTTATGAGATCCAACAATATGATATTTATGTAATGAGGCCACCACTTTTTTTTATGGTTCCTATTATATGGATTTTTAAGAAATGGAATATAAAAACGTCAAATATTTTATACGAGAATGGTGTGACTCTAACTCTTATATATTTTCCCATATCTGATGTTTAATCTACACCATGAGGTGAATTCAACATTAGGCCCCTAGGAGATTATATCAATGTTGGTTTTTGAAGTTGTTCCCTCAACATGGAAAGAGCTCCACCAACTATCATTCATGTAAACCAGTTATTAGACTTCTAACCATGATATGCCATAACGTCTTTCCAACCAACTTCTTTTACAAGTTGGGTTTTTACAATATATGTTACCTATATTGGAGATTTTTTATCCACACTTATCAAGAGTCAACCATGATTTCAATAAGGTCATTAAAGATTAATCAATACTAGGTGTGTCCCATACTCCTATATAAAATTTCATTAGTCAAGAATTTCGGTGTGTTTACATCAAAGGGATTCTTTGGTGGTGGCCGCTTGAATATTTTTTTTCATGGATTTAATGAAATTTCTAGTCCCCATAACATTTTGTAAGAATTATTATTTATTTATCCACTCCTAAAATTGTGAGAGATCATGATCCCATTTTTCTTATGGATAATGGATATTTTGTTGTTATTATCACTAGATGGGAGGAGTTTGAAAATTATGTTCCTACTAGGGTATTTTAATGCAGAATGATACCAGTTTTATTGTAATAGTGGGAATTTCTTCCATACCATGAATTTTACCCAATGTTATTGTCATATGCTGAGATTTTGATCGGTTATAGTGAATTAAATCATAATGGAATTTATATATTTCTAGAAAATACTGCAATATTCATGGATAGATCATCTAGATAAAAGTTTTTAGTATCTCATGCTTAATATTTTTGGTATATACTTCTTGAAATTTATCATTTATGATATGAATGTAGAGAGAACATTTTATGCCTTTCAATATGGTGATATAGTTTCAAACCCCATCATTTTCATTTTTTTTCACTTTATGAGGTCTCCAATTATCATATTACCCTATGTATCACTGAACTGATAAATTCAAATCGGTGAAATTCCATCACATACCACAATATATTTTACTATAATACATCTCTACCAAATGAAATTTGACCCTATAATATTCTTTACAAAGCATCTCAGCTTGGTCATCTTTTACTGATATTAAGGTCCCATCATTTTGACACATTGGGATAAAATGTTCATGGGAATTTATTATGGATCTACCACTCTTTGAAATCATTATAATGTATAATTTCTAAATTTGGGTGGGTAAAAGTGGAATCCTCCAATTTAGGATGTGGTATATTTTCGAGATGCATGAGTGCACACTACCCTTCCATAGAGTCCATTTGGGATGCCATGGATTTAATGGTATTGAGTAGTTCTTCTAGTAACGCTCTCTTTACCTTCTATCTTCTCTATGTAGTAGGTGAGGATTAATGATGTATCCCCATTTTCATAACCTAATGATTCAAAATCTATTTTAGGAAAAAGTGCTCACATTGATAGGAGAGAGGCTATCACCATAATATAGGGGAGTAACAATCATATAGAAAAAAAATAATTATATAAACCATTCACCGAAAAATATAATGTTATCCTAACATTAAAATTATACTCATTCAAAAGGATTATATCTATCATGGTATGCATGATGAGGAATATCAATTTATGTCTAATGATTATATAGGTTGGGAATTATTTCCCAACTTAGTTCCTCATTGAGTTGTTTGATATTTTGTATCTAATTATGATATTGTCAATTCTATCCCTATGTGAAGGGTAATTTGGGTCCTCTAGGTTGTGAGTTTGATTTAGCCTCACCATTACCATTATTTTTGATGGAGTTCTTCTATAGAGGTGGAAATTAAATTTTCAGAGGTTCCATGTTGTAGCTCTTTCCACTAGTCTGCATACATGAAGACTTAGTTGGTACATCTTAATGACCCACCTCTTGATGTATGGTTTTTATGGCATCCATACATTTTTATGTCTGGATTGACATTATCTATATTGTTATTAATGATGATATTTTCAGAGGAGTATTATGTAATTGTACTTTTCCTATTACACTAAATGAAAAAGGGAGATTCTACATTACATAATCCTCCTTCAATGGTTTCATTAGGGTCATTTATCTCACCCCTAGTAAATTTGATCAATATTTTATTATTATCGTTATGTGGTTTTACATCCATCAATGTATGTTACTCTTGTCTCGGTCTGTGAAAAGTGATCTTAAGTATGTTTTTAGTTATTTTTGTTCAATCAAGCCATAAATTTATATGGATTGTCTCATAGAAGGAGGAACGATTTGGATGATGACATTTAAGATTTACCTCCCATCATGGAGATTCTTGATTTATTCTAGGTTAATAATAATGATTAATATTACAATATTGGTTGGGGAAGATTGGGGACCACTATTGGCAGTTTCTGATCAATCATTTTTTGAATTTGATGATTCCAGTCTGTGATATGATATATCCTAAGAAGGAAATTGAGATATAAATTCTCTCACACCAATGTAATGGTTTTGATATTGAACTACAATTGAATTTCTAGGACCCACTCAGTGAGTGATGAACATAGTGATCTATATTAAGTAAAAAATACACCTCTCCCAATGGGATGGGGATGGTTTGCAACTATGACCAATATTTTTGGGATCCTAGTTGATTTCAAGGAAATTTGTGGTGCATGTGATGGAAAATATACACCCATCCCAATAGGATAGGGTTAATCATTGATAAATTCTATAGAACATATAGTTATTGTCTGATTTCTTTGGTACAATTGTCCTCATGTATAAGCTAGTTAAAATGGAATCACTTAATGGGATTCATTTTCTATTGGACATTTTATAATTTCTATAAATTTGTATTTTGTGTCTAAAATGTGTTCCCATTATTTCTAAGAGCCATATATGGAGAATTTTTTAATCTATCTCCATTCTTTCTCAATTTATTTTCATTTTTAATTTTGGGTAATTTCATTTTATAAATAAAATTGTTTGTCCATTACCAAATCCTGAAATTTCCCCTATGGCTATGAAATTGTAGGATTCAATATTTGGGGAGTTTTTTAGTTCTATAGCCCTAATGAAGTTAAATTTTTGATGTTTTTTCAATCCATTGATATGTATGTTTGATAGTTATTTTGAAATCATTTGACAATTAGTTGTTATGATATAGAGACAATTGCAATATAGGTTCTAGTCATTCCCTTCCATCCCTTAGTTCTAGGCTATAGAGAATTCATCCATGACTAGATAAAATTATAGTGTATTTATGATATAGTGATTTCCCTCACATCATAAAAAATGGGGATTTTTATCGTTCAATTCTAATGATTATCCCATATGTTTTGGTGTAGTTAAGTGCTGGATTCATTATCGAGCACATCATGGATCTCATAGTTGAAATTGGAATGGGGTCAGAATAAGGGAGAGAGTTTATTTCTAGAAAAATATCTCAATATATAAATTTGACCATCTTACATAAAATATTTATATGCCCCACCATGTAAGACAACATTAGTTATTTATCTAGGTCACATGTTGACCAATGTGTTGTGATGATGATGGTTGATGATGAATTATAAGTGGCTAACCCTGGTGTTTTGATCAACTATCTATACAAAGATATCATTATTTCTTTCACCTCCCCATATGGAGTTGAATGGGAAAAGGAAGTATTTCCTTGTTCAAGGGACATATAACCATGGTGAGGTGGACTAGAGTGGATGATAGAAGTAGATTCCATGTGATTAATCCATACACCACCATGAGGAAGGATTTTGATGTAATGATCACCGTCTTATTCATTTGAATAGTTGAAGGGACCCTAATATGTGTAGGATATCCCTAATTAGCCTTAAATTAATCATTAATTGAACTTATCAGGGATATGAGTCACATTCTGCATCATAAGTATAATTTTCCGACCTATATTTTTGGGCTGATTATGAATATGACTTTACAAAGTAGTGGAATCTATAATATTTTAATAACCATTATGTGCTATAGGGATATGATATCACTACTGGGAAGCTATAAAAATATGTCAATGATCATTTTTTTATTATCAATAAGAATATTATATTTCCTTTGCGTGGTTATAGGATTATATCGCTCAATCATAGATGATTTAGGGATATGAGATCGATTCAAATATTAATTCCCCACCAGAATACATCGATATACATAAGGAATAAGATAAGGGATTAGAGCTTCCTCATGTATAGTTTTGGAATGATTCTATTGTTATCATTCTTTTGTAGAATTTTTTATATGAGCCAAGAATCCATGAGATAATGAAATATTCCTTGTAGAATTATTGGCCATGATATGAGCCTAATCATGGGTTATTAACATATTTTAATATCAAAACTCAGTTGGATTGGGGATATGAGCCATGATTTGTTCCTTTGGAATATACTTCTTTTCTTCTTCGACAAGATTATGATCCTATCCCATGGAATATTGCAATCCAACATGGTGACACCATTTTTAAATAGGGATACAATCATGGTCATATTCCTCAATATTATTCATGAACTCAATTTATAAAGGAAGGTGGTCATATCCCATGGAAAATTTCATACCCATTTTGTGAGCGTAGATTTGAATGAAAATATGAGACCAGTCATGTGACACTTCATTTACCAGAATATATTGACAATTCCCCAAATGGGTGAAATAACGTGTCTTTTCTTCATAGTATCCCCCATCATGTAATGATCATGGTGATGTGTTTCCATGAAAATTATTATAGGAATATTTTATTATTTTTTATTAGTACCATAGACAAAAACATATGATGGATATCTTAATCCATTGTTATAATATCATTCTATATTTAAAAATTTAGTGTAGGCAGGTAGAAATATACATTTTTAGTATCATAAATAAATATAATAATATATTTGATTTAAGTAGGTAAATAAACACACTCTAATCATCCATTTTCTACAAGAATATTCTAATGGGATTCACGTGGGGGCGAGGGGTATGTACCTTATCGATGATTAGACTAGGAATATTGCATAAAAATAATATGGGAGAGAATATATATTATCCTACTCATTTACTACACTAGGATTCTTTTTGATATACATCATCATAAGTTGGGATATGATCCCACTCCCATTTATCCACAAAATTCCATTCCTGATGAAAATTCCTTCATACCTAAGGATGTGTTTCTTGTATGATATTTTAATAGTGGGTCCCCAAATATGTCAATGAGGGGGCATCAGTAGGATTATGTTGTTGAGAGGAATTCATAGGAACCTACCTCAGGTGATCCCTAATTGTGATGGATCCGTAGTCAATCCCTTGATCCACCTTTATTGGATTAGAAGATACATATTTCCATTCCCCTAGGAAATGATATCAATGGGATTGGGGGTATTGAAAAGTGACACTAATTTCATGGAATCATTCTGTAAATATTTTGGAATTTTCAGATTCAATAATAATAGATATTTATGTGCATCCACATGGATAGGGGTTGTACCATGCTAGTGGTATTTACAAGACATCATATTCATCCCATGAAGCTAAAGGTGTTTTGTGGGTGAAATTGTTTTGAGTATTATAATTATTTTAGTAGATAAAAAGGTTTGTGGGAACCCCAGGCAATGCCCATCTCCCATCGGTGACGACATCAGATCCAAATCTGATCGCTTCCCCCCACCCACCCAGTGGGGGAGGGATTGTCGAAATCCATTAATAAAAATGATCCTCCCTTATAAACCTTCATAAAAGATAATTTTATTCCCACATTTTCGATAGCGTCGTTATGCCCAAATGACCCGAATCATATCAATGGCTTCTTTACCCTCCAATTTTCATTCTCTGAGTTCACAAAATCCTCTGCTCTTTTGGATCTGGCCTTGGTTTTCATATTGAAAAAAGGATACAACGTGTTGACACCTTCGATAGATTTATCTTCTATTCAATGTATCTTCAATAGAGGGTGACAATGTGACTTATAGACAACCACCACAATATGGTCCGATTCGCGTTGGTGGTGGACCTCATCAATGCATGGTCAAGTCCCCCATAGCATCAATGGACATCAACATTTTTTTGTTCTGGTGGTTGTTCGAGATTACATGAATTGTGATCCTACATACGCAGTGGTATGGGTTAATACTCTAAAACATTATCTACTATTTCAAA
Organism: Viscum album; assembly: GCA_963277665.1. Taxonomy (NCBI): domain Eukaryota; kingdom Viridiplantae; phylum Streptophyta; class Magnoliopsida; order Santalales; family Viscaceae; genus Viscum; species Viscum album. Next base: position 2,057,427,192 of record OY728151.1, on the reverse strand, counting down.
ATACTTTGTTATAAAAATTATTTTCAATCTTGTCAAAAGATATTCATGTTCGCATAGTCACACATAGTTGGTCTCTCACTCGGTCAATCCATAGGTTTGCGTAGAAATTGAAGTGTCTAGACCACCTTCTCATTATGTAAGGATCACAATTGGGTTGGAATATAAGTGAAATAAGTGGGTGATTTTCTATAATTGGTCAAAAAACATTTCATCATGCATGTTTTTGGGGCACACATCGAATATGTGTCGTCGAAGACCTGCAACGCTGCTGGGTAGGGAAATTGGCAACGTCTATTATTTTGTATGCAAGTGTTCGGGTCACCCAAGGGAGGAATGTCACTGTGGACCTCTGGTTAATCAGGGGATAGAGGAAAGAGATAATGTTAATGATTCAAAAGATATCAAGGAAGTTGTATTAAAACAGATGGAAACTAGAAGAGAGGATAGAGGATGGGTGCGTCAATCATTGTGGATGGTGGAGGAGAAACAAAATAACAGGGTGGGTACAATTGTGGTGATCATTCCAGTATATGTCAAGTGTAAAAGGTCTTCGTGTTTTAGGTTATCCAAATAGTGTCTAAGGTTCTTAGCAGACTAAGGTTGTACTTGGATGGGACTGCCAAGCGTGGTTTGTGGGAAGATGATAGAGTGGTCTAGAAGGAGGGGCAACAGGTGGAAATCAGAGGTATGGGGGTAAAGAGGATATGGAATATAATATTGATGGGGAGAATTCTATTTTAGATAATTTTTTTTCTGATGAGTTAAGGATGGGTAATAGTGGGGGTTTAAGGGGTAGCATGGGTCTGCTATGGAGGCGGCCAACCATATCCGCGTTGGGGGAAGGGGGTCTTGATTAATTGATTCGAACCCAATTCACTAGAGTAATGGTTTGAAGACCATAGTGAGGTTGGTCAGGGACCAGTTATAGATGTCAAGTGTTATGAATAAGGGGATTTCATGAATGAACATAATTGAACTGATCTTTTCCAATCAATGGATGAAGCATCAAGCATTCAGAGAAACCTGATATTAATGTCGAGGAAGGGGAAGATGGACTACTCCAATTTACCCCCTCCATTGGAGACCCGTTATATAATAAATTTTAATGATAAAAAGATTGTCGCAGTGAACATGGGAAATCAAGGAAAGGGTGATCGATCCTCAGATTCGATTTTATGTTCTAAAGATGATGTGATTGAGAAGGTCTTACTTCTAAATGAAAATGATGATGAGGTAGCTAATATGATGGGGAGGGCTCTATGTGTGCCCTTTAATGAAGAGAAATATTCATGGATTGAAAAAAAGTCCTAATTTTGTTAGTGGGATTTAATAAATGGTTGTTAAGAATCGAGGTGTACATTATGTCCTCGGATCAACAGGCTTCTGAGTTTGGAATTCTTATGATGGAGGCTTTGGACATCCAAGTTACCTCTCTATCTTGGAAATTGTTTAATGATGTGGATTCTAGGAACCTAATTTAATTCTTTAGTGACTCTCTTTTTGTTTGTGTTCTATGATGGTTCATTTCTTTGTATGGTTTTGATGAACTTTTGGTGATCTGTAACCAGAACTCATCTAGGATCTGCTTCAGATGGGGTCCAGAGCATGAAGTATTTTTCAAAGAATTCCATTTGGATACGGACGCTGAGTGGGTATGGATTTCCCTTTAGTTTAATGCTCGTTCTCTTTTACATGGGACTACTACCAGAAGGGTCTCTCTTTGGCGGGGGGTTGTGGTCATGTAAAAATAGCTGGTGAAGAGATTATCCTATAGTTTGTTCTGGGTTTTTTTATGTTCTTGTCGGTTTTCGTAGATTTATAGACATCTTGGTATTTTACTTTTCACTTAAAATATTTTTGATAATAAAAAAATTAATTTTCCGTCATATTATTTTGAGTCGCATATAGATTACTAATGTAGATGAGGTACCAAAATATTCTATTGATAGAGATATAATTTTTTTAACACCCCATCATTCATAATTCATTATTTCATCAATGTAATTCAATAACAGGCACTACATGCATCATCGAGTTCAAGCGAACAACGACTTCCCAAACTAGTTGTTCAAAAGCGGTTATGAATAATAATAACTTAATTTTGTCATTTATATAATCTTTATAATTTTTTAATCCATTTTGTGAGTTTCATAGACATAACGTAAGAATAAATTCATTTTTTTCAGATAAAAAAAGTAATTTTTTAAAAAAAAAGGAATTTTACCACCTTCTAATGGAGAACCATATTTAAATCCTATATTTGAAACATTTATATATTAAATTTTATTAAATAAATGCTTCTTTAGAATCGGGATATAAGAATTTAGTTTCAATAAATTTTTGGTGTTTTTTTGATAACTTTCATATTTGGGTGAATAGTGAAAAATTCTAAATCTAAACTGAAAACACCTTTTTAATCAAAATAGTTTATAGTTTTCAACTATAAATTTGAATGGTTATGAGGTATATTTAGAATATATCTTTACAATTTAATACAATTTTTTTCATTATAAGTAATTTCACTATGAAATTGGACATAAACAAGTGTCAATCTTTTGATAGTAATTATTTCATTAAATACGCTTTTTGGTTTTGACAACAGGAATTAATTTCAAATTCATAAATGAAATTTTTATGTTTTGAATTTGGTAAAATAGACACCATTTTTGGATTCAGAACATAAAAAATTTCTTAGGGTTAATTTTTGGTATTTTTCTAAAAACATTCAAATTTTGATGAATACTGAAAAACAATGAGTTAAAGTTTAAAACGAAATTTTTATATAATTAATTATTTATTTTATTTAAATTTATTTGATGTCAAAATAGATACGTAATACCTATATATGTTCAATGTAATCCATTGGATTCATTTTATAATAATTTTAGATATATAAAACTTTTATTTAACTTTTCACCGTCTTCTACCCACCTCCTCAGATCATTTTCAAATTATCATAAAACATATTATTTCCACTTTTATAAGTTTAATTTAAAAAATACAAGATACATGGTTGATATCAGTAACTAAAATGTGGTTCAATAGGATGAAAATAATTTTTGGTGAATAGTACCTTTTAACTATTATTTTCCCACGGTTAGAAGTAAATAGGGTATTAAAGGGTAAAAATGATATTATTGTTACCCAACACAAGTACTAATTCTATTGGATAAATATAATTCGACCAAAAAAACCATAGGAATAATATATTAATCTCTTTGGTCCACTTGGATTAGATTAGGATATTTATTATTATTTAATTCATAGAAGAGTTAAAATAGTTAAAATCAAATCTTAATTACTAAAAAATTTTAAATATTGGGATACACATAAGATAAATTAAACTATTAATATTAGTTATAAATCTAAAAATATTTCCTAAATAATGATATTTTATTTATATTTTTTACGCATTAAATAATTTAATTTATTTATGACACAATTATTATGCAATAATTACCGAATTAATGAATGATTAAAATAATTGATATTATAAATATCCAAATAAATGTAATTTGAATATTTTTATTAATTCCACTAATTTTATTGTTTAATATGACATATTATTGTTTGTTGGATAAATTATTTTCTAAGAAAAAATGTTGTTTTGAATTTAGAAAAAACAAAATACCAAATAGTGTCAAAATTGACAAAAAAGAGTTTTTAAAACAAATTTTATATTATTAATACATTGTTTAATCATAAAAATCTACATTTCGGCAAAATTATGTTTATAATGATAGGGCTATCATTAATGAACCACTTTGGGTTCACTTGGATGTATATAAATTTTTTATTAACCATATAATAAAAAATACAAAGAGACATGGTAAATGTCAATCTATTTAACTAGGAGTTAAATATAAATAATAAAGTTAATATACTAACCCAAACCAATCTAAAACCTATTTGTTGAGTGTTTTTCGACTCATAACCACATTATACTTTAAATAATACGTTTTTGAGCCATTATAAATTGAAATTGATTTTATTATAAAATAATATTTCTAGCTTTTCCATAGGTGCCCCTCACCCCTCTTGTAAAAGGGCACTCCCACTTCTCTCTAATTCACACCATCAATGAAATTTGGCTCTTCCCAACCCAGTGCAAATATCCTCTCAACTATCCTTCTTTCATACTAGAGGCCATTATTTAGATATAAAGCCATCCTAAAGAGCCCTTTTGATCAAATCAAAAGGAAAATCCGAAGAAGATATAAATATTTCATCACCTCTTCCATGTTCCTCTCTTCTTAAACGTCCTTTTTCTTTTTTGTTTCCATTCGAAAATTATATCTCTAGTATCTTATAAATAATGTGATGTTATTATAAATATTTTACAACCAAATTCAATATTCTATCCATCCTTTGAATTACATGTCACCATACAGGCGTACGTACAACGTACCGTCTTCACTTAGTGGTGTAATTGTTATTCAATACATTATTGGTTGGATGTGTATAACAATGATGTGTAATGGATTTAAATAATAAATATAACATGATAATGATTCTGTATATATGATACACCATCTAATTATATATTATTTTAATATCAAATGAATGATATTTTTGTTCGTGCATAAGTACGAATTACCATCTCCATGAACTTGTTGAGATTCATTCCCCATCGTATCCATTCAAGAATAATTTTCATTAGATGATTTAGAATAATTATTAAAGACATAATATAATTCTGAATACGAATAAGATACATACTATACATAAAGTACATTACTTATATAACAAAGAATATAAGGAAAAAAAATTAGTAAACACCTGAAACAACGATAATACTAAGATATTATTAATAATGTAATGTTAAAAGATCATATATGATATAATATTAATATATAAGATTCATGAATAGTTTAATAACAATTATTTCACCATTATATAGGAGGTTAACCTACCGTCAACCAATGAAAATTACAGGGTAAGGGTAATTTCAAAATCTCTTTATTATCCAAGGTTGTTTTTTACCTACGTATCTATTGGGACCTCTTTATCATCAACATCCATGTTTCATAAAAAAATTATGTCAATACATTCTTACTATTTTATAGACCATGGGTTAAAGTAATTTATAACCTTGTGTGACTTTTTATATGATTTTTATAAAGTAATCTTTCTGCGGTTTACCAAACATGGTCCTTTATAACCTTTTAGAAAAAATTAAGGTAAGAATGTATTTTTTAACATATACGGTGGGTGTGGCTTGTTTCCACCGTTATAACAACACCAAAGATTCTCTTACAAGCTTATAAGAATTTTTTCAATATAAATGTTTTCTAATATAATTTTATGACTTTTTAATGTTTTCAAAATAGTAAGATATATTTCTCTAAAAAAGGTTTTTATTTAATCTATGTCAACATATTTTGGTGGATTTTAAGTTTATTTGAAGTTGATTTATTATGATACAGAACTTCCATATTGTATTGAAGGTATTGTGATATGATTGATTGTGGTTGTGTTATTTTTAAACAATTCATGGTTTGTAGATAAAGTATTGACATTTCTTATGATATTTTTAATATGAATGTTTATGTTATGTTTAAACCTTTTCATATACGAAATTCATTGGACTTAGTAAGTGATGGGTAGAGCTCGCTATAGCTCCTTGATGCATTGGTAGGTCTAATAGGACAAACTAGTGTCTTGGCACAAGGCCTTGAGAAAATCTTATTTGTAGTATTGGAACAAGGCCTTGAAAAAATCTTATTTGTAGTATGGGAATAAGGCCTTGACTATTTGGTTATGAAAGTATGGAATTTTGCATTCTATCAATATGAAAGTGGATATTGATATTGCATGTGATTATTCGACTAGTAGAATATCCATGTGAGTATGTAAATGGAATTATTTGATTGTATTGTTGCTATCTTATGATAATGTTCCAGTTTAGAAGGATTTTTGTTTTATTCTTATACATTTCCTAAAATATTTATGCTTATTTGTGAATGTTTCTTCTATATGGTTATCCTTAATGATCATCTGAGCTCACCACTTTCTATGTTTTATTTTTCCCAGGATGTAATGAACTATTTTATGACTGACCTACAGGAATAGTCTGAGGGGATATGAGTGTGGTATATGGAAATAATTTTGTTGTTGTTTTTCATTTTATGATGTCATGTAAACCATATGAATGTATATAGTACTTCCAAGGCTACTAAACTAATCGGTCCTTCGTGATTTGATCTTTTGTGATCATGACAATGTTATGAAAAAATGAACCAACTCTGGGTAACTGGGCTCAGAGTGTTATATTTGGTATTAGAGGATGTTTTGTACAAACCATGTAATCTACATTTAGATAAACTCTCATTAGAGAACATATCCCTAAGATAGGAATTGAGGATTGGTATAGAAGAACTTATATAATTTTGGTATTGTAAATATTTTGTGAGTTTTACAAGCAATACATCCCTGTGTGGATACGAGAAAGTAGAGGAGGCTCGGGCAAAGATGTACCAAGACGTAAAACCTGAGAGCACCTCTTTGAGCTAGACTCGAACGTGAACTGGTGCACGACAATGGGCCTTGCCACACTATTGGTTATGACACTCATGGGGGATATGCTTAGGATAATTCACATTTTCATTATAATTCATTATGAAGGATTTAGGAGTAAATAATTTCTCAAAGAAAACAATTTTATGATTATGGAATATATCCATAAACTGTTCAATTTATGTTAGGTATTTTAAAAGTTTTAAATTAATCATTGTGATTCATAAACTGATTTAGTGTCTGTTATTTTTTAGAAATGGCGCCCATTAGAAGGAATGAGAACTCCAGTAATATGTATGAACCAATGAGTAAGAAGGATCAAATCATTCATGGTATTAACACAAAATTTAGAAGGAATACAGTCTCTCACGTATTCTCTAAATATGATGAAATAGTATCACACATTAATAAGATATGTAGATAATTATCTGTGTCATATGGATTTGAAGGGAAGCAAAAGTCAAAAAGGATGGTAGAGAAAAAGATGAAAAAATGGAATAAGGGAAAGTAGGATTTTCCCATATGTGATAAATTTGGAAATAATCACCTTGGTAAACATTTAAAGGGAATGGGTGTTGTTATAAGTGTGGAGAAAAAGGACACAACATACATGATTTCAAGGGTGAAAAAAAAAGGTTTCAAATTAAATGCTTAAACTACAAGTAGTTGGGACACTACGCAAATCAATGTCCAAATCATCAGAGTATGCCCCAACTGATTTAATTGGATAAGAATCAAGTTATGATACTCCCAAATATGAAGAGGAATGATTAAGTGTTCTTATGTTGTTTTTAACGAATTGTATTATTTTGAGTGTTGTATCAATGATGTGCTGGTTATATGAATAATTGAAATAAATAAGGATTGTACTGCATTACTATTTCATTCTGAATTTGAGATTATATTGTCCGAATAATAAGGTAGTAATTTTGGAATATGATATGTTCGATTTGGATAAATTATATTGGATATTATTGACTATCTAGGAATTAATTAATGGTTTGTATATTTCATTATTGATGGAATATTCAAAAAATTTGGATATAACGAATATATCATGTAAAGGAAAAGAGAGAATGAATGTAATCAATAAGGATTTATGGTATTTTAGGGTGTTACAATGTTTTAATGTAATACAAGATGATTGTGTTCACATGTTATTATGTGGTGAAAAGGATCTTCATTGTGTTTAACATCCTTATAAATTTTTTTCAGCCAGTTTGTATAGAATTATTTTGGATAATTCTAATGGTTTTAATGTATTATGTTTTAAATTACCTACTATTGTTAAGATTATTTTTGAATTTTTATAAAAATGACAACACACAGACCGTGTGACAACTTGTCGCATCATACAAAGCTGCGGGAATAGAACCCACTACCACAGTGTGATTGGGATTTATCTCTTACCACTGGACTACATGAAATCCTAAGATTGTGTAATGTAGATTCTTTTTTTAAAACTTCTGATAGGTGAATTATAAATTCATTTTTTTGAACCCTATACGATTAGGATAAATAGAATATTTTTTTAAATCGGTTGGAGTTAAAGATGAGTTTGTGGTAGAAATTAGTTGAAGGATGAAACTCAACTTGTCAAGAATATATATATATATATATATAATTTTTTTACCTGTTATTCTATGGGTAAATTAATTCATAAACTTTAGGAAAGAGATAATAAAACAAAAAAGTGTTATCCTAATAACTTATCTTTTGTTAAACTGATGGTATTTCAAATCATCATAGATTGATTGATTTAAGGCCCTAAATTTTACACTCATTTGTGATTGTTGACATTAATCACTCCCTATAAATATTTATGTTTTTCCTCTAATTATGGGTCTCAAATTTCAAACATTTTTCTCTTAATAGAGATCATATTTTTGTTGTGACATTTTCATTCCCCGTTTTCCTCTTATTAAGACTAAATTTTATTAACCCAATTGCCGTTGTGGGTTTTCCCAAAAAGGTATTTTCTATTTTCAGAATTTTATTTTTGAAGTAAAATTTCAAATTGAGAGGACAAAATTTATTTAAGGGGGAAGAATGTAATACCCCAAGATTTCATAGGTCATTGTTTCTTCAATGTAATTCAATAACATGCACCACACCCAACACCGAGTTTATGCACACCATGACTTAACAAACTAGCCATTCAAAAGCTATTATGAATAGTATTAGCTGAATTTTTATGTTTATATAATCCTTATAATTTTACAGTCCATATTGTGATTTTATTAGACATAACATAAGAACAAATTCATTTTTTTCATACAAAAGAAGTATTTTTCAAAAAATGTAATTTTACCTCCATTTAATAGAGAACACTTTTTAAATAAAATATTTGAAACTTTTATATATTCAATATGAAAAAATAAACTTCTTCATTAGAATCATTACATAAGAATTTTGTTTCAATAAATTTTTGGTGTTTTACTGATAACTTTCATATTTGGGTGAATAGTGATAATACAAAATCTTACCTGAAAACAACTTTTTTAATCAAAATAATTTATAGTGTTCAAATATACATTTAAATGGTTCTGAAGAATATTTAGATTATATTTTTACCATTTTATACAATTTTTATCATTGTATGTAATTTCACTTTGAAATTGGAAATAAACAAGTGTAAATATTTTGATAGTTATTATTTTTTAAAATACACTTTTTGGTTTTGACAAAAAAAATTAATTTTAAATTAGTAAATGAAATTTATATTATTTGAATTTGGTAAAATATACTTCATTTTTGGATTTTTAATATAAAATTATATTATTTTAAATTTTTGGAATATTTATGAAAACTTTCAATTATTGATGAATAGTGGAAAACATTAAGTTATAGTTTAAAACTGAATTTATTATTTCAATAATTATTTATTTTATATAAAATTTTTAGGTCAAAATAGATACAAAATACCTATATAAGTTCAATTTAATTTATTGAGGTCAGTTTTTATAAATTATATATATATATATAATGTTTATTGAACTTTTCACCGTCTTTTACCCACCTCCTAGCAGAATTTGCAAATTTACATAAAACATAATTTCACCGCTTCTGTGAGTTGAATATAAATAATCTAGGAGACACATTTGATATCAATATTTAAAATGTGGATCAATAATATGAAAATAATTTTTGGTGAATATTAACTTTTTACATTTATTTACCACGGTTAAAAGTAAATAGGGTATTTAAGGGTTAATATGATATTATTATTATCCTAAAATATGTCCTAATTCTATTGTATAAGTATAATTAGACCAAAAATAACCTTAGGAAAAATTATATGAAACTCTTTGGTCCACATGGATTAGAAAACGACATTTATTTTTATTTAATTCAAAAAAGTGTTAAAACAGTTAAAATCAATGTTTAATAAATAAAGCATTTTTAATATTGGGTTACACATAATTTAAAATTAGAATATAAATATTCATTAGAAATGTAGAACGGTTTCCTATATAATGGTATTCTTCTATATGTTTTAGACATTAAATAATTTAATTTATTTATGACACAATAATGTTGCAGTAATTACCGTATTAATGAAAGATTAAAATAATAGATATTATAAATTTCCACATAAATCTAATATGAGACTTTATATGAATTAAACTAATTTAATATGTTAATATGATATATTGGGGTTATTTATATGAATTCTCATCGAAGTAATAACGTTTTTATGAATTTAGAAAAAACAAAATACAAAATCTTGTCAAAATTGACATAAAAGAGTTTTTAAAAATAATATTATATTATTAATTGATATTCTATTAATAAAAATATAATGTTCAACCCAAAGACCTATATAATGATTGGTGTATCATTAATTAACAACTTTATATTCTCTTGGATGTATATAGTGTTTTTATTCACCATATAATATAAAAATACAAAGTGACATGGTAAATGTCAAACTATTTGACTAAGAGTAAAATCTAAAAGATAAAGATAATATAGTGACCCAACCCTGTCTAAAACCAATTAGATGAGGGTTTTTCAACCAATCCCCAATTTATCTTATAAATAATCCATTTTTGAGGGATTAGTAAACGAAAATGATTTTATTATAAAATAATATTTCTAACTTTTCCTAAGGTTCCCCACACCCCACTTATAAAAGGGCACTCACCCATCTCTCTAATTCAGATATTCAGATCGATATAGATCCAAAAAACCTACCCAAATACCCTCTCAACAATCCTAACTTTATCCTTGAGGAATTTCGATACTCAGAAATTAAACTAAGGATCCCATTGGATCAAATAAAAAGGAAGAACCTGATGAAGAGGTAAATATTTCATCCCCTCTTTCAAGTTCATTATTCTTCCACATCCTTTTTCTTTGTTTTTTCCATTCTAAAATAATATCTCCAGTATATTCTATATACTATTAATCCATTATAAATATGTTACAATCAATTTCATTACTCTATCCATCCTTGGAATGACATGTCACTATACGTTCATACATACGACTTACCGTCTCTACTTCGTGGTGTAATTGTTATTCAATACATTATTATTCGGATGGGTATAATAATGATGTGTAATGGATGTAAATAATAAATATAACATGATAATTATTATGTATATATGATATAACATCTAATTATATATTAATCTAATATAAAATGAATGATATTGTCCCTCATGCGTATGTACGAATTACCGTATCCCGAACGCGATGAGATTCATTCCCCGTCATTTCCATTCTAGAATAATTTTTATTAGATGATTAAAAATAATGTTTAAATAATTAATATAATTCTGAATATGAATAAGATACATTATATCCATAACAACCATTACATATGTATCAAATCATGTAATGGAAAACGAATTAGTTAACACCCGAAAGGTTGATAATACAAAGATATTATTAATAAAGCAATGTTAAAAGATCATATATGATATCATATTAATATATATAATTCCTTTAGAATTTAATAACAATTATTTCACCATTATACATGAGGTTAACCTTACCTTGACCAAGTAAATGTACAAGTTAAGGGTTAATTTCACAATCTCTTTATTATCCAAGGTTGTTTTTACGTAAGTATCTACTGGGACCCCTTTATCATCCACATCCATGTTTCTTAAAAATATATTTCAAAACCTTTTTAATATTTTTTAGACTATGGGTTAATGTAATTTGTTCCTTTGTTTGACTTTTTATAAGATGTTTATAAAGGAATCATTTTTTCGTTTTCCAAACAAGGTCCTTTATAACCTTTTTGACAAAATTAAGGCACGAATGTATTTTTATAAATTATACGGCGGGTGCGGCTATTTTCCACCCTTATAACAATGTCGAAGCTTTCCTTACAAGCTTATATGAATATTTTCAAAGTAATTGTTGTCTTTTATAATTATATTAATTTTAAATTATTAAAAAATTGTAGGAGATATTTCACAAAAAAGGTTTTGATTTCATATATGTCAACATCTTTGAGGGATTTTAAGCTTATTTTATGTTGATATATTATGATACAAAAAATACATAGTCTATTGAAAGGTTTTTGATATGTTTGATTGTGAATGTGTTATTTTTATGACATTAATGGTTTATGGATAAAGTATTCACATTTCTTATGCTAGTTTTAATACGAATGTTTATGTTATGTTTAATCCTTTTCATATGAGGAATGCATTGGACTAAGTAAGTGACAGTTGGAGCCTGCTATAGTTCCTCGATGAATTGGTAGGTCTTATGAGACAATATTGTGTCTTGGCACAAGTCCTTGACAAAATCATATTTGTAGTCTTGGAAAAAGGCCTTGACTATGTGGTTATAAAAGTCTGGCATTACACATTCCATCATTATGAAATTGTCTATTAATACTGAATTTGATTATTCCACTAGTAGAATATCCATGTGAGTATGTAATTGGCATTATTTGATTTTATATTTTCCATATTATGATAATTTTCATGTTTAAAAGGCTTTTGTATCAGTCTTATACATTGCCTTAAATGTTTATTCTTACTTATGAAACATTATGCTATATTATTATCCTTACTGAGCATCTGAGCTCACCCCTTTCTATGTTTCATTTTTCCAGGATGTGAAATGAATTTTATGAATGACCTATAGGGATATTATGTGGATATATGTGTGTGGTCTATGGAAACAATGTTGTTGTAGTTTTTCATTTTACGATGTAATGTAAACCATATTATTGTATCTAGTAATTATAAGGCTACTAAACTAATCGGTCTTTCAAGACATGATCTTTTGTGGTCATGACAATGTTATGTAATAATGCACCGACTCTGGGTATTTGGGGTTAGGGTGTTACAATATCAGGTCAATGGGTTGTTTGTAAGATTAGTATATGTAGTCAGAAATACAATAGGGAACCAGGTCACTAATTAGTGCACCATCATTGGTTTGAAACATACTCAATTAGAATTTCACTTTTAACATGATTTTACATTCATGTTTTCATTTTTCATTTTGACAATGTAATTTTCATGAAAATTATGGACTTATTTCAAGGGATCCCTTAATAATAATGATTTCACATCTGGTGTACCATTTTTGTATTCATAATAGGAACACAACATAATCAGTTGATTCATATACAATTTTTATTATTGTTTTATAGATTCACATCTGGTTCACCCTTCTACCCCTCAAATTATGTTGGATTGGTATGGTAATACTTGGGGTTCAGGAGACATGAAGCCTCGTGATAATAGTGATTCAGTTATTTATTCATTACATGAATTCGAACCGGGATCACCATCTCTCTTTCTGAATGTAGGATTGATTGTAGTGGTCCATGTATGGTTTCACAATCACTCATATCGGGTTTAGCAATTTCATATTTCATTCACACTCCCAATGGCTTCCATGAATATAATTTTATATATACCTAATTTCAAAATGCAGTCATATCATTTCAAGTATGAAACCCCATGGAACATAGGAACTCACATTGGTTGAGAGGATGGGTTATCGTGCCCACACACAATGTTCAGGTGGAATTATTTTCAATTCTAAAACTCTCATATAAATTTATTATATATTGGTGATTATCATCAAAATCCAGATTCAAGAATGGTTACCCTAATGAAATGATTGGGTGTTGAATCCTTATATCTATAAATAGGGATTATATTAATGAGACAATCTATAATTATCATAGATTATTTATATATTTAATATTAAATTTTAAATATGTACTACTTTAAATATTTAAATCTGTATTTATATACAGTCTAGAGTTTATTTCCATCCAGGGTGGTGATGGAAGATCGGACGATGGGATTATAATTTTACGATGCGTAATATATATCCTATTATTGATAGGAATCAAAACCCATGTATTTTATTTATGTTAAATTAATTTAATTTAAATAAATGTTAAATGAAAATATTTTAGGGTACATTGGGATAACGTATTTAGCTCAACCATTAGCATGGAATCTAACGTGTCCTATTTAGATAGGAATCAAATTCATCAAACATGTATTTTGTGTTTTATTCACTGATGGGTGGTGATAGACAAAAAATTATTGTCAAGTATATATGTCAATAATTTATTAATATAGAAACACCTTTAAGAAATACACTGATGTGGATTCCCTTAAATGGGAATGATTGTATTATGTCACTGGATGGGGCTTACACAACAAGGGTTCCATCACTATGGTAAATTTATTATTTGAATTGAGTGGTTATTACATTTCCCTATGATCATGTGAATCATCCTCATTTTGAGAAACAAGAGACAATAAATGATTAGACTCATTATATATTGTCATGAGACTTCTACAATAAGGTATCCTTAATATGGTGATTGGGGTAGAGCTCTGACCATATGATGGAATCCTATATATATTATTCAGGAAGCTATCAGAGTCCTCATATCTTAGTTTGTACCCATCCGACATATGAGTTTGAGGTATTTTAGATAATTTCTTAGGATTACCCATAATTGGATGCCCATGTAGGATCCCATATCTCATCATCTGATGTACACAAAAGGATAGTAGAATTATTGGAGAATCTAGTCCCTAGAGTTAGGAATATTTTAGAAATGGAGGTACATACACAACAAATAATTCCTATTACATAACTAGACATAGTAAATAATAATATATATCCTATTTGGATAGGATCTAGTGTTATCATATTGTAGTTTTGGGTATGTATGAATATATATAGTAGATAAGGATTTTTGTGTTCTTGCGGGTTTACTTAACATTCATGACATACCAGTTAGTGTTTTCCTGACATATAATGAGAGAATTCCTGAAATTCCTTGAGTGTCCTCACAACATGTCCTGATTTTATTTATTACATGCCATTAATTTTTAGAAGAATGTTTTTCATATCTCATGTTGCATCACATGATCAATGAAGACATGTCCAATGGACTACATGTGATAAATGTAGAAACCTCCAATGGTGCTTCATTATTATGGACAACATGTCGGATTGTTTTAGCATGATATGACTGCACTTTATGGAGGAATTCACAAAACATTTCTTATATGGGTCATGGACATTTCATGATTTAGAAGACATGTATAGAGGACTACACGTGAAATGAATGACATGTATTATGTATTTCAAGTGACTTGGTAGAAAATTATAGAGGATTTCACGTGTCTTTGATGACATGTCCAAAATACTTTTGATGACATAGATGACATGTCTAGAGGGCTTCACATTACACATATGACATGTTATGACAATTTCTCTTGGCCATTAAATTTCTTCCAAAGTGAATGATTGCATCATAAAAAACTTATCATATCTATATTCGCAGAAGGCATCCATATTGATCAGAATTCATTGCATATATGCCTCAATGTTTTTCAAAGAATTTTATTTTTGGGGACTCACATGGCTAAGTATAATTTCATAATTTCAATTACATAATCATTTGGGGGCACCAAAAGTACTCCGAGTGACTGATATGGTGATCACAAAAAGTTCACAATCATGTAACATTGTCTCCCAGATTTTTCATAGTATAAGACTCATATGAATGTGGTGCTTTATTATATGATAGTATCCCTCTTATTATCTGATGCATAAGTTCCTTACATCTCATATGTGTATTCATACCCTTTCTTGTGATGAGGGGGAAAATTTTATATGCTTCTAAATTCTAGTTCTATATTTCCTTGTATTGAATGTATATTGTAGTTATGGGATTGATTCGGTAATGAGAGTATCACATCATCCACATCACATGATCCTTCATTTCGTCTTCTATGGTGTGACATGAAAAACAGTATCTATGATAACACTCCATAATCATCATATTTATTGGGCAATATACTATATAAAGGGCTCTAGTATGATCAGATCAATATTTCAAAGAGATTTTGTAAGACTAACCTGGCATATCTAGAAGTAGATATATGGTTAAGTCTCTTGAAGATGGGGTTTTCAGTTAATTACATAGATATGTCAAAATACGTGGTCAAGATCATGTAATATTGTAATAATCTCATTGTGTGGTCAATATGGCTTGCTAAAGGGCCATCACATTATAAATGAAGATCATAGAAGGCACATAACTAATCTACATGAAAATAAATGTATTATCCCATCATGGGTGGCATCCTACTTTTACTTTTTTATTCCCCATTTTACTAGACTTTTGGACTTTTAACACTTATTTTCAATAATTATTTCATATGATAAATAGATCATCTCATGTCTCCATGAACATATTGTCCTTGATAGTTTCTCTCCTTATTTGTGATGTGCCACAAGATAATGTTGACTTTTCAATGGGCTTTCACAAAACTATGACGACATGTTCAAGATTATTTATGAGATAAGGACACTTTTAGAAAATGTATATTATTTATTATGGGTGAGTTTTAAAGCCCATCATGAGAGAAGATGTATATTTTAAAGGAATTTACACGATCAATGAAAATCACAGGAGGCATATTACCCATTCATAAGAAGAAATTATAAGAATTAATACATAAGGATTCAAAATTTTTCAGAATAATTTCATTATTTTAGAAGATTATTAGAGTTATTTTCATGATTATTTCAACTAAAATGTTATATGATCAATGAAAATAATTGGGAAGCATTGAAAAGATCATATGTTATTGTTTGCATGCCTTTACAATATTAGGAGTGATTTTCAGAGGGGATTTACATGAACATGTACAGATCCAATGAAGAACAGGACCTATAAACATGAAATTTTTATGGTCTTATTGTCACATGTCCTCCTAGGGGAAACATGATTAAAAATACAAGGACATGTGGTATCCAAGTATCTTGGATACACTTTACTTTGTCTTGTGGGAAAAATAATAACCATGCTTCGAGTATTTTTTAATATCATGAATTGTTGATTCTCATCTGGCGTGAATCATAATCCATTTTCTTAACATCAAAAAAAATCATTGGGCATTAGAAATATATTAAAATCATATATATTAACTAAATGATACATCTTGAGATTATGAACACATGATCGAGGAGTTGGGATAAAAACTACCATATCGAAGGAATCATGAATCCAATGGAATAATTTACACCAAACTATTAATATAAATGATAAATTATTAATAAATATGAAATAAAATATATAAATTAATATTATTAATTAAAAATATATTAAAAAATGTTTTGATTTTTATGAATTGTAAACCTATGTGGATTATATAGGAAGGTCATGTGTTTATGAGTAATGGGAAATCTACGGTTAAGGGGTTTTCTTAGTCTATTGTCTTTTGGTTGAGATTCATTCCCTAATATCTATATTATTTAATTATATTTGATTATAATTTTTTATACACTCCAATAATAACCATAAAACAATATATAATTCTTTGTTAATAGGTTTTCTATCTAACCACTATTGTATTACGTGTGTTTCACCATTTAAGAAGTTTCTCGGAAATTAAGTTCTTATCTTTTTCAAAATTTTAACGATTACTCGTTATGTGTTTTATATATTTAAATATACACCCATAAACATTATTATTTAATATTTCATTCCTTTATATATATCATGAACATGTAAGTTTTTTCAATTTTTTAGTAATTTTTATATCCTTTGATTGACATTTTCTTATGATATAAGCCACCAAAATTTTTAAGTGGATTGATTTGATCAATCCTCATATTTAAAATCTAGTATGTGAAAAAATAATCTGTATAAATTTTATAATTTTAAAATAAAATGTACTAATAATTATCATTTTTCAATTCCATACAATTTTTTGTAGATATATTTATATGGAAATTAATATATTTGTATTTTTAGATGAAAGGATGTTTGTATGGGTCTTCCTCTTAATTTTCATTATTTGAGTAGTCACACATGATATCAATATATATGAAATTATATAGTCTATATATTGAACAATGAAATATTTTACCATCACTAAATTATTATTCATGGGTAGTTAATTTCCATTTCATTTTATCTGTTTCATTTTCCATTGATTCATAACATACAAACAACTTAAGAGAATTCTTGGTTCAATCCCCTTTTATTGTTCCACACTGATCATTATTTGACTATAAATCATATGTTTTAAATATTATATAAGTTTTATAAAATATATTGTGGTATATATTTATATATATAGAAATTATATTTTATTATCAAAATGTTTTCTTAGAATGATTAATACATTATAAAAATATTATGTTTTGTATGATTATTTCCACCAACTTTTTCAGTATTTATCTTCCATTTACATACTCATTATTATGTAATATATTTATTATATTATTTTTAATGTTAAATATTTTATAACTTAATATAATTTACCATTTATCTTCATCTATATTCAAATAAAAATTTTATATCACTTTTATCGATGTGAGTACAAAAAATGTTTAAAATTCACGAAAATTATTTATTTCAACATCCCTATTATTTTGTATCAGTCACTAAATTTTTATACCACATTACATATATTTATCATTAAGGATCAATTTTGGGACTTTTATTATAAAAATTATTTTCTATAGGGATTTTTTATCATTTTGAATGCCTTTTTAATGGTATATATATCAATTTTTTATGACGACATTACCAAAAGCATAAGAAATATTTTTCTGAATTCTGTAACATTTTAAATTTTTATTCTCATGATATCCTTCATATTCTACATTTTCATATCAGTGATTAATCACCTTACAATTTTTTGTTAAACAATGTATATTTTTTAGTGATGAATTTTTTTTATCATATAATATTAATTAATAATTCACCTAATGAATTAACTAATAAACATTTTATGTAAAACATTTTATTTTCAAGGGTTAGTCATGATATTATTTATATCATGTGTAAAAAATAGTTCTGGATATATCATTATGTGATGGGATGTCCTATTATTATCTAACTCACCAATGTATTGTGTAAACCTATATATATAAAGGCACTAGTAAGGGAAATGACTGATTAAACAAATCCAATATGATATATATCATTGGTGGATATACTAGTCTATAATTTTATATGTAATATATGTTTAGGCATGTAATATAGGATATTAATGTATTGGTTAGTAACCATGACTTCTGTTATGATTTTTTTTCTTATGTTTGTTCCACATTCCTGAGTTTCATCTTCATAAAAGAGGAGTGATTTCTTATGATTTAGAATTCTTATATTTAAGTATCAATTATGCTCTTAGGATAACCTATTTAGAGTTCACTATTTCAATTATATAATCTATGTCTATCTATTCATTCCACTTGACCACATCTTAGGATTCCTTGATTATATTCCAATACTCTTTATTTCCCTCTCAGGTTCATATTTATTATTTTTTATGAAAAAATGATAAATTATTTATGCAACAATTTTGTTCGTTTACAACACAATGTTTCATGTACTTGACAATTTTATTATATTATTCCACATTCATGTCATTTTTTAATTATCGATTTTTATAACATAGACTCATGTGTGGATAATTGTATCTAATGAATTGTATTTGATAATGAATAATAAGATTTATATGTGGATAATATCAAGAATACTAAACCATTGGGTTATTCTTAAAATCCCTATAAATTCATTTTGATTTTATCCTATAATGGGATATACCAATTCTATGATATTTCTGAATACACTGATATGGTCTTAAAATTCAAAATTGTGTACAGGAATACAAGAAATAATACTTAAATGAATCCATTATTTTTTTTCATTATTCATAATGTTTATTATTAATTCAAGTATACTCATTAACACCATGTATTTTATGGTTGTATTTGATTGATTTTCTAACCTTGACTTTAAACCCACTATTAGCGATAAGAGAGTTAATCCACCGAAAATCATAATTCAATTAGGTACCGTGATAGTAGACATAACCATTATACGGGATATTGTTTGTCCATGGTAAACCCCTATAATGATTCAATGAAATATATGATTCCAAATACTAACCACTGAGAGGTTTAGGAGTACCACCCAAGGATTTTAAATGAAGTCTCAATGTCTTGTTTGTAGTCTCTTTAAGAAAGGGATAAATTCTATTTGTTATTCTGTATGATGTTCCCATCATCCTAGAGGGTCTTTTGTCATGTGTTTCATTTAAATGATGTAATAAATTCCTATTCAAATACAGAAAGACAACATATAGATGGTTCATTAGATTATGTAGAGATATATAAAAAGTAAATAAATATCTTAACAATAAGAACAAAATATTATCAGTTATCAATGAGTGGAAGTACTCCATTGGATTCCATACATTGTGGGATATACATAAATATTATTGATGATAGATTTTACCTTTTATCTCATGAAAATATATATTGAATTTTAGATTGAAAATATATATAGGATTGTCTATATAAAATATAAAATGGATTATTCCTGACATTGAGAACATTAAATCTACTCTTCTACATATAATACCAAATCATCTCTTGGGAAGATGAATAATAGTGGTAACCTTACTAAATTTTCCACGAGCAATCTATATAGAAGATATGTTGGAATATACTCGGAAAATTATTTTGGATGAGCATTCCAATGATTTTGTAGTAGTGAGGGGGTAATTTGAACATTGATTTAGGATTGGTATTTATATATTTATCTACTATTTATTATATTTCAGGATTAACATATATCAGTTTTGTTGGTTGGAGAAATACTACCATGGGTGAATAAGTGGGAAAAAATATTTAGTATTACATCATCACATGTTTCAGCACATGATGAATAATTGTAATCCCTATCAAACTATTCTCAAACATTAACTTTCATATAATATATTTTTGAGGTATACAACTTCATCAGATATTTGGTTTCAATGTAGTTTCAGATTCTTATCAATAACCTAGAATAATTACTATAATGTTCAATATTTAATTATTATAGAAGGATAAACTAATGGAAATTATTTTTATATTAGATCACATGAATTAATTTATGTTTAATGGGTATAAAACCACATCATCTAAATAATGTATCCACCACCTTGATATTTGGACAATTTAAAAAACATAAAATGTAATGGTTCATGAAATAGATATCTACTATATAGGAATTTTTGTATGTGATATAACCAAAACATATTTTAGTTGAATATATGAATCATTTTTGGATGATTTTTAACTTTTTTCCTTCATAAATTATCTCTCAATGCAGTCATTCTAATGGAACATAATTTGTTAGCTAACACTGAGATTGATCACAAAATTGTAATATAAAAAATCAATAATGTTGTGTAATATTATATTAATAATATTAGGATTTTTTAAAATTTATATAACTTATTGTATGATTACCTACAAATTTCAGAGGAATGGTTTCCCAATGATGAAGGTGAAAATATAATGTTTGTCAAACTCCAAAATCAATTGATAACGTATAATAAAATGTAGCTAATAAAAAAAAATTTAATATATTTTATTATATATTTCACATTAACATATCTTTTCTTCATAATTATAAAATTATCGTAGAAAGGGTTCAATTTTATTTATTGTTCTTCACATATAATTTATTAATAGAATAAAATACCCATGAATAATATTATTTTTATATTGATTTTTATACATCATGAGACTGTAATCGTATGTATCATTAAAAACATGTTCACAGCCTAAAGATCCAAATTCCATATCACTCCAAATTCTAGTATCCTTGTATGATTTAAAATATCAGAAAAAAATATTATTAATTAATATTTTTTCTACATTAAAGGGTATTAGATTTTTAAAATCTTGATTTGAAAATTATGACTCCATAATGATGGTATATGGTTTATATAGTATCTTTCTGGGGATACTCTTTTCGATTGGTATATGAGATATTTATATGTAGGTTTATCCCATCACCATTTCTATGTGTTAATCTTTTAGTAAAAATGTGGTATTAATTTTATTTCTTCCAAAATGTGTACTCTTGGAATGTTATAGGTGGAATTTATATGTAGAAATGTTCCGTCACCATGATCCATGATTAGCCCAATACGGTATGAGAATATAAGAGACTCAATATAAGTGAAACCATGAATTTGAATTTTTGTGAGGCAAAAAATGTTTTAAAAGTGTTTTAATACCCTAAAATTGAATAATTTATCTTCAAGAAAAAATTAACAAAACCAATTTATAAAAAGAAGGTAATTTTTAAAATATTATTCCAATGATTCGTATACCCATGGTGCATAAATTTTATGTTTTCTATGTTCAGGATTAAATAAGTGAAGAAATATATATTTTTTCATTAAACTATATTTACTTATTAACCCATGGAATAAATATTCCTAGTGAGTGATATTTATGATTTTTCATAGGCCATCATATTTAATTGAATCTGGATGAATAATATTGTTATACATATATAACAAAATTTATTTGTTTTGTTATTTTTATTTTTATTTGACCAAAGAAAAAATATTCATTCATTGTTATAGAGATATGACCAAAATGGGGGGGGGGGTAACTATTCATGTATAATCATGATTATATGAATAGGAATTCATGAATTAACAATATTTAATACAACCATGATTTTATAAAATGGAGGAAAACTTCAAAGGGGAACATTTATTTTGAAATGGATCTAAATTTATCATAGTTATTGAGTCTCAGTAATAATGAATAAAATTTTACTATGGTTTCAATTTATTCTAATGAGTTTTATGAGAATTTATTGCATGATCATAATTTTTCCACAAATATGGAAGTATAATTACTATCATAAGGAAACATCAATTATGTTTAAGTAACCATTTATGTGTTTTAATCCTAGGAAACATTTTATATTTATTTATCTAATTATTTTTTACTTTTTTGAAGTCTGAAATTGATTAGATGTTCTATATTTTAGGCTTTAATAATATTTCAAATGGTGGATAATGTTCGTGGGGGTAAATATTTGAATAAAATTATGTTTCTTGCTGACTAAAATGTGCTAAAAATAAATTTAATATGAAATTTTTACCAAATATTAGTGTAATAATCCATTATTGGAAAATTTTCATTAATTTTGTTGTTATAATATTTCAACCATATTGGGTGTTGAGATTCATTACCTAGAGAAATCATAATTCACCTAACATGGATATAGAGATGAATTCTTGTGTATAAATTTGTAGTTATTTATTAATATTAATGAACAAAGGAAAGTGTTCCATGATAAATAACAACATTTTTTTAACTACAGTAAACATGGAAATATTTAAAGATTAATTTTTGGAATGAGATAATATATATTAGAATGATCTATGGGCATATTTTAATTATGTCATGTAAATTTTTTATTATATTAGTATAATGAGGATATCAATGGGTCAAATTTTAATATAATGTTACACTGTTAAAATATTTTATGGTGTACGATGTTAGAGAAAATTTTCCTCAAGAACAATATACACCTTTTTATTGGTATTGGTGGGTCATATATTTTTCATATTTTGTATCACCATTTCCAAGGGGTACCATAGATTAGATGAAATCGTTTAATATATCCATGGTGTTTCTGTGGTAATTCAAATGATTAAGAAATAACTATGTTTTAATGAAGGGAGGTGTAAAATGATAGTAATAAAAATGAAATTATTAGATTATCCATTTTAATTTTTGTAAATTGAATGGAAATGTATGGAAATGGATGATTTGTTGTCTCTAAGACATGAAGAGATGATTTTGGCATCACTATGTAACATGTGAGAATATGAATCAAGTCAAAAATAGCTACAAAAAGAAGAGATAATTCTATCATATAATTAATAGAATGAAACCTAACATGAATTATAAAACCCATACCTTATGATTGAATCACATAAGCGATGAAATGGTGGTAGATTTTAGTGACGATCCTGGGATATAGGGTCTATTCCTCACAATATATCCTATGGGAATATAAATCAAGATAACATAGTTTTGGAATTATACTAGGACATAAGAAATATAACAACCCTAATTTTTAGTACACGGTTAAATATGATTTTTTACGTAAACTCTTCAATTGTTACCACATGAAAGATCGAGAGGTCTTGTGTAATTGGGGATTAGTAAAATTATATAACAATAGAAAACACAAAACATACAACATCTTTACTAAAAACATATATTACATGACCACGACATTCCCTCGTAGTTAGCGTTGCCTGGGATAACCTGAGGACATACATGTGAAATGTGTGATCTATACTACCCATTAATGGAGTAAATAGGAAAAAACATGAATAATACAATTTATGCAAGGAAGTAAGAATATCAATGGAGAATACGAGAAACGTGAACAAAAAGGCATGATAGAGCCTAATTATCACAACATGGAAATGTGGAAATAGCACCTAACATGGTATTTGAATGATCCAAGTCTCATTGAATATGGAGCATGTGTAAAATATCATTTCATATAATTAGGATGAATAAAAACTCATTGCACATGACGTATCATGATACTAATATTTACCCAATGCATAAGAGGGCTATCAGTGCACACCCTTCTTAATCAATACATTTCATGCATAAGTGTGACAAATGGATCATACAACATGGAATCATTCATCGTAATTTATTCCATGATAAATATATGTGTAACAAATACACGATTCATTATAATCCATAAGTAAATGTGGATATATTTAAATTCCCTTTATAGATTAATGGTCATGGTATTGACTACACAATGACATTGTCTTGGAAAATTGGTGAACTTTCCATAGCGTATCAATGTGACATAAAAATACATTAAAATGTTCGATGGGTGATAAAGGGGTATCTCATAATATTTACATTAAATTGAAAGAAATGGGGTAATATATATACATATCCCACAATATATATTGGAATTTTGATTCATAATACAAAATATTGATTGAATGAAAATGAGGACAGAGGATTTCTATTCAGAATTTCTACATGGTAACGAGTGTACATGGGAGGAATTAATGAAAGATACATAAGGTATACAATAATTAAAAATAAATAGGGCAATATTGGGGATGTTCTAAATCATACACTAACATTTATAATTGAAAATAATGGCCATACCATTATTATGAAAATTTGAGAAAATGTGAATCGATGGAATCCCTTACAAAGAAGTTTTACCCCAAATGCTTGGGAGGGTATTAAGAGATGCTTCTTGATATATTGGGTCACCTTGGGAGGATTATAGAGATAGTAGGCTAGGTTTCGGTAGAGCTCCAATGGATTATAGTGAAGAGGATGTGGGATTATGTTTATGTATATATAGGAAAGGAGATAGAATTTTTTATTATTTAGGTTTGGGTAACCACATGTTAAAATAATCCAAACCACAAACCATACCTTGGTTTTTCCCATGATTTTTTACCAAGGTGAGCGGAAAGCATTCTTTTATTTGGATATTGTATTAACTTATTAAAATAATTGGGTTGCTTATGTGGATGTGAGTCACACACTCAAGGAAGTCAGTTAAAAAATATCAAATGTTTTATAAGTCTTGATGGATCCAATAAAGAAATGTAAAATAAATAATACAAAACAAAATAACATTATTTTATTGGTAAAACATATATTTTATGAAAATGATTTATATAATATTATATTTCATCCCTATTGAGTTATTATTATGTCATAAAACACATTATATATTTAAATGGTATTTAATATTTACCCAAAAATTTGACTCTCTGAAAATTATGAAAAATTCACCATTGTATAATTATGATGTCTCTATTCAAAAAATAATATTATTTTTATCTAAATAAATTTCTAAATATTCAATTTTTCTACTTTTAAAATAAAAACTGTCATTTCTCAAAAATACATGGGTTTTGACAAAAATAGATTTCAAACCTTAATAAAAATAATAATCATATTCATAATAATTATAGGTTCATTTATATTATATAACAATTAATTTAGTAATAATATTTAATTAAAATAATATTTAATTTCAAAAAATCAATTATTTCATCAAAATATATTTCTTAATTGAATATTAACTAAAAACACTATTTGTTCATTTAAAACATTGTACAATGTAAAATTAATAAAATTAATCTATATTATTTATTAGATAATAAAATAATGCAAGTATTCATAGTGCTAAGGTATAGTTACATAACCCCTTATAATAATAGCATAAGACCAAAGGGTAAGGTGTTCGATAGTGATAGACTCTTTGAGTGGTTCAGATAACATCGCTCTGGTGGTAAGATCTATCAAATTTCAATTCATCCCTTAGAGGTTCCTCTCGAGAAGAACGTGTATAAGCTCATCTTTTTCTGGTCAAGAGTGAATCCCAATTACACCACCTACATTCCTAGCTCTAAAAAATGGTCTTCATAAGGGGAAAGTCTACTGAATGAGGCCATAACTTCCTTTTTTAAGAGTAAATTAGATTTGTTAAAACCCTATATTTATACAAATCATGATATCATTATTCAAAGACTATACTAGAAATGGTAATAATTTGTAATGGTATATTGAAATCCAAAAACATAATACCATGGAATCTTATATGTTTTATACAACCAATTTTCATAATAATAGATTTGATCAGACCAAGAAGAATATTCATTTTTTGAATACTGGGTGTTAATATTCTTCCCCCCTTGAGAAATTTCTCCACAATAATTTCCTTTTCCCACACTAAAACAGATGAGGGTAACTCCACATCAACACTTCCTTCTGTTCAAACATTTCCTCTCCAATCATATGGTTTCACCACAACACCATGATAAGCGGAATAGTGTTATTTCATATAAAATTTTCCCTACGATCTAAGATCTTCCCTGGCTTTACCTTGTATGAAAGGTCATCCTATAAATACAATATATCTAAAGATAGTACATGTGAAGAGTATGGTATGTACTCTAGTAAGAGGAATATTGTAATGACCCAAAGTTTCATTAATTGAAATCCCTCTTCATCTAATTAAATGTCTCTTTATGTTTATATAAAATGTCAACTTATTCGGTTTTATGTTATGAATTTTTACCATTGCTAATATAGTCATTGAATAGTGATCACAAGATTAGTATAAATATAGGACTTTAACAAATCCAATATAACCAGAAAAAGGAAGAGATGGCCTCCTCCAATAGAATTTCCCCATACGAAGCCCATTTGTTGGAGATCGGAAAAGAGGTGGCATCATTGGGTTTTTCCCATGACCATGACCAAGCTGAGGTTCATCATTTCAATCTCGAACGTGATTGTCTACAGGAAAAGGGGAAGTTGATTGAAATTACCACCCGAGCGATGTTATCCGAGCCACCCCAAGAGTCTGTCACCATCGTACACCTTACCCTAAGGTCTTATGCGGCTGTTTTAAGGGGTTATGTAACAAATAAGTATTACTATATTCATGTACATTATATTTTTATATACTAATTAATATAATTTCTAGTCATTTTTGATACATTGTAAATAGTTCTTAATGTGTAGAAGGTTTTTTTATTTATTATTTAATTAAGAAATATATTTTATTAAATTAAGGTATTTTTGAATTAAATAATATTTTAATAAAATATTATTATTATTATTAGATTAATTTTATTATATATAAATGATCATATAATTGTATGAATGCAATTATAAATTTTATTAAGGTTTGAAATATATTTTTGTCAAAACCCGTGAATTTTCAATAAATTTCAGTTTTTATTCAAAAAGTGAAAATTAAATTATTAAGAAAATTATTTATATAAAATAAATATTATATTTTTAATCAGGACGTCGAAATTATCCGACGGTGAATTTGTCATAATTTTCGGAGACAGTCAAATTTTTGAGTAAAAAATTAAATACCGTTTAAATATATAATGTGTTTTATGACATCATAAAGACCCAGTAGTGATGTAATAAAATAATATAATCACTATGTTTGGAAAATATATGTTTTAACATTAAAATAATGTGATTCTTGTTTTTTTTGGAATACTTTTCAAATCATTAATGGACCCCTCAAGACTTATAAAATACCTTGTCTTTTTAAATTAAATTACTTTGCAGTATGACTCACCTCCACATAAACAACCCTATTATTTTAAGAAGATCAGACTTTGGCCATATAAAATAATGTTTTCCTCTTCCCTTTCCAAAAAACCATGGTCAATTATTCTGGGTTGGTTTGTGGCTTGGATTAATTTAATATAAGAGGTCCCAAACCTAAATAATAAAGAATTCCCTCACATTTCCTATATAAACCCACCCATGCTCCCACTTCCTCCTCAATCAAAGCCCTTGGAGTTCATCCAGCCTCTGCCCTAATTTCTCTAGAATCCTCCCAAGGTGCCCCAAGCTCCCAAGAAGCCTCTCACAAGCCTCTCTCTAGCCTTTGGAAGCACACATCCACGTAAAGCTTTTTTTCTTCCTTTCTCATTTTTGTACAATTTTCATTAAGTTGTTTTGAACTTTTAAGTTAAATTATGAATGTTGTGGTATGGTTTCGCACCTCCCTCATACTGCACTCTTTATGTTTTAATGATTTGAGACCCCTTTCTCTCTCATTTAATGCCTCCCATGTACACCCATTACTATGTCGAAATTCCGAAAGGAACTTCTCCCTCCTCATTTACATTAAAGCAATACTTTATTATCATGAAACTAAATTACATTACAATTATTCGGACATGTATCTATATTACCCCATTACTGTCCATTACATGTAAATATGATGTGGATCCCCTTTCTCTCTCATCAACAATTTTTATGAATTCTTATGTCACTCTATTATGCTGCTGAAATAACACCGATTTTCTAAGCCAATGTCATTGTGTAGTGAATACCATGCCCATTTCTCCATCTAGGGTATTCACCATTATGAACATTTACTTATTGATTATAAAGTTTCACGTAAGAATTCTACATTCCTTTATCATGAAATAAATGGTTATGTTTTATGAATCCATGTTTCATGATCCATGTGGCACACTTATGCATGAAATGAAATGTTTAAGAAGGGTGTGCCCTTATAGAACTCCAATGAATTGCGTAAAGTATAGTATCATCATACTTCATGTGAAATGAGAGTGGACTCATTCTAATTCAACTGAAACAAGGTTTTACATGTGCTTCATATGTAATGAGGGTTTACTCATGATCCATGTGCAATGAGCCTTGGGTCATGCTAATTCAATGTTAAGTGTTGTTGCCACATTTCCATGTTATGATTATCATGATTTATCATGCCTTTATGTTCATGTTTCTTTTATGATCTATTGATATGACTATAATCTAACATGTATTTTACTCCTCATGTTATTCTATGTGTACTCCTTAGTTGGCTTTATAGCTCACCCTTTTCTTATGCATGTCCTCTGGTTATCCCATGCAATGCTAAGTACGAGGAAATGTAGTGGTCATGTAAAGGAAGTTTTCAATAATGATGTTGCATTTCATGTTTTTAGATTTTATGTAATTATACTAATCCACAAAGACACTAAATCTATTGATCTTCTTTGTTGTATCAAGTGATTTTTTATGTAATAAATCATGTTTATGATTGTAATAAAAAGAAGGTTTGTCATAGATGGTATCAAAGGATAGGTTTAGTTATTTTTGGGATTAGGAAACCCTAGTAAAGCCTTAGATACAAGACTAAATATAATAGAAACATCCCTAAGTTTTGGTATGTACCGAGTAATTGGTTTATCAAACATATACATCCCTGTCTAGATATGAGCTGGTAGAGGCGGATCTAGAACAGATGTATCCTAGGGGTAAAACACGAAAACACCGCTTAGAGCTAGAATCGAACCGGAATTGGTGCACGACAATGGGCCTTGCTTCACTCTTGGTTATGACACTTCTGGGGGATGTGTTTTGATAAATTCAAAAGCATAGTATGAACCCATATTAAGGGAATTAAAAAAATGCCCCTACGAATATATGTTATAAAGTAGATCATGAAAAGCCTAGATTGAATCCTATAGACTCTTGAGTAAGGAAATAAATGTTTATTTATAAGTCATTAACATTTATATTTGTATTACCCTTTATGTGTTACCCCTAACTTTCCTTTTATTCCGACAAATGGCCGGTAATAGGAGGACTCAGGCTAACAACCGTTGTGAAGATCAGTGTGATGATTGTACTAATGAGATGCCGAATCCAATGGGAGTGGGAATCACGAACGTTATCATGCTTCTATCTCAGCTAACTCATGTTTTGAATAGAAAAACGGGTCAGGAGGAATGTTCGACCCACCCTCCCCCCTAAGAAAGAACAAGTCGCTATCGAGAGCTTCATGTGACAAAGGCCTCCTACTTTTAGGGGATCATCTGATCCCATGATCACTGAAAAATGGATCATATTCATTGAAAAGATATTATCCATCCTCCAATGTTCTGAACAAGAGAAGGTTCTCCTGGAAGCTTATCATATGGAGGGTGAAGAAGATCAATGGTGGACATTGATCAAAAATACGAGGCCTGAGGAGGAGATCGAGTCGTTGGAATGGAAGGATTTCCAGAAAATGTTTTTCGATAAATATTTTCTGTGCACCCTCCATCTTAAGATGGAGAGGGACTTCCTTTCCCTCAAGCAAAAAGATGAAAAATCTGTTGGATCGTACAAGGCAAATATCACAAGGCTTGAATGATATTCTACGGCTTTATCGTTACCCTCAAATGCAAGGTTGACCGCTTCTTTGGTGGGATGAAGCCTTGCTTGCAGAAAGCATTAGCGATCCGTGACTTCTACGGCTATGAGGAAATTGTCCAATTTGCCCTCAAGGTTGAAATAAAGATCTGAGAATCACAAGGGTATCATGGGGACAAGAATCGTAATGTGGACTTCAATGCTGGTGGTCCGATGGTTAAATCCAACGGTGCTAAGAAGATCCAGCACCCCACTTTCCAAATGTGCAGAAAGAAACACCCTGGAAATTTCCTTAAGGGGACAAGAAAATGCGTCAAGTGTGGAAGAGAATGACACCTAGATGTTAACTGTCAGCAAGAAAGACCCACAGATGCGATAGAGGAGAGGAACACTCCATTCGAACCTCAACACGTTGTTCAATTATACAAATGAAAAGAACCGGGTCATTTTGAAAATCAGTGCCCTAATCCAAGGGTTTTCAGAGACAACCAATAACCTCCAAGGAAGCAAGGAAGAGCTTTGTCATTACTTCTGCCGAAGTGAACCCCGACAACGAAGTGGTGATAGGTACGCTAGTTATTCATTCAAGAATAGAGAATGTACTTCTTGATTCAGGTTCTACACATTGTTTTATATCTCGCGTGTTTAGTAGAAAAATCTCAGCACCACCACAAATCATGGAAGTAAAGATGTCGGTGAGTACGGAAAATGTGGAAAGCATTGAATCCCATGAATATAAGTCCTCCCCTTTTATATTCTGTGGATTTAATTTCCCGAAAAAACTCATCATACTCCCTCTGGTGGAATTTGATGCAATTATTGGCATGGATTGGCTTTCCTTATATAGGGCCAACATAAATTGTCAGGAGAGGGAAATTACACTCCATATGGAGAATCGACCCCCAATTCATTACAAGTTTGTAGAGGAAGATGAATTTCTTTTATCTCCATCATCTAAAGCATGTATATTACTGCCTTATGATCAGACGTATCTGGCTCAGATGACAGATTTGAAGGAAGAAACCATCCTTGAAGAAATTCCAATTGTTTGGGAATTTGATGAAGTGTTTCCCGAGGAACTGCCTGGTCTTCCTCTAAGAAAATATGTTGATTTCACAATTTAACATATTCTTGGGGTGCTACAAATATCTAATAATCCATATAGAATTGCTATTATAGAGCTTGAAGAGCTGAAGAAACAACTACAGGAGAATCTGGATAAATGGTTTATACGCCCAAGTACTTCACCATGGGGTGCACCAGTCCTCTTTGTCAAGAAGAAGGATGGGCAATGCCGCTTCGCATCGATTATCATGAACGTGAAAAAATCATGATAAAGAACAAGTATCCTATCCCAAGAATCGATGACTTGTTTGATCAGCTGCGTGGAGCACAATACTTCTCTAAGGTGGATTTGTGGTCAGGATATTATCAAGTAAGGGTGAAGAAGGAAGATGTCCCCATGACTGCTTTTCGTACAAGGTACGTTCAATATGAATTCATATTAATTCCTTTCGGACTCACCAATGATCCAGAAATAATCATGGACTTGATGAATATAGTCTTTAGAGATTACCATGACAAATTTTTGGTAGTCTTTATAGATTATATTCTAATATACTCCAAAACCAAGGAGGATCATGAGGAGCATTTAAAAACTGCACTAGATACTTTGCCAAAGGAGAAGCTCTATGAAAAGTATAGAAAGTGTGAGTTCTGGTTGAAGGGGGTCTCATTCCTGGGCCATATCATCACAAGCAATGGGATATATGTGGAACCCTCCAAAACAGATGCAACTGAGGGATGGCCAAGGCCATCATCGGTAATGGATATCCGTAGCTTCTTGGTGTTAGATGTATATTATCGACGATTTGTGAGAAATTTATCACGATTGTACAACCCTCTTAACAAGATAACTCGAACTGGATTAAAGTTTTCATGGAGTGATTAATCTGATTAAAGCTTCAAGGAGTTGAAAAGGAGGCTCATCACTACACACATTCTCACTTTACCCAAAAGTGGGTAACTATTTGTTGTTTTTAGTGATGTTTAAAAGAAGGTATTAGGCTGTGTGCTGATGTAGAATGATACAGTTATATCCTATGCCTCAAGGCAGTTAAATATCCATGAGCGAATCTATCCAACGCATGATCTTGAGTTGGCGGCGGTGATCTTTGCCTTGAAAATATGACAGCAATATCCATGTGGAGAGAAATGTGAGATATATACTGACCACAAGAGTCTTAAATATATATTCACATAAAATGTGCTTAATTTGTGCCAGAGAAGATGGATAGAGCTCATCATGGATTATGAATGTTCAATAAATTACAACCCTGGGAAAGCAAACAACGTGGCAGATGCCCTAAGTAGAAAGGACCCAGCAATTCTATCAATGATGATAATTGAGAAGGATCTATTCTTCATAGACTTGATGAAGATGGACATGGGAATCATAAAGAAGGTAACATCATCAATCCTTTCAAAAATGATTGCTCAACCATCTATTTTGGAAAGGTTAAAGGATGCTCAAAAGGATGATGTGGGAATTCAGTAAAAAGTGGAAGCTATACAAAAAGGGAAATCCTCATAGTTTAATGTTAATGAAGAAGGAATTGTGCGTTTTGGGAAAAGAATATGTGTTCCATAATGTCCAGAGCTGAAGAATGAACTTTTGGATGATACACATAGTTCAAATTTCTCTATTCACCCAGGGAGCACAAAGATGTATCGAGATCTCCGAGAAAACTTTTGGAGGGATAATAGGAAGAAGGAGATCACTGAAAATACATCAAAGTATCTGGTGTTTCAGCAAGTGAAGGCAGAGAGGCAGAAGTCTTAGGGGATGATGCAACCATTTCCCATTCCAGAATGGAAATGGGAGAACATCACCATGGACTTTGCCACCGGACATCCAAGGACATCCAAAGGCAAAAATTCAATCTGAGTTGTTGTGGATCATCTTAAAAAGACTGCACACTTCATTGTTATTCGGGAGGATTTATCATTGGATCAATTGGCACAGATATATATCAGGGACGTGGTATGGTTTCATGGAGTACCACTATCTATTGTGTCTGACCGAGATCCAAGAATCACTTCTATGTTTTGGAAGATCCTTCAACATGCTCTGAATACTGAACTGAACTTCAGTACGTCCTATCATCCTCAAACTGATGGAAAATTCAAGCAGACAATCCAAACACTTGAGGATATGTTGAGAGAATGCTCAATGTACTTTAAAGTAGGATGGGATCAAAATATTCCTCTGGTTGAGTTCTCTTATAATAAAAGTTTCCACTCGATCATCCAAATGGCACCATATTAAGCCATGTATGGGAAAAGGTGCAGAACACCGGCATGTTGGGATGAGGTTGGTGAACGTAAGCTTCTTGAATCAGAAATGGTCGAAGAAATGGTGGAGAGGGTGAAAACCATTCAGCGGCATATCAAGGCAGCCCAGAGTCGACAGAAGAGGTATGCATATAATCATCGATGAGACCTTGAGTTTAAAGTTAGATACATGGTGTTTGTACACATCTCTCAATGGAAGAATTTCATGAGGTTTGGAAGGAAAGGGAAGTTATGTCCAAGGTAAATCAGCACCTTTGAGATTCTTGATCGTGTTAGGGTTGGGGCCTATCAATTAGCACTTCCACCTTCCATGGCCAAAGTACACGATGTATTTCATGTATCCCTCTTAAATAAGTACATACCAGACCCTTCACATGTACTCTCTTCCAAGGTGGTAAAAATGGAATATGATCTTTCTTATGAGGAGCAACCAGTGAAGATCTTAGATCGTAGAGAAAAAGTTCTACGAAATAAGACAATGCCCCTCGTTAAGGTGTTGTGGAGAAACCAAAAGATTGATGAAGCGACTTAGGAATCGGAGGATATGGTGACTTTGAGTTACCCACATTTGTTTTAGTGTGGAAAAATGAAAATTTCAAGGGTGAAATTTCTTAAGCGGTGAATATTGTAAGGACCGAAAGTTTCATTAATGGAAATCCCTCTTGATCTAATTAAATTTCTCTTTATGTTTATATAAAATATCAACTTATTTTGTTTTATGTTAAGAATTTTGACCATTGATAACATAGCCGTTGAACAGTGATCACATGATTACTATAAATATTGGACTTTAACAAATCCAATTTACTCATACAAAGGAAGCGATGGCCTCATCTAGTAGAATTGCCCCATAAGAAGCCCATTTTTCGGAACATAGAAAAGAGGTGGAATCTATGGGCTTCGCCCTTGACCAAGCCCACTCTTAGCTTCATCATGTCAAGTTCGAACATGACCGTCTACGGGAAAAGTGTAATCTGATTGAAATTACCACCCGAGAAATGTTATCCGAGCCACCCCAAGAGTCTGTCACTATCACACACCTTAACCGTAGGTCGTATGCTACTGTTTTAAGGGGTTATGTAACAAATATGTAGTACTATGTTCATGTACATAATTTTTGTATATAATAATTAATATAATTTCTAGTCATTTTTGATACATTGTAAATAGTTTTTAAAGTAAAAATGGCGTTTTTAGATATTATTTAATTAAGAAATCTATTTTATTAAATTAAGGGATTTTTGAATTAAATAATATTTTAATAAAATAATAATATTATTATTATTATTAGAATAATTTTATTATATATAAATGATCATATAATTGTATGAATGCAATTATAAATTTTGTTAAGGTTTGAAAGCCATTTTTGTCAAAACACGTGAATTTTCAATTAATGTCGGTTTTTATTTTAAAAGTGAAAATTCAAATATTTAGAAAATTATTTAGATAATATAAATTTTATTTTTGGAATCCGGACATCGAAATTATCCAACGGTGAATTTTTCATAATTTTCTGAGACAGTCAAATTTTTCAGTAAAAAATTAAATACCGTTTAACTATATAATGTGTTGTATGACATCATAGTGCCCAAATAGTGATTTAATAAAATAATATAATCATTATTTTCGGCCAATTTATGTTTTAACATTAAAATAATGTGATTTTGGTTTTGTTTGGCTTACTTTTCAAAGCATTTATGGACCCCTCAAGACTTATTAAACACCTTGTCTTTTTAAATTAATTTCAATCGGAGTATGAATCACCTCCACATAAGCAACACTATTATTATAATAAGTTCCAACTTTGGCCTTATAAAATAATGTTTTCCTCTTCCCTTTCTAAAAAACATGGGCAAAAACCATGGGATGGATTGTGGTTTGGATGAATTTAATATAAGGGGTCCCAAACCTAAATAATAAAGAATTACCTCACCATTCCTATATAAACCCACCCAGGCTCCAAATTTATCCTCACTCAAAGCCCTTGGAGTTCGTCCAACCTCTGCCTTAATCTCTCTAGAATCCTACCAAGGTTCCCCAAGCTCCCAAGAAGCCACTCACAAGCCTCTCTCTAGTCTTTGGATGCACACTTCCAAGTAAGGGGTTTTTTCTTCCTTTCTCATTTTTGTCCAATTTTCATTAAGTTGTTTTTCCCTTTCAATTTCAATTATGAATGTTGGAGTATGGTTTATAACCTCCATAATACTTCCCTATTTATGTGTGAATTATGGGATACCCCTTTCTCTCTCATTTAATGCCTCCCATGTACACCCGTTACTATGCCGAAATTCCTTAAGGAACTTCTCCCTCCTCCTTTAAATTCAAGAAATAATTTTGTATCATGAAAATAAATTCCATTACAATTGTTGGGACATGTATATATATTACCTAATTACTGTTCATTACATGTAAATATGATTAGGAAACCCTTTCCCTCTCATCAACAATTTTTATGAATTCTTATGGCCTGCCTTTATGCTGCTGAAATCGCACCGATTTTCTAAGCCAATGCCATTGTGTAGTGAATACCATGCCCATTTCTCCATCAAGGGTATTCACCTTTAGGACCATTTACTTATTTATTATAATGTTTCATGTATTAATTCCACAATCCTTTATCGTTGAATAAATGATTATGTTTTATGAATCTTTGTTTTATGATCCATGGGACACACTTATGCATGAAATGAAATGTTTAAGAAGGGTGTGCCTTTATAGCGCTCCAACGCATTGGGTAAAGTATAGTATCATGATACATCATGTGCAATAATTGTTTACTCATGCTAATTCAAGTGCAACGATGGTTTACTTGTTTTTTATGTGAAATGAGGATTTACTCATGCTCCATGTACAATGAGCCTTGGCTCATGCTAATTCCATGTTAACTGTTGTTTCCACATTTCCATGTTATGATTATCATGATATATCATGACTTTATGTTCATGTTTCTATTATGCTCTATTGATATTCCTATTGTCTAACATGTATTTCACTCCTCATGTTATTCCTTGTGTACTCCCTTACTTGGCTTTATAGCTCACCCTTTTCTTATGAATGTCCTCATGTTATCCCATGCAATGCTAATTACGAGGGAATTTAGTGGTCATGTAAAGGATGTTTTCAATAAAGATGTTTTATTTCATGTTTTATGTTTTTATGTAATGATCCTAAGCCCAAAAGACACTAAGCCTCTCGATCTTCTTTGTTGTATCATGTGATGTTTTATGTAATAAATCATGTTTAAGTTGCAATAAAAAGAATGTTTGTCATAGATATATGAAAGACATCATGTACTTTGGCCATGGTATATGTAAGTGCTAGTAGATATGACATAGCCCAACACTATCAAGAATCTTGAAGATGCCTATGTAAAAAGGACTTAACATCCAATTATTTCCAATCCTCATGACCATCTTCCATGGAGATATGTGTAGAAACACCATGTCTCCTTATTTGACCTCAAGGTCTCATCAATGGTTATCTGCATAACTCTTCTTTCGACATTGGTCTAGCTTGAAATGATGTTGAATGGTTTTCACCTTTTCTACCATTTATTCAACAATTTTAGGTCCTCTCTACTGATGTTCACTGAATTCATCCCAACGCGCCTTTGTTCTCCAACTTTTCCCAAAAAGGCATCATTTGGTGCCATTTAGATGCTCATCTATAAAATATTATTGCCGGAGAATCTAAACAATGGAATATGTGGGTCCCATACTCCTTTTAAGTCCATAGAAAATGATATTAACAAAACTTCTAGTGTCTAAATTGTTCACTAATATTGTACATTATTTTTAGACTGATAGGCCATATGGAATTTAAGTTCAATGCTTAGAGAATTTTTGAGACTTTTCTATAACATCGAGGTAATGCTCGGTTAAAGATCAGATATAATAGATAATGGTACTCCATAAAGAATTACCACTTCATAAATGTAAATCTGCGTTTGTTATTACAATTTAATGTCTTGTCGAATCACAATAAGGTGAGTTGTCTTTGTAATATGATCCATAATGACAAATATTGCGTTGTTCCCTCTATATTCCCTTAGATGTCCTCTGACAATGTCCATGGTAATGATCTCCCACTACCATGTTTGTAGGCATAATGGTTGCATCATCCCTTTAGTCTTTTTCCTATCAGCCATCACATGATGACATAAAAGTAAATTTTATATATATTCAGAAATCATTAATTTAATGTTGTCCCACCAATTATTTTCTAAATGATCCAAAAATATCTTTGTGTTCCATAGGTTAATTGAGAAGGTTGAGCTATGCGCGTCAACCAGATGCTCCATCATTATCTCCGTATCAGATAGTACACATAATCATGACCAAAATCTCACAATTCTATCCTTTAAAACCACAAAATTT
Source organism: Viscum album (assembly GCA_963277665.1). NCBI lineage: Eukaryota > Viridiplantae > Streptophyta > Magnoliopsida > Santalales > Viscaceae > Viscum > Viscum album. The sequence continues at coordinate 2,057,388,904 of OY728151.1, read as the reverse complement.
GTGGTTTTTTAATTTCTGATAGCATTCCCACATTTTATAATTTCCACATATATTCTTTGAGGATCCATTATTTTCTCTATGAGGGATGGATGATCAATAATTGTTGAAATGATTGAATATGTTCTCCCATAATGATTCCCATATCCATCTTTTGAAAATTTAAGAATATTGGACCCTTTTTAATTATCATAATTGATAATGATGTATGATCATTTCCACTTAGAGCATTGGACACATTGTTTTCCTCAATGGTATGGTAGTGGATTGAGCATTAACAGTCTTTGATGACTTCTGTCCATATTTTTGGCACATATTAAGCTATGGTTTTGTGAAAATATATTTTAGGTTATTGTGATTAGTATGTATCTCACCATTTTCCCCATAGAGATACTTCCGCTAGAATATCAACACAATGTTCACAAACACCATATCTATATCATGAATTAGATAGTTATTATCATGGATTTTAGCTGCCTTGAAGTATAGGCTATCACATTAACATTTTTCATCAAGAAAAAACCTATGATCCTCTTCGAAGAATCACTAATTACAACAAAAGTTCTGCACTCATGGGTAATGTGAGCACAGGTGCAGTGATAAGACTCATTTATAACTCCATGAATGTCTCTTTGCATTCATCACTCCAAGAAAATATTACTCCCTTCATATTTATCTTGGTAGGAGGGTTGGACAAACATGACTAATTTCCCACAAATTAGCGATAATAACTATCTATCCCTAGTAATCTACAGATATACAAAACTATATGTTAGCTTAGGCCATCCCTGAATTGTTGTTGTCATGGAGGGATCCACAGATATCCCATTTCTTGTGATGATATGACCCCATAATAGGACTTCCTTAAACTAGAACTCAAACATGTTATACTTTGCATAGAGATTATCCTTTGTCCAGGTCACTAGTGTAGTATATAGATGTTCCTCATGATCCTCCATGGTTTTTTAGTATATTAGAACATAATCTACAATGACTAAAAAGAATTCAAGGTAATTTCCAATGTCTCTATTCATTAGGTGCATTTTGATTTATGGATAATTAGTGTGTGTAAAAGGCATTACTATGAATTTATATTTCTTGTACCTAGTATGAAAATAAGTCAAGGGGATATCCTCCTTCTTCTACCTTACTTTGTAATATCTCAACCTCAAATCCTCCTTGGAGAAGTATTGCACTCCACGTAGATGATCGAAAAAGTAATCAATTCTTGGGAGAATATACTCGTTCATTATCATGATATTTTTGATCTCAAAATAATCAATGAAAATGTTATTTGACCCATCCTATTTCATGAGTAAGAGGACTAGGGAACCACATGGTGAAGCACTTGGGCATATAAACCCCTTATCCAGATTTTACTGTTTTTGTTTATTCAACTCCTGAAACTCCACAATATCAATTCGATACATATTCATGGATATTGGAATTTCCCTAGGTGTAATGTAATTTGATAATTCAACATCACTTCTTGGAGGAGGAACAGGAAATTCCTCATGAAACATCTCAGTGAATTCCCTCACAAAAGGAATGTCTTCAAGGATGGTTGTTTCCTTAGAAAATCATTTGATCCAGAAATGCATTATCATAGGTAAATAATATCCTTGCTAGAGATGATGGTTCTAAAGAAGATTCATATACCACATTGCACATTTATAGAATCAGGGGGTCTATTCTCCATAAGGAGATTTATTTTAATATAATGGAAATTTATGTGGTCTCTATATAAGGAAATGAAATCAATGCTGATATATGCATCAAATTCCACTATAGGGAGTATGAAGAGGTTCTATGGGAAGTTCAATCAACCAATAATGAAAGGGGAGGAGTTATATTCAGGGGATTCAATGATTCTACAATTTTCAGTACTCACTGAAATCATTAATTCCATGATTTTTGGTGGTGTTGGGATTATTATACTAAATATTCGGGATATAAAATAATGCATTGAGATGGAATCAAAAATTATGTTTGCTATTATTGAATGAATAAATAGCGTACCTATCCCTACTTAGTTGGCAGGGTTCACTTAAGAAATAGTGATGGAAAAAGCATTCCCTTTCTTCCTTGTAGGTTGTACGTTTCCTCCAAAAACACTCAGCATAGGGAACTGATTTTCATGATTACATGGTTCATCATAGTTGAAGTAATGAAAAATTCTTTGGCGGTCCAATGGAGCATGCCTCTCCTCTGCCACATAAGTACGTATTTCTGGTCAGAGGTTAACACCTATGATCCCTTCTCCTCCACACCAAAATAATTTTTTCTTCCCCTTCAGGCAATTTCTGAGGTGATTCTTTCTGCACCTTTTACAATTGGGGTGCTGGGTATTCATAGCACTGTTGGATTTTTCAATTAAACCACTACAACTGAAGATATCCTTAAGCTTTTATACCCATTATAACCCTGAGATTAGATGATCTCTATTTAGACCTTGAGTGAACATCATAAAATTTCCTTATAGTTTTGGATGTCAGCAATCACCAAGGATTTTTGTAGGCTAGTTTTTAACCTACCAAAGCATCAGTCAACCTTCCATTCGAGTGTAATATTGAAGATGGAGGTGTATCGTGAAATCCATGGGATTTTTTCCTCGTACACTCTGATGTATTCGTCGTATTTTTTCATGAGGGAAAGTAAGACACTTACAATCTTATGTCGAAGGGCGCACAAAAAACATTTATCAAAAAACATTTTCAGGAAATCCTTCTATTCCAATTCATCGATCTCCTACACAGGAATTTTATTTTTATCAATGTCCACAATTGATCAACATCACTCTCTATATTATAAGAATCTAGAAGAACCTACTATTTTTCAGAAAATTGAAGCATATAGGAGATCATTCCAATGGATTTGATCCATTGTTCGGCAATTGAGGTGTCAAATGATCCACTAAAATAAGAAGGATGTTTTCTTTTGAATCTCTCGATTGGGACTTCTTCAGTCAGGGCGGTCACGTTCTTCATAACCCATGTTTCTATTCAATTCATATGTTAAATGAGAGACTATCATGACAATGTTCTTGATTTCTGGTCCCATCATATTGGGCATATCATCAGAACAATCATTACATTGATCTTCACATTAGTTGTTAGCTGGAGTCCTCATATTATCATACATTTTTGGGAATAAATGGTTAGTTAGGGGTAACACATAAATGGTAATCCAAGTAAAAATCATTGAATTATAAATAACTACTATTCCACTATCTTATGAATCTATATACTTCAATATATGTTATCCACGATCTACATTAAAACATATATTCTTAAGGGAGTTTTCTATTAATTCCCTTAATAATGGTTCAAACAATGCATTTGAATTTACCAAAGCATATGCCCTAGGAGTGTCGTATGCAGGAGTGCAACAAGGGCCGTTGTTGTGTACGAGGATACCCCTGGTGAAGCTTGAAACTCCTTGTCATAGTTTTAACTCCAAGGTACATCTATGCAGGAGGCACCTATACCTGCTCATATGCATACATGGATGCATATTCCTGAAAAACTACTAACTTGATAATCATCAAAATTTATGGACGTTCTTTTTATACATAGTCATTGCCCTAAGTCTTTCACTAGTGTACTCTAATCCTAATACCATAATAATTCACACTAAACATTGATACCAACTATAAGTACCATGAAATTTATTACATAGTTAGACATGATTAATTTCATAAACACTTCACTTGAAATGAAATGTAAGTTCAAGAGGTCTAGTTTTTTGGGACATATGAAAATTACATAAAAACATAAAACATAAAAAAGACTACATCTTAATTAAAAACATCCTTTACATAACCATGACATTCCCACGTACATAGCATTTCATGGGAAAACCTGAGGACATACATGTGAAATAGGTGATTTATAAAGCACATTAAGGGAGTAAATAAGGTATAACATGAATAATAAAATACATGTAAGGAAATAGGTATATCAATATAAAATATGAAAAACATAAACAGAAAGGAACGGTAAAGCATGATTAACACAACATGGAAATGTGGAAACAACACTTAACAATAGACTAACATGAGATAAGGATCATTGGACATGGGTAATGAGTAAACCCTCATTGAACCAGAATTATCATGAGTAAATACACATTTAATTTTGACATATCATGATACTAATCATTACATAATGAATTGGAGCTCTATCATGGTGCACCTTTCTTAATCATTTCATTTCATGAATAAGGGTGTCACATGGATCATACATCATGATATCAATTATCATCCTTTGTTCCATGATAACTAGATGTGGAATACATACATGATACTTTATAATAAATATGTAAATGTTAATAAACGTGAATACACTTGATAGATAAATGGTCACGGTATTCACTACACAATGACATTGTCTTGGAAAATCAGTGCAATTTCTGTAGCGTAACTATGTAACGTAAGAATTTATAAAAATTATTGACATGTGGAAAAGGGGTGTCTCATCATATGTACATGAAATTGATTGTATGTGGGTTATATAGATTCATTTCTGAACATCTAGAATGGAATTTAGATTCATAATTTAAAACAGTTTCTTGAATGTAAATGAGGGGAGAAAGTTTCCCTACGGAATTTTGGTATGGTAATAGGTGTACATGGGAGGCATTAATGAAAGAGAAGAGGGGTATCTCATCATCAAATATAATGAGGTAATTATGGTTGAGGTTTCAAAATCATGCCCTATCATTTAAAATTAAAAATAAATGGGCATAACAATATTAAGAATCTTGGATAAAATGATAATGGATGGAATCCCATACATGGAAGTGTGATTACAATGGAATGGGAGGGGCTTCAGAGAGGTTCTTGAGATCTTGAGACATCATGGGATGATTATAGAGATATTAGGGCCAGGGATTGGTCAATATCCAATGGCTTTTAGTGAAGAGAATGTTAGATATTGGGTGGGTTTATATATGAGAGGAGAGGGAATTCATCAATATTTAGGTTTAGGTCACCACACATTAATCTAATCCAAACCACAAACCATCATATGGTTTTTTCCCATGGGTTATTACAAAGGATATTGGAAAAAAAATATTTTATAAGCCAAATGGCCTAACATTTTAAAATAATAGGTTTTCTTATGTGAGAGTTAGTCACACTCTCAAAGAAATCAAATTAAAAATGTAAAATGATTTATAAGTCATGAAGTGTCCACTAAAGCAATGTAAAATAAAAAAAAACTAAAATCACATTATTTTAATGGTAAAACATATATATTGGCGAAAAATAATGATTATAGTATTTTATTAAAACAATATTGTTTCATTATGATGTCTAAAAACACATTTTATATTTAAACAGTATTTAGTTTTTATCAAAAAATTTGGATCTCATAAAATTATGAAAAATTCACCATTGGATAATTATGACATCTTCATTTCAAAAATATTATTCATTTCATCTATATATTTTTATAAATATGTAAATTTTTTGTTTTAATATAAAACCAACATGTATCTAAAATTCATGGGTTTTGACAGATTTTTTTTTCAACCATTAATAAAAAACACAATCTTATTTATAATAATAATACGGTAATTTATATTATATAAAAATAAATTTAGTAATAGTATTTAATTAAAAAATAATTAAATGAAAAATCCATAAATTCATCAAAATACATTTTTAATTGGAAATTAACTACAAATTCTATTTTGGTTTTTAAATGAATGTACAATGTATCAATAATAAAATGAATATAAATTCATTATGATATACAAAAATAATGGTCATAATCATAGTATTGTGGAACTATTACATAACCCCTTATAAACCCCAGATAAGACCTAAGGGTAAGGTGTGTGATGGTGAAAAACTATTGTTTTGGCTTGGATAACATTGCTCGTGTGGTAATCTCAATCAACTTCCACTTCTCCCTTATGTAGTTCCTCTTATGTATAACATGTTGAAGATTGTCTTGACATTGGTCAAGAGCAAAGACAAATGACACCACCTCCTTTCCATGCTCCGACAAATGGTCTTTGTACAGGTCCAGCCTACTGGATGAGGCCGTCACATTCTTTATCTGTGTAAATTGGATTTGTTAAAGGCCAATATTTATACTAATAATGATATCAATGTTCAACATATTTTTTAGAAACGGTAACAATCCTTAATAGTATATTGAAATCCAATAACATAAAACCAAGTACATGCATATGTTTTACATAATCATTTTTCATAATGAGACATTTAATATAATGCCCCAGCCTTAAACCTTAATTAATATTGAATTAAATGAATAATTCACATTGAGGATCTTTTCAGGTTTAGAGTTTTAGAGATTTAGGACATAACTATTACATCTCAAAAGATTACAAAGTAGAAACTTCGACGAAGTTTCCATAAAATAAAAACTCTTAAAAAGAAACATGACTAGTTCTATGTTTTAGGTAGCATGACTTTCCCTTGATCTCATCCTTGACCCCATTCCACGTTAAGTCCTGTGAAAATCATTTCTAAAACTTGGGATGATCATAAAAAGGTCAGTAAGGGATACACAAAGATTGAAAACTGTTATTTTTTCAAAACAACAAGTAAACCATGTATACTTTATCAAAGTAATACTTTTCACCTTTTCGAAGTAGTAAAAACTCTTCACTGAATAAAAGTTCATTACTTACCCTTCAGTAACCAAAAGATTACCATAAAACCCATATAAAGATAACATAACATATAAAGGTAACTTGGGACATAAACATACTTAAGTGGAATAACCATACAGTCGACTTCCACACATACTTAACGGAATATCCATACGGCCGACATCCATACATACTTAATGGAATAGCCATACGGCCGACTTCCATACCGGATGCATTGGAGGTTATAACATAACCACCTGTCCTGGTATTCACGGCACCACCCGTCCTATGGTTTATCACGTAACCAACTGTAAAATGTCCAAGTACCATCATTACACATAAAATGTTGTAAATATAAACATTTCAATAACAACATTTCATTTTCAATCACAATAATTAATTCTCAGATATTGAATTAATCAATCCATTTTCAAAAACCATTTAAAAAAGATTTTTGAATCAATGTGTCCCATACCACTTTGAAGATTTTAATGTAATTATAATTTTAATACATTAATGTCCATATAAATAAATACTGGATACCTTTTTGAAAACATGGACATTAAATTATTGAATTTAGTTGGGCTACTGAGGGTGGATCTAGATAAGAATTAGGTGGTGATGATTCTTCTCTAAAGATAATTGTTCATTATAATCGTTTTAAAAAATAGTAACATCCTTCTTCTCAGAATAAATTACTGCATCATGGTACAAAATCCAATCTATACTGAGGATTATATCAAAATCAATCATGGGTATGAAGATGTGATCAGCAGATAAAGAACTTTTATATGCTCTAATGGGAACTGGTTCAAAAAACGTTGTTGCAATGATACTTCGCTTATGAGTTTTGACTAAAAACTCCCTTGTTAAATCAAATTGGAAATATAAAATTTTCTTTGAAAATTACGAATATATGAAATAATTTGATGATCTAGAATCATATAAAACATTTTATAAACATGAGGAAACCATTAAATTTCCGGCCACCACATCTTTCGGAGCTTCAAACTCAACAGTAGTGATATCATAAGGTTGGCCTTCATACCTTGGTCTTTTTTTAAGAAATTTACCTTGAAGATTAAGACATTCATTTTCATAATTCATTATTTCTCTACAATTTTAGCTTTCAACATCGACAACCTCTTTCTTCTCCTTGCAATCATGATCTTGTTGGCCTTTTTCACCACACTTGTAACAGAATCCCATTCCCTTAAGGCATGTACCATGGTGTTTCTTCACACATTTACTATAATATAGATATTCAACATATCCCTTCTTCCACTTATTTCCATTTCCAGAGTGTTCAATAGATCCCCACTTCTCTTGCTTTGCTTTAAAGTCGTAAGACTTAGAGAATTCTTTTCTTGTCTTGATAGCACATGAGATAATATCTTAGTATGACGGGATGGATTTAGAGACTAATTCTCGATGGTTAAATGGTTTTAACTAATAAAAGAAACAATCAATATTACTTCTTGGGTTACATTTATAATATGTTGCATGCCTCTCTAACCTTTTAAAGATACCTTCATACGTTGCGACATTCTCATCTTCCTTTTTCCTCAGACTCAAACTTTTCCATTCCATAATAGCTCGATGGTCATGCGAAAAGTATTTTTCTATGAAAATCTCATTAAACTCCCTCCATTCCATATTTTATACTTCATCATCTTCCTTTGTGTTTTGAATCAATGACAACCATTGATTAGCATCTCCAGTGAGGCAATAAATGGCCATGACATCTTTTCCCTTCCACTATACCCCAAGGTGTGAAATAGTTTCTATAATGAATTTATCCATAGCTCAGGTACTAATTGATTTTTACTCCCATTAAATGTTGGGGGTTGTTTCCTTATGATGTGATATAACATTGATCATCCACGCTGTGGATCTCGGTCATCCATATGGGTAAGGTTATTATTCATAACCTAAGTGAGTTGTCCCAGTATGGTGATAAGCTGACCAGCAATAGTTGTATCACCACCTCCACTATAATTATCTTGTGTAGGAGGGAAATACGTACATGGAGTGCGTGCATTGATATGGTTTCCATTTCATCAACTAGGAGCCATTTCTAAACAATTTCATAAACTAGATTAGTTTATGAATCGAATTACATAATTCCAAACAAGTAAAACACTTAACAAAAACTGAACTGTTTATAGATATAATCCAGAATCATAAAAAATGTTCTTTGAGGAATTATATACTCATAAACCCTTCATAATGGGTTTTAAAGAATGTGATAATTATCCTAAGCATTTCCCCCGAGAGTGTCATAACCAATAGTGCAGTAAGGCCTGTTGTCGTGCACCAGTTCCCATTTGAGTCTTGATCAAAGCGGTGTATTCGGGTTTTACCCCTAGGTACATCTATGCTAGAGCCACCTCTACCTTCTCGTATCCAGACAGGGATGTATTTCTTGGAAAACTCACAAAATCTATACAATACCCAAATTCTAGGAAGTTATTCTATACAAATCCTCAAAGTCTATCTTAGGGCTATGTGCTCTAATCAGATATTTTCTAAATCTAGTTTCCAAGGTTTCTACTAAACACCCTCTGATACCAACCGTAATGCCCTTACCCCAGTTTCCCTGATTCAGTGCATTTTTACATAACATTGGCATGATCACAAAATATCCAGTCTATAAAGACCGATTAGTTTAATATCCTTGGAAGTAATAGATATATTCACAAGGTTTACATTACATCATAAAATGAAAAACTAAAACAACATTGTTTCTATAGAACACAATCATATCCCCTCAGACTATCCCTATAACATAGTTATAAAATACTTCTTTTCCTCTCAGAAAAAATGAAACATAGAAAGAGGTGATCTCAGATTCTCAGTAAGGATAAATATATAGTGGAAACTTTCACAAATAAGCATAAACATTTATGACAATGTGTAAGACTAAAAGAAAATCCTTTTAAAATTTAACATCATCATAATATGGAAAATATAAAATCAAATAATTCCATTTACATACTCACATGGATATTCTACTAGTCAAACAATGACATGAAATATCAATAGCCACTTTCATAATGATGGAATTCATAACTCCAAACATTCATAACCACATATTCAAGGCCTTATGCCAAGACTAAAAACATTATTTCATCAAGGCCTTGTGGCAAGACACTAGTTTGTCTCATGAGACCTACTAATGCATCGAGGAGCTATAGCGGGGTCCACCCATCACTTACTATGTCCAATGCATTCTTCATATGAAAAAGTTTAAACATAATATAAACATTCGTATTAAAACAAGCATATGATATGCCAATAATTTAACCATAAATCATGAATGGTATAAAAATAACACATCCATATTCAAACATATCAAAAAACCTTAAATACAATATTAATGTTTTGTATCCTAATAAATATACTTCAAATAAGATTAAAATCTATCAATGGATGTTGACATAAATGAAATCAAAAACTTTTTAGTGAATTATCACTTTCTAATTTGAAAAATTTTTGAAGTCAAGTAATTATAAATAAAAAAATTAATATTTGAAAATATTATTATAGGCTAGTAAGGGAAGCTTCAAAAATGTTATAACAGTAGAAAATAGCAGCACCCACTATATAAGTTAAAAAAATACATTCTCACATTAATTTTGTCGAAAAGGTTATAAGGTACGCAGTTTGGAAAATGATGGAAATATTCCTTTATAAACATATTATAACAATAAAATCAATGGTATAAATGAATTTGACCCATAGTTTATAAAATAGTATGAATATTTTGAAATAAATTTTTGAGAAGCATAGATGTTGATGAAAAAGAGTTCCCAGTAGATACTTACATAAAAAAAACCTCAGATAATAAAGAGATTGTGAAATTAACACAAACCATGTACTTTTCCTTGGTCGAGGGCAGATTATCCTCCAGTATAATGGTGAAGTAATTATTATTAAATTATACAAGAATCAAATAAATTAATATGATATCTTATATGGTCTTTTAACATTGCATAATTAATAATATCTTATTATTGTCGTTGTTTGGGGTGTTAACGGATTTGTTTTCCATTATATTATTTGTTATGTAAGTCATATTTTTAATGTTGGGGTGTATATTATTCATATCTAGAATGATACTGAGTCTTTAAAAATTATTTTTATTCATCTAATGAAAATTAGTCTTGAATGTATATGATGGGGAATGAATATCATCGCGTTCGTGGAGAAGGTAATATGTATGTACGCACGAGCGACAATATCATTCATTTGATATTAAAATAATATATAATTGGATTGTATGTAAAATATAAAGAATCATTATCATATTATATTTTTTATTTACATCAATTACAAATCATTATTATACCCATCCAAATAATAATGTATTGAATTACAATTACACCATGACGTGGAGACGGTAAGCCATACGTATGCACGTAAGGTGACATGTCATTCAATGGATGGATAGAATAATGGATTTCGATGTACCATATTTATTATAACATCATAATTTGTAGAAGATATTGGAGTTATTATTTTAGAATTGAAGAAACAATGAAAGAAGAAGTGGAAGAAGAAAGGAACTTGAAAGAGGTGATGAAAAATTTACATCTTCTATGGGTTCTTCCTTTTGATTTGATCAAAAGGGGTGCATGGGATGGATTTTTGACTTAATTAAGGCCTTTAGGATGATGTTAAGATAGTTGAGAGGGTTTTTGGGAAGATATTTAATGAGTAAAATGGCATTGAAGGTGTCAATTAGAGAGAAGGTGGAGTGCACCTTTATAAGAGGGGTGAGGGGCACCTTAGGAAAATCTAGAAATTTTATTTTATAATAAAATAATTTTCGATTTTTAATGTCTCCAAAGTGTTTTATTTAAAGGATACGGTTGGGATAGGTTGTAAACCACTCAACCAATAGGTTTTAGATAGGTTTGGGTTAAAATATTTACATTTTCATTTAGATTTAACTGTAAAGACCCGTAAAATTCAAGGAAATTTTTTTTTCGTAATTTTATTTAGAATTTTACAAGAACGCAGTTTTTGAAAGCACCTAATTCCAAGGCCCGGTGTGCCGAGAATCTTTTTCCGAAGCTTAGCTTGGGTATGTTTAGTGAACGAACGAGCGGGTTTTTCTAACATTTGAACCATTTCTCGGAATCTAATTCTGAGGGCACTGATGGAATCACAGCACTGATAATTGCTTAGAAACAATGTTTCTGGTGTTTTTTTTCTCGGGTGTGGTTTTTATGTTTTCGGGTTATGTAAATGAATAAAATAAAATGGTGCGACAATTTTATTTTAAGTCTCTTAACCTATGTTAAGTGGGTGATGTGGGACCCACAATATCCTACCCACTTGGTAGGATATTTTTGAGGTGGGGCCTGCACGATCCCCACTGTTTCCTTCCCTCTATGTAACGCACCAGCACCCCCCTTTTAATGAAGTCAAACCGTGCGTTTATTTTGGATAAGAGACAAATCATGAATTTGGGCGGTTAAATCATTACAATTAATTAATTGAATTAATTTGTTCATTTCGTTTCCTTTTGAATTTAAAAGGTTGGAATGTGCGTCAATAAAATAAAACTACTCTTTTTTTTGTTGGATTCTGCTTTTGGGAGCCTTTGGGAGAAAAAGGACAGGTCTCGAGGATTCTTCGTTCTATGACGAAGAACGCGAAGAATGCACCACTGCCGATGAAGAACACCGACCTCTAATGACGGGGGACGGTGAGAGACACCGTCCTCATAGATCACCTAGAGACAATGAAATTCCTTCCGTGACGCTTTCTTCCACGATGATCCTCTTCTTCCGCGATGGTTAATTCCTCTATGAACTCTCGTTCGACAAAAACGTTGAGGTAGGGGTGTGTTTTTATTTGAGCAATGTTGTTTCTTTCTTCCTTTTTTTATATTGACCCGCTTTCTACCAAACTAACGTGGAAGGACCAGGCCAAACGAACACGGCCCGATCCCTCCGCCATTTTTGTCAATGTTTGGTGGGATCTTCGTGTTCTTCATGGGTGACGAATACCGGAACGATGCATGTTCATTGTGCAACGTAATGATCCCAATTGAAGATCCAAAATCATGATGCCCTAGAAATGGTGCGACGATGATAGTGGGCGACGGATCAAACCAGAATGGGATGGACCGTCCCCTGACTGTTCATCGAGCGGGTGAATCAAATTGTGATTTCGGAGCAGATCGGAGGCCCGATAACACCGAAGATGATTACGGGAAATCGGGGCAACATAGTGTCCGATGTTTCGTGATGACCGGACCGTTAGAACAATGAACAGATAGCACAGGAGGCGTGCTGGCCAGAGGCGTCGGTTCTAGAAAAATCCAGAATACACGGCGTGTTCCACTGAAGAACACGCCGTGTAGCATCGGTGTTCTACAGCTTGAGTTTCGGGTTTAGACAAGTAACACACGGCATGTGACCCCAGCCACACAACGTGTAATCTCTACTCAGAATAGCAGAAGCAGCTTCACTGGACTCGGCATGTAATTCGGGGATACATGACCATGGAATTGAGTACACGGGCATGTACTCCACCAAATGACCAGGCACAACCAGCATACACGGAGCCGACCCAGATGTTGGGCCACAGCGTGTAACCATACCACACGTAGTGTCCATACTTTTTACATGAACTGCCCATAGACACAGGCTGTGGAACACGGATAGTACCCATGGACAGAAGACACGATGCTTAACCACACCACACGCCGTGTACTTACTTTTTACACGTCCAGCCCTAGGACACAGGCCGTAACACATGGGCAGTACCTGGGGTCAGAAGACACTGTGTGTATCGTATATCTACACCCCGTGTACTTTTGGAAATTGGTTTGGCCATCTTGTTCTCGGTGACTTGGGCACGTTTTTCATGGTTTTCCATTAAGATGTGGGATGAAACGTTGAGTTACATCATCCTGGTCTTTGTAAAGGTTGATGTGTCCATCCATTTGACTCAAGGAGAGGATCCTCCCAAAACGAGCTTGATGAGTGCGGGAACCCTAGAGCTGGCTACGACTGCGTTGACTATGAAGATTGTGAAGAAATCCTCCTTGGATTTGAAGGTGATGACTACAGAACTCAGTGATCCTACATGGTTCAGTGCTATAGATATTCTGTGGGTCTGATCCTGTGTGGGTCAGCGCTCAGCGGTCCTGTGTGGGCCAATGCCTACAGATCCTGTGTGGGTCCGATCTTGTGTGGGTCATTGCAGGGGATAGTTATCTATCGATACTTTGTGGGTCATTTCAGGGGTTAGTACCTATTGATCCTTTGTGGGTCCGATTGCTTAGATGAATCAGTGGATACAACTGATCATCTCTATTTTCATACAAATAAGTATACCTATGTGAGATGAATCTTGTTTTGCATTCCTATGTGGATTTTGTTGTGCTATCCTATGTGGATTACATTTTTCTTTCCTGTGTGGACTGGGTTGTGATTTCTTGTGTGGATTGGGGTGTACTTGAACTCGGAAGTTGGAGCCGAACATGAATTGATGACTTTGGTGTATGTATGGGCATATACCTATGTAGTGTCGGATGTTACATCATGATTGTATCCATCCTTTGTGGATTATCCTTTGTGAATACTGGGAGACCTTTTGGGGTCTTGGGGTCCCTACTGAGTAGCTTGTAGTCACACCTGCATTGGTTATGCCCGCACTACATTATGTTGGTTGCAGATGACGGACAGCGCTGATCGTGGTTGAGGCTTGTGGAGTAGGACGGTACTTGGAGGTGGACCACTGAGGTGGGATGTACTCGAAGCAGACGGTTGGACCTGAGGAGCTGTGGAGACTATCTGTACTCACCCTTCAGGTGGGACTTGCAGTGGATGGCTCGACGTTGCGGATTTATTTTCAGTTGCTGGTTTCCCTCTCCAGTTGTACTTTACTTTCAGTTTGGGCTTGTATTCTGGCCTACTTACTTTTCTGCACTTACTTTTGTATTAGTTTTTACTTAGTTTTTACTTCTAATGCTTGCTTCCTTTGTGGTGTTTGTTTACTTTACAAAGGAAATTCATTCCCTTTTATTGGGAATTACGCCTTGGTGCTAGTCGACAGCACCTAGCCTATGGAAGGTAGGCTTGGGGTAGTCACGGCGCGGGCCCTGAGGACAGGTTGTGACAAATTGGTATCAGAGGAGTTCGATTCTACCACAAAACTCAGGACTCTGATGTTTTTCTATGTGAGGAAATATTGTTATGAGTATAGAGTGTGGTTATCAATCCAGGGAGTCCAGTGTTGGTGCAGCGGCCGACGTATCCATACACCAGGACCATGACTTCTGATTTCCGACATAATGCATGAAAACATTGATTGCAAGTGTGTTTCATGTTTTCATTGTGATTACATTATATCAGCTCACGAGGTATACTGTTTGACCATGGCGCACTTTCTCCTTTTCAGGATGGCCCCACAAAGGCAGCCATCTTGGGTTTCGAGATTGTGTGTGACGACAACCCACCGAGCGACAAGGCATCGGTACATGGCCCTTTGATAGCAGAGGCACTGGAGGTACCTGTACCCTCCGAGCCACCGATGCTACCAGCCCCAGACGCTGATGATGCACGTCGCCTTAGTGCACTACATGAGTTTCAGCGCCAGCGACCACCCAGGTTCCGCAGGTAGATGGACCCTCAGGCAGCCGAGGATTTTCTGGAGGTAGTTTTATGGATATTTAGATTAGTAAGGACACCAGCAGACCTCATGGTGATCCTTACAGTGAGGATCCTACATGCGGAAGTAGGCAGATGGTGGAGCTTGATGCTCCAGGTGTACGATGAGGCATCTCTCCTCTAGACGGACATTGAGATCCTCTTCCACTCGGAGTTCGTCCCAGCCACCCTTACAGATGCGGCGAGGTAGCTTGACTGCTTCCCATTACTCGGTGAGATTTACCGATCTCTCGCGCTACTCGACAGACATGGTACGGGACCCATTCTTTTGGGACCGGACATTTGAGTAGGGATTGAGGCATGAGATCATGGCATCTCTGATCTCCCTCAGCATTCCGACTCAGTCAGGTGTACTATAGAGAGCCCTTCTCATCGAGAGCTTTCTTACTGAGTCTACACCAGTGGCGAGACCTACTGCAGGGCGGCACGTAGCAGAGTCTTCTGCAGCAGGCAGTCGACGGATGACTCATGGGTCTAGGCAGACTAGTCCCTCTGGCAGACGACCTCAGGACACTGGCTCAGAGGTGCGGGGCACTCAGTGCAGAGCCAGTCTTTCAAGAGGAAGACATAGCTATGCATGCGGTGTGAAGGGCCACACGGCTCGTGACTTCCCTACCCACCGAGCCGAGGAACAGTAGACGGTTAAGGGGCTACCCAGACAAAGGAAGAGGGTCGGCTGTCGTGGTCCGAAGGGAGAAGGCGGACGAGGCAGAGGAGTTGGCCAAGCAGTAGGTGGTGGGAGACGCTTTGAGGCTCTACCACCACCACCACAAGGAGGTCCACCCTGACCACAGTGAGCTGGCAGGTAGAGATATGCACAGCTCCAGGCAGTAGAGGCCTATCACCACGGTGCGCCCGAGATGATTCAAGGTACTATCTGTGTCTATTACACCCTTGTTGCAGTTATTATATACCCAGGAGTGAGTCATTCTTTCATAGCCGCGTCCCTTTTTCGGAGCTCGGAGATTCCGACAGAGCCGTTGGCTCGATCCTTACGGCTAGAGACTCCTATGGGAGCAGACTCGACGATTACGCACCAGTGCCGCCGGTGTTGGCTTACTTTAGGAGGCAAGAGCTTCGGCTGGGATCTTCTAGTAGAAGCGTCGAGACATTACGACATCATCTTGGGCATGGATTGGTTATCTACATTCCATGCTCAGATTGTCTGTATTAGACTTAAGGTGAGTTGTGTACACACCGATAGGAGAAGGTTCACCTTCACTGGCGAAAAGGGATACTTCACAGCACATGATGGTCTCTCGCAGAGGAGAGGACATCCCATCACTCATCAGATGTCTAGCCTCATCCTAGGAGCAGTTGACGTGAGGATTCCTAGTTTTCCAGCAGTGGTGGATCCGTATGCAGAAATTTTCCCCGACGACGTTCTAGGACTACGTCCTCGCAGAGATGTAGACTTTTATATTGACCTGTACCCCAGGATAGCGCCAATATCCACCCCAGTATATCAGATGGCTCCCGCCGATCTTTGAGAGCTACGGGTACAGTTGGAGGACTTTCAGGTAAAGGGATTCATCCGATCTAGTGTTTCACCCTAGGCTTCCGCGATATTGTTCGCCAAGAAGGAGGACGGGAGCTTGCGACTTTGTGTCGACTATCATCGCCTGAACCAGGTGATAGTGAGGAACAGGTATCCGCTACCGAGGATTTATGACCTCTTCGATCATATCAAGGGAGCACTGTTGTTCTCAATGATAGACCTTAGTCAGGCTATCATCAGCTCAGAGTTCGGGATGAGGACGTGCAGAAGACAGCCTTCAGAAGTCGGTATGGCCACTATGAGTTCTTGGTTATGACTTTCGGCATGACCAACGCTCTAGCATGGTTCATGGGCCTCATGAACAGGATTTTTCAGCCGTACCTTGATCGATTTGTCATGGTCTTCATCGACGACATTTTGATTTACTCAATGAATGAGGAGGATCGTGCCTACCACTTGTGGGTTGTACTAGACACACTCCGAGAGCACCAGATTTAAGGAAACCTCTTGAAGTGTGTGTTCTGGATACATTAGGCCCACTTCTTGGGACACGTCATCTCTGAGACAGGAGTTGCAGTGGATCCTATGATGATCGAGGAAGTGCTAGCTTGGGATCCACCCAGGAGCGTGACAAAGGTGCAGAGTTTCTTGGGTCTAGCTGGATACTACCAGGGATTTGTGCCAGACTTCTCCAGAGTTGTGGAACCACTCTCATCTTTGACGAAGAAGGGGAAACCCTTTGTGTGGTTAGACATATGTTAGCAGAGCTTCCAAGATCTGAGACAGAGACTTACCAGCGCACCTATCTTGAGCTTTCCGGAGGAGGGAGTTGGGTATGTAGTCTACTGTGATGCATCGGGGACCGGACTCGGATGTTTCCTAATGTAGGATCGGTCATTGATCGCCTATGGATCACATCAGTTGAGGCCGCATGAGCAGAACTATGCTACCCATGACATGGAGTTAGCAGTAGTGGTCTTCGCTCTGAAGACATGGCGACACTATCTGATAGGCGAGCGCTTTACAGTCTATTCTGACCATCAGAGTCTCTGGTATATCTTATCACAGAAGGACCTGAACCTGAGACAGCGTCGATGGCTCGAGCTCCTCCAGGACTATAACTTTGAGATATTTTATACTCCTAGAAAGGGGAACGTGGTAGCTGATGATCTCAGCAGGAGGACAGGCATTCAACTACTTGGGGAGGCGACAGAGCAGCTAGCCGCTTTGTAGATATCCTTCGTGGATAGAGATGGATCATCCTTCCTTCAGTCACTAATAGTCACTCCTCCACTACTACAGCGGGTCAGAGAGGGACAACGTGGGGATGCTGATTCTGAGATGAAACGTGCACAGATATCCTTAGGACATGCACCTGATGGTTTCTCTGTAAGAGGAGAGAACGATTTCCTTTTCAGAGGACGTACCTTGGTACCAGTTGATTTACAGGAGGAGGTGATGAGAGAGTTTCACACTTCCCCTTTGGCGGTACATCCTGGCGTAGCGAAGATGTACCAGGATCTCAGACGGCATCACTAGAGGTCGGGCATGAAGAAGGCTGTGGCAGAGTTCATTTCTCGATGCCTCACCTTCCATTAGGTGAAGACAGAGCACCACGTACCAGCAGGCTTGTTACAGCCCTTGGAGTTCCCGGAGTGGAAGTGGGACGACATATCTATGGACTTCGTTACTGGACTTCCACACACTTCTAGAGGACAGGACTCCATTTGGGTTATTGTCGACCGACTCACCAATTCAGCTCACTTCTTACCCATCATAGAGCAAGGCTCAGTGGAGGGCTTGAGATGCCTCTACGTTTAAGAGATTGTACGACTTCACGGTGTGCCATCATCTATCGTCTCCGATCGAGATGCTCGCTTTACTTCACGGATTTGTATGGGGTTCTAGGAGGCGTTCGGGACGCAGCTACGTCTGAGCACCGCCTTTCACCCTCAGAAAGATGGTCAGATGGAGAGGATCATTCATACTCTCGAGGACAAGCTCCGCGCATGTGTCCTCGACTTTGGTCGCAGCTGGGAGGACCACCTACCCTTGGTGGAGTTCACATACAACAACAGCTACCACTCCACCATCGGGATGGCACCATACGAGGCGTTGTACGACCGACATTACAGATCACTGCTGTGTTGGGTAGACCCCGGGGAGTCAGCACTTGTTGTACCGGAGATGGTCCAGGCCACAACGGAGAAGGTCTAGGTCATCCAGGAGCTGTTGAGGACAGCTTAGAGCCGGCAGAAGTCCTATGCTGACAGGAGGTGGAGGCCACTGGAGTTCGAGGATGGTGACCAAGTCTTCTTACAGGTCTCACCTCGACGTGGATTACAGAGATTTGGACGAGGTAGAAAGTTGTCTCCACACTTCATCAGACCATTCTTGGTCTTCAACAGGATTGGCGAGGAGGCTTATCGGCTGGTTCTACCACCTCAGTTACATCGGGTGCACGACGTCTTTCACGTATCTCAGCTGAGGAGATATGTGCACGACCCAACACATATCATTGTCCATAGGGAGTTGGACGTTGATGATCGGGTGACATTTGAGGAGGTCTAGGTGGTGATCGTGGATCGACAGGAGAGGGTCGTACGTGGTTGATCGATTCCTCTAGTGCGCATCAGATGGCAGCACGAGAACGTCTAGGAGAGCACTTGGGAGCAGGAGGCTCAGATGCATGCTTAGTAACCACATTTGTTTCCCTAATTTATGATGTATCTTTAAGGGGACGTAAATCCCTGATGTGGGAGTGATGTAAAGACCAATAAAATTCAATTAAATAATTTTTTTTAGAAATTTTACAAGAACGTTGTTTCTGACAGCACCTAATTCTGAGGCCTGGTGTGCCCGGAATCTTTTTCTGAGGTTTAGGACATGTAGGTTCAGTGATCGAACGAGCAGGTTTTTCCATCATTTGAACCGGTGCTCGGAATCGAATTCCAAGGGCACTGATGGAATCATAGTGCCAATAATTTCATAGAAACACCTTTTCCAGTGTTGTGTTTGCTCGGGTGTGGTTTTTAAATTTTCGGGTTAAGTAAATGAATAAAATAAAATGGTGCAACCATTTTATTTTATGTCACTTAACCTATGTTAAGTGGGTGATGTGGGACCCACAATATCCTACCCACCTGGTAGGATATTTGTGAGGTGGGGCCCGCCCGAGCCCCACCTATTCCTTCCCTCTAAGTAACGCACCTGCACCCCCTTTTAATGAAGTCAAACCATGCGTTTATTTTGGATAAGAAACACCTCATTAATTTGGGCGGTTAAATCATTACAATTAATTCAATGAATTAATTGTTCATTTTGTTGCCTTTTAAATTTCAAAGGTTGGCCTGTGCATTAATAAAATAATACTACTCTTGTTTTTTTTATTGGAATTCAGGTTGTGGGAGCCTTTGGGTGAAAAAGGAGAGGTCTTGAGGATTCTTCGTTCTTCGACGAAGAAAGCGAAGAACGAACCGCTGATGACGAAGAACGCTGACCATTGACGACAGACGATGGCGAGAGACGCCTTCCTCAGAGATCACCTAGCGCCAACGACGTTCCTTCCATGACACTTTCATCTGCGACGATCATCTTCTTCCGCGATGGTTAATTCCGCAATGAACTCTCGTTCGACGACAACGCTGAGGTAGGGGTGTGTTTTTATTTGAGAAACAATGTTTCTTTCATTCTTTGTTTATCTTGACCCGCTTTCTATGAAACTAACATTGAAGGACCGGGCCAAACGAACACGACCCGATCCCTCTTCCGTTTTTGTGAATGTTTGGTGGGATCTTCATGTTCTTCATGGGTGAAGAACACTGGAACGATGCTAGTTCGTTGTGCGACGCAACGATCCCAACTGAAGATCCAACATCATGACATTCTAGCAAAGGTGCGCCGAAGATAGCGAGCGATAGATCAAACTAGAATGGGAGGGACCATCCCTTGACCGTTCTTTGAGCGGGTGAATCAAATCATAATTTCAGAGCCGATCGGAGGCCCGGAAACACCAGAGACGATTACGGGACATTGGGGAAACATAGTGTCTGATGTTTCGTGATGAGAGGACCGTTAGAATGAATAACGGACAGAATGGGAGGCGCGCTGGCCGGAGGCGTCGGTTCTGGAAAATTCCAAACTACACGGTGTATTCCACTGACGAACACGACATGTAGTGTGGGTTTATTGCGGCTTGAGTTTCGGGTTCAGACAAGTAACACACGGCGTGTGACCCCAACCACACAGCGTGTAATCTCTACGCAGAATAGCAGAAGCAGCTTCGTGGGACTCGGAGTGTAATCTGGGGATACACGGCCATGGAATTTAGTACACGTGCATGTGCTCCACCACACGACCAGGCATGACCAGCATACACGGAGCCGACCCAGATGTTTGGCAATGGCGTGTAACCATACCACATGCCGTGTACATACTTTTTACACGAACAACCCATCGACACGGGCTGTGGAACACGGACAGTACCCGTGGACAGAAGACACAGCTTGTAACCATACCACATATCGTGTACATTCTTTTTACATGACCAACACTTCGACACGGGCCATAACACACGGGCAGTACCCGATGTCAGATGACACATCGTGTATCGTATATCTGCAAGCCATGTACTTTTGGAAATTTTTTTGGTCGTCTTGTTCTCGATGACTTGGGCACATTTTTCTTGGTATTCCCTTAATACTTGGGATGAAACATTGGGATACATCATCCCTGGTCTTCGTGACGGTTGATGTGTCCATCCCTTTGACTCGAGGAGAGGATCCTCCCGAAACAAGCTAGTTGTGTGTGGGAACCCTAGAGCTGACTGCGACTACGACGACGATGACGACTGTGTAGAAATCCTACATGGATTCGACGGTGACGACTACAACACTCAGCGATCCTACATGGATCAGTGCTAAAGATCCTATGTGGGTCCAATCCTGTTTGCGTCAGCACTCAGCAGTCCTGTATGGCCCAGCGCCTACAGATCCTGTGTGGGTATGATCCTATGTGGGTCATTGCAGGGGTTAATTACCTATCGATCCATTGTGGGTCATTGTAGGGGTTAGTACCTATCGATCCTTTGTGGGTCTGACGACTTAGATAAATCAGTTGATACATCTTATCACCTCTATCATCATACGAAGAAGTATACCTGTGTGAGATTAATCCTATTTTTCTTTCCTATGTGGATTGTGTTGTGCTATCCTGTGTGGATTACATTTTGCTTTCCTGTGTGGACTGGGTTGTGATTTCTTGTGTGGACTAGGTTGTACTTGAGCTCAGAAGTTGGATCCGAACTGGAACTGATGACTTAGTTATATGTATGGGAATATACCGAAGTAGTGTCGGATGTTACTTCGTGATTGTATCATTTCTTTTGTGGATTATCCTTTGTGGATTCTGGGAGACCTTCAGGGGTCTCGGGGTCCCTACTGAGTAGCTTATACTCACCCCTGCATAGGATATGCCCGCACTACATTGTGTTGGTTGCAGATTATGGACAACGCTGATCGTGGTTGAGGCTTGCGGAGCAGGACGGTACCTGGAGGTGGACCACTGAGGCAGGACGTACTCGGAGTAGACGGTTGGACCCGAGGAGCTGTGGAGGCTATCTGTAATCACCCTAAAGGTGGGACTTCCAGTGGACGTCTCGACATTGCGTCTTTACTTTCAGTTACTATTTTCCCATTCCAGTTGTACTTTACATTCAGTTTGGGTTTGTATTCTGGCCCACTTACTTTTCCTCACTTACTTTTTTATCAGTTTTTACTTAGTGGTTACTTCTATTGCTTTCTTGCTTTATAGTGTTTGTTTACGTTACAAAGGCAATGCCTTCCCTTTTTATTGGAAATTATGCCTTGGTTCTAGTCTCCAGCCCCTAGCCTATGCAAGGCGGGCTTCAGGTAGTCACAGCGCATGCCTCGAGTAAGGGTCGTGACATTAACTCTTAGTTAAATAGTCTGACATTTACCACGTCTCTTCGTAATTTTATATTATATGCTTAATAAACATACTACATACTTCCAAGAGAATCCTGAGTGGTTCATTAATGATAAAAATATCATTATATGTGTCATTTGGCCGAACCATATGTTTTTAGGAATAGAATATCAAATAATAATATAATATTTTTTTTAAAAACTCTTTTATGACAATTATTACACTATTTGGTATTTTGTTTTAGCTAAATTTATAACAGCATTGTAACATCAAAAAAAATTCATCTAACCAGCCCTAACATGTCAAATTAACCTAGAAAAATAGTTGAAATCATAAAAAGTATCAACTTACATTTATTTTGATATTTATAATATCAATTATTTTAATATTTCATTAATTAGGTAATTAATGCATCATCATTATGTGATAAATAAATTAAAATATTTAATGTCAAAATAATATAAATAAAATATAATTATGAATAAAATATTATTATATTTAAAATTAATATTTATATTGGAATTTATATTATGTATAACCCTATATTAAAAATGATTTAGTTATTAATCAATTATTTTAACTCTTTCAACTCTTCATAAAATAAAATAATATTAACCATCTGAATCTAATAAAAGTGGAACAAAGAGGTTCATATTTTATTCTAAGGTTTTTTTGGTCGAATTTTACTTATCCAGTAGAATTATGACATGTGTTAAGATAATAATAATATCATTTTTACCCTTAATTGCCCTATTTACTTTTAACTGTGGTAAATAAAAGTAAAAAGTTACTATTCACCAAAAATTATTTTCACCATTTTGAACCACATTTTTGTTACTAATATCAATATTTTCTCCTAAATGTTTGAAATTCCACTCAATGAAGCGGTAAAATTATGTTTATGTGAATTTTTAAAATCTCTAAGGAGGTGGGTAAAAGACGATGAAAAGCTCAATAAAATTTTTATATATCAAAAATTATTATAAACTGACTCTAATGAATTAAATTGAACATATATAGATATTATGTATCAATTTTGACCTAAAATAAATTTAAATAAAATAAATTATTATTTATATAAAAATTTGGTTTTAAACCATTACTCAGTGTTTTTCACTATTCCTCAAAAAATTGAATGTTTTTAGAAAAATACAAAAAAAATATCCCTAAGCAATTTTTGATACACTGAATCCAAAATTTAAGTCAATTTTTAAAGTTAAAATTTATAAAATTTAAAAAAGTGGGTATTACTATTCATAACGGCTAGAAGGATTGGTTGTGGTGTGTTAGAACTTGATGTTGTCTACAACACATGATACAGTGTTATATAAAGAGAAGCGTATCATGGAACTATGGGGTGTTAGAATATTCATTTGATTCAACGATTTCCCCATTTATTGTTCCCACCAACATATCTACTTCCGTGATTTGTGGTGGTGTTTAGATTTTTATACTAATCGTTTGGTATATAATAGAATATTTAGAACCAGAATAAAAAATAACATTCTCTATTTTGGATTGAATAACTATTGTACCTTTCACCACATCATTTTTGGGATTCACATCAATGGTAGTGATGGAATATCTCTTCCTTTATCCCTTGAATGTTGTTGGTTGAATTCGAAAACCTATGTCTTACGACACTAGTTTGAAAAGTTCTCGGGATCTTTATAGTTGTGGCGGTGATCAATTCAATGAGGATATAATGGTGTTATCCATAACTATATTACATTTGCGGGGTTTCTTGTTCTAAATTGCTGGATTGGTTCCCTTATATCCCACACCTAAATAATTTCCTCATCCCCTTCAGGTAATTTCCTGGGGGCCTTTTTCTGAACCGGTGGCATGTGGGATGCTATAATTAGATTGCACCGTTGGATTTACCCATCAGACCACCAGAATTAATGTCCTCATTCTGCTTCTTATCCCCATAATACCCCAGAGATTATCCAATATCCATCTTTTCTTGGAGGCCCCACAGGGTCATATCCTCATAGTTATCAATATCGGGGATCACTAGGTCATTCCGTAGGATAGTTTTTGGACCACCAATGAAGAGGTGAACCATGTATTCATGAAGTAACACCAAAACCAGAGGAATATCATGAATGTATCGTGATGTTTTTCTCATTTTCCCTAATATATTTGTTATAATTTTTCATGAGTACAGGGAATTATCTCTCCATCATAAGACGTATTGTTCAGGGAAAACATTTATTGACAATTATTTTTCTAGAAAACCATCAATCCCATTAGCATGATGTCTTCATCATTATTTCATTGATCAACATTCACCATTGATCAGTTTCACCCTGCATATGATAAGTATCCAAAAGAACATTCTCTTATTCAAAACAATGATATATGTAGAATATCTTCTCAATATATTTGATACATTATTCTAAAATATATGGATTTGAAGATCCATTGAATGGGGGATTATTTTGTCTCATGAATAAATCAATTGATAAATTTTGTTTCTTTAGGGGGTTGGACGTTTTTCATGACCCTATTTTCTATTAAATATATGAGTTAACTAAAAGGGTATCTTTAAAACATCTGTGATTACCACTCCTATCTGATTGAGAAACTCATTAAAATTTTCATTGCTTTGATCTTTGTATCGATTATTAGCTCGAGTCATACAATTAACAGTCACTATGTAGAATAAAAGGGAAATTATTTGGAAATTATTTAACTATTTAGCACATAAGGTGGAATCTGATGAAAAAATGGATAACTAATAATTTAAAATTACCACCTTAACTTATTAAATTTTAATCTTAGATTTATGTAATCTATGATCTACTTGCTATCATGTATTCCTGGAGGCTATTTTTGTTCCCATAATAATTGTTCATACTATGATAACGAATTTGCCAATGAATATACCCTGGGAGTGTCGAACCAAGAGTTCAGTAAGGCCCATTACTATTAAACAGTTCACATTTGAATCTAGCTCAATGCATGTGTTTTTGTTTTTACCCCTAGATTCTTATGTACCAGAGAAACCTCTACATGTTTGTTTCTAGATAGGGATGTATTTTCTTAAAAAGCCACGTACTTTATAATCACCTAAATATAGGGATTCCTTTCTTATACATAGTCTTATTCCATTGTATTTCTGTATATTTTTATAATCCTAATCCCAAAATATCTAAACCTATCCTTTGATACAATGTATAACTTCCTTGATCTTTATTTCAAATTTATTCTTGTTTAATACATAAAAATTCAAATAATACAACTCTAAAGATCAAGAGGTCTAGTATCGGTGGGGCTTAGATAAATTACATGAAATCATAAGACATAAAATAAAAAATCATTATTTAAAACATCTTTTATATGACCACAACATTCCATCATACTTAGCATTACATTGGATAACCTAAGGACATACATATGAAAAGAGTTATCTATAAATCCCCCTAATGGAGAAAGTAAGGAATGACATAATGAATTCAATACTTGTTAATAAATATACATATCAATGGAGAAAAAGAGAAACATGACCATAATTTCATGATATAACATGCTTATCATAACATCTAAATGTGGAAGAAAACTAAATTTTTACATCATAAACATAACAAAATCTGGTAAACCCCTATCCCTTCCTGGTTGAAAAATGCCTTAAAAGAAATTTGGTAAAACATTATCCCATCTTGATGTATGATGATAATAATCAATATGTGTATTTTAATAATTTTAAATACCCTTTATAGTTATATAGGCATGGGATTTACTATAGGATGATTGGGCAGAGAAAATCATGGTGTAATTTCGGTATCATAACGACAACATATGGGTTTTCAAAAATGGATTGAGGAGAGAGAGAAGGGTCTCTCATAATTATTAAATGAAAGGGGAATTAACGATATCATAGAGAATAATATTCCAATATTTGAAATGGAATTTTAGAGGTATAATATAAGAAAAATTCTTTAATAGAATTTTTTAGAGACAAATCCTGTATGAAATTTCAACATAATAACTGGTGTACATGGGAGGGATTAATGACAGTGAACAAGGACTCTCATAATTAAAATATTATAAGGTATATATGGTATAAGGGTAAAAACATGTCCTATAATTTGTAATTGAAATATAAATGGGTATATCAATATAAGGAAACATTGAAAAAAATGAGAATGGAAGGAAAGTGAGGACTCCTTACATGGATGTGTGATCCAAAAGGATTGCGAGAGGATTCTTGGGAGCCTGGGCGAGGCATTGAAAGAATCTATATTTTAGAGATCAGATTAATTGTGAGAATAATGTAGTATTATTGTAGAGTAATTTTTTCATTGTTTGGATTATATAAGAATTGTTGGGGGATTCTTTATTATCTTGGTTTTAGACCCTGCAAATTAAGATATTCTAAACCACAATCCAACCATGGTTTTTTCAATTTGTGTTTTTATAAAATGGGAGTGATATACATTATTTTATATGTACATGGTTCTAAAATATTAAAATAATAGACTTTCATATGTGGAGGTGAGTCACACTTTCTAGGAAATGATTTTAAATTCTTAAAATGTTTTATATGTATTTTAAGATTCTCTACGGTATTATAAAATAAATTAAATAATCCTAAAATTATAATATTTTTTTGGAAACAAATATTTGTCTATATACACCCTTTATATTATTTTATTCCATCAATATTGGATCATTATGCTGTTATAAAAAATACAATATATTAATATAGTATTTAATTTTGATCAAAAATTTGACTGTCTTATATAGTTATGAAAAATTATCCATTAGAAAATTTCAACAACCTGATTCCAAAAATATTATTCATTTTTTTAATAATAATTATCTAAATATTTGAATTTTCAATTTTAAAAAAATTGACATTTATGGAATATTGATGGTTTTTGATAAAAATATTTTTCAAACCATAATGAAAATTACTTTGGTCATTAGAAAATTTATATA
The DNA here is from genome assembly GCA_963277665.1 of Viscum album. Classification (NCBI taxonomy): domain Eukaryota; kingdom Viridiplantae; phylum Streptophyta; class Magnoliopsida; order Santalales; family Viscaceae; genus Viscum; species Viscum album. Next base: position 2,057,361,202 of record OY728151.1, on the reverse strand, counting down.
ATCCTTTATTATTAATAAAACTAATTTGATAATTATATTTTATTAAAATATTAATTATTTAAAATATAAATTAATTTCATAAAATAAATTCTTTGCAATTACACTTTGTCTTATATTATATAAATACATAACTACTATAAAATTGATTACCAAATAATTTATAGAGAATGAACTGATATAATCATCAATTTGAGAATTATTTTTTAATAATTAATAATAAATGACATATTTTAATATAATAATGAATATATTTCCAAAAAATTACTATTTTTACCTGAAAAAAATAATTCTTCAAATTCTTTATTTTTTTTTGAGAAAGTCCATTCCAATAAAGGAATTGATTGAATAATAAATTTATTTATAAAATGGGTTCACAATAAGAAATTAATATCATATCACATATCACCATATTACATCCAAATAATACCTAATGGTATGGTGTGTGATGGTGAAAAAATCTTAGGGTGGCTCGAATAACATCGCTTGGGACGTAATAACTATAAATGAAAACATCCCCCATAGAAAATTCCATTCATGTTTAATGTGTGGAAACATGGATTTGGATTCTTCAAGAGAGAATCCCAGTGATACTACCTCCTTTATAATATTAAACAAATACAATTTGTATGACCATAGTCTTCTAGCTGAGCCCATCCTCTCCTTTTTCCTTTTCGAGTGTATTTTTTAAAACCTTATATTTATATTAGTTGTGAGATCATTGTAGAACAACTATATTATTGATGGTAATGACACTTAATTCTCATTTAAACCCAATATTTTTTTCTTTTATATATGCATAAGGCATTAAATGAATGGTATTTTTTTCATAATTCTGATGTCATTACACTATTCCCTCTAATTGATTATAACCCATAGCATCTTGTATTTCATTATTAAGAAAAATAATACCATTTTCATCATTTTTTTCTTAAAAATCATTTTACTCTTATATATGATGGATATTTTCGGTAGCCAGACAAGTTATATAACATATTATATTAAAACATATTAATCTCTTCTTATATATATATTATCTAACATTATTTACCCAAATACCCTCCTCTATTTTAATTAATTATGAGATGATAATTTATAATTCCCACAATCATTTTATATGGAATTTTTTGTTTAAATTTTTTTTCATGCATCACAATTGATATTCATGGATGGATGATTCCTTAAGACAATATGGATAATGGATAAAAAGAATATATATCTTCATCTACAGGTGAATTAATTTTAGTTAGAATAAATTTTGTAAATTATCCACTCATTAGACAAGATACCAATATATTCATCACCCTTCCATGGGAATCAACATCCTAAAACAAAATATAAAATGATTAAAAACACTATCTTGAAATGTAACATTAAAATATTTTATGTATAAATAATTCTTTTTTCATTAAACATGGCTTCTACCATATCTTAAAAAATGTGTATCCATTTACAAAAAACGTGACATGGATTACTAGTTGTATAAAAGATATTAAAATAATACATTCAAATCATTTAAATAAAAATTTCTATTTTTTAGTACTTATCATGATCACATTGTATCCAAACTCCATGATGTAACTAGGATTATGTTTCCATCCAATCAACATTTCATAAGAGGTTTTTCTAAAAACATAAAGAAATAAAACATGATTTATATATTTTTAAATTATAATGAGAGGTAACATTCAAAAATACATACCTATCATTTATTCAAATAATATTATCTGGGTAATTCTAAAAATTGACATGTTCCTTTATTATAATACTTTATTATATTTTAGTGTTATTGGGGAATATAAAATATGATTGATTCCTTTTAAATATAGAAAGGATAATAAAATGTTTCAAAACTCACCACATTGATCACACAAAATAGTGACTACAAGTAGGTTTCTAATGTTATAAAGATGAGTGAAAAAAATTTATAAATATAGGTAGTTTATAATTTCTATTTTGGAAAATATGTCATATATAGTGTAATATTCTATTAGGGATATCACAATATTTTCAAATAAAATACTCATATATTTTCCAAGACAAACAATATCCAGGTTCACTCACTAAAATGTATTTTACATAGAGACATCCCCAATGTAATTAAATATTAACTAATAATTCATACAAAGTTTTATTGGATAAAAAACATGAGAAAATAAATTTATGTTTAAGTGGATCCAAAACTATAAATTTCCTATATAAATAATATATGGTATAAAAAATTTAGTTCCCTAATATTCTATGGAAATCCCATGAATAATATTTTACCACACTAAGATATGGAAATTTTCTTATTATTATATTCTACTATGACAATGATGTAATTGTTATCCTAATTATTAGTAGAGATCATGATAAATTCTTAATAAACTTACTCACGTAGATGTATACTACTATCAATGTTGTACTTATGTCCTATAAGATAATGGACATTTAATATTAATGTATTACATTGTTAAACTATATCAAAAACACAAAAAATCTTACCATATACATGTTGACACTACATAATAATACACAAAGAGTTTGAAGATAGCCCTGTGTATTTCAATATCCAATGACATGGTTCATAGAATCCATAGGAAAAAAAGACTTCGGAGGATGATCTATGCGAAATACCTACATGGTATACATGAATGAATGTATAATTTCTTTACACCTTTGTACCATTCCAACACGGAGGACATTCATGGATGACCTATGTAGACAAAATCCGTTTGATCAGGCCCCCTCCAGACCTATAAATAAGACCCATGGGCATTGGATTTCGAAGACTGAAAAAGTTTAAGGACTTCCTGAAGCTCTCATTACATAGCCTTTTTTTCATAGAACCCTCCAATTTTCTCATCTATCTCTACAAAAACTTGATATAATGGTAATTAGATTGGATAAGGAAGATTTTAAAGACTTTCACCATTTTATGAACATGTACGATTGGTTCTCCTATGTGTGGTACTTTTATTGTCATCATAAAGGCCTATGTGACTCACCTATGTGGTAAAAATACACTACATTCCAACACAAGGTACCTACGTGGCATACATAGATGGGCACCTTTGTGGTAGGGTTTTGTATAAGGCCTAATTATAAGCTTCAATACCCTCATTATGGCCACTCATGTCAGGATATCTCCTTCCTTTGTTCCCTTTTCTGAAAGGGACTATGTTGAATCCTCCACCAAAACCACCTAATTTATCATACCATTGGGAACGATGCATTACTGTGTATCTTATTTGGGTTGGAATACCCACAGTCATAGGTTTCCAATGTTTGTTCGACAATGGGGTTACATTTCATAGAGTGTCTGTGTGTTTTTATATCCAAAGTCTCATGGTCCTTTCTCCCAGGAAAAGTGTTGGGATGTTCATTGTTTAGAGGATAAGGGTTTGGGTTTTATCCTCCCCTTATCATTTATATGATCTAGAGCCTCATATCCCTGGTTGGGAAGGTATTGTATAAAATTTATTTTCCATTCAAGCAAATGAGAAGTCTCCCTCCCCTAATAAGAAACACTAGGTCATCAATCCTGGTGTAAGCCCCTAATTGTTCAAGTAGGAGGTTTCAGTGTAGCTCCTCTCTACTTCCATCACCTTCAATTGTTCCTTACATTGGAAACTTTTCCAGTGTAAAGTGAAAAGAGGGATTGATCGTCCTCTATCCCTATTCCCGGGTCACCTCAAACTCTCCACCTTGGCTACTGTAGGCACACCCTCTTATACTAGTGGAGTATGGAATATGTTGGAGCCTTGGTTAAATTTTTGACATCCTTTGGTTTGTCACACCAAGAATGACCCACGTGGGCTTAGAGATTAGTCATTACCAAAACATGATAACTACCATAAACAACAACAACTCTGATTCCTATCCAATCCTGGATACAAAGGATGACTTTTCATGGACTATCTCATTGGATATCTTGTTTAGGAATCGATCCATAACTCCCTTAATCAAGGCATGTTTCTTAAGAGTAATCCCCAAATTAAATCCCCAAAATCATAAAGGCATCCTTTTTAGGATTTAATCCCAAATTCATTTCTCTCAAAGGTATATACTCTCCTATGAGACATATAAAAATATGTGTTCTTTAATTCTCACCCACATCATATACGTAGGAATCCTCTATGAGGATTTAACCCAACACTTCATATCAAACCATTTATCCTTGGCTCGTATTCCCAATAGGGTCAAATATTACATGGAAACTGATATCCTTTCAATGTTCATTGGGCTTCCTTAGCATAAGACTGAAAAAAAACATTGACTAATAACCTTTCTTATAGATTTTCTTACCACATAACTTTAAACAATATGGTTAGGTCCTTATCAAATGACCTTAAAATGTATGATGTGTCCCATTAAGCAGCATAGAACTATGAGGGATGTGATATCTTTCACAAGGATTCATAGGTAGACCATTTTATTTGTACAATCCAAATATAAAAAAATCCTTCATATCCCTAGATGACAATAAATTCCAGAGTGCCCCACTGAGTGGCATAAAAACTAGTATCATTATAACAAGTATTAAAAGAATATATAAATAGTTTATTTTAGGAATCTATAAACATTGAACGTCCAATACATATGGATATATGAATTAATGGAAAAACTCAAATACATATGGATGATAATATATTACACACAATTTAATAAGTGATTGAAAATTAAAAGGTAATCTTATTCTATACTTGGTAAATTAATAAGGATACATGAAAATATCTTAAATTAATAAAGAGTGTTCCATAGTAGACAATAATTACCCCCAAAAGGGTGTGATGAGTAAAAAATCACATCTTCTTGACCAATGCACATTCATATGAATTGTAACATTCAATCATAATGAAATCCTTCCTTTGGAAAGTAGGTCCCATTTGGATAAAGAACTGTTTGGTGTTTCCGGTTCTAGGAATAAAAAGAATGGAAACAGCCTGAAAATAGGGATTCTTAAAACTAGAACACATGTTTTCTAGAACTATGAAAAAATGGTGAACCTTCTAGAATCCTTAACCAAGTTAATAGTGTTACCAAACATTCAGTTCACTAGAAATTAATAATGTAAGGCCAGAAAAAGTAATTAATTGCACAAGTATCCATATAGAAGATTTCTCTTTAATGGAGTTTATTGGGGTTCACATGTTTTTTCTAAGAAACTCTTTAGTCCAAAATGGCTGTTATTAAGATTGAAACTGTGAACTTCCCAACTACATCTCATGATAGATCCTCTTCCATGGAAAATATGCCATCACCCACCCATAACCTTTAACCCTAGGTCTCCCACGAGTTGGTAAGGGTGTACCGTCAACATAGTACAATCCCAAACAAGGAGGCTTCCCGACAGGCTCACTAAGATAAAAAAATAACTGATCATTCAGCCAATAGAAACAGATGATTTGGAAGAAGAAGGTCCCATCCACCATCTTCAACTGTTTCGAGTCCTTATCTATAGAATTCAACAATGAGTTCCACCCATACTACAGGGAGGTTGATCAAGAGGTCACTCACGGCCTCTATTGAAGGATGAAAGGGTCCTACCCATGGACTCTAACCAACAATCGTTCCCAGGAGAATCACGTGGTATAGAACCACCAACATGATGAGGGTGTTTCCTATGGACGTTCATCATAGGTCTCTCAGACCCAAGTGTAAAAGACATACCACCGGGGACAATTTATGATAAACAGGGAGCAGTTTCGTACCTCTTCCCCCTTTAGAGAAATCCATCAGCCTATATTTATAGCGAACAACGATTGGGCACATATAGTTGTCCATCCTAATTCCTCTACCTAGCAAACTCATCTGAAAGCGATACACTAATCCTCCCAGGGAAATCCAATGGTGTTCCATTAATAGGATCACACAATTTTTTACAAATTATCATCCAGTCAAAAGGCTCGTCTAACTGCCTATAAAGAAGCACAAAAATTGAATGTGGTGGAAACTGGTTAAAAGGAACATAAACCAACATATAATAAACAATTATTACAATAGTAACATCTTTCAATTTTGAAGGATTTTATTCAAACATACATGATGGAAAAAATATAGTAGGTACATACACCTTCCATTTTTCAGCATCCCTATCAATAGTGTCATATGGAAGCACCCAAGAATTCAATCAAAAGGCTCTAATGACAAATATGGTGTAGACTCAACTCTCTACCCAAATAAATGACACTTCAAGTATACATTGATAAATAAAATGAGTACAAGAGTAGGAACATACACATACTCCAGATAAAAAATGGATGTATATTATCATTCTGGTTGTTGATGTCACCAAACATATCATAGAAATGGTGAATGGGAAAACACAAATTCTTACCCACATTCTAGAAGCATGACATCATATCATAACAACAACATCACTAGTCCCAGGGGGAACATACACCAAAATTTTTCCCCAAAACAAGGATGAATCATCATAATTCCATCCCAGTGAAGATACATACCCATGTTCAATTGTAGAAGGGTCATGGGGAATACTCCCCCATATCATATGGACAACTAGATCCGGAATATACACCCTTTCCAATTGTTGTCAATCAGCCCATTCGGATAACCAATCCCATCCATGATCATAAACATTCCCATGAAAACTATTTCTCCCAGCATGTGGCACCATCTATGTGTAAGAGAACATAAAATAATAAATCTCACCAAATATAGTTGCAAAATCTATATCCAATCTGTGATTTGGAACATCATAATGATTGATTTCTTGAAGACCTCATACATTTACCAATTACAACTCAAGATGATTCCCTCTCATTAAAAAATTATGGGACTAGTATTAGTAATTCTAATTTTCTCCGTTAGACACTTTATCATAAAGTATTTCCTCATGAAAATTGGTTTATAAAAAGAGTCTATCTCTGAATGTGAGACATGAAAACCCTCTATGTGTCCAGAAGACCCAATAGTAAGATGATTTATCCCTCGTTGTAATCCACCATTATGGTCTACCCCATGTTTTAATATGCAGCAAAATTTCTCTCTGTAGTAGTATTTCACATTTTCATGATAATTCTATAGTTGACATTGTAGTAATGATAACGGCCTCTTATCTCGAAGAACATTGCATCACAAATCCAGTCATGACTAATGCATTGTTATTAATAGATGAAATACATTTTCAAACAGAAGATATCTTAAGGTAATGGTCATTATTTGAACCTACCATGGGTGATTTTTCTTCTAATATAGTACATGAAAAAATAATATATTCCATTGTTTTTAATAAAACAATGAGTTGTGTCCATTTTGGTACGACCTAGTGGGAAACCTTCCAGTGAAAGATGATGAAGATATGTTAAAATGAGAATATTATTGGATAATGGAGAAGTACCAGTCATGTTCTGGCATTTGGAAAATTTTCAATACTACATTTAGGAATTGATGGATGAAGAGTGGATTCATGTTGTATGACTCAACATATCAAATACTATGGCAAATTTAAAAACCAAAGTATCACCATATGATGAATTAAAAAATCATGTTAAGGTAATAAAAGGGCATCAATGCCAAATAGAATTAGAATCTCTATCAGTTTCCCAACATCCAATGGTTGAGGTGAAATAGGGAACCCATCCATGTGCATGTCTCAATGATCTAAAGAGGCTATAACAAGTGATTTCTGACAAATTTCTGGGTGTTTTTGTCAGAGGATGTGGTTCTCATCGAGAATTTCATTTCACAACACGCCAAAATCAGCAATGCTCTCCAAAAGTGGTCGGAAGCATCTTTATTTACAATAGTTGAATAAAATAAACATATGTTTCTTGTAATAAATTTTTTCCTCATGAAGTGGACTAAACAAGATCTAATCAGATTCACATTTAAATAAACCATGCTATTGAGTTTATTATTCTTAAAGAATATAAGAATCTTCAGTAGGCCTCCCTCTAAGAGGATGTTAGCCATCAGATAACTCATGTTTCTGAAATAGCACATCAATCTTCAAAAACTGGTGATTTTAGTGCATGTAGGATAATTCACTTAGTTAATTTCTAAACTAGAATTCTAAAAATCATTATAGAATCTATGTGAATATCAGATATAACTGTTCAAGATGCACTCCATCTTACAGGGCTAGGTGATTGTTTAATTAAAGCTTCATATCTATTAAACAAAGTTCAAGGGTTTGAAGAAGTTGAACAGGAACAACCACAACATGTAAGGTTGGGGGATTTCTCACTTCTAAAATCCACTCATCAATGGATGTTCATTTTCTCCCAATTAGGGTAGATGATAGAAAGAGAGAAAACAACTAAACTATCCAAATATTACCTTCATGTAAATGTCAGAAAAACAATTCTTGAGATTTTATGATATGGGAGAATAGAGAGTTATGGAATATACCAAAGGATACAATCTTACATATATATTCACAAAATGACATCAAGGAATTACGTGTAAATTAATGTTATTTCCACCATTGATATAGATCCTCAAAAAATGGGTCCATATTATGGGAATCAGAATATGATGTTCTTGTACATAATATGGAACACATTTAAGCAAATGAAGATGGTGTGCATACCTAAAATCAATGCCTTGCATAGAGTCTTGGTATTCCCCCAAATAACCAACTCCCACCCCTCTAAAAGGTATCTATCAAGGGGAAAGGTAAAATTCAAATCATATCACACATTTCCACTATAGATGGCCAATCCATTTCTCATGAATAATGATGTTCACAACAAGAAGAGGAAATGAAATAGTTGAAAAGACTCAAAATAGAGTTACTTCAATGAAGCATTTCTGCAAAACATACTCCCCAAAATGATCCTCAACATGAAAATCCTATAGGATCTCATCAAGAAATAATATTTTTGGTTTCTACAGTTGAAGATATTGAATTCCATCCTTTGGGGACACAACCATGGTAGGAATAAACATATCCTCAATGGCATGTTCACATGGGTTATCAATGGAAAATACCAGCACCACCACTAATGGTTATTCCAGTCATTGTAATAGTTCATTCTCAATAATCTATACATTTATAGGTCATAGATCATTAAGATATTCCCAATGTGTTAATGAACACAATTGATCCATTAACAACGTGATTGGAAGCAATGGAATAATGACTTGCGCATGTTTAGCTGGAAATGAATGAAAACCCAGAGTGGGTGCATCTGATCCATCCCCCACCAATTTTTTTGAATACCACATTACAAATCATTAATGATTCAGGAGATCCATAACTTCACATAATGCATATCATTTCTCATTTTTATCCCATGATGGTAACTACTCAACCATAGGAAGAAATTAAGTTTAGTTGTTCTGAGCAGTCATTAAAGGGACCAACTTTTATCTAGAATAAAATTTTTCAATATAGATCAATTACTGAATGGGAAGATCACCATCAAAAATTTATTCTTCAATTTAGATGAATTCTACTAAAGATAATAGTTTTTACCTTACAACTTTCAATCAAATGGAAATTAAAATTGTTTTCAATTTCATTCCTCGATGGAAAGGATTAATGTATTCCTTAAATATATAAAAGTATCCAGAAGAGTTGTTACTAATTTATATGGAAAAGATACTTGATGAGTTATACACAACACTAATCCTTGTGAAATACACAAGAGGGTTTCGATAACTTTCTTCAATTTATCCACCTATAGAAGATTCCATTATGGAAACTAAAGCTAAAACTCATGTAATTGCATCAGATCTATGAAGGATAAAAGGGAAATCAGAGGTTGATTCAGTTTGTCTTATGAATGCACCAATTCCTGATCCCACATCAAAACCATCATCATATTTAAGGGCTCTACCTCCCGAGCATCAACAACAATGACAACCTAGTTAAGAAGGGAAATGATATCAACAGTGGAAATAGTCTTTTGATTTAAATAAAAAAATTTATTATTTCTAGAGTGAACATGTTCTCAATTACATCATCTAAATAGTAGAAAATAATTTGGTTCCGTTTCCCTGGTGACGAAAAAAAATAAATGAGAAGACAATGATCTTCTGAATTATTATCCCTTTCATCCGATGTTGGGGCATCCCATCCAAGAGTGTTTTGTTTTCAAAGACCTCCTGAAAAATATGGCATTGGACCAGTAACACAGAAAATTTAATCAGCCCAATAAGAATGTGGTACTACTATTGATCCAGCGGAATAAGGAGAATAGCAGGAAGTCAAATTTAAAATGTGCATAAATATGATGATTGGATTATCAAGAAAATGATCAACCAAACTCATGCCATTTTACGAACATAGTTGAATAACCCTATTACCTCTTCTACTACATTTTCCATAGAAAAACCCCATTAATTAAATGCTTAGTCTTCTAATGGTAAATCCTCAATGAAGAAATGTGATCCAATTGAGAGAGAGAAGTCAGAAGATGACATGCTCGTGTCAAGGAAAATGTTTTCTTTGACTCTAGTAGATTTCATGCAACCTGTTTCAAAATCATGGGCACCACCCCACAAAACAGCACAACCAGAACTGACCCATCAAGTAGAATCTTAATCAGGTGATGAATTGATCTCTGGTTCCATTAGCGTTATCCTTTTAATGGATCCATATGCCAATGGTGATTTTGATTATAATGAACCTAAGTTCCCTTTAACTAATTGGGGAACTAGAGGAAGAGTCCATAGCTGAGGATATAAGGAATGAAATGGGTATTGTAGAAGAAAATATTTGAACTCTACCCCTAATCGAACTGTATATGAAAAAACTCATGAGAGATACCTTCATCGGGCTTAACAAGAACAAGAAGATTGTTCCATGCATGACAGGTTTGATCCGGACATGATTATTTTGGAGGACAGATTAAGGGCCACACTAACTTCCTCTCAGCAAATAGATATACCTTGTCAGTCTAATCTATATTATCCATGGGTAATCCCATTTTATGCTCCCACATAGGGTACACCTACATGATAAGCATCAACTTCTATGGAACCTGCAAAACTACAAATCCATTAGGTGAATCGCAGAACCATGAACCAAAAGTATGAAATATTGAAACAACTGGCCCATGTACCATCAATGTTGTCAATTTTGGATTCCTCGAATCTATCAAAATATCATTGAGAAGATCTTGTTGATATATCTTCATGTCCTAAAGAGCTTGAAACCGAAGTTGCAGCTACTCAGATATACCATATAGGGAATGAACCTGTAGAATTTCATGTAGTTATGTATTTTATAGATGAAGATGAAGACGATTTGGTACATGGATTTATAAGGACCTTTTTTCTATCTAGTATAGAAAATAACATATACATCTGACAAGCCTTCATTAATAATGGATCACGAGTCAAACTCATTCATATTCATACACTTCTTCAATTGGGACCCATTGAATCTAACTTATATCATTATAAATTAGAGCTTCAAGGATATAAAAATAATTAGAAAGAACCTATGGATGATATTACACTCAGAATTCTGTTTCGGGATCTTGTGTCTAAATCTAATTTCATGGTAGTTCATCAGGACACAACCTTCAACATTCATCACGGATGTTCTTGGAAACATCACCATGTGGCCATACCGTCATCATACTCCCACTGTCTTAAGTACTATTTCAATGGTCGTGTTAGGATATTTTATTGGTGATAAGGCTCTATTGAAAATGTGTGAATCTCAATACATTGATGCAATGTTTAATACCAAAAAGGGAATGATTTCCAGGGAAAATGAGGTAACAAGAATCAATATTCCGATTTCCTTGGAAGAGATCACATACAAATCATTCATACATTTGAGCACATATTATGTGTTACCTATTACTAAAATTTATATTGTAAACCAAAATCCAAGAATTCATCTTGAAACTTCCATAATTTCAATTGTGTCCATTGATCATGACCTCATGGGAGAAATTTTTGATTCACCATAAAGTGGGGAAAGCTTATGTAGAGATGTATTGATTTCCTCCACTGAACATCAGAAAGACACTACTTTGTTAATCAGATTATAAGAATATTTAGTAATACTATAGTATGATAATTATGTTCATTCTCAACCTTTCTCATTCACTTTAGTACCCCCAGAAGAAAATTCATCATCAATAGGGACAGAAATGTCGGAATATTCTTCAGGATGTTAGAATACTGACTCCTCCCCAAACTCTAAAATTTTTTCTTATTCATCTACTTTTCAATTAGAAATTTAAAAAGTGACACCTATTGAAGGGGGTGAAGTAAAGGAAGATCTTACGTGAACTCCTCCATCATTTGATAATATCATATATAAAACTGTGGATGAGCTCAGATAAATAAATCTACGTACAAAAGAAGATCCACTCCCCACATTAATTAGTGTGTCTGTGGATTCCAATGATCAAGAGACGTATGAATCATTTATGAAGAAACATTAAGATATATTTTCATTAAATTATATAGATATTCAATGACTAAATCCCAATGTAGTTACTCATCATTTGTGTTTTCTATAAGAACAATGAGGATTCAATCATGCAACAAGAAGAACAAAACGAACTCATGCCTCTAAAATTGAAGCTGATATTGATAAGCTTATAAAGGATAAATTTTTTAGGGAGGTTAAATATCCCAAATGGTTTGAAACAGTTGTCCTAGTGAAAAATACGAATGTGAACATCAATGTATTCATTTATTTCAGAGATCTTAACCGGAATTGTCCTAAAGATGACTTTATAATTATGATCACAGAGCTTCTAATTGATGTAACAACTTTCCATAAATCCCATTCATTTATGGATGGATACTCTGGGTATAATCCAATCCACATGTCTCTAGAGAATGAATAATCTACAGCCTTCTGATCCTATTAAGGTTTTTTTTATATAGGGTAATGACCTTTGACTTAAGGAATGCAGGTGAAACATATCATCATGGAAAGCACAATATCTTAAATCCCTTCTTAGGAATATTTGTTTAATGTTATGTTGATTATCCGGGGGTTAAATTCAGATAACATTCTGATCACTTGGCTAATCTAAAGACCATATTCAATAATCTTTGGCAATATAATTTGAAGATGAACCCCTTGAATTTGTTTTCATGTAAACTCATAAGCATTCCCTATATTCGTTCTACACCATTATGTAATCAAAGTAGATCTTGATAAAACTAAATCAATCTTTTTCATTTTACCTCCTATAAATTTTTAATAATTAAGGGGAATCTGAGGACACTTTTCCCTTATTCGTGTATTATCACCAATTTAAGAAGGAACGTGTTTACCCCTCACAAGATTAATGAAGAACAGAGTCACATATCAATGGACTGAAGGCTGCCCAGAGGCAATTGATGCCCTAATGAAATATATCGTCAGTCCACCAGTATTAATTCCACCTATTGAAGTAAGACCAATTATTCTCAACGTTTCATCATTAGAGCAATAACTGGGTGCCTTCCATTCCCAAATGAATGATTTCGGGAATGAAAATAACCATTACAATGTCAGTCAAATGATTCTTGGTGTAGAGAATCGGTATTCAAGCATTGAATAGTGATTCATGGAATTAAACATTGCAGTTTAAAACATGAGGTACCACCAGCAATATAATTAGGTCGAATTGGTGACTCGCTACACTGTACTCAAATTTAAGCTCAGTCATCCTATTCATACTGGGCATCTTCCACGGTGGGCAGTTATTTTGAAACTGTTTTATATCCATTTTATTCCATAGATGGAAAAATGGGCCAAGATCTATCCTAATTCTTTTCATAAAATCCATATGTGTTAGATACATCATTGAATGATGATCTTATTAAATAATAGGTCTTCCCAATTCAAGATAGTTCCCAATCATATTAAATGTACTTTGATAGTGGCTGTATAATTCCAAAAGGTAAGAGAATGGAATAACCTAAGATCAACAATGTTGGGTTAGGAATTTTACTTATATCTCTTGAAAAGGAAGTGATTCCTCATTCATTCAAATTTCCAGAATGTGGTACCATCACTAAAGAAAAATATCAATCTCTCATCATAGGTCTAAAATTAGCACTGTAGGTACAATAGAATCACCTAAAAGTAAATGGTGATTCAGAGATGGTAATAAAAAATTAAATGTGGATTATTCTATAAAAAAAGAATATTTAAACTCTCTATGTGATTACACCGTAGGTTAATGGATGAATTTCCTTCAGTGCTAACATTGTCTTATGTCCCGCAATCACAAAATTCCAAATCTGTTGCACTGGATAATGCAGTTAGAGCATTTTCATATCAATATCGAGATACGAAAATCATAAGTATAGCCCATTGTATTGTGGTATCTACATTATTTCAAACTAGAATGGTGGAAATTAATGAAATTAGACATATTTCTTAGCTATATGTTCATACCACAGGAACGACAAGACCAATCATGGAATACCTTCAAAATGGATTAATTCCACATGATAGGGATGAAAAACAATAGATTCGATGAAGAACAACCAATGTTACCCTATATGATAGTTTAGATCACCATAATATCCTTTAAAAAAGTTTTATTGATGGAGTCCTCTTCATGTGTTTTGATGGAGATGAAACTACATATTTATGGAAAAAAGTACAATAAGGAGATTGTAGTGCTCACCAGTGTGGGAATATAATTTCTAATCAAATACAAAATCATATATACTTTTAGCATTCAAGGATGCATGATTGCACAAATTTCACCAAAAAATATCATCCTTTCCTAGTTAATGCCATCTTAATTCATCAACCACTAGAGTTGCTACATTCAACTATATACTCATGGATTTTTGACACATGGGTAATAGTTATAATAGGGCCTTATACCCCTGATATGAATACCTAATTCATGTATATTCTTATTGTAACTTACTTTTTCTCCAAATGGACTTTCTAAAGACCTATAAATGAATTTAGAGCCAAATGAAATTATTGTTTTGTAAAAACATACATCTCACAATATCTGGTGTCCCTCATACTATATTGATAGAAAATGGAACAAATTTCTATTTAGTTGATGTAAAGAAGTTATATCAAGAGAATTTTATGAATTCCGACCATTCATCTAAAAACAAATTTTAAATGAAGAAGTGAATTCCTTTATTATATAAAAGTGGGAACTAGCATGGATAATTTTTTAAGGGGTATAATAAATATTTTCTGACTGTTAAGGATGCTCAACTAGAATTGATTATAGAAATAATGGTAATAATTTATTTCCGAATTATAATGTAATGAAAGCCACATAAAATGCACCACCAATGATTCAGTGATAAAAGTGTAAGGAGAATTGGAATTATATTATCCAAAACCCAAACCCATGTGCTAGGGATTTTGATCGAAATCAACAACATCTTATGCCTAGAGATAAGGGGAAATGTCATGAAATAACTATTTTGGATGAGGGTTGAAATAAGAATGTGATGGTAGGTACAAGTACCATCAACAATATAACTTTTATAGTCATATTTTATTATGGATATTCCCTCTCATTCATATCAAAATAATTTATTATGGGTGTATATATTCCATATGAAATATTAGATGTGGATTTATTAGTGAAAACCCCTAATGGTATGATGATTTCATCACATGTTAATAATTCTCTTCCTTTTGATGTTTTTTGGAATATGCTTCTTTAAATAATTTCATTATTCCTCTAGTTGAATTTGATGTCATATTATCCATGGATTATTTTTATTTGCATAAACCCCCATAAATTATCAAGGAAGGGAAGTTACAATTGATATTTCAAACCCCCCTATGATCATCAAACCATGTGATGTTATGTATAAATTCCAATGGAGATTAGATCTGGTGTATGGGTCATAATTCACATTAAAAAGGAGGTTTATCCCAAATGGTTGTGGAGATAATTGGCATCGATGGTATTCCTATTGTTCCAGAATTTGTGGATTTATTTCCAGAATAGTTATCCAATCCTTCCACCAAAATATGATGTTGATTTATCAATATAACTTATACATAGTCCCAAAACAATTTCAAAGTCACCATTTATAATATCCTTAATTGAGGTGCAGTAATTAAAGAAGTATTCCCATGAAAACATTAAAAAGGATTCATTTGCCCAAGTGTCTCTCCTTTGGGTTCATGTATTCTTTTTGAAAAAAAAAGAAATATCGATCAATGGAACTCTTCATTAATTACCAAGTGCTGAAATATTGCTATCAAGAACTAGTATCATTTTCCCTGTATTAATGACTTCTTTGATCAAATATGTTGAGATGAATTCATTTTCAAGGCAAATCTTCATTCTATATATCATCAATTATGGTTAAAATAGAGGATGTACATAAGATGAAATTATGTACAATGTATAGACCTTACAAATATATATTTATTCATTTTGGTCTTACTAATTCTCCTACCATATTCATATAATAAATGAACAGTTTCCATAGAGATTACAACTATCAGTTTTCAGTAGTCTTTATAGATGATATTTTTATTTATTCAATGATTAAGGATGTTCATAGTGATCAATTGATAATTTTACTAATTTCCCTATGGATGGTTAAAATATATGAAAAATTAAATTGTGTGAATTTTTACTGTAATATGTTTTATTTTTGCGCCACATTATGTCAAGGGATGATATAAAAGTAGATCCATCAAAGAAGAAATCTATTGATGGTTGGACTATAAAAAACATGGTGACTACGATCTATTGAAATATTGATTTAAGTGGGTATTATCAATGTTTAATGGGTAATTTCTCACCATTATTTAATCCTCTATCCAGGTTAACATAGAAGGGTTTCATGTTCCACTTGTCAGATGAATATGAGGAAAATTTCAAAGAATTGAAAATAAGATTAGTTTGTGCACCTGTGATTACATAACGATATAATTGATAAAGGTTTTTAATATATATAAATTCATCTTATAATATAATGGGATGTATTGTTATTCAGAATAATATGGTCATCATTTATTTCTCATGAATGTTTATGATTAATGATAACAATTACTCAAATAATGATTTGGAGTTATCCATGGTAACTATTGAATTAATGATATGGAGGAATTATCATTATGAAATAATGATATATATATATATATATAGATCCAAAAAAGACTATAATATATATTAACATAAGATTTGAACATGTTCTTGAGAAAATGGTTAGAACCCATAACAGATTATGACTACTCAATACATTACCACTCAGTGGAATAATAAAATGTGGATGATGCTTTGAGTTAGAAGGATCATGCTAGATTATCCAGGATAATGATCCCAAAAGAGACAATATTTATGGATTTGAATGTATGGATCTAGAAATCTTGAAATAAAGGGGATATCTTATCATTCAAAAATGAATGTTCAACCGCCTATCCAGGTGAAGATTAAGGATTCACATAAGGAATATGTTGAGATGTAAAAGAAATCTAGAAATGTTCTTGAGATTATCATTTATCATGATGGAATGATAAGGTTAATAAAATGTGTATGTGTTTCATCCATACTATATTTTATGAAGGATATATTAGACTAAGATATTAGTTCTTCATTCTATAATCATCAATGAGTTATGAAGATGTATAAGGACATTATAGAATACTTTTGGTGGTATTTCATAATTATATATATCGCAAAGATTGTATCTCTATACATGGTATTCCAAAAAGGTAAGTTTGAACAATAAAATAAAAATGGGATGATGCATCCATTAACCATAACAGAATGAAGATGGGAGAACATTACAATGCATTTTTTCATTTCACAATCCAAAATCCTATATAGGTATTAATGCTATATGGGTGGTACTCGATCCCTTTATTAGGTCAGCACACATTATTTCTATCATGGAAGATTTATCTCCAGATCAGATTTACTTGGTATATATTAACGGGTTTTCAAGGATAATTGGAGTACCACATTCCATTTTATCAGATAAGATTTCCTGGTTCACCTCGATTTTCTAGAGAAGTCTTAAACATGAACATGATAAAAAATTGATCTTCAGCACTTCCTATCAACCTCAAATGGAAGGTCAAACTAAAAAAACACTTCACATCCTACAGGATATGTTAATATCTTGTTATCTAGATTCCAATGGTGGTTGGGATCATGACTACATAGTAGTTGAGTTTTCATACAACAAATAGCCTTCAATAAATAATTCACGTGGAATCATATGATTCCCTATATGGGATGAAATTTAGAACAACAATGTCATGGGATGAGGATTGAGAATGAAATGTATTCGAACCAGAGATCACAGAGGAAATGGTTAATAAGGATATAAAAATTCAGAATCATAACAAGGAAGCTCATATCCAGAATAATAGTAATGCTGACATCTGACGACATGATCTAGTATTTGTGCTTCCTTGATATGGGGTAGAATGGATATATCCTTCTTAACCATTTCCTCGGCGATCTCAGGTCCCAATAAATATCATTGTCCACTGTCATATAATCTAGAATTTTTGAATCATGAAAATTGTTTTATACCAATCCCACCAAGGAAGTAATATATGATATTTGGGATGAAAGGGAAACTAATTCCTAGATATATCGATCCCTTTAAATAACATAATTGCATCGATACATAATACACTCACTAGGAACATCCTCCAAATATCTATAAATTCCCCGATGTGTTCCGTGAATCTTTCTAGAGGAACTAAATAACTAAACTATAATATGTACTTATATCTATGGTTATACAGTTGTACAAGGATAGTTTTTACGAATAACAAGTAGTTGAAATTCACGAATGATTAGAGAATGTTCTATGAAACAAGGCCACTCACCTGGTCATTGTTTTATGGAGAAATATCTAGTTAGAATAATCTATATGGGATATTTACGATATGATGAATCAAAACATTCCTCATTTTTTAACACCTGTGATGATTTTTTTGGAGTGAAATTTGTTTTAAAGGGGTAGAATCCCCATGTTTTTATGGACAATTTTTTCTCAAATAAATTTAATTTCAATTTATCACTTGAAATGAAATACATACAACATTCATCTCACCTAACACCACCTCAGAATAAAATAAACATAACATTGAGATGGAATATGTTACATGTTACACCGACATGGTGTAGCTTACAAGCAACAATGATGTTACTACAAAACAACATTTTTTTATTATAATTATTGGAATTAGATAATTATATTTCAAAAATTAAACCCTTTAATATGAATAGTAATAAATAATTTTAAAATTAATTTTATACTATTTTCTATAATTATAACATATTGATAATGAAATATATATGTTTTAATGTCCATATATCTTAAAAAAATATTATTTTTTCAAATAATCTGCATTTAATGACCACCTGTAAAAAATAATAAACTTATTTTTATAATAATTTAGATGTTTAATTTGATAAAATAAACATAATTATTGAATTTACATAGTCAAAATTAGTCTATGGATAAATTTATAATTTTTAAATGAAAATTCAATTTTGAGGGAATAGTGAAAAATACCAAATTTGAATTCCAATCTATGTATTCATCTAATTTATATAAATGGTTAAATTATAAATTATTTTTGTTTAAAACATTAACTATTTCATATTTTTTTCAATTAATCATATTTAGTCCCTTTGAAAAAAATTGACTTTGAAATTGGTTATAAAGTCATAGAAAACATGTAAACGTTATTACATTAAAAACTCATACTGACGTATTATCAACAACAATATTTTAAATAAATTTCTATCAATAATTTGATTATAATTTGTAAAAAACTATTCCATAATTGAAATATTCATAATTTATAATTTCTAATAAGTGCCCAAATTACTAACTAAAATGATTAATTACAACAATGAAGGTAAGATTATGTGTAATTAGGGACTAAACATTAATCATAAAGGACCAAATGACTCATAAACATGTCTAAGAGGAAATTTCGAGACATATTTTTACCAAATCCTTCCATTTATCTACTTTTTTACATTATATGATCCACATGACATGGGAAAAACTTTGGTGGGATTCAATTTCCAAAAATTCACCAGAGTGCCACTCCTCCTCAACTATAATATGACCTCCTCTCCTAGAACTTAGTCAGACCACTCATATAACTTATATTCATCCAATATCCAAAAAATATACAAAAATTTATCTCTAAATTCCTCCAATAGTGCTCCCCTTATGCATAAGGCATTCCAAGAAAACCTTTTGACACAAACCAAGAGGAGCTACTTGATTAAGAGTTAAAGTCTTCTATTAGGCCCCTTTCTTATCTTTTCATTATCCACACCATCCACTCAATTTGTTAAAATATTATATAAAAATAAGTGTAGAAATATTATACTGGGATTTTTTATTCTATGGTTAGATGTACATTTACAAACACATCCATCTAATGGGTAATAAATATACTGTTTATGTGCGTTTAACTAAGGCCTCAAAAAAATATGATTGTTCATTCTTCATTACCACCTCCCATTGCGGACCTTAATGTATCAACTAGACCCCTCTAGAACAGAGCTGGGGAAATAATTATTAAATTTTTATTATTAAAAATTTATTAAATAACTATTTAATGATCAGTTTAGTAGTCTTGAAGAAACCAGATACTTAGATGTAACTCAAATTACATTGGGAAAGGAAAAAAATACATTACATAACAAAATCTAAAAAAAGGGAATCCATGAAAACCCAATAAATGGTATCAACATAAAAACATGATGACGGTAAAAACTGAATGGGTAGTGATCAAATACTCAATAAGTTTTACATGTTGTGGAATCATGACTCAATAATAATAGAATCATAAACAAATATGTCATGGTGAGTTAATAAAAAACACATGCCATTAATAAAATGAAAAAGAGCATGCATCCATAGATTTTTTCTTAGTGGAATAATCATGGATAGTAATAAATGATAATTTATAAAGAGAATTGTTATTCATTGGACTTCATGTGTTTGGTACATTATACAATAATACCATTAAAATGGTTTAGTTCTTTGGGTAGAAACCTGACTAACTTTTGGAAATAAACTCGAACGGTTTGTCGCCAACTAATTTGTCTCTTGAGAACTATTGATGCATAAACGGGAAATAATGGGCCCCAACCATCACATCATGTTAAAAACAGTATATATAGATATATTTAATATAATTACCATATTAATTTTCAATATTCATATAGATTAGAGATTATAGATTCATCAAAATTTCAATAGTAAAAACATCATTCAAAATAAACGTCGTATATGAAATTATATACGACATAAAGAAATAATTAAATTAATGCTACAAAAAATGGATAATTACCAATATTATAATTTCAAATGATAAATTATATCAAATTTCTTGAATATACATCACATATGAATGATTAGGTGCATAATACCATGTATGTCTCAAAGAAACAGAAATTGAGATAATGTCCCTTTCCACATTGTACTCAATTATATCATATGAACAATAATAAATAAACATCAATTGAATCACATAATTTAATTAATATAAATTGACTCATGATATTATATATCAAATGTAAGTACACATATAAAACATATAATAATTATGTTGTGAACAATGTAAATATCACAGAAAAGAAAGTGAGATGAGAAACCCCTTACAAACATTTAGGCTTGTTAACGAGTGTTTTTGTGATGAATTAAAGAGAGGTAAAGGGGAATAAAATAATTTATATATCATAAGGTACGTATGGTGGAGGTTCAAAAAAACACCCAGATCCTTAAGAATTAAAAATAAAAGAACACAACATAGGGGAATACTTAAACAAAAGTAAGAGAGAGGATCCCTTACCATATGTTCAATGGTGTTCTAGATTGATGTTAATGACCTGAATAGTAAAATTTATCATCATTAATTAATAAGTAAAGAACCTCATAAACATTTAAATTATTTATTATAAATCTATTACATTCATTCATTCCCTTATTATGGTTTTATGATATTCAATTTTATTGTTTTGATATCATTTTCTTCTCTTGTTTTAATGACCTATTTTCTTTTATTCCGGAATACATGTTCATTTAAAATGTGGATAAACATACTGAATTGAATATATATATATTATTAGTTCTAGTATAAATAATCTTAATTTTTTTGGGTTATATACCTTGGGTATGACTCATTAGATAAAGGTTATTGATAAACGTTTGGACAAACATAGCAGTTTTCTGAATAATGAACATGTTCTGTATTATTATATTATATTATGAGTGTGTAAGGATTAAGGAACATTGAATATGGTAATATAAATATATTATGATCTATTTCAACCATTAAAAGTGTATAATTACTATCCTATAATATAGAAATATAAATTGAAAACTTTTCATCGTTGAATGTGATAAATTAGCAAATCTTGGAATGTATTCTCATTTTAATTGTATGTCCTTTGGGAAAAGTGGAATGGTGATGAAATATTACATATGCCTAATAAAATTATAGTAAATTTATGTTAATTTAGTTATCATTTAAATTGGATGTGGGGAGGTAAGGAGAGAGTACAAATATTATGGAACATGTAAAAGAATTTGAATGAAAAAAGAGGAGATGTTGTCCTCTTGAGTACTCATCTATGAAAATCTCTATAAGGAATATTTTTGGACTTTTGGATAGAAAAGAAGGTATTGGAAATGGTGGGGGGGAGTAGGGAGATATTTTGGAAGAATATCGGCATTGATTGACGCTTGTGGGGGTTGTGAGGAAGAGGGGGTGAGGATGGTTTAATTAGTGGAGGGGATGACGTATTTTGTATAATTTTTATCATTATTTTATTATTTTTTCTCAAGACTATGAATAGTATTGATTCATGTGTTACAAAATAGTAATAATGGAATTTGGGTTTGAACCATGTGGTCTGACATCATCCTTGAAGCACATATTATTTAGTAAATCGGGTATTTAACATTTATTGTAATTTATAGTATTTTACTATTAATAAAAAATTCCAGAACATCAGAAAAATAAAAAAAATAACCATAATAATTTTACTAAGTATAGAATCTAAAAATAAACATCATTTTTCCAAAATAATTTTCAACATATGATAAAATAAATTTTTAATTAATATAATTATTTAATTGAGAAATACTAAAACATAAAATATTTAACATTAGTTTTAAGGATCTTAAATTTTATTTATACATAAATTTGTAATGGTACCCCTCATAAGATTAGTATAACTACTAATAAGGGTTGGTAAATATTCATAAGCATATGTTACTATTAATATATGTAGGTTACTATTTACAAAAAAAGATTAACTTGATTCTACCAGACTCCAAATATCACCTTGATCAAACCGTGTGTGTCCGTTTATCAAAATTCAAAACACAAATGTGGTAAATTTATGTTTAATTCCCACTTTATGACTATATCGTAAACACACAAGTTTTGTTTCAATGAAAATCAGTTATTAATAAAATATATGTTATCTAAGGAATATAATGAATTTATGAGAAACATACCTTAAAATGTTTGGGGTGTTATATTACTTCCACCTTCAGAAATTGTTTTCTAAAATTTTTTCATATATAAAGAACTATGATCATATATGGGTGGTTATTCATTATAACATCTTTATATTCCCACATTGTATCCCCAATATTATTGTTTCTCCAAAGAACCATTACTAAAACAGTTGTCCAATTTCTCAATACCTACTCCCTTGTGTCAAGAATCTTGATGGGATCTATATATTATGCAAACTAAGGTTCTAGTTCTATTTCTTCGTATGTGAGGACATGAATTTGGTCTGGCATGTATTTCTTTAACAATGACACAAGGAACACATTTTGAACATTGGAAATACTTTTTGGAATTAATAAATGATATGCTACAACTCTGATCCTTTCTATTATTTCAAAATGTCTGATATACATGGGGATCAGTTTACCTTTCATACCAAGCATTAAGACACCCTTCCACAAAAATAATTTTTAAAAGACATGATCTCATACATGAAATTACAAATCCAATCTCTAGATGTAATTATAACTCATTTTCCTACTTTGGGTTTCTTTAAAATTGGTATTATTTGTCTTCAACATTGTAGTTATCTCTTTGATATGATATGGTCCTAACATCTTCCTCTCACCAAATTCATCCAATCAAGTTTCAGTTCAACACATATTACCCAATAATGCTTCATATGGTTCCATTTGAATGCTAAAGTAGAAGCTATTAATGTAGTAAAATTCCACTAAAGGCATGTATTGATTCCACATACCATGAAGGTCAAGAGAGAATGATCTCAACATATATTATAGTCTTTGAATAGTCATTTATGAATATCTATTGGTCTTGGGGTGATATGTAGTAGTCATAAAAAGCTCAGTATCCAAATAATTTTGGAGATGTTTCCAGAATAATTATATAAACAAGGGATCTTTACTAGACACAATCGATATAGGTGAACCCTGATGCCTTACAACTTCATTAATATAAAGTCTTGACCAACAGTTAAGTGGTAAATCCTATCTTATATCATGAAAATGTGCTTATTTTGTGAGACGATCAACAATTACCCATATTTAATCCTTCCTTCTAGGTGACCTCGGTATTCTAGTGAAACAATACATCTTAATTTCATCCCACATCCACATTGAAATAGGTAGAGGTTTCATAAACCCTCTATAATGTTGTCTCTTTTTAATCACTTGTTGAAAAACCTGACACCTTGACATGTAGTCATTAGTTTTTCATTTCATATTATCCCACAAAAGTTATTCCTTCAGATCTATATATATCATTTTCATACCTAGGTGTATTGAGAAATTTTAGTAGGGAACATCAACTAATAATTCACTATTTATCTTAGGTACGGATGGAAAACATAACCATTTACCAAATTTTAGAACTCCTTACTCATACACATTGACTTCCAATATTCCTTAATAGTATTAATTTTCATTTGTAGATTCTCATCATTATACTGGAAATTTTTATATTCCCTAGTAAATATGTTTTTGCAATCATTTTAAAGAAGAAGGATATTTCCCCTCCCTTAACAATTCCCATATCCAACTTTAGTAGATCCCTGAATATAAGATCTCCCTCAATCCTCATTTAGGTTAGAAGTGCATGATCTTTCCTGCTTAAACCATCATCAACCATATATGACTTTTCAAGGTTGTATTGTATTGGAAAATCATAATCATTGAGTAACTCGAAGCATCTCATTTGGCTCATGTGGAGTTCTTTCTATGTGATAATGTATTTTAACTCTTTTCAACTATTTATATCTCAAATATTTCAATGTAGAGATAATGTATCCATATTTTCAGATCAATTATTTTGGTAAATAACACAAGATAATAAATTGGGTAATTTATCTCATGAGTATTCAACTGCCTCGATGTATAAGCAATAACATTATCATTTTTCATAAGGACAAAACTCAATCCATTCTTTGATGCATCTTTATATATCAAAAAACCATCATTTCCCTGAGAATAGAGTAAAAATTGTATAATTGACTAATATTATATTCAATTTCTCAAATAATTATGTACATTACTTAATCCATAAAATCATAACCCCTTTATGTGTTTTCTTGGTTAGTGGGATTTCCAATTAGGTTAAATTCTGAATCAAACACCAATTGTAACCTTCTATGGCAACAATACTGTGTTCCTCGGTTATGTTCATTAGAATGGTCCATTATTGTATTTCCATTTAATTCAAAAAATCCACTAGGATTCCATCCATAGAGACAATATGTCCTAGAAAAAAAACTAATAGAATCCAAAATTAACACTTTCTAATATTTTTATATAATTCATTTCTTCTAAGAGTTTTCAGAATAATTTTCAAGTGATTCACATGGTATTCGCAGCTTTAAGAATATTCCATGATATAATTGGTATATACCACAAAAATTATCTAATATATTCCATGAAAACACTATTTATTAAATACTTGAAAACAGAGGGTGACTTAGTCTATCTAAAATGAATGACTGTAAACTGGTAATGCCCATACTTGGTTCGAAATGGAGAATTTGTAAAATATTCCATACTCACACACATATGATGATATCCAAATAAAAGGTCAATCTTCAAAAATTATTGTTCTCCACGATGTTTACCTAATAAATCATCAATTCATGGTAGAGGATACTTATTCTTTATAGTAGTATAATTGATTTTCCTGTAATTAATTCATAACTTAATTGATCCATAATTCCTCTTGACAAAGAGGAAAAGGTCTCCCTATGGATGAATGCTAAGTAAAATAAATTTTTTCAATCAATTCCTCTCTTTTTTATTTAGATCTAGTAATTACATAGTCGACATTCTATAAAGAGTAATTGATATAGCTCATGGACCATTAATGAAATCAATAGATAACTAAACTTCTATCTCTAGAGGATATCTAGTTAAATCCTCTGGAAATGCATCAATGTATTCTTTCACTATGTCTTGTTTTTCAATTTTTTGATTCATTTCATCACCCATCGAAATTAGGTTCTCTCTCTATTAAATAATTTCATTTAATATATGTACTAGGGTTGGATCTAGATAAGAAACATATAGTGAGGAATATACTATATAAATAATGGATTTTATACTAATTTAAATGATTTTAACTTATTTTTTATTTCAATAGATATTATCATACAAATTTGTCAGCCAATTCATACCAATAATTATATCAATGTCAATCACTTTTGTGAAGGTAAGGTTAGAAACTAAATCACATTTTGTGTTATAAGGTGGACTGATCGATAGACCATTGTTTCAAGGATACATCCCTTATGATATTTTAATAAAAACTCCATTATGAAATCAAATTGGAAAAAACAAATTTTCTTGTAAAACTGGGTATATTTAAATTAATGCGATGATCTAGAATCAAATAAAATATTTTCAAAGATTGAGGATACAATTAATGTACCTACAATAACTAATTAAGAACATCATACTCTGCAGTTGTAATCACATATTCTATCCCTTTCTCTATTGGACTTTTCCGAGGTTAGATTCCTTAGCGCTTAGAAAACTAATTTTCAGAGTGTCTCATATCTCTACAATTGTTGCATTGAACATAATCAACACGTTTCTTTCCAATTAATTATTTAGATCTATGACCTGATTCTCCATACTTATAGAATACTCCCATTCCATTCATTCTTTACCCAGGATTATTCTTTCAACAGTTCTTGCATAACAGGAATGGATTTGCTCCCTTGTTCTTCATTAGTTCTTCACCTTTTCCATGGTTATTAGATTACCGCTTCTTAAATTTCATTACCTTGATAAAATTTGATATAGCTAACTCCCTCTCTATTTTTATGGCACTGAATACAATTACATAAATTGTTGAAAAAGTTTGAGAGGCCATTGGCCTTCGAAGACATGGATTATGTCCTTATTAGAAATGATCAATCTTGCCTTCTAAGTCACATACATAATCTATGGCCTACATTTCTAGTCCTGTGAATGTATCCTCATACTATACAACATTGTTCTTTTCCATTTTCATTAAGACATGGAATTTCCTCTTCCATTGGGTTCATTTATCATGAGGGAAATAATTGTTGAAAAATATTTCCTTAAAAGTGCTCCATTCCAAATATTTTATTTCATCTTATTCCATGGTATTCTAAATCAAGGACCACCATTGTTCAGTGTCACTGTTGAGATAATAATCTGCCAAAACTTCCATATAATTTTCATTGCATCTTAATTCCATGAATATATTTGCAGAGGAAATTATCCACTAATCATATACCATAGGTTTAATAGTCCCACAAAAATATGCGGGCTTCTATTGATAGAAATAATCAAACATAAGTGTAGCATGGATATTTGTCCAAACCAGATTATGTTTTCCCTATATGGTCATGATCAGATTCACTCGCACATTGACTATGTTTATTTTCTCAGTGGGTAAATACCAAATCATTTCACAAGTATTGATTCCCCTTCATCCATTAGGAACTATTTATAAAAAATGGAATACAGTAGATTATGTTTTGAATCATAATTTATAATATCGAATAGAAAGGTACATAGAATAAATTGAAATCTTATGCATATATAATCTGATAGACATGGTATCTATGTGGAAAAATTTACATTAAAATCATTCCTAATGGATTTCAAAGAAAAAATCAATTATTCTAAAAATATCCCCTAGGAGTGTGAAACCATGTGTGATTCATGGCCACTTGTTGTGTACTCGGATAGCCCAGGTCAAGCAGGAAACTCTTTTTCGGTGTTTTCACTCCTAGGTACATCTGTTCCAGAGCCACCTCTATCATTCTGTTTCTAGATATGGAAATATTTTATATAAATATCCACATAATCTATTCCTTACCAAAATTCATTTTTGTTATTATATGTTAATACTTAAATACTATGATAGGTCATTGTTCCCTGATCTACTATTTCTAATCTAGTTTCCATGTTTGCAACTAAACATCCTTTCATACAAACTGTAACACCCCAACCACTCTAGACCAAGGATAATGCATTACATATTACATTTTCATGCTTAAAAAGAATAAAATCATGAATTAATAGTATGAATATTATTCATGATGGGAATAGATTAATAGATGTAACTCAAATTACATTTTTAAAGGTAACAAAAATTCAATATATAACAAAAAAATGAATCCAAAAAAACTGAATAAATGGTCTCCTCTTCAAAACATATTGATGGTAATCAGATGAAAGGGGTGAGCTAAAAAATCTCAGAATTTGTTACATGGAGTGGAAGCATTATTCATTAATAACTGAATCAAAAACAAATATGGCATGTTGAATAAATTAAAAACTCACACCATTAATAAGATGAGAAAGAACATGAATCCAAATATTTTGTTATAGTGAAATACTCAAGGATATTAATAAATAAAAACGAATAATTAGAATGATTATTAATAATACATCATGTATTTAAAAATTGATACTATAATACTATTAGTATAGTTTAGTTCTATGTGTAAAAACTTGTCTGATTTTTTGAATCAAATTCGAAGGGTTTTTTGCCAACAAATTTGTATCATGAGACCTTTCATTGTATCAAGGATATATATTTGGAGCCACCCTTCACTTGAATTACACAATTATTTTTTATACAATTGTTTAATAAAATTTCAATATGAATTCTCAATATCCGTATAGAGTAGAGCATACAGATTTGTTAATATTTCAATAGATAAAACAACATTTCAAATAAACACTGCATGTGAAATGGTATAAACCATAATGAAATAATCATAACCTAGCTACAAAAAATTATTATTTACTAAATTTATAATTTTAAAGGAAAAATGATTTCAAATGAGAGGTAGATACACCACATAATAAATATTAGGTGCACAATACCATGTAGGTCTCAATGAAACAGAAATTGAGACAAAGTCCATTACAATATTATAGCCAATTGAATCATATGTACAATAGTAAATAACAATAAAATAAATCACATAATACTCTGAATATAAACAGAATAATGATATTATATATCAAATGTCATTAAAAATATATCACCTATAGTAAAAAAGTGTCAAATAGTGGAAATATCAAGGAATTGAATGTGAGATGAGAAACCCCTTACAATCATTTTTGGCATGGAAACATGTGTTCTTGTGTGGGATTAAAGAGATTAAAAGGGGAATATAATCATTTTTATATCATAAGGTATTTATGTGGGTGGGAAAAAACATTAAATTTGATTATTAAATAAAAATAAAAGGACACTACAGAGAGGGGATTCTTTGATAATAGTGACATATTGGATCCTATACCTTATGCTTGAAGGTGTTCTCGATTGATCATAATGAACTAAATAATAAAATTTATCTTCATTAATCAATAATTACAGAACCACATAAACATTTTATTTATTTATTATAACCCAATTACATTAACTCGTGCACTTTTTTGATGGTTTTAAGAGATTGATTTTTTTATTTCGAATAATTGTCAATCGTTGTTTTTATGACCAGTTTACTTGTATTCATGAATAGATGGACGTTTAAAATGTAGTTGAATATCATGAAATGTAAATATATATTAGTAGTGTAATTATATAGTATAATCTATTTTTTGGGTTATTTAAATTGAGTATGACACATTATATAAATGTTATTGATAAACTCTTGGATTAACTTAGCAGTTTTCTGGATAATAAAAATGTTTTGTATTATTATTATATATTATTAGTGTTTAAGGATTCCATAACATTGAATAAGGTAAAAAACATATATTATTATATAATTCAACCAATAAAAATATTTAATTTCCATTCATGAAGATACTAATACAAATTGAAAACTAGTCATCCTTGAATGTGATAAATTAGCACATCTCAAATGGTATTTTTTTAGTGTAAGAGGTTGGGGAAAAGAGTGATGAAGTGGAAATATTCCATTATCATAAAAAATTAAGTTCCATTTATGGTAATATAATTATAATATCATTTCTATGTGCGGAGGTTATGAGAGTGAAACCAAATAATGGATCTTGTAAAAGAATTTGAACCAAAAGAGAAGATATGTTCACCTCTTGAGTTCTCCTCCTTGAAAATCTATTTAATGCCGTTTTCATGGAAATTTGGTGGAAAAAGGAGGTCTCGGATGTGGGGGAATATCTTATGGAGATATTTCAGGATAATTTATCAAATTATTTAATATTGAGTGGTGTGGGAGGAAGAGTGGGCGAGGGGTGGTTTATATAGTGAGGGGAGGTTGGATTTTACATTATTTTAATCAGTATTTTTAAAACAATGTCTCAATAATTATAATATTCATGATTAATGTGATCCCAAATAGTAATAATGTATTATGAGTTCGTAGAAAGTGGTATTAAATCAGTCATGCAACACCTTGGTTGCATTAAAACATGTATTTAACATATATCATAATTTATCGTATTTTACTATTCCTAAAATAAAATTCAATTTCATAAAAACCCAAAAATTTCACCCTAAAAAATATTCAATGGGTAGAATATAGAATAGAGATATATTTTTCAAAATAACTTTCTAATTATGATATATTTAATTTTTATTTAAAAGCATTTTTTAATCAAAAACTACTAACACTTAAAATATTCATCTTAATTTTTGGTGTGCCTAAATTTTATTTATAAATTCATGACTAAGGATTCCACATATAAGGGTCATTTTATTATTAATAAATTAAGGTTACTATTCAAAAGTGTATGTTTATGTTCATAAGGGTATGTTACAATTCACAAAAAATTAACATGATTCTATCATACTCTAAATATCAACCTGATGGCAGCTGTGTGAGTCTGTTTTTCAAAATTCAAAAAAAAAATGATGAAAATTTATGTTTAGTGGATAGTTTATTAATATATATTAAATAACCAAGTGTTTATACAGTGAGACACTTTTCTTTATGAAATATAGGATATCAGTTGAATAGAATTTATTTATGAGAAGCATACCATGAAATATTTCCGGTGTAATAATTATGAATAAAATCTATTTATATATGTTATATATTTTATTTATAATATATTTAAGTTATTTTAATTATTTAACAATAAATATGTTTATATACATTATATTTTATGTAAATATGATAATTTCATTTGAGGAAATGTGGACTACCGTCTTTTTAAGTGATGCAATTCATTCAAACACTACAAATAATTTATTAAGGATGATTTCATTGAAATTATATAATATATATTAAATAAAAATAATACATAAATTAATATATATATATATATATATCTGTGTGTGTGTGTCTGTCTATCTGTATGTGCATGTGTCATTTTATTTCATTATTTTAACATGACAAAAATAATGGAAACAATGCCAATGCGTACGTAAGACTTATCATATCAATTAACTTTGTATTAAATTTCATAATTATATATTATATAGACAATTATAATAACTATATAATAAATATAAATGATATTTATATCAGGTATTAATTTTTTTAAATCCAGATATATGTATAAGGACCTAATATATAACAAATTATCACACATGTAAAGATCAAAGTGAATATTACCTGAATTGAAACAATAAAATATGATTGTTAAAATTTGGGTAGTATGAGGTCACAATAAAACCCTATAAGATATTAGATATAAGAATATGGTTTTTTGAAATATTTATATTAATTTTATATTTATTATACAATTTTTTTGATAGAGTACGACAAGAATCAAGATACAAGTTAAGGGGATTTTGACTCACTTTATTTGTGAGATACATTCTTTATTCACAACCCATTCCTTTAGTGTAGTGTATATACTATCGATGGATATATGAAATAATTACTATAATTAATTTTATTGGTATTTATATATCAATACTATTATAATTATTTCCTAGGGTTAATCTTTCAAAAGCTACCAAATTGGTATAATATTATTGTCCTAATTTTCCTTTTTTACGGCACATGTTTACATATACACATAAATAATTTTTTGAGGTTTATATAATTCCATTTTACGTATTATATCTTTAATTAACATATTTTAGTTATATTTTATGCATCAACTAAATTCATTTTCTTAAGGTGATTGTACGATCCAAAGTAACCATGTGTTATGAGTTGTTGATGAAATCTCATCATTTATCATGATTGGTTATTATTATTCATTTATTGATAAAATATTATGATTCATATCTAAAGAACACTAATTATTTAACTAATCCTCTATTTATATGTGATATATAAATTTTTTAGTAATATTTTTTCACTTTTTGATAGGTAAAATAATTTATATAATTTTTTAAAATATATTACAACATCTCCCTCTTCGGTCATAAAATTATTTTATTTCAAAAATCATGTTACTAATATGTTCTCAAATGATCATTGCGTATCAATTTCAAGTAAAAAATTATTTTAATTTTTTTTTTCGGTTTTCAAAGTTTATATTATATGTTTTTTAAGGAATTTTGAAAGAAAAGGGTTTTCAAAATATTTTATGTTTTAAAAATCAATTTTCACATAAGAAAGGATCTTTTCCATCAGAAATGATTTTAAAAGATATTTAAAAATTATTTCCCAAATGAGATACCATACATTGGTGTTATTAATTCTTTTTTATGGATATTATTCAATATATTCATTTATATTCTTTCATAGAATGGATTATTTTTTAATGGCAGGATGTTTATGAATCATATTTCTCTTTCATGGGATATTTTATTTAGAAACTTACTTCTATTTATGGGATATATTTATGATTAAATAATTATGAAACTTATCTCTTTACACATGTTATGTTGTGATTACATATTCATAAAACACATTTCATTTCATGTGTTATGATAAGATTATTTTTTATCTTGTGGGACATGTATGTATGATTTTATTCTTAGATAGGTTTGACCTATATCTCAGTCCAGTGCATTAGGTCACAATTGTTATGTCATGTTCTATATAAAGATATAATTTGTAATGAATTAAATTCAGTAATTCAAGGATGGATAGATAAATGAAAATGGTTATTTCAATGTTTTTACAAGGAGTGAAATTAGTTTTGTTATAATGGTTTGGAATGGGGTGTGGATCTGGTTCACCAAAAGAATTTTTTTGACTAAGATGGATGTGGAAGTAATTCCTTGATTACTATGAAAATAATTATATACATGATTATGTGTCTTCCATTATTCTACATGTATTCTTATGTTTTGAACTCACAGATTATGTTCTTTATTTCTTTATGATTTATATCTTATGAACTATCCAAATATATTCCATGATTCAAGTTTATAATCATTTATATATGGGGTATGATATTCAATTTTGGCGATCATTTTATCATACAGTTATACTCATGATTATTCTTACATATTCACATGTTTACCCTTACTAATCATCTGATAAAAACGCTCTTTATGTTTTTTACACCAAATTTTGAAGATATGTAATAGGATTTATGTGTCTAAGAATAGTTCTTGTCATGAAGAACCAAGTGAGAGATGATGTAGCTCAATTACATACATCTGGTTTTCTTTCTAGTGGCACTGGACTAGTATGGTTTTTTGATGTATGTTGGATTGATTTTGTGAGTATTTCAAAAAAAATATGTAATTTTAATTTATGAAGATAGAGGGTCTCTATATTAGGCATTATCCTAAAGAATAAAATTCATTTTGAAATGAAACTATGTCCCAAAAGACTCCTATTATCATTTCCATTATTGATATTTGAAATAGAATCACGTTTTGGATCTATTGTGGATGAAACTCCATGTATTAAAACTATATACTACACATAGAGGCATCCCAATCACTCTAATGAACACTTATATAAGATATATATGATGTTGGATGACTTAGTTAGTTGATCTCTGATCACCCAGATATAATTGTATCCCTTAGACGTATGGGGTATCTTGAATATGATTTCGATGTATTTATAATCCCACATTAACTCTACTACCTCAAGGTGTTGATATTTTCCTACAAGAACCTGGTACACATCTTACACTTAATGAAAAGTAAGGATCTCAATGAAATAAATTTCAACTCCCTTATTTATCCTTGGCCACCAAAACTGACAACTGATGTCCTTGTATATCTTTTCCACACATATATGTTCTGAAAATGGAGATGTATAAAGGAATATTAGAATATAATCCAATATAGTCAATAATACCACCATTTGTCTGATGAAAATAATTACATGATCACTGCCTTCATAAATTACATATGGAGTGTGAATAGTGAATATATGGGTGAATAGGGTGTCGTAGTCAGGACCCCCAAGTTGTAAATCCATTACTACTGGTAAAATTCAAGGGGTAACATATATCACCAGGAGGAAAGAATCTTTGTCTCCATCCACAAAGGATAAATGAAATAATTTCAAACACTATGATTTTATTCTCAATAACATTGAACGCTATATCTTACAGAGATAATATTCTACCATGTAACACTCCATAGGAGTATAGATAATTCTGTAGCCATAAAACTAGCCAAACTGTAGCCATCACCTCTGTCTCTTGATCATATCACTCTGATAAATGATTTAGATGAGACTCTTCTAGCCATAATTGATGATAAATATTTCTCATTCCTTGTAGTGTATGTAAATGTTCAGTGAAAAAACCTCTGTTTGAACCAAAATATCATGGGTCGCATTGTTCTGCTAATGTGGTTTGAAAATTATATAACCCACAAGCAATAACCACCCACCACTATATTAGATGAAAAACATTGATAGTCTCTAATGCATCATATGGAACAAAATAATCGACACCCTCCTCTAGATGTCTCATGATAGGGGTGCTCTTTAATATCTATCTCAACAACAAAAAATCATGTTAGAACCTATCTTCTTAAAAGAATAGATTATCACATCTTTTAAATGTCGTCAAGGGAGATGACATTTTAGATAAATTAGTCATAAACCTTTGGTACTAGCATGCCATTCCAAGGAAAATACATACCTCAAACACAC
Source organism: Viscum album (assembly GCA_963277665.1). Taxonomy (NCBI): domain Eukaryota; kingdom Viridiplantae; phylum Streptophyta; class Magnoliopsida; order Santalales; family Viscaceae; genus Viscum; species Viscum album. The sequence goes on along the minus strand of OY728151.1, from coordinate 2,057,325,869 downwards.
TCTTCATTGGATCGCATGATAACATGAATTTGACCTTTTCTAGGTCCACAACCACACCATATTCTGAGATAACATATCATAGAATGTGAACCTCTGTAATCTATAATTGGAAATTAGAGAATCCCAAAAATCTACTGATCATATAGTACATCCCAACCATCATAACGTGTCATCCATGATCCTTACCAAAAAATTTGTACACTATGATATCATCGATGAATGCTTCAAGAACTAGTTTAAGAATCGATGAATGATCTAGATCATGAGTCCCATGAAAATTTCAGGGGATTTTTTCATGCCAAAGGGAAGCAGAATATATTCATAGTGATCATAGAGACATAATAATTCCTTTGTCAGTATGTCCTCATCATGTACTTTCAATTTCGGATAACATGTTCTATGATAAATATTTTATAACCATCATTTCCCGATAAACAGATAAAATTTATCATCAATCCTATGTATTTTATACCTTTTAATTACATTAACATTATTTTGGAGATGGAATATAACACAAAACATGATGGTCTCTTATATATTACTAGAGATCAATAATGGGTTCACCTAGGGATAAAAACATTGTTGGACAAATTCCTTCCATAGTAATTCCTCCCATTACACCTTAACATCATGAATCTCTGTGGGAGACATCAAATATAGTAGCAGAGATATCAGAGCCACCTTGTGCAACAGAATTTTTTTGAATTATCTCTCCCAATGGGGGGGTTTATCCTGCCACATCCTCCAGAGTGACCTCATCACACAGCACAACCACTGTAAAAGGTGATTTCTCATAGAATACACAACATCCAATGTATTTCTATCCTACTAATATGTAATCATTGTAACCCTACTACGCGTGAGTCTATTATAATCAGTATGGGTTTCATTTCTCCAATAACAAAAAATATCATCCCATATCCAGAATCACACCACTTTTTATTCCAGAAATAGTCTATCTAGGCATGAATATTATGCAAACCTTCCATACCAAATATTATGTTATAAGGTCTATTCATTGTTATAATTAAATTCCAAACAAATATATCACCTCAAAGAGTCATATCAAACTTTTGGAACAAGTTTATGATCAAAAAGTCACCTCGAGTTTGAGTCTTCATGCACAAGGGTTGAGCGAATAGCTAAACAAGAATCATTAATTCTCAATCCTGACATGTGAAAATAAAATAACGAATCACATCCATGTCTATAAACACAGAAAATATGTTATAAAAGTCTTTTATCATAACAAATATCAACCCTTGAGCCTCTACGTCATAATACTCAACCCATTGTAGCTGCCTTTACATCTCCCCCCAACTCCATGATCATTGAATGGACCACCATGTGATGGTAGTGGTAATAAATAAAAACATATACCACCTAAAGATACTCTTTTAGATCATATAACATGTCCCAAACCATATAGATATACTTTCTCATTCCATAACCATTTCCTAGGAATCCCATCATACAACACTCTACCATCCATAAAATGGGACAAACAGTACAACATGAGATGTACCATACCAACTAAATATGAGCACCTACTCTCCCTTAGATGAATAGTCCCCTCCTATTCACCCTAAACCATAAAAATTCTATAATAGGATAGCCACCTAAAACTTCTCACAGATAATGATCACTATATTATATTTCATCTTCCTTCTACAAAAGACTCAGATCTATTGTTCCCAATGTTAGCAATAACTCTCTAAAAATTCAAAGACAATAAACCATCAACAACCAAAGAAACACCTATCACTCATCATAGGAAATAATTCATATAGGTACAATGTTTGATTTGATGTCCTTATATAGTCCCCACTCAAATGTCTGATCCTGAATGAACTGATCATGAAAAATACCCATTGATTTTTGAAAATGGTTAGTGAACCTCAATGAGTACTCAACCACAACCATATTTCATTATTATAGCAATAGAAGCTCTTAAAATCACACAATCAGGAATATACATAGATAAAATTCCATTCTAAATGGATACTCACACACTGACCAAGAACTAATAACCTCATCATATAACTTAGTCATTAGGACCCACTCTCTTTCAACAGATCGATGGAGATGGATCCTATCTGAAATCACCGAATGGTAAATCAATTTCATGAAATTATGGGAAACTATCACCACCACATATAAAACTACTCAAATTCATATAGGTCATTATTTTCTAAAATCCTTGGAGTGTTTTTCAACTGAAACTCATGAAGCATTCTAAACATTCACAACACATCCTCTTTCACTAATGGTACCATATACTCCTCGATCAGTGGTGGTGTGATTGGTGAACCACCTTGAGGTAAAATGTCATAAAAAGGTTCCAAAATAGATGTCTCATCCCTAATGGGACCATACACATGATCTAGTTATCAAATCATAGATAGGAAACATTATGGTGGCTTCTTCAAATAGACAAGATATCTATTATTTAATGATTATATTTGGAGTGATGACACCTGAAAGAAATGGAAAACACAACAAGTTACTATATAATGTACGTTCAAATGATTTTCTAGAAACCATTTATTCATGTACCATGTTTATAAGAAGGTGAACAGAGTCATGTTGACTCGATATGTCACTTGATATACAATAAAATATAGTTCCCAGATAGAAAGAAAAAATCATAATATTTTACATTGTTTCCCCAAACCAGTCTGACAAAAATTGGTATTAATATACAACTAGCTCAGCTTGTACACGTATATGACATGACCTGTCCCAATTTATCTCATTCCTAGGTTACCCAAATTCCACATCCAATCGGCATGGGGTTACGAACTAGAAATGAGTATGCTTATCAATCGCATGGGAGGTCGTAGCATAACGTATCAGCACACACACACACACACATCCAATATCATATAATTTAGAAAAATGAAACAAATTTAAAATCATTAATACATACATATAAATTCCACCATCATAGCATGGAAAATATAATGGAATGGAAAATGGATAAACAAACCCCCAACATAATGATATTGTGAACAAGCCCAACCCAAATGTGTATAAGGGAACACCTATCAATGAATCTGAAGGGAAACACAAATGTATTGTCATATCATTAATATTTTCATAGTAATATTCTCTATAAGACTATGTAAAAAGGTCTATTGTCATCATTATACATGAAATATTTTGGAAAATCCCATGCATGGGTGAGTATAACAATACCAAGTGGAACACCCCTAATTCAGTAAGCATATAACATCTTTAATTATAGTCAAATATCAAAATAATATGTATACATCACATATGAAACGATTGTAAAGATATTATCAATAAATACATTACGTCTTAGGGTATAGTCACAACTATATCGGCATTCTAATTTCCCGGGTTGATGGATCCCCATAGCTCTCATCACGGGGAACACTCTCCAAGCATCACATAGTACTGATGGTATCCACCTGATATGCCATTTTCGATAGGTCCCACCAAAACAGGTACACATTTGGAGTTTGAAGAGAATGAAACACTTATGACGATCACTCTCATGTCTAAGGGTTATAACAACAACTCATTATGGAAAAACCCACTATATAGTGGATCGATGCATGTTTAATGTTTTTCATGAATACACCAAGATAAACTTCATGTGAAAATATGATGATAAAAGATCTCACACCCTGCCTCCAAATAGATTCTAGAAACATTATCAAAGAGTGGAGTCCCTCCGAGGAGATCATCATCAGTGGTATAGGAAGTGATATTATAATAACCCCTCAGGGAAAGAATACATTGAAACCCCTTCAAAAACATGTAAAAGGAAAATAGGACAAGGGATATATGCCATATATGAAGGAGTAAATTGAATGTAATTGTAGTACTAGATCTTTTTCATCAGAATCTGGTCTACCTATTTACTATGGTTTATTCCCATCTCTGGGATTATTCTTGAGTACATGGAATTTTTTTGAATGTGTAATCTTGGTCGTGTCCATGCCTGAATGGCCATGTTTTTGTTTTTCTAGCCATGGTCAATCCCATTAACCTTTCTCGGTATAAATCGATCTGCTATGTGAGGATCAAATTCCATGTGAATGAGGTCTCACACCATATGACATTTATCATCATACAGATGCACTTGAACCACAACATGTAGTCCCAAACAATGTGTACCTCTATAATTCAGGTAGTTTAATATGAAAATTTCATGAATATTATATCAGGTTAACACATCTACAACCACTTATATGACTATAAACATAGATATTATTTAGGATGAAAATCACGGAACACAACTTATTGTGCCATGGAATAATAAATCATCAAGTTATATCCCTTTATATAAGATTAAAGATCATACATATTTTCCTCCTATCCTCACACTCTAATGTTATGAATAATGGTATTTGTAATTTGTTATCTGATTGATCATCCATAAATATATCATAATCTAATAATAAATCAAAATCCGGATCTCTGATGAAAATCTATTTCACCGTGAAATTTGTTCGCTACCATTGTTTATATGGTGTTTTTAGAAACATAGGGAAATGGAATTCCCTCGGATGAAGGCAGAAGAGTGTCAAAAATATGAGAAACGTGAAAATAAATAATGAACCTTAGACATATTCAGGTTATCATTGATCCATTTCTATTATAATGACGAACGAATAACTATATCAAATTAACAATTCTACTAATAATCCCCAACGATAACTTATACCCAAAATATGATTGATTCATGATCTATTTATGAAAATAAAAAAATTAATTAGATCAAGGCCACTTATTTATGATCAAATCATCCATTTAGAATCTATTCCACATATTTATAAAAGAACCACAAATGAGATATTTATTATATATAATATATTTTGAAAATTAATTCCAGTCAGATTAGGCCTCATGAATCTCATGTCACATCAGTTCTTAGAATTGAAAATAATCCATATGGTCTTCCAAAATAATGGATGAAAAAATCAAAGTCATTTCACATGGTATCTCATTGTTTTTATTTAAATTTGTGGGATGGAAAATTAACATGATCCTTGGTATTCCAATTCATCCTAAAAAAATTCATCGACTAAAAACCCATCAGGTGGTGTCTATCTTTCTATATTCAGAATCTATTGATCTAATTGATCAAAAATATATTTGAATAAAAAACTGATCATTTATGACTATAACATTATCATACAGTTTCTATATTATTATCCCTTGAATCCCTCAACCAAGTAGATCATAAAATATAGTGTCTTTCCCCAAATGATCTATGATAAAAATTATCAAATAAAGAAAAGTGATTGTAAGAAATACTTATAAAAATTGTAATGAAAACGATACACAAGAATAATGAAAGAGGATACAAAAATATAAAATACAACTAGAATATATCGGTGGAATGATGATGATTTACTACTTCAAAATGAATGAAAACTACTCAGAATTCTTGTATAGATGGATCCTTTCCTGGAATACTCATTTTGATTTTATAGATGTTTTTGAAAAAAAACTCTAATGGTTAGAATCTGTGTTTTTTATTGAATATTCAATAACATCAGATGTTTTAATAAAACATCTAACGTTTGTAGATTAACAATTAACATTCAATATGTACAACCATTGTGGTTTATTACAATGCATCTTTTTTCTTTGGCAGATGTACATATAGGTAGAATTCATATAAATATAATTCATAGTCAATAAACATATATATAGAGAAATATAATCAACCAAAATAAAAAAATATTAAATATTAAATGAAATAATATTTTGATTCAAAAAAATAACAAATTATAAGTGTCATTGAATATATATCCTCCACACTAATACAACTATCCTCGAAAAAAATATGTAGAGGATATCATTATTACTACATGATTAGGTAGGCCCAGACCTAGTCGGGTTTGGTCAGTCTAACCAAGTCAGACTAGACCCGGGCTTACTACTCACCCTTTACATTCATTGGCAATTTCATTGTCATAAGACGTCTATTTGATGAACTATTAGCAGTGTGGGTTTTCATGGAGCATGACGGTCCCATTGTGTATACCCCAATCGTGTTCAGGGTATAGTCTAGATATATTCAGGTTGGATCAAGCACGAATCCAACCATGGCCCTGGGAAAAAATGGCTAATAACTCACAGATCGGGTGTCTGATTGACACGTCGTTTGTTGCGATGAGACCATTTTGACATAGCGAACGTTGGAGTTACTTCTTCGTGGGACTTCGGGGATATTTAAATATCAACACATATCTCAAGGAGAAGACCCTCCCGAAATCAATAGTTCTTCGTGTGGAAACCCTATAGTTGGCTGCTCTCTGACGACTGTTCCTGGATCCTATGTGGTTTTGACAGTTCTTGCTACTATTTCGTGCATCCTGTGTGGGTTTGAAAGCTCTAACTACTATTCCTAGATCCTGTGTGTGTTCGATAGTTCTGGAAACTATTCCTAGATTCAGTGTGGTTTTGACGTAATAGATTATTTAGTGATTACATCTAATCATCACTAACTCTCTAAAAATGTTCTATACCTGTGTGAGCTCAGTCACTAACATTGTGTTTTCCTCAAGACTGTGATAGATTAATTTATTAATTATGTATATGTATGGGCATATACCTATTTAGTTTTATCTATTGACTTCAAACATTGTGTTTTATCCAAGTTGGGTTTTTTAGACCTTGAGGGTCTCGGGGTCCCTACTATGTATTGTAATACTCAGCCCTGACCGGGCTATTCCTTCACCTAATTGTGTTGGATGTAGACGATAGATATCACTGAATAAGGATAAGTGTATGAGGACTGGATGGTACCCAGAGGTGGACCTCATGATGAGTCGGTACACAGAGGAGATTGACAGACCTGGAGTGATGTGGAGGCTATCTGTACCTACCCACCAGGTAGGATCCATGGTGGATGATGCAGGAGCTACTATTCAACTTTCAACTATTTTTTCCTTTTTCATTTGTACATGTACTTTATGTTGGGCCTGTATTTCTGGAACCTTTACTTTCCATCACTCTCTTGTTATACAATTTGACATTTTTTTTATCCAGCTATGTACTTTGTTCTATGTGTTTCAGTTATAAATCCAATGCCTTCTCAGTTTATGGATTTACTACTTTGGTTCTAGTCGCCAGCCCCTGGCCTACGGAAGGCGGGCTTGGGGTAGTCACAGCATGGGTTCCGGAGGACGGGTCATAAAAAATTGGTATCATAGGAGTCAGTTCTACAGTAAAACATAGGTCTCTGATATTTCTTTTCTTTGAAACAATAGTGTTAAGGGTATTGAGTGTGGTTTTCAGTTTAGGGAGTCCAGTGTTGGTGCGGAGCTCGTCATATCGGCACACCAGGACACTAACTACTGCTTTCTGACTCGGTGCACAAAAAAATGATTGCGTTTGTGTTTTGAAGAGTCTTCTTTGTGATTTATTTTGAATCGGCACACCAAGTATATCTTATTGATCACAGTGCACCTGTTTTTTTATAGGATACCTCCAGGCAGACAGCCATCCTGGGTTCCAGGATTTGTACAAGATGACATCCTACCGTGCGATGAGGCCTCCATGTAGGGCCCATTCATTGTAGAGGCTCCAACGGTACCACTACACATCGGGACACTGATGCCACGAGCCCGAATAGCCAAGAGTGCACGCAGCCTGAGCACGTTGCATGAGTTCCAGCGCGAGAGGCTGCCTAGGTTAAGGGGTGATACAGACCCACATGCAGCTGAGGATTGGCTGGAGGCTATGGTTAGTGTCTTAAAACTGGTAGGGACACCAGTAGAACTTATGGTGATTCTTTCCACGAGTCTCCTTCAATATGAACCAGGTAGATGGTGGAGCCTAATGCACCAGGTGCATGATGAGGTGACACTACCCTGGGCAGACTTCAAGAGCCTATTTCAGGAAGAGTTTCTGCCATCCACCCTATGTGCGGTGCAGATACATGAGCTACTACATCTACAGTAGGGTAGCATGATAGGATCTTGTCATTCATGGATGGTTGATACCCCTTGGTGCACGTTTGTTGGCAGAACAGGAACCTCTAGGAGAGTAAATGAGAGCGGGAGGATCAGATGCGTGTGAAGTACCAACATTTGTTCTGTTAGTCCGAGTTGTAGATTGTGGGGATGTAAAGACCTGAGGTGTGGAGAATGTAAATAACCAGAATTTCAGTGGAAATTTATTTGTTAAATACTTGAAAATTTTATGAGTCTGTGAAAATTGACGGCACTAAATTCTAAGGCCCGGTGTGCCAAGAATCAATTTCTGATGTTTTGTTCGGGTACGTTCAGTAAATGTACGAGCGTGTTTTTATAACTTTTGAATTGGTTCTCGGAATTGAAATTCAAGGGCACCGCTGAACATTCAATGACGATATTCTCATAAGGATAGTTTCACCTCGATGGTAGTTGGTTGAGAGTAGAATATAGATTTTGGGTTTTCGTATAAAGTAATAAAATAAAGTGAGTTTTCACATTATTTTAATAGAGCCTCCATGTGGGGGTATAGTGGTTAAATCCTCCACATGAGAGTTGGATGTGGGACCACCACACCTTAACCTCCCATGAGAGGTTATGGTCGTGGGGCCCACCAGAACATAACCTCTCGTGAGAGGTTACCGTGTGGGGACCACAAGGGGCTTAAAACCCCTATTGATCGAGAATAATAAAACCTCTCAACTCTCCCTCATTAATGAGGGTGAGCCTCTTCCCCTCCCCTAATTAATTGCTTGTTCCAACCCATTGAATTAATTAATAGGAGAATATCAATTAATTTATTTATCTATTTGATTTTTGGGCCAACATATAAAATAATATTCAATCTATAATTATTATTTTCATGGAATTTCTAATTTGGTGGGAGCATTTTTGAGAGGAGGGCTTTGGAGAATTAGTGTTCTCCAATGAATAACCCCACCTCCCAACAAAGAACAATGAATGATGAATGCTAACCTTCTTTGACTACTTCCTAGAAGCTCCAAACATAGAGAGACGTCTTCAACGATCGACTTCTATGACTCTATCAATGAACAATGATCGAAGATCAAAGGTAGGGGTTGTTTTTTGTAATTATTAATTCCTTTCTCTTCTTCAAATGGAAGGAATTGTTGCAGTGGATTGTATGAATAATAGAAGATTAGCTTCCTTCCTCTTGACGAAGCAATTAATACCACCCTAAACACCGAGGGTGAGGGCCAAACCAACATGGCCCAATCCCTCCACTGATCTTATTTATGATTGATCTTCGTCTTGGAAATGAAGAAATGAGGAAACGAAACAATGAAGGTGGTGACAACAAAGGTCGCGCTACCCCCGGCCTCCATAAACCATGCCTCCCCCACGAGGCTCTGGTGCTCCCGGCCGAACACCACCGGCCCGCGCTAGCCCGAGCCGTGCCAAACTGGCATGCCCGGCCGCCTCCTGGCCGCCGGCCTACCTGGCCGTGTCCTACCCGGCAGAACGCCACATGCCTGCCTGCCGGCCTCCTCACGCTCTTTACACGTGTCCCCAAACCGGCCCACCTGCCATCCTCCCCGCGCTCCCAGCACCCCTCCACCAACCGGCCCTCCTACCGTCCTCCACATGCACGCCGCTCTCCTCCACGAACTGGCCTTCCAGCCAGCTTCCGCACGCCCTTTGCGCCTCCCCAAGCCAGCCCCCTAATGGCCTCACGGCCGAGCCGGCATCATGGCTAACTCGCAGTCTCCCAGCAGAATGAGTGTCCCGGTCCCCTTGTAGTGTCCTGGGTGAGGGGGCTATTTACAACTAGTCGCCAATTAGAAGAATGATCAGATGTATACTAGTGATGCGGTCATCGATTCTCCCGAGAGGCCCCAAATCCATTTGTATGGAACATATGATTTTCAAAGTAAAACCCCCTAGTATATGTTAGAGTGAAAAAGTGATTTCATTGTTGTTGAATAAGAAGCCTTCGTATCTTAATGAATGTATTTAAATGATTCAGAGCTATTAGAGCGGGATCCACTTTTTGGGGTTTATGAGTCGAAGCAATAACGACATTTTTTCTAGTAAAACTTCTTTCAAAATCCCTGGAGAGAAAGTTCTCTAATAGACCGAGGGAAAAGGAATTCGACACATTCACATCCAGATCATGAATGTTTGGAATCCATATTATGCAAGGAGACATTGCTTTTGCTAATTCGAATTGAAGGGTGATATAAAATCGGTCTATTTCCGACATCATATCCATAGTTAGCACATTCATCATAGTAAGCAGATCCAGCTCCGTCTCAAGATCCATATCGTCATCACTCTCCATATCGTCATCACTCTCTATATCGTCATCACTCTCATCTATAAGAAAACCATTTTTTTATCCAGGAACTTGTTCAGAAATACCGTAAGAAAAGGAACATAGGAGTTTGTAGCTAGGTATTTGACCCAATAGGATCGTCCAGTTCCTATAGAACCTATCACTAATATACCCCTAGAGGGGGATGATAGGGCTGCTAAGCGGAGCAAAAAGGGTTTTCCATGAGATGGGAAATGAAAACGATTAGCCCCACATGAGGTTTTTTGTGAAAAAGTGATTGTATGATAATGAGCAAGGAATATCCGTCTTTCTGCTAAACAGGATGTATGAAACTCATAATTCATGAGATACTTATTATGAATGTCAACTAAGTATCGTAAATAAATTGCTCGTGGTTGTTCAATGATTTGATAACCAGAGTCATTCTTTGATAAATGATCACGATGAGTCAGACTCCATAGAATTTGATCAATCCTTTTTTCTATCGTTAAGGTGGAGAATTGAACCAATAATTCTCTTTCTTCATCATCCATCGAATCACTGTTCGCGAGCCAGGATTCTATTTTATCATCCATCCAATCACCGTTCAAGTTTTTTTTTCTTATCAATGAATAGAGATCTTTACTTGTATGACTTAGATCTCTCGTATTTCTCGAAAAAGTGATTTGATGGATGGGATTTGGTATGATGATACTTATGATGAGATCGATGATATTGATGAGATGGATATTCCAATCTTTCTTAGAGCGTTTGACCCCATAAGTGGGACCACCCAAAAACATGTTGCCGATAGAAGAACCCCGTATTCATTCTTTTAAAGAATCTCCTAATTTTTCCAGAACAACTAGAACGATTTTTTTGAACCTGAAAGAATTCAGTTCAGATGTAGGATTCCTATCCAGAAGTTTTTGCAACTCCATCATCAATGATGGAATCATCAAAGATTTGACCTTTTCGAACTCTATCTGTAACTCAGAGGATCGGGAAACAAAGAGAAGATGTGTACGCACGAGATAGCCAGCAACAAAAAGAAGGATAAGGATGGAATAGAGGAACTCCCAAACATTTGGCGATCTCAGATGTGTCGATATCGATGACTCATTCTTTCGATGAATCATTTCTTCAGACAGAAGATTATGTAAACACTGACTCGAAATCTCACTTATCATATTCCGTTGTGGAAGACACAATTTTTTCTGAAGAATCATTCGCCATGATATATCTGATCCATGAATCATATCATGAAAAATGGATACAAATTATTGACTGCTACTTCTTATCGGCAATAGGTCTGAAAAAGGATCTAAAAATATCAAATACAGATATTTATACCCTGTCGAAGTAAGGAACCATGGCATATATGTTTGGAATAGATTCCATTTTGAGAGAGTTGAAAAAGCACTTCCCCGTGGAAAGGTTCTATCCTTATGCCCTTTCTCAACGCATTGATTTAAACAAAGACTCTGTTTTTTCCTCTTTTCGGATGGTACATCTTTCTCAGAACGTTGACTGGGAATCAAACTCATGTTTGAATTGAAATGGAGATACGGATGCAATTGAATCCCTTCTGAATAATCATCAGATAGATTCATATCTGAAAGAGGTTGACAAGAAGTGCTTTCAAAATGGACAACTCTTGGTCCATCTTTTAGAGGTGTTCCAGAAATGTCTGCAATCGAGTCAATAGCTCTACGAGCGAATGGATCGGTACGAGGAAAATGGAAAGATTTGTACAATCTATTCGTTTCGTCACCACTTTTTGGAAAATCGTTAGGTATGAATATGTATGATACCTGTGACTCGATTGGTGAAATAGTCTCTCTCTCCAAAAAATCATGTTTTTTACCGACGCACAAAGAAAATGTTTGATTGTGAATGAACATGATATAGAGGAATTGTCCATACGTCAAATCATCATTATTGATACGGGTCCTTCTTTCCACATAAAAAGGGAATCTTTTCTTACAACAATAGAAGCAGAAGTTATGTTGATTCATCAAGAATCGGATTCGATTTTCTTTATAAAAAGAAGATATCAATGAACTTATATGAAATGGTTTCGCGGGATTCAACCAATTGTCTTGATCGTGGTATATCATTGAGAAGAAATAGGAATCCGTGTTTTCAAAGGATTGACTGCGATTCTTTCGAGTATGGAATAATGATGAGTCAATCATCAACTTTGGTATCTTATTGAACAAAAAAGGTGATCTTCTTCCTCCATGGATCAATAATTTAGATTTTTGGGAAGTATCATGATCATCCATGAAGGGTTTCAATTGTTTCAAATGAACGATTTGAAGACCTATTGATTCTATCAACGGATTGCAGAGTTCATTCGGACCTTTTTCAGAGATGTGGATCTCGGACCTATGAATGGGGATATTCCCAAAACTCACAAAGAAAAAAGGAAGTGAGTTAGACAAGAGAATCCACTTGGACAAAAGAAGTGACTTGGACAAATATTTTTTGTCGATAACCCCACCACCATCCATCGAATATCGTATACGTAAGCGATCGAACACTACTATCCAACGGCTCTTCTGCTCGGAAACGAAATGTTCCTGGAATTGATTGCTCCCATTGGACCATTTGTATCTATATGCATTAGGATCTCGATTCATGGATCTCTCGATTTGATAAATAAAAAAAGAGGATTCGAACCATTTCTTTTGACTCTTTTTCAAATTCGATAAATGTTGGTTGATCGTATATTTCATTATAGATCTATGATTCAGAGTCCCATTTCCTATTGGATCCCTTTGAATTCCATATTCAAAGTAGCGATCGGATATTAAAAATAATCGATTCCATAAATTTATTATGTACCCTTCGGTGCTATTATAGATTTGAATCATCAGATTTCGGATCAAGATATATGGATTGACTATCTCCATTATGTTGTTGCTAGCAAATACCACTCTTTTTGGTTTTGGATCTTCCAAATTCCCGCTGGAGATCCTTACCCATTTTTTTCTGATCCTTCGATCAAAAGATTCATTCTCTTCATAAAATAGAATAGGAAGTATCACCCATAAAGATTTATTTTTTGATTCATCCCTGTAAAATACCTCATTCAAGAATTTTTGATCCAATCCGTAGGAATCAATCGAAAAGGAAAATGCCTTATGATACACTAGATCTGGCTCGGTTATTGATAGAGTGAATAGATCTGCCATTTGAAATATCTCTTCTGATTCAAAATCATGGCGGTACGTGTATCCCCCCCTTTTCCGGTCATGAAATAGATGAAATAAATCCAAAAATGGATTGTTGTTCAAGAATGAAATCTGATCACTTTCCATATCTGGTTCATCCTTCGGAACCATATCACATCCCAGATCTGATGAAATAGGATGCATTGAGACAGTATTTTGGTTATACATAATGATATTGATACTCATTTCTTTCTTTTCCAATCGCCTAGAAGGGAGAAAAGAAACATCTTGTTTTTTCTTCAACAATTCTCTAGTGGACCTCTCAGTAGGATTCGAACCCAGATGAAGTTCTGACCATCTGTCAGAGAAAAAAGAACGAATGGATCTTGTAGGATTCCCAATACATTGTTCAATTTCTTCCGGAAGCAGATGAAAATTCATCTGCTGCTTCTCACGTTCCGTGGTGAATAGCCGGGACATGGAGGAAAATCCAGAAAGGCATTTCGGGAATCGGTCTGATTCTATCTCTGTTCGTTCCGTTTTCAGAAAGGAAGGATCCCAGAGAATCGATCTTTCTTTTAGTTGTTGAATCTCTCTTTGATTGATCAATGTGTGATATTCCGACGAATCCTCAGGACTAATGATTGAATCCAAAAAAGGATCTATGGATTCAGAAGATCCTTTCCATTGGCTAGATCTTGTGGAATCGCATGGAATATTGGACAATACATTCCGTACCTTGCTAAAAAACCGATCCTTATTTACCAACCCATTGTCTAACCATCGATTCTCTCTTGATACGTTCCTCAACAAATCCGATTCGTGCGGATTCTTCCCCCAACTCACGAAGAGATCTTGACGGAATTGCCAAATATAAAATTGAACACAATTTTGCAAAGAAATCACCCACTTTTTTCTCGAGAAGAGATGGGATAATACATTCTCCATATCATTGGATGGAATAGTGGACTCAGCTCCTTGTTGTTTGAAGAAACCCTCCTCAATGGGTATTTGTTCAATAAATGCAGACATTAGATAACAAATCCAGTCTATCACTAAAGTTTCCAATCGCTGTCCCGAATTCAAGTGGATAATGTTTCGCCTCTTCCTCAGAGAAAGACGATCCACAAATTCCCAATCATGGTCCTTGCGGATCGGATCATCCATATTATAATATACAAAAAGAAACTCCAAATATTCATATTTTTTCTCTTTGAATGAGATCTCAATTCCAGCGACGGTTTCATGATTTGAAATCTTACTACTAGTATTCTCCCTATTTTTTCTGATCCAGTTCCTCCACCGCGAACCCCAGTTAGATTCAGGCATGATACACTTTTTAGTTTTTGGGAGAAGCCAAGGACTCTCTTTCGGATCCAGGAAACGACTCTCAGAGATATTTTTTCCTTTTGGAAGATACAACAGGAGCGAAACAATCAACCTATGGATATTATAGGAAATCCCAAAAGATTCTTCTAATGTATCATTTCTGGGTCCAATGGAATTCATAGGTATAGTAGGAATAAGCCCTCTCAAATAGAGATTTTTTCTTTCAACCATATTTCGATTGTTAATACGATATATAAGGACCACTACTACAAAGAGTACAACACCCTTGATCGTGCGATTGCTTGTCGAACCCTGTGAATTGCGTGCAAAAAGTAGGATACTCCAAATTTGGGGGTCAAAGAGTAGTTTTATAAAGCGTTCTTGGTGGGAAAAAATGTGAATGAAAGATCCCACTAAATGGAATTGGGTCCATGAATCTAAGAAATAGTGAGAATGATTGATCTCTCTCAATATCTCTCTCAATTCGAAAACCCAGGATTTGAATGGATGTCCTTTCATGGATTCCTCCGAAATTGCATTGATTGATCATAAATATTTCATTTCCTTTGGAATTTGGTTATCATCCATGTACGAGGATTCCCGCTAAGCATCCATGGATGAATGGTGAAAGCGCCCAACTCATAATTAGAAAATTCGTAGGTTCAATTCCAACTGGATGCACGCCAATCAGACCCTCCCATTTCTATATTGGAATTGGCTCTGTATCAATGGAATCATCATACATAACGAATGGGTATATATTTATGTGGTATATATTTATTTATATAAATAATATATATGAATTGTAAGAACTAGCATTATTATTGAGACTAGAAATCATAGGGAATATAAAATAGATTTATGGATGGAATCGATGCAGTATTAGAGA